>CM047002.1:23845200-28645200 GCA_025698465.1 Gossypium longicalyx | reverse complement strand
AAGGCATGGGAGCTGTAACACCCCTAACCTGTATTCGTCATCGGAATAAGGTTATGGAGTATTACCATAAAAACGTAACTTATAATATTTCATTTTTAAACATTTCATAAATCATATCATAGTCTATTCAAACACATACATATCGTCCCTTATTTGAGCCCTCGAGGCCATAGAAACACATTAGAAATTATTCAGAACTAAATCGAGAACATTATGGAGAAAGATAGAAAATTTCACACTTTAGGGGTCACATGGCCGTGTGACTCACACGGTTGAGACATACACCCATGTCTCAGGCCGTGTGGGCATTCGAAGTAGGGATACACGACTATGTCCTAGCTTGTGTCTATACCCGTGTAACTCTCTGACTTGGGTCACATGGCCAAGCTACACTCCCGTGCAGGCCGTGTAACACTCGAAATGTAACCTTTAAAACCTACAGGGGACACACAGCTGTGTCACATGACACACGGCTGAGACACACGTCTGTGTCTTAGGTCATGTGGACAAGAAATAGGCCAAATTCAAGCCATTTCTTTCACCCAATTCAAGGACACACCTACAAGCCATTTGCACATACAATCAAGCCTTAAAACATACCTAAAACATGTATAATAAGACCAATTCGAATACCAAATTCCATTCAACCAATATGCCATATAGGTTCCTCAAATGTAAATATACAATTTACCTAAACATATACATGTACTTAACACATTTCATTCCTCAACACTTAATTCATTTTCCATTTCAAAACTCATCATAAACTGACCACATTTATAACATTCAAATAGTTCATATCTACCTCAAAGCATAACTCCACTTGGTCTCATATAAACATACTAAATATGGTCATTCCAAACATACCTAAACATGTGCATATATAACCATACCATATTAGAATCATGCCATATCAAAATAACCTTACCATTTGGACCATTTCTCACATACATCAAAACTATCTAAATAACACAAATCTAGCCATTTCTAAATGGTTCCAACAACCAACATATACACAAACCATATTTCAATCATGCACATCTATTCAAAACCTTTCCAAAGCATACCATAACTTGACCATGTTGAGGTTAATTCATTACCTACCATTTTGTCCACTTAAACATGCATTAACACATTGTCAAAATGCACACATCAATAAGACATCAAAAGTACCAAGGGTACACCAACCACAATGACATATATATGCCAAACTCATCAACTAACATGAACCACAAGTTCACCTATACATGCCATTATAACCTTGATTAAGACATCAAAATCTACAAATATAATCGCTGGATAGTGTGATAGTTCTCCGACTAGCTTCTAACCCGATAAAGCTTCTGATAATTTAAAAAGTAAGAGAAAGATAACCACATAAGAAATGAATGCTTAGTAAGCTCGTATAAAATTTGAACATAGAATTCCATTTCAATAATGAACTTTATAGGTTAAATATAAACCTATACCAATGCCTCAAGATTTATCAAACCATAATCATCAACTAACAAAGGAAAGTCTATCAACACCACATATACTTATCATTCCTAGCATAGTAGGATTTTATAAGACTTTGAACCCTTCCATTTACTTACTTTCCATTGCATTTACTTACTTTAGCTTAAATAATAACATCAATTCACTAATTAGTATATTTGTTCATGAACTAGGTATATTAATCCATAGCATACGTAAATTTCTCACATATAAGTACATATTTCAACTCATCATTCCCTTTTCATCATATTTCATATCAACTATGAACTTACCATTTCATTACCTTTCCTCACCCGTTTCATATGCATAACACACAAGATATAAGCATAACATCAACCATGACTACAAGCTAGTGCATTTAAACATAACTATTTTGTAATCAACTACATGATAAACCATTTCATAAGAAATTAGATACTTTAATTTATACCACCTTTTCATGTATGAAATTATATACTTTAATTTATACCACCTTTTCATGTACATAAGCATTTTACCAATTGAACACTTATCGTTTCAATGTTTTTCATTAAGACTAAGCATGATATAATCCAATCATAAGCTTGGCACAAGCCTAAGCATAATCCACAACACATGTTAGAGTATCAACTCATAAATCACTTGAAATAACATAAGGTAAGTCTTATACATGAACAACATTACTTGAAATCTTCAATTTCATGAACATAAACATACTTTCATTGAACATTACCTTTTCATTTCTTTTCATAAATTCATGACATAAGTCATTTGAATACTTATCGTTCCTTCCCTTTTTATGCCTATTGAACCATATAGAATACCATCAGATACGCGAGATAGCTCACACTAAGTATGCTAAACATATATTCATAATATTTCCTTTCCTTTACATCATTGCTCACACGAGCTATGAAATGGACTTGCTCACACGAGATATGGGTCGAAATGTAAGCTATACGATGTTGCTCACACGAGCTGTGGAGTATCCGCAACAAATGCCAGATATCAGCCATCAGTAGGACATTCAGGACCAACACTCGAAAATATGGTAACCTTAATGACATGTCATTTGTATCCTACAAATTCCTAAGGTTAAAACAGGGCTCGATAATCGTCATACGTTGTTGGATTTCTATTATTTCATGACATGATAAATTGCATAATAACATATATATATATATATTGATTCATTTATATTAGTAAAAAAATTAAACATTCAATTTAATCAACATTTAAGTGATTATAGTTCCTACGAACTTACCTAGCTAAATTGCAAAAATGATAAAGTACAGATGTTATTTGGTAATTTTCCCTTCTCCTCAATTTTCCACTAGATCTTGATCTAATTTAATAATTTAATTCAATTTATTAATTTAGATAGTAAAACAAATTATTCTATACCATTTAGTCATTTTAACATTTTTACAAAATTGCCCCTAAAATTTTCTTTTATTCAATTTAGTCCATGATCCTAAAACATGCAAATTAACCATTTTTATTGCAAACCCATACTAGCCAAATATTTTTATCTTCCATTCCAGCCTATTTTGCAACAATTTCACAACAAATCCTTGAACTATTAGTATTTCAACAATTTAGTCCCTAATTGGTAAGTTCATCAAAAATCACTTAATAAAATACTTATAAATAACAAATAATACTTCAAATTCATCATTTAATATCTAAAATAACATAGATTCATCAATGGCAACATTCAATATCTTTAAAATTTTCAAAATCAAAGGCACGGACTAGCTAGACCTAGTTGCAACGATCTCAAAAACTTCAAAATTACTAAAAACGGGTAAGAATTACTTACCATGCATGAGGAAATCACCATGGTTGAAAAGCTTCATCCCTAACTCCATGGTGTTTTCAGTTGTGTTCTTAGAAAACCAAAAAGATGATAGCATATTGGCCATTTGTTTCTTTTAATTAATTTAATTATGAAATTACCATTTTGTCCATTTAAAAATCATCCAAATTTCATGCTTTTAGTTTCCCAAAACCGTCCACTAAATCCTTAAATGGTTTAATTACCATTTAATTCCTTTTTCCTTTATTCAATAAGCCATTTAATCACTCAAATCAAATAGTGATCAAATTTTACATCATTTACAATTTAGTCCTTTTTAATTAATTAACTATCGAAACATTAAAATTTCTTAATGAAATTTTAATACAACCTTAAGAACACTCCATAAATATTTATAAAAATATTTATGGATTGGTTTATAGAAACGAGGTCCCGATACCTCATTTTCTAAAACCACTTGACTTTATGGTCTTACCACTTAAACTTAATTAACCATTTATATAACATAAATTACCATATCAAAAACCTTTTTAAAAAAATATTTGACTCGTAAATATTAATAATAATATTTATGAACTTCCTTGTTGGATTTGTGGTCCCGAAACCACTGTTTTCGACACCACTAAAAAACGGGTTGTTACAACTCTCCCCCTTACGAAAATTTTGTCCTCAAAATTTTTCACCTAATAATAGCCATCAAGTCAAGTCTTTCTTCCACCTTTTCAATCGAATTCCATAAATAAATCAAGCGTAACTCATCTCGATTTAGAACTAATATTAGAACTTAATACTATACCTGAACTTAACTGAACAGCTATGATGTTCTCCTGTCATAATTTTATCACTAATAGCACAATAACCGAGTAATTGCCAATAATCACCTGTCAAAACATAACTGAAAGAAAGCCCAGATTATCGGATTCTAGGTATATTAGACAATTCATAACGTTTAATTAAAGTTTGTATTTTTCACAACAGACTCTAACCGATGTTTCTAACACATCTGCATCTGTAACTTCCAACTGACAAACATTCTATTTCATGAAAAGCTTCAAACAATCTCATCTGAATACAAGTGTATTAATTATTTCTATCAAGAATATTTTAATCCATAATAACATTTCTCGATTATAATTGACCTAGTAGATAAATACCTGTATGATGTCTTTTACAATATGAATTTTCCATTCCGACTGTCCGTCTGTTTGTCCGTGAATTCACAACATTAATTTCTAAACTTGGGGATAAACTCAAATACATACAACTCAATTTCAAATGAGTCGATTTTATCAATCGAATAATTACATTTTAGAATAACTCTTTCTTCTTGTTGTCAAAATAACCTAGACATACAGTCTGTCGTAATTCCCTTAGACTACCAACCACAGATCACCACAAACTCCATTAACTCATTCAAAACATGACATCCCGTTTTGATTCGTTGACATAATCTGAGATTACCTGAGTAATGAGAACTAATATGCGAGGTTAAGCTCGATCTCCCCTCATCTATACTTTTGTCGTTATCTATCCCCTTCATGAAGGCTAGAAACAAGATACATAATAAAACTATTTCAATTAGTAACATCAAAGTTTTGAACCATACCAGAGCCGAAATCATCAGAATTAAAACCATAGTGCTATAATAGGACTGACATTACAACTGTATAGATAGAACAATACCTCAAACATCAATAGTGCACTTCAAAACAAAAAAGAAAACCCAAATGTAATTCCAGTAATAACTAGTATAGCAACACAACCTTTATAAATCTGAGATCTATATCATCGTGCTCACATGATCTAATCAGAAATTATGTCTATAATAAATATACTTATCTCAAGTCAATATATATATCCTTTATAGATGAACCACATCTGATAGAATAGACCATAAGAATGATAAGAAAGCTGAGATAATAAAATCCAAGATATAAAGCTCTTTTGAATTTCTAAGAATACAACCCATATTGAATGATAAAGAGATCGATGATACCCTAGAGAAAATCCAAAAGAAGAATATCGCTCATACGAATTAGAATCAGTTGTGATAGAGACAACATAAATTGTACATATATAAAGCAGAGCAACAACCAGTAGAAGTAGAAAATAGCATCATACGAGTCTTATCGTTAAATTTTCTACCGAACATAATGGAATAGAATGCCAAAGAAAATAAAGCAATGCCAATCATTAATCGACCAGACTAACAATACATCTATCTAATGTTATGGTTAGCTAGCATTCTTATATGATAAGAATCACATCTGAAGATAAACAACTACATATGTCTCCAAGGATAAAAGAACATATAGAATTCCCAGAGGAGATCATTGTAAGATACTCGACCATAACAACTGCATTCAGATATATTTGTAGTTCCAACACTATCCCACTGACTACTAAAGTCATTGATGATTCCAAATTATCTCGTTCCACTAAAGAAATCAATTTAGAAGAAATTTTAGTTAACCTATTCTTTAAATAACATACCTGAATAAGTTGTTTACCCGTGAATAAATTCTTCTTTAACAGTGACATTGCATATCCCAAATGATCTTCAGAAAAGAAATCTAATATCTCTTCTAGAACTCTTTTTACTTACTAATCAATTCTCAGCTCTGACCACATTATTACTAATTCAATCGGTGAACTCATCAGCTTCTCTTTTGCAGACTTAATCAAGATAATTCTTGTAAATTTTGTTGTATAAGACTTTGAGGGTGAGGGGGGTGGAGATCATAAAGCCTCAAAATTTGATTGTTACATATACACATCAAACATAACATTCATTATCAACATGATATTATGAACCTCTACTCTTAAATTTATGATTTTTTATTCATCATTAGCAACTTTTTAATTAGACACTTGAGTATCGCTTTCAGCATTATCGAAATTAGCTCGGTTGGAAAATATCTCTGTCTAAAAATAAAACAAATCTCATCAGAGTCAGGAGATATCACACTATCACAAGTTATATAATGGCATGTATTTCTAGACTTCAAACATGTTACGTCCAGTCCAAGAACTGGCTAAATCGTAGCTCTGATACCACTAAATGTAACACCTTAACTTGTATCCCTCGTCAGAATAGACTTATGGAGCATTACCGTAAAAACGTAACTTATAATCTTTCATTTTTAAACATTTCATAAATCATATCATAGTCCATTCAAACACATGCATATTGCCCCTTGTTTGAGCCCTCGAGGCCATAGAAATGATTCGGGACTAAATCAGAAACATTTAGAGCTTTATGGAAAAAGATAGAAAATTTCACACTGTAGGGGTCACACAGCCGTAGTAACCTTTGGCCCGTAGAAAATTTAATCATTTGTTAGCATAGATTTAAACATATGGCCCTTAGTAACCTTTGGGGACTCATACATCGAATGTACGAAATGTAACCATCCATCATTCCAATATATGCACCAAAGTGCTCCAACCTACACTCCAATAAAAATACGCACCATAGTGCACCATCCTACACTCCAATATAAGGGCACCAAAGTGCCATATACATATAAAACTTGAATTCATTGTGTCTCATACAACCTCCAATTTCGTACCTCACACGCTATTTTATTTCTATTGAAATGCCAATTACATCTCGATTAAGTACCACAAAATTACTAAGGTTAATCCCAATTCGCATAGCATTTATAAGTTCATTCAACAAATCTTTCATTCCTCTCAAAGTCAACATTATCCAAATCCATTTATAATAAAAGAGAATAGCACACAAATCATTTACTGCATATTATTACAATAAGTTTCATGATGTTTTTATTACAACACATGTGCAAACTAATTTAATATTTCAACCATTCAAAATAGGATTGCCTAGCCATACATCAGTCACTAAATTATTTATATCTTGACCTACAAATTTCAAAATTAAGATCCATTTATTATTTCAAAAACTAGCACATTTTTACCATAAAAAATTTAGAATTTAACTCAAAGTTCATTAATATCGACAATTTGTTAAAGTTGACTTAAAAGTTGCTGCTAGGTAGCTTGAGTCCTCTTTACTCAAATCTATTTTTCTCCTAGATAAAAATTCGAACGCCTTTTTTTTTTCATTTAAAACTAGAATTGCCAAGCTTTCCGAGCATATAAAGCTTTCCATCTAATTCAATCTCTACAATTTTTGGTACATTTTTAAAGTGGGAACACTACTGTTGTTTTTCCCATAACAACTTACATGTTCTTTAGTTAACTAGTTTTGGTCAAATTCTCAACTAAGCCTTAGTCACTAACACTTTCATTCACATGTTTCCAATTAAATAAAATACCAATTAATTTCATTCATCCTTTCTCTAATGTTATTTATTTTTAACATAATTGTGACACATTATAGCTCATTCTCATTTTAACAAAATCAACCCACTGCTTACTTACCACATTTAACTTACTAAATATTTTAATAATTTGAGCCATGAATTTCTAATCATATATATAATATAAAAGAATGTACGAGAGCATACATGGAAACATTGAGTTTTGTGTTAGTTTTTTTAGTTCTAAAATATTTTATTTTTTAGTTATATTTAAAGTGAGTCTCGTCTTTATAATTAAGTTTTAAATATGATTTTCTTACCATTTTAATTAGAATTTATTTAAAATTTTTAAAGATGGTGTATAATTACATTCATGAGACATTTAAATATATCAATTTTAAACTCATAGTTATATTTGCTTTATTGATGATGTATTAACCATCAAACGGCACATCAATTGATAAAGATAATTACATTTGCTTTATAGATAATATATGAAATCGTATATTAACATTATAATTATTTTTTTAAAATGTTTTTATTAACCAACGCAGGTGTTAAACATCATACGATAATTACAATGTATAAAGGGTTCAAAATTGCAACTAATACAATATATCATTATTGATTAATATTATCAGTTTTAAATTTCTTAACCTATCAACCAAATATAATTACATGATGTTTTCAAAAAGTATATAAAAATATTTATTATAAAAGAAGGTAAGGAAGCAAAAATGGAAACTTTGTGTAATAGCCCCTTTCTCTGTGGTGTCAAAATAATGGTTTTGGAGCCACAATTCTGACGTGGGAGCCCTAAATATTTACTATTTAATATTTGCGTGTCAAATATAGTGTAATAATAAAATTTGATTTAATGATTTATCATAAATGAAAGAATAATTAGGTTCAAATGGTTTTAGAAAATGAGATATCGGGACCTCGTTTCTATAAACCAAGCCATAAATATTTTATTAAATATTTACAGAGTGTTATTAAGGTCGTATTAAAATTTGGTTAATAAATTTTAATGTTTAGATAGTTAATTAAGGAAAAAGGACTAAATCGTAAAGGATGCAAAAGTCAATCGCTATTAGCTTAATTGTATTAAATGGCTAAAGAATAATGAATTAAGGGTTTTAAAAGGTAAACATAGCTTGTTTATACTGTGGACGGTTTCAAGGTGTAAATTTAAACAATTCTAGTTTATAAGTTAAAGGTAAAATAGTAAATAGATAAATTAACATAAACAAAATGAATTAGTGGCTATCTTCTTCTTTCCTTGTTTTTCATGACTGAATGTGTACGGAAGAAACACCATTGTTGAGCATAAGTTTCAGCTAGCATATAGTCTATTGCATGGTATGATTTTGAACCTCGTTTTTAATGATTTCTATGTTTTTGAGTTCGTTTTAGCTTAATCTAGCTAGCCCGGGGATCAATTTGTAAAACTGTTAAATGGTATAGATTATGCGATCAATGGATTTGATATGTTCTTGGAATTTTATGATAGATTATTATGCTTGGTTGTTTAATATAAGTATTTTGTTAAGTAATTTTGATGATTTTCAAGTTTAGGGACTTATTTATGAAAATAGAAAATTTAAAAGAAAATATTGTAAATTATGGATAAATATGGGCTGTTATAAGATTAGGTAAAAATTGGTTAGCATGATTTATGGTTAAAAATGATGAAATTGCAAGTTTTAGGTTTAGGGACTAAATTGCATAAATATTAAAATATTAAGGGTAATTTTGAAATTTTACCTTAAAATGGATTATAGGCTTGAATTAATTATGTTAAGTTATTTGAATGGTTTAATTGAATAAAAAAAGTTTTATTTAGGTTAAGAAACGAGCCAAACAGATCAAAATCGAGGAAAAGCTAAGTGTTGGATTAGTCGTCGGCTTCGTTTTTATAATTGTATTTATCGAGGTAAGTTCGTATGAACTATGATCGTATTAATGTTAGCTTAAATGAATTTTTGCTATGTTGTTCTAATATAAATGAATCTATATATAAATATATCCATGTTATGATGAATTGACGGATAACGAGTCCCGGTTGAACCTTAAGAATTCTTAGGATACAAATGACATGTCATTAGGGATTTCATGTTTTGAGTACTGGTCTTGAGTGTCCTACCGATGGCTGAGGTCTGTATTTGTTGTGGATTCTCCATAGCTCGTGTGAGCGGCATCGTGTAGCTTACATTCTGACCCACAGCTCGTGTGAGCAGACCCATTTCACAGCTCATGTAAGCAATGATGTAAAGGATAGTTTACAGTTATATGTAAAAGCACACTATGTGTAGCACCCCTAACCCGTATCTGTCACCGGAATAGGGTTACGGAGTATTACCAGAGTTTATAGAATATTTACAGATTATTCATGTCGTTTATTACTCATTTATCAAGATTATTTATAACGTTCCTTAAATGAGCCCTCGAGGCCCAATATGAGTATTAGAATCGAGTCAGGACTAAATTGAGAACTCAGAGAATTTTTTGCAAAATTTTTAATATTTTCCTAGATATAGGGCACACACACCCGTGTGGTCCAAGGACATGCCCGTGTGACCTTAAGACACGCCCGTGCTGCAGGCCGTGTTCGACCCCGTGTAACTCTCTGACTTGTGCCACACGGTCAGCCACACGCCTGTGTGCTAGGCCTTGTGGTTAATTAATTTTTTTCAAATTTAAGTGCAGGTTTCACACGGCCAAGACACACGCCCGTGTTCTAAGCCGTGTAGCACACAAGGCTGAGACACACACCCGTGTCTCTGCCCATGTGCTCAATCTTGAGCATTCTATTTCTAAATTTTAAAATGCAGGGGACACACGGCCTAACCACATGCCCATGAATCAGGCCGTGTGTCACACATGGTCATGTCACACACCTATGTGTCTACCAGCGTGAACAAAATAAAGTCATTTCCTAGCTTTATTTCTCACCCAAATTTGCCAATAACCTATACCAAAACTTACAAGTATGTACCAGCCAATTCAAGTATTAATTCCAAGTCAATTCTAACATCTAATATGATATTTTATCATATGCAATCATGATTATAATCTTACCTTTATTTAACTTATAGGTTAAGCATAACTTGATCAATCATGTTTAATAAACTTAACACATAGGTATTTGTTTTAATAAAACCTTATAATTATACCAAACAAAATATTACTAGTCATTCCAATAGCTAGTTTACAAATCAGATTCATATGCCATCAAATGTCAAGTTACCTATACATGCCATTATACCAAAATGAGGTTACTATTTATACCAAAACAAGCTAGTGGATAGTGTGATGATACTCCAACTGTTCCCAACCTTCGTAGCTTGCGAGCACTATAAAATAGGGAAAATAAAACCTAGTAAGCATTATATGCTTAATAAGTTCGTATAACAAGAATTGAAACTTACTAATCACATTTAACAACATTAAGCATACAATTAACATGATTTCATCATTTTGACAAATTTACCGAAACACATGTACTCAATCAAGTAAGTTAGTCATGTAATACATGTAAATGTTAAGTAAACATAGATAATCTCATCAGATAATCCTTCATCAAAAAATTCAAAAGCATCCAGGGCATAATTCTATTTATCTCATCATTTTCTCATGTCAATAGTGTTATTCGTTGAATTATTGAAATATCGATAGATACTCAAATAGTACACTCAAGGTGTACATATCTATAAACTGTCAATTCTTATTGATGGAACATACTCTTGAGCCACATGTCAAGATGCTCAAACGAGCCACGTAATCATGTAACATGACACTTATCCGAGCTATTCAAGAAACTCATAAGATATTTTACTCAAGAAGCTCATAAAGCCTTTCAGATATCTTCGAAGAGATAATATCAGGGAGCTTCGGATAAGGTAACAGAGAGTTCAAGCGAGCTTAACAGGACGCTCATGAAGAGCTACGTTTGTGTCCACAGTATATGCAGAATCACAACCGATCGTATGTCAGGATGCTCACAAAGAGCTGGGATAATGTGTAACAAATGCAAGATCATTACCGATCAGGATGCTTGCAAGAACTATATATATATCAAGATGCTTGAGAGTTATATTGGGATTACTCTCTGAGCTAAATCTCGTTCGCAACATATGCAGAATCATATTTCATGTATGGGAAATCACATGTATCCATCAATTTTCATTATTCCAATGGAACTTACAATTTAATGACTTTTGCAACCATGTAACCATTTCATGTATATATAACATTTATATAAATTACATAAACATCTACCACATTCAAATCAAATAAAACATTCAATTAAAACATATTAACATGCAAAATTAACTTACACGAACTTACCTCGATAACAGTTCGTATAAGAAAATATACTAATCCGAAACTTTCTCTTTTCCTCGATCTAGCTTTAAATTTGTGTTATCTGGATCTATATAAATGAATTTTAATAATCAATTTCTCATATTTCATATTCTATTGAACTCAATTTACATCCTAGGTAAAATTACCGTTTTGCCCCTAAGCTTTCCATAAATTCCAATTCATCCTTAAGCTCGGAAAATGAAATTCATGCTATTTACTTCTCATTCCAAGCCTAACCGAAATTTCAATATAAAATTTACAGCACATGTATTCTATAAAATTCAGAATTTTTCTTCAATTTTCACAACTTTACAATTTAGTCCTTAAATCACATTTTCATCAAAATTCACTTTGCAAAAGTTGTTTATCTATCCACAACCTTTCATTTTCTACCATAAATTTCAAATTTTCAGCATATTCATCCATGGAAAAATTTCTATACTTTGATAACTTTTAAAATTAATCCCCAAAATAGATAGATTAGATTATCCCGATCTTAAAAATATAAAAATTACTAAAAACGGGACAAGAATACTTACTCAATTAAGCTTGATTAGTTTCTTCTCTCTCTCCTAGGGTTTCCATGTATTTGGGGAAGAAGATGACATAAAATAAAATGATATTTTCTTTTTAATTATTTATCATGTAACACCCCTTACCCATGTTCTAAGCCAGAACAAGGTACGGAATATTACAAATCACGAAAACATGAAATCACACATTTACCTGATCTTACATAATTAATTCCTCTAGCTTGAACAAAATAGATAACATTAATAGATTCTACATAAGTAAAAGTAAATTATCAAATTTTGAAAAGTAATATTTTAAAACAAATTAATTATGACATATAACAAAATGATTCAGCCCTCTTTACATGCCATAATTCCAAAATAGTGTTTACAAAGTACCAAAAAGTATTGATAGTGTGGATGGGTCTCCGACGATCTCCAAATCTCGAGTTGGCTTAGAAATTCTCGGTAGACAAGAAAAAGAAAAGAAGGTAAGCATATAGCTTAGTAAGTAAGTACGAAATTGATATTCAATTTATCAAAGTAAAACAATCATACTAGTATATAATCACATATTCAGGACAGGCTGTTTTCTGGAGTCCCGGTTTAAAAAAAAATCATATATCGAGCTAAAAAACTCGAAATCCAATTCTATAAATTTTCTCTGAAACTAGACTCATATTTCTACTTACTAATTTTTTTCTAGAATTTTTGGTCAGGACAGTTAGTACAGTTTATTAGTTAAATTCTCCCCTGTTTCAGGGTATGACTACTCTGATCCCTGTGTACTACGAACCAAATTTCTTCCTGTACAAAATTCCAACGACCATGTCGTTTGTTTCTCCTAAAAATAGACTCAATAAGGAATCCATGCATGTAAGGTATGACTCTTAATAATTTTTGTACAATTTATGGTGAATTTCTAAATTCATAACAAGGGATCTCAAATTCATTCAGACCCTATTTCACAATAATTCAAATATCACACAATATAGAATTCTTTTGCTTCCCATGTTTCTTTTATGTGAAAATAGACTCATTAAGCTTTATTTTCATATATCATTTGAATTTTTATTCAACTTCCACGTTTTTTGGTAAATTTTTAAAATCATGTAACTGCTGCTGTCCAACACTGTTTTATTTCTAACATTCACTCTTGCATAATTTCACCTAGTCCTTTTTGTTATACCAGAATTCACTCAATTATCGAGCACATAGCTCCTAAATTTTCATAAACATAAATTTTCACATATCCACCTTATAATAACTTTCACATATTACCACTTTATCGATTTTCCCCGTTGACCTCAACGGAAAAATAACAAATATACCATTGTTTACACATATTTCCCCCTTTCCACACATATAGCCGAAGCTATCTGATACGCATAGTAGCCTGCACTTAGTACTATACATGCGACCAAAAATCCGGTACATGTAGTAGCCTGCACTTAGTACTACACACGTGACCTCACCATTTGATACACGTAGTAGCCTGCACTTAGTACTACATACGTGATCAAGGTCATTGAGTACGCATAGTAGCCTGCACTTAGTACTACACATGCAACTTAACAGTATGGTACACGTAGTAGCCTGCACTTAGTACTACACACGTGTATTCACAATGGGTCATTCGTATTGTTCCTGTTCCGAAGGTTCAACCGGAAAATTCTTTCCTTTTTCACTGTTAACACTTATTCATAATCTAATTAAATTTGTAAATTTCCATCATTTAATCATTCTATGGACAGTCACCAATTCATATGATAACAACACAAAATAACATAAAAAAAATTGATAAATTATTCATGTACGAACTTACCTCGGTGCAAACTTTAGAAATATTATAATTTAGTCTGAAAGCTATTCTTTTCCCCGATCACGATCGATTCCACGTCTTTCTTGATCTATAACAACACATTTACCTCATTTAACACTCATACTATTTATTTCAATCCAAAAATCACATTATGAAAAAATTATGTTTTTGCCCCCTAACTTTTACAAAATTATGATTTTGCCCCTAGGCTCAGAAATTTAATTTCAGCCCTTATTCTCATATTTTATGACATGATAAACATTTTTATCTTCTATGGAAACATCAAATTCTCACTCTAACATGTACTTATGAACATTAAGTATTTTTACCAATTAAGCCCTTTTACTCGTTTTCACTCAAAACCGAGTAGCACAAGTTGTCTAACATAATTTAAAACCTCATATTCTATCATAAAACACCAAAATACACAAATTTCACCTATGGGTATTTTTCCAAATATGAACCCTAGGTTGAATTATTGCTAATATAAGCTAAATTGAGCTTCTAGGATTTCAAAAACATAAAAATCATTAAAAACGGCGCTTGAAATCACTTACTATGAAGCTTGAAAGTTGAAGAAACCCTAGCTATGGAGGAGAGAAAAATTCGGCAGCAACTAATTGAGAAGATGACTATTTTTGTGTTATTTTTCCCATTTTATTTCATTTAATATACAAATGACCAAAATGTCCTTACTACTAAACTTTCCAAAAATTCCATCCATGTCCAATTTTTGTCCATAAACTTAGAAATTGGTCAAATTTCTATTTAATACCTCCTAATTAATATTCCAAAGCAATTTCATACTAAAAACTTCTAGATTACAAGTTTTACAAATTATTCGATTTAGTCCCTAATCTCAACTTAAGCGCTTAATGCATAGAATTTCATCACGAAATTTTCACTCAATCATGAAATCATACATAAACCTCAAAATAATTATAAAACAATTATTTCTATCTCGGATTTGTGGTCACGAAACCACTATTTCGATTAGGCCCTAATTCGGGTTGTCACATATCATCTTTTAATTATTTAGTTTCTAATTTAGTCCCTAACTTTTTCTAATTTTTCCATGGATGAATCACTAAAAATATCTACTAAATTTTCCTTAATGGTCTAGTTACCATATAAGGACCTCAAGTTTTGAATTTCATAGCTATTTGATCCTTCTAGCGACTAGAATCCAATTTTTTGTATTTTATGCAATGTGGTCCTTTCCATAATTAAGTACTTAATCGAAAAAAATTTCTTATCAAAATTTTTATATGGCATTCCTGACAAACATCAAACCATGCAAAAATATAAAATTGAATTTTCTTTCCGGCTCGAATTTGTGATCCCAAAACCACTGTTCCGATTTCACTGAAAATTGGTTGTTACAACTCTCCCCCTTAAGAATTTTCGTCCTCGAAAATCTTACCAATAAAGAGATTTGGATATTGCTTTCTCATGGTATCCTCCAGTTCCTAGGTAGCTTTTTCTATACCATGTCGTTGCCAAAGAACTTTTACTAAAGCCACCTTTTTATTTATTAATTCTTTTGTTTCACGGGCCAAGATTTTAATCGGTTCTTCACTGTAAGTCATATCAAGCTGAATCTCAACTTCTGTTGGAGAAATAACATGTGAAGGGTCCGACCGATACTTTCATAACAAAGACACATGAAAAACATTATGAATCCGATCAAGTTCTAGTGGTAAGGCTAACCGATATGCAATAGGTCCAATTCTTTCTGTGATTTCATATGGCCCAATGAACCGTAGACTCAATTTTCCTATATGGCCAAACCGGAGAACTTTCTTCCAAGGTGGTACTTTCAAGAATACCTTATCACCAACTTGAAATTTTATTTCTTTTCGTTTAATATCAACATAGGACTTTTGACAATCAGAGACTGCTTTCAAACAATCCTGAATTACTTTCACCTTTTCTTCAGTTTCACGGACTAAGTCAACTCTGTGTATATTTTTCTCACTAAGCTCTATCCAATTCAATGGTGTTCTACATTTTCGACCATACAAAGCTTCGTACAGTGCCATTTTGATACTAGACTGATAACTATTATTGTAAGCAAATTCAACTAAAGGTAGATATTTTTCCCAGTTACCTTCAAATTCCAAAATATAACACCGAAACATATCTTCTAAAATTTGTATCACACGTTCAGATTAATAATCTGTCTAGGGATGGAATGCAGTGCTAAAATGTAATTGTGTACCCAGAGCTTCTTACAGTTTGCTCAAGAATCAAGATGTAAATCAGGGATCTCTATCTGAAATAATGGAGATAGATATTCTATGCAATCTGACAATCTTAGAGACATATAATTCAACCAATTTATCCAAGGAAAAATCTATACATACCGAAATAAAGTGTGCAGCTTTTGTTAACCGATCAATAATTACCCAAATGGCATCTTCCTTCTTTGGAGACAGAGATAATCTTGACACAAAATCCATGGTAATTCTTTCCCATTTCCATTCTGGTATTGTAACTGGCTGTAATAATCCCAAAGGAAACTGATGTTCAGCTTTTACTTGCTGACATATCAAACATTTTGATGCAAACTCAGAAATATCTCATTTCATTCCCGGCCATCAATACATTTTATTAATACCAGGATGAATAGACATGTTACCATTATAAGCTTCATTCAAAATCTTCACTACTAGTTCTGAATTTTTCGGTACACATATTCTACCTCTGAATAACAAACAACCATTAGTCTCGATCTAAAATTCTGAATCAAGAGTCGATTCACACTGAATCCGTTTCGCTTGTAACTTACTATCATCTTTCTAAGCTTTAGATATTTGCTGCAAAAACGTCGGTCTAGCTTTTAACTTAGCTGTGATTGAACCATCATTAGATAACATCAATCGAGTATTCATTGCTCACAAAGCAAACAGAGATTTTCTACTCAGAGCATCTGCAACCACATTGGCTTTTCCCTGATGATAGTCAATAACCAAATCATAATCTTTCAATAACTCAAGCCACCTGCGTTGTCTCAAATTCAAATCTTTCTGTGACATCAAATACTTCAAACTTTTATAATCAATAAATATATGACATTTTTCACCAAACAGATAATGTCACCATATTTTCAGTGCAAACACAATTGCAGCTAACTCAAGATCATGTAGCAGGTAATTTCTTTCATGTAGTTTTAGCTGTCTTGAAGCATAGGCTATTACGTTACCTTCTTGCATCAAAACACAGCCTAAACCATTTAACGATGCATCACTATAAATTACAAATTTCTTACCCGATTCAGGCTGAACTAACACAGGTGTCTCTATCAATAAAGCTTTCAACCTATCAAAATTTTGCTGACATTTATCAGAACACTCAAAATTCACATCTTTTTGCAACAAACAAGTCATGAGAGAGGCTATCATTGAAAACCCTTTTACAAACCTCCGATAATATCTAGCAAGTCCTAGAAAACTTCTAATTTTAGACACGTTCTTTGGTGGCTTCCAATTTACAATAGCTAAAATTTTGCTTGGATCTACTCGAATACATTCTGTAGATACATTATGTCCGAGAAAACCAACTTTCCGTAGCCAAATTTCACATTTGCTAAATTTGGCAAACAGTTGCTTCTCACGTAGAGTTTGCAACGCAATTCTCAGATAATCTGCATGTTCATTTTCATCTTGAGAGTAAACCAAAATATCATCAATAAATACCACCACAAACCTGTCTAAATACGGTCTAAAAATTTTGTTCATTGAATCCATAAACATTGCAGGTGCATTTGTTAAACCGAATGGCATCACAAGAAACTCATAATGTCTATACCTGGTTCTGAAAGCTGTCTTTGGCACATCAAAATCTTTTACTCTTAGCTGATAGTAGCCAGAACAAATATCAATCTTTAAAAACACAGTACCACCTTTCAATTGGTCAAATAGATCATCAATTCAAGGCAATGGATACTTGTTCTTTATTGTAACTTTGTTGAGTTGTCTGTAATCAATGCACAACCTTAAAGATCCATCTTTCTCCTTTACAAACAGAACCGGTGCACCCTATGGTGAGAAACTAGGTTGAGCAAAACCTCTGTCAATCAGTTCTTGCAACTATTCATTCAACTCTTTTAATTCGATAGGAGCCATTCTGTAAGGTGTTATAGATATTGGTGTTGTTCCCGGTACAAGATCTATAGAGAACTCCACTTCTTTAACCGGTGGTAAACCAGGTAATTCCTCCAGAAACACATTAGAAAATTCACATACAACCAGCACTGACTGAATCTTCGACTCAGATACTTTAGTGTCCAACACATAAGCAAGATAAGCTTCATAACCCTTTCTAACATATTTCTGTGCTGATATTGCTGAAATCACATTAGATAACCCATTTAATTTATCAAATTCAACATGGAGTAATTCCCCACTCTGACATTTTAATACAATATATTTCTATTTACAATTCACCACTGCATCATGTTGGGTTAACTAGTCCATTCCCAAAATCACATCAAATTCATCAAATGGCAATAACATCAAATCAGCCAAAAAGCAATAACCCTTTACCATCAAGGGACAGTTTTTATAGACTTTATCCACCATAACATATTGGCACAAGAGGTTTGAAACTTTAAACACAAATTCAGTTAATTCAACAGGTAAATTTTAGCAGACACTAGATTTGTGCATATGTATAAATGTGTGGAACCACGATCAATCAAAGAAGTAATATCAGTGTCAAGTAGAGAAAATGTACCAGTAATGACGTCTGGTGTAGAGGCATCTTCTCTAGCACGAATAGCATATGTCCTTGTCGGTTTTGGTGCCTCAGATTTAACTGTTGTATCCCTTGTAGTACCTCGGCTACCACTGACATTGCCGGGACGACGGGGTGGTCTGCCTCTTAAAGCGGGATTACTCGACTTTAAATTATGTTCAATATATCTTTCAACCCTTTCTAGACAATCTTTAAGAAAATGATCAAGAGAGTCACATTTATAACATGTTCCACTTCTCAATCGGCATTCCCCAAAATGAAAATTGTTACAAAATTTACATTTTGATTTAGGATTACCGACACTACCAACACTGGTTACAGATGGATATGAGGATCTCGGGTTAGAGCATTGAGAGCCTCGCTCTTTTCCAAAATATCCTATTGATGTTGTAAAACGATCATAATACTTCTTTAATTTCTTAGAAGCAGATGATTGTGACTTGCTCATAATTCTTTTACTAGAAACCCGAGCTTCTCTTTTAACTTGTTTCTTTTCTTTACTCAATTCTTCAACTTTATGTGCTCGATCAGCTAGTACCGCAAATTCCCTTAATTCAAGAATACTAATCAGTAGATTAATGTCTTCATTTAAGCCCTCTTCAAAACATTTGCACATATCAGCCTCAGTTGGAACCCACTTTCTAGGATACTTGCTCAACCGAATAAATTCTCGCTCATACTCAGATACATTCATATTTCCCTATTTGAGTTCTAAAAATTCTTTCTTTTTCTGATCTAGAAATCTTTGACTAACATACTTCTTTCTGAACTCGGTCTGGAAAAATTCCCATGTAATGTTTTCTCTTGGTACAACAAAAGTTATTGTATTCCACCAATGATAAGCTATGTCTTTCAATAAAGAAACTGCACATTTCAAACATTTAGCTGTTGTACAAGATAATTCATCTAAAACCCGGATGCTATTTTTTAACCAAAACTCAGCTCTTTTTGGATCATCCTCTACAGTAGCTCTAAATTCCTCTACCCCATACTTACGAATTTTATCTACCGGAGGCTTACCAGTTCTAATAGGTTCAGCACCTTGTGGTACTTCAGGAATAGGTTGAGGAGCAGGTGGGAGAGGTTTTTGTATAGCGGGATTAGTTCTTATATACTGAGTGAACCATTCATTCATCATTTGAAAGAAGGCTTGTTTTACCTCCTTACTTCGGCCCTCAGATACAGGCCTTGGCTTGTTTTGCCTCCTCACTTCGACCTTTAGATACGGATCTTTCACTGTTAGATGCAGCTCTTTTAACTAAAGCTGAAACATTGCTCTCAACTTCCTCGGATTCAGCTCTAACTTGGTTGGATGACATTACTATATGAAAAACACATTTAAAATAGTTAGGAGAGATCATACTATCACAAATTATATAATGGCATGTATAGCTAAACTCATACTTTCTACATTCAATCTGAGAATCGACTAAACCGTAGCTCTGATACTAATAAATGTAACACCCCTAACCCATATCTGTCACTAAAATAGGGTTACAGAGTATTACCAGAGTTTACAGAATATTTATAGATAATTCATGTCATTTATTACTCATTTATCAGGATTATTCATAACGTCCCTTAAATGAACCCTCGAGGCCCAATATGAGTATTAGAATCGAGTCGGGACTAAATCGAGAACTCAGAGAATCTTTCACAAAATTTTTAAAATTTTCCTAGATACAGGGCACACACGCTGGTGTAGTCTAGGGACACACCCGTGTGACCCTAAAACACACCCGTGCTGCAGGCTGTGTTCAACCACGTGTAACTCTCTGATTTGTGCCACACAGCCAGCTACACTCTCGATTTTCTTTTCGACTCAGATTTGTGGTCCCGAAACCACTGTTCCAATTTCAATGAAAATAGGTTGTTACACTATGTATGAGCTTTCTTGAGTATCCGATGTAATTCTAAATAGTTCAACGGGTAAAAAAGGAAATGAAATAGTAAGTAACCAAATGGAATGAGTCATGATCTTATGAAATTATTTATGAGCTAAATGGTGTATTTCCATATGGAAATCTACTTACCTTATGGTTGAATTCATTTGTATCATGAATAAATGTACTAACTTTTGAGTTTGATGATGTTATATAGCTTATACTAAGCTTATGGTATTGACAATGATTTATGCCTAATCTATGACTTGTATTAATGAAATGGTAAGTTATTTTTAAAGTTTATACGAGCTTACTAAGCACTCGTTGCTTACGTAGTTACTTTCCCTTGTCTTATAGATATGCGGAAGCTCAATTGGTTGGAAGCTCATCGGAGACCTATCACGCTCTCCAGCAATCTTTTCGGTAGTTTTTGTGTATTTTGGCCAAGGTTAATAATGGCATGTATAGGATGTTATGTAATGGTGATTTGGTATGTGTATGCTTTGAAGATTATGTTTGGTTTGGTGCACTTTAATGCCTTACCAAGTTATGTGAAATTGGTCACTTTTAAGTGCTTGAAAATAAGGTTCTTTTGGCATGTTTTGATGACTTTCAAATGGTCATGTATGGTAGTTAAATGAACTAGGTTGTGCATTTGAGATATTGTCAAGTTGCTTTGGTATGATTCTTAATGTTTGATATAATTGCGGTGCCTTTGAATGGCATATTGGTTAGGTGATTTAGGATGTTTGAAATGGCATGTTTATGTATGTTTGAATGATGTTTGAACCCCTTGAATGTGTGCCCAAATGGTTTGAAGGGTTAGGTATGAATTGGACTTTAAAATGGCTTGATTTTAGGTAAATTTTAGGTTCACACGGCCTGGGATACGGGATATCACACGGCCTGTCGACGTGGTAGTGTGTCATTTGGAATTTCTTAGTGTTCAAGTCAGTGAGTTACACAGCCTGGCACACGGGCATGTATGGCAACTCAGTGAGTTTCATGGGTAAGAACACGAGCTGGGACGCGACCATGTGTCCCTTGTTCAAATGTTACACGGCCTGAGCTATGTCATATGGTCGTATGACCCTTGTTTTCTAAATTTTCTAACTTTTTTTTAAAACTTTTGTTTTGTTTCAAATTAGTCTCGAATTGCTTCTAAGCTATTTTTAGGCCTCGAGGGCTTGATTTAGGGACAAAACGCATATGATTGAGTGGTTTATAATATGTTTAAGTTATTTAATGTTATGATGGTAAATGTTTTCTGATTGATCAGTAATGCTTCGTAACCCTAATCCTGTGACGGAGACGGGTTAGGGGTGTTACACTTTGAATTTCAAAATACTTCTTTTTTTTTAATTATATTTAAAGTGGATCTCATTTTTAAATTAAGTTTTAAATATGATTTTTTGCCATTAATAAGAATAATGTTTTCAATAGTAAACAACTTTAAATAAATAATTTCCATTTTTAATTTCTAATATCATATTTTTATGAAATTAAATAATTGTTTATTTAAAAAAATAAAAAAAACTTTTTAAAAATTCAAAATTTTAAAACATTTTAACATGCATGTTTTAATTTTTTTTTCAAATTTTATAACATTTTACGTAAATGTCTTCAAAATAGTTAAAATATGTAAAAATACATTACAATTTGTTAATTAAACATGTATACAAATTAAATATGTTTTTATTGTACTTTAATTAAATAAAATTTCATTTAAAACTTCATTTAAGTGAAATTTTGAATTTTTTTAGGAATTCTTAAATATATATACAAGTTAACAACTTAATCAATCTCATCATCATACCCATTATAAGGAAAGTATGAAATCCTTGAGTACTTACCTTTTAAATAACCTAATTAGTGAAAACGATGTTGAGAATGAGTTTAAAAGGTTATTTTGCAACACTTAGCTTTGGGCGGGTTCTGGATTTGGCGGGTAAACTGAAAGTAACCTGAATGGCGTAGTCTATCCACCCAATTGTTGTTTTGGTGTATAGATCGAGCGCATAGTAAGTATCGAATTATTAAGCGAGGATTGTTCTTAGAATTATTAAGTTATAAAGAAGAAGAGATTTGGTAAAAGTGTTGGGGATTACTACCAAAGGCATTGTATGCCCAGATTATTTTGTTGTTGTGCTAATAACGATCTAACGAGGTAGGTAGAAAGGAACAAATGGATGAACTAGGAATATAAAAATATTGGATTTCTATTTAAAGTTGTAAACCATTTGTAAAATTAACTTTGAAGTTGTGTGACACGTGGTAGGTTCCAATAAAAGCTTGGGTCCTATATATATAGATATTTAGGTCTAAAAAGAGGTAGTTTTTTTCTTCCTTCTTCAAGAAGTATTTCTGTATAGATTTAAAGGAACCCAAAGTATTTCATTCTTTCTCCTAAGCTAAAGTTGTATATTTGGATCTTTACCAGTGATTGCACCACGTCGAGGTAAGATTTATGACTCTGCATATTGTGTTGTAAAGAGCAAATCTATTAAACTTGGATGATCAGTAAGATAAAGGATAAAAAGGACATTGACTGGGGACTTTCAATGTTAAAAATGATGGAAAAAAGGGGTATATGAATAGATCTTAATGAGTTTCCTTGTTCTTTAGTAGTAGTTGCTGTTGATTGCACGATAGAAGTCTAGATCTAAAGTTTTGAACTGCCATTGATGAGAATCAGGTGAGTCTCTATGCTGACTGTTGTTTATATGATGATAGTACTTGTAGATCTATAAGAGAGTGGCTAAAAGATAATGTCGTTATTCTAAAGGTTACAATATGATATGTGTACGACCCGGTGTGTGATTATTTAAATATGTTTATCACTGTACTAATGTTTGTTGGGAATGATATGCATATTTGGTATAGATTTGTTGAGTTCAAGTAGGTTGATATGAAGTATAGTTGCATATGGGCATCTAGATTTTGCACATGTGTCTTAGTTGTATGTTATTCGATATGTTCTAATGAGAGTGGGTCTGAGAATGATGAGCCTGTGTCTGTCTTCGTGAAGTCGTCTAAAAGGGTCCGTTGGGACTTTAAACATGATTACAAAAAGAGAAGTCCATGGCACCATATCGTTTAAGACCAAGCTGGGCTATCGCATCATATGAAAAGAACTAAAGGAAGGTGATTACCTAAAGGGTCCTTTGCGTGACCCAGGACAATAAAGGGCAAACCTTATGAAATGTGAGTCTAGGCAAATCCTTATTGTGAACATACCAGAAATATAAAGCCTTTGTGGCGATCTATGAAGGGAATGCCCTTGTGGCATATTCTAAAGAATAAAACTTGTGGCAACCATCCAAAGGAAATGCCTCTATGGCGGACCCTGAGAGAAAGAAATGGTATTCACGGCGAACTTTGAAGGAACGATAGTTGTAATGAGCTCAGAAGGAAAAGCCCTATGGTGTATCCTGTTACACCTTTGATGAGATATTCTAATGAGCTTCCCTTATGATGAGCTTCGCATGAAATGTTATAGCGTATCCTACATGGTCTTAAGGAAAAGAACAGAGAAACTAGAATGCGCCAAAGCATGTGGAAAATTTAAAGTATGGGTAAAGTCTAAGTCTAATTGTTTGATGAATGGCATCTATTAGCGAACAGTAATAAGAAAGGGTAGTCAAAGAAAGATAAGGTAAGGAAAGTGAATTCAAACATTGTTTTGTGAAGAGTATTGAGTAAGTGAATTATGATTAAGATGAGTATGAAACGAAGAAGTTCTGAGAGGATGAAGCCACTAAAGAAACAATGTTAAGGGGAATCGACCATGATAAAGTAAACAAAAGAAAGGATTATGTTTCATTGATGATAAACTGTTCTTGGTGACAAACAATTGAAGATATAAGAAAAGGAGTTGATGGTGATGGACTATCTGCACGTTCTTGGAAATCAACGATTAATGTATAAATGGTTATTTCTCACTAAGTTCTCATGAACTTACATGGATTATGTTATCTGTTTCAGGTTGAATGTGAGGTTGCGCCTAGGTGAAACAATGTCAAGACTACGCCCAATGAGTAGCATATAAATTATTATACATGCAGAACAAGCTTTGATGGCGTGATCATGTCTGTTTGGCACGTAGAAACCTTTGAATTGGGATAAATATGTTAAACCAATACATCATTTTTGTAATACTTATAATCGAATTTCCTATGTATTATAATCGAAATTCTTCTATGTTTGTACTTACATATTGTATAATGAAGTCTTGTAATTAAGTAGTTCAAACCGATTGTAATTTGTGTAAGTAGAATTAAGTTACATCTATATCAGAGTGGTGACACCCAAGATTCGAATCCGATCATCGGATCTGGTTTGGGGTGCTACATATTTCCATATAGATTTCAACAAAATCTTAAAGTGGATAGTGGAAATTTTGAAAGAAAACTGAAGAAATGTGCACGAAAAAGGAGAAGAGAAGAAATGGTAACAATGGTGGATGCTGGTCAGCAGAGAAAGAAGAAAAATCGACTAAAAATATACTCTAATGGGCCCAAGTCCATGAGTTACATGTCCATTTTTTGTCAAACTGTGGCTCAAATCTTTAAAGAGAGATTCAAAATGATTTTGGTTATTAAATATCATGTTTAAATATTATATTAATCATAAAATTTTTGGGAATTGATCAAATTATCCTTTTACGACAACATTATCTTATTGTCCTTTTTAGCGATTTCTTCTTAAAATTCAATACTTAGACAAATTAAGTTTATAATTCAATATTGAGACCAACATAAAATGTTATTAATATAAATAAATATATTTTTACATAATAATTTTATTTTATCCACGTTATGGATATGTAATAAACTACTATATATTATATTTATTAAATTTTGAAGTAGGTAAGCTATTCAATTAAAAGATAATTTCTATATGGACTGTTTGGAAACCATGAATTGTGTCAAAAAAAAATCTAGATTTGAATTTAGAAAATCCAAATTCTTTCTTTAGATAATAAATAAAGAGTTGGATTTGACTTTGGGCAATCTAAATCAAATTGCATAAGATTTAAATTTTGGATTTTAAACTCTATTTTAAATTTTAGAATTTTCAAAAGACAAGATTTGTTTAAAGAAAAACATGAGAATTTATTTGTTTTGTTCTTTCACACTTCATTCAAAACCTAAACAATAAATAAATAATTTTACTTATAATATATCATTAATGAATCTAAAGGTTTTTAGAATTAGACCAGTAAACGAATAGATTAAACCACCGATTCTTGATTTAATAGACTTGATCGATCTAATTGGTTCGGTTGAATAAATTATTAAAAATAAAACATAAATAAAAATAGATAAAATTGATTCAAATGATTTGATTGCCCGTTCGAGTAGTCTGATCAGTTCAACTGACTTACAAGTCAACCAATATGCCCCTAATTCTAAATTGGTACCCCGATTGATCCGGTTCTAAAAACATCGACAAAGATTTATGCATTTAATTTAATACAATATAAATATTAAAAAATTTCATTTATGCCATTATTTTCACAGTTTTAATTTTAAACCCTTGACTTTTAATTTATATCTAAGTAAGTCCACTTATGCCCAATGCAATTGGTCTAACCAATTGATTTTGAAAATAGTGACGAAGTTTCATGTTTTTAATTTAATAGAATATAAATATTCAAAAATTTATTTATTCCTTAAGTTCTACAATTTTAATTTATAAACCCCTAACTTTTAATTTATACCTAAGTAAGTCCACTTATCTAAGTACAAATCAAATTGTATGATTTTATTGAGGTATAAACAAAGTATAAATGACTTGTTGAGAATTCTTTTTAATATTTTAACCCAAAAAATTATAAAAATATAAAAATAGAAAGTGACATTTTGTTGGCCAATCAATTCAACCGATTTGATCAGTTTGACTAATACTATTGGTTCGTCCAATCTATAAAATAAATCATTAAAAAAATTGATTCAACAGCCCAATCAAAATCCTCCTAAATAATTAAATTTTAATAAAATATTTTTAGAGCTTAAAATTAGTTGAAATCTCAATCTAAATTTGAATTATCCAAAAAAATAAATTGAGAAATAATAAATTCATAAATTATAAATTTCAAAATTTAAATTTTGAAATCTAAATCTAAATCTAAATCTAAATTTTGCTTTTAGTGAATTATAAGAATAGGCAAAGTCCAAATAATAAACACGACTAACGCGACTAAAACCTAAACCACACTTGAGACGATAAATATTCTAATTATCATGACATCATATGGGGTTGATCTAAATCCAAATTTTAGTTACTAAAGTGTACCTAATTGAATATAAGTTACCCGTTAGTCTAAATTGATTAAATGAACGAAGAAGACAAGGGAAGTTGACAATTAATTAAGAAAAGAAATTTCATTAGAAAGCAAATTAAAAGATGTTATATTAGGGTTCAAAGGGGCTGTTTGTCTAGGTTTTCACAATAAATTTGTTGCTTGTCTGAAATAAATAAGAAAAAAAGAATCAAATAGAATCTTTTACTTTTGTTTTTCTTTCAGACAGGTATCTTTTCAAACGGTTAATTTAAACACAAGAAGTTCCAAATGACAAACCCTAGAAACCAAAAAAAAAAAAAAAAAAAAAAAAAAAGGCCTAATTATTTACTCAGCTCCTATGTTTTTATTAATTCTCTAATTCATTTGTCTGCATCAACCCATCTCTCAATCATCCTAAGTTGCAGGAAAACTATATATTCAATCCCTTTGAATATTATTTACATTAATATATATTAATTGCTTGCATCATGATCGAGACCTGATGCGGGGTTTTCACGACAAAACAAAGAAATGTCCAAATACTTACTGTGGTCCCAAGATCTCGGATTTTCAGACACAAACCCTAACCTTGGATAAGTATGACTAATTGACTATTTCCAAAGGGTAAATGAAGAAATGGCTACACTTGGCTTTTGCTCAGCTCTCTATTAAATTTGAAATCTAAATCGGATATAATCCTCAAATTTTGATCCAACATCCACAATATGCATAAAAAACAAGCTTGAAATTAGTAGCCTTTACTCTTTGGTGCCGATGAAGAACACTCAAAGTAGTCAAAAACAGTCGAAGAAATCAGATCAAAATCGAAATTTAAGTAAGCCAAAAAAGAAAGAAAGCAAGAAGAAGCATAAAACAAACCCTAAAATTTTCGTACACAGAATCCCAATTTTGTGGTTTAAACTTTAAACAAAATACCTGCAAATAAATCAAAAAAAAAAACCTCAACAATTCTAAAGCTGATATTACTCAATTCAGAAAACAAACGTCAGAGAAACACAGAGTGCTTAATGTAAAATTCAAGTTTTTGAATATTAATTTTATTGTAGTATTGTCCCTTTCAAAAGGGCCTTGTTGCGAGAGAGCTATCGCTCCTCTCGATAGCCCTATTTTGGCTAACTCTTTCTCCTTCTTGTTCCCTATACCTATGCAAATACCTCTTCAATTGCTCGGCGTAGTTGTCAAACCCTAGCGTTGCCAGTGCCCAACAAACGTCGTCCCCGTTAACCGTCTTCCGCTTCTCCTTGTGGCACTTGTCGGATGCCTCCCCGGTGACGAAGCTGATGAACTCCGACACGCATTCCTGCATGGTTTCCTTGGCTTCCTTGGAGATCTTGGCGTTGGGAGGTAGGATCTGCTTCATGATCCGGCCGACATTCGCTATCGGAAGCAGCCGGTCTTGTTCCTTGATGATGCCATCCTCGCCTGAGAGGACACTACTAGCAGCGCCTGCGGCAAAGTTGTACTTAAGACCTTCACTATCTAAATTATTAATCCCTATTTTATCAGCCATTTCTATTAAAAGCAAAAAAAAAAAAATTAATACCTCTTAAACTCAGACACGTCTCTTCTAACTGCTAATTCGCTATTATATAGGCTCATTCTTATTTATATACATACACACATCTATATACATATAAATAGTAAACTGGTAAAATTTATTCGACTACATGACAATTCGTGATATAAACCGATCAACCAATACAAAGCATTGTTGGTGTGGATTTGATTTTCTTATTAAAAAATAATATTTTATGCATTATCAGTTAATAATATGAAAAAGATAAAACAAAAAATATTTAAGAATTTATAAATATATATTAATATATAACTTTATTTAAATATAAGTAAATGTCGATTATTATGATTTGCTCATATTTCAAATTTCGAGTTTAATGTTTATGGTAAAAGATTTAGAATTTATATCAAATATTAGATTTAGGGTTTAAGTTTACAAATTAGAGTTTTTTATAATTTTTCCATTATTTATTTTATTTCACTAATAATGAAGTGTCATATTATTATTTACTAATATTATATAAGTACTAATAATATATTAAATATTCCTAAGAGTAGGGGATCGTGGGAGCAAACTAAACCTTAAAAGGCATAAAGAAAAATACTCAAAACTTATCACTTACAGACAATGGTCCCTCTTCATAGTCCTTTTGACACTTAGTGCCCTCAATAAGGTTGGAACTCAAAAAAAAAAAAATTATAAATAAAAAAATCTGAAATTTTGAAATGTATGGACTTAAAGATATGCACGTGTGGGGTTCTTGCAATAGATGCAACAAAATTAATTCTAAATTAAAGCACTAATAAAGTTGGATTACCTACTAATTTAGGGTTTTTCGTACATGAGATTATTTATGTCACACTACACGACATGAAATTGTTTCACTTTTTTTAATAGTTGTTTATGTTGTGAAGTCATGTGGTTCGGGTTACACGATCCTGAAACTCTGGACTTGGTATATAATGCCACGTATAGCCCTATGATGACCAAATTAAGTAAATTATTAAGGCCATTAATCTTGATGAATGATGAATCATTACATATGCATGTCATGTGTATGTATATGTATATGATTTTTGTTTAGTTATTAATTCAAGCTTGCATTCTATATATAGTACTAAGCGTGAGGTTTTAACTTATTTATTTATTTATTAATGATGAAAGTGGGTTTGCTTATGTAAACTAATTATAATTTATTATATTCTTATTGTTCATTTGGAATCAATCATTGTTGTCTCACAAAATTGAATATTTGTGAAAGAAAAGAAAACCTTGGATGATGAATAGATTACAGAAGATATTTGATGCGTTGCATGCTAATTAAGAATTTTTTTTAGTGGTCATTTTTTTTATAAATATTAAAAATGTGTTTTGGGTTATATACATTTGTATACATCTTTAAAGGAGAAAAAAAAAATTAGTGAAGATTCTTGGGGGATAAATCATCATTTAGTGTATAAATATACCTTGATAGCTTTTCGTAATTAAGTCTTTGAATTTAAACAAAAATTATATAAATTAAATCTAAAAAATAAGAAGTATTAAGAAATTATAATAAAATTTAGGTCTTGATATGGTATAATTTTAGAGAATTACATAATCATACTTTAACATAATCCAAGTTTAATAGCTAAATTAGGAAATTTTATCAAAATCCAAATTAATATAGACAAAAAAAATACCAAAGTAGAAAAAAAATTGTAAAACTTAGGGATTAAATGTTAATTTGTCCCATTTTTTTAACAAAGGTAAGAAAAACGGTTATCTAAGGATTAAATACAAAACTAATATCAATTAAATATTTAAACACAAATTATTAATCATTATTCAATAGAAAAATTAGTAGAGAATGTATCTAACAATTAAGCTATGCCTTATCCTTAGCTACTATGGCTTTGTCAAAGACAAAAAGTTCTATAAGGATAAGTTAATGGACTAAATCCTAGGTTTAACAAAGGTATTTGTAGCATTTTCTTTTGTTGATCTCTTGGACAAGTAGGCTAAATTTGTTGAAAATCATTATGCAATGGGATAACATGCCTCAATTAAGATAATGGGCACTTAATTAAAGCATATATGGATTCTAGCAAAATAAATAAAACATGTGATACTTAAAGTTCACAAGCAATTATTTAGAAAATAAAACTTAAATTTAGCAATCTAATTCTTTGATTAAAATTTACAACATTTAGTGGACTCATATTTAATGCATTCACTTAGTAAATTTTATGATATCATCTATTAATAAATTTAATTAAATTCTAAAAAAGTTGAAAAAATTTTCTTTATCATTATAATATTGAAGAAAAGGAATGACAAAGTATAAACACAAACCATTTAAGTGTTAGATAAGAGTTTTTTTTTTTTTTTGGTGAATTTCAAGAGAAGAGTAAAATACTAACAGTAATATGACTAGTGCGATTGAACCTAGGTTGGGATGGTGAACACCCTAACCATCAGACTAACACACCAAATTATATTAGACAAGAGTTATAATCATTACTTTTAAATCTTTACGTTATCTAAGGTTTTTAATAATATATCAACGTTTTATTTACTATAAACCTATAGATTAGGTTAACAATGTATTAAATATAAATTCATAAATAAATATACACTATAATAATATTTTTGTGATGAAAGGTGAAAGTATGGTTGTTTGCAGGTAAACTCTCATCGACAGAATCAAATGCAACTTTCACTATGAACGAATGGTGTTTAATTAAAATCTTATATTAAATCAAGTACATATTCAAAGATTTGTCCAACATAGAAATCAGATTAAAATTTTTTAAAGTGAATATAGAAAGAATGAATGAGTATATATAAATACAGTGGCAAAGAATGTGAATCTAAACTGTTTGGAAAAGAAGAAAAATCATGTGTACGCACACCTTTAATTATATTCCCCCAATTGTCTTGTAAATGAACGTAATATATATTATCAAAGAGAATATATCTATCCCTCAATTTAATATTACCATAAATTAATAAACATTAGGTATCTCAAAGAGAAAATTCAAAATTGTAAAAATAAAAATAATTACAAATTTTAAAAAATTTAATTTTTATGATCGATGAAATAAATATAAAGACTACTTTAATTTTACAAAAACAAAATTTATCTATGTTGGTGTATCTAATTCCTAGAAGATTTCAAAGCTTGTAAATGGACAATCATCTTCATCAAAACTGTACTTCCCTGCGTGAAATCACTGTGAAGAGAACATGATTTAGTGGTCCATACTCCATATTTACAGGACAAATATATGCTTTTGCTTTTTAGCCATGAGGGGCTGGGAAAAAAAAGATAAATAAAAACTATAAAACAGACATACTCATCTCCATCTTAAACTTACTTTTAAATTTTTAAACTTTAGAAATAGATGAATAAATCAATAATAATAATAATAATAATAATAATAATAATAATAATAATAATAATAATAATAATAAGCGAAAGCTCTTATTTACTTGCTCCTGACTCCTCTCCTGTTCATATAAGGATAAAACACTCAATGTGCCTTTATAATCACAATTTTATTTATGCATGATATGAATTTTATTCGTATCATTTATGTAAATCATTATATAATTTAATTAGTTTTTTTTCCATGCAATATAAAAATTGATGGTGTGTAATAATTAAAATATGTTATATTTCATATATAAAATGTGTATTAGTTTTTCAATATTTAATAAATAAAAATATAAAATTTATGTTAAATTTTTTTATGAAATAAAGCGATAATGAACATTAATTTACATAAAAATAAAGTATTTTTTAAACAAAAAAATTATAATAATCTAAAATTTTAATCTAATTAATTTAAAGTATGTTAAAAGCTACGAAAAATATATGATAAATAAATTAAATTGAAACCAAAAATATTTTTTGAACTATCTCATTATAGTTTTAATCATATTTGCTTTTATTTTTTATACAATTCTTAGAATTGCTCATAACCCTCCAACCTATAATGTGTTTCGGTGCCCTCGAACCCACGTCCTCCTGTATTGACAATAATGCACATGCCAATCGAGCTAAAACTCAATCGGCTGAAACCAATAATTTTAAAAATATATACAAAATATTTAAATTTTATAAAAGTATATTATATAATTTTGTTAGTTAGTAATCATATTTATAATTTAAATATAATCTAATATAAATTTTATTATAAAATTCAATTATATTCAAATAAATTTTTTTCTAAAATTCATCTTTCCCAACATATAGAATTATTATCTTGACTTAATTAGAGCGATGATTAAAGTTATTGTCAATAACCCATTTGACATGGGTTTAACATGTGTTACCCTCATTCCACACCTCTAATATTGTATTAAAAAACATATAAAATAATTATATATTGACTAAAAAAATATTAATTAAAGACTAAAGGATCACAAAAGTTTTTCCAAAAAAGGATTTAAGCCTTTATATATATATAAATATATTTGCACTCAATTGAGTTTTTTAACATTAAAATTTTAATCAATTTAGCCATTTGATTGTTAAAGTTAACAATCAACCTACCGAGTAACAACAATCATTTTTTTAGGTTGTTTTCACCATGTGGCATGTCAAAATTATTTCACATGATGAAAAAAAAAAAGATATTTTATAATTAAAATCATTAAAAAATAAAACAAACATAAAAAAGTTATAATAGTTTATAACATATATTATAATTTAATAATATTATATTTTTTTGCACTTTAATATATTTTATAATTTTTATTTTTTTTAATGATTTTAATTATAAACTATTTTTTAACTAGGTGGCCCACTTCTAATATGCCAAGTGACAAAAATAACTAAAAATAATAATTGTCTTTACTTTGTAAGGGTTGACTATTAATTTTAACAATTAAAAGGTTTAATTAATTGAAATTTTAAAGTTCAAAGTAAAAAAAAAAAAAAAAAAAAGATTAATATTTTATTTTGAAAATTTTAAGGGCTTTAAAAACCTTTTAACCTTAATTAAAATAAAAATATAAAGAAAAGTGATATCGTCTTAGGAGCCAACCCTTCCCACTTACATTTAAGATTCTTCTTTCTATATGATATGGTGGGCATCTTAGCGTATTTGAATATTCTTGAACTTTGTTTTAGTATCAAACAATTAAGCTAAACATAAAAAGAAAAGAAAAACTGTTAATTTAATAGTCAAATTACAGATATAAATCTTAAATTAAATTAACGGTTTTTATCTCTCTTTTTTTTTTTTTTACCAAAATAATTAAAGAACATTTTTTATTTAAAAGAAGAAAAAGAATCTCCTTCTTTTACATTTATATATAACTAAAACTAAAATTTCCATGATTTTGGAATATATAATTATATGTCTTTTCTGATGTTTGTATTCTTTTGGTGCCCCAAGTACTGCTACTTAAAAATAAATACATAGTTAATTACTGGATGCTTGAGCTCTAATATTTGTTTAGTATTACAGGGTACCTATGTATATAATAAAGATTAGATTCATCATCAGAAAATTAGACAATTAATGAAACTAAAGTTACAGTCAATTAAGGAAATTCCTGAATTAAGTACTCAACTGTTTATATTTAATTATTTTCAGGTACATATTATGCTTTTCTTTTTCTCCATAGAGAATCATCATTGCCACTATAGGAAAAATAAAAAGAGACCCACCAAAATCCAACTTAATTGCTAGGAATGATATTTTGGTAAGAAAATCAGAAAAGTTTATATGATTAATCATCATTAAATTTATTAATATAATTATATTTATTATGAATTTAATTTCTCTATCATATCTATTAAAAATATTATTTAATTAAAAATTAAAAAAATTCCATTGTCGATAAAAAATACTATTTCAACAAATAAAAGTTGCTTTTATTGGGTTTTTTTTTTTTTAAGAACTTAAGATCACCCAAATTAATTTAAATTTAAAACAAATACAAAGTCGAAGAAAACCAAAAAAAGAAAAGAAAAGAGAAGGTTTTCTTTTTATTTTTTCAAAATATATTTTTTTTTTGTAAAAATGAGATTTTGATTGTTAGTTCTATAATGTTTTAATATTTATTTCTGATTAAAATTATTTGAATTATATTATTTTCAATTATAATTTTATGTTTTTTAACAAGATCATGGATACATAAAAAACAAATTTGAGAACAAGATATAAGGACACAGTTTTTCAACCTACCTTTGTTGTCTTTAGCGGTGAAATTTTGAGAACAAAACAACAATGTTTCCAAGGCTTCCATAATTTAGAATATTATAAGAATTTGACATTTTCTATATTTGGAATATATTATGAATTATTAGAGAGGAAATAAAAACAAAGATATGCCGTTTAATGAAGCATTCAAAACTATTCTTGAGAATCTTGGGCCTAAATTGTGTAGTTAAAATGGCCCCCATTGATTTGGATTCACTCCACTTTTTTTTAAGGAAAAAACCCAAACGGGCTGCAAAATATTATAACTTAAACATCATCATCTAACACAAGCCAATGGATGAAATGCGGGTAGTCTAAACCAAAACTAAGATCACTATGCCCATCCAACATTCAATGTACCAAATAATGGGTGACACGCCGACACCATTGGCTAAGTGATGAATGAAGAAAAATTAATAGAAGTAAAACAACCACACATAAAAATGGCCTCTTCAACAATTCAACCATAAATTAACAAGCCCATGGTATGACAATTAAACTTATTAACAACATTAGTGCAGCCCATCTCTCTCGCCTTTTTTGCCACTCTAGAAATGGCCAAAGCTTCAACAGACAAGGCATCAAATCTACCTACTACCTTGCAAGCAAAGCTCGCACGGACCAGCCCCTCATGGTCGTGGATGACCATGCCCACCATTACATGCCTCTTGTCATTGTTCCATGCAACATCAACATTTATCTTCAAAAGACCATCACTCAGGGAAGACCACCTAGCAACAATTGATCTCTTTGGGAGAAAAGGAGCGACCATAAAGTTGTGAATTCGAAATTTGCAAAAATCATTGTTGCTCGGATGACTACATCATGGGAGTTGAGGAGTGACCTTGAACAATCTCCATGTTTTTAACTTCCCAACACTGCCATAACATCACAAGAAGACTCGTGAAAGCATCCTTGTCAAGCTTCCTAATCGAATGCTGCTTCCAATCAATAGTCCTATAAAACGAAAGGTACAAAATATCATTATCAATCTTATATAAGGATAAGGCCTCTTTAGAAATTAGACAATCCCTAATAAAATGTATTATGTCCTTCTTAGGGGAGCCACATATTTGGCACTAAGTGTTTAACACCGTGGAAAAGGGAGCATAGTTAACTGCAATGGGAAGAATGTCATATACCACTTTCCACCCAAATAACTTAACCTTAAAGAGGGTTTGAAGTTTCCATAACTCTTTCTAGTAAATTCTATAAGAACCTAAACCCAAAGAATTCAAGAAGAGTCAGTTGTACCCTATTTTAGTCGGGTATACCCTATTAAGGGCAGGACCCCAAATAAGAATATCATCATTCATAGCCCCACTCATTGGGATATTAAGGATACAATCATCAATGTCACTAGATCAAATATATCGCACAACAATTATAACAACCCATTTTTCAGTGGTGTCGAAAATAGCAGTTTCAAAACCCTATTTTTGATGTTCGAGTCTAAAAATATTATTAATAGTATTAAAATATATTAAAGTTTGGTCTTTTAATTTTATCGAATGAATAGTTAATTAAGGTACAAGGACTAAATTGTACAAGTGGTAAAAGTTAATCACTATGGATTTTTATTTAGTTGAAGGACCAATTAAGCAATTAGACCCTTTTTAAAAATGGCAACCGGTGGATGAAAATTAGCATCCACCAACTTAGCTAATTGCAATTATAGTTAATTAAACAAAGATTAACTAAGTTAATTATAATTAATTATAAACTAATTAAATTATATAAGCCAAAATTAAATGTCACCATCTTTTATTTTGTTCTCTTCTCCATCAAAACCACCAAAGAAACATAGGGAAGCCATTGTTAAAGGTAACTTTTAGGTCTTGCATGGTAAGTTCAATTTAGTCTGTAAGTTCAATTTAGTCCTTTTATTTGTAAATTTTATGTTGTTGAGGTCATCGAAGCTTGATTTAGCTAGCCCATTTACCAATTTGAAAACTTGTTAAAGTTTCTAAAAGTTGTCATTGATAAATGCTTGAAGTAATTGGTGCTAGGTTGTTAGATTTTAAGTTTAAAAGTGAAAAAGAACTAGTTTGTAAAATAAAAATTATTAGTTTTGAACATAGAGACTAAAGTGCATAAATTTTGAAATTGATGTGAATTTTCTATAATTTTAGATAGTAGAGAGTTATAGAAGGATGTAATTGATATTCGTTTCAAAATTGAAGCTCAAATTTGAAAGTTATGACAATTTCTATTTTAGGGACTAAATTGAATAAAATATAAAAATTTAGGGGCATTCAAATAATGAAATTGAATTTATATATGCTTATAATATGATGATATAAGATGTGTAGAATTGATAAATTGAATTGAATTATTATTTAGATCGAGATTTGAACCAAACCGAGGATAATTGAGGGAAAAACAAAATAATTGATTAGTCCTTGCAATTCAACTCGTTTGTTGATTTAATCAAGTAAGTTCATATGGTATACTTGTGTTCAAATGGTTGTGTATTTGAATTATAAATATATGTATGTTTAATTGAAATTTGGATTGTTTGCAATTTGGTACAAAAGGTGAGATTTGGACTAAATTATAAACAAATGTATATGAATTTATATGTTGAACTTGCCCTAGTGAACTTAATACATGTCTTGTGCACATGGATACAGATTGATTACTGATGATTACCGAAATCCAGCATTTGTTGCTCACTCAAAGATACATATGACATAGGTTTAGCTCAGATGAGTAACTTGATGCCGCTTTAAAGGTTTAGCCCAGACGGGTAACCTGACATGTATATTTACAGCTTGACCAAGCTATTTGATGTGTCGTTATAAAGGTTTAGCTCAGACGAGTAACCTAACACGAGTATACATATTCAGCTCAGATGAGTAAAAAATGTGATGAGTATCAGTGTATTTGAGTTAATTTACTAAGTTTGATCAGGTGAAACAAATGAAACGAAATGAGGAATCGAGATGACATGTAATGTGTTTAATGCTCAGATTAAGTATTGGCGAATGATTTGAATATAAAGCTTTGGTATATATATATGATTGCCTTATTCATGATTGATGTAACGCCCCCGTACCCGAGACTGTTGCCAAAGTCGAGCATGAGGTGTTAACGGGCTTAATTCATTAATTAAACAACTCAAACAATTTATTTTAGAAATTCTAGACAAGCTGGCTAACTGCGTCATAGTCACTTAAAAATTCATATCTCGAGTTTCGAAACTCGAAATTAAGATCCGTAAATTTTCGTTGAAACTATACTCATATATCTATCTACTTATTTTTTTCCTAGAATTTTTGGTCAAGCCAATTAGTACAGTTTATTAGTTAAAGTTTACCCTGTTTCCGCATTTGACTGCTTTGACCTCTGTTCACTACGAACCACTTTTCTCTTTGTACAGAACTCAAAAGACTATGCCGTTTCTTTCTCTTAAAAATATACTCAATCAGGAATATTTAAATATAAATCATAACTTCTAATTATTTTTTCACAATTTTTGGTGAAATTATAAAGTCAGAACAGGGGATTCAGAAATCGCTCTGGCCCTGTTTCACAAAAATATAAATATCTTATAAAATACAACTCTTTCACTTATTTTGTTTCTTCCAAATGAAAATAGATTCATTATGCTTCAATTAAATATTTTATTCATCATCTAATTATATTTCTACTATTTTTAGTGATTTTTCCAATTCACGTCACTGCTGCTGTGTGATTCTGTTTTATAACCAATTTCACCATTTTATGGTTTTCCATGGACTAAGTAACATATTAAACATACATGACATCAAATATGATCTAGATTGGCCATTCCAATGGCTAATCATTTCCAAAATTTTTCTTACCAAACCATAACCATTTCATAAGATTATTTACACAAAGTGAGTATAGTGCTATACATGCCACATTCAAAATATACAAGCCATTTTACCAATTTAGGTCTTCGGATAGTGTGAACGAGCCTTCGACCTATCCCGATTCTCAAGCCGGCTTGTAAAAACTACAATGAATGAAAAGAAGGGAGTAAGCATAAATGCTTAGCAAGTTCACATGCAAATAACAAGTAACATGATCATGCAATCCAACATAAACAGCATTAAGACACTCATGTCATAAGAATACTTACTATCTTACCACAATTTTGTCTTACCAAATTCTCAATCCAAGGATTAAACTCATACCTGTCCATTTTCACCTCTTCAACACATTCATCATCAATCACTTTCGTTTTAGGTACTCTCCCTATTCTCTTAGGATTCTCCCGTTGAACACATCGAAATATAATTTCAGATATGCGGATAGTGTGCACGTAAGTGCTATACTCATAGCTAAACAAGCTCAATAGCTTTTGAAATCTATGTAGCCAAGCTACCATGTAACCCGCCCATAAATGAACTCGGACTCAACTCAACGAGCTCGGGCGTTCGCATCCATTAGTGAACTCGGACTCAACTCAACGAGCTCGAATGCCTAGTTACATCTCACGAACTCGGACTCAACTCAACGAGTTTGGAACTCAACCATCCTAGTGACATGTCACTTGTACCCTAATCTATTCCCAAGGTTCAAATGGGATTCTTCTCAATTACACATTTTGATCACCTTCTTCGAAATGTAGAAACCGATACTTGCTAGCATCTCATACTTATCAAGTTGTTCACATAATTTGCATATTACAAAATAATAATTCACAAAACATAATATTTCATGATAATAAGTATCATATCATATAAATAACATTAAATCACTTAAAATAAAAATTATGTTACCTTATTTACACATGAACTTACCTCGATACAAAATATTAGCAATCGAGCCTATTCCTCGTAAACTTTGTTTTTCCCTCGATCACGACTTGAATCTTATTTCTCTTGATCTATAATACCAAATTAATTTATTTAATACATACATTCATCAAAACAGCCCTTAGTGCGAACTTTGGCAAAATTACCATTTTGCCCCTAAACTTTCACATATTTACACTTTTGCCCCAAGGCTCGTAAATTAAACCTTATCCTATTTTCTTATGTTTTATGACATGCTGATAATTTTTCCCTTCTATAGTAACATCAAATTCACACTCTAACATGTACTTATGAATATTAGGTATTTTTACCGATTAAGCCCTTTTACTCGTTTTCACTTAAAACCGAGTAGCACAAGTTGTCTAGCATAATTTAAAACCTCATATTCTATCATAAAACACCAAAATACACAAATTTCACCTATGGGTATTTTTCCAAATATGAACCCTAGGTTAAATTATTGCTAGCATAAGCTAAATCAAGTTACCGGGACTCCAAAAACGTAAAGAACATTAAAAACGGGGCTTGGAATCACTTACTATGGAGCTTGGAAGCTTGAAAAAAAACCCTAGCTATGGAGAACCATTTAATTTTCGTCCTAATGAAGAAGATGGACATATTTTGCTATCTTTTTCCTTTTTTTAATCTTTTAATTACCAAATGACCAAAATACCCTTAATACCTTTCTTTGAAAATTTTCATGTACAAGCCCATTTTTGTCCAAAATTATAGAAATTGGTCAAATTGCTATTTAATACCTCCTCATTAATATTCCAAAGTAATTTCATACTAAAAACTTCTAGAATGCAAGTTCTACAAATTATTCGATTTAGTCCCTAATTTCAACTTAAGCACTTTATGCATAGAATTTCGTCACGAAATTTTCACACAATCATGCAATCATATCATAAAACTCAAAATAATTATAAAATAATTATTTTTATCTCAGATTTGTGGTCACGAAACCACTATTCCGATTAGGCCCTAATTCGGGATATTACAATTGAAATAAGATTGAACAGGTGATTTAAAATGTATGAATTGGTGTATTACATATTTGGCATATTACATGATTGATTATGTACTAAAGATCACATTGTTGTTGTGATTGCTATGTTAGGTAAATTTTACCAAATTAATTAGTTTGATATGTTTAATTCTAAATCGAGGTAAGTTTCTTGTTTAAATACCTATGAACTTAGTATGCATTCGAAATGTTTACCCATTGTTTTTCCCTTTCTTTATAGATTGCTACTTTGCAAAACGTGTTGATTGAATGTACGGTAAGCTCACACTATCCACCTATTGACTTGGTAGACTTCTAATCATATTAAGGCTTGGTTATGTCTAGTATGTACATAGGTGTTTAACTATGATAGCTTGGAATGTTAACTTAGTTTGAACCTTAGCTTATGATTAAATTTGAGAAGGTTAATGCTCATAAGTATATGTATGTTTTGGTAGCATGTTGTGACATTGTAAATGTCATTAAAATGGTATGTTGAAGTGTGAAATGCCATAATAAATATAATGAAATTGAATGGCTAAATTCATGATTGATTAGGTTGAGTTCGAATAGGTGGAATTGGTATGTTTTGATGCCAAGTTGAGGTATTTTGGAATGGATGATTAGAAAAGGCTAAATACCATGTTTTGTCATGTGTTAGGAATGCTTTTATGCAAGTAAGGTTGTGCATTTATGCACCAAACTTGAATTTTGAAAGCTTGATACGAAATAGGTACCAAATGGTCTAATTTGTACTAAAAACAAAGTTCTTATCCTGACGACCACATTTCCTTGTTACAACGCTGGTGTAACACCCTAGGTGAATCCTACATCGGTAAAGTAGGGAGAGACTTGGGCTATTTAAATGGATAGCAACACTTAAGTAGTAAGAGACCTTTTAAGGGTGCATGGGCACTCCCAAGAACAAAGCCGTGAGGGCCATGTGTGCCTAAAGCGGACAATATCTTATCAGACTGGGTGTTTGTTATGACATTTATTGGTATAAAAGCCACTCACTGTGCCTCTTGAGCGACTATGGGGTAAACCTCAGTAAGGGTGCTGAGTCCCTAAGGGGGTGAATGTAACACCCTAGGCGAATCCCATATCAGCAAAACATGGGAGAGATCTGGGCTATATAAAAGGGTAGCAACACTTAAGTGGTAAGAGACTTTTTGGGGGTGTATTGACGTTCCCAAGAACAAAGCCGTGAGGGTCATGTGCCCCCAAAGCGAACAACATCTTACCTAGCTAGGTGTTAATTATGACATTTATTAAAAATCTAAATGTAACACCTCAAACCCAACTTAGACACTATGACTGAATTCAGAAAGCTACATTGACCACCTAAATGGCCCAAAAAATCTTTCGTAGTTTTCAAACTTACTTTTTAAACCATTTGCGTAAATCATTTCAAACTACTGAAATCGAGAAATTTTAGAAATCGATGACTTCAGTATTTTATTTGTAAAAGTTTTATCGTTGTTCAAAACTTTCGTAGTTTCAATCATATTTCAAAATTATTTATTCAAAACTAAAGAATTTGACTATTCGTCACTATTAAAAAACCGTATTAAATTCATAAAATCAAATGTATTTAGAAATTTCATTTGTAAACATTATAAATTTTGAAATTAAGTCTAATTTTATTAAGAACTTATTTATCAGATTTGCAGCGGAAAAATGTAATATTAGTATATTTTTACGAAAATCACAATGAACCATTTTGCTAAAACCATATTTTGCTAAAAATCAATATTTCATGCATAATCTTAATCAAATACTAATTTATGCAATTTTTAAAACTTAATGTCATGCAAGCAATTCATGAAAATCAGAATGAAAAATCCCCAAAGTAAATTCACATGCCACAATCCATAATCAAACTTATTACAAACCTAAAATAACAAAATATCAAAATAAAATTTAATTACTTTAAATTTAAAAAGTATTTCGATAAACTCTTCCAAATGACGTCATTTCATCCTAGCCTCGGGGTTATATGTAAAATAAAAAAAACTAAAGGGGGTGAGTTATAAAACTCAATGTGAGTCTTATAACAAGTTAAATAACAATAAGCACATACATATCATACAACATAATCAATACTATGCATATGATCATGGTAGTGCAACTTTTGGAAAATAGTTATGCAAATTTTTATAAAACATCCTACCCATCACCGCTACACTCCAAAAAGAGTTCCCCAGAACTCATCCATCCAAACACTCCAATATGTGGACGAAGTCACCAATATCCGTAGACAAGCTATAATGTAAGTTGTGGATAAACCATCATATAGGTTGTGAATGAAGCCACCAATATTTGCAAACAAGCTGCCATATAGGTTGTGGACGAAGCCACCAATTCTTCCTCCTTACAATATCCACCCTATGCATATTATATGGTTACAATGAACATATATATATATTTCATTTCAAAATATCATTTATCACATTGGGCATGTTGAAACATGCAAATCGAATCATATAATATCATGTAAGGCATGTTTAACATGCGTTTCATATATTGTTTCAAGATATCGAAATATCACCCATTTATTTATCATGAAAAATAAATTATGCCATAATATCACATAACATGAGAATAAAAATAACATACTTTTCAAACAGTGAAAATCATATACTTAAAGTAGTTGGTTCGAAATCACTTGTATAATCTGTTTCGATGGATTTTGCCTCTCATTTTAGTATACTTAAAGTATTCACATAAATAAAAAATCAAATAATAATATTTTGTTTAGGCGTTATTAACATTATATATACACAACTTGTATTGGTTTACACCCACACCTGAATTCGTATGACCTGATAATAACGACTCCGTTTCCCAACTCTAAGAGAGGAGATCGACCCTTGAATCCTTAGTTAAATGTTAATACCATGTCAGTATATTGACATTTTTAATAATACTTTTGAATAAATGATTAAGTTGAATCACGTAATCAATGGTCCTAATGACAAACACTTTTAAAGGATGGAGTATGGATCCGGGGTTTCAAATAAACACTTCATGCACAAACAAGAAATACCCTTGTTAGGATATTTCATAAACGAGAATAAAGAAAGAAATAATCTAATCGGAGGGTTTACTAATACCTATGTAATCTGAGGGTAAGGAGACTCAACGATCCTTGCGATTATTCGATTAAAGAGAAGGATTTTCAAGAAAGAGAGGAGGAGAAAAGAAAAAAACAATGAAAACGGTAGTGGTTGATGGCGGTAGCATGGTGGTTGTATGACAATAGTAGAAGCAATGAAGGTCTGGCGGTGGAGATGTGGTGGTGCGATTGGCTAGGAATGGAAGATATATGGAAGAATTAAGGAAAAAAAAGTTTTTTTTGATGAGGTGAAGTTAAAGAAAAATGAAGAGGAAATAAATGAGAAAAGAGGAGAAAGGAAGAGCAAAAGAGGAGGTGGCAAAAATGGAGAGAAAGGAAAAAAAACGAACATCAAAAGGTGTAATTCAACTTGTCCAAGTTCAATATATGTCACACAAGGTAAGAGTGAAGAAAATAAGCATTTTAGGGGATAAAGGAGCAAAAAAAGGATCATAGGAGTGAAAATGAGGGTTTAAGAGGGAAAGTTGACTAGTTAAAAGAGGGAAGAATCTTCCTTTGAATGATAACTAGAAGTGGACGGTTACGAAAGCTTTTTCCCTTACAAAAGTTGCCAAAAAAATTAAATAAAATATAGAGAGTAAAGAGACTTGAACCTAAGACCCTTAAGAAATTATTTAAACTCCTAACCACTAAACCAACTTACTTCTTTATTCACAAACTACAACAATTATTTTAAAACATGGTGTGACCTTTGCTAAGGTTTGAAACAAATTACACCATATAGAAAAAATGTGAGGGAAGGGATTCGAACACAGATCATTAATGACGGTTCCACCACTACTCAATCACTATACTTAATACTTATTTATTATCAAATAAGCAAAAGATCATCTAAAAAAATTTGAGCGTGACCACTCTTGGTTCATTAACCCAACTTCTACTAACTCGATTTTTGGGATGTGAAGCTGGCCGACAATATGAGACATCGTGACGTCGAGTAGCCTGACATCATGACATGACAATTTTTTTGGCGACGTTATAACATGGAAGTGGTGACATCACGACGTCGGCCCTAAATTTTTAAAATTTTACAATTTGGTCATATTTCATGCTCGGGTCAGCAAAAGAGCTTTTGTAAGCTTGATTGAGACTCGAAAATAATGCACATCATGATGTGAATATGTTCATGAAATGATTGCATATTTAAATGGTTTATTTATTTTTGATTTGACTGTAGTTGCTCCCGCAAGGTTGTGGCATCCTATAACTCGGACCCAACGATCGAGTCAGGTGAGGGGTGTTACATTTAAAGGTATTAGTGCTACGATTTAGTCGATTCTAAGACTGAAATATAGCACATATGAGTCTAGAAATACATGCCACAATAACCTGTGATAGTGTGATGTCTTTTGATCTGATTTGACTATGTTTTCTTATAGATAAATCATGTTGGCTGAATCAAATTGTGTCATATCAATTGAAGTAGATAGTAATGTTCCTGCTTCTGATTAAGGATGAACCAGTGATGAACCAGTGGTTCACTCAATTTATGTGAGCTACCTTTTTAGCTCTATAGCCCCAAATGAAACCTCCACTTCCGATTGTGCCTCATGTGATACCCTATTTTCCTCAAAATACGATAAATTCTCACTGACCCCCGATTGATAAAATTCATTAGTTTGGGGTTGAAGAGTTTAGAGGTACAAAAGATGAGGGCTGAAAAATACTTTGAGAGTGTTTATGTAACACCCGTTAGCTCGTCAGGAAGACATGGTGTGTATTATTCAGTCAGACAGACTGCTCGATGAACTGGGGCTTTACAATAGATTCAAATATTTCGTCTTAACTTTAAATTGTTAAAAAAAACCATTATGAAGATTTTACTTTGTGTAAAAGTCATTTTTTTTCTTTCATTTGGTATTCATATTTATAGAACATAATAGGAGTTATAAAAAGAAATTATATTATTCAACTATTGCCTAATTATGGCGTATATATCGAAATTATAAAATTCATGATCAACAAATCAATAGGGTTCAACGTATACTTTCAAAAGAAGGGAAAATTTTGTTTTAAAATGGAACAATAAAAATGACGTAGTTAATTGCAAAGGTTAAATACAAAACATCTGTATCCGCCATCCGGCACATAGCCATACATGATATAGAAATAAACAAGTGACTCACTCGCACCGCAACTTTGACGTAGTCCCCTTCAATAGATCTTTCTTCTACTATCAAAATGCCTGAGAATCAAAAGTAACAGAGTAAGTTCATTTGAACTTAGTGAGTTCCAAAATAGACACAATTAGATTTACAAGAACTCAAATAATCAACAAGTAACAATACTTGTAAGAAAATAACCAAAACTTTTTCATGAGACTCTATTATAGAGACATAATAATATAATTGACATCCACAGTTCCTTGGTGACAACACTACGCCAATCTACCACAACATATATAGTACTCAGGTGGGCACATTTTGCCGAATTATACACATTTCCCACAAACCTGTATAGCTATCAATGACCCATCCTTGTGCCAAACTTGAACTATATATCATAAATCAGAATCACATATTAGTTATATTTATTTTCATTTCATATCCTTGTTAAGTAGAACATGTGTTCTCCCGCAAGGTCGGGCTGTGATCTACCAATCCAGTTTGCAATATAACTGCCCTACCAAAGGCATCACATATAGATTTCCTTTCCATAATTTTCACATTTATTGGGCTTGTGCAACGAGGAGTGTATTTTTACAATGACCATACTTATACACACATCCAGACACAACATATCGATTCATTTACTATAAGAGCAACTTACCACACATAACCCACATATCATGGAAGTTTCATAACTCAAAAGAAGTAAGGAGGAACTCGCCAGTAACTTCAGAACAAAATCTACTCTATTGGTCCTTTGCCTCAATTTCTTGGACCTTCACTAACTTTTTAAGCTAAACAAGAAACAATTATAACCACCATACCATTTATCTAATTTAATCATTCATGTCTAATGCAAAAACATAAATCCCTTCGACAACAACCTAAGGGCTTTCCAGAAATTACCAACAAGCTGATACTTAACAAAGGTGTTTTGGCTAGCTAACGAAGATATCTTAAAACATTCTAGAAACTTAGAAAAGAACGCAAAGAAAAACAAAAGTGAAATATAAAGGCTATTGGCATCCTTATATAGCATAGACAATGGAGACAAGGCTTAGTGGGAAGGTCAGAAAATCTCACTATACCCCTTAAAACCTGAGAATAGGCTTGCCTTAACATCTACCTAACTCAACTACTACCACTAATCAATTTAGTGAGTAGTAAAATATTTCTTATGCTCTAAAACAAGCCAACTAAACAAGTCACTCAACTACTTAAACACATTAAGTTGTTACCTATAGAAATCTAGCTCAATTCCAATTAGGTCTCAACTAAACTCTAGCAATACTCATCGAGTTATCGCTTTCACGCTAAAACACAAAAAACAAGTCTATCAATCAAAAACTAATGAGTTCGCCCCAAATATTTAGGGTTGGCAAATTGTCACACAAAGATCCCGTCAAACTCTAGAGTTCGCAAAATAGCAAATTTCAGCTAGGCGTTCCCGTAAATAGGTGTACTGTCGAATCCCTGCAATATGCCACCTAAACTTATAACGAATAGATCACCAATCTTACCATTTTTTTACACTGACTTATTCAACTATGCATCAAATAGCATATCAATACCGTCCACATCGGGTGAGCTGTTACAACTCTGTCTCACTTAGAAAATTCCGTCTTCAAAATTATTACTTGCAAATAGTTAGGGATATTTCTCTTTCATCAAACTCTCCCTTTCCTAGGTGGCTTCCTCCATATTGTGGTTCCTCCATAATACTTTTACTAGTTGGATTTTTTTTACTTTCATTTATCTTGCCAAAATATGAACAGACTTCTCTTTATAAGATAAGTTGGGTTCCACCTCTAGCGTCTCTACTTGCACTACATGGTCTAGACTCGACCGATATTGCCTCAACATGGACACGTGAGACATGTTATGAATCTTTGACAGTTCTGGAGGTAGTACCAATTTATACACCATTAAACCAACTCGCTCCAAAACTTCGTACGATCCTATGAATCGTGAGCTCAACTTCCCTTTTAGTCCAAATCTTATAACTTTCTTCCAAGGAGAAAATTTTAAAAATACCTTGTCTCGTACTTCAAATATAATATCCTTCCTTTTTTTATCGATGTAAACCTTTTGTCAATCTTGAGTAGCCTTTAAATGAGTTCTATGATTAAAACTTTTTCTTTCATTTCCCGTACCAAATTAGGACCAACTATTTCCCTTTCACTGAGTTCCAACCAATAGGTGGGTGATTTGCACTTTCTTCCATACTACGCTCTGAAAGATGACATTCCTAGGCTTGCATGATGACTGCTATTATATGCAAACTCTTCCAGAAGAAGATATTTTTCCCAGTTTAATCTGAAATCTATCATACAACTTTTGACCATGTCTTTAATAACTTGAATTATTCTTTTTGATTGCTGATCTATTTGAGGATGGAAAGCAATACTAAACTATATCTTGGTTCCTAAGAATTCTTGCAGGAATTTCTAAAACCTCGATGTGAACCTTATATCTTAATCTGATACTATGGATGTTGGCATGCCGTGGAGGTATACAATTTCAAATATGTAGAGTTTTGCCAATTTTTCCAATAAATAGTTTATGTGTACTAGCAGGAAAAAGGGGTTGACTTAGTAACCTAATATATAATCACCTAAATTGAGTTCTTTTTAGTAGGACTAAGAGGAAAACCTAAAATGAAGTTCATGGTGATCTTGTCCCACTTCCACTTGGGAATTTCTAGAGGATACAACTTCCCTGAGGGAACTTGATGTTCTGCCTTCACTTGCTGGCATGTCAGACTACTTGAAACATACTTTGATATCTCTTTCTTTATTCTTTGCAACCAATACATACTTCTTAAATCACGATACATCTTAATGCTTCCTGGATGAAGCGAGAAAGGTATTTAGTGAGCCTCCTTTAACAATTTTTTCCTCAAATCACTTTCGACTAGCACATACATTCTACCCATAAACTGAAGTTTGCCATCCTTTCCCAGGGTGAAGTTTGTTGCTTTGCTATACATCATATGCCTCTTATATTCATCATACTTCACATCCTTTTGATGTTGTTCCAAAATCTGATAAAAGAAAATAGGTCGGTCAGTCAATTCTAAAAGCAATGATCTATTATCTTTCATGCGAACATTCGCTCGAAGATATGCCAAAGCTAACATAATTTTCCTACTTAAAGTAAAGTATCTGCCACTAAGTTAGGCTTTCCAAGATGGTACTCGATTGTGAAGTCATAGTCCTTCAGTAGTTCCATCCACCGCGGTTGGCATAAATTCAAATCCTTTTGTGTTATCAAGTACTTTAAGCTCTTCTAGTTTGAGAACAAGCAACACTTCTCCCTATAGAGATAGTGTCTCTAGGTTTTTAGTGCTAGCACTACAATTGCTAGTTCCAGGTCGTGTGTTGGGTAGTTCTTCTCATACAACTTGATATGGCGAGATGCATACGCCACAACCTTCTCTCTTTGCATGAGCACACGTCCCAATCTATTTAGGGATGCGTTAGTAAACATAGTGTACTCCACGCCAAATTCTGGTTGAGCTAAAATCGTGGCCTAAGTTAGAACTGCTTTCAGCTTGTCAAAGCTCCTCTGACATGCCTCTATCCACTTGAACTTTTCTTTCTTTCTTAACAGTTGCATGAGAAGGGTCACTAACATGGCGAATCCTTTTATGGATCGCCTGTAACAATCCGCCAAACCTAGGAAGCTACATACCTTAGTGACATTTCTTATGGATTTTAATCAAACGCAACTTTGATTTTATCAGGATCTATCTTGATGCCTTTTGCAAAGATAACTGACCTAGAAAATAGACTCTATTTATCATAGTGTACAACTTATTGAATTTGGTGTACAACTTGTTTTCTCGCAAGGTTCTTAACACAATTTCTAGGTGTTTTTCATGGTCTGCACACTTTTCGAGTAGACCAAAATATCATAAATAAAAATGACTACGAAACAATCCAAATAGGACTAGAAGGCTCTATTCATTAGATCCATAAATACTACGGGGGTATTCGTTAATCCAAATGGCATCACTAGGAACTTGTAATTTCTATAGCGTGAATGAAACGTGATTTTTGGAACATCATCACCCTTAATCTTCACTTGGTAGTAGCAAGATTGTAAGTCAATTTTGGAGAAAATTGTAGCTCCACTTAGCTGGTCAAATAAGTCTTCTATCTGAGGTAGCGGGTACTTATTCTTCATAGTTACCTTGTTTAGTTGACAACAATCAATGCATAAGTGGAGAGTCTCGTCATTCTTTTTCACGAACAAGAATGGCGCGTTCCAAGGTGAAACACTCGGTTGAATAAATCATTTGTCTAGAAGATCTTGTACTTGTTTGTTTAGCTCATTTATCTCTAATGGCACCATCCTATATGGGGCACAAGATATGGGTGCTGTAACACCCCTAACTCATATCCGTTGCCGGAATAGAGTCATAAGGCATTACAGAAATAAACATAATCCCAACAATTAAATACATAAGTATATAATTATTCATTCGATCAAGTCATAAAAGTTAACTCAAATTATTTGCATAAATTAACACAACTTTTAAATTTAATCATTGTATATCATATGTAAAAATAAATAGATAAACATTCACAAGTAATAGTATAAAATATATAACTTGCATCACCAATTTCATATCTGTGACATCATCATGGAGTTTGTACATATCTCATATGATTTACAATTTATTACTATTAAAAACAATTACTAGGTTATAAACCAACTCACTTCATTTCTTGATTTAATCGGTTAATATATGTAAATCATTATACACGTTCTCTACCTACACTTAGTTAGTATATTTATTTAACCACATAACAGGGCAAGTAACACTCATAAATATAAACACCTTGCACGCATTCAAGACACATAGTAACATACAAAATTAAACAAATACAAGGGTCAAGTGCGCATGTCTTAATGTAAATACCATAATTCATATTAACTCAATAACATACATAAAGAACTATATGTCCGAATGTACATGGCTTCATGATAAATGCGTATATTATGACTACATCCTTAGTATAAACTTAATATAAAATTTACCATTTATATTCAACCGAATCATCACATATACATACATGATATACACTTACTCATATGCCAAAGCCATACTTAACCTTAATGAAACAAATACACATCGTTTAGTCATTTAAACTAATCACGAACCACATACAACATTTAACACTTAATAATCGAATCTATTTAACTAATACACTTCCACTCATCATTAATTATCACTTTATATAATTTTATCAAAACAGATTAATCATACTTAAAACATACCATCATAGCCGAACATAACTTATAATACATGTAACAAAATCAACCCAACTCACACTAGAACATTGCCGAATACTCCTTAGCACCAATACATATAATAACACTATAACAAAACATAATAACCATTTCCATATATATATATATATATATTTTTACTCATGCAAAACCATGACCGAATCACCCATAGGTACTACCTAAGTCATCAACTATTTTAACGCACATAACACACGCAAGCTTAACTAAAGTTTCATTCATTCACAACATATAAACCCTAATGAGCTCATACCATGAACATACAAAATCCAATTCAAGTGGAGAAATTATCACAACCAAGACAAATCCCAAAACCAACTTAACAATTTAGCCATTTTCGCATGGCTTGAATATACATTCATTCCCAAAATAACTAACTCCAAAACCAGCTATTACATGCCATAATTTAAGTTTAGCTTATGGTACCAAAGCAATAGACAGTGTGATGAACTTGACTGACGATTCCCGAGCTTGTAGCTTGACTTTAAAATTTATAAAACAAAGTAAACATAACATAAGGAGTAAGCTCTCAAAGCTTAGTAAGTCATAAGCAAATCAACAACTCATTGACTTATCCAACTTAACTAAATTAAACTAAAATTTTCATTTCAATACACATAAAGTCTAGGCACGAATACATCCATGTTACTTATATATAATCATATACATTTATATTCAATTATATTATCACTTATCCGAATTGCTTATATGATCAAAATTTACAAATCATTATTTAACCTTCTAGGCCGAATAACTACAAGGTTCTTAGTTCACATACTCGTAAATACATAAACTCATAGATCTTAATATAGTCTCAAGTACTTATATTAATCACATGACCGAATACACATAAATACACATACACAAAATTTACACTTATTCAATAATGTGCAATAGGCTGAATACTCTTACCTTGTCTTTTGTTAATTATCGAACTAACTCATACCTGGCCATTTAGCTCGTATTATACAATCTGTACACGATTACCCTTACCTGATGAACCATTCAGAATCGGATAGGACACTCAGATAATCACATATATCGTACAATGCTAACGTCCTAAATGTGGTCTTACATGTAGCCACAGATCGATGCCACTGTCCCAGACAAGGTCTTACTCGTTAACACATATCGAAATCACAAATTGATGCCATGAACTTACTCGCACACATATATCTGAATCCTATGTCATGACATATGTATCCTAACTATTCCTAAGGTTCATACAGGGCTTTCGGACGTCGTAACTTGGTCGAAGCGAACTCGGAAGTGTAGTATCCACATTTAATCATATTCGGCCATAGCATATTTAGTTTCTATCATTTCATAATGCCATGTAAATATGACATTAAATTACCAATAAATACGTCTATTTGCTTATAAACTTACCTCGGATGATACAAAACAGAATTAGGCAGCTAGTCGACAACTTTTGTTTTTCCCCGATCCAAATCTGATTTCTTTAGTTCTTGATCTAAACACATTCAAATTAAGCTCATTCAAACATATTTTCATTCAATTTGGTCCAAAAACACATAAATAGGCAAATTACCATTTTACCCCTGACATTTACAATTTTTACAATTTAGTCCCTATTGCACAAAACACAAAATACACAAAATTTCCAATTACCCATGTTAGGCCAAATGGTACCCATACCTATAAAAGTCCATATATTTTACCAATTTCACATTTTAGTCTCTCAAATTATTATTTTTGTAATTAAGTCCTAATTACTCAAAATTATCAAAAACTCCAATACAAAATATGTTAATCTAAAACATATATTTCATTTTTCATCATCAAACAAAAAAAAATCACAAGCTATCAACAATGACACAACTCAAAATATTCATCAAAATCAAAAATTAAAGCTTGGGTCTTGTAGTACTCGAAGCAACGATCTCAAAAACGTAGAAATTATCAAAAATCGAGTTGAACACATACCTTAATCTAGCTTCAAATTGGCCAAACCCTAACCTTTTGTTCTTTCTTTTTCTTTTAGTTTGTATTCGGTCAAAAGAGAATGAATTAAACATAGTTTAATTTATGTTATTATAACATATATATGTTTTAATATTTAAATTACTTTTATAACCTTAGTTAATAAATTATAAAATCACATATATCATGCCCACTACCATCCAATTCATTTAATATTGGGCTATTTATTTCTTAAAGGCTTCTATTTTAAAATCCAAGTGCAAATTAGCCCCTTTTAGAAATAACCACCTAATTTTCACTTTACGCGATTAAGTCCTTTTATTTAATCGAGTACCTAAACGAATAAATTATTTCACAAATATAAATTCACACAAATTAAACACAAAAAATAATTTAGAAATATTTTTATGACTCGAATTTGTGGTCCCGAAACCACCGTTCTAATTAGGGTCTAAATCAGGCTATTACAGGTGCAGTACCAAGCGCTACTTCAATTGAAAACTCCACCTCTCTGTCTAGTGACATGCTTGGGAGCTCTTCTGGAAACACATCAAGAAAATCATTCACAAGAAGAACTTGGCTTATGTCCTTCCTAAACACAGTCGAATCCATAATATACGTTAGGTAGGTGTTTGTGCCCTTAACTATAAGCTTTCTGGTGAATACTATCGAAATTATTCTACCCGCCACACTGGTCTATACGCCAAGCAGTACCACTTCTCTTCCTTTTGTAGTGAATAACCGTACGCCTCTAGGTCAATAATCTACCAAGATGCTATGTTTGGTTAACTAATCTAGCGTAAGAATAACATTGAATTCATGAAAACTTAGCAACAATAAGTCTGTCAAAAAGATATGTTCACCAAAATTTAGTGGGCAATTTTTTATTACTATGCTAACCACTGTACTTTGATCAAATGGGTTGTTCACCGACACATTTGTCTTAGAAGAACGATTTTTAGACTCTTACCTTCTATGACCTTTATGTAGATGTATGAATGAGTTGACCCTTGGTCTATTAATGTATGAATGATATTTTCTAGTAAAGAAAAATTACCCATAATAACTTCTGGTAAGTCTGTATTTTCTTTGGCTTTTACTGCATAGGCTCTGGCGAGTACTCCCAAGTTGGGCTTGGTATAACTCTTCTTTGAGGCCCTCTGACTTAATCCCGATTTCACGGCTATTCCAGGTCTCGTCTCTTATTGTGGGCTTATTCAACTATACGCCAAACAACATATCAATATGGTTCACATTGAGCGGGCTATTACAATTTGATGAAATGATATACTCATCAGAAGATAGTTTGAAATGGTTGTATCATTGTTGAAAGACGAAGTGTATCAGTGCTAGACAATATTGATATTTGTTGTACCTTAAGATCAGGTAATTGTATCTTGAAAGAAATATGTTAGCTAATTGTATCTTGAAAAGAAAAAAATAGAATCCATGACACTAAAATAAGGTGATATGACTATTGCCAAATACGAGCGTAAATTTTTCAGACTCAACAAATATGCCCAGAAACTTGTATTTATTGAGGCCGATATGTGTAGTTTATATGAGTAGGGTTTAAACGAAGATATCTAAATGCTTATAGGGGCATTAGAGTTGAAAGAATTTGTTGTATTGTCTGTCTGGGCTTAGAAAATGGAAGAAATGCAAAATGAAAAGAAACAAGCCAAGTCAAAAAATGAGACACCGAAAAACGCAATGTGGCTAGATTTTTACAAACTCCTTCATCCAAGCGGACAAGAGATTTCATAAGTCAATCCTTCACTTCTACTGGAAATCCAAGAAGAGATATGTCTAAATAGAGTTATATGAGACCTTAGGCTATGTCATTAGCTAGTGCTGATAGTATTTGGAACAAGAACAAACCTGTTTTCGAGCATTGCAGCAAAAACCATTTCGAGGAATGTAGGTTGAGAAAGGATCTTGTTTCAAATATGGTTCTTTCAATCATTTCCTAAAAGATTGTCCGAACAAAATCAAAACTGGTTCAGAACAAGTTACAAAATAGGTGGCAACTCCACAAAGGGGTAGAAAGCTGTGATCAGATAGTAATACTGGGGCTAGCTGTGGAGAAACCATGGATATGGCTATGAGATTTGAAGCTCGTGTGCCAGCAAGAGCTTATGCCATACGAGCTAAAGAGGGAGGCTACAACTCTTGATGTAATTTCTGGTACCTTTTTTTTCTTTTCGATGTTACTGTACATACTTTAATTGATCCTGGATCAACGTATTCATACATATGCACTGCATTTGTAACAGAAAGAAATATGCCGGTAGAGTTGACTGATTATGATGTTAGAGTGTCAAACTAGATAGGTCATTATGTCATTGTTAATAGAATATATAAAAACTAGCCATTAAGAATTTGGGGCTGTAAATTTCCTGCCAACCTGATGTTATTACCGTTTGAAAAGTTTGATATTATTCTCGACATGGATTGGTTCACCCTACACAATTCAATAGTCAACTGTAGATAGAAACAAATTATGCTGAAATATCAAAATGGTGAATTGATTAATGTTGATGCTGATAGGTTGATTGTTCTACCAATATCATATAAGCGATATTTGCTCGAGAACTAATTAGAAATTGTTGTGAAGCATATTTGGCTTACATTTTAGATACCAGAGTGTCGGGATCCAAGATAGAGCAATTAATGATAGTTAACGAATTCACTAATGTGTTTCTTGAAGAATTTTCGAGTTACCGTCTAAGAAAGAAGTTGAATTTGTTATTAAAGTAGCATCGTGAACTGCTCCGATATTTATTTCACCATATAGAATGACACCGAAAGAATTAAAAGCGCAGTTGCAAGAATTGTTAGACCGAGGATTTATTCAACCAAGCGTGTTGCCTTGGTGTGCTTTGATTCTGTTTGTGAAAAAGAAAGATGGAACTATAAGATTGCGCGTTAATTACAAACAACTGAACAAAGTCACCATAAAGAAATTGGCGTAGGGACAAAGCGAAGCTCTACTACTTTAGTTGATTCGTGTCCTCTAATTAACGAATCCATCGTTCAGTTAAATTAACGATCGGATCGGCCCACCCAACTGTGCTTTCTGCTTCGCCCAACAAGACAATGTCGTAATTTGCTGTTCCGGTAAACAATTCAATCTCTCAACTCCCTTTTTCTTTTACCTTTTCTCTAATTGTTAAACCTTTCATCATCGGCCCTTCATTCCTTTAATAATTATGTTTAGGTCATTCCATGGTCACTCTCTTAGCTAACCCTAAACCTAATTTCCTTCCCCTACAGAGCAGCCCAATCACGGCCATGATGATCCCCCTCATATGCAACATAAGCCTTCCCACGACCCGAATCCGAACCCCACTCCGACCACTAACTCTAATTTTGACGTCTCGCCCGAGGCAGTTCTTCCAGCCACGCCGCCGCCTTCACTTCTATACCTCTCTTTCAACCAGGACCACGACTGCATTGCCGCTAGCACCGACCATGGCTTCTGGATCTACAATTGCGATCCGTTCCGTGAGATCTTTTGCCGAGATTTCAATCACCGCGGTGGGGGCATTGGTGTTGTCGAAATGCTTTATAGGTGCTCTATTTTGGCTCTCGTCGGCGGCGGACCCAACCCCCAATACCCGCCCAATAAGGTCATGATAGGGGACGACAACCAGAACCAATGCATAGGCGAGCTTTCCTTTTGTTTCGAAGTGAGATCGGTTCAACTTCGGAGGGACCGAATCGTCGTTGTTTTGGAACATAAAATTTTCGTCTACAATTTTGCGGATTTAAAGCTGCTTCACCAGATCGAGACCATCGCTAACCTGAAGGGTTTATGCGCGGTATCTCAAGGGGCCGGGTCGTTGGTCTTGGTTTGCCTCGGATTGTAAAAGGGGCAGGTTAGGATTGAACATTACACCTCGAAAAGGACTAAGTTCATTATGGCCCATGATTCAAGAATTGCGTGCTTCGCACTCTGGCAGGATGGGCAATTGCTTGCTACTACAAGCACAAATGGGACGCTTGTTCGTGTTTATAATACTGTTGATGGTAGCTTGCTGCAAGAGGTATGTGATTTGATACTGTTTACGCTTCGTTGTTGCTTGAATGATACAAATTGTGTCTAAATTGTGACGGGTTTAGTGGAAATTCTAACACATATGGTTAAATAAGTCACCATATTTTCATTTTTTACGGTTCTAAGGATCCATCTTTCTTATATGTATGCAGTGGATTTGAGATGTTTGCACTTTTTCTGGGTAGCATTGAAAACACAAAATGATATAAATTTTCTAACAATATGGAAGTTTTTGTTGTATGTAAATAGGTAAGCAGGGAAGCAGATAGAGCTGAAATTTATAGTTTGGCATTCTCTTCAAATGCCCAGTGGTTAGCGGTTTCAAGTGATAAAGGAACCGTCCATGTGTTTGGCCCTAAGTTCAATGCTGGATCTCCGGGCAGCTTCAGGTCACAAAGTGCATCCAAGCCGCCCCATTCGTCTCTTTCTTTTATCAGAGGTAAAGTGTCCCCTCCTGCCATTAGATGCTGCAAACGGCCATGACTCTTTTATCTCTGAACTATGTTCTCTGCAAATGGAAGAAAAACATCATGACAATTGCTCTTTACTTCGTTTTTCTTTTTATCTCTGAGATTCTTATCACCTCTGGCCTGAGAAACAACATTACGACTTTCAGTTGGATGATGAGTATGATCCAGCTGGGGAATTAGTAATCTAATTGTGCGTAACCAGCTTGTGTCAAATCTTGCTTCTAGTAAGTTGGCATTTAAGATTTTGTGAGTGGTGTGATAAGCATATGAACTGGCTTTCTACCTATAGGAGAGTTATCCCAGTACTTGAGCCAGCGGAGAAACTAACACTTGAAGCTGAATGTGACAACTAACAAGATTGTCTCTAATATATATCTATGGCGCATTTGAGGCAATCCTTTTGGTTTTTGGGAATCAACTATTGTAAGCATCTATCTAAGCTACATTTCTGCTTGCAGGAGTGTTACCCAAGTATTTTAGTTCAGAGTGGTCAGTAGCTCAGTTCCGTCTGCCTGAAGGTTCTCAATACATTGTTGCTTTTGGTCACCAAAAGAATACCATTGTCATTCTTGGCATCGATGGAAGGTAAGAAAACGAAACTTAAACTGACAGAAATATCAAATATTTGAAGCATGCTTTGATAAATTTCTCAATGACCTTCACATAAACTAACATTTATGTAGCTTTGGTAGTATTTTATGACTCGAGGCGTTTGAAGCTTGCTTTGGTAAATTTCTCAATGACCTTCACAAACTAGCTCTTCACTTGTTTGCTGCAACTTCTTTTCCTTTTTGGTTTTTGGTGAAGGAGAGATAATAAAAAGGTAAACTACATCCAAGGTCACTAAACTATTTTAGTTTACATTTTAATCACTCAACTTTAAAAAGTTACAAATGGTCTTTGAACTATTCGAAAGTTTTTATTTAAGTAATTGGATTGTTAAGTTTTTTATAAATGGCTAGCGAGCTTCAAGCGATGATTCGATGATTGGTACGATTGATTAGTACTCATCGACAAGTAGAGTCACTCTAATGGTTAGTATCGGAAATTGGAGGAGAAAGTTGTTTGGATTTTAGTTTGTAGATTCGTGGCATTCAAAGTTGTTTAAAGAGAGTTTTTAATTGGTGTAGTTGGTGCGAACAAAAAAGGTCAGACAACATTAGTTTTAATATCCTAGTGACTTAGCTGAAAACTTTTGAATAGTTTAGCAATTATTTTTTAATTTTTTAAAGTTAAGTGATTAAAATGTAAATTTAGTAATAGTATAGTGATATTCGGTGTTATTTACCCATAACAAAAAAGCTCTAAAATGTGCAAAATGATTATGAATACAGCTTCTACAGATGCCAGTTTGACCCAGTGAATGGGGGGGGGGGGGAAATGACTCAGCTGGAATGTCAACTTTGTGAAGCCAGATGAAGCTTTGTGAAGACTTTCTATTTCACTCTTTCCCCATAATTCACCTAATGTATTATGTAATTTGTAAATATATAAGTATAGCTTGTAAAGTTTCTTACTGCTTGCTCACCTGTTCATGATTTAATTCCAATTGTTTTGTAATCCTAGATTAAGGGTATTGCTAATTTTAGTTTTGAGGCTGAATAATTAGTTAAGTGTGAAAAAAGTTCCTTTTTCTTCAATTAAATATATATATATTGGTCGTTAAGGATTACGTCACTAGTTCATTGAGTTGTTGGACCTCTAAAGTCTAAACCTGAGTTTAGCCTAATCCATAAGCCTTACAGGCTTATTGGACTTGCCATTAATAGTATACCACATACAATGTAATAAATTTTATTTAGGCTTATTGGCCTTACAGCTTCTTTTTTCTTTTTAGTTTAAAATTTCAATTTAACTTTTAAACGTTAAAATTTTAATTAATTAAATTCTTTAGTCGTTAAAATTAACAATCAATTGATTGCACAGAGAAAATTGATATTTAATATTTAAAATCATTAAAATTATAAAAAATTAAATAAATTATAGAAAAGTGCAAAATATTATAAAAATTATTATAAAAGACAATTATTAAAAAATCCAAAAAATTAATAATTTTTTTTAAAATGATATAAATTAAAAAAATAAAAAATGGAGAATTTATTAAAATATAGAAATTATTAAAAATTAAAAAGATAAAATTAAAAAATGTATGAAAAATTATATAAAAAACCATTATTTATTTGCACGCTAATCATTGTTAGCACTAAATCATCTATTAAAAATTATAAAATATTTATTAAATCTCTGAAATTATTTGTTGTGTTCGTCCATCATGGATTCCAAAACTTGAATCCCTTGTCCATTGTTGATGAAAGAGGAATGTTTTGAGATGTAAACTTGGAACACCCCATACTCGACCCAATCGTCAGGTCTGAATTACAAGATGCCGCATTTCTTTTTGGAGCAACTCTAATCACACTTTTTATTGATTCAACACTTTATATTCACTAACAAGTTCATTACATCATTATATTGTAATATATAATCTTGTTTAGGGATTATTCGAGTTTACGAAAGCTCTTTCAATAACCCGAGGCCATCGGAGGACTAAAATGTAAAGTCTCCAAACTTTATCGAGCTGGCATCATGACTTTAGAGGTGCAATGTTGCGACTTTGAAAACAGTGAGTTGACGTCACGACTTTAAACAGGAGATGTCATGACGTTGAAGGTTGGTGTTGCAATATCCATGGAGTGGTGTTTTGACTTTAAAGGTAGACGTCAACAACTTAAACATCCTTAATTTTCAACCTGGTAGAATACAAAACATAATTGGTACTAAGACCCAAAAGGTATTCAACTCGATATCATATATGTTCAATTACATATTTCAAATCATGAAAATATTAACCATTCATATACCATACAATATTATATATCTATTACTCAAAGACACCTAATTGATCATTTATAACCTTAAAGCGGTTCAAACCTAGGTACATGTTATTTATCGAAATGTAAAATACTATATAAACTTTGTTAAGTCGAGAGCTGCAAACTGAATGCTGAATTCACCTCTCGGTACTTTCATGATTCAAGTCAATATAACACAAACATTAACCAATTGAATACAATCAATTCAATATCAATCTTTAGCCATTTCACATAAACGTTCATACAAAAGCTTCCAGTAACATATGAACTATGCATATAACTGATTGGCTGTTTAATGTCACAGCAATAACGTGCAAGCGTACACTGTCAATGCAAGTATAGTAGACAGATATGAGTCTATCGGATATCGATCCCACGAGGATAGTTGTCTTTTGTTTATCAATGTCTGTGCAATAAATAGATAGAAACGAGATAAATTGTGAGAGTAGTTTTCGAAGCAATAACTTAAAAACAATAAGATAAAATATGATAATGATAAACTGGGATCCCCAACGTGAATATTCAACAGAATACTAAGTGCTCATAAGGTATAAAAGGATAGGTGATTGTCGATGTATTAAATTGCAATGAAAATCTTACCAAGCTTAACTTCTATATTTAATCTAAGACTTAAACATACACATTAACCACACCTTTCGATGATGGCAATGGAACACTATTAAGAACAAGTGGATTAAATTCCTCTAATACTCAAACAATTTCCATTGTCATGCTTGTTAGCTTGAACTGTCATTGCACTTTCTAGTGTCAGTGACCGCAATAACACTTCCATGCTAAAAACATTCAAACCCAAAGATTAAACAGTAGAAGCAAGATTGAATAAAATAACATTTAACCCAGAAATCATGTGCACTTTTGTACAAACATGAAATAGAAAGTAATCACCATCGTTTAGAAAAGGAATATAAAAGAAACAAATGGAGAATACTATTTTAGACAATCTCGACTTGCATCTCTCCATTCCCTCTTGTGTCGCACTTAGAGCTCCATGCCAAGAGTTGATCTGCGTCCCTTTCACGTTGGTTCACCTGTAGGAGACTTAAGCTGCCACAGTCGAAAAGCTTTAAAAGATAGGTTGAAGAAGATAATACCCCCTAAAAAGCCTATCATTTTTTCCTTTTCACATGAATATTAATATTTATCTAAATAGCACATGTGTCCTTTCATTAGAATCATGCTGCCTCTGTACGTACAAGTTGGTTGTACCAGACTGGACAACTCACACATTTTTGTTATTATTCGGACAACTATAGGTGCGGCGACAATTCTGGGTGCAATATGGAAATACTCATATAGCGACATCGGTACCAAAACATGACAAAATTAAGAATAAATAGACTAAGATCCACTGAGTTATAAAATATAATTTATTGAACTAAAAATGCTAAAATATGTGCAAAAGATAACTAAATGGGGACAAATTAACCAATAATTAGGGAGACAACATATGTTCTTTTTTGTACTATCACACCCCCAAACTTGAGTTTTTACTTGTCCTCAAGTAATAAAAACTAGCAAGGCTACACAAGAATTCACTAAGGCTAATGATCATTCTAGCAACTTGAATCACCTAAAATCCCAATGAATAAGTCACATTTAGATGACAGAATATTGCATCGACAATACATAAGTACGAATGAATAAGATTGCAACTTCATCAAAACTAGCATCATACTTTAAATCCTAAATTCTATCTACCAATACAACATTTATTATACAATATATGTCTCTTTTTTTTTTTGTGAACAAGGGATATCATTGCATTATTGTACCTTTGTTCCTGAGAAGTAACGATGGAGTACAATAAACCCCTAGGGAGTACGTAATTGCACCGACACACATTCTTGCAGCAACAGCCTTTGGCCAAATTCATTTTTCTAACGCTTGCATTGGAGTGTTCCCTCTTCAAAATTTCACAATACACCCACTTTGGAGTGCCTCTTACTCATAACTATATATATATATAAGCAGTTGTAAAGGGCAGAGTCATTCAAGATTCAAGGAATGCTACTAGTCATCTATTACTAATGCAACCGAAATCACTCATCAAAGAATTAAAGATACTCATTTATTGATAATTCACATGATTCAAGAATTAAGCATCGAATGTAACAAAAATTTTCAAACACATTTGCATTAACCACAAGTAAACCTTCCATGCTTCATTAAACTCAAATTTTTTTTTGAAATGTGGGTGTATTTCCAAACCCCATATGCATTCCCCTAAACTTAAAGTTTGCATTGTCCTCAATGCACTAAAATTAAAATGCAATGACAATAGAAATACAACGTCAATGTGCACTAACAAAATAAAAATTGCAGCTATGTGCAATGCATGAACACTATAGCTAAAAAAAACTAAAAATAAACTAACTCAGTTTTCCTCAGCCATAGATGTGGCTACACGATGTTTCTTCTTCCTCTTCTTTTCTCCTCATTCTTGAGCTTTTTGTCTTTTGTGCGCTTTCTCTTCTTTTTTTTGGGACTTCGCACGGTCCTCTGATCGCTCATTAGGTTCTAGCTTTGCCCTTCCTCTATAGCTTTTGCTGGTCTAGCTCTATCTCGGTCCAAATTATCAATAGTTGCACCCACAAACTCGAGTGCAGTGACAGTTTTCTGAGCAGATTCTTTTTTGTTGACAATAAAGTCCAAGTGCGTCGACAATGGTACCTAATTATTCTGCAAAAAAAAAGTAAAACAAACTTGAACAAAAATAAAAAATAAAATAAAATAAAATCACATAATGATAAATTCAATAAAAATTAAAAATTTTCAACTAATTTAATGGTATCTGCCTACTTTTAATTAATATTCCCAAAATAGTGTTTCGACCACTGTCTGTTCACTTTGAACTAGTGTGCATCATGTAAATCCCTAATTGTGATTGCACCATAAGGAAATACTTCGATAACTTCGAAAGGTCCAGACCAAAGTGAGCGCAATTTACCCGGGTGCAATTTCAATCTAGAATTGAATAATAAAACTTGTTGACCCTCGATAAATTATCGCTGCAAAATAATTCTGTCATGCTATCGTTTGGTCTTTTCCATGTAAATTTCAAAATTTTCATAGGCATTTCGCCTAATCTCCTCTAGCTCAGTGATATCCAACATCCTTTTCTTTCCAGCAGCTTCATAGTCCATGTTCACTTGCTTAATTGCCCACATTGCTTTGTGCTCCAGTTCAACTGGCAAGTGACATGCTTTCCCAAAAACCAATTGATACGGCGACATCCCTAATAGAGTGTTGTATACTGTCCATAATGCCCATAAAGTGTCATCTAGTCTGAAAGACCAATCTTTCCTCGAAGGGTTTACAACCTTCTCAAGAATGTTTTTAATTTGTCAATTTGATACTTCGGCTTCTCAAGAATGCGTCGACAATTTGAAGTATATTTCCATCTTCGCTACTAACTTCCAATCGAAACAGATGGTCTGCAACTTTATTCTATGAACCTTTGCGGTCTTTTATCTTGATGTTGAATTCTTGCGACAGTAAAATCTAGTGTATCAATCTTGGTTTTGCATAATTCTTCGCAAAAAGATATCTCAACGTCGAGTGATCAGTAAATACAGTAACCTTTGCGCTAATAAGATAAAAATGAAACTTGTCGAAAGCAAAGATTACAACCAACAATTCTTTTTCTGTAGTGGTATAATTGATTTGAGCCTCTGAAAGAGTTTTGCTAGAAAAATAGATGGCGTGAAATATTTTTCCCTTATGTTGTCCTTGAATGGAACCCACAGCAAAAATGCTAGCATCGCACTTAACTTCAAAAGGTTGAGACCAATTCGGTGCAACGACAATGGGTGTATTTACTAGTTGCTTCTTTAATTGAATAAATGCATCCAGACATGCATCGTCAAAGAATAATTTTTGATTCTGTTCCAGCAATGAGCATAAAGGTTTTGCAATTTTCAAGAAATCTCTAATAAATCTTCGATAAAACCCTACATGCCCAAGAAAACTGCGAATACCTTTCACATTTGTCCGTAGAGGTAATTTCTCAATGATTTCTACTTTAGCTTTGTCTACTTCAATACCTTGACTAGAGATGCGATGGCCTAACACAATGCCTTCAGTTTCCATGAAATGATATTTTTCCCAATTTAGAACAAGATGTGTGTCTTTACATTGCTTCAATACTTTATCCAAATTGTCAGCGCAATGATCAAAATCATTCCCATAGATTGAGAAATCATCCATAAAAACCTCTAAAGATTCTTCAATCATATCCTAGAATATTGCCATCATGCACCTTTGAAATGTGGATGGTGCGTTGCAAAGACCAAAAGACATACGGTGAAAAGTAAAAGTACCAAAAGGGATATGTGAAAGTTGTTTTGTCCTGATCCTCCGGTGTAATAGAAATTTGTTTGTACCCAAAATAGCCGTCTAAGAAGCACTGATAGGCTCTTCCAACAAGGCTATCCAACATTTGGTCAATGAAAGGAAGTGGGAAGTGGTCATTCCTTGTGGCAGCATTAAATCTGGGATAATCAATACAGACTCTCCATTCTATAGGAATATGTGTAGGAATTAAATTGTCTTTGTTGTTGCTAACCACAGTGATGCCACTCTTTTTAGGAACGCATTGCACTAGACTTACCCAATTGCTATAAAAAATAGGGTCAATAATTCTAGCATCAAGCCATTTTATAATTTCTTTCTTAATAACTTCCTTCATCTTCTCATTTAATCTTCTTTGTTACTCAATCGATTGTTTGCCTTCATCTTCCATCTTGATCCTGTGCACGTAAAAAGATGGATTAATGCCTCAAATATCGGCAATACTCCAAGCAATAGCTCGTTTATGTTGCTTAAGAATATGGAACAATTTCTCTTTTTGAGTTGCATCCAGTGTTGCAAAGACAATAACTGGGAGAGTATTGTTAGCACCGAGAAAGACGTATTTAAGATGAGTACGTAGTGGTTCAATTCCAAAGTAGGAGCTTCGTCAGTAGATGGCTTAAAAATTGGAGTTGTTCTATTGGCTAAGTCTAAGGATTCAATCTGTCATCCATGCTTGAGTTTAATATTATTAACTTCAACCATGCTGTCACAATCATCTAAGAATTCACCATTAGATGTCACTTCAAACTCTTTAGAAAGTATTATGCTTTGGTCATTGAATTCTTCCTCAATTAGATCATCTAGCACATTGACAATATGGCATTCTTCTTTATCCTTGCATTAAATAGATTTGAAAACACTGACAGTAACGTACTCATCATTAAGTTGCATGGTCAGTACACCTTTGTAAACATCAATAAGAGTTTGTCCGATGGCTAAAAATGGTCGTACCAAGATTATGGGAACCTCCTTGTCTGCCTCACAGTCAAGTATGATAAAATCAGTTGGAAAAATGAATTTATCCACACAAACTAAGATGTCTTTGATTTGCCCTTCAGGTTGAGCCAAGGATCGATCTGCTAGTTGCAATGTCACTACAGTAGCTTTCATATGACTAATTCCTAACTTTCTGAAAGTAGATAGTGGCATTAGGTTGATGCTAACTCCCAAGTCGCATAAAGCTTTGCCTAAATAATTGTTACCAATTGAGCATGGGATAGTAAAGCTCCTAGGATATTTTATTTTGTGGGGCAACTTATTTGTCAGAATAGCACTACAACCTTCTATGAGTACAATAGTTTCAATACCACTGAGCTTCTTCTTCCTGGACAAGAGCTCATTCATAAATTTCTCATAATTCATAATTTTCACAAAAGCGTCTACTAAAGGAATATTGACCTAAAGTTGCTTCAATGTGCTCAGAAACTATTGGTACTGCTTATCCTGCTCATTCTCCCTGAACCTTTATGGAAAAGGAAAAAGTGGAGATACATTTGATTGCGCTGACACATTTAATTGTGTCGATAGTTTTTGGGGTCAGACATTAGGCATATGAGTGACAATTTGTGGAACTTCTTTGTTTGGCACATCGAAAAGCTCTTCAGATTCAACCTTCTCACTAGGGATCACTTCACCAATATCTTGAGGTGCTACAGCAGAGTCTGTAGTTGGCTCGCCAATTTGTTTACCACTCCTATGAGTGATAGCCTTGCAGTGTTCTTTCCCTCTCGAACTGGGATTTTTCGTGTCATTAGGTAGTGTGCTCGGTGGTCGAGTATTCAGATTTGAAGAAAATTGTCCTAATTATGCTTCCAACGCCTAAATAAAATATGAATTCCCTTGCACAATGGCTTTTATGTGAGTAATATGCTCCTGCATTAAAGCCTCAAGAGCTGCTAACGGGTCAGAAGGAGAAGCTTGTGTGTCCTATTGTTGTCGATGTCCTTGAACATGCTAATTCGACATTGAAGAGTGTTGTGGTTGCATATGATTCTGGTATAGATGCATTTGAGTGTGCTAATTGTAGTTCTACTGCTGTTGATTGTAATTCCCTTATCTTGGATTATAATTTCCTTGAGTAGTTATATTATCATATTGGAATGTTGCAACATTTTGTCTAACAGTCTGAGTTTCCCAAGATTGTTGATTGCATGCAGAATTATTATAAGAGTTGCCATAAGAATTTTGCAGATGTTACTGACATAAAAAAATTCTCTGCATGTTGTAGACAATCTTCATAGCTATGGTTGTCATTGCAAATCTCACAACAAAAAGTAGGAACTTCAACTTATTGAGTGACTTGTATAGGTGCAACGTCACTAGTCCTTTGCATATTTTTTTATCATATTTTCAAAAGAAGAAACTTGAGCACTAAGTGTAGATATTACTTCCAATACAATAACTCCCAGAGTAGCTTTTACTTGTGCAGCTCTAGAGATAGGATATTAATAATCATTCTGAGCAATTCTCTCAAGAATTCCAATAGAATCATTATAAGTACAATCCAGCAAAGGACCCTTGGCTGATGCATCAACAAGATTCCTCGTGTGTAAATTCAGCCCATTATAGAAAATTTCAATTTGTGTTTCCTGTCGAATGCCGTGCATAGGGCAACGTCGAAGCAAAGATTTATAACGTTTCCATGTAGTGTGAAAATTCTCATCATCCAGTTGATGATAAGCTGTAATATCATTTCGGAGACAAGTATTCATTGTGGGCAAGTTAAAGCGCAAAATAAACTGTGTTGCTAGTGCATTCCAAGAAGTAATTGATCCGGTAGGTGGCCCAAGGAACCAAGTATGAGCTCTTCCCTGCAAAGAATAAGGAAATAATTGCATCTTCAAAGCATCATCAGGAACGCCTTGTTGACTAAAGGAAGCACAAATCAATAAAAATGATTTAAGATGTTCTTGTACATCTTCATGTGGCAGTCCAACATATTGCCCATTAGAATTCAACATTTGAAACATTACTAGCTTGAGTTCAAAATTCCCAGCTTGGATTGCTAGCCTAACATGTCCCAGTTGTACGTCATCCAATACAGGTACTACAAAGTCTCGTATAGTCCTGTTTTGCATTTGAGTGTTTTGCGGCAACGGTGGGTCATTAGCATTTTGGTGCTACACCTAGGGTATGGCTTCATTGTTTCTTGGTAAAGCCATATTCCTTTGTTCTTGAAGTCTCCTCCAAACGGTTTTTTCAATTTTTGGATCAAAATCAGGAATAAACTCTGAATTGCTTCGGGTCATCAAACATTTAAAATAAATGTGAAAATAACGATAAAAAGAAAACAAGTTAGTGGCAACTAAATATTATATAATAAAAAAAACAAAGTACAAAAATAAAAAAATAAATATCAAACAAACGCCATCCCCAACAACGATGCCAAAACTTGATCTGTTGTTGAACATCACAGCAATAATGTGCAAGCATACACTGTCGATGCAAGTATAGTAGATAGATATGAGTCTGTCGGATATCGATCCCACGAGGATAGTTGTCTTTTGTCTATCAATGTCAGTGCAATAAATAGATAGAAACCAGATAAATTGTGAGAGTAGTTGTCGAAGCAATAACTTGAAAACAATAAGATAAAATATGATAATGATAAACTGGGATCCCCAACGTGAATATCCAACAGAATACTAAGTGCTCAAAAGGTATAAAAGGATAGGTGATTGTAGATGCATTAAATTGCAATGAATATCTTACCAAGCTTAACTTCTATATTTAATCTAAGACTTAAACATGCATATTAACCACACCTTCCGATGATGACAATGGAACACTATTAAGAACAAATAGATTAAATTCCTCTGATCCTCAAGCAACTTCCGTTGTCATGCTTGTTAGCTTGAATTATTGCTGCATTTTCCAGTGTCAATGACCACAATAACACTTCCATGCTAAAAACATTCAAACCCAAATATTAAACAATAAAAGTAAGATTGAATAAAATAACATTTAACCCAGAAATAATGTGTACTTCCATACAAACATGAAATAGAAAGTAACCACCATCGTTTAGAAAAGAAATATAAAAGAAACAAGTGGAGAATACTATTCCTAGACAATCTCGACTTGAATCTTTCCATTCCCTCTTGTGTTGCACTCAGGGCTCCTCGTAAAGAGCTAATCTGCGTCCCTTTCATGTCGGTTCAGCCGTAGGAGACTTAAGTCGCCATAGCCAAAAAGCTTTAAAAGATAGGTTAAAGAAGATAATACCCCCAAAAAAGCCTCTCATTTTTTCCTTTTCATGTGAATATTAATATCTATCCAAATAGCACTGGTGTCCTTTCATCAGAATCATGCTGCCTCTGTACGTACAATTTGGTTGTACCAGACTGGACAACTCACACATTTTTGTTCTTATCCGGACAACTATCAGGTGCAGTGCAATTCTGGGCGCAATCTGGAAACACTCATGCAGTGACATCCGTACCAAAACATGACAAAATTAAGGATGAATAGACTAAGATCCACTGAGTTATAAAATACAATTTACTAAATTGAAAATGCTAAAATATATGCTAAAGATAACTAAATGGGGACAAATTAACTAATAAGAAGGGAGAAAACATATGTTCTGTCTAGTACTATCAATGACCATTTTGCACATCATTTCATTTGATAATAGCATTTAAACTTATCATATTATAACATTCAACAATAAGGGTCAAATACCTTCATTTCACAATATATCGATTTCTCATTTCTTCAATTCAACTCATTCTTGAATCTATTGATTTGTATTATTTCTGTATCAGCCCTCTGGGCTCGTTTAATCGGTTCTCATGATCTTTCACATGTTATCATTATTCGTATATCGCAATATTCATCTATATCACCAAATCATATTATCAATTCAATTTGAACATCATTTATCCAATTTACATTCGATATCCCTATTAACTTGACTTGGACCCGAACAGATACACAAATTCCAACCAACACACCAATTTGATACCTAATGCCTCTTTAGAATGTTTGAAGTATATAAATTACGCCCAACACTCATGGATATAACAGAAGAAAAAGGTGTGCCCATCACTCATCAGAATGTTTGAGGAAAAATTTGTGCTCATCCACATATAGTCGAAGTAACCTGTACAGAATCTATCCTATGAGATGCCAACAGTATCTGACTCTGTCCAAATATTTAATAGGGTATTAAATATCAAATTATATCTTAGTTCAAATTCAATATCACAATTTCATACCAATTACCATAATCAATCATATCATGAATCATTTAACAAGTTATACATGCTCATCTCTACTATATTCAATTCAAATCACAATTTCAGCATTCAATATTGTCAACATAATTTGATTCATAGGACAAGTAATAACCTTAACTCAATAACCAAAAGTAAAAACCAAATTATTGCGTCACTCGTTGACGACTCTCGCTTTTTCTTTCCTTCTTGACAATCTGACGTTTTCTTTAACTACATACGGTAATACAATAAATAAACAATATCAATTTTCATCCAATTCACATTCAAATATAATGTCAAGAATATTTTTCATTTTATTCAATTGAGTCCCTAAACTCGGGATATGTATATCTTTTGATATTTAGCTTTGGATCAAAATTCAATTTTACGTTTTTCATTAGGGATCCAATACTTTCTATTCTTAGCATAATTTCATGTCATGTTTTCAATTTATTCAATTTGGTTTCTAACATTATAAAGTTATCTATCAAGCTTATTTAACTATACAATTTAGTCATTATCATGATCTAAGCTTAATTTCTATTAATTTCAAGACTAATTCATCAATTTCTCAACAATGGTAATGTAAAAGCTTGATTTTCAGTGGTGTTGGAAAACGTTGGTTTTGGTACCCCATTTCTAACGAGTGAGTCCATAAATATTATTATTATCATATATTTATGAGTTTATTTAGAATTATATTGAATTTTGGTTTAGAAATTTTATTGAATTGATAATTAATCAAGGTACAAATGTGACAACCTTAAAGTCAGTGGTTCTAGAAAACGAGGTACCGAGACCTCATTTCTGTAAGTTGAGCATGTGAATATTTTTATTAAATATACATGGAGTGAGTATATAAGTGAATTGAATTTTGAATAAGTAATTTTGCTGAAATAGTAACTAATTAAGGTACAAGGATGAAATCATAAAAGTTACAAAAGTGAGACCGCTTGAGGTCTTAATTGCTTAAGGACTTAAAATATAATTAAAACAAGACTTGAAATGGTAAATATACCATTTCAAAAGATGGTGGACGGTTAGGTATATTTTTTTAATTGTAAAGTATATTAAATTATAAAATGTTAATTTAGTAAAACATAAAATAATGAAAGTTGTCATCCATTTTCTTTCCATCTTTCTTCTCTATCATTTTGGCCATCAAAGAAAACTTGGAAGCCATTTTTAGGGCTTTAATATTCAGTCCTTGCATGATCGAGAATTTAACCAAACCGAAGATAATCACGAAAAATTCAAAATTGTCTATTAATCTCTAACACTTCAATTTGTTTGTTGATCCAATTAGATAAATTCATATGAGACTTACTTTATTAATTGATTATATATTTGTATTATATTTTTTTGCTTTATAGTTTAATTGTTATTATATAATGTTTTTTACATCATTAAATCGAAAAATATGAAATATATAATAGATATGAACATATATGTAGTATCGAATGGTTATGTTGTGAGACAGTATTAGTACAAGTTATACTTGTAGATTTTAATGGTAATGCGTGATGCTATGAAATATCTATATGTGAAATAGATATTGACTAGTGACCATCGTTAGACGTGCGAACATTTGGACTTGAAATACTACAATAAATAAATATAATTAAACAGCGGTGTCTGCAAGTATATAGGTCAAATTATAATATAGTAAAGAATGTTACAACGAAACACATCGGGAAGCTTTCAAAGGATCGTACCCAAAGGAGGTTGAATTAAACTTAAATTAATTTTCTACACTAATAGGACTAAATAGTATTAATTTAAAATTATATTATGAATAACCAAACTAAAAGTGATTAACCAAAATAACATAAATTATCAAAAATGAAGACAATTAAATAACAATCAAAATTAATTCCAATTAAACAGACAGAAGATTAACTCATTTAAGTGTTCCTAATTAACTTCAGAACTCGGGTTTTATTGAGTTAGCTATTAATTAACCAGTTATTACCTCTCGGCCTCCAACTAATTAACTAATCGACTAATACTTGCTTATCTCTCGACCTCACTTTCTTGACTAGGATAAATTATGATTTACTCGGTAAACTTATCTCTCGATCTCGTTTATTCTAAATTATTTCCTAGGGTTGTCACTTCCTAGAGTTTAATCACATATAATTTAAACCAACTAAATCGAATTTAAACCCTAATTCATTTGTTAATTAGTCACACATCCGTTCGTTAATGTCCCTAAAGAAACTAGCTATTCATGGATCTAGATGCAATAATCCCTAAACTCATATCCAACATACAAAATAGTAAATTAAATAAAAAAAGGAAATAAGAAAATAAATTCTTTTTTATGTCGATTTGTGCACAAAATCTGATTTTCCTTTAACAATTGTGAAGATAATTTTGATTGCAATTGGAAACCAAAAAGAAATAAATACAATCTATTTAATTTGAAGCTTGGATCTAAATCGAATTCAAGTTAAACAAGAACAACAACTGTTTAATGACTAAATTGAAAGAAAATAAAAACTTAAAACTAAGTGTCTCACTTGATCAAGCCTTTCAAAATGAGGCTAAACATATCTTTTATCGAGTTTATGATATGACCTAATTAGGGTCGATTAGCAGCCTAAAAATCTTATTACATTACATTGTTTGGACTAAAATACCCATAATTAAAATTTCTAATCATCGTCCAGTGTTGCAACATCATAAGATCGATGTGATCTTCCACACTAAATGGAGTCGTTAAATTATCCTTAGGCTCGTAGTGTCCCATTAGGTCATGGCATTACTCAAAATTGTGTCAAAATGTTTATTTTGCATAAATTAAACTTAAGATAATAAAAATAGAAAATAATATAAAAATAATAAGAATCTAAAACAATATAAAAACATATAAAAACACTAAAAAACAAGCTCGTTAAGTGCCGGAAAGACCCTAATTTGCCACAACGAATTGTGGCAGATTGGCTAGGTAGAAATTGACTAATGGTTTGATGTAAATATTATGGAATTGAATGGATTATAAATGGTTAAATGTTATATAATATAGGTTAAATTTTTACAAATTGAATTAGTATTGTAACAACCAGTTTTTCAGTGGTGTCGGAAACAGTGGTTTTGGGGCCACCAAATCTAACAAGTTAGTTTGTAAATATTATATTTAATATTTATGAGTTAATTGTGATTTTAAAAAGGTTTTTGATATTGTGATTTTTGTTTTATAAGCGATTTATTAAGTTCAAGTGGTATGACTTTAAGGTCAAGTGGTTTTAGAAATTGAGGTATCAGGACCTCATTTTCTATAAACCAAGTCATAAAGACTTTTATAAATATTTACGGAGTGAAATTAAGGTGGTATTAAAGTTTTTTTCAAAAAATTTATCGTTTCGATAGTTAATTAATTAAAAAGGACTAAATCGCGTAAAGTGCAAAAGTTAAGTTCTAATGGCTAAAGGTATTAAATAGCTATAGAAATTTATAGTGGAAGTCCTTATATGGAAATTAGATTATTAGAGTTGGTAGTAGATAGTATTTTTTTTGTATTATTGAAATTTTGGTTAGTTTTCAAGGTTAAATAAGTAAATAATTAATAAAGGTTAATAATTAAAGAAACAAAATAAAACATGCATCTTTATTTTTTTTCTTCAACCGATTAGAAAAGTAAAAAAAAGAAGCCATGGATGAAGCTTCATTTGGCCATCCCTATTTTTGCTTGCATGTGGGTATTTTTTGTCCCGTTTTTAATAATTTTTATGTTTTTGAGATCATTGCAACTAGGTCCAGCTATCCCGTACCTTCGATTTTGAAATTGTTAAAGATTTTGAATGTTTCCATTGATAAATATTGTGATTTTTTTATGTTAGATGATAAATTTGGAATGTTGATTTATATTTAAAAGTATTTTGTTAAGTGATGTTGATGAATTTTTCGATTAAGGACTAATTTGTTAAATTTTAAAAAAATACAAGGATTTAATGTGAATTTGTTGCATAATGGGCTGTTTTGGATACCGTGATCATTTGGATAAGTTCAATTTTGGGTAAAAATAGTTAATTTGCATGTTTTGGGCCCAGGGACTAAATTGAATAAAAGTAAAAACTTTAGGGGTAATTTTGTAAAAAATTCAAAAATGAACAAATTGTATGAAATGAATTATTTTATTGTATACATTAATATATTGAATGAAATTATTAATTTAGATCAAGATCGGGTGGAAAATCGAGGAAAATGGAAAATTGCCCAAATGCCCCTAAACTTTGGTATTTTTGTAATTTAGTCAGGTAAGTTTGTATGAACTATACTATGTATATTTTTTATTAAATTGAATGTTATTATGTGAAATTTTATTGAAAATGACTCGATATATATATATATATGTTATTATACAATTTGGCTTATAATGAAACGAAAGAAATTCAACGACGCACGATGACTATCGAGTCCCGTTTGAACCTTAGAAATATTTTTAAGATACAAATGACGTCATTAGGGGTTACCATGTTTTGGGTGCTGGTCCTGTACGTTCCACTAGTGGCTGAGTTTTTTGGCATTTGTTGTGGTTACTCATGAGCTTGTGTGAGCAGCACCGTGTAGTTACGTCTTGACCGTCAGCTTGTGTGAGCAGACCCAGTGATAGCTCGAGAGTGAGCATCTATATGAGATATGAGATAGAGATGGTTTTGACCATGTGTTGGCACATAGTGCGTGAGACTCCAGCGTATCTGATATTATTCTAAGTGGTTCAACGGGAAATATGTTGTTACGAGACGATATGAGTTTTATACGAACTAATACAAGTATACATGAAATACATGGAAAGGATGGTACATGATATATTGATATATTGAAATGGATGATATATGTATATGATGAAACGGTAAGATAATGATATGTATCATTACATGTATATATATATGAATATCCTTGATATGTTGATACATGGTAATTATGTAAGTTGAGATGAGTAATGAACTCAAGTGTGACATGTTGAGAAAATAAGGTTATCAATGTTGAATTTATATGAAATATGTTCAAGTACGCTAATGTGTGTTGCTGTTTGATGCTTAGGCAAGTGCCAAGCTGTTGGTTGAATGATATTATGTTTACTTATAAGTCGTACTGAAATGGTAAGTGGTCAAATGAAAATATGCTTGTACTCACAAAAAAGTGGCAAGGTTTAAGTTATGCAAATTCTTATGAAATGGTTTATCATACGATTAGTTCTAAAAGAGCTATGTTTAAATGCACTAGATTGTGGCTATGGTTGATGATATGCTTGTGTTTTGTGTATTATGCGTATGAAATGAGTGATGGAAAAGAGAATGATGAGTTAAATTGATGATATTATTTAAACTAAAGAAAGTAAATGTAATGGAAAGTAATGACATGCAAACGAAAGGAAGAAAATTTAAAAAGATTTGAAGTTTTTATAAAATCCTACTTTGTTAGGGATGAAGGTATAAGTGACGTTGTGCAATTTTTCAAATTGTGAGTTGTTGAATTTGGTTTTATGAATCGTGTGGTATCAGTATATGATTATTCTTGATATATATAAATTTCATATATGAAATAGATAGATATGATTAAAGCTTATACGAGCTTACTACGCATTCATTGCTTACGTAGTTATTTTTCTTTACTTACAGACTATCGGAAGCTCGATTGGGTTGGAAGCTCGTTAGAGATTTATCACACTGTCTGGCGATTATATCGATAGATTTTGATATCTTGGTTAAGGTTATAATGGCATGTATAGGTATTTTGGCTAATGTTAGCCTATGTGTTTTGGTTGTGGAAATGACCATTTGGTTAGTTTACATTTTGGTCTTGTGTTGGTAAAATGATATATATATATATATATATTATAAGGTGTATTAAATAGCCTTGTAATGGTTGATATATGACTTGTTATGGTTGAATTATGGTAGATAGAAAAGTAGTTGAATGAGCATATTAGATATGCCATATAACTTATTATGAATTGGTGTTTTGCCATAGTAAGCATATATGTATTTGATGCTAATGATTATGTGGTTCAGTTGGTACCAAATGGTATTTTTTGGTAAGTGATTTACATGTTGTGTAATGATGCAAACTTAGTTAAAAGTTAATCTATTATTTTGGCCAAATTGAGTACATGGTTATAAATGTTTTAATGTTGTCATTTTAGGTGCCTTTAAGCATATTGGTTGGATGTTATTATACCATACGTGTTTGGCTTGATTATGCATGATTTTGGTGCCTTTTTAGGGCTTATGTATATGTGCAAAAGGGATTATAGGTACATGTTGAAAAGGGTGAGAAAAATGGCTTGTAAAATAGCTTTTTTTCGTCCACATGGGCAGAGACACGGGCGTGTGTCTCAGCCGTGTGTGACACACGACCAAGTAGCACGGCCGTGTGTCCCCTATAGTTTTCAAAGGGTTACAAGTTAGGTTTTACACGGGCGTGTGAGGTTGTTTCGAAAGGTACATGACCCGACACAAGGCGTGTGGTTTAGCCGTGTGACCCAAGCCAGTGAGTTATATGGGTACAGACACGGGCTGGGACATGGCCGTGTGTCTCTATTTTGAATGCCTACACGGCCTGGCCACACGGCCGTGTGACTCCTGCGGTTGGTAAATTTTCATCTTTTCCCTGAAATTTTTATATGTTTCTGATTTAGTCTAGATTTGTTTCTAATGTGTTTTTAAGGCCTCAAGGGCTCGTATAAGGGACAATATGTATGCTATTGATCGGTTTTGCTGTGATTGATGATATGATTAAAAATGTCTTAAAATTTTTGATAGTTCTGAAATTTAAACTCTGGTGATTCTCCGTAACCGAATTCCAACGTCAGATACGGGTTAGAGGTGTTACAAGTATAATTGGGTACCATTTAGTTGAATGGAAATTAGTGGATGATAAGCTTGATTATGAAATTGATATGTATATAGTGATATTACATAGTTTAAATGTATATGTGTAGCTTGGAGCTTACGGATTGTAACTCCATAAATTAATTCATTTAAATTTCTATATAGTTTAGTTCCTTAGCATGATTAAAGGTTAAAGTAAGTTGAGAATAATTGATGGAATCAAGTTGTTGTGAAATTGATAAAAACCCTTCACCACATATTAAGAATAAAGAAGGGAAATGCATTATGAGATCAATCCATGCTGTAACAAACCCCATCTTTGTCATCATCTGCCTTAGGAAGTCTCATTCCACCTTGTCATATGTCATGCTCATATCCAGTTTTATAGCAAAGTGACCTGTTTTACCCATTCTTTTCTACTTAAAGGTATTCAAAATTTCATAGCCTGGTAAAACGTTATCCGTGATTAATCGCCCTGAGACAAAGACACTTTATGCTTCATCTATACAAACATTCAACACTTTCTAAAGTCAATTAGCTATTGTCTTCGCTATCAATTTATAAAGTATCGAACATAGACTTATGGGTCGAAACTGTTTTAGGTTACCTGGCTTGGCAACTTTTGGAATAAGAATGTTATGAGTGAGATTAGTACCTGTTAGAGTAGCCTCTTCGTTTAACACAGCCAAGTAAAAAGATCATACATCATGTGCCACAACATGCCAGTACTTTTGGAAAAATAAAGTTGGAAAATCATCTAGTCCTGGAGCCTTTATGGGACTCATTTCCTTTAGGGCAATCATAATTTCCTTCCTTGTATAATCTATTGTTAGGTGTTTGTTCATCTTCTCCGTAATATAGCTCTTGACCCTTCCTAATTTGTGGTTCGATTCCCTACTCCTTGAGTTGTGAATAATTTATCAAAGTACCAATTCGTTGTTAACAACATACCTTGATGATCTGTGACCACTTGACTATCCCCTATTTGCAATCCTTTTACCTAATTTGTATGCTTTTATTGGGAAGCGAACTGATGGGAAAACACAGTGTTTGTGTCTCCTAACTTTAGCCAATTAGCTTTTTCCTTTTGCTCTCAATACCTCTCCTCTTTATCAATTCCTATATTAGGATTCAGTTTTGTTTCCATAAGCTTCAACCAAATTTTGTCCCCCTATCCCCCTCATTTAGAACGTCGATCTAGCTATAAAATTTTTTTTACCCTTTGACTTTCTCTTTATGTTGTCACCCCATTTTCGCAATCCCAAACACATATATGCAGGGCATTAGAGAATATTTTCTTCGCTCGTAGACCATAACTTTCAAATTTCAATCTCACAAGTGTCCTCTATGGTTCACCATGATTCAAATTGGAACATTGGGCTAGTAATCCATTTCCTTTCTTGAGTCGTAGATATAAGCTAAGGGAAGTGATCTGAAAAAGAATGTGCCAAATGCCTCAAATGAACCAAATGCCTCAAATAAAATTCTGGGTGTTTCCACCACCAGTTTGAATTTTCCATCCCTTATCTAGTCTTTATCTGATTTTTTTCTGCTAAGTTACCACTCTCCCATGTAAACCATGGCCCCTCATATCCCATATCTTTTAATTGACATGTTTCTAATGTAGTTCAAAATTTCTCCATCCGATGTTCTTCTTTAGGCAATTCCCTTTTTCTTAATTATAAATAGGATTTCATTGAAGTCTCCATGTAACACCCCAATTCCCGAAAGTCGATGGAAGTGTTACTCAGGAAGAAAGTAGACATAAGCTGTAACACCATGTTTTGGCGAATCTTGAATTTGGCGAGTAAATCGAAAGCAATCTGAGAGGCGTAGTGTTATCTGCCCAACTGATGCTTTTGGTGTATAGGTGATGCTTTTGGTGTATAGGTGATGCTTTTGGTGTATAGGTTGGGCGCATAGTTGATGTTATAGTATTATGTAAGGATTGTTCTTTGAATGTGTTGAGTTGTAAAGAAGAAGAGATTGGTAAGAATAACGAGGATTTTTGGGTGAATTGGGTTATTACCGAAGGTATTGTTCACCAAGTTTATTGGGCTATTAAGTTAGTTACTTAATAACGAGGTAGTTAGGATAGAATAAAGGGTTGGACTGGAAATTTAAAATATTGAATTTCTATTTACAGCGGTAAACCATTTTATTAAGGTAGTTTTGAAAGTTTAAGACACTCAGGTTCCAATAAAGGCTTAGACTATTTATATAGATACTCAGGCTAGAAAAGAGAGATATTTTCTTCTTCCTTCCTCAAGAAGTATCGTTACCTAAATCTTAAAGAACTTACAATGTTTCTTTTTCTTTTAAACTAGAGTTGTACATCTGGGTCCCTATCAGTAGTTACTCTCTGTCAAGGTAAGTTTTATGGCTTTACATGTTATGCTATGAAAGATTATGACTATAAGGATCTGAACAATAAGATAAGGAAGTAAGGCTTTATATAAGGGATTATCTTGGTCTGTGTTGATGGAAAAAGGCTAAGAATGAGTTTTAATGGTGCTCTTCTGTTTCCTAAGCAGTGGTAGTTGCAGTTTCTTGTTGGATCTGGAGTTCAAGTTACTATTTAGGGATGTCAAGTGAGTATCTAAACTAACTCTTGCATGTATACCGTGTATGCTAGATATGTCCATGGAAAATGAATGAACTATGGAACTGACATCAGAAAAGTATAATATGAAGGTTATACTGTTTATGAATGTTTGTTAGGTCTTGCATGTGTAGTTCATATGGAATCTAACAAGTTAAGCATGTGATAAGTATTCTGATGATGAAGTATGATTGTATGAGCACAAATGGAATGTATGTGATGAGATGTGAGTTAGTCGAGTATTGTTAAATGTAACACCCCTAACCTGTATCCGTCGCTGAACCCGTATCCGTCACCGAATTAGGGTTACGAGGTATTACCAGACAAAAACACAAATTAAAATGATCATATACACATACTTGAATTTCAATAGTCGATTTCATCTTTACTGCCACATAGCTGAATATACTTTTAATTTAAATTTGTAATAGATATAGATAAACAAACTTCATTACACTTTAGTCACATACTATAACCAAACACAATTAGATTACACGAAATCCCGATCTCAAAAATATAAAAATTACTAAAAACTAGACTTGAATACTTACCTTTTTTGGCCAAATAAGTTTTCTCTTTCTTCCATTCTCCATAGCTAAGGTTTCCATATTTTATATGGGAAAGGTGATGATTAAATGATGATATTTCTTTATTTTATTATTTATTATCTTTATTTTTCATCTTTTCAATTTTGTCCTTTTCTTTAATTAATTTTCCATGGATGAATCATCATCCTTAGCAATTAAGAATTTTTTTAATGGTCTAATTACCATATAATGACCTCAAATTTTGAATTCCATAGCTATTTAATCCTTTTAACTATTAGGACTAAACTTTTACACTTTGTGCAATTTGGTCCTTTATCAAATTAGACATGTAATTGGTAAAATTTCTTTACGAAATTTTTATACGACATTACTATTGTACTGTAGACCATAAAATAATTTTAAAATAAATTTTCTTTCCGGAATTAGATTTGTGGTCCCGAAACCACTGTTTCGATTTTTATCGAAAACGAGCTGTTACAACTCTCCCCCTTAAAATTTTTGTCCCTAAAAATCTTATCAGTAAAATGGTTCTGATATTGTTTTCTCATAATTTCTTTCACTTCACATGCCAGAATTTCAATCATTCCCTCACTTTGAGTCATGGCAAACTGAATTGCAATATCTATCAGAAAAATAACATGTGACGAATCTGATCGATACCGTCATAACATATACACATAAATAACATTTATGAATTCTATCAAGCTCTACAATAATGTCAATCTATACGTAACACGTTTGATTCTTTTCAATGATCTCATATGGCCTGATAAATCGCAGACTTAATTTGCCTTTATGGCCAAACTAGAGAACTTTCTTCTATGACGAAATTTTCAAGGACATTTTGTTGTTAACTCGGAACTTTATTTCTTTTCATTTAAGATCCACATAAGATCTCTAATGATCAGAAATTGCCTAAAAACTATCTCAGATCACTTTTACTTTTTCTTCGATTTCACGAATTAGATCAATTCTGTAACACCCTGAATTTGGGCCTAGAAGTTTTGGGCCTTGAGCATGGGAGCGGTTGAAGGTAGCTTATAATATTTTGTTGAGCATGTAAATTTTGTTAATGAAGGCTTGTTTTAGTGGTTAAGTGTGCTGAGAAGTGTTGGAGAAGTCCTAGGTTCAAACCTGGACTCTAGTAGAAATTTTGGTTTAAGGTGAATCAAACCCTGGGTGTAGTAGGTAGGCCTTAAGAATATTGTTAGAGAAATTGTGCCACAAAAAGCCTTGTGGTCTAGTGGCAAAGTAGTGCCATATAAGAGGCAGGAAGGTGGCGTCATAGAGTTGGCAAGGAGGTCCAGGGTTCGAAACTCATGGCAATCAAAGAGCATTTATTTTGATAACAGGGGGCGGCAAGAGTTGGTGTTGAATTTAAACTCTGATGATGGAGGGATCCCATATCGGGAAGCTAACATAAGAGTGGATGCGAAGCTGGCTTTAAATAGAGAGAACCATGAAGAGAGTAAAGGTACCTTTCTTGGCTGATCCCTTTCGCTTTATGGCGTGCTCGTTTGGGTTGGGCGTCGGCTAAGAGTGCTCGGAGCGCGGATTAACTCCAATCTCCTATCAGGTGTGTATTTCTCACTACTCTAGCTGTAGGATGGCTACTTCGGGCCGCAATGGGCTGAAAGAGGCCATGTGGGCCCAATTGGATAAGTTGTTTGATTGTGTAGTAAATATTGGACTAGGCTAGGTGAATCTCATATCTGTGGCTAGATTTGGGCTAAAAGGGCCACACGAGCGTGTGGGCCCATTTGGGCCGAGAATGGGTTTTAGGCCCATTCGTATTGTTATCCCTGTTTAGAATACTTTAGTTTACTGAAATACCCTTGTAAGGTAGAATTACCGAAATACCCCTGTAGGGTAGAAATACCGAAATACCCTTGTAGGGTAGAATTATTGAAATACCCCTGTAGGGTAGAATTACTGAAATACCCTTATAGGGTAGAATTACCGAAATACCCCTGTAGGGTAGAATTACCAAAATACCCCTCTAGGGTAGAATTACCGAAATACCCCTCTAGGGTAGAATTACCGAAATACCCTTGTAGGGTAGAATTACCGAAATACCCTTGTAAGGTAGAAATATCGAAATACCCTTGTAGGGTAGAAATATCGAAATACCCCTGTAGGGTAGAATTACTGAAATACCCCTGTAAGGTAGAATTACTGAAATACCCTTGTGGGGTAAAATTACCATTTTGCCCCTAGGGTGTTAAATGACTGTTTTGCCCTTGTGGGCAAGTGACTGACTTGGACTGTGTGGATTTGATTGTGAATATATGTTGGTGATATGAATGACTTGACTGTGATTGTTTGATTCAAATATGGGCATGACATTCTGTATACATGACATGTTGCATGGGTTGGGTTATATAAATGGAGGAAGTGCTTAAAGGGCTTTGCCCCAGTTTACCGAAAAAGGGCTTTGCCCCAGTTTAACAAAAAGGGCTTTGCCCCAATTATTAAAAGAGGCTAGGCCTCCAGTTATATGATAAAGCAGCTATGCTGTCAGTGGAGAGTTTGGTTGGGTGGGATGAGTTATTCCTCACATGGAGAGCTTGGTTGGTACGGGTGGAGAGTAGCGGATGGTGGGTTGAGTAGTCTCCCCAAATGGGCTTGCATACATTCATTGGTATTACATGTGATATTGAAATGGGCCTTTAGGCCATACCGTTTACAGTAAAGGCTTCGGCCCAGTGATATGATTTATGAAAAGGCTTCGGGCCAGTAACCGTTAAACAAAAGGCTTCGGCCCAGTATGCTGATATTAGTTTGGGCTCTGAAAGGGGCTTGTTGCATACTGAGTTTTCGTAAACTCACCCCGTTTATTAACCTTTCAGGTAATTTCCAGCCTTAGACGGATCGGAGCTACGAGGGACTCGGAGGAAGCCACACACACTGTTTATGTTACAATTTTGATTATTACTTTGAAATGTTTTTATGTGGGTTGTAGTAAAGCCGTTGTAATTTTCTGGATTTCAAATTTGGAATTTTATTTATTGTTCTTATAATTGCTAGTATGAGAACACGATTTTCCAAAGCAACTACTGTTGTTCAAAACATCACGTAACTGCAATTGTTTTTAAATTAAGCTTCTGCAACTGCCACGATTTTTACAAAGTTGTTAAGAATGTTATTCAGCTGAGGTTTTCTAACAAAGTTTAAAAATGGTATAAGTTTTTAATTATTAAGAAGGGTTTTTAATGGAAACATGGTTTTCGAAAAATACTTCAATGTGACACGCTAGATTTGAGCCAAACTTTCAGGCCGGGTTTGGGGTGTTACAAATTCCATGTTTTCTTTTTCTCACTAAGCTCAGTCCAATACTATGGAGTTTTACATTCATAATCATATAGAGCGTCATATGGTGCCATTTTTAATATTTGACTAATAGCTGTTGTTGTATGGGAATTCAACTAACGACAATTATTTCTTTTCCAATTGCCTTCAAATTCTAAATACAACACCAAAATATATTATCAAGAATCTGAATCGCACATTCATATTAACCATCCATCTGAAAATGAAATGAGGTATTAAAATATAACCGCGTACCCAAAGCTTCTTGTAACTTATTCCAGAATAGGGATGTGAACTGTGGATCTCAATCAGAAATAATGGAAATTGGCATACCATGTACCCTAACAATCTAAGAAACAGATAATTCATACAATTTATTAAGTGAGAAATCCATTCATGCCAGGATAAAATATGCAGGTTTCGTCAAATGATAAACGATTACCCAAGTAACATCTTTCTTTTTCAGAGACAGGGTAATCCTGATACAAAATCCATAGTAACTTTATCCCATTTCCATTTCGGTATTGTCACTGATTGTACAGTCCTAAAGGTATTAGTATCTGATGTTCAACTTTAACTTATTGAAATATCAAACATTTAAATACAATTTCAAAAATACCATATTTCATTTCTGACTACCAGTGTATATGTTTTGAATCATTATGCATTTTATTATTCCCCAGATGAACAAACATAGTGCCACTGTGAGCATTCATGTAAAATTTTCTGTACAAACTCTGAATCCTTCAATAAACAGGCTCTGCCTCTGAATAACAAACAATTATCAAATTCATTCTAAAATTCTAAATCAGAAATGGACTCACTCTGTATCCGTTTAACTTGCAACCCGTTATCATTTTTCTGAGCTTCACAGATCTATTATAGAAACATTAGTTTAGCTTTAAGCTCAGCTAAAATTTTGAACCATCATCAAACAATAATAATCGGATATTCATTGCTTGTAAAGCAAACAGAGATTTTCTAGTTAGAGTATCTGCAATTACACTTGCTTTTCCCAAATGAAAATTAATTATCAAATCATAGTCTTTCAATAGTTTTAGCTATCCACTCTATTTCAGGTTCAGATCTTTTTGCGACATCAAATCATTTAAACTTTTATAATCAATACATATACAACATTTTTCACCAACTAATAATATTACCAAATTTTTAGTGCAAATACAATAGTTGACAAATCTAATTCATGTATCGGTAATTGTTTTCATACGGTTTTAACTGTCTAGAAATATAGGCTATTACTTTACCTTACTGCATCAAAAATAATCTAACCCATTCAATGATGCATCACTATAAATCACAAATTCCTTACCCGATTCAGGTTGAACTAGAATTGATGCTTCAGTCTACAGAGCTTTCAACTGATCATAAATTTGTTGACAATTATCAAAATATTCAAATCTTACTTCTTTCTGTAATAACCATGTCATTGGTATAGCTATCATAGAAAACCCTTCCACGAAAATTAAAAAGGGATCATATAATAAAGCTATTTCAATTTTTAACATTGAAGCTTTGAATTATTCCGAGGCCACAACCATCATTCAGATTAAAAACCATAGTGCCATAATAAGACCAATGTTTCATCAGTATAGATGTAACAATACCTCAACATCAATAGTGCACTCCAAAATTAGAAGAAGAAAATCGAAAGTAGTCCCAATAACAACCAGTGCAGTAATACAACTTCTATAATCTGAGATTCATATTACTGAACTCCCATGATCGAGTCAGGATTTATAATAGTAAATAATGTAATTACCTCCGGTCAATGAATATCTTTCACAGATAAACCATGTTTGCTAAATAAGATTCGACCACAAGGATGATAACAAAATCGAGATAATGAAATCAAAAATGTGAAGCTATACTAAATTTCTGAGAATGTAACCCGTATTGAATGATAAAGGAATTGATGATATCCCAAAGAAAATACAGAAGAGTAATATTGCACGTACGCACTAGAAACAGCTGTGATAGAGACAATATAAATTGCATATTTGCAATTTAGAGCTTCAACCAATATAAGTAGAAAATAGTATCATATGAATATTTTCATCAAGTTTTCTATCAAACATAATAGTTTAGAAAACCAGAGGAAGATAGAGCAATGTTGATCATAAATCAATTAGACTAACAATAATGCCGTCTAATATCATGATTAGCAAACATTTCTATGTGATAAGAATCACATCTGAAAATAAACAGTTACAAATATCTCTAAACATCAAAGAATATATAATAATAATACCCAGTGGAAATCGCTGTAAAATACCTAATTATAACAACTACATTTAGATATCTTCGCAATTTCATCACTATTCAACTGACTAATAAAGTCATCACTAATCTCACATTATTTATTTCACTAAAGGAACCAATTTAGAAGAAATTTCTGGTTAATCCATTATATAGATAACATATCTGAATAAGTTGATTGACAATGAATAACTTCATTCTTAACAATGGCATTGCATATCCCAAATAATCTTTAGAAAAATCTGATATCTCTTTTAAAACCATCTTTACTTGCTAACCCATTCTCAATTCTGACTGCATTACTAATCATTCAGCCACTGAGCTCTTTGGTTTCACACTTGTGAACTTAATCAATATAAATCTTGTGAATTTCATTGTATAAAATTGTACTGGTGAGGGGGTGGACGTTGTAAAGCCTCAAAATTTGACTTTCATACATACATGCGTATAACATAACATTTATCATCAACATGTTCATTATAAAACATTTATTTGATACCTTTATAAGTTTCATTTCATCATAAGTAACATTTTTAGTCAAACACTTGAGTATTGCTTTCAGTATTATCAGAATTAGCTCGGTTGGAAAACATCTCTGTCTATTAATAAAACAATTCTCATCAGAGTCGAGAGATATCACACTATCATAGGTTATATAATGGCATGTATAGCTAATCTTGTATACACTACGCTAGTCCGAGAATCAGCTAAACCGTAGCTTTGATACCAATAAATATAACACCCCTAACCCAAAACTATCAACGAAACAGGGTTACGAAGCATTACCAAAACTTACAGATTAAATAAATAGATATTCTACACCATACAGTATTCATGTTTGAAATCAATCATAAAGTCCCTTATATGAACCCTCGAGGTCTAAAACATGCACTAGAAACGAGTCGGGACTAAACCGGGTACTCAGAAAAATTTTCGCAAAATCTCAAAATTTTTCCTAGATGCAGGGCTCACCGCCCATGTGTTAGGCCGTGTGGCTCACATGGCCAGGGACACGCCTGTGTCTCAGACCGTGTAACTCTCTGACTTGGTTCGTAGGGCCAATTCAGACGCCCGTGTGCTAGGTTGTGTGTACATGTAGGGGTTATACGGCCAATCTACACTCTCATATGCTAGGCCGTGTGATCAATTCTGAGCATTTTGTTTTGACATTTTAAAGATGCAGGGGGTACATGGCCAGATCACATGACCAAATGCTAGGCCGTGTGTCACACACGGCTAAGACACACGCCGTGTCTCTACCCGTGTGGACAAAAATAGGCTATTTTTCAAGCCACATTTCTCACCCAACTTAAACCAATACTTAAACATATTCATAAGCCATTTTAAAATAATTAATTCAAGTCAAAATCAAGTCTCATGCATGACATATCATCACATACAAGTAATGTGCTCTTAAACATTTCAAATGACACTTTACCATCATGTAATTAAATATACAAACTTACTTAACTTATCGAATTCACCTATATGCATATTTTACCAAATAAGTTAGAATTAATTTTTAATATGCCAACATGATTTCTATCAATCAATCATTTAAGCACGCACCAAACATGTTATAGCCTCATTTATACATATCAAAACATGTTCATCACAAGCCATTCCAATGGCTAGTTATAACCTAAACATTTACTTGCCAACATTAGTTAATTAACCTATACATGCCATTATAACCATAATTAATTTTCTATATATACCAAGATGGCTGATGGATAGGAGTGATATTCGCCAAGCTTCCAATCCAACGAGCCTCCGAATTACTAAAGAACAGGGGAAAATAAAATAGAGTAAGCATGAAATGCTTAGTAAGTTCGTATAACATGGTAAATAACTTACCATATATTTATGTTCAAAATAAGCATGTAAGGCACTATCAACCAATATGGTCACCAGCCCTAAACACATATCCTCATCATGTTAGCCAAGTAATAACATATAATATTCCTTAATCATGGATGAAAAAAATCATCAAGCATGACCCCCATTCATGTAACAACCAATTCATGCATCAATATATCAGGTAATTTCATTTCCATGTACTTCATGTACATACGGGTAATAGTTTGTTTCTAAGTCATACTATTTCATATAAACATCAAGAAACATGTATGGGCTCAAGAACAACCAATTTCCTATATACATATACTTTCCACATCATGAGTTCAAATAACATATAAAAATCATAGCCATGTATTTCAAGTGTATTTTCATAATATTTTGTTTCAAGTTCAGATTATTTCATGTCAGGATTATGCTCATTAAATCAATTAAAATATCAATAGAAATTCAGGAAAATACACTTGAAGTGTACAAATCTATAATCTTAAATGAACATATTTATCAAACAAGTTCAATGTTCATATATCATCATCTCATACTTTCATATATCATGTATCATCATTTTCATGTATTTCAGGTAGATACAAGTAATAATTCATTTTGTGTTCATATTTTCTCATGTCAGGATTTTGCCTATTGAATTATTGAAAATATTGATGGATACACAGGTAGTACACTCGCAGTGTACAAATCAGAACCGTCAATTTAGATTTAGGGGTACCCAATTAGGGCAAAAAATCAGGAAGCACACTCTCGAGCCTTGTAACAAGAAGCTCACATAGAGCCATTTTAGAAAGCTCATAAAAAGCCTATCGGGAAGCTTATCTGGGCTATATAATGAAAAGCTCATAAGAGCTGTAATCGGGAAGTTCACAAAGGACCATATCAGGAAGTTCACAAAGAACCATATCGGGAAGCTCTAGATAGCCAATATCAGGAAGTTCAAGTGAGCACAATCGGGAAGGTCACAAAGAGCCAATTTAACGAGAAATTCACAAAGAATCTTTAATCGGGATGTTTATTAAAGCTAAGGTGTGTCCACAACAAATGTAGGATCATAACCTATCGGGACACTCCGAAGAGCTATAATGGGAAGCTCGCTGAACCATATAATGGGAAACTCGAGAGGGCTAATACGGGATGCTCTTTTGAGCTATGGTGTGTCTACAACATATGCAAGACCACAACCAATACGGGAAAATTGTATCCATCAATTTTCATTTATTCAAACGGGATTTGACACTTTCCTGGCATTGTCGGATATGTGATCATTTCATATCTTTATAACATTTATACAATTCACATAAATATATTCAATACAAGTATATAAATATACACATTTTAGTTACACGAACTTACCTCAATAAATGTTCGTGTACATAAAATCTACTAATTCGACACTTTCTCGTTTCCTCGCTCTAACTCCGAATTTGGTCTATCTGGATCTCTACAAGTAAATTTAACATCAGTTTTATATAATTCATACTCAATTCAGTCCAGTTCACATCTTAGGTAAAATTACCATTTTGCCCTTAAACTTTTAATTAATGAGGATTCCGTCCCTAGGCTCGGCGTATATATGGAAACGTCACACGGCTCCCCTAGACATATGCTTTAGATGCTGACCATAATTAACCCTAGGCTCGATGATGTGGAGCCGAGACAGAAATGGTGTTACATGCTTTAAAAGACTGCCCAACGTCTTGTGCAGTTCTCTCGATAGGAGGATGGTCCAAGAGCTTTACCACAAAGAAATATGACAATTGCATTGATTGGTTGGAAGACATGATGCGCGTCCTTGATAAGTGAAATATGGCCGACTTAATGACAACATTATGGAACTTCTGGAATAATAGAAATAACTACATCTTCAGGGGAAAAGAAGAGGAGGCTCAACTAATATGGGAAAGAGCAAGCAACCTGAACAAGGAATTTCGAATTTGTAACATGTTGAATGCTCCATTAATTTCACATAATGACTTAGAGAAATAGTGGGTTAAACCTCCAAAGGGCTTCATTAAAATAAATTTTGATGCTACAGTTGGTGAAAATAGAATCGGGTATGGGACGATCATAAGAATGAACTAGGCTTTGTCTTAGGAGGAGTTGGGGGTTTTAAAGAGGGAAGGTTGTCAGTGGAAGAGGCTGAATGTGTGGCCTTTGAAGAAAGCATTAAAGTGGCGCACAAATTAAAAATAATTGGTCATGTTCTTTTTGAGACAGACCACGTTGGGATGGTCAACAGGCTAAGCAATATAGCCAATGACGTCACAAATATAGGTGCCCGAATTAAGGAATGTATTGCAGCTTTCAATTTTTTCAATCAGCCAAGTTAATTTGGACCGTATGGTCTTGTAATAATGTAGCCTATTTACTTCGTAAAAAAATGTATAGTGAAGGCAAAAACTATTTTTTTGATATGGATTATCCGTCAGAAATCCACGAAGCTGTAATTTGTGATGTTACTTAATAATATGAATTGACCTTTGTGGTAATTTTTTGTTAAAAAAAAAGTTATCCCGATCTTAAAAATATAAAAATTACTAAAAACGGGACTTGAATACTTACCTTTTTTTGGCCAAATAAGTTTTCTCTTTCTTCCATTCCCCATAGCTAGAGTTTCCATGTTTTACTTGAGGAATATAATGATAAAATGATGATATTTCTTTATTTTATTTTTTATCATCCTTATTTTTTATCTTTCCAATTTTGTCCTTTTCTTTAATTAATTTTCCATGGATGAATCATCATCCTTAACAACTAAGCATTCTTTTAATGGTCTAATTACCATATAAGGACCTCAAATGTTGAATTTCATAGTTATTTAATCCTTTTAGCTTTTAGAACTCAACTTCTGCACTTTCCGCAATTTGGGGTCCTTTATCAAATTAGACATGTAATCGGTAAAATTTCTTTACGATATTTTTATACGACATTACTATTGTAATGTAGACCATAAAATAATTTTAAAATAAATTTTCTTTTCGAAATCAGATTTGTGGTCCCAAAATCACTATTTCGATTTTTATCGAAAACAGGAAACTGGGAGGGTAACCATCATCACTAGAACCAGGAAGGCAAACAGCTGATTCTCAAGCAGGGGATTCATCGAAAACAACCTATCTGTCTACTTGCTTTCAGTTCTGTTCCCGTGTCTAAAGCTCTCAACCTATTCTTGCGCAAACCAACCAAGTTCACCGCTCAATTTAGGAGTGAAATAACCCGCTATGAGTAGATGGGACTTTGCCTGGTATTCCTTCTTCTTGATAGCACAGGGGCACAGCGGTAAATACCGAGGAAAGAGGATAAGAAAATTTTAGCATTCAAAAAGTAATATTTTCCCAATCAATTGGTTGAGATGATCCGAATCAGCAACGGCATCCCTATTTTCATTTATGTATGTCAATAGGAACTTCGATGGATTGATTTGTTGGTGCTTTGCCTCAAGAGGAAAAAGGAAAAGGACTGGTTGTTTCAAGCTACGAAGTCCGGTGAATCCCGAGAGGAGATGCTTCATACAGATGTTCCAGGGCTTCACATCGAACGAGTTAAATAACTCTTCAAAAAAGTGACTAATGCTATAAGTAGACAAATAGCGACCTATTGATTTGATGATTATGTTACCTACATTAGTGGAGAGGAAGTTCTAAGTTCAACATATAAAGATCATAAATAAGCCTTATGATTGTTATGCTTGATTGAGGGGAAATTATGTTGAATAAAGAATATTATCTATGGCTGTGACATATATACATACTATGATTCATGTTGGCATATCTTGAAACTTAGTATAAAATTTTCAAAATGTTTGCGTATGATTTACTTGTTAATAAAGAATATCTATGAGCATGAATTTATTAATACATGATTATGGCGCAAGGATTGATGCTACTTATACTTTTACCAATTTTGCTTTAGCGAAACCTTATGTTGTGCATGAACATTTCTCGGGACGAGCAATGATTTAAGTTTGGGGGTGTGTAAATTGAAAAATATATAGGATTTTTCCTATATAATTCGTCACCTTTTTACTTAAATTTGTTGTTAAAACCAAGTAATTTCTTAATAAATTAATGAAATATATGAAAATATGAAATTGGGACATAGAAATTATTAAAATGTGATTTTATGCTTTATTATATAGTTTTCATGTAGAAAATGGCTTCTTTTATCTTAATTTGAGCATGTTATATTTTCAAGCTATAAAGTGGGTCATGCATGAGTAAATTAAATAATAAAATATAAAGTTATATTTAATAATTTATTTTAATATGTTTCATTAGTAAATTGGGTTTTAATTATTTAAGTAAATTGATTAATTAAAGTGGTTAAATTACATTCTTTGGTCCTTTAAATTATCTACTATTGCTAGACAAGTCTGAGAGCTTTATGTTGATTACAAAACCATCCAAATAGAGAACCAAGTCAACCTAAAATTCGGCTGTATGTGGATGTTCATAAATCAAATTTTGGTTTAATTACACAAGATCCTTGAAGAGTTGAAGAAATCAGAGATTTACCCGGAGATTTGCAATTGACCGAGTCCTGATCCGGATGATGTTGTGGCACTTAAATCAAGCAAAAATTAGAGGCATTTCCACAAATCATGGCTGGCCACCCTCGGGTGAATTTGCAAAATATGGACACTCCTATTTTTAGCAAACTAGCTCCCTTGCCTCACCTATAAATAAGACCCTATTTCTGACTTTTCTAATCATCCCTCATCCATCAATCATCCCTCACTCATTCATCATTCTTTCCTCTCTCAACTCTCTTAGCCCTCACGCCTATCATCATCTTTGCATAAAGATTTTTAGCAAATTAGCCTCTTAAAGAGCCCTTGGTCGGCCACCTCGGAGAGCCATCAGTAAAGAAGCGAAGTGAAGGAACAAAGAAGCCCTCGTCAGTCAGAGTCTTGGGTGACAGTCACTTTGATTTGGGTTTAATCTTTCTTTTCTTTAACTTAATTCAAGAATGTTTGCTATGTGTTTACTGTTCTTGTTTACAACAATGATAGCTTAATTTTATTTAAGCTAGGATGATTTTTTGATTGAATAATATTTATTTGATTCATTCTTATAATGTTTGTGCCTCAGTCGATCATGTTTTCAATTGAAATCAAGTTTGTGTTTTGTTCATATGTGATTGAAATGCACCTAAATTAGCTGAGCAATCCTAACTAGACGACGGCTAATGGACACATAATTGAAATGTGCATGCTCAATTTAGATCCTCACCCGATTAAATTGTAGGTTACATAACAACCCTACCAGGCTCTATTATCTGCATAGTTTTTAGATTTGTGGGATTAAACTATTTCAAACCTAACACATCCTTGTTACCTCGCACGACTACTAAGAAACCCTTAGTATATAAGGATCAGTAAAATGCGTATTTACTAAGTAAAGGACTCCGAAAGGACCTAATGTGTTTCCAAACTCATGAAAGATCGAGTTGCCATGGAATGTTTTTTCGAATATTGATAAGCATGTTGATAATAACTTGAGTTTAATTAAAGTAATTGGCCTAGCTTATATATGTTATAATTGTTGCTTATTGTGCTAATTCTGCTAAAATCTATTTCATTCATATAGTTGCATACTTAGGATAAATTGTATTAGGGATCATTGCATTTAGGTTCATATACTTAATTTTTCATCACTTCTCAATTATATTGTTTTTATTTATCAAATTGTTAATATAATTTTACAAATTAAGTGACTTAGCACAAATACAATCCCTGTAGAGATGATAACTCAATACTTACTTATTACTTGATAACGATTGTGTACACTTGCACAGACCCAAGCATTACAATGACATCCTCATGCCATTATTTATCATGCTTATAATATCAACCTTTCCACACCAAATCATGCAAAATTTCACATTCACAAATGGAATTTATATATGAATATACTCATAACCAATATTAGCCAACTACCAGGGCTGTATTAAAAAATGAAGTAATTATCATTGCAAGCCAACACATATGGCCAAATTAATAATGATACATATAACCAAAATACCAATTCCTATACATGCCATAAACTCAAAATACTTGAATTCAACAATACCCAAAGTGATAGCTAGATAGTGTGATAGGATCTCCGATGATCTCCAATCTCAGCTAGCTTGTTAACCCTATAAGACATGGACAAGGGGGTAAGCTATATAATATAGCTTAGTAAGTTCATATGCAAATAATAAGCAACCACAACCATACATATATTATACAATTAACATAATATGAATTCATACAAATGTCATTTAAGTCTCATAGTATAATTTACTCATTCACGTCTTACCAAATGTTTATCATGTTCAACAATATGAACACAAATTATTATAATCTACCATAATTTCATGGTTACAATTTATCCAGTCACAATGCTTACCCCTTTCAACTTATAAGTACAATTTAACATATCTTGGCATTAACCTAACAACCGTAATCTTTCCTTTGTAACATATTAGCAATTAACAAATCATTTCACATCTCATAATAAACATACACATTAATTAAGCGTACTCGTATTTCCAAGCATATTTCTTAATATCTTTTGATTTCATAAACATTTTGTCAAAACCATTTTTAGATTTTTGAAAACAACGGTCGACTTTTATTTGAAAAGAAAATGAAAAATAAGAGTCGCCACCAATCTTTTTTGATGAGGTGTGATCGGGTCACCTCGTGATCGATCATTTTAATAAAACGTTTTGATTTACTAAAAGAACAATTTTGGTCTACGAAATTTGAGAAAATGGGTTTGGGAGTCGGTTACGTATGAGGAAGGATTAACATCCTCGTAACGCTCAAAATTGGTACCTAATTGATTAATTAATGTCTAAACGTCGAAAGTTGAAAACTCGAAAAGAATTTAAAATACGGTCATTTTTATTAATATTGATTTAAAAGAAATGCTTGAATAAATTGGATCGAACATTGAAGGCCTTATTGTCTCGAGGTAATAAATGTCATATCCCGTAAGTTAGGGCACGACATTTGAATCCTCGAAAATAAGCTTGCCTTTCAATTATTTTATTTTAAAATTTGTACTTTGATGTTTCAAAAGGATATTCGGTTGTTTAGATCCAATGAGGGAAAATCGAAACCCCGTAAGTTAGGACACGACCTTCTCGAGTTTCTAAACGTGGAATATTGTCCCTTTTTATTTAAAATTCATATATTTTAAAATTTAAAAGGATATTTGGCTATTTAGGTTCAACGAGAAATATCGAAACCCCGTAAGTTAAGGAACAATTTTTTGAATCTCCAAAATGCGAAACATTGCCTTATTTCGAGATTTTCCTTTTTATGAATTTGGAAAAAAAAATCTATGAAATATTTAGAAAGATATACGATTAATTGATTATATTAAAAAAAGTCGTTTAAACCGTAAAAGGTCATGCGCGGCTAATAATTATAGTGCAACATACATTTGAAGTAACAATGACATACATAATAAGATATAAAATATAGCAACGACATCAATAAATCATAATGTTAATATGCATAAACAATAAAAAAATGATGAAAATGATAATATAAATAGCAATAATAATAATAACAATAATAATGAATAATACAAAAATTGAAAGTAAAGTAATAAATAAATAAATAATAATAAGGACAAGAATAAAAATAAACAAGCCAATAAATAATAAAAAATAAGCAAAAACTAAAAATTTGAAACTAAAAAAAAATATTAAACAAATGAATAAATAAATATTGTGTAAAACAATTTTAAAAAATAATATTAATAATAATGATGATGATATTAATAATAACATAATAAAAATCTAAAGTTTAAAATTTATATAAAAGATATAACTAAATAAATAATAAAAAGATAATAACAAAAGTGAGGATAAAATAAGATACGTGTATTAAAAAAGCATAATAAGATTAATATAAATAATGGGTAATTTATAGTTAAAAGGATATAGATAAAAATAATAATGAGAAGATATAATAAAATAAATGTATTTTTAAGGAAAGTTAGATAAATAAATAGAAATAGAAATATAATAGTAGTAATAATATATTAAATTAGTTAATTTAATAACAAAATAGTAAAAAATAGCAAAAAAAGACTAAATCAAACCTTAAAACAAAATTTTGGGGTAAATCTGAAATAAAATAAAGGAAAAGGACCAAATTGAATGCGTGAAAAACAAGGAGGGACCAAAATGGGAAATAATCCCCCTCCAAAATGCGCAACTTCAAGGTGGACTTAATTGAAAACTGAAATAAATTACAGGGCCAAAATTAAAGATTAAAAAAGACTTGATTGCAAAAGAATAAAAAAGTAGAAGGACTAAACTGGAAAATATCCCAATAATAAAAAACACGCTGATTCTCTAGACGGGTCGGGTTAGGTCGGACCTATTAAGCCAAAACAACGCCGTTTTGGCATTAAGAACTTTGAGTGAAACGACATCGTTTCACATATACTATTTAAATCAATTTTTTCCCTTCAAAATTCATTTTAGCCTTCTTCTTTAAAAAAAAACTAACAAAAATCTCTCAAACCCTCTCCCCCTTTCCTATATCCGGCCTAACTCCGGACGACCGTGGCCAGAAAAATAAAAAGTCCCCCTTTTTCTTGCTTTTCAACTTCCCCACTCTCAAAATGCTATTTTTCATTGGAGATGGTGACCTCGACTCCCCTCACAACGGCACAAGCTCAAAAAAGGTAAGATCCGACTCCTTTTTTTATTTCTTTTATATTTTATTTCATTTTTTCTTTAAAAAATAAAATAAAATAGAACAAACAAAATGAAAATGAAAAGAACAGAATAAAAAAACACCTTTCAAAATTTTCTCTACTTTGATTGCTATCCGTGGATGTGTAAAAAATTACAACTTGTGTAGTGGCCTTTTTATAGCCGAAAATATTACAACATTTTTTGCTACTATTTTGCATTTTCTCTGTGCTGTTGTTTGTCTTCTTTGAAGTTACAGAGGCCATAGGCTAGCTGTGTACGAAGGCTGACGTGGAGGTGGAGGCGAAGCAAGGAGGCATGCGGCTAGGGTTTCCTCCCTTTCTTTTTTTGGCTGAAAATTAGTTTAGGTTTTGGGTTGTTTGGGCTCTAGGTTTTTTAATTTTATTTTGGGCCATATTGGGTTGTAATTGGACTATTTTAATTATTTTGGTTTTATTTATTGGTTTATGACGGGTCGGTCAAAAATGGGCTCTTACACTTTTATCCTCTCGTACTTTCATGACCACTTTAATAGACAATTATTCAAATATTTCCTTTTTCTCATATCCAATAAATCACCATTTATGTGATTAAAACATGTTATATCTTAACTCAATTTGTCTCGAAAGCCAATCACATAATAGTCAGCCGAATTTACTATGAATTTCATACATCGCAAGTATAGACCAATAATCACAAGGCTTTCACAAAACCATTCTCATAGAAATCATGAACTCACAATATCATGAAGTCAATGATTATAAACTTTACGTACATACCTGTACTAATTCGTAATACTTACGTACACTTTCTCTTCTTTAACATACTCGTTGAATTTTCCCGTTGAACTATTTGGAATACTAAAGGATACTTGGGGATCTCGTACTCACAATACTGTACTAATGCCATATCCCAGATATGGTCTTACATGTAATCTCATATCGATGCCAATAGCCCAGCTATGGTCTTACATGAAATTTCATATCGATGCCATATCCCAAATATGGTCTTACACAAAATCTAATATAGATGCCATATCCCAGATATGGTCTTACACGTAACCTCAGTAACCCTAATGTCATGACATTTGTATCCGATCTATTCCTAAAGTTCAATTGGGACTTTCGCTGTATCGAACCTCTATCGATCATTTCCGTAGTGTCGTACTCAATAACATTCACATTTTTATCTCGATATTATAGCATTTACCACAATTATTTCAATTAGGCGTTTATACATATATATAATTTAATGCTTATTAAACATACGAACTTACCTTGACATAGAAACGGTAAAAAGGACTAAATCGTCAAATACTCGTTTTTCCCCCATCCCGAATCTTGTTTTTCTTGATATATAACATCTCATTTAACTTATTTAATCATTATAATATTCAAAACAGCCCAAAATCACATTTTGGCAAAAATTACATTTTTACCCTTAAACTTTTGACAATTTACAATTTAGTCCCTAGGCTCGTAAAATGAAATATAGTCAATTTCTTCAAAACCCAAGCCTATTTGAACCTTATACATGCTTATAAAAGCCCAAATTTTTCACTAAATCACACTTTTACAACATATTTTATAACTTTTACAAATAAGTCCTTTTTGGCATTTTTACCGCAAATCACTTAGCAAAAGTCGTTTAACAAACAACAAACATGCATTTTCTACCATAAAACATCAAAATACATATATGTTCAACATGGGTAAAATTTTAAACTTTGACATCACTTCAAATTAGTGGTAGAAATAGATAGATCTTGTTACGAGGATTTCAAAAACATAAAAATAATTAAAAACAAGGCTAGAACGGACTTACAATCAAGCTTGGAAGTTTCCAAAACCCTAGCTATGTATTCTCCATGCAGGTTTCAGCCATGAGGTAGAAGATGAGCAAAAATTGGCTTTTATTTTCCTTTTAATTCATTTTAATTACTAAATGACCAAAATGCCCTTAATGAAAAAACTTTGAAAACATACCTAACCATGTCCATTTTTGTCCACCGACATAACAAATGGTCTAATTTTCATTAAGGACCTCCAATTTAAAATTTCATAGCAATTGGACACCTATAACATGTAGAACTCAACTTTTGCACTTTTACAATTTAGTCCTTTTGACTAAATTGAGTGCCCAAACGTCAAAATTCTCGAATGAAATTTTCAAAAAAAAAATTCCATAAAACATTAGACCATAAAAATGTAATAAAGATAAATTTTGCTGTGTCAGATTTGTGGTCCCAAAACCACTGTTCTGACTATACCCAAAATCAGGCAGTTATAGGAATACCCTAGTATCACTGGTGCCGAGAGAAAGAGCTACTTGGGATTTCTTTCAAGTTGAGTTCAGAAAGAAATACATAAGTCAATGATTCATTGATCAAAAGCGAAAAGAGTTTCTTAAACTGAAACAGGGCTGCATGTTTGTAACTGAATACGAGCAAGAGTTTGTGAGACTCAGTAAATATGCTCGGGAATGTGATTCAACTGAGGCCATAATGTGTAAAAGATTTGAAGATAGGTTAAACAAATACATTGGACTATTAGTCAGGATTCTCGAATTAAAAGAATTCATTGTGTTAGTTGACAGAGCCTGTAAAGCCGAAGAACTTGGCAAAGAAAAAAAAGGTGGATTTTGAAGCTAGAGATTCGAGGAAAATATTGATGAATAAACTATATCAATCTTCATCAAAGAAATTACAAGATTTTTTTAGTCGCTCAAATGCTCCAGTGGGATATTCAAGCAAAGATCGTGTAAAATAATACTCAGGTCTTAAAGCTCAAGCTACATCAGTATCGAGTGTTGGCAGTGTGAGAAACAATAGACCTGAATGTCAACGATGCAGAAGACGACATCCTGGTGAATGTAGAATGAATGATCGGGCTTGTTTCAAATGTGGCTCACAAGATCATTTCATTCGAGATTGTCCCGAATTAGATGAGAAAGACAAATTCCAAAATGTAAGACTGAACAACATAGCTATTAAAGGGAGGCCACCTAGAAATGCGGGGAATGTATCTAGTAGTAGAGGAACAACTAAGGACTCCGTTGTAAGATCCGAGGCCAGAGCACCTGCTAGAGCTTATGCTATTCGCACTCGCGAAGATGCACCGTCACCTAATGTTATCACTGATACATTTTCTCTTTATGACACTAATGTGATTGCTTTGATTGATCCTAGATGAACTCATTCGTATATTTGTATGAATTTGGTGTCTAATAAGAGTTTTCCTGTTGATTCTACTGAGTTTGTGATTAAAGTATCGAACCTCTTAGACAAGTATGTTCTAATTGATAAAGTTTGCAAGAGCTGTTCTTTAATGATTTGGGGTTATTGTTTTTCGGCTGATTTGATGCTACTACCTTTTGATGAATTTGATGTAATTCTAGGTATGTATTGGTTGACGTTGCGTGATGCTGCGGGGAATTATAGATGAAAGACTATTGGATTGAAATATCAAAATAGTGAAGTCCTTCGAATTGAATCTGATGAGTCGAGTGGATTGGTTGTTGTGATTTCATCGATGTTAGCTCAGAGATATGTGAGAAAAGGTTGTGATGCTTACCTAGCTTATGTTTTGGATACAAAAGTGTCTGAATCTAAGATTGAATCAATGCCAGTTGTATGTGAGTATCCGAATGTGTTTCCAGAAGAATTACCGGGGTTACCACTGATTAGAGAGGTTGAGTTTGCTATTGAATTAGTGTCGGGAACATCACTGATATCTATAGCTCCTTATAGAATGACTCTGATAGAATTGAAAGAGTTGAAATATAAGTTGTAAGAGTTAACTGATAGAGGTTTTGCACGACCTAGTTTTTCGCCCTGGGTTGCGCCAGTGTTGTTTGTAAAGAAGAAAGATGGATAAATGAGAATGTGTATTGATTATCGACACCTCAACAAGGATACAATAAATAAAAAGTATCCTTGGTCGAGAATAGATGACTTGTTTGATCAGTTGAAAAGGGCAACAGTATTCTCGAAGATTAATTTGAGATCTGCTATTATCAGTTGCGAGTTAAAGATTCAGACGTGCTAAAAACTGGGTTTAGAACAAGGTTCGGGCATTATGAATTCCTTGTTATGCCTTTCAGATTGACTAATGCTCCTGTAATTTTTATGGATTTAATGAATCGAATTTTTAGGTTGTATTTAGATAGATTCATTGTTGTATTTATTGACGACATTTTGATCTATTCTCGAGATGAGTCTGAGCATATTGAGCATTTGAGGATTGTGCTACAAATCTTGAGAGATAAGCAACTATTTTCTAAATTCAGTAAATGTGAGTTTTGGATTCGAGAAGTCAGATTTTTAGGACATATTGTTTCAGCGGAAGGCATACGAGTTGATCCAAGCAAGGTTTCTACAGTTGTTGACTGGAAACCACCAAGAAATGTATCTGAAGTCAGAAGTTTTCTGGGGTTAGCTAGTTATTATTGATGTTTTGTCAAAGGATTTTCGATGATTGCTACACCTATGACTAGATTGTTACAAAAAGATGTGAAGTTCGAGTGGTCTGAAAAATGTCAACAGAGTTTTGATCAGTTGAAAGCATTATTAACTGAGGCACCAGTGTTGGTTCAACCTGAATCGGGTAAAGAATTTGTGATTTTCAGTGACACATCATTGAATGGTTTGGGTTGCGTTTTGGTGCAAGAGGGTAAAGTGATAGGCTATGCCTGTAGACAGTTAAAGCCGCATGAAAAGAATTATCCAACGCATGATTTAGAGTTGGCTGCTATTGAATTTGTATCAAAAATTTGGCGACATTATTTGTACTGTGAAAAGTGTCACATCTTTATCGATCACAAGAGCTTGAAGTATATAATGACTCAGAAAGATTTGAATTTGTGACATCGAAGATGGCTCGAGCTGTTGAAAGATTATGAGTTGGTGATTGATTATCATCCGGCAAAAGCAATCGCAGTCACAGATGCTTTGAGTAGAAAATCATTATTTGCTTTGAGAGCGATGAATACTCAGTTAACCTTGTCTGATAATGGTTCAATACTAGCAGAGTTGAAAGCTAAACCGGTTTTTTTAAGTAAATTTGTGAAGCTCAAAAGTGTGATACCAAGTTACAAGCTAAAAGAGTGCAATGTAAATCGATTAGTGATTTAGACTATCAGATCGGATCCGATGATTGCTTATTGTTCTGAGATAGAGTTTGCATACCGAAAGATCCAGAGCTTATATAGAAAATTTTGGACGAAACACACAGTTGTTGTCTATTTGTTCACCTGAGAAGTACTAAAATGTATAATGATTTTAAATAATTGTACTAGTGGTCGGGCATGAAACGAGACATTTCAGAATTTGTATCGAGATGTTTAGTTTGTCAACAAGTTAAAGCCAAACATCAAGTACCTTCGGGATTACTACAGCCTATGATGATACCAGAGTGGAAATGGGATAGAGTCACGATGGATTTCGTATCGGGATTGCCCCTGTCTTCGAAAAAGAAAGATGTTATTTAGGTTTTCGTTGATCGACTAACGAAATCAGCACATTTCATTTTGGTACATACAGACTAATCGATTGATAAATTGGTTGAATTGTACATTTATGAGATTGTTAGATTGCATGGGGTGCCAATTTCGATTATTTTGGATAGAGACCTAAGGTTTACGTCCCGATTTTGGAAGAAATTGCAAGAAGCTCTAGGTACGAAGTTGAACTTTAGTACCGCATTTCATCCGCAAACCGACAGTCAGTCTGAAAGAGTAATTCAAGTTCTCGAAAGATATGCTTCCTTGTTGTTTTTTGGAATTTGAAGGCAATTGGTAGAGATATTTGCCATTGGTTGAGTTCGCGTATAATAACAGTTTTCAATCAAGCATTAAAATGGCACTGTATGAAGCATTGTAAGGTCGTAAATGTCGAACTCCATTGTACTGGACTGAGCTTAGTGAGAAAAAGATTCACGGGGTTGATTTGATCTAAGAGATTGAAGATAAAGTGAAGGTAATCCGTGACAGTTTGAAAGCAACTTCAGATCGATAGAAATCGTACACGAATTTGAAAAGAAAAGACATTGAATTTCAGATCGACGACAAATTATTCTTGAAAGTATCTCCGTGGAAGAAAATTCTTCGCTTTGGTCGTAAAGGTAAATTGAGTCCACGATTTATTAGACCATACAAGATTATTGAACAAATAGGGCCAGTGGCATATCGGCTAGATTTACCGTTAGAATTGGAAAAGATTCACAATGTATTTCATGTGTCGATGTTACACTGATATAGATCAAATCCATCACATGTAATTACTCCGGCAGAGATCAAAATTCAACCCGACATGACATACAACGAAGAACTGATTAGAATTTTAACTCAAGAAGATAAACAGATGAGAAATAAAAACATAGCTTTAGTAAAGGTTTTGTGGCAACGGCACGGTGTCGAAGAAGCCACGTGGGAGCCTGAGAAAGCTATGATAAAATAGTACCCAAACTATTTTTCTGGTAAGATTTTCGGGGATGAAAATCTCTAAGGGGGAAGAGTTGTAATGGCCTATTTTTAGTCAAATCAGAATAGTGGTTTTGGGACCACAAATTCAAAGTTAAAATAATTATTTTATTATTATTTTAATGTCTATAGTATGATTGTATGATTGTGTGAAAATTTCGTTAAAAAAATTATTTTTTGAGTGCTTAATTTGATAAAAAAGGACTAAATCGCATAAAGTGTAAAACTTGAGTTCTATTAGCTAAAGGTGTCTAATAGCTATAGAACTTTAAAATGGAGGTCCTTATGTGATAATATCCCATTTAAGATAGTGGATGATAGTGGCTTGGTATTTTGTGTAATTTTTAAAGTTTTTAAAGGTTATAATAGTAATTTAGTAATTAATGATAATTAAAATTAGTAAAAACCATTTATCTTCTTCATTTCATCAAACCACCACCGAAAATACATGGTTCTTAAAAGCTAGGGTTTGGTCATCTTCAATCCTTACAATTTGGTATGTATTTTGTTCCATTTTTAATGATTTTTATGTTTTTAAGATCGTTGCAACTAGGTCTAGCTAGCCCAGGGACTATTTTGAAAAATTGTTAAAGATTTAGGATGTTTCCATTGATTAATAAGCATTTATTTTAATGATTGATGATAGATTATGAATGTTTGATGATAGTTATACAAGTTTTGTTAAGTGATTTTTAGTGAAAAGACAAATTAGGGATTAAATTGTAAGATGTGGAAAATTTGTGAGTAAATTGTGAAATAAATGAAAAATATGGGCTGATATGTGTACTAGCAAAATTCAGCTACCATGGGTTGGTATCAAATTGCATTAATTTGTGTTTTTATGAAATAAAGACTAAATTGTAAAAGTTGTGAAATACTTGGGGTAAAAGTGTAAATGTGCTTTAATGAGTGTTTTGGATTAAATTGAATAGAAAGATTATTAAATAAGCTAAATTTGATTACATATAGATTAAGAAAAGAAAAATTTGGATCTAGATCGGGGGAAAAACAAAGTACTAAACTAATTAACCTATTTCATCGTTTTTGTGAACCGGGGTAAGTTTGTATGATTAATAAGCTTAATGTTATATGTGTTTATATGCTTAAATATCATAATTGTGATATTACGCCACTGCAGAATCTATCGACAAAGCATTGACACAGTGAGAATCCCGGTTGAACCTTATGAATAGATAGGATACTAGTGATATGTCATTAGGGGTTATTGTGATTATGTGATCCGGGTGTTGGTCCTGTACGTCCTACCGGTGGCTGAGTATACTAGCATGTGTGAGTAGCACCGTGTAGCTACTTCTTGACTAACAGCTTGTGTGAGCAGGCTTGTTGATAGCTCGAGAGTAAGCATATATGTGATATGAGATAGAGATAGCATTTTCTATGTATGTGGCACTTTGGTGCGAGATTCCCGAGTATCTGATATTATTCCGAATGGTTCAATGGGAAAAGATGATGGTACAAGGATGTAAACAATGATACGGATCAGTTCAAGTACTCATGATAAGTTTGGCAAGTAGGTGATAATTGATAAGTTTATATGTAAAGTAAATAAGTTGATGAATTTATACATGATACCAATAACTATGGCAATGTGTAAGTTGTTGAATTGAATGTATTTCTTATGTTCTTTAAATGGTGATTGAGTTGGCATTTATACGTATTAATCATATGAGGTTACTAAGCTATAAAGCTTACTCTGTTTATTTTTCCATGTTTTATAGTGATTTCAAAGCTAGCTCAGATTCAGGGATCGCCGGAGACTTTATCACACTATCAAGCTATTGTTTCGGTACTTTTGAATCTATGTTTTTTTGGAATATATAGCATGTATAGGAACTTTGTTCATTTTGGTATATAAGTTGATGATAAATTTCGCTATTAGAATTGGCTTGTAAATGTTTAAAGTTTGGTCTTGTATATATCCATGAATGTTGGCTTAAATTTTTGGTTTGGTTATGTATATGTGTATATGTGTATGGTTCATGTTGTGAGTTCTATTAATAGTTATATAATGCTTGTGGATTATAGGTGTGATGGATGTCAAATGTTTGATATATGAGAAGATATATGCTTGTGAGTTTGAGCATAATGATGCATGTTTGAAATTGTCTACTTAGTTGAAATGTATATGTGAATTTGGTATAAATAGATTGGTCTATTTTGTGACTTGTGTGTATTGTGGATAATGATATTGAGTTAGTATTAATTAGGCTTGATTTAATTGGTTTGAATGCCTATATATGCTATGTTTTCGTGTCATTTGGATTGATGTAGGTGTGTGCAAATTTGGGTGGCAAAATGGCTTGGTAAATAACCTATTTTTGTCCACATGGGCAGAGACACAGGCGTGTGTCTTAGCCGTGTGTGACACATGGTTAGGTTGCACGGCCGTGTGTCCCTTAGTGTTGAACTAAAAATGAAGTCAGTATGCTCCACACGGCCTAGCACACGGGCGTGTGGTTGGCTGTGTGGCCTAAGTCAGTATACCCTACAGGTTTGGCACGTCCTAGCACACGGCCTGGCACATGGGCGCGTGTGGTTATTTTCAGGGCACACGAGGCGTGTGTGATGGCTGTGTGACCCAATTCAGAGAGTTACACGGGTTGGGACACGGCCATGTGCTCCTATTACGAATGTCCACACGGCCTACGACACGGGCATGTCTTTGGCCGGCCAGATATGTGTCCCCTGTATTATGTAAAAAAAATTCTAATTGTTTAAAATGTTTCTAAAGTTACGATTTAGTCCCAAACCACCCTGAATGCATGTTTTGGGCCTCATAGGCTTGTATTAGGGACGATATGAATGTTGTTGATTGATGATTATATGAAATTTGAAAATTTACTTGAAATATATGTGTATTTGTGTAAAATGTCCGGTAACACTTCGTAATCCTATTCCGGCATTGAATACGGGTGAGGGGTGTTACAGACCAACGCAGTTTAGAGAAGGGGATTTGGTACTGAAGAAGATTCTGCCATATGTTCATGGTCATCAGGGAAAATGGACGCCAAAATAGGAGGGAACGTATGTGGTGAAGAAAGCTTTCTCTGGTGGAGCATTGATTCTCTCTAAAATGAATGGTGACAAGATGTCGAACCTCGTAAATTCTAATGCAGTGAAAAATACTTTGCTTAAAAACTAAGCTTGATTGTTCTTAAAGAGTTATTCGCATTGAGTAACATTGGCTTTTTTTGTTTTGCTTTTCTTTGTTTTTTATGTTTAGGGTAACATTTTACCTTGGAATCTTGCATTCTCCTTAAGGTTAATTACTTAATAAGTTGGCTATGCTCAAAGTGACGAATGGCATTTCTAAAATATCCTTCACTTGAAGAAAATTTCATCCTTTGTTAACCACTTTGTGCCATATTGTTTGTTCAAAATTGACTCTTACCGAAGGATCACCCTCCACTTTGGAGGACATTTTGTGTGGTTTTGGGTATGGATCGATAATTTTACAATATTGTGAGACAAACATGAGATTATGCGCAACTCAAATTGAAATGATGGACGCATTCCTAGGAATGACCTTGTGATGAGATTAATCATATTTTGAAATGATAAATGGCATTCTTTTGTTCTCCCTATCACTTAGAGAAAATTATAACCATTGCTACCCCCTTTTGAGCCTGATGTATCTTCTTTCTAAACCCTAATTAAAGTCAACCATCGAACATCATGGATTGACAAGAAAGATCATGAAAAATGAAATAAAATTTCTAAATTCTTAATCTCATTCCAAAAAAAGAAAAATAAGAAATAGGGAAGATGAATAAGAAACAAAAAAAAAAGGAATTAGGAAGCAGTAAGAAAAAGGAAAAGTGATTGGGAGATGGAAGGAGCAATCAAAAATTTCAAAATAACTCCTCATGGTTTTTATACTCTTTCACATAATTTATTTTAGACTAGAAAACCTTTCTTTGATTGACCCTTAACCCTCATACCACATTACAATCCTTGAAAGACCATTTTGGTCGAATATGTTTGTTCAAATCAAGAAGTTAATCCTTGGGAAATTGTGACGTCTTTAATAGCATAAAAGAAAGAGATGAACTCTAGGGTGAAAACTCAGAAATGAGCAGTTTAGAAAGAATTCTAAAAAAAAAACAAAAAGAAAAAAAAAGATATGAGATGCCCTAAAGGATCATGAAGATTTCTCGAAGAAATTGATTTGTCGGTACGAGCCCTAAAGTCATCTATTTGAGCCTATTTTAGCCCTTTCTTTGGCACCCAAACTCGAGCCGACACTATAACCTTGGAACAAGTTTATCTCTGATTGCTCATGGCTGGTTTAAATTAGGGAATTAATCTACTTGGAGAAGGTAAGAGCCTATAGAAAGAAGATTTTGCTTATATCAAGAAAAAAAGACAAAAACAATAACAATAAAAAGAAAAAAAGAAACAAAAAAAATAAAGAGAGAGCAAGAGAAATGAACTATATTGAAGAATATCTACTTTCAGACGCAATTTTACAAAAAGAGCATGGTAGAGGATTTACAGTTGGAACAGTCCAAAGTCAAGAAAAGGAAATTCGGCTTCATGGGAATTAACAAAATGACTCTCGATGCAAGAAATTTATGTTCCAATGGTGGATTTATGAAATCCGTAGTACCAAGTTTGTTAAGTAAATTATCATTTGAGAATTTAATTTACGAGTCATAAAATCATTTTAAAATTTTTTAAGGTGATACCCCATGAAATTTGATTTTCATGATCTATTTTGTGTGTATAGGGATTTGATCTTTTTCAACCGAAAAACATGATTCTCAAAATGATTACCTTTTATGAAAAATTCAATAAAGGAAGAAAGGAAAACATTCATTTCATTTAGAGGCCCAAGTGTGGAGGTCCGTCTACTTTTCATTACATTTAGAGACCTAAGTGTGGAGGTTCGTTTACCTTTCATTGCATTTAGAGACCTAGGTGTGGAGGTCTATTCACTTTTCATTGCATTTAGAGGCCCAGGTATAAAGGTCCATTTACTTTTCATTGCATTCAGACTCAGGTGTGGAGGTCCATTTACTTTTCATTGCATTTAGAGACCCAGGTGTGGAGGTCCATTTACTTTTCATTGCATTTAGAGGCCCAGTTGTGGAGGTCAATTCACTTTTCATTGCATTTAAAGACCTAGGTGTGGAGGTCCATTAACTTTTCATTGCATTTAGTGACCTAAGTGTGGAGGTTCGTTTACTTTACTAGTTTACTTTTCACTGCATTTAAAGGCCCAGGTTTGGTATATATTTTTTTAGTTTTGGATAACATAATCAATTTTGATCTGTTCTGATTTTGGTAATTGTAAAAACTTGTTATTCCTTTTATTGCGATGTTAAGTGAGATTTGATAGTGGTTAGGTGTCTACGTCTTTGTACATTCCTTGCTACGCAAGCCACAAACAAAAAGGGGCAACTATAGACACTCGTTTTTTGTCCGAGCCTAGTTGGGGGCCCATTTAAATTTTTTTTCTCTCTTGGACCGTTCGAAGCTCACCCGATTTTGGTGTATTTGAAACCTTTATTTTTCTTTTCTTTCTCTTTTTCCTTATTTCCTTTTTGGGCTTGTCAAAGGCCCAAATTATTATTATCATCATCACTACTACTACTACTACTATTATTAAATATCATTATTATCATTTTTTACAAATAAACAAGATTAAAAAACAATATATTAACATGAAATGAAATGAAAAAAAAAGGAAGAGGCTTTTCATTATTTTTGTTCTTAATAAAAAGGTAAAAAAAAAAACACAACAACTACACGCATTCTATTTCTTTTTTTTCTTCTATCTTCTTTTTTTTTTTTTTGGCCATACACATGTCATGAGGGTTTGGATTTTGGATTTCGATGAAAGGGACATCATCGAACCATCAGTCCTCCGCCCTTAGGAGCCCTCAAAAATCTCTTTTTTCCCTCCCCTTTCTAAAATAAAGGTTTCTTTTTTTAAAAAAAAAAAAGGCTTGATTTTGGAAAAAAGTTTTGATTTTTTATAAAAAGAGAAAGTTTAGATTTTAACAAATAAAAATCTTTTTTTTAAAGTTATTTTAAAGGAAAGTTTAAATTTTTAAAACAAAGTTTTGATTCTTTTTTCAACTATTTCAAAGTAAAAGCTCTAATCTTTAAGAAAAATGATATTTAAAAAAAAAAAGAAAGAGAAAGTTTAGGTTTTGAAAAATAAAAATATGTTTTCTTTTTTAGTCATTTTAAAGGAAAGTTTATAATTTTAAAATAAAGTTTTGATTTTTTTTTTCAACTATTTCAAAATAAAAGCTTTAATCTTTAAGAAAAATAGTGTTTTTTTTTAAGGGAGAAAGTTTAGATTTTAAAAAATCAAAAATTTGTTTTTTAAGTCATTTTAAAGGAAAGTTTAAATTTTTAAAACAAATTTTTGATTTTTTTTAACAATTTCAAAGTAAAAACTTTAATCTTTAAGAAAAATAGTGGTTTTTATTTAAAAAAAAAAAAGGAGAAAGTTTAGATTTTGAAAGATAAAAATTTGTTTTTTTTCTAGTCATTTTAAAGGAAAGTTTAAATTTTTAAAACAAAGTTCTGATTTTTTTTCCAACTATTTCAAAATAAAAGTTTTAATGTTTAAGAAAAATAGTGTTTTTTTTTTTAAAGGGAAAAAGTTTAGATTTTGAAAAATAAAAATCTATTTTTTAAGTCATTTTATAGGAAAGTTTAAATTTTTAAAATAAAGTTTTGATTTTTTTAACAATTTCGAAATAATGTTTTGATTTTTAAGAAAAGTAATGATTTTTTCTAAGGAAAACTTTGATTTTGCAAAAAAAAAAAAAAAAAAAAAAAAATTTTGGCCACCGTACGTAGCGGCTCCAGCACCGAAGGCTGGAGAGTCGTTGGGCACTCCAGTGGTGTAACCATGACCAACATAGAAGTTGGAAGAGAAAGAGGAAAAGGTTTTTTTTTTTTTTTTGAAAAACAATGAGATTAAAATGAAAGAATGAATAGTTTTTTTTTTTCATTTATAGGTGCCAAAAATGGGTAATTTTTTCAACCCCTTACTTTTTAAATTTACAAAAATACCTCGTTTTTTACAACACCACCCTCACTCTCGGACCTTTTTACACCCGTAACAATTTTATTTATTTAAACATTCGATTTAATCCGAAATTTAAAAATTAAAAGCAAATTAATTGCTGCATCAATTCTCTGTGTAATAGGCCCAATTTACCCGGGCCCATGAAAACCCCCAAAAAAACCCAAACACAAAAATGATAATAAACCAAACATAAATAAAATAATAAATTAAAATGTTTATGGATCTAAAGTCCACTTACAATTCATTTAGCCCAAAAATAATAGCATAAACAAACACCGAAAATTCGTTAACCCAATTACATAAAATCCGACCCAATTAAATAAACCCTAAAACCCAATTCCAATAGCCCAAATCCGAAGCCCAATACACCCAAAAAGAAGCATAGCAGCCGAGAGCACCAGAAGCTTTTGGAATACCAGAGAGTTGGGCTCCCATGAGAGACTACTCGCACGGCCTCCTTCGCGCATCTCCTCGCTCCTCCGTACGGCTGAATCTGCAAAAGAATACACCAGAAGAACCACTAATAGAATACAGAAAATAAATGTAATTTTTATTTTTATTTATTCTAAGAAAATCTGGCTATAAAAGGCTGTTGATTTCATCTCTGTAAACACTTACGCACGCATACACAAACACTATACGCATATTGAATATAAAAATTCGAAAATAATTTCTGAAAAGGTGATCTTCTTTAGTCTTTTTAATTTTTCTGTTATTTTTATCTATTTTCCTGCCATTGTTTTCATCATCTGCCTTTTAAAACAAAGAGGAGGGAAAGGCAAATTTTACCTTGCGAATTGGCCATTGACCTCTATTCACTTTGTTGAGATCGAAGTTGGAAGGGGGATCCAAAGGCGTCATCCATCAATCATGGTGTTGGAAGTGTACTTGAAACGACGCCAATGAAATCCCAAATATCTCTGAAATACTGAGATACGGGTGAGGGTCGGATGGTATTAAATGTGTTGGTTTTCATCTTTGGCTTCATCTTTCTTGAATGAATGATATTAGATCTAAGAGTTTTTTTTAAAAAAAAAAAAAATAGAATGGCTTACCTATTCTCCTTGAGCATGGCCTTTGACAGCTTCTGGGTGCTGCTGGAGCACCATCGATCACCAAAAGAAATGGTGGATTCGGCGGTCGCTGGAATGAGCCTAACAAATTGATTTTAGGGCTGTAATTTTTTGGTTAAAATGGTGGCTGTGTTTGGGAAAGGAAATAGGTAAAAAAGGTTTAAGTAACCTGTTAATAAAACGGTGCCGTTTAGTGCAAGGAGATCCGCGCGTCAACCCAGTCCCAGACCCGGATCCGCGCCTCTATGCTTCTAATGGGAAATTTATGCGATTAATCCCTCCTTTTTACGCCGATTTCAGTTAACCCCTATTAGCATCTTATTTGTTTTTTAAAAATTTCCTCAAAATTTCATGAGCTATTTCATTTTAATCCACGCCTGAATGCTGCGTTTTGGGGGTCTGGAATATTTCCAGATTCAGTCCCTGTACATTTTCGCGCACTGCACATTGGTCATCATTTTCTTATCAGCAGTTCATTTTATTTGTAAATTATCTTTCTTATTTTAATTTAACTTCAATTAGGTTCTTTTTATATTCATTTCATGTCTTTTTAAATTCATGTTTATTTATTTGTATTAATTGTATCATTTGCGTCATTTGCTTATTTATTGTAATTTGGGTAATTATATTTTCACATGTTGTATACTATTTTATGTAAATGTTTTTATACATTATTATACATATATATATACTTTATAATAAAATTAGTTTTATTCAACGAATATTATTAACATTATATTATTTCATACATATAATTATTTTTGGATTTATTCACATATTTATATATGTATTTGTTGTTTAAAAGGAAATCACATGTTTTATACATTATTTAAATTATAATTATACATATACAAAAACATTGATACATATATTTAATCTATATACATTACTAAATACTAGTATTTTATACATATAGTTTTCTTTATATATATAAGTATGTTTTTAAATCTATTATATATATAATTTATAATAAAATTAATTTAATCTTAAGTACATTATTAAGTATATGATCTTTTTACAAATAACTATTTCTTAATCTATTTATGCGTATGTTTTGTAATTTTATTGTGTGTATTTCTTAGAATTATATCTTATTATGCATTTTTATTACTCTTTCACATTTTATATATTATTTAAGTTATCGTGTATATTGTCAATTTTAAAATGAATTTATTTTTAAAATATTTTGCATATAATTTAATTCAAACTCTTATTCTACAATATTTGTTTCCATAATTATATATCTCCAATTTTTATGCAAATTTGTCAACTTACATATTATATATATTATATGTTCATTAATTCATCATTATTTTGAAAATGCCTTATACCATATTGACTTCTAACTCCATTTTATTTGGTTCATGTCCTGGATCGTTTTATATTGAGTCATTTTTATTGTTGATGTATATCATTTAATCATTGTTTTATTCATTATATTAATTGTTCTCCATCCATGATTAAGAATCTGGCTACATTTTACTTAGAATAGTTGTACATAATTGTTGAATTTATTAATTATGGTTTATTGTACTATATGTGTGCCTATTATTTCATGTTTATTAATCTTTTTCTATACAAATGTTTCATTATAATACATTAAGTATTCCATCTATTTTAAGACAAATAAATGTGCTTTAAGCTAATTTCCAATTTTCCTTATTATTCAAAATTTTTTGAAATAAGGCAATATTCAATATTTGGGAATTCAGGAAATCGTGCCCTACCGTGCTGGGTATGATTTTTCGGTGAACTAAATATTTGGATATCCTTTTATAATTTTAATGTACGAGTTTTTGAGGGTCGAAAATCAATCGTATTTTTGAAGGTATAAAGGATCGTGTCCAATCGTGCTGGATATGATGCTACATATCTTGGAAACGAGAGAATTTTGACCACTAATTTAAGCTATTCAAACATTTTAAAAAGAATCATACTTCGAAAGATTTTTTTTAAAAACCTTTGATATAAGGATAGCATCAAATCAATTTGGTACCAATTTTTGGGCGTAATGAGGGCGCTCACCCTTTCTCATGCGTAACTGACTCCCGAACCCATTTTTAATTTTACGTGAACCAAAATTGTCTTTAATGGAACAAAACGTTTTAGTAGGTGGCCCAATCACACCTAAACCAAGAGATTAGTGGCGACTCCACATTTGGTTTTAAGAAGTCGATTCCCGTTTTTCTTTCAAATAAAAATGGTTTCGACACTCTGACTTCTACATTTTTTATCTTTTAGTCCTAAATTCAAGCTATGTCATTTTGTTTTCATCTTTAATAAATAATTTACACTTATATCTTCTATTTCACTTGCATTTATACATTATATATTTAATGTTAATTATGCACTTTATTTTAATGTTTTATATTCATTCACACTTGTATAATTTTTATTTATTCTTATTTCATTTATTTATTTTAATGTCTATTTATATTTATTTTTTTTTTACACATTTCCCTTACATACATTTTAATATCATTTATTTATGTTACTTTGATTCTTTTATTGTATTATGAATAAGGTGTATTATTGTTATTATTATCATCATGTTAAGGTCTTATTTATTTCATTTATTTAATTTTTCTTTTTATTATTGTCATTTTGAAAGAATTTTAATTTTTCATTAACTTTAGCCAATTTAATTAATTTTCCTATTTTATTACTATTCGTTTTAAAAGAGGGAACTTTAGATCATTTTTTCATCCTATAATTGTTGACATGAAGCTAGTTAAATAGGTGTTATATTTTAATGAAACCATAAGGTTTTTACATTTGGATTTAGGTTAGTCCGTAAGATCTTACCTACCATTTATCTTGGAAAAATTATAAATAATATGTAAGATACTTTTTTAGGGTTTTGAATTAGTCTTAAATATCGTATAGGATTAGAATCTTAAGTTAATATGTAACTATTTTTTAGGACTTTATTCAAAATTAAAACTAATAATTTTTGTTGGTGAATTGTAAGTCATGAATAGGCCTGACTAAGAATTTTATTTTAGAAACTTTTTAAGAAGGCTAATAAATGTTATTTAAGATTTATTATTTTAGGATTTTGATGAATTTAAATCTTAGAAGAAGAATTTTAAAGTAAGATAAATCATAAACTCGACATAGGATACTTTATTAAGATCTTGATAGGTTCAACATTATTAATTAAATCTTTTAAAATAATAATAATAATAATAGATAGAATAAGTTGTAGATTTTTTTTTAATATTTCTCTTAATTCATTGGTAATTTCTAGGTTTTTTTTAGAATTCTAAAATAGAATTAATTTTCGGAACTGAAGGTGTTTTACTAGAATTATTTAGGTATGTTCCCGTTAAAAGTAAAAATATATAATTTAAGTTTCAAATTAGATAAATTTGGTGAACACATCTTAATCGAGCTACAAGTAAACCGGAGGCGTTTCCTTTAGAGTTTTTATTTAAGATTTTCATAAGATTTTAGCTTAGATTAAGACATTAATATGCTTAAGTAAAAAAAAATCTAGCTCTTAAAACCTCGTAGGACTATCCTCGGATAGGGTTGTGGGGGTGCTATAACCTTCCCCACACGTAACTATACTCTTGAACCTGAAATTTGGTGATGAAATCGAGTCTAGATTTTTAAGATTTTTCTGTAGTATTAATTCTAAATTTTTAGACGATAGGTGACTAACCAACCTAGTCCTAATTGGTTAGTGGTGACTCTACGTAATTTAGTCCCTCCGTGTCTAGTTTTGCTTACTAGGCCTGCATACTCTTATGTAGGCAATGTTTTGACAATTGTAATCAAGTTTTTACTGATTCATTATATAAGAAAGAGATAAAAAAAAAACTTTAATAAAAATATAACTTAATTGATATATAAGGGAGAATTTTCGTAATTTCAAAATTAAATTAATATACAATTGATCCGTTACGCCAACTATGTAACATTTAAATTATGTATATAAATTATTTTTAAAATTCGATTATTGAATCCAAATCCACCTTATATATATTAAAATACATTTATGCATAAGAAAACCCAGAAAATATTCCTCATCTTTTGCAGTTGTTAAGCAAAGATACAGTCGTAGAGCAACTAGTGGCAGTGAAAAGTGCATGGAATCCATAGGTCAACAGCTACTCAGAGGGGTCTTGCTTGCCTTTACAAGAAAGATGTCGAGTTTTAGTTTGTTCTTGTAAACCTGGGAGTTGCTGAGCATAAATCCCAGAACTACCTTTCCCCCAATGTAAGTATCTATTTAAAAAAAAACATTTATTACAAGACAAATGATTTAACTTCTGTTTTTTTTTTTCCAGCCATTTGGTCAAGTTCCAGCTTTTGAATAAGAGGACTTGAAGCTCTTTGGTAAAGTTTTTCCTTTTCATAATAGCGAAAACCCTTGTTGCCGGGCTTTAACAAGACTATGGCAGCCCTTGAATTGTGGAAGAAAGTTGAAGCTCACCAGTTCAATCCTCCATTGACTAAGCTAGTCTTTGAGCTACGTTACAAGCCCCATTTGGGATGCCCATCGACACGACGGTTGTGGAAGAAAATGAAGCTCAGCTTGCTGAAGTTTTAGATGTGTACGAGGCTCATTTGGCTGGGTCCAAGTACTTGGCTTGTGACCACTTCACCTTGGTTGATTTGCATCACCTCCCTAATGTTCAGTACTTGTTGGGGGAGCTCGACCAAGAAGCTGTTTTAATCGCGGCCACATGTGAGGGCTTGGGTGGCTGATATATCACTTCAAGGCTAGCTTAGAGCAAGGTCCTGGGTATGCTGAAACAGTAAACACTTGAGGTACAACAATTAGTATTGAACGAATAAAGGTAGGGGTGGTTTCAATGTTTATGTCTCGTTTGTTGAAATTAGAAGTATAGGTTCCGTTTTGGTTCTAGACATACTAATCTTTTACATTTCATTCAGGTTTCATTTTGGTTCAAGTTCCAGCCTAACCTGCCTATACCGTCATATTTGGTCTATTCCGCTTGTTCTGATCGAAAAATGTAATATCAACCAAACTTAAAAGCTGGAAATTTATGAGCAAGAAAAAAAAGAAGCAATTGCGAGATGAGGGGAAAAAAAGGAAGAATAAAAAAAGAAATAAAAAAATTGTTAGAACCTCAAAAATCGAGGGAAAAAAGCTTACTTTCAAAATATTGAAAAGAAAAAAAGTGAGTAAAAGATTCAAAATTGTATTATGATTCAAGAGTCTACTGATAGCACATTTTCTCTATCTACTGATAGCACGGTTTCAACATTTTCTAGGGTTTTGGGCTGCTTGAGTTTCACAAATCTCAATTTGGGGTGGAATTTTCATAGACAATGGAAGAAGATTTGGGAAATCTTAACATATCAGATGACGAAGAGGAGATTCTAGTAGGGAAAAAGGACAAAGAAGAGTGTGAAGAGGAGTGTAAATTGTGTTTGGAAGGGAAGGTTTTGATAAACAGTGTGGCTCACTTTCAATCCATAAGAAGAACCTTAGCAGAATTATGGCATCCGGTGGGTGGAATATCCATTACAGACACTGGGGAGAAGTGAAGTTTATTTAGGTTTTATCATGAAATCGACATAAAGAGGGTTCCTAGGGGTACAACTTGGTTTTTTAATAGGCATCTGATTTTATTTCATTGGTTAGAAAAAGGAGAAGAACCATTGCAAGTTCCACTTTACTTTAAGAAATTTTGGTTGTAAATTCACAATTTCCCAGGGGGGATTTATATCTAAGTGAATGGCATGTTAGTTGGGTGATTTTATTGGAAAATTTGTAGAATATGATGCAGCCTTGATAACTAGGGGAATTAAAAAGTATATGAGAGTGAGAATGAAGTTGGATGTTTGGAAGCCCCTAAAAAGGAAGAAGAGAATAGCAGTCAGACAAGACAATTCAATGTATGATCTCTTCCAATATGAAAAAATTACGCTTTTCTGCTTCATTTGTAGAAAAATAGGATATGAGGAAGGTTTCTGTCCAATTAGGTTAAAATTGGAACCGCAGGAAGTAGCCTTTGGATAAGACTTATCATTAATAGCAACACCAAGGACGACACATGTAGAGGATTGTAAATGGTTTAAAGAAGACAAAACGAGAACCAAATCAACGATGGTGGAGATGGAATGAGGTATTAGGGAAAGGAGGGTCGATGTCATACAAAATCCGAGTATGAATAGATGATGGAAAGGAACGGAGGTAGCAAGGCAGGAAGGGAAGAATTATGGAGGGGAAGATGTAGGGCATATGGAGTTGGGATCTATCATGGAGGAATGCCCTGTTGGAATGGTAGACAGCAAGAAAAGAGAAAGAATGTAAATGGAAAATTCAAGTGTTTCCCATAAAAAGGATTCAAAGGATTCGAGAGTTACTTATAAGATATTGGCAGCTGCTATTAAGCAGACCGACCAGATACAACGAAAATATTAAGCTAGAATATCCGTGGACTAGGGCATCCATGGGTTGTTAAACGTCTTAGGAATAAAGTGAGACATGTTCTGGTCCAGTTATGATTTCTTATAAAATAAAATAAAAAGGTTAGTGCAGGAAGGATGAAATGAACTCGGAGGAAGTGTGGTTTGTTGAATGGTATAGATGTAGATGCCATGAGCTCAATGGGTGGATTATCCTTGGGTTGGACAAGAGATTGCAAGGTTCAATTAAGAATTTTTTTCATCTTCGCACATCGATGTTAAGATTGGCGAAAAAGAGGGTATGATAAATTTGAGACTCACTAGGTTTTATAGTTCACCAGAGGAATGTTGTAGAAGGTGTTCACGAAATTTGCTATGACAACTAAACAAAAACAACAACCTGCCTTGGCATGTGGTAAGGGATTTTAATGATATTTTATATTCATTTAAAAAGAAAAACGAACGTAGTCGAGATGAGAATCAAATGATGGATTTTTGTCAAGCCTTGGATGAATGCGGCCTCAATAATTTAATATTCTCGAGGTAGTGGTTTACTTGGGAAAGTGGTAGGCTTGTGGAAAATAACATAAATGAGAGATTGGATAGAGGGGTGGAAAATCTTAAATGGTGGGCTATGTTTCAAGGTTTTAGTGTATATCCTCTCAATCATGCTATGTTCGATCATTGCCCAATCTTGGTAGAAACAGTTGATAGAAAAATAAAGCAACAAGGAAGAGAACAAGCTAAGTTCCATTTTAATGCAAATTAGATAGTAGAAGAAGGTTTTGAAAGTGAGGTACGAAAGTGGTGGGAAGCAAATAGGATGGATGTGCCTACCAAGTTGATAGAAATGGGCTAAAAATGGAATAACTGGGTGAAGGCAAATTATTTGGACAAAAAACGTCAAATGACCTTATTGAATGCAAGATTAGATAAGTTAAATGCATGTATTCCAGATGACGATAATTTAGCCAAACTAACAGAGATAAACTTGTGTTAAACTTAGAAGCTGACAATGAGGAGATATTTTAGGAGCAACATGCAAGAGTAAATTGGCTGATATTTGGAGATCGGAACACATCTTATTTTCATTGTTTTGCATCCTCTCGAAAGAAAAAAAAAACACAATTAAGGGGCTACAGAATAAGGCTAGTGATTGGATTGGAGAATAGAAGGGTGTAGCAAAAATTGTGACAAATTATTTTAAAGAGCTATTCACATTTACAACTTTAGGAGACAATAATCATGTATTAATATTCTAAATAGTAAGCAGTTGAAAGAAAAAATGAGGAGCTGACAATTGAGTTTAAAGAGGAGGAGATCTTGAAAGTAGTTAAAAGTATGGCACCGATGAAAGCATCTAGAGAGGACGACTTCCCAGCGTTATTCTTCTAGAGGTACTGACATATAATAGGGGAAGAGGTATCCAAACATTGTGTTAATATTCTAAATAGTAAGCTGGGGTTGGAAAAAATCAATCATACAAACATTTTTCTCATTCCGAAAGTTAATTCCCCAACAAGCATGGCCCAATTCCATACAATAAGTCTATTTTATGTGCTTTATAAAATAATTTCTATGGTGGTGGTCAACAGATTTAGGAAATTTTTGGATGAATATATTGACGAGGCTCAAGGGGTGTTTGTACCAGGAAGACAAATCATAGACAATATTCTTATGGCATATGAGGTTTTGCACTCAATAAAAAGGAGAAAGGTTGGATCTAAGGGCTCTTTCGCTGAGTAAAGCTTATGATATAGTAGAGTGGGGATTCTTGGAAAAATGATGGATAGGATGGGTTTATGCGATAAATGGATTTCTCTAGTGATGAATTGTGTATCTATGGTGTCGCATTATGTGATTTTTAATGGAGATCAAGGCAAATTATTTCGACCTACTTGAGGTTTGCAGTAGGGAGACCCATTAAGTTCGTATTTATTCTTAATCTGTGCAGAAGGTTTTTCAAGTTTTCTTAGAGATGCTAGACGTGAGGGGATAATAAAAGGGGCAAGGTTAGGACGAAGTAGACTATCACTAACATATTTATTCTTCGCAAACGACAGTATTCTGTTTGGAGAGGCTACAATGGAAGGAGTAAATGCAATGAAATCTGTTGTGCCAGAATATGAAAGTGTGTTTGGACAGATGGTAAAATTTAATAAATCACTATTATATTTTAGTGCAAATGTTTCCAACGAATAGAAGGAACAAGTAGGAGAAATACTCAGAGTATGCATCTCGAACAAACCAGAGAAATACCTTGGCTTGCCAAAAATGGTGGGGAGAAAAAAGAAGGATGAGTTCACTAATCTCATAGAGAGATTCATAAAAAGGATTTGGAGCTACGGCACATGACAATTGTCAATGGGAAGGAAGGAGGTATTTATTAAATCAATATTACAAGTTATTCCTATCTATGCAATGCAATGTTTTCTATTGCTAGTATCTTTATGCCATGAATTAGAAAGTATGATTGCAAGATTTTGGTGGCAAAATGCACATACGAACAAAGGTATAAATTGGTGCCAATAGAGGGTGGCTTGTTGATCAAAGGGGAATGAGGGATTTAGGATTTAAAGATTTAACCAAGTTCAACATTGCCTAACTTGTGAAACAAGGCTAGAGATTAATTTTGAGGCCTGATTGTCTGTTAGCACATGTTATGAAAGTGAAATACTATCCAAGCATAGACTTTATGAATGTAAATTTGGGCACTTACCCTTCTTATACCTGGTGAACCTTCTAGAGTAGGGTTGTTGATGAAGAGTAGGGAATGGAAAGAGTATTAACATCTAGAATGATAACTGGTTAACGAGCCCTGGTCAAGGAAGATTAAGAGCATAGAGGATTAACACGAATTATTCGAATGTTGCGGATCTAATAGAAGACAATTCGACTACCTGGAAAGTAGAAGTAATTGAAAGATTGTTTACTGGCGAGGATGCACAAAGAAATTTGACCATTCCTTTTTCTACTTGTGTTAAAGTGGACTAGCTAGTGTGGAGGAGTGACAATATTGGTGTAACACCCCATAACCCCAAATCATCGTCGGAACAGGATTACGAGGCATTACCGGACATATCAGACAACTTACGAATAATTTACAATTAATATAACTTTCATAGTATAATTTAATAATTAAGTTCCTATATTAGACTCTCGAAGCCCAAACATATATTAAAAGTAGAACGAGACTTGTTCGAGTATTCCAATTTTTTTTTATAAAAATTTCAACAGTATTTCTGCTTATTTTTACCTAAAGCTCCCTGCAAGTTTTGACAAAAAAAACCAATACTAATGTTACCAATTTCACCTAACTAATATTTATATCGTTAACATAATTTTAACTTAAACAACTATCATAGCATCATTCAAATTGATTGAAAACTTCAAACCCAAAACAATCCAATATCAATACTCCAACCAATAATTAGGTATACTCAAATACATCCAATTTATATCAAAATAATAATTTAATACCTTGGTTTAAACAATATAACATGTTAGTATATATGTATAATTAATAACTTTTATTTCATTTCAATTATTTAATACCAAATTTACCATTTTATAACTTTATATCATATTCATAATCCAAAACATTATAATCATTTATATACAACCAAAATCATTTAACTTAAATGTATATACATAATTCATATTCAACTACCTTGTACATGCCACTTAACAAAAGGAAGAAATACATCACCAAAATCTTCTTGTTGGAGTCGAGTTTGTTTTGGATGCTGGACCGAACCTGAAACTCTAATGACTTGCGTACGGAAACGACCGTATGCTGAGTATTTCATACTCAATGGTATTACTATAAATCAAAACTATTTAACATTAATAAATTACAAACATCAACCATAAACTTTATAATCATTTAAACTAATTATATATAATTATATTACTTCATAACTCTTAAATTCATATTTCATTTTTCACATACTAACTCAATTCATAATTTAACTCATACATTTTTTTCTCATACTTTTCAATAGTGCCAAAATAATTAATCTCATTTTCAAAATTTCATTTCAATTATTTACCCTATTAACAAAGCTCGGACTCTGACAGATACACGGATTCCATCCAAACACACCAGAATATCCAACCCAAACACACTCGAAATATTATAAATCCTCCATAACACACCAGTATAATATATCCTCCCAAACACACCAATAAGGCATTAAATGCCTCTTCGAATAAACGGAAGTATAGAATAACAGAAACATCTTCTCGGCCGAACTACAAATCTCCTCATCACATCACAAATCCAATGGCATGCCATTTGTATCAAATCTAGTCCGACAAGTTAATAGGGTATTATTTTACTTTTCTAATTTCAATTTGATTTCCACAAAAATTTTCAATACTCAAACAATTCAAACATCTATTATCTTAATTCATATACAAATTAATTTTCACACCTACTCATATTTAATTTCAAATACAATACTTACCTTATCTTAATTATTCCATAACTGTATATTCAATATACATTTAATAAATAGTTTGAGTTATAGTAATACAAACTTGAAATACGAGTTTACTTCTCAACGATCTTTTCTTTTGCTTTGGATGCCGATGCCTCGTTTTCCTTGTTAGCTAAGAAAATAAAATAATAATAACAATTTATACTATTAATTACAGCATTAATTTAAATAATTAATTAAATTTCTACTCAATTTATGCCTAATTTTAAATTTAATCCTAATTGACTCTTTTATTTGTTTCATTTATTTCATACTTCAATTCTATTCATTTTTCTTCCATATTCATCCTAACTATCAAGTATTCATAATATAACCCTAATTTAAAATTTCTTTTAATTTAATCCCTCTAATACAAAACTTATAACTTACTTTACAATTTAATCCCTTAATCAATTCTTAACTTAGAATTCATTCAATTAAATCCCTAATTCCATAATTTGTCCAACATGAACCATATTTGGAAACATATGAACTCTTGAACTATCAACTTAATTTCATCAAAATCTTGTTTTAAAACTTCTAAAACATCAAAATTAACTAAAAAGGACTAATTGACTTACCAAATTAACTCCAAGCTTCAAAAACCCTATTTTCCCTTTTTCTTTCTTTTTCTTCTTTTCTTTCCCCTGTTTCGAATGCTCTCTGTAATTTTCTCCTTTTTTTTCTTTTGTCTTTCTTTTTATTCTTTTATTCTTTTCTTTATTTTACTTATTTTAATTTGTTTTCTAATTAATTAATTAATAATTATAAAATATCTATTTAATAGCAAATGTATATATTACAATTGTATCCCATATCCACCCTACATTTGTCTTGATCTAATCTATTTCATAATATAATATAATTAATAATTTTAATAATAATAAACATCTAATAAATATCTTTTACTAATTAATAATAAATATAAAATATATTTTCACTAATTATATATAAATAATACAAATGTACTTATTTAAATTAATACACTTGTCTTTTATTTTTTACCTTACACTTGTCTTTTCTTAATTTATTTCATAATATAATAATAATTAATATAATTTATAGCTTAATAATAATAATAATAATAATAATAATAATAATAATAATAATAATAATAATAATAATAATAATAATAATAATAATATCTTTTTACTTAAATTTTAAGTAAATAACTAAATATATTACAAGTGTACCTATTTAATTATTATTTCAATACACTTGTATACTTCATCACCCTACACTTGTCACACAACTAGATTTATTTATTTATTTATCTATAATTCATATTATAATTTAAATAAAATAATAATTATATAATATAATTTAATAATTTAATAAAGTAAGAAAAAATCTTACACTTATGCCGCCTCATTCTATAGTAAATGCCATATTTGCCATTTTGGCCCTTTTTATTTTATTTTAATCTACAATTAAATTTTTACTCTTTATTCAATTTAATCATTTTTATTATTTACACTAAATTGAGCTAATTTCACTTAATTAAAGCCTAATTAAACACATTACTAGGCTCACAATTATTCCTAATAATTATTTTCGAACTTATTTCACTAAGACGGAGGCCCTATAACTCACTTTTCCGGTGCCCGTGAATTTTGGGTTATTACAATTGGGATCTACACAGTCAAGACTGGGTATAGGTGGCTTGGGACAATAGGAGTAAGTGGCATAGATGGCCTAGACAAGTTACATAAATCTTTCTTTACTATAGTATGGAACTTAAACATTGCAAGCAAGATAAAAATGACAACATGAAAAATTGCAAATAATTATATTCCTACGTTATCTAATCTACGAAACAGAAGGATTGGAGTGTAGAATCAATGTCCGAATTGTCGATATGATGAGGAAACTATTGATTATATCTTCCGCGACTGTGCCTTTTCTCAACAAGTTCTACAAGGAATGGAAGTAACATACTCAACCACCAATAGACAACAAGATTGGAAAACATGGTTAGTAACACTACAGGAAATTAAGCTTTTAGCTGCATTTTTAGTGGCATTTGGACCAAAAACACCGCAAATGTTATACATTAGTGGCACTAACCAAAAAACGCCGTAATAAGTAAAGCAATAGTGGCATTTATGAGAAAAACGCCACTAAAGGTAAATCAATAGTAGCATTTATGATAAAAATACCACAAAATATCCTTTTATTTTTAATGAAATGGTGGCATTTTTGCTACCCTTATTTTTATCCCCAAAAAATTTTCCCTAAATCCCCTTTTTTTTCCCTAAAAATTTTTCCCAAATCAAAATCCCTAAATCCCTTAGATTTTCCCCGAACGTCTACTGCATTGCCGTTGATAGTCTTCTGCTGCATTGTCGTGTAAGTTTTTATGTTTAAGGTTTAGTTTGTTTGTTAACTTGTTTTATCATCTTTCAGATCCTAACCTACAACAACGCAGAAAAATCTCTTCTATATAAACACTTCACCAGAAACAATAACCCAAAAAAGAGATAAAAAAATAGCAGCCCAAGCGAGATAAACAACTCAGGTTCTGGTCACAGCTTCTCAGGTTAGGGACTTCACTTTTTTTTTTCTCATTTAGTATTTCGTGATCTTTTATACATATAATTTATATTATAGGCTTATTTGTAGTTTTATCATTATATCTATCTATTGTTAATGTTTTTGAAGTTCTATTGGCCAGGCAGATGATCAGTGATTGCAGGGAAATAGGTTATTAATGGATATGGAATTTTAACCGTTCACTACTTTTATGTATGCATGTATATATGTAGGCATGAAGGTATTGGATATTGATTTGCCTACAGTTAGTTTTAAGCATGTTATGTTTTTTAACAGAATCAATTCCAATGAACTTGGAAATATTGGTTTTACTGTATTCCATTTTAGAGTCTATGGATCTTAAATCTAATTTCTTAATCTAATGAATCTAGGATAAAGTTTAGAAATAAAGCTAAAAGAAGGGATTTGAAATTGAGTAGAAACCAAATTTCAACAAAAAAATGTAAAAGGTATAATTTTGCCTTATTATGGCATTCTTGTTGTGGAGAATGATAATTTAAATGCTGCCTGGAGTTATTAATATGTAAGTTCTAACTTTGTATTTTATTCTTTTGAAAGACTTGTACTTCTTTGTAATTGATAAAAGGGTGGAGAAAGGAAAAAAGTATGTATGAAGCTATGCAGAATTAGAACCCATTTGAAAATATATACAAGTGTTGCAATGCTTTTATTTAACCCCACAATTTTTGTTTTTGAAAATTCTGATTAATTTTTAAAAGAATTAATTAAAACCTATAATTTTTTTATAAAGGATGAAATTGAAATTTTGGGATGGGAATTAGTAGTAGCTAATAATAAAAAAAGAAAAAAATACAGTGTTATAAAATGAAGAAGAGGGACAGAAGGTAGTGAATATTTGGAAGGGAGAGTAGTGGTCAACTTGTGGGCTGACTTTTTCTTTTTATCAGAATTATGTAATCATGTTATGTGATAGCATCTTGTATTTATTTAGTATATAAGTTTTGGAGTTTAGCTGTGTTAGAAAACCATATATAGACAGGGTTCTTGAAATGTTTGGGGAAGACTAAAATGTTGTAACCAAGGCCAATTGTTTTACAGTTGTATTCATTTAAGAATTGTTCATATTTTAGAGCCGTGAATTGAGCATGAAATCATTGTTTGTAGGTTAAAATTTTGTTATTAGTTCTGTGTAAGTTGTGAATTTAGTTCTTATATTTTAATTTTATCAATTTTATTTATTACTCTTTTCGAATTGGTTAATTTTAGTTCTGTGTAGCGGATAAATTTTTACTTTCGAATTGGTTAAATTCTATTGATTCTTTTCTAAGTTTGCTAAAAGTGAAATTCATATATGACTCTTATTCTGACTATTGAATGCCATGTACTTTGATCTTTAGGTGCACTATTTATTGAAAGAACTTGTAAGGAAGTCTATTGTTGAAACACAGGTAGACAGTTCTTGCTGCAGTATTTTTTTTCTTTTTTGTGATGTTAGTTTCTTTACGACTACTTACTTTCTTTCCATTTTATACTAACAACTATGTTGCCTTCACCTCTCTATCTCTTTGATTTTTTCTGCTTTCAACTTGTTCTATCCTCTTAATTAATACTGCTACCAGTAGTAAAATATTAGTATAGTTGACAATATTGTATGTACATAAATATATCTTATCCTCATTACAGCAAAACAGGTTTTTAGTGGCGTTTTTAGCGGTGTTTGGATAAAAAAAACGTTGCTATAGATCGAGCATTAGCGGTGCTTTTTAAAAAACGCCACTATAGATCGAGCATTAGCAATGCTTTTTGAAAAACGCCACTATAGATCGAGCATTAGTGGCGCTTTTTAAAAAACGCTGCTATAGGTCGACCATTAGCGGCACTTTTTAAAAAATGCCACAAAAAATTTAAACACAATGCCGTCATTTTATGTTGAGCTTTAGTGGCATTAGCGGCGCTTTTTGAAAAACGCCGCTATAGATTGAGCATTAGCGGGGCTTTTTGAAAATGCCGCTATAGATTGAATATTAGCGGCTCTTTCTGAAAAACTCTGCTATAGATCGACCATTAGCAGCGCTTTTTGAAAAACGCCACAAAAAATTAAGCACAATGCCGTCGTTTTATGTTGAGCTTTAGTGGCATTAGCGGCGCTGTTTGAAAAACGCTACTATAGATTGAGCATTAGCGGTGCTTTCTGAAAAACGCCGCTATAGATCGAGCATTAATGGCACTTTTTGAAAAAACGCTGCAAAAAATTTAGTAAGATGTCGTCATTTTATGTTGAGCTTTAGTGGCATTAGCGATGCTTTATGAAAAACGCGGTAAAAAACCTTTTATCTGTCTATTTATTATTTAACTGGTTTAATTATATTAATTAAAATACAATTTATTTTTAATTTAATATTTAAAATCTTCAAAAAAAATAATAACACGTAGAAAAAATTTGAAAGTAAAAAACATAGAAAAATATTTGTTAAAAATGAAAAAAATTAAAATACTATTATTTAAAATAGTTTTAAAGTTTTTTGGGTATATGACTTATTTTTTTAATTTATATATTAAATAATTTCTTATATAATCGTAAAAGAGATAGTATTAATTTTAAAATATTGAATTAATTATCATTAGTATTAATTTTAAAATATTGAATTAATTATCGTTATAGTTTAAGGTTTAGGGTTTAGGGTATATGATTTAGGGTTTAAGGTTTAGGAGTTACTATTTTAAGGTTTATGGATTATGGGTTACGGATTATGGATTATGGGTTATGGTTTAAGGGTTGGGGTTTAAGGTTTAGGTGTTAGGGGTTAATGGTTAATGGTTAGGGGTTTAGGGTTTATATTTTATGATTTAAGGTTTAGGGAGTTAGAGGTTTAGGGTTTAGATTAATTAGTGTTTTTTAATTCATATATTAAATAATTTCTTACATAATTGTAAAAGAGATAATATTAAATTTAATATATTAAAATTATGATTAAAGTTTAAATTATTTAAGAGATAATAGATAAACTTTACATATACTAAATGGTTTAGGATTTAAGATTTACTTGATATTTGTTAAATGATGAAATTTTATATAATCAATTAATGCTTTTATATTTAAAAATATTTAATCTAAACCATTTGATACATAAAAATATATAAAAATTCCAAATTTTATCTAATTCTTTTAAATATTACTTAAATTTTTAAAAAACATTTATTTAAAATTGAGATGAAAGATATAATAATTCAATATAAAAATTGTAAAAAAGTCAAGCATTAGCGGCATTTATGATAATAAAAAAACGGCAAAAGGCAAGCAATAGCGCAAAAAATTAATTTATTTTAAACAAAACGGCGCCATTTTGATATAAAGGCCACTAATTTTTAGTTTTGATTGAAACGGCGCCATTTTATTTCTCTCCCCTCAATTCCTTTTTCTTTCCCGATTCCCTTTTCTTTCTTAGCCATTCTCAGCCTGTACTTCTATTTCTCTCCCCTGATTCCCTTTTCTTTCCCAATTCCCTTTTCTTTCTCAGCCTTTCTCAACCTGTTCTTCTATCTTATACCCGAAAAACTCGATTGGTCTCTCATTTTTGTTTTTTTAATAGGTAAAATGGAGAAAATAATATCCAAATAGATGGTCAAAAGTGCGGGAAAAAGAAAATTGGGTGCTGTTGTAGAGGACCGAGAAAATCCCAAAAATGTTTAATTTTTAAGGTGCAAAGAGAATTAGGGATTAAGGTTTGAATCAAAGGGGAAATAGAGGAAGAGAAGGGAACAACAGGAAGCATAAACCTAAGCCTGAATGGTAAAGAGGAAAAAGGTTTCCTGATCTATTTCTAGGTCTATACTTGATATACCCGTGGGTCATGGTTCGGTCGCCTTAGGAAAAAGGTTGGTTAACTAAAGAGGTAAGGCTAAGCTCTCATCTCTTCGACTTAGGGTTTATTGTTTATCCTCCTTCTGTCAATTGCTTTGACTCCTTCCCAAAATTTTATCACTTTCACGCTTTTTAGTGGTGCATTTATCAATTCCTCATCCTTCCCTTATGATTTCTTGGGTTTCTTCCTTATCTTATGTTGAATCTATCTACTTCTTATCTTTATTCGTTTATTTCGATTCTGGCCGAGGATATTTTGTTAAATGAAATCTTTTTAAGGGATTCGCTTTATCGTTTGTACTTATTAGGGTTTTGAGATTTGATTGACGATTAATATGCTTCTACGTACGATGTTTTAAAGAAAGTACCTTATTTCCAATTAATTTGATTAGGGTTGGTTTTCGTATCTCGAATAATTTCAAGGTTTTGTTTTTAGATATTAGAAATCATGATGGGTTTTCTGGTTCTTTTGAGTCTGTTTCTTTTCTCTCAAAAATCAGATGATGTTATTTTGAGCGGAGTAAGGTTATGATTTATGACACTTTGTGTGGTGTATTCTTGTGTTGACAGTGCGGGGTACTGTCATAGAGATACAGACATGTGGTAAACTGATTGATTCGCTGTTAGAGAAAGTGCTTTGTATGAATATATTATCCTCTAATTATTTCAAAGAGCTTTATCGATTAAAGACTTACCATGAAGTCATTGATGAAATTTACAATCAAGTTGATCATGTTGAACCATGGATTACTAGGAATTGTCGTGGTCCTTCTACTGCATTTTGCCTTCTTTACAAGTTTTTTACCATTAAACTTACTGTCAAGCAAATGCATGGGCTACTGAAGCACCTTGATTCTCCTTACATTAGAGCAGTAAGTGGAAATTTTCTCGTTTATCTTCTCTTATTTTTTTCCCAACCATGTAGAAATTGTTTGTTGGAAGAGAGGATGGATAGTTGTTTCACCATTGTTTTTGCATTTATTCATGTTTATTGATCTTTGATGTGTAATGCGGCTGAGCTTTCCCACTTTTGTACATTTGTTATCAACTTATAGTTCATTAGTATCGTTGTGAACCTGAAGTTGTCATTACAACCTGATTATGGTTTAAACATGACTTCGTTACTCTATCATTGTTGTTTGTATTTTTGGACAGTTTAAAAGTTATAAGGGCTTGCTTAGTCGAGTGGACTGCCTAACCAAGTTTGCCTTATTTTTCTTTTATTTGTAAAAGTAAATATGTAAGCATTATAATATTATTGTTTACATAGTAGATTTGTTCGTTAAATGTTTGATTTTTTTCTTTTTTGGTTTAGAGCGGATCCTTTTGCTAAGAAGGATTGGTACGATATCGAGGCTCCTTCAGTTTTCACTACCAGAAATGTAGGGAAAACTCTCGTCACCGGTACTCAGGGTACCATGGTTTGTTTTCTTTTAGAAAATTATTTATTTATTGCCCTCTTGAATTTTGTTTTAGGGTCTAATTTGACTATGATAATAGTAAAATTAGGTCTGTTATAAAATGTTTATAATCCCCTCTTGCAAAGTAAAAAAAATAAATTGTAATGTTAATTTTAGCCACCTGCTCTTTTCTTATGATTCTTTTTTATGTCACTGATAATTCTTAACATTTTTTTCCCCTTTGGTAGTTGGAGCTGGAGAAGGGAATGATGGACTGCTTATATGTAAAATGTGAGTTATGGAGTTGGTTTTCCTTTTAAACATTACTTTGAACACATTGTGCATTTTTCTTAATTGCTAAACCTGTCTCTTTTAGTTACAATCCTGGTCCTTTTCATTGTTGAATCTAATATGTTCTTTTGCATTTGAAGGCACACCTTGCATCACAGATTGTATGATGGTTGAGCTTGAAAAATTGGGCCAAAAGTACCGTGTAGCTTTGAGGTAAAGCTTCCATTAACCTTTAATATGCAATATCTCTTTACAGTGTCTTATCTGGCTAAATGCATCTAAATGTTAGTCTTTGTTTCTTAATTTGCCCTCAATCTGTCTTTGGAACCTTGATTCATTTGTTGGCATATGACTTGGTTCAATGCTTCTGAATATTAGTATTTGTTTCTTAATTTGCCCCCAATCTCTCTTTTGGACTTTACACTTAACTGTCCTATCTCTATTCTACCTTGGCTATTCATTGCTTTTTATGTTACAGGTGCAGCTTCATGAACTTTTCTAGAAAGACAAGGTGCTTAAAGTGTAAACCAGAGGGTCCAAAGAGGGTTGCTACGGATGATGTTCAAATGAAGAAAGGGGATTGGAACTGTCCAGGGTAAGTTTCTTTTTGGTTTATATTGTTAAGAAGCCTTTTTGTTCTTCAAGAATATCCATGTATAATTCTATTAAATAGAATATAGAATTTGTACTGTAGTCCCATATTTTATGATCTGCTAGATGATTTGGCTACATCCATGCTTGTTCTCTTGTTGCAAACTATGTCTCATGCATATCGTATTAGCATAGATTGTAATAAAACACAATATAAAGTAATGGAAAAAAACAAAGAAATACCATGATGCATAAGAAATATATAAAATATATTAATGAGGATTAGGTAGATAGAAATGCCATCAAGAAGTATGTTGTTTGTGTTGACCATTTGTGATTTGAACTTATTTTTAATGATATGGTACAGACTGAAAGATCTTTGATATGTGAGGTAAATACCACTTCTTAGCACTAGTTAACGTTGTATACATTTGATTAATTAGTTTTTAAAATATATTTGTATAAATTATCTTAATTTTTTTACTAATTTAAATAATTTTTTTATTTTTATATTTGTAAAAGAAATTAGTTATAAAATAAATAAAAATAGAATGTAGTTTGGTTTAGATGATTATAGTTTTCTAACTTACAATCAGTGAATCAAATTGAAATTAATTTATTTGAATAAATTGAAATTAAATTGAAATAACCAATAAAATGGTCAAATTATAGTTTTGTCCCTCTATCATGCTAAAATTTGATATATAATCCTCATACTTTGATTTGACATAATTTAATTTAATTGTTATTTGTTAGTTCAATCAGTTAGTATTGTTAATTCTATCAAAATTCTAATTTGAATTTTATTATTAGGATATATATTTTTTAAAAATATAAATTTTAGCATTTTAGCCATAATAGTTAATATTGTTAATTGACTATTGAATTAATTGATTAAATTATATCAAATTAATTGAATGAGTTCTTTGTCATAATCATTATTATTAATTTGATGTTTCTCTCCAAAATTTTTATGACATAACAATTTTATTCTAAAGAATCTTGGGTGGTAAATGGAACAGGAAAAACCAACTACACTAGATTGCGGTCCAAGAACAATTTGCAGAAGGCACATAATGACTGGCTCCTACCTCTACGAATGCTTGTGGGAGGCATTGCAAAGAATAATAAAAATGGTATTGATCAACATGCGCTTGACACCAGTATTCGCTCTGAATCCGAATTCAGTGTGAGTTTCAGATATTTTATGTGCAAAAAAGTATTAGAGTGCCTTATGTTTGTATGTTAGTTAAGCAGATTATAGATAGAACCTGCAATAGGATCAACTAATTAGTTGATCAAAAACTACACCCAGTCTTGTAATCGTCTACTTGCATATTTGCATATACTTAATAATAATCTCGTGTCAACTAATTATTTTATTTTTTTATTTAATTGTTTTGTTTTCAACATTTTATTTTTATTTGAGTTGAAAGAAGAAAAACACGAATTGCAATTTTGACTTAGAAAAGAGAATATTCATTAGCAGCTTAATAATTTAAATAATCAATGTTGATATTTCACATAGGAATGAATGTTCAAATCTTATATTTTACATGGTTATGATTTAAGTCCTTATTTCATTCAAGTAACTTCATTATAATATCTTATTTTATTGATCTTTATATTTAATCTAATTTTTATTATTTATTTTAGTTTTGATATCTATATTTTTATTTTTATTTTAATATTTAAGATAACTTGAGTTCTAACTTTTGGATTTTAATTTTGGATTTTAATTGTGTTATTAATTTATTATTTTAAATTCTAAATTTAAATTCATTAATTTTTGTATTTAGTTTTAAAGTTAAAATTTTAATAGAAAATTTAATTTAATTAATAATTTTTTATTTATCCTTAAAAGTATATAGAAATAAATATTATTTAATTAAAATATAATTTTTAAAGGTCATATTTTTTAGCGGCGTTTGTGAGAAAAGCTCCGCTAAAGGTCTGTTCTATAGTGACGTTTGTTCTATAGCGACGTTTATGGGAAAAGCGCTGCTAAAGGTCTGTTCTATAGCGGCGTCTGTGGGAAAAGCGCCGCTAAAGGTCATGTTCTATAGCGGCCTTTTTTTACATAAACGCCGCAAAATGTTAGCGGCATTGTCTTTAGCGCCATTTTTGCAGCACTTATAAAAGCGCCACAAATAATTTTAGCGACGCTTATAAGCGTTACAAATAGTTTTAACGGCAGTTCCCAAAAAACGCCGCTAAAAACTTGTTTTGCGCCTTGACTAAGATTTCCTTTTGGACACTTCCATCCAAAGTTAGGCATCACTTGGTTTGGTTCGTTATTAACCACTCCCACATTTTCCTTTTAACTTACCAAAATGTATATATTATTTTCCCTGTCTCAATTCAAGCATTCCCAAATTCTAGTTTTTCTCTCTACTAACTAAATATACGTTTTATATTTAAAACCAAAATAATCCTAATAATAGTGATAATCCATTGCCTTTTTATATAATGAAACCAAGTTAATTGTGTAGGTTACTTATAGAGATGATAAGATCACGTGGGTTGACTCAAAAAGCTGGGTCATATTTCATAACAATTTAACGAATAATTAATTAATTTCTGATTAATTATATAAATAATCATATTTCATAATAATTTAACAAATAATTAATTAATTTTCGATTAATTAAATAAATAATCATATTTCATAATAATTTTATGAATAATTAATTAATTTTTGATTAATTAAATAAATAATCATATTTCATAATAATTTTATGAATAATTAATTATTTTTTGATTAATTATATAAATAATCACATTTTTATAATAATTCGATTTAATAATTAATTAATTTTAAATTAAATAAATAAATAATCATATTTCAGAATAATTTTATGAATAATTAATTAATTTTTGATTAATTAAATAAATAATCATATTTCATAATAATTTTATGAATAATTAATTAATTTTCAATTAATTCAATAAATAATCATATTTCATAATAATTCTATGAATAATTAATTAATTTTTGATTAATTAAATAAATAATCATATTTCATAATAATTTTATGAATAATTAATTAATTTTTGATTAATTAAATAAATAATCATATTTCATAATAATTTTATGAATAATTAATTAATTTTTTGATTAATTAAATAAATAATCACATTTTTATAATAATTCTACGAATAATTAATTAATTTTCAATTAATTAAATAAATAATCATATTTCATAATAATTTTATGAATAATTAATTAATTTTCAATTAATTCAATAAATAATCATATTTCATAATAATTATGTGAATAATTAATTAATTTTTGATTAATTAATTAAATTATCATATTTCATAATAATTCTATGATTAATTAATTAATTTTTGATTAATCATTCATTTAATTATTTTGACTCTTTTAATTTTTAAATTTGTGTTTTTTTTATCAAATTAACTCAAATTTCAATTAATTTGTTAATTTTTGTCTTTTTAAGTATAGTAAACATAAAGGTAATAAAAAAATGATAATCATAACTTACATAAACATTTAAAGTTAATAAAAAAATACAATTTCTGATATTTAGAGAATATAAAAAATATATATCATATCATAACTAACATAAAACTTTGGATCAAAATATATAAAAATCATAGAAATTAGGGCAACACTATTGATTTTCTGTACTCTTAATTATTCTTATAAATAAACAACTTACCTGAATTAGTTTACACCCATTAGAATACAATGCATTAAATCTTCAAGGTAAATTTTTTATAGCAAATTTGGAGTATCCAAACGTAAAATGTTGTCACTAATATATATTTTTTAAATAATTAGATACTTGATACTTGATATATATATTATTTATTTTAGCACAATGACATGATTTAAATCTACTTAGAACACTTAAGTAACTGTAATTTATTGTCAACTTTAGACTTCAAGAACTACGAAATGGATAAGAGTTGGATGAATTTGTTAAGGGTAAGCAACGACTATCAACATGGAGTACAAACTTTTCTAAATTTTGCATTTCAAAATGCAAGCCAAGAGAATATGATTCTTTGTCCGTGTAAGAAGTGTGACAACATCAATTGGCATATTCGTGAAGTTGTCTACAAACATCTAATTGTTGATAGCTTTATTCATGGGTATAAAAAATGGATTTTCCATGGAGAGTGTACACCTCGTAGAACCTCTTCAATGATTAATCTGGCTTATCCTCATAATGCTTACCATTAGTCTGTTAGAGAAGATGACATGGAGGGTATGTTGCGTGATGCATTTAATATGCATAGTCATGGTCTACAATCGTTTCCACCTGAAATTATTGCATCCGATGATTGTGATATTGGTGGAAATACTTTTACTGAAACGGTAAAAAGTGCACCTTATGAAGAGCCAAATGGAGAAGCGGCGAAGTTCTACAAGTTACTTAATAAAATGAATGAAGAACTTTATGAGGGATCGAAATTTTCAAAACTGTCATTCTGCATTTGTCTTTTTCACTTAAAATGTTTGGGAGGATGGACCAGAAACTCTTTTATGTTGCTGTTAGATTTTTTAAGAGATATGTTTCCGTTTGCAAAAATCTCTCATTCATACAAAGATATGAAGAAACTGATAAAATATTTGGCCTTGGGCATGACAAAATTCATAGTTGCCCAAATGACTGCATGTTGTATTGAGGTGATCGAAAAAACCAACAATCTTGTCATGTTTACGATAAATCTCGTTGGATGAATAGGAATGCAAAAGATGTGAATGAGGATGAATGTGAGACACAGTCAAGAAAGAAGCGAGTAAAGATTTTGCAATATTTTCTGCTAATACCAAGGCTTCAAAGGCTTTTCATGTCATCAAAGACAACCGAGTTTATGAGTTGGCATCATGATCAACAAACCGATGATGGATTATTAAGGCATCCTACGAATTCTTTAGCTTGGGAATCATTTGATAGTAAATTTCTAAGCTTTGCAAGCAATCCTCGGAATGTGAGGCTTCGGCTAGCATCTGATGGATTTAATCCTTTTAAAATCATGAGTACTTCGTACAGTACTTGGCCTATAGTACTTGTTCCTTACAATTTGTCCCCGTGAATTTACATACAACCACTTATTGAAAAGTTGAAACAGTTATGAGTGGGTGTTGAAACATATGATGTCTTGAGAAATGAGAACTTTTATTTACGTGAAGCATTGTTGTGGACTATTAATGATATCCCGACTTATGCCAATTTATCTGGTTAGAGTACCAAAAGACGTTATGCTTGTCCTTGTGCTACGTAAACTTGTTCGAAATGGTTATATAATGTGAAGAAAGTCTCTTATATGAGGCATCATCAGTGGTTAGATGGAAATAATAGATTTAGATTTCAGAGGACTCTATTTGATGGTATTGAAGAGTTTAGAAAAGCTTCTAAACAAACCATTAGATCTGAAATCTTGTTCATGTTAAAAGATATCAATTTCAGTTATGGGAAGATGAATCAACCACCCAACACGTAAACAAAGAGAAGATTGAGGGAGGCGTATGTTGGCGATGTTGACCGGAAGAGTGATGATGAATCTGATGAAGAGAATAATCCTAATGAGGCGGATTTGTGGAAAAAAAGAAGTATTTTTTTTAGTTTCCTTATTAGGAGCATCACATTTTGCGACACAATCTTGATGTCATGCATATTGAAAAGAATGTTTGCAAGAATATCATCGGGACAATTTTGAATGTCAATAGAAAATCGAAAGACAATCTTCAAAGTCGACTTGATCTAGTTGACATGGGAATTTTGCGTGATCTTAATCTCCAGTTACTTCTGAATGGAAAATCTCAGTTGCTGCCTTCTATTTTTACAATGTCGAAGAAAGAAAAATAAGTGTTCTGCACGGTGTTGAAGGATTTAAAGGTCCTAAATGCATATGCATCAAATATATCTCAATGTGTAAGTCTTAAAGATCAAAGACTATATTCCCTAAAATAACATGATTATAACATCTTGATGCAAGATTTACTGCCAGATGTTTTACGGTGTTGTATGTCAAAAAAGGTAACATCTTGTATAATTGAACTGTCCAATATAATGAAAGCTATTTGTGGAAAATTTTTTATTGTTGAAAAACTTGAGAAAGTACAAGATCGAGCCGCCTTGACTTTATGCAACTTGGAGAAGATCTTTCCACATTCGTTCTTCACTATTATGGTGCACTTGCTAATCCATCTCCCTCATGAAGCAAAATATAGTGGACCGATTTTCTATCGGTGGATGTATCCTATAGAGAGGTGCTAATTTATTTGTAAAGTTTTCATTCATTATGAATATAGCTTTAATTACAACTTTTGATAATGTTGTATATCGTGTTAAGGTTCCTATGCAAATTGAAGTCTTATTGTCGTAATAAGCGTTATCCAGAAGGATCAATTGCTGAAGGTTACTTGGCAAAGGAGTGTATGACTTTCTACTTTAAATATTTAGAATATGTTGAAACAAGACTGAATAGACCAAGAAGAAATTCTGGGCTCACTTATCATTACTTAGCTGAAACTTATCTATTTCAAAGTTATGGATAACTAATCGGTAAAGTTGTAATTGCGCACTTAGATGATAGATCTTGGGTAAAAGCACATCGAAATATTCTTTTTCACCACGATTCAATTAAACCATTACGCAAGTAAGTTTTAGAATTTGATAAATATTTATCTTTTTAATTTTTTTATCTTCTAACCAAGTAATCCACTTTTTAACATAGTGAGTACAAACAAGTCTTGAGATCTTATTCACACTCCTGAGGATTACAACATTGAGAGATTCATAAGTTATTCACAAAATCTTTTCATGAATGGTTAGGGCAAACGGTATGTAATTGAAGCTTTCAATGAAAAATAATAATGTTTTTGTATAACATTATAATTAATAAATTTACTTTCAATTCAATAAGTTTGGAGTGGAAAGGACGTCAATGAAAAAGTTAAATGGCTTTCCCAAGGTCCGAATAGAGTAGTAAAAAGATATACTTCCTTCCTCATTAATGGATTCAGGTTTCATATAAAATCTCGCGAAAGATTGAGGAAGACTCAAAATTGTGGAATAGTTGTTAATTCTTCAATTACAAGTTATGCTAATGCTAGGGACAGTAATCCTATTGAGGGAAATGTAGAGTATTACAGACTTCTTAGGGACATTATTGAGTTGGGTTACTATGGCAAACAGAAGGTTTTCCTATTTCAATGTGATTTGGTTGATGTTAATACTGCACGCGGAATTAAAAAAGATCATTTTGGTTTTATAATGGTGAACTTCTCTCGATTAATTCACACTGGACAACAATTGATAGATGAGCCGTACGTATTTTCTTCTTAAGTCAAACAAGTTTTTTACTCGAAGATCCAACTGATAAAGGTTGGTACGTTGTACTCCGTAACAACCCTAAAGACTTGTTTGACATGGGCAATGGAAGTAGAGATGACATCGACGAAAGATCAGAAATTTTGCCTTTTTCAGAACAAGACTTAAATGAAACTATCCCTAGTACTAGTACACATTTTCATTTGGTTCGCTAAGATGTGGATGAAGATATTTACTAATCATGATGTAGTAAGATTTTACAATTTTTTAATTATATGTAATATTATAATTTAAATCTTGATCTTCTTCAATATTTCAACTATTTTATATGTATTATTATTATAATTAGTTACTCATAATTTAACTATTTTATGTGTATTGCAGATAATATGCTTAGAAGAAGATTGCGAGATCTAAGTATTATTCAGAATCCTCCAAATTCGGAAAAAACAAATAGTGAACAACATACTGTTATTGGCTATTCAAATGTTCTGAATACAGTTGACAAAACTGTAGAAATTCAAAGTAATGTTAACTTTAATTTACATGCATGTTGACTTTTATTATTAATTTTTGTTTAAAATTCTTATATTATCATATACCATTTTTTAGCTGAAAGTGATGGGAGGTGCAAAACTCGAGCACGTACGCTATTAAAGGATTTATACAATCTAAATTCTGTGGAGCATGTCAAAGTATCTAGAAACAGTCATGGTCAGCCTATTGGATTAGAAGCTCGCCTTTTAGCAAGATACTTGGGCATAATAGCACGAAATGTCAAACTGTTGCCAATCAACTACGAGTCATGGCATCATATGCCTAATAGTAACAGAAATCAAGCTCTCGATAATATTAAGGTAATAACGTGAATGTAATTTATAATACTTTAGTTTAACTTTCATTTGTATTTACTTTCTAAACTTGTGTTATTTGCAGAAGAGATTTACTTTAGAGGTCTCAGATAATTATGTGAAGAAGGCATTAGGAAAGAAATGGAGAGACCATAAAATACTTTAAAATGAATATTTTAAGAAAAATATAAGCATCGAAGAGAAATTGCGACATGTCCCGCCAGGAATGTTGAGGTACTAATGGGAAGATGCAGTTAGATTTTGGAATTCAAAGAAATGAGAGGTATTACGTACTTCTAAACTCTTATAATTATTTTAGTTTATAGTATTTACTATATACGTATAATAATTTCATAATGTATGATCATGAGTGAGTTAGAAATACAAGTAGGCAAAAACAAAAATTCACGAACACAGCTGGGTCGAAAAAGTTTTGCTTGTATAGCTGATGACAAGGTATTTTGAATTTATTAATTATGTCAAATATTAATTACTTTCTACTAAATAATATTTTTCCTACTATATTGTAGGAACTGTCATCTGGTCAAAAAGTTGGACGCCTTCAGCTTTTTGACATTACACATAAAAAGAAAGATGGATCTCCTATGACTACTAAAACTAAAGAAATTATGGTATATTTACTTAATAAAATTTGAATTATTTTAAATATTTAGCATATTTAATTATAATGGTTTAATTCGTCATTTGTAATGCAAATAATGCCAAGTTATGTTGCATTTGTTTAATTATATATTTCGTTTCTAATTCATTGATTGATTTATTAGGAGAAACTAAAGGATAAAAGGGCGAAGTATGAAGCGATTGCTTTAAGTGATAGTTCTATTAATCTAGATGACATTGATACCAAAATTATTACTAAAGTTTTAGTTCCTGAAAGGTATGATCTGGTTGGATTTTAAGTATCTTTTTTTAACCCAACTCAATATTTTGGATCTAGCTTGCAGCAATACATGCCTTCGGTGAATCAGGCTCAAGCTAAAGTTTAGAGGTTAAGAGACTAAATGACTTAGATGCAAGCGAGAAAAATTGAGCAAATTGTTCAACTTAAAGTGGAAGCAGCATCGAGAAAAGCAGAGACTCAAAGAAAATATGATAAACTCCAACTACAACTTAAAGCGGAGGCATCAATGAGGGAAGCAGAGGCAACAAGAAAATATGACGAACTCTAACTACAGGTTCAGAATATGATGAAAATATTTCAGCAGTCGCAAAATCCGCCATCTTAAACTTTTATTTTCTTATTGTGAGAATATCTTAATAATATAACTTTCAAATATAATATATTTTGTTATTTCATTTATTAATTTAAATCATATACATATTTTTTTCGTGATAATATTATTTAGATTAGAAATTTTTGGTTGAATTTTATGTTATAGGAAATTATGTTAAAAATTCGGGTTCTATATGAGTTAAAATTGTTTGATAAAATTTGCTGAAGTTAGTGTCATTTTTCCACAAACGCCGCTAAAGAGCATGACCTTTAGTGACGCTTTTACTAAAAATGTCGCTAAAGAATATAATCTTTAACTTTTTTTTACAAAAACCGCTATAAAATATGATTTTTAACAACGTTTTTCTCACAAACGCCGCTATAAAATATAATTTTTAACTGCGTTTTTTCTACAAACACCGCTAAAGAACATGACTTTAGCCGAGCGCCGCTAAAGATTATGTTCTTTAGCGGCTTTTTATTGCTAAATGTCATATTTTTTAATGACATTTTTATGAGAAGCACCACTAAAAATCATGTTTTATAGCGGTATTTTTATGAGAAGCACTACTAAAAGTCATGTTCTATAGCGGTGTTTTCCCACATAAACGCCGCAAAATTTAGCGACATTTTTCGGGCCTATTAAAACGCTGCAGATTATTTTAGCCGCGCCTATAGGGCCAAAAAAACACCGCTAAAAACTTGATTTGCTATGCGGTAATATAGATTTATGCTAAAAATTGGCAGTCATATTTTGGGTTCTTTGGTATAATCGCAATAAAACGTATCATGAAGGTACAGGGTAGAACGTGTTCAAAGTAATTTCATTTATTAATGCCTACATGATAGAAATGAACAGTCTAGAAAATGTTACAGGTGGCATGCAGAATAATAGAGCAATTGTATAGCAACCATCAGAAGGGGATAGTGTCAAATTAAATTTTGATACTTGTTATAACAGTCAATCCAATATATCAGTAACATGAGTTCTTATAAGAGATAAAGAAGGACATATATTGGCCTCGTGCACTTACCCTATTAGGGTCGACCCGATTTAAGCAACGAACAAGTAAAAATAGTAGAATAAATTGAGAAATTGAACACACAAATTTAACGTGAAAAAACTCCTCCAAAGAGGATAAAAATCACGGGCAAAGATTATTTTACTATAATGACAAAAGAACGAAGAGTACAAAAGATGGAGATAAAAATTAAACCCCAAAAACCCGAAAACAAAAAACCCTCAAAACGTAAACACAAAATTCTCTAAATGTGCTATGAGTTCTAATATCTAATGGGTGTATTTTCTAAGGTTGTAAAAGAGCCTATTTATAGGCTAAATTAGCAAGTCAAATAAACTATGCTAATAAATGATAAATATATTATACTAATAAATACTAAATCTTCTAGAAAGAAAATATATTTTTGTTTAACTTGACTTGCAAGCAATCTCTTAGAATTTGGGTCACACAACTCTAACAATCTCCACCTTGACACGAATTCTTTCAGCGCCATCTTTGCCAAATCCCTCCATGGGCTTATCTTAAACTATTCAGGGAATTAACTGAGTCGAATCTGTACTTAGAAGTTGGAAGACTTCTAGCTTTCGACTTGAGCTTTCGACTTATGCACTGCAAAATCAAAACTAACCTGGGTCTGATTTTCACGAACACAGTACCCTAACTTTTCAAAATCTGCATCCAAAAGAGAACCTCTCTTCAATGAAATGGTCATACCTTTTTCCCTCCTATGACCAAGTTGCCTCCGCTCCAAACGAGTTCACTTCGACTACGTAACGAACGAGGGACGTCTGATTTCACCGGTCACTGTAGAACCTTCCAGATTATAAAGACTGTCGGTTCTTTTACCTTTTAACAAAACGAGAGCTCTATGAGATACTTTAATACCGCTTGACTCGATGTTGATTTTGCATCATTTGAAGTCTAAAATACTCAATGAGATGAGATTCTTTTGTAAATCAGGTACATACTTGACATCTGAGAGTGTCCTACTTGTTCCATCGTGTATCCTAATTTTAACAGTACCAATACTAATTACCTTACTGGATGAATCGTTTCCCATACGCACAACTCCACCTTCAACCGAACTGTATGTGGAGAACCATTCTCTATTAGGACACATGTGGAAAGAATATCCCAAATCTAGGACCCACTCGGACGTGAGCTTGGAGTTATCGCTTGTTGACACTAACAAGAAATCATCACCGCTTTTATTGGCCAAATTAACACTAGCTACATCTTCCTCGTTACTCTCAGTAACTCTTTTATTTCGCAGTTTATAGCAATCTGCTTTGACGTGACCTAACTTTTTGAAATAGCGACATCTTTTATCTCGTTTCTTTGATGCTACCAAAATGGACAGTTGCCTATCTGCCTTCTTATCTAAACCAAACTCATTATCAAGTTTGTCTCTACTCAACAAATGACCCTTCACATTTTCGAACGAGAGTTTGTCTCTACCATAAATCAGTGTTTCCCTGAAAGACTTGTATGAAGGGGGTAAAGTGCACAATAATAGCATAGCCTAATCTTCATCGTCAATATGAGCTTCAACGTTCTTTAAATCATTAAAAGAGTAATGAATTGACTAATGTGATCTCTAAGAAGCTCACCTTCGTTCATGCAAAACGTAAATAGACGTTGTTTCAACACTAAACGGTTAGTTAGAGACTTAGTCGCATAAAGAGTTTCTAACCTTTTCCACAAGGCGAATGAGGTCTTCTCCATCAATACCTCTTGCAATACCGTATTCGCGAGGTACAATTGGATTGCAGACAAGACCTTTTCATCAAGCTCTTCCTATTTTGTTTGATTTAGATTCTCAGGTTTTTTCCCAGTAACTACCTTTTTCAAGTCAGTTTGAACTAGAATTGTCATCACCCGAACTTGTCACAGATTGAAATTTGTCCCACCATCAAACTTCTCAATTTCAAACCTTATTGCTGTCATCTTTGAACGGGCTGATCTATAAAAATTAAATTAGCTTTGATACCACTTGTTAAGATTGACCTGATTTAAGCAACGAATAAGTAAAAATAGTAGAATAAATTGAGAAATTGAACACATAAATTTAATGTGGAAAAACTCCTCCAAAGAGGATAAAAACCACGGGTAAAGATAATTTTACTATAATTGCAAAAGAACATAAAATATAAAAGATGGAGATAAAAACTAAATTCCAAAAACAAAGAACCCTCAAAACATAAACACAAAATTCTCTAAATGTGTTATGAGTTCTAATATCTAATGGGTGTATTTTTTAAGATTGTAAAAGAACCTATTTATAGGCTAAATTAGCAAGTCAAATAAACTATGCTAATAAATGATAAATATATTATACTAATAAATAATAAATCTTCTAGAACAAAAATATATTTTTATTTAATTTAACTTGCAAGTAATCTTTTAGGATTTAGATCACACAACTCTAACATATCCGAATGAGTATGTGAGGGACACCACGATAGCGGAAGCTAGAGCATGTATACAGGCACTAGTTTTTACGGAAGAGTTGGGTTTTCGAAAGATTGTGGTGGAAGGCGACACATTAAGCGTCACCAAGAAAGTGAAATCTACAATAGAGGACAAATCTATCATATGTGCTTTAATAAAGGAATGTAAAAGAAAAGGGTGACGAAAATCGAAATAGTAAGATTTAGCTATGTTCAAAGTCAAGCAAATCAAGCAACACACGGACTGGCACAGGGAGGAAAGCAATACGATTCCCCGACGTATTTTGTTGAGGAGGCCCCCGCAAGAGTGGAAGAACTAGCAGATCTGGATAGGGGGCATTTAAATGAAGAAGAGAGGATGGGAAATGACAGAGAGAAGATTATGCAGACAAGGGAATTCCAACGATCTCAAGATAGGAAAGGAGGGAAGGATCTGCTAAAAAAATTTGTTATAATACCAAACGAAGTGAGGAAAGACATACTCCCGTTGAGTACTGATGACGAAGAATTGAGGAGAAATGGAGAGGAAGATGAAGCGGTTTCACCCACAATTTTACCTGGTTTTGATTTTCTGATAGGATGATTAGGTGTTGTTTGTTGGGTCTATTATGGGTTTTAAGTTTTCAATTTTTATTTTATTTTATTTAATTGTTAGGATTTCGACCCGATTAAACAACGAATAAGAAAATAGCGAAAAAACTGAGAAATTCAACACACAAATTTTAACGTGGAAAAACCCCTCCAAAGAGGATAAAAAACCACGGGCAAGATAATTTTACTATAATGGCAAAAGAACGAAGAGTACAAAAAAAAAAAGATGGAGATAAAAACTAAACCCCGAAAACTCGAAAATAAAGAACCCACAAAACGTAAACACAAAATTCTCTAAATGTGTTGTGAGTTCTAATCTTTAATGGGCATATTTCTAAGGTTGTAAAAGAGCCTATTTATAGGCTAAATTTATAAGTCAAATAATAATAAAATAATCTAAACTAACCAGTATTTGATTGAAACAAGTAAACAGAGTTTAACTGAAAGATTATTTTTCAAATTTGACTGAAAATAGGAGTCATATTTAACAAATCTCCACCTTGACTCATATTTCCACAACGCCATCTTTGCCAAAGCCCGCCACGAGCCTATCTTGAACTATGCAGGGAATTAACTGAGTCGAATTTGTACTTAGAAACTGGAAGACTTTTAGCCTTTAACTTGTACACTGCCAAATCAAAACTAACCCGGGTCTGATTTTCACGAACACAGTGCCCTAACTTTTCAAAACCTGCATCTAAAAGAGAACCTCTCTTCAACGAAATAGTCATACCTTTTTCCCTCCTATGACCAAGTTGCCTCCGCTCCAAACAAGTTGACTTCAACTCCGTAACGGACGAGGGATGTCCGATTTCACTGATCACCACTGTATAACCTTCCGAAATATAAAGATCGCCGCTTTCTTTTACCTTTTAACAAAACGAGAGCTCCATGAGATACTTTAATGACGTTTGACTCGATGTTGATTTTGCATCCTTTCAAGTCTAAAATACTTAAAGAGATGAGATTCTTTCGTAAATAAGGTACATACCTGACATCTGAGAGTGTCCTAATCGTCCCATCGTGCATCTTAATTTTAATAGTACCAATACCAATTACCTTACTAGATGAATCGTTTCCCATGCGCACAACTCCACCTTCAATCGAACTGTATGTGGAGAACCATTCTCTATTGGGACACATGTGGAAAGAACATCCTGAATCTAGAATCCACTCGGACGTGAGCTTGGTGTTATCGCTTGTTGACACTAACAAGAATTCATCACCATTTTCATCGGCCAAATTAGCACCAGCTACATCTTCCTCGTTATTCTCAGCAGCTTTTTTTATTTCGCAGTTTATAACAATCTGCTTTGACGTGACCTAACTTTTTATAATAGCGACACCTTTTATCTCGTTTCTTTGATGCTACCAAAACGGAAGCTTGCCTATCTGTCTTGCTATCCAAATGAAGCTTATTGTCGAGTTTGTCTCTACTCAACAAATGACTCTTCACATCTTTGAATGAGAGTTTGTCTCTGCCATAAATCAAGGTCTCCCTGAAAGACTTGTATGAAGGGGGTAAAGAGCACAATAATAGCATAGCCTGATCTTTATCATCAATATGAACCTCAACATTCTTTAAATCATTTAAAAGAGTAATAAATTGACTGATGTGATCTCTAAGAAGCTCACCTTCGTTCATGCGAAACGTAAATAGACGTTGTTTCAACACTAAACGATTAGCCAGAGACTTAGTCGCATAAAGAGTTTCTAACCTTTTCCACAAGGTGGACGATGTCTTCTCCATCAATACCTCATGCAATACCGTATTCGCGAGGCACAACTGGATTGCAGACAAAGCCTTTTCATCAAGCTCTTCCCATTCTGTTTTATTTAGATTCTCGTGCTTTTTCCCAAGAACAACCTTTTTCAAACCAGATTGAACTAGAATTGCCATCATCCGAACTTGCCACAAATTGAAATTTGTTTCACCATCGAACTTCTCAATTTCAAATCTTGTTGCTGCCATCTCTGAACAGGCTGATTTATGAAAATTAAACTAGCTCTGATACCACTTGTTAGGATTTCGACCCGATTAAACAACGAATAAGAAAATAGCAAAAAAATTGAGAAATTGAACACACAAATTTTAACGTGGAAAAACCCCTCCAAAGAGGATAAAAAACCACGGGCAAGATAATTTTTCTATAATGGCAAAAGAACGAAGTATACAAAAAAAAGATGGAGATAAAAACTAAACCCCGAAAACCCGAAAACAAAGAACCCACAAAACGTAAACACAAAATTCTCTAAATGTGTTGTGAGTTCTAATCTTTAATGGGCATATTTCTAAGGTTGTAAAAGAGCCTATTTATAGGCTAAATTTATAAGTCAAATAATAATAAAATAATCTAAACTAACCAGTGTTTGATTGAAACAAGTAAACAGAGTTTAACTGAAAGATTATTTTTCAAATTTGACTGAAAATAGGAGTCATATTTAACATTAATTTTATTAGTTTAATTACGCCGACCAAGGGAACAAATAAGAATGTGATAGTTGGCGGGAAGGTGGGAAAATGTAACCATTTCTTCTTCCATATTTAATGCATAAGTTATTATTTTAAAAGAAATCATAATATTTAAACATAACCAAAGCATTAAACATCTTACATTAGTTTTAGAATTTCAGAAGGCTCACAAATAATTTTAATTTAATATGCGAATTCGATGCAAAGAAGAATTATATTTTACTTTTCATAATTGATAATAATTAAGAAATTTAATAAATAAATAAATTTTTTATATAATATTATTTATGCAAAATATCATTGTATTTAGGGGTTAATCTTAAAATTATATATGAACTCAATGTGCAATGTTATATCCTGTTGGAAAATATGAACATCACATATAAAATAAACATATTACATATTATTTACTATTGTAAAATATTAACCCAAATTAAAAGTGATCTAATTTGGTTAAGGTTTATTGGACTTTAGTTTTTAAATAAAGTACGAGTCATATATGTGTAGATACTCTAGTAATTAATTTCTAATTGATAATGGGTTGATTAAAAATTAGATTTAATATGCAAAAATTATAAATATTAGGGTTTTGATCTCCAAATTATACATACGTAGCTTTTTTAATATCTCATATTTAGAAAAGAGATATGACATCTTTAGAAAAGAGAGTAACATTATCTAAATTACTTGTGTGCTAATTTGGAAGATCAAAACTCCAAGACTTGAAGATTTTAAGATATCGATAGATTTAATTACGCTTCTGCATCTAGTTTTGTATTTGATTTATTCTTAATGATTTGACAAAACAGATCTTGATTTACAGTTTTAAGCTTAAATCAAATCTTGTTTTACGATTCTAATAAGTGGTATCAGAGTCTTGTCATGTCAAATAATTGAGAAAGAATTAATTTTTTTTTAATTTTTAGATTGATTCAATTTTGATATTTTATAAATTTAATATTTTGATTATATACTATGTTGAAGCTTTGAAATTTTTGATAATTTTTTTTAGGTTTTTGATTAATTATGATTAATTTTTTAGGATTATTTTTTAGAATAAAGAGAATACACTAAAGTATTTTACTTTGATTTCATGGGATTTTGAATTGAATCGTTGTTTCATTCGATGAACCATGATACTTACAGAAAAATTATCCCTTAATTTCGTTAGATTAGTGAATCACAGTTGGTTACTTTGAAATTCCTCGCGCATGTGCAATAAAATCTGTTCAATTATTTCTTTCTTGTTAGGAAATTTTTGTTTCTTAAAGACATGTTATTACAAGATTTTTACGAGATAATGAAACTGGTTTTACATTTAGATAGTGTGAGAATGAATGCATTATTGCCAAATTTACTGTCATAGTGAGTTATAATCATTGTCAAATTTTAAATTTAAGTGATTTTTGACTAATAATGGTGATTGGGTTTCGTAATGAAACCATTATTTATTTATTTTAGTATATATAGTTGAGGTAGATATAAATTGTATATTTTTATTATATTATTTTTTTATGGATATTTGTTAAAGTTGTTAATTTTTTTTATATATTCAATTTTATGGGTGTTTTAGTGAAAATTTGTCAAACATAATACATGTTTAAAGAACTTGGTTTTAAATTTGATTCTTGATGTGTCTCACGTGACTAACTAAAAATATGACAAAGGCAAGTGCACCTATCGATAAATAGCATAACTATGGTGAGTAGAGATATCATATCTACGAGGATAAAATGTATTAGTAATTATTGTTTTTCTATTATTTAGCCGACAATTTGGAGTGATAGGTTTTAAACTAAAATTACTAAACTAATCTAACTAAGAACTCAACAGAGAATGAATTAGGAAAATAATCGAATAATAACCAATGAGAGAAATAATACCCAGGAAAAAATCTGCCTAGACTTCATCTATTATTATGAATCTGAATTAAATGAAATTTCTTTTTAATTAAAACCCCTATCATTGCATTAACTCGATCTATGGATTCCCTTATTAGATTTGACTTTAATCCGGTAGATTTATGACATCCTATTTCTAGGATTGCTTGCAAGTCCACTCAATTATGGTAGATCTACTATTAAACAGAGACTTTTCCTCCACTGAATTAAGCATATTAAACATGAATTAATATCCTGAAAATATTAAAATAAGAAATAAGCACACATAATCAAGTATTCATCGCGTAAAACAAAAATCAAATAATAAAATTCATCTTAGGTTTCATTTTCCCTAGGTATTTGAGAAATTAGTTCATAATTCTGAATAAAAACATCTCAAAGTCAAAAAAACCACAAGAAAAGAAACTCATAAAAACTTTAGAAGAAATTAAAAGGAGGTCTTCGATCTTGATGAAAATTTGCTTCAGAGTTGACTCTAATGGTATTCTTCGAGTTGTTTTCTTCAAGATTCTCTGATGGCTCTCATATATCTTCTTCTATTTGGTATTAGTAAACTTTAGAATGCTCAGAAAAACTAAAAATTGCATTTTTTCATGTGTTTGGGAAGCAAGCTGCGAAATCGACACGGGCTGGCATGTGACGCCCTGATTTTTCGGGATTTTCGGGATTTCTGTAATTTCCAATGAATTTTAGAAATACTGTGTTTTGACTATCTGATGTGGGTCTGAGTATGTTAGTGGCCTTTAAAAGTCCCAAGAGTAAAGTTAATTCGAGGCAATTTCTGAAATTTTTAATTTTGGAGAGAGAGGGTTCTGGCGTTATAGGCTTTTAAGATTGAGGTGGTAAAATAAGACACAGAAAGATCTGTGGTAAAGTGGCATGTGACGCCACCTAGGTGTTTGGGGAGTGATGTGTGGATGTTTAGGGGGGAGCCAGAGTTCAAGTCACAAGGTAAGCGTGTTGTTACTTTTATTTTTGTGTGCATGTGCCAGGCATGTGATAGAGCTTAAGTGGAAGTTCGGCTAGGGCTTTAGGAAGGTTGGGTCGTGGGTCTGAATGGCCATTAGGGCAAGCTTTATTTTCTTTTTGTTTTGCCGAATTAGGGTTAGCCACCTAGAGCCTTCACTTTCATTCTATTCTCTTATCAGTGTCGCAAAAAGCCAAAAACGCAAAGTTAGATCTCCTGAGTGCCGAATTTTTCCTTCTCTTCTCCTCTCTTCTTCTATTTTCTTTTATCATTCTTTTCTTCTCTAGCCAAAACATTCCTACCATTCTACTCATCTCCTCTTTCATTCCCATTCTTTTCTAAACCTCTATAGCCGATTGCCATAAAAGCCGAAATCCCAAAAGTTGTTTCTTGTGCCGATTTCTTCTAGCCAAAATCCTTTTATTTTCTTCATCTCTTTTGGCCAATTTTCACATCCTCTAAACCTCAACCCCTATCGGCAATATCACTGCAAAACCACTATACCAAATCATCTTCCTCTTCACAGTCCAAAAGCCGAAAACACCATAGTTTTAGGGACATATAGCCGAATCTTTAGATCTCTATGGTTCGATTTTTGCTAGTGCTTTAGGGCTAGCTCTACATTAGATCTGAGTGGAAACTGAAGTGGAATCATTTTGGTTGAAAGAACCTGTGGTAGGTACTTAGATCTATTCTTTATTTCGGGATTTAGAAAAGCCAAAATCCCTAAAGGCATAGGGAGGCTGTCGATTGGAGCTTAAGGCTCTAAGGGTTGTAACAATTGATTTGTTTGGTGTAGTGATCTAGAGGCTGCTGATCGAAGGCTTGGACAAGTGGAACGACTAGATCTAAATCTAGTCACTAGTTTTGGCAAAGGTAAGATCTCAAGTGCCATAGGTATTGATGGCCGATTATGGTAAGTAAGTTTATGATGGTTGCCATTGTATTTTGGATCTGATATGTCTAGTGGCCGATTGTAGGATATCATGGGAGATTTCGGTAGTAGTTGTCGCAAATCAGGTGTGTAAACGACACCCACTCATAGACTAGATCGACAAAAACTGAAAAGCCGAAATGCCGAAAAGTCGACATTTTGTGAACTTACGAGCGTGCGAGTGCTCGTGATATAGTTTGTTTGTTAATCCTGGTAATCTCAAGCAGTAAGATTGCAGAGTGCGCAATTCTGTGCATTTCAGTATATTTGGGCTTAATGGCCTAAAAACAGGTTAATGGGCTAACGGGCCCAATTCGGTAAAAACACTCGGTAAGTATTTCTGTTAATACGTTGATGGTTGTAATATGCATGAAAACCCTAGAATAGTAAATTCACTAAATACCCCTAAGTATGAAAATTACCATTATATCCCTAGGTGCAAAATGACCGTTATACCCTTAGGGTTGATTTTGACTGAATTGCATGATATTCTAATTATGTTTGCGATATGCCATGACATGTATATCTGTTGCATGGGATAAGGGTTATTTTGATGGAGGAAGTATTCTGGTGGCTTTGACACAATTATCTGTTTCTGGTGGCACTGCCACAAATATCTGTTCTGGTGGCTCTGCCACAATATCTGTATCTGGTGACTCTGTCACAATATCTGTTCTGGCAGTCATGCTGCAAATTCTGTGGTGTGTAGCGGATGGGTGGGTTGAGTTGTCTCCCCACATGGTGTAAGGTTGGTACGGGGGTGTATACGGATGAATATGGGTTGGGTTTTCTACATACATGATATTTCTATTTTGTATCTGTTATGGGCCTATGGGCTTCATTCTGAATTTTGTATAGGGCTAAGGCCCAACTTAATCTGTTTCTGTGGGTTGTACTGATCTGGACTATGGTTGGGTTATTTTACACACTGAGTTTTCCAAACTCACCCCTTAATTTTATCTATGCAGGTAACCTCTAACCATAGTGGACTTGGAGCTGTGAGGGATTCGGAGTGGCCACATGTTTTGCAAGCTCGGTTTTCTTCTTATGACTTGATTAGTTATTATTTACTTTAATTATTTTGGGTTTCAATTGTAATAAGGCTGCTTAAATTATTTTTAATTGCTTTAGTATGATTGTTAGCCTAGGCGTGATATTGTTTTAATGTTTGAAATTGAATAGCTCTAGGGCGCGTTTTGAAAAAGATAAAAAGAAATTACCTGATTTCAAAATATCACAAAACAAGACAAAGCTTCCTAAACGAAAACGTTCTCAAAATTAATAAGTGTTTTCAAATGGTTTAAAATGAAATGGTTTTCCTGAACAACCACTCAGTTAAAGTGTGGCAATGGTTGTGTGCATGTCTAGGAGTGGATCCGTGGAGAGCTTGGTACTTAAGTAGTCTAATAGACTCACCTCCTCTTTTACTAACATCCTACCTGGTGCACAGCTTCTATTCACTTTAATCTATAACGAAGATACTCTTTAAACACTAAGAAAGATTTTTAATAAAACATGACTTTTACAGTGACGCATTAGTGTGACACGCCGGATTCGACCGTAACGTCTGGGCCAGATTTGGGGTGTTACATGGCACATGGCTGTGTGTCCAGGCCATGTGGCTCACACGGGCGTGTGTCCAACCCGTGTGGCTCTTAAAATCTGCTCTTTATGTCTGATTTTCACTCGTTTTGCTCCCAAATGCTCACCTAAGTATAGGAATATGAATTCAAAGGATTAAGAGTATCAAATTCACCAATTTGCATAAAGAATCATCCAAAAACGCATTAAGAACTGGATTAAAATATGTTAGTTTTTTTTATCATTTATCAATTCTATAATATAGGTTTTGACATCTTATGGTTCCAAATATTTGGTTAAATTGTGATGATATTGTTTATTGTATGAATTGTGAGTTATGCTAACAAATATGATTTTGTTTTTGAGATTTATTGGCTTGAAAATATTTTTCAAGTATTCATGTGAATCTTTATTTAATCATAAATAAAATTTTGGATTTACATGGTATATGTAGGATAAGTTTTTCTATTTGATTTTGAATACACGTATATGCGTGGATTGCTTTTGTGTTTTTGTCTATGCCAAAATTATGAATACATGTGCTTGTTAATTATTTGGCTTTGAATAACTATATTTTTATGTTAGGTTTTGACATATATGGTTTAAAAAAAACTACTGAAAGATTAAAATTTTCGATCTTTTATTGTGGTATTTAGACAACCTTATTTTGGGTTATTTCAAAATTTGTAGTATAATCAGAAATTGCAGTTCTGACCTTTGACTATTATGAACATTTTAAATTTGAATAGTGATATATATATATGTATATATATATATTAAAATAACTTAATTGAAATAATAAGTTGCCAAAGTGATCTATGTTATTGAAATTATTTTGTTTTATAATATAAAAGGTTGTGTGCATGTAACTTAAGTCATGTTAATATTGATCGGCCCAAAGGAAGGTTAATATTTAACAAAATATCATGTGCAACTGTGGTGATAAACATGTGACGATTATTTAGTTTTACATGTGAGCAATAAATCGGCCTAAAAGGAAATTTATTGTTCGACGTTTTTTATTGTCAAATTTTTATTACTACAGTAAGGTATCACTTACAAGTTAATATTTTTTGTCCAAAAATGAAATAATAATGGAGTGCTCAATATCTTGACATGAGATTTACCTTTATTCAAATTATTTTGGCTTAAATTTGAAATATTTTGAAACAAATAAATTCATTTTTTTGGCTTTGGGATTTAATTAAGAATGTTTAATATTTTAAATAGATTAGTTTAAACAAAATGGCACCAAAGTGGCTTCTTTTGCGTAGATTAGTTTATTTAAAATATCAAGATGATTATATATTTTTGCGATTCATGCATTTATTAATTGTCCCAAAGGTAAGTTAATATTTTAGAAGAATTTCAATGACATTTGTGGTGATAAATGTGTGACAATTATAAGGGACTTTATGTAAGCAATAAGTTAGTCCAAAGATTGATTCATTGTTTGACATAATTTATTTTCAATGTTTGATTGCTACAACAAGAGTATCATTTATTGTTAATATTACTGTCCAAAAACTTGATATTAATGTTGTGTTTGGTATCTTGAGATGGGATTAATCATTATTTTGAAATAATTTTTTACTTATGAATATTGATATGAGCTTGTTTTTATCTATTTTGTTCTATATTCAACTAGTTCATCTTCTGCTGTCACAATATCTGTTAATAAAAATTTTATACTCATGCTTAATGAGACTAATTTCAAGGAATGAAAAAGACACTTACTTATAGTGCTTGACTATATGGATATAGAACTTGCACTAAAGGAAGAACAACTTGCACCTCTTATTACGACAAGTACCCCTGATGTTAAAAAGGATTTTGAGAGGTGGGATCGTTCAAACCACATGAGTCTAATAATCACGAGCACAACATTTCAGAAACCTTTAGGGGCACAGAATTTGAAGAGATTACTCAAGTCAGGTTTCCTTGACAAAATTCAGAAACGTTTTGCCAAAAACGATAAGGTTAAGATGACATCACTTCTGATTTCTTCGATGTCTATAAAGTATTAGGGCCAAGAAAACGTAAGGGAGTACATTATAAAGATGTTCCGTGTTGCTTTAAGACTTAAGACATTTAAGATCAAGCTATCTAAAGAACTACTTGTTCTTATGGTTTTGGTATCACCTCTTGCACATTTTAACCAATTTAAAATTAGTTACAATTGTCAAAAGGAGAAATGGACTCCAAATGAGCTCATTTCTCATTATGTGCAAGAAGAAGAAATGTTGAAACATGATAAGTCTAAAAATGCTCATTTGGCCAGTACCTCTAAAAATAGCAGCTTATATTCTTAATAGAGCACCCACTAAAGCACCTCTAAAAACACCTTATGAGCTTTGGACAAGTCGAAACCCTAGTCTAAAGCATTTTCACATTTGGGGATTTCCAGCTGAGGTAAGGCTTTATATGCCACATGAAAAGAAATCGGACTCCAAAATAGTGAGCAACTACTTTATTGATTATTTTGAGCAATCTAATGACTATAAGTTTTATGATCCCACAACTAGGAATATTTTCAAGATAAAAACTACAACATTTTTTTGAGGATGTTGAGTTTTGAAGGAGAAATAAAGTTAAAGGCATTGCTTTTGAGGAGGAATTGGAGGCATTGCTTTTGAGGAGGAATTGGATTCTAACTCAGTTCTTGCTATCACTTTTGGTGATATTTAGGTTCTCATACCAATTATTGATCAAGAAGTGAATCTAGAACCTCAACAAGACAATATTGAACAACTCCCTATTTAAGATGAGGTAATTGTTTCAGAAGAACAAACTTAACAACCTCAAGAATAAGTGTCATTAAGAAGGTCCATGAGAGAGAGAAAAAATGCTATTTCAGATAATTATGTTGAATTTCTCCAAGAACATGATGATGACAATGGAATGACGGAAGATGATCCAATCAACTTTCGTCAGTCCATGAAATGTTCTAATTCTCAAAAGTTGATTGATGTCATGCAAGAAGAGTATAAGTCTATACAAGACAATAAAGTTTGGGAACTTGTCCTATTACCTGAAAGTGCAAAACCAATTGGTTTTAAATATACATTTAAACCAAGAGGAATGTAAATGGTAATGTGGAGAGGTATAATGTGCATCTTGTAGCTAAATGATATAATCAGAAAGAAGGCATTGATTTTACATAGTCTTTCTCTCCAGTTCATCAAAAGACTCTTTCAGGACAATCATGGCGCTTGTTGCTCTTCTTGATCTTGACTTATATCAGCTATATGTTAAGACTATGTTTCTCAATGACAACATTGAAGAAACAATTTATATGGTTCAACCAGAAAAATTTGAGTTGGAAAACTCAAAGAATATGGTTTTCAAATTAACAAAATCTATTTATGGACTCAATCAAGCTTCCTGTCAATGGTACCACAAGTTTCATCAAGTAATTGTCTATTCGGTTTTGAGATGAATATTGTTGATGATTGTGTGTATCACAAATTCAGTGGGAGTAAGTATATGTTTTTTGTTCTACATGTCGATGACATTTTTATTGCCACCAATGATATAGGTTCGTTGCACGAAACCAAGCAGTTTTTATCTAAGAATTTTGAGATGAAAGATCTTGGGGATGCCTATTGTGTTTTAGGAATTCAAATACATTGAGATCGATCTCGAGTTATTCTTGAATTGTCACGAAAGAGTTATATCGATAAAGTACTTAAAAAGTTTTGACATGCAAGATTGTAGACTAGGTGACTCCCTTGTTGCTAAAGGAGACAAATTTAGTATTACTCAATGCCCTAAAAGTAACCTTGAAATTCATTCTCTATGCATCAACTGTTGGAGTCTAATATACGCTCAAGTATGTACGCATCCGAATATTTCGTACATTGTTGGGATGTTAGGTAGACATTTAAGCAACATTGGTATGGACCATTGGATAGCAACCTAGAGGGTTATGAGGTATCTTTAGAGAACAAAAGATTATATATGCTCACATATCGGAGGTCTGATAAGTTAGAGATCATCAAGTATATAGACTCCGATGTTGATGGAATATTGGTACAAAATTTTATCAATAGGGTGCAAATTATGACAATAATTAGTAGTCCTTTATTCCATTAACAAGAGCAGCACATCAAATTCAAAGCACATAGACTTTAAGTTCCTAGCTTTTATTGTAAAATTTCAAGGTGGTTAGGTGCCTATAAAGCATATTGAGACAAACTCCATGATTATGGACCCGCTTACTAAGGGACTACACCCAAGGTTTTATAAAAGCAGACTACTTATATGGGTGTAATGTCATTCTAGGATATTTAGTTTCAGTGGAATTTGGAATTTTAAATGCTTTTCTATTATAGACAAAATTTCGATTATTTCAACTTAAGGTTATTTTGTATAGAAATAAATTTTACACTACAGCAAAACAGGTTTTTAGCGACATTTGAATGAAAAACGCCGCTAAAGAATGAGCATTAGCGGCGCTTTTTAAAAACGCCGCTAAAGATCAAGTATTAGCGGCGCTTTTTTAAAAATGCCGCTATATGTACACCTTTAGCGGCGTTTTTTAAATGTCGCAAAAAAATTAACACAACGTCGTCGTATTGTATTAAGCCTTTAGTGGCTTTAGCGGCACTTTTTTAAAAATGCCACTAAAGATCGAGTATTAGCGGCACTTTTTTTAAAAATGCCGCTATATGTACATCTTTAGCGGCGCTTTTTAGAAAACGCCGCTAATGGTTGATCTTTAGCGGCATTTTTCAAAAAACACCGCAAAAGAATTTTGCAAAACGCCATTGTTTTGTATTGAGCCTTTAGTGGCTTTAGCGGCGCTTTTTTAAAAATGCCACCATATGTACACCTTTAGCGATGCTTTTTAGAAAACGTCACTAATGCTTGATCTTTAGCAGCATTTTTTGAAAAACGCCACAAAAAATGAAAAAATTAAAATACTATTATTTAAAATAAATTTAAAGATTTTTGGAATATGACTAATTGTTTTTTAATTTATATGTTAAATATTTTCTTATATAACTGTAAAAGAGATAGTGTTAATTTTAAAATGTTGAATTAATTATCATTATAGTTTAGGGTTTACGGTATATGGTTAAGGGTTTAATGTTTATGAGTTACTATTTTAAGGTTTATGGATTATGGTTTAAGGGTTGCGGTTTAAGGTTTAGGTGTTATGGGTTCATGGTTCATGGTTTTTGTTTTAGGATTTATGGTTTAAGGTTTATAGATTAGGAGTTTAGGGTTTAGATTAATTCGTGTTTTTAATTTATATGATAAATATTTTCTTATATAATTATAAAAGTGATAGTATTAATTTTAAAATATTGAATTAATTATCATTATAGTTTAGGGTTTATGGTTTAAGGGTTAGGGTTTAAGGCTTAAGGGTTAAGGGTTAAGTGTTAGGTTTTTAAGGTTTATAGATTATGTTTATGATTTAGGGTTTAGGGGTTAGGGGTTTAAGGCTTAGATTAATTAATGTTTTGTAATTTATATATTAAATAATTTATTATATAATTGTAAAAGAGATAATTTTAATTTTAATATATTAAAATTATGATTATAGTTTAAATTATGTAAGAGATAATTTCTCCCTTTTCCCTAATTCGAATCCTTAAAATAATCACCCCTTTTTCTCAATCCGAAATCCAAAATCCCCGGTAAATATTTCTTTTTCTAACAATGGTTTAGTGTGCAATTGTATACATAAACTTTAATTTGATCCAGTTCTTGTAAATTATTAACACAATTATTTATATAACATCATTTTATATTTATATATTACATACATAAATATTTATATTTATTCAATATAAAAATGCATTGATGTATTTATTTTTTTAAATGTGTATGATTAAATCAAAATTAAAGTTTCAACTATACATTTAGACCACAATTAGAATTTCACGTCTACAATTACACATTAAACCGAAATTCATATATAATTCTGAGATGTATCTCTATCAAAATTTAGGTGTATACATATAATTAAATGCCATTTATATAAAAATCTAAACAACTAATGCAGACCATACTTAAAAGAATAATACTTGTATTGCTGTATCATATTCTATTTTTTTAATTCATCGAATCCATTTTATTTCTATTAAAGTTTCCTTTTGTATTTTATATGTTAATTTAAAAATTTTTAAAATCTTCAAAAAATATTTAAAATTTTAAAATAAAATATTAAAAAATAAAAAAACTTAAATATTAAATAGTTAATATTTTAGTCCATATTTCAGTTAAAAAGTTCAATATTCAAAATAAAAAAAAATTTCAAAAAATGATAATCTCAGCATAAAAATTTTGAAAGAAAAAAATAGAAAAAAATATTTTAAAAATAAAAAAATAAAATGGAACAATAGTGGCTTTTTGGTAAAACTCCACAAAAAATTAAGCTATAAAAAGTTGAATTATAATGTCTTTTTTTAGAAACGCCGCAAAAGAGGAAATCAAAATCCCGCTACTCCCAAAAAGTAGTTTTTGGTTACCCGCTCCCACTTCTTCTCATCTCCATCGTGTGACCTAAATCCCCAAATAAAAGTTTGTACTTGTTTCTTTTTCCCTTTTTACTCTCAAAATTTGCCCCCAAATTTCCTATTTCCAACAACCCAAGTCAATACACCGACAGTAATCACACTTCTTTTTCCTTTTCATTTCACTGCATTGAATTCACCCACCATAGCTACTCCTTTTCTCTCGATCTATTAGGGTTTCTTTTAATTCTAGGCTTTCAAGCAGGTGTTCCATTCTACCAAATGGCAGGCTCAGAATTTGTGAAAGTTTTAATCGGTGTTGGTTCTACTCATATTAGGGGTCTGTTTAAGAGAGCCAAGGTGATAATGCTATAAGTTTCTTATATTTGATTGCTAAGGCAGCATGTAGCTGTTAATTGTGGTGCAGTACTTGTAATTTAGATTCCATACTTTTGACGCTTCATCTTAAAGAAATTTATTGGGCATCTGATAATAATTAGGGAACAGATAAAATGTTGCAGATGGTTGTGAGAATGATGATAATAAGCCATCTTCCCCTGGAAAAAAGGATTTAAGAAGCAGCAACAACAACAAGGTAAACAATTAATTAATAAACCCTGCTTTATATTAATTCTTATTTTTAATAATAATTTCAAGTAGAAATTTTATTTATTCTGATTAATGTACACGTTACTGTGGATTGAAACGAATGGTTATTTTACAATTTTGATTGTTTTCTTCATGACCAATATCTATTATATAATTGGATAAAGTTATTGTAAAATATCGACCTTTAATAAGATATAGATTTAATTCACAGTCTGTACAACATATTATCAACTATTTTAATTAACTTGTGTGAAGCATAAAAATTTGGTGATAACTATGGATGCAATTCCTATGTATGCAATCATGTAAATCCAACAACACTAAAAAGAAGTATAAATTTTTAACAAAAATTAGCACAAAATGAAATAAAATAACAATATATTTCTACATTATCCAAAAAGGATATGCATATTTTCTGATCCTAGATAGTTCACCATATACCATCTCGCAAATCAACATCTGGCACTTATGTTTTATACAAGAAAGAGACAAGTTGGATTTATACAGCATTTGGTTGTGGAAGAAATGAAGGGAAATATTCCAAGTTGGCTACGAAGCAATAAAATTTGGCAGATTTTTTTGCTACAAACATGAACAATCAAGCCATAGAAATTTGAGTCATCTTTTTTAGATTTTTCAACCTCTTTTTTTTACTATGTATGCTTTAGCAACTATCTTCCTGTTTATAAATACAAGTCTTTCTTGATGAACATCTAGATCCTGAGTATTTGGAGTTCCTTGAATTTCTTGCGAAGCCAGTCGAGAATCTTCCTAGTGCAGAGATACAATTAGAGAGGAGGGAGGCAGAAAGATTTGGTTAGTCACACAAATCTTTTCACATATGCACCTTGAAGTTTTATTATCAGAAAATGAAAATGAAAACAAAATTTTTATTAGTGAGAAATTTGGTGTCTTTATGCATTGATATTTTTCAATCATGCCATTAATGTCTTTTTTTCAGGTGCACTGAAGGATTCTTCCATAGTTACACCTTTAATGGATTTTGTTAGACGGAAAAGAGATGCTAAGGTTGGATCACGGGTAATATATTATAATTACAGTTACAGACAAGTTAACAGTAAATCATCACTTTTGTTTTGTTTAGTATCATTTCTTTGTTTTTTTATCATCAAGCTCTAGAGTCAAATAGTCATTTCTTTGGTTTGTTGGCTGCAATATAAAAGTAATTTGATAGAGTAGTACCTGTCAAAAATCAATCAATGACATCAACCAATGAGAATTAATTTCTGAAGAAAGACAAATTACTAAGGACCAATAGTTTTCACCTTCCACCTTTTTTGACGTACTATATTTCAGTCTGAAAATTTTCCTTTCCTGGTTTATTTTATCATGTGCTAAATTACTTGCTGATTTACTTTAGTTCATTCATGTGAACTGCTTGGCCAATGGCTACAACTTTGGAATTCTTATAATATTCTATGACAGAAGTCACTGTCTAATAGGAAACTTAGCAGAAGAGCTGGTGGACAATCTGGTGGGATTCCAAGTTAAGCATCATCAAAAAGAGGTTCTGAAAAGAGGCGAGGTTCTACTACAATGGTACGCATATATTTGGTACTTAGTCAAAGCTCCTTTTTCTTTTTTTTTTTTTTGGTGAGGACACATATTTCTGTCCGTCTACTCATATAGTAATGGTGTATAGATTTTTAGGTTCAATAAAGCACTAATGTGTGAACTGTGAAATTGTTGTACATTCTTGGCTTTTGCTGTAAAATATGAACAGATGGGTTCATTAACATATTAGAGCATATTGTGCAACAAATGTAAAAGTTCTGGGGAACAATTTCTTTCATATGCTATGTAAAGACGATGAAGTGTTAAATTGGATATTTTTAGATTCATTATGGATTTCCTCATAAAATGTTGGGAGTTTATGCATCATTAATACCTTATCTTATATGGTGGCAGTATGTTCTAAGTGATAGCTTGAAAAATGCAAGTGGCAAAGACAAATCGACATACATTCTGGTTTCTAGAAGGGATAAGCAGCAACTTTCCAATAAGCCTGTTATTTTGGCATCATCTGTGGGAACTGAAGTATCTGAAGAGGAAAGTGGTAAATGCCTAATAAAAGCCATTATCATTTTCCAGTGTTAAATGAGCTATTACCCTACATTATCTCTTGTTATTTATTTGTTGGCATGACACCAGTCAAAGAGTTTTCTTGTTTGTGGTTGCATTCCCATGTTTCATGTGTCAAATTTAAAGTCTCATTCTCACTTTTCCAGGAGCTACTAGAATTACTAATACCAATAAAAATAAAGTTTTGCTTCTGAAAGGGAAAGGGAAAGGGAAAGGGAAAGAGAAAGAAATTTCTCATGTGAGCCTCTTGTTCCTCTTTTTCTCATATTCTAGTGGTTCTACTATTCAATCATTGTTTATGTTTCTGTTATTCATTCCTTGTTCTGATGGAGGCTTGGACTAATTGAATAGGGTGCATGAGTGCATACTTATGGAAAATGAGAGTGAGAATTTTTAGGAGTTGGAGCAAGGTTGAGGGGGTTAATTTGCTGGAGATAAGAACATGGTTCCGCTCATTCTTTGTTTGATCTTGTTATTGCTAGATGCTTTGTTGTTTTGGCATGATTTGCACATGCACTGCACCAGCCCCATTATTATCAATTCATACAAGCAACCGCTTGAGTTCTCTCTGATTTCCTTGAATGTTACATTCTTTATGACGACGATTCTTTGCACAGGTGGTTGGAAGTATGTTGCATCAACATAATTTTACATCTCCAATTAAAACAATACTTCGTTCAACTCCTGCTAAACTGAACTGTTAAAGGTGGCAACAAACAGCAGTAATGCAAATGTACGTATGTTACCCGGATGAAATACAACAAAATGCAAATGTACGTATGTTATCCGGATGAAGTACGTTTTGTTGTAACAGACGACACACATATATGATTTGACAAAACTTTTGATTGGATAAAGTTGGTCAAGTACTTTCCGAGTTTTAGACAGGTCCTAGGTTATCATTAGGATGAATTTAATGTTTGTTCACTTCTACAAGTTAAAAATATTGTTGTAAGCTTTCCATGTATATCATATATTTGATGTATCAATGTAATGAATTATAATCTTCTTGTTCTCTCAATTCCTCATCCTTTTTCCTTCTGTCTGTTCTTTTTCTTTGAATCCAAAAAATTTACTTCATACTTTATCTGGGATTATTACCTTGTTGCTCCAAATTCAACAAGTTGTTCATATTTTACCCGGGTGAAATAGATCTGTTTTTCTTCCTGTGTGAAAAACTCAACAAATGGTATCAAGAGCCTAAGTCTTTGAGGACCTTGGTTGTGTTTGAGAGAAAAGAAGCAGAAGCTATTTTTTCTTGTTGGTCTATTTGTTTGCTGCAAAGATGAGCTTTACACCACTAACACCACCTGTGTTTGCTGGAGAAAACTACCACATTTGGGTAGTTAAGATGAAGACATACCTTCAAGCACATGATTTGTGGAGTGTGATCGAGAATGATGCTGAACACCTCCATTGAGGGCAAATCCAACCATTGCTCAGATGAGGCAACATAGTGAAGAGTGTGCCAAGAAGCATAAGGTAATGGCTTGCTTGCAAAATGGAGTATCCGATGTGATTTTTACTAGGATAATGGCATGTGACTCACCAAAGCAAGCATGGGAGAAGTTAAAGGAGGAGTTTATGGGGTCAGTCAAGACAAGGCAGTAGCAGCTGATCAATCTTAGGAGGGATTTTGAGAATCTGAAGATGAGAGAGTTAGAGACCATTAAGCAGTACTCTGACAGAATAATGGCCATAATAAACAACATTAGGCTCCTTGGTGATGATTTCAGTGAGAGCAGAGTTGTTGAAAAGGTCATTACAACTCTTCCAGAGAAGTTTGAATCAAAGATTTCTTCATTGGAGGACTCGAGGGATTTATCAGCCATCTCGTTGTCTAAGTTGGTAAATTCCCTATACGCACTTGAGCAAAGAAGGGCCAATAGGCAGGAAGAGCATCCTGAAGGAGCTTTCCAAGCAAAGGCTAAGGAAGGCTCAGGTTCTAGTCAAAAAGAGAAGAAACCTTGGGTCGATAGAAGGGAGAAATCAAGGAGAGATGTAGGGAAGAATAGGCTTCCACCATGCATTCACTGCAAGAAAACTTCACATTTGGAGAAGAACTGCTGGCACAGACCAGATGTTCAGTGTAGGAGCTGCAAATAGCTGGGACATGTTGAGAGGGTGTGCAAAAACAGAGAGAAGGCACAAGTTCAGCAACAAATACAAGCTAAGGCTGCTGAGGATCTTCAAGCTCAGGAGGAGCATGTTTTTACAGCCTCCTGTTTTGCAACCTCGAGCAAGGTCAGTTGTGATTGGCTAGTGGATAGTGGCTGCACACACCACATGGCAGCTGATGAAAGACTGTTCAAGGAGATCGATAGAAGTTTTGCCTCAAAGATCAGGATTGGCAATGGGAATCTGATTGAAGCCAAAGGCAGGGGCAATGTGGTGATCAACACAAAGTCAGGTAACAAAGTGATTTCTGATGTACTTTTTGTGCCTGACATAGATCAGAATCTACTTAGTGTTGGTCAGCTTGTAGAAAAAGGTTACTCACTTGCTTTCAAGAATGGCTTATGCATTGTTGAAGACTCTTATGGTCATGAGTTGGTCACAGTAGTAATGACAAACAGGTGTTTTATGCTTGATGTCAATCAACTAGAGAAGAGGGCTTACACCAGCCTTGTTGATGATGCTAGTCTATGGCACATGAGATTAGGACATGTTAATTACAAGTCACTTGATCAGTTGCATAAGCTGAACTTGGTTGAAGACATGTCAAAATTTGAACCCAAAGACATTGTCTGTGAGGTTTGCCAGCTTGGTAAGCAAACCAGGTTACCTTTTCCTGCTAATGTGGCATGGAGGGCTCAAGAAAGACTTGAGTTAGTCCATTCTGATATCTGCAGACCAATGAAGACCTCTTCTTTAAATGACAATAAGTACTTTGTGCTGTTTATAGATGATCGAACCGGGTTTTGCTGGGTCTATTTCTTAAAGCAGAAATCTGAAGTGTTTGAAGCCTTCAACAAATTTAAGGCATTGGCTGAAAATCAGTCTGGTTGCAAGATTAAGGCTTTGAGAACAGATAATGGCACTGGGTATTTGTCTGAAAGGTTCCAGAAGTTGTGTGAACAAGCTGGGATTCACCATCAGCTAACAACAGTCTATACTCCTCAGCAAAATGGAGTATGTGAGAGGAAGAATCGAATAGTACTTAATATGGCCAGATGTTTGTTGTTTGAGAGCAAGCTGCCAAGCAAGTTTTGGGCTGAGGCTGTCAATACCTCAGTATACCTGCTCAACAAGTTGCCAACCGTTGCTGTGAAGGAAAAGACTCCTTTTGAAGGTTGGCATGGAATCAAGCCTTCTGTTTCACACTTAAAAGTGTTTGGCTATATTTGCTATGCCCTTAATCCAGCAAAAAAGAGAACCAAGCTTGAGAGAAGGGCTGCTCCAGGAATATTTGTTGGTTACAGCAGTACTAATAAGGGGTACAGGGTGTATGATCCCTCAACTAAGAAGATTCTGGTGAGTAGGGATGTGAGGTTTGATGAAGGTAGAATATGGAGCTGGAATAATACTGATGCAAGGTTGATTGATGAAGATCAGCAGGACAGCAGTTTGGAGCTAGCTGAAGAAGGGCCAGTTGATGATAATTTTGATGAAGCACCTGTGAGAGGGACAAGAACTGTTGCAGACATCTATCAAAGATGTAATGTTGCGATAGTTGAACCTTCAAATTTTGAAGAGGCTGCTAAAGAAGAATGCTAAGGTCATGGAAGCTGAAATGGAGATGATCCATAAAAATGACACATAAGAGCTGGTTAATAAGCCAGTAAACAGAAAGATAATAGGTGTCAAATGGGTGTTCAGGACCAAGAACAATGCAGGTGGATCTCTGAACAAGCATAAGGCCAGACTAGTTGTGAAGGGCTACAGTCAGCAGCAAGGTGTTGATTATTTTGAAACCTTTGCACCTGTTGCAAGGTTAGACACCATAAGGTTGTTGTTTGCCTTAGCTGATAAAAAACAGTGGAAGGTGCATCAATTGGATGTAAAGTCAACATTTCTAAATGGATTTCTTAAGGAAGAAATCTTTATAGAACAGCTTGAAGGATTTAAGGTTGTTGGTGAAGAACACAAGGTTTACAAGCTCAAGAAGGCTTTGTATGGCCTAAAACAGGCTCCAAGGGCCTGGTATGACAGGATTGATGCATACCTGTCGAATCTTGGATTTGAGAAGAGCATAAGTGAGCCTACACTTTATGTGAAGAAGGCTGAAAAAGAAACCTTATTGATAGTCTCACTTTATGTGGATGACTTATTGGTTACTGGCTGCAAGGGTGAGCTGGTTGAAGACTTTAAGAAGCAAATGCTAGATGTATTCGAGATGACTGATTTAGGTTTGATGACCTACTTCCTTGGCATGGAAGTAAATCAGAATGTTGATGGAATTTTCATAAGTCAGCAAGCATTTGCACAGAAAGTTCTAAGCAAATTCAGCATGTCAAAGTCCAAGCCTGTGAGCACTCCTATTGCACTAGGAGAAAAACTCTCAAGCACCAGTGAGCATGATCGAGTAAATTGAAAGAAGTATAGAAGTTTGGTTGGTTGTCTACTCTACTTGACAGCAACAAGGCCAGACATCTTATATGCTGTTAGCCTTCTATCGAGATTCATGCACTGCTGTAATGTTACACATTTTAAAGCTGCTAAAAGAGTCCTAAGGTATGTTAAAGGGACCTTAGGCTATGGTGTAAAGTTTGAGAGAGCTGAGGAACTGAAGCTGGTCGGTTATTCAGATAGTGATTGGGCTGGCTCGATTAATGATATGAAGAGTACATCGGGATACTTCTTCACTCTGGGATCAGGAGTTTTTAGTTGGAGCTCAAAGAAGCAACAAACTGTTGCTCAATCTACAGCTGAAGCAGAATACATTGCAGCTGCTGCAGCTGTTAATCAATCCATTTGGCTTAGGAAACTTCTGTATGACTTGAATGAAGAACAAGTTGAAGCAACATATATCAAAGTTGACAATCAGTCAGCTGTTGCAATTGCCAAGAACCCTGTGTTTCATGGCGAAACTAAGCATTTCAAGATCAAATACCATTTTGTGAGGGAGGCAAAGTTGTCAAAGGAGATCAACTTGGTCCATTGCTGCTCAGAAGTTCAATTGGCAGACATTTTGACAAAGCCATTACCTGCCACCAGGTTCGAGTATTTGAAGAAGCAAATTGGAGTCTGCTGTTTTGTAGCCAAGGAGGAGTGTTAAAGGTGGCAACAAACAGCAGTAATGCAAATGTACGTATGTTACCCGGATGAAATACAACAAAATGAAAATGTACGTATGTTATCCGAATGAAGTACGTTTTGTTGTAACAGACGACCTGTATATGATTTGACAGAAACTTTTTGACTGGATAAAGTTGGTCAAGTACTTTCCAGTTTTAGACAGGTCCTAGGTTATCATTAGGATGAATTTAATGTTTGTTCACTTCTACAAGTTAAAAATATTGTTGTGAGCTTTCCATGTATATCATATATTTGATGTATCAATGTAATGAATTATAATCTTCTTGTTCTCTCAATTCCTCATCCTTTTTCCTTTTGTCTGTTTTTTTTTCTTTGAATCTAAAAAATTTACTTCATACTTTATCCGGGATTATTACCTTATTGCTCCAAATTCAACAAGTTGTTCATATTTTACCCGGGTGAAATAAATTTGTTTTTCTTCCTGTGTGAAAAACTCAACATGAACTCACGACACGAAAACAGAATAATGAGAGGCATACTGTTAAACAAGGATTCTCATCAAAGTCAGTGTGCCGGCTTCCAGTCAAAGCAGCATATTGAGACCTCAAATTTGGAAAAAGAGAGACGAGTTCCTTGGAATCCACATGCAAATTTAGGTTTGAAGGATGCATGCAATGCTTCAGATGGTAATGCTGCTGGAAATCACTTGAATGGTGCTAAGAAGCTAGAAAGACGTAGCAAAAACAAAGATAGAACAGATCATGGTGTTTGGACCCTTCGCCATTCTGATAGATCATATGCTAGTGATGAGTCCTTGTCATTATCTGCTTCTCAATCTGCGCAGATACTTATATATTCTTCGGAAGGTATGGCTATATGGGTCTATTAAATCTTCATAATATGGTTCCTTTGGGATATTATTATCCTAGGGATTGTCCATAATTAAGTTGGAGCTGATTGCTACCATGACACAAAAGCAAAATCAACCGGCATGTGTTTGTGTTATGTGCTCAGCTAGTAGTAGCAACTCAAGATTGCAGAAAACAGAGCTTTATTTTATCAAGAATAACTTTGGAGTTTCTTTTTCTAAAAATTTTCCAGGGGCTTGTGGCGATACTAAAGTTGATTTCTCAAGTGTTGGGAACTGGCAAGGTAAAACTTTTGCAAGTGAACATAATAGTTAGTTTCGATTTTGGGAGCTGAAACTCTAGGTGTCTGTCAAGTGTATATTTGCAAGTTTCACATTTCATTTACTTCTATTTTTGAAATCATGTAGGATCCAGTAAGCACGTCAGCCGTCGTGTAGGAGTTGCCAATGGATCATCTGCTGTGAATGATGGGAAACCAAGGAAAAGAGCCAATGTGTATGGTTCTCATGAGGTGGTCAAACTATTCTTGAATATTTGATTTATTTATTTGTTTTCTCCTACATTTTTACCAACCAAGTTTTTGTCCATTCTCTATATTTGCAAAAACAAGTATGGGTACAGAAATCTAGTTCTGGTTCTTAGTGAATTTTAAAATGGTAAGTATTTGATTGTGAACTTTACCCTTCCACCTATAATTAATTGGTTTTAGGTTGGATAATATAGTCGTTACATTGTCGTTGTGCACTAATATTTTGTCATGACAAATCTGCATCCTAACTCAAATCTTCATTACAGATTGGACCGGTTTGAACTTTCAGAAATAATGGATGAAGCAGAAAAAATTTGAGTGACAGTATGTGGCATATTTTATGTTGCATTCTTCCTAAATGAGCCATTGTCTGGTCGTACACTTTACAGCCCCATCTCCATGTGTATGCTTACAGGTGCATACTTTGGCTTTCTGTTTCGGTGTTTTGGATTTTCTGGTAGTTGAATTGAAAGCATCAAAAGACTTCTCTAAGTTATATGCAGACATTGCAATACTTTGGCTTCATCTAAGCTTGAACTAGCCCTCTGTTGTATATTGTTTCTTCTTCTTTCTGATATTTTTCCTTTGATTAATGAGAGGTGATGATTTGGCATTCTTTTCTCACCAGGATGAATTTTGTTTTAGAAATAGTAATACTTTGTGTGATTTTTTTTATGTACTAAATTACATATTGAATCAATATTTATGTATTAAATTTAAATTCATTAATTTTTATATTTAGTTTAAAGTTAAAATTTTAATAGAAAATTTAATTTAATTAATATTTTTTATTTATCCTTAAAAGTATATAGTTTAAAGTTCAAATTTCAAAAATTAAACATAATATAATATTTATCATAGAAATAAATAATAAATATTATTTAATTAAAATAATTTTTTTAAAGGTCTTGTTCTTTAGCGGCGTTTGTGGAAAAAGTGCCGCTAAAAGTCAAGGTTTTTAATGGCATTTGTAAGAAAAGCGCCGCTAAAAGTCATGGTTTTTAGCGGCGTTTGTGGGAAAAGCGCCGCTAAAAGTCAAGGTTTTTAGTGGTGTTTGTGGGAAAAGTGCTGCTAAAAGTCAAGGTTTTTAGCGGCGTTTGTGTGGAAAGCACCGCTAAAAGTCATGGTTTTTAGCGGCATTTATGGGGAAAGCGTTGCTAAAGGTCATGTTCTTTAACGGCGTTTTTTTCATAAACGCCACAAAATGTTAGCGGCATTGTCTTTAGCGGTGTTTTTTACGGCGCTTGTAAAAGCGTTGCAAATAGTTTTAGTGGCGCTTAAAAGCGCCGCTATAGGCCTATAAAATGCCGCTAAAAGTCAGTTTTGCTGTAGTGTTATTTGATTTATTCACACTCTGATTTTGGTAAGGATTTATCTTACTAAGGCTAAGGAGGACCAATTGGAAATAGGCATATTTTGATCATATTGCATATAATTTTTATGCTGCACATCCATACTTGATCTGTAACACCCTAAACCCAGCCTAGAAGTTAGGCCTGAATCCGGCGTGTCACATTGAAGCGTTTTTCAAAAACCATATTCTCATTGAAAACCCTTCTTACTATTTAAAACCTCTGGCCATTTTAAAACCTGTGAAAACCTCAGTTTATGTTGGTTTATTAAAAGTCATTCTCTTGTAAAACATTATTACCTTTAAAACTTTATTTGTTGCGGAAGCTTAATTTAAAGGGTTGCGGAAATGTGATGTTTTGAAAAACAGTTATTGTTTTAGAAAAATCGTGTTCTACTCCAGCAGTTATAAAATAATATATAAAATTCCAAATTTAGAACCAGAAATTAAAAGAGGCCTTATTACAATCCAGATAAAATATAAGTACTTGTAAATAGATAACTTAAAAGAAAATCAGAAACAATAGCAGTTGTGTGGCCACCTCTGAGTCCCTCGTAGCACCGATCCTCCTAATACTAGGGATTACCTGTTTATGAGAATGCGCCGAAGTCCACAATCACCAACCTTGGTACAACATCCTGCATTGAGTCTTAATCACTTTCCTCCTCACCAACTCATCTGGTTCGCTTTATTTAAAGCCAGCTTCTCACCAATTCTCATGTTAGCTTCCCGATGTGGGATTACTTTCAACCATTAGAAAAATTCCTCATTCTTATGACCACTTCAACCACAGATTTCCTGTCCAACTCCACCTCCTACACAGCTCAAATAGCAAAATAAATACTCCACTACGCATCTCAAGACTTGAACCTCAAACCTCACATTTACACAACAAGCCACCTTGCCACTCCACCCCAGGCTCTTTCTGTGTCATATTTTATCCTCAGTTAATTATAAGGTTTATAGGCCAAAGTCCAGGTTCCTTTAAAAGAAAAACCAATAAATTACAGGAGCTAAGACTTGAACCCAGGCTCCCTTGCAACCTTAATGACGCCACAACAACTAGGCCACAAGCTTCCTTGTGTCATTTACTTAACACAATAATTAAAAGGCCATCATCCAAGCATCCAGGGTTTTATTCACTTAAAACCAAAATTTTTGCTAAAGCCCAGGTTTGAACCAAAAATTTCTCCGACACTTCTGAAGGCCATTAACCACCAAAGTAGACATTTAATTGTGTCATTTCCTTGCACAATTAAATACTTATATACAACCTCCTTACGAACCCATACTCAAGGCCCAATACTTCTAGGCCTAAATTTGGGGCGTTACATGATCTATGTCATTTGGTTGAGTTAATATATGTGATCAAGGATGAATTTAGCTACGATATATGTAACAAAAGTCTCATTGCTTCTATGTTAAAATAATTAATGGACAAGATTGTTCGGTATACCTTTTGGATATGATAGTAAGGTTTTGAGCTCATAAGGTTATATAATGACATATAGTTATAAGATAATCAGTATATATATGTGGTCCAAGTAGGAGATTGTTGCAAATATATGGACATCACATATATAATAAGCATAATTACATGTTATTGTTTACTATCATAAAAGATTAGCCAAAATTAAAAGTGATCTAATTTGGTTAAGGTTTATTGGGCTTTAATTATTAAATAAAGTATGGGTCAAATTAGAAACTAGGGTTAATGTGCAAAATTTATAAATATTAAGGTTATGGTCCCCAAATTACACATACGTAACTTTTCTAATATCCCATATATAGAAAAGAGAGAGCCCATTCTCTAAATTACTTGTGTGCTAATTTGGAAGATTAAAATCATAAGAATTGAAGATTTCAAGATATTGATCCATGTCGCTTCCGCATTCAGTTTTGTTCTTAATTTATTCTTAATGGTTTGACATGACAGATCCTAGTTTACAGTTTTAAGTTTATATCAAATCTTGTTTTACGGTTCTAACCCCGCCCTCTCTATAACAGCCACCTGCTATAACAACATTTCACTATAACTGTCAAATTTCTAAAAGACTCAATTTTTTATGCTTTATTTTAGTCTTCTATAACATATTTTCACTTATAATAGCAACATTGTTAGTTATGAAGTACGTTCTTTATTAAATTGGTTCTCTATGACAACATATATTCTAAACTTTTAAGTAAAATTATGGTTATTTGATATAAATAGGCCTATTAATTATAAATTATTAAATTAAAATTATCTTAATTAAAATATTGTTTCAATAAAATGATTAAATTTCACTTGAAAAAAAATCTATTAATCGTATTTGATTAAATGAAAATAATCTTCAACAATGAGTGAAATTAAAGATATCAATTCAAGAAACTATTAAGTTCCCTAATTAAATAATCTACTACAAAAATTGGAACATCATAAACTTATAAATTAATTACTTAAATTTAATAACTTATGATAAATTAATTAATTTAATTTTATAACTCATATTGATTAATTTAACTTGTTATATATATGAACTTTATAATTAACCATCTGAAAGAATGTAACTTATTTTCTGTCTTTCTTTTTAGAACATAATTCTCACTTTCTTTTTTTTTTTATAAGAATTCACGATATGAATTCTATGGTAAGCTTACAATGATTACCTTTTGATAACAACATGTTGTTATAGGTTTATAACAACCACCTCTCTATAACAGGAAAAATCTAGGCAGACAAATGGAGCTGTTATAGAGAGGGTTGACTATATACCAAGTTTGATTTTGTATGTAACGCCCTGATAATTTATTCTTGTTTCTGTGAAATTTGACACAAATATCTGTCTGCTTTAGTGGTTAAGTGTTCTGAGTGTGCTTGAGAAGTCTTGCGTTCAAGTCTCACCTTTAGCAAATTTTGTTATTTTTATAATCCAAGCTTTATCCTTGAACAGCGGGCTTATATTTAATTGCTTGTAATTTCATATCAGAATGAGCCTATTGGTTCGAGTGGTAATGGAGTTAAGGTGTTGGAGGTCCTGTGTTTTAATCTTTGCGCAAGTGTAGGTATTAATTTTTGCTTGGTTGACTGGTAGAGTTTCGATTTAATTTAAATGCTGAGGTGGTTGAGATTGTGTAGTAGTGGGAAGTTGGGGAATATCCAATTATTTTTTATTCTTTTTGTTTTTTCCTTCTGCCAAAATTTCCTGTGTAATTTTTCTTACGTTCTTTCCTAAAGTTTCTTCCTCAAACTTTCACTTTTGATCGTCGTTTCTTTTGATTCCTATTCGCTATTCTATCTTGCAAATCATCGCGGTTAGGTATTATAGGTGAGTTCTCTTGAAGTTCTGGAATTATAGGGATCGATATCGTGATTAGTAATGTGTTGTTTCTTTTTTAGGTGTTGCTTGAGGGGTTGGAGGTTTCTAATCGGCACTCTTGTTGTACGGAAGCATCACTTCTCGTTTGAAATAAGGATTTTGATAGTTTTTAGAGTTGTTTAATTCGTTGTAGTTCAGTTTAGTGTTGTTCTTAATGGCTAATGTGGTGTTATATTGGGAAATATTTAGGTTTTTGGAGGCCCGAGATTATTTTTGCATCAAATCATTACCAGTTTATACCCAAAATGCAAAAAACGAGGTTTCAGTAAAAGCCAAAAAATAATTTTATTGATGCCACACGGGTGTGTGGTCACCCGTGTGGTAGACCATATACGAGAACACGGTCATATGGTTGACGAAGGCATGACTGTGCGCAGGACACAGCTGTGTGGTGGCTCGAGGGTGGCCGTGAGGGCAACAAGGGCTAGGCCGAGTTGGGCGTGTGGGCCTACACGAAATGATACACGGGCGTGTGGACTCTTAGGCCAGGTTGTGTGGGCCACACGAGCGAGGCCAATCTAGGTGTGTGGGCCCAAATTTCTAAAATTTTTCCGAGGGTCGTACGAGTCGTCCTAATCGACTGTGGGCCTACGATAGGGTCAGTAAGGGCTAACCAAACCCCAAAACTGCAGATAGGATAGATTGATAATCTGTTATGGGTATAATTATGCCATGTATATCTGTTTATTCTAATATTTGTACATAGCATGTTGAGCATGTTTAGTATATGTTCTGTAACTGTTCTGTATATGTTTGTGGGGTGGGTTTTGTATTGATGGAGGAAGTGTTCTGTACGGCGATCGTCGCCTATTATCTGACAGCTTGGCTGCACTATATCTGATATGTGTCGTAATGACACAATGTGGTGTGTAGGGATGGGTGGGTGTTTTTAACCCCACATGTGATGTGATGGGATGGTCGGAGCTGGTGTGTAGAGGATGGGGGTAGGATTTTGCATATCTGATATCTGATCTGTACATCTGTATCTGTAATTGTATCTGAGATGGGCATAAGCCCTGTTCTGTATCTGATTGTCTGGAATATTCTATGTATTGCTTGTCTATTTCTATTGGGTTACATACTGAGTTTACGTAAACTCACATCAGTTTATCTGTTCTGTTAGGTAATCCACAGACATAGGCAGATTGGTACGGAAAAGACACGGCGGTGATCACTACATTGTAAATACTGATAAACACGACTGTTTGTTAAACTTTTGAAATTATTTGAGAGTTGTAATTTTTGGGGACTCTCTAGACTGTTTGGTTTTTAACTATTGGTTTTTGGTTTGTTCATCTATTTGTTTGCTATGGTAAAAATTACTTTATTAAAACGACGGTTTAATGCAAATGAAGGTTTTCCTAAAAACACAACCGTGTTTACAATTATAATGGTTAAAAGGCTTCCGCTTAAATAAGTTTTTGGCAAATAAACTTATTAATTAATGTTTTCAAAATTCCTACGTTGTGATGCTTCCGAATTCAGCCATATCGTCTAGGCCAGTTTAGGATGTTACATTGTATGATTTTATACATGAAATTTTGATTTGATTCAATTTTCACTAATCACTAATATTATTATTGATGTAACACCATCTTTTTGTTTACATATTAGATACACAAATAATTATACTTAAATAAAAGAAAAATAGATAGATGTATTAATTTTATTAAATAAGATTGGTAAAAAGACCTTTTTAGTCCCTCCCAATATTGATATTGAGAAAATTGGTCCATTTCAAAAAAAAAAAGGGGGAGCAATTTAATCCCTGTCAATTTTGAAAGTGAGCGGCTAAGGACAATTAAGCATTGCATTAATGTTTTCCATCAATTGTATATGATTTCAATTGTTATAATAACAAATTTATCCTTCAAAGTTTATACATTTTGTCAATTTGTTCTTGATTTAACAAATTCAACCTACAAAATTTGTGTAAATGTTGAGACTAAATTTGTTAAATCTTTTAGAATCAATACCAAATTGACAAAATATGTAAGCACCGAGAGATAAACTTGTTATTGTATCAATAAAAATTATATACAATTGACAGAAGACATTAACAATATGATTAATTGTCATTAGTTGCTCACTTTTAAAATTGATAGGGATTAAATTGCTCCATTTTTTTTTAGAGGAACTAGTTTTTTCATTATTGATTTGAGAGGGACTAGAGAGGTTTTTTTACTAATGAGAACAATTGAATCAAAATTAGAGTTTTTTGTATACATTTAAACCAAAATCAAATTTTAAATTGTATAATTGCACAAGATTAAAGTTTATTACCAAATTGCACATTTAATCAAAATCAATGTATAAGTTTATTATTTATCCATTGTATTTATTATTAGTTTAAAATATTAGTATGATATATTCACCATAAAGTATGAAATGGAACATCTAAATATATTGATACCGATATATACCGGAAGTGGTAAAAAATGATAAACCCATTAACTACTTAATTATAACAACAATAATACCAATTAATACTGATCTTGACAAAATCCATGTTCAAGGACCAATATAGATCTAGTTGCCATGTTCAAAAACAAAAGTAGACCAAAAAAGATACAAGTACTAAGGCGAACCTAATTACCAAATTTAGGATCCAAAAATTTTGTTACTGAAAAAAGAAAACCACTCCTACCATTACTTCACCTATAGATAGGTAACTCTATTTTTTTTTATACAAAGCCTTTCCCATAAGGAGGAGAAAAACACGCTTGTCATTTTTGTACAAAGTGTACTTTCAAAAGATTGAAAAGAAAAAAAAAAGTGAGTAAAAGAAATCATAATATTAGAACATAGCCAAAGCATTAGTTTAATGTGCGAATTTGATCTAAAGAAGAATTATATTTTACTTTTCATAATTGATAATAGTTAAGAAATTTAATAAATAAATAAATAAATAAATAAATAAAATATTTATTTTTATAAAAAAAGATAATATTTTTTATGCATATATCATTGTTTTTAGGGATAAATCTTAAAATTACATCTGAACTTTGGTTAAATGTGCATTGTTATATAGTCAATGCTTTTTATAATAGTCATCTGCTATAACAACATTTCACTATAATAGTCAAGTTTTTATAAGAACCGATTCTTTTATGTTTTATTTTAATACTCTATAATAACTTTTCACTTATAACAGCAACATCCATAGTTGTGAAGTACATTATTTATATGCAGGAAATAAACTCGTGTATGCAATGAACAAGTAAATAAAATAAAATTGAGAAGATCAAAACACGCAAATTTTACTTGGAAAAACTCCTCAAATTAAGATAAAAAACCACGGGCAAAAAGAGGTTTCACTATAATAAAAGAGTAAACGAGATGGAGAGAATTAAAAGGAAAACCTGAAGCCCCACAAGAAAAAATCCTTCAAAACAAAGAACAAAATTCTCTTAATCTAAATATTTATGTTGTGTGTCAACCTAGAATAATTGAGGCCTATTTATAGGCTAAAATTCATAATACAATATAACTAGGATATCTCTAGATTAATCAGAGTTTAGGTGGGAAACTAAAACAAAGTTTAACTAAGAGTAGAAAATCGAAAAACTTGTGGATCACGTCGAGACGTGACCTTCACGTCATCGAGACAATGGTCATCGTATCATCGGGATAAGATGTGTTTGCTCATTGCAATGTCAACAAAAAAAATGCGAGGCATAACTCCAAAAATCTCTATCTTGACTCGTATTTGACTTAACTCCCTTGCCAAACCTTATTATGAGCCTAATTTGATCTTTATCAGATACTTACCAAGTCCAAGAAATGCTCAAACTTTTAAACTAGAAGACTCTTTGTAAACATATTGGTCGAATTGTGCTCTGTGCCAATTTTAGGAATATGTGTAACATCTCGAAATAGGGCCTAGTCGGAATAGTTTTTTTGGGACCACATATTTGACATCAAAATATTTATTTTATGATTATTATGAGGTCTAGAATATGAGAATATGTATGTGTTAAGATTTCATGAAGAAATTCTTTGAGTAAAGTGTCCAATTGGAAATTAGGGACTAAATTGAATAAATAGCAAAACTTGGATTCTAGAAGCAATTTGTATGAAATTGCTTTAAATTATAAATTATAAGGTCTTAGAGAACAATTTTCCCAATTTTTAAGTTTTTGGACAAAAATGGGCTTGCATGGATGAAATTTTAAAGAAAGGGCTTGAGGGCATTTTGGTCATTTGGCATTTTAATGAAATAAAATGGGAAAAATGAACCAAAATCAGCTCATTTTCTTCTCCATGCTGTCGAAACTTCAAGGACTCCATAGCTTGGGTTTTCAACATTTTCAAGCTCAATAGTAAGTGCACCCAAGCCCCGTTTTTAATGTTCTTTGTATTTTTGAAATCCTGGTAGCTTACTCTCTCCATTTCTACCCATATTTCATGCTAGGGTTCATGTTCAAAAATTTACCCATGCATGATTTACTTGTATTTTGATGATTTGTGGAGGGGTATGAAAGTTGGAGGTGTGTTAAACATCTTTTCCTAGGTGATTTTCGTGAAAAACCCCTAAAGGGACCTTTTTGCAAAAGTTGTTAAATATGTGGTAGCAATGTGAAAATAATGAAAAATGTGGGCTGTCATAAGAGAGAAATGTGTTCGGCTAGGCTTGGGTAAGATAGAAATTGCATTTGTTTCATTATACGAGCCTAGGGACTAAATCGTAAAAATGTGAAAGGTTAGGGGCAAAATGGTCATTTGGACCAGGGGTGGAATTTAGACTTGAAAATTTTAATGATTAAATTTTATTATTATAGACCCTGAGGAACAAATTTCGGAGGTCGACCGAGGAAAGCAAAAGGTTTCGGAATAACTGAAACACAATACTGAAACGAGTACCAGGTAAGTTTCGGATAACTTGAAGTAAACTCATAATATGCATAATTGTATGATTTATGGATGCATGATGATTGTATTTATTAATGGCATGAAATCATATGAAATGAATCCTTGACAATGATTTGTTGGAAAATGTCTCGGTTGAAGTTAAAAAGGGAATTCGATGGATAAACCATGAAATATATGTGACTTGAGATCCTGCATGTGTTGTAGAAAGGATTTAGCCCGGACGGGTAATCCGTTTATCTCAAATATAGAAAGGATCTAGCCCAGATGGGTGTTCCTTGAGTGATCGAGCCTCTCAAAGAATATGTGTGCATTGTGGATTTAGCCCGAATGGTAATCCGATTAGGGTCTGAATTTAGCCTGGACTGGTAATTCAGATCCGAGCTCATTAAGGGTGGTTGTCGTTATAAGGGATTTAGCCTGGACTGGTAATCCCGACATCTCTTTATGAGTTTATATTACGGGGGATTTAGCCTGGACTGGTAATCCCACCGTAAGATGTGAGGTTCATGGGAGTGCATACCTAAAATGATCATTCGTATGAATTGACGGTGATTGGATAATCCATCGAGATTTCCTAGAAACTCAACGGGACTAACATGAGGTATATGTATAAATAACATGTTGAATGATGAGCTCATCTAAGATGAATTACATGGTGTATTGTTATGTGACTAATTCATTGGTTGAGTGCATGTGATAGGGAAACCATTTTCATATTCGTTGGTTCCATTATCTAATAAGGATGTATGCTAAATAGTCAGTAAGTTTACTTTCCAGTTATTCGAGCTTACTAAGCATGTAAATGCTTACCTGTCTTACAGAGCTCGAGGACTCGTAAAGATTGGAAGACAGTTGGAGAATCAACTTACTATCAACTAGCTCAGCTTTGGTATATAGATACTTACGTTTTGTTCAATGGCATGTATAGAGCTTTTGAGTATTTTGTTATATGTGTCATTTGGTTTGCCAAAATGAAGGCATGTAAACTCATACTTATCTTTTTGTATATGGCCATGGAAATTTGGCTCATTGGCTATAACCTACAAATCTATGCATGTTTATGTTTACATATGATGACTTGATTATAATTGGCAATGAGTTATAGAAATGAGCCAATATTAAATATGTTAAGTAGACATGAGAAATCCCTAAATGCAAGATGAGAATTAACTTAGCATGTATGAGACCAATGACATGAGGTTGACATGCAATGAGGTTAATTAAACCTATATATATACATATATATAAGTGTATAAATTGGTCTTAAAATGCATTTAATGTAACTCATAAAAATATTTGATTAGTAGAGGGCGATCAAAGGCTTGGAAAATAGCCTAAAAAGGTCCACATGGCTAGACACACGGGCGTGTGTCTAGGCCGTGTGTGACACACGCCTTTCCCCCTGGGTGTGTGGTATAGCCGTGTGTCCCCTGCATCTAAATTTTTTAGTCAGTATAGAACACAGGCTAAGCACACAGGCGTGTGCCTTGGCCGTGTGAATTTAACAGTATGATGAGGTTGAAGTCAGTGTTGCACACGGGGCTGTGGGCACGGGCGTGTCCTAAGCAACACGGACGTGTGTGACCACACGACCCCACCACACGGGCGTGCCACACTTCATAACAAGGAAATTTTTCTAAGATGCTCAAAGTTTATCGAATGTTTTCGATTTTGCCTCGTATTACCCCTGAGTGTGCTTTAGGCCTCGAAGGCATGTATAAGGGACGAGAGGTACATGTTTGAAAGGTTTTAATTTTGGGTGAAATTTGGTGACCCGATTTAGTAAGTGTGTAAAAAAGAATTACCGGTAACTCCTCGAACCCTATCCCGGCGTCGATTACGGGTGAGGGGTGTTATAATATGAACATCCCCTTAAATGATCATCTCTCAAACAAAGTGGTAACGAATGTCAATGTGCTTTGTTCTCTCATGATGCATTTGATCTTTAGTGAGATGTATGACACTTTGGCTATCACAATATAGGACAATTGCTTCTTTTTCACTTACTAGTTCACAAAACAGATCCCCTTAACCAAATTACTTCTTTACTGCTTTACTAATTGCCATGTATTTTGCTTCAGTAGTTGACAAAGCCACTTTAGCTTGAAGTGTAGCTTCTCAACTAATGGCATAATTCCCAAAAGAAAATAGGTAACGTATGAGAGATCTTCTTCAATCTAAGTCTCATGCATAATCAGAATCAACATATCGGACTAAGCCTTTTTGGCTTCTTCCAAACTCTAAGCACTGTTAGAAATACCCCGCAAATATCTAAAAATCCACTTAATTGAATGCCAGTGTAACTTACTAGGATTGGCCATGTATCGACTAACAACACTAACATGTGAAATATTGGGACAAGTGCATACCATTTCATACATCAAACTTCCAAATGTGCTTGAATAAGGTACTTTTGACATGTACTTTTCATCTTCTTCATCTTGTAAGGAATCTTAATTTTAGAGTTTAAAGTGTGTAGCTAAATGAGTACATATTGATTTTGAATCTTGTATCTCAAATCGCTCAAGGATCTTCTTAATGTACCTTTTTTGCGATAAATATAATTTCTCAGAATGTCTATCTCTCAAAATTTCCATCCCCAAAATTTTCTTTTTGTAACTAAATCCTTCATCTCAAACTTAGAGTTAAGAATGATTTCAGATGGATTCTTAGCCACAATCAACATATCATCAACATAAAGCAACAAATATTGTAACACCCCTTACCCGTATCCAACGCCGAGATAGGGTACGAGGCGTTACTGAAAATTTACTCAGGTGATCATGTAAAACCAGGCAATAAAACTTGTTCCAATTTAAAACTGATCAATCTTATTCATAACGACCCTATCGTGGACCTACGAGGCCCGAAACATACATTGAAAATGGGTCAGGACTAAATTGAGAACTTAAGAAAAATATTAGAAAAATTCCTAGACCAAACCTCACAAGCCCGTGTGGAGGTAATGCACACGCCCGTGTGCTTTGGGACACACCCGTGTCCATAACCCGTGTTAAATTTATGAAAATTATTTTTCATTTCAAACCTACAAGAGTTTTCACACAGCTAAGCACACACCTGTGTCCCTTACACGGCCTAGACACGCCCAAGTGATCGCCCATGTCCAAAAACCTGGACATTCTGTTTATGACGTCAGCATGTATTTAGGGGCACAAGGCCAAGACACACGCCTGTGTGCTAGGCTGTGCCTTCCACACGGTTGAGACACACGGTCGTGTCTCTACTCGTGTGTTTACTACCATGCATTTTGACTTAAAAATTTTAGGTGCAGGGGATACACGGCCATATCACACACCCATGGGGCTAACCGTGTGTCATATAATGCCTCGACACATGCCCGTGTATCTACCCGTGTGCACCCTTTTTAAGATATAATTTCAAGCCAATGGTCACCCTCATCATACACTCACATATATGAACCCCAATTGTATTTAACATGACCTAAATATACTTAAGGATTATCATCAATGGTTCATTGCATGTTAACCTCATCTCATTGGTTATGTATATGCTCAATTATCCTCTTTTTGTATTGAGGATTTCCATCCCATTAGAACACAATTAGACTTGGCTCATGATTATAACTCATTGCCAATTATGGCCTAACTAGATCCAAATGTTTTGGCCGCATTCACGTGTCCATTCATAATGTACCACATTCAACCATCACAAGAAGATTTTTAACATAAACATGCATGGTTGGTAGGTCATAACCTACAACAAAATGAGCCATGTCTTATGGCCATATACAATAGGAATATGTTTAATATTTAAGCCTTTACATTGGCCAACCAAATGACACATATAACAAAATAAACAAAAGCCCTATACATGCCATTGAACAAAATAAAAGCATCTATATACCAAAGCTGGACAAGATGATAGTATTGACAATACTCCAACCTTCTTCCAATCTCTACGAGTCCTCGAGCTCTGTAAGACAGGGAAAAGAGAGGGGTAAGCATTTACATGGTTAGTAAGCCCGAATAACTGGAAAGTAAAATTACCAATTAATTAGCATAAGTCCATATGAGGCAATGAAACCAACAAGCATGAAATGGTTTCCCTATCACATGCACTCAATCAACAAATTAGTCTGATAACAACACATCATGTAATTTGGCTTAGATGAGCTCATCAGTCAATAATTTCATTTCTATATATCATGTTAATCTCGTTGAGTTTCTCAGAAATCTCGATGGATTATCAATTTACCGTCAAGTCATGAGAGCGATCATCTCAAGTACACACTCCCGCGAACCTCACATCTTTCAGCGAGATTACCAGTCCAGGCTAAATCCCCCCGTAATATAAACTCAGGGAGTGATGTCGAGATTGCCGGTCCAAGCTAAATCCCTTGTAGCGACAAACACCCTTAATGGGCTCAGATCTAAATTACCAGTCCAGGCTAAATTCAGACCCTAATCGGATTACCCATCCGGGCTAAATCCTTAATGCACACATATTCTTTGGGAGGCTCAATCACTCAAGGAACACCAGTTCGAGGCTAGATCCTTTCTATATTTGAGATTAACGGATTACCCGTCTGGGGTAAATCCTTTTCTACAACACATGCAGGATCTCAAGTCATGTAAGCCATGATTTATCCATCGAATTTCCCTTTTAACTTCAACCAGAACATTTATCATCTTATCATTATCATTAACACATTTCATGGATTTTCATGCCATCAATATATAAAATTATCATACATTCATAAAACATGCATTTAGGAATATTATGAGTTTACTTTAAATTATTCGAACTTACCTGGTACTCGTTTCGATTTCGCGTTTCGGTTATTCCGAAACCTTTCGTTTTCCTTGATCAACCTCCAGAACTTGTTCCTCGAGGTCTATAACAATAAAAATGAATTACCAATACCTCACATTATTCTTTTTGAGCCTAAATCTCACCCCCAGACAAAATAATTGTTTTGCCCCTAACCTTTCACATTATTTACGATTTAGTCCCTAGGCTCGTATAATGAAATACATGAAATTCCTTGGTTACCCAAGCCTAGCCAAATATTTTTCATTCTTATAGCAGCCAAAATTTTCCTTTATTTCACATTTTTCTACCCACTCTTTACAACTTTTACAATCTAGTCCTTTAAGCCATTTCCATGAAAAACCACTTAGTAAAAGTTGTTTACCATCCTTTAAACTCTTATATTACTCCATAAAACATCAAAATACAAGCATCTTATTCATGGGTAGTTTTCTAAACATGAAACCTAGCATGAAATATGGGTAGAAATAAAGAGAGTAAGCTACCGGGACTTCAAAAATACGAAGAATATTAAAAACGGGGCTAAGGAGCACTTACTATTGAGCTTGAAAATGTTGAAAACCCTAGCTTATAGAACCCTTGAAATTTCAGCAGCTATAGGAAGAAGATAAGTAAATTTTGCCTTCATTTTCCCTTTTTATTTCATTTATTACCAAATGACCAAACTGCCCTTCCTTACTAAACTTTCAAAATTTTCCATACATGCCCATTTTTGTCCAAAAAATTAGAAATTGGGAAAATTGCTCTTTAAGACCTTATAATTAATAATCTAAAGCAATTTCATACAAATTGCTTCTAGAATCCAAGTTTTGCAATTTATGCAATTTGTTCTTTATTTTCCAATTAGACACCTTACTCAAAGAATTTCTTCATGAAATTTTAACACATGCATATTTCCATATTCTAGGCCTCATAACAATCATAAAAAAATATTTCAACATCGAATTTATGGTTCCAAAACCACTGTTCTAACTAGGCCCTATTTCAAGATGTTACAAATATATAAAAGAACCATCATCAAGGCATTGTAAATAAACACAACTGTCATACTTACTTCACGAAAAACCAATACTTATTATGAAAGAGACAAACTTTTCATACCACTATTGAAGAGACTATTTCAAACCGTACAAAGACTTTTGCAAGAGGCAAATGTGATCTTCTTTACCTTCAAATTTGAAGCCTTCTAGTTGTTGCATGTAGATGTCCTCCTCAGGGTCACTGTGAAAGAAAGCAGTCTTTACATCTAACTAATCTAACTCAAAATTGTTTGATGTAACAAGAGCAAAAAGTGCCAGAATGGATGTATATTTCACAACGGGAGAGAAAACATCATGAAAATAAACTCCCTCAACTTAACTATAGCCCTTTGCAACCTATCTTACCTTGTACCTAGTGTCGTTAGAACCTAAACCTTCCTTCTTTCTAAACACCTATTTGCATTTAACGATTTTTTTACCGATAGGTGGTTTAACTAGCCACCATGTCTAATTATTTTGAAGCAATTCCATCTCTTCTTCCATAGCAATGAGAAATTTGTTAGAATTAGAGGTTTGAACTGCCTCATATTAACATGAAGGATTAATTGAATCAATGCTATTGGCAACACTTAGAGCATAGGCCACTAGGTTTCCTTCAAAATACTTCTGCGGTGGTCGGGTTTCTCTCATTTTCTTGTCACGAGCCAACTTATAATTAGTTAACTGACATGGTGAGGGTACCCGAGGGTAGGATGGAGCTATAAACTAATTCGAACTAGCTTTAGACTTGTAAAAGTCGAGATTTTATCTTGTCGTCCTGATGTTGTATGACTTCTCTACGAGACGAGCCCTTTGTTCATCACGTCGTTACGACATTGGACATCGGCTCATTAGGATGTCACTTTTTTTTTTATTTTGACTCTTCCTTGCTTGATGTACTCTGATTTGTTGTGTCTTTAAAGGTAAAAGACCATTTTTCTGATGGAAGCATGGCAAATTCATTGAATGTAACATCTTTGCTAACAATTATTTTGTCAATTTTTGGGCACCATAGTTTAAAACCTTTTAGACGGTAGAGTAACCCGGATAAATGCACTTTACGACCCTTGGATCGAGTTTTCCTTGGCTAACTTTAGCATAAGCATGACAAACAATAATTCTAATATTAGAATAGTTGAGAGGATTACCTGACCATATCTCCTTTGGAACTTTACTGTTCAATGCTCGATATGGAGATCGATTTATTAAATGGCTTGCCAATTTTACGACTTCAGCCCAAAACTTCTTTCCTAATCCTGCATTTGCAAACATGCATCGAGCCTTTTCCAACAAGGTTTTGTTTATTCTTTCTACAACTCCATTCTACTATAGAGTTCCAACAACGGTTAGATGTCTTTTAATTTCTTTTCATTTGTAGAATTTGTTAAACTCTGACAAATAAAACTTAAGGCAAATGTCTGTTCTCAACCACTTCATGGACTTCTAGTTCTGTTTTTCAACATTGTTTTCCACTACTTGAAGATCTCGAAGACTTTGTTTTTCTATTTCAGAAAATAAACCCCAACTTTCCTAGAATGGTCATCAATAAAAGTTAGGGAATATTTATTACCTCCTTTTGAGATGTCAAAAGTCAGACCCCATAAATTAGAATGGACGTAGTCAAGAGTCCTTTTTGTTCTATGAACTATTCAATCGAAACTTACTTGCGTCTGTTTTCCGTAAGTGTAGTGTTCGCAAAAACCTAACTTACCAATTCCAATGTTTTTCAGAAGACCTTGTTTGCATAATGTTGTCATACCTTTCTCACTTATATGACCCATTTGCATGTGCCAAATTTTGGTTGAATCAAAATTGGTGGAGAAAAATCACGCCACGTCATTAGGATGTAGAGAGTGTTCTCGTTGAGACATCGTGTCATCATGACACCGAGGTCTTCCTCGTCTCGACATGGCGACAATTTTGGTTGTTCTTTAGTAATTACAGCCGCACCAGTTACCGTTGACCCTTACAGAACGTATAGGTTGCCCTTTTTTTTGTCCCCTTATTACAACAATAGCTCCTCTAGAGACCTTTAAGCCATTGATTTAATGGCTATCCTGCAATCGTTAGAATCCAAAATTCCCAACGAGGTGAGATTTTTCTATAAGTCAGCTACATAGCTGACATCTGACAATGTCTGAATTATTCTTTCATGCATACTAATTTGTATGATTCCTATATTGGCTATCCTACATGGAGAATTATTCCCCATCAACACAGCTCCACCTTTAACTGAACTATACGTGGAGAACCAATCCCTGTTGGAACAAATGTGGTAGGACCACCTTAAATCTAGGATCCATTTAGAAGTATGACTAGAGCTTTCCCTCGTTGACAGCAATAAGAAATCATCACCTCTATCTTCGGCTACACTAGCATAAACAGCTTCAACTTTCTGCTTATCTCTCTCGTCGCTTTCGACATCCCTTTTAATTTTATTTTTAAGTTTCCAACATTCTGCCTTAACATGGCCTTTCTTTTTTCAATAGCCATAGTATTTGTCACAGTTTTTGGATTTGGATATCGCTTTAGACCTGTTTTTTCTGTCTTTCTGGATTATTGTTTGTCTTTTACAACTAGAATTGAGGCTTGCTCGTATGAATTTTTGTTTGGGCCTAACTCATTGTCAAGTTTATCCTTGCTCAGTAGATTTCCCTTCACGTCCTCAAATACAAGATGGTATCTCCCATAAATTAGAATTTCCCTGAAAGTTTTATAAGAAGAGGGAAAAAGCATAACAACAACATATCTTGATCCTCATCATTAATATCTGCTTTGAGATTCTTTAAGTCATTAAGAAGGGTAACAAACTCACTAATATGATCTCTAATTGACTCACATTCTACCTTTCTAAATGTGTAGAGACGTTTTAATACTAACCTATTGGCCAAAGATTTCGTCATATACAAGGTTTCCAGTTTCTTCCATAATGTATATATTGTTCTCTTTCAAAACCTCCTGTAACACATTATTTGTTAGACATAACCAAAATGTGAGTAGAGCTTTTCTATCTAAGCTATCCCATTTTAATTGTTCCATGTTTGCGGGTTTCCTCTTTACAAGGATCTTCTCAATATCACTCTAGATCAAAATTGCTGACATGTGAACCTGCCACAAACTGAAATTTGCGATGCCGTCGAACTTGTCGATATCAAACCTTGATGTTTCCATCTCTAAACGGGTTAATTGTGAAAATCTAACTAGCTTTGATTCCATTTTGTAGGGAATAAACCTGTGCATGCAACGAGCAAATAAATAAAATAAAACAAGAAGATCAAAACATGTAAATTTTACGTGGAAAGACTCCTCAAATAAGGATAAAATCACGGGTAAAAGGAGATTTCAAGGATAAAATCACGGGTAAAAGGAGATTTCACTATAATAAAATAGAGTAAAAGAGATAGAGAGAATTAAAAAGAAAACCTGAAGCCCTAGAAGAAAAAATCCTTCAAAACAAAGAACCAAATTCTCTAAATCTAAATATTTATGTTATGTGTCTAACTTAGAATAACTAAGGCCTATTCATAGGAAAATGACTAGAATATCTCTTGATTAATTAGAGTTCAGGTGGGAAACTAAAATAGAGTTTAATTAAGAGAAAAAAATCGAAAAACTTGTGGATCATGTCGCCATGTCGGGACATGGCCTTCGCATCGTCGAGACAATGGTCATCGCGTCATCGGGACGAGATGTGCTTGCTCGTTGTGACATCAATACAAAAATACGTGGCATAACTCCACATTATTAAATTAGTTCTCTATGGCAACATATGTTCTAAACTTTTAAGTAAAATTATAGTTATTTCATATAAGTAAGCTTATTAATTATAATTTATTAAATGATAATGATCTTAGTTAAAATATTATTTCAATAAAATGATTAAATTTTATGAGAAAAAATCTATTAATCATATTTGATTAAATGAAAATAATCTTCAATGAGTGGAATTAAAGATATCAATTCAAGAAACTATTAAGTTCTCTAATTAAATATTCTACTATAAATTTGAAACATCATAAACTTATAAATTAATTAATTGAATTTAATAACTCATGATAAATTAATTAATTTAATTTTATAATTCATATTGGTTAATTGAGTTTGTTAGATTTATGAATTTTATATTAATCATGCGAAAGAATGTAAAATAAAATATGCATAAAAGCAATAATACATGCACCTGTTTTCCATCTTTTAATTTTGTTGATTTGATTCTCACTTTCTTTCTTTTTTAACATAATTCTCACTTTATTTATTTGATGGAGATTCACAATATGAATTATATGGTAAGTTTACAATAATTATCTCTTTATAACAACATGCTATAGATGTATAATAATCACCTCTCTATTACAATTAAAATATGGGTAGACAAATAGAGTTGTTACAGAGGGGGCTGACTGTATATCAACTTTGATTTTGTGCAATTTTGTACATGACATTTTGATTTGATTCAATTTTCAAAAACCACTAACATTATTATTGATGTAACACCATCTTTTGTTTAATATTAGATACACATATAATTATACTTATATTTATAAAAATAGATTGATGTATTCATTTTATTAAATGAGATTGGTAAAAAAGAGCTTTTTAGTCCCTCTCAATATCAATATTGAGCAAATTGATCCTCTAAAAAAAATGAAGTAATTTAACTCCTGTAAATTTCGAAAGTGAGCAACCAAGGGCAATTAATCATTGCATTAATGTTCTTTGTCAATTGTATATCATTTCGATTGTTATAATAACAAATTTAGCCTTCAAATTTTATATATTCTATCAATTTGGCCTTGATTTAACAAATTTAGCCCGCAAATTTTGTGTAAATGGTGAGATTAGATTTGTTGAATTTTTTAGAATCAATACCACATTGAAAAATTATGTAAACACCGAGAGCTAAACTTATTATTATATCAATAAAACTTATATACAATTGACAAAAGACATTAACACTATGATTAATTGTCATTAGTTGCTCAATTAAAATTGATAGGATTAAATTGCTTCATTTTTTTTAGAGGAACCAATTTGTTCAATATCGGAATTGAAAGGGGCTAGAGAGGTCTTTTACTAATGAGAACAATTGAATCAAAACCAGAGTTTTTGTATATGTTTAAACCAAAATCAAAGTTTAATGCGTATAATTGCACGAGATTAAAGTTAAATATCAAATTACAAATTGAATCAAAATCAATGTATAATTTTATTATTTATCCCTTGTATTTATTATTAGTTAAAAATATTAGTATGATATATTCACCATAAAGTATGAAATGGTACATCTAAACATATTGATACCGATATATACCGGTAGTAGTAAAAAATGATAGACTCATTAACTACTTATTTATAACAACAATAATACCAATTAAGAGTAAGATAAATTAGGTGGACTTCCAAGTTGATTCGTGGTTTGTCCTTATTCTCAAGGGCTGAGAGAAAAAATCCGATCAAAGTGAAAGTTGATTTGAACGGAGATATTTGGACGATTTATGGAATGTAAATTCAAACACCACTATTACTTGAAATTGAACCGAATTCTATTTTTTATTTAATATAATTAATTCTAATTTTGTATGATATAAAAATAAATATTTTATATTTAAAATAGGGAAAATAATTTAAAAAATCTTGAAAAATTATTATTTTTTAAAAATATTTATATAAAAAATTTTGAAATTTTATCATATAATATTTAAAAATCATAAAACAAAGCTCGTTTTATTAAAAAATTTTAAAAACTAAAAATAAAATTAATATAAAAAAATTTGAAATCCAAATCAAACTGAATAAATTATAAGGAAGGATTTCGACTAACCTAACTAATATCGCCCCTATTATTGGTGATCTAAAATTTCAGATTAGAAACAATTTACACACACTAAACATGACCAACGTGAATAAAAAGGAAAATTTGTTTCCAGAAATAAAAATGAGTTTTGGCATAGCATACCTACTACAAATTCTTTTTTCTTCCAATCCCAGTACTTATCCTCTCCCGTATTGGTATCAGAGCCAAGTTTGGTTATACAACTCATTTATAAATATTTTGTTAAGATGGTACGATTTAGGGAAAATCTTCTCACAATGACTGATAAAATGTTAGCAAGACCCTCAACTTCTTCTACCCCTATTTCAATGCCTGATTTTCCTTTAAAATCTCATTCTGCAAAAAAGATTTCATCTTTTTATGAGATTGAATATCTTGATGAAAGAGATAAAATCCAACCTACTGATCTTCCTATAGTAAATCCCTATGCAGCATATAGAAAGGCTCAATTTTCTCCTATCAGATCTATAAGAACTCTAATGCAAGGATCCTCTAAGTAAGTAAGGGAATATATTCAAGCCTCTAGGTTTGATAACTATCCCATTACTGCTGCTTCTCCAGAACAGTTTGTTACTCTTGAAATTCCAGGTGAATTCCCAGCAGAGTGGGCTCGTGCACGTTATACTCATATTCATTTTGGAGCTATTCGACTAGCTCTAAATTATCATGGTACAGCTGGAAAACCTGTAGTAGCAAGAATTGCATTATTAGATTCTAGATATTTGGAATACCAAAGTGCCTGTATTGCTACCATTGAAGCAACTCTAAACTCAGGCCTAGTTATGGTCACTCTTTTCCCCAACTTCAGCATGGCGTTGGCAGATCCCAATTTGACCACGGCCTTGAAAGTTCAGGTCCAGATTGCAGGAGCACTACAAGTAGCATATGCAATTGTTGTGACTCTCCATTACCAGATTGTCTATAAGATTCAAGACCATGCTTTTAATCTGTCAAGACATGGAACAGATGACTCTTTACTAATCTCTGTAAATACAAATGTGTTCATGTTCCGAGGAAAATTCCAAGAAAGAAACTCATCAAACTTCTCCCAGAGAAATGGGTTACCAGCTATGAACAACTTCTTGAACATAGCCAACCTATCCAATCTGCTAAAAGCAAAATCACATCAAAGGGAGATGGAACAACAGAGATAAAGTTTGATCACAGTCATCTGCACAGTCCAAAAGACTCCAATATTTTTCCCACACAGTTAATGATGCAACCAGTAGAAAGTCCAGCAAGAGAACATGATCCGAGAGATCCAGCATCATATCACCAGTTATGTAAACTCGCCCAGAAGAAACTTGATACAAAGCTTCTCTGCAGATGGAAAACCTTTGTACATGTTTAAAGATGAAAAGATAGGACATTGCCCTTGGGATCTTTATTGTTCATGTGACTTTTGTGCTGATGATAGAATGAGTGCCTGGATTGACAATATGGATAATACTGCATCAAAACCAGGAAAGAAAAAGAACAAAAAGTCTATTCAATCTGAGTTTTACAATAGATGGATGGAAGGAGACCCAGACATTGGTCCACTTAGTGAAGACAATGGTAAATTTATTTACCTTGTTGATTATTCATCTCACAAATCTTTACCAAACAAAACGGTTCCTCCAGAACCTTGTGATCCTTCTCCTCCTATGAAACCATATTCCCCACCTCCTCCACAAAATCCAAATTTTTCAAGAAAACAAAAACCTTTTCCTCAGCCCTGTTATAAGAAAACAAATAAGTGGGTTAAGAAAAACCTAGATTTCCTAACTCCTCAAAACCCAGTTTCTGCTGTGTGCATGATGCAGCCAAAACCAATAGCATCATATGACAAAGAATTTCCACCCCTTAAAGAGTATTCTGAGAAAAACTACACACATGCACCAAAAATCCCTTCGAAAGTCCAAACAGATATTTTAGGTGCCCCATCAAAAATAAGTGCTGCAGAAGCCACCCTTAATTGGCAAACAGAAAATGCTATTGCTCAGAACTATGCCTTAAAAAAGATTAACTCAAAGATCTCAACTGTTGAAGCAAAGGTAGATGATAATACCAAGATGGTTAAAGATCTTATTCATCTTTTACAAAAAAGGATAGATGCAGTAGCAAGGGAACCAGCAGCACCAAGACGAGATTTCTTTTCTCATCTTGCCCAGAGAGAAAAGGAGATCTAGAATTTGAAAGACCAAATTAAAACTCTTCAAGAAACAGGGAAAATTCCTGAACCCATTCAAAGGGCAGAAACGATTGAGTTATTCCCCTCTATTAGACAAAGAAGTTCTCTTCCAGCAGAAGAAGTACGAATTACATTCCCAGAATTTCCAAAACGTACTAAGCCAAGTACGCATGAAATTTTTCTAGAGATAAAGAAACAAGAAGCTAAGAAGAAAAGTAATAAGGCTACAGAAGATGTTAAAGTAGCCAATGAAAGTGAATCATATCAAACATAAAAGAAGCTTAGAAAGAGGCCGATTTTAGAAGAATCTCCTCCAAAGTAAGTTTCAAAGTCTCTGATGATTCAAGATGGACATAAAAATCCTTTAACAACTTTTTTAAAGGATTATAAAGAGTCCATAATCCCAAGAATTTTAGCTTTACAATGCCAAGAACAAAGATCAGACACTGAGACTAATTCGTGGGAAGATTCAATTCCATCAGAAGAATCTGAATCCTCATCAAAAAGACAAACAGAAACAGAAGATGAAAATCTCCAAAATGCCTTCCAGACAACAAAGTTGGAAGAGCCAAGTGATGAAGAAATGCCAGAATCATCTTCTGCACCACAAAGACAAAATACAACAAAAGCTTCTATTAGAAGAACCACTTTCACACTTGATGATTTACCACCAGAAAAATGGCTAGATAGAATCCAAGAATTCCATTCTTGGCTAGAAACTCGTAAATTGACTGAAGATAGCAACTACAATATTCTTATGGAACTTGTTTCCAGATTTACTGGAATGTTGCGAGATTGGTGGAATGCTATTGATCAGCATAATCAAATGCAGTTTTAGTCCTTTAAGATCTAGCTCAACCAATCGAATAATACATCAACATTTTGTAGGAAACCCTGAAGACTTATTGACATTGAAAAGAAGGGAGTTCTACAAAAGAAAGTGCTATTCATACAGCGAGAGAGATTTGGCAAAGCACTTTAAAGTAATGACCAAATTATTTTGTGTTTTAGGCCTAAATTCAAATCTTAAGCCAGTCATTCCCTCATCTTTTCTTGATCCACTTCAGGTTGCAGTAAACCAAGCTCTTCAAAGACAGAATAAAGATATTCTCCAGTTAACAGTTGGAGAACTTCAACAAGAGGTCTTTATTGCCCTAGAAGATATTTGCAACAGAAGGAAGATATTTAAGGATTATCTCTATGGTTATAAGAGGATTGATAAAGCCTGTGATGATTCTCATCTGAAGTATAAATGTGCAAAAGACAAATTATGTGATTATCGCACAAAGAAGAAAAAACATTTTAGAAAATATTCTTTCTCAAAAAATACATCAAGGTGGAAAGGAAGGAAAAAGCCTCAATGGAGGTATCTCAAGAAAAAGAGAAGATCAACAGCAAAATCTGATCGATGCTATATATGCAATCAAAAAGGACATTTCTAAAAAGATTGTCCAAAAAATAAAAAGAAGGCCAAAAAGGTTGCACAAATGGTTCGACAATCAGGGGTCAAATTATGGGAAGAAGATGACATAGAATCAGTTTGCTCTATTGAAGAAGAACCTTCATTTGTGCTATTCATGCCTATTTGAGTGAAAATTCAGAACCAGAATCAGATTACTCAGACATTCAGATGATGCAGGCTCAAGTTCAAAACCCATCAAGTGATATAGTTCCAATCCTTCAGATACCAGTCAAAATCTATTTAGACAAATATAGTAAACCCATTACTGTAATTGCCTTTATAGATACTGGTGCAGCAGAAACAATAATGAATCCAGACGTTTTACCTTCAGAATGGTGGAAACCTAATGTAAGGTACTTTAATTTTGCTGCTGATCATCCTTTTGCTACCCATCTGATTAGTAAGCCCATTACTATTCAATTTTTCCCAGGCTGTTGTATCATAACTACAGTACTGGGTTCAAAACTTCTAGGAAAAGATATTGTAGTAGGTTTTGACCTCTACATAAAAGCCCAACATTTTGTGAAAATACCAAAACTCTTCTCCATTCAATCAAAAAAAATCCTCCAAACCATTCAGGAATTAAAAAAGCAATCATGCGCAGATTTTCATTCAGAATTCCTGAGGACATGCCCAAATCCTTTGTGGAAAAAACCTGCTATTCAAGAAAGATGAAGATATCAATCCAACAAAGGCCAGTCACAGGGAATGAATCTAAATCACTTATTGCTAACAGAATAAGAGTGCAAAGAACTACAACAGTGAGATTTGATTCAGCCATCAAATTCCCAGTGGGCATGTGAAGCTTTTTATGTAAACAAAAGATCCGAGCAAGCCAGAGAAAAATTAAGATTGGTAATTAATTATCAACCTCTTAACTATTTTCTCCAAGATGAAAAATTCCCTCTGCAAAATAGAAATTCACTTTTTTTAAGATTGGCCAAGGCAAAAGTTTTCTTCAAGTTTGATATCAAAGCAGGATTTTGGCAATTAGGAATACATTTGATGACAGAGCAAAAATAAGATTCTGTATCCCTAATAGACATTTTCAGTGGAAAGTAATGCTATTTGGTTTAAAGACAGCTCATTCGCTCTTTCAGAAAGCGATGGTAAAAATGTTCTAGCCTCTTATGGAAAATGCTTTGGTCTACATTGATGACATCTTGCTCTATACCCCAGATGAAAAATCCCATGCTCAACTTCTTGATGATTTTAAATCTCTTGTTTATAAATATCGGATAATGCTTTCAGAAAGGAAAATGCAGATAACCAGACCGGAAATTAAATTTCTGGGAATGGAGTTGAAAGATGGAAAATATTCTCCAGGTCCTTATATTGCCCAAGAACTTCTTAATTTCCCATCTGAAAACCTGTCTTTCAAACAGGTACAACAATTCTTAAGGATTGTTAATTATCTTAGAGATTTTATTCCTAAAGTTTCTAAGTATATTAACCCCCTGAGAAATATGCTCAAGAAAGAACCTCCTTTATGATCATCCTCCCAGATAAGAGCTGTTCAAAGATTGAAAGAACTGACATAAAATTTGCCTCCACTCCAAATTCCTTCTGATGGAAAGAGGATTTTACAGACAGATGCCAGTGATAAATATTGGAGTGTAATTTTGTTTGAAGAAAGAGATGGCAAGAAACACCTCTGCGGATATAAAAGTGGAAGATTCTCAGAAGCAGAAATCCACTACCATTCCACTTTCAAAGAAATTTTGGCAGTCAAGAAAGGTATCATGAAATTCAAATTTCATCTTGCGGGATATCATTTTCTTGTTGAAATGGATATGTCTTCTTTTCCCCAAATGCTCAAATTCTAACAGAAAATGGTCCCTCACCCTCAGCTCCTTAGATTGGCTGAATGGTTCTCACAATTCAAATTCGATACGAGACACATAAAAGGAAAGGAAAACATTCTTGCTGATTTCTTTTCTAGGCCCAAAAATGGAGTCTTTGCTTACAAAAGAGTTTTTTGGCCTAGACCCATCATGATGTATAAACCATCCTCCTCGCCTTCTACATTTCCTACCCATCATCCTGTCGTTCCAAACCTAAACCTAGAATTTCCACCAGAAGTCATGACCCTTGTAGAACAAAGAAACTTTCATCCAAAGACCAAAGAAATGATGTTTGAATATCAAATTCTAGTCTTTAAAAACTTTGGAGGACTTATCCTTAAACCATGGGGTGTGCATCCTGATTATCCTTTTATCCATCCGATAAAATTTGAATTTGTGGAACAACCAGATGAATTACAATGGTTTTTGTGGTACCTTACTCATCTTTACCACATTGCCATCCAGTTCCTGATCCCTGACCTTATCTATTACTTGACAAAAGCCATCAGAGGAAACATTGAACCTCACATAAAAAATTCTTTTGGTTCCATCCTCTAACACAATGGTTAAACATGGTCAACCAGTACTACCAAGAAAACAAGGGAAATTACATGATCATCATCTTTTATAAACCTCAATATCTTGTCCAATGTGGAAGATCAACTCAGTTAGGATCCTTTCCTACTGCATGGATTCACAAAGTTCTTGATGACAACATCAGAAGATCTGACTACCACTACAGAAATATATAGAAGTTCCTTTGCCAGCTCAATAGGATTATTCAATTTGAGATATGGCCTCCTCCGGATATAAATGCTCCTTGGGACACATGGCCAATAAGGTATCAACCTTATCATAAAGGAATCTTAAAAGCCATTCAAGAATATTATGAAAGTATTCCAAATCCCTCAGAGTGGTCTCAAGAGTACCCGTGGTATTGTAGTCAAATCAATCTTTCAAAAATAGATCAAGAACAAGAAGATAATGAGGATATGGATGAAGACATGGACATGATAGCAAATAGTGAAGATTTCATGGACAGTGCACAATATCCCCACTCAAATGCCAACAGCTAAAAGCAATTTGCTTATGATCAGTTACTTTAAGCAATAATGTTTGTAGTACTGTTTGCTTTACGCAATAATGTTTGTAGTGCTGTTTACTTTACGCAATAATGTTTGTAGTACTGTTTGATTTACGCAATAATTTTATGCAATAATGTTTAAGTTTTTACTATTTACTATTTTGTTGTATTACATCTCCTTAAGCTATAAAAGAAAGATGTTATCAGTTTGTAAGGATCATCGAGTTTTCCTTTAATAAAATATCAGTGTGCTTTATTATTCATGGCTTTCTAAATTCTCTCTGTTTCTCTAAGTCTTCTTCTTCTCAGAAATTTGTAAATAAGTTAACATAGAATTACAATATAGTATGCTCTGTGCTTGCCATTTAATGGATCCTGCACATCAGAAATATTAAAATTCTGATCAAAGATAGCAATATTGCTAAGGATAATATATGACTCTTAAATTAAGGATTTGTAGCTAAAAGGTAGTGCCTGTTTGAATTACCTAAGAGGAGAGATCTAAGTTTTGGCATAGCATACCTGCTACAAATTCTTCTTTCTTGCAATCCCTGTGCTTATCTAATGCCCCTAGGATTCTTTCACATTGGACCATTCTAGAATAACGGAAAGGTCCATCCTTTCACTATATATGTACACACTCATGTATGTGTATATAATATTGCTTCTTCGTGAGCAGAAACCCACAAAATATTTCTCATCTTCTGAAGCTCTCGAACAAGTTACGGTCCTCAAAACGATTATGGCAGCCATGAAAGTTCATGGATACCCTTTGTCAACAGCTACTCAAAGGGTCCTTGCTTGCCTTTACGAAAAAGATGTTGAGTTTCAGTTTGTTAATGTAGACATGATCGCTGGAGAGCATAAATCCCCAAACTTCCTTCCCCTCAACGTATGTATCCATATCTATTTTAGCTTTTTAAAAGAACAAAAAAAATCTTACAAGACGGGATTTAGCTTCTGTCTTTATTTTTTTTGGGTGTTTGCCTAAAAAACCCATTTATGAGAAAACTGGAATCTAACATTTCTGGCTATGGTGATGCAGCCATTTGGTCAAGTTCCAGCTTTTGAAGAAGGGGACTTGAAGCTCTTTGGTAAAGTTTTTTATTTTTATAACAGCGAAAACCCTTAAAATCGTTGGTTTCTTCGACTATTTTTAGCTAACACCCTTTTGAACATTTTGTCACATACAGAATCAAGGGCAACCACCCACTATATCGCCCATGAATACGCAGACAAAGGGACCCAACTCTTGTTGCCGGGTTCTAACAAGACTATGGCAGTCTTTCAATTGTGGAAGGAAGTTGAAGCTCACCAGTTCGACCCTCCATCGACGAAGCTAGTCTTTGAGCTGCGTTACAAGCCCCATTTTGGGATGACCACCGACACGGCGGTTGTGGAAGAATACGAAGCTAAGCTTGCCAAAGTTTTAGATGTTTACGAGGCTCGTTTGGCTGAGTCCAAGTACTTGGCTTGTAACCACTTCACCTTGGCCGATCTGCATCACCTCCCTACTGTTCAGTACTTGTTGGGGAGCGCGGCCAAGAAGCTGTTTGATTCGCGGCCACATGTGAGCGCTTGGGTGGCTGATATCACTGCAAGGCCAGCTTGGAGCAAGGTCATGGCTATGCTGAAACAGTAAACACTTGGGGTACAACAATTAGTATTGAATGAATAAGGGCAGGGGTGTAAACGTTTGCAGTTTGGTTTCAATGTTGTGTGTCTCTCGTTTGTTGAAATTACAAGTCTCCTGTCCTAATCATTGTGTCTCGAATCATTACTAAAAGAGATCAAAATCAAGGACTTGGGGATGCAATATAAGAAGCTATTTTGTATTGAATGAATAATGTTGGGTTTCAATGTCTGTGTCTCCGATTTGATGACTTTATGTTACATGATTTGAACCGTAATCCAAATCATATCTTTTTTTTTAAAGAAAAAATCTTTTCCTTTTTTAAATGATAATTATTGGGTTAGTGTAAATTTTAGTCACTAAATTTGCTGATTGGTACTTTTTTATATACATTAACTTAACAATCGTTAAAAAAAAATTGTAATGCGGTAACCTCTTAGGATAAGTAACAAGAAAATAAAAAATTGTAAATATTCGAGATTTTTTTTAAATTACCAGAAAAATCTAAAAAATTAAGAAAAAAAAATGTAAAAATATCTGAATTTTTTTCTTAGAAAAAACTTATTATATATTTGTTATAATTTAAAAATAAAAATTACTAAAAATTCACGTTTAAAATGAATAAGATAAAGATATCATCAAATTTTAGACAATTAATTTATTAAATTCCCCATAATTATTTTATTAGATATAAGTACAAAAGCTAACTATGTTATTAAAAAAAAAACTATAAGTTAATTTTTTTAACAATTTTATTATAGGTTCCGGTTATATTTACTTTTTTTTTGATACAATGCTTAAAACTACCCATAATTCTTCCTCAAGCCATAAATGATAAAATAATGTATTTTAGTGCACTCAAACCCATGTCCTCTTGTATTGGCAACAATACTCATGCCAATTGAGTAACTATAAACTTACTTAGATAAAGATTAAAAAAGTATCAACTTAAGCTTTATTTTATAAACTATAGAAAAAATTAAGTTAATTGTAAATTAATATTTTTAATAATTTAATATTTTTACATACACTTGATAATATAAAATAAAACAATTCATTGTAATTTCTTCTATAAAAAAGTGTAGAAAATGATAAGTGGATGAGAGTTACATATCACTTAATGGAGAAATTTTTTAATTTATTTTATTTTGAGTGTTGTTTCATAAACTTAAAAAAATAACGGTTGAAAATTTAAGTTATAAATTTTGTTTGATATATTACTTAAAATTTATTATGAAATATAATTAGATTGTTTGATAAATATAGATTTTAATTATAAATATATATATTTTATATTTAATCCTCAATTTTTAAACATTTAACCTTATTCAAAACAAAAAAAATCAAAATTTAAATATAAAGCTTTTATAGGATAATATAATATTAAAATAAATAAATTTAAATTAAATTAATTGAAATATTTTCTATTAAGTGGTAAGTATCTCTTGCCTACTTATTATTTTTTACACTTTTTTGTAGAAAAAATTCTATCAGATTATTTTAATTTTGTATTATCAAACTTGTGTAAAAAAATTAAATCATTAAAAATATTAATTTTCAGTGGATTTAATTTTTTTCAATAGTTTATCAAAAAGGCCTAAATTTATTTATTTTGCATTATATTATCCCATAAATACTTTGTATTTAAAAATAAGATTTTGTTTAAAATAAGGTAAAATGTTTAAAAATTAAGGATAAAATATTAAATAAAATTTATTATAATTTAAAATTTTTATTTATCAAACAATCAAATTATATTATGTCCATAATTTTAAGTAATATATTAAACAAATTTTATAACTTAGTATTTAAAATTTTAATATTTATAAACTTATTATCATTAATTTAATAATAAATTTTGATTGAATTGAAAATCGTAGAAACATCAATATTTAATTGTATTATCATAGATGAAACTCTATACAATAGCAAAAAAATCATCAACCACCTTCACTCGTTCACACACACATAGAATTTTAATTTTAGGTATTATGATAAATTTAATTTTTAAATGTTTATTTTTTTTATCAATTAAGCTTTACTTTTTAGTCACTTTTGCATTCAACTTTTTTTTTTTGAAAGAAGACCCGTCACTTTATTAAGACAAACAGACCCCTAAAAGAAAACAAACAAACCAAACAGAATAAAAAAGAAAAACTCCACAATAGAGAACTTCATGATTAACTAGCAAGAACATAAGCTACATCCAATCAGTTCATAAATCTTAATTTTCAAGACTCCACACGAACTAACTATCATTTAATGTTTGACCATCATCTCTAGCTTAAATATCGTTTCTTGGAAAATTATTTAATAAGAGATGATCTTGAGTGTGTAACCATTGACTCAACACCCATTATGGACATGCTTTCATTTGTGTGTCATCATGGGACAATCTCTGTAAAAGTCATGCATGACTAGTTGTCCTTAAAAGGAAATCTCATTTAGTACTAAACCCACATGACAATGTTTACCTTGGGGTGCTGCCAGGGTAGGAATCAGCTCGTAACTTTATCATGCTATCACTTAGAGACCATCAATGGAGGTTGTAGGTCTTGTTCAAGGACCTTCTCCCACTCAATATTTTAAAAACATGTAAGGTTTTTTTATCCCAAATTTCAAGAATGATCATACAATAGTTCTAGTGGCATTCTCACCTAATCTAAATGACATGCTTCCAATATCTGCATGGCATGCTATGGAAATTTTATAATATCCATTCATAAGAATCAATCAATCTTAAAACAAATAATTTTGATTCTCCACAATTTTTCTTTTAAGGGAAAAATCGAAGAAGTGAATCAGAACCATGCACCAGGTAGGGTCCTAGGAAAGGGAAGTGAGTCAAATTTGACTGCTTAAAAACCAAGTATTTCCTAGCCAGAGCCAATCCTAAACATGCATCTTCTCATTACCACACTTCTCATAGTTGTCGAATAACCTAAATAAGTGAATAGAAAAATACAACACAATTATTTTCTCATTGCCACACTTCTTATTTTTAATCGATCAACTGTGGATCATCTCATATATACATCACAATTATAACATTACATACTATTATAAAATATTATAAAACATATATATAATGAGATAATTAATTAAAATAAAATTGACAGCCAAGGTTTCCATGGTTATATTTCTAGAAAATAAAAAGAAATATAAAATTACATAATTTTTCACCACAAGGCATTCATTGGATTTTCAACCCCCAACATATCTTTTACTCGTTATAGACTTCTTTTGAAAAAATTATATTTAAGTCCAACATTCGTTTCTGACTTACAAGAATTCTATGACATTTCATTTAAAAAAAAATAGTCCTACGTGGAGATGATAGTCCACAGTCTATTTTCTAAGAACCACTACCTCGGCAAAAAACAATTATATAACAAATATATAATATCACATCCATTCCCATATATAACTCAAAACATGCATAAGATCTAAAGAATGTCACTATCTATGTAATCAAATCATTCAAGAAGAAGATAAATTTATTTTGATCATCTATTTGTACTTATACATAGAAGACAACCTAGGTCATGATACCAATTGTTGGAAAAATGGGTTTTGGAAAACATAGCTAAAAATAAATTTAGGAAAAAACCAAAATTTTAATTTTTTATCCAAAACAAGATCTTGGTTGTGATATCTAAAGTAATAAACACTTAATCAAAATTGTACCTTTTCGATTCACATAGGATGATGGCTTCGACCAAGTAGTCTTCTCCGCTATCCTCAAGCTCACATCTACCGAGTGTGAGCTCGCTTCGAATAAAAAATATTAACAAAAATTACCAGCGCGGTAATTTTACAATTTCTCTAAAATTTTGTTTCAAGTTTTAAATTAGAAAAATATCTCTAGACATTTTCTGGAATAATCTCTTTAGAGAATTTTCTCTACAGTTTTCTCTTGAATTCAAATGTATGTAAATAATGATACAAGGCTCTCTTTTTATAGGGAGAGTTTAGAGAGTTCAACTATAATTAATCTTAATCACTTTAATATTAAATCTTATTAAAATAATAGAATGTTTATTTATAAGATAAATATTAAATTTAATTTAATATTAAGATAATCACTTAATATTAAATTAATAAAATAATATTAAGATAATTGTTAAATTAAATTCAATATTAAATTATTAAATTAATATCATTTTTGGAATAATTAATCTGAAATCAATTTCTTTGGTAGAGTCCCACTAGGAGTGTAACTCTTCCACTGCTCAACCACCAATGACCAACCATCACCGGCCACCAGGATCCCGCCGTCGTAGCCATCCATACCACCGTGTTTGGTGATACAAGTACGACACCCTTACAGCACCCCAAGTCGGTTCGGCTACTACTGGTTCGGACCAGGTCAATGATGACCCGACCGATCTAGTCTAGCCATCGGTTGCATCATAGGGCCCGCTTTACATACCGAGTGAGTAACAAAAAGAAACGGGGGAGCAAAAGGTTGACAAAATCCCCACAGAGAAAGACACCCAGCAAATAAAGCTAAGGTGGTTTTACTAGACGATGCTCCTCAACGGCAACCATAACGACTAGATCTGAGGCTTCCTCTACCCAAAAGCGGTCCTCGCCTCGCAGTAATCCATCATGAGCCATTGCATGTGCAACCCTATTTTTGGATCAACCAATATATTGGAAACGACAAACCCTAAAGGCCTTAGAAAGCTTGTGACATCCCAAATTAGGGCCTAGCTAGAATAGTGGTTTTGAGACCACAAACCCAAGATAAAAATAATTATTTTATGATTCTTATGAGGTTTATGTTATGAATGCATGCTTGTGTGAAAGTTTCATGAGGAAATTCTATGCATAAAATGTCTAATTGCATTTTGCGGACCAAATTGAATAAAAGACAAAACTTGCATTCTAGAAGCTTTAAGCATGAAATTGCTTTAGATTATGAATTAGAGGGTCCTAATTAGAACTTTTACCAATCTCTATATTTTGGACAAAAATGGGCATGCATAGGAAAAATTGGAAAGAAAAAACCCTAAGGGCATTTTGGTCATTTGGTAATAAAAAGAATAAAAAGGGAAAAATCAAGTGAAAATGTTGTCCATCTTCCTCCTTAGCTGCCAAAAATACCAAGACTCCATAGCTAGGGTTTTGTTCAACATTTTCAAGCTTAATAGTAAGTGTTTCCCTATCCCGTTTTTAATGTTCTTTGTAATTTTGAAGTCTCGGTAGCATGATCTATCTATTTCTAGCTTTATTTTAAGCTAGGGTTTATGTTTGAAAAATTACCCATGTGTGACATGCATGTGTTTTGTTGATTAATGGAGGAATATGAATGTTTGAGACATGGTAAACATCTTTTGCTAGGTGATTTTAAGTGAAAATGGCTAAAAATGGTCTAACTTGTAAAGTTTGTAAAATGGGTAGAGAGATGTATGATATAATGGGAAATATGAGCTGCTATGAGCATGTTATGAGTTCGGCTAGGATTGGATAACAAGGAAAATGTATGCATTTTATTTTTACGAGCCTAAGGACTAAATCGTAAATAAGTGAAAAGTTAGGGATAAAAGGGTAATTGTACCAAAGCATAAGTTATGGATTGATTTGAAGAATGTGATTAATAAATGAGTTAAATTTGGCATTATAGATCAAGAAAGACGTGAATCGAGTCCCGATCAAGGGAAGAATAAAGTATATGACGATTAGATTCGATTATAATCATTTTGTACTGAGGTGAGTACATATGTAAATAATATGACAATATGATATGTTTTAATGCATTGATATTGCATGGTTATCATTATGCCATTATTGTATATGTTATGTTTACTGATGACATTGCAAGCATGAGAAAAGTTATGGATGTTATTCCGACATCACGAGTAAGTGCAACCAAAATTTCCATGTACAAGCGAAGAAAAAATCTCGTTTGAACCTTAGGAATGATTTAGGATACAAGTGACATGTCACTAGGAGATTTAAAAGTCTGAACTTGTTGAGCGGTCTAAGTTTGTGACGTATATGATATCCGAGCTTGTTGAACGGTCCTAGTTCATGAAACATGTGGTCAATCCGAATTTGTTGAGCAATCCAAGTTCGTGAGATATGTAGCATATGAGCTCGTTGAGTGGTCAGAGTTCATTACGAGCATCTGAGCTCGTTGAGCGTTCCGAGTTCAAAATGGATGCGACAACTATTATTGGGTTTTACCCATGTTTATATGGCACTCATGTGCAAGTTTCTGTGTATCCCATGGTATTCCAAGAGTTCAACGGGTAATTCAATGGGAAAACCAATGAGAAGTTTGGCAATTGATATAAAGAATGATGTGATGAAAGCCTCGAGGTGGGCCAGGTAAATTTACTTAAGATGCTACGAGTATGTACAGGTACGTACATTATTCTCATATGTAATGCCATGCTAAAAGATGACATGTGACAAGAAAGTGAATTCGTATGTGTATATGTGATTACCAAATAAGTAAGTCAAAAAGGTTTGAATGATGAGAAATTGTGAATATGTTCCTATGATTTTGCATGATGATGCATGTTACTATTGCATATTATTTGTATATGGACTTACTAAGCTTAAATGCTTACTCCCCTCTCATTTTCTTCCCTGTAATTCTGCCAAGCTAGCTCGGGGGTCGGACATTGTCGGAGCATTCGATCACACTATCAAAAGATCATTTGGTATAGTAAATGTATTATTTTGAGTATGGCATGTATAGGGGACTTGGTTATTTTGTGATATGTGTCATGTTATTTGGTGAAATTGTGAAGGCCTACGATGATGATGATGTATTTGTAATAGCCATGTGATATGGCTTATATTTGATCATTGGGTTATAATTCTAATTACCCATGCATGCATGTGATAATGCCTCGATGATATGATAAATTGTTGCTTGATGAATGCATGATAAGGTAAAGATGGCTTAACGAATTAATATGACTATGGACATGAATGCAAAATCTGAAGCTAAGGTAACTAGTTCAATATTGCAAGAAATTGGTGTGGAATGATTCCAAATCGTATAATAAAATGTATGGGCTATAAGATGACATTACGTTGGTATGGAAGTGCTATGGGATTGAAGATTTGAGTGACAAAATATGCCATGTTGCATGTTATGACTTATGTCTAAGTGTATGAATGAATGAGGGTGACTAATGGCATGGAAAATAGCCTTAAAATAGTCAACATGGGTAGACACATGAGCATGTGTCTAAACCGTGTGTGACACAGGGTCTACCTACGGGCGTGCTGAGTAGCCATCTATCCCCTGCACCTTAATTTTTGCAAGTCAGTATGCATGGTAGTACACGCACGAGCAGAGACACGGCCGTGTGTCTCAACCATGTAGAGGACACGACCTAGTACACGGGCGTGTGCCCTGGCCATATGCCTCAAAATGAATGATGATGTCATAAACATAATGTCCAATTTTTTTAACAGGGGCAATCACACGGGCGTGTCGAGGCTGTGTGAGGGACACGGGTCAAGGACATGGGCGTGTGCTCGACTGTGTGAAAACCCTTGTAGGTTCGAAATGAAAAATAATTCCACACGGGTATCGGACATGGGCGTCTACAGTACCTCCACACGGGCGTCTGCAGTACCTCCACACGGGCGTGTGAGGTTTAAGTATAAAATTTTTTCTAAACTTTTCTTTAGTTCTCGGTTTAGTCCCGAACCACCCCGAGGTATGTTTTAGGCCTCGAAGGCCTGTATAAAAGACGATATGCATGTGTTTGAAAAATTTTAATTTGGATGAAATTTTATGGCCCAATTTTGCATGTTCATGCATGTTTAAGTCCGGTAATGCCTCGTACCCTGTTTCAGTGTCGGATACAAGTAAGGGGTGTTACATTTAGTGGTATCAGAGCTATGGTTTAGTCGATTCTCGGACTAGCCTAGCTTGTTCGAGTCTAGCTATACATGTCATACGTATGTGATGATAGTATGACGACTCCTGGTAGTATTAAAATGTGTTTTCATATAGCAAATGGATCCCGACCGAGCAGTGGCAGATGATGTAGAAAGTAACACGCCTGCTCCAGCTGAAGGAATGGTGCCCTCTGAAAGTAGACCTGAAACTGTTAGTAGAAGAGATAGGGGCAGAGAAGCCTTTCTCCACATGATGAGCGCTTGGGAGACAGAGTTTGTTCGTACGAAACCTAATGCTCAACCTCCCCCACCTCTCCCAAATCCTCAACCCGCACTCGTGATGCCTCAAGGTATGGAATTTATGAGATTTTCTGGAACACCGGTTGACAGAATTCGAAAGTAAGGTGCTCAGGAATTTAGGGCAAATGCTAATGATGATCCTGAAAGGGGCAGAGTTCTGGTTAGAGAATTCGATACGGGTTTTTGATGAATTATCTTGTACACCCGAGGAGTGCTTAAAATGTGCCATATCCTTATTGAGAGTTGCAACGTATCACTGGTGGAGAACTCTGATATCGGTGGTACCTCTAGAGAGATTTACTTGGGTTTTTTTTCAAGAAGAATTTCGAAAGAAGTACATTAGTGAACGGTTTATAGATCAGAAGCGTAAGGAATTTCTGGATTTGAAACAAGGCCGTATGACAGTTAGCGAATATGAGAGAGAATTCCTCAGACTTAGTAAGTACGCTCGGGAATGTGTATCTTCTGAAGCTAAGATGTGCAGGAGATTTGAAGATGGTCTTAACGAGGATATAAGGACATTGGTGAGCATTCTTGAGTTAACAGAATTTGTGGTACTTGTTGAACAGGCTTGTAAAACTGAAGAGTTGACAAAAGAAAGAGGAAAGTCGAGTCTGAGGCTAGAGACACTAGAAAAAGGTATATGAGTAAGTCATTGCCATCTCAGTTTAAGAAATCTAGAGAGGTGTACTCTCGTCCACATGCACCAGCTGGGTATTCATACGGGAACCATAGAAAGCAGAATTCGGGTTTTAGATCTCAGGCTACATCCATGGCAAGTGTGGGTAATGCTAAACTTTCCAGAGCTAAATGCCAACAATGTGGTAGACATCATTCTGGTAATTGTAGAGTGAGTGAAGGATCTTGTTTTAGATGTGGTTCTCTAAACCACTTTATTAAAGATTGTCCTTAGAGGATAGAGAAAGAAAGAATTCAGAATGTTAGGTCGAGTGGTGTAGTTTCTAAGGGAAGACCTCTGAGAAATACCGGGAATGGGTCCTGTAGTAAGAATGTGACAAGAGAAACAGTAGTGAGATCTAAAGCTAGGGGTCCAGCTAAAGCCTACGCTATACATGCACGTGAAGATGCAACTTCTCCTGATGTAATTACTGGTAAATTTTCTCTCTATGATACTAATATTATTGCTTTGATAGACCCTGGCTCTACTCATTCATATGTGTGTATGAAATTGGCATCTAGTGTGAATATACCTGTCGAGTCTACAGAATTTATGATTAAAGTGTTGAATCTATTAGGAAAGTATGTGATAGTTGATAAAGTATGTAAAAAGTGCCCTTTGATGGTTAGAAGCCATTATTTTCCGGCCGACTTGATGTTGTTTCCGTTTGATGAATTTGATGTCATACTGGGTATGGATTGGTTGACACTATATGATGCTATAGTGAATTGTAGATAGAAAGTTATGGAATGGAAATGTCGGTGAGATTCTTCGGGCTGAATCAGATGATGTAGGTAAGTCGCCAATGGTAATTTCAATGACTGGTCAGAAATGTATGAGAAAAAGGTATGAAGCTTATTTGGCATATGTATTGAATACAAAGGAATCTGAGTTGAAAATCGAGTCAGTGTCAGTTCTGTGTGAGTACGCAGATGTATTCCTAGAGGAATTGCCAGGTTTGCCTTAAAATAGAGAAATTGAGTTCGGTATTGAACTAATGCCAAGGACAACACCTATTTCTATTGTTCTGTATAAGATGGCCCCGACTGAACTAAAAGAATTGAAATCACAGTTGCAAGAGTTGACTGACAAGGGTTTTACGAGACCGAGTTTTTCACCATGGGGTGCTCATGTATTATTCGTGAAAAAGAAGGATGGTTCTGTGAGGTTATGCATTGACTACCGACAGCTCAATAAGGTAACAATTAAAAATAAGTATCCTCTTCCATGGATTGATGATTTATTTGACTAGCTGAAAAGAGCGACATGGTTCTCTAAGATAGGCTTGAGGTCCGGATATCACCAGTTACGAGTTAAAGAGTCTGATGTGCCTAAGACTGCTTTTAGAACAAGATCTGGTCACTAGGAGTTCCTTGTTATGCCATTTGGATTAACGAACGTTCTTGCCGTGTTTATGGATTTAATGAACCGAATCTTTCGGCCATATTTGGACAAGTTTGTTGTGGTTTTTATAAATGATATTCTGATTTATTCTAGAGATAAGGCAGAACACACCGAACACTTGAGAACTATTTTACAGATTTTGAGATATAAACAATTATATGCTAAGTTTAGCAAAAGCGAGTTTTGGCTACTAGAGATTGGATTTTTAGGCCACCTTGTTTCGGGAAATGGTATACGAGTCAATCCTAGTAAAATTTCTGCTATTGTCGAATGGAAATCGCCAAGGAATGTGACTGAAGTTAAGAGCTTTTTGGGTTTGGCTGGTTATTATAGATGGTTTGTGAAAGGATTTTCTATGATAGCCACTCCTATGACGAAGCTACTTCAAAAGGATGTCAAGTTTGAATGAACAGAGAAGTGCCAACAGAGTTTTGAGAGGCTGAAGGCATTATTGACAGAAGCACCAGTGTTAGTGCAACCGGAGTCAAGGAAAGAGTTTGTGATTTACAATGATGCGTCCTTGAGTGGACTAGGTTGAGTGCTTATGCAAGAAGGCAAGGTAGTAGCTTATGCCTCGAGACAATTGAAGCCACATGAGAAAAACTATCCTACGCACGATCTAGAGTTGGCTGCTATTTTTTTTGCTCTGAAGATTTGGAGACATTATTTGTTCAGAGAAAAGTGTCATGCCTATATAGATCATAAAAGTATTAAGTATTTGATGACTCAAAAGGATTTGAATTTGAGGTAGTGAAGATGGCTGGAGTTGTTGAAAGACTATGAGCTCGTGATTGATTATCACCCCGGTAAGGCAAACGTGATTGCCGATGCCCTGAGTAGAAAGTCTTTGTTTGTGTTGAGAGCTATGAACGCACGGTTGAACCTATTCCATGATGGTACAATTTTAACAGAGCTAAGAGCTAGACCGACCTTTCTTAGACAAATTTGTGATGCTCAGGAAGTTGATAAAGAGTTACAAGCTAAGAAAGCTCAGTGTAAGTCGAGCAGCGTGTCAGATTTTCAGATAGATTCCGATGGTTGTTTGAGATTTCATGATAGAATCTGTGTTTCGAAGAATGATGAGTCAATTCATAATATTTTGCATGAGGCTCATAATAGAAGCATGCCAGTTCACCCAGGTAGCATGAAAATGTATTGGTGGAATGGTATGAAAAGAGATATCTCTGAATTTGTATCGAGAGGCTTGATTTGTTAACAAGTAAAGGCTGAACACCAGGTACCTTCAGGTTTACTCCGACCTATTTTAGTTCCTGAATGGAAATGGGACCGAATCACTATGGACTTTGTGATAGGCTTGCCATTGACACCGAGAAAGAGAGATACCGTATGGGTTGTGGTTGACAGATTGACTAAATCGGCTCATTTTATACCGGTACGTGTTGATTATTCACTTGATAAGTTAGCCGAATTGTATATTTCTAAAATTGTGAGACTTCATGGAGTGCCTTTATTGATTATTTCGGATAGAGATCCAAGATTCATTTCTCGATTTTGGAAGAAGTTACAAGAAGCATTGGGTACGAAGCTGAACTTTAGTACTATTTTTCATCCACAAACTGATGGACAATCCGAGAGAGTGATTCAAACACTTGAGCACATGCTCAGATGTTCTGTTCTTGAATTCCAAAGTAGTTGGGAAAAATACTTACCTTTGGTTGAATTTGCCTATAACAATAGTTATTAATCGAGCTTGAAAATGGCACCTTATGAAGCATTGTATAGATATAAATGTCGTACACCGTTGTATTGGACTGAGCTTAAGGAGAATAAGATTCATGGAGTAGATTTAATTAAGGAGACCGAGGAAAAAGTGGAAGTAATTCGAGATTGTTTAAAAGCGGCATTGGATAGACAAAAGTTGTATGCAGATTTAAAAAGGAAAGAAATCGAGTATCAGGTCGGTGAAAAAGTTTTCTTAAAAGTGTCTTCATGGAAAAAGGTTTTGAGATTCGGAAGAAAAGGCAAGTTGAGTCCTCGATTTATAGGACCTTATGAGGTTACCAAAAGAATAGGGTCTGTTGCTTATCGATTGGCTTTACTGCCTAAATTGGAAAAGATTCACGATGTGTTTTATGTATCCATGTTGTACCGATATAGATCCAACCCTTCTCATGTGATTGTACCGACAGAGGTGGAAATCAGACCAGATATGACTTATGGTGAGAAACCAGTTAAAATCTTAGCTCGGGAAGTTAAACAATTAAGAAACAAAAGTGTTGCTCTTGTGAAAGTTTTATGGCAAAGACATGGGGTTGAAAAGGCTACATGGGAAGGAGGCTATGAAGAGACAATACCCAAAACTTTTTATCGGTAAGAATTCCGGGGGCGAAAATCCCTAAAGAGAGAAGAGTTGTGACATCCCGAATTAGGGCCTAGCCAGAATAGTAGTTTCGAGACCACAAACTCGAGATAAAAATAATTATTTTATGATTCTTATGAGGTTTATGTTATGAATGCATGCTTGTGTGAAAGTTTCATGAGGAAATTCTATGCATAAAATGTCTAATTGCATTTTAAGGACCAAATTGAATAAAAGACAAAACTTGCATTCTAGAAGCTTTAAGCATGAAATTACTTTAGATTATGAATTAGATGGTCTTAATTAGCAATTTGACCAATTTATATAATTTTGGACAAAAATGGGCATGTATAGGAAAAATTAGAAAGAAAAACCCTAAGGGCATTTTGGTCATTTGGTAATAAAAAGAATAAAAAGGGAAAAATCAAGTGAAAATTTTGTCCATCTTCCTTCTTAGCTGCTGAAAATACCAAGACTCCATAGCTAGGGTTTTGTTCAACATTTTCAAGCTTAATAGTAAGTGTTTCCCTATCCCGTTTTTAATGTTCTTTGTAATTTTGAAGTCTCGGTAGCATGATCTATCCATTTCTAGCTTTATTTTAAGCTAGGGTTTATGTTTGAAAAATTACCCATGTGCGACATGCATGTGTTTTGTTGATTAATGGAGGAATATGAATGTTTGAGACATGATAAACATCTTTTGCTAGGTGATTTTAAGTGAAAATGGCTAAAAAGGGACTAACTTGTAAAGTTTGTAAAATAGGTAGAGAGATGTATGATATAATGGGAAATATGAGCTGCTATGAGCATGTTATGAGTTCAGCTAGGCTTGGATAACAAGGAAAATGTATGCATTTCATTTTTACGAGCCTAAAGACTAAATCGTAAATAAGTGAAAAGTTAGGGATAAAAGGGTAATTGTACCAAAGCATAAGTTATGGATTGATTTGAAGAATGTGATTAATAAATGAGTTAAATTTGGAATTATAGATTAAGAAAGACGTTAATCGGGTCTCGATCGAGGGAAGAATAAAGTATACGATGATTAAATTCGATTACTATCATTTTGTACCGAGATAAGTACCTATGTAAATAATATGACGATATGATATGTTTTAATGCATTGATATTGCATGGTTATCATTATGACATTATTGTATATGTTATGTTTATTGATGACATTGTAAGCATGAGAAAAGTTATGGATGTTATTCCGATATCACGAGTAAGTGCAACCGAAATTTCCATGTACAAGTGAAGAAGAAATCCCGTTTGAACCTTAGCAATGGTTTAGGATACAAGTGACATGTCACTAGGAGATTTAGAAGTCCGAACTTGTTGAGCGGTCTAAGTTCGTGACGTATATGATATCCAAGCTCGTTGAGCGGTCCGAGTTCGTGAAACATGTGGTCAATCCGAACTTATTGAGCGGTCCAAGTTCGTGAGATATGTAGCATCTGAGCTCGTTGAATGGTCCGAGTTCATTGCGAGCATCCGAGTTCGTTGAGCGGTCCGAGTTCAAAATGGATGCGACACCTATTTTTGGGTTTTACCCATGTTTATTTGGCACTCAGGTGCAAGTTTCCATGTATCACATGGTATTCCAAGAGTTCAACGGGTAATTCAATGGGAAAACCAATGAGAAGTTTGGCAATTGATATAAAGAACGATGTGATGAAATCCCCAAGGTGGGCCAGGTAAATTTATTTAAGATGCTACAAGTATGTACAGGTACGTACATTATTCTCATATGTAATGCCATGCTAAAAGATGACATGTGACAAGAAAGTGAATTCGTATGTGTATATGTGATTACCAAATAAGTAAGTCAAAAAGGTTTGGATGATGAGAAATTGTGAATATGTTCCTATGCTTTTGCATGATGGTGCATGTTACTATTGCATATTATTTGCGTGTGGACTTACTAAGCTTTAATGCTTACTCCCCTCTCATTTTCTTCCTTCTAGTTCTGCCAAGCTAGCTCGGGGGTCGGACGTTTCAGAGCATTCGATCACACTATCAAAAGATCATTTGGTATAGTATATGTATTATTCTGAGTATGGCATGTATAGGGGACTTGGTTATTTTGTGATATGTGTCATGCTATTTGGTTAAATTGTGAAGGCCTACGATAATGATGATGATGATGATTTGTTTGTAATAGCCATGTGATATGGCTTGGAAAATAGACTTAAAATAGTCCACACGGGTATACACACGGGCATGTGTCTAAACCGTGTGTGACACACGGTCTACCCCACGGGCGTGCTGAGTAGCCGTGTGTCCCCTGCTCCTTAATTTTTGCACGTTAGTATGCATGGTAGTACACGCCTGGACAGAGACACGGCCGTGTGTCTCAACCGTGTAGAGGAAACGGCCTAGTACATGGGCGTGTACCCTGGCCATGAGCCTCAAAATGAAAGATGACGTTATAAACAAAATGTCCAGGTTTTTGGATACGGGCAATCACACGGGCGTGTCGAGGCAGTGTGAGGGACACGGGCTAGGGACATGGGCGTGTGCTCGGCCGTGTGAAAACCCTTGTAGATTCAAAATGAAAAATAATTCCACATGGGTATCGGACACTAGTGTGTCCAAAGCACACGGGCGTGTCCAGTACCTCCACACGGGCGTGTGAGGTTAAGTATAGAAAATTTTCTAAACTTTCCTTATTTTTTCAGTTTAGTCCCAAACCACCCCGAGGTATGTTTTAGGCCTGGAAGGCCTGTATAAAGGATGATATGCATGTGTTTGAAAAGTTTTAATTTGGATGAAATTTTATGGCCCGGTTTTGCATGTTCATGCACGTTTAAGTTCGGTAATGTCTTGTACCCTGTTTCGGTGTTGGATACAGGTAATGGGTGTTACAAGGATCATTGGTTTACTAGGTAAACGCATTAATCTCCAAAAAATCCTCAGCAGTATAAATAATTTTATCGATTACTGATCTGGTGATACAGATGATATGGGTGAATGCAAAAGAGGATTGTAAAGTTTGTTCAAGTCGTGGATTTGACTTAGAGCTCTAAACGTTTAGAAAGAAACTTGGATTTTGACACAACTTGAAACGCAATCAAATTCAAGCTAGATAAAACAATTAAAATAAATAAATAAGATAATTAAAAAGAATAATAAATCTACGATTAAAACAACAAGGAAGAAAAGAAAGGAGATACATGAAAGTATAGAACGTGACATGTTGATGTCCTAAGAAGCCTTGGAAACATGAAGAATTCACAACCTCCTTCAAGCGACTCTAATTTTCCCTCAAAGTTAGAAAACTTGGCAAGAAAAAGTTCGAAGATGATCCCCACAATCTAAAAAAGATTGTTAAAACTCTTCTAAAAGAAACTTAAGAGAAATTCTAGAGAAATTCTTGAAAAGAAAAACTCAAAGAGAATTTATTAACTCAAAAGAGAAGTTGAATAATAAAGAATTGAATGATTTTTGTACAATGTAAAGGCCAATATATAGGCCAACTAAATAAATTTAAATAAAACTTTGAAGTATATTAGAACTCTAACTAATCTAAATAAGAAGTAGTTTTAAACTAAACTTTCTTCCTAAATAACTTAAACTACTTCATAATTATTAAAAATTCGGACTAATAAAATAATAAAATAATAAGAGATGATAAATATAATATTGGGCTCATATATAATAAAAATTAAACCTAAAACCCAGACCTAATATGATCTAAACTCGAATTAAAAGCTCGAAACTTGTAATTTCTATTATAATTCCACTTATAAATCTTAACAACATTCACCTTAACAACATTCGATGGTGGAAGGGACCACTTGAAGTTTGCACTCTGGTTCGAACAAGGAACACCAGAAGTCAAAGCAGCAAGCTCCTGCAATAGCTACGTATGAAGACTACTAACTCCCCACCCCCTGGTTTGTACCCTCATGCACTAACTTATTACGGGCATACCAAATAGCCCATATTGTAATTGTTATTTTCGACCACTATGTGCTAGGCTGGCATACTGCAAAATTGCCTACACGTCTTTCTCATAAGCACAAAAATGGAAGACGTGATTCACATCCTCCACCACTAACTGGCATCTAGGACACTAGGGATCGTATGCAATTCTTTTTCCATATAAACATGACTTGGGTCTTGTTTAGTATTGCTTAAAAAATCACTTTTAGCTTGAACAGTACTTTTGGAAGAAAAACTGTGTCAAACAAGTTGTTTTTGGCTAAAATTTTTTACTTTTTAAATTTTGAAAAGCACTTATGAAAATGAGAAGCTAAACTTTTAGCTTTTCCTCTACAAAAAGCACTTTTGGTGCTTAATTATTTTTTTACCCCTCGAATAACATGATACTTTTCCTTTTTTTTTCTTGGTGATTAATTACAAATGTATTAAAATCATTAATTAAAAATAAAAAAATATTTTTTAAAATAACACAAATGTGTTAATATCTAATTACAAATATATAATGGTTATATTTAATTATTTAAAATATAATTTATCTATTCTAGTTAAATTTTATAAATAATTGATATTTATTCCTTAAAAATATTTAAAATTTATATTTATCAAACAATCAAATTATATTATGTACATAATTTTAAGTAATATATTAAACAAATTTTATAACTTAAATGTAATATTTAAAATTTTAATATTTATAAACTTATTATAATTAATTTAATAATAAATTTTGATTGAATTAAAAAATCGTAGAAAGATCAATATTTAATTGTATTATCATAGCTGAAACTCTATACAATAGCAAAAAAATCTTCAACCACCTTCACTCGTTCACACACACATAGATTTTTAATTTTAGGTATTACGATAAATTTAAATTTTAAATGTTTATTTCTTTTTATCAATTAAGCTTTATTTTTTAGTCACTTTTGCATTCAACTTTTTTTTTTGAAAGAAGAGCCTGTCACTTTATTAAGACAAACAGACCCCTAAAAGAAAACAAACAGACCCCTAAAAGAAAATAAACAGACCAAACAAAAAAAAAAAGAAAAGAAAAGCTCCACAATAGAGAACTCCATGATTAACCAGCAAGAATATGATTTACATCCAATCTGTTCGTGAATTTTACTTCTCAAGATTCCACACGAACTAACTATTGTTTAACGTTTGGTCATCATCTCTAGCTTAAATATCGTTTCTTAGGAAATTATTTAATAAGAGATGATCTTGAGTGTGTAACCATTGACTCAACACTCATTATGAACATGCTTTCATTTGTGAGTCATCATGGGACAATCTCTTTGAAAATCATGCATGACTAATTGTCCTTAAAAGGAAATCCCATCTGGTAAACCCACATGACAATGTTTACCTTGAGGTGCGATCAAGGTAGGAACCGGCTCGAAACTTTATCATGCTATCATTTAGGGGCCGTCAATGGAGGCCGTAGGTCTTGTTCAAGGACCTTCTCCCACTCAATATTTTAAAAACATGTAAGATTTTTTTATCCCAAATTTCAAGAATGATCATACAATAGTTCTAGTGGCATTCTCACCTAATCTAAATAACATGCTTCCAATATATGCATGGCATGCTATGGCAATTTTATAACATCCATTCATAAGAATCAATCAATCTTAAAACAAATAATTTTGATTCTCCACAATTTTACTTTTAATGGAAAAATCAAAGAAGTGAATCAGAACCGTGCACCAGGTAAGGTCCTAGGAAATGGAGGTGAGTCAAATTTGATCGCTTAAAAACCAAGTCTTTCCTAGCCAAAACCAATCCTAAACGTGCACCTTCTCATTACCACACTTCTCACAGCTATTGAATAACCTAAAGAAGTGAGTAAAACAGTACAACACATGTATTTTCTCATTGCCACACTTCTTATTTTTAATCGATCAACTGTGGATCATTTCATATATATCACAATTATAACATTACATAATATTATAAACAATTATAAAACATATATATAATGGGATAATTAATTAAAATAAAATTTTCAGCCAAGGTTTCCATAGTTCTATTTTTAGAAAATAAAAGGAAATATAAAATTACATAAATTTTCACCACAAGGCATTTCTTGGGTCTTCAACCCCTATCGTATCTTGTACTCATCATGGACTTCTTTTAAAAAAATTACATTTAAGTCCAATATGCGTTTCCGACTCACAAGAATTCTATGATTTTTTTAAAAAATAACCCTACGTGGAGATGCTAGTCCACAGCCCATTTCCTAAGAATCCCAACCTCGGCAAAAAACAATTATATAACAAATATATAATATCGCATACATTCCCATATATAACTCAAAACATGCATAAGATCTAAAAAATGTCACTTTCTATGTAATCAAATCATTCAAAAAGAAGAGAAATTTGTTTTGATCATCTGTCTATACTTATAGATAGAACACAACTTGGGTCATGATACCAATTGTTGGAAAAACGAGTTTTGGAAAACACAGCGGTAAATAAATTTAGGGAAAAACCAAAATTTTAATTTTTTTTCAAAACAAGATCTTGGTTGTGATATCTAAAGTAATAAACACTTAATCAAAATTTTACCTGTTAGATTTGTCTAGGATGAGCGCTTCAACCGAGTAGTCTTCTCCGCTATCCTCAAGCTCACATCTGCTAAGTATGGGTTCGCTTTGAATAAAAAAATTCACAAAAATTACCAGTGGGGTAATTTTACAATTTCTCTAAACTTTTGAGTCAAGTTTTAAATTAGAAAAATATCTCTAAATTTTTTTGAAATAATCTCTTTAGAGAATTTTCTCTCTACAACTTTCTCTTGAATTCAAGTGTGTGTAAATAATGTAACACCCCTAACCCGAATCCGTCGTCGAAATAGGGTTAGGAGCATTATTAGAGTTTACAAATCAAACAGACAAAAAATGCAAACATTTCATACCATATATCATTCATGTAAAAAAAATCAAAATCATACATATTGTCCCTTACACGAGCCTTTGAAGCCCAAATTACACATCATAAATAAATCGGGACTAAATCGAAAGCTCAGAAAATTTTTTGAACACATTTAATATTTTCAACATTGCAAGGGTCACACGACCGTGTGAATAGGCCGTGTAACTAACACGGTCAAGAGACACGCTCGTTTCTAAGGCCGTGTAACTCACTAACTTGCATTCGTTTAAAAGATACAAGGGACACACGGCCGTGTCACCTGGCTGTGTGTCACACACGGCTGAGACTGAAAATAGGCTATTTTACAAGTCATTTTTCTCACCCAACAAGGCATGTATCTACAACTATCATCATAAATGTAAACAAGCTATATTATAGCATCCAATACAAGTAAAAATAAAGTCTTAAATATATATAATATCTTCACATACAACCATTATTCCTTCAGGTACCTCGGATGACAGATTATAACATGTGTGTTTATGTATTCAATATATTCATATGTATAAAAAACTTATATGCATAATTGTGCCTAAGGTTTACCAAGCTAATTTGCATAATTTCAAACCAAATCACTTACCAACCAAAACATACCAAAACAAATGTATATAAATGCACATTTAGCTAACATTTTACCTTTCACTATACAACCATAAACCAACCCACACATTAACCATATAGGGCAAATATGTACAAACCAAAATGTGCCAAAACACAAGCCAATTAAGTGGCTAATATTAACAAAACTCATATAGGCCAACATTAACCAAATATCTATACATGCCATTATAACCAAAATCAAAATATCTAAAACTATCGATAGAACTGATGGATAATGTGATATAACTCCGACAAAATTTCCAACCCAATCAAGCTTTCGATAATCTGAAAAGTAAAGAAGAACAACTACGTAAGCAACGAATGCTTAGTAAGTTCATATAAACTTTAATCATATCAATTCATTTCAAATATAAAATTTAAGCATATAAAAAAAATAATCCAATATTGATACCACAATACTCATGAAGTTATATTCATTAATTCATAAGGTGAATAAATTCATAGTATCACTTATACATAGTATCCCTAGCTTAGTAGGATTTTATATAACTTTAACTCTTTCAAATTTCTTTATTTTCATTTGCATTTCTTTACTTACCACACTTATTCCATATGCTTGACACACAAGTCATAATCATATCATTCAACCATGCTCATAAGCTAGTGCATTTAACCAAAGCCTTTTCAAATTGATCACATGATAAGTTATTTCATAAGAAATTGCATAATTTACGCCTTACCACTCTTTCATGAGCACTAGCATATTTTCACTTAAGTACTTACCATTTCAATGCATCATATAAATAAACATATTACCATTCAACCAATAGCTTGGCATTTGCCTAAGTATCAAGCAACAACACTGATTAGCGTACTTGCACATATTACATATAAATTCAATATTGATAAACTTATTTTCTCGACATGTTACACTTGAGTTTATTACTCGTCACAACATATATAATTTACTTGTATCAACATATTAAAGATAATCACATATTTACAAGTCATGATACATATCATTCTCTTGTTGTTTCTTCATAAACATATATAACTCATTTCATTATATCAATATTTCATGTACCATCATTTCCATATATTTCAGGTATATACCGGTAATAGTTCATTTCAAACTCATGTTATCTCATATTAGAACTTTTCCCGTTGAATCATTTAAATATAGATAGGTACACTTATTTCAGATCAATACTAAAAATAACCATAAGTCTTTCAATATTAATTTCATATGTCACTTACCAAATCTTTCCGAATCAGAGAACGGCTTACGGATATGAGTATATCATTTTCCTTGTGCCATAGTCCAACTATGGTCTTACACATGCATTGCCATGGCCCTACCATGGTCTTACATTCGTAGTGCCATAACCCAGTTATGGTTTTATCATCACAATGCCATGGTCTTACATATAGTTACTTCCATGGTACAACCATGGTCTTACGTTCAAGGTGCCACAACCCAGTTATGGTATTTTCATTAAATTGCCATAACCCAGCTATGGTCTTACATATAAACACTGCCATGGTCCAACCATGGTCTTATCCATCAATTCATCCTTTGCCATAAAATGGTTGTACTCAATCCCGCGTTCCACTGGCTTTGAACATTTAATTCAATTTCATAATTCAATAATAATTTTATTTTAAATAATAGATATGAATAAATACATAATACCATTCATCAATTTAATAAATAAACATTAAAATTTAACTATACAAGTTTACCTAGCTAAATTGCAGAAACACTAAGATTTAGGGGTATTTTGGTAATTTTCTATTTTCCTCGATTTTCCACCCGATCTTGATATAAATTAATAATTTCATTCAATACATTAATTTAGACAATAAAAAAATTCATTTTATGCAATTTAATCATTTTTAAAATTTTTATAAAATTACCCCTAAAGTTTTACTTTTATTCAATTTAGTCCCTGAGCCCAAAACATGCAAATTTAACCATTTTTAATACAAATTCAAGCTAGCCAAATATTAATGGCATTCAATACAGTCCATTTTTGTAATAAATTCACAACAAAATCTTGTATTTTTACCATTTCAACAATTTAGTCCCTAATCGGGAAATTCATCAAAAATCACTTAATAAAATATTTTTAATTAACAACTAATATCTCAAATTCATCATTTAACATCAAGAATCATATATATTCATCAACGACAACATCCAAAATCTTCAACCAAATAAAAAAAAAGGTACAGTTTAGTTGGACCACTTAAGTCCCTTATTATTTATTAATCAAGCCATTTAGTCACATTATTATTATAATTAGCAAGTTTTGCACCTTTTTTCAATTTAGTTCTTTTTAATTAATTGACTACCAAAACGATAAAATTTTTCAACGAAACTTTAATACTACCTTAATCACACTCTGTAAATATTTATAATAATATTTACGGCACGGTTTATAGAAACGAGGTTCTGACACCTCATTTTCTAAAACTACTTAACCGAATAAATCTTTATAAAACACAAATTTCTAATTCAAAAACCTTTCTAAAACCATATTTGACCCATAAATATTAAATAATAATATTTATGGACTTATTTACCGGATTTGGTGGCTTCGAACTACTATTTTCAACATTACTGAAAATCGGACTGTTACAAATAATGACCCAATACTCTCTTTATATAGAGAGAGTTTAGAAAGTTTAACTATGATCAAACTTAACCACTTTAATATTAAATTAATAAAATGTTATTAAGATAAGTATTAAATTAAATTTAATATTAAACTATTAAAATAATAATATTTTTGGAATAATTAATCTGAAATTAAATTCTCTAGTAGAGTCTCAGTAGGAGTATAACTCTTCCAATCGTCGCCGACCACTAGGATACCACCATTGTAGCCTTTGGTACCGCCGTGTCTGGTGATACCAGTGCGACACCCTTACACCACCCCGAGCCAGTTCTGCTACTGTTGCTTTGATCCAAGTCAATAACGACAAGACCGGTCCGATCTAGCCACCAGTTGGATCTTAGGCCCCGTTTCACATACTAAACCCAGCTCAACCAGTTTTTGGGCCTTGGTCTAGATTTTGGGCTCCCAAGCCCAATTCACAATCTCAGGTCGAATTTTCAAGTTCAATTACCCATTGAGCTAATTGTTTGACTTGATAATTAACTTCCAAAAGATATCATATTAATATTAATTGATTTGATTAATTTAATTTTACTTTATCAAAATGAATGTTTCTAAAAATCACTTAGATTTTTCAAATTAATTTTTCACGAAAATTCTTTAATCAAATTCTCTAGTTGAATAGTTCTCACGACCACCTAATTTAATTCTACATCGAATAAATCGACTCAATTAAATTATTCCCAAAGTCATGGAATTTTCTTCTTATTCAAGTACAGTCTGATTGAGCTTTTGTTGAGCTAGCAAAGCGACCAATCGAATATATAAAATTAGGCTCTAGTTATCGCAATTATGTCTAGAAGCATCGTTCCGATAATTCGCAATTAGTTAATCATGGAGTCAGTCCACAAGAAGTACCATGATTAAAAACTCCTTATTGTATACTATTTACGAAAGCAATTCATCCAACTACTTTGTCCAATGATCTCGTCATTTGTGTGTTACCCTCATATGATATCCTTGATTCCTTTGAGTTAAGTTTGTTCACTCAATACTGATGGTCACTAAACTAACTAAAATTATAACAAAGGGAAGCAGACCTATCGAATAATAGTATAGCTATGGTGAGTCGGAAATATTGTATCCACGAGGACTAAAAGTACTAGTACTTGCTACTTTTCTATTATCTAGCCGATAAATTAAAGGATTGTTTTTAATCTAAAATTAACTAAACTAATTACTAATAACTCAACAGAGAATGAATTAGGAAAAGTAATCGAATAAAACCAATGAGATAGACAATACCTAGGAAAGAATCCACCTAGACTTCACTTATTATTCTGAATCTAAATTAGACGATTTATTCACTTATGCCGTGATCCATAGAAATTCCTAAATTATGTTAATATCTCTTTCAAGAGTAAGAACAACTGACTCTAGGTTGATTAATTGAAATCTCTTTCTAATTAAAACTCTTATTGTCACATTAACTCTATCTATGGATTCCCCTATCAGATTTGACTCTAATCTGATAGATTTATGTCGTCCTACTTCTAGGATTGCATGCAACTCCACTCAATTATGCTAGATCTACTCTTAAAGAGGGACTTTTGCTCCACTAAAATAAGCACATTAAGCATGAATTAAGATCCTAAAAATATTAAAACACAAAATAAGCATACATAATTGAGAACAAGAATAAAGTATTTATCATGTAATTCAGAAATCAAATAATAAGATTCATATAGGTTTCATCTTCCGTAGGTATCTAGGGAATTTAGTTCAAATTCTGGAATAACACCATCTCAAAGTTAGGAAAACAACAAGACATAAAGAAATCCAAGAAAACTTCTAAAGAAATTAAACGGAGATCTTCAATCTTGAAGGAGATCCGCTTCTGAAATGAATCTGATGGCATTCTTCGAGTCTTTTCTTTGTTCTTCTCCGTGTGCTCTTTTAGGTCCTCTTCTACTGTCTATTTATAAACTTTAGAATGCTTAAAAAGCCTAAAAATTAGGTTTTTCTACGTGTTTGGGAAACAAAGAGCGATATCAACATGGGCTAGCACATGGGCGTGTGGCTAGCCTGTGTGGATCACACGGGCGTGTGCCCAGCCTGTGTGGAAATGCCCAGGCAGTGTGGATCCTAAAAATAGCTCTTTTTTCCGATTTTGGCCCGTTTTTCTCTCTTTTTGCTCCCCTATGCTCACCTAAGTATAGAAACATGAATTTAAAAGATTAGGAGCATCAAATTCACTAATTTACATAATAAATCATCCAAAATGCATCAAGAATGGGATTTAAAACATGTTACTTTTATGGTTTATCAAATATCTGCACACTTAAGCATTTGTTTGTCCCCAAACAAAATCACTCAAATCACTCAAGAATGGGATTTAAAACATCCTCACTAAAGATTCACTCAAATCACTCAAAGTGTTTAAGGTTAAAAAATAAGAACTCAATAGTTAATCATGAAAAGTCATTACCATAGGCTTGCATGAAAATCAAATGTCCACCACTATAAAATGAGATGATACTCAAATCAAAAGGTCTTTAAGAGGTTGTAATGGGGCTTAGGTTAAGGGTGTGGAGAAAGGCTGAAAAAGATGCTTAAAATCTAGATCGAATTGATCAATTACCAAACTAGAAAAATAAACAAATACTGAATTAAAAACAATTACATCAATCAAAACTATTCAAGAATAATACGAGCTTCTTCTCAAAATATGAATTTAATTGTTCAAGCTCAATTATCATAAAACTAAGTAATAATCAATATATATATACATGTTTTTTTAGAACAATAAATAATAAGAAATAATTCAGCAACTGAAACAAAAGAGCATAGTTAGGCAACTATCCAAATCAAATCTCCACAAAAAAGGAGTCAATAAAATGGGAAAAATTCTCAACGAATAAAAAAAAAAAGAGTTATGGGTTATCATTAATGGGTAGATCAAGAAACGATGTTTTAGGCTCAAAGGGGTTCACTAAGGGTTAATTATGTAGGTAAGCTTTTTATGGGATAAGTGGGTTAAAACCTAAGTGTCTTTATCATCTTAGTATATCAAATCAAAGGTGTGGTCTCGACATGTATAATCAAAGCAATTTCTAGAATAACAAATCATTATTGAAACACTCATAACCAATAATAAAATGAGCAAGAAAAGTATATGCTCTAAAGGCTTAAAATTTCACAAAAAATTATGGTTTTGATGTCAAACTTGTAAATTTAAAACTTCAAGATAATACCTCAATTTAGGGAAACAACCTAAAATTTTAATTCTGAAAATCAACTTATCATGCTTGATTCTCTCATGTCTTAAAGTTTAAATAATTAATGCACAAATACCTATGAATTTAATCCAAAACACATCAATAAAATCATAAATTGATAAAAATTCATTCTAATAGTAATATGAGAAAATTACTTAAACACAAGACATAATTCAGGAATTTTCTAATAATCATATAAATAACCTTCCCACACTTATGATGTACATTGTCCTCAATGTAAAAACATAGATAATCATAGTATAATCAGAATATTATAAGAGAGGAAGAGAATTGAAACTACACTGTATATTGGATGAAATCCCCAGAATAGTAAAAAGAGGAATTGTAGACAAAACTAAATGTAGTGCATGATTCTGAACAACAAATAAGAAAATGAACACAAATGGTGTAGAAGATTAAAGGGTTACTAACCCGATTAGAAACAACCATAATATATAAAAATATATTTCAAAAGATTAAAAAACAAAATAAGTCTAATAAAATAAAAATAAAAATGAACATAAAAATAAAAATAAAAATAAAAATAAAAATAAAAGAAAAAAATAGACTCAATGGTTCTCATCATCAAACACGTCAGTGTCATAAGTCGTTGGCGTTGAAGAGGTGATATGGAGATGCTGACATATCTGTTGCAGTATCGCGTCAATACTATCAAACCTCTGAACGCAGTACTACTCGAAGCGAGTGAATTGCTCGGGGAGGTCCGCTAAAGTAGCAATAAAAAGAATAGGACGGTGACTTGAAGGTGAAGGCTGTGGTGGGTCCTCATGATGGAGAGGAACATTATTAGTGAAGTCTTCGAGTTCATTCTGAGCGTCAGAATGAAATAATCGATACTGGGAAGGATCCACTCCACGATACCACTCGATCATCCTCATATGAATCATGCTCGAGATTTCCTGTGGGGACAACTAGCCGACTAGGGTAAGTGTAGAGGACTACTCGAGTTTGTTGAAAAGACCGAAGTGTCGAGCAAGGTAAGTCACATAAAGGCCTAAACAGATAGGGCCATTCCTGTGGTGGTCAGTTTAATGGCGGAAGACTAAAGCGATGAAGTATGCCAAGTCAAAGATATGCCCAGTGCTCTCCCTCCTACCGGTCAAGGTGTGAGCTAAAAGAGCATGGAAGTACCATAAGGCTGGAGGAAAAGAGGTTGCTTTCAAGCAACTCACATCATAAAGTGTCTGACTCGCTGTATGCTATGTCCAACAATGTGATAGTGTGTAATAGATGTGCTGATATAGACGAAGGAAGTTTTCAGCACTCATGAACTCTTCAGTGTAGAATCCAATAACAGCACCGAACTCGGGGACACTCATCTGGCGCACCAAACCACCAAGTCAGAATGTGATGGTGCGTGGCTCGTCATGAGTGGTCATGACCTGTTGTAAAAGAAATGTCTCGTAGAACTCCAAAGTAAGCTCCATGTAGGTGGGCTCAATGATGGCGAAGAATCTGTCCCACGGAGCTGTGGCAATAAAGGTGCGAATATCATTAGCTAGGCAAACCTTCTCCAACGCGACCCAATCAATATATTGGCCTAGGTCTATTTGGCGTTGTCTAAGTAACTGAAATAGATCCTCCTGGGGGCCCGTAGAAAATCAGAAATAAGGGTGACGGGCCTCGATAGAGGCACTAGAAGAGGAGGTCGCGCCAGGGGTCTTCTGCTTTTTCGAAGCAGAGACGGTAACATTAGATTTTTCACGTATGTTAGTCATAGTGGATCTACAATAAAGTAATCAAAATATACTAAATGGACGAACCAACGTAAGAGATGCACGTTTGGAAAGAATAAAAATCTAGGGTGAAGATCCAAAATTGAACGAATTTAGAAATAGACGTGGAGCAGAATAAAATTAAGAAACAGCATGCTCTTACCAAACAAAACCTAATAATGAGCAATAATAAACATGAAGAAGCAGACTAGTAAGAATAAAATCAAAACACAAATCAAATCAACTAAAACAAAAGACATGCACAATACTGCTAAATAAAAGAAAATAAAATCAGATCAAAATAAATAGGAAAAATATCAACTTCAAGAAGAAACAAAGAATCAACAGTAAATGAACTTAATAAATAAGAGTACATAAAGAAATAAAGAAAATCAAATAAAAGAATAATAATAAAGAAATACTAAAAGAAATAATAATAATAATAATAATAATAGTAGTAGTAGTAGTAGTAGTAGTAGTAGTAGTAGTAGTAGTAGTAGTAGTAGTAGTAGTAGTAGTAGTAGTAGTAGTAGTAGTAGTAGTAGTAGTAGTAGTAGTAGTAGTAGTAGTAGTAGTAGTAGTAGTAGTAGTAGTAGTAGTAGTAGTAGTAGTACAAGTAGAGCAAATAGAATAAGGAGGAAGAGGAGGACAGTCAGGAAGGTGTTGGGATGGACACGCGGCGGCCGAGCGGGCGGTGGTGGAGCGATCATGAGGGTGTATTGTGTAACAGTGTGAAGGAGAGGTAAATGAAAGGGAGGGAAGGAAATGGGTTGTGTTGTGGTGAAAAGGGTGAGGAAGATGAGAGAGGCCGGGGGGATTCGGTTGGGTGTACGTGGGGTCAAGGTTGAGAAGGGAAGGGAAAGGGTGACGGAGGGAGAAGGGGCAGTCGAGGGTGGGATGACGGGGAAGGAACGGCGTGGGAGTGGGGGCTGATTGGTAGTGTGTGGTTTAAAGGGCATGCGAGGAAGAGGGAGGCCGAGGGGAGGAAAGGGTAAGGTGAGGCAGTGGCCAAAAAGGGTGAACGGCGGCTAAGGTTTTGATGTTTAGGAGTGGTGGCAAAATTTGAAACGAGGAAGAAGAAGACAAATTCTTAGAAAATAAAATTAGGGTTTGCTTTAAAAGGGTGACACGATCATGTTTAGGCCCGTGTTGGACCACACGGCCGTGTTACACACCCGTGTGGTTCTTTTTAAACCCGTGTGCATTTTAAAAACATAGGCCTAGTCTTCACATGGCCTTGGACATACTAGTGTGTTCAGGAAGTGCGACACATACGGCTGTGTGCAAACTCTTTCACTTCTCCCACGGCCGTGTGACCTACCACATGCCTATGTGGCTCGGCCGTGTCACGCACATGGTCGTGTACCTTGCCTGTGTAACTCACTGACTTATTTTAAAATTGAAAAATTTAGCTTCAGGTTTCACACGGCCTAGGACACGCCCATGTGTCCAGGTCGTATGGTCCACACAGCCGTGTCACACGCCCGTGTGGACTATTTTAGGCCGTATCTCTGTCAATTTTTAAAAAATTAAGTCCCAATATCCACACAGCCAAGCACACGCCCGTGAGTCACATGGTCGTGTTGCCCATTCGTGTAACTCATTGTTGATTTCTTTAAAATTTTAAAACTAAGTCTTAAGATTCCACACGGCCAAGGACACGCCTGTGTGTCTAGGCCATGTGGGTGAAAAACACATTTTTTTATTTTTAATTATTTTTTTATTTTAGATAATTTTTAAAAATATCATGAGATAAAATTAAGAAAATTAGCAGTGTTAATACTCGAGTTGCCCCTCGAGAAGCACTTATTTAAAGTCTAAGCTTAACTTACCTCATATTCGCACGATTCACGATGGTTCGTGGAGTCGAAACTCCTCTTTCTCAGTGTCAATTCTATTATCAAAATAAATTTTGGGTCGAGTAATATTTACCATGAAAGTGCCAAATTCAAAATGCGTTACCTCGACTATGCCGTATAGGAAGACATTCAGTACCGTAAAAGGAGTTGCTCCTTTTGCATTAAGTTCTAAAATGACAATTTGAGGATCTGTTTTATCTTACATTAGTTGGTCCCCAACCTTAAATTGGTTCGTTCCATCCTTATGTTCGTCATGGCATCACTTTGGTTTTGCATCGTGTATTCTCGGTTTCTCCTTGACATGTGTCCACCATTCATCTAGTTCATTGATCTGTAGCATTTATTCTTCATGAGTCGTTCTGTTTCTGTCACATGGACTAGAACGTGGCTCCATAACATTTTTTCGAAGGGTTTCCTGCAAATAAGTTTGAGCCATAATGTTATTTATACTAACAGAACTCGTATAATCATCTCTATCTTTAGATGCATTAACAGAATCATGAGCTTGGAGTGTAATTGTGTCATCACCTTCACGAAGTATTAGTTCACCCGTACCAACATCAATAATAGTTCTGGCAGTTGTTAAAAAGGGTCGTCCTAAAATTAAAGGTACGTCACTATTCTCATCCATGTCTAAAACAACAAAATCAACTGAGAATATGAATTTATCAATTTTAACGAGAACATCTTCAATAATAACCCTAGGAAATCTAATTGCTCTATCTACTAATTAAATACTCATTCTAGTTTGTCTGGGTTTCCCAAGACCTAGTTGGTTAAACATTTTATAGGGCATGACATTAATAATCGCCCCTAAATCAGCCAAAGCATTATTAACATTTAAACTACCAATAAAATAAGGAATAGTAAAACTCTCTGGATCTTTCAATTTATTGGGTAATTTATTTTGTAGAATGGCTGAGCATACTACATTTAGCTCTACGTGCAGCGAATCATCTAACTTCTATTTGTTTGCCAAAAGCTCCTTTAAAAATTTAACTAAATTGGGCATCTGCGAAAGAGCTTCAATAAACAGTAAGTTGATATGTAACTTTTTCAAGGGTTTAAGAAATTTACCAAATTGTTCATTTGTGTGGTCTTTTTTTTATCGCGTTGGGATATGACACACGAGGTTTATATTCTTTACCGACCTTTTTTCTCATTTTGGCTTACCTCAACCTTACATTTACTTACCAAACTTTCTTGCCTCTATTCTAGTTTAAATTCAACTAACCCTTTTTCATCTCACACAGTAATTGCATGAAGTTACTCCCTTAGGTTAGTTTCAATGTTGCTAGGCAAGCTACCTTGTGATCTTCTGAAATTAACTTTACAAGTTGACCGACTTGATTCTCAAGTCCTTGAATCGACGCCTATTAATTTTTAAGTGCGGTTTTAGTGTTTTAGAAGTGGATTTCTGACACCGAAATAAACTTTGTCAGCATCTCCTCAAGGTTTGGCTTTTTCTCTTGTTGGTAAGGTTGCTGTTGAAATCCTAGAGGGAGTTGTGGTCTCTGGTTTCCTTGACCACCCTAAGAGAAATTGGGATGGTTCCTTCAACCTACATTATAAGTGTTATTGTAAGGATTATTTTAAGACCTAGAATTATTACCCATATAGTTAACTTGTTCGTGCTCTGTGCTAGGACCGTAGGGTAAATATTCTGGATTGTTCATTCCTTCTCCATTTGCATCGCATTGCGTCGCCAGATGTACCTGTGTAGAACCATATAAACCATCAATTTTCTTACTTAAAAGTTCTACTTGATTCAATAACATGGTAATCGCATCTACGTTAAAAAAACTAGCTATTTTTGTCAGCTTTGTCCTCATGACTTGCCATTAATAATTATTCAGTAACATCTTTTCTATAAACTCGTAAGCCTCTTCAGGTGTTTTATTATTCAGAGTCCCACCGGCGGCTGTATCGGTCAATTTCCTAGTTGAGGGATTCAAACTGTTATAAAAGGTTTGAACCTGTAACCATAAAGGTAACCCATGGTTGGGGCACCTTCTCAATAAAATCTTATACCTCTCCCATGCATCATATAGGGTCTCTAAGTCCATCTGTACAAAGGAAGATATATCATTCTTCAACTTAGCTGTCTTAGCCGGTGGAAAGTACTTTAGCAAAAATTTTTTGGTCATTTGATCCCATATAGTGATAGAACCTCATGGTAAAAAGTTCAACCACTGTTTAGCTTTATTCCTCAACGAGAAGGGAAACAACCGTAGGCAAATGGCATCATCAGAAATGCCATTAATCTTGAAAGTGTCACAAAATTCCAAAAAACTAGCCAAATGAATATTTGGATCTTCTTCTCGTAAACCATCGAATTGAATAAATTGTTGGATCATCTGAATAGTGTTCGACTTCAGTTCAAAGTTATTCGCAGTAATGGTAGGTCTCACAATACTTGATTTAGCCCCAGTTAGAGTGGGTTTGGCATAATCGTACATAGTACGAGGAGCAGGATTCAGATTTACAGGATTTGCAACAACCACAAGAGGTAGCTGATTATTTTAATTTTCAGCCATCTCCTCAATAATATCAATGACATCCTCTTACTCTTCCACTATATTCTATCGATTTTGCCTTCCTTTTCTACAGTTTCTGCAAGTTGTACTTTCAATTTCTCTGTCAAATACAAAAGGTCCCGACGGGTTTCTCCTAGTAATAAACTAATGGAACCTGCCAGAAACAAACAAAAGGAAAATTAGAAAACAAAAATTAAACTAAAAACAAAAATAAAATACAATAAAAATAAAAATAAAAATGACTAAATTAATAAAAATCAAGTATTCCTAATATTTTAGTCCCCGGCAATGGCACCAAAAACTTGGTGATCACTAAATTAACTAAAATTACGATAAAGGCAACCTCACCTATTGAATAATAGTATAGCTATGGTGAGTCGGGAATATCATATCCACGAGGACTAAAAGTACTAGTACTTACTATTTTTCTATTATCTAGCCGATAAATTGAAGGAATTATTTTTAATCTAAAATTAACTAAACTAATTACTAATAACGCAACAGAGAATGAATTAGGAAAAGTAATCGAATAAAATCAATGAGATAGGTAATACCCAGGAAAGAATCCACCTAGACTTCACTTATTATTCTGAATCTGAATTAGATGATTTATTCACTTGTGCCTTGATCCGTAGAAATCCCTAAATTATGTTAATATCTCTTTTGAGAGTAAGAACAACTGACTCTAGGTTGATTAATTGAAATCTCTTTCTAATTAAAACCTCTATTGTCGCATTAACTCAATTTATGGATTCCCCTATTAGATTTGACTCTAATTCGGTAGATTTATTGTAATAACCCGATTTATGGCCTAGTCGGAACAATGGTCTCAGGACCACAAATCCGAAGATAGAAAAATTATTTTTATTATTTTTATGAGGTTATGGTACTATTATATTAGTGCATGAAAAATTTGATGAGTTAATTTTAATGTTTTCAAGCCCGATTGCGATAAAGGACTAAATCGCATAAAAGATAAAAGTTGTATTTTAGTACCCAAATGTGTTATATAGCTAGAGAATCAAAATTTGGAGTATTTAAAGGGCAATTAGACCCTTTTTAGAGTGCTTGGTCGGTCATGGGAGACAAATTGGTCAAAAAATCCAAGTTTTGTTGGGTTTTGGTGGCTAATTTGACTAAAATAGGAATAAAATAAGAAAAAGATGATATCACCTTCTCATATTCTTCTCTATCATCGAAAATATCATCCAAAATATAGGTTTGAAAGCTCAAAAATCTGTAGCAACTTAAATCACTCATAAGTAAGTGATTTTAATGAGTTTTCTTCAAGATTTTTATATTTTTGAGACCCTTGAAGCATAAGCTTTCAAATGAGGGTGATATCTTACAAAATGGTCAAGAGTTTAGGATTTTGTCATGGATTTATTTGTGACATATTCTGATTTTTTATGGAAGAATATGAGTCCTAGTTGTGTTATAAACAACTTTTGTGAAAGGTGTTAGCATGAAAACACTTAAAGGGACTATTTTGCATAAGTTGCAAAATAGGTGGTAAGTGTGTGAAATAGTGAGAATTTGGGATTGCTCTAGTAGTAAAAGGAGTTTATCTAGGCTTGAAATACGATGAAATTCGATAAAAATTGATTTTCAAGCCTATGGGTAAAATGGTCATTTTGCCAAGGCCTAGGGGCAAAATGGTCATTTTACCAAAGTTGTGAATTTATGAATGCCTAATTGTGTTTAGTGACTAAATGGATGTATATTGTTATTATAGATCAAGATTTGCCAAAACCGAGCCTAGACTGGGGAAAAGCCAAGCAATCCGACTAAGCCGGCTAGTTAAGTACTTTTTGTAAACCAAGGTAAGTTGTATGTAAATAATATAACGACACTGTTAATACTTGTATTCATATTGTCATTGAATTGATATTGTACGAGTTGTTAAGTTATAAATTGGGAATGCCTTGTAATATTGAGATAATAGAAATATCCCGTTGAAACCTCAAGATATGAACTGGATATTTGTGCCAAGACATTGGGTGATTTATGCGCCAGTGTAAGACACATCTGGGACATGCTTCAGCCACATTATGAGAGCTAGTGTAAGACCATATCTGGGACATGGCATCGGTACAGAGATGAGCGCTAGAGTAAGACATGTTTGGGACATGCATCGGCCTCGACAAAGATAACAAGTGTAAGGTGTGTCTGAGACACGCATCGACTAGGAGTGGTGCTAGTGTAAGACATGCCTGGGGCATGCATCAGCATGCATAAATGAGAGCCAGTGTAAGACCATGTCTGGGACATGGCATCGACAATATATCCCATGTTGAAGGTTCATGGAATATCCAGTAGTATTCCAACGGTTCAATGGTGAAACTTATAGTTCAATTTTGATAAAGAAAGGATGATCATGTTGTGAATGTTACAAGTACTTATATGATAAGCATGAGTAACGAGCTTAATTTAGAAAATGAGACTCGAGTAGATGATGATGAGTAAGTTAAGTTATGTTTACCTTTGAGCTATAAGCATGCTATTAAATGGTGAGGTTGTAGTATAGTTATTTATATGCAACTTACTAAGCTTTATGCTTACTCCCTTTCCTTTCCTTTTTCTTTTAGTGTCACCAAGCTAGCTTAAGGATCCCTTAAAGTCAGAGATATCAATCACACTATCAGCTACAATACTCGGTATAGCTTGATTTATATTTTTGAAGGTGGCATGTATAGGGCTAGACTAGGATGTTGGATTAAGAGAATTATTTATGTATTTTGGCTTAAGTCAAAAGCCCTTCACTTTGTATCAAGCCTGGAATAATGGCTATTATTCATTTTGATGAATGCATATAATGTTCTTTCTATGGATGAATTGGTGTCCATTATGATGAAATTTGTATATTGAAATGATCTTGTGTAGGTTGTGCAAAATGGGTGACAAAATGGTTTGGAAGATAGCCTAGTTTGTCCACACGGGTAAAACACATGGGCGTGTGTTTAGGCCGTGTGTGACACACGGCTCACGCCCATGGGTGTGTGTTATGGCCGTGCATCCCCTGCACTTAAAACTTTAAAGTCATTTTAGTACACGGGCAAGCCACACAGCGTGTGCCCAGGCCATGCCATAAAGTCAGTATGTATGCTAGTAGTACACGGGTAAGAGACACGACTGTGTGTCTCGACCTTGTGAAGGACACGATTATAGGGCACGGGTGTGTGCTTGGGCCGTGTGGTTTTGACAGAATGCCCAGGTTTTCATACACGGGTTCGGGATATGGGCATGTCCCTAGCACACGGCCGTGTGTTCTATATCCACACGGGCGTGTGGAGTCTTGATGCATGAAACTTTTTTTAAGTTTTTCATGAGTTCTCAGTTGTGTTTTGAACCACCCCAGATCTATGATTTGGGCCTCGCAAGTCCGTATATGAGATAGATTGCATGTGAAAAGAGAAGTTTTTTTTTTAAAAAATTGATTGAAATTTTTTTATGGCCTGGTTTTGTACAGTTGGTTGAGTCAAGAAAGGTAACACCTTGAACCCTGTCCCGGCGTCAGATATGGGCGAGGGGTGTTACATTTTTATCGTCCTATTTCTAGGATTGCATGCAACTCCACTCAATTATGCTAGATCTACTCTTAAACAGGGACTTTTGCTCCACTGAAATAAGCATATTAAGCATGAATTAATATCCTAAAAATATTAAAACATAAAATAAGTATACATAATTGAGAACAAGAATCAAGTATTTATCATGTAATTCAGAAATCAAATAATAATATTCATATAGGTTTCTTCTTCCCTAGGTATCTAGGGAATTTAGTTCATAATCTGGAATAATATCATCTCAATGTTAAGAAAACAACAAGACATAAAGAAACCCAAGAAAACTTCTAAAGAAATTAAATGGAGATCTTCAATCTTGAAGGAGATCCGTTTCTAATCTGATGGCGTTCTTCGAGTCTTTTCTTCGTCCTTCTCCGTGTGCTCTTTTAAGTCCTATTTTACTATGTATTTATAAACTTTAGAATGCTCAGAAAGCCTAAAAATTGGGTTTTTCTGCTTATTTGGGAAATAGGGAGCGATATTAACATGGGCTGGCACATGGGTGTGTGGCCATCCCGTGTTAAATGCCCACGCCATGTGGATATTGAAAACAACTCTTTTTGTCTGATTTTGGCCCCCTTTTTGCTCCTTTCGCTCCCCTATGGTCACCTAAGTATAGAAACATGAATTTAAAGGATTAAGAGCATCAAATTCACTAGTTTAAATAATAAATCATCCAAAACGCATCAAGAATGAGATTAAAAATATGTTACTTTTATGGTTTATCAAATACAATGCTATTTTATCTCATTGTCACCATTGTATCTTCTAAATTATTAATAAAATCACTATCAACAAATGACTGTGATAAATTGCTAGTAAAGCCATGCCATACACAAGTCATGTACCCAACATACCGGCTATGGGCTCGATCATCTTTAGAGCATAAGCCTCCACTTATATCAAAGCACATAAGTTGCATACGCATGGTTAGTGGCTAATACAGGATTTAGGTAAATTACACCATAAATGTCACAAGTGAATTATTTCACAAACGGGTTCAAAATTAATTCATCTTAGGTCCTGTCCAGTATATCATTATACCAATGAATGCATCTATGTCTCTACTCATGGAGTTAACTGCTCTGATAGCCAAGACTAGCCATCTCGACAATTGGAGTGTTAGACGACATAATAATCTTTCTTAATATTTGAATCCAATGCTCACTTTAATTATTTTACGGGATTTCGGACTTATTTAGATTATCTACTAAAGTAAGTTGTCTTTCTCGCAATGTAAACGTTTTTTACAATGCCATTTATCTTCAATTTGAACTTTAGACAATAAATGAGCTAATATTTTCTTGCCACAATTTCGCTATGCATGCAAATATAAAAGACATAAATACAAAAGACATAATAGTGAAATGTGAAATTAAGTTTATTTATTTATTCATCGTTCAAATAAATAGAAAATAGTTACATGTTTACTAGAATATGGGCATATTTCCCAACAACTCGACCAATTCAGAGTAGAATCAAACAATAAAGATCCGAGTGAGCAACAAAAATGCAAAAGGGGTGCAAAAGGTTGACAAAATCCCCACAGTGAAAGACACCTAGCAAATAAAGCTAAGGTGGTTTTACTAGACGATACTCCTCAGCAGCAACCACAACGACCAGATCTAGGGCTTTCTCCACCCAAAAGCAGTTTTTGCCTCGCAAAAATCAATCATGAGCCATTACACGTGTGTCCCTTGTAACGCCCCCACGCCCGAGACCGTCGCCAGAGTCGAGTATGAGGTGTTACTAAACTTAATTTAACATTTTTAGAACTTTGGATTAATTGTTTCTACATTCACAGCTTTCCAGCTACTTGCGTCATAGTTACAAGAAAAATCATGTCTCGAGTTACAAAACTCGAAATCAAGATCTGTAAATTTTCCCTGAATCTAGACTTATACACCTATTTACTATTTTTTTTCCAGAATTTTTGGTTCGGCCAATTAGTACAGTTTATTAGTTAAAGTTACCCCTGTTTCAGGACTTGACTAGACTGACCTCCGTTTACTACGAACCACATTTCTCTCTGTAAAAAATTCATATGACTATAAGGTTTATTTCTCCTGAAACTAAACTAAAAAAGGATTCTGAGAATATAAAATAAAACACCTAATTATATCTGTAAAATTTATGGTGAATTTCTAAAGTTAGAACAGGGGATCCAGAAATCACTCTGGCCCTGTTTCACTAAATATCAAATATCTTCTAACATATACTTCCTTTATCTGTTTAGTTTGTTTTATGTGAAACTAGACATAATAAGCTTCAATTTAATATTTAATCCATCATCTAATTCGAATTCTATGATTTTTAGTAAATTTCAAACTCACGTCAGTGTTGCTGTAATGTTCTGTTTATGGCAAATTTCATCCCTTTTATGAGTTTTCATGAACTAGGTATCCTATTAACCTTCCATGACATCAAACATAATTTAAACTAACCATTTCCATAACTTATCATTAGCAAGCATTTTCTCAACCATTCCATCACCATATCATAAGATCATTTACACAAAATAGGTATATTGCTATACATGCCATATTTAAATTTTACAAGCCATTTACCAAAAAGTTCTCCAGATAGTGTGATCGAGCCTTAGACCTATCCCGACTCCTGAGCTAGCTTGTCCAAAACTACAATGAATAAGAAGGAGGGAGTAAGCATAAATGCTTAGTAAGTTCATTTTCAAATAATAAGTAACATAACAAAGCAATTATACCAAACAACATTAGCATGGTATCACCAAAACATATATCACATTTCTAATCATTTTTCATCATCTTATTACCTTATCGTTGTTGTATCAATACTCAACCCGAGGGTTAAGCACATACCTATTCAAAGTATCCATTTCACATCACTTACCAATACGTCTCTTTTCATCTCGAGTATTCCTCCATTTGAGTAGAACTTTACCCATTGAACACATCGGAATATAATTCGGATACATGGATAATTTGCACATAAGTGCCACATATGCAATCAAGCAATCATGTAACCCGCCCTTAAGTGAACTCGGACTCAAATCAACGAGCTCGGGCGTTCGCATCCATAAGTGAACTCGGACTCAACTCAACGAGTTTGGATGCTCAACCATCCTAGTGACATGTCACTTGTATCCTAATCTATTCCTAAGGTTCAAACGGGATTTTCCTCGAACATATATCCTTGCCGTCTTCCGTAGAATACCGAAACCAAAACTCGGTAACAATTTGTATTTAACAAGTAGCTCACATAATTTACATTTTATTCGAAAAAAACCACAACGCATATATTTCATGATAAAAATCAGCATATCATATAATTGACATCAATAACTTAAAAATAACAATTATGCTACATTATTTACACATGACCTTACCTTGGTACCAAAATACAAAGATTTTGCAATTTAGTCCACAATCTTTTCTTTTCCTCGATTGGGGTCGATTCCACGTCTTTCTTGATCTAAAATAACACATTTAGCTTATTTAATACTCACATTATCAAATTAATCCTTAATTCAAATTTTGGCAAAATTACAATTTTACCCCTAAACTTTTGCATATTTATACTTTTGCCCCTAGGCTCGGGATTAAACTTTATTCCTTATTCTTATGTTTTATAACATGCTGATCACTTTTCCCTTCTATGACAACATTAAATTCTCACTCTAACATATACTTATGACTATTAGGCATTTTTGCCGATTAAGTCCTTTTACTCGTTTTCACTCAAAACCGAGTAGCACAAGTTGTCTAACATAATTTAAAACCTCATATTCTATCATAAAACATCAAAATACACAAATTTTACCTATGGGTATTTTTCCAAATATGAACCCTAGGTTAAATTATTGCTAGCATAAGCTAAATCGAGCTACCGGGATCTCAAAAACGTAAAAATCATTAAAAACGGGGCTTGGAATCACTTACTATGAAGCTTGAAAGTTGAAGAAACCCTAGCTATGGTAAGAGCAAAATTCGGCAGCAACCAAATGAAGAAGATGACCATTTTGTGTTATTTTTCCCATTTTATTTCATTTAATATCCAAATGACCAAAATGCCCCTCCTTACTAAACTTTCAAAAATTCCTTCCATGTCCTAATTTTGCCCATGAACTTAAAATTGGTAAATTTCTATTTAAGACCTCCTAATTAATATTTCAAAGCAATTTCATACTAAAAACTTCTAGAATGCAAGTTTTGCAACTTATTCGATTTAGTCCCTAATTTTAAATTAAACTCGTTATGCCAAAAATTTCTTCACGAAATCTTCACACAATTATGCAATCATATCATAAAACTCAAAATAATTATAAAATAATTATTTTTATCTCGGATTTGTGGTCACGAAACCACTATTCCGATTAGGCCCTAATTCGGGATATTACAACTCTCCCCCCTTTAAGGATTTTTGTCCTCGAAAATCTTACCAATGAAATGTATGTGGGTATTGATTTCTCATATTTTCTTCGGATTCCCATGTAACTTCTTCTACTCCATGCTTTTGCCACAACACCTTCACAAGTGCAATATTTTTATTCCTTAGTTGTTTGACCTCTCGAGCTAAAATCTTAATCGGTTCTTCTTCATAGGTCATATCTGGTTGTAGTTCAATTTCTATCGGTGAAACCACACGTGAAGGATCCGAACGATATCGGCGTAACATAGATACGTGGAATACATCATGAATCTTCTCTAATTCAGGTGGTAATGCTAGCCGATATGCTACCGGTCCAACTTTTTCAATTATTCAAAACTCTGTTAACATTCTTCCGTCCATTCAAATATAACATTCTTTCGAAGTAGTCTAGTTATAGGTGCAGCAATTATAGAAAATCCATTTACAAACTGCCGATAATACCCAGCTAGCCCCAAGAAACTTCTAACTTCAGTTACATTTTTCGGTGGTTTCCAATCAACAATGGCTGAAATTTTACTAGGATCAACCCGTATACCATCACCTGAAACAATATGACCCAAAAATCCAACTTCCTAGAGCCAAAATTCACTTTTACTAAACTTAGCATACGGCTGCTTATTTCTCAAAGTTTGCAAAACTATCCTCAAATGTTCTGCATGCTCTGTCTCATCTTTTGAATAAATTAAAATATCATCTATAAACACCACAACAAATTTGTCCAAGTATGGCCGAAATATGCGATTCATTAAATCCATAAACACAGCAGGAGCATTTGTCAACCCGAATGGCATAACTAAAAATTCATAATGACCATACCTTGTTCTAAAAGCAATTTTAGGCACATCCGACTCTTTTACCCGAAGTTGGTAATACCCAGATCTCAAGTCAATCTTTGAAAACCATGTCGCTCCTTTTAGCTGATCAAACAAATCATCAATTCTTGGCAACGGATACTTGTTTTTGATTGTCACCTTGTTTAACTGCCCATAATCAACACACAATCTTATAGAACCATCCTTCTTTTTCGCAAATAACACGGGAGCACCCCAAGGTGAAAAACTCGGTCTCACAAAGCCTTTATCAGTCAAGTCTTGCAATTGCGACTTTAATTCTTTCAACTCTGCTGGTGCCATTCTATACGGAGCAATCGATATCGGAGTTGTTCCCGGTATCAAATCAATACTAAATTCTACTTCCCTGACTGGAGGCAAACCCGGCAATTCTTCTGGAAATACGTCCGCAAATTTACACACAACCGGCACTAATTCAACTTTCTTTTCAACTTCTTTTGTATTAATTACATACGCCAAATAAGCTTTATAACCCTTTCTCAGATATCTTTGAGCCGACATTGAAGAAATCACACTAGGCAATGCCTCTGATTTATCTGATTCAACCCGCAGAGTTTCACCATTTTCACACTTTAATTCTATAACCTTTTCTTTGCAATTTATTATAGCATCATGCAATGTCAACCAATCCATACCCAAAATAACATCAAACTCATCAAACGGCAACAACATCAAGTCGGCCGGAAAGTAATGACCCCGAATCATTAAAGGACATTCCTTACATACTTTATCAACAATCACACATTTGCCTAATGGATTCGACACTCTAATCATAAATTTTGTGTTCTCAACAGGTATATTTATACTAGACACCAGTTTCATGCACACATATGAATGAGTAGAACCAGGATCAATCAAAGCAATAACATTAACATTATAGAGAGAAAATGTACCGGTAATCACATCGGTGAGGAAGCATCTTCGCTTTTTAATAGCATAAGTTCTAGCCGAGCCCTTCCTTCAGTCTAACTGGTGCATCTCGGCTACATTCTTACTTGCTTGCTTCACTCCCACTTTTTTGGATATCTTCCTCTCGAATCGCACCACTTGTTTTTGTATTCTAAAATTTTTCTTTTCACTCTCTCTCTCAGGCAAATCTCTAATAAAATGATCCGGAGCACCACATCGAAAACATTCATTAGCTCTGCACGGACCAAAATGATTTCTACCACACCGCTGGCACTCGGGTTTAACAAATCTCAAATTCCCTACCCTGGCTACCGAAATAGTCTGGGACTTAAGACCCACATTTTGCTTCTTAGAATTCCCATATGATTGCCCAACTGAAACTTGGGAACGAGGATTCATATTTCTTGACTTTCCGGGTTGCTGTGAGAATGAACTGCTCATCGGTCTTTTCTTCCAATTTCTAGTCTCAGCCTCTACCTTTTTCTTCTCTTTAAGTAGTTCTTTAGCCTTGCAAGCTCGATCAACCAGTACTACCATTTCTTTTAATTCAAGAATTCCAACAAATACCTTGATATCTTCGTTAAGCCCGTCTTCAAATCGTCGGCACATCTTAGCCTCTGTAGGGACATATTCTCTGGCATACTTACTTAATCGAACAAACTCTCTTTCATATTCTGTAACTGTCATATTACCTTGCTTCAACTCAAGAAATTCTTTACGCTTCTAATCAATAAATCTTTCACTAATATATTTCTTCCGAAACTCTTCTTGAAAGAATTCCCAGGTTACTCTCTCTTTCGGTACCACCGAAATCAAAGTCTTCCACCAATTATAGGCTGAATTCCTCAACAAAGATATAGCACATTTCAAACATTCTTCAGGTGTACAAGATAATTCATCAAATACCCGGATAGAATTTTCAAGCCAGAACTCTGCTTTCTCGGCATCATCATCAATATTTGCCTTAAATTCTTCGGCCCCTTGTTTACGAATTCTATCAACTGGAGTTCTGTGAAATTTTATCATATCCACACCCTGAGGCATCGGGGGTACAGGTTGAGGAATTGGGGGAGCTGGGGGAGGTCGTACATTTTGGTTCGTACGAACCAACTCAGTGTACCATGCACTCATCATTTGGAGAAAGGCTTCCCGATCCCTTTCTCCTCCTCCCTAACCAACAGTAGGAGGTGGCTTTTCAGTTGGCGCTGCCCCTTCAGCCGGAGCTGGCGCATTACTCTCTACTTCATCTGCCACAGCTGGATCGGGATCCATTTACTATAAAAAAATCATTTAAAAAGGTCAGAAGTCGTCACACTATCACAATTTATACATATGGCATGTATAGCAAAATCTGTACATACAACATGTAGTTCGAGAACCGACTAAACCTGCTCTGATACCACTAAATGTAACGCCCCCATGCCCGAGACCGTCTCCGGAGTCGAGTATGAGGTGTTACTAAACTTAATTTAACATTTTTAGAACTTTGGATTATTTGTTTCTACATTCACAGCTTTCCAGCTACTTGCGTCACAGTTACAAGAAAAATCATGTCTCGAGTTACGAAACTCTAAATCAAGATCCGTAAATTTTCCCTAAATCTAGACTCATATACCTATTTGCCAATTTTTTTCCAGAATTTTTGGTTGGGCCAATTAGTACAGTTTATTAGTTAAATTTACCCCTGTTTCAGGACTTGACTGGACTGACCTCCATTTACTACGAACCACATTTCTCTTTGTAAAAAATTCATATGACTATAAGATTTGTTTCTCCTAAAACTAGACTCAATAAGGATTCTGAGAATATAAAATAAAACACCTAGTTATATCTGTAAAATTTATGGTGAATTTCTAAAGTTGGAATAGGGGATCCAGAAATCACTCTGGCCCTGTTTCACTAAAATTCAAGTATCTTCTAACATATACTTCCTTTACCTGTTTAGTTTATTTTATGTGAAAATAGACATAATAAGATTAAATTTAATATTTAATCCATCACCTAATTCGATTTCTATAATTTTTAGTAAATTTTTAAACTCACGTCAGTGTTGCTGCAATGTTCTGTTTATGGCAAATTTCATCCCTTTTATGAGTTTTCATGAACTAGGTATCCTATTAACCTTCCATGACATCAAACATAATTTAAACTATCCATTTCCATAACTTATCATTAGCAAGCATTTTCTCAACCATTCCATCACCATATCATAAGATCATTTACACAAAATAGGTATATTGCTATACATGCCATATTTAAATTTTACAAGCCATTTACCAAAAAGTCCTCTAGATAGTGTGATCGAGCCTTCGACCTATCCCGACTCCTAAGCTGGCTTGTCCAAAACTACAATGAATAAGAAGGAGGGAGTAAGCATAAATGCTTAGTAAGTTCATTTGCAAATAATAAGTAACATAACAAAGCAATTATACCAAACAACATTAGCATGGTATCACCAAAACATATATCACATTTCTAATCATTTTTCATCATCTTATTACCTTATCGTTGTTGTATCAATACTCAACCCGAGGGTTAAGTACATACATGTTCAAAGTATCCATTTCACATCACTTACCAATACGTCTCTTTTCATCTCGAGTATTCCTCTATTTAAGTAGAACTTTACCCGTTGAACACATCGGAATATAATTCGGATACATGGATAATTTGCACATAAGTGCCACATATGCAATCAAGCAATCATGTAACCCGCCCTTAAGTGAACTCGGACTCAACTCAACGAGCTTGGGCGTTCGCATCCATAAGTGAACTCGGACTCAACTCAACGAGTTCGGATGCCTAGTTACATCTCACGAACTCGGACTCAACTCAACGAGTTCGGACATTCGCATCCATAAGTGAACTCAGACTCAACTCAACGAGTTCGGATGCTCAACCATTCTAGTGACATGTCACTTGTATCCTAATCTATTCCTAAGGTTCAAACGGGATTTTCCTCGAACATATATCCTTGCCGTCTTCTGTGGAATACCGAAACCAAAACTCGGTAACAATTTGTATTTAACAAGTAGCTCACATAATTTACATTTTATTCGAAAATAACCACAAAGCATATATTTCATGATAAAAATCAGCATATCATATAATTGACATCAATAACTTAAAAATAACAATTATGCTACATTATTTACACATGAACTTACCTTGGTACCAAAATACAAAGATTTTGCAATTTAGTCCACAATCTTTTCTTTTCCTCGATTGGGGTCAATTCCACGTCTTTCTTGATCTAAAATAACACATAGCTTATTTAATACTCACATTATCAAATTAATCCTTAATTCAAATTTTGGCAAAATTACAATTTTACCCCTAAACTTTTGCATATTTACACTTTTGCCCCTAGGCTCGAGATTAAACTTTATTCCTTATTCTTATGTTTTATAACATGCTGATCACTTTTCCCTTCTATGACAACATCAAATTCTCACTCTAACATATACTTATGACTATTAGGTATTTTTACCGATTAATTCCTTTTACTCGTTTTCACTAAAAACCGAGTAGCACAAGTTGTCTAACATAATTTAAAACCTCATATTCTATCATAAAACATCAAAATACACAAATTTCACCTATGGGTATTTTTCCAAATATGAACCTTAGGTTAAATTATTGCTAGCATAAGCTAAATCAAGCTACCGGGATCTCAAAAACGTAAAAATCATTAAAAACGGGGCTTGGAATCACTTACTATGAAGCTTGAAAGTTGAAGAAACCCTAGCTATGGTGAGAGCAAAATTCGGCAGCAACCAAATGAAGAAGATGACCATTTTGTGTTATTTTTCCCATTTTATTTCATTTAATATCCAAATGACCAAAATGCCCCTCCTTACTAAACTTTCAAAAATTCCTTCCATGTCCTAATTTTGCCCATGAACTTAAAATTTGTGAAATTTCTATTTAAGACCTCCTAATTAATATTTCAAAGCAATTTCATACTAAAAACTTCTAGAATGCAAGTTTTGCAACTTATTCGATTTAGTCCCTAATTTTAAATTAAACTCGTTATGCCAAAAATTTCTTCACGAAATCTTCACACAATTATGCAATCATATTATAAACCTCAAAATAATTATAAAATAATTATTTCTATCTCGAATTTGTGGTCACGAAACCACTACTCCGATTAGGCCCTAATTCGGGATATTACAACTCTCCCCCCTTTAAGGATTTTCGTCCTCGAAAATCTTACCAGTAAACAGATGTGGGTATTGATTTCTCATATTTTCTTCGGATTCCCATGTAGCTTCTTTTACTCCATGCTTTTGCCACAACACCTTCACAAGTGCAATATTTTTATTCCTTAGTTGTTTGACCTCTCGAGCTAAAATCTTAATCGGTTCTTCTTCATAGGTCATATCTGGTTGTAGTTTAATTTCTATCGGTGAAACCACATGTGAAGGATCCGAACGATACCGGCGTAACATAGATACGTGGAACACATCATGAATCTTCTCTAATTCAGGTGGTAATGCTAGCCGATATGCTACCGGTCCAACTTTTTCAATTATTCAAAACTCTGTTGACATTCTTCCGTCCATTCAAATTTAACATTCTTTCGAAGTAGTCTAGTTATAGGTGCAGCAATTATTGAAAATCCATTTACAAACCGTCGATAATACCTAGCTAGCCCTAAGAAACTTCTAACTTCAGTTAAATTTTTCGGTGGTTTCCAATCAACAATGGCTGAAATTTTACTAGGATCAACCCGTATATCATCACCTGAAACAATATGACCCAAAAATCCAACTTCCCTGAGCCAAAATTCACTTTTACTAAACTTAGTAGACAGCTGCTTATTTCTCAAAGTTTGCAAAACTATCCTCAAATGTTCTGCATGCTCTGTCTCATCTTTTGAATAAATTAAAATATCATCTATAAACACCACAACAAATTTGTCCAAGTATGGTCGAAATATGCGATTCATTAAATCCATAAACACAGCAGGAGCATTTGTCAACCCGAATGGCATAACTAAAATTTCATAATGACCATACCTTGTTCTAAAAGCAGATTTAGGTACATCCGACTCTTTTACCCGCAGTTGGTAATACCTAGATCTCAAGTCAATCTTTGAAAACCATGTCGCTCCTTTTAGCTGATCAAACAAATCATCAATTCTTGGCAACGGATACTTGTTTTTGATTGTCACCTTGTTTAACTGTCGATAATCAACACACAATCTCATAGAACCATCCTTCTTTTTCACAAATAACACGGGAGCACCCCAAGGTGAAAAACTCGGTCTCACAAAGCCTTTATCAGTCAACTCTTGCAATTGCGACTTTAATTCTTTCAACTCTGCTGGTGCCATTCTATACGGAGCAATTGAGATCGGATTTGTTCCCGGTATCAAATCAATACCAAATTCTACTTCCCTGACTGGAGGCAAACCCAGCAATTCTTCTGGAAATACATCCGCAAATTCACACACAACCGGCACTGATTCAACTTTCTTTTCAACTTCTTTTGTATTAATTACATACGCCAAATAAGCTTCATAACCCTTTCTCAGATATCTTTGAGCCGACATTGAAGAAATCACACTAGGCAATGCCTCTGATTTATCCGATTCAACCCATGAGTTTCACCATTTTCACACTTTAATTCTATAACCTTTTCTTTGCAATTTATTATAGCATCATGCAATGTCAACCAATCCATACCCAAAATAACATCAAACTCATCAAACGGCAACAACATCAAGTCGGCCGAAAAGTAATGACCCCGAATCATTAAAGGACATTCCTTACATACTTTATCAACAATCACACATTTGCCTAACGGATTCGACACTCTAATCATAAATTCTGTGTTCTCAACAGGTATATTCATACTAGACACCAGTTTCATGCACACATATGAATCAGTAGAACCAGGATCAATCAAAGCAATAACATTAACATTATAGAGAGAAAATGTACCGGTAATCACATCAGGTGAGGAAGCATCTTCGCGCGCTTTAATAGCATAAGTTCTAGCCGGAGCCCTTCCTTCAGGTCTAACTGGTGCATCTCTTGCTACATTCTTATTGCTTGCTTCACTCCCAGCTTTTCTTGGATATCTTCCTCTCGAATCCGCACAACTTGTTTTTATATTCTGAAATTTTTCTTTTTCAGCTCTCTCTGGGTAGTCTCTAATAAAATGATCCGGAGAACCACATCAAAAACATTCATTTGCTCTGCACGGACCAAAATGATTTCTACCACACCGCTGGCACTCGGGTTTAACAAATCTCGAATTCCCTACACTGGCTGCCGAAATAGTCTGGGACTTAGGACCCACATTTTGCTTCTTAGAATTCCCATATGATTGCCCAGCTGAAACTTGGGAACGAGGATTCATATTTCTTGACTTTCCAGGTTGCTGTGAGAATGAACTGTTCATCGGTCTTTTCTTCCAATTTCTAGTCTCAGCCTCTACCTTTTTTTTCTCTTTAAGTAGTTCTTCAGCCTTGCAAGCTCGATCAACTAGTACTACCATTTCTTTTAATTCAAGAATTCCAACAAATACCTTGATATCTTCGTTAAGCCCGTCTTCAAATCGTCGGCATATCTTGGCCTCTGTAGGGACATATTCTCTGGCATACTTACTTAATCGAACAAACTCTCTTTCATATTCTGTAACTGTCATATTACCTTGGTTCAACTCAAGAAATTCTTTACGCTTCTGATCAATAAATCTTTCACTAATATATTTCTTCCGAAACTCTTCTTGAAAGAATTCCTAGGTTACTCTCTCTTTCGGTACCACCGAAATCAAAGTCTTCCACCAATTATAGGCTGAATCCCTCAACAAAGATATAGCACATTTCAAACATTCTTCAGGTGTACAAGATAATTCATCAAATACCCGGATAGAATTTTCAAGCCAGAACTCTGCTTTCTCGGCATCATCATCAATATTTGCCTTAAATTCTTCGGCCCCTTGTTTACGAATTCTATCAACTGGAGTTCTATGAAATTTTATCATATCCACACCCTGAGGCATCGGGGGTACAGGTTGAGGAATTGGGGGAGCTGGGGGAGGTCGTACATTTGGGTTCGTACGAACGAACTCAGTGTACCATGCACTCATCATTTGGAGAAAAGCTTCCCGATCCCTTTCTCCTCCTCCCTGACCAACAGTAGGAGGTGGCTTTTCAGTCGTCGCTGCCCCTTCAGCCGGAGCTGGCGCATTACTCTCTACTTCATCTGCCACAGCTGGATCGGGATTCATTTACTATAAAAAAAATTATTTAAAAAGGTCAGAAGTCGTCACATTATCACAATTTATACATATGGCATGTATAGCAAAATCCGTACATACAACACGTAGTTCGAGAACCAACTAAACCTGCTCTGATACCACTAAATGTAACGCCCCCATGCCCGAGACCATCGCCGGAGTCGAGTATGAGGTGTTACTAAACTTAATTTAACATTTTTAGAACTTTGGATTATTTGTTTCTACATTCACAGCTTTCCAGCTACTTGCGTCACAGTTACAAGAAAAATCATGTCTCGAGTTACGAAACTCTAAATCAAGATCCGTAAATTTTTCCTGAATCTAGACTCATATACCTATTTACTAATTTTTTTCCAGAATTTTTGGTTAGGCCAATTAGTACAGTTTATTAGTTAAAGTTACCCCTATTTCAGGACTTGACTGGATTGACCTCCATTTACTACGATCCACATTTCTCTCTGTAAAAATTTCATATGACTATAAAGTTTGCTTCTCCTGAAACTGGACTCAATACGTATTCTGAGAATATAAAATAAAACACCTAATTATATCTGTAAAATTTATGGTGAATTTCTAAAGTTGGAACAGGGGATCCAGAAATCACTCTGGCCCTGTTTTACTAAAATTCTAGTATCTTCTAACATATACTTCCTTTACCTGTTTAGTTTGTTTTATGTGAAACTAGACATGATAAGATTAAATTTAATATTTAATACATCAGCTAATTCGATTTCTATGATTTTTAGTAAATTTTCAAACTCACGTCAGTGTTGCTACAATGTTCTGTTTATGGCAAATTTCATCCCTTTTATGAGTTTTCATGAACTAGGTATCCTATTAACCTTCCATGACATCAAACATAATTTAAACTATCCATTTCCATAACTTATCATTAGCAAGCATTTTCTCAACCATTCCATCACCATATCATAAGATCATTTACACAAAATAGGTATATTGCTATACATGCCATATTTAAATTTTACAAGCCATTTACCAAAAAGTCCTCCAGATAGTGTGATCGAGCCTTCGACCTATCCCGACTCCTGAGCTGGCTTGTCCAAAACTACAATGAATAAGAAGGAGGGAGTAAGCATAAATGCTTAGTAAGTTCATTTGCAAATAATAAGTAACATAACAAAGCAATTATACCAAACAACATTAGCATGGTATCACCAAAACATATATCACATTTCTAATCATTTTTCATCATCTTATTACCTTATCGTTGTTGTATCAATACTCAACCCGAGGGTTAAGAACATACCTGTTCAAAGTATCCATTTCACATCACTTACCAATACGTCTCTTTTCATCTCGAGTATTCCTCCATTTGAGTAGAACTTTACCCGTTGAACACATCGGAATATAATTCGGATACATGGATAATTTGCACATAAGTGCCACATATGCAATCAAGCAATCATGTAACCCGCCCTTAAGTAAACTCGGACTCAACTCAACGAGCTCGGGCGTTCGCATCCATAAGTGAACTCGGACTCAACTCAACGAGTTCGGATGCCTAGTTACATCTCACGAACTCGGACTCAACTCAACGAGTTCGGACATTCGCATCCATAAGTAAACTCGGACTCAACTCAACGAGTTCGGACGCTCAACCATCCTAGTGACATGTCACTTGTATCCTAATCTATTCCTAAGGTTCAAACGGGATTTTCCTCGAACATATATCCTTGCCGTCTTCCGTAGAATACCGAAACCAAAACTCGGTAACAATTTGTATTTAACAAGTAGCTCACATAATTTACATTTTATTCGAAAATAACCACAAAGCATATATTTCATGATAAAAATCAGCATATCATATAATTGACATCAATAACTTAAAAATAACAATTATGCTACATTATTTACACATGAACTTACCTTGGTACCAAAATACAAAGATTTTGCAATTTAGTCCACAATCTTTTCTTTTCCTCGATTGGGGTCGATTCCACGTCTTTCTTGATCTAAAATAACAAATTTAGCTTATTTAATACTCACATTATCAAATTAATCCTTAATTCAAATTTTGGAAAAATTACAATTTTACCTCTAAACTTTTGCATATTTACACTTTTGCCCCTAGGCTCGGGATTAAACTTTATTCCTTATTATTATGTTTTATAACATGGTAATCACTTTTCCCTTCTATGACAACATCAAATTCTCACTCTAACATATACTTATGACTATTAGGTATTTTTGCCGATTAAGTCCTTTTACTCGTTTTCACTAAAAACCGAGTAGCACAAGTTGTCTAACATAATTTAAAACCTCATATTCTATCATAAAACATCAAAATACACAAATTTTACCTATGGGTATTTTTCCAAATATGAACCCTAGGTTAAATTATTGCTAGCATAAGCTAAATCGAGCTACCGGGATCTCAAAAACGTAAAAATCATTAAAAACGGGGCTTGGAATCACTTACTATGAAGCTTGAAAGTTGAAGAAACCCTAGCTATGGTGAGAGCAAAATTCAGCAGCAACCAAATGAAGAAGATGACCATTTTGTGTTATTTTTCCCATTTTATTTCGTTTAATATCCAAATAACCAAAATGCCCCTCCTTACTAAAATTTCAAAAATTCCTTCCATGTCCTAATTTTGCCCATGAACTTAAAATTGGTAAATTTCTATTTAAGACCTCCTAATTAATATTTCAAAGCAATTTCATACTAAAAACTTCTAGAATGCAAGTTTTGCAACTTATTCGATTTAGTCCCTAATTTTAAATTAAACTCGTTATGCCAAAAATTTCTTCACGAAATCTTCACACAATTATGCAATCATATCATAAACCTTAAAATAATTATAAAATTATTATTTCTATCTCGGATTTGTGGTCACGAAACCACTATTCCGATTAGGCCCTAATTCAGGATATTACATCCCTATTTTCGGATCGACCAATATACTAGAAATGACAAACTCTAAAAGCCTTAGAAAACTCATTAGCTTCCTAGGTGATTGCATTGATCTTTGAAAAATCCTCAACAGTAAAAATAATTTTCCCAATAACTGATCTGGTGATACAGATGATGTGGATGAATGCGGAAGAGGATCGTTAAGTTTGTTCAAGTTACGGATTTGACTCGGGGCTCTAGATGTTCGTAAAGAAACTTGGATTTTGACACAACCTGAAACGCAATCAAATCCAATTTAGATAAAACAATTAAAATAAATAACTAAGATAATTAAAAAGAATAATAAATTATTGATTTGAACAATAAAGAAGAAAATAAAGAAGATAGATGAAAATATAAAACGTGGCATGTAGAAGTCCTAAGAAGCCTTGGAAACACAAAGAATCTACAACCCCCTTCAAGCGACTCTAATTTCCCCTCCAAGTTAGAAAACTTGGCAACAAAAAGTTAGAAGATGATCCCCACAATCTGAAAAAGATCATTAAAACTCTTCTAAAAGAAACTTATGAGAAATTCTTGAAAAGAAAAATTCGAAGAGAATTTATTAACTCAAAAGAGAAGTTAAATAATAAAGAATTGAAGGATTTTTGTACAATGAAAATGCATATATCTAGGCTAACTAAATAATCTAAATAAAAATCTTAAGTATTTTAGAACTCTAATTAATCTAAACAAGAAGTAGTTTTAAACTAAACTTTCTTGTTAACATAAAACTCCTAAATAACTTAAACTACTTAATAATTATTAAAAATTTGAAATAATAAAATAATAAGAGATGATAGATACAATATCGGACTCATATATAATAAAAATTAAACCCAGAACCCAAACCCAATTTGATTTAAACTTGAATTAAAAGCCTGAAACTTGTAATTTCCATCATAATCCCATCTAGAAATTCGTCTCACGCAATTTTCACTAAAATAGTCATAACTTGAGCTCCCGAACTCAAAATTGAGTGATTCAAAGTGCGTTTCGAAACTAAGAGATAGATGTTCGAACGCCGTAGAGACATCTTAACCTAGAAATGATTGGATCCTATCCAAAAAGCTGTTAGAAATATATTGATATCCCAATCTTGAAAATTGGCAGCTTCAGTGAATAGAATGTAATAAATTTCACCCCATTCGCGCAAGTATCATTCCCCCTTTCCTTGGAAAGATTCGTTCTTGAATCTTGTTTTTAAGCGAATCCTGATTTGATTTGCTTGGCCTTTAACATTGTTGTTGGGCCTTGAAGTAGTGTGAGTCCATCACATCTATGGGTCTAAAATTGGGCTTTGAGACTTACATCATCTAAAGTCCCCTTCTAAAATCATCAATAGGAAACCTATTTTGAGGGCAAACCATAGTCCATAGATCACACTGCTAGTGCTTTGGCGGCAAACACCGACGACACTGAGCTAGTAAGTCTATTACATGCTCCCAAAATTTGATCATATGTGTCACGAATAATAAGCGTCGAGCACGCCTTCCTTTGTACAAAGAAAAAGCCAACATCCACATTCACCTTAACAACATTCGATGGTGGAAGGGATCACTTGACGCTTGTGATCTGGTTCGAACGAAGAGCACCAAAAGTCAAAGCAACAAGCTCCGTGCAATAGCTACGTATGAAGACTACTAACTCCCCCACCCTCTGGTTTGTACCCTCATGCACTAACTTATTATGAGCATACCAAAGAGCCCATATTGTAATTGCTATTTTCGATCGTTTAGTCATAATGTAAGTGTCGAACATCCATGAGAGCCACTTATGGAAGTCCATTTGATTACTATGTGTTGGGCTGGCATATTGCAAAATTGCTCACACGTCTTTCACAAAAGCATAAAAACGGAAGACATGATTCAAATTCTCCACCGCTAACTGGCATTTAGGACACTGGGGATCATACGCAATTCTTTTGCCATATAAACATGACTTGGGTCTTGTTTAGTATTGCTTAGAAAATCACTTTTAGCTTGAACAGTACTTTTGGAAGAAAAACTGTGCTAAACAAGTTTCTTGTTTAAATTTTTTGGCTTTTCAAAAGCACTTATAAAAAGGAGAATCTAAAATTTTAGCTTTTCCTCTACCAAAAGTATTTTTGGTGCTTAATTACTTTTTCACCCCTACAACAACACGATACTTTCCCTTTTTTTTTCTTGGTGCTTAATTACAAATGTGTTAAAATCATTAATTAAAAATAAAAAAATATTTTTTTAAAATAATAAAAGTGTGTTAATATCTAATTACAAATATTTAATGCTTATATTTAATTATTTAAAATATAATTTATATATTCTAATTAAATTTTATAAATAATTAATATTTACTGCTTAAAAATATTTAAAATTTATATTTCATAATTAACATATTAACAAAAATTTATAATAAATTATTTTTTATATTCTTACTAAAATATAATAATATTAACTAATTTGAACATTATTTGAATACATATTTGTTACTTGATAATACCATGTTTAAAATGGACATTTTATTTTTTAAAAATACTTTTTAACAGTAATACTAAATAGTCAAATTTTAAACTAAACTTTTTAAAAGTACTTCTCAAAAATACTTTTTCACAACACTTTTTAAATGTATTTTCCAAAAGCAATACTAAACTTGCCCTTAGTCGAGAGATAAGAACACACAAATTTCTACATCGCAATTGGACTTTTGCATTCAATTTTGAGTCTTAGTTAAATTGTTTTTTTTTATGAAAATAAATTATTTGAACGATTAAAATTTTAATAATACTAACTTGACAACTCGTGTGGCAAATCATATATATTTCAAAAGGGTTCACAAAAATTTTTAGAAAATCTATCCATATTAACAATAAAGAACATATAAAATTTAATAGTTGAGTCAATTTTTCATTAAAAAAATATATTTTAATTAAAGTTTGAAAGTTGAAGGTGAAAATAATAAGAAGAAGAATTGAGGTTAAAATGATAAAAATAGGTAAATACTAAATTAGCTGGGTTAATTTTATAATCACAGGCTTTAAATTTTCATTAAATTGTATTTAAAATTTTTTAAAAATAAATAATTCATGAGCAAAGCCTTGGGGGACTCTTATATTTGTTCTTACTTCGCGGGAGATGTATTGGTTGTCTGACTTGGTTGGCTTAGCTTGTTTTAAGTCCAGCTAACGTTTATATTTTCCATTTTGTTTTAATATTTATATAATTTATAATTAAATTTAAATAAAAACAATTTTAATTATATATTAACAGTTAAACAAATAATTTGGATGAGTTTGAGTGGCCTCAGTTCAATCTCAGGCCTGAAAATTTTAAAATTAGGACTCGTCCCGACCCAGTTTATTGCCACCACTACTTTACTTGGACTAGTTGGTTGAGTCTGCAGTAACTAAAAACTCATTTTACTTTTTAAAATAAATGGTAAATTCTACCAACGGTTCTTAAACTTTGTTTAAAATTATGTTTTAGTCATTTAATTTTTAAAAGTTGCATAATGATCATTAACATTATCGAGTTGTTACTTTTTGGTTGCTTATCCGTTAACTTTTGCTGCCCCTTAACGACATGAAGATGGGACACGTTATTCAAAGGATTAATAACTAATTTGACCCTTAAACTGTAAATAAAATATCATTTTCATGGTTCAAGAATTTTTCTTAACAAAAAATTCTAATTTTTTTAAAATCATAAAAATCTAAATAGTTCTTAAAGACTCATTTTTTTTAAAATATAAACAATCTTTTAAAAATGATAAAAAATTGAATTTGAATTGATTTAATAGAATTGAAATAGGTGCTTCTTTAATTATTCGATTATTATTTGAATTGATAGTTGGTATGAAAATTTCCAAATTCATTATCAAAGTAAATAAAGGAGATATCTGGCTTTTTTTTCATAACTATTAGTTCAAAAAATTATTTAGTAAATTAGACATGTTACTCAATTGTTTAAGGAAATAGTCGAAATTGGGAATGGGAGATCCGACTTTAAAGTCGGCAACAATGAAGTTGGCATCACCACATGTCGGCTTCACCCATTCTTATAGTTTTCTTTCCTTCCAGCTTTAAGATGGTATAATATTATAAATAGTCCCTGTAAGCTCATTAAAATTTCAATATAGTCCATCCACTTTGTAGGTTTAAAAGTACATCATAACATTCGTCTTAAAAATTGTATTTCTTACATGTTTTGGATTTAATTAACAAGACTGTACCTAAGGCTTACCTTAATGGAGATTGTCATCCCTAAGGGGAGAATATGTAACTGTCATAATTTTATTATCCCCGTATTTGTTCAAAAATTACTAAAGGAAGAGACTGTTGACACATTTGAATGCAAGGAAAAATTCTATGATTGTTTATGTGATTGAAACAATGGCCACAACTCCATGCACTGTTTTATTATTGTACTTGCCTATTTTCAGAGTGCGGCAAATTTTAGAACAAAAGCATTGGACTATCTATTTTGAAGATACTTGGTTGAGTTAGATCCCAAAATATGAAGACCAATTGATTTACAATTGAAGACTTGAAGTTTGGTTCTTACGGATCAAGTTTGGTTACTTGTGGAACAAGTAATGTAACAGCCCAATTTTAGGGCTAGGCGAAATAGTGATTTCGTAACAACTAAGTCGAGGTCGAGGAAATTATTTTAAATGTCATTTTATGTATTGTAGCATGATTAGATAAGTACATGAAAATTTTGGTGAATTAATTTTAGTGATTGCTTGCTTAATTGTGAAAAAGGATTAAATCGCATAAAGTGCAAAAGTCCTATTTTGTTAGATAAGAGTGTCAATTAGCTAAAGAACCTAAATTGCGGGCCTTAAAGAGCAATTAAACCCCATAATTCTTAGGCTAGCCGGCCATAGGGGACAAATTAATGGGAAAGTCAAAATTGGGCGGTGTTTGGTCACCAATTTTGACTACTTTGAATAAAATAAAAAACGAAAGGTTTCATCTTTTCACTCTTTTTTTTCCACCGAAAAATTGGCCATGAGAGGGGTTTTTGAAGCTTGAAAATTTCAGCAACTTTAAGTCTTCACAAGTAAGTGATTTTCATGACTTTTCTTGATGATTTTTACATTTTTGGACCCCTTGAAGCAAGAGCTTTTAAATGAGGAGACTATTTTGCAAAATGGTTGAAGGTTTAGGGTTTTGAAATGAGATATTTTAGGTTGTTTTCTAAATTTTTATGGAAGAATACGAATCTTAGATGAGTAATAAACAACTTTTGTGAAGGGATTTTTTATGAAAACCCTAATAAGGACTACTTTGCATAAGTTGAAAAATAGTTGATAAATGTATGAAATAGTGGAAATTTTGGATTTTTTATAAGAGAAGAAATGTTTGGCTAGGCTTATAATATGAAGAAATTCAATAAAAAATTTGATTTTCGATCATAGGGGTAAAACGGTTATTTTGTGAAAGTCTAGGGGTAAAATAGTTATTTTACCCAATTATGAAATTTTGAGTGCTTAAACCGATGTGCTAATGAAATAAATGAAATTTATTAATTTAGATCAAGAGAAGCGTGATTCGGGTCTTGATCGGGGTAAGAACAAAATTTATGAGGATTAAGCTTGTCTTCAACATTTTGTATCGAGGTAAGTACATATGTAAATATTGTGCTAATGAAACTTATTTCAGAGTATTTTGATAATATACATGTATAATTGGCTTATTTTCATTATGTATATAAAGCCTAATTGTTTCCATGAATGTGCAAATGACCTGTTATTTGAGTAAATTACATTGCGAGCAAATGCGATGCAAGTCGATTATATATGGAAGCCCGTTGAACTTTAGACATAGCGTAGGATACAAAAGGGCATATTATGAAAATTATGTGGTCTGAACTCATGAGTTGAGTCTGAGTTCATGAGATGCACATTATAAGTAACGTGCGTCCGGGGTACTGACTTTGTGTACAAACCCGTGAGTAGCTCAATGAGTGAACGTTACATGATGGCTATGGGGTCCGGGTCCTGACTTGATAAAAAGGCCCGTGAGTAGCTCAAAAGTGAGTGCTTCATAGCACGAGGTAGCTCTGACTACATATATGGCATTTAGATGCAAATTCCCCACGTATCCATATGCATTCCGAGAGTTCAACGGGTAACTCAAAGACTTAGATGGTGGAAACCTTGATAGGGTACGTATACTGAACTCTTGGTTAAGACCTGAGTAAAGAGTGAGGTGCACTAAGTATATTTGAATGAAAGGAAGAGTAAGATAGAGATGTTAAGTGATTTATATCTTTTGAGCCTGACAAGTCACCGTTTGACGATATAATTTTCTTTTAATTACACTTTTATTTGCATATATGTACTTACTAAGCTCCCATGCTTACCCTCCTTTCTTTTCTTTCCTTATAGTGCCACCAAACTAGCATCGGGGATCCAGTGACATCAAAAGCTTCTATCACACTATCACTCAAGACCTTGGTATAGCTAGTTTCATTGTTTTGTTTTCTGGCATGTATAGGAGCTCGAGTCTTTTGTTTAGTGTTATGTTAGTTTTCCATAATGTGTTGGCTCATATGATGAATATGATACTTAATTGTATAGGCCATGAATGTTGGCTAACATTAACGATTATTCAATGCAATGATGCAAATTTCGAAGGTTGTGGTTGTTTTGATTATGCACATTGTGTTTGTATGGATATTGATTGATCATGTGTAGATAGGTGTATGTAAGGGTGGCAAAGAGGCTTGGTAAATAGCCTTATTTTGTTCACACGGGTAGACACACGAGCATGTGTCTTGGCCGTGTGTGACACATGGCCAACCCCGTGGGTGTGTTGTACGACCGTGTGTCCCCTGTACGTAAAATTTGCAAGTTAGTATGCATGATAGTAAAAGGACAGGGAGAGACACGACCGTGTGCCTCAGCCGTGTGAAGGGCACGGCCTAGCATACGGGCGTGTGCCTTGGTCGTGTTGCCCTTAAGAATTGCTTACGTCAGAAACAAAATGTCCAGGTTTTTGCACATGGGCTAAGATACAAGCATGCCATGGCTGTGTGAAGGACACGGCCAGGGACACGGGCGTGTGCTAGGCCGTGTGAAAACCCCTGTAGGTGTAAACTTAGAATTAATTCCATATGGGTGAAGGACACGGGCGTGTCCCTATATTACTTAGGCCGTGTGAGCCACACGGGATAACAGCACGACCATGTCGAATCAGTCATACGGGCGTGTTGCCCTTCCCACACGAACATGTGCCCCTATATTAAGATTTATTTTCAGAGTTCTTTAAAGGACTCGGATTGTTTTCCAAATGGGTTCCAATGGAAGTTTTGGACTTAGTAGGCTCTTATTTAGGAGTTTATAAAAATAATTGTAAAGGTTTTAATTTGACCATGTTTTGGTGTTCTGAAAATGCTTTTACACATAAGTTTAAGCTAGGTAATGCCTCATATTCCGACCCGGCGTGGGGCACGGGTGTGGGGTGTTACAAGTAAAATCACTTTATATAGTTCAAAAGTTTCAATTACACCAAAAACCTTATAGAATTATTGTACCGTGTTGATTTTTAGCTTTAGTTTATAGAAAAGTGATTAGACTATGACTCTATATATGCAAAACTTAAGTAGTATATAAACTTCAGTTTTGACTAGGTTAAAGAAAACCGAAAGATTAAGTAAAACACAAATTTATTCAAGTTAAGAATATTTTATGTGGGCATTGTTTTTGTAAGCAATCAAGAGAGTTTCTTGTATTGCAAAACTAAGCTCTCAAGGGGGAAACTTAGTGGGAGAGTGATGTAGTCTTTATACAATGGTGAGGTTGCTAAATTGGCGAGAGTTAGATTGATATTAGGACTTAAATCATTTGATGTACTGTGAGAAAGATAGTGAATTATTGTTCTAGACAAGGCCTCGTAGACGGAGACTGAAGTCAAACTACATAAACAATCTTGATATTCATCTTTATGTTTTTGCACTTTTTATTTCGTGATTGAAACTATGGCTATAGTTCTAAGCATTACTTCAGCCATAGTTTCTATTTGCTAAGCAAGTACCTTACGGTTCTACAATTTATTATAATATTGAATCCGAGAAACCTAATTGATTGAAATCAAAACCCCTTTTGATTAATTTTGGGGATATTATGTTGAAGCATGTATTAAGAGGTGGTAATCAGCATTAGTAGGCTACAATTATAATTTTATTTGATGACATTACCAACCTACTTGTATTAATCTTTTGCTTTATGTAAAAAATGATGTTATTAATAGATGATGATTATAACTGCGCTCTTTTTTTCACTCTTCCAAGCTTCTACTTCACTATGGACAAATTGCATCACCTTCCTAATGTGGGAAGCTTGGCCAAGAAGCTGTTCGATTCACGGCAAGGCCAGCTCAGACCAAGGTCCTTTGTATGCTGAAACAGGAAAGGAGTATATAATGTTAGATTTGTAAAATAAATCTAAAATAAAATTGAATAAACCAGGATCTATCATGTCAAATCATCAACAATAAATCAAGAATAAAACTAAATGCGGAAGCGTACCTGAATCCATGAATTCCTTGAAGTTTTACTGGATTTTGGGGATTTGATCTTCCAAATTAGCACACAAGAAATTTAGAGAATATCTGTTCTCTTTTCCCTAATGGGATATTAGAAAAGATATATTGTGTATAATTGGGGACCATAACCCTAATATTTATAACATTGGCATATTAGTTCTAATCAAATTCTAATTAGCCCATCATTAATTAGAATTTGATTAGAACTCAATTACTAGAGTAACTACGCATATTTTACCCATACTTTATTCAATAATTAAAGCCCAATAAAATTCTAACCAAATTAGATCACTTTTAATATGGGCTAACCTATCATGATAGTAAATAATAACATGTAATTACTCTTATTATATATGTGATGTCCATATTTTCCAACAATCTCCAACTTGAACCACGTATATATACTAATTACTCTATAATTACATGTCATTATATAACCTTATGAGCTCAAAATTTTACTATCATATCCAAAAGGTATTCCGAATAATCTCGTTTATTAATTATGTTAACATAGAACCAATGTGACTTTCATTACATATATCGTAACTAAATCCATCCATGATCATGTATATTAACACAACCAAATAACATAGATCAAGTATGGATGTGTAGCATGAAAATTACATGCAATATGATCTAAACATGTCTATTTTCAACTGGTCCTCTTTAAACTTAAGTGAGGTCAGTTTCAAAACAATAAACAGAGTGAATAAACTGAATACTTCATTTCTGACCAGAAAATAACCAAATGTATAAATGTCTGAAAACAAATAAAATATAAACTCCTATTAAATCATGATATCCTCAAATAATGTAACACCCATGTGAGCAGTATGCTCATTAAAAACCTTGGGTGGTAAACCTTTTATGAGCGGATCTGCTATAATAGAGTTTATCTTAATGTGCTCTATAGATATTTGACCATTTTGCACTTTTTCTTTTACAACTAGGAACTTTATGTCAGTATGATTTGACTTAGATGAACTCCTGTTGTTATTAGAATACAGCACTGCTGACTTATTGTCACAAAATAATTTGAGTGGTCTTTCTACATTCTCCAAAATGTGCATCCCTGTGACAAAGCTCCGCAACCATATTCTATGGTTTGATGCCTCCTAGCATGCTACAAACTCTGCTGCCATAGTGGACAAAGGTACAAGTGTCTGTTTGACACTTTTACAATATATAGCTCCTCTAGCTAACAAGTAAATATAGCCTGATGTAGATTTCCTACTATTTTGGCACCTAGCGAAATCAGAATCAGAATACCCTACGACCTCCAAAAGATCTAATCTCTTATAAGTAATCATGTAATCCTTTGTTCTTTGAAGATATCTCATAACCTTTTTGGCTATTATCCAATGGTTTATACCAGGGTTGCTTAAATATCTGCCTAACATCCCAACAATGTACGTAATGTCTGGACGCGTACATACTTGATCATACATTAAACTCCCAACAGTTGATGCATAGGGAATCTTTTTCAGTTCCTGAACCTCAAGGTTACTTTTAGGGCATTGAGTAAGACTAAGTTTGTCTCCTTTAGCAATAGGGGTGTCAATTAGTCTACAACTCTACATGCCAAACCTTTTGAGTACTTTATCAGTACAGCTCTTTTGTGATAATCCAAGAATACCTCGAGATCGATCTCGATGTATTTAAATTCCTAAAACAAAAGAGGCATCCCCAAGATCTTTCATCTCAAAATGCTTAGATAAACCCTCTTAGTTTCGTGCAATAAGCCTATATCATTAGCGTGAAGCAAAATGTAATCAACATATAGAACCAGAAATATGTACTTACTGCCATTGAATTTGTGATACACACAATCATAAAAAATATTCATCTCAAAACCAAACAAAACAATTATTTGATGAAACTTGTGGTAACATTTACGGGAAGCTTGTTTGATTCCATAGATGGATTTTGTCAATTTGCAAACCATATTCTTTGAGTCTTCCAACTCAAAATTTTCTAATTGCATCATATAAATTGTTTCTTCAATGTCACCATTAAGAAACGCAGTCTTAACATCTATCTGGTGTAACTCAAGATCAAAATGAGCAACAAGTGCCATGATTATCCTGAAGGAGTGTTTCGATGAAACTAGAGAGAAAGTCTTTGTAAAATCAATACCTTCTTTCTGAGTATATCCTTTAGCTACAAGACGCGCCTTATACCTCTCCACATTACCATTTGCATCACTCTTGATTTTAAATATCCATTTACAACTAATTGGTTTTGCACCTTCAAGTAATGGGACAAGTTCCCAAACTTTATTGCCTTGCATAGATTTATACTCATCTTTCAAGGCATCAATCTACTTTTGAGAATTAGAACTTTTCATGGCTTGATGAAAGTTGATTGGATCATCTTCTATCATTCCATTATCATCCTCATGTTCTTGGAAAAATACAATATAATCATCTGGAATAGCATTTCTTCTTTCTCTTGTGGACCTCCTTAACGACACTTGTTCTTGAGATTGTTGAGTTTGTTCTTCTGGAACAATTACCTCATTTTGAATGGGGAGTTGTTTAACATTGTCTTGTAGAGGTTCTGGATTCACTTCTTGATCAATGATAGGTATAAGAACCTGAACATCGTCAAAAGTGATAGTAGGAATTGAGTTAGAATCAAATTCCTGCTCAAAAACAATGTTTCTAACCTTATTTCTCCCCCCCAAACTCAACATCCTCAAAAAATGTTGTAGTTCCCATCTTAAAATATTTCTTATTATGGGATCATAAAATTTATAGCCCCTAGATCGCTCAGAATAACCAATAAAGTAGTTGCTTACTGTTTTGGAGTCCAATTTCTTTTCATGTGGCCTATATGGCCTTGCCTCAGCTGGATATCCCCAAATGTGAAAGTGCTTTAGCCTAGGTTTTTGACCTGTCCAAAGCTCATAAGGTGTTTTTGAAACTGCTTTATTGGGTACTCTATTCAGAATGTAAGCTACTGTTTTTAATGTTTCTCCCTAGAGGGACTCAGGTAAGGTACAATGAGCAATCATGCTTATTACCATATCCTTAAGAGTTCTATTTCGTATTTCAGCTACACCATTCATACTAGGTGATCCTGAGATGGTGTACTGTGGGATAATACCGTATTCCTCTACGAAATCACAAATGGTCCTGGACATTGTTCACTTGAGCCATCATATCTACCGTAGTACTCACCACCACGATTAGATCTGACGTTTTTAATCCTTTTGTTGAGTTGATTCTCAACTTCAGCTTTATAAGCTTTGAACATGTCCAAAGACTGATATTTCTCATAAATGAGATATAGGTACCCATAACGTGAGTAATCGTCTATGAATGTTATGAAATATTGTTGACCATTCCCGGATGCCGTAAGGAATGACCCACAAATATCTGTATGAATTAATTCTAAGATATCTGAAGATCTATTGGCACCCAATCTCTTGTTTTGGTCTATTTTCCCTTAATGCAATCGGCACAGACATCAAAGTCTGTGAAGTCAAGGGACTCTAAAATACCACCAGACACAAGGCGTTCAACTCTAACTTTTGAGATATAACCTAAGCGCCTATGCCATAATGATGCTGAATTTTTCTTATTTAATTTGCGTTTAATACCACGTGAATTCCAATGCAAGGTTTCATTATAGGATGCTACTTTTTCTAGCAAATAAAGGTTGTCATAAGTATTTAAATAGCCAGTTCCAATAACATTTGAATTTAAAGACAAATTAAATTGATTGTTTCCGAATGAACAATAATATCCAAATTTGTCCAATGAAGAAATAGAAACTAAATTCTGTCTAAATGACGGTATAATAAAAGTGTCTTTTAAATCCAAATACAAACCAGTTCCTAATAACAACCTAAAATGCCCAATCACTTCCACTTCTACTGATTTTTCATCGCCTACAAAGATGTGTCTTTCACCATCACTTGGCTTTCGGTAACTCAGGCAACCCTGCATAGAAACACTTATGTGAGTAGTAGCACCAGAATCTATCCACCAAGTGTTTCTAGGTACTAAAGCTAAATTAATCTCAGAACAGACCAAATTAAGAATTATACCTTTCTTTGCACACCAAGCATGATATTTGGTAAATCTTTCTTTACGTGTCCAGACTTGTTACAAAAAAACAACTCTCTGTAGCTTGTTGTTGTTTCTTTTGAGCTGGACCCTTAACAGATTCATTCTAATATTTTCTTTTCTTGCCTTTGTCTTTAGGGGCATTGGCCAAATGAGCACTTTCAAACTTATCACGCTTTAACCTTTCTTCCTCTTGCACACAATGAGAAATGAGCTCATTTAGGGTCCATTTCTCCTTTTGATAGTTATAATTAATTTTAAATTGATTAAATTGTGCAGGAAGCGATAACAAAACCATAAGAACAAGCAATTCCTCAGAAAGCTCGATCTTAAATGCCTTAAGTCTTGAAGTAGTATGGAACATCTCCATAAAGTACTCTTTTACATTTCCATAACCCTTATACTATATAGACATCAAAGAAGTCAGAAGTGATGTCATCTCAACCTTATCATTTTTAACAAAACGTTTCTCAATTTCATCAAGGAAACCATTGGCCTAAGTAATCTCTTCAGATTCTGTGCCCTTAAAGGCTTCTGGAATGTTGTGTTTCATGATCATTAGACTCATGCGATTTGAATGAACCCACCTCTCAAAATCCCTTTTAACATCAGGGGTACTTTCCTCAGTGAGAGGTGCAGGTTGTTCTTCCCTTAGTGCAAGATCTATGTCCATACAGCCAAACACTATAAGTAAGTGTCTTTTCCATTCCTTAAAATTAGTCTCATTAAGCATGTGTATAGAATTTATATTAGCGGATATTGTGGCAGCAGAAGATGAATTAGTTGAATATAGAACAAATAAAAACAAGCTTAAATCAATATTCTTAAGTAAACAATAAATTCAAAATAATGGCTAATCCCATATCAAGATACCAAACACAACATTAATATCAAGTCTTTGGACAGTAATATTAACAGTAAATGGTACTCTTGTTGTAGCAACCAATCATTGACAATAAATTATGTCAAATAATTAATTAATCTTTGGACTAACTTATTGCTCACATAAAATACCTTATAATTGTCACACATTTATCACCACAGATGTCGTTGAAATTCTGTCAAATATTAACTTAGCTTTGAATCAATTAATAAACTCATGAATCACAAAAACATATAATCATCTTGATATTTTAAATAAATTAATCTACACAAAAGAGGTCACTTTGGCGGCATTTTGTTTCAGCTAATTTATTTAAAATATTAGACATCCTTAATTAAAAGTCAAAACTTGAATTTATTTGTTTCAAAATATTTACCTTAATTTCATCTTTCAATCAAATTAAAATATAATCATATATATTAATATAATTTTCCAAAACTAACATGCATTAAACCAATCAAAGCATGTATATAGTATATATTTATACATATTAAAATATATATATTAAAGAATTAAGCCATGCCTATATGTTAACCTTTTTCTAACATTAAAATAAATTCCTTATACCATTAAAAAAATTTTAAAATATAATGCTTTCAAAGAAAAGACACAAAGTGACAGAAACATGATTTTGCAAATAAAGTAGAACAAATCATGAATAAAGAAAACAATTGAATCGCAAGAAAAAAATTAAAATGCAAAAACTTTTGTAATTGAATTCATCAATTCGAAAATCATTCAAATTAAAAAAATTAAAACAAAACCCTAAATTTTTAAGATGAATTCAAGATAATCAAGATCTTAAAAATAAATAAATAAAAATTACTTTAATATAAACCTTCAAAGGTCAATATACAAACCTATGAAATTTCATGAATCAATTATTCAAAAGAAGAACCTTAATCAATTCTCAATGATTCGATATGACGAGGTTCGGATGCCACTTGTTAGATTTGCAAAATAAATCTAAAATAAAACCGAATAAATTAGGATCTATCATGTCAAATCATCAAGAATAAATCAAGAATAAAACTAAATGTGGAAGCATACCTAAATCCATGAATTCCTTGAAATTTTACCGGATTTTGGGGATTTGATCTTCTAAATTAGCACACAAGAAATTCAGAGAATATGCGCTTTCTCTTCCCTAATGATGGGATATTAGAAAAGATATCTTATGTATAATTTGGGAATCATAACACTAATATTTATAACCTTGGCATATTAATTCTAATAAAATTTTAATTATCCCATCATTAATTAGAATTTGATTAGAACTTGATTACTAGAGTATCTACACATATTTTACCCATACTTTATTTAATAATTAAAGCCTAATAAAATTTTAGCTAAATTAGATCACTTTTAATTTAGACTAACTTATTTTGATAGTAAATAATAACATATAATTACTCTTATTATATATGTAATGTTCATATTTTCCAATACCTAATTAGTATTCTATGAGTAATTTTAGCCACTCAGAATTATGATTTTGAAAATTACTGTTACTCACCATAAGCAATTAAGTTAGAAACTTTATTTCATTTATCATAAGTTAAAAATTAGATCCCTTGTACTGATTTTACTAATATCATTTTTCCACACATTTACAAAGTAATCAAATGATTAAACGTTTAAGCTTATAATTAATTAACTCTTATGATGTTTCTTAATGACAGCCAAGTGCATGAATGAGTACACTCCTTTGTTTGGACGGTGATACTCATATTTAGATATTCAAATATTTAAGATTAAATTTAAATCGTATTCTTGTATGATAATAATGTCATACGTAATTGTCTCATGTTTTGTCTAAATCAAAATTTAGTTCTTAAATTTTATTTAAAATATTTTATATTTATAAATAATTAATCTGAATAGATTATTTTTTTAAAATAGCTGGAATGCATTAAATAAGGTTGAAAAATAAAATCCAAAAAACACAACTAAACAAGTGAAATGAAACCACAGAAATGATTAAAATAAAGAAAATGCCTAAAAACAGGGTAAATTATAATAATAAAAAATTCATTTTTTAAAAAAATTATGAAAATAGGCTGAATTTTTTAAAATTTACGGGAATAGGTTGATTTAAGGAAAACACTTCTAGCTGGAATTTAATATTTAAAATATTCATATTTACACCAATTGTATATTCGAATTTCATTTTACAAATCGATTAAAAATTGAAATTCGTAGTACTCTGTTCGGATGCAGAATTAGTTTTAAATGCTTATCCAGTATATTATTTTTGATGAGATGGGCTCTAAAAAAATATCCCAAGAATCCCGAGATATCTGAAATGATTCTGAAAAAAAAGCCCTGGATAGTGGGGTTGAAAGTTATAGAGAAAAAATGCTCCAAGTAGAACGCATTGTCAGCAGAGTACTGAAAAGCGTTTTCAATCTTAAAACAGTTCTATAGCAAGTGCTCATTTGGTAAATCCGACCATCTCCACACATATTTGGTAAATCAGAGGACCAATTGACCAAAAACAGCCCATTTCTAAAAAAAAAAAAAAAAGGAAATAAGCCGCTTTTTTTAAAAATAACGAGAATGGTCTGATTTTACTAAAATGCACTGAGCTGGTGTCGTTTTCAAGTGAAAGTTAAAAAAGCACGTTCAACTAATGTTTTTTTCCCATCTGACCTATAAAACGCATCCAGGTCAGCACGTTTTATTAAAGTGCTTCCAAGTCAGCACTCTTTTGCATGTGTTCCAACGACAAAATTTTCAAAAAATGCTATTTTTTTTAAAAAAATTACAAGAATAGGCCTTTATATAGACTCAAAGTGGCAACACTATTTTTTTCTAAATTTTTTGGTGCTACCAATTAATGTGAAAATAAAACTTACAAAACAGGCCTTTATATAGACCCAAAGTCTCATTTCCCTTGTTTTCTTAAACAATGTGGGATTTGAAATATGTGTATATATAGACTCATGAATAAGTTTGTAGCTTATCCTAGACAATACGAGGTTCCTTCCTTTTTTAAGTAACAACATAAGAGTAAAGGTTACACTATATTTTATAATTTTTTTTACTTATAGAGTTTAAATTTTTTACAAAAAGTTAACATTTGTTACATTATAAATAAAATTTTTAAACTCTATAAGTAAAAAAAATTATAAAATATAAAATGATGTGGGAATTGGTCTCTTCTTATTTGAAGATGACCAAATAGGTTTGAAATAAAGGTGCTTGGGTCATGTGTGGAAGATTATATAATATTTGCCATTAATGCATTCTTATTTTGTTGCATTTTTTTAAAGCAATTTCATTTTATATACTTCAATACCAATATTGTTAGATATTCACCCAAAAGTTTACATAAATTTATTTACTGAACACTAAAATTTGATGCAAACAATCAATATAATGTGTAGGTATGAAACTATTAATGAATTGATTCATATACATTTGTTTTCTTTTCAAAAGAATGAAAGTTATATTGAAACAAAAATCATTTACATATAAAGAATTTTATACATATGTAAAATAAAAAAATTGATTATGAAGTTGTCTATTCTTATGTATTTAAAGTAAATTTTTTATCACTTAATTATAAAATGTTATAAATAGTCATTTAATTATGTTTTTTTTTAATTATCTGTTCATGAAAAGTTACAAAATTGTTATTCAACTATTCAAATTTGTCTTTTTTTTTTTACATACCTCAAAATTCAAGATAATTATTAATAGTTGAGTGATCATTTTGTAAGTTTTTATAATTCGACAGCCAAAAAATCATAGTTAAGTGACTACAAATGTAATTTAATCTAGATATAAAAATATGAAAAATAATTATTTATATTTTATGCATATTATATATATTTTTATAAAAAACTTATTTAACATAATTATATACTATTTTTAAATAGATTATGTATCTAGTCGAAATACATCTGAAATAAATTTATCAACATTCATTAGATGATGGAAATTAAATTAAAATTAGTATTAAAAAAATTAATGAGTATACTAAAATATTAAAAAAATAAAAATTTAAAAAAAGAGATATCAATTTTTTAAAATTACAAAAAGAGTATACTACCTGAGTACCAAATACTCACCATTTATTTATTAATTAAACATTCATAACATAAAATTAAAAAAATTAAAAGTATAACTTCTAAATTGAAATAATGGAAAATTATTTTAAAAAATAGAATTGCATGGATATTAACTTCAAACATTTAAAATTGAATAGAAGATTATTGCATGTACAAATTTCATATGTGCAATTTGTTCTTCTTTTTCTTTCTTTATTGTGGTCATTTTGTATATGCTAACAATTCTAAAATGCAACAAGATTAAAGATCTCAAAAAGTAATTTTATAATATGAGAAAAGTTAACAAAATATAAAAAAATAGAAATTGTTTTGTAAAAAAATTATAAAATATAGTGTAACCTTTAATATTATGTTGTAAGTTAAAAGAGGAAGGAATCCCACATTGTCTAGGAACAAGCTGCAAACCTATTCATGAGTTTATATTATATCTTATATCCTATATTGTTTAAAAAAATAAGGGAAATGAAACTCTAAGTTTATATAAATGCATGTTTTGTAAATTTTATTTCCACATGAATTGGTGGCACCAAAAAAATTTAAAAAAAAAATTCTACCACTTTGGATATATATAAAAGCCGATTCTTGTAAATTTTTAAAAAATTGACCTATTTTTATATTTTTTTAAAAAAATAGTATTTTTTGAAAATTTAATTGTTAGAACACGGGTAAAAGAGTGCTGAACTAGAAATACTTTAATAAAACATGTTTATCTAAACATATTTTACAGGTCAGTGGGAAAAAAGTATTGAATTGACTTGGACGCATTTTATGATACGTAAGAGGGAAAAAAACATTAAACTAGATACGTCTTTTTGACTTTAACCAACTTAACATGTTTTAGTAAAATCGAATCATTTCCATTATTTTTAAAAAGGTGGCTCAATTCCTTAAATTTTTTTTAGAAATGGGCATTTTCTGATCTATTGGTAAAATCAAACACTAACTTCCTCCTTACCTCTTTCCTCCGCCATCAATGGTTAAACATGCATACCCATCATCTTCATGCAGTGATAAGGGAATCTAAGCCATCCCGTTCTTGCGACCGGTCTTTATCCGGTGGCTAAGTCAGCAGATCCAGCCCTCTTCTATCTTCTTCCATAGAGGAACCGACCGATTCTGGCAGTCGTTCCATCAGATAAGTTGTTTCGCCTCTTTTTAACCCTTCCTTTGCAATCGAATGTGCCAATCCGTTTGCTGACCTTGATAAATTTCTGAACAAGCAATTTCCAAAGTTTGTGATTCTCTGTTTTGCATCTAAGATATAGGCTCTTAGGACCGACCTGTCATCGCTCATACTATGCATTTTCTTTACTATGGTTAGTGCGTTGCCTTCCACCACCACCACCTCCCTTAGGTTCATATCAATTCCCATCTCAATTGCTTGTAGGCACGCCAACGCTTCTGCCGCAAAGGGATTAGGTACATTTTTGTTCATTACTGTTCTCGACCCTATCATCTTCCCCTCCGAATTTCTGCACACTAACCCTGAACTTGAGGTCTTAGATCGCTCGTTAAATGCCGCACCAAAATTAATTTTTAACATAGGTGGTTCCGGTGGCTTCCATCGTTCCATTTCAATCCATCTGCTAGGTAACTTTCGATTCACTGCTTCCAACTCCCCTATGTATAAATGTATGAACTGCATGGTTTCAGGGGCAGATTGGTGTATCCCTTCATGCAAGGCTTTGTTTCTGCCAGCCCAAATGGCCCAGATGGCACACACCACCATTCGTCGCTGCTCAACTGAGGTATTAGACACCATCGATGACATCCATTGTCTGTACTCCCCATTTGACATCCCCTGGACCCCCTGTATTGCTAACCTGTTCCACATTTCTTTCACAGTAGCACAATCTCTGAATTGCTCATATTATTTTAATTTTTAAATAAAAATTGTATTTTTTATTTAATATTTAGTAATTGTATATTTATTAGATTTGTAAATATAAATAACTTAATATACTTTTTAATATTTATAATAATGTATTATACATTTAGTTTCCATATTATACAAATTAGGTAAAAAAATAATTATTTAATACTCTAATAATTGAATATTTTAATTCTAAAAGTCGAATTAAAAAATTATCATGTGTTCTAACTGTTAAAAAAATTTTAATACATATAATACAAACACAGGATATTAAATATATATACAAGCCGAATTTGGCTTCTGAAGTTAATAAATCACAAGTAGGGTTAAAGTAATGGCATGTGTTCAATTTATTCATTTTTAATTTAAATATATTTAAAGCTCATATGTAATTATCTTAATTTCTATATTAACAATGTACCAAGTAATATCATAAAATCAAAAATGAATCGATATAATAGAAATACCATATTATAAAATTGAAAATAGATTAATTTAAATTGTTAATATCGAATCTGACTCATCTATTTTTATCTAAATTTAAAATTTAAAAATACCATTTTTATCCAAACTATTCTTAAATATAGGAAAAGATTTCGTGTTAGGTCAAAAAGCCATAGCTTGACAGATACAGGGGTATGTTATAGCTATATTTCCCTTACAAGTTTCTTGATTATCGTCTTCTTGGCAGAGAATGATTAGACACTTTCGAAAGTCTCGAATTAGTGGATGTTGCATCGCCATACGACAACGCCAGACAATAATGGGGTAATGTTGTGGAACTTGAGGCACATGGACTGTGCTTGCATCTAACTATACGATAAATTTGAACTAATAATTCCATATTTTCTTAAAGTCCTTTTATATATTTTTGTTTAGTGTTTTTTTTAAATATATTTTATATTTATATTGAGTTTTAAATAAATTTGAAATTGAAATATGTCGATAGATCTCTAAACGAGAAGTAAATTTGCAATTGTTGTATAATTTTATGTATTTTTTCAATGAAATTAATATTATTTAACACAGTGAAATCTAAGGGATTAGGAGAAGCAAAGCATGAAATGTAGTTGGAGGCATGCAATAACTTTATTTTAGGCCAATGTAAGAAAATACCTCCTAAAATGATCAACTATTTTCCTCCTTTGGTGTACTTAGAAGTTAAAAACCATCACCAAATTTACGAATTTATTCCATTATTTAACAGCTTCCTCTGTAGTGTCATATGCAGGCAGTTTCTTTAGAAGAAGCTTCCCATAGTCAATCCAGTGGCATTTTAATAAGAACAGAGCTACACAATTGCCATTGTTCCATCTCTTTCATTGTTAGCTTTTAAAAACAAGTTGTCTTAAACAACCAAACACAAAAGAAATGGCTAACAGCTTTTGTTTTCTCATGGCCGTTTCATTTTTAGTCACAACTCTGGTCATCCCCTCGTCCTCGACCATTGACTCGAGCAGCTGCCAGGGTTCAATGGCCGAGTGCATGGAGAACGATGAGTTTGACATGGACTCTGATATTAACCGGCGTGTATTGCAAACCACGAGGTATATAAGCTATGGGACTCTGCAAAGGAACACCGTGCCGTGCTCTAAAAGGGGTGCATCCTAGTCCAACTGTCAGGCAAGGAGCTCAAGCTAACCTTTACAGCCGAGGATGCAGCCCAATTACTCGTTGCCGTAGTTAAGGTTATTGCCTGTTCCTTGTTTTCTTTTGTCAAATTGTTTCTCATTTGTAAGAAATATATAGCAATAAAGTGGGATTTATGGTAAGAACATGAAGCTCCCTTATGATGAAATGGAGAAATTTTATTATATGTGTTGTTGAAGCATCCATGTTTATTATTATTATTTTTTAATTTGGTATAATTAAGGTATGTTTCATTTGTTCTATGATTTATGAAGACTAATTTTTTTTGGGATCTATGATTATCCCTTTCAAAAATTTTATCTTTAAAATTCGAATTTATATCATAAAAATTTTCAAATTTCAATCAAGTGATCAATCCAAATAATCTAAAAAAATTAAAATTATATTAACTCTATCCATATTTACTTCATCTAAATCCAACCTTGACCTATCCAATTGACAGTTATAACAAAGATCCATTGATTTTAGATATTAAATATCAATTCATCTTAAAGAAATTTAATTTTATTGGTTCATATAATCACAATGGTTGTAGATGAAAGGTGAGCTAAGGCAAATTATCTTCCATAATCATCTCTTTTAACTTAATACAATGTTTCAAAAGGAAAAAAGGCGAGAAAAAGAAATTATCATTTTTCATCCTAATTAATACAAATAAATTACTGGGGAGAATATGAGAGAAAAATATAAGTTAGTTGACACTTTTCAAAAGTTTAATTTTTTTTTTTAAATTTAACTCTATTAATCAAAGAATGAAAAAAAAAAATCTTTCAATTTTCTTTCTTACCCAATACAAATATTCAACATTTTCAGCATATGTACATATTGCTAGTAATTGCAGTTTTTAAGCACATATATTCTTAACTTTTTGGAGTTCAAAATTTATGGTAATTGTTACAACACAACATATTATGATGTCTTGTGATGACGGTTCGCACCATGAGGATGCAGAGAATTGCTAGAATGAGGTCAATGTTAGTAGATTATAATTTTGTTATGTAATAGTATTTTATAGTTTAGAAAAATCTAATTAATTAAATTATTAACGAATAAACATGTTGTAAGGATATAATTTTTGTACATGAAGTTATCATATAAAACATAACTTTATATAAAGTTATTTATAAAACAACACAATCTTATAAAATAATATCTTATTAAAAGATACATCCATATGAAAGGGTATCTCATGAAAAGATACACTTATTGGAAATCTATATAAAAGACTTTTCTATTAGCCATTTTATTGTTTTGCATGGAGTGTGGAGGGCTTTGTTATATCTTCGAGACATTTTAAAGCCTTAAGGAAAGTGTTCTACACGCCTTAAAGCCATCATATTTTAAAAACTTTATTTTTATTTTTATTTTTTCAGTTTTATTATTTATTTTTCTAGTAGTCAATTTACATCATAGAAGGTGCAGAGAGTCGTTATACTTAGAGATTTTTTGAGGTAATAGGACAGAATTTTGGCAAAGTGAGGTTGTGTATTATGCTTTCCCTTTTACCCTAGTGATGATAAAGGGGTTGAGGTTAGGCCTAGTTTCGTCCACTTGGTTTTTCTTCTCCTAGGTGTAGTGGTAGAGTGACACATGGCAACCTAGGTTGCTATTGGAATCAACCTAAAGGAATTGAATAAAGAGTTTATTGAATGTAATAGATTGATGAGTGTCGTAAAGGATCCTTCCTAATATATTCTATGAAAATTGTATGTCCCTTTTTAAGTATGGTATTTATTTTAGGTGAGGGCGTAAGGTCAAACTCCTTTAATGAAATACTAATGAAGTCATATCACTAAATCTTTAGGATGACCGATTATTTCAATAACTAAAAGACATATACTTAATTGAATAGGAGGCCTTTAAATTATTCCTTTTGTTTGAGTTAGGTACCTAAACTTTATTTCATAACCGAAGTTGGCTCCTGTTGTTGCATCCGTTAAAAAAAACCGTTGTAGCCAATCAAAAACACCATATCACCTCCTCATTAAAATATAATTAAATAAAATTTTTATATTAATATTAATATTAAATAAAATAAAAAACACCCTCCCAACCCTATCTCTCTCCACCACCGTCCCTCTTCCTCTCCTCCATTGTCCATTCTTCCCCCTATATTGCAAGAAGTCTAAACAGTTTCAAAAGTGGGAAAATTTTGAAAATTTGTACAACTATTATAGGAAGACTAAATAAGGGAAAGCTAGAAGACAATATAGTAAGTGTTATAAATTCTTTAGACAACTTAAAGCTTTAAATAGAGAGGCAAGCAATTTAGTTTCAAGCCAAGATATCATCATCAACTTGGTGGGAATAGTTTTCAATTCCATGGTACTCAAAATTGCAATATTGGTCAAGGAAATCAAGATGTTTATCACTCTTAAAAGCTTTAGGATAGACTTAGCCTCTCAAATTCCTTTGAATTTGACCTTCCTTCCTTAGATGATAATGATTTAAACACTGCTGTTCAAAACGTTCTTTTACATAATTATGGACTCATTCAGATTATCTACTGAAGTAAATTGTCTTTCTCGCAATGTAAACATTCTTACTGTAATGCCTCGATTTTTAGGCCTAAAAGTATTGGGCCTTGAGTCTGGGTTCGGGTAGAAGACGGCCCGAATAAATGGGATGATTTAATTTTTTTATTATTATTATTTAGTATGTTTAGTTAGTAATTAAATAAATTACGAAGGGTTTATGGTGTGGGAAAAAGTCTGGGGCTCGACCCATAGCTTTAGCAAAATTCTTAAATTTTTCCTCTTAAGGAAATTTGGGCATAAGGCCTTAAAATAAGTTGGGCAGAAATTGGGCATAAAGGAACGCCTGGCCCAGTGGTTAGGCACGCTGGACAGCAGGAAGGAAGGTTGGGGTTCGATTCCCAACATGCGCAAACATGTTTTTAAGTTAAGGGCTATCGCAGGTAGGCCTTATTAATAATTTGGGCTGAGTTCTAGCACAAGCAAGCACCTGGCCCAGTGGCTAAGCACACTAGGAGGGCGTGGGAGATGCCTGGGTTCAAGGCATGGCGCGCGCAAATGGTTATTTTTTTTAACGGGTTGCACTAAAATAAGCTTTAAAAGAAGTTGCGAATGAAGTATGCCACAATGAGCGCTTGTGGCGTAGTGGCAGTAGCGTGCTAGGCATGCCGAGAGGATGTGGGTTCGATCCCAGGGGAAGGCGAAATTTTGATTTATTTTTAAGTAGCCGTGACTGCAGCAGTTAAGCATTAAAATTAATTGTGAGAAGATTATGTCATGAAAGGAACTTCGGTGCAGTGGCAAGCAGCATATGTGTGTGTTTAGAAGGTCGCAGGTTCGAGTCCTTGTGCGGGTGATTTCTGTTTTATGTTTTTTAAACGGACCGGAGCTTCAGCAGGTAAGGTTTATAATTAATTGTGACCCTATATTAGTAAAGAGAAAAGCGTGGTGCAGTGGCCAGCAGCACGGCGAAGGCGCAAGGGCGGACGGAGGTCTGGGGTTCGAGCCTCCCCTCACGCACGGAAGGTTGTGATTTTGCTGCACGCGTGGGGAAGGAGTTGGAGTCTGATCAGGACTCTCTTAGCAGCTTGCTGAAGCGGTGCAAGGGATGGATAAGGCTGTAAAACGGTGGGAAGGAGTTTGAATGAAATTCAAACTGTGCTAAGGGCTAAAATTGAGGAGCAAAACAAGGAATTTGGATATGGGGAGGACGGTGGTGCCGAAATAGAACTCATTCAGATTTGGGCAATTAGATGCCGAAATAGCTCTCAAATTTTGGCATTTTGGCTAGGATGAATTGTTTGTTTAGTTTCTTTTCAGCTCAAATTCTCTTATCATATTTTTTTTATCTTATTTTATCAACTTTCATTCCTTTTGATCCATCTTTCTTTTCTTCGCCGAAGCCTAAATCTTCTATTGCTATTCTTAAAATTCTTTTCCTTTTCTTTTTTCTTCCACCAGTCTCTCTCAAACCATTGCTAACCGATTATCCTTCGAAAAGCCAAACCACACTGCGTGATAACCGACTTACTCCTTAGCCGAATCATCTATTCTTTTTCTTCGTTATTCTTCTATTTTCTTCTTAAACTGAAATAAGCATACCTAAGAATAAGTTCTAAAAGCCGAATCACTAGATCTGTTCTCTTCTTGTATTTTGGGGATTTGATCTACAACAAATCTGGAATAGGAAGGTACTTCGGAACGTTCCTGGAAAGTAGATCCTCGGTAAGTGCTCAGATCTTTCTGTCCATTTGTTATTTCAGGTTTATTATGAAAAGCCGACAAGTCCTTAATCACTTAGGGAGACTGTCGTTTTAGACTAAAGGCTTTAATAGCCTTTTCTTTTGGTTTCATATATATTTAGTGTGGATTTAAGGACAAGAAATCAAGGATCATAGAGGGTTGAAACTGTTGGAGCATCTAGATCTGGTAGTTGGAGATCGATAAAGGTAAGGGTTAAAGATATGAACTATGGCCGAATATGGTAAGGGTTTGATGTGTTAAGTTGCTATCGAGTTTTAATCTAATGTTATAGTAACTGACTGTAGGCTGCTTGTATGTGGAACTCGTCAGCGTTTCGTCGCAAATCAGGTGTGTAAACGACACCCACTCATAGACTAGGTCGGCAAAAGCCGAAAAGCCGAAATGCTGAAAAGCTGGCATTTTGTGAACTTGCGAGCGTGCGAGCGCTCGTGAGATAGTTTATTTGTTAATCCTGGTAATCTCAAGCAGTAAGATTGCAGGGTGCGCAATTTCGTGCACTTCGGTATATTTGGGCTTAATGGGCCGAAAACAGGTTAATGGGCTAAAGGGCCTAATTCGATAAAAACGCTCGGTAAGTGTTTCTGTTAATACGTTGATGGTTGTAATATGCATGAAAACCCTAAAATAGTAAATTCACTAAATACCCCTAAGTATGAAAATTACCATTATATCTCTAGGTGTAAAATGACCGTTATACCCCTAGGGTTGATTTTGACTGAATTGCATGATATTCTAATTCTGTTTGTGATATGCCATGACATGTATATCTGTTGCATGGGATAAGGGTTATTTTGATGGAGGAAGCGTTCTGGTGGCTTTGCCACAATTATCTGTTTCTGGTGGCACTGCCACAAATATCTGTTCTAGTGGCTCTGCCACAATATCTGTATCTGGTGACTCTGTCACAATATCTGTTTTGGCAACCATGCTACAAATTCTGTGGTGTGTAGCAGATGGGTGGGTCGAGTTGTCTCCCCACATGGTGTAAGGTTGGTACGGGGGTGTATACGGATGGATATGAGTTGGGCTTTCTGCATACATGATATTTCTGTTTTGTATCTGTTATGGGCCTATGGGCTTCATTCTGAATTTTGTATAGGGCTAAGGCCCAACTTAATCTATTTCTGTGGTTTGTACTGATCTGGACTATGGTTGGGTTATTTTACACACTGAGTTTTCCAAGCTCAGCCCTTAATTTTATCCACGCAAGTAACCCCCAACCATAGTGGACTTGGAGCTGCGAGGGATTCGGAGTGGCCACATGTTTTGCAGGCTCGGTTTTCTTCTTATGACTTGATTAGTTATTATTTACTTTAATTATTTTGGGTTTAAGTTGTAATAAGGCCGCTTAAATTATTTTTAATTGCTTTAGTATGATTGTTAGCTTAGGCGTGATATTGTTTTGATTGTTTGAAGTTGAACAGCTCTAGGGCGTGTTTTAAAAAGGTTACTTGATTTCAAAATATCACGTTAACAAAGCGAAGCTTCTGCAACAAAAACGTTTTCAAAATTAACAACCTTTTCAAATAGTTTTAAATGAATTGGTTTTCCCTGAACAATCACTCAGTTAAAGTGTGGCAATGGTCGTGTGCATGTCTAGGATTGGATCCGTAGAGAGTTGGGTACTTAAGCAGTCTAATTGACTCACCTCCTCTTTTCTGGCATCCTACCTGGTACACAGCTTCCATTCACTTTAATCTATAACGAAGATATTCTTTAAACACTAAGAAAGACTCTAGATAAAACATGACTTTTCCAGTAACGCTTCAATGTGACACGCCGGATTCGGACCTAACTTCTAGGCCGGGTTTGGGGTGTTACACTTACAGTGCCACTTATCATCAATTTGAACTTAGACAATCAATGAGCTAATATTTGTTTGTCACAATTTCTCTATGCGTGCAAAACATGAAAGACAGAAACGCAAAACAAATAATAGTGAAATGTGAAATTAACTTTATTTATTTATTAATCGTTCAAATACATAGAAAACAATTACATGTTTACTATAATATGAGCACATTTCCCAACATCAACTAGATAGGTACATGCCAAACTATTCAAAAACACAAATATACCAACATTGTTGAGTCCAGGATCTTTTCTAGATGCTGAAGTTGAAATTTAAGATTTTGAATATAAACTAACCTGTGCACGAAAAACAAATCGTACGCTGAGAAATCAACTCGGTGGTATTTCTACAAATTTAATATCAACGCGAATAAATTAATAAAAATACTCATTAATTACACTTATGCAAAACAACTTACTAAGTACATCGTTTATACCGCTTAAGTCCATTTAAATAAGTTCCATAACTAGTTCAAAAGTATAACATGTTAGCATATTATATTCCAAATCGAGTCAATTATTTCATCCCAATTTCATGTTAAATCTCATTATCAAATTTTATATTATAACACTATCCAATAACATATAACATGTTATTATTACATATATCATACATAACAAACAAAATCGAGTCTAATTCAAGTTACAAAAGCTCTAAAATTGACCTAAAAACAAACAGGGATAAAAATGTAACATTTTCAATAGACAAAGGTAATTATACAAAATATGGGTCACACGGCCATGTGTCTAGCCTTTGTAACTAACTAAGACTGTGTGAAACTTACATAACCAAATCTACGGTACTCACACGAGCGTGCTATAATAGCTTGTTTTTCAATGGCGTCGGAAACAGTGATTTCGAGATCACAAATTCGATGAGTGAGTTCGTAGACATTAATAATTAATATTTATGAGTTAAATATAGTAGTATGGTGAATTTTGATTTGATAGACTTTATTAATTTGTTAGTTAGTCAATGTACAAGTGGTATGTACCGAAAGTCAATAGTTTTGGAAAATAAGGTATCGGGACCTCGTTTTCATAAACTAGGATCTTAAATATTTTACGAAGTTTTTGTATAAATGGATTGAAGTTTTTGTATAAGGTATTAGACATTAATAATTAATATTTATGAATTTTTTGTATAAGTGGATTGAATTTCGGTTTGGTAATTTTGGTGATTTGATAGTCAATTAAGGAAAAAGGACTAAATCATAAAAACTATAAAAGTTAATCGGTATTGGTTTATTAGCTAAATGACTTAAAAGAGTAATAATTAAGGTCTAAGGTGAAAATTAAGCAAATTTTATATGATGGTGGGTGGCCATGTGTTTTAATTTGGTGAATTAAGTATTAAATTATTAATTAAATAATTTATATGTTAATTAAAAAAAGATGTTAAACCATTTTTTTTTGTTTTTTTCAACCTTCCATCGTCCAGATAGAAGAGAAACTTAGAAGCCATAGCTTAACCTTCCCAAGCTTCATTCTCATGCATGTAAGTCATTTTATGCCTGTTTTTCGTAAATTTTATATTTTTGATATCGTTACAATTAGGTCCAACTAACTCGTATCTTCGTTTTCAAAACTATTAAAGATTTCTAAAGTTTCCAAAAATGAAAAATCAAGTTTTTGGTGTTTAATAGTTTTATTATAAACTTAGATATGTTTAAAGACTAATTTATTAAGTAAGTTTTGTTAGTTTTGTGTATAAGGACCAAATTGTAATAATATAAAATTTGTCATGAAATTTCTAAAAATTATGTTTTTAGAGGGCTGTACAATGATGAAATTTTAATTGGATTGAAAATCAAAGATTGAATTTGAAAGATATAATAATTTCAATTTAGGGACTAAATTGAATAAAATGTAAAGTTTTAGGAGAATTGTGAAAAATAAATAAAAGATATTATATTCATGAATTGAGATGGTTTAAAGTGAGAAGAGATGATAATGTGAAATGAGATATGAATTATTATGCAAATCAAGATTCAGACAACCAGTAGATAAACGATGAAAAAGGGAAAATTGTATAATAGTCCCTGACTTGTTCTTAGTGTCAAATTCATTTGGTAAATTCATAAGGTATAATTATGTGATGTTATATATTGTTTGTGATTGAATTGTGAATTGATTATGTTTGAATGTATATTTTAAATTGATTACAAATTGGTACAAAAAGGTGAGAAAAAAGTTATATTGGAAAAATGTGGTAAATATGGATAAGTATACAGTATTGATTGATGATAAATTTTATTATATGAGTGTGTGATTTATATAGGGTGATGTTAGATTGTTAAAATATATATGAATATATACTGTTATGATATCAAGTGAACTAAATTAATAGTATGTGATTATATATTAATTATGATTGGAACAGTACAAAACGTTAGAAATGGAATGAATTGTATTAAATGTTTTGATATGTTAAAAGAGACCAGATTAATATAGGAATAGATACACGGCCCCACCAGCTTCACATGCCCGTGTCCATCGTGCTTGTGTGGCACGCACAAGGCCTACTTCGTCGACCACACGACCGTGTCTCGCCACACAGCCTCCACACGGGCAGTCTACACGTCCTGTGGCATCAACAGTAGCATTTTTGGCTTTCGTCAAAACGCGATTTCAGATTGATTGGGGAACACACCTGGTTTCAATTGAAGCCTAACGCAATCCCGAGCACTCTAGAACCTATATTCAACAATGTCGAGACCCATTTCAGTCAGTTAAACAATTTTTTATTGTAACAAAACGAGGTATTCCACCCCGAAATCATGAAATTTCCTTACCTCGAGCGAAAACCAGCGAATACTACATGTTTTACTCGCTGTTCAGGAATGAAGAATAGCCCCTTGATCAGTACCTAAACACCCAAAGAAAATTCTCCATTAATCTCTTAATCAAAACGATGTTTACGAATGACAAGCAGAAACTTACCAATGAATAGAACGTCAATGAATCGTAGAAGCTCGTTAATACGAAATCAAAATGACTGGGAGTAAGGCAAGGAAATTTCGGCAAAAAGAAAAGAAAAAGAACGTGGAGAGGGGAAAAGTAGTATAGAATTTCAGCAGAGAGAATTCCTTTGGGGAAACTACTCAGAAAAATCTGATAAACCCTACCACTACAGTGTTTTAGTTCACTTCCAATTCTATCACGGCCTTAATGGTAAAAATAATGCCCAAGCCAGGATTCGAACACAGGACCTCTAGCATAAACCCTTGCCACATAACCACTAGACCAATAGGCCCATTCTTTTAAGTTTTTACCAATAAATTCTTATAAGCCAACTAATCAAAAGCCAAGCTTTATTTAAAAAAACCAAAATTTTGCCCAAGTTAAGACTTGAACTTGGGACTTCCCTAACACACCTTCAAAGCACTTAAACACAAAAACAGACAGATATTATACAAATTCATGCAAAAATATATTCAGATATTTTTTTATTCTTCAATTTTAAAAAAGCCGAGATTACAGAAATTTAGGGTGTTACAACTCTACCCCCTTAAAGAAAATTAGTCCTCGAATTTTACCCAGTCAGAAAAGGTGAGGATACTGCTGACGCATTGGATCCTCTAGTTCCCAAGTAGCCTCCTCAGTGCTATGATTCTGCCACAGCACCTTCACTAAGGGAATAGACTTCCTACATAGAACTTTGACGTCGCGATCCAAAATTTGAACTGGCTCCTCCTCGAACGTCAGATCTAGTCTAGCCTCAATTTCCTCCACAGGCACAATGTGCGTGGGATCAAAGCAGTAATGTCTCAAAATCGAGACATGAAAAATATCGTGAATACGATCTAACTTTAGAGGTAACTCCAACTGATATGCGGCTGCCCCACTTGCTTCAAAATTCGGTACGGCCCAATAAATTGGAGACTTAATTTACCTTTACAACCGAACCTCAGAACCATCTTCCATGGCGAGACTTTAAGGAAAACCAAGTCCCCCACAGAATACTCGATATCTTTCCTCTTCAAATCAGCATAGGACTTCTGTCTATTAGAATATGCTTTTAGTCGATCTCGAATCAAATAGACCTTATCCTCTATCTTTGAAACCAACTCCGGACCCAGAACACGTCGCTTACCCAACTCAGTCCAGCACAAAGGGGTGCAACACTTACGTCCATAAAGTGCCTCATAAGGTGCCATCTGAATACTAGACTGATAGCTATTATTGTAAGCGAACTCTGCCAAAGGCAAGTACTCCTCCCAACTACCTTGAAAATCCATAACACAGCCCCTCAACATATCCTCCAGTATCTGAATCACCCTCTCCGATTGACCATCTGTCTGAGGATGAAATGTAATACTGAAGTCAAATCGTGAACCCAAAGCCTCATGAAGTTTCTGCCAAAATTGAGAAGTAAACCAAGGATCCCTATCAGAGATAATCGACACTGGAACCCCATGCAGTCTTACTATCTCCGAGATGTAAAGGTTAACCAACTTCTATAAAGAGAAGTCTGTCCTAATAGGAATGAAGTGTGCAGACTTGGTTAATCGATCCACGACGGCCCAAACAAAATCCTTCTTAGTGGGTGTTAGAGGCAACCCACTAACAAAATCCATAGTCACTCACTCTCATTTCTACGTCGGTATCTTAACCGGCTGTAGCAACTCTGAAGGCAACTGATGCTCAGCCTTAACCTGCTGACAAGTCAGACAGCGAGCAACGAAATCTGTCACCTTACGCTTCAAACCTGGCCACCAGTATAACTCTCGGAGATCTTTATACATCTTATTTCCACCAGGATGCATAGCGTACGGACTACTATGCGCTTCCTTCAAAATTGATAGCCTCAAATCATCATCATTAGGTACACAGATCCTACCTCAGAAGCACAATACCCCATCATTATTCAGCCCAAAATCTGTAGTAGTCCTAATTTCAACCTGACGAAATCGCATCTTGAGAGTCTTATCCTCTAACTGCTTAGCTCTAATCTGCTCAATCCATGTCGGCTTTACTTGTAGCTCTGCTAGAAGACTCCCATCGTCATAAAGACTCAGTCGAGCGAACAATGCTCTTAAATCATTCACAGCCCTACGGCTTAATGCATCAGCCACCACGTTGGCCTTTCCAGGGTGATACTCTATACTGCAGTCATAGTCCTTAAGCAGCCTGACCCATTGTCGCTGCCTAATATTTAACTAATTCTGAGTGAGGAGATACCTGAGGCTCTTGTGATCAGTGTAGATGGTACACTTCTCACCGTACAGATAGTACCTCCAAATCTTTAATGCAAAAACAACTGCAGCCAACTCCAAATCATGCGTCGAATAATTAGCCTCATGAGTCTTAAGTTATCGAGACACATAGGCAACTACTTTACCGTCTTGCATTAAGACGCAACCAAAACCCACATGTGAAGCATCACTGTAAACCACGAAGTCCTTACCAGGCTCAGTCTGTATCAGAACTGGAGCCTGAGTTAAAACTGTCTTGAGCTTTTCGAAGCTCTCCTGCTGTGCATCAGTCCCAGCAAAAGGAACTCTTTTACGCAGTAACTTAGTCAACAGCGCTGCGGTCAATGAGAAATCTTCTACGAAACGGGGGTAATATCCTACCAGTCCTAGAAAACTGCGGATATCTGACACATTCTTCTACTGTTTCTAATCCAAAACAGCCTCAATCTTACGAGGATCAACATGAATCCCCCTAATAGACATCACATGTCCCAAAAAGATTACTTTCTGAAGCCAAAACTCACACTTAGAGAACTTCGCATAAAGCTGTTTCTCACGAAGGACCTGCAGAACAACCCTGAGATGCTTATCATGCTTGTCCTCAGACATAGAGTAAATCAAGATTTCGTCGGTAAACACCACCACGAGCTGGTCTAAGTAGGGCTGAAACACACGGTTCATCAAGTCCATGAATGTTGCTGGTGCATTAGTCAACCCAAAGGGCATAACCAAGAACTCGTAATGTCCATAACGAGTCCTAAATGTCATCTTATGCACATCGACATCTTTGACCCTTAACTGATGATAACCTGATCGCAGATCGATCTTGGAGAACACAGAATCCCTTCTGAACTGATCGAATAAACCATCTATCCTCAGAAGTGGGTATTTATTCTTAATCATCAACTTATTCAATTAACGGTAATCGATACACATCCTCATCGTACTGTCCTTCTTCTTTACGAACAGAACAAGTGCTCCCCTTGGAGACACACTGAGACGAATAAACCCACGATCCAACAGCTCCTGAATTTGAGCCTTCAGTTCTGCCAGCTCTTTTGGTGCCATTCGATAAGGGGCGATAGATATCAGAGCTGTACTAGGAATCAACTCAATCCCAAATTCTACCTCACGACTTAGAGGCAATCCTGGTAATTCCTCTGGAAAAACATCTAGAAAGTCCTTCACAGCACGGATGTCCTTAACTGATAAGTCCGCAAAATCAGAAACATTGATGTAGACCAAATATGCCTCACATCCCTTTCTCACAAGCTTCTCTGCTACCAACGCAGATATCACATTACTCAGATAATTTCGTCGTTCTCCAATCATGACTATCTCATTATCCTCCTCAGTCCTCAGAACAACCCTTTTTTCGACACAATCCAGACTTACACGATGCTTCACAAACCAGTCCATGCACAGAATTAAGTCAAACTCCCCAAATGGAAGTTCCATCAAATCAGCCAAGAATACCGTCCCATGGACTTCCAACAGAACGTCTCTAAACAGTTTACTAACCCTAATAGACTGCCCCAACGGACTCACCACTGAAATCTCACTAGAAGTGCTCTCACACGGAATTCCAAAAGTCTCAGACACAGAACATGCAACATAGGAATGTGTAGAACCTATGTCTATCAGTGCAACATAAGGTACATTACAAATGAAGAATGTAACATCCCGAAATAGGGCCTAAACGGAATAATGGTTATGAAACCACAAATATGAGGTATAAAAATTTATTTTATTATCATTTTAAGGTCTATGATTGCATAATTGTGTGAAAATTTCGTTTATAAATTTTATCGATAGAGGGTCCAATTTGATATTTAGGACTAAATTGCAAAAGTTGAAAAATGTGTGTTCTAGTTCACAAAGGTACTAAGTACTTGTGAGTAATGGGTTTTTAAAATGGAGGTCCTTAGATATTAATTATACCATTATACTGTTTTGGACAAAAATACCTAAAGGAAGATAAAACACCATAGTTTTTAATTAAGGGTATTTTGGTCATTTAGTTATTAAAATGAATTAAAAACAAAATTAAAAGCCAATTTTTGTCCATCTTAAACCCCTTGGCCGAATTTCACATGAGGAAGACATATCTAGGGTTTTTCAAGCTTTCAAGCTCGATTGTAAGTCCGTTTTAGCCCCGTTTTTAATGTTCTTTACGTTTTTGGAGTCTCGGCAACTTGATTAAGCTTATTCTAGCAATAATTTAACCTAGGGTTTATATTTGGAAAAGTACTCATAGGTGAAATGTGTTTATTTTGATGTTTTATGATAGAATATGAAGCTTGAAATTGTGTTAAACAACTTTTGCTAAGCGATTTTACGTGAAAACTAGTAAAACGACATAATCGGTAAAAATACCTAAAGTTCATAAGTACATGTTAGAGTGAGAATTTTATGTTTCCATAGAAGAGAAAAATGATCAACATGTCTTAAAACATAAGAAAAGAGGATGAAGTTTAACTTCCGAGCCTTGGGGAAAAAGTGTAAATATGTAAAAGTTTAGGGGCAAAAATATAATTTTGCCAAAGTTTGAGTCAAGGACTGTTTTAATAAATGTGAGTATTAAATAAGCTAAATTTGTTATTATATATCAAGAAGAATGAAATCCAGAGTTAGACCGGGGAAAGAAAAAGATAGTGGACTAAATCGATATAGTTGATCGTATTTTGTTTGGAGGTAAGTTTGCGGTAAATAAATGCAATATTATTTTATTTTATGTTAATGTTGTTAATTTCCAGAATGTGTATATTTATTTTATGAAATTATTCAAAGAAGACTCAAGCATGAATTGACGGAGAAGTAATTTCAGAAAGTCCCGGTTGAACCTTAAGAATGTGTAGGATACAAATGTCATGACATTAGGGTTTAAGGATACCATGTAAGACCATTCCAAGGCATGGCAATTGGTAAGGTTTCTAAGGCAAGGAAATCATGTAAGACCATGTCAAGACATGGCATTGATAAGTTACTATAAGGCAAAGGTCCCATGTAAGACCATGCCAAGGCATGGCATTGATGAGTTCATAAGGCAAGGATACAATGTAAGACCATGTCAAGATGGCAATGGTAAGTTTCAAAAGGATACCATGTAAGACCATGACAAGTCATGGCAATGGTAAGGTACCTATGTATCCTTAGTATTCCAAGTGGTTCAACGGGAAAAATTTAAAGAGAATATCAAGGTAAGGTAAGGTAAGACGAGTTATGCTAAAAAGGTAAGACAAGTTCATGCTAGAAGAGCAAAGGTAAGTATATAATGTTCATGTATGCTTGATGAGGAAAAAGGTAAGTAAAATGTATTAATAAATTTTATTGAGTAAGTGAAGAAATTTAAAATATGTCTATGACAATTAATGAAGTTGCATTAAGTAGTGTCATGCCAAGTAGTAAAATAATTCTTATGAATGTTGTTATTTATTTGCATGCAAACTTACTAAGCTTAATGCTTACCCCCTTTATTTTTCTTCTTTTTATAGTTTTGTCAAGCTAACTCGGGGATCGTAAAGTATGTTGGAGGTCCGGCACACTATCACAAGGATTATTTTGGTATAGCTAGACGTTTCATTTTGAGTATGGCATGTATAACATCGTAGCCATTTTGTGTGTATGATTTTATGATATGACTAATGAATGGTATGTAAATGCTTGATAATTATTAGCTATTGGAATGACTAATCAAGGACATGTTTGGTGTTATGTATGCCTAAATGCTAGTTATTCCATGGAAATCATGAAAAAGGTGAAATTAGCTTTAAAACAGTATCAGATAGCAGTAATGATGTGAATTTGGAAAATCACTAAAAATAGTATAAATGTATTTAGATAGTGAATAGGATATATAATTAAAGCTTATTGAGTCTATTTTCATATGAAAGAAATAGAGTAAATAAAGGAGTTGTATTTTATGAGATATTTAAATTTTGGTGAAACAGGTAGTGATTTCTAAATCCTCTGTTCTGACTTTAGAAATTCACTAAAAATTTTAAAAACATAATTAGGAGTTATACTTTATATTTATAGATTCCTTATTTAGTCTACTTTTAAAGTAAATAAATGGCATGGTTATTTGAATTCTGTACATGGAGAAAATTAATTCGTAGTGAACAGAGGTCAAAGCAGCTAAACAGTGAAATAGGGGAAATTTTAACTAATAAACTGTACTAATTGGCAAGACCAAAAATTCTGAAAAAAATTTAGTAATAAGATATATGAGTCTAGTTTGAGAAAAAATTTACAGATTTTGATTTAGAGTTTTGTAACTCGAGTTATGATTTATTTAGTGACTATGACGCAGATGGACATTTTATTTATAAAAGATGAAATAAATTGTTTTGATTTGTTTAAGTGATCGGAAAATTTTTATTGATTCCGATTTGTTCCTGAACCGTTTCAATTTCATGTTTTAGGGGCTCGAGGACCCTTATTAGGGACATATTGAATGAATGAAACTAAATCAATTTTAAAAGCAAATTTTTATGTCTCGAATTAGTAAGTTAAGTCTGGTAATGCCTCGTGTTCGACTCCGGCGATGGTCTCGGGTAAGGGGTGTCACATTTATTGGTATCAGTGCAAAGGTTTAGTCAGTTATCGGAATATTTAGTAGGAGTAAGAGTCTAGCTATACATGCCATACTTATATGTTGATAGTGTGACGACTTTTGACGATTTTAAAATGTTTTCTGATATAGTTATGGATCCAAAACAAGCTGGTGCATATGATGTAGAGAGTAACGTGCCCGCTCCCGCAGAAGGGACAATGCCACCAAATAGTAGTGAAAGGCCCGTTACAGTTAGCTAGGGAGGAGGGGTTCGAGAAGCCTTCTTCCAAGCTATGAATGAATGGTTTGTCAAGTTCGTTCATATGAATCCGGCTGTTAGACCTCCACCCCCTCATGATCATCAGACCACCCATGTAGCTCCCCCAGTCAGAGGTACGGTTATAAGAGAAAAGCCACCAGTTGATAAAATCAGAAAATAAGGAGCCGAAGAGTTTCGAACTACAAAAGATGATGATGCAAAAAAGGTAAAATTTTGGCTCGAGAATACTATCAGAGTCTTTGATGAGTTATCCTGCACACCTGAGGAATGTATGAAATGTGTTGTATCACTTCTTAGAGATTCGACCTACCATTGGTGGAAGACACTTGTATCAGTTGTACCGAAAGAGAGAGTTACTTGGGATTTCTTTCAAGAGGAATTCCGTAAAAAGTACATCAGTCTGAGGTTTGTTGACCAGAAAAGAAAAGAGTTTATAGAGTTGAAACAGGGCAATATGACAGTGACTGAATATGAGCGCGAGTTTGTCAGACTCATTAATTATGCTCGAAAGTGTGTGTCTACAGAGGCTATTATGTGCAAAAGATTTGAGGAAGGGCTTGATGATGATATCCGATTGTCGGTTGGTGTCCTAGAAATAAAAGAGTTTGTTGTCCTAGTTGAGAGAGCCTGCAAGGCAGAGGAGCTGTTAAAAAGAAAGGCAAAAGTTGAAATTGAGATGCAAGACACGAATAAAAGACTAATGAGCAAGTCATTTCAGTCTACATCCAAGAGGCCTAGAGAGTTCTCCACTAGATCTAATTTTTCAGCTGGATATTCTAGCCGAAACAGAGGCAGAAGATTTATGAGTCTAAAAGCTCAGACCACTTCAATTGCAAGTGTTGGCAATGTTCAGCCTGATAGACCAGATTGTCCCCGATGTGGTCAACATCACCCAGGTAAGTGTCGAGCAACTGAAACAGGTTGTTTCCGATGTGGTGCACCAGACCATTTTATTCGGGAGTGTCCCGAGATGATTAAAAGAGAAGCAATAACGAGTGTAAGATCAGGCAACGCTCCTGTCAGAGGTAGACCACTGAGAAATTCGAGAGCTAGGGAAAGTAATAGAGGTGCATCTAGAGATTCAGCAGTGAGGCCAAATGTTAGAGAACTTGTGAGGACCTATGCTATCCATGCTCGCGAAGAGGCATCCTCCCCCGATGTGATTACGGGTACATTTTCTCTCCATGATACTAGAGTTATTGCTTTGATTGATCCGGGTTCAACCCATTAATATGTTTGCATAAAATTGATGCCTAGTATAAGTATGCCTATAGAATCTATAGAATTTGTGATTAAAGTATCGAATCCATTAGGCAAGCATGTATTAGTAGATAAAGTATGTAGAAATTGCCCTTTAATGATTAGATGCTACTGTCTTCCGGCCGATCTCATGCTATTTCCATTTGATGAGTTTGATGTGATTCTTGGTATGGATTGGTTGATTACACATGATGTGATAGTGAATTGTGGAAAAAAATTCATTGAGTTGAAATGTGAAAATGGTGAAATTCTTCGGGTTAATTTAGCAGAGTCAGATAGTTCATTTGCCATGATTTCTGTTATGTCTGCTCAAAAATGTTTGAGAAAAGGGTATGAAGCTTATCTTGCTTTTGTGTTGAACAATAAAAATCTAGAATTGAAAATTGAATCAGTGCATGTGGTATGTGATTTTCCCGATGTGTTTCCGGAAGAACTACCAGGTTTGCCTCCTGTTAGAGAAGTTGAGTTTGGTATTGAGCTGATTCTAGGTACCATACCCATTTCTATTGCTCCTTATAGAATAGCCCTGCCGGAATTGAAAGAATTGAAAGCTCAGTTGTAGGAATTAACAGATAAAGGCTTTGCAAGACCCAGTAGTTCACCATGGGGTGCACCAGTGCTATTTGTGAAAAAGAAAGACAGATCGATGACATTGTGCATAGATTATCGGTAGCTTAACAAGGTAACAGTAAAGAACAAGTATCCATTTCCTAGAATTAATGATTTGTTTGATCAATTGAAGGGAGCCACTATGTTCTCCAAGATAGATTTGAGATCCGGATACTATCAGTTGTGTGTTAAAGAGTCAGATGTCCCGAACACTACTTTCCGGACTAGGTATGGTCATTATGAGTTCCTTGTAATGCCATTTGGCTTAACTAATGCTCCTGCCATTTTCATGGACTTAATGAATCGAATTTTCAGACCGTACTTGGATAAGTTTGTAGTTGTGTTCATTGATGATATCTTGATTTATTCTCATGATGAGACTGAGCATGCAAAGCATTTGAAGACAGTTTTACAGATTTTTAGAGATAATCAGTTGTATTCCAAGTTTAGCAAAAGTGAGTTCTGGTTACGAGAAGTTGGTTTTCTTAGACATATTATTTCAAGTGAAGGTATTAGGGTTGATCCGAGCAAGATTCAGCTATTGTTGATTGGAAGCCTCCTAGAAATGTATCAGAAGTTAGAAGTTTTCTTAGTCTTGCTGGATATTATAGACGATTTGCAGAGGGATTTTCCATGATAGCTATCCCGCTGACAAGATTGCTGTGAAAGGATGTCAAGTTTGAATGGACTGAGAAGTGTCAACAGAGTTTTAACAAGTTAAAGGCATTGTTGACTGAAGCTCCTGTTTTAGTACAACCAGAACCAGGTAAGAAGTTTGTGATTTACAGTGATGCGTCCTTAAATGGACTTGGTTGTGTACTTATGCAGGAAGGAAAGGTAATTGCTTATGCCTCTAGACAGCTAAAGCCACATGAGAAGAACTATCCAACACATGATTTAGAGCTAGCTGCCATTGTTTTTGCGCTGAAGATCTGGAGACATCATTTGTACGGTGAGAAGTGCCGAATATTCACTGATCACAAAAGTTTGAAATATTTGATGACCCAAAAATATTTGAATTTGAGGCAAAGAAGATGGCTAGAGTTGATTAAAGATTATGAGCTAGTGATCGATTATCACCCAGGTAAGGCAAACGTTGTTGCTGATGCTTTGAGTAAGAACTCTTTGTTTGCATCAAGAGCTTTGAACACTAGTCTAGCCTTATCAGATGATGGTTTTATCTTAGCTGAGTTGAGAGCTAAACCGATGTTTCTTGAAGAAATTTGTGAAGCTCAGAAAAATGACAGTGAGTTGTTAGCCAAAAGAGCTCAGTGTGAGTCGGATATAGAGTCAGATTTTCAGATCAGTTCTGGTCAGATTTTCAGATCAGTTCTAATAGTTGTTTGATGTTCAGAGATAGGGTATGTGTACCGAAGAATGATGAGCTTATTCGAAAGATCTTACAAGAAGCACATAGTAGTTCTTTGTCTATTCATCCAGGTAGTACAAAGATGTATAATGATTTGAAGAAAATGTACTGGTGGGTAGGAATGAAAAGGGAAATTTCAGAGTTTGTTTCTAGATGCTTGATCTATCAGTAGGTAAAGGCCGAACATCAAGTACTATCCGGTTTATTGCAGCCTGTGCTAGTCCCTGAGTGGAAATGGGACCGAGTTACTATGGATTTTGTGACAGTATTACCATTGACACCGAGAAAGAAAGATGCAGTATGGGTTATGATTGATAAGTTAACGAAGTCGGTACATTTTATCCCAGTTCGTATGGATTATTTACTCGACAAGTTAGCCGAGTTGTATATTTCAGAGATAGCCAGACCACACGGGGTACCATTATCGATCATTTTAGACAGAGATCCGAGATTTACTTCACGGTTTTGGAAGAAGTTACAGGAAGCTTTAGGCACAAAGTTGAGTTTTAGTACAGCTTTCCATCCCCAGACCGACAGTCAGTCAGAGAGAGGTATTCAGGTACTTGAAGATATGCTTAGATGTTGTGTACTGGAATTTCAAGGCAGTTGGGAAAAGTACTTACCATTAGTAGAGTTTGCCAACAATAATAGTTATCAATTGAGTTTAAATATGGCACCTTATGAAGCTTTGTATGGACGTAAATGTCGCACACCTTCGTATTGGACAGAGCTTAAAGAAAATCGGATTTACGGTGTTGATCTAGTTAAAGAAACAGAAGAGAAAGTAAAAGTTATAAGAGATTGCATGAAAGCAACTTCAGACAGACAAAAGTCGTATGCAGATTTGAAGAGAGAAGAGATTATCAAGTTGGTGACAAAGTGTTTTTGAAAGTATCCCCATGGAAGAAAGTTTTCAGATTTGGCAAGAAAGGCAAACTAAGTCCACGTTTTATTGGACCGTTTGAAGTGATTGAGAGAGTCGGACCATTAGCATATCAGTTAGCTTTGTCGATTGAGTTAGAGAAGATTCATGATGTATTTCATGTGTCTATGCTACGTCGTTATCATTCAAATCCGATACATGTGATTTCTCAGACAGAGGTTGAGATTCAGCCAGACATGACTTACGGTGAAGAACCGGTAAAGATTCTAGATCGAGAGGTAAAGCAATTAAGGAACAAAAGTATTGTGCTTGTGAAAGTACTATGGAATAGACATGGGGTAGACGAGGCTACATGGGAGCCCGAAGAGGCTATGCAAAAGCAGTACCCAAATATCTTTACAGGTAAGATTTTCGGGGACGAAAATCCCTAAAGGAGGGAGAAATGTAACATCTCGAAATATGGCCTAAACAGAATAGTGGTTATGAAATGACAAATTTGAGGTAGAAAAATTTATTTTATTATCATTTTAAGGTCGATGGCATGATTGCATGATTGTGTGAAAATTTCGTTTATAAATTTTATCGATAGAGGGTCCAATTTGATATTTAGGACTAAATTACAAAAGTTGTAAAATGTGTGTTCTAGTTCACAAAGGTACTAAGTACTTGTGAGTAATGGGTTTTTAAAGTGGAGGTCCTTGGATAGTAATTACACCATTATACTAGTTTGAACAAAAATACCTAAAGGAAGATAAAACACCATAGTTTTTAATTAAGGGCATTTTGGTCATTTAGTTATTAAAATGAATTAAAAACAAAATTAAAAGCCAATTTTTGTCCATCTTAAACCCCTTGGCTGAATTTCACATGAGGAAGACATATCTAGGGTTTTTCAAGCTTCCAATCTCGATTGTAAGTCCGTTTTAGACCCGTTTTTCATGTTCTTTACGTTTTTAGAGTCTCGGCAACTTGATTAAGCTTATTCTAGCAATAATTTAACATAGGGTTTATATTTGGAAAAATACTCATAGGTGAAATGTGTTTATTTTGATGTTTTATGATAGAATATGAAGCTTGAAATTGTGTTAAACAACTTTTGCTAAGCGATTTTACGTGAAAACTAGTAAAACGACATAATCAGTAAAAATACCTAAAGTTCATAAGTACATGTTAGAGTGAGAATTTGATGTTTCCATAGAAGAGAAAAATGATCAACATGTCTTAAAACATAAGAAAAGATGATGAAGTTTAACTTCCGAGCCTTGGGGAAAAAGTGTAAATATGTAAAAGTTTAGGGGCAAAAATATAATTTTGCCAAAGTTTGAGTCAAGGACTGTTTTAATAAATGTGAGTATTAAATAAGCTAAATTTGTTATTATATATCAAGAAGAATGAAATCTAGAGTTAGACTGGGGAAAGAAAAAGATAGTGGATTAAATCGATATAGTTAATCGTATTTTGTTTCGAGGTAAGTTTGCGATAAATAAATGCAATATTCTATTATTTTATGTTAATGTTGTTAATTTCCAGCATGTGTATATTTATTTTATGAAATTATTCAAAGAAGACTCAAGCATGAATTGACGGAGAAGTAATTTCAGAAAGTCTCGGTTGAACCTTAAGAATGTGTAGGATACAAATGTCATGACATTAGGGTTTAAGGATACCATGTAAGACCATGCCAAGGCATGGAAATTGGTAAGGTTTCTATGGCAAGGAAATCATGTAAGACCATGTCAAGACATGGCATTGATAAGTTATTAAAAGGCAAAGGTCCCATGTAAGACCATGCCAAGGCATGGCATTGGTGAGTTCATAAGGCAAGGATACCATGTAAGACCATGTCAAGACATGGCAATGGTAAGTTTCAAAAGGATAGCATGTAAGACCATGAAAAGTCATGGGAATGGTAAGGTACCCGTGTATCCTTAGTATTCCAAGTGGTTCAACGGGAAAAATTTAAAGAGAATATCAAGGTAAGGTAAGGTAAGACGAGTTATGCTAAAAAGGTAAGACAAGTTCATACTAGAAGAGCAAAGGTAAGTATATAATGTTCATGTATGCTTGATGAGGAAAAAGGTAAGTAAAATGTATTAATAAATTTTATTGAGTAAGTGAAGAAATTTAAAATATGTCTATGACAATTAATGAAGTTGCATTAAGTAGTGTCATGCCAAGTAGTAAGATAATTCTTATGAATGTTGTTATTTATTTGCATTCAAACTTACTAAGCTTAATGCTTACCCCCTTTATTTTCCTTCTTTTTATAGTTTTTTCAAGCTAACTCAGGGATCCAAAAATATGTCGAAGGTCCAGCACACTATCACAAGGATTAATTTGGTATAGCTAGACGTTTCATTTTGAGTATGGCATGTATAGCATCGTAGCCATTTTGTGTGTATGATTTTATGATATGGCTAATGAATGGTATGTAAATGCTTGATAATGATTAGCTATTGGTGTTATGTATGCCTAAATGCTAGTTATTCCATGGAAATCATGAAAAAGGTGAAATTAGCTTTAAAACAGTATCGGACAGCAGTAATGACGTGAATTTGGAAAATCACTAAAAATAGTAGAAATGTATTTAGATATTGAATGAGATATATAATTAAATCTTATTGAGTCTATTTTCATATGAAAGAAACAGAGTAAATAAAGGAGTTGTATTTTATGAGATATTTAAATTTTGGTGAGACAGGGTCAGAGTGACTTCTGAATCCCCTATTCTGAATTTAGAAATTCACAAAAAAATTTACAAAAATAATTAGGAGTTATAATTTATATGTATAGATTACTTATTGAGTCTTACTTATTGAGTCTACTTTTAAAAGAAATAAATGGCATGGTTATTTGAATTCTGTACAGGGAGAAAATTAATTCGTAGTGAACAGAGGTCAGAGTAGTAAAACACTGAAAAAAGGGAAACTTTAACTATTAAACTGTACTAATTGGCTAGACCAAAAATTCTGAAAAAATTTAGTAAGAAGATATATGAGTCTAGTTTTAGAGAAAATTTACGGATTTGGATTTCAAGTTTTGTAACTCGAGTTATGATTTATTTAGTGACTATGACGCAGATGGACAGTTTATTTATGAAAGATGAAATAAATTGTTTTGATTTGTTTAAGTGATCGGAAAATTTTTATTGATTCCGATTTGTTCCCGAACCGTTTAAATTTCATGTTTTAGGGTCTTGAGGACCCTTATTAGGGACATATTGAATGAATGAAACTAAATTAATTTTAAAAGTAAATTTTTATGTCCCAAATTAGTAAGCTAAGTCCGGTAACGCCTCGTGCTCGACTCTGGCGACGGTCTCGGGTAAGGGGTGTTACAAAGAATGTACCCGTGATGACGTTCGAAGCACCTCAATCTTAACGGCGACGTGCAGCGTAGACCAGTGCAGGCTGCCTCGCCTCAGTCAGCTTAACACCTCTACCTGGCGTTCTCTGACCTTGACCCCTACCGTTACCACCACTAACCTGTCATCGGCCCCTAGGTGGCTGTTGTACCCCTCTCGGCAGCTGTGCAGTCTCAACAATCGGAGCTTGCATATAATTACTCCTCAATAGACAATCCTTAGCACGATGCTCAGTCGAGCCACACCTCAAACAAGCTCCAGTAGCCCTCCAACACTCGCTTGGATGACGTCTATTATAGAGCTGACATATCGCCACCCCATCAGGAACAGCAATAGTAGGCCCCGCTCTCACGGGCCCATCAGTCCTGGCCTTTTTCTTAGGCCTCATCCCAGTATTCAAGGGCTCAGAATCCCTCTTAGCTTTCCCCTTCTCATTTGGCGCTCAGAGTGCTTCACCTCCTTAGCAATCTTGGCCTTCTCGACCAAGGCTGAGAAATCTCGCTCCCTCTGTGGAGCTATCAGAACTCGCATCGCCTCTCATGCATCATCCATCCTCGCATCGTGCAGTGCTCATACTCTATCGCCACCATGCCCCTCACATAACAACTCAGTCTCAGAAATTCGGCCTCATACTTAGCCATCGAACGATCCCACTGACTGAGATTCAGAAACTCACATCGCCTAGTGTCAGTGTAGCTAGCTCCCACATACCTACTCTGATAGGTGGTCTTAAATAAATCCCATGACAACCAATCGGGCTAAGTGCCCTCCTTAACAGTCAACCACCACTGGTATGCCTCATCGCGAAGCAGAGACACTAACCCCTTGAGCTTCTGCTCATCATTGAAGTCCAAACCATCCATTATACACTCTGTGGCCTCCATCCAATACTCGGCCACACTCGGAGCAACTCCAGCGATACCCCTGAATATCTCAGCCCAATTCGACCTGAGTCATTCCGTAGCCGACCCACGGCCTCTGGATCCAATATTGGCACCAGCGACCCTCTCCAAAATTCGCAGCATGGCCTGGGACAGTACGTCATCCCTAGCTGCACGGTCATGGGACTCATCACCAGCCTCAGTAACAAGTGACACCGATGTCTTGCTAGTGTACAAATTAGGAATCGTATCAGATGCGAAAGGACTCAACTCGAATCCCTCTAAGGCCTCTACCTCGGCCCCTAGTACCCCGTCCACGAGTACCACATGTGCTTATCGTAACTAACGAATTAATCTATATTAAGAGTTTTATGTAAATTAGTTTATAGTTCCGATAATTATTACCAGATATTTTATGCAGAACAGTATCAGAGTTTCAGAGTCAGTTATCGCGAGTAATAAGCTCACTTTGGTTTCCAATTTGCACTACCTAAAGGGTTCCAGTAAAGTACTACTTACAGCAGTCTCATCACTCCTACACAGTGTTTCCGATAGATACAGACAAAATTTTAGTATAGACATGGTTTCAAACAGTACATATCAGAGTTTCAGAGAACCTACAGGATCAGTGCTGGAGGCTCGGTGTACCACATACTTGCTATCAAAAATATTTCAAATCGCTTTACAAATTGTTTTCTTAAAACCAAAATTTGAAACCCAAATCCACAACTGAGTTTTGTAACCTAACTCTGATACCATTAAATGTAACACCCCAAACCCGGCCTAGACGTTATGGCTGAATCTGGCGAGGTCACATAAGAATGTATTTAAAATCGTATTTACCCAAAAACCATTCCAGTTGCCACCCTTTACTTAACTCAAAAAACATGTATTGATTAATTTGCTTGAAAATATTTCTTAGCTTGACGAAGCTTAAGATCAAATAAAGTTGCAGTTCCAAAATCCATAAATAGTATTTCAAAGTTCCGAACTTAAACCAAATAGTCTGATACCAAAAATTACATAATTACCCCCAACTATAGAAATTAAAATAATAAAAGCATTAAAAACCTTTAAAACCAGAGTGTATATAGCAGTGGTCGCCGTCGAGCCCTCCGCTGCACCGATCCAATTACTGCTGGGGATTACCTGACAGACAAATAAAATAAGGGTGAGTTTTCGCAAACTCAGTGTGTACATCCCTACAGTAAATCATGCATGTAAACAGATAGCAGTCAAATAGTCATAATCGAGCCCGAGCTTTTAATAGAATCAGTGTAGGCCTTAGTCCACTCAAAACAGTATCAGATACATTTGGGCCTTAGCCCATACAGAACTACATGCATATCAATCAAAACAGTAATGCCCACCAACCCTGCACACCATCTCCGTCCAATCTAACACACCATGTGGGGATAAAATCGACCCACCTAGCCCTACACACCAAGTATGGAGATAAAATCAACCCATCCAACCCTACACACCAAGTAGTACCGTATACGACACGTATTAGATACATGTAGCCTAGTTGCCAGATGACTGGCTAATAGCCTTTCAGTTTTTCTTCTCTTCAACAACAACCCAACCCAATGCAATGTAACATAAATAATATGGCATGCCCATGTCTAGATAACGGATCATAACATCATCATCAAATCAGAATAGATACACATGCTTTAATTATCATGCTTTTACATACATATTAGTATCAGATCAGAGTATAGGGGTCTAAGTAACGCTTACTGACCCTACAATCAGGTCACAGTCAACTTGGGCGACCCGTGCAACCTTACAGAACATTTCAAACAAATCGGGCTCACACGCCTGTATGCCCTACCTGTGTGGGCCCACACGCCCATGTAGCTCACACGGACCAGATCGGCCTTGCCCGTGTGGATCACACGGCTTGGCCCAAGATCCCACATGCCCATGTGATTCACCTGTGTGGGCCACACAGGCCTCGCACACGGCCCCGCCAGCCTCACACGCCCGTGTCTGTCGTGCGGTGTAGCGCGCGCACTGCCTAATTCGTCGACCACACGGCCTCTACACGGGCAGTCCACACGCCGGTGTGTTGTTGACAGTAGCATTTTTGGCTTTCACCGAAATGCGATTTAAGATCGATTGGGGTACACACCTGGTTTTGATTGAAGCCTAACAAAATCTCGAGCAGTCCAGAACTTATATTCGACAATGTCGAGACCCATTTCAGTCACTTAAAAATTTTTTGATTAAAACTAAACGAGGTATTCCACCCCGAAATCATTAAATTTCCTTACCTTGAGCGAAAACCAACGAATACTACGCGCTTAACTCACTGTTCAGGAACGAAGAACAACCCCTTGATCAGTACCTAAACACCAAAGAAAATTCGCCCTTAATCTCTTAATCAAAACGATGTTTATGAATGACAAGCATAAACTTACCAATGAGGAGAACGCCAATGAATCGTAAAAGCCGGTTAATACGAAATCAAAACGAATGGGAGGAAGGCAAGGAAATTTCGGCAAAAAGAAAAGAAAAAGAATGTAGAGAGGGGAAAAGTAGCAGAGAATTTTGGCAGAGAGAGTTCTTTTGGGGAAACTACTCAGAAAAATCTGATAAACCCTACCATTACAGTGTTTTAGTTCACTTCCAATTCTATCACGGCCTTAGTGGCAAAAATAATGCCCAAGCCAGGATTCGAACATAGGACCTCTAGCATAAACCCTTGCCACATAACCACTAGACCAATAGGCCCATTTTGTTAAGTTTTTACCAATAAATTCTTATATGCCCACTAACCAAAAGCCAGGCTTTATTTTAAAAAAAACCAAAATTTTTCCCAAGTTGAGACTTGAACTTGGGACTTCCCTAACACACCCCCAAAGCACTTAAACGCAAAAGCAAACAGATATTATGCAAATTCATGCAAAAACATATTCAGATATTTTCCTATGCTTCAATTTCACAAAAGCCAAAATTACAAAAATTTGGGGTGTTACATAAACCCTTTCCAATACACCAGCATGTTCCGATGAATGGAGCTTATCTCGATAATCCCTTATCTCTCCAACCTGTCTCGGGGCATCAATACCCAAATAAAAAAACATAAAATGAGTACTCACAATCCGATGGCATGTCAACTATATCTAATGGTTTCAACATATCACAAGGCCAAAATATCCACAATTACATTATTATTTACATACCTTTTACACATAACTTTAGCTTCTTTAATAGTTAAATCAAATCATCTTAGTATATGCTTTTTATTCATGTTTATAGTCGTAATTTATGTTTTTCAGTCGTTTTTATTGTACTTTATATACTTAAATAAATTTGCATGGTCTTGTAGGACAAATTGGGAGCTAAAGATGCATATCCGGCTGAAATATCCACAATTACATTATTATTTACGGTATTACACATAACTTTAGCTTCTTTAATAGTTAAATCAAATCATCTTAGTATATGTGTTTTTCTTCATGCTTATAGTCATAATTTATATTTTTCAGTCATTATACTTTATATACTTAAATAAATTTGCATGGTCTTGTAGGAAAAATTGGGAGCTAAAGAGGCATATCCTACTAAAACTTTTGCCAATGTTGCGACACTAAGGATAGAATCAAAAACAATACCTGGAACAAAATTGTCTGATGTGTCGCGACACAGCAGAAGGCGTGTCGCGACATCGACCTAACATACACAATACATGCTTATCGGATACACATTTATTTTCACTACAAGTGCCATAATAATGCTCATTGAGCTATCATATATCAGACCTCATATGTGTGATTAAAATCAGTAAATCACATATCACATTCATGTATTTTCACATATTACTTGCTGTAATAGCATCACATATCACAACTCATCATACTTAGGCATAAATTCACAACAATGCAAAAAATTATAGAAAAAGCTTACTCCTGGTACTTAGGATAGGGGTTTAGGCTAATCCTAAGCTCTCGATTGACAATATGAATCACACGTACTAGTATTGATTTCAGAACTCTCACTAATCTCGCTTTCGCTTGCCAGTTGAAAGTTTAAACAATTTTCACTTTGCCTTTTGCCTTGTCATAGAGGGCTCCAACAGTTTCAAAACTTCACAAACATAATACACACAATACGTACAAATCATGAACAGCCACAAATTCATCAAAAATCAAACATAAATGCAGATTCTACCTAGCTCCTCTTTAAATTGAAAATTTTGACTAGTTTAGCCAAAACTCAGTTTTCTTGATCCGAACTTGTTTCTATTGCCTAAAATTGATTCTAAACATCTAATTATTCACTTTAGAATATATCTCAACCCTTAAAACACCTAAAATTTTGTAACTATGTTTCCAAAAAAATTTGATGCTCATAACTACTTTGAATGAAAGATCATTCAACCTTTCAAATATTTTAACGATTGATTAAAGTGAGTTTAGAAACCTTCTAATCTCATCGAAACAAGTCGAAAAAAATTTGAAACAATAGTTTAGTTTGAAAACCTGGATTTTGCCATTATCGATCTCAACTTTGACTAAAACATGAAATTCTTGTTACAATGAATCAAAACTCGATTTAAAAGGCTAGAATATATCAAAACCTACTAAAAAATGGAACTTACCTCGATTGAGAAGAAAAAAAAATGAGAGATTGAATTTTTAAAAATTCATTTGGGAATCGAATAAGGTAATTGATAACATTTTTATGGTTTTCTTAAAAATAGAGAGAGGTTTTTGGTGTTTGGGAGAAATGAAAATCAATTGAAAATTTGCTTGAAATAAATTAGAGAGTTTTGATGCTTGTAAAAATTTTCAAATGTTGGGAATAGGAGAGGGAAGAGTTGTGTATGACAGTAGAGTATTGGGGGAAATAGGTTGTTTTATAAACTTTGGTACAATTGTTTTGGGCTACTATCATATTCAACCCCTTTACAAATCTGTCCCCCTTTAAAAATAAAAGCCTTTTTCTTGTTTCTTTGTAAAATTGATTTTATTTTTTGAAAGCCGTTTTAAAAAATTATTTTTCAGTTACTAAATTCTGAATTCCTAAACCTAATTTTGGCTCTAACTTCTGAAAACTAATCCTGGGAACAAATCGATAAAACCCGATTCGCTAACTCGAAACTATGACAACATACTTATGTGCTTTTAATTTCAAAGCATGAAACATCCAAGATGCTAGCACAAGCTAGATCCATACATCACCATTCAAATGAATTTAAACATTTAACAAAACTTATACACCGATCCTATAATCATCAAGCATAAGTATTATGTGAAAATCATAACCATTAACATCTAAATGACACTTATACATACTAAGATTTCTATGACATGAACCATTCAACCAATCTAAATTCCAAGTCATTCATAAGTTCAAGTCTTACCTTTGAGCCTTCAAACATTTGTCATTCATATTGATGTTTATATATGCTTCGCATTATGCCCAAAACACATAAGACTCATATCCCTTCATGTAACAAATGCATTAATCATTTAAACTAATTAGCATATTTACCTAACTACTAAATCCAATCACTATTATAATATTTCATACCATATTCGAGCTTATTTATAACTTACTTATACTTAGCCTAATAGACACCAATTCATATAATCATGAACCATTTCAAAACCTTTATATTCTATTCAATTTAGTCCAAGTCTCGATATTCTCTTCCACTCTTAGCATTTTCAATCAATATCTGTTAATAGCTTACCTTAATGATAAATAATGCAATATAACATAAATATGCATTAACTAAAATTAGTTACAGGGCATAGAAATGCAAACTAACAACTTATGTCACCCGTCGTTGACTCTGACCTTCCCTTTCCCTTTTGACGATCCTGTGTTGATTTTAGCTACGAATAAAATTTTAGTAATGATATGATATCAAATTCTATTCAAATCATATTCAATTTCAAGGTCATACATATTTTACAAATTATTCAATTTAATCCTCTATCTCGATAATCAATTAAACTCAAACCAATCTTATTCGATCAATCATAATCAAATATCAATTAATTAAATATATCAAATTAAAATTCAGCATATTCAGTTTATCAATCAGTTTATCATTTCTTACGATTTAGTCCATATCACACCTTTTTGTACCAAATTGTAAACAACTGAAATTACAACCACACAAAAACAATTTCATAATTCAAGAATATGTTACAATTATATATAACCCTACCATATGAACTTACTTGGTTAAAACAGTAAACAAGTTGAAACTTTAAAAACTATTTAACAATTTTGTGTTTTCCCTAATTATTTCCAATTTGGTCCAATTTTTTATCTATACAATTATTCTATTCAATTTTATCAATTCCACACATCTTATATCGTCCTCTTATTTGCATGTATATGTAACACCCTTAACCCGTCTCCGTTGTCGAATTAGGGTTACAGAGTATTACCGATTAATTGGAAAGCATTTAACATCATAATATTACATAAATTAACCTTAATAAAAATTCAACCAGTCACATGCATTTTGTCCCTAAATCGAGTCTTTGAGGCCCTAAAAATAGCTTAGAAGCCATTCAGAACTAATTTGAAACAAAATAGAAGTTTTAAGAAAAAATAAAAATTTTCAAAAAATAGGGGACACACAGCTATGTGTCCAGGCTGTGTGGAATGCCCTAGGTCGTGTAACTTTCAAAATAGGGACACACGCCCATGTCCCAGCCCGTGTCCCTGCCCATGTAACTCACTGAGTTGGGCCACATGGTCGTGTCGCAAGCCGTGTGCCAGCCCATGTTACTCCCTGACTTGTGACACATTATCGTGTCACGAGCTGTGTGCTAGGCCATGTAACACATTGAGTTAATACACAAGCCCACACACGGCCAAATGACACGGGCATGTCTTAGGTCGTATGCACCTAAATGAACCTTAAATGTCAAGTTTACCATTTCAAGATTCCTTAGACCCTAGGTAATCCATTTACCAGCCATTAAACCTATTCAAAATGACAATAAACACGCTCAAATCATGCTAAATCAACCATATTAAATGCCTAACCAATGTACCCTCAATGGTACCACAAGTACACACTTAAACAACAATATAAATCATCATCCAAAACATAATATAAATCATCATCCAGAACATGCCAATTCACACAACCTAACTTCTACCCAATATGCCTATCATAGGCACCTTAAATCACAATAAATCAAATAAACCTCTTAATCATACATACATTACAAGTTTATATCAAAAACATATTCCATCATTCACATTCCATAGCAAGTCATTATCTAAACTTTTGTTAAGCAAACATCAAAATCATGTAATGGTGCTCATGTTACCAATTTGCAATTAGGTTCACTCTTTACATATATACATACCAAAAAAAAAAAGTAAGGTCAACACCAGCCTACTACATGCCATATAATCCAAAATAAACGTTCTAAAAACTACTGAAAACGGATGGATAGTGTGACTTGAGTGCTAATCCAACTGTCCAACCTTCAAAAGTATCTACAAGAACAAAAATTAATACAAGTAAGCTCATTGAAGCTTAGTAAGTTTAATGTAAAAAAACAATAAATCTTACCGAAGTAAATACAACAATTCAATTAATAATAACTCAACTACAAGTGTTTCCTACCATCCACAATGTCAATTGGTGAATTGCATAATTCAAATCAAAGCTCAACAATAATCTCCAGGACAATATATATAACTACAATAGAATCAATTCTAGATATCATTTGCATGTCAAACCATTCCAAGTCATTATATGAGTTATAATATAATAATTTACAATCTGATGAATGACTTAGAAATACGAGTACATAATTAATCCAACCGATAACACGCCAAGTGCTCATAAGAGTTATACATCTGCCCTCATAACACGCAAGAACAAGATAGTATAACATGAGAGTTTGCAAAAAATGCTAAACCTCGGCATACTCGGGAAAAATATATAAATCACGCTACATCAATCTCCACTCCAATCCCCACATAACACGCTGTCATTCAATTGTACTCTATCTCGCGTTTATCCAATCCAAATATCGAAATTCAATAACATTTCTCAACAACTTTACATCATCAATAAAACAATTGATATCCACCATATCATATAATATCATTGCACAATTCATATAGATATTAGATTATAAATCGTACGAACGTACCTAGATTAAGTTGTAATAGTTGCAAAAGTTTAGGGATTATTCTGCATTTTTCTCTTTTCCATGTAAATCAACAGGGTCTTGATCTAAAATGTAAAAATTCTCAATTATTAGCATACAATTCATATTCCAACTTATTCTACAATTTATACCCTTTTATTTTTTAAAATTACACAATTACCCCTAACTTTTACAACTTTTGTAATTTAGTCCCTTAACTAAAAAATTCATCAAATTAACCATTCTCACAAGTCAAAGTTTCAATCGAATGCTCAAGGCTTCTAAAAAATCCACAAAACAACTCTTATTCATCAATAAACAATGAAATTTTTAACATTTTAACAATTTAATCCTTAATTCAATAACTAACAAAAATCACTTCACAAAACAACCAAATACCATAATCAAAGCTTCAAACACATAGTTATCATCAAAAACATTCAAGATTCATCAATGGCAACTTCTAAAATTTTTAACAGATTCAAAAACGAAGGTAGGACTAGCTAGACCTAGTTGCAACGATCTCAAAAATATAAAAATTACAAGAAATAGGTATCAATTTCACTTACATGTAATGGAAACAACCAAAATCAAAGCTTCTTCTCCCTAGCTATGGTTTTCGGCAAATTGAAGAAGAAATGAAGTGAAAATGTTTTATTCTTCTTTAATTTTGTTTTAATTTTCATTAAATTACAAAATTACCATTGCACATATATTATTTTATCATTTTCAATGAAACTATCATTCATCAATAATATCTAGGGCCTACTTGCCACTTAAGTCCTTTCTCATTTAGTAATTAAGCTATTTGATCACCTAAATGCAATAATTACTATGTTTTGCACCTTTTTCAATTTAGTCCTTCTTTCCTTAATTAGTTATCTAAACGATAAAATTTCTTAACCAAAAATTAATACGACTCTAATGACTCGAAATTTGAGTCGACACAACGAAAATTTGTGGTTCGAAAATCACTATTCCGTCACCACTAAAAAACGAGCTGTTACAGTATCAGTTCAATTTCATTATTCAAATGCCCCTTTAAATTTCACATTTAATTTAGGTTAGTCCCTAAAATTGGGACTAACATAACTTCCAATTTAGAGCTCAAATTTCTATCTCGATTTCACTATAGTCTATTTAGGACCTCTAATTTCTCAATTCAATCACAAATTTTGAAATTCATGCATTTTACTCCCTATTCTACAAAACTATAAACTAACTTCACAATTTAATCCTTTTTCACTCCTAAGCTTAAAATCTATCAATTTAATACCTAAAACTTCAAATATTTATCAATGGAAACTTCCTAAATCTTTAACAGTTCCAAAAAAATAACACACATGTCAGCTAGATTAATCTCTCGAGATTTCAAAAACATAAAAATTATAAGAAAATGACTAAATTGCACTAACTAATTTAAATATTTAAAGTTGATCACCTATGGTCGAAACCCTTTATTCTTCAGTCTTCTAATTTGGCCTCTTGATGGAGAAGATTAGAAAATGTTTCTCTTTCTCTCCACTAACCAAATTTTATTGCATATTTTATTTTATTTTATTTTATTTTACTAAATTCATAACTTTAATTTATAATTCATTAAGCCATCGTCCACTAAACTTTATATGGTGGTAAAATTGACACTTTAAGCCCTTACTTTAATTTCTAATTAGATATTCTTTAGCAATTAAACTTTTACCGCTTTTACAATTTAGTCCTTATACAGTAGCTAATCACTAATTCGATAAAATTAACTGTCCAGAATTCAATTAATCTCTACTATAATTTCATAAATATTTAATAAAAATGTTTACAGGTTCGATTTATGGAAACGAGGTTCCAAAATTACATTTTTCAATACCACTAACTTTAGGATCATTACACTCGGACCTCAATTAACTATCAATTAAACAAATTTACTAAACCAAAATTTAATATATTTCTATTCTAGTCTTGTAAATATTAAATATTAATATTTATGAACACAGTTTACAGAAATGGCATTTCGAAACCATAATTTCAACACCACTGGAAGCCGGGTAGTTACATAAGTTATAGAAATGGACTTTTATGTTAGATTAGTTCTTGAACTGAATGTTCAAATTGAAGAATTGGTTGGGACGAACCATTTAAGATAGTATATGAAGTATTAAAATGTGTTTTTATGTCTTTAACAGGTTGAAAGTGAGCTTGGTCAATTGGTTAGACCATTTTGAATTCGTGTAATTTGAAAAAATTCCAAATAGATGGTCACATTGTGATGTCGAGCAGTTTTTGTTGCGACGAGACCAAGTCAGTATGTTGCATCACGATGAGGAAACCCTGAAGTTGCAATGTTAACACGAGATTTTGAGGATATTACAATTTGGTCCTAATTTGACTTTGGGTTAGAAATAAAGCTTTCGTAAGCTTGTATAAAACATGGAAATGATTACATATCATATTATAAACATGTATTACACATAATTGAACATTAATATAACAGCCTGCCTAGCGAAGCCTTTGTTTTTTGTTACTATTTTGTGTATAGTTGGTAAAATAAGGATAGATATAAGTAAGTAAAATGTTTGTCTGGCTAAGTATAGAATTATGTACATTGTGTCATTTGGTGAACTCTAAGTTTTGATGAGTTTTGTGGTTGAGCGGTCTCGTTTGTTAAGTATCTGCCTAACTCAAATGCTTTGGGCAATTTGGTAATTTTCTCTTTTCCTCGAATTCTCATTCGTTCTTAATCTAAATTAATAATTTCATTCAATTCATTAATTTAAATATAAAAACCAATTCATTTTATGCAATTAAGCTATTTTTTTTAAAAACCAATTCATTTTATGCAATTAAGCTATTTTTTTTACATTTTTACAAAATTACCCCCAATAATTTACTTTTAATCAATTTAGTCACTGAGCCTAAAACATGTAAATTAACCATTTTTTCTCAATCTCGAGCTGAGCCAAATTTATTGGAACCTTAATACAGCCCATATTTTCTATTATTACACATTAAATCCTTGTAATTTTACTATTTTCACATTTTAGTCCTTAAACATTAAAATTACCAAAAATCACTTTACAGAAAGTCTTATCTAGTAACCGAGCTTAAGATTCTACCATAAAATTTCAAGAACATCTCAATCTCATCCATGGTAAAGTTCTAGACATTTAAAAACTTTACAAATTGAGCCCTAGGATAGCTAGATTAAGCTACAACGATCTCAAAAACATAAAAATCATTAAAAACAAGATCAAATACACATACCATGCAAGAAGAACTCAAACCAAAGCTTAGAATCCTAAAAATTTCCATTCCTTCATTCAATTTTCAGTGGAGAAGATGGTTGGGAAAGATGAAACCAAATTTGTTTTATATAATTTAAGTTTTATTTCTTAAATTACCATTTTAACCTTAGTCATTAACTTTAAAAATCAACCAAAACATGTCCATACTTGTCCACTAACATTAAGGATGGTATGATTACCAATTAAGTCCATTTACTTTAACGTTTCATAGCCATTTGACCATTTAACAAGTAGAACTAAACTTTTACACTTTTTACGATTTAGTCCTTTTCATCAAATTAACCCATTAAACATAAAAATTTCTTAACAAAACTTTAATACGACCTTAATAACACTCCATAAATATTTAATAAAAATATTTACGGCTTGATTTTATAAAAATGAGGTCCTGATACCTCATTTTCTAAAACTACTTGACTTTGGGGTCTTACCACTTAAACCTAATTATTCATTCATAAAACATAGATTGCCAATTCAACATTCAATTTAATACCATATTTGAATTGCAAATATTAAATAATAATATTCACTAATTTTCTTGTCGGATTTGTGGCCCCCAAAACCACTATTTTCGACAGTAGATAATATTACAAATTTACAAAATAAAACTAGTAGTAAGGAAAAGGTTTTTTACAAAGAAAGGAAGGATGGTAGATAAAAGTAGATATCAAGAGAGGATGGTGGGTGAGAAGTGGATAGGGAAAGGTTTTTCCAACTATCTTCGATGCCTTCCTTAGGCTTCCTTCACCTCTATTTATAGGAGAATTCTTGAACTCATTTTAATTTTCTTTCAATCCCCCACAGTTTTACTAATAGGGATGATGTCTCATCATTGATTTGATGATTTTTTTCATGACATGGTTGCTTCCACGTTGCTTCCTTTTTTGTCTGAACTTGGATTTTTCTTTCCCAAGTTACTTTCTTTTTTGTCTAAACTTGGATGTTGTTTTCCCAAGTTGCTTCCTTTCTGTCTAGACATGGATGTTGCTTTCACATGTTGCTTTCTTGATATTTTTATTGGTTTCTTCCAATTGTCTTTTATCCTTCCTGAATATTATCTAGTTCATTTTCTCAATTTCATCTAGATGTAATGAATCGATTGACAGTCTTGGTGAGTTCCAATTTTCCCAAGTTTTCTTGATTTCTTCTATTATGTGTGATGGAAAATCATTATTCTCCATGTCAGCTATCTTTTTTAATAGTTGAATGGATTCTTTATTTCTATCATCCTGAGTGTATCTGACTCCAGTATCATATGCCAATATTCTTCTTCCATCAGTCCAGAGGCTATAAGTTTTTTGTTGAAGTAAATATTGGGCTTTGGTCATTAAATCTATTTCTGGTTGGATCTGATAATAATTGGGATTATTGTAACACTTGCCAATATTTTTTGTCAAGTGTTCTTTCTCATCTTTAGCTACTGAAAGGTTGGGACCTCCAATCATTTTTTTAATTATCCAAATTTTAAATGGCTAATAATTTTTTTCTTTTTTAGTCATACCAATAAAACTGTTGATTTCAAGATGAAAATAATAATAAAAATCATCTTCATATATCATACGTAATAACATAGTTTTAATAAATGCAGACAACTATTTTAATAAATGGAAAGAAAAATTTTTAACTGTTATTTCTTTAACAAAACCCCATTCAATACTACTTATATCAAATGGTTCATGATCAAGTCTAAACTTTATAGTAGGGAATTTTTCATTTAAATCATTTGTGAAAACATAAGCTTGTAGAAAGTATTCTAAAAAAGCTTTTTGAAATTGAGCTTGCTGGTTGCAAATAGCTCAATTTATTTTTGTAAATATTTCTACAGGCAGAATATTCCTAGCCTTATTATATAAACATAACCTAAACATTTTATTTATAATCGGGTTATTTGTTCCTTCATTAATGAAATATTGAAATATATCAAGAAGATTGTTTACCTCCTTAATATCTAAATAACTAATTTCTAGTTCTTCCCGGTCTCGATATAAAATGGATTTTAATAATAAATCATGAGCTTCTTATTCTTTAGTTGTTTTTTCAACTAAAAATTGTCAAAGCTTAGTAAGAGCTCTCCTGAAATTAGCTCTTTGCTCAGTAATATGGGTTTTCCATATTTCATTAATAAAATTATATAATTTTGATGGTAAGCCTGGATTATAAAAATATTTTATTTCCTAAATTTATTGTGGTTTCAACAAATTTTCTAATGCACAAAACTTTTCTGCTCCTTTTATGATTTCAGCATAACTAACTTGGTATGCTGAATTTAGATCTTGAGACCAAGGTAATTGACTTACCAGTTGTGGTATAAATGATAATTGAGTTCCAACTGGCTGTCTTACCATTGGATATGAAATGTAATATCCTTGGTTAGGATAAAAATACTTGAGAAGGTATTGTCATAAATCCTTTATTAGGATTTATTGATTTGAAAGTGTTCTCTTTGTTAGGCCTTTTATGAACAGTAGTTCATTCATCGACTTTTTCTAGAGGTTGTTTACTTCTGTCCATTTGGCCTGCTAAGATAATCAACAATAATATTGTCAGTTCCTTTTACATATAAAAATTCTAAATTAAAAGTACATAATTCATTATACCATCTAATTCTTCTAGGTACAATTTCTAAACTTTATTAGTAAGGAAATGTTTAACTGCTTGATTATCAGTTTTTATAATATATTTTTCAGGTGCTAAATATATAATAAATTTTTTTATTCCTTTCTTTATTGCTAATAATTCTTTTTCATATATGACATAATTAATTTCATTTGGTTTAAATTTTTCTCAAACTATATCCACATATTAATTCTTTGTTATTTATTGTTCTAGCTTTTAAAATACAACCCCAATGATTTTGTGAAGCGTGTATTTCTAAAATTAATTTATCACCTTATTTAGGTAAATAAACTCTTGGAATTTGATTAATTTCAGATTTCAGATTTTTTATGATTTTCAAGTCTGTTTTAGACCAGAAAAAGCGTTTATCCTTTTTTTTAATTTTTCATATAACCTACCTATTTTTTTAGATAAGTTAGGAAAGAAATTTCTTCCATAATTAATAATTCCTAAAAATTGTTGAAGCTACTTTTTATCTTCATTTTTTTAGGAAATTCTTTTATTTTTACTATAATATGATCTTATAGTTTAAGACCATCTGTAGATAATTTTAATCCTAAGAATTCTATTTTTGTTTTTTCTAGCTCTATTTTCTTAAGACTTAGTATGATTTCATGTTTTATGAATTCTTGAGAAATGATATTTAAATGTTTCTATGTAACTCTAATGTGTCTGAAAATATCAAAATATCATCTATATAAACTAGACAAAAAAATTTATATTTATTAAATATAGAATCCATCCATCTTTGAAAGATTTATGGTGCATTACATAATCCAATTGGCATTACTTTCCATTGATAATGTCCATTAGGTGCACTAAACGCTATCAAAGGCTTGGAACGCTGTCAAAGGCTTGGACTCTTCTATTAGCATGATTTGCTAGAATCCTGATTTACAGTCAAATTTACTAAAATATTTTGTTTGTTTAGCTTGATTAATTAAAACTTCTTTTCTTGGAATAAAATAACCATAAAAAATAATATTTTGATTTAATCTTTTATAATTAATAACCATTCTAGCTTTTCTTCTTTTTATTTCGGCATGATTTCTAACCATAAAGGTTGGACTAGAATATGAACTATTAGTTTTTTTATTAATCCTTTTTCTAATAATTCTTTAATTTGTATGTCAATTTCATCTATATCTTGTTTAGTATATTTTATTGTTTTAACTCTAATAATTTTATTGGGATTTTCTAATTTAATATCACAATATCTAGGGCTATTTTGCCATAATTTTAATGGTTCTTCACCAAAATTATTATCTAATATTTTAAACAACCAATGACTTCTTTCAAGTTGTTTAATTTGTTCTTTTCTTGGTAGTGTAAAGTTTTTATCAGAAACAAATTTATGATTTTCTACCAATGGTATTTCTATAAAAGCTTTTTCTACAAATAACATAATTAAATTTTTATCATTAGAAAATAGTAAATGTTGATATATAAAATTATTACCTAATAATATATCTCCATGCATTTCTAGAAACATAATATTTTAGGTATCACAAATCTTACATTATTTATGTAAATTGATATGTTTCTAGCTTTATATTGAATTATGGTTTAATTACCATCTATTCCTATGACTCTTATTGGATGATTCATAAGTTCCCATTTCTAAAAGAATGGCATTTTTTCTTCAACTATTAGTTGTAACTCCAGTATCTAATAAAGCATGTAAAGAATATGTTTTATATTCTCTAAATTGAAATGTAATTTCAATATAAGTGTAATATTTCCTGGATTAGAAATTTGAAAATGTAAGTACATCACTTGTTCCAAGTTTCATTTGTTGGATTATTATCAAAGTTTGTAAGTCTTCCATTCTAGTATTTCTAGAAGATATATATTTTCTACTTGGTTCTGTGGGAAAAATAAGAATATGAATTGTTTTCATTCCTATCGGTGTTGAAGATATAGAACTTCTACTTGGATTTTCCTCATCTTCCTCTATTTGAGTATTTGAGGGTAAAACCAAATTAACATTTGTATTTGTTATAGCTGTATTTTTAAAATATAATTTATCACCAGACGACACATATTCTATTGTACTTACTGGTTTAGAAGTACTTGCATTACTTATCCTATCTATCATCCAATCTTTTGGTATTGATAAATCTCTTACATGTAATAATTTTGGTTGCATTTCAGTAGTTATTTTATTAGGTTCAAAGAGTTCAATAATTTTATTATTAATTTCTTTGATTTTTACTTTCGTTATATTAGTATATTCATTAATAGAAGTCCAACTAATTGCTAGATCTTTTGTTAAATCATTAATTTCAGAATTTTTTGTCTGAATTCTAAGACATAAACATTCTTCTATCAAAAGATCTATAATAGATATAAAGTAATTTGGTTTAGCTTTAAATATTATTACTCCTGCATCGAAATTTGATTAAGTTCCTTCAATAAGTGCTTTTATTGGATTTTTCAAATCTTTTATCTAATAAAACTGCTATTATTGGTATATCATGACATTTTCTAAACAAAGCTCTTATAGTTATCATTATTATTCCTAAATGTATATATCTAACTTAGGGATATTTCTTTTTAATCCTCTTAATTTTATCTTTATTAAATAGTGGGATTTCTATTAATCCACCTCTAGTATCTTTGGCTAGTATATTACCACTTATTTTTTCTATATGTCTTTGACACCATATCTTATATTTAGATATTTTATAAATTTCTTCATTAGAAATATGATTTTTCTATCATTTTATCAAAAAAAATTCTTTTTCTTCTCCTATTATATTTCTTAATTTTATATCTTGTTGTTCATTCTTAGGAATTTTTTCTAACTAATGATTAGAACTGCTTCCTATATTAAACATAAATATATATTATTTTTCTTCTGTATCAGAATCCGTTTCTGATATTAATTTGTATAACATTTCTTTAGGATTTATTTCCTCTTCTGAACATATTTCTAAATCTTGTTTTTCAAGTGTTTTAATCATTTTTCTTACACTTTTTCCTTTATTAGGACAATTTGGTGCTATATGACCTTCTTCATCATATATAAAACACTTACATATCTATTTTTTAGAAGTTTTTCTTCTAATAAATCTTTTCTTTTTATTATAACCAGAATTTTTCTTATTTTATGGTTTCCATCTAACTAGCTTATATTTTCTATTTTTCTTTTTATATTTTTTATAAGTATTTCGACGTACTGATTTACATCCAAATTCCCATTCATTTTCTAGAATTTTTGTACAATGCTTATTACTTAGTTTATGCTTAACTTGTTTAGAGGCCTTACTTTGTAAACAATGCATAGTTATTCTTTCTTTTGCAAAATTAATTCTATTTCGTAAAGAATCTATACTTTCTGATTCTACACCAGCTATTTTACTATGCTTTTCTAAATAAGAATCGTACTATTTTATACAAATCTCATCCCATGGTGGTGGTTATTTTTGGAAATATTGGTTTTTTCCAGAAATTTATATTTTCATTTTTTAGTTTTTGATATTCATGAAGAAATTTTTTAGAAAATTCTTCTAAGTATCTGATGTCACATAATTTAATTTTTGACAATACATAACTAGATAGACAATCTTGATCTTTTTTAATCAGTATATCCACAAAATTCTGTTTTTAGAATAAAAGTTAACCCTTTTAATAAATCTTTGGGAGTTCCAATCTGGTTGATTAATTGCCCTTTCTGTTCTTTTCCTTTTTCTAATTCTTCCCACCTTCTTAGGAATTGCAAAACATCTCCTTGAAATGTTCCAACAAAGCACTTTAAAAAATTTTCTTTTGATCATATGTTGTTAACAACTATAGTCATAGATTGTGCCCAATCATCTATGGCATTTTCATAGTCTTCTATAGGAATATTAGTTATGTAACACCCCTAACTCGTTCCGTCATCGAATTAGGGTTAGGAGGTATTACCAATCAAACACAACATTTAACTAACATTTCACAACTTAATAAACATTCATTCACAATCATTATCAAAATCCATTCATATGAATCACAATGTTCGTTATAAGGTCCTACGAGACCTTAAAAAATGCTTAGAAGTGGTTCGAGACTAAACCGAAAACATTTGCAAACTTTGGAAAACTTAGAAAATTTTCAAATATTTAAGGGTCACACGCCCTTGTGAACAGGTCGTGTGCCTCACACGGTTATCGGACACACCCGTGTTACAGGCCGTGTGAAATCAGGGCATACATACTAACTTGCACCACACGGCCGGAGACACGCTCGTGTTCCATGGCCGTGGGAAAATTAGGGAGGTTACTAACTTGGCCACACGGTCGGCCACACGTCCCTGTGCCAGCCCGTGTGCCACACACACGGCCAACAGGCACGCCCTTGTGCCTAGGCCACGTCAAAACTATAGGGTATACTGACTTAACTCGAAAGGGTACCCCAGGGGACACACGACCGTGTAGCATGACGGTGTGTCGAACATTGCTGAGATACACACCCATGTCTCTACAAATGCGGAAAAAAATAGGCTATTTGCAAAGCCAATTTGCCACCATTTTCTCATGCACACCTAGCCATCAAAATGATATCATTTCAGTACATTAATAGGTAACCAAAACATGCTATTTTGATACACATTTCATGTCATTTATACATTATTCTTTTCACTACTCAATTCCACAACCAAAAACATGCCAAATCAATTTGATACTTTAACTGATATCCATATTTAGACATAACCCAAATCATCAAGCATTTACTAAACCAAAATGGCATCCAAACATCATCTTAAATTATACCAAAGCTTACCATTTCTCAAACTATAAGACATCATTAACAATTTACTAAATACTTATTCATCATCCCATCAAAATTACTGTAACATATCTACCAAAACATAAGACATCATAAATACATCACATAACACATATTAACTCATAACATAAGTCGAATTCAACTTCATCAACAACACCATTTACAAGCCAACTCACATTGCTAAATGCATAGTTCAAAACATACCAAAATGACACTAGTCTATACATGCCATATAACATACTTCCAAAAGCACCAACGATATGATCAATAGTGCGATGACGTTTCCTGACAATCCCCGAGTCCAAGCTAGCTTCGATAATCTATAAAACATAAACAAATAACACACAGTAAGCTTCACAGCTTAGTAAGTTTGTACTTATTATACTCAACAGTTCAAAATATATAAATCATCAATTCATACAAATTGATATCTAATTCATGGTAACCAACAAACTTTTCTTATACTTACTCAAGTGTTTATGAACAAGTTCATAACTTCTTCTATATGGATTTCATGTTTTATATGTACATACCTGTAAAAATTCATAACGAACTCATACCTTTACATGATACTGTCGAATACACAATACCTCGCGCACACTAAGTGCCTTTCATAGCTGAAGCTATCTTAGTCTCGTACACTAAGTGCCATATATGGTCAAAGCTATTCTGATTCGCACACTAAGTGCTTTATATAGCTGAAGCAATCTCGATACGCACACTAAGTGCCAAACATAGTTGATTTGTCGTAGCATAAAATCGTAGTCGCATATATACAATTTATGCAATATTAAAACATTGAAAACATAGTTGTAACAATGTTTATCATGTACGAACATACCTCGTACTCGGAATTGACGAATTGGATCGATTACTCGATAACCTTCGATTGCCGTGATCTAAATCTGAATTCTTTCTTTCTTGATCTACATGTATTCAAAATTAACCCATTTAATCACCAATTCATTAAGTTTAATCCACAAACATATAATTTTAGTCAATTTTCACTTTGGCCCTAAACTTATATATTTTAACAATTTAGTCCCTATTTCATAAAAACAAAAATTACTCAAAATTCAATAAGTCCCACGCTTGGCCGAATTCTCTATAGGTCCCTAGTAGCCCATATTTCACATTTATTTCACAATTTAACCCTTCAATTTACACTTTTCACAATTTAATCCTATTTAGGCATTTTCACTCAAAATCACTTAACAAAACTTGATAATCTATCATTTAACTTCCATAATTCATCATCAACTATCACAAAGCTTAAGCATTCAAAAATGGAATTTCACAAAATCATCAACAAATTCAAAAATTAAGGCACGGGCTAGCTAGTACTCAAAGCAATGATCACAAAAACGTAAAAATCATCAAAAACGGAACAAAAACGGACCTTCAATTGAGCATCAACATGGCCAAACCCTAAAACATCATCTTTGGCTTCTTTTATCTTGATTTTAGGTTAAAGATGAATGAAAATAAGATGAATTTTGGCTTTTTTATTTTAATTATCATTAATACATAGTTTACCATTTTACCCTTAATGAAACCATTATAAAATCATTTAATATATGCCCATTTATGTCCATTCTCACTATCAATGGTCTAATTACATCATAAGGACCTTTCATTTAATAAACCATAGCAAATAGACACATTTAACTTATAGCATGCTACTTTTGCATTTTACGCGATTAAGTCCTTTTTTCTCAAATTGAGTTATTAAACGATAAAATTAACTCACAAAATTTTCACACATACATATTCACATGTTGTAAACACAAAAATAATATTAAACTAATTTTACGACCTCAAATTTTTGGTTTCAAAACCACTATTCCGATTTAGCTAAAATCGAGCTGTTACAACTCTCCCTCCTTAGGGATTTTCATCCCCGAAAATCTTACCAATGAATAGCTTTGGATATTGCTTTCTCATAGTATCTTCGGGTTCCCACATAGCTTCTTCAACCCTGTGTCGATTCCATAATACTTTCACTAATGCAATTTTCTTATTTCTCAACTCTTTAATCTCACGGGCTAGAATTTGGATTGGTTCTTCACTGTACGATAAATCTGGTTGAATTTCAACCTCAGTCGGGGAAATGACATGTAAAGGGTCGGACCGGTATCGCCAAAGCATCGATACATGAAATACATTATGAATCTTTTCTAGCTTCTAGTCGATAAGCAACTGGTCTGACTTGCTCGATAATCTCATACGGCCCGATAAATCTCGGATTCAATTTGCCTTTATGATCTAATCTGACTATTTTCTTCCACAGTGAAACTTTCAAAAGCACTTTATCCCCTATCTGAAACTCAATATCTTTCTATTTCAAGTCTGCGTAAGATTTATGTCTATCCGATGTTGCTTTCAAACTAACACAGATCACTTTCACTTTTTCTTTAGTCTCTCTAATCAGATCAACCCCGTGAATATTATTCTCGCTAAGTTCAGTCCAGTACAAAGGTGTGCGAAATTTTTGGCTGTATAAAGCTTCGTACGGTGCCATTTCAATACTCGATTGAAAGCTATTATTTTAAGCAAACTCAATCAACGGTAAATATTTTTCCCACATACTTTCGAACTCAAGAATGTAACAATGTAACATATCCTCGAGTATCTGAATAACTCGCTCGGATTGACCATCCATCTGCTGGTGAAATGCGGTACTGAAATGTAACTTTGTCCCCAGTGCGTCGTGCAGTTTCTTCCAAAACCTTGATGTAAACCTCGGATCTCTATCTGAAACAATAGAAATAGGTACCCTGTGTAATCAAACAATCTTTGAAATGTACAACTTAGCAAGTTTGTCAAGCGAATAGTCCGTTCGTGCAGGAATGAAATGAGCTGATTTCGTCAATCGGTCAAAAACAACCTAGATTGCATCTTTCTTACTCGAAGATAGGGGTAAACCCGAAATAAAATCCATAGTCAGTCCATTTCCACTCAGGAAACATAATCGGTTGTAATAAACCTGACGGTACCTGATGCTAGCTTTAACTTGCAGACAAATCAAACATTTAGAAATGAACTCTGAAATGTCACGTTTCATACCATCCCACCAATAAAGTTGTTTCAAATCGTTATACATTTTCGTGCTTCCCGGATGAATAGATAAACGACTACTATGTGCTTCGTTCAAAATCATCTGAATCAACTCTAAATTTCTCGGAACACATATTCAGCCTCTAAATCTTAAACAGTTATCGGAATCAACTTGAAACTCTGAATCAGGGTTCGAATCACATTGAGCTCGTTTTGCTAACATTTCATTATCAACTTTCTAAGCTTCACAAATCTATTGTACAAACAACGGTCTCACTTTCAACTCAGCTACAATCGATTCGTCATCAAATAGAACCAACTGAGTATTCATTGCACGTAGGGCAAATAAAGATTTTTGGCTTAACGCATCAGCAACAACATTTTCTTTTCCCGGATAATAATCAATCACTAGATCGTAATCTTTTAGCGATTCTAACCATCTTCGTTGTATCAAATTCAAATCTTTCTGAGTCATCAGATATTAAAAACTCTTGCGATCTGAATAAACATGACATTTCCCATCGAATAGATAATGGTGCCAAATCTTCAATGCAAACACAATAGTTGCTAACTCTAAATCATGCGTTGGGTAATTCTTTTCATGCGGCTTTAACTGTCTCGAGGCATAAGCTATGACTTTGCCTTCCTGCATCAAAACGTAACCCAGACCATTCAATGATGCATTACTATATATTACAAACTCTTTACCTGATTCTTGCTATACTAACATTGGAGTTTTCGTCAAAATAACTTTCAGCTGATCAAAACTTTTCTGACATTTCTCAAACCATTCAAACTTTACATATTTCTGAAGCAATCTTGTCAACAGAGTCGCAATAATTGAAAAACCTTTCACAAAACGTCTATAATAGCCAACCAGTCCCAAAAAACTGTAGACTTCAGATATGTTTCTTGGAGGCTTCCAATATATTATTGCAAAAATCTTACTCGGATCAACTCGAATACCCGATGCTGACACAATATGCCCCAGAAAACCAACCTCACGCAACCAGAATTCACATTTACTAAACTTTGCATATAACTACTTATCATGCAGAGTCTGCAATACAATTCTTAAATGCTCGGCATACTCAGTTTCATCTCTCGAATAAATCAAAATATCATCTATGAACACAACAACAAATCGATCTAGGTACGATCTGAAAATACGATTCATTAAATCCATAAAGACAGCAGGTGCATTCGTTAGTCCAAAAGGCATGACTAGAAATTCATAATGTTCATACCTCATTCTAAAAGCAGTCTTTGGCACATCTGAGTCTTTAACCCGCAATTGTTAATAACCTGATCTCAAATCTATTTTTGAAAATACTGTAGCCCCTTTCAATTGGTCAAACAAATTGTCAATTCGCGGTAGAGGGTATTTGTTCTTGATCGTAACTTTGTTAAGATGTCTGTAGTTTATACACATTCTCATTGTGCCATCTTTCTTTTTCACAAACAACACAGGAGCACCCCAAGGCGAGAAACTCGGTCTTGCAAATCCTCTATCACTCAATTCTTGCAATTGAGCTTTTAATTCTTTTAACTCTGTCGGTTCCATTTGGTACTTAGTTATCGATATTAGCGTTGTTCCTGGCACTAACTCAATGCCAAACTCAACCTCTCGTATCAGTGGTAAACCCAGTAACTCTTCAGGAAACACATCTGGGTATTCACATACAACTGGCACTGATTCGATCTTCTTTTCAATCACTTTTGTATCAAGCACATAAGCTAAATAACCTTCACAACCCTTTCTCACATATTTCTGAGCTAACATCGATGAAATCACTGCTGGCAAACCATTCAGATCATCTGACTCAATTCAGATAATCTCATTATTCTGACATCTCAGATCAATCATCTTTCATTTGCAGTTCACAATAGCATCATGCAAGGTTAACCAATCCATACCCAGAATTATATGAAATTCACCAAATGGTAACAACATCAGATCAGCCGAAAAACAAATATCCTAAATCATCAATGGACAGTTCTTGCACACTTTATCAACCAACATGCACTTGCCTAACGGGTTCGATACTCTAATTACAAATTCAGTAGACTCTGCAATTAAAGTCTTACTGGATACTAAATTCAATTAAAGTCTTACTGGATACTAAATTCACACATATACACGAATGAGTTGATCCTGGATCTATCAATGCAATAACTTTAGTATCATAAAGAGTAAGAGTACCGGAAATAACATCTGGAGATGACGCTTCTTCGTGAGCGCGAATAGCATAGGCTCGTGCAGGTCTTCTAGCATCAGATCTCGCAGTAGTGTCTCGTGTTGCACCGCTACTACCACTCACATTTCCTATATTACGAGATGGTCTCCCTCTATTTGTAGTTTTACTTGGTCTCGCACTCTGAGCATTATCTTTTTCAGTTAATTCCGGGAAATCTCTAATAAAATGATCTCGTGAACCACAACTGTAACAAGTTTTGTTATTATTTTTCACCCAGTAATCTCTAAACTGTCGTCTTCCACATTATTGACACTCGGATTTAACATCTTTTACATTACCAACACTCGATATCGATATGGCTTGAGTTTTAGGGTTAGTGTATTGCTTTCTGCGATCTCTATTCTAATATCCCACTGAAGCTGTCGATCGGTTAAAATAGTCTCTATATTTCTTCGACTAGAAATGATAAAATTTACTCATCGATCTTTTTTTCGAATCTCTTGCGTCTGAATCAGCCTTTCTCTTTTCTTTGCTGAGATCATTGGTTTTACTAGCCCTTTCAAATAGTACTACAAATTCTTTCAGTTCAAGTATCCCAACTAACAGCTTTCTATCTTCATTTAATCCATTAACAAATTGTTTGCACATAATCTCCTCAATAGACACATATTCCCGAGCATACTTGTTTAATCGTACGAATTCTCTTTCGCACTCAGTGACAGTCATTCGGCCCTACTTCAATTCCAAAAAATCTATATGTTTCTGATAGAGAAATATTTGACTTATGTACTTTTTTTGGAACTCAGTCTGAAAGAATTCCCAGGTAACTCGTTCTCTGGGAACCACTGATGTCAACGTTTTCCACCAATGATATGCATTATCTCTAAGCAAAGATACCATACATTTGATACATTCTTCAAGAGTACAAGATAATTTCTCAAATACTCGAATCGTTTTCTCGAGCCAAAACTCAGCTCTCTCAGCATCATCATCAACTGTAACCCAAAACTCTTCAAGGGTACACCCCTAAACCGTATTCGTGTCGGATTAGGGTTAAGGGGTATTACCAATCAAACACAACATTTAACTAACATTTCACAATTTAATAAAAATTCATTCACAATCATAATCAAAATCCATTCATATGAATCACATTGTCCCTTATAAGGTCCTACGAGACCTTAAAACATGCTTCGAAGTGGTTTGGGACTAGACCGAAAACATTTGCAAACTTTGGAAAGCTTAGAAAATTTTCAAGCATTTAAGGGTCACACGCCCGTGTGAACAGGCCATGTGCCTCACACGGCTATCAGACACGTCCGTGTTACAGGTCAGGTGAAATCAAGGCATATATACTGACTTGCACCACACGGCCAGAGACAAGCCCGTGTGCCATGGCTGTGGGAAAATTAGGGAGGTTACTGGCTTGGCCACACGGCCGACCACACGCCCATGTTCCAGCCCGTGTGCCACACACACGGCCAATAGACACGCCCTTGTGCCTAGGCCGTGTCAAAACTGTAGGGTATACTGACTTAATTCGAAAGGGTAGCCCAGGGGACACATAGCCGTGTAGCATGACCGTGTGTCGTACACTGCTAAGACACACGCTCGTGTCTCTCCCCATGTGGACAAAAATAGGCTATTTGCAAAGCCAATTTGCCACCATTTTCTCATGCACACCTAGCCATCAAAATGATATCATTTCAATACATTAATAGGCAACAAAAACATGCTATTTCATACACATTTCATGCCATTTATACATTATTCTTTTCACTACTCAATTCCACAACCAAAAACATGCCAAATCAATTTGATACTTTAACTAATATCTACAATTAGACATAACCCAAATCATCAAGCATTTACTAAACCAAAATGGCATCCAAACATCATCTTAAATTATACCAAAGCTTACCATTTCTCAAACTATAAGACATCATTAACAATTTACTAAATACTTATTCATCATCCCATCAAAATTATCGTATCATATCTACCAAAACATAAGGCATCATAAATACATCACATAACACATATTAACTCATAACATAAGTCAAACTCAACTTCATCAACAACACCATTTATAAGCCAACTCACATTGCTAAATTCATAGTTCAAAACATACCAAAATGATACTAGCTTATACATGCCATATAACATATATACAAAGCTTCCAAAAGTACCAACGATATGATCAATAGTGCGATGACGTTTCCTGACGATCCCTGAGTCCAAGCTAGCTTCAATAATCTATAAAACATAAACAAATAACACACAATAAGCTTCACAGCTTAGTAAGTTCGTACTTATTATACTCAATAGTTCAAAATATACAAATCATCAATTCGTACAAATTGATATCTAATTCATGGTAACCAACAAACTTTTCTTATACTTACTCATGTGTTTATGAACAAGTTCATAACTTCTTATATATGGATTTCATGCTTTAAATGTACATACCTGCACAAATTCATATCGAATTCATACCTTTACATGATACTGTCGAATACTCAATATCTCGCGCACACTAAGTGCCAAAGCATAGCCGAAGCTATCACAGTTTCACACACTAAGTGCCTTTCATAGCCGAAGCTATCCCAGTTTCACATACTAAGTGCCATATATGGTCAAAGCTATTCCGATTCGCACACTAAATGCTTTATATAGCTGAAGCTATCTCGATATGCACACTAAGTTCCAAACATAGTTGATTTGTCATAGCATACAATCGTAGTGACATATATACAATTTATGCAATATTAAAGCATTAAAAACATATTTGTAACAATGCTTATCACGTACGAACTTACCTCGTGCTCGGAATTGATGAATTGGATCGATTACTCGATAACCTTCGATTTCCCCCGATCTAAATCTGAATTCTTTCTTTCTTGATCTATATGTATTCAAAATTAACCCATTTAATCAAAAATTCATTAAATTTAATCCACAAACACATAATTTTAGTTAATTTTTACTTTGGCCTTAAACTTTCACATTTTAACAATTTAGTCCCTATTTCATAAAAACAAAAATTACTCAAAATTCAATATGACCCATGCTTGGACGAATTCTCTATAGGTCCCTAGTAGCCCATATTTCACATTTATTTCACAATTTAACCCTTCAATTTAAACTTTTCACAATTTAATCCTATGTAGGCATTTTCACTCAAAATCACTTAACAAAACTTGATAATCTATAATTTAACTTCCATAATTCATCATCAACTATCACAAAGCTTAAGCATCCAATAATAAATTTCAAAAAATCATCAACAAATTCAAAAATTAAGGCATGGGCTAGCTAGTACTCAAAGCAACGATCATAAAAACGTAAAAATCATCAAAAACGGAACAAAAACGGACTTTCAATTGAGCATCAACATGGCCGAGCCCTAAAACATCATCTTTGGCTTCTTTTCTCTTGATTTTTGGTTAAATATGAATGAAAATAAGATGAATTTTGGCTTTTGTTTTATTTTAATTATCATTAATGCATAGTTTACCATTTTACCCTTAATGAAACCATTATAAAATCATTTAATATATGCCCATTTATGTCCATTCTCACTATCAATGGTCTAATTACATCATAAGGACCTTTCATTTAATAAACCATATAAAATACACACATTTAACGTATAGCATGCTACTTTTGCATTTTACGCGATTAAGTGTTTTTTCTCAAATTAAGCTATTAAACGATAAAATTAACTCACGAAATTTTCACACATACATATTCACATGCTGTAAACACCAAAAATAATATTAAAATAATTTTACGACCTCGAATTTGTGGTTCCAAAACCACTATTCTGATTTAGCTAAAACCGGGTTGTTACAAGTTAGATCTAAATATATTCCTCCTTGGATAACATTTCTTTTGTTTAGATCATCTCTTCTATGTGGGACTGGTTGACTAAATGATTCTCCTAAATTTTCAAATTTTATTTCATTAGTATTAATATTTTCAGTTTGATTACCAAAAATTCTTGTTGTATTTTCAACTTGTTCATAGTTTTTACAAAAAGATCTTAAATAATCATCTTTTTGACGATCTGGCTCTAGTTTTCTTTTTACATGAAGATTATAATTAGTTTGATCAGTATCCATTAGTTCTAGGATTTCTATATTTTCTTCTTCATCTATTGAAGTATTTTCTTTATCAGATTTGTAAGTTGTAACATTTATATCTTCCAAGTTTATAGAATTATCAGAATTATTATCAGATTTATTAGAACTACTACTACTGTCTGTAGTGTCATAGTTTAACATATAATGATAATTAAATAATGCAAATAGGTCTTTATGTTTTTCATAAAGTTGTTCTATTAGTTTTAGATATTTTATTCTTTCATTTTTATCAGATGTCTTAGTAAATTTATTCTTCTAATGTTCTATAAGTTGTTTATAGGATTGGAAATCATATTTTTGTTGATAAGTATATTTTCTTTTCTATTTTTCAGGTTTTTTATGTCTTTTGTTTTTAGAAGACGATTCTTCAGAGCAAGTCTCTTCTTCTTCTAATAAAGTTAATATTATGTTACTATTTCCATAATATAAAGGTCCTAAATCTATTTCTTGATCTATATTTTATTAATAAGAACTTGTTCTAATTTATTATTAACTTCATATAAGATTTCTTTAAACTCGTTGTTCAAACCTAATTTTGTAACTTCTCCTAAATTATTTATTTGTTTTTCTATTTTACTTACTTTATTATATAACTTATGAAAATATACAAAAGTAATATCTATTAAATTATTAAACTCTTACTAAGAGCTGAAATATTGTTTTCATTTTTAGAATCAATATGCATAGCATGATTGCAAATTTTATCCTTATATAGACAATCAGTTTCTTCCATGAAATTTATCTCAGGTACCTAAAACTGTTTGTTATCTTTAAAATAGGCTATTACAATAGGACAGCTAGATTTTAAGAGAATGGTATTCTATGGTGGTATTCACTAAAATAAATGATGCAGAATAATTGGCACCTTGTATTCCATACAAGATTGCGAAGAATCTATGAAGGTATCATTATAATGAGCTCACTAAGTACTTTGTACTTACAAGATTTGTTATTGCTTTTCAAGTATTTGAGAGGAGACTTCGCTTGGAGGGATGATGCCAGGAATACGCCAAGGTGGTGGCGGAGTGGGCTATTATATATATAATGGATATGTGGTGTAGTCTAAAGATACACCTTTTGAGTCTATATAAAATAAACTTCTAACTTATTAAATTTTGTATCCAGATTTATGTAAACAAATATATTTTAAATACTACCCTTCTTTTCTTGTAATAAATTTTTAATTAAAATGTCAAAGAACATGTTTAAAGAAATAGGAAATTATAATTTGTTTTTGTTAATGATTAGGTTGTGTAGTAACACAAGAAATCTGGACCCGGTGAATCGTGTTAGGTTTGGAGTCTTACATGATGACACAGATGTTTAACCAGCTTATGGGGAATACTCAAGCACCCCGGCCTTAACAACCTCAGCAACCACAACCAGAAGTGGTTCGCCCAACACAACATGCACCACCAATACCTATTGTGACTCCACCTAAAGGAGACCCTGTGAACAAAATTCGTAAGAGGGGTGCTAAAGAATTTATGGGTGATAAAGGTGATGATCCCACTGTAGCTGAGCAGTTGTTGTCTTGGGTTTATAAGGTGATAAAGGAACTTAAATGTACTCCAGAAGACAGTCTCTTGTATGTTATATCATTGCTGGAAGGAGAAACCTATCAATGGTGGGAAACATTGATTAGTGTGACTCCTAAAGAGATTACTAATTGGGAGTTCCTTCTAAAGAATTTCATAGAAAGGTATGTGAACCATATGTATGTAGAACAGATGAACAAAGAATTTATGTATGTTAGAAAACGAAGGATGTCTATGATAGAATATGAAAGAGAATTTGTCAGACTTAGTAGATATGCCGAAAACATGTTCCAGTCAGAGAAGGAAATGTGATAAGTTTGAGTGAGGGTTAAAAGATGAAATTTATGTTATGGTAGTAGCTTCTGAATGTAAAATTTTAGCACCTATGACAAACAAAACTCATAAGCTGGAAACAATATTAGAGACAGGAGCAAAAACTTTGAAAGAGAAAGGATAACAAGAAAAATGTCTAGACCTCCACTGTAACATCCCACCCAGCGAAGCATTAGCGTTAGAATACTGTTTAAGGCAGTAAGACATATAGAGTAAGACATGAGTGTGTATAGTGTTAAAATTTTAATAAGTATAAGAGTTCTATGAGCGCGCCTAGAAAGCCCCGATTCTGGCAAATGCAAGACCTGGCGCATAGTCTTAAAGAAGTTTGATTGGCAAAGTAGTATTCACCCAAATGCATTTTGGTGTATAGAGTGGGCAAATTTCGAAATGAATATAAGTGAATATGGGTTCCATGTTAGGTTACTGATAAACCATAAATGTAACATATTTTAATTCCATGATTGGCATATTTTTGGATGATTTATGATGAGAATTAGTGAATTTGATGCTACTAATCCCTTAAATTCATGTTTCTATACTTAGGAGAGCATTGGAGAGCAAAAAAGAGCGAAAAAGGGGCTAAAATCAGAGTTTTCAAGATCCACACGGCCTGGGCATTTTCTACACTGGCTGGGCACATGCCCATGTGATCTACACGGGCAGGCCACATGCCCATGTGCCAACCCATGTCGATTTTGCACCCTGCTTCTCTGTTACGCGGAAAAACCTAATTTTTAGGGTTTCTAAGCATTCTAAAGTCTATAAATACACACTAGAAGAGGACCTAAAGGGGACACATAGGGTAGAAAGTAGGAATTACTCGAAGAATGCCAAGGGATTCAACTCGGAAGAAGATCTCTTTCAAGAATGAAGATTTCCCTTCAATTTCTCTCGAAGTTTTTGGGTTTCTTTATATTTTTTTCTTTTCCTATTTTTGAGATGTTTTTCCCCAAAATTATGAACTAAATTCCCTAGATACCTAGGGAAGATGAAACCTAAGACAGATTTTATTATTTAATTTTCTGAATTACAGGATAAACACTTGTTCTTATTCTTAATTATGTGTTCTTAGTTCTTGCTTTAATTTTTTCAGGATATTAATTCAAGTTTCATGTGCTTATTCAGTGGAGCAAAAGTCCTTGTTTAAGACTAGATCTCACATAATTAAGTGGAGTTGCAAGCAAGCCTAGAAATAGGGTGACATAAGTCTACCGAATTAGAGTCAAATCTAACAAGGAAATCTATAGATCTAGTTAATACGACAATAGGGGTTTTAATTAGAAAGATATTTCAATTAATCAACCTAGAGTCAGTTGTCCCTAGTCTCGAAAGAGATATTAACATAATTTAGGGATTTCTATGGATCAAGACAAGTGAATAAATCGTTTGATTCAGAGTCAGAATAATAAGTGAAGTCTAGGTGGATTCTTTCTTGGGTATTGTCTTTATCATTAGTCTATTCGATTATTTTCTTCACTCTCTATCGCGTTCATTAGTTAATTAGTTTTTTTAAATTTAGATTAAAACAAATCCTTTTAATTATAAGCTAAATAATATAAAAATATTTATTACTGGTATTTTTAGTCCTCGTGGATACGATATTCTCGACTCACCGTAACTATACTACCATTCGGTAGGTGCGCTTGCCTTAGTTGTGATTATAGTCTAGTTTAGTGAATCATAAAACGATCATCAATTACTATGATTGGTGGGATAAGATTTGTGGTTAAGTGAAATGATTTTTAAGGTATGAGTTTATGCCAATAGTATAATGCACCCGATGACTGTGGTCCCGTGCCAGTTAGGTTACAAGGTAAGCTGGTTAGGAACTAACTGAATGTGAACTAGAAGAGTTAAAGGCTAAGGAGATAATCGAGTAGGTATCTTAGAAATGACAAATTTTGGATAAGACAACTCAATATGGATGTGACGTTTACCAGGTTCCAATAGATACTTGGGTTAAGTTAAAAGAGTACTTGACTGCCTCCGGACAAGCCAATGTCAAGAGTAGAAGTCTTACACAATATATGTGAAAAATGGTATCCGCAAGTATACGGGTCAGGTTGAAATATAGTTACAACAGAGTAGGCGAGTAATTTGACGATCGTACCCAAGGGAGGCAAGCACTAGATTGATTTTAATTTAAGTATAAATAGGTCTAACTAGTAATTTAATTGTAACACCCTAACCTGTCTCTGTTATCGAATTAGGGTTTCAAAATTTTACTAAGCAATTTAGAACATTTCACTTCATTTCATAATAGTTAAACAAATAAATTATAACATATAAAAAATAGATCAAACCATGGTATAAATACATCTATGGGCCTTAAAATGGGCTTACAGGATGCAAAAAGTAGATTGAAAATGATCCAGGATCAAATTGGAACAAATCAGAAAGTTTCAAAAAAACTTAAAATTTTTCAAAACAGGGGTCATAGCTGTGTGGCCAGGCCATATGACCAAGCCCAGACCGTGTGGACATTAAAAGTCAGGATACACAGTCGTGTCCCAGCCCGCATGTCTGCCAATGTGAGTATTCGAAGTTGGGTCACACAATCGTGTCACAAGTCGTATGCTAAACCATGTAACAATCTGTTTTGGCTCACACGGTCGTGTCACAAACTGTGTGCTAGGCTATGTAATAATATATTTTGGCTCACATGGCCGTTTCACAATCCGTGTGGATACTACACCTAAAATAAAAAATTACACATGACCGTGTGTGCCACATAGTTGTGTAACAGCCCGTGTCTCAGGCTGTGTGCACCATTTTTTACCTTTAAATCAAGAAATTTAAAACACCATTCCTTGCACAACAAGAAATACCATGTCTATAATAATTCTCAAGTTCAAAAGCACATTCAAATTGTAACAGCCCGTTTTTAGTGATATCAAAAATAATGGTTTTGGGACCAAAATTTTGATGAGTGAATTATTATTTTATTATTATTTTAATATCTACGGGATTATATTAAGGTCGTATTAAAATTTTGTCAAGAAATTTTGAAGTTTATATGGTTAATTGAGTGAAAAGGACTAAATCGTAAAAGGTGTAAAATTGAGTATCTATTAGTTAAAAAGGCTAAATAGTCATGGAAAGGGAAGCTAATCGATTTATATGGTAATTATACCATAATGAATGCTATTGGATGTGCATGGGCAAAATGTTAATGTAATTTTTAATTCTTAATAAGGATAATATGGTAATCTAGTAAATAAACTTAAAATTAACGAGGTAAAAGCTATCATCTTTCTCATTTCTTTATGCTTTGACTGAAACCACCATTAGAGGGAGAGCTTGGAGCATTCGGTCACTTATATCTCATGCATGGTAGGTTTTCAAGCCCCGTTTTTAATGATTTTTATGTTTTCAAGATCGTTTTAGCTTAATCTAGCTAGCCAAGGGGTTAATTTGTAAAATTGTTAAAGGTTGAGGGTTATTCCATGAATGTTTTTGGTTAGGTTTTGATGTTGGTTGATAGATTATGAGTCTTTGTTGAAAAATAAATAAGTTTTCTTAAGTGATTTTTGATGAAAATGGTAATTAGGGAATAATTTGTTAAAGATGTGAAACTATGGGTTTTATTGTGAAATATTGATACATATAGGCTAATCCAGGGTCCCTTATAAATGTGGTTAAGTTGGATTTAAGTTAAAATGGTTAGATTTTAAGTTATGAACTTAAGGACTAATTTGTGAAAAGTTAAAATGTTAGGGGCAAATTGGTTATTTTTCATAAATATGAATTATGGATGAAATTGAATTCTAGAAGTACTTGATTGGTTGAAGTTATTTATTTAGATCAAGATAAACCACAATCGGATCTAAACTAAGGAAAAGCTAAAGCTTTGGAATAGTTCGACTTTGTTCCTACATCCTGAACTATCGAGGTAAGTTTGTATGAACTGTATTCGGTTCAATGTAGTTTAAACTGAATGTTTATTGTGTTGTTCTATTGTCATCAATCAATAAACAAATGTATCAATGCTATGACGAATTGGCGGATATTGAGTCTCGGTTGAACCTTAAGAATTCTTAGAGTGCAAATGACATGTCATTAGGGATTTCATGTTTCAGGTGTTGGTCTTGAATGTCCTATTAATGGTTTAGGTCCTGCATTTGTTGTGGATACTCCACAGCCTATGTGAGTAGCATCGTATAGCTTACATTCGACCCACAGCTTATGTAAGCAGGCCCATTTCACAGCTCATGTGAGCAATGATATAAAGGAAAGGTTACGATTATATGTAAAGGCACACTTCGTGTGAGCTTTCCCGAGTATCTGATGTAATTCTAAATGGTTCAAGGGGTAAGAAAATGGAACTAAATGGTAAGTATGTAAATGAATTGATTCATGACTTATGAAATGGAATTATGAGCTAAATGATGCATCTACGTATGGAATTTACATATTTTATGGTTGATTTCATTTGTATCATGGGCAAGTACACTAACTTGTGATGTGGTGATGTTGTATAGGCTTTTACTAAGCTTATGGCATTGGTGATAATTTATGTTTAACCATTGAATTGTTAAAATGACATGGTAAGTTTAGTTTAAGTTTCTAGGAGTTTACTAAGCACTCATTGCTTACATAGTTTCTTTTTTTTGTTTTATAGATCATCGGAAGCTCGGTTTGATTGGAAGATCATCAAAGACCTATCACACTATCTAGCAATCGATTTGGTATTTTTTTGAGCATTTTGGCCAAGGTTTATAACGGCATGTATAGGGTAGTTTATAATGGTGTTTTGATGAATATGTAAATGGTAAGACTTATAATGGTGTTTCGAGTCAGGTTCTGGTCATCTCTGATCAAAAATCAAGTACATTTACGTGTTCTAATGTTGGGCTCGGTATGCGGAGGTCTCGGACAGTCACGATTAAAACCAGGCTTTAATAGTGTTATTATAATTTCAGAGATTATTATTAAACAATTTGTGTTGTTAGTACTATTTGAAAACTGTGGTACGGAATTTTGTGTTTTACGCTTGTAAGAGTCGTTGGAACTACATCTTCTTTGAAATATCAGGATTTTATAACTGAGAGTTTTTACACAACTTAAATACTTTTATGTTTTTCGGTTTGTTAAACTAAAATTTTCCTATGATCACTTCAGTTATCAATGTGACCTCTGAGATTCAGCCTAAACTTCTAGGCTGGGTTTTGGGGCATTACAAACTCTGCATGATGTTGTTGTGAACTGTAGACGAAAGCATATTATGTTGGAATGTCAGAACGATGAAAGGAACTGAATTGAATCAGATAGATTCGATGGTGTATCTAATGTTATCTCAGCTATGATGACATAGAAATATGTTAGAAAGGGTTGTAAAGCGTATCTAGCTTACATATTTTATTCCAGGGTTTCAGAATTGAAATTTGAGTCAATTTCGACTGTATGTGAGTTCACAAATGTGTTTCCAGAAGAGTTATCAGGTTTACTACCAGTCAGAGAGGTTGAGTTTTCTATTGAGTTAGTGCCAGGGACATTTACGATATTGATAGCTCCGTATAGAATTGACACCTACAGAATTAAAAGAATTAAAAGCACAGTTGCAAGAGTTGACAAACAGAGGTTTTGTTCAGCCCAGTTTTTTTCATTGGGGTGCTCTTGTTTTGTTTGTTAAGAAAAAGGATAGCTCTACTATCGACAACTCAACAAAATCATGATAAAAAACAAGTATCCATTGGCATGTATCGATGATTTTTTTTACCAGCTGAAAGATGCAATAGTATTTTCAAAGGTCGATCTCCGTTCGAGATATTATCAATTACGAGTTAAAGATTCAGATGTGTCAAAAATTGCTTTCAGAACCAAGTACGGACACTATGAATTTCTTGTTATGCTATTTGGTTTGACCAATGCACCTATTGTGTTTATGGATTTTATGGTAATTATACCATAATGATGCTAGTGGATGTGCATGGGCAAAATGTTAAAGTAATTTTTAATTATTAATAAGGTTAATATGGTTATTTAATAAATAAACTTAAAATTAACTAGGTAAAAGCTATCATCTTTCTCATTTCTTCATGCTTTGACTAAAACCACAATTAGAGGGAAAGCTTGTAGCATTCAGCCACTTATATCACATGCATGGTAGGTTTTCAAGCCCCGTTTTTAATGATCTTTATGTATTTGAGGTCGTTTTAGCTTAATCTAGCTAGTCCAATGGTTAATTTGTAAAACTGTTAAAGGCTGAAGGTTATGCCGTGAATGTTTTTGGTTAGGTTTTGATGTTAGTTGATAGATTATGAGTCTTTGTTGAAAAATAAATAGGTTTTGTTAAGTGATTTTTGATGAAAATGGTAATTAGGGATTAATTTGTTAAAGATGTGAAACTATGGGTTTTATTGAGAAATGTTGATAAATATAGGCTAATTCAAGGTCCCTTGTAAATGTGGTTAAGTTGGATTTAAGTTAAAATGGTTAGATTTTAAGTTATGAATTTAAGGACTAATTTGTGAAAAGTTAAAATGTTAGGAGAAAATTGGTAATTTTGCGTAAATATGAATTATGGATGAAATTGAATTCTAGAAGTACTTGATTGATTGAATTTATTTATTTAGATCAAGATAAACCACAATCGAATCTAAACCGAGGAAAAGCTAAAGCTTTGGAATAGTTCGACTTTGTTCCTACGCCCCTAACTATCGAGGTAAGTTTGTATGAACTGTATTCGGTTCAATGTAGTTTACATTGAATGTTTATTATGTTGTTTTAATTTAATCAATCGATATAAAAACGTATCAATTCTATGATGAATTGACGGATATTGAGTCCCGGTTGAACCTTAGGAATTCTTAGGGTACAAATGACATGTCATTAAGGATTTCATGTTTCGGGTGTTGGTCTTGAATGTCCTACCGATGGCTGAGATCCTAAATTTGTTAGGGATACTCTATAGCTCATGTAAGCAGCATCGTGTAGCTTACATTTTGACCCATAGCTCGTGTAAGCAGGCCCATTTCACAGCTCGTGTAAGCAATCATATAAAGGAAAGGTTAATGTTATATGTAAAGGCACACTTCGTGTGAGCTTTCCTGAGTATCTGATGTAATTCTAAATCGTTCAACGGGAAATAAATGGTAAGTATGTAAATGGATTGATTCATGACTTATGAAAAGGAATTATGAGATAAATGATGCATTATATATGGAATTTACATATTTTATGGTTGATTTCATTTGTATCATGGGCAAGTACACTAACTTGTGATGTGGTGATGTTGTATAGGCTTTTTACTAAGCTTATGGCATTGGTGGTGATTTATGTTTAACCTTTGAATTATTAAAATGACATGGTAAGTTTAGTTTAAGTTTCTACGAGCTTACTAAGCACTCGTTGCTTACATAATTTCTTTTTTTTCTATTTTATGGGGGCTCAATTTGGTTGGAAGCTCATCGGAGGCCTATCACACTATCCCGCAATCGATTCTGTAGTTTTTGAGCATTTTGGCCAAGGTTTATAATGGCATGTATAGGGTATTTTATAATGGTGTTTTGATGAATATGTAAATGGTAATTTGGTATGTTTGTGCCTTGATGTTTATGTATGGCTGATGGATTTATAATACTTGTTTAGGTAAGTCCTTTTGGTCACTTTTTGATAATTGATGTATATGGCATTTTGGTACAAAATGTTGGTTTGGAAATGGTCATTTATGAAGTGTTTTAGGCACATAATAGAATAAGGTGTTTATGCATAGAATTAGGCAACGTTAACATGTTTTGGTAAATGTTGTTTTGTTATAATTGTGGTTTCTTTGAAAGGCATATTGGTTAGGTGAATTAGGGTCTTGAATTGGTATCTTTATGTATGCATGGATGGTGGTTTGAATCATTTAATGTGAGTGTAAATGGTTTGAATGGTTATGCATGAAATGGTTTTGAAACGGCTTGGTTTTAGGTGAAATTTGGGTTCACACGGCTTGAGACACGGGCGTGTGACTTAGTCGTGTGAGGCACACGGCCTAGTGACACGGTTGTGCCGTATGCCATCAAAGAGTTCTTTTGTATGCTATTCGGTGAGTTACACGGCCTAACACACGGCCTAGCACACAAGCGTGTGAGGAACTCAGAGAGTTACATGGCCTGGCACACGGCCATGTGACCCTACTCAGTGAGTTACACGGGTTAGGACACGGTTTTGTGTCCCTTGTTCAAAAGTTACACGGCCTGGGGTGATTCCACATGGCCATGTGACCCCTGTTTTCAAATTTTTCTACTTTTTCCTAAACTCCCTATTTTGTTTCAAATTATTCTCGAATTTCTTCGAAGCTATTTTTAAGGCCTCGAAGGCTCGATTTAGGGATGAAATGTATGTGTTTGAATGATTTATGATATATTTAAATTTATTGAATGTTATGATGTTTAAAGGTTTCCAGTTGATCGATAATACTTCGTGACCCTAATCTGGCGACAGATACAGGCAAGGGGTGTTACGCAAATCATCAATTACATGCTAAAATTTCATCCATACAATGCCTAACCAATATGCCATTCAAAGGAACCAAAATAAAAGATTCATAATTCAAATAACCAAGACAAAAAGAACACATGACATTAACCACCTATTCATAATCAAGCTTCAACCAAAATGACACAAACATGAACTTTCATCAAGTACCATTATATGTAGACCTAAAACATAGTCTTAAGGCTTACAACCCAAGCACATCAAATACATACATTCAAAATAACCATTTCACAAGCATAACCTATATAAAATAACTATTACATATTCACAACAAAACACCTATATATACATGACACATCCTAAAATGAAATATAAAAGCTATAAAAATAGTTGGATAGTGTGAGCTTTCTTCCAATCCGTCCAGTCAGTTCGCAACTTTGACAACTACAAAAGAACATAAAGAAACAAGTAAGTTAATGGAGCTTTGTAATTTCATAGTTTAAATCATCAAACTAAAATTACCTTAATTGATATAAAAAAATATTAAAAGATAACATACAGTTCCTGATATCCAAATACACATTCACCAATCTCATTAGTTCGTGATCACATATCAATGTAAACATGATAATTCACATCACAATTAACCTATCAATTCCATAGTCAACATATCATATATATAAACGTGCTCATATATAAAAAAATATTTCATTAAACATTTAACACTTTCAAATTTATTGAATATGCATCACATTTAAATCCACAAGTCAACTATACGTTTCATTAAAATTTATCCCATGAACTAAGTAACTCGACTCGGATACTCGGGTAACTACACCACACCAGAGGCATCATAGATGCATAACAGAGGCACCAAAGTGCAAATAGAGGCACAAATGTGCAACCAGAGGCACTAAAGTGCAAATCTCGTACAAGCGCGCATACAAACCCTATTGGCATGCCAGTCGTATCTTACGCGACTTTTATGTTCAACCATGCTGTAAACATGATTTCATTACTTTTTCATCTATTCAGAGGCACTTCATCATTTTCGTACTCATATTGTAATTCTATTATAATTATGCCCATAATATAAATTCACCAGAAATACTACCATTATTTATACGTTTTCATATGTACTTAATTACACATTCCAAATTATATATAACTATTGATGTTTTACATATTTATTAACTATTAAATAGCAAACAATAAATAATCACAAGCAACTTACATTTACATATTGAAATACTATGAACTTACCTGCAATTCACTTTCGATTTAAACACAGGGACTACTCCACAATTTTCTCCTTTCCTCGGTTATTATCTTTTTGGTTCGGTTCTTGATCTATATAATAATTTAAAGACAATCTATTAAATTCACAAACATTTCACACTCAATTTATTGCATATGACACTTAAATTTACATTAATTACACATTTTCCCTAAACTTTTACATTTATCACAAAAATCATTAAATATCCCAAGTTAACCGAATGTTATTATAAACTAGAAAAGTCCACCATTATTCACTAATTATACTATTTCCATGAAATTTTAAATATTTTATCATTTAACTCCATTTACTAAAACTATCAAAAAATCAATTAGTAAACTAATCAAAATCAACAACTAACACCTCAATTTCATCTCTTAACATCAAAATAACAAAAGCTTATCAATGGTACAGTAGACACCCGTTTTGTCCAAACCCGATTGGGGACCCATTTAAATTTTTGTTCACTCTTGGGCCGCTCGAAGTCCACTCGATTTTGGATTTGAGGCCTTTATTTTTCTTTTCTTTTTTTTCTTCTTTCCTTTTTGGGCCTGTCAAAGGCCCAAATTATTATTATCATCACTACTACTATTATTATTAGTAAATATTATTATTATCATTTTTTACAAATAAGTAAGATTAAAAAAATAATATATAAACATTAAATGAAATTTAAAAAAACAATATACATTCAAAAACAATATTATTCTTATCATTTTTTACAAATAAGTAAGATTAAAAAAACAATTTTTCATTTTTTCATTATTTTTGTTCTTAAAAAAAGGTAAAAAAAAATAACAACTACAAGCATTCTATTTTTTTTCTTTTCCCCTACTTTTTTTCCATAAGCATGTCATGAAGGATCGGATTTTGGGTTTCGATGAAGGGGACGTCACCGGACCGTCGGTCCTCTACCCCTAGAAGCCCCCCAAAAATTCCTTTTTTTTTCCTCCCTTTTCTAAAATAAAGGTTTCTTTAAAAAATAAAAGGCTTGATTTTGGGAAAAAATTTGATTCTTTTAAAAAAAATAGAAAGTTTAGATTTTAACAAAAAAAAAAATCTATTTTTTTGTTATGTTAAAGAAAATTTTAAATTTTTAAAACAAAATTTTGATTTTTTTTTCAACTATTTCAAAGTAAAAGCTTTAATCTTTAAGAAAAATGTTGTTTTTTTTTAAAAGAAAAAAGAAGAGAAAGTTTAGATTTTAAAAAATAAAAATCTATTTTTTAAGTCATTTTAAAGGAAAGTTTAAAATTTTAAAACAAAGTTTTGATTTTCTTTTAACTATTTCAAAATAAAGTTTTGATTTTTAAGAAAATTAATGGTTTTTTCTAAAGAAAACTTTGATTTTACAAAATAAAATAAAATTCCTGCCACCGTACGCGGCTACTCCACCACCGGAAGCCGAAGAGCTGTTGGGCAATCCGGTGGTGAAGTTATGGCCAACATAGAAGTTGGAAGAGAAAGAGGAAGAGGTCACGGAATCACACTATATGAAAAACACATTTAAAATGGTCAGGAGATATCACACTATCACAAATTATATATAATAGCATGTATATCTAAATTCATATTTGCTACGTTAGTCTGAGAATTAGCTAAACTGAAGCTCTGATACTAATAAATGTAACACTCCTAACCCCTATCCGTCATCGGAACAAAGTCACGGAGCATTACCGGAGTGTACAGATCAATTACAGAAAATTTCATATCATTTAATATTCATAGCTGAAACCAGTCATATTCAATCGTATTTTCCCTTAATTGGACCCTCGAGGCCAAATTTATACATTAGAAACAAGTCAGGACTAAATCAGAAACTCAGAGGATTTTTCGCAAAATTTCAAAATTTTTCTTAGGTGCAGGGGACACACACCCGTGTGGTCACTTAGGCCGTTGGGCATTCGATATGATGCACACGGCTGTGTCCCAACCCGTGTACAAATTAGGGTAGCTACTGACTTGGGTCACACGGCCAGTCACACGCCCATGTGCTAGGCCGTGTGGATAATTTAATTTTCAAAAATAGGCACAGGATTAGCTCGGCCAAAACACACGCCTGTATGTTGGACCGCGTGTTTTACACGACTAAGACACACGCCCATGTCTCTGCCCGTGTGACCAATTCTGAGCATTCTGCTTCTCAATATTTAAGATGCAGAGGGCATACAGCCTAAAGCCAAAAAGATGACAGAAGAATAATTAGCACGCATGGCCAACCTAGAGGAACAGATGGAAAGTATGATGGAAATGATGACTACAATGGTCAAAGGCAAGGCCAAGGTAAAAAAAGGAAGCGGCACTTTAGACAATCCAATCCCTTTTTCCAGTGATATAGGGGTATATCGCGAAAATTTACCACTTTAAGTGCTAGGTGTGACCATTCAGATCCCAAAAGTAAATGATTTGCCTGCAAGCGAAGAGACGAGAGAAGTGGAAAAGGGAAAGTCAATTATGGATGAAGAAGCTCATAAATTCAGCCTAATTGAGGAATGTTTGAAAGCCATCGAAGGATTAGACACCTTCAGATCTATGGAAGCAGAAGGCATGTGTCTGGAACCTGATGTGGTCGTCCGACCAAAATTCAGAGTTCCTGACATTGAAAAAATCAATGATAGCAGTTGCTCCATTACTCACGTCGCCATGTACTGTAGGAAAATGGTTCTTTACTCCAAAGATGAGAAACTGCTAATGCACATATTTTAAAACAGTCTAACTAGATCTATGGCTCGCTGGTATGTAAAGTTGGATAAGAGCCAAATTCGAACATGAGGAGAGCTCCCACGGGCATTTATTGCTCAATACAAACATATTTTAGACATGGCCCCAGACCATCTAACTCTACAGAATATGGAAAGTAGTCCAATGAGAGTTTTAAGGATTACACACAATGGTAGAGGGACTTGTCATCGAAAGTATCACGAAAAAGAAGACCATTGTTCTGTTCGTTGGTACTGTAAAATGCATATACTACGACAGGATGGTAGGAAATACCTCTAATTCCTTTGCGGATATGGTATTATCTAGAGAAATGATGGAAAATACGTTGAAGTTGGGTAAAATAGATGACCCTTTGAGCACTAAAAGAGGTGTCGTTAGGAAGAAAAAAGAATCAGAAATGCAAACAACTGCACCAGGCAGATACCCATTCTCTTACTTTCCACACCCGAGCCCAATACCTCCATGCCCCCAATACCCAGCTGTAAATGCAACCAATACTTCACCATTTATGTATCGTCCACCTGTACCCGTTACAAATCCCCCTATGTTAACTATGCCAACCTGGTCCACACAAACCCAAGCTCGAATAAGGCTGTCACGAGAGAGTTCTGTGTTTGATCCAATTCTTATCTCCTACACAGAATTTTTTTTATTCTAATGGAGAAACACCTCATCGTACATACACACAAGGAACCAATGCAACTGCTATTTCCAAAATGGTATGATGCCAATGCTCGATATGAGTATCACCCTGGCAATCCAAGTCATACCATCAAAATTGCTTAGCATTGAAATATAAGGTGCAAGATCTCATAAGGGCAGGAAAGATAAATTTTCAGTGAGAGAATATACTAGATGTTAACACAAATCTGTTAGCAAACCATAATCGAATAGTTAATGTTATAACTGAAGAAAAGAGCCTTCAAAGGAGAAGAGTGGAAGAAATCACAACCCCGCTTGAACGACTCTTCGACATATTAAGGAAATCATTTTCATTCATGCCGAACCACCCAGGTCTGTGATGGGAATTGATATGGATCAAATCTACAAATTCTACCAAGGACACTTTGTTCAAGCTTGCCCAACGTTCAGGGAATATATACAATGTCTCTTGGATTCTTTCTAGCTAGAGATATGGGAGGGTGTTAAGACCAATGAAATAAACACGTTAAATGCAAAACCTGTCACCATCGTATATGCAAAGGAAATCCCTATTGAAAAAGAGTCTACCTTAAAAGTCGTACAGCATGATGTGTTATCATCAGGGTTCCTAACCCTTTTAAGTATGGAGATGACCGATGAATTCCTTGGAGATATGATTACAACGTGGTTGGAGATGCCTCCAACATCTCAGGACTCAGTGGCATAACTTGAAGTGAGCATTATTACAAGCCAAACACAGTGGGGAAAGAACCTCGCGGTAAGGAAGTGATTTTAGAAAATTAACCCGAAATTGACAATCAAAAAGATAATAAGGAAATAAGGGAAGACCAAAAGGGATAAGTCAAGAATGATGAAGTTAACGAATTTTTGCATCTGATAAAACACAACGAGTATAGCATGGTCGAGTAGTTGAACAAAACACCAGCAAGAATTTCTCTATTATCACTACTTTTAAACTTAGAGCCACACAGGGAGGCTCTTGTACGAGTTCTAAAACGAGCTTATGTTGCTTACAACGTGTCAGTAGATAATGACAGTCACTTAGCAGGGATCATTTTAGCCCCAAATTACATATCTGTCAATGATGATGAAATACCCCCAGATGGAAGAGGAAGTACCAAGGCACTACACATCTCAATAAAGTGTAAAACCTATTCCATGGCTAGGGTCCTGATCGACAATGGGTCATCGATCAACGTCCTGCCTTTGTCAACATTATCTAAGATGTCCGTGCACACCTCGTACATGGTATCGAGCCCTTTAGTGGTTCGATCTTTTGATGGCACCAAAAGAAGCGTGATTGGTAAAATAGAGATTCCCTTGTTGGTAAGAGTCGTTAATTTCCTTATTCGCTTCCAAGTGATGGACATAAAACCTTCTTACAGTATACTGTTGGGACACCCCTGGATTCATTTACTGGGGTGGTACCATCGTCCTTGCACCAAAGATTAAAATTTGTAGTTGATCAGAATTTGTGCATCGTGTGAGGCGAAGAGGACCTGTTGCTAGCTAGCTTGCCAAATTCTCCTTTCATAGAAGTGGATGATGATGCAATAGAGAGTTTTTTCCAAAATTTTAAGGTGGCCATTTTGTCTTACATGGCAAAGGGAATATGAGCCCTTAAGCCTCATGTGCCACGAATAGTGAACATGTTATTTTCCCAGACAGTAGGGAAGGGTTGGCAAATCCACTTGGGTTTGGGAAAGTACCTACAAGGTATCTCAAAACCCATTTTTGTTCCCACTCAAAAGGATACAAGAGGGTTGGTATATAAGCCCACAATGGAGGATGTCGAGAGGATGTGTAAAGAGCGGAGAGCAAAGAGGTTGGCCCAAATGGCTAGAAAGAAGGTAGTGGAACCTCCTTTGATTTGTCCTCCACTATTTGAGACCTTTAACTCAGTGGGATTTAAGCACCAGGAAAGGACCCCGGTCAAGTTAATGATTAATAGAGATAAAGTAGATCTAAACATGATTGGCGATAGGGTGCCGATGTCAAGAGGCTGGGTTCGCTACGACCCTTCTGCCTTGGACAACTGGCAGCTCATACTGTTACCTGTTATCATTGAGTCCTCCGAGATGTAATCATTTTTAAGAGTTTTTATATCAAATTTTAATACCATTCAGTTAATTTAACTTCTTTCAAAAACCCATGTAAAATTGTTTTATCTTTAATGAAATCAAATTTGGATAATGTCCCTAGTTACTTTTATTCATTCAATTGTTTTCATTCATATACTAATATACATACTCATAATTATTTCAAGGATATACCTCACGAATTGATAAATGATCCAAATGACATCTTTGAATCAAATTCTCATAATTATGTTCACTATAACGATCATGGGACGAAAGAGGAGGAAGTTGTACCAGATAATTTTTTGAGGCTAGTTGAACAAGAAAAGAAACTTATAGAACCCCACTTGGAGGGAACATATTTGATCAATCTGCTTGATGATGAGGTAAGAAAGGAAATTAGGATTGGAACCACTCTCACGCTAGAAAGGAAATTAGGATTGGAACCACTCTCATGCTAGAGCAAATTTAATTGTTGAAAGATCTACTCATTGAGTTCTCAGATATGTTTGCCGTGTCATACCAAGATATGCTGGGTTTGGACACTAATATTGTGGAACACATGCTACCTTTGAAATCATATTGCAAGCCCATATACCAGAAGTTGAGAAGGATGAAACCTGAAATGTTGTTGAAGATTAAAGAAGAGGTTAAAAAACAATTCGATGCAGGATTTCTAGAAGTAGCTAAATATCCAGAGTGGGTGGCGAATATTGTACCAGTGCCTAAAAAGGGTAGGAAAGTTAAAATGTGCATTGATTATAGAGATTTGGATCGAGCCAGCCCCAAGGATAATTTTTTGTTACCTTATATAGACACACAGGTGGATAACACTGCTAAACATTGTGTTTTCTCTTTCATGGATGGATTCTCGGGGTATAATCAAATCAAAATAGTGAGGGAGGACATGGAAAAGACCACGTTCATCACAACTTGGGGAACCTTTTGTTACAGGGTCATGCCGTTTGGTCTAAAAAATGCTGGGGTCACGTACAATAGTGATACTATTTCATGGTATGATGCATAAAAAATTTAATTTTATGTTGACGATATGATAGCAAAGTCCGCTAGGGAGGAAAGTTATATGGAAAACCTCCGCAAACTAGTTGAAAGATTGAGGAAATACAAATTGAAATTGAATCTAGCAAAATGTACTTTCGGCATAAAGTCAGAGAAGCTGTTGGGTTTCATAGTAAGTGAATGGGGAATTGAAATAGATCCAGACAAGGTTCAAGCAATTCAATATTTGACACCCCCTAAAACTCAAAAAGACGTAAGAGGATTTTTGGGACGGTTAAATTACATGTCTCGTTTTATCTCACAATTGACTGATAAGTGTTATCCCATCTTCAAGCTCTTACGTAAGGATAGTGATGGTGAATGGATGAAGATTATCAAAAAGCGTTCGAGAAAATAAAAGATTATTTGGCTAAGCCACCAAATTTGATTCCCCCAATGCCAAGAAGACCTTTGATTTTGTATTTGGTAGTGCTGGATAATTTCATAGGTTGTGTTCTGGAGCAACGAGATGGTTCAAACAAGAAAGAACATGCAATCTATTATCTGAGCAAGAAGTTCACGGAATATGAAGCCAAGTATTCCTATCTAGAAAATATGTGTCGCGCTTTATCATGGACCACGCGTTGACTAAGGCAATACATGTTGTATCACACCACCTTCCTCATTGCAAAATTAGACCATTTAAAGTACACTTTCGAGAAGCCATCATTATCTGGGAGGATTGCCCATTGGCAAGTGGTTTTGTCTGAGTATGACATCATCTACATGTCCTAAAAGGGTATAAAAAGAAGCATTATCGTGAAATTTCTAGTGGATCGCACGAAAGAGGAATATAAGCCCATGAGTTTTTATTTCTCAGATGAAAAGATCATGTCAATTTCAAAGTACGAAGAAAAAATTTGGAAGGTGTATTTCGATGGACCATCCAACATGGTCAGGCATGGGATTAGGGTATTACTAATCTCCCCAAGTGGCCAGTACTTTTTTACTACAGCTAAACTGATATCCACTTATACAAACAATGTAGCTGAATACGAGGCATGCATTTTGGCACTTCATATCTCCATTGAGAAAAAGATTAGGGTTTTAAAAGTTTTTGGTGACTCAGCGTTAGTTGTTTACCAATTAAAAGGAGAATGGGAAACAAGGGATTCCAAGCTGATTCACTATCAAACATATGTGTATGAACTAATCAAAGAGTTTGATGATGTTCTTTTTTTTCATTTACCAAGAGAAGAAAACCAGTTAGCAGATGCATTAGCTATTCTAGCCACTATGTTCAAAGTAGGATCCGAAACAGAAGTGCAACCTACATAGCTAAGGGTAAAGGACTCGCCGGCCCACTGCATAGGAGTAGAATTGGGAACAAATGGGAAACCATGGTATGTTGACATTAAGCAGTATTTACAATACAATAATACCCAGATTGTGCCTCAGAAAATGATAAACGAATAATTAGAAGGCTGGCTATGGGTTTCTTCTTGGACGGTGAGTTTTGTACAAAAGAGGACATGACCAAACCCTGTTGAGATGTGTCGACACAGAATAGGCGAATCAGATAATGAAGGAAATCCATGATGGAGTATGTGGAGCACATAGTAACGGGCATATGCTGGCAAGGTAAATCATGAGGGCAGGATATTTTTGGTTGACATTGGAACGAGATTGTTTAAATTATACTCGAAAATGTCATAAATGTCAGATTTATGCAAACAGTACTAACGCTCCTTCTAACAATCTTCATGTCTTGGCACCTCTTTGGCCGTTCTCAATGTAGGGTATGGATGTCATTGGCCCCATCTCACCAAAAGCATCAAAGGGGAATCGCTTCATCTTTGTAGTGATTGATTATTTCACCAAGTGAGTCGAAATCGCTTCATATGTCAATGTAATTTGATCAGTAATCTATAAATTTCTGAAAATAGAGGTCATTTTTTGGTACGATTTACCACAAAGAATCATCTCAGATAATGCCAAAAACTTGAACAATGCCTTGATAAAAGAGGTTTGCACACAATTTAAGATCAAGCATCACAATTCTGTGCCATATCGTCCAAAAATGAATGGGGCAGTCAAGGCCGCAAACAAGAATATCAAGAAGATCATTTCTAAGACAATAGAAATGCATAGGGATTGGTATGAGAAACTCCCTTTTGTTCTCCATACATATCGCACATCAGTGAAGACTTCGATTAGAGCTACTTCGTTTTCATTAGTATATGGCATGGAGGTCGATTTACCTATCGAGGTGCAAATCCCATCTCTACGAGTGTTGAGGGAGGTGGAACTAGAGGAGGCTGAATGAGTGCAAGAGAGATACGAGCAGTTGAATTTAATTGAGAAAAAGAGATTAGCAGCTTTATACCATGGCCAGTTGTATCAGCAAAGAATGATGAAGGCCTATAACAAGAAGGTGTGACCAAGGCAATTTAGAGAAGGGGATCTGGTACTAAAGAAGATTCTGCCAAATGTTCATGATCATTGGGGAAAATGGACGCCAAAATGGGAGGGACCGTATGTGGTGAAGAATGTTTTCTCTGGTGGAGCATTGATTCTTGCTGAAATGGACAGACAAGATGTCGAACACTATAAATTCTGATGCAATGAAAAAATATTTTTCTTAAAAACTAAGTTTGATTGTTCTTTAAAGAGTTATTCAAATTAAGTAATATTGACTCTCTTTTTTTGTTTCGCTTTTCTTTTTGTATCACTTTTGAGGTTACGTTTTACCTTGGAATCTTGCATTCTCCTTAAGGTTAATTACTTAATAAGTTGGCCATGTTCAAAGTGATGAATGGCATTTTTGAAGCATCCTTCACTTGAAGAAACTTTTATCATTTGTTAACCACTTTGGGCCATTTTATTTGTTCAAAATTGACCCTTGCTGAAGGATCACCCTCCATGTTGGAGAACATTTTGTGAGGTTTTGGGTATGGATCAATGATTTTACAACATTGTGAGACAAACATGAGATTATGTGCAATTCAATTTGAAAAGATGGACGTATTCCCAAGAATAACCTTGTGATGAGATTAACCATATTTTGAAATGATAAATGGCATTCTTTTGTTCTCCCCGTCATTTAGAGAAAATTATTATCCCTTGTTACCCCATTTTGAGCCTAATGTATCTTCTTTCTGAACCCTAATTAAAGTCACCCATTGAACATCATGGATTGACAAGAAAGATCATGAAAAATGAAAGAAAAATTCTAAATTCTTGATCTTATTCTAAAAAAAAAAAAGAAGTAGGGAAAGCGAATAAGAAAAAAAAAAGGGAAATAGGAAGGAGTAAGAACAAAGAAAAGTGGTTGAGAGATGGAAAGACCAATCAAAAATTGAAAATAACTCCTCATGGTTTTTATACTCTTTCACATAACATATATTTTAACCTGGAAAACCTTTCTCTTATTGACCCTTAAGCATCAAACCATGTTACAACCCTTAAAAGACCATTTTGATCGAATATGTTTGTTCAAATCAAGAAGTTAATCCTTGGGAAATTGTGAGTCTTCAAGAGCATAAAAGAGGGAGATGAACTCTAGGATGAAAACTCATAAATGAGCAGACTAGATAGATTTCTTAAAAAAAAAAAAAGAAAAAAAAGATATGAGATGCCTTGGAGGATAATGAAGATTTCCAGAAGAAATTAATCCTTCCGTACGAGCCCTGAAGTCATCTATTTGAGCCTATTTTAACCCTTTCTTTGGCACCCAAACTTGAGCCGACACTATAACCTTGGAACAAGTCCATCTCTGATTGCTCAAGGTCGGTTTAAATTAGGGAATTAATCTACTTGGAGAATGTAAGAGTCTATACAAAAAAGATTTTGCTTAAATCAAGAAAAAACAAGAAAAGAAACCAAAAAAATAAAAAGAGAGCAGGAGAAAGGAACTATATTGAAGAATATCTACTTTAAGACGCAATTTTGCAAAAGAGAATGGTACAAGGTTCACAGTTGTAATAGCCCAAAGTCAGGAAAAGGAAATTTGGCTTCATGAGAATTAACGAGTTGACTCTCGGTGCAAGAAATTTATGTTTCAATGGTGGATTTATGAAATCCATGGTACCAAGTTTTTTAAGTCAATTATCATTTGAGAATTTAATTAATGGGCCATAAAATCATTTTGAATTTTGTTAAAGTGATATCCCATGGAATTTGATTTTCATGATCTGTTATGTGGATAGGGATTTGATCTTTTTCAAGCTAAAAACATGATTTTCATAATGATTACCTTTTATGAAAAATTCAAGAAAGGAAGAAAAAAGAATATTCATTGCATATAGAGGCCCAGATGTGGAGGTCCATTCACTTTATATTGCATTTAGAGACCCAGGTGTGAAGGTCCATTCACTTTTCATTGCATTTAGAGGCCAAAGTGTTGAGGTTCATTCATTTTTCATTGCATTTAGAGACCCAAATGTGGAGGCCCATTGACTTTTCATTGCATTTAGAGTTCCAGGTGTTGAGGTCCATTCACTTTTCATTGCATTTAGAAACCCAGGTGTGGAGGGCCATTTACTTTTCTAATTTACTTTTCATTGCATTTAAAGGCCCATGTTTTTATCTACTTTTCTAGTTTTGGATAACGTAATATGTTTTGATTTGTTTTCGATTTTGGTAATTGCAAAAACTTGTTATTCCTTTTATTGCAATGTTGAGTGGGATTTGATAGTGGTTAGTTGTCTACGTCTTTGTACATTTCTTGTTACGCAAGCCACGAAAAAAAGGGGCAACTATAGACACTCATTTTTGTCCGAACCCGATTGAGGGCCCCTTTAAATTTTTGTTCTCTCTTAAGCCGTTCGAAGCCCACTCGGTTTTAGATTTGAGACCTTTATTTTTCTTTTCTTTTTTTTTTTTCCTTCTTCTTTCCTTTTTGGACTTGTCAAAGGCCCAAATTATAATTATCATCACTACAACTACTACTATTATTAGTAAATATTATTATTATCATTTTTTACAAATAAGTAAGATAAAAAAAACAATATATAAACATGAAATGAAATAAAAATGAGGAGACTTTTCATTATTTTTATTCTTTAGAGAAAGGTAAAAACAAAACAAAAACATAACAACTACAAGCATTTTATTTCTTTTTATATCTTTTCTTCTACTTTTTTTTTTTTGGCCATAGGCATGTCATAAAGGATCGAATTTTGGGTTCTGATGAAGGAGACGTCACCGGACCGCCGGTCCTCCGCCTTTAGGAGCCCCCAAAAATTCCTTTTTTTCTCCCCTTTCTAAAATAAAAGTTTCTTTAAAAAAATGCTTGATTTTGGAAAAAGTTTTGATTTTTTTTAAAAAAAAAAAAAGAGAAAGTTTAGATTTTAACAAATAAAAATCTTTTTTTTGTTATTTTAAAGGAAAGTTTAAATTTTTAAAACAAAGTTCTGATTTTTTTTTTTCAACTATTTCAAAGTAAAAATTTTAATCTTTTAAGAAAAATAATGTTTTTAAAAAAAATAAAGAGAAAGTTTAGTTTTTGAAAATTAAAAATCTATTTTTTTTTAGTCATTTTAAAGGAAAGTTTAAATTTCTAAAACAAAGTTTTGATTTTTTTTCAACTACTCCAAAATAAAAGTTGTAATCTTTAAAAAAAATAGTTTTTTTAAAAGAGAATTTTTAAATTTTGAAAAATAAATATCTATTTTTTTAAGTCACTTTTAAAGGAAAGTTTAAAATTTTAAAACAAAGTTTTGCTTTTTTTAACTATTTCGAAATAAAGTTTTGACTTTTAAGAAAATTAATTATTTTTTCTAAAAAAAACTGATTTTGAAAAAAAAATTAGAGCCATGGCCAACATAGAAGATAGAAGAGAAAGAGGATTTTTTTTTTTTTTTGAAAAATAATGAGGTTAAAATGGAAGAATGAATAGTTTGTTTGTTTTTTCATTCCAAAAATGGGTAATTTATTCACACCCCTTTACTTTTTAAATTTATAAAAAAAAAATACCCTTTTTTTTAGCACTGCCCTCACTCTGACCTATTTACACCCGTAACCTTTTTATTTATTTAAACATCGGTTTAATCTGAAATTTAAAAATTAAAAGTAAATTAATTGCTACATCAATCCTCTGTCTTCCATTTTTTTTATCTTTTAGTCCTAAAATCAAGCTATGTCATTTTGTTTCTATCTTTAATAAATAATTTACACTTATATCTTCCATTTCACTAGCATTTATACATTATATATTTAATGTTAATTATGCACTTTATTTTAATGTTTTATATTTATTCACACTTATATAATTTTTATTTATTATTATTTTGTTTTATTTATTTTCATGTCCATATATATATATATATATATATATATATATTGTTTACACATCCCCTTACATAAATTTTAATATTATTTATTTATGTTACTTTGATTCTTTTATTGTACTATGAATGAGGTGTATTATTGTTATTATTACCATCATGTTAATGTCTTATTTATTTCATTTATTTAATTTTTCTTTTTATTATTGTCATTTTGAAAGAGTTTTAACTTTTCATTAACTTTAACCAATTTAATTAATTTTCCTATTTTATTACTATTCGTTTTAAAAGAGGGAACTTTAGGTCGTTTTTCATCCTATAATTGTTGACATGAAGTTAATTAAGTAGGTGTTATATTTTAATGAAACCATGAGGTTTTTACATTTGGATTTAGGTTAGTCCTTAAGATCTTACCTACCATTTACCTTAGAAAAATTATAAATAATATGTAAGATATTTTTTTAGGGTTTTAAATTAGTTTTAAATATCGTATAGGATTAGAATCTTAAGTTAATATGTAAATATTTTTTAGGACTTTATTCATGATTAAAACTAAAGATTTTTGTAGGTGAATTGTAAATCATGAGTATGTCTTTCTAAGTATTTTATTTTAGAAAATTTTTTAAGAAAGCTAATAAATGTTATTTAAGATTTATTATTTTAGAATTTCAACGAATTTAAATCTTAGATGAAGAATTTTAAAGTAAGATAAATAAGATAAATCATAAACCCGACTTAAGATACTTTCGTAAGATCTTGATAGGTTCAAAGTTATTAATTAAATCTTTTAAAAAATAATAATAATAATAAAAGATCGAATAAGTTGTAGACGTATTTTAATATTTCTCTTAATTCATTGGTAATTTCTAGGGTTTTTTTTTTTTTAGAATTCTAACATAGATTTAATTTTAAGAATTGAAGGTATTTTACTAGAATTATTTAGGTATCCTTTAGGGTTCCTGTTAAAATTAAAATTCTCTAATTTAAGGCTCAAATTAGATAAGTTTGGTGAACACATCTTAATCGAGCTACAAGTAAACCGAAGGCGTTTCCTTTAGAGTCTTTATTTAAGATTTCCATAAAATTTTAGCTTAGATTAAGACATTAATATGCTTAAATAAAAAAATCTAGCTCTTAAGACCCCATAGGACTATCCTCGGATAGGCATTGTGGGGATGCTATAACCTTCCCCACACATAACCATACTCCCAAACTCGAAATTTGGTGATGAGATCGAGTCTAGATTTTTAATATTTTTCTGTAGTATTAATTCTAGATTTTTAGACGATAGGTGGCTAACCAACCTAGCCCTAATTGGTTAGTGGCAACTCTACGTAATTTAGTCCCGCCATGTCTAGCTTTGCTTACTAGGCCCCCGTACTCTTATGTAGGCAACGTTATGACAGGTACAATCCAAAATTCTTAACAGTTTTAAAAACAAAGGTACGGGTTAGTAGGACCTAGTTTTAAAAACGTAAAAATTATTTAAAACGGGTGAGAAAAACACTTACATGCAATGAATTAGGGTTGACCAAAGCTTGAAGGAATTTTCTATGATGGTTTCGGTGGAGGACACGAACTATAATACCTAGAAAATTTCTACAGTAAAATATTATCTTTGATACAGTAAAATAAGGAAATAAAGTGACAAAAAGGGAAATTTTGAGTTATGACAACATTGGGAAATATATTATGATATATTAATTCAAGAAAGGACTAAACTGTAAAAGTGAGAAAAGTTTTGTTGCCTAAGAGTAAATACTCAAAACTTGAGGGATTAAAGTGTAAATATGAAAAGTTGAAGGACCAATAGTGAAAATATTTTAAGGGTGGAATGATCTAGAAACTAAGGAAAATAGATGAATTAAGACCAAATTGAATAGGTGAAGATTTATGAGGGACTAAATTGCAATTTTATTAAATTAAGTGATGACTCAAAGATGAAATTTTAAAAGATTATAAAGGGAAAAATGGTCAATTAGAAATAGAGAGAAATCTAGACGGTAATGATGATGTTGGAGATATTTTAGATTAATTAAATAAATAAATATTAGTTTAAAAATATTTTGATTTGATTTTTAAATGATATTTTATTATTTTATTATTATTTTATTTAGTATATATAAGAAAAGAAAGATGAAGAATCATCATCATCTTTCCGATGCAACAACGTCTATGAAGAAAGAAAGAAAGAAAGTTTTGCTTTCTTTACAATTTGATCCTTTCGCCAAAAATTTACTATTTTCACTTAGAAATCAAAAGAATTTCCATGGTTACTAAGAGAGAAAAATAATAAGGAGACTATGGCGAGCTACAATATCAAGTTAGACTCAAGAAATAGAAGCTGAAGGAGAGAGAAAATCAAGTTAAAGATTGAAATCAATAGGACAATGTAAGAACATCAAGATTTTAATATATTTTTAAGTTTGATATTATTGAAAAAGCATGGAAATGATGTTAAAGTAGAGTTTTCTTATATAAGGTTATATGTTCTTGATATGTTATGAGGAGAAATAAGAGAAAGTGATGGGAAATATTGTAGAGAAAAGAAATAAGGGTGTTATAAACTTGGTAATCAACATTTTGTATTAAAATAGTTTTAGACAGCAGCAATGGTTCAAATTTGAAAATTCACAAAAAATTGTGTAAAAATAATTAGAGGTTGAATAAAATATGAAATTAAATTTTATTGAATCTAGTTTTTCATAGAAGAAACGGGGTAAAAAATGGAATTGTAAATTATGAGCTATAATAAATTTTGTAAGACAAGGTCAGAATGATTTCGAGTTCCCCTGTTCTGACTTTGGAAAATCATTAAAAATTTTATAAAAATACTTGGGGGTTTAAATTTATATTTTTAAATTTTTAATCAGTCTATTTTCAATATAAACAAACAAGAACATCATCCAAACCCCGTACTAAGAGATAATTAATTTTTAGTGAAGAAAGGTCGAAGCTGTCAAACAGCAAAACAGGGACAAATTTGAAGATTTTACTGTACTTATTGGCTAAACTATAAATTCTAAAAATTTTATGGTAGAAATATATTTTAGTCTAGTTTCTAAAACATCAAGCAGATCTTGATTTAGAATTCTATAGCTCAAGATATAAATAATTTAGTGACTATGACTCAAGTGGACAACTTGATATGAACATATAAGTAAATAGTGGAATTATATACATTAAGGATATGGAATGGAGAGGAGGAGGAGGAAAAAATATATATGAATATTCATCTAGTATGAGTTTATATTAAAAATGGCTAATTTTTATGTTTTAGGCTCAAGGACTAAATTGAATAAAAGTAAAACTTTAGGAGGCAATTTTGTAAAAATGTCAAAAATGACCAAATTGAGGGAAATGAATTGTTTATTATATAAATTAATAAATTAAATGAAATTATTAATTTAGATCAAGATCGGGTAAAAATCAGGGAAAATAAAAAGTACCAAAATGCCCCTGAAACTTGGTATTTCTACAATTTAGTCAGGTAAGTTCGTGTAACTTAATTGAGCATGTAAATATGTTAAGATTGAATGTTATATTAGTTAGAATGTGGAATATTAGTACATGTATATAATATGAATGATATGAATGCAAGAAATGAACACATGTTCGAAAATATTTGAAAAGGGTTAAATTCCGTATGAATATTGGATTTTGATGGATAAAGGTGATTTCCCAAATGGAGTGAGGTCCTGCATTTGTTGCAGAATGGATTTACCTCGGACGAGTAATCCTATTGACCTCATTATCGAAAGGATTCAGCCTAGACAGGTAATCCTAATTGAGCCTTTGAGCATATGTTAAAGTTTGGAATTAACCTGGATTGGTAATCCAGATTGAGCTCTTTAGAGTATTTGTCACAGAAAGGATTTAGCCTAGACTGGTAATCTTGACATAGCTCTTAGAGCATATGTTACAGACAGGATTCAGCCTGGACTGGTAATCCTATTGTATGATATGTGGCTCAGAAATGTGTTCTCAGAATAAGTGCCCTAATGGGTACCTCTAAAAAGGAATTTACGGGTTAATGATTTATACCTTTGTGTGTACTACTGGAGTATCCATCGAAATTTTAATAATTCAACGGATATAAACTCTCGAAATGAGAAATATGAGTTTAAATGAATTTATATCTCGAATATTCCTGAAATACATGAAAATGATGATACATGATATATAGAAGTATGAAATAATGCTATATGAACATGGAATTTGTTTGATGAATATGTTCATTTATGATTATAGATTTGTACACATTAAGTGTACTACCCGTGTAATTAGCGATACGTTAATTGATTTAATGGGTAAAATTCTGATATGAAACAATATGAGTACGAAATGAATTATTACACGCATATGCCTGAAATATATATAATGATTTGTACATGTTATATGGACCCATGGTGTGGAAAGTATATGTACCCATGGTGTGGAAAGTATATGTATATGGAATTTGATTAATGTTAAGTTCGATATGAACTATTACCGGAATAAATATACATGAAATAAATGGAAATTATGGTACATGAAATATTGATTTAATGAATTGAATGATATATGTTTATGAAAAAACGGTAAGAGAATGATATGTATCATGACATGTACATATATGATTATCTTTAATATGTTGATACAAGGAAATTATGTAAGTTAAGACGAGTATTAAACTCAAGTGTGACATGTCGAGAAAATAAGTATATCAATGTTGAATATTATATGAAGTGAAATTTTTGTTAAACAATCTGTAAATTCTAGTAATGCTCCGAAACCTTATTCTGGCGACGGATATGGGTTAGGGGTGTTACACGAACCATGATGGTATGAGGGTACGACGGCACGGGAAGCCTATCGAAATGATTATGTAGAAATAATAAAAGGGATTCGCCAAACTAGAGGTATGCATATGTGGAGTACGCCATAGGGTGTGGTTCTTTGAAATAATAAAAGGGATACGCCAAAAACAAATGTAAACTGGGACCAAGGAAATAACAATCAAGTCCGACAGAAAAGCAATGGATCTAATGAAGGATCCTTACGTGAGGATCCGCGGGGACGAGATAAGTCCGTTGACATCCTCGTGGATAACAGTTCGTCAAGGATAGCGAAAAAAATTAGACAAAGGAGATTAGTATAAGGTGGAGATAGATCAGCCCTACTCAGTAATCAATGTCACGAAGAAACGCAACTATGTCTTATAACGAGAAAGACTTGGACGACAGAAACCTAAAAAGGAAATGGAAAGACAACCACAACTCCAGTAAAGTCCATGATATACCAAGAAGAGGTAGGGAGTTGAATTCTCTTCCTAAAACATGTTTCTTTTCGTGCTATTGCAATTTGGTTAAATTATGTTGTTTTGCATATCCTCACTAAGTTCAGACAAGAGTTTGAAAGGAGGGACCAAGCCAGCCATTGCCAGACCAGTGTAGAGTAGAAAAAGTTGTACGTGTATATAAAGTGGCATCTATAGAGGCATTGTTTTGGGTTAATGCAACATAATAGTTGTAGGATCATATGTAAACAATGACACTGTACACAAAAACTAAGGTCATAGAAAAACATTATGGAAGTTCTTTAGTGTTTGATGTTAGTGGTAGTTAGGTCAATGTGTTAAAACGGCTTTCATATGTAATTAAAGTTATTATGGGTGTAACGTGGAATCAAATGGGTCCTTGTAGCATTTGATACCCAAATCTAGCGAACAGGTCGGGTATGGGGTGTTACAATTTATGGGAAATTAATTGATTTTTTTAAGAAAATTGATAGTTTTGGTATTTATATGATTTGTGTAAAATATTTTTCGTTATTTAGTTAATTTTCTTAAAATCATTTTTAAAAGTTTTTCTTAATGAAATAAATACAATATAAATATATGTGTTACAAAATATTGTAATAGCTTTTTCTTTTAACAATTGAAATCTATTTTATAATAACTAATATCTTATATAAACTTAATAATAATAATCAACATCTAATTAAAACTTAATTTAAATTACATATACGAGAGAGGATAGTGACACATTAGAGTTGGAAGAAATAGATGAAGCTAACCATAATTTAAACAAATATTCATATTTGATATTATAAAACTTTATTTTCAAATATTTATAAACTGTAATATGTATTTATAATTAAAAATTTTAATATAAATATTTTTTCAGTAATATATTAAGAATATTAGTTAAAATTTAAATTTTTTATTTAAATTGTCATTAAAATAAATTTTAATATTAAATAATTTATTAAAATAATTAATTATATTAATCATATTAATAATTTATTACATTATTTAATATGAATAATCAAATATGAATGTTTAATAAAATTGAAAATTAGAATATTTGATATTAATATTTTTAAAACTTAAAATTTTGTTGTTAATATAATAATAGTTAGCTTGATTTCATTTTTATATAAAAATAAAATTATTCTTAAATGATTTTTTTTCGGAAATTAACTTAAGTTTTTTAAAAAGATAAATCAATAAACGTAAGTCAATTTTCTAAAAAAAAATAACTTTAAAGAAAATATAAACATCATTTTTCGTGAAACAAATGCCCTTTAAATGTTGTAATCAAATTCTAAAATTTCAATTAAGGAGTAATCTTGTGTTGAGATGGAAGATTTTTTTTTTTTTATAAATTGGGGCCAAGTAACGTCCTGTGTATACTTATTAAGAGTTCATATTTTTTACTGGCATTATACTAAATTTTGCTTAAAAATTTATTTACAGAATCCACTGTAATGCCATTTGCAGGAGTTATTTAGAACAACAGGCCAAGAGTCAATAAAGTGGCATTTTATTGAAAAACATCTTTCATTATTTGCTTTAAAAACAAGTTCTCTTGTCTTAAACCAACCTAAACAGCCATAACAATAGAGACTAAAAAAAAAAAATGGCTAATACCTCTAGTTTTCTCCTTGGCGTTTCATTACTCCTCACAACACAGCTCATCGCCACCTCGTTGACCGTCTACTCAAGCGGTTTGGTTGAGACAGAGGGCAGCGGCTTTCAGGGCTGGATGGGCGAGTGCATGGCGATGGGTGAGTTGGAGATGGAGTCCGAGATTAGCCGGCGCGTATTGGAAAGCAACACTCGGTACATAAGCTACGGGGCTCTGCAAGGGGACACCGTGCCCTGCTCTCGAAGGGGTGCGTCCTACTATAACTGTCAGCCAGGGGCTGAAGCTAACCCTTACGACCGAGGCTGCAGTGCCATCAATCGTTGCCGTCATTAGTAATTGTGACATGGAAAATACAGTAATAAAGTGGGATTATTATGAGATTAACCTTTTATGTTTATTTTACCCTATATTTTATGCTTCACAATTTATTTTTTTGTCTCGAAAAATCATTAAACAACAGATTCATCTAAATTAGTTCTAACGTATTATGACATGATATGTTCCACTGTCAAATTCCGAAGTTCGACCACAGGTTGCTATTACAAAATCCCGTAGGAACCATATAATGATCAGTACAAACACAATGCCATGAACTTTCAATGGGTTTCTCATCAGTTCGGTTCGGTTAAGGAAGACATTATCAGACCCTGTTAAAGTATAACTAAGCTGAAAAGTTAGGCAGCAGAGAGTTAAGCAGTTAGCTTGTACAGTTAGTTTGTTTAGTTGTTAGATTTTCTGTTAACAACAGTTGAGGATTGATGTAATAGTATGAGTATGTAGTTTTAGCAGAAAATCAAGGTCATGTGAATCATTCATAAAATTCAAAGAAAATTGTTTCTTCAAATTTCAGATTTGTTCTCCAGTTTTTTACCTTCTTTTAGTATTTCTTTCTAACCCTTTCAATTTTTGTGAGAAAATATCTTGGTGAACCCTGTTTTTCATTAATATGAACTTTAAATTTTATCTAAGTCTACTTATATTTTTTTTAAATGACTGATTGAATCTTAATTAGGCCTTACCATTATCTAAAAACTACAGTAAAAATATAATATACCATGAACATCAAAACAGATTAAACCAAGTTCGGAATTCAAACCCAACCCATATTTTAAATGAGTTTATGTTTCTTATGAAAGCTCATTATTCAGACTTACTATTTTTGTCCAAATCTTTAAAAATTTTAGAGAAATCGCCAAAACTTTAAACAAGTCTAATACGAGAAAAGCTTTAAGACATGAAATAACCATTAAAACCGGCAGTTCTTACCTGAAATCAAAAATTTATCCTAATTAATCTCAACTCAAATAACTCTGAAGTGAACTGAGTCCCTAATGATCTAAAACCACACCCAATAACTAAACCTCAGAACCCAAATTAAAAACAACTGAAAGCTAAGATCGAAATCATCTAAACCCAAAACTAATCCACACCGAAATCACCCTAAAACGTTGAAGCAAAATGGACCCAATTCATAGAAACCCAACGTACAACTTGCTAAATTGACAGATTAATAAGATCCATAGTAACTAGAGACAATGTTGAAATGTATTTCTGGACAAATTATCTTAGAAAATAAAAATCATCTAGCATATTAGATTTGGGGTTGTCCACAGATTAAGGTTCAGGGTTAACAGCATCTCAACCAAGCCCTGGTATTGCACAGTAAAAACTTCAAATTCATTAAACTCCCCCTATAAATTGCCAAAACAACCCAATTCACAGAAGAAAAACTTGGTACATGTAAAAAAACTGGAAAGCAGGGACACATAGTAATGTCCCCTCTTGCACGAAAGTAGTCTCAAAACAAGATATCACCAAATTAGAACGAATTACATTCACAATTAACCGCTAAATACAATCTTTGGCCAAGTTTTATGCAGAGTCATCCTCTTGATTCGCTCCGTCTGACTTTTGCTTTGGTGGGGCTAAAGGGGATGGAGAGCCCTCCATTCCCATCTCTGTTTTTAGGTCATTGATGCTCTGCTCCAGCTCATTTATACGGTCTCCCATTTCATCGAGTACTTTGAAGTTAAGTAAACGATAGATGTCACACAATTCAGAGTAATACTAAAGTAACTAATTAACTATTTCTATTTCAATTAATGCTATGAGACTGCGAAATGTAACAAAGGGTCTAACTAATTTCATACTCAACCGGCAAATCACCATCTCGTAAAGCTTAGCCTCATAGTCCAAGATTTCCCAACAAGTTGACAAATTTGATACTAAAGTACAGATTACTTTAGAAAATTCAACCTATTCATACAACAATACAATGAAAAGGCTAAACGAAGAAATATAAGACAACCTTTTCCACGAAATTATCATCTATGTAATGAAGCAACTCAATGACACTTCATATATTCAACAATTTCTATCTTACAAAAAGAACATGTTCCAATGACATTTAAAAATATACGAAAAGGATATTCTTTGTGATGATGGACTCCGACATTGTTTGAAACCTGGATTGCTGCAAATGAAATATTTGTCAATTACTGAGATATATTCAAACAACTATAGAATGGGTCCAGTTATAACTCACCATTTGTTGAAGAAGATTTTGGACCTAAAAAAAAAAACAATCAGTCAAAAAAATCGTTAACTAAATCCCTAAAATAGACAACCTCGAGAAGCACAGCAAATAATTTCTATAATTATACTCATTCACTAGGATTGATAGACTTTGCAACCTAAAAGTCGAGACTATACGAAAACTAGCAATGGATATGCCCTCAAGGTACTAGCAAAACAGCCTACATTAAAAGCAGGTTATTGCTACATGCTATAAAACAGGGTTGAGTAAACTCACGAAAACAGACATATCAGCAGTGCTTTGCTTTGAGTCTTCCAAATTATGCCCGTCCTGCGAAAATGTGTACCAGTCAGCCCATACCACACAGCATTAGTATATGTCAAGCTACACAAAGCTAACCCCTAATTTCAGATTTCAAATCAAATCATCGAATACCTCGAAGTTATAACCCTCTAATCGACTTAAACCGAATCATCATTTTTATTTATTTAATATGAATTTTCGAATTGTATGACATTAAATAAAAAGGTTTGGGTCTCAAAACAAGTAAAACCTTTAAAAAAAAGGTCAAAAAGAGAAACTGCGCAAACATTCATGAATAGGCAGAGAAAATAAAACCCAAACCCCAGCACTGCAAGTAAAACCCCTTCTTTTTCAACACGAAATTTCCAATCATTTGCTTTAGAGATGAAGCAGAAGAGCATGGTTTTCTTTATATAAAAAAAAATTAAAGATTGAAGAGGTTTTAGAGATAGCGGATCTAAAACCAAGTCGAAAAATAACCCTCATTGCAGCAAATCCTTCATCAATCGTGATGCGATTCCAGATCGGAGATGAAAAGAATTGAAGCAATGATAGGTAATAAGATTATCAGTTTCTAAAGTTCAAAAAGGAAGAAGGAAAGCAAAGTTTACCATTGATTGGCAGTGGATCTTGGATTGTTGTTTCCCGCTGGTTCGTTAAACCGTAGCTTCAATTCGAAAACTTGAATTGCGTTGAGATTGAGGGAAAATTTTAGAATTGATCACCGCCTTTTATAAATGTAGAGGGTAGTGTTCCTTTTTCATCCGGCCCTACACCATTTATTTACCTATATGCCACTATCTAGCTATTCTTTTCTTTTGTTTTTTTTAAATGGCTATAATGATAGAATTGATTATTTATATTATTTATTTTGTCTAATCTTTCCACTTTTGAAATTTAGCTTTTACTTTATTTTTAATCTTCTGAATTTAGTTTCTTCACTTTTTTTTATTTAATAACTAAAACTCAATTGATAATAAAAATTTTCATTAAATTAGATTATATAATATTTTTAAAATAAATAAAATTACTCAAGTGGCTAATGCTATAAGTGTTGAAGGTTTAATAAGTAAATAAAAATGTTGAATATGGAATTTTAAGATTATTCAATATTAATTTAGAAAAGCATGGTGAAAGTCGATACCTTTTTCCTTTTATCTTTTTTTTACATGATTTTTTTGTAGTTTTAAATTAGCCACATAAGCAAAATGCCAAATAACTAAATAAAAATACTAAATATAGGGTTGTAAAGCTTTCAATTCTAAATACAAGATTGTAAGGTTCTCCAACATTGTTCTAAAGAAGTAGATTGGAAGTCAATACTTTTTTTTTCTTTTAGCTTATACGACGCTTTGCCACAGGGTTCAAACTTTAGTTTGGCAAACCACGTGGCCGTAGGCGATATTTTTGCTTCAAGTCTGCCTGATTCAGCCTAACTCTCAAATTAAAATTTACAAAAGGATTTCTCTAAGGCACCGAAACAAATTGCAAGCAAATCCAAAACAAATGAGCAACGAAAGCACTGAAAAAGCCACAATAAAGCAATGCACACAAGGATAAGAACATGGATTTCCACCTAACTAATATATGAACCTAATTCTTTAGGCATTCACACATGCTAATTATCGTTTAACGTTTGATCATCATTCTAGCTTAAGTAGAGCTTCGTAAGAAGTTACTTAACTAGAAGATCTTGAGTGTATAACCATTAACTCAACACCTATCGCATCATGTACACAAATAAGTCATCATGGGACAATCTCACCGGGTGACATGTTGTGACTAGTTGTCCTCTTTAAAAAACTTATTATTATATCGCATGATAATACCTACAACATGATCTGCCAACTATCATACGATTACAAGATAATTTTTCTTTCTTTTAGGAAATCTCCTTAGTAAAATCCACATGACAATCCTATTGTAGGGTAGTTAAATTATTGTTGGGGATTGACCCGATTAAGCAACGAACAAGTAAAAAAATAGCAGAAGAAATTAAGAAATTGAACACATAAATTTAACGTGGAAAAACCCTCCAAAGAGGATTAAAAATCATGGGCAAAGATCATTTTACTATAATGGAAAAAGAACGAAGAGTACAAAAAGATGAGGATAAAAACTAAATCCCGAATACAAAAAACCCTTAAAACGTAAACACAAAATTTTCCAAAAGTGTTATGAGTTCTAATCTTTTAATGGGTGTATTTCCTAATATTGTAAAAATGTCTATTTAAAGGCTAAATTCGTAGGTCAAATGATAATAAAATAATTTAGACAAATCAAAGTTTGACTAAAACAAATAAATAGAGTTTGACTGGAAGATCATCTCTTAAATTTGACTAAAATATGAGGCATACTCAATAAATCTCCACATTGACTCGTATTTCTACAATGCCATCTTTGTCAAAGCCCGTCATGGGCCTATCATGAACTATGTAAGGAATTAACTGAGTTGAATTTGTGCTTAGAAGCTGAAAGACTTCTGGCCTTCAACTTGTGCACTGTCAAATCAAAACTAACCCAAGTCTAATTTTCACGAACACAGTGCCCTAACTTTTCAAAATCTGCATCCAAGAAAGAACCTCTCTTCAATGAAACGATCATACATTTTTTCCCTCTTATGATCAAGTTGTCTCCGCTCCAAACGAGTTGACTTCGACTACATAATGGACGTGGGACATTCAGTTTAACCATTCATTGTAGAACCTTCTAGAATATAAAGACTGACGGTCCATTTACCTTTTAACAAAATGAGAGCCCTACGAGACACATTAATATCGCTCGACTCAATGTCGATTCTGTAACATTTCGAGTCTAAAATACTCAAGGAAATGAGATTATTTTGTAAATCAGGTACATACCTTACTGGATGAATTGATTCTCATGCGCACAACTCCACTTTCAACCGAACTATATGTGGAGAATCATTCTCTTGAGACACATGTAGAAAGAATATCCTAAATCTCGGATCCACCTAGACATAAGCTCGGAGCTATCGCTCATTGACACTAATAAGAAATCAATCACCACTTTCGTCAGCCAAATTAGCACCAACTACATCTTCCTCGTTATTCTCAACAACTTTTTTAATTCGCAGTTTATAACAATCTGCTTTGACATAACCTAACTTCTTACAATAGCGACACATTTTGTCTCCCTTCTTTGATGCTACCAAAATGGAAGCTTGCCTATTTGCCTTACTATCCAAACCAAACTCATTGTCGAGTTCGTCTTTACTCAACAAATGACCTTTCACATCCTCGAACTAGAGTTTGTCTCTTCCATAAATTAGGGTCTCCCTGAAAGTCTTGTATGAAGAGGGTAAAGAGTACAATAATAACATAGCATGATCTTCATCCTTTATATCATTCAAAAAAGTATTAAATTGACTAATCTGATCTCTAAGAATCTCACATTCATTCATGCAAAACATAAATAAATATTGTCTCAACACTAAACGGTTAGCTAGAGACTTAGTTACATAAAGAGTTTCTAACCTTTTTCACAAGGCAGATGAGGTTTTCTCCATCAATACCTCATGCAATATCCTACTTGCGAGGCACGACTAGATTATAGACATCGCCTTTTCATCAAGCTCTTCTCATTCTGTCTAATCTAGATTATTTGGTTTTTTTTTCTGTAATGACCTTTTTTAGGCTAGTCTGAACTAGAATTATCATCACTCGAACTTGTCACAGATTGAAATTTGTAACACCATTGAACTTCTCAATGTCAAACCTTGTTGCTGTCATCTCTAAACAGGCTGATCTATGAAAATTAAACTAGCTCTGATACCATTTATTGGGAATTAACCCAATTAAGCAACAAACAAGTAAAAAATAGCAAAAGAAATTGAGAAATTGAACACACAAATTTAACGTGGAAAAATCCCTCCAAAGAGGATAAAAAACCACAGGCAAAGATAATTCTACTATAATGGAAAAAGAACGAAGAGTACAAAAAGATGGAGATAAAAACTAAACCTTGAAACCCGAAAACAAAGAACCTTTAAAACATAAACACAAAATTCTCCAAAAGTGTTATGAGCTCTAATATTTTAATAAGTGTATTTTCTAATGTTGTAAAAGAGCCTATTTATAGGCTAAATTTGTAGGTTAAATAATAATAAAATAATCTAGAAAAGTCAAAGTTCGACTAAAATAAATAAACAGAGTTTGACTGAAAGATTATCTTTCAAATTTGACTGAAATATGAGGCATACTTAATAATTATCATGCCATCACAAGAGACTATTGATGGAGGCGTAAGTCTTGTTTAGGGATCTTCTCCCACTCAATCTTTTAAAATCATGGAAGGTTTTTAATGATTGATTTCAATCATAAATGATTAATAAATGCATGACAAGTACATATGGCATTCTTTTCCTAAACTATATGACATGCTTATCATACATATGCATGAACATACTTTTGCAGTCGATTTAAATATCATGATGCTATCATATAAAAGCGTAAAATTAAATGACTCTGACCAACCAAATTTTCATGATTTCATCTTAGAAAAAGTAAAAAAAAAATAAAGTTACAATAGTTTCCCCAAAGCATACTTTGAGTTTTCTTGTTGAAAGCCAAATCTCCTTATTTCTAGGGGTTTTTCCCAAAACTAATTGTGGGATTCATTCACTCTGATGCCCAAGACAAAGCATCTCCCCAATTGGACTTGATAAATAGCATATTAGTTATAACAACCCATTTTTAAGTGGTGTTGAAAACAATGGTTTCGAGACAACAATTTCGATCAGTGAGTCAATATTTTATTATTTATAAGGTTATGAAAGTGCTATAATAAAATTTGGTTAGAAAATTTTAATGTTTAGATAATTAAGTATAAAGGATTAAATCGTAAAAGCTAAAAAAGTTAATTACTAATAGTTAAAAGTGTTAAATGACTATGGAAATTTTAATTAATGGACTTGTGTGGTAATTAGACCATATGGACTTTTAGTAGATGGTTAGGACAAAGTGATACATGAAATTAGATTAAGTTTTAAAGGGTAAATTTGTAATTAAATAATTAAGTAAAACAAAAAAAAAAAAAGGAAACCAACACGTTGTCATCTTCCATAAGCTCTCCACCGATTTTTAAAGAAGGGAAAAACACCATTTTCATAGCTTGAAGTTCAACTAGCTTGTAACCTTGCATGTAAGTTGGTATTGATTCCGTTTTTGGTAATTTTATGTTTTTGAAATCGTTGTAGCTTAATCTAGCTAACCCAAGGACCAATTCGTAAAATTGTCAAATGCTTAGAATTTTACTATAGATGAATTTGTGTTGTTCTTGAATTTTTATGATAGATTATTAAGTTTGATAGTAAATATGACTATTTTGTAAAGTGATTTTAGTTAATTTTAAAGTTTAGGGACTAAGTTGTTAAAATTGTAAAATATCGTGTAATTCTTGTGATAAAATGATAAAAGTGAACTGTTTAGGGACCATATAGAATTTGACATAAGTGCTTTTGGGATAATTTGTGAGAATTGTGAGAATTTTTATTTTAGGGACTAAATTGTATAAAAGGTGAAAGTTCAGGGTAAATGTGAAAATGTCATTAAAGGGTTGATTTCATAAATTTAAGTGTCTTAAGATGTTTAATTTGGTTAATTGAATTAAACTATTATATTTAGATCAAGAAACGGATTAATCTATTGATAAACGAGGAAAAAGAAAAGTCGTCAAATAATCGTCGTCGCGTGTTATTAGCTATCGTGTATTGGTAAGTTCGTATTAGGTTTATTACAATCTTTTTATTGATTTGAATTTAAATACTTATGTGTTTTTTTATATGTATTATCATAAACATGACGAAAACGAGTAAGACTATAGCCGAAAAATGCTATGGCATCATGACAGAAGTGAGTAAGACCATGGCTAAAAGGCAAAATGGCATCATTGTAAATAGGACTCAGACCATAGCTAAAAGACGCTATGGCATCCTTTAACAATTGTTTATCAGGTACTATGTACCGGTGATAAAGTTCAATAAAGGAATAGTTAGTTTCATTTTTGTATATGATTTATAATTAAATTGAAAGGTATGATATGTTTGATTATATGAACTTACTAAGTTTTATATAAGCTTACATCTTTTGGTTTTCTTCTTGTATATTGTCGGATCTACATCGTCAACTGGATCGGTTTTGGAGATCACATTATCCGCCATCACTTTGGTAGCTTTCTATTCATTTTAGTCCAGTTATAAGTAGTATGTAAATAGGGCTTTGATCTGTTAAAGTTAATAGGTATCTTGGTGATGTTTTGGCCATTTAAAATGTATATATGTTTATGGATGTTTGGTAATTTGAATTGGTAGAATCCTATTTGATGCCTTTTTTGATAAAATGTTGTGAAATGGTAATTGCATTTTGGTAACTTATTACTTTGGCTTGGTTATATTAGCCTTTAGAAACTTGATATAATTGGATGATTTTGACATAAGGTATTTTGGGATTTGGTTGAATGTTTTAATAATGTTAACAAGTTGATTATGTCTTGGATTGAATGATTGTTGTTATGTTTAATTTGATGCGCCAATGAGGGCATATTGGTTAGGGACATAGGTTGAGTGTGAATTGGTATGTTTTGACTCTTTTAGGCACATTTTGGATAGGTTTGATTATTAGTTATTGCATTGCTTAAAACTGAAGCTTTTGAATGTGAGTTAACTTAATTTTAAATGAAATTTGGGTACACACAGGCTACTACATGGCCGTGTGATTCTTAAATTTTAGTGCAGGTATTTTCCACATGATCATAGGATGTTACACGGTCTGGTGACACAATCGTGTATCCCTATTTCAAATTGCACACGGTCTACAACATGGTCATGTGTCCTTATTTCGAATTACACATAATTTGCGATACGACTGTGTGACCCTATTTTTGAATTGTACACGCTTTGGCCACACGACCATGACCCTAAGCAACACAGCTTAGGCTTTGTCACACGGCCTGGCCATATGGCCGTGTGAATCCTGTTTGCACTTTTTACTCAAAATATTGTAGAAGTTTCAATTTATTCCAGATTTGGTTCCAGTTTATTTTAGATGTTCAATAAGTTCGAATTAGGTTCAAAATTGATTGAAAAACATGGAAATGATTGAATATAATTTGTTTGTTTGAATTTGATTGAAATTATGAAAAATATCTAAAGATTATTGTTGTAATACCTTATAACTCGGGTTAGGCGACTGAACCGAGTATAAGGTGTTACATTATTCTATCAAACGGTTTGCTCATTTTTTTATTAGATTAATGACATGTTTAGGTTTATTTACTAATATAAGTTATCCTTCTATATTATGATCCAACCACATAATACTGCTTACTATTAGTTGAACATTAGACAACAAGTGAGCTAATATTTTCTTCCATTTTGCTTTGCATACAAAAATCATTAAGGACAATACATAAAGGGTATTAATGTAATTCATGAACCATTTTACTAAACCAATTTATTCAAAAAAATATAAATGTACATAGACAAAAATACTACATTTAGGGATCCATATCCAACAGTCCCCAACTAGTCTTTATCAGGTAGTTCTACCCCTCGAAACATTTGCCTCGACTTATGTCTCTGCCATCGCCTAACTCAAACTATATTTCTCTCTTGTACATCTCGATCGTAAAAGTTCACTGCTCTTACTTGCCTCTATTGCAACTTCCCTCTATCAGGATCCCCTTGATCTACATAAATAGGCTTAAACATGCCCACATTGAACATTGAGTTAACCTTAAGTATTCTCACCAACTCAGGTTTATAAGCCTATTGGCTTACCCACTTCAAAACTTTGAAAGGGCCCTTGTGTCTTTTCCAAGCCAATAGTAAGTCATAATGTAAAACACTAGATAAGTGTTTAAAATGTACCTCGTTTGTAGTATTACTCGATTCAACTGCCTAGTTTGCATCATTACTTTTCTTCCAAAGTCTAATGTACAATCCACTTCTCCAATAGGTGGTAGCCCCACTGATAACTCAACAGGCTTCACATTCCAAAGTAGTTTTCATAGCATTCAATCTACCAAGTCGATATTCTTAACATCATAAACATCCTCAGCTAGTTGGATTGCCGACAATAGCTTAGTTCCACCTCTCATGTTTTGACTTAGTTCCACCTCTCATGTTTTGACTCACCAGCACAAAGCATTGTTGTTGTCGAGTATCTAAAATGTATATACAATCGATAAAAGGAATCAATAGAGCATTAATCTTGTCAAGAAAATTTAAGTGAATTACCTCGAAGTCTTTCTTGTTTTTCTACTGACCGATTTGTATCTCAACTCATTGTGTTACTCCCATAGTTGAGACATATTTGGAATTAACCATCTTGATCTTCTTGGTTAATTTGCTAACTGAGAGACCAAGTTTATTTACAACTCTTTCCGATGCCCCTGTATTAATAAGAGCACTCTTTCTTTGACCTACAATGTTGATGTCCATATACATCAACTATTTTTTCTTACAGTCCCTCATTGTTTTCACAGAATTAAGTATCATTGACTCAAGCTTTAAAGCCTCACTCTTGTATCCACTTCATCTTCTTTATTGATCGTGGATTCCTTAGATCGCTCTAGATAGTCTCGCATCCTATGCGGACCACAACATAAGAAGCACCCTCTAGTTTTTTTTTTCATTCTTTCTAATCTTCTTGGCTTCGATAAAACTCAAGATTGAGCCAAGATTTATTGATGCTTTGTTTGGCTCATCGTTCCATTCGATGGCAAAAAAAAAAGCAAATTGTTTCAAACAATCCCTTACCATATGTGAAACTTCACGAAAGAAGCATTTCACTAGCCAATTCAGTTTGTTGTTGGGATTCCACTTCCTATTGTGGTTTCCCATTACCACTATTGTTATTGTTAATATCTTTTGTTTTTTTCTCCCCTACTAGTTTTCTTCTCATTGGGCATGAAATACTTGAACTTGACTTTTCTCAGGACAAACTCCATTAAGGACTCTATCACAATCATGGCTTTGGACAGTTTTTGGACCCCTTAACGTTTTGATTCCTATTTAACCCACTACTTTAACCCATTCATAAAGAAGAAGACGAAGAAGAAAAAGAATTCCTCATTTTCACTCAGATCAATGATTTGGAGTATCAATGCACTGAATTCCTTCACATACTCCCTAATTGTATCTTGCTGCGAGAACTATCGCAACTTAGCCCACCTTTTTCTTGGCATATTGTGGGGTAAAGTTGCTCCTTGAACTCTTTCTGGAACTCCACCTAAGCCTCAATTCCGGTCCCACCTTACTTTTCATCTCTGGACCTATGACGCCTCCACAACAGACCAACATCGTTAAAATACATAAAAGTAGTATTTACCTTAACATCATCATCCTTGATGACCACAACACGAAAATATTGTTCCATTTCCCACAATAAGTTGTCCACCTCCCTCGTGAACCTTACTCCTTAAACTTTTTCGATTTGGGACATCAATTTTATGGCTCGGTGTCGCACCCAACACCCTTTTAGCCACAACAACTCATCAAACTGTGGGCTCTCCGTAGTTTTCTTCAATTTTCATGTTCAAATTCGTCACCGTGGCTTCTTTTTCTTCCTTCATAGTTATCACCCCAACTTTGAAAGCATCATTATTTTCCGTCAGCTTACCTAAAGTAGTACTGACAAGCACTTACAATGTGTTCATATTGGAACTAAGGGCCTCTTCGACATATTTAATCATAAAGTCATTCAACTATGGTATTGTAACTGAGCTATCCCTAATGACATACCATTATGCAAGCTACTTGATCAATGCTCATCTAATGATATGTCATATGTGTGTTACCTTCATAGGATATCCTTAATCTCTTTGGGATAAGTTCACTCTCCTAATATGATCTTATTTTATCTCATGGTAACCATTACATCTTCCTTCTTGAAAATCAATTATTATCAAATAGTAATTAAGCAACTCATCATAAAGACGAACGATCTGTGGCCACGTTTACTTTTCATTTATCATGTAATGCATATAAGAGAATATCGTTTGCCTATGTCTTGAGCTATAAATTCCATTATTGTGAGTGATGTTACATACCACAAAAGTTATATAGCTTTCGGTTCATTATCCATTCAAACTCAGACTTTTACTTACGTCAAAGTATATGAGTCACGTATACATATTCCATCATCTATTTAAAATTAAGATATGTCACATTATGAACATCACAAGTGAATAAATACATAGATGGATTCAGTATATATTCTTCTTGAGTCTTGTCCTTTAGGTCTTATCCAGTGTACTATCAGTCAGTTAGTCACATCTATATCTCTATTTTCTGGGAGTTATTCGCTCTGATGTCAAATACAAAACATCTCCCTAATTGGACTTGATAGACGGCATATTAGTCTTTCAATCGGTTTGCCCATTTCTGTTTAGACTAAGGACATGTTTAAATTCATCTACTAAAATAAGTTGTCTTTTGTATTACGATTCGACCACATAATATTGCTTAGTATTAGTTAAATATTAGACAACCAGTGAGCTAATACTTGCTTCTATTTTGCTTTACATGCAAAAATCACGTGAGGACAATATACAAAGGGTATTAATGTAATTCATGAATAATTTTATTAACCAATCTGTTTGAAAAAAATTACAAGTGTACAAACGAATATACAACACTTAGAACATCAGATCCAACAGGGGAAGACCTCTATTTATAGTTAAGCTCCTCTAGACCTAACGGTACAAATAAAATTACATTAATGACTGAGATTAGTGCCTATCTAAGAGATGAGAGTCCTAAGGGATTTAAACTCTATACAATCTTATCCCTTAATAATTATAATATTTACCTTGATAACTCTAGTTTTATTGGAATATTTCATTGGGCCATCAAGACTTCAAGTAGATAAGCTTCTTCATGTGTTCCACGAACCGGGCTAGTTCGAGTGAGTTAAATGAGCTTCATTTAATCAGTTGATCTCTATGGGATGCTTTGTGTGCATTTGTCACAAGCTTTGATTTGCAGTTGGTAACACTTTCACGTAGTTTTAAATTAACCATTTGAGCAATTTTTATTTGAAAATTGTTAAATAATTCAATTTAACGAATGTCCTTCAATAATAAAATTAAATAAATAGTGAGATTAAATTCCTTGAATGAAAATTAGAAAAAAAAAATTAATATACGAAAAGTATAAAGATTAAAAGTCTAAGTAAACTTTTTCAAATTTAGATATACACAAAAAAATATATAAAATACCGTAACAAATTCTAAACTTATTCATATTATATATATATATATATATAAGAATATTTTTTTTTTTAGAAAAAATAAGGTGAAGTACGTTGTTTCTACAGTGGTGATTGAAAGTTAAGGTGGAAGGAAATTTGTGTGATGTAGGAAGAGGAAAGACGTAAGAGCAAAGGGCTAACTAACTGCATTCAAACGTTCAAATATTTGGGCCTTTACGGCTTTACCAAGCCTTTCTACTTCTGGAACGGACCCCCCTTTACCCATACCTATACCTATATCTACTTCCTACCGTTTTACTGGCCCACCCTGGCATGCCAACTCAACTCCAAAGGATTATCAGCCATATAATTACAGGTGTTTATCTGCTTTTTTTAGGGTTAATATTTAGTTTATTTTTTGAATTTATTCAAAATTATTTAATTATATTTGGATTTTTTTATAATTAGTTGATATTTGAATTTGTATTTCATTAAACACATTGTCTCAATTTGTTAATAGTGTTGGTTTTTTAAGGGCTAACATGTAATTTATCCTTTGAATTTGTCCAAAAAATGATTTTTTTGAATTAATTTATATTTTTAGAAGATTTTTAATTTATGTCATTATGTATCATATTGAGAGGTTTCCACGTGTCACTATAAGATTGGCTATCAGTATCACGTCAACACAAACTAATAGTGTTAGTGTGAAGATACCAACTTAAATGACAGAATAAATTCATGTACTAATTAAATACTTTTGGATAAAGTTTAAGGACAAACTACATATTAAACTCGGGCTTAAACTTAATGTTACCAACTAAAAAGCTTAGATATTTAAAAAAAAAAAAATTTAAAGTATAATTTTATATTAATTTAGATATTTTATATAATTAAATTTAAATAAAAATATTTTAAAATTTATTTAATTTAAATTCAAGCTGTTAAAAGAGAAATTAATTCTTTTTTATTCGACCCAAAAGGTGACTGACTACCTATAATAGCAACTAAGAGTTTTCTGTTTTTTTTCATCCGATAGATCAAATCACACAAACAAAATGTTATATTACAATGAAGAAAGTAAAGTCCATAAGAGCGAAACATTCTAAAACAAGGGACAACATCTATTTCTAGTCCGCTTAGCAACTAGTTGGGGCCTTCTTTCGCTTATCTAGCAACAAAGGAAAACAACTAGACCAGATCACAGGTTAGATCATTTATTTAGATCTAAAGGTCTAATTAAAAGGTAAAAAGATTTGAATAAAAGAAAAAACTCAAAAATGGGTTTAAAAAAAAAAACCCACTTTTTAAATAGATCAAGCATTAGATAAAATTTTTGGCTCAGCTCGGCTCGAATTTGTCTAAATTTTTTCACTGTTGTTTTGTTGTAGCTTGTTGCCATTTTGATATTCTTTTGCTCTCATTTTGCTATTATATTGTTACTATTTTTTTATTTGGATATCGTATAATTCTTGTTTTATTATTAATTTTGCTAATATTTTAGAAGCATTTGCTTGTTAAGTTTTAACTACTTTAGTATTATTCAAGTATAAAGATTTTCTTAATATATTTTCAATTTGTTCAAAAATATTTTTTAATTTTTTAGTAAATTTGATGTATTATATATTTTTTAGTTTATTTTAAATAAAAAAATTTTAATACAGTCGGACCGAACTCAAATTTAGCATTTTTTATCATGGTCGGGTTTAGACAAAATTTTATGCTCATTTTCAAGTGGGGTCAAGTCCAAGCCTAGAAAATAGACTTAAAATTTTAAATTGGCCCGACTTAAACTCAACTTGACCAATCTATAATCAAGTCTAAAGGAGACACATCATAATAATATATATTAAATACAATAATATAATTTAATAATATAAAAATATTAAAAATAAAAGTTGAATAAAATTAACAAGTTGTATTAAACTCGAATTTAACTCAACTTCATAATTATGAAATCGACATGAAATTTTATTTAAGTCAAATTGGAGTACTCTTAATAGGATCCCGAGAGCAAGTGGAAGCGTGGCAGTCTGGAAGCTTCATCAAGTTTGCGGCATCAAGGATCGTCCAAGGCCTAATTAAAGAACTTAGGGGCCTTACAAGTTCTAGTCAGCCCATCAACATTTTCATTATCCATTTATCTATATCTATTTTCAATCTCCAAATCATCAATAACCCTCTTCTTCTATTTATCTGTTATAAAGAAGTCGTTTATAAATCAACCATAGGATTTATACGGTGAATCTTCATAAATAAAATAAAAAATAAAAAAATTACGTTTAACAAAAAGTGTGAATTAAATTAACAAAATTTAAAAATATATGGCGGTATTATTACTTTATGTAACTTTTATTTTACATTCTTTCATATGATTAATTTGAGTTATCAAATTAAATTAATTATTTTACCACTAGATTTATAATAGAATATTAAATTAGCAAACTTAGTAGCTTATTAAATTCATATCTTTAATTTTAATCATTAAAAATTATTTCATATGATAAAATATGATTAATAGACTTTTTCACGTAAAATTTAAATATTTTAATTAAGATTATTTTTTATTTAATAAATTATAATTAATAGACTTACTTATATGAAATAGTAAGAATTTCACTTAGATAATATGTTATTATAAAGAAATAATTTAGTAAATAATATATTTTATAACAATGACGATTTTTTTTATAAGCGAAAAGTTTTTATAGAGAATTAAAATAAAATATAAAAATTGATTTTACTAAAAGTATAAAAAAATCTAACATAAACGTAAAAATATTTCATCTTTTCATGAGAAAAATAATACTATATGTTTTTTTACGTAGTAATACATTTTTAGTGATATTAAATCATGTGACATCCAAATTATAAATTGAAAGAAAAAAATATGAAGTCAACATAAAGGTTGAAATTAGGATTTAAAGAATATTAAATCTCCCAATTTAATAATTTATATATTTTGAAATTTCTTTTTAATTTGAAGCTTAAATTATTTATTTTATTAAAAATAAAATTATTATAAACATAATAATAAAATTGTTATTATTGTTATTATTATTATTATTGCTATATGCTAACTCGTTATACAACTCAAGGAAGCATTTAATAGTAATAGAGATTAAAGGCAAAAATTGCTTCTTCTTTTTAAATTTAATAAAAATACCAACGTTAATGTAATTAAAAAAAAAAGAGTAAAATTTATATAAAACAAGAAAATCCAGTAAAAGACAACAGAGCGTATAAAACTGTTGAAAGTCCCATCCAAGTAATCTGACAGGTGGGACACCGAAACATCGGATAGATTTCTTCACATCCAAACCATAACACACAGCAGATTCACAAACCTCCCCATTCACTACAAATTCAAGTTTGGGTTTTCTTTCTTTCTTTTTTGTATGCCTTTTTGATTGTTCAAAGAAAGGGTATGGTGCGCTCCAAAGCCTCTCTACGTGATCTTGATCATGATGATCATCATCAATTGATGGACGGTCCTGATGGGGATGTTGGTGCTGTTCCCCCATCTTCTTCTGATGTCTCTTGCTCGATTTGCCTTGATTTGGTCTCCGATACTGGAGGTAGATCCAGGGCTAAGCTTCTATGTGGTCATCAATTCCATCTAGGTAATTTTAATTTTTTTTTTCTTAATTATGCTGTTTTTTTTTTTAAATTGGGGTAAAATGATTTTATAAGTTCTGTCGCTGCTTATTACCATCTCATCCGTTTTTTTTTTTTGGTAAAAATCATTTATGCGAATTATTTCTGGCTTTTTATCAATGAAATTATGATGATAGAAGTCTAGTTGAATAATCTTTGTCAATTTGATATAATTTTGCCATTCAAAAAGATGTGTAGCTTTAAGGAAAGTGCCTTAAACAGATGAAGCAAACTTCATGCATTTACTGTTTCTGCTTGAACCATGATTTTATGTGTTCTTGTCATTGTTGGTTTGGGTTATTTCCTGCTTCTGGACCCATATTTGCAGATTGCATTGGTTCGGCCTTTAATATGAAGGGGGCGATGCAATGCCCGAATTGCCGAAAGGTAGAAAAAGGTCAGTGGTTGTATGCGAATGGATCCAACCGATTGCTTCCTGAGCTAACCATGGAGGACTGGAATCTTGATGATGATTATTATGAGCCAGTTTATTCTGAAATGGTAAAGCATATTCCTGTGTTTTCTATTTGTTGGTATTGTTGTTTATTAAGCATACATCAATCAGCTTCTGCAATTAGCTTGTTTCTTAACTTGATGTGATGTTATGTTTTCAAACTCTTGACATGCATCTAATGGCATGCCTCAAATTGTAGTCTCTCAGTTTGATATAAATTATGACTTGTCATGTGATATGTGTTATCTTTATGCTACTCTTTGGCTTTGCTCGGTACAAAGGACGGAAAGGAGTGTGGATGGAAAATTTATTTATCTGAAGGTTAAAATTCATGATTAGTTTCCTACTTTGTAGCTTAACCATTAGCTTAACAAATTTTCCATCCTATCTCATTTCCATCTTTCATACCAATCAGGGCCTTCATGTCTACGCACTAACATGCATAAATATAAGCTTCAGTGTTCACAGAAAGAAAATTTTAAAAACTGTGATTCATTTATCTTCTTTCTATTGTTTTCCGTTACAGAACTTGTTGTATAGGTGCCATATGTTTTTCTTCTTTGAATCCACTTTTTGTTAGCTATTGAAAGTGTTGGTTAATTCTTGCTTACAATGTGTTCTTCATTTGAGCTTTGTGATCACACTGTCTTAGTACCATTTTCTTATAGCAGCAATTTAGAGCTCATTGGTGTCCATATGGCGAATTCACAAGAATCGGTTCATCATCTGAGTAAGCGATATCTCTCTTTTTGTGGTGTTGGTTTCATTTTGACCATTTTTTCTTGTACTACAATTGCGGGACAGTTTTAAATCATTTTCTCTTGAATTGTTTGTTCAGTGCTGGACGAATATATTAACATAATTGCTCACAACAATTTAGCTGCATATTTGGAATATTTTTTTCTGATGTTGGTATGGGCATTTATTTCTTTGACTTTCGAGCTTTTTATCCCCAAAATAACATTGGCCTCCTCACTCTGAGAGTAGAGTTTCTAGTCAAAGATTTCTCTCTAATTAATTTGAGGGACTAGGCTAACCAGGTTAAAGTGATTCCATCTTACCTTGAACTGGTTTAAGTTAATGAAAATAGATTATTGGTTTTATTGCTACCCATTCTTTGGAAATTGTTACATTTTTAAAGTCCCTGACTTTTAATTTAAGGGATTTACATCTACCTTTCTTTGAGAATCTTATTTGGATAAATTTTCCTTGGATAGATGAAGTCATTTAAAGGAATAGTAGGGTTAACAAACATTGGTTGCCAAATGCAAGGTCTTAAAATTATAATAGAAGAATAATAAGTAACTCTGAATGTTCTGCAGGTTTCGAACTTTCTTTGCAGTTTTTATGTATCTTTTGAACTACCATTTTGATTCAGCTACTGCAGGTGTTTTCTATTAATGCCAATCTCTCATTTTCTCCTGTTCGCCTTAACAATACTGTAAAACAATAAGGAAAAGCAATTGTATAAGAATCTTGTTGTCTGTTTTCTGAAAATGCCAGGCGGTTCCTTTCATAAAACCTTTGCTGCTCTCTGACATGATTCTTTATATATATTTCAGGGAAGTTGAATCTCCATCGACTACATGTAAGTTTTTTATGATTACTGTTGTTTTCTTCCTCCCTATTCTCTGGTGACTCAATGAGGCAACAACTATGCGACTCAGAAATGAAATCCTTCTCCATGTAGATCACGAAATACATGGACACCATGCTATATTTGCTGAACACGCTGCTGCTTCATCTGTGGCTCATTCATATGTTGCATATGTTGGACCACTTCCATCCACTACTCTAAGAAGTAGTGATAGTGTTGATGATCCCAACTTTAATCGCCATTGGAACATCCTCTCTGGACAGAATGAGATTTTCATTCCCCATGCTTTGCCCACCATTAGTATCCAATACCATAGTTGGGGCCGCCATTCTCCAAACTTCTCTATATCCAATAGCCATATTGGCAATACTGATCCAGCTTCTGTTCCAGCTGCAGCTCTGAGATCCTCTAATGGTGAACCTGATGCATCAACTATACCCAGATTGTTTGGACATCCTTTTCCCTTTGAGCATGGGTAAGGTGCCATGCCTGCTAAAATGAGTTTGGTTATATACTTGTTATTTTCACTTATTATTGAAACATGGGTGATTCGCTTCTATTTATGTGAAAATAATCACATATATTTGCTCTCCATTCTACGTATGATAGCATATGGTTCATTTTATATGTCTTGATATTAGGCAAGTATGTCTTAAAAATCATAGAAGAATTCCTCTATTCAAAATACCCAAAATGAGTGGAAAAACCTGCCTTATTTTGCTGTTATCACGAACGGTGTTGACCATTGGAAAACTAAATGGTTGTTTACTCTTTACAGCTCCAGTTCAAGAGGCGGGAGTTCGTTTGTCTCTTCAGTTTTTCATCATCATCCAGGCAGCGGTGCTCATACCCATGATAGAACCTGGCCATCTCTTGCCTATTATAGACAGCAACATCGTTTCAATCAACAGCAATTCAATCGACCTGGTGTGCCTGCTCCGGTAGTTCCTGGTATAAGAGGTGTGGCCCCAATGACCCCAGCAGTCCCACAACCTGATCAAACTGGGGGCTTCTATATCTACCCTCGATCAAGTTCATCTGGACAGAACCTACCGGAAGCAGAAAGCTCTTATCCAAATAATTATATTGCTTTGGAAAGAGAGCGTTTGTCTCATTTCCGAACTGTGTCAAGAGTCACCGGTTGGGGGGCATATCGTCCTACATCTGGCTCTGGTTCTGGCAACCGATCTGGGACTGACCATAGATGAACCGGTCACATATTGGTTGCAAATGCCTATCAATTTGTTTGTCCATGTTTGTTTCAAACGATTTGCATCAGACTTTATGACTGGCATGAAAAAGGAAACTTCAAGAAGTGATAAACTTTGCCCATTTTTGTAAACTATGGTAGATTTGGGGGTCAGCAGACCTCGAAATCGAGTAACGCATCATTGGATGGGCCGGTGGGAACCCCTTCCGGTTCCACCGCACCATCCATGTCATATGCCTCCAGTCATTACGTAATGATGTAGTGATCTATCTCTTATCTATGTTGCTTAAATTTCTCAATAGAACAGGTTCAGAATCAACTTAATATGTATTACCTTATTGTATCTGGTATGCTCCCAATATAAGCCTGCAGATATTTTTAACCTCTCAATGTCTTCTACTGCTTGCATGGAGTTTCTCTGACATGCTGAGAGACCATGCCAATGTTCATGCTATTAAAATATTACCACATAAGGAACGTGAATTGATTTACTAGTACAAAAATTTTGAGAAAAAAAGTTGAAAATATGGACTCCAATGGGGCTTTTTCTTTCTTATATCAAAATCTATGGATCTTCTACAACAAATTTAAGCCAAAATTCAGGAGGAAACAGACAAAGCTGGGAAGTAAAAAGGCAAAAATAATAGGCTAACTGGCACAAAAGCTTATCAGATCGTCACTCCAGATAAGCATCTTCCCCATGTAAAGAACATGGCTAATGTTAAGTGCCATGTCATTTAATCAGAAAATGGAAGTTGTATTGCACCTTCCACTTTGCTAAAGCACTAATCTTCTTCACTTTCTTCCATATCTTCCTCGTTATCCGCTTCATCATCTTCATCACTATCCTCCATTTGGCCATCATTCTCACTGTCTTCCTTTTCATTACCCTCCTCATTGCCTGGCTTTTTCTTATTGCCACCATTGCCTGATAAATAACAAAATAGTTGTATAAATATGCTAGTTGGATAAAGGCACATTATAGAATAGGTCTCAGCAAAATAATCTAGCATGTAAATGATAAAGGTTAAGAGACTTCTTTCTTTTTCGAGATAAATTCTTATTCTTCTCTTGTTTTCCCTGATTTTCTCGGAAAAGATAAAATTTACAAGGATAGATGAACATACCATATTCACTGAACATAACTTCACCAGAACATAGTCCACCCTCGATTTTGGTGAGTTGGAGAGTCATTCTAGGTCCAATTTCTTGAAGCTTAACCGCGCTTTTTGTAGAGGCACGATTAACTCGACTAAGATCGCTAGTCAGAGTAACTGTTGCAGCTTCCTCATCAGCTTCGCTTTCTGATCCATAACCCGCTCTTCATACAATAGATCAAAGGAGTGAGGAGAACTAAATGAATCACAAAGAGTGTACCATTCAGAAGGACAGTACTATAAATACGTATAGCTCATAACAATACTCACTTAGTGACGAAGTCGCTCACATCTTGAAGATTACGAAGATCAGGCACTTGATGGTTCTGCACGAATTTTCGAATTCTACGCGAGACACCAACAGGCTGTAGTCTGATGGAATAATGTCGAAAATCAATAAGCTTTGTGTCTTTATTGTAGTTAAGCAACACAATCCTCTGGCAAGAAGAAAGTTTAACCTGAAACATTCATGTCCAAACAATGTTAAAGAGGGAAGAAGAAAAGAAATGAGGTCACTTTGGATTATAATTTAACTAAGTGAACTCACGGTGTTGATATCAATATCCGGAAAGATGTTCTTGAACATCGTAGTCGTGAGCCTTAATTGTTCATCTGCTGCCGCAAAACCAGACAGAACAATCTGCCCAAAGATATATTCAGAATTACTACCATGAAGGTTCCATACAAGTTAAGGCATAAACTCAATGAAAGCATGAGGTTTCTATCTCTCTTTAGTTATGTTTTAATACAAAAAAACACAACAGTATTTGGCTCATAAAAAGACATCCATTTCTAAGTTATACAAGCAGCTAAGAATTACAATAACCTAACAAGTTCCACTGCTGAGACAGTGTGAGTAGAAGAAATTACCAAAGGAGGATTCTTGAAAAGATCCTGAGGGCAACGAGGGCGCAATTGAGATTGGGCTATATCAACAGCCAATGAATATTCATGTATTTTAAATGTAAGAGTAGGGCCTTGAGGGGTCTTTGCAACCCTAAGGACAGGCGAAGTTTCGGTTTTAGATAAAATGAGGAAATGGGTTACACCCATTGGCCCTGCAACGTTCAAAAAGTCTTTCAGATTGTTCCTTTTCTTCTCCTGCAACCATTAAACAACAACAAACAATAAATCTAATTAAAGGGACAACTTATAAAACAACAAAATTTCATTGTTCTTTAAACAAAAAAGAGGGAAAGGAACTACCTTGAGTTTGAGAGCAGTATAAGGAAGCATCAATTTTCTCAAATCCATTTGAAGTTGCCTAAGAGGACCAGGAAGCTTCCCCCTCGAAAACACAAAACTCTTTGGGATTTTATTCCCTGTGATATGGTCTACATTCGGTTGCTGTTGCTGCTGTTTTTTCACAATTGGCTTAACAAAGACCTTCTTCTTTCTCTGTTTTTTTTTTAAAAAAAAATTCAAATACCAGAACATGATTAAACCAAACCAACAAAAAAAAAACCCTAACTGTGCAAAAATAGGCCTAAATTCAAAGCTGAGTAGACTAATTTTGGACTTAAAAAGAGTCGCACAATGCTAAATTTAAAGAAACAAAGCTATTACTTACGTTATGGAAACGAGCCATGGCTCAGAGGAGGGAGACGCCGCAACCTGTTCGAATGGAGTTTTGAAAGAGAAGAAGGGTTTAAGGCTGGGTTTTTGGAGAAAGGGCAATTTTCACTCACAAAATTGGAATTATGCTCTTTATAGTTTATATGGCAAATAACTTGGTTTGGGTTTAACCAGTTTTAAAGCTTTCAGCCCATTTACTTTTTTAAGCCCCAAAATTTGGTTCTGAATTTTAGGTTAACATAGAATTTAGTCCCTTACTTATTATTTTGTAGGGATTGGTTAAAATATACCATTAATTTATGTTTTTTTTTTTTACATCTGAATTTAGTCTCTCTATTTATTTTTAATAATTTAGTCCTTCTACTTTTTGTATTTCAAAATTTATATTCAATAGTCAACACATTGAAGATTCTTTTATTAGATTCACTGGTTTAAAATTTTGAAATAAAAAAAATACTAACTTGGTAGCCATGAAACAAAAATTAACATTATAATGAACCTGAATTTAATAGAAAAATTTTAATAGTGTTGATAATTAGACTTGTATTATGAAATTTGAAAAATAAAGGGATTATATTCCAAATGTACAATAAGTACAGAAATTTAGAGCATATTTTAACCACGAGAATTTAATCATTCTACTTTTTGGATTTAACACTATTAAAATTCTTCAATAAAATTCAAGTCCTTAACAATGTTTTTTTAGGTTAATTTAGGTAAATATGATGAAAAAAATATTAGAAAAGTAGACTGAATTCAAACATATTTATCGATCTACGATGTTTTTATTCTCTCTCCTAAAAACACGTCCTACAAGGCACGTTTTCACTAACACATAAGTGAAAACACACACAGTAGGACATTTTTTCCTTTCAACGATAACTATTCTTACAATAACTTTTCCAATGGCTACAAGGGCTCCAATAGTCATAAAAATTCCTATATAAACCCCTCCAAACTTCATTATTTTCAATCAAATATTCAATATTCATTCTTCCTTCCTAAATTCTCAATCCTCAATTTCCAATTTTCTATTATAAATTTTCAATTTTCAATTTTGAATTTCCAATCCTCAATTATTTTTTTAATTCTTTTTTTAAAATTTTATTCTTTTCTACTTTTTTTCTTTTCGTTATAATTTTTAAATGGCAAATCAACTTAATTATTTGGATGACAAGCATATCTCTGGCGTCCAATTACAAATGGTAAGAAAATTTATTAAATTATTTATTTTTTAATAGTTAATTATTATATTGTTTAGATTATTAATTTTTTATGTTTATATAGTGCAACATGCGAGCAACAACTAAGGAAGGTGTCGAACAGGTTTAAGGGCAGTTAGATCGAGATGAGATGGTTATATGACAACTTTCAAACTATTGAGGCTTCTACAAGTGATGTTGAAAAGGAACAATTTGCATCCGCATTATCTTGAGTTTGATCGGAGGTTTGCTAATGCCAAATTAATCTCGCAATGAGGTACATTTAGGGTGGATACTACTACTAGTCGACTTGAAAGAATCGGGACGACTTAGTCAGGGATCAATGGTGTTGGCGACATTGTACCGAGAAATGTGCCAAGTGAGGATATTGAATAAAGCTAAAATTGACGATTGTATGCTCCTTTTTCAATCGTAGGCATGATATCGACTACCATTTTTACACCCCCGATTGCAACTCCCTTACGAATTCCCACTCATCATATGGTAAAATTCATTTGACAATATCATTACAGTTTTTATTTTTCATTGTTGTAATTTTGAAATAATATATTATTTGAATATGTGAAACAACCCCGCGAGACACAATAGTATACCAATCGAGCTTGAGGATATTCGACTAGCTTTAGATCAAGAAATCGAAGAGGAAATTAGTTTATGAATTTCAAAGTTATATAATATGTATTCTAGTACTTGAAATTAAATATTAGGTACGTGCTAGAAATTATAAATTCGTATTGCAGTTCGTATAGATGTCATATGCGAATCCAATGATTCAAGAATGCGTCTCAACCAAATTTTTGGCCAATCGCAACATTTAGCACGTCAAAGTGCCATTGGTCATTTTTGCAATGATTAAGATGCACGAATTCGACCGAATGATGCGGCAGTTCGTGTGTACGCAACATATTCCCTTACTATCTTAGGAGCTCAATAACTTACACAAGATCGACTTGTGGAGGAGACTCGAGGAACATTGACGAACATTCCATAATAAGTATATCGAGATGTGGCAATATAGGTACAATTACTTACCAAAGTGTGAACCATTTCTCATACCGGAGTTGATGACGTCTCCGAATTACATGGATTGGTTCAGACATAACGGCAAGTCATATCTATTGCTAGCTTCAGAAAGGAGTAGGCAATGTTATTGTAAGATGATAAGACGAGGGCCCATCAATCCTAGGTTAGGAGAAGATGTCGCGGTGGAATTGACATTTGCTCTATCTGTAATGACCCATTTTCGGTAAAATCAGAACAGTGGTTTTGAGACTACAAATCTAAGGTCATAAAACTTGTTTTAATATTATTTTATAGTCTATGGTATGTTAGAATTATGGTATAAAAATTTCGTTAAGAAATTTTACCGTTTGTATGCTCAATTTGTAAAATAGGACTAAATCGCATAAAAATGCGAAAGTTGTGTTCTATTAGCTAAAAGTGTCAAATAGCTATAGAAATTTAAAGTAGAGGTCCTTATTAAGTAATTAAACCATTAATTGAGGTAGTGGATGTACATTGATTTCAATCATGAAATTTGACATATTAGGTTGGTATTAGGTGTGGTAAAAGATAAAATAATAAGGAAAAAGAAAAAGAAAACTATCATCTTTCTCATTTTCTCCTTCCCCAACCGTTTCTAGTAGAAGAAAATAGCCATGGAAGCTTTAAAATTTCAGCAACATAAAACCCTTGCATGTAAGTGATTCTTTGCCCCGTTTTTGTTGATTTTTATGTTTTCGGGACCGTTGTAGCTTAAGCTAGCTAAATAGGGGACTAATTTGCAATATGATTGAAAGTTAAGGGTTTTTACATTAGAGAATATTTGCTGTTTTTGAAGTTTAATGGAAGGAAATAAATCATTGTTGTTGATTAAACAACCTTTGTTAAGTGATTTTTAGTGAAATTGTCATTTGAAGGCTAAATTGAAAATTGTGAAATTTATGTGATAAATGTGTGAATTTGTAAATTATATGGGCTGCTATGAGGACCTATAAAATTTGGCTAGGCTGGGGTGTAGAGAAATTTACATGAATTTCATTTTGTGAGCCTAGGGACTAATTTATAAAAAGGTCAAAAGTATAGGGGCAAAGTGGTAATTTTACCATAACATGAAATTTGGATCGAATTAATTAAAAATATGATTAAATAAGTTAAATTTGATTATATAGATCAAGAAAAAGCAACTTTCGGAACAAAATCGGAGAAAAGATAAAGTCGTGAATTAAACAACTGTTATCTCCATGCAAATTTGAGGTAAGTTCGTGGACTCGAACTTAATTTTATTTTTAATTATGAATTAATTAGTTAATTCTAAATTAGCTCTTGATATAAAATGTATGCATATTATGGAATTAATGTTTAGGAAAATGAATGAGAAATTATGGAAGTAGATAATTGTACAATCATCGATATATTCGACTAGCGCTGGGCGCAATCTTTGACAGCTTGTCTGACTAGTGTTGGGCACACAACCGTCTGTTTATCCGACTAGCGTTGGGTGCAATTACCTTGGTTTATCCAACTAGAGCTGGGCTCACAATTATTATCGTTGGTATATCCGACTAGCACTAGGTGCAAATACCGTTGGTTCATCCAACTAGAGCTGGACTTACAATTATTATTGTCGGTATATCCGACTAGCACTGGTGCAAATATCATTGGTTTATCCAACTAGAGCTGGGCTCACAATTACTATTGTCGGTATACCTGACTAGCGCTGGGCGCAACCTTTTTTGCAGTTTATTGCTAAGCACTAGGTGTCACGTCGCTAATAGATCTTACAGTAAGGCTACTTGAATTATTAAAAGAACTGAAATCTTATTTGGTTAAGTTATAATTTCATATTAATATCGATTGTTTTTGTGTTTAGCTAATAAATGGAACCTATTAATGGTAAATTGATTTACATGCTGGCACATAGTGTGCGAGATATTCGCTTATCTGGTATTATTCTAAGTGGGTCAACGGACACGTGCTGTTACAAGGTTATATGAGTTCAATACAAACTAGTACAGATATGTACGCAAAATATGTAGAAATGATATACATTTATGACATGAATTCATGGCATGGCTATCTGGGTTGGTGATTATGTGTTAGGCTTTTGGGCAAAATTGAGTTGCGATATGCGTTGTTTTGCTTACTTAAATTGTGGTTAAACGGGTATGAAAAGAAGGAAAGATCGTCAAATGCTTCAATTAGAATTTCTATGCTTCAATTAGAATTGCTATGAAAGCATAGAAAGGTATGAATTATTAGACGATCGAAATAAGCTTAGACACATGCTTGAAAATGTGAATGTATTTAAGTAAGGTGTACTTATGCTATGAGATTTTGAGATGATTTGTTAGTTTATGTGATAATTAAAATTAAGAGGCTATTGTTGTTTAGACTATGGCCAAGACATGTTGGATTGACTAAAGTGGCTTATGATTATAAATTGTAGTGGTAAGCTTTATTTTTGAATTACGAATTTACTAAGCATTACATGTTTACTTTGTGTTAATTTTTTTGTGTATTTAGATATCGGAAGCTCGTTCGGGTTAGAAGTTGGCGGAGATTTCATTACACAATCTATCGGCTATTTTGGTATTGTGGTTTTATAATTCTGGTTATAATGGCATGTATAGGTCATTTTAGCTAATGGTAGCTTATATGTCTTGTTGTGTTTTTAACCATTCGATTTGGCTTGAAAATGGTATATGTTTTGTTATGTAAACATGTGTAAATGGCTTTATGATATGTGGGGTATGGTTGCTAAGTGAATGTCTTATTTGTGAATTGGTATTTTGTGTACCAAATTTTTGAAATTGAGGTATGGTATGCATGTTAAATTTTAGGCACAAAGTCTACTTTATGTGTTTGACCATTTAGATAGATTTTTGGAAGTTTAAATTGGCATGTTTAAAGTAGCGAATTAAGGTGCCTATTAGTATCATGGTTGTGTGTGATTTTATAAGATGTTATAAGCTTGTTATTGATTGGTTTTGAATGTCTAAATATTCCATGTTTATATGCACATTGAGGTGTTTAGGTTGGTACCAAGTTGGGTGAGAAATATGGCTTGAAAAATAACCTATTTTCGTCCACACAAGCAGAGACACGGGCGTGTGTCTCAACCGTATGTGACACACGGCCTAGCACACGGGTGTGTGTCTTGGCTGTGTGACCCCTGTACCTAATTAATGCAAATTCAATTGTTCACACGGCCTAGCACACGGTTGTGTGGCTTGGCCGTGTGACCCAAGTCAGAGAGTTACACGGGTATGGGCACGGGCTAGGACACGACCGTGTGCCTCACATTGAATGCCCACACGGCCTGAGACACGGACGTGTCACTTGCTCACACGGCCTGGCCACACGGGCGTGTGTCTCCTACACTTAGGAGAAATTTTATGATTTCGCAAAAAATTCTCTGAGCTTCCAGTTTAGTCTGGACTTGATTCTAATCTTTATTTTGGGCCTCGATGACCCATATAAGAGACTTTATGATTGATTATGAATTTTTTTTAATGTGAGATGAACATGAAATGTTTGTTTGTTCGATTATAAGTCTAGTAATGCTCCGTAACCCTATTTTGGCATCAGATACAAGTTAGGGGTGTTACACTATCTACATCAGAGGACCCGATTTCCATGCAACCTCCCAGTCAATATGGTTAATTTATTTTTTCTTCTAACCTAGTTTTTTGTCACAAGAATCACAACACCCACACACATTCCCTGCATAATCACCTTCAGTTTCAGTTTATTTTACACAACCACCACAGCACACGCAATCATTCATTGCATCAACACATTCAGCACCAGTTTATTTTACACAAGCACTATAGCACACACAATCATTCCCTGTATCAACACCTTCTTTAGAGATATATTATGCACAACCGCCTCCCACCATGCCATATTACATGCTTATCTAGCCAACAACGACACATTTGGTATTGCTAACGATTCTCTCCTCTATCCGCAATAAGGCCATGCGACACCGTATAGTCAAACACTCCCAACATTGTTATTTTACCGAGGTGGGTTATCCTCACAAGCGCTAACTCAAACAGGGGGATCTACGATAGACGACTAGTGCACAGCCGTAGTCAACCATAGAAGAATGATATGAAGTTAGCAATCAACCCCAACGTGCATGTCAAGACGAAACCGAAGTAGATGAGAGCCGTCAAACCAAATAGTGTAATGCAACCCTAAGCGTGCTCAACGCCCACTCGATTGTGACACACATTCGGGATATCAATGATTATGTTATTTTGTAATTTTGTAATTTTGTAATTTTTTGTATCCTTTTTTTTTCACATCCCAAATGTACACTTATTTACAATATATGAAACAAATTTATTAAATTGGTTTGATTTGTACACAAATATATTGTGAGTTTAAAATTTACAATTATTTATGTTACTTTTTCATTTATGTTTTTCTCCATCCATTTATTAAGTACAATATCTCCACAAAACAAAAAATTGTTCAAAAGGTTTGGAAAGATATTAAAATCTTGTCTTGTTTATTGTATTATATCTTATATCAATAATTAATATTAACTTACACTTCATAGAAAAAATTAATGAATAGATAAATAAGTTAGTGTTTTAAAATCGTTGTTCTACACTTCAATTAACATTAACTTTAGTGTGCGAGTTCTACATGTGTGATTTCTATATTTTCATTTTGATGGTTAAAATTCCTATACAGAAAATGTACCCTGCAGATGACGTTTTTATCTGACATAGCAGTGAAAATGCTTCTCGCAAGATGCATTTTCAAGCCATATATTTCACATGTCAGTGGAAAATGTCCCTTGCAAAAAGTGTTTTACTGCCATATCAGAAGAAAATGCTCCCTACAGGGAGCATTTTCTCTCTAGGCATTTCAACACCTAACTTGATTGCTTCTATACCCTATAATTTGGAATTCCTAAGATAATTTTTTTCCCTTTATACCCCACCCCATCCCTATATAAATGCTCTTTCTTCACCCATGCTCACCCATATTTCAGTCTCCTCTGAATTGTTTTTTTTTTAATTTTTCTTGCGTATTTAAATTTTTGGGTTTCAAGATTTATTTCTCTCACTTTGAGGGAGGCGTAGTTATAGTTTTAAGTTGTGTTTGGGTTCACGGTGATGTCATGGAGCTCGGTAACCTACAAATTTTATCTACCATGTGAGTATGGAGCCATCACCCAAGAATTCGAGATTGCTTTGCAACTCAAGGTCCAAGTTGAAAGTGATTATATCGTCTTAGGTTGAAGTTTAACTAATGCTTCAAATTTACAAAGGTTATGTTGTCAAAAGAAAGAGCATAACCGGGTTTGTAGTTGACGATGCTAATGCAGACACCACAACGAGTTTCTCCTCATTAGAGGAGCATGCTTCATAAAACTCAAATATAAGTGCGATGAAGGAAAACGCAAGGGGCCTTCCAGTATAATCAAATAATTCATGTTGTCCATCTCCAACGAAGGCGATAACCTTGTTAGTATAATCTTATACACCTTAATGTTGTCACAGGTTATAATAAAGGGGTCACTACCTTCGATGGTGATGGATAAGACACATTACTTGATTATATTAAAACGCCACTGTGTTTTTCTTCCTTGTATTTATGTTTGAGTTTTTTAAAACATCCTCTTCTGATAAGAAGAACTTGTTGTCGTGCCTGCATAACCACTGTCAACTACAACCCCATTTATGCTTCATCCCTTAACAGTGTAGCCTTTGTAAACTTGAAGCCCTAGTTACACTTTAACCCTAGACTGTATGATCACCGTCAACTGGGACCTTGAGTTGCAACGTGATCCAGATTCCCGGGTGATGGCTCCATACTCACATCGCAAATAAAATTTGTAGGTCAACTAACTTTACGGTACCACCGTAAATTCAAACATTCCTTAAAACTATAATTATGTCTATCTCAAACACAGACAAAAAAAATCTACAAACTTCTAATTTCTAATCGTAAGAAAAAAACAATTTTTACCAAAATGAAAATGCGTCCTACAGGGCTTTAAACAAATATTTCTTTGTATAATTTATATATATATATATATTTACAATTTATGTGATTTAATTATTTTATATAAAATATCAATTTTTATTATGTGGCACAATTCTAGAATGTCATGTGGTAAAATTAACAAAAATATATCACATTACTTTTTAATGGTTGATCATTAATTGTAACAATAAAAAAAATTTAATTGATTGAAATTTTAATGTTTAAGAACTCAATTAAATACAAAAATATATAAAAACTTAATTAAATTTTTTTAAAAAAGTTGAAGGGGTTTAAACTCTTTAGCCTAAATTTCAATAGGTTTATAAAATTATTATTATTTAATATTTTTAATTATATTTTGTTCTGTTTTTGCATTGATTTTGTTTCATTCTAAGTTTGAAATGATATGTTCTTCATATTTTAATGAAAATTAATTAAATTACCGTATATCATATATTTATATAAGGGTAAAATATACATTTAATTCAATTATAAATTTTTATTTTATTTTATTCACTCAAAATAAAAATTTTGTAATTTAAGTACTCACATTACATAATTTGATTATTTTGGTAATTCTCATTAAAATCATAAATAGTAAGCTAATATGATAGTTAAAAAATCAGTATAATAACAAACTTAGTCTTCAACTTTTATATAATATATTGATTTAGTCATAATTTTAAAAAAAAATTATTCCTTAAAATTTACAAATATTCTGAATTTGATCTTAATTTTAAAAAATTCAAAAAAAATATAAAAATGCATAAATATATTAAAAAATATAATAAAAAATTGAAAATATATAAAAATAAAAAAATTATTGTTAGACAAAAAATAATAATATATAAAATTTAAAAACACAAATATTTTTTAAAAATAAAATAATTAATTTAAATTTTATATTAATATTAATATTCTTATTAAATAAAAATAATTATAGTAATATTAAATAAATAAAAAAACCCGACCGCCATCGCCACCGCCACCCCTCTCCCTCTCCCCCACACCCTATATACTCCATTTCTCTCTTCATTTTCTATCTCTTTCCTTCAGACCTCTTTACAGCAATTGAAAAAAATAATTTTCATGTTTTTTTTTTTTTTTTTTTTTTTTTTTTTTTGTCTTGAAAGGTAGTCTTTAGTTGGTGGAGTCATTAGATTCTTATGTTTTCAATATGTACAATAAGAAGAAAAAAAATGAAGCATTCAACTAAAATTGCTTTCTTAAGTGTTCATTAGAATTTCATTGTTGGTGTTCTTGGAATGATGCTTTGTCTAAAGCCGGAAGTTTTGGATGAAGATCATCATCCTCAAAGTCGTAATAGTAATACCATCAATGGGAATGAGAACAGGAATTGCAATGGTGGTAATAATGAGGGTTTTATTCTACCAATCAACTGGTAGGTCTTTATTTACTGCTTATGTTTTTTTTTTTTTTCTAATGGTGAATGCAGTATGGTTGATGGTTTTGGAGGGGAAACTCTATTAATCGGTATTTACAATGAAAAAATGGTAAGGTTTGGAGTAGGTAATTTTCAGCTGGGGATGATTTTTGTAACTCTTGTTCCGAGTTGGAGGTAATTTGCATAAGATAATTTTATGGTGGCCATTTTTTATAAAAATAATATAAAAAATAATTAATTATTAAAATAATATTAGATTTAGATTATTTATGAAAATAAAATGTTTTTTACAGTAATTTAAGATGTCGCTTAACAACACACATAAACTTAAAAATAAATATTTTACAGAAAAAAATTGAAAAAATAAAGAAAATATCTTTAAATTGATGGGCACCCCTTAATTAAATTAAAAAAAAAAACTTGATTTCCTCTCTTTAAATATTGGTTTGGCAAATGGAAATTAGGAAAAAGACATTAAAAGCTTGAGAAGTAGAAATGATTTTAAGGATGAAATGTAGGCATTAAATGCAGGTTTATCTGGTGTTGGAATCATAAACTAATTTTTTTCTTCACTTTTTCAATTTTTTTCCTATTAGACTTTTCTTTTTTAAATTTATTTGTGTCGTCAGTGTGTGTAATGATACCATAAAATTTGTTCTTTTTTTTTCACTTTTTTTTCATCAAACTTTTTTAAAAAATACTTTATAGGTACCGTAATTTGTATGACACTCAAAGTTCTTGTTGAAAACATTTCATTTTCATAAATAATCAAAATTCAAATATATTTTCGTAATTAATTATTTTAAGAAAAAAAAAACCTTTTATGTTCCTTAATTTATAGCAGTAGCAGCAAAGAGGGAGATGGAAGGTGGCAGGGACGATGGTGGGGTGGGGGAATTTTTATTTTATTTGATATTATATTATTATATTTATTTAATAAAATTTAAATATAAAATTTAAATTAATTATTATAACTTTTAAAATTATTTATTTATTTTTATATTTTTAAAAAATATATTTATTTATTTTTATATATTTTTAAAATTTATTGTTGTTTTTTTCTGAAAATACTTATGCATTTTTATATATTTCTTTGAATTTTTAAGAATTATGATCAAATTGAGATTATTTGTAAATTTTAAGGGTTAATTTTTTAAAATTATGACTAAATTGATATAATATGTAGAACTTAAGAGTTTAATTTGTTATTATATTGATTTTAATTGTTACGTCAGTTTGCCGTTTGTGATTTTAACGAGAGTAATTAAAATGACCGAACTATATAACGTGAGTGCTTAAATTGTAAACTTTTTATTTTAAGTGCCTAAAGTAAAAAAAAAAATTGATAATTGGGTGACTATCTCTGTGTAATTTACTTTTTGTATAATGATAAATTACAATAAACTTCACAAATTGTTCCTATATATATAATCTCAAAAATAAATGAATTGATCTCTTCAAGCAAGGGCTTATATAGGGGCTTGAAATTAAATTTTGGGTTTAATTAAGAGAACTTTTATAAATTTCGGATGGTTTAATTAAAATTTTGATAAAATTTAAGTGATTTAAAAAAAATTAGGGAAACCTAATTATTTTTTGAAGAAAAATTGAAAGACTTAAAAGACAAATTTAAAAAATTTCATATAGATATAAATTTGCAGATTCCAAGAATATATAACAAGACAAAGTTTCTATGAGGCAGTGGGTTATGAGTTATATTATTTCTGTAATCATGCCGATGCTCACGACATTCATGTGAAATGCATCATGGATTGCATACAGAGCTTGAATTCTGGACAGGTTGAGAGATGCCTCCCAACATTGGTTAATATTCTTCATAAATTTGACCCTTAACACCAAATTCCCAACCAACTTAAAATTGTTGGCAAAATGTCCTTTTATTGAACCCATCAACTTCATGGGCAGTGAAACACAAAGGCAAACATCATAAATCTATCTTAACTTCAATGTCTCCTCCTAATAAAAACAACAACAAAGCATTTTCAATGAAACAAATTAATCAGATCCTCAAACATTGCAGTATTGAAGCAATTTCATATCTTTTAATTCTATTAATGTAGAGAAAATATACAGAGACAGTAGCTAATATGGTACTACCAGGATAAATATACAGAGACAGTAGCTAATATGGTACTACCAGGATAAGTGGGTTAGTGATGTCTACGAACCCATTCCATTGGGTTCTGCAACCAGGTTTCAATGCTCGTATTAGTGAGTTTTTCGAAACCTTTATTGCTTAAAGTTTATAGGAGTTGTTTGTCAAGCCAAGCTGTGATATCTGTGAAAACGATCTCGATGTTTTCATCGGGCTCACCCGATGTCAAGCCATGCCACATCCCTGGATACAGTTTTATGGTTTTGTCACTGCTGCTTGATTTCTCATACAAGGCCTTGCTTACTTCAGGATCTGTTACTATATCTGCTTCCCCGTGCAACACAAAGAAGGGGAGTGTCACCTGCAAAAAACCATTCCAACCAACCCATATAAATGTATAAATTAATGAAAGAAATTGACTCATTCCAAGATCTTACGACTCGGATGAGTGCCGGATACGGAGATTATTACATAGATGAGACAGGAGCCCAAAATACATAAAACATAAACAAGCAATTTTTTTGCAATGGCGAGGGGATTAAGAGGAGATGATTATTTAACCTCATTTAAACCACGTTCAAGGCTTATGCTAGTTCTGAGCATTTCCAGGGCTGTTTTGAGTCTAGGCTTGTCTTGGTATATTAACTTATTTTTCCTTATCTGCATCAACCATAAATTAAAAGAGACACCCCTGAGCTGTATATGCAATTAAATCATTTAAAATCAAATAAACCAATTCAAGCAACCATGAGACTTGAACAAGAACAAGAGGAATTGAATGTCCTAACTGTTTCTCGCTTAATAGGGTCCTTGAATGCCGTGTCAATGACATTTTTGGTTGGTACTATCTTCCATTTTGGTATAATTTCTTCCACTTTCGTCAACATATTCACCACCATTGGATGTGGCTTCACTTCCTCAGATATCTATAACAAAATTTTAAAGCTAAAGATTATATACATATTTTGATTAACTAAAGTTCAAGTACGAGTAGCCCCGATTTCATAAAAGGTTAAAAATGGTACTTATAAAGTACTCACCAAATGAAATTATTAATGAGAAACGAATTATGATATTTGTCAGAATGCTAATAAGTACTTAACCAACTAAACCAACCCAGATTGGTTATACATAAATATCTACCCATATCATATAAACCCTGCCTTATAGTCACCCATACATACTAAGACCTCATTATACAACTCCAACAAAAGCACCTTTTATATACACTTTTAAAGGATAAGAACAAGAGACAACTCTCCCCCACTTTTTCTCTTCTTAATCACAAGAAAACCCATGCTGGGGACTCATGGAGGTCTCATCTCTCCCTTTAAGAAGCTACAAGCTTCTTAATCTTTTTTGCCACACTTTCATGACCCTTCGGTCATACAGCTCTCTACCCTCTAATTTGAAACATCTTCAAACCCCCCAAATCCAAATACTAATGCAACAAGAACAGCACAACTCCAAAGAGGGATCATTTTTATGCACTAACATTACCACTACACCTCCAAAGTTAGAGCATGCCATCGATCTCATAAAAAACTAAAAATGATACTTACAGATCACCTATCAAATGAGATTATTAGTGAGACTCGAGCCTGATACTTATCAAAGTGCTAAAAGTACTCAACCAACTAAACCAACCTATATTGACATTATTTTTTATTCTTAATGAATTGGTAAACTAAAAAAAAAAAAAAAAAAAAAGGTCATTTCTCAACTATTTACCTTACACATTGGTGCAACAAGAACAGCATCATTCCAGAAAGAAGGATCATGTTTATGAAGTAACAGTGCCACTGCACCTCCCATTGATTCTCTATACAAGAATCTGTTCTTATCCTTATATTCTTCCAGCTCTGTAAAATGACAAAACCATTGTGATTTAAAGGAGAAAAGTTTGCTTGGTAATTTTGTCAAACACTCGAAGAACACATACCGCATACAGACTTGAAGAATTCTCGGCAGTCATTAACGATGTTCTGAAACTTGTTAATGTAACATCGAGCACCCTTGGACCTCCCATGTCCTTCATAATCCACCCCAAACGCCGCATATCCCGCAGCAGCTAACCTGGTTCCACATTCTGCTATAAAAACCATGATATCAGTTAACCAATCGATTCATTTAGGCAAAAGTAAAATGCTTATTTTCTTCATCAATCCCCTTGTTAAATGGTATAATTGGACTGTAGTCCCTCTCAAATATTCATTTTAATATAAAAAATTCACTTTAACCTCTTACAAATTTTAATTGTATCTTGATCATGTAACGTAATTCTTAGCTTCCCCCTCAGTATCTCGGTGGGGCCAGTGGTTGTCTGCCAACCCAATCAATATACAGCTGACCCACGTCTTCAGAATTTCATAAACTTAAAATCATTGTCAATGTGATTGGTGATCATGTATTAACAAAGGTCAAATTTTGGTTTGGGTCCTTATGTTATGCTGAAATGTGGAATTTATTCTATAGACTGAGTATAAATTATTATTAATTACTCTAAATATTTATTTATCATTAAATATTTTAGATAAAATGCTGAGGTAGACCTTCCAACTCATTATGTTTACATGATTTTGTTTTGTGTTGGAAGGGATTTTCTAAGAAAGAATTACATCAGTTTTTAAACCAAATTAATTAATGATAGTTATGATATTATCAAGCAGAGATTAAATATTTAAGGACCAAAACCAAAATTTAAATCATTAATAAAAAAAAATTAAATAAGTAGTCAAGCATAAATTAAATTAAAAAGAATAGAAATCGAAAGATTTGAGCTTTTGACACCATAGTTTATTGATTTTTTATCGGTTAAAATATGTTATCGTGATTATATTTGTATAGAATTTAAGATTTAGTCTATAATAAAAATTAAGTCCTCCTAGTTTATGATTTAAAAATTTGTGTCAAATTTTGAATTTTGATTAATCTGTCTTCATATAATGTGACATATGATCGATAAAAAAAATCATGATAAATTGACAAATCTTGATAGAAACTATCAATGATAATAATGATTGGACTAGGATTTTTTATTTGAAAAAAAATAAAAAAAATTAAATTTTTAACTTTTAAAATACATAGACTAACATCATATTTTAACCTTTTTATTAAATATTTATTATATTTAGGCATAAATACTATTTATATCCAGATCAATTTCAATCAAATATAATTAGTTTATTTAATATTATAGAGTAAAAATTTGACTTATTCAACTATTGAAATTAAAACTAGTTTTACAAATTCAACCTGTCGTTGTTTCTGAGGAATTTTTAAAAAAAGTTAAGTAATATTATTTAATATAATAATATTTACAAAAAAAAAAAACATTAGTTAACAATTGCTTTAATAAAAATTGAAAAAAAAAATGGATGGACGAAAAAATAGTGACAAAATGAGTTTATATGTAAAAGGAAAAAAAAACAGGCATTTAAGAGGTATTTATTACCTTTCATGAATTCACCGCACTCCATGATTAATGAATATTTTACACCCATTATCCCGACTCTTTTTTTTTTCTTTTTCTAATTAATATAGTAATTACTACTCTAATTTTAATTTTATAATTTAAAATTTAATTTTTTATTTCACTTAATTTCATCAAATCTACTTTTATAACGCTATTAGTAATAATTGTCATAGTTAAAGTGATAGCATGAATTTTTACGATTCTGTTAACACTATTTATGTTATTATCAACTAATATCTTATACTGTTAATATTTTGACAGCATCAATCATTAGTATATGAATCTACTAATAACATTATAAAAAGTAGAAGGGTTGTGGAGGAAATTTTGATCCCTTGAGAAGAAGTGCTCAAAGTGTCATCTCTCAAGGATCAATTAATCCTGTCAACAGGTTCAATAATGAGCTTGAAATGTCTATGCTTGGTTTTATCTTCAAACTTTGTCTTTCACCTCTACCGAAAGCCTCATTAATGGGCAACTTGGGCACCACTTAGTACAAAATCTGTGGATAAATCTGAATGGACATTCTAGACCCAATAGTGAACCTATTGAGGTTTTCATCAACTTTTGACAGAAGTCACTTAGAAAACTTCTTCTTGAGAGGTCAAAACCCTATCGACAAGGGTTAAATAATGCCAAATTAAACTAGAGAGATTGAATCTCAAACTCTAACATAATAGAGGGAGTAAAACTAGAATTAGACCATAATGATGAGGGATGGGTACCATGGCAAAGGAAAACAAGAGCCTTGGGAGAAGATGAAGGCAACCATCTGCAAGTAAAAAGCATAGTTGATAGTTCCTCTTGAATTCTTTATATTCTCCTGAGTTTCATGAACGTTTTCATCAATGGAAGCATTCATATATATAATAGCCAAAAACAATAAGCATTAAAATGAATAAAAAGGCCATTTCTGCTTTATTTACCTCCTTATATTCAACTTCCATGTTCATGAAAATACAACTTCAACTCTTCCTTTTTCTTTTTTCACAGTGGATAACAGATTTTTGGTTTATTTACGTATTAAGGACCCAAAGAGAACATAACATTTAACAAAAGAGAGAGAGAGAGAGAGAAATAACTCAAACCGTATATTGCAAAGGCAAAATGAGAGCCAGCAAGAGCAAAGCAATTGCAAAGGCAATGTTTTTTTTGTTTAGAGAAAGGTGAAGTGCGTTGAAGAGCAACCACTTGTATTAATTGTTGGTATCAACTTTTTTTTTCTTTTATACAAAATGCAATTTTATGATAGGGGAGAAGTATAATTATAATTATAAATATCATCTTAATTAAGCACTAAAAAAAATAAGTATAAGGATACATTCGAGATTTTAAAATTAAATTTGAAAAAAATTCACGCATAATTTTGATGTGGTGGAACTCAGCTACTCAAGATCTTAGGGATTTGGTCTTTGCTAAGTAAAAATGAATTTAGTTGTAGTTGGAGTGATGGTATGAAAATATAATTTCAAGTCATCCTTATCTCTTTCTCTTTCTAATAGGAGAATGACAAATCAATTTTTTTTTCTTGGTTTTCAGTTTTTTTTCTGAAAAAATTCAAATCTAACTAAAAATGTTAAAAATGATATGTTTTGTCATTCTCTTATTGAAAAGAGATAAAAATGACGTGAAATCACAATTTCATACAATCCTTTCTCTGAATTCACTTGGTTACCTAATAAAAATACTTAACTTCAAATTTAGATAAATTTAAATGTAACTTAAAAATTTCAACACTGATTAAAAATATGATTAACCTTACAAACATTAAAATACTTGAATTCACACGTAACAATCAAATTTCATTAGCTATTCAAACTTCAAATTTTTTTTTCCTAATTATATAAACCATTTAAAGCTGTAATAATTCATGCAAAAGAGCAGGTGGGAGGATCAAAATTTTCCAAAAATGTAATTAAATTAAATCTCATTCCTAAAACAAAACACACACAAGGAGGAGTTCAATGTGTTCTAGTAAATAGAAATCATATATTTGGGAAATTGAAACCAAAATCAACACGTTGTCATTAATTTAATTTCAATCTCCTTTAAAATGGGCTCTTAGTTTGACAAGATTTGGTGGATCCATAATTGACCAATCCCCCTCTTTCTTAACTCTTACCCTTTTAACACCTACCAAAAAGGCCATCGCAATGTGACATAGGACCATTCTTCCTCTTTCTCTATTATAAGTCTTTATATATTAATTTAATTATTTTTAATTTATATATTTTTAAAATTTTAAAATTTTAATTTCAAATCAAATGGTAACAAGTAGATAGATCGAATTATACTATTAGTAATGTATTATACATAAATAGTGAATTTATTTTCTAATTTGATCACTTTTAATTTTATATTTTTTTTTAGATTTTGAAATTTCAATTATTACTTTAAACGATAGCCATTAAATTAATTAATTAAAATAGCATGACTTTGGAAGTTTGTGTGAAAATATCAAACTAACATAATATTAGATATGTGATAATTTGTTTGTAGAATAAGGTTTTGAAAACAATTTATTTTAACGACCATCAAAATAATTAAATTAAAATATAAAAATTAAATCTACAATTTATACATAAAAACTGATAATAAAATTTACAAAAATAAAAAATAAAAATTGAAGCAAAGAGCTTAGATTCTATTTTTAGAACAGGTTACCAAACTGTGTGAACTATATGTACCTATCCCATTTAAGCATTACGAGATGTGCAAAACAAAAAAATGGGGGTTTATCAATTATCACCCTAGCTATTGAGAAAAAAGAAGAAGGTAATATTAGATTGTCACATTTATAGCAATTGTATATGAAAGTCTTATTTACAAAGTCTAAAACCTGCATCCCTAACGTACCAAATAAATTTTAAAATATATTTTTGGGCTCATATAACACTAATTGGGTCATAGATGGTGACTTTACTTTGAATCATGTGAAAGAATCCATTATTTTTGCTCTTCATTCATTTCATTAGGGATGAAGCTAATTTTTTTTTTTTTGAATACAGAAGAATTACAATAAACTAAAAAGAAATAAGAGGAGAGTCAACATATAACTATAAGCTTTTCTCTCTATCAAATGCTAACTTAGAAATTTGATCAGCTTCTATATTATCTTTTCTAGGGACATAATTAATGGATCAGAATGTCTCTTTTCTTAAGAGATAAGTGATGCGCCTTATTAAAGCAGAATTTGACCCCTTCAAAAAAGCTTCCTTAATGTCCCCAATGACTTCCATATTATCGGTTTTAATCGATAATCTGTTATGAAAGCTTAATTGTGCCAATTAACACTATCAAGAATGCCTCACAATTTAGCTTCATAAACATAATAGATCCCCACTCTACGATTAAAACCAAGGATCCAATCACCATTTTGGTCTCTTAAAACTCCACCTGTCGAAGCGAATCTGGTATTAACTTTAACAGCTCCATCAAACCTAATGCAAATCCACTTTCTAGTTCCTACAAAGTCCTCCCTTGAAGTATGGCTACCAATTCTCTCTTTTACGAATAGAACCATAATGTTTAGCCCAATTGTAAGCACCTTTGATAATCTCCTCAATACTCCATAGTACTCCTCAAAATATATGGATATTTCAGTTTTTCCAAATAAGCCAAGCAAGAAGGCAAACAAGGCCAAACAACCTCCCACAATCAATAATAATTCGGTTCTCCAAATTCGCCTTAAGCCACTCCTGCAAATTATTTGAAAAGAAAGCAATTAATTTATTAGGAGAAACGGTTCAGTACTATACCTTCTTCACTGCGTCGCAATCCCTTATAGCGTGAAGCACGTCTTCAACTCCATGACCACAAACTGTGCACATTGTATTTACTTACACCATGCCTAAGGCTTTTTGCTTGAGTAAGCAACCTCTGTTTTAGGACCAACCAAAGGAAAACTTGAACCCTTTGAGGTCCCTCAACCTTCTAAGGCAAGTTCCAAGTTTCTTCTAAAGGATTCTACAAGGCGCTTTTAATAGAGAAGCATCCTGATGAGGTTCTTTTCTAAACGGTTTTGTTCGAACCTACTGAAGGATGCGGAGGAGGGATGCTAGTAATACATCCAATTAAATCATCCGATAACCACATTTGGAAAAGGTCTAGATTCTAAAAACCTTCCTCAGTAATCCCATCCTTAAAATGATAATCCACAACAAAGTTAGCGTGAGCTAGAATTAAATTCACCAAAGGCCCAACCTCTAGAATCAACTGTCTCTCCAACATCTTACAGTATTACCATCTCCCACAGACCAAAAAATGTTTTCTCTGAGTAGAAGCCATATCTTAGAAAGAGCTCTTCAGAGAAAAGAGTAATTGCTATGAAGAATACTAAGTTGAAGACCTTCATTAACACCATACTTCGCACACAAAACCCACACCCATAAAACTTCTGGTTTCGTCAGAATATTAAAGCCCAACTTCAATAGAAATGAGGATTTTTGGTCTTTCAACTGACGTATCTCAATCCCACCACAACTCTTCGGTTGACACACTGAATCTCAATTAATAAGGGCCATTTTTTTTACTTCTTCCAGATGATCCCCATATAAATTGTCTGACAATGCTCTCAATCTCATCACAAATGCCTTACGGGATCTTCAAGGATTGCATAAAGTAGGTAAGGATTGTAAGAAGAACCAATTGAGCTAATGTAACCCTGCTGGCTAAAGACAATTGCCTTGCGTCCCAACTTTGTAACCTCAATTTGACTTTGTCCACAACAAATTTTAGTGAACTAATGGTAACCTTATCGTAAAAGAGAGGAACACCCAAATACGAACCCAGATTCAAGAGTCTACAGAAACCAAGTATAACATAAAGGTGTCCCACTAGATTTTCATCCACACCATTAGAAAAGAAAATATTTGTTTTTTGAGCATTCACCCGATGTCTAGAGTAACCACAAAAGTTATCCAACAAATCTTTTATAAGCCTAGCTTGTCTGATATCAACTTTTCCAAAAATAATAAGATCATCAGTAAAAAATAGATAAGAAAGGTTAGGACCATACCTGAACAGTCGAATGTAGGACCAAACGCCTAAACTTACAGAAGAACTGATGCTCTGACCTAACCAATCCATACAAAGAACATAAAGATACGGAGAGAGGGGGCACCTCTGTTTGATACCTCTAACTGGTCCAAACTTCTGAATGGGAACCCCGTTCTAAAGAATTTGTATGGTAGAAATTGTGATAGCAGACATAATGACTTTCCTAAGGAAACCGGGAATATTTGCCACTTGAAAGGATGCGTCAATAAAGTCTCAGCTCACTTGATCATAGGCTTTTTCCAAGTCAATCTTAATAGCCATCCACTTTTTATGTTTGCTCATCATAGAATGAATAACCTATTGGACCACAATAATATTATTCGTAATGTTCCTCTCAGCAATAAAACCAGCTTGCTCTTAACCTATGATTCTTGAAAAAACCACTTTAAACCTGTTAGCAATAATCTTCATAACCAGCTTGTAAAGAACTGAACACAAGCTTATTGGATGGAACTGCGCACCCCTCGGGATTTTGGACCTTAGGGATAAGCACCAGAAGAGTATTATTAAGATCACTATTAATTGTCTCACCATCAAAAAATTTCTTAACCCAATTACAAATACCTTCACCAACCAACTCCCATTGGCTTTGAAAGAAAATAGTGTGAAAACCATCGCTCCCAAGTGCTTTTAGAGATGCCATATCGAACATAACTTGTAACACCCCTAACCCGTATCCGTCGCCGGAATGAGTTATGAGGTATTACAAAAAAAGACATAGCTTAGGCAATCATAGACATACTCAAACATGTAATTCAAATTCAAATCTATTATAAACTTAAATAATCAATCTAATCTTTTTACGAAACAATTTATAAAATATTAATCAACTTGTTTCTTATATTAAATCATAAACAAATAATGTCAACTATATCATTTTGTCACAAATCATATGCACCTATTAAAGTCTTTAAAAAAATAACTTAAATCAATTATTATAAGCATGAAATATCAAAAAGCACATAAACCAAATTTGCATACAAACCATTAAAACCTTATAATACTAAAATCACTATTCATTTGGTCACTTTTATAAACATTAGCCGATTACCATATGCTTTCCTAAACAAAGGCATTTCATTACTAAACCAAGAACAAATACAATACAAATTATTCAATCAAGGATTTCATGCATGAAAATTTTAAAGCATGCATATTCGAATTACATACCATGTTTACCCTAATTCATTTAACTAGTAAATTTTAATTACAAGAAATGTTAAATTTTCCATTTCAAACATAAATAATCTACTATTCTTATGATCATTTTATAAGGCTTTAACCAAATATGAACAATGCCTAATACATGGGTTTCATTCAATGACCATTTCTTTACTAAACTAATTTCTATTATTCAATTATCAAATATCACATGACAAATAATAATCAAATTATTATACCAATTGCCGAATACCAACATTCTTAATATATACTAATAATATTGCACATAACTTGACCAAATCAACTTTTAAATTTATACTTCATTGACACAAGTTAACCAAATATTTATCAAAATCTATACCATTTCAATAAGCAAACCGTATCATAAATCAATATGCAAGGTTTTAACCACACTAAGTGATACACATTTCCAAACATATCAAATCATGTACATTTATAAATCCAATTCACACATCAAATAATATATATATATATATATATATATATGAACATCATTCAAGACAAACGATATTTATACCACATCTCATGATCAATTTCGCAAACCATTCACCTTTCACCAACCACTACAAGCAATAATCACATCTAGCTATACACATATATATTTCATAACCGAATATCCCAAACACATCCAAAACAACCAAACATACTTATGACCGATTTCTTCATACCTCATGCAAAATCATTAACTAATTTCAATATACAACATATAACACATTTTATGTTCATTCATGTTACATAACATATTAATCAAATTAGATTTAAACCATCATTATACCAAAACCAAATTCAAGCATTTAAATAAGCCATTTTTCACATGGCTTTTATACAAAACCAAGGTTCATCATATCAAAACACAATTCAGCCTATACATACCATAATTCAAGTTCGATTATTTAAATACAGAAGCTGTAGATAGTGTGGTGAACTTTGCTGACGATCCCCGAGCTCGTAACTTGAATCCAAAATCTATAAAACAGAGTAAACAAAAACACACAGAGTAAGCTAACTTAGCTTAGTAAGCCTTAAGCAAATTAAACAATTAATGCATAATAACATCTCAATTACTAAATCATTTCAATTAAATAAATCAACTTATGCATTTATAATCACATTTAATTTCAAGCTTTTAATTCCATACATATATAACATATACTTTTATAGAACAATTTCTCCTTGGTCGAATATACATGTATACATCATCAATATATTCTCAAAATTTCAAAACCATATTGTCTTATATAATCGAATATACATATATATTTATAGACATATATTCATCACTCAAACTTTAACATTACATCCATATACAACTATAAGGCCAAATATTTTTCTCATATTAACACATATACTACAACAACTTCATGTATCCTTTTTCATCGCATATCAAGAAATCAATTCACCCTATTTTCAAATAGGTAACCAACTATCACGTACCTGATCGTTTTAGCTCGTTTAACGTATTCAATTACCACGTCAGCATATAGTCTTTTAGGCATAAACTTATAATAATTCACCAACATAAAGCTTGCTAGCCCTAAGCCTATATCTCACACCGGCACAAGGCCTGCTAAACTCAAAGTTTGATTTTATACACTAGCAATAAGCCTGTTAGGCATAAAGCCCGATTTAATTCACTAGCACAAGCCTTGCTAGGCTCGAAGCCTGAATATCTCTATTATAAAGTTGTCTCATAAACAATTCATATATCGAAAATTCCAAATATTCCATATAATTCATACGGACTTTCAAATGTTATAACTCAGTCGAATTAAACTCAAATACATTATTTCCATGCTTAATCATATTCAGCTATCTCTACTATAAATCTATGAATTCCAAATCAACATATTAAACTAATTTACATTCAAAATTAACGATGTTTAATTGCTTAAAGACTTACCTCGGATATCAACGAACAATATTAATTGATTATTCGACTATTTTGGTCTTCCCCCAATCCAAATCTGATTTTCTCTTTTCTTGATCTAAATTGATATAAATTAAAATTATTTAATCAAATTTTCAATCAAATTCATTCAAAAACAAATAAATGGACAAATTGCACTTTTACCCTAGACATTTTACACTTTTAGCAATTTAATCCAAAATTCACAAAACACAAAACAAGCATAATTTGCCCATACCATACTTAGGCCGAATACTCCCAATACACATACAAGTCCTCAAATTTTTTTTATTTCACAATTTAGTCCCTTAATTAAACACTTTGCAATTTAACCCTATTTACTCAATTTTATCAAAATTTCAACACAAAAACTTGTTAATCCATCACATAACTTTTATTTAACATCATCAAACATAAAATTCACCAAGCTATCAACAATGGTAAAACTGAAAATATACATCAAAATCAGAAATTCAAGCATGGGTCGGATAGTACTCAAAGCAACGATCTCAAAAACGTAAAAGTTATCAAAAACCGAAGCAAAACATACCTTAATCTAGCCAAAACTCTTGCCGAAACCTATCTTGGTGTTTTGATTTTATTTCTTTGATATATTCAGCCAAACTAAGATGATAATGACATTATTTTATGTTTTATTTTAACATATAATAACATAAAATCTAATTACCTAATTAACCTTTGTTATAATTCTATAATATCATTTATTCCATGTCCATTGCCGTCCATTTAGCTTAATAGTGGCCTAATTACAACATAAAAGCTTCATATTATAAAAACATTAACAATTCAGTCCTCACACATTAAACTATCAAGTTTTTATTTTACGCGATTAAGCCCTTTTTTTTTTAAATCGGGCAACCAAACGATAAAATTTTAAAACGAAAATTTCGTACACACAAATTCACACATTATAAACACCAAAAATAATTTTAAAAGTATTTTTCTAATTCAGATTCATGGTCCCGAAACCACCGTTTCGATTAGGGTCTAAATTGGGCTGTCACATAACCAATTTTATCTCTTCATCAGAAACAACTCTCCTCAAGAAAACCTCATCATCATAGCTAAGCTTCAGAAAGGAGCTAGGGGTTAAAGCTTTCGTACAAATCAGTACCTCCCCATACAAATTCTGAAAAAATCTAACAGCTTCAGTTTGGAACCACTCATCCTCAAAAATCCATTCACCCTCATCGTTATTTAAAGCAGAAATTTTACTACGATTCCTTTTCTGAACCGTGCAGAAGTGGAAAAATTTAGTGTTCCTATCGCCAAACTGCAACTAATCGCACCTAGCTTTTTATTTCCAAAGAAGCTCATGAAGGACGCATTCCAACTCTTCCTAAATCTGAGTTTCCATCATATTTAAATTCACAGAATAACATCTTTCTAGGGCTTTTTGGACATTATATAACCTTTGCATCAAATACTTCTTTTGGACTCTAATAATACCATAAATAGAATTATTCCAAACTTTAATATATCGGTAAAACTATTCAGGAAATTAGTCATGTTACCTTTAAAACTCCACTTTTCTTTCACAAAATCCAAAAAATTAGGATGCTCTACCTATCTAGCAATGAACTTGAAGGGACGACCTTTGGGCAAGATAACTTTCGAATTAAGTGACAAAAACAGAGGTCTATGATCCAACTTGATTCTCGGGGGATGAATGACTGAGCAATTCAGAAAAGTTCTTAACCGAGAACTATTTCCAATAGCTCTATCCAATCTCTCAAAAAGCCCACCACGATACCAAGTAAATGGAGTCCCCTTGAAACCTAAATCCTGCAAATTAGACACTTCAAGAAAATCATTAAAGAGATGACATCCTTTCCCAACAGTTCTCCCTCTTTTCTTTTCACTCGAATAAAACAAAGCATTAAAATCACCAATAGCCATCCAAGAAGTATCATCTGTTGGAATGACAGAACGAAGTTCCACCCAAAGTTTCCTTATTTTCTGTCTATCGGGACTACCATACACAAAAACAATGATAATAGGTAAAACAGAATCAATTCTAAGAACTCGTATACAAATAAATTGAGAATTATTACATAAAACCTTAATGGAAAGTTGTTCTTTCCATCCCACCCAGATGCCTCTAGAGAATCCAATAGCATCTACCTTGTGAGAACATTGAAAACCCAAACAAGAAATAATCTTATCCGCTTTAAAACCACTTACTCTTGTTTCTAGCAAGCTAACAATATTAGGATTATACTCTCTGTTGTACTAACGAAAAGAAAGAATAAACTTTGGACTTATACATCCCTAGCAATTCCATGAAAAACCCGTTAAGTTCATAATTAATAAATAAAGAATAAAGGAGACCAACTTACTAGTTTGAGCCCAAATGCTCAAGATTCTATATTCCTACCGAGGCTTCTGATCCTTTAATATTTTCTTTGTCAAATTGGTCATTAATAACCTCAATCAAGGTATTCATAGAATCAGACAATGTAACTTGAGCATTCCCAACGGATTTAAAACTATTCCCACCATTACGAATAGTCTTATCCAATTTTTTTCCATTACGGTTTCTTCCAACATTTTCAAAAGATCCATGGCTTTTTGGACTACCCCCAACTTTAATATCGCTTCCAATATTTTTTCTTTTATCAAAAGCAATCCTATTATTGAAAATGACAGTCGTATGCTTCACTGGGTCTAGAAATTTATCATCTAATTTAATCATAATCCTTTCCGAACTTTCAAAAGTGGGATTGTAATTAGAAGTAGTTAAATTATAATCAATTAAGGAGTTAGCAATTTCAACCGAATTGTTTACTAGCCCCAAAAATGTTCTCATTTTGTTCTGTTTTAGTGCTCTGCCCATGCGTCTCCAAGAAAGATCCATCCCCATTAAATGTTTGGCCCTTAGACTGAGTGGACCCATCTATAAAGAGACCTTTCGAAATTTATTATGGACCACCTTTCCTAGTCTGTCAGATCGCAAGGTCCTTAGCAATTTGCCAGACAGCCCACAAGCCTAAGTCGACACTATCTCCTTTTTTCAGCCCATCATTGTTAACCATCGTGGCCCAACTCTTTGGGTTCACAAGAGAAGCATTAATGCCTGCATCATTAACAACAAAATAGGGATCTTTCTCACCTAAAACCTGGCCCAAATTATCAATAACAAGCCCAATTGACCCATCTGTTTTATTATTAAAACCATTCGGTTTTGTCCCTTTAACATTCACACCTATTTTCTTCTTTCCCCAGAATTCGCGCAGACACACCTTCAATATTTTTAATTTCCTTAACAGCACCCCCAAAAATCCTATCTTCTTTCCCTTCCCCCATTAAATCCAAATTCTCCTTCTATTCAACACTGAAAATCTCGACCCCAATCTAGATTTTCCTTGAATCTCTTTCCTCTGATTGCGCATATCACTTTGACCCCTCCGAGCTTTTCGTTTTACCACCATCCACGGCCCAAAAGCAGATCCCCCACCCTCAGTTATCGATTCCGCCAAGTCATTGTTACCATTGACTTTCCCGATACTCTTTTTAGCCACCGGCGAAGGGTATAGGTCTTTCAGATGACCATATTTTCCACAAGAAAAGCTGATGGTCAGTAAAGTTCATACTCGACCATTTGTAGTTCTCCATTCACTATAACTTGGGATATAAGGGCTTTATTGAGATCAACAAAAACAACCATTCTAGCAAAACAGCCTCTTGTTTTGCTGTCAGTATTAAGGTCAAGCTTGACTACATTTCCCACAAAACCTCTAACAGCTTCCAGGATTCTCCGTTTATACATGAAACCCGAGAGTCCCGGTAATCTAATCCAAGCTAACACCATAATCGGGTAAGGTTTCATAGGATTAAAATACTTTGTCCATGGCTGAACAGTGAGGTATTGGCCATATATGAATCCTCAATACTCTGAAATTTGGCTAAGAAATAGCCATTCTCTATATCCATAAGATTGAACGACTTAGATGGTCGCCATAAGCTACTAATCCGGTTGAATAGAGCTATGTAACCAATATTCCTACCCAACAATTTAAACGCCAACGAAGTCTCCATATCCTTGAAAAGGATATGTTGAATACGTTTCAAAAATTCTATCGCCGGGATGCCATTAACCATAGTTTTTTTAACGTCGCCTTCCAAAAATTCAATTTCTCCCTCATTATCCTTACCAGCAAATTGATGCCTCTCACCTTGATTGTGATCCCCTTTCCCAATAAGCATCTACTTCCAAGAGATCTTTGCTGGAGAAACCAAGTCCTTTGATGGCGAGACTACATCCTCTATCATTTCGACATCCGCAATACTGTTGTCTTCCTTAAATCTGACTTTTTTCATTTCCCGATGGACAACCGACCTAGATTTAGAAACATTACCAATTTCCAGAGAAGACATTTTCAGTCGTGTTTACAATTTGATCCACTGTTTTACCTTTTCTTAATCTTTTAAGAAGTGAAATTTGCACGAGATTGCACCGCTAAAAATTTATTTTAAAGGTAAAGATTAAATTATATTTTTTTAAAGGGGTTAAAATATAAACATTAATATATTATGAAATAAATGTTTAAAGGGATTACAAAAGAAATTTACCATCTTAATCATTATATTAACTTAAAAATTCAAAATTTTGAAAGGGCTACTTTTTTATATATCATTTTAGGTGGTGAAGGCCCTTTTGCCTTTTTGTGTCGTCCTTGATTTCATTCTCTTACGTGTTAAAGCCCAAAAGGCCAAAAAATCAACCCTAAACTAAAACCTTTATTTTTTGTTGAACCTCAAAGCAATCCCAACTTCACCTTATTATTATTATTATTATTGTTACTATCAAGCAAGGTACTTTCTCTATCCTTTCATCCCTTTCCGTTTTTATTCTTTTCCTTATTTGTTATCATCAATTTAACTCAATGAAAAACACTCTAATTAGCTCGAGTATGACTCGTATGGCAACATGGGCGAAACTAATGGGGTTGGCAGGGACTTTGGTCTACCTTAAAATTATTTTTTTTTCATTTAGATTTTTTAAATTTTTTAAAATTTTAAATTAATAAAGGTAAAATTATACTTTAACCCCTTAAAAATATAAAAAAATTGATTTAATTCTTTAAAAATTATAAAGATATAGGCTATTAAAATGGTGAAATTGCATTTTTGATATTGTAAAAATTACAATTTAATTTCAGCCCCCTAAAAAATTTTCTAGTCTTGCCCTTGCATGGCAATTAGAGGTGCTCATGGGCCCCAACCCAACAAAAAATTTAGGCCTGTTTCCTAGGCCCGGGCTTGGCCTAAAAAATGGGCTTAAAATTTTGCCCAAGTTCGGCCCAGATAAAAATGCTAAAACCCAGGCCCAGCCCGCTCGTATTAATTTTTTATATTATTTTTATATAATATATATAATACATAAAAAAATACTAGAAACATCAAAATAAATATTTCCCAACAAATTGAAAATAAATTTTCAAAAATATGTATACTTAAATAACACTAAGATATATGTAACTTAACAAGCAAATGCCTTTAAAATAATAACAATATTAACAATAAAACAAGTGTTATACAATATCCAAACAATAACAACAAATTAGTAGTAATATAATAGTGAAATGGTAGCAAAATAAGGAGAAAACAAACAAGAAAATAGCATTTTTTTTTCCTTTTATGTATTTGAGTTGGGCCCAAGCCAAAAATGTCTTACTCGAGGCCCAATCCCTTTTTAAAGCAGGCCTTAATTTTTTTGCCAAACCCACTTTTCGGGCCTATATTTTTTGTGACACATTATATCTGACCCAGTTAGAGGACCCGAATATAAAATGCCACCTTCAAATGCCGTAACAACTATTTTACTATTGTAACAACCCGAATTTTAAGGTTATAAAAAAATGTATTTTCGGGTCTCCGTTTCTGAAAAATGGATTAGTAAATAATTATTAAAAATATTTATGAAGTTAGTCGAGTGGTTAATTAGAGTTTAATTGAGTGAATTTAGCTTAATTAAGAGTAACTAAGAAAAAAAGATTAAATTGAATAAGGGGTAAAAGTTAAATTATAGCTTAAAAGAAAATAAAAAGGACCAAAATGGCAATTATGCCATTTAGCATAAGTGATGCGACATATAAAGTAAAAATCTAAGATTTTTACTTAGATTTTAATTATAAAACATATATTTATTAGTAATAAATTATATTAAATTAATTTATTATAATTATATTATAAGATATTTATATGATAAATAAATTAAATAAAGACAAATGTATGGTAAATAAAATATACAAGTGTAATACATATATTTGTACAATCGTAGTATATTTTATTTAATTGATTTCTATTTAAATAGATTTTTATATGAAATAAATAAAATAAATAAAAGAAAGACAAGTGTATAAAAATGATTTGATACAAGTGTAATAAATATTATACATACATTTGTAATACATATATGTATTTGCTTATTATTTAAGTAAATATTAATGTATTTATTATTATTAAATTGATATTATATGATGAATAAATTAAATAAAGATAAATACGTGGATATGATTTGATACAAGTGTATAAATAAAAATACATACAGTTGTAATATATGTATTTAATTATTAATAGATATTTATTAATTATAAAAGATATTTATAAATTAAATAATTATATTATAAGATTTTTATGTAATAAATAAATTAAAACATGACAAATGTATGATGATGATATGTTACATGTGTAAATATAAGTAGTATTACAATTGTAATAAATATATTTATTATTAAATAGATATTTAATAAGTTATTATATATATATATATATATATATATATATAGTAAATGAAATAAAAGAAAGAAATGAAACAAAAGAGAAAGAAACAGAATAGCAAACGGGAAAAGAAGGAAGAAAAGGGGAAATAAAAAGAAAAGGGAGAATGAGGATTTGGAAGCTTTAAATTTTAATAGGTAAGTCAATTTAGCCCTTTTCACTTAATTTTGATGTTTTAAAAGCTTTAGAACAAAGTTTTGATGAAATTAAATTAATATTTTAAAAGTTATTAGATTTCTAAATATTGTTCATGTTGAATAAAAAGATGAATTAGTGGTTAAATTGATAGAAATTCAAGTTAGAAATGAAATAATGATTGAATTGTAAAGTAATTCATAAGTTTTATGTTGTAGGGACTAAATTGATGAAAATTTGAAATTAGGAAAATATGCTGGAAATTTTATAGTTAAGTATGAGTTTGGACAAAATTTGAATAGAAATGAAGTATGAATTGAGATAGAAAAAGTAAGTGAATTTAGTTAAGATTAAATTGAAATTAAAGTAGAAATTGAATAGAAATTGTATTAATTAGATATAAATTAGTAGTGAATCAATGAATATGAATTGTTTTAATTCCCATAGCTAACGTTGTCTCGGGAAATTTCGGCTAAGCAAGAAAAAATGACAAAGACAATGGGAGTTAGCTCGAGAAATACGGTTTGTATTTCTATAATCCGAACTTAATACTTAAATTGTTGGATTTATTATTTAATATATATATTTATATATACATAGTAGGTGTTTTGAGATGATTATTTGAATTGGATTGAATATTGATTATATTGAATTGATTTATGAATATATATGAATGTTTGAATTGAAATGAATATTGATGTGGAAATTGAATAATAAATATTTGTTATATTGGAAAATATATGTAGTTGGAAGTGTGATGAAATTGATAGAAAATTGTGATTATTGTGAATTGAATATTTATTAGTGAAAAGTGAATGGAATTATATTGAATTGAAAATATATATAGTTAATTAATTAAAATATGAATTAATTGAAAACTGGAAAGTGAATTAAATACCCTATTAACTAGTCGGGCTAGTCGGATATAGTTGGCATGCCATAGGATATGAAAGAGTACGAGTTTTGCCGGCTTACTGATCAGGCACTTATGTGTCGACTACTGTTACTGTTACCGTTACTATTACCGATTCGGCACTTTGTGTGTCGGATGTTGTTACTGTTACTGTTTCAGATTTGTTCCGATGAGGTACTATGTGTACCGTCTTTATTCGCTTCGGATTTGTTCCGATGAGGTACTCGTAATCTTTATTCTTATTCTTTGCTTTTGCTTCGGCCGACAAGGCACTATGTGCCGTACTAGTGTGTTGGTTGGATCCGTGTATCCGTCTAGGTCCGAGTTATGTTAATAGGGGTAAATAAAGGAACTGGAAAGATCGATCATTCTCGAATAATTTAATTGTTCTTTGATATTTGATTTTTTGAATAATTGATCATTCTTGGATAATCGATCAATTGATTGATACTGAATAACAGATTATTATTGAACAATTAATTGTTACCGAATAACTGACTATTACTAAATAAATAATTGTTCTGATTGACTGATCGTTAATGAATATTACTGATTGATTAATTGCTATTGAAAAATAATAAATGATTTTGAATTTAAAGTAGACCAAAACATTGGTTGGAAAGTGAATGTTTGAAAACTCATTGAGTTTGAAAAGTTCAATATATATAAATTAATATGTTTTATAATTGTTTAAGTGTTCGGATTATAGAAATACCACTGAGTGTATACTGAGCGTACGATTTGTATCCGTGCGTAGGTTAAGGCTAGACCGTTGAATCAGCATCCCAGGCCGATCCCGAATTCAATGAGGTAAAGTATGTTGAGTATTAGTAACGGCATGTACCTAGGATGTCTTATGAGAGTCATTTAGGTTGTGAAAGTATTGATAAAATAAGTAAATTGTGGTTGGCAATGATATATAGTATGAATTTGAAATTTGAAAGAAAAATTCGTAGTAATTCTCATTTAGTCCCGAATTGATTTTACTGTTCATATTGGACCGCGAGGGCCCATTAAAGGGATGTCATCTTAAAATTATGATGAGTCTGAACATTTATATTTAATTAATGTCTGTATTGTATTGTACTGATTGGTAATATCTCATAACCCTGTTCCAGCGACGATATGGGATTAGGGGTCGTTACAACTATTTCACTTTATTGAAATGGTAGTGTAGTAATAAATTTATTTTCTTTTAATATTTGACAACATTTCTGCTTATTTTACGAAAAACCCCTGCAAAAAAAATTAGATTTCACATGGTTTATGACGGTTCCAAGGACACTAGAAGCATGCCAAAATCATCCATCCTAAGTCTAACCAATATGCCATAATTGACACTTCAACACATTTTAACGTTACAAAATGATCACATTCATTTATCATTACATCGTTACAAAAGAGATAACTAAACAAAAGACCTTAAACCATCTAGGTACATGCCAAGACCAAAAAGAAATAAACCACCAACATTGAGTCCTGGATTGCCATTGGATGTTGAACTGACAATCTAACAAAAGAGTACCTAATCTGTACACATAACAGAAATTAGAGTCATTTACTGGATAACAAATTAAAAATATTCTTATGATCCGAAACCAAGTTATATTGCAGAATAATCAACAAATCCAAGTTCCATTTAATACCATTCATCAAACTCATTTCTATCCCTATTTCCATTCCATCTCTTTATTTTCCTCATTAACGTGACTCAACTTTAGCCATGTATATAGTTCCAATTAACACTCTAAATTTGGCACCTGGTGCCTGACGGATAAATCTGTATTAATTAATTGTGCCTAGTGCCGGGTAGTAAAATCGACAACGAGTGTGCCTAGCACTGGTCAGTATAACCAACAATAAATGTGCCCTGTGCTGGTTGGTAGGACTGACAAATATGTGTACCCAGCACTGGTCGATATAACCGAAAATAAATACGCGCTAGTTGGTAAAACCGATAAATATGTGTGCCCAGCACTGGTCGGTATAAGTGAACATAAAATGTGTGCTGCATTGGTCGGTAAAATCGACAAATATGTGTGTCTAACACTGGTCGGTATAACTGACAATAAGTGCGCCCTACGCTGGTCGGTAAAATCAACAAATATGTGTGCATAGCACTGGTCGATATGACCGACAATAAATGCGCCCTATGCTGTTCGGTAGAGCTGACAAATATGTGTGAAAACATTTCCAACTCATGTTTTAATTTTATTTGACTAATACACCAAATTATTTCAAGAATTAATTCTTCTTATAAACTCACCAACCAAGTGATATGTATATGGATATAAATGTATCTATAATTAATAACGATAATTGAAATAGTCGGGTCACAGAAACACCAACCATGATCACCGAGTTATTTGCCTTCGATCTTGTCTTTTCCCTTCTTCCTCGAAGGTTTCGGGTTGACGTCAACTACGGATTAAATAAATAGAACACATTAACAATGCACAACCTTTGTATATTATTCAATCAAATCCCTAAAAATTGAGACCAACATAGCTTTCAAACTTAACCCAAAAAATTATCAAACTGGTCTGTAACATTTTAATAAATAAACAATGGTAACATCCTCAATCTCTAACAGTACCAAAAAATAATACATGGGTCAAGTAGCTTATAAAATCAGGACTTTAAAAACGTAAAAGTTACAAGAAACGGACTAATTAAAGGATACCAATTGAAGCTTGAATTTTTGAAAACCTTAACGTTTTCCCCCCGTGCGTCGATGGTTTGAGGGTGAAGAAACAACCTGTTTCTATTTTACCCACCCCACCAAGTAAACCTTTTTATTTTATTTTATAAAGTTTCTTTTCATTTTCATTTTTTTTTCATTTTCATTTTTCATTTTAATTGGTCACACGTATATAATATATATTAAACAGTTAAACAATTTAATTTAGTGGTTAAATTGCCACTTTAGTCCATTTATTAATTTCTAATTATAATCCTTTTATAAATTACACTTTTACCTCTTATGCAATTTAGTTACTGTACTTAAATTAAACACTAAGTACACGAAATTACCTAACCAAAATTTAATCTATCTAAAAATTTAACTCTGTAAACATTTATAAATATTATTTACGAGATTAGTTTATGGAAACGGGATCTCAGAATCGTAAATTTCAACTCCACTGACTTTAGTATCATAACCTTTGCACCTTAATTTACTATCAATTAAGCAAATTTACTAGACTAACTTTAATAGGTTTCTATACTAGTCTCATAAATATTAAATATTATCATCTATGAACACATTTTAGGAAAATGACATTTTAGAACTGTAGATTTTGACGCATTGGAAATCGGGTCATTACATTTTTGCCCAAACCCTCCCACTTTTTGGGCGGACCTTCAGGTTGGGCCACCTGTCTAATGGCAATAGCAATACCCAATGGTGGAAAAAATAAGGTGGTTTCCTTCACCATCTATCATGCCAAGCTAACCCTAGACAATATCATGATAGCCTCATTAGGAAAGTTCCTCTAGGAATATGTTAAAGTTAGTGACAAATCCAGTATTGTCAGTGACGTCGTCACTACATACTGCAACAAGCATAAGATCAACGTGTCAAGCGACCATAACTTTTCCAAATGGTACCACATCTCTTAAATCTTGAAAATAGTTTGAATTGAATTTTATGAAGCAATGTACCTTGTTTATTACTCATATAACTTTACCTTTTTAATGGGTTGCCTGAGTGTTTGAGACATTTGATTTTTGAAGTTGATGAGTTTCTTTAAAAATTGTGTATGGTTTTTTTAGGTACATTACTTGACAAAGAACTACTTGAAGAAAAATAATGTAAATGATTGGCTTCGGGTGGTCGCTTCAAACAGCGCTCGTAATATTTATGTAACAACTCGTTTTCTAGTGGTGTCAGAAACAGCGATTTTGGGATCGCAATTCTGACGTGTCAGCCCGTAAATATTAATTATTTAATATTTATGAGGTCATTAGTGTTGTATTAAAATTTGGTTAAGAAATTTTAACGTTTAGATAGTTAATTAAATAAAAAGGACTAAATAGTAAAAAATACAAAAGTCAATTGTTATTAATGTTTTAGTGCCAATTGAGTATTTATGTAAAATAGAATGGTTTAATATGGCAATTAAGCCATTTCTTTATTTAGTGGACGGTAGGTTTATAAAATTTGATTAAAAATATATTAGTAATGATATTTTTGTAATTAGTGTAAAATTAAACAAAAGAAAATGTAAGAATGGTCACCATCTTCATTTTATTTTTGGCTTGAAACCAAATGCCATTGTTGGAGAGAAGAAGGAAGCTTCGGTTTGCTATTTTTCCTTACATGTAAGTCCATTTGTCACTTTTTTTCATGAATTTGTGCTTTTGAGATCGTTTTAGATTAATTTAGCTAAATTGGGGGTTAAATTGTAAAACTGCCAAAGTTTTAAAAATTCTTCATTGTTGTTTTTGAAGCTTACTTAATGTTTATGATTAAGGTTGAAGGTTAATTGAGGAATTTGAACTATTTTGTAAAGTAAATTTGAATAATTTTGAGTTTAGGGAGTAAATTGATAAAAATGTGAAATTGGAAGGATTTTATTGAAAAAAATTTTAGAATTAAGGAAATTTTTATAAAGGTCGGTAAAAATTTAGTATATGAAGAAATTTTGAAAATAAGCTCGTTTTAATATTAAGGATTAAATTGTATAAAATGTAAAAGTTTGGGGTAAATGTGAAAAATTATAAATAGGAAGTCATATATACTAAATTGAATATTATACGAAATTGAAGCTAATAATTGAAATAAACTATTTTATAGATCAAGAACAAGTAGATAATCGTGGAAAATGGAAAGTTACTGAATAGTCCTTAAACTTTCATTATCTCTGCAATTTAGCCCTGGTAAGTTCATACGATTTAGTTTTATATAAATTGACATGTTATATTAATTACGAGTTGAGATTGTTGGATATGCTGATATAATTGAATTGTAATAAATTGATGTGAATCAAGAAAGTAATTGATTTGAACATTGTTATTCGATGTTATATTGAGCCAGATGAACGTAGAATGATACAATTGGCATGCCAATAGATTTTATTGCGCGCGGTACGGGTTTAACTTGTGATGAGATGGTGACTATTAAATTATTACTATCCATTAAATATACCGAAGTCCAACATTTGTTGCGGACTATTGTGTTATATTTACAGTGATTTAGGTGTGTTACCGGGGATGGATGTAAAGCCTTCGGGCTTGGCAGTTGGTGCTCAGGTGTGTTATCGGTTGGTTTGGCTTGTTTGAGCATTCTGTTGTGTTCTAGATGGTTAACTGCATATCTGAATCTATTATATCGTTCATCGGGCAGGTTTACAATGATTATATGATTCGTTATTCAATCTTATAAATGTCTATATGAGCTTTTGAATGTATAAAATAAGTTGGTATTGAATGATCTAGTTAATTGATCAGATTATACAATATGTGTATAAACATAAAAACTCACCTGTTGAATAGTTGTGGTTGACAGGATTATTGTTTATTAAATATTATTGTGTGATTGATATGTTTATAAGGTAAGTGATGGGCGTCAAAACCACCAAATATAAATTCCTACACTTTAACTTAATTAAATAGTAGTATAGAGTAGTAGGGTCGATCCCACAGGGACTGGGATTCCTAATTTTCCTATTTTCATGACTAGATTTCTAAGTCTAAGTAGTTGTCGTGCGCTCAACCTGTGCGTGCAGAGCTGTAAAATAAACAAAAAGGGGGAATTTAGTTGATAAAGAAAAATAAAATAAACAAATATATAATATAATAAAATAAAAACAGAATTATGATTGCAAAATAAAATTAAGTGAATTAAATTAAATCAATGAATTAAATATATTAAAGCTTAGCCTCAGCCTCGGTACATTCCGAGCTCAAACCGATCCTTGAAAAATAGAAATTTCCCTTCCAAATGATAAGTTGGTTATAGCGATCAAGGACACCTCAACAACCGACTTTTCCTTATGTAGTCGGTTCCTGTGCAACTTGTAAACCAAACCTTGCTGAATTTCTAACCATCTAACTCGTGCTTTAATTTAAGATTTCAACAGCCTTGCAATGTAGAAAGCCCAACTCAAATTAACGGCCTCAATCGTGTGAGTCGTTTAAATCCGATCACTATCTCCTTTGACGAAATCCAACTAGCTTTTTCCAATTAAACATGCCAATTTGTTTGAGGGAAGTCAAACTTGGCAGACGATCGTCTTGTTTTCCCAACTGTATGCCAAAAAACTTCAACCCAACGCGCGCTTTTTGAATTGAAATTGAAATAACTTTAAGCGGAAATTGTGACTATACCATATACTAGAGAGATATCGAATACCATGTTGAAAGGTTTTTTTAGTGCTTGTTCATATCTCACGATTTTTTTTTGGGATGATAACCGTGCTAAAGCTAAAAGAAAATTAGTTAAGCATGAAATTAATCATGCTTTGTTGGTTTATGGAAGGAATTAAATGGTAATGATGAATGGTGGAAATGATAAAGGACTTGGGAAGCAATTTAACAAAAATAATAGAATGGACAAAAATGGCAGAATGCTTTTATTTCTCTTGACACGTGAAAAGAGTGAAAAGAGAAAAAAAAAAAAGCAGATTGTATTTTCTTTATTTTTCAGTGTATTTTCCAAAGGCTTGTAACAGTCTGATTTTAGCAAAATCGAAATAGTAGTTTCGGAACCATAAATCCGAAGTCGTAAAAAATTATCTTAATATTATTTTTGGTGTTTACAACATGTTAATTGATTTGTGTGAAAATTTTGTGATTTAATTTTACCGATTGGTTAGTTAATTTGATAAAAGGACTTAATAGCGTAAAATGCAAAAGTGGCTTTCTATTTGTTAAAGTATTTAGTTGTTATGGTTTATTAAATATGAGGTCCTTGAGATGTTATTAGACCATAGTTAGTGGAGTATTACATAAATGGCCATCCATTATATGAATTTTAAATGTTTTCATTAATGGCAAATCAGTAATTTGTAAATAATGTTATTAAATTAAAATAAAACAACATTTTGTTCATCTTTTCTTCACTATTGCCAAAATTTAAAGGTGAAAAACACCATTTTTGAGCAAGCTAGGTTCAGCCTTTGTCTTCTTTGATTTAGGTATGTAATTTGTTCAGTTTTTGATAATTTTTACAATTTTTGATATCGTTGCTTCAAATACTAGCTAGTCCATGCTTGAATTTTTGAATTGGTTGTGGATTTTGTGATTTGCTATTGTTGAGAGCTTGAGATTTTTGTTGTTTGATGATGAAAAATAATTATATGTTGTTAGATTATCATGTTTAATAAAGTGATTTTTGATAAAAATGTGTATTAAGGATTAAATTGAGAAATTTGTAAATCGAGGGGTCAAAATGTGAAACAAATGAAATAAATGGGCTGCTAGGGACCTAAGTAAAATTTGGCTATGCTTGGGTGTGGTGAAATTTTGAATATTTTGTGTTTTGTGAAATAGGGACTAAATTGTGAAAAATGTGAAATGTTAGGGGCTAAAGTGCAATTTGCCCATTTATGTGTTTTTGGATGAATTTGAATAAATGTATGATTAAACAAGTTAAATTTGTATTAATTTAGATCAAGAAAAGAGGAAATCGAATTTGGATTGGGGGAAATCAAAAGTTGTCGAATAGTCATCCTGGTCTGTTCGTCTCCGTATAGGGTAAGTTCGTAAGTGAATAAATGATGTTAAATTGAATGTATTTATTTTGTACATAGCTGAATTGAATTGTATGTATGTATAACTACATTGCCGAATTGAATTTTGCATGGAATGATTTGTTACAAGCATGAATCGATCGAATTATGACGTCCGAAAGCCCCGTACAAACTATAGGAATAGTTAGGATACATATGTCATGACATAGGATTCCGGTATGTGATTTCATGTAAGACCACGTCTGGGACGTTGGCATCGATTTGAGGTTTACATGTAAGACCATGTATGGGACATTGGCATTGTATATGATTTCGTGTAAGACCCTGTCTAGGACAGTGGCATCGATATTTAATTACATGTAAGACCTCGTCTGGGACGTTGGCATTGTACGAGATTTTCGATCTATCTGAGTATCTTTATTAATTCCAAATGGCTTAGCGGGCAATGTCGAGTTAAGATCGAATGTGAAATCGAGCTAAATGGTTCATGTTCGTATGAAGTTAAATGTTCATGAAAATAAGGTAAGTATAGTACTTGAGATGATGATATAATTATGCATGTTAAATGTTCATGAAAATAAGGTAAGTATAGTACTTGAGATGATGATATAATTATGCATGTTAAAAGAGTGATTTATGTATGCATGAGATAGTTTATATTCGGCCAAGTTGAAATTATAATGCTAATGTTCATTTGATTTTTATTTGCTTATGACTTACTAAGCTATCCAAGCTTACTCTGTGTGTGTTCAATTGATGTTTTATAGATTTTGGAAGCTAGCTACGTGCTCGAGGATCGTCAATGAAATCTATCACACTATCGATCGCTATTTCGGTATTTTTAAAAGCTTGAACTTCGAACCTATGGCATGTATAGGCTAGCATTTGTTTTGGTTGGTCTTGAAATTTGTATATATTATGTGTGTGTTAAACTTGATATATGGATGATGAATGTGTTTCGGTTGTGACTTATTATTGATTTATTTAGGATGTATAATTTTTCTTGTGAATTGGCTTGGAGATGGTAAATGATGTGCATTTATATTCAGCTAGTGATGGTAAAACATATGCATATGCCTATGACACGTTTGCTTGTGGTTCGGTATTTAAAGGTCAAGTTGCTAGTGCAATGATTGATTACTAAATGTGTTGTATATGTGGTAGTAAATTCGACTTTGGTATGTGGTTTATTTTGGTAAGCATGTGATTTGATAATGGTGTGACCGATTGAGGTTAGATTTGATGATCGAATAAATGATTAATTAATAGGTTGAAATATGAAGTTTAGGCATATTATTATATATGGGAATTAGGTGTACATTGATATGTTATTTGTGTTCAAAAGTTTAAATGGGACTATAGTGAATTGCGCATGAGTTGGTAATAATTACAATTGTGTGTGGTTATTTGGTGTGCTTGTTTATGTTTTATATGTTAGCATGCCTATTCTGCCGTGTGGATAGTTTAACTTTGATCATTGTGCATAACATGTGAATTGGCATATTCATTAATTAGTTAATGGAATGGGATAGTATTGATTCGGTATTTGTGCTTAGAAATGGCTTTTGTTTTTAGGGTAATAAGCGCATAATATAATAGCATTATGGGTATGTTCGGCCATGTTGTAAGGTTAACTAATACCGCACATGTTAAAGAATATTATGTCGTGTAAAATGGGTTGATATAGTTTAATATAAAATAGTGCATAGATGTGCAAAATGGTATGATTAGATTTTTTTTAAAACCTAGGAAGGAAATTGTACTAAAAGATGTTTCAATGTATGTTTGGTATATGGAATAAAAAATACTTGTTTATGAGCTAGGTATTCGAATGCCATGAAAATGATGGCCATATGGTTTGAATGTTATAATTAATAAGCAAGTATAATATGGCCTTGATGCATGTTAGTTGGTTCGAAATTTGGATTTGATAATTGATTTCGAGATGGTTGAGTTATGATGCAGGGTTCACATATGTGTGAAGTTGCTAGTGAAACATGACTTGTTTTGGTTGGTTACGTAATTAATATGTGTGGATTTGATTTATATGATTGAGCTACTGGTTACTATTCGAGTTTAACATTCTCGTGATTGAGTAGAGAAAATTTTTGTGCTTGATTTTAATTGAAAGACTGTTCTGAACTATGTCTTGGTTGGTAATACCTCGTAACTCTAATCCGGCGACGGATACGGGTTAAGAGTGTTACAAGGCCTTTATATACATTCCATATACTAAAATTAGCCTAATTCATCTAACAACCAACCCATTAAAATATGATTTTTATCATTTTTTTTCTAAATCTAGCATTTACAAAGTCAAATAAAATCTAATCAGCCATAAATTTCTCAAAAATTTTAATTCAACCCCCTTTTATTGCTTATGGTCCAATTTAGCCTGATTTGCTTTCTAACTCGAATTTTGACACTCAAATTGCATACCTGATCAAATTAAACATAAATTACATACTAAGTAGCAAGAATTTACCAAAATTGGGTGCGTTAAACATACAAATCCAACCTGTTATAAGTAAGTTTATTGTTTCAACCATTGAACTTATTAAGCTCTATAATAGCTTACTCATGTCATTTTCCTGTTTATTTGTAGATTTCATTTTGTGGAATCGGGGGATCGGATCAACCTGAAGATCACACTATCTAGATGCTTATTGTTAGTCTTTGTCATATTCACTTTTGGGTTATATGGCATGTATTAAGTGTGTTATGTGTATGTTTTGGATAATGACTTCATGTGTTGTATCTTTGGTTGATATAAGATTAGTTGAGCTTGTTTGTGTATGTACCTTGAGTTTTATGCATGTAAATGTCCATGTAAAGTTGTTTTGGCTATTTGACAGAGACCTTATGAAAGTGTTTGAAAAATGGTAAGATTGAATGTGAATGGATTTGATGAAATGGTAAGTTTGACATGAGTTTTATATATGGATTTAAAAACTGGAATGCAACTTAGTTGGTGTGATATATGGATAGATTTGGTAATTGAATTGTGGTGTCAATGAAGGTACATTGGTTAGGCACTTAAGTTGTAGGTTTCAATATGTTTTAAGCCCATTTGAATATGTTTTTGAGGTGTGGAAATGGTTGGTTTTGAGTTAGCTTGGAATCTAATGTTTGGTTGAAAATTTGTCTTATTTTGAGAGCTTTTTAAGGTGCACACAACCTAGGACACGAGCTGTCACATGGCCATGTCCTTGAGCCACACAGTTTGGGCTTTGTCACACGGCCTAACCATATGACCGTGTGACCCATATTTCTAAAATTTTCTGTTTTGTTTCAAGTTAGTCCATGATTATTTCCAAACTACTTTTAAGGCCCCATAAGCTCGATTTAAGGCCCGTAAATATATTTATGCTATGAATGAAATTTAAAATTGAATGTTGTTGTTTAAATTAATAAATGAATGGTTTGATAATGTTAATTGTTTTGATATGTATTGTAATACTCTATAACCTTAATCCGATGACGGAGACAGGTCAGAGGTGTTACAATTTATCAACTTTAAAACTTCAATATTATTGAAAATGAGGGCGAGAAGGAAGAATGAAGAATTATTTTCATTTTTTTATTTTTTTCTCTAGTTAGCTATCAATTTACTAGTTTTAGGTATCAGGTGTCAAATATTTTGACTTCTTTTGGTTGTTTCTGTTAGGACCATTGATGTTCATTAATGTTTTGATCCTTATCTAAACAACTTCTTGGTTTGTCTATTCACTCACTTGTTCAAACATATGTCTAGACAACCCTTTATACAGAAGTCTAGACATTATTTCAGGATAGCCTGTTGGTTTATGTTGTTGGCTTTTTTACTTGGACCTCTATGATTGTTTTCTCTATAAGCAAATGATCATTATAAGATGTTTTATCTTCTCCTAAATGACGTTGGTTAAATTTGGGTAAAGAAAAGAAAGACGAATCAAGTTACGTCATCCTTATCATTTTGCTTAGGGATCAAGCTTGCTATTTTACTTGGACTTGAAGACTTTATAATCATAATGATTTATCTTGGATAATATCTCTTTTTAAATGATATCAAATTTAGCTCATTGAAGAATCTTGAAGATCAACTTATCTTATCCTTTAAGCTATTTTAGGGTTTAAGATTTTTAGAGAGATTTGTTATTGGATTTTAGCCCCTTTTATTTTTATGATCGAGCGCTTCTTACCTTTAAAATTAGTAAATATATTGGAGATTATTGGTTGTTTACTGGATGAGATATAGCATTGTTAAGGAATTAGTTACCAGAGGATATTTTGGAGAGATTGCAGATGCTACCTCCAATTTACTTCAGCCTAGCCTGATGAAATTATTTGGAGTAAAAGCTTGACTCTTATTTTCTCTATGAAATTAGCATATGATTCTCTTATTGAATTGAAAGGTAACGAGTATTCTTTTGTTAAAATTGTTTGGCGAATTTAGTGACAACCTCACATTCAATACTTTCTTTGGTTAGCTTGGCGGGATAGAATTATGATGAATACTAACCGTAAATTTTGGAGCCTCACCCTTGTTGAAAACATCATTGTGTATGGTGTGGCTATTGAGAGCTCATTGCATGTTCTCCACAACTACCCTGTGGCTAAGGAAGTATAGATTACTTTTTTGGTTACAATTCAGGTATGAAATTCTTTTCATGTGATCATGAGTCTTGGTTTCTTCTTAATTTATCTACGTATAGTAAAAAGAGGCTCGTGTTCTCTTTTTTTTTTTTGCTAGTGTTTATGGAAGAAGAGGAACGAGTTTTGTTTTATTGGTAGGATGTTGACTGTTGACAATAAGCTAGTTATTTTGTATTGAGGTTTGCATGATTGGGATAGTTCTTATACTGGTAGTGTCGCAAAAACAAGAACTGAGATCTTTTTTGGGTAGGAGAAGCCAGGTGGTTGTTGCATGAAGCTCAATGTGGATGGAATTTGTCAGTTGTCTGAGTCTGCTTCTAGTGTTAGTCGACTTGTAGGTGTTGATGGTGTGCTAAGGAACAACGACAGCACTTGGCTTGATAGTTTTTAGGCATAATGTGGGGATTGTGGTATCGATTTTGCTAAACTTTAAGGGCTTTATCAATGCATTCTTATGACATGGAGTAAAGGGTATAAAGATGTTTCTGTTGAGTCAGATTCCCTTTCGTCTATTTTGATGATTAAGTTAGGCATTAGTGTCATGCATCCTTTCTTTTGTCTAGTCTCGGTTATTAGGGTACTTTTGAATTGGGATTGGAGTTGTAGTCTAAATTATGTTCCTCGATAAAGGAATTCTATGGCAAATTATTTAGCTAAGGCGAGCTTAAATATGGTTGTTAATTTTACTTTTCTTGACCAACCTCCTCGAGGTGTCGTACACCTAATGAAGGCAAATTTGTAGATGGTCGTTTTCGCGAGACTTGTTGCTTTAACTTGATTAGGGCTTTAGCCATCTTTTATAACAAATTCTTTGTAATGACAAGTTATTTTAACTAATTACTTAATATTTTTCTATTGGTTGAATATCGCACATGCAAGTATACGTATCGTGACAAGTAGTATAAAAATATCGATTTCACAGAAAGCTATTACTAATTATAAGTTGATCACCAAATATCATTCTAATACCTATCCAAATAAATCAAAAATATAATTTTCTCAAATAAAAAAAAATAAGCAACACAAATTAAATCGAAATGATCAATCAATAATAAAAACTTAGGATTACAATTTCATCCAATGTTCCATCTCCGCCCAATTTACTCTAATAGAGTTGATTACTAACCTAAGATACTAAAATTCCCTTAATTCTTTTCTAAGCAATTAAGGAACTAATTTAATCTAACTATTTAGCAAATAACTTAGACCAAATTGATTAAGAATAAACCTCAATTATGACTACTCAATGTAATTAGGTATATTCTTATCCTAATAATGAATTGCAGATTGACCCATCTAATTTAAACCAAAAGTTATTCATTCTAAACGTAAAATGAACAAAACGAAAAATCTTTTTCCGATTTCTTTAGGTTTTGTCAGACTAGTAGTTGGCTGATGATTATCAATCAAGAATGAAAATGAATAAATAATCAATTCTCTATTAAGAATAAAGAGAGATGGAAAAAAAAATTCAATTAACTAAACATGGAATCCATGCTATCCTAGATTGAAAACTTAGTTCATGGAAAAACTAAAAAAACATCTTCAAATAAAAGAAAGAATTAGTCATAGAAAAAGGAAACATGAAGAAAATCGATGGAGAAACTCAATCTTCTTGATGAAATCCATCTATTCTTGATGCGTGAAGGCTTTGGGGGCTTCTCCTCTTTTTTCTCCTATCCTTTCTTTTGAGTTATGGTCTCATTTTTCCCTTTTTATGACCCCTAAAAATTGTAACTCTTAAAAACTATTCAGGTATGTGCGCTGCTCCAGCATACAATCTTTTCGCTGGAAAGGAAAGTTGTCTATCTACTTTCGTTGGGGTGGAAAAACCTTTTACTGGATTAAAAAGCCAACATTTTCCTATACTTTGTTGGACTTGCACTGGATAAGAATACTTGAAAATAAGTTCGATTTAACACTAATAATATATAATTAACTAAAACATAAATAAAATAAAATTCCTAAAATATACTAAAATTAACTTATAAAATAAACTAAAATCCTACTAAAATACAATTAACTCTAAGATATTAGAGTTATCAATTTTTCACTTTTTTATTTTCTTTACTTTTAAAATATTATTTTGTTCTCTCAATTATATTTCAAAATTAATAGAATTTTACTACAAATTAGATTATTCCTCATGTAATTAGTTTAAAATATATATTATTTAATAAATTTTAAAATAAACACGTAAATCACGTGTAACACACATGACTTAAGAACTATTGATAACAAATGATAGTGATTCAATAATCTAATCATGAATTTCACTCTTTTATTTCATAAAATTTGAGATTATCATAATCTAGTTGGTAAAAGTACCATGGGGGTTCCTATACTAAGAGTTAGATTGCACTTTATCCCCCTCTACTAAAAAAAGGGCAAATTAAATCACTTTACGTTATATTAAAGAGTTAATTAGTTTTTTTCTGTTTAAAAATTTCGTCCACTTCTACCATTAAAAACTATCATGGTTGATGGAATAACTAGACAACCATATATGGCATGCTACGTGTAGCTCATGCTAACATACAATGACCAATTTTTAATAGTAAAATGGATAAAATTTTTAATAAAATAACCAATTTACTCTTTGATCTAATGTACAGGAACTAAATTGCCCATTTTTCTAGTAGAGAGGACAAAATGCATTATGACTCCTAGTACAAAGACTTAACAATACTTCTACTTAATTTGGTCTTTTTACTTTATTAAATTTCACCATAAGGGTATAACTAACAGGCGAGCGGGCAAGGACCTGTCATATTGCATTTTGCCCTCTCTTTGAGTTGCGAATAAAATTTGTCCATGATTATTTCAAAAAGAAAAACAACATTTTCTCAATGTATAATGAAAGATCTATCAAAGCCCGCAATTGTCTCTCTCATTAACAAAAATCTAGTGTTTTCTAAAAAATTTCTTATTTAATTGGTGTCACCCATCAATCGGGTCTCTACCCAATTAAGAAACTACTAAAAAAATTATTTTATTTACAAAATTATGTAATTATGAAGGTGTTTTTATTTTTTGTTTTTATATATTTTTATAAATCAATAAAAAAATTTCCAAATAAAAACCTTATGATGCATATAAAACTTTTGTATTTACCACTTCAATCAAAACAATTTTTAATTTTATATAAAATTGTAATAAATATATTTGTTATATAAATTTCTTAACGAGGCGAAGTAGAAGTAAAAATTTATGATTCACTATATTTCTACATTCCTTTTTCTAACCGACACAAATCACATTAACTTTGACTCACGCACAATAAATCAATACTAATGCAATGATTATTAACAAGTATTTTGTGAAATGATAAAATATATTAAAATTTTAAAGTAAAGAATTAAGCTCAACTCTGATATTATTAAAAAAAAAAAAGATTGTTATCATGAATTAAATTTTATAAAATTATTAAAATGAAAATGAAAATGAAAATGAAAATGAAAATAAAGCTACCGTTAATAAAATAAGTGGAAAGCCTTTCATAGCAATTTCAACTTCTGCAATTAATTCGTTTTTTAGTAACTTATATGCGAATTTGAAATTAATGTGAATTAAATACTTAAATTATAATTTTTTTTTAGGGTTCTAATAAATATTCAGTCAACCATAATATATGGACCGCTTTAGCATTTTAATGGGTAGTTAATACTGCTAGCAATTTTCAAATTATCATACCAAGTTAAGGTAAATTAACCCTTGCTTCATTGTTCATTGATTTCAATCTTTAGGTGCCATTAGGCATCAAAATCTAGGTTGACCAATGCGCCCATTCAAAGATTGTTAAATCAATAAATAAATTACAACATTAGTTGGTTAAGTTTATAAACAAAAAGGTAAACTAAAAATATTAACATCTCATCTTTTGTATATCAAGATTACATAAAAGGAAGCAGCATGACTCAGTAAATCAACTCAACATCTGAGGCTTTTGCTTATCGACACTGACCCCAAAACAATCTTAAAATTTTGAGAAAAAGAAAAACAGATGACCATATTCAATCATCTCGAGTCATGTAAGAGAGGACACTGCTAACTGCTTAAAAGAATAAAGCCATCATTAATCATTTGGTTCTTGATTAAATACATGACAAAATTCACTCAAAGGCTGTAGCATCTCTAGTTTGATAGGGACTGCAATGGCAGAAACCAACTAAAACGATGCAATCCTTTAAAAGATGTCAATATGCAACTCATCCACTGCAATGTGTTCATGAAATGTTTAAAACATCAAAATAAAGCAAAGCAGGTTGTCAAAGTTGAATGTTTAGCAGCCATCCATCTAAGGTCTCATAACGTTAATACAAATTACATAATCCATAGTCCATCGCCAGCTACCATTACTTAAGCTTAATTCAACCCATGATCAAGCCAAATAAATGATCTTTGCAGACACCCAACTTCTAAATTGGACTTCAATGGCATGACAGTCATTTAAGAAGCATGGCCATTGGCCCAACACCCGACAGTAACGCCACAACTTGGTTCCTTGAGGGAAGTAATACACAAGAGAACTCACTTGAGGGAAGGAAACAAGTGGACCAGCGCAGGCATGTCGTAACTCAGAATTCATAGCCTTACGGTCACACATGCTTCGATAGAGATTACCTATTTCACAAAAAGAATGGCAACCTTTGAAAAGGATGATTTGAGTAGGTAGCAGTGTCCATAAAAATATATATGGCATAGATGCATACCGGATCTTGAGAAGAAATAGAGAAAAATGTGGAAATCTGAAATTGAGTGCATGGCAGTGAGAGTACCGGTGAAGGAGGGGAGGGGAGTGAAGTGGGAAGGAATAAAATTTTCAACGGCAATTCAGGAAAAAAAATTTCAAGATATTTTCTTTAATTATATTATAATTTGAACTTATTTGATTCTTTTTAATAGTATAGGGATTAAATTGGTTCATTTAATAATAGGGGACTAATTTGATACAATACTTATAATACAAGGACCTCCTATGTAACACCCCAAATTCGGTCTAAACATTATGACGGAATTCGAGAGTGTTATGAAGAAGGGTTATGAACCCAATGGTACTTCGATAAAACAAGGTTTAGTTAATTGATAAAACGTCTAAGTTTTATAAAACATATTCATTTATATATATTTCTAAAACTGTTACAAGTTGTTCTTTAAAGTTAATCAATTATTTTGCAGCGTAAGTTTGAAAATCCTTTAAAACAAAACCATATTCGTGTTTTCAAAAAATAACATTTGTTCGCGTAAAATCGATATTTTTTCAAATCATCGCAATTTAGAAATTGTAACGCAATCAACCCAAAAGTTCAAACCAACAGTTCAAAAAGTCCAAAGAGCCTAAATATTACAAAACCCTCACGAAAATTGGAAATCTCAATAAAACCGTTAATTAATAATAATAAGAACAGTTCCCACCAAGTGGTCACCGCTAAGCTTCCGTCGCACCGACTCGCCTATGTCTGTGAATTACCTTAACAGAACAAACAACAAGTGTGAGTTTTCATAAACTCAGTGTGTAACCCAACAGAAATAGCCATGCAACATACACAGAATTTCATGTACAGTCAGATACTGATTCGGACATAAGTCCATAACAGATACAAATATCAAAATCAGATAAACAAAACTGATATATAGAACCCTACCCCCATCCACTACACACCACCTCCGACCATCCCATCACACCATGTGGGGTTAAAAACTCCTACCCATCCTAACACACCATAAAGTGTCGATGTGACACATAACAAAATAATATGCAGTCATGCTGCTAGAATATAGGCGAAAGATCGTCGTACAGATCACTTCCTCCTCATATGCAAATCCCACCCCAAACAAAATACATAATTAACAGAATTAGCATGCTCGTATTCAGATATCATTTATACTCAAACAAAACAGTCTGACATACCTATCAGTGTCCTACTTAGTTTAGACTATCAGAATATCATATCACATGAGTTAGGTGTAGTAGCTCGATTTAAGGCCTAGTTAGAACAGTGGTCTCGGGACCACAAATATGAAGTTAGAAAATTTATTTTTATTATTCTGAGGTTATAGTAAGATTTCATTAGTGCATGAAAATTTTAGTAAGTTAATTTTGACGTTTGAGAGCTCAATTGCGTAAAAGGACTAAATCGCATAAAAGGCAAAAGTTACATTTAGTACGCAAATGTGTTATACAGCTAGAGAATTAAAATTTGAAGTATTTAAAGGGCAATTAGACCCATTTTAGGGTGCTTGGCAAGCCATTGAGTCAAAGGGGGGACAAAACTTTTATATTTGGTGAGTCAGGTGGCATATTTTGACTAAAATAGAAATAAATCAAGAAAGGATGATATCATCCCTTTTTCATCTTCTTTCTCTATCGAAAATCAGCCATTGAAGGTGTTTTTAAGAGCTTAAAATTTTCAGCAACTTAAAGCACTCACAAGTAAGTGATTTCCATACCCTTTGTTGAAGATTTTTTGCATTTTTGAGACCCTTGAAGCATGAGCTTTCAAATGAGGGGTCTAGGTTGCAAAGTGATTAAGAGTTTTGAGTTTTGCCATGAATGGATTTATGATATTTACTGAGTTTTTATGGAAGAATATGAGTCTTAGAAGAGTTCTAAACAACTTTTGTGAAGGGTGTTAGCATCAAAACACCTAAAGGGGCTATTTTGCATAAGTTGCAAAATAGGTGATAAATGTGTGAAATAGCAAGAATTTGGAGTTTCTATAAGAGTCAAAGAGGTTTGGATAGCCTTAAGAAATAAATAAATTTGATAAAAATCGAATTTCGAGCATAGGGGCAAAATGGTCATTTTACCAAGGTCTAGGGGCAAAATGGTTATTTTACCAAATAAGTGAATTTATGAATTCCTAATTGTATTTAGTGATTAAATAAGGGTATTTTGTAGTTATAGATCAAGTTTTGCCAAACCCGAGCCTAGACTGGAGGAAAGCCAAGCAAATCAACTAAATCAACTAGTCGAATACATTTTGTAAACCAAGGTAAGTTGTATGTAAATAATATAACTACATTGTTAATACGTGTTTTCAAATTGTCATTGAATTGATAAAGCATGAATTGCTAGATTGTGAATTGAGAATGCATAGTAATAATTGAAATAGTAGAAAGATTCTATTGGAACCCTAGGAAACAAACCGGATATTCGTGCCTTAACATTCAGATTACTTGTGTGCCAATGTAAGACATGTCTGGGACATGCATCGGCCACATTATGAGTGCCAGTGTAAGACCATGTCTGGGACATGGCATCGGCGTAAAGATGAGTGCTAGTGTAAGACCATGTCTGGGACATGCATCGGCCTCGACGATGATAGCCAGTGTAAAACATGTCTGGGACATGCATCGGCTAAGAGTTGTGCTAGTGTAAAACATGTTTGGGACATGCATCAACACGTATATACGAGAGCTAGTATAAGACCATGTCTGGGACATGGCATCGGCCTCAATGATGATAGCTAGTGTAAGACCATATCTGGGACATGGCATCGGTAACTTATCCCATGTTTGAGGCTTACAGAATATCCGGTAGTATTCCGAAAGGTTCAACTTTAAAGGTTACGAAAGTGATTTAATAAGGAAAGTATAATAATGTTGTGAGTGGTACAGGTACCTATTCAGTGTGCATGAGTAATGAGCTCAAATTAGAAAATGTGACTTGAGTAGACGGTAATGAGTAAGTCAAGTTTATGCTTACCTTTGAGCTATGAGCATGATGACTAATGGTGAACTTGTTGTTGTATATTTGTTTATATGCAACTTACTAAGCTTTATGCTTACTCTCTTCCTTTCTTTTTTTCTTTCAGTGTCACTTAATTAGCTCAAGGATCCCTTGAAGTCAGAGATATCGATCACACTATCAGCCGTAATACTCGGTATAGTTGGATTTATATTTTTGATTATGGCATGTATAGGGCTAGACCTTATTATTTTGTGTCTTTGAGAATTGGCCAAATGTGTTGGCTTGAAATAGTTTCCACATTTTACATTAAGCGTTGAATGAGGGTAACATTCATTTTGAGCCATTAATAGATGCATCTTCATGGTTAAATGAATGTCTATTATGTTTGATTTGGTATTGGTGGGTATTGATATGAAAATGGGCATACTAGGGTGGTAATGAGGCTTAGTAAATAACCTCATACTGTTCACACGAGTAGACATACGGGCGTGTGTCTAGGCCGTGTGTGACACACGGACAGCTCCATGGGCGTATGAGAAGGCCGTGTGTCCCCTGCATTTAGAAATTTCAAGTCAGAATGCATGGTATTTATCACATAGGGAGAGACACGGCTGTGTGTCTCAATCGTGTGGAGGGCACGGCCTAGTACACGGGCGTGCGCCATTGCCGTGTAATGCTGACGTCATAAACAGAATACCCAGGTTTTTGTATACGGGCTACACCACAGGTGTGTCATGGTCGTGTGAAAGGACACGGGCGTGTGTCCAGGCTGTGTGAAGTTTGCACTTATTTTATGAAAAATTGTAAAAATCAAATTGGCCACACGGGTGTAGGACATGGGCGTGTCCCTAGCACACGGGCGTGTGCCATATACCCACACAGGTGTGTGGGGTCTTAAAGCATGAAATTTTCTAAGTTTTTCTTGAGCCCTCAATTTGGTCCCGAACCACCTCGAACGTATGTTTTGGGCCTCGTAAGCCCAATCAAGGGACAGATTGCCTTTGAGATAAAAATTTTTAGATTGATCAAAATTTGCTGGCCCGATTTTCTAATATTGGCTGAGTTTAAGTTCAGTAACACCTCAAACCATGTCCCAGCATTGGATACGGGCGAGGGGTGTTACATTAGGGTTTGGTTAGCCCTTACCAACCCTACGATAGGGCCATAGTCGATCGAAATGACCCATGCGACCCTAGGGGAAAATTTTAGAATCCTGGGCTTATATGCCCGTGTAGCCCACATGCCCATATTGGCCTTGCCCATGTGGCCCCCACGGTCTGGCCCAAAACTAACACACCCCTGTGGTATGCCTGTGTAAGCCCACACGCCTAATCTGGCCTAGCTCGTGTGGCCCACACGACTACGCTCACACCGTCACACGGTCGTGTCTCACGCATGACAACACCTATGACATTCCCATAGCCATGTCTCACATACGACTAGCCACATAGTCGGGCACACGCCCGTGTGGCGTCGACAGTGCCCTTTTTCGATGTTCATCAAATCTTCGATTTTTCATGTTTAGGGTGCACACATGGTTCGATTTTTAAGTACTTCCAAAGGTGATGATCCCAGTACCTATAATCATCAATACTTTAACAAATTAAACCACATAAACTCTCAAATTATTAATTCAACATCATCAATGTTCTTAACATGTTGAAAAACCCTAACAATCGCAACCACTCAGAATTTGGTAGGCTTACTTACCCTTGAAGACAGCGACCCACAACAATCACTCTGCCGAAAAAACACCCACTGATTCGTAATTATCCCCCAATCGATTATCAAACAATAAACCAAATGGAAAATGGTCAAAAGAAAACCCCTTAAACACACTACAACATAAACGAAACCCCCAATCTATTCAGCAATTTCTATAACCAAAACTTAAATAAAGTCACATACTTATAAAAACAATAGCAATCGAACTTGCACGACAAGGATTTCCCCAAACCAAACTTGAAATACTTGAACAGGAAACTAGACAAAGAAAAACAAAAGAAAGAAAACCTAAAGAAAAAGAACATGAAAAGAACTGATTGATTTTTAGGAGAGAGAGGAAAAATAAAATAAAAAATAATCAAAAAGATTATCCCAACTCCCCCTTATCCCACTAACTAAAAAATCCCCCAAAAACCGACCTACTACCACAGACTTCTACTTTCACCGAATATTTGCTATACCACCGAAACACTTATAGGAGTAAAAATTAACATTCACGCTTACACAGAGATTCAAACCAAGACCTCAAGGCAAGCTAACACCTTACCACTCGAACTAGCAAACTCATTCTTATATGAGTTTACAAACAATATCAAATAAGCCTACCCAATAGGGATTAGACTAGGATACAAATAACAAAATTACCAAAAGTGAGACTTGAACCCCAAACCTCACACACACCCAGAATACTTAGTCACTAAAACAAATACACATATGTGTCAAATATCACCAAAAGTAGACTTAAATTATTCAAGGCATTACAACTCTACCCTTTAAAAGAAATTTTGGCCTCGAAATTTACCTGATCCGAACAAATGAAGATACTGCTGACGCATCAAGTCCTCAGGTTCCTACGTGACTTCCTTAGTGCCATGATTTCGCCACAGAACATTTACCAACAGAATGGACTTTCTCTTTAGAACCTTAATATCTCGACCCAAAATCTGAATCGACTCCTCCTCAAACATCAAATCTGGTCTAATCTCGATCTTCTCAACAGAAACAACGTGAGATGGATTAGACTGATACCGTTTCAACACCAAGACGTGAAACACATCATGGATACGGTACAACTCTGGAGGTAGTTTTAATTGATAAGGAACTGATTTCACGCGTCTCAGAATCTGATACGACCCAATAAACCTAGGGCTAAACTTGCCCTTATGATTGAACCTCAAAACTTTCTTCTACGGAGATACCTTAAGAAATACAAAGTCCCTACAGAGTACTCGATATCTCTTCTTTTCAAATCCGCATAAAACTTATGTCTATCAGAAGCAGCCTTCAGATGATCCCGAATTAGTCTAACTTTATCTTCAATCTCAGAAACCAACTCAGGACCCAAAACCCTACTCTCGCCCAACTCAGTCCAACATAGTGAAGTGCGACACTTACAACCATACAAAGCCTCATAAGGTGCCATCTTAATGCTAGACTAGAAACTATTGCTGTAGGTGAACTCAGCTAATGGTAGAAAATCCTCCCAACTAACTTGTATCAATCACAAAACTCTGAAGCATATCCTCCAGTATCTGAATTACCCTCTTAGACTAACCATCAGTTTAAGGATGGAACGTAATACTGAAGTCCAATCTCGAACCCAGAGCTTTATGCAGTTTCTTATAAAATCGAGAAGTGAAGCAAGGACCCCTAATAGAGATTATCAAAACTAGAACCCCATGTAGTCTCATAATCTCAAAAATATAGAGCTTCGCTAATTTTTACAGAGAGTAGTCCATCTGAACCGAAATAAAATGGGTGGACTTGGTTAATCGATCCACGATGACCCAAACAAAATCCTTCTTAGTGGGTGTCAAGGGCAACCCACTCATGAAGCCCATCGTTACTCGTTCTCATTTCCATAAGGGAATCTTAATAGGTTGAAGCAAACCCGAAGGCAACTGGTGCTCAGCCTTAACTTGCTAGCATGCTAAACAACGAGCAATAAAATCTGTTACCTCTAGTTTCAAACTCGGCCACTAATACAGCTCATGAAGATCCCAATACGTTTTATTACCACCGGGATGTATAGCATAAGGACTACTATGCGTTTCCCTCATAATCAACTGTCTTAAATCGAAATCGTTCAGTGCACAAACCTGTCCTTGAAAACATAGAACTCCATCTTTATTCAGCTCAAAATCAGATGCACTACCGCTCTCAACTTGATGGAACCGCAGAACTAGAGAATCATCCCCTAATTGCTTATCTTAAATCTGATCAATCCAAGTCAACTTAACTTGCAACTCGGCTAACAGACCTCCATTATCAAACAAATTGAGACGAGCGAACATCGCCCTCAAGTCAAACTTCGTTCTACGACTGAGAGCATTGGCCACTACATTAACCTTACTGGGATGATACTCTATCGTACAATCATAATCCTTAAGCAGCTCAACCCATCTACACTGTTTAAGATTCAACTCCTTCTCAGTAAAGAAGTACTTGAGGCTCTTGTGATCGGTATAGATAATACATCTCTCACCATACAGCTAATGCCTCCAAATCTTTAACGCAAACACTATGATAGCAAACTCAAGATCATGCGTCGGATAATTTCCCTCGTATAACTTAAGTTGTCAAGACGTATAAGCCATAACTTTATCATAGTGCATCAAAACACATCTCAAATCAACATGCGACGTATCACTATATACCACAAACTTCTTACTGGACTCAGGCTATATTAGGACATAAGTCTGAGTCAAAACAGACTTGAGCTTCTCAAAGCACGACTGTTACGCATCAATCCAAATGAAAGGAACACTTTTACGCAGAAGCTTAGGCAAATAAGCTACAATCAGCGAGAACCCCTTAACAAACATCCGATAATAACCCACAAGTCTCAGAAAATTGCGGATCTCAGATACATTTTTAGACTGTTTCTAATCAAGCACAACATCAATCTTTCTAGGATCAACTCAGATTCTCTCAGCAGAAACTACGTACCCTAGAAATGTTACCTCTTGCAACTAGAATTCACAGTTTTTCAATTTAGCATAGAGTTGTTTCTCTTAAAGTATCTAAAGCACTACTCTAAGATGCTCATCATGTTCATCCTCAGTCTTATAGTACACCAGAATATCGTCAATGAAGACTACGATGAACTGATCTAGATACAGTTGAAAAACTCGATTCATCAGATCCATGAATGCAGTCGGAGCATTTGTCAAACAAAAGGGCATAACTAGGAACTCATAGTGCCCATAACGAGTCTTAAAAGTCGTCTTATGAATATTAGCTTCATTAACCCTAAGGTGATGATACCCAGAATGAAGATATATTTTCAAGAATATCGCCGCCCTACGAAATTGATCAAATAGGTCGTCAATTCTCAAAAGTGGGTACTTATTCTTAATAGTCAGTTTATTCAACTGTCGATAGTCGATGCACATCCTCATGGTACCATCATTTTTCTTGACAAATAGAATCGGTGTCCCCTATAGAGACACACTAGGAAGGATAAAACCATGATTTAGAAGCTCTTGAAGTTGATCCTTAAGCTCTGTAAGCTCTTTTAGTGCCATATGATATAGAACGATAGACACCGGAGCTGTATCCTGTAGAAGCGCAATACCGAACTTAACTTTCTGATTCAGAGGTAAACCCGATAACTCATCAGGAAAAAAATTAAAAATTATCTCATTGTTCTAATATCCCCAACAAAAGAGTCCTCAGAAACTGAAACACTGATGTAAGCCAAATATGCCTCACACACTTTCCGAACCAATTTCTCAGCCACTAGAGCGGAGATCACATTAAACAGGTAATCTCGACGCTCACCAATTACAACCACCTCATTATCATCCTCGGTCCTCAAAATGACCCTCTTAGTCACACAGTCTAAACTAACTCGATGCCCAGCTAAACATTTCATACCCGAAATTAGGTCAAACTCCCCAAACGGTAGCTCTATCAGATTTGCCGAAAACACAACCCCTTGTACTTCCAACAGAACATTCTTATAAAATTTATTTACCCGAACAGATTGTCCTAACGGACTCAACACAGAGATCTCACCAGAAGTTCACTCAACAATAATCTCTGAGTTCTCAGAGACAGAACTAGTTACATAGGAATGTGTAGAACCTATGTCTATCAAAGTAGTATATGAAGCATAAAAAATAAAGAACGTACTTGTGATCACATCAGGGGCATCTCTGTCCTTTCAGCGTCAAGCAGCATAAACCAATGCAGACTACCTTGCCTTAGTCTAATTAGCACCTCTACCCGATGCTCTCTATCCTCGGCCCATACCATTAGTACCCCTAACCAGTTTATGACCCCTAGGTGGCTGTTGTACTGTCCTTTGAAGTTGAACAGAACTCAGTCCTAAAGCTTGCATCTGATCAGTATGATGTGGACACTCTCTAATCCGGTGCTCTAATGACCCACACCATAAACAAGCTCCTAATTCCCTCTAACATTCACTTGGATAGTGCCTACCACAATCACCACAAGGCTGAATCCCAGTAGGAGCAATAGAAACTCCCACTCTAACAGGCTCATCAGGTCTGGGCCATTTCTTAGGCCTCTGAATAGAACTAAAGGGCTCAAAATCCTTTTATTCATGCTTCTCTCATGCTCTCTATTTTGGCGCTCTATGCGCTTAACCTCCTCAGTGATCTTCGCCTAATCCGCGAGAACAACAAACTCACGCACCCTCTACGGAGCAATCAGAACCCTTAAACCATCTCTCAAATCATCCTTAAAAAAGATAAATTTCTCATACTCGAATGCCACCATGCCTCAAGCATAGCGGCTCAATCTCAGAAACTCAGCCTCACACTTGGCCACAGGCTTATCACATTGCATGAGATTCATTAACTCATGCCTAAAAATATCCACATAGCTCGCGCACACATACTTCCCCTAGAAAGCAGTCTCAAAGTAATCCCAGTTTAGACGATTCAGTTGAGTACCCTTCTCAACTGACAACCACCACTGATAAGCTTCGTCGCGAAGCAAAGAGACTACAGAATTCAGTTTCTACTCAGAAGTTTAGTCAATGTCGTTCATAATCCTCTCAGTGGCCTCTGACCAATACTCGGCCATAATAGGGGCGGCTCCAGTGACGCCCCTAAACAACTCAGCTCTATTGGACCGGAGTCATTCAGTTACCAACCCACGGCCCTCAGATCTAGAATGGGGTCTAGCAAACCTCTCTAACACTCTCAACATGGCTTGGGATAGTGCGTCGTCCCTAGACGATCGGTTTTGAGACCCAGTCTTAGTAACAGGTGAAATCGGTGTCTCACTAGTGTCTAAATTCGACATACCACCCAGAAAGAAAAACTCATCTCGAGGCCCCTACGATGCCGGTCGAGCCCACGAATACCACGACCGCGAGTTTCACGAGTGCTCATCATATTTTTTGTTTTATCTACATTATAAAATTTTATGCATCAGTTCTAGTGTTTATTAGCAGATATTTTATGCTCAAGTTATCAGAAGTTCAGAAGTATTTCAGAGGTTTTAGTCTCTAACTAACTTAGCACAGTTTCAGAAAGTACTAATTACAGTGTTTTCTAAATTTAGAGATACTTACAAGATCGGCGTTAGAGACTCGATGTACCACATACTTATTCAAATTGATCCAAATTATTTGAAAACCAGTTTTTCTTCAAAACACAATTTTAGAACCTAAAATTCACAGCCTGTGTTTTGCAACCTAGCTCTGATACTATTAAATGTAACACCCCAAACCCGACCTAGATGGTATGAACGAATTCGAGAGTGTTACAAAGAAGGGTTATGAACTCGGTGGTACTTCGATAAAATAACGTTTAGTTAATTGATAAAATGTCCAAGTTTTATAAAACAAATTCATTTATATATATTACTGAAACCATTACAAGTTTTTCTTTGAATTTAACCAATTATTTCAAAGCGAAAGTTTGAAAATCCTTTAAAACAAAACCACGTTCGTGTTTTCAAAAAATAACATTTGTTCGCGTAAAATCGGTATTTTGTCAAATCATTACAGTTTGGAAATCATAACGTAATCAACCCAAAAGTTCAAAACCAACAGTTCAAAAGGTTTGGAGAGTCCAAAAATTACAAAACCCTTACGAAAATAAAAAATCTCAGTAAAAATATTAATTAATAATAATAAAAATAGTTCCAACCAAGTGGTCACCGCTGAACCCTCGTCGCACCGACCCGCCTATATATATAGATTGCCTAAACAGAACAAACAACAGATGTGAGTATTTGTAAACTTAGTGTGTAACCCAACAGAAATAACCATGCAACATACACAAAATTTCATGTATAGTCAGATACTGATTCGGACCTAAGTCTATAACAAATACAGATATCAAAATCAGATAAACAGAACAAATATATAGAATCTTACCCCCATCTCTACACACCATCTCTGACCACCCCATCACACCATGTGGGGTTAAAAACTCTCACCCATCCCAACACACCATATAGTGTCAATGCGACACATAACAGAATAATATGCAGTTATGCTGCCAAAATATAGGCAAAAGGTCGCTGTACAGATCACTTCCTCTATATGTGCAAATCCCACCCCAAACACAGATACAAAATACATAATTAACAGAACTAACATGCTTAACATGCTCATATTCAGATATCATATATACTCAAATAGAATAGTTAAACATACTTATCAGTGTCCTACTTAGTTTAGATTATTAGAATATCATATCACATGAGTTAGGCTTTGGTTAGCCCTTACTGACCCTATGGTAGGCCCACAATCGATCGAAATGACCCATGCGACCCTAGGGGAAAATTTTATAATCCTAGGATCACATGCCCGTGTGGCCTACACGCTCAGATTGGCCTTACCCGTGTGGCCCATACAGTCTGGCCCAAAACCCACACGCCCGTGTGGCCTACACTCCCAATTTGGCCTATCATCACACGGTCGTGTCTCGCACACGGCCACACTTACGACATTCCCACGGTCTTATCTCGCACACTGCCAGACACACGCCCATGTGGAGTTAATAGTGCCTTTTTTTTGCTTTCACTAAATCCTCGATTTTTCGTGTTTAGGGTACACACATAGTTCGATTTAGAAGTACTTCCAAAGGTGATGATCCCAGTACCTATAATCATCAATACTTTAACAAATTAAACCACATAAACTCTCAAATTATTGATTCAACATCATCGATGTTCTTAACATGTTGAAAAACTTGAACAACCGTAACCACTCAGAATTTGGTAGGCTGACTTACCCTCGAAGACAACGACCAACAACAATCACTCTGCCGGAGAAACACCCAATGACTCGTAATTCTCCTATAATCGATTATCAAACAATAAACTAACGGGAAAGTGGTCAAAAGAAAACCTTTTAAACACACTACAACACAAACGAAACCCCCAATCTATTCATCAATTTCCATAACTAAAACTTAAATAGAGTCACATACTTACCAAAACAATAGCAATCAAACTTGCACAATAAGAATTTCCCCAAACCAAACTTGAAATACTTAAATAGGAAAGTTAACGAAGAAAAACAAAAGAAAGAAAACCCAAAGAAAAAGAACATGAAAAGAACCGATGGATTTTTAGGAGAGAGAAAAAATAAAATAAAATAAAAATAAAAAAGATTATCCCAACTCCCCATTATCCCACTAACTAATAAATCCCCCAAAAATTGACCCACAACCACAGACTTCCACTTCCATCGAACCTCTACTATACCACCGAAACACTCACAGAAGCAAAAATTAACATCTACGCTCACAAGGGATTCGAACCAAGACCTCAAAACAAGCTAACACCTTAGCACTTGAACTAGCATACAAACAATATCACATAAGCCTACCCAGCATGGATAAGGCTAGGATACAAATAACAAAATTGCCAAAAGTGAGACTTGAACCCCAAACCTCACACACTCACCCAAAACACTTAGCCACTAAAACAGATACACATTTGTGTCAAATTTCACCAAAAGCAAACTTAAATTATTCAGGGCATTACATCCTAAGTACTTTTAGTCCATTTCAAACTATAGATTTTTTTATACAATGCTTGGAGCTATCCATACTCCCTCCTCACCCTTTAAATAGGAAGGTAAATGCACTTTTAGCGTACTCAAACCCACATCCTCCTACATTGACAATAATATCGATCTCACCTATGTTAAAACTAGTTGGCAACTAAACTTGCTCAAGGGTTAGGCCACTTGTCCAGGCCTGAAGGCCCATTCAAAAAATGAAAGGGTTTGGACAAAATATGTAGCCCAAAAAATGGGCTTAGGTAAATTTTAAGGTCCGTTTTATGTATGGGTCGGGCCTTGGGCAATAATTTTTTTTGGCTCAACCCGAATATTATGTTTATAAAATAATATTATATTAATTATATATATTAAATAATATTTATATTATATTAAATCACTAATCCAATAACAATTAAATCCATTGCTCAAGACCTAAAAAAAACTTACCCAACTAAATAACCACTCAAAATATAAAATTTTAAAATTTATATTTAATACAATAAGATATTTATTTGTGTTTTTAATATAATAAAATATTTATTATATTTATAGTAGTGTTTTTTTAATATAAATACTTTTTAAATGTATTTTAATGTGTTAAAAAAATTATTTTAACTTTTTTTACTGCATTTAATGTATTATATTTTTTAAAATTTTAATTTTAAATAAAAATTAATCTCAAAATTAAATATGGATGGGTTGAGTAGGGCTTGAGTTTACTTTTCTTAATTCAGGCTGAGCTTGAAAAAAAAATAAGCCCATTTTTTGGGTCAGACTTGGAAAAGTGGTTTAAATACCTCTATTGAAAACTATACTTTAAATTTTAAATTGGTCATAAACTTCAAAACACTATATAACCGGACATTCAAAGTATCAGTATTGAACCAACCAAGTCATTTTGCTAGATTAGTCATTAGCTTGGGCGTTGAATAGGAGTGTTCATTCGGTTAACCGACCGGTTAACTGACTCGAAATATCATTAACCGAATTAACCGACCTTTCAAAATTTTTAACCGTTAACCGAACCAAATTTTTTTAAAAAAATTAACTGAACCGAAATTTTTCGGTTAATTTGGTCGGTTAATCGAATTAACTGAAAATTATATTTTTTTTATTTTTGGTTAAAAATTAACCGAATTAACCGAATTAACTGAATTAACCGATTACCCAAATTACCCGAATTGAATCACTACATAATTAAAAACATTACATAAGTCTTTGAATCACTACATAATTAAAAACATTACATAAGTCTTGAAATTAACACATAATTGAAATGTAAGTCTTTAATATTTTCCATTCGTATCCATTCCTTCTCTCCAAAAGATCTCCTTTTGCATTAAATCTACAAAAAAAAAACATGTACAACAATTTAGCATATAATAGAAATATTAAATATATGCATTTAATAAAAATCAAATAATATAAACAAACGAATAGATTATAAGTTAACAAAAATCAGATAGTAAGCATACCCTTCAACTCACGAAAGCTCATGAATTTAGGGTAGGCTCTGATGCATTCCAAGAAAAGTCTAAACATTGAATCAGATAAATAAGTAGGAGTGATATGGTAAAAAAATTGAAACTATTAAAATAAAACAATAAATATATCATTTTCAATCTTGCCAAGCTCTTGGATTTTAGGAGTTAAAGAACTCCTATATTGATCAAGCACACGTCCTCCGGTGCTAAATGCAGACTCTGAAGCAACAGTGGAAACCGGTATAGCTAACACATCTCTGGCCGTTTTTTAAAGAGTGGCAAATCTAGGGCTATTCACTTTCCACCATAATAAAATATCAAAATATTCAACAAATTCCTCATTAGCCTCAGCTAGATATTTATCCAACTCAGATGTTTTATCCTCACCATAAATTTCCAACTCACGCTTTTTATACAAAGCTTGCATTCGCCTTTTCATTTTTTGTTGTGGTTCACCAAGAGAAACATGTGTTGACACACTCGATTGGCTACAAGTACTATGAAGTGAAGGCTTATACTTATCAAACAATTCATACAAAGATTCCTTCAATTTTTGCATCATTTCAGAAGCTTTTTCAGAACTAGACATTTCACTAAGTGCAAATTCAAGATACTTTAGTTTTTGTCTAGGATCTAAAACACAAGCAACAAACATAAGCAAATTCATCTTATCAATATCACCCCAGTACTTATCATACTTCTCTTTCATCTTGATGGCCATAACATTGAAATCAACATTACTATTTAACTGAGCATCTCGTAAAAGAATATCAATTTCAGAAAGCTCATCAAAAAAATTATTGGATGTGACATATGAAGTGCCAAATATACGCAAAGCGACTTCATAAAAGTGTTCCAAGAAATCCCTCAAGTCTCTAACATTAGTCCAATCATCCACACTAGGCCAACCCTCTCCCCTTTCAAGTTCAGCCCTAAATTTTGTATCTTGCTCCTCAAATCTCTCAAAAGCTCTCTCAAAGTTCTGAGTAGTGTCTAACATTAAGTAGGTCGAGTTCTACCTAGTGCAAACATCAAGACACAACATCTTCTTGCACTCTATCTTTTTCACCACAACACACTCCTTAAACTTTTGTAATCTAGCTGGAGATTGTCTCACATATCTAACAGCCCCTCTAACACGTTCAACAGATTTATTCATTTCCTTTAAGCCTTCAACAACAATCAAATTCACAATGTGTGCCATGCATCTCATATGAAGATATTTACCATTTTGAACTAAACCCCCTCGAGGGTTAAATTTCTTTCTCAAATAACCAATAGCAACATCATTTGAACTTGCATTATCAACAAGAATAAAGAAAACAACTTATCAATCCCCCAATTCAACAAGCATTTCTCAATCACCGTCCCAATGGACTCACCCTTATGACTAGAAATTGGACAAAAGTTTAAAATCTTTTTATTCAATTTCCAATCGTTATCAATAAAGTGAGCAGTGATACACAAATAATTAACTCTTTGCAAAGAAGTTCATGTGTCAGTAGTTAAGCAAACTCTAGAATAAGAACTTCTCAAAAGTTGTTTTATCTTGACCCTTTCATCTAAATACAATTGATAAACATCCTTAGTCATAATAGTTCGTGAAGGAATATGAAACCTAGGACATGCCACAAACATCAATTTCTTAAAGCCTTCACTTTCAACAAACTTGAAAGGTAATTCATCAATCACAATCATTTGTGCTAATCCTTTCCTACATGCTTCTTGATCAAATCTCCAAGTTGAAAGATGCCCTTCCCCCCCTTCAACTCCCTTTCTAGGTAAAACTAGTTGTCCTTGACTAGGGTCAACAACATTGCTAGGATTTTTCTTACATGAACCAATATGATATTTCAATGACCCTGTACCATTTTTTTTCACATCACAACAAAATTCTTTTTGACAATAATTACATTTAGCCTTACTTGCACCTTCACTATTAATAATATTAGTGAAGTGAGACCAAACTTCTGACCTTTGAGGAGTGGCTTTTCTTTTCCCAGTAGTCACATTTGCTTGGCTTGAATCTCCAACTCCCGAATTTTCAAAATCTATCGAAGTAGGAGGTGTAACACTACCCTCATTAGATGTTGGTTCAGTAGGCATTCTGCAAGAAAAAAATTATATAATAAATTAAAATATATTTATAATATTAAAATACATATTTATAATATTAAACAATTTTCATAAAATACGAGGATAAATGAAAGTAAATAGAATACTTGTTAAATAAAATTTATAATAAAAATTAAATAAAATATTGGTACAATTAATGAACCGATTTTTATGCGTAGTTGAAAGAAGTTGGATGTGAAGATTAATGAACCAATTTTAATAAATGATTTGTTTTCAATTAATGAACCAATTTTCACATTACAATTAATGGAGATTAATGAACCAATTATACAACAGTAGCAAAAAGAGGAAATGAGAGATGGACAGCAAGTTAAATGTCGGGTTGGTTTAGAAATATTAAGAAACAAAGGAAACTAGGAAATTAAGGCTAAAAATTAAAATATTCTTCTTTTATTTTCGTTATCCTTCATCTCTAGTCTTACCTATCGCTTTTTTTGGACCAGCTGACCAGCACCTTGTCCTTAGCTTCACGAGACACACCAGCGGGTTGCAATCAGCTATAGCTCTAGCCTCCAGCAGCTATGATACTTTTGAAGGATTTGGCCTTTTGGGAGATTTTGAAGGTTTTAAGAGATTTCAAATTTTCATTAGGGATTTCAAACTTGAAAAGTTGGGGGTTTTTTTTTTCTATCATCTGATTATCTGTGGGAGTGTGAGTGATTAGGGCTGTAGGGGTGTTTTAGTTTTAGTAGATTTTTTACTTTTAGATTTTTATTTTTATTTATTAAATTAGTTGTATTGTGTTGGGTAATTAAATTAGGTAATTGGGTTGGGTTGGGTTGGCCACTTGAGTTTAAATATACTAGATTGGGTTTTATGTTGGGTTGGGTTTGGGTAAATATTAAATAGTAGACTATTATTTATATATTATGTAATGACCCAAAATTCACGGGCACCGGAAAAGTGAGTTATAGGGCTTCCGCCTTAGTGCAATAAGTTCGAAAATACTTATTAGAAATATTTATGAGTTTAGTAGCGTGTCTAATTAGGTTTTAATTAAGTTAATTTAGCTTAATTTAGAGAAATTAGTAAAAAGAACTAAATTGAATAAGGGGTAAATGTTTAATTCTAAAGTAATAGAAAATAAAAAGGATTAAAATGGTAATTAAACCATTTACAAAAGATCAGGCGCCATATGCATTAAAAAAATCTAAGATTTTATTATTATTAATTATTAGTATGGTTTTATATTATTATTATTATTATTATTATTATTATTATTATTATTATTATTATATTAAGTTAAATATATTTATTAATTAAATAATTAATTTATGAGATTTTTTTTGTTTGACAAACAAATTGAATAATGACAATTGTAATAAAAATATTGGTACATTTGTAATAAATAGATACATGTACACTTGTAATAAAATAATTAAATTACTTAATATTAAAGTAAAAAATATTTGTTAATTAAATAATTAAATTATTAAATACTTGTGTGAAAATAATAATAATAATAATAATAAATAAAATAAATAGTGACAAATGTATGGTGTTGATGGTGTACACTTGTGTGTATATAATTAAATGCTTAATAGATATTTAAAATAAATATATTATAATATATGTTAATTAAGTAAATAAAAGAATAAAAGAATGAAATAAAAAGAAACAAAGAAAAGAAAGAACAGAGACATTCGAAACAGAGCAGGAAGAAAAGGAGAAAGAAAAGAAAAGGAGAAAATTGGGATTTTAAAGCTTCAAGGTTATTTGGTAAGCTAAATTTAGTCCTTTTCTCTTAAATTTGATGTTTTAGAAGTCTTAAAACAAGGTTTTAATGAAATTAATTTGATAGTTTGAAAGTTTATGAGCTTTTAAACAAAGTTCATGTTGAAGAAAAAGAAGAATTAGGGATTTAATTGAATAAATTTTAAGTTAGAAATTGAAAAAGGGATTAAATTGTAAAAGAAGCTATAAGTTTTGTGTTTTAGGAAATTAAATTGAAAAAAAAATTTAAATTAGGGTTTTATAATGAACATTAGATTGTTAGGGTGAACATGGAAGGGAATTGAGTAGAAATGAAGTATAAATTAAGTTAAACAAATAAAAGAGTTAATTAGGATTAAATGAGAATTAGAGAATAAATTGAATAAAAATTCAATTAATTATTAAATTAATGTTGTAATTAATAATATAAATTGTTATTATATTTTTTTCGTAGCTAACAAGGAAAACGAGGTATCGGCATCCAAAGGAAAAGAAAAGATCATGGAGGAGTAAACTCGTATTCCGGGTTTGTATTACTATAACTCAAACTATTTATTAAATGTATATTGAATTTATAGTTATGGAATAATTAAGATAAGGCAAGTATTATATTTAAATCTAAATATAAGTATGTGTGAAAATTAATTTGTATATAAATTAAGATAATAGATATTTGAATTGATTGAGTATTGAAAATTTTTGTGTAAATGAAATTGAAATTAGAAAAGTAAAATAATACCCTATTAACTTGTCGGACTAGATTTGATACAAATGGCATGCCATTGGATTTGTGATGTGATGAAGAGATTGTAGTTCGGCCGAGAAGATGTTTCATTATTATATATTTCAGCTTATCCAAGAGGCATTTAATGCCTTATCGTGTGTTATGGAGGATTTATAATATTCCGGGTGTGTTTGGGTTGGATATTCTGGTGTGTTTGGGTGGAATCTGCGTATCTGTCAAAGTCCAAGCCTTGTTAATAGGGTAAATAATTAAAATGAAATTTTGAAAATGGGATTATTATTTTGGCACTATTGAAAGTATGAGAAAGAATGTATGAACTAAATTATGAATTGAGTTGGTATGTGAAAAATGAAATAAGAATTTAAGATTTATGAAGTAATATAAATATATATAATTAGTTTAAATGATTATAAAATTTATGGTTGATGTTTATAATTTATTAATGTTAAATAATCTTGATTTATAGTAATACCACTGAGTATGAAATACTCAGCGTATGGTTGTTTCCGTGCGCAGGTCATTAGAGTTTCGGATCGGTCCAGCATCCAAAACAAACCCGACTCCAACAAAAAGATTTTGGTAATGTATTTCTTCCTTTTGTTAAGTGGCATGTACTAGGTAATTGCATATAAATTATGTGTATACATTAAGTTAAATGATTTTGGTTGTATATAAATGATTATAATGTTTTGGATTATGAATATGATATAAAGTTGTGAAATGGTAGGTTTGGTATTAAATAATTGAAATGAAATAAATATTATTAATTATACATATATACTAACAATGTTATATTGTTTAAACTAAGGTATTAAATTATTATTTTAATATAAATTGGATGTAATTGAGTATACTTAATCATTGGTTGGAGTATTGATATTGGTTGGTTTTTGGGTTAAAGTTTGCAGGGGGTTTTATGTAAAAATAAGCAGAAATGCTGTCAAAAAATTAAAAAAAAAATTACGAAAAATTTCCGGATAATTTGAACAAGTTTCGTTTCACTTTTAAATTTACGTTTTGGCTTCGAGTGTCTATTATTAGGACTTAACTATTATATTATACTATGAATATTATTATTTATTTGTGAATTATTTTGTAAGTTGTCTGATATGTCTGGTAATGCCTCGTAACCCTATTCCGGCGACGGTTTGGGGTTAAGGGGGTGTTATTTTTTTGGTTAACCGAAAAAATTTGTTTAACCGACTTGTTTCAAACCGAATTAACCGTTAACCGAAAATTTAAAAATTTATTAACCGACCCCGACCGAAAAAATTTGGTTAATCGACCGATTAACCGAATTCGGTCGGTTAACTGAATTTTTTCAGTTTTACCCGAATTGTGCACACCCCTAGCTTTGAATGCTAATTGAGATATGATGATAAATATATTTAAAATTTGGAGGTCAAATTATAAATACGTGTATATGTACTACATGAACAAATTAGTTCATTTAAAAAAATAATCTTACTAAATTTTATTAACATGTCAACTTTTCATAATACATTAGGTTAAGATGTTCACGCAATAGGTATACATATTTATAATTTGGTCTAAATGTTTGATGTCGGATTTAAAGTAGAGGTGTTCATGGGCTAGGCCGGGTCGGGTTCGGGTCGGGCTCAATTAAAATTTTAGGCCCACTTATTGCCTGAGCCCAAAAAATGGGCTTAAAATTTTGCCCAAGCCCGACCCAAATAAAAATACTAAAACTCGGGCCTAGCCCGGCCCGCCCGTATTTATTTTTATATTATTTTATATGATTTTTAAATATATATAATACATCAAAAATATTAAAAAATCAAAATAAATATTTTTCAACAAATTAAAAATAAATTTTAAAAAATATGTAGATTTAAATAGCACTAAGATAGATGCAACTTAACAAGCAAATACCTCTAAAATAATAACAAAATTAACAAATAACTTTAAAATAATAACAAAATTAATAATAAAATAAGTTTTATACAATATCCAAATAATAACAATAGTAGCAACTAATAGTAATATGGTAGCAAAATATGGAGAAAACAACAAGAAAATAATATTCAAAAATAAAAAAAATAACAGAATTTTTTTGTCATTTAGTGAATTCGGGCTGGGCCAGGCTCGGGCCAAAAATGCCTTACTCGAGGCCCGATCCATTTTTTAAACGGGCCTCAATTTTTTGTCCAAGCCCATTTTTTGGGCCTATATTTTTGCCCAAACCCTCTCACATTTCAGGTGGGCCATCGGGCCGGGCCGGGTAGCCCGACCCATGAGCAGGTCTAATTTAAAGTAGCATTTATCATGAAGTTATCTGAAAGACCAAGATTGATACTAAGAGGACTCAGTCAAAACGAAGTTTAAAGACTAATTTAAAACCTTAACTATAGTTTGAGGACATAGGTTGAAATTAACCCATAATACAAAAAACACAAGTTTCGTAAACCAAAAAAAGCGAGAGCAAAAACCGGGATTAAGAAGTGCCAAGTGGCAGCAAAAGCGTGGTCCGTTATTGAGGAGGTCCGTTTAAACATTCCATATAAACCCCGAAGGGGGTGCCCTTTACAAACCCAACTTTTGGTGAGAGGGAAAGAGTTAATTGGAGAACGGTTTCTTCTTCACTGCTGCGGAATTTTCTTTCTCCTTTTCCACCTCAAAAACAAAATATCCGCAGTAGCGTTTAAGAAGTTTTCTCTTTTAAGCTTATATTATTAAAAAAAAAAAGAAAAAAAAGAGAAGAAAAATGGCTCGCTGTTTCTCGAACGTGAAGGTTTTCTCTACATTCGTTGTCGATGGAATCTCTATCGCAATCTCAAGGTACCCCATTTATATTTTATTTTAGTTCTATAAAAGAAGTGAGAAAGCGACAGTGATTTAATGGTTTTTGGTTTTGTTTTCTAGACGGGGATACGCTGCAACATCACAAGGAGTAGCGTCGAACGGAGTAAAGGAAGCAGCAAGAAACGCTGCGGTTTTGAAGAAAACAGGGGAAGACATGGCAACAGCAACTAAAGACAAGGTTAACTGGGTTCCGGACCCTGTTACCGGATTCTATAGACCCGAAAACACTGTGAATGAGATCTGCCCCGCCGAACTCAGAGCCACGCTCTTGAAGAAGAACTAAATATACATGCATGCATATGTTATGAGATGAGATTGGTTTCAAATGTTATGTGGTGCAAGCACAGGGAAGATTTTGGTTTTTGGTTTTTTTGTTCAATGGCTGAAATCGCTTCTTTCTTTGTCCTTGGTAAACGAAATGCTAATAAATTGTAGGAATGCCCTTTTTATTTATTTATATAAATAAGAGTTTTCTTTTCATTTAATTTTTATTTTTTCACATTTATTTTGGGTATTTAAGAGTTTATAACTCAGTTAAGTAAGTAACTTATTTAACAATTTAAATATTATTGTAATAAAAAATCATAATTAAAACATATTTAATTAAAAACAATTTAAATATAAATTCATTTAATATCGATCTATACTTTTTTTTAATTTTTACAAAATTGATTTAGATAAAATAATAAAATAATTTAAATAATATTGCTTATTGATTAAATTGAATAGTTTAAATGTAATTAGAGATGTATTACTTCAACACTTATTATGAGTTTTAATAAAGGTAAAATTTATGTAAATATCTTAAAAGATTAAATTTTAAAAATTTTAAAAAAAAATATTTTGAGAATTGAGAATAAAATTTGATTTAATTTGTATATCCATACTAGATAAAACTAATTATAATTTTAATGTATTAAAATTACACAATTATATTAATGTTAAAATATTAATTTCAATTTTTAATTTTAGTATTAAAAACTATTTTAGCATTTTACATTTTATTTTTTCTAATTTAAAACCAAATAATTATTAATTAAAAACAAATTACGAATCATAATATAATTTTTAATTTTCCAATAGTTTATTTTTGTAAGTGAAACCATTATTAAGATTAATAATATAATGTATTATAGAAAAATAACAATGAAATAAATTAAAGATCCAACTTCCTAAAAAGTTTAATTAAAAAAAATACTAATAATATTATAATTATATTTAAATTTTCTACCTTAAATTTCTCATTCTTGTCATCATCTTCTTCAATCTATCAACATTCGACTTTTGATGCAATTAATAGTTTTGGAGTTGCAAATAACATAAATAATAATAATAACAAATTAAAGATTTGTATAAAAATCTAATCATAATACTAATTCCAAAATTAGTATAAAATAAGAAAGTGAAGCTTTCGTATTAGATAATGATAGAGAAAGTGAATTTTACTATTTCCAGTATTATTCTCATTTGACTATGACTTGAAATTTTCTATTTGATTATTTTTGAGACACTTCAAACTTCCCTTTGTTGAATGTTATTTATAATCATAGATTTTAATTGCAATTGGTATATAATTAATATCTCACTTTGTGTAGTTCAAAACAATAATATTGAATTTATTTTATATATATAAATTAAAACTTAGGGATGAAAATGTAAACATAAACATACATTTGTGTGTTGAAGGGAAGAAAGAGCCAAAATACATTCATGAGAAGAATATCATCACAATTAAAACCACAAGTTGCCATCTCTACATATGAATGATATTTTTCGACAATGACGTGTACATTTATATCTTCCTTTTTAATTAAACACCACCACTTGCCAATCGAATATTAATTTATTAAATATATAAAATTTTAGCATAAATTACACTGATAATCACCTAATTATAAAATATTTTCATTTTAGACACCAAAAATAAAAATAAAAATTATAATTTAAATACCCACCTTACATAGTTCACTTATTTTGATCACTCCCATTAAAATCACAAATGTCAAGATGACGTAGTAGTTAAAATTTAATATAATAACAAATTTAGCCTTCAACTTTTACATGTTATACCAATTTAGTCATAATTTAAAAAAAATTAACACTCAAAATTTACAAATGGTCTCAATTTGATCCTAATTCTAAAAAATTCAAAAAAAATATATAAAAAGATCATTTATAAATTTTGAGGGTTAATTTTTTTTAGATTATGATTAAATTGATATAATATGAAAATTTTGAAGGCTAAATTTATTATTATGCCAATTTTTTAACTACCACTTCAACTTACCGTTTATTAATTTAGTAGGAGTGACCAAAATTACCGAACTATGTAAGGTGAGTGCTTAAATTGTAATTTTTTATTTATTTTGAGCGCCTAAAATAAAAATTTTGGATAATTGAATAAATATATTTATAATGTACCAAAAATGTAATAACTAATATTTGTATGTTGTGTGAAGGGATATAATCGTAGTGGTTGACATGACAATAACGTATGGTTTGTGATTGTTGCAAATGTTTTTGCACAAAACTAGACTCATAGATTACAGCTTTTGAGAGCTAATGCATAACCCCATCCCAGTTTCTTAATAACTCTTTTATCCAATATGAAAATACTTTTAGAAACATTTACAATCGACTAAATGGTGAAATTAGGCCAACTTAAATCTTTCAAAATCTCATATAAATACATAATTTTTATAACAATATTTTTAATAAGTACTTCAGATTAATATAAGTAAATTTTAGGTGAATTCTAACGTATTTAAAATAAAATACATGATAATCGAATAAAATATTTCTTAAAAATAAAAGAATATAATAAAATCATAATTTGAGATATGATATATGACATTTGAAAAACTCTTATTTGAATACTTTAAAAAAAGCTTGCCTTTTTTTTGAACACTTTAAAAAGTTTAACTTTCATTTAAACACTTTAGTAAGTGTTAAGCATTTTGAAAGGTTTGACCCTTGCTTACATTGCGTCTCAATTTAAACATTTAACCTTTACAATTCTATAATTGATTTTAAATATAATGATTTTTTTACCCTTCAATTTTTTAAAAAATACTTTTTAAGAGAGATGACTAGAATGATATTTTTAAAAAAAAATTGGAAGACGAAATAAAATATTATGCTTTAATTTTTCAACAAACTAACAGAAGTATTTATATTTAAAAAAAAAAAAACACAGCTTGAATTCTTTTTCTTTTTATTTTTCCGAGTATGAAACCCTCAAACATACCGTATACTAGACTTTGACTAAATCTGAAATAAATCCCTTAAACGCGAGACGAACTTTGTTTTTTCATTCTCAAGGGAGCAAATCCTTGTTAGGTGTTACGTATTTACGTCCCTTAACAAAAGAGAAAACGCAGAGTGTGAATTCAATGGATAGTAATTATACCATTTCATGAAATGGTCAGTGAAATCCGGTATGGGATAAGGGAAAGAAGTGAAAAGGTCCCATGGAGTAGGAATACCAAAGTGACTAGGTATACAGGATTGACTTCCTACATCTAGAAAGTGATGGAAAAGGCAAATTGTGCCCTGAAGAGTAGGAAACGTGGGTTGCAAGTTCTCTGAAGTAATTTGGGAAGAAGCTTTTTCAATTGCAAAGGCAGGCTGGAAATTGAGGAGATTAAAAGAAAAGGCATTGATGGAAGCAGAGGTTCTAAACAGAAATAAAAAGACTGATGAGTACTGATATTAGAAGACATGATAACTGTAAATAATAGGTTATGTTTAGCTTAAGAGTAAACATGGGATTAAAAATAATTACTAGTCATTACTAATTCATTTATGTAGCAGATTTCTGCTTTCTTTAGGTAATAAAATCATAATAATTATACCATTTCTCAAAAATAGCAGCAAGCGAGACCGAATTTATGATTGCAATTCTTACCACTTCTCATACAGGTACATTGTTAGCTTTACATACAAATCTTCAACCAGATTTCAAGAGGCAGTCCAAAGCCAGAACACTGCATTTATTTACAACACCCATCACATATTTGATTTTTACTTCCAACACAAAGCCGAATTAAAATGCTCCATAGCAAGGAGACCTAATCTGCTTTATTTATATATTATATTGTTCATCCTCGCAATCAACCAGACCCTTAAATGTATACTACCAGTACCCTACGAGCGCAACCAGGGATTAAGCTTTAATCATCACTGGCCAAGGGAACAGATTTTACCTGAAAAAAGAACACAAGCATGCTTAAGTTTTATTATAATCCGCAACGAGATTCAGAAGTAGAGTTGCCAACATCAGGCCATTAACTCTGAACAAAGTCCACTTACCAATTCACGGAACTTAAGGATGTAGAACATTTCAAGATATCTTCGGGTCTCACGCCTCTCGAGTTTTGAGACGTACTTCCAGAAACCATATACTCCAGCCAATGTCATCAGCCTTTCAGAATAAATTTTCCATGTATACCTGAAGTACAAAAACCTTTGCTTAAGCTCCGCTTCGATGGTAGAGAGAATGGAAGTCTAAACTCTAAATGAAAATTAGAAGAAACACGCACCTTTCATAAATCCTCTTAAGCCCTCCATCAGATATTTTAGTCCAGTGGCTTGGATCCTCCTTGCAACGTTCAAAGAAAGTTGCCAGGAGTCCAGCGGTCTGGTCAGGGTGGTATGGATCAATATGGAACCCTGAGATACCATGTTCAATAATCTCTGCAGGACCACCATGCAATGTGGCAAACGTTGGAAGGCCACATGTCATGGCTTCCACCACTGTAAGTCCAAAGGCTTCGTAGAATGCAGGCTGAAAAACGAGAAGGGGTTAATTTATTAGAAATCTCAGGAGGTTGTAACACAATAGAATCATATTGCTACGGAGCACATACCTGAACAAATATACCCTTTGAGTCAGCTATGTAGCGATAGAGCTCACCATTGCGTGCTCGATTTGTTTGGGCTGCTATCCAACGAAATTGACCATCTAATTTATACTCTTTCATAAGGTCATGCATCTTTTCAATTTCTGCTATCTCTTCTCTGTCTTTGGACTTCTTTACATCAATGTAACCAGCAACAACAACGAGGTTTGCTAATTCCCTCAGCTTGTTATTCTTAGCATACAACTCTACCAATCCAGTCATGTTTTTAACTCGATCCAGCCTTGCCATGGAAAAGATTAAGGGCTTTGACCGATCACTCAAAGTACCACTGCACATTGAAGATGAAATTTGCATCACAAACTTTGGCAAAACAAGAAAATTTCATCATAGACTTGTGCTGCAAAATTTTGCAACAAGGCAAAATGTCTAGTTTCAATTTGATGTCAACTACTAAGGTTCTTGAAAGTAGATATCAAAATGTAACTTCCTTTTCTTGGCAACCAACATTCTTGATTGTATTTAATAAATAGCAAAAAGAGAAAGGAAAAAAAAGGACAAAAGAATATTTATAAGTGCTTCAGCAAATAAAACATTATGGTATAACAAGCAGATCAAAATGTTATTAATTCAAAGATTATGCTCTTCTAGACATTAATGTATAAGGTACAACAAATAATGAATGAAGAAACTCACATGTGTTCATCATTCTGCTTAGGATCAAATAACAATTCTTCTATTGAGCCATGCAGTGCCGTAAGTCTCTTTTCCTTTTCAGAGTATGGAAAATAAATGCACATATCTGCCCCGGGAGATACAATATTGAACTTCGGATCAAAAACATCAATGCCATGAACCACTCGATACAGCCCTGGAAGAGTAAAAGCAGTATGGCTCTCATACTGACCAACAGTATTCTTCCTGAAGCCCAAAAAAGAAATAAAAGTGTGATAAGCAATTGATATAAAGTGAAAACCAACACTTCGCTCATATTTTACCCAAGGGATCAATCTCCTTACTATAGGAAAGCAGATGACTTGAAGTTTATTAAGATAAACAATGTTCTTAGAACATATTAAGATAAAATAATGATAATGGCGTGTCCATACCAAAATGAACTGTAATAATACCAGTCCAGTAAATAAATAGTATATTCTACAGTAAAAGGAGAGAACTTACGTTCCTGCAATCTCTTGGTATGTACTGGTGATAATAAAATCAGCATTATTCATGGCTATTAAGTCAGCAGTAAACTGACAAGAGAAGTGATATTTCTCGTCAAACTTTTTCCAATATATATCTGAATCTGGATATTTTGTTTTCTCCAAAGCATGGGCAATGGTACACTGCAAAAAGTGTCATTTACACATTGAAGATTTAGTAACAAAGCTTTCAGCAAAGTAAAAGGCAAAGAGTGGAGGGGAAAGGGAATTGGGACAGCGGAGGGACAAACCTGTGTGACGCCCATTTTGTAAGCCAACAAAGATGCAACCAGGTTTCCGTCACTGTAGTTTCCTATAATAAAATCTGGAATACCCTGCAACTCTGCTGCAATTTCACTTGCGACGTCCTGATTAGATATACAAATAGGAAAGCAAGTTATGAAAGAAGATTAAGAAAGAAAGAAAGATAGACCCTATAAAGAAGTACGTAGAAAACGTCCTCCTAAATTTGTTCTGATTGTTGAAAAATCTTCAATGTTTTTTTCTTCAAAAAAAAAAAAAAGAAAATCAATAGACTCTATAAAGAAGTACGTAGAAAACGTCCTCCTAAATTTGTTGTGATTGTTGAAAAATCTTCAATGTTTTTTTCTTCAAAAAAAAAAAAAAAAAAATCAATAACCTTTGAAACTTTGAAAGGGAAAATGATTTACCTCCGCATAAGTCTCCAGATAAGGCCATACATCAAACCTTGATATCCATTTACGAAGAACTCCATGTTCTGACCTAAAAGGAACTCGCAGAATATGAGTATGCTCTGTCCCACTGACTCTTTCCAGCCGCTGATTGCAACTAGTTCCCTTCGCATCAGGTATTAACCTGGTCACCTTGAACAACAAGAAAAAATGTGTCAAATTTACATAGGCAAAATATAAGTGTTGAAAACAAAATAAAGCAATATGGCATCTAGTTAGTATACTTACAATAAGAACTCTGGGAGTAATATCAAGTCCTTGCCTCTTTATCCTTAGAAGCATTTCATTCTCTAAGGCTCGCACTTGGTCCAGTATATAAACAACCTACACATTAAATAAGAAAAATGGAGATCTTAAATGAAGATATTTACATATACATTATCCTACACGTTAAACATCAGATTCACTACAAACCTGACCACCAGTGTCGGGCAAACCTAATACATTTGCTTGCCCAAAGTATCCATGTGGAGACAGAATGACAACATTAAACACCATAGGCACTCTCCCAAGGAATGTCTCTAATATAGAGGGATCAGGAGCCTGAAGGATGTCCAAGAGAAGATGCATCGTCTCCAGAACATGAGCTGCAGTATCTCCCCATCCTCTCTCAAAACCCATTCCTTGTAATCTGCATTCATAAAACAAGGAATAACAGACAGAGATGTCAACAACTTTATTGCTCTGCCACTACCAATATGCTGATAGACTCCTTGAAACAAATCTATATGTATGTATTGAATGTATATACAAATAGAACACAAATATAAACTCACTCGTATTCAAACTCAGAATATGGTGCATCAGGTGAAAGCTTAGCAAGATGATCTTCTGCCTTAGCCAAAGCAGCTTGAAGTCGGGGTATACTTTGTATCCGATCATTCAACATCAATGCCTACAGAGAAACCTTCATTAGTTTATCTTGTTATGAGAATTTCATCACAAAATAGATACTCCGACATATTCCTTTCCAAAGCTGTTAATGCGTCACCACACATAAAACAATGCAAAATTTTCTTTTCCTAAAATCTAAAGGAACATAAACACCTAACTAGTGAAGTTGCAACTATGGTAAGGGGTTTAAAGGAAACCCCTCTGATGAATACTTACATGCCCTTTATATTTGTGGGCTCTCAGGAAATTAAGTAAAGGCTCCAAAGAATCTTTGTTACGGAACATGTTTGAAGAAAGGTGACGGTTGAGGAATTGAACGCCATTGCCAATGGATGAAGAGCGGTTGGGCCGAGGAAAGGATGCATTGAATGGCTCAAAATCAAGCTCAAGCACAAAATGGTTGTCCTCCCTACGCAATGTGTAAAAAGAAAAATCACAATGAGTTATGAGGTAGGACATACATAACCAAGTACTATGAATCTATTGACTTCAAACAAACAATAAACGCAACTTACAAAGAACAGAAAATAAGCTTACCCCACATCTGCAAGTGCTTCTTTGAAGCGAAGATATTCGGACACATCCAGTTGCTCCACGCTGAGTTCATGAACATTGACTCGTACGTATTCCCAAACACCAGGTCTTGGGCGAACTGCTATAGCCACGTATGGAGGAAGAATTATGGCCTCCTGTAGTTATTAAAAAAAAAAAAAAAACCCAACAATTTAGTATATTTAATACAATAACATAATCGAGACCGTACATATTCCATTTGTCAGACGTTAAAAGCTTACCTAGTACAAAGGCTGAAAGTTAGGCGTGAAATTAGGCGTGAAAGTTAAATAGCAGTACTACTAAAACTTCAGTTTACAGACACTCCTTTAATGACGTAGCATCGAGGTAAGGAAAGAACACAAAACACATCGAGAAATTCATTTGTAAATTGAATTAGAGTAAATTAGGCAAACAGAATCTTAAATAAATAAATAAATAAATAAATAAATAAACCTAAAAGTTCAACTGAAACTATATAGTACAAAAATAATTTAGCTGAAAAAACAATTAAGCATTTAAAAAGTATTAGATACTTCATTTACTGCATCATGAATCACGGACGAAAATTAAATAAATATCTAAAAAAGTCGTTTATCCTTTTTAATATATAAAAGCTAACAATATCTTAAAAATTAATACGATAATTAAGGGGGGAAAATGACCTGTGCAGATTTAAGGACTTCGCTAAAGGGACCATCACTTAGCTTCTCTCTAGCTTTGTCGTCGCCTACAACATTTTCCAGTTCATCGATCAAAGTATGCGGTTGCAGTATTCCTTTTCCCTGCGCCACATACCTTCAAAATTCCACAACCCTAAACTTCAGTAACATATCTTCCTTTCCTTTCCTTTTACTTTTCATCGTTTTCCCATAAGCCCAATAGAGACTACAAAATTTAAAATCCGGAAAAGAAAAGAGAACAAGGTGATAGGAACTGTAAAATCGCGGAAGAGCGCACCTAGAGAGAAGAGCAACGAGCTCGTTACGATGAGCAGAAAGCGTGTCCTCCACGCGGTCCCTCATGCTAGGACTTCGACCGAGCTTAGGATTCGCCATGGTTAAACTTCGTATCTACTCTGTTACTGCTGTTGAAGTGAACTATTATTGATTGGAAAGAAAAAAAGTGAAAAAGAGTTTTTATGAGAAATCAGTGAGTTTGAGTGAGCTTTGAGGCAATCGCTGCGGTTACATATATAATATCAGAGCAATGAGGAGATGACTGACGCAGCTGATGGTTTTACTCTTTGTTCATTGGATTTGCGACACGTCGAAATAATTTGTAATGAAGGCGAAAGTCCAAGTTGCCGCATCATGATTTGAAACAAAATTGGATAATTTCATTATGTAGTCCCTCAATTATTCAGATGTTTGATTTTTGCCTTTAAAAACTTTTATTGTTGAAAAATGATCTTAATTTTTATTGGTAAGAATATAATAAAACGAATAATTATTTGATGCCTAATTGGATAGAAGAGAAGTTCATTTTCTTCACGTTTCTTAAAAAACAACAAATTGACTCCACTAAAATATATTAAGATTGTGCTTGAAATTAGGAGCCTATAGGATATTTGTAAATTCTAGAATCTATAAATTTACTTAAATTTTTTTACAATTTTATTTAATGTATCGAAGCTAAATTAATATATAACTATAAAATATCAATAAATATGATTTTTAAAATTAATAATAAAATTTAATATAGTATTTAAATATGTTTAAAAATAATTTATCAAAAAATTTATCCTATTTAACATCTTATTCTAGCTTCTCTTAAATCTTATTCTTTTGTATTTGTAAGCCTAATCGAACAACAAGATGGAGTCATCAAATTTTTTAGATTTACAATAATCCCTTTTATTTTTTGATCAATTAAATTAGTTAATTTTTTAAAACAAAAAAAATAATATTTATATAATTAAAATAAATATTATGATATATTATATCATATAAAATAGTATACATAGATGTTTAATGACATATAATATATTAATTGTTATGTAATTAAATTATGAATGTAAAATAATTATTATAACATTATGGTATTACAATGGGCATATTTCTATTAACAAAATGTAATATAATCCTTAAATATGTAACTAATTGTATATAGGTTAGGATCATCTGTTACATTAATTAGACTCACTCTTACAAAAAACAATCTTTTTTACCGACCAATCTTAATTTCAAATAAACCACTCTTTTTTGTTTGTTTCTCTTTTCTTACATTCTTTATTAGTAGAGGAGATCCTTGAGAAAGATTTGTTGCCAATTCGGTAGAATTTGACATATGAATATGTTATTTCCAATTGACATGCCAAATAAAATTTGATATGTAACCTTATATTCAATTATGCTATCATAGTATACATAACTAATATACCTTAATTATATACTACTAATTGTATATATTATCGTATACCATAAAATTAAGGGTAAATTATTAAAATAGTCACTTTTGTTTATCTTAGGTTACATTTTAGTCATTTATGTTTGAAATGTTATGTTTTAGTCAATTACATTAACATGTTGTAACATTTTAGTCACTGAACCGTTAATTGTTGTTAACGGTCTAACAGTAAGCTGACGTGGCACATTAAATCATCATTTCAAACAAATATTTTGAGTTAAATTATACAATTGGTCCCCATATTTTTTTTCGTTTTGAGCAATTTAATTTTTTTCTTTTATGTTCTATTAACTTTCCTTTTTTTTTTCTTTATTTCTCATTCTTTTCTACTTCTTCTATTTTCCTCCCTTCTCCATCTCTTTTAATATAGTTTTTCTATGTTTTCCATTTGTTAAAACTAAAGAGGAAGAAGAAAAGGAAAATAAAGAAGTAAAAATTAAAAATTAAATTGTTCAAAAAATAAAAGTACAGGGACTAGTTTTAACAAATAAAAAATAGATAAAAACTATGTTAAAAAAGATGGAGAAGGGAGGAAAATAAAGGGAGAAACAAAAGAGAATGAAAAAAAAAAGAAAGTTAAAAGAACATAAAAGAAAAAAAACTACTCAAAACGAAAAAATATGGAGACCAATTGTATAATTTAATCTAAAATTTTTGTTTGAAATGATGATTTAACGTGCCACATCAGCTTATCGTTACACCATTAACGGCAATTAACGACTCAATGATTAAAATGTTACAATACGTTTACGTAAGTGACTAAAACGTAACATTTTAAACAAAAGTGACTAAAATGTAATTTGAGGTAAATAAAAGTGACTATTTTAATAGTTTACCCTAAAATTAATTATATATTTAAGGTTTAGGTTACACATTATTAATAGAAGAATGCACATTGTAATGTCATATTGTTATAATAATTATTAAACATTCACAGGTTAATTATATAACAATTGATATATTATATGTCTTTAAAAATGTATGTATACTATTTTTATAATATAATATGTACCATGTTACATTACAAAATAAATTCATATTCTAATATTTATTTTAATTAATTTTTGTTTAAAATAATTTAACTAATTGACAAATTTAGAAATTCTCATGATTTTAAATCTCATTTCGGATAAAATTTTAAATTTGTTATAATAATTAGTATTGGACCTACTGATTTTAAAATCAATTAAAATGTTTAAAATTAATTTAAGAAACTAGAGAAACCATTGAAGGCCAACTGATTTGTTAAAAAAAAAAAAAAAAAGCCCACGTCTTTGCAAAAGCCTTGTCCTTTTATGGAATTTTCATTCCATTCATGCACTTATAAAAGGGTGGTCCAATGATTTTCTATTGTCTACTTCTTTTTATTATTTGTCCCACCATATCCTTATCCATTATGGATAAAGATAAAGTAAGATCATTTTTAGTCTTAAATAATCCAATAATTATTGCTAATCTTTGTTGGACATCACATGCTGGCTCTTCTTTTAACTTTTACCTACACTCTTCTTTTAAATTTTAATTACATAGTTTAATATTCATGCTATTAGGTTTATTTGAAATTTAAAAGGGTGTAGATAAAAATATTAGGTCCAGAAAATAAATTTAAATAAAAAATTAGACATGTTTAAAATATGAGTTGAGCTCGTGCTTGAACATTCAATACTCAAGTTCGGCCTGGCCCAACTCGTTTAAAGTTTATAATACTTAATATTATGTTGTTTTTATATATTATGTAATTTAAGACATATTAAAAAAATAAATTTAAAAAATAATATGGGTGGGTGTAAAATAAATTTGGGTTAGTCTTTTGAAAATATGAGCGAATTTGAATAAAATTTTAAGTCCAAATTTTGGACAGGGCTAAACTTAAGAAAGCATAAAGTATGTTAATATTATGCTTAAGCCCGATTCGACTTATGAGCACCTCTACTTTTAACTATGGTACCCTTCAAATAAAAAAACATTGATTAGTGATGCAGTTTATTATATTTAATTAATTAATTTTCTTAAGTGGGGGATACACATGTTTAATTGTAAGTATCAATTAATATAAATTTAATTTGATAATTGATATCATAAATAAATTTAAGTTATTTTTACTGCAAGTAAAATTTTAAAAGAAAAAATATTAGTAATAAAAAGGAAAATAAAATTATTTTTTAAATTAAACCAAAAAGATAATTAGAATGACAATAATTGAAATTAATTGAACCTTTTAATAAAAATAAATATTTTATATTAAAAGTTTTGACAAGCCCTAAAAAGTCCATTCATCGTTACTTTGAATTCAAAAAGCATCAAATGAATACTTAGAGATTTTTTTAATTTGTAAAATAATTTTACTAGTATACCCTTCAAATAAAAAAAAAACTTTGACTAGTATTGTAGTTTTTTATATTTAATTATTCATATTTATTATTTAAAAAATTATAAGCTATATTAGATTATTTTATTCACAAATTTATAGGGCTTTAATTTTTTTATTTAATTTTAGTTATATTCTAATAAGATGTTTATTATAATTTGTATTTATTAAAATAATTATAACAGTTGAAAATACTTTTTCTTAATTAAAAAATTAGTTAAAATCATTTTTTTTAAAAATCATAAACTTCTTTATTAAATCAAGTGATGAATTCATAAAATTAAAATATAACTCTAAGTTTTTTTTTTTATCAATAAGAAAAAATTCAAGCCCAGTGTGATATTGAGCAAGAACAAGTTCAAGCCAAACAATAAATACAAAAAATCGTGCGAACTTCGATAGGGAAGAAAAAAAAGCATTCTAAACAAAAACTCCACAAATTGTTTCATTTGCGAAAGGATAAGTACACTTCGCAAAACAATGCTCGAAAGTAGAAAATAAAATGCTCAAGATGCTGGAGCATGTAGCAATGACATCAGGTCTCAACCTATCCAACAACAATGACCTTGAATCGATCTTTTCATTGGATGATGAACAAGGACCACAATCTTTGTTTGTTGTTCAAACCTACAACTCCAACAGTGAATCAGACCACACAGCTGATTAAGAGACAGATTCATCAAGCTTGGAATGTTTAGCGATGCAAAACTACCTATTAGTCCAATTGGCCAAAAGCCCAACAACCCTAGTCCAAATATTCCTAAGAAAGCGCCACTAATTGTTTTGAACTTATATTCTCCTTGCTTCCACATAATGACTGTTTATTTTTTAGGATAAATTAATGATTATTTTGAATAAAGAAACTTGATGATGTTGTCACTCAATTGGGCCTGAAGAAGGAAATTAGGAAATTGAGATATTGCAGAGGAATTTATTTGTTTCATTCTCTTGTATGAATATTTTTGGATACATAGTTAACTTGATAATAGTTGTAACAGGGATATCTTTGTTAACTTTGTTTTCAAGTGTATTTGGAGCAAAATCTTTCTATAAAATTTTAACATCTATTATATTTGATTTATTAAAACTTGTATATTTCAAGAATCTGTAAATGTAACATTTGAAATTTATTAATTATGTATTATTTTATATAATAATATGAAAATGCCATAAATTTGATGTGGTGTACTTTTTTGAATAAAATATATTTAGCGACGTTTTTCTTAAAAAATGCCATTATAATGTATTTTTTTGTAACATGAATATTAAGGGAGTATTTTTTTTTTTAATTTTAAAATGTCATATTAACAAATTTAACAAAAGAATTATAACAATATTAAGAAATGAACCTAAATTTTTAAATTCGAAAGTATAATAACTAAATTTTTAAAAATAAAAATAAAAATATTAAATTCTAAATATATGAATAATTTAATCAAAAATTAAATAATTAACCCAACATGAAACCGTATTAATATATTCAAATTGAAGGTTGTGTAACAAAGAAGTAGAAGAAAGGCCCAATAGTTAACAAACTTAGTTGAATTAAGGAAAGCCCAACAATGAATGGATGATAGGCAATGGAGATTAACATTGATGGACTGGAGGGCACCAAATATGCAACCATGGGCTCACACTACATCTTTCAACTTGTTGACACAGTTCCTTACTTGGATTGTTTTCAAGTTGAATTTATTGAAAGTTATTTGTTCAGATGATTTCCGCTTTAATAATTTTATTAGTATATGATACATTTGGTGTATTAGATTTTGATCCTTTTAATTTTGGATTTTTTTTTTTGGTTCGTATGGGGTTTGGATTGTTTCAAAGTTATGTTATTTAAGTTTTAGGCTCTAATTTTTCTAAAAACAAGTCATTATAGGTTTAGATTATTTCGATTTTTATTTACGTTAAAGATGAAATCATGTATAATAATTTTATTGATATATAGTCACATATGAATAATCTTTTATAATTAGAAAGTATAACATTGTTATTGCTATAAATGAGCCCAAATTATTGATTTATACAATCCACAAGGGAGTAATTTGCAAAAAAGCAAAACCCATAGATTTCGTAGAAAACAAAGGCTGGAGCTGCGGATATAAAAAAAGAGAGGAGGCAACTAGACCTCGCAGACCTATAACATAAAATAAACCAAGCTAATATTATTTATATTGGATCATATAATAATATATGCATACACACTCTTAATAACAAAGTTAAAAGGTTGCTACATTTTGAATGTTTTCTGATAAAGGCATAATTCTTTTTTTACCCTCTAATTTTACAAAAAAAGTAATTTTAGTCATTCATTTTTTTTTACCTCTTTTAGTTCTTAAACTTGTCAAATCACCCCAAAAAGATGAAAAAATTAACATTTGTTAACTTTGCTGACATGGCATACACATTGATTACCATGTAGATAACATGTCAATATTTAATTAATTTTTAAAATTTAAAAAACATTTTAAAAAATTATAATTTATACTTTTTTAATAATTTTAATGATTTTTATTTTAAAATAATTTTTAAATTTTTTTGAATTTTTAAAATTTTAAACAAATTAATTAAATATTGATGATGATTTAACAAAAAATACAAATTTAATAACTAATAAGGACAAAAATAGAAAAATAAATTTTTTTATAAAGTTGGAGGATTATGAAAGTGATTATGCCTTTAATAAATAAGGGAATGTGGTCAAAGGTAAGAAAAAGACCTCATCCACTTTTGTTGACAAGAGTTTTTGAAGAAAGCTTTAACTACAATTAAAGAATATCTAATAAATCCCATCATTCAATTATGTGTAATTAATTCTAATTAAATAATACTTATTGGCACACTCACTACATAACTAAAAAAAAAAAAAAAAGTTTGTTAATAATACATAAAACAGGAAAAAAAAAATATTGGTATTTGTTAAACTTAAACATTCCGAAGGTTAAAAACTTTTAACCTTTATATCATATTATTTTATTTAAATTTTACTATCCATCTTTTTTTTTTTTTTAACATTAATCTCATTATAAGTTTATATTATAATTACTCTTTTTGGTACAATACCTAGAACTACTCATAGTTCCTCTCCAACCCTTAAATAAGATGATAATGCACTTCAACGCACTCAAACCTACATCTTTCCTAATCGAGTTAACACTCAAATAGCATTATCAACTTTTTAAAAAGAGTCAAATCATTTTATTTTGATGAAAATACAGACTAAACAATTAACTTTTTTAACAATCTTGACATGACAATCCACTTGTACTTCATACTAACTTGACATGGCAATCCACTTTGAATTATACTCGAACCCACGTCCTCCTATATTGATAACAATGTTGATACCAATTGAGACTCAATCAGCACTATCAACTTTTTAAAAAAAGTCAAATCGTTTTATTTTGATAAAAATACAAACTAAACAATTAACTTTTTTAACGATCTTGACATGGCAATCCACTTGTACTTCAAACTGAATTGACATTATTTATTTTATATGTTACGTTAACAAATTATAAATATATATTTAAAAAAATTAAAAATAATAAATAAGAATATAAAAGTTCATAATTTTTTTTAAAATAGTACAAAGTATAAGTGGGTTGTCATGTTTAAATTTTTTTTGTTTTGTTTTTAAAAGGTTAAGCCAAATTTAACTAAAAAATAATGGTCAAATCGACAAAAGATATAAATGTTGAGGACTAAATTTATTATTATTCCATTAAAAATATTTAATAATGGGTTTTGGTCATTTTATTACATTAAAATTTTTATATTTAAGCCCCTTACTTTAATTTAGCATAAATTAGTCAGTGTATCTATGTTTATATATATTAGGTCTTTTATTGAATTGTGCCGACCTTAGTTGTAAAATCACTAAAATACAATCTCATATTTAAATTAAGTTATGTTTTATGAGGATGTTTAAAATGAGATTTGAAACTGAAACACCATACATAATAAGCGTTTAACTTTAACATCATATCCAAAGAATCAATTAATTTTTATATCATTTATAACAATATATTTATTACATAATTTTTTCACCAGAGCGTGGGTGTACCAAAAATATAATTTTTATAATGTTTGTTCATAAGTCTAAATTGACCACATTGTTAGTTGTTGCTATTAAAGTAATGTGTGAATTTTTTTTAATGTTATTGAATCGTATAGTGTAAGTCACATAAAAATCGAATTAATAATGTTTATTTAATAATAAATTTATATATTAATAATGTTATCAATGTAAGTCACTTATAACATTACAAGAAAAAGGATCAAATTATATTAAATTAAAATAGATAGATTAAATCTTAAATTTATAAAAAACAATAAATTACAAGCACGACAACTTTTAAAAAGAATTAATTTTATATTTAATAAATAACAAAAGGCATAAATATCCTTATAGTTATATTTTTATACTAAAATTTGAGGGTTTTCTTTTATTATCTATATCTATACTCATTATTTGAAATTTCTATTGAGTTGTGTCATTCTTAATTGAGTTTTAATTGATTGTAAAATTATCAAAAATTCAATATTTTATAAATCAATAAATATAATTTTAAGGGTATTTTTATCTTTTACTATAATTTAGAAAGATACATACACTTGAAAAGTTTTAAACTCCATATCTTAAAATCTCTTTTATCTCAACTTTTACCAATTCAACCAAAGCCACATTTGATTCTTATATCAATTATTTTAAATTTGTTACATAAAATTTTCAACCACCTCGTAGATGTGCATAATCTAATTTTGTTAAATATACTCGTATTTAATTAATTTGTGACATTGTCGATTGAGTTTTAACTCAATTAATAGAGATATTGTTGCCAATGCAAGAGGACATGAGTTCGAGTGCACTGAAGTGTATTATCCTCTTATTTATAAGTTGGGGAGGGATTATGGGTAGTTCTAGGTATTATGTCAAAAGGAGTAAATATGATCAGAATTTATAATGATATTAATTTATTAAAAAATTTTAATTTGTGACACTAAATTTAGGGGGATTTTAATTTGTGACGCTAAGGGTAAATTTGATAAACTGAAACATTAAGTACTGAATTTTTACTGTTAAATTTTATAAGTGTTGAATCTATATTAGAAAATTGTTTGATAAATTAGTAAATATAAGTACTGAATATAATTATATTGTTTGATAAAAGTAAATATTGAGTTTTAGAAGATTATTTAATTTTAATTTTAATCTTATTAATATAATATAATATATTATTTTATTTTAGATAATTTTGGATGAAAGATAGATATGATAATTTGAATATGTCATTTTAAAAAAAAATTATTTCATTTTTTTAATAAATAGAATCTATTTAATATGTTCTACATTAAATATAAGTAGTTACCAACCTACTTATTTTATTGAAAATTTTATATTAAGTAAAAAGTTAAAATAAAAATTAAATACATAAATTATTAAATGTTTGAAAATTTTCATTTCATTATGCATCCCAACTTTAATATAATGAGATAAAATTTAACATGAATTTAATTAACCGATTGAATCTTAATTTAATTAATATCAATATTATTATCCGAAAATACGAAAACATATTTATGTTGTTAGAGATTGTTGATAATCGATAGATGTAAGTTTTGCAAAATAATAATAATAATAATAATAATAAGGTCAAATTAAAAGAAAGGAAAGTTCCCAGGCCCATCATGTATGCACTGTCACGCACCTTTTTACATTTTCCATCCCCTATTTAAATCCCACCCTTCTCTTCGTTCTTCACATTTTATTTCCAAAATTCGCTAAAAACAAGTTTTCTTTTTCTAACACCTCCAAATTTCCCTTAAACCCTTCCTTTTTACCTCACTGAACGCTGCTTTTCAAGCCCGCAAAAATAGTTCCCTTCCTTAAGAAATGTGTGGCGGTGCTATCATATCTGAGTTCATCCCGCGGAAAGGTGGCCACCGCGTGACCGCCGCCGATATCTGGCCTAACTCCCCTTTCGTGAAAATCAATGGCTTTTGCTCTAACCGCGACCACTCAGTCTGCCATTTCAAAAGATCCCAACCCGAACCGCCATCGTCGTTAGGTACCCATTTTTTTCCCTTTATACTTTTGCTTTTCGTTTACTTTGGGTTCCTCTGATTGCTGTTTTTTTTATTTATTTATTGAAGCAAGTGATGAACAAGTGGAGAAGAAACCGAAAAGGCAGAGGAAAAATCTTTACAGAGGCATAAGGCAACGGCCGTGGGGCAAATGGGCGGCCGAGATTCGCGACCCTCGAAAAGGGGTTCGTGTTTGGCTGGGCACTTTCAACACTGCCGAGGAAGCGGCCCGCGCCTACGACCGTGAAGCTCGCAAAATCAGGGGCAAGAAAGCCAAGGTCAATTTCCCCAACGAAGACGATTCCTTCTCCACCCCGTACAATCTGAACCGTTCCACCCCCAATTCGAACCCTTGCGTTTATCAACAGCATATAAACAGTAACTATGGATTCAATTACGATTTGAATGAAATCGGTGGGTACGCAACTGACCCGATCGTTATATCTGGAGATGAAAATAAAGGGTCCGACGACCAAAATGTGAATCTCTGTTACGTCCCTGTGAAGGCTGAGGAACTTGAAGAAGAAGAGAAACGGCGAGAGCCGATGAACAAGGCCGTGTCGGCGGTGGGGGTTCAAGAAGAAAACAATGAAGTGCAGAAACTGTCTGAGGAGCTCATGGCGTACGAGAATTACATGAAATTTTATCAAATACCTTATCTGGACGGGGAATCGCCGACCCAAAACGGCGTAGCTGCGCAGGATAGTGTCGTCGGTGAACTTTGGAGCTTCGACGATGACGGCGTTGCTGTTCCGGAGACATCAACGGCCATGTGAGGCCGACATTCGTTTACATTTTAATGCTTTTGGGCGTTGTAAATTGGGTGAAAATTAATAATTTTCTGTCATGAATTCGTACCCTTTTTTTTTAGTTTAGCTTTGATAATTAGGATTTAGGATTAACTTCATGTAATTTTCCCAGATTTGTTTTGTGTTTAAAATTGTGAAATACAATTGTAATCAAATGTTTTTTTCCCTCTTATATCTTCGTTATATCCTGCAAGAATTTGATTAAACCCCCTCCCACCCCCCCCCAAAAAAAAAAAAAAAACTCTGGAAGAGAAAGATGATATATTGTGTTGGATTAATATAATTAATGATGATTTGATTATAATCATTATGACATTAAAAATAGTTTATGTGCTGCTAATTCTAGATGAGATTGGCGAACAGCCAAAGAAGCTGGCAAAGGAGAAAGAAAGCGACAACCAACGGGTAATTTTCCAAGTAAAAGTGGAAATGGCGGCGCTGTTGGTTTTGGCGCATTATAATCTGTGTCCACTAAAGTTCCTAAGTCAGTCACGCCCATAGACTTAGGACATATGTAGAAGATTCGTTAGTTTTCAGCCTACCTATCTGTAAATCTAAATACGTTAAGATTTAAAAACAATAAAATTATATCTAATCCACTTGAACTGTGATAAAATATATTGATTTTGTTTTGAAGCTGATATATGTAAATTTGTTTTGGATCAGGATTACCATTTTTTATTCCATCATATTTTAAAAATATTATAGTTAAATTTTAATTTTTATTTATTTATTTAATCATATGCACATGCAAAACCTTTAAACATATTTATTACATCACGACACAAAATAATTAGTATAAAATATTTAAAATCATTGATTGATGTTGGTTTAAGCGATAAAGTTTGAATAAATTTAGCTTTAAAGAATTTTTTATTTATTAATTTTATAAGAAAAATAAAAATATTTGTATGCTACATAGCATGATTTTTAATCATTTCATAATTGGGTTAAATTTTTATATATGGATCACATTAACTTAATTAAACTCTTAAATAATAATATAGATGTAGATATGCAAATGTAAATTTAAAAATTGTTAATTGAATTTAACAATTTAATTAATGAGTAATTATTCTGTCCACTAATAATAGAGTAAACTCCACAAGCGGCTCTAAAATGATGCCAAGTATTTTTTAATTATTTAATTATTATTTTATTATGGAATGAAAAAGATAAATTGTCAGTGTATCAAATACTAACTCTTGTATTATACTAAAAAACAAATGGCACCAACCCAAACCCACTTGTAAAGTTCTTTTACTCCAATGGTAATGTATAGGATAATAATCCTTAATTAAATAGTGATATTTTATCTTTAAATGTAACTATAAAATAAAAATAGCAAAATTAAAAAGATTAAAAAAACTGCTTTAAGATATCAAAATCTTGTATGAATTGATATGAGTTAGTACATATTCATATAAGCCATTATTATTCAAAACAAACCAAAACAATTAAATCATATCAAATTTTGGCCGGAACAAAATTTAGTTTACCTAACATTAGCTTATGACCAAAATGGTAAACATCTATCATTAAAGTCGATATTGATAACCATGTCGTAATCTTAAGAGCATCATACCAATTAAATTAATATTCAATCAATAAATATAAAATATAATATAAATTTTAAAATAAATGCATAAATATATAAAATAATATATAAAATTTTAAAAATATCAAATTTATATAAATATTAATAATTAAAACACAAATATAAGTTATTCCAACGATTGTCGGATACCATAGCGATTAATCTGTCCTCTTCATCTAAATTCCTTAAACAATCCCTTTAATTTGTGAATTTTTTTAAATAACTCTTTATGCTTATGATTAATATACTATTTAGTACTTGAGTTTGGCTTCAATTTCTAATTTGACATTTGAGTTTTCTCTCCAATTTGATACCTAGTTTGGTTTCAATGATCACTTTAGTACCCTAGTTTTTTAATTTAATACTTGATTTTTTTAGTCTGGTTAATTATTTGGGTTTGCCTTCTTAGTTTGGTACCTAATATTTTTGTCCTAATTAAGTACTTATATTTTTCATTAGAAAAATGTGTCAAACATTTATCGAGCCACATGATGTCATTTTGTCTGGATACTAAATTGAATATCGAAGCTAAACTCAAATGCTCAAGTACTAACCTTTATAATATATATATTTTAAAAATTTTAGTGTTTTTAGTTTTGTCTCAACTAAATTAGTGTTCGATTAATTTGTCATACCAACTCATTGAATTACTTAAATATAATATTAAATTATTATAAACAATACAATAAGAAAGGATGCAACTAATTGTGTTTATAACAACTAAAAATTATTTAATTCTTCAGAAAATAAAAATATTTAATCAATGGCTTAGTTAATATAAGTTGAAATATAGACTTATTTAAATGAATTTCAAGTTGTAGTATATTGATTGGAAATTTATTTACTCTAAAATAATTTAGATTTGAATTATCATTATATTAAAAATATAATTATTTGAATACAAAAGAAATATTAAAAGAAATTCTATTAGTTTATGACGCTTGAATATTTTAATAATTTTTTTTATATCTTATAAACGTTTGTCTTGAATAAAATTTAAATGAAACATTTTTGGGTCTTTTATAAAAATAATATTAAAAGATTAATTAATTACAAAATAGGATGGAAGAGAAATTAATTATGAAAATGAGGTATTTATTACAGTAATTTTGAGCGCCACCTGATACATTGACGACACCAATAAACTTTAAAAAAATTTCTAATAGAAAAAAATTGAAAAAGTAAAAAAATAATTTTTTTATTTGGTGACGTCAATGTGTTAGGCGACACTCCCTTGATTAAATAAAATATTTGTTGTTTTAGAGATTAAATGAATGTAAAGGCATTAATACATTAAATGTAGGAAAAAAGCATTAAGGTATTAAATGAATGAAAAAGCCATTAAGCATTAAATGCAGGGAAATGACTTATTATTGAAACCATAAACTAGTTTTTTGTTTCACTTTTCTAAATTTTTTTTATAAGATTTTTTTTTAAATTCATAGGTGCCACTAATGTATCAGGCGACACCACAAATTTTTTTTCACTTTTTTAGTTTTTTTTCCTATTAGTTTTTTTTAAAAAGTTCATCAGTGCAGCCAATGTGTCAAGCGACATCCAAAGCTATAGTAGCAAACACCTCATTTTCATAATTAATTTGTTCTCCACCTTATTTTTGTAATTAATTAATTTTTAATATTATTTTTATAAAAAATCCAACATTTTTGTTTTTTTTTTTGTGATAAGAAAAGGAAAAAAATCCCTTTATTATAAAACAAAGGGATTTTCTACAAACAATTGTAGCCTTTTCTCCCTATTAAAAGCTATTTTGGCCATTCAATCTGCTTTACTGTTTTCTTGTAGCACCCCATTCTCGACCCTTAAGGAGGATCCAGGAATGGTGCGTTACAACCTTCAAGTTTTTTTCTTTTGATATCGTAATTGGCGGAACCTCAGGTTTACAAAAACAGTTTGGTATATGCTATAATAGTAATATATGAAACGTTTAAACTTAATGGTCCAAACACTTTTAAAACATAAAACTTCATTGTAAGGATTTAAGGAAAGAACACAGTTTGACAAATATATATTTTAGTTACAAAATATTGTTATTCAAATTTCAAGCCTTGACACCACCCTCAATTGTCATGCATAATACAAAATCACTATAAGCCTCACACAGTATGTATGCTCTGGCATAGTCCTTGAAGGTTTCTTTATTTCTTTAGTGGTCCTGAGAAGGAAAGATAAACGGAGTAAGTTCATAGAACTTAGTGAGTTCCAGAGTGAACATTAGGATATCTATACGTCACACAGACAGAAGGACTCTTCCCAACTCAATGGAACACACAGGTCGCCCATTGGTGAAGACACCCCACAAATTGACTTTATGTAGCTCGTCTATTGGCGAATAACGAACTTACATACACTTTAACAGAATGGGACTCATTTTGGTGCATGCACTATGCCCATGCATTCATGCAGACAACCTCTTTCGTGCTAGCCAAAAACCTTAGTCCATGTTTTGAGATTGTACCATTCTTTCGTTTCTTTTTTCCTCTGTTACGTTTTGCCAATATGGTTTGCATTACACTTGCCTTACCAGAGGCTACATAACATCATTCATGTATCGTGATCTGCCAATTCAATGCTCTTTTGCAATAAAGGCAATTCCATGAATTTACTTCTTTTGTTCTAACCATAAGGTTCCTTTTTAAAAGTAAAGTGGGTAATGACTCAGCACGAAGTAAGGCCATTTCATTTCTTACACAGACATGCAAAACCAGACAGGTAAACTTACCTTGAACCAGACATGTACAACACACACATGAGGTATTAAGGAACTCATTAGAAGATGCAATAGAGACTAAACAACAAGTCCTTTACCCTTGTCTCGAGAGCTTTTGGGAGTTTCTTGAGCTATAACATAAATAGTTAACTTATCAGATCATGTTTTTCAGAAGAACTAAACAACCTTTCAGGAATACATAATCAGGAAACCTAGAATTTGGAAGTTTCCTTCCTTTAATCTTTAGTCTGTCCTTAAAACATGAAACCCTAGGGCCTCGTAAATAATCATAAAAACAACTAAAGTTTTATCGTTATTTACCAGGTTTCACGACAGTGAAATTAGCTTATTACAACGAACTTTAATCCTTCAAACATGCTTTGGCTCTAATGCTTTCTTGAAAAACGTAGAGAGAATTGCTGAAAGGAAGTATGAAGTGCCAAAGAAAGTATAGAACTTGTTTAGGAAGCTAAGGTTAGCTTTATATAGGTGTACACGTAAGAAAACTTAGTGGACAAGCTTATTTCCTCCACTAACTTTTTTTCGATACTTGTGACTAATAGTTTTCTCTCTCATCTTAAATGAATGTTCTTTCATTTTCAAAAACTTTGCGCAATCTTGACTAGTCCTCATTAGGCCAACTAAATAGTTTAATCAGAGAATAAGATAACAACATATTTATCGTTAATATCAAATTAAGGGTTTAACAATAGGACTCACTATTTTCATCTATTTACTAGGGTGGCATATACTTTATCAAAGAGTCCGTCAAACTTTAGATATCACCTTAATCAGGGCTTCGCCTAAGGGCGCATTCACAGACCTTAAGTATTTAATAAATTTCTAACCCTTTCCTTACTCGGGGGGTCACAATGTAAGCCTTAGTTCAATTATCAATACTCAAGTACTACACTTCGCTGGGCGAAATGTTACATTTCTTCTCTAGGAACGTATTCAAGTGCCTAGTTCCTTACATTCTTCAGGAGATGGTGAATACACCTGATTAACATTGATCAAGAGAGCATTGATTCTGAAACTTAGATAGCTTCAATAGCCTCCAAACTATTCGTTTGTATCATTAATTTATTGCATTGTTTTCCTTGCACCAGTGATAGACTGTCTAAAATACCTCATAATTTAGCATCATGGATCGAGCATTTCCCCAACTGTTGATTGAAGCCAATGATCCACACCTCATACTCGCCCCTTAAGATACCCTACAGCAGCATAATTGGAATCTACCTTAACTGAGCCATCAGTTCTTAGTCTCACCTATCTGTCTGTCCAATTAAACTCTACCCTCGTCCCTTGTCTCATAGTAGAGTTTACCTTGGAAAGGGACACATACTATTTTACCCAATTATATGAACATTTGGTGATCTCTTCTACACTTTATGGAACTCCTTGAAAAATAAGAGAGTTCATGCTCTTCCAAATGCGCCACATAACTAACCCAAAGAAAACTGGCCAACCAATCCACCTGAAGGTAAACTTTTGGCTATTTTGTAAATTGGACTTAAGCCACTCCAGCAAGTTCTTAGAAAAAAACCAAGCTTGCTCCTCCACTGGAATAATCTTCGACCAAACCTCTTTCGCTGCTCTACAATCTCTAATGGCATGAATAACATCCTCTGGAATTGACTCATAGATCGTACCATGGTCATCATACACAATACAACGCTTTAGTCTCTCCACTTGTGTAAGTAATCATTACTTGAAGACTAGCCAAATAAAAATTTGAACCCTCTGAGGCCCTTACTACTTCCATGGTATCTTTTAAACTTCATCTCTCAAGTTTCACGAGTTTTCCTTAATCACCTTGTAAGCACCGTTGATAGAGAAAGAACCTATCAAGGTACCTACCCAAGCAACTTTATCCAAATCAACAACAGGGCATGGGGGAGGAATACTGACAATACAATTGATGATCTCATCTAATAGCCAAACACGAAATAAGTTTAAATTCTGCAAACCTTCCTCTGTTACCATGTCTCGAAGGAGACAATTCACATCAAGGTTGTTTCGTGCTGAAATGTGATTCAATAATGGGCCAACTCTAGGGACCCAACTATCTTTCCAACATTTTATGCTATTATTATTTCCTACTGACTAGATAATATTCTCACAGAGAGGGGCCAAATCCTCGAAAGAGATCTCCAAAGAAGGGAGAAATTCTTTCGATTAATATCAGCAAGTATGTCTTCCTCTACTCTAAACTTCGACCTAAGAACATGGACCCATTGTAACACCCCTTACCCATATCCGACATCGGAGCAGGGTACGAGGCATTTTCGGGCTTAAACATAAGCAAACATACAAAATCGAGACGTAAATTTCCATCAATATTTAAAACTTTTCACATACATTGCTATTGTCCCTAAAACGAGCCTACAAGGCCCAAAACATGCTTGAGAAGTGGTTCGAGACTAAATCGAGAACTTTAGAAAATTCTACAACACCTAAAATTTTTTTCATCAAAACAAGGTCACACGCCCATGTGGCTTGGGACACGCCCGTGTGGGTAGGCCATGTGGTCATACATGCCAATCTTCCTAACCCACGTAACTCTCTGTTTATGATGTCATGCACCAAAGGAAGTCACACGGTCAAGTCACACGCTCGTGTGCTAGACTTCACACGCCCTGGACACACGCCCATGTCCCTAGGCCGTGTCCATCACATGGCTAAGACACACAACCGTGTCTCTGCACGTGTGGACAAAATAAGGCTATTTACCAAACCATCTTGCCACCCTAACTTGCACCAACCTACACAACAACAGGCAACACCAATCCAAGCGTATACATACAACCAAATCAGCCACAAACAAGATATTAATACATCATTTGCACTAACGAACATCTATCATGAATAAATATCACATACTTTCATTTCCATTCATGCCTATTTTATCTACATGATAAGCTTCATCACACAAACATACCAATGACCAATAAAATTGATATTAGCCAACTTCCAAAGGCCATATACAAAATGAATCATTAACCATTACAAAGCCAACACAATTGACTAAACAATATGACACGTAATAAAATGACCAAGTCTGATGCGAGCACGCCTAGTGAACCTCTTCGAACAAGTCTCCCTAGTTGAGCTGTGACATGTTGGCAAGCTGATCCCAGCTCGTTTCCAGCTCCACGAGCTCTTTCCAGCTCAAATCAGCTCAATTTAGCTTAAGAGCCTATTTTCTGCTTATTTTATTTTATTTTATTTTACATTTAATTTGCTGGAATAAAATCATTTAATTTGCTGTTAGTTAAATTAGTTAATTAGGTCTTAATAATTATTTTGTCAAAATTTGGACTTTATAACTAGGTATAATGGTGTCCTAAACTAGCTTAATTTATTAGCTAATTAATTTGTCAAGTTTAAGACTGGTTTTAAATGTGCTGCTCATTAACTTTGCCTAGCCGATTTTTTGCTATTAAATTTGTCTAAGTTCCAGCCGATTTAATACATGTCTTAACCTTGCATAATTAATTTGCCTTAGCTATTACAAGTTTTAAATGTGTCTTTAGCACCCGAAATTAATGTGTCTAAATAAATTAATGTGCTGAATTAATTTGTGTGTGCAGGTGCAAAGCATGGGACTGCATTTAATCAAATTAAAGTGGCTGAATTAGTTTTCCCAAAAGCCATGATGGTTCGGTCAATGCAACAATCACCATAAGCTAATGGTTGCTCTCCCCAACGTGGCTACTCAATTTTCGAAGCTGGCATTCAAGATTTTCACACCAACAACCATGCGTTCACATTAAGGGGCTGTCCATTGATTTGTTTTCACACTTTATGGCCGGCCAACTACTCAAGGAGCTCATTTAAATGCTAAGGCCATTCATCTCTTCCAAGCATCAGCTTAATTAAGCTCCCAAGTTCCAATGCCGAATTTAAATATGCATTTCAACTCCCAAAATGTGCCAATTAATTCTAGCTTCTAGAAATGCCGTCCAATGAGTTCTCCAAAGCCAAGAAGCTTCAAGGAAACTTCGTAAATAAATCTGGAATTTTCTAGCTTAATTAGGAAGAAAATAAAAGGCTATTTAGCTACCTAAAGTGGCTATTTGGCTAGCCTTTGCAACAGCTATAAATAGTTTGTTTATTTCTTGTAAATGGACTTTTGGCCAAATTTTATAGAACCGAATTTTTGTTCTTGTAAGAACTTCTTCTCTAAGTCTCGTTTAAGATTTTCGTTGGCTTATCTACCTAGTAGTGGCGTCAACCTCTTTCTTTACAAAATCGAACTTATCACTAGTTTTAGTGTGGCATTCAAAAACCCTTTATACCGAGGTTCCTACCTGTCTAGATAGTGGGTCGAGGTCTATTTCGATTCAACCATCCCTTCTTAAGAACTCATAACTTTCGGGTCGGTATTGGCTAATATCGGTTCAGATTATTCTTAGGACCACCATTCCCATATTTCATTCCTTTTTATTTTTTTCTTTTTTTTTTAACTAAAACCAAAATTACCAATATCCTAATTTCCTTTCCTTACCCAAACCTAAGATTACTTATCCATCCTTGAACCCAACTTACATAACCAACTTAACTTCAATCCGAATTAACTGTCCCTTCTATTTCCGACGAAGCTTTCTCGAAGACGATCGGGCAAACTACATACGACTCAACTCAAGTCGAGGCGAGCTCGTATCATCTGGTATCAGAGCTACCTAAAACAAGAAGCTTAGACATTCGAAGCGGAGCATTCCCGATGTAGGATTCAAAAAAAAGTATAAAATTTTTTTTTCGTATACCGAAGTTTTCCCATTTTGATTAGTTTGTTGCTGTTACTACAAAAAAAAATCTACGCAGCCGAAAAAAAAAATCGCGTACAGAAGTGTACCTATTGTATTTAGTTTGCTTATATAGTACAAAAAAAGTTATATAAGTTAAAAAAATTCGAAAAAAATAAAAAAAAAGTGTTTATGCAATTCAATTGTTATTTGATCGTCAAGCTTTGATCCGATATAGTTCTCGATCCTTCTTCTATTCTACTCTCCCTAATTCGCCACACTTTCTTACCCAATTCCCTGTTCTTTCAGCCAACCTTAAACCTATACGCATCTCCATTGTTACCCTTTTGAAACCGACTCACAAACTAGAAGATCAAGCCTAGTAAATCCTTTACGAGGTTATAAGAGAAGAACGGAGTGGAAAAAGGCACGAGCGAGTAAGAACATTCGAGTGGAGGTAAAAGCCAAACGAGTGTAAACACGAGCGGGAGTGACACCTTTTCCTTCTTCTTTTCGAGCGAAATTGTGAGGTTTATGTTGATGTACTTAATTTTTTATTTTGTTTTGTGATCTAACATTTTCTCTTCAGCAACAAAAAATCATGTCACGCGAAGAGTTCACCGAATCGGAATACCAATACTTGGTATAAGAAATGCAAAAAATGATGGAGTCTAACACTGAGAACATACACGAGAGATTAAATCATTTGGAAAAATAAGATCAAAGTAATAGAGTTTCTTCGAGTCGAAAAATGGAGACAAGAACCCCACGGAGATATACCCCCGACTACTACTTGAGAAAAAGTACCTATCGTGATTCCTTTTCGTCGTCTACTTCGAGACAAAGAGATTCATATTATGACTCATATCCATCAGCGAATTCGAGAAGTGACATCGATCGAAAGTCCTTTTCGCCAAGAAATTCGAGAAGACGAGAAGCCGATTACGATTTTGATACGTTCCAAGATGGTGTTCGGAGAGAAAGACATACTCCTACTACATCGTCAACGAAATCTTACTCAGAGTATTCTTCACGAAGTTTTGATTGTGAATCATATGCAAATAGTTCTTCATCTTTCGAACAAGATTTGTATTCTCATCGTTCTTTTGTACATTCTTGTAAAGAGAAAACAAAGAAAAGAAAAGAAAAAGTAAAGGAAGAAAAAGAAAATGAAATAAAAAGAAAAGAGAGGCAAGAGGCAAGTAAGAGAAAAAATGAGCGAATCTTGAGAGAACTTGAAAAAGCCTTTGAAAAGCAAAAAGAAAATGAAAAAGAAAAAGAAATTGAAAAAGAGATTAAAGAGAAAGAAATTGAAACAAAAAAAACGAGTGATTCAGAAGAAAAAGAATCGAGTGAAAACGATGTTAGTGAGCAAGCGATGATTCTTTCTACTAACACTTCTGCTCGATCTATTTGTGATCTTTCTTATCAGGTTCCTAAAAGTCCGTGCGACCAAATCCAACTCCGATACCTTCCAAATGAGAGGCGTTTTCAGTTGTTTGAGAAAGGTAAGTTCATGGACGACTGCCACCCATTGGAAATCGAAGGTAAGGAAGGTAAGGAATCTTTGTTTATCGAATCAAGGCCGCCTGATTTAAAAATTACTCATAAAGGTTTTGATGGCATAACTTCTTAAAAACTTCCATCTTTTGATTTGGCTAATTATTGTTCACATATTATTGTTAACGATGTTGATTCAAAAGATGCCATGAAGGTTCCGTCTTATGACATGTTTTATAATGGCAAATCTGTCGATTCTGTTGGATTGTTTCATCCTGTGCAAATTGTGATTGTATGTGATAAAAGGTTTTCACATTTTGATAAGTATGGCTATGTAAATTCTTTGAATTCATCTTTCTGTTTAAATGTGCCTATTCAAATGATTTGTGATGGATTTGAATTTCTGAAAGGTCACATGTACACAGCTTCTTTGTTCAACATATGTGTTCAAAGGTTTTCGCATAGAAAGAATAATCCGTTTGATTTTGTCATTCAAGAAAAATCTTTAAATTTTTGTACGAAGTTTCCATGTTTTGATCTGCCTATTCGATTGAGTTTTGTGAAGTACGAATGTTTGCATGTTCGTCTGCCTAAACCTTCTTTGATCTACTTTTGTGATTTATTTGAGAAAATGAAATTCTTGTTGTATTTTAGGGTAAGTGATCAAAATCGAGTCTTTAAGCCGGGAGTAAGCCATTTCGAGTTGTTTCCAAGAAAAGGTAAGCATTGTGATCTTGTTGTAAGTAACTTTGTTTTACCTACTCATCTTCTTCGAGTATTATCTTTATTTTTGGAAATAAAGCATGTGGCTGGATTACAAAATCAAAACCAAGTTTTTGATTCTGAAAATTTTATTTTTAATCCCGGAATTGAATCAGACGTTCCATCTGTGAATAACATTTTATCCTGTCCTTTTAAGTACATTTTTCGTGCTGACCTTAACATTTTCCATTCATGTGGAACTTATATTTTGAAAAGCAAGAATTGTCTTTTTGACTTTTCACCTTTACAGGTTTGTTCGAGTTCAAATTATCGATTGCATTACCTTACTAAGGAGAGAAGGTTTGTTTTGCGCAAACGAGGTAAAATCGAACTAACATCATGTAACTTCCAAGTTAATCAAGGTAAGTCAACATTATCTTTGTTTTGTTTGAAAGATGAAGAAATCGGTGTTGTTGATGATGACTTTGTGGAATGTGGTCATATTGTTCATCCTACTACTGCAAGTCTATTTAATCGAATAAGGCAAGGTGAGCTTGTTCAAATCAAAAAGCCAAGTGAATATGTCCTTTGTTTTGAACCATTTGGAATGTTGTGGTTGAAACGAGGAATTCATTCTTGTTTGTTAAGATGCGCGATTGATCATTCCTTGTTTCCATTTTGTTCAATTGGTCATATTGATGACATATCGAAATTGTGCGACAATGTGAAGTATCCATGTTATGAACAAATAAAATTCTTGCCATATGACCTTTGGGCTAAGTTTTACATGTACCATCCGAATTTAAATACTTTCCGCTTGTCGTTGCCAAAATTGGTAAGTCAATTCAGTAAGATAAAATTCGTCTTTTGCTCAACATTCGGGTTATCTATTGGTTTTTGTTGTCTTAACCCTCTGCTACTTATTTATGAAGGTGATGTGTTAACTTGTCCATTGGTGAATCAATTTCAGGTTTGTTTGATATCCTTTGTCCCATTCGACCGAGGAAAACAAAGCAAGAAAAAATATTGTCTTTTAGACAAACGGTTCGACTTGAGGACAAGTCGCCTAAAAGAGGGGGGGGAATGATGCGAGCACGCCCAGCGAACCTCTTCGAACAAGTCTCTCTAGTCGAGCTGTGACATGTTGGCAAGTTGATCCCAGCTCGTTTCAAGCTCCACGAGCTCCTTCCACTCAAATCACTCAACTTAGCTTAAGAGCCTATTTTACTCGCTTATTTTATTTTATTTTATTTTACATTTAATTTGCTGGAATAAAATCATTTAATTTGCTATTAGTTAAATTAGTTAATTAGGTCTTAATAATTATTTTGTCAAAATCTGGACTTTATAACTAGGTATAATGGTGTCCTAAACTAGCTTAATTTATTAGCTAATTAATTTGTCAAGTTTAAGACCAGTTTTAAATGTGCTGCTCATTAACTTTGCCTAGCTGATTTTTTGCTATTAAATTTGTCTAAGTTCCAGCCGATTTAATACATGTCTTAACCTTGCATAATTAATTTGCCTTAGCTATTACAAGTTTTAAATGTGTCTTTAGCACCCGAAATTAATGTGTCTAAATAAATTAATGTGCTGAATTAATTTGTGTGTGCAGGTGCAAAACATGAGACAGCATTTAATCAAATTAAAGTGGCTGAATTAGTTTTCCCAAAAGCCATGATGGTTCGGTCAATGCAACAATCACCATAAGCTGATGGTTACTCTCCCCAACGTGGCTACTCAATTTTCGAAGCTGGCATTCAAGATTTTCACACCAACAACCATGCGTTCACATTGAGGGGTCATCCCATTGATTTGCTTTCACACTTTATGGCCGGCCAACTACTCAAGGAGCTCATTTAAATGCTAAGGCCATTCATCTCTTCCAAGCATCAGCTTAATTAAGCTCCCAAGTTCCAATGCCGAATTTAAATATGCATTTCAGCTCCCAAAACGTGCCAATTAATTCCAGCTTCTAGAAATGCCGTCCAATGAGTTCTCCAAAGCAAAGAAGCTTCAAGGAAACTTCTTAAATAAATCTGGAATTTTCTAGCTTAATTAGGAAGAAAACAAAAGGCTATTTAGCTACCTAAAGTGGCTATTCTGCTAGCCTTTGCAACAGCTATAAATAGTTTGTTTATTTCTTGTAAATGGACTTTTGGCCAAATTTTATAAAACCGAATTTTTGTTCTTGTAAGAACTTCTTCTCTAAGTCTCGTTTAAGATTTTCGTTGGCTTATCTACCTAGTAGTGGCGTCACCTCTTTCTTTACGAAACCGAACTTATCACTAGTTTTAGTGTGGCATTCAAAAACCCTTTATACCGAGGTTCCTATCTGTCTAGATAGTGGGTCGAGGTCTATTTCGATTCAACCATCCCTTCTTAAGAACTCATAAGTTTCGGGTCGGTATTGGCTAATATCGGTTCAGCTTGTTCTTAGGACCACCATTCCCATATTTCATTCCTTTTTATTTTTTTCTTTTTTTTAACTAAAACCAAAATTACCAATATCCTAATTTCCTTTCCTTACCCAAACCTAAGATTACTTAACCATCCTTGAACCCAACTTACATAACCAACTTAACTTCAATCCGAATTAACTATCCCTTCTATTTCCAACGAAGCTTTCTCGAAGACAATCGGGCAATCTATATACGACTCAACTCAAGTCGAGGCGAGCTCGTATCAAAGTCCCTATACATGCCATACTCAAATATTGAAACCAAGTATACCCAAAACAATTGTTTGATAGTGTGAATCGAGCTCTGACGTTCATCAATCCCAGAGCTAGTTTGGCGACACTCTAAGGAATGGAAAGAAAAAATGGAGTAAGCTTTTAAACTTAGTAAGTTCACATGCAAATAATAAGCAACATAAATAATACAGTAATTATATAACTACTCAACATAAGATAACATAATTATGATCATGTATCTTAGGCTTAACTTACTCGTTAGCATTCTTACCAAGAGTTCATCTCATAGTAAGTCCACACTCATGAGTTTTACATACATACCTGTACCAACTCAAAACATAGTTGTATACCTTGTCATCTTTGACATACTCTTTGGATTACTCGTTGAACACTTGGAATATTATCGGATACACGGAAGATCTTGCACATAAGTGCCAAATATGTAGCCAATGCTACCTCATATCTCATAACACATGGGGCTCACACACGAGCTAATCATGAGTTTGCTCACACAAGCTGTCAGTCAAGACGTAACTACATGGGTTGCTCACACAAGCTGTCAGGTATCCGCAACATATGCCGGACTATCCAGCCACTGGTAGGATGTACATGACCAGTACCCGGATTCACATAGATCATATAATACATGGTTTCCTAGTGACATGTCACTTGTATCCTAAACTATTCCTAAGGTTCAATCGAGATTTTCTTCTCATCGTCAAAACTTCGATGAATATTTCCATAGAAACAATCGTACAATTTATGCAATACTAAGAATTAAATACATAATATACCATTGCATTATTTACACGCAAACTTACTTCGGTACAAAATAGTAGGAAATAGGCTTAATCGTCAATAACCTTATTATTCCCCCAATCAAGGTCTGAACTTTATTTTTCTTAATATATAATAGCAAATTTAACTTATTTAAATATCACATTACTCAATGCTGTCCAAAAATCAACTTATGGAAAAATTACATTTTTGCCCCTAAACTTTGACATATTTACATTTTAGTCCTTAGGCACGTAAAATGAAAGGTATCCATTTTCTTTGTTATCCAAGCCTAACTGAACCTAAATCATGCTCACAACAGTCCACATTTTTCATCAAATCACATTTCTACTACCAATTTTTACAATTTTCACAAATAAGTCCTTTTCATGCATTTTCACTAAAAATCACTTAGTACAAGTTGTTTATCACACCTTAAACATACAATATCTTACATAAAACATCAAAATACATACATGTAACATATGGTTAAATTTTTAAACATGAAACCTACTTCAATATAATGGTAGAAATAGGTAAATCGAGTTACGAGGACTTCAAAAATGTAAAGAGCATTAAAAACGGGGCTAGGATGTACTTACAATCAAGCTTGAAAGTGGCCAAAAGCCTAGCTATGGAGAGCTTGTAAAATTCGGCCGAGGTGAAGAAGATGGACACAAATTTTGACTTTAATTTTCGTTTTTATTCTTTTATTTATTAAATGACCAAAATGCCCTTAATGCATAACTTTGAAATTTTACCTATTCATGTCCATTTTTGTCTATTAACTAATCAATTGGTCTAAGTACCAACTAAGGACCTCTAATTTAAAATCTCATAGCAGTTGGACACCTTTAGCTATTAGAACTCAACTTTTGCACTTTTTACGATTTAGTCCTTTTGACTAAATTGAGTGCCCAAACGTCAAAATTTTCGAACGAGATTTTTACAAAATAGTTCGATAAGACCATAGACCATAAAAATATAATAAAAATGAAATTTTCTATGTTAGATTCATGGTCCCGAAACCACAGTTCCGACTAGTCCCAAAAGCGGGCTGTTACAACTCTCCACTTTTAGGGATTTTCATCCCCGAAAATCTTACCGGAAAATAGGTTTGATACTATTTTCTCATTGCCTCCTTAGGCTCCCAAGTAGCCTCCTCAACCACATGTCTTTTCCATAACACTTTCACAAGAGCTATACTTTTATTTCTCAACTGTGTTACTTCCCGGGCTAATATCTTGATTAATTCCTCACCGTAAGTCATATCCGGATGAATCTCAACTTTTATCGATGAAATCACATGCGAAGGGTCTGATCTATATCAGCGCAACATAGACACATGAAAGACGTTGTGGATCCTATCCAACTCAGATGGCAAAGCTAACCGATAAGCTACCAGTCCTATTCTTTCGGTAATCTCATACGGCCTAATAAATCGCGGACTCAACTTGCCTTTATGGCCAAATCTTAGAATTTTATTCCATGGAGATACTTTCAAAAATACCTTATCACTGATCTGAAATTCAATCTCTTTTCTTTTTAAATCCGCGTACGACTTTTGTCTATCTGAAGCAAGTTTTAAACAATCATGGATCACCCTTACTTTTTCTTTGGTTTCTCTAACTAAGTCAACCTCGTGAATCTGATTCTCTCTGAGCTCTGTCCAGTACAATGGAGTTCGGCATTTTCGGACATACAATGCCTTATAAGGCGCCATTTTTATGCTCGACTGAAAACTGTTATTGTAAGCAAATTCAACCAACGACAGATATTTTTCCCAACTACCTTAAAATTCTAGAACACAACATCGGAGCATATCTTCTAAAATCTAAATCACCCTCTCGGATTAACCGTTAGTTTGAGGATGGAAAGCTGTACTAAAATTCAATTTCGTGCCCAAAGCTTCTTGCAACTTTTTCAAAAATCACGAGGTGAACCTCAGATCTCTATCCGATATAATAGAAATAGGTATTCCATGAAGTCTAACAATTTTAGCAATGTACAAATCTGCAAGCTTATCAAGTGAGTAATCAGTACGTACCGGTAGAAAATGAGCCGATTTCGTCAATCTGTCCACGACAACCCAAATGGCATCCTTCTTTTATGGAGTCAAAGGTAAACCTGTTACTAAATCCATGGTAATTCTGTCCCATTTCCATTCGAAAACCATCACAAGTTGAAGTAAACCCGAAGGTACTTGGTGTTTGGCCTTCACTTGTTGACAAATCAGACATCTCGAAACAAACTCGGAGATATCTCTTTTCATGCCTGACTACCAATACATTTTCTTCAAATCACAATACATTTTTGTACTGCCTGGATGAATAGACAAACCACTACTATGTGCCTCATTAAGAATATTCTAAATCAACTCTGTATCGTTAGGAACACATATCCTACCTCGGAATCTCAAACAGTCATCGGAGTCAATTTGAAATTCTGAGTCATCGCCCGATTCACATTAAATTCTCTTGGCTTGCAACTCACTGTCACACCTTTGGCTTGCAACTCACTGTCATTCTCAACTCGACTAGAATTGAACCATTATCTGATAAAGTTAACTGTGTATTCATGGCCTTCAAAGCAAACAAAGGTTTCCTACTCAAAACATCAGCCACTACATTCGCCTTTCCTGGATGATAATCTATCACAAGCTCATAGTCTTTTAACAACTCAAGCCATCTCTATTGTCGCAAGTTTAGATCTTTTTGAGTCATCAAATACTTTTAAACATTTATGATCGGTAAAGACATGAAATTTCTCACCGTACAAATGATGTCTCCAAATTTTCAAGGCAAACACAATGGCAGCCAACTCTAAATCATGCGTCGAGTAGTTCTTTTTGTGCGATTTCAGCTGTCTCGAGGCATAAGCTATCACTTTTCCCTCTTGCATCAACACACATCCTAATCCTTTAAATGATACATCACTATAAATTACAAACTCTTTCCCTGTAACACCCTACACTCGAGTCCTATGCTGGGACGGGATGCGAGGCATTACCATACTTAAACACATGCATTCCAACTTTCTCGAATCATCAAGGCGTGACCAAATTTAAGACTTTTTCAAACCTTGTCTAAATTTCTTAATATGGGCCTATGAAGCCTCAAACGACCATTGGAAAATTATTCAGGACTAGCTCGGGTCCTTAACCAACTTTAGAAAAATAGCCCTTGAAACAGGGCACACGCCCGTATGGAAGGGCAACACGCCTATGTGGTCACTATGACATGGCCGCGCTGATGGCCTGTGTGACACACACAACCTAAGCATCTAGGGACACGCCCATGTCCCATACCCATATGAAGTTAATTCTAAATTCGAACCTACAGGGGTTTTCACACGACCTGACACACGCCCGTGTCTTTGGCCCGTGTCCCTCACACGGCCATGACACGCTCGTGTCTTAGCCCGTGTCTAAAAACCTTGATATTCTATTTCTGGCATCAGTATCCAATTTAGGGCACACGGCCGGGGCATACGCCTGTGGCCAGAGGCTGTGTCACACACGGCTAAGACACACGACCGTGTCTCTGCCCTTGTGTTGACTACCATGCATTCTGACTTGAAATTTTTACATGCAACGGACACATGGTCGGACAACACGCCCATAGGGCTGACCGTGTGTCACACACGGCCTAGACACACGCCCTTGTGTCTACCCATGTAGACAATATAGGGCTATCTACCAAGCACTTTACCACCCTAAAACACAATATAACAACCTGATTGCTCAATTCAACAACCACATCTAAGGCATCTACATATTTCATATATATACCAAAGCAACCAACGAACTACTCATTCATGAAAGAACCTCTTGTATTCATATAACAACCTTCAACATTAGCCATTTCCCATGGCCTATTACAAAATGGTGTCAATTACTAAAACAATTCAACACATTTGGCTCCAAAACAATATGGCACTAAACAAAATCAAAGTTCCTATACATGTCATAATCAAAATTTAAGAACTAGTTATACCAAGTGCTTCGATTTGATAGTGTGATCGATGTCTCCGACGTCCGTAGATCCACGAGCTAAATGGGCAACACTATGAGAAAAAGAAAAATAGATAGGGTAAGCATAAAGCTTAGTAAGTTGCATGAAAATAAACAACAACTACTTATCATTAAGCAGTATGCTTATAAACTTTCGTAGTTTATTTACAAATACTATAAAGAGACGCAAGTTCAACTTACTCATCATCATCTAATACAATTCATATTTCATACACTGAGCCCATATCTCATACATTTCAATTTGGTACCTGTACCACTCATCACATGATCACAACTTTTCTCATTTCGATATAAATCATAAACCTTTTGTTGAACCATTTGGAATACTACCGGATACTCAATAGCCTTAACATGGGCTAAGATGCCGACGCCATGTCCCAGACATGGTCTTACACTGGCTCTCATCTATCGGTGTCGATGGTATGTCCCAGACGGGTCTTACACTAACACGCAACAAGCTGACGCCATGTCCCAGACAGGTCTTACACTGGCTTATCCATCGAGAGGCTGATGCATGCCCCAGGCATGTCTTACACTAGCTCTCGTCTCAACGCCGATGCATGTCTCAAACATGTCTTACACTAGCTTAAATATCTCGAGGCCGATGCATGTCCCAGACATGTCTTACACTGGCTCTTATATTGTGGCTGATGCATGTCCCAAACATGTCTTACACTAGCACACATATCACCCAATATCAGGGTACTAATATCCAAGTTTATTCCAAATGCTCAACGAAAGTCCCTACTATGTCAATTTCTCAACATGTATTCTCATATTCAAAATCAAAGCAATTTATGCCATATCAATACAAATGCACATCATAAAGATAGAGTTTCATTATTAACATACAACTTACCTCGGATTACAAAAAGTAGGTGGCTATTCGGTTTTAGTCTACTTGTTTTGCTTTTCCCCGGTCTAGGCTCGGATTTTGCACTTCTTGATATATAATGATGAAAATTCACAAATTTAATCATTTTATTAATCTAGGTACTCAACAATTTAAAATTGGGAAAAATGACTATTTTGCCCCTAGACTTTTACAAAATGACCATTTTACCCCTAGGTCCGAAAATTGATTTTTATCATATTTTCTCACTAACCAAACCTAGACAATTAATTTTTATACTAGAAGCAGTCCAAAAATTCTCAATATTTCACACATTTATCACCAATTTTACAACTTATGCAAAATGGTTCGTTTTAGGGTTTTCATGAGAAATCTCTTCATAAAAGTTATTTATTACACTACCATAACTCATATTATTCCATAAAATTTTAGAAAACAACATGGACACTCATGTTGAACCCTAAAATTTCAACCATTTTGCAAAATAGTCCCCTCATTTGAAAGCTCATGTTACAAGGGTTCTAAAAGTACAAAAATCATCAAGAAAAACCCTGAAGATCACTTACTTGTAGAGAGATTAAGTGGCTGAAAATTCTAGCTTCAAAAACTCCTCTAGTGGCTGATATTTTTGATTAAGAAGAAAGGGTGGAGAAAAAAAAGATGATAGTTAGGCTTTAGGGCATTATTTTATCACATATCATGTCATCAAATACCTAACATATTGATCATTTAATTTTCTTTGTCTCATGGCCAGCCAAGCTATAGTCTATGGGTCTATTTGGCCTTTAAAGACCCCAAATTTAAGTTTCATGGAAATTTAACACCCTTAGCTATCAAATTAAGACTTTTGAACTTTATGTGATTTAATCTTTTTTCTCAATTAAGCTCACAAACGCTAAAATTATTTCACCAAATTTTTCATGCACTAATATAAACATGTTATAACTCTAAAATAATAATAAAATACTTTCTCTGACCTCGAATTAGTGGTCTCAAAACTACTGTTCTAACTAGGCCCAAAATTGGGCTGTTACATTCCCCGATTCAGGTTGTACTAAAACTGGTGCCTCGGTCAATAATGCCTTCAATTTCTCAAAACTTTGCCGACATTTTTCAGACCACTCGAACTTAACATCATTTTGTAGCAATCTAATCATAGGAGTAGCGATCATAGAAAATCCTTTAACGAACCGTTTGTAATAACTAGCTAATCCCAAAAAGCTTCTAACCTCAGATACATTCTTTGGTGCTTTCCACTCAACAATAGCAGAAATCTTGCTCGGATTAACTCGGATACCATCACCTAAAATAATGTGTCCCAAAAATCTGACTTCTCGAAGCCAAAATTCACTTTTGCTAAACTTAACATATAACTGTTTTTCTCTCAAAGTATGCAAAATAGTTCTCAAGTGCTCTGTATACTCCGCCTCATCTTGAGAATAAATCAGTATGTCGTCAATAAAAACAACCACAAACTTATCTAAATATGGTCAGAAAATTTGGTTCATTAAGTCCATAAAAACTGCAGGGGCATTCGTTACTCTTAAAGGCATAACAAGAAATTCATAGTCCCCGTATCTTGTTCTTAAGGCAGTCGTTGGCACATCTGACTCTTTAACTCGCAACTGGTATCAGATCTCAAATCTATCTTTGAAAACACTGCTGCCCCTTTCAGCTGATCAAACGAGTCATCAATTCTCGGTACAGGATACTTGTTTTTTATGGTCACTTTATTAAGTTGTTGATAATCGATGCAAAGTTTCATAGATCCGTCTTTCTTCTTTACAAATAATACCGGAACACCCCAGGGAGAATAACTCAGTCTCGCAAAACCCTTATTTGTCAAATCTTGTAACTGAGCTTTCAATTCAGTCGGAGCCATCCTATACGGAGCTATCGATATCAGTGTAGTCCTAGGGATCAAATCAATACTAAACTCAACTTCTCTAATCGGAGGCAAGCCTAGCAATTCTTCCAGTAACACATCCTAATATTCACACACTACTGACACTGATTCAATTTTCAATTCAGGTTCTTTTGTATTCAACATATAGGCAAGATAAGCTTCACAACCTTTTCTTATTCATTTTTGAACAGACATCGAAGAAATCACAATTTGCAATCTATTTGCCTCATCTGATTCAACTTAAAGAATTTCACCATTTTCACATTTCAATTTAATAACTTTCCATCTACAATTTACTATAGCATCATGCACAGTCAACCAATCCATACCCAATATAACATCAAATTCATCAAACGGAAGCAACATCAAGTTAGCTGGGAAACAGTGACCTCTAATCATCATAGGACATTTCTTGCATACTTTATCAACTAATACATGATTGCCTAAAGGTTTGACACCTTAATCATAAATTTCGTAGACACAACAGACATATTCTTACTAATTACCAAATTCATGCATACATATGAATGGGTAGATCCTAGGTCAATCAAATCAATAACAATAGTATCATAAAGAGAAAAAGTACCGGGGATAACATCAAGAGATGTCGCTTCTTCGAGAGCACAGATGGCATAGGCCCTAGCAGGTGCTCAAGCTTCAAATCTTGCAGCTGAATCATTCATCACATTTTTACTGGTGGCTCCATTCCCGGTATTTTTCGGGGGTCTCCCTCTAGAAGTAGTATTACTCGGTCTCGTACTTTGAAACTTTTCCTTTTCAGTCATCTCGGGGCAATCTTTAATGAAATGATCTTGGGAATCACACTTGAAACAATCTCGGTCATTCATTCGGTACTCGCCGAGGTGACATCTTTCACAATGTGGGCATCCAAATCTATTGGGTCGATTACCAACGCTTGCAATAGAAGTAGTCTGAGCTTTATAACCTAAATACTGATTCCCACGATTTCTATTCGAAAACCCAACTGAAGCATGAGAACAAGAATGCATCTTTCTAGATTTCTTAGACTAAGATTAAAACGACTTACCCATCGGCCTCTTTCTTGCATCTCTAGCCTCAGACTCAGCTTTTCTCTTTTCTTTGGTTAGTTCCTCTACTTTACAAGCCTGATCAACAAGCACAACAAAATCTTTCAGCTCAAGAATACCCACTAACAGTGATGTCTTCCTTAAGCCCGTCTTCAAACCTTTTACACATAATAGCTTCAGAGGAAACGCATTCTCTAGCATACTTGCTAAGCCGAAAAAAATCTCTTTCATATCCAGCGGCTGACATGCAGCCCTGTTTTAGCTCAAGAAATTCTTTATGCTTCTGATCGATGAACCACTCACTGATATACTTCTTTCGGAACTCCTCTTAAAAGAATTCCTATGTAACCTTCTCTTCTGAAGCCACAGATACTAGTGTTTTCCACTAGTGATATGCCGTGTCCCTCAGTAAAGATATAGCACATTTATAGCATTCATCGGGTGTACAAGATAATTCATCGAATACTCTAATAGAATTTTCGAGCCAAAATTCTACTTTTTCGGGATCATCATTGGTATTTGCTCTAAATTTTTTAGCCCCTTGCTTTCTGATCTTATCATCCGGGGTTCTATTCAATATCATAAGGTCCATACCTTGAGGCACTATGGGGACAGGTTGAGGATTAGGAGGGGTGGAGCATGTTGTTGTTGAGTGGCCGGGTTTGTTCGAACGAACCCTTAGAACCACTCGTTCATCATCTAGAAGAAGGCTTTCCGAGCCTCTCCTTTCTGACTCATAGTTACGGGTCTACTCTCAACTGGCACCGTCCCTTGGGCTAGAATCGGTGCATTACTTTCTAAATCATCTGCCATAGCTCGATCGGGATCCATTACTATATGAAAGCATAGTTTAAAGTTGTCAGAAGTCGTCACACTTTCACAATTTATATATGGCATGTATAGCTAGACTCGTACATACGTTATGTTAGTTTGAGAACTGATTAAATCATAGCTTTGATACCACTAAATGTAACACCCCTTATCTGCATCCGATATCGGAGCAGGGTACGAGGCATTTCTGAACTTAAACATAAGCAAACATACAAAATCGAGACGTAAATTTCCATCCAAATTTAAAAATTTTCACATACATTCATATCGTCCCTAAAACGAGCCTACAAGGCCCAAAACATGCTTGGGAAGCGATTCGGGACTAAACCGAGAACTTTAGAAAATTCTACAACACCTAGAAAATTTTTCATCAAAATAAGGTCACACACCCGTGTGGCTTGGGACACGCTCGTGTATGTAGGCCGTGTGGTCATACACGCTCGTGTCTCTGACCCATGCAACTTTCTGTTTATGACGTCATGCACCAAAGGAAGACATACAATCAAGTCACATGCCCATGTGCTAGACTGTGTGGCAAATTTAATTTTCAAAATTTTTCATAAAATAGGTGCAGGCTTCACACGCCCTGGATACACGCCTATGTCCCTAGGCCGTGTCCGTTACACGTTTGAGACACACGGCCGTGTCTTTGCCTGTGTAGACAAAATAAGGTTATTTACTAAGCCATTTTACTACCCTAACTTGCACCAACCTACACAACAATAAGCAACACCAATCCAAGCATATACATACAACCAAATCAGCCACAAACAAGATATTAATACATTATTTGCACATATGAACATGTAACATCCCAAATTAGGGCTTAGTTAGAATAGTGATTTCGAGACCATAAATATGAAATAGAAATAATTATTTTATGAGTCTCATGAGGTCTATGATATTATTGCATGGTTGTGTGAAAGTTTCATGAAGAAATTCTATGCATAAAATGTCCAATTGAATTTTAGGGACCAAATTGAATAAGATGCAAAATTTGCATTCTAGAAGCTTTAAGCATGAAATTGCTTTAGATTATGAATTAGAGGGTTCTAATTATAAATTTAACCAATTTCTATAATTTTGGGCAAAAATAGACATGCATAGGAAAATTTTTAAAGAAAGATCCTAAGGGCATTTTGGTTATTTGGTAATTAAAAGAATAAAAATGGAAAATAAAAGAAAAAATGTGTCCATCTTCTCCAAGTGCTAACCAAATTTCTCAATAGCCATAGCTAGGGTTTTTTTCAACATTTTCAAGCTTGATTGTAAGTCCTCCCTAGCCCCGTTTTTAATGTTCTTTATATTTTTGAAGTCTTTAAAGCATGATCTACCCATTTCTAGCTATATTTTGTGCTAGGTTCACGTATGAAATTTGACCCATGTGCAACATGCATGTATTTTGTTGATTAATAGAGGAATATGAATGTTTGATACATGATAAACATCTTTTACTAGGTGATTTTTAGTGAAAACACCTAAAAAGGGGTCTTATTTGTGAAAGTGTAAAAGTGGGTAGTAAAAATGTGAAATAAAGAAAAATGTAGGCTGAAAATAGCATGGTATAGGTTTGGCTAGGCTTGGGTAACAAAGAAAATGCATGCATTTCATTTTACGAGCCTAGGGACTAAATTGTAAATAAGTGAAAAGTTAGGGGTAAAAGGTAATTTTATCAAAGTATGGATTACAGATTGATTTGAATAATGAGATTAATAAACAAGTTAAATTTGGCATTATAGATCAAGAAAAACGTGATACAGGTCTTGATCGAGGGAAGAATAAAGTATACGACGATTAGACTCGATTACAATCATTTTGTACCTAGGTAAGTTCATGTGTAAATGTTGCAATGATATATAATTTTTTTAATATTTTTTTAATGTATGAGTTTATATGATTACTTATTATGTCAAGTGTGTGAATGATGTTGTAATTTATGAGCACGAGATTGTGAATGAATTCGATGAACATGAGATATCGAGAAGACCAGGTTTGAACCTTAGGAATAATTTAGGATACAATGTAACATGTCACTAGGAACTATGAGATCATGAGCTCGTGAGATTATGCGTATATTTTATTATGTGAATTCGGGTACTGGTCTTGTACATTCTACCGGTGGCTGGATAGCCCGACATGTGTTGTGGGTACCTGTTAGCTTGTGTGAGCAGCCCGAGTAGTTACGTCCTGAATGTCAGCTTGTGTGAGCAGACCTATGATTAGCTCGTGAGTGAGCAATATGTGATTGTGATATGAGGTAGCATGTGGCTATCTTTGAAGCGCTATGTGCAAGTCTTCTGTGTATCCAATAATATTCTGAGTGTTCAATGGGTAAACTTGTAAGTCAATCCACAAGTAAATCAATGAAGAGGGAATATGACATTATGATTTGAGTTGGTTTAGGTATGTACGATAAACTCACATGTATGAGCTTAATATGTGATGAATTTTTAGTAAGATTAGAAATGTGTAAGTTATGTTTACAAATTTAAGTTATATCTATGTGTTCAGAATAGCACATAAGTAAATCTATGCTATGTCACTAATGTTTATATATATATATGTACATATCTATGATTATTTTTGCTATTTATTTGTATGTGAACTTACTAAGCTTCATGCTTACTCTCCTCTCTTTTCCCATTTTCTTATAGTATCGCCAAGCCAACTTAAGGATCGAAGAAAGTCGGAGGCTCGATCACACTATCAACTGGACATTTGGGGTATAGTTAGTCTCAATATTTTAAGTATGGCATGTATAGGGACTTGGTCTTTTTGTTATATGTCATATTGGTCTAGTCAAATGTGTTGGCTTATAGAAATATTTGATTTATTTTGTATATGGCCATGTGATATGGTTCATGTTGATCATTTGGGTTGTAACCCTAATCAACTATACATGCATGCAATGTTTTTATGTTTGATGTGTTTGTTTGTGGATGAGATGTGTGATGAATGACATATGTGCTGAGTGAATAAATCATGGGTAATAAGTATGCTCAATCTACGATATAATTAGGTAAATTAAAAGTAGGTTTAGCATAATGAATGAATATGAAATTGGTGTGGAATGCCATATGAAAGTATGATGTTTTGGATAAGCGACCTGTTGTCATTATAAAGGCATGGCATAATCACATTTGTGAGTCTTTAAGTGATTAAATGTACTAGGTTGTATGTCATCTTAGATGAATGAGTAAATGAGCATTTAAGGGTGACAAATCGCTTGGAAAATGACCTCAAATTTGTCCACACGGGTAGACACATGAGCATGTGTCTAGGCCGTATGTGACACATGGTCTACCCCTGAGGCGTGTGGTTAGACCGTGTGTCCCCTGCACACTAATTATTGCAAACAGAATGCCCAGTAGTAAACACACATGTAGAGACACGGCCGTGTGTCTCAGCCGTGTGATAGGCACGACCTTAGGATATGGGCGTAGGAAAATTTTTCTAAGTTGCCCTAAAGTTTTTTAAAGCCCTCGGTTAATCTCGAATCACCTTCAATGTATGTTTTGGGCCTCGTAGGCCCTTATAAGGGACAATTTGCATGAAATTAAAAAGTTTTATATTTGAACGAAATTTTAAGACCAGTTTTGTGTGAATGTTAATGTTTTAGCCCGGTAATGCCTCGAACCCTGTCCCTGCGTCAGATACGGGTAAGGGGTGTTACAGAACATCTATCATGAATAAACTTCACATATTTTCATTTCCATTCATTCCCATTTTATCTTCATGATAAGCATCATCACATTAACATACCAATGATCAATAAAATTGATATTAGCCAACTTCTAAAGGCCATATACAAAATGAATCATTAGCCATTACAATGCCAACACAATTGGCTAAACCAATATGACACGTAATAAAATGACCACGTCTCTATACATGCCATACTCAAATATTGAAACCAAGTATACCCAAAACAATCGTTTGATAGTGTGAATCGAGCTCCGACATTCATCAATCCCTGAGCTAGCTTGGCGACACTATAAGGAATGGAAAGAAAAAGGGGAGTAAGCTTTTAAGCTTAGTAAGTTCCCATGCAAATAATAAGCAATATAAATCATACGTTAATCATATAACTACTCAACATAAGATAACAAAATTATCATCATGTATCTTAGGCTTAACTTACTCATTAGCATTCTTACCAAGAGTTCATCTCATACTAAGTCCACACTTATGAGCTTTACAAACATACCTGTACCAACTCATAACATAGTTGCATACCTTGTCATCTTTGACATACTCTTCGGATTACCCGTTGAACACTTGGAATACTATCAGATACACGGAAGGTCTTGCACATAAGTGCCAAATATGTAGCCAATGCTACCTCATATCTCATAACACATGGGGATCACACACGAGCTAATCACCGGCCTGCTCACACAAGCTGTCAGTCAAGACGTAACTACACAGGCTGCTCACACAAGCTGTCAGGTATCCACAACACATGTCGAACTATCAAACCACCGGTAGGACGTACATGACCAGCACCCGAGTTCACATAGATCACATAACACATGGTTTCCTAGTGACATGTCAGTTGTATCCTAAACTACTCCTAAGGTTCAACTAGGATTTTCTTCTCATCGTCAAAACTTTGTTGAATATTTACATGAAAAAAATCGTACAATTTATGCAATACTAAGCATTAAATACATAACATGACGTTGCATTATTTACACACAAACTTACCTCGGTACAGAATAGTAGGAAATGAGCCTAATCGTCAATAACCTTGCTCTTCCCTTGATTAAGGTCTGAACTTCATTTTTCTTGATCTATAATAGTAAATTTAACTTATTTAATTATCACATTACTCAATGTTGTCCAAAAATCAACTTATGGGAAAATTACATTTTTGCCCCTAATCTTTGACATATTTACTTTTTAGTCCTTAGGCTCGTAAAATGAAATGTATCCATTTTATTTGTTACCCAAGCCTAACTGAACCTAAATCATGTTTATAACAATCTACATTTTTCATCAAATCACATTTCTACTACCCATTTTTACAACTTTTACAAATAAGTCTTTTTCATACATTTTCACTAAAAATCACTTAGTAAAAGTTGTTTATCACACACCTGAAACATACAATATCTTCCATCAAACATCAAAATACATACATGTTTCACATGGGTAAATTTTTAAATATGAACCCTACTTCAAAATAATGGTGGAAATAGGTAAATCGAGTTACGAGGGCTTAAAAAATGTAAAGAACATTAAAAACGAGGCTAGGATGTACTTACAATCAAGCTTGAAAGTGGCCAAAAGCCTAGCTATGTAGAGCTTGTAAAATTTGGCTAAGGTGAAGAAGATGGACACCAATTTTGACTTTATTTTCTCTTTTTATTCTTTTATTTTCTAAATGACCAAAATGCCCTTAATGCATAACTTTGAAAATTTACCTATTCATGTCTATTTTTGTGCACTAACTTATCAAATGGTCTAATTACCAACTAATGACCTCTAATTTAAAATCTCATAGCAATTGGACACCTCTAGCAAGTAGAACTCAACTTTTGCACTTTTTACGATTTAGTTCTTTTGACTAAATTAGGTGCCCAAACGTCAAAATTTTTGAACAAGATTTTCACAGAATAGTTCCATAAAACTATAGACCATAGAAGTATAATAAAAATGAAATTTTCTACGTCAGATTCATGTTCTAGAAACCACTGTTCCGACTAGCCCCAAAATCTAGCTGTTACACCCATAAGAAATTAGTATTGGTCGAAATGTTATACCCCAATTGTGACATGAAAAAAATATTTTGATCCTTCAACTATTGAATCTCCAACCCTCCAGATGCCTTGGGTTACCTAACTACCAATTAATAAGGGCCATCTTTCTACTCCCCCTGGATACCCTCAAATGAATTATCTGACGATGCGTTCAATCTCCTCACATATAGCTTATGGACTACATAAAATAACTAGGAACTGTAAAGAGAACCGACTAAGCTAACGTTACTCTACCAACAAGAGACAACTACCTTGCATCTTATCGCTGGAGTCTAGCCTTAACCTTTTCCACCATAAATCTCAAAAAACTATTAGTGATTCTCTTATGAAAAAGTGGACCATTGTCTTGATAGCATTAAATTAATGTAAAAAAAACACAGAAATTCTCGAGAATTTTCTTGATCAGTATTGCCTATTCCATGTCAACTTTGCCAAAAATAACTAAATCATCTGCAAAACAAATGTGAGAGTACGAGTCTTGTCCTAGACAAACAAATGGGACTCCACTTACCTATGCTGATGAAAACTTGAATACACTAAGTCATTTCATACAGACGATAAAAAGATAAGGTAACAAAGAACAACCTTGTCTTATTCCCTTGGCCAAATTAAACTTCTAAGTCGGGAGTCCATTCCATAAAATTTGAATAGACGTATTCGTGATATCCGTCATAACAATCTTCTTTGGGAAGTCAAGAATACCAGATGCCCAAAGTGAAGCTTCAACAAAATCCCAATGCACCCTATCATATGTCTTCTCCAAATCAATCTTTATTGCCATCCTTTTTTTATTCTCATGTTTTCTCCTCATGTAATGTACCACTTCCTGAACCAGAATGATGTTATCCATGATATTTCTCCTAGTGATGAAACTAGCCTGCTCTTGTCCAATAATTCTAGGAAAACCACTTTGAAATGGTTAGCAATAACTTTCATGACCAACTTATGGAAAACTGAACATAAGTTGATAGCGAGAAATTGTATAACACTTTGAGGATTTGGAAACTTAGGGACAAGAACAATTAAGTTATTATTAAGCTCCTAATCTATAGGTTGTCCAACAAAGACTTTTCGAACCTAATCACTAACGGCTCCGCCAATCTGGTCCCACTGACTTTGGAAAAAGAGGGTGTGAAAAACGTCACTCCCTGATGCTTCTAAAGGAGCCATGTTAAAAAGAGTAACCTTAATCTATTCTCCTGGTACCTTTTTGCCCAAGAACATGGCGTCACTTTAATTAAAATTAGGAAAGAAACTATGAGGTAAATCTATAATTTAATTGGTTATTCACCATACAAATTCTAGAAAAAGTTAAAGTGCCTCAAATTGAAGTTCCTCCTCATCATAAATCCATTCACCTCTATCATTCTTCAAAGCAGAGATTCAGTTATGCTTCCTCTTTTGAATGATACGATAATAGAAGTATAACAGCTCAATTTTCAGTAGTGTCAGAAATAGTGGTTCGAGACCACTAAATCCGACGAGTGAGTTCAAAAATTATATTATTTATTATTTAAGAGTTAAGTGTGATTTTAGAAAGACTTTTGATATCGTGGTTTGTGTTTTAGAAGAAATTATTCAAAAAAGTGGTTTTGAAAATGAGGTATCGATACCTCAATTTTATAAACTGAGTCATAAATATTTTTATAAATATTTTCATAACATTATTGAGTTAGTATTAAAGTTTCGTTATAAAATTTTAATGTTTTGATAGTTAATTAATTAAAAAGGACTAAATTTAAAAAGGAATAAAACTTGGTAAATAAAGAAATAGTGATTAAATAGCTTAAGTGGTGAATGAGGAAGGACCAAAAAGGCAATTAGACAATTATTAGAAGGCTAAAATGGCATGTGTAGAGAAAAATCTTGAAATTGGATGAATTAGAGGTAAAATGGTCATTTGGGAAATTAGGGTAAAATTAAAATAATGACTAAATTGAAAATCTAAACATTTGTTCATAAATATTCATCGAAAAAAACCATAGAAGAGTCTCTAAAAAGCTGTTTTTTCATATTGTTACACCATGTGAGTTCAATTCTTGCTCTTTTCTTGAATTTTTTGTGTTTTTAAGATTTTTACAACTAGGTCCAACTATCTATTTCATTAGTTTTAGATTCTATGGGTAATTGTGAAAGTTACCATTGATGAGTGCTAGATGTTTATGATTAATTAACATGGAATTGAAGCGTTAATTTTTTTATATGATGATTTTATCAAGTAATTTTAATAGAAATTGATTTTAGGACCAAATTGTGAAAAAGATTAAAACTTAGGGTTTTGTATTAAATTATATTTATCAAAGGCTGTGTGGTAGCTTAGAATATTTAGATAAAATGTTAATTTAGAAAAATTAGCTTATTGGATAGGCTAATTAGTGAGGGACTACATTGTAAAAATTGTAAAAGTTGGGGTAATTGTGCAATTTCAAAAATTGAGAGGTATAAATTGTTAAGTGAACTAGAATTGAAACATGTGCTAATGAATGAATAATTTTACATTTTAGATCAAGAGCCCGTAGACCAACGTGAAAAAGGGAAAATAACCGAATAATTCTCGAACTACAACAAACTTACAATTTAGCCCAGGTAAATTCGTACGGTTAAATTTTAATGTTATATCTTAACTGATGAATGATATTTTATATTTATTCGTAACATTTTTTGAAAGTAAAATTATTTGTTAAAGTTATGAAATTGAATCAAGTGTTCGAGGAGAACGGAACGCAGGTTTGAGTACAATCGTTCAGTGCAAAAGAAGAATTGACGGTAAATTACCCAAGTAAACCAAGGTTCAACCTTTGCTATGAATTCTCGTGTTTGCTTTCCATTTAGCTACCATGAGCTTCAGTCAACTCATATGAGTTCTAGATTAACCTTTTTGGGTTTTAGTTCAGCTCTTTTGATTTTCAGTTTAACCCTTATGGGTTTCGTTAAGCTCCTATGAGCTTCCGTTTAGCCCTTACGGGTTTCCGTTTAGCACCTATGTGCTTCTGTGCAGCCTTCGGGCTTTTGTTTACGATGTACTCAAATATGTTAGACGTTATCTGATTTGACAAGGATTGGTAAGTGTCATACAGAATTAGTGTGGAAGAAATTAAGTTATTATTGATATTGAGTTCAAATAAATGAATTCAGTAATCGAAGTTGTGATTGGTAGGAAAAGTTTATGAAATGATTTACCTAAATAAATTGTGATAGTGTGTTCGGTAAGATTTATATTAAAGCCAATGAAATTACTAAGCTTCATTAAGCTTACTGTGCTGTTTAATGTTATTTGTAGATTTACGAGAAGTTAGGAGGTCGGATTAACATATCGAATCACACTATCCAACTTGCCGGTAGATTTTACTAAATATGTTATGTTTTATATGGCATGTATAGGGGTTGAAATGGTTGTGTAAATGTTAATATTACAGTCTGGTTATGTTTCATGTTAACTTATATATGTATGGTTTGTCATGTTTGATATAAATATTAGTATGAGTATCGAATGAATTGGTAAAGCAGGTTAATATAGGTGATTACATATGTGAATTAATTTATGTTGTAATTAGAATGTTAGAATATATGTGATAATATGAACATATTAAAGTTAGAAATTGGTTGTTTTAGAGATATTCTTATAGTTTATATGTATGAAATTTGAAGCGTGTAGGTTGAAGTCAAGAATGGGTGAGAAAAGTGGCCTTAAAATGGCCTATTTTCGTCCACACGGGTAGAGACACGGGCATGTGTCTCAGTTGTGTGTGACACACGACCTAGCACATGGGCACGTGGTCTGGCCGTGTGTGCCCTACACCTTAAAATTTCAAAACAGAATGCCCAAGTTTTTGCACATATCCTAGCACACGGGTGTGTGACTTGGCCGTGTGACCTATGTACCTTGCATACGACCTAACACACGGGCATGTGGTTGGCCGTGTGACCTAAGTTAGAGAGTTACATGGGTGAGGACACGGGCCGAGACACGACCATGTACCTCATATCGAATGCCCACACAGCCTAAGACAAGAACGTTCTCTACTCACACGGCCGGCCATACGGGTGTGTGTCCCCTGCTTCTAAGAAGATTTTTTACAATTTTGGGGAAAATTTCCTAAAAGTTTAGTTTAGTCCCGATTCACTTCTAAGGTGTATTTTGGGCTTCGAGGGCCCATCTAAAGGACAATATGAGTGTTATATGATTGATTCTTGAATTGTATAATAAAGATAATGAAATATTTAAAATTAGTCCGTAAAGTCCGGCAATACTCTGTAACCTTGTTTTGGCGACGGATAAGGGTTATGGGTGATACATTTATTGGTATCAGAGCTTTGGTTTAGCCGATTCTCAGAACGAATGTAATGTGTAAAGTTTCTAGAAATAGATGCCATATAAATCTGTGATAGTGTGATGTGTATGATCCGATCTAACCTTTGTTTTTCTTATAGATTGTAAAGACGTCAGATAGATCTGAACATGCTGAACGTGATGAGGCTAATAGTACAGTACAGACATCTGAGCACGGGACAAGTAGTAACGTCTCAATTTCTCCAATGCAAGAACAAGAACTTAAAAACATGTTCTATGGGTTTATGAATCAATGGTTTAATGAATTTATGCAAGAAAGAATTAGGCTTAACAACCTCCTCCCCTTATTGTACCATCTGTAGAGCCTCCGGTTGCTCCTCCACCTCCTCCGGTAATTTAATCCAGTAAACGTATGATAAATCGTAAATTATACATATTTTTATCCCATGTTTAGCAAATTTATGGATGAATTCTCTTTAGATATGGTGAATTTGATGCTCCTAATCCTTTAATTTCATGTTTTATACTTAGGTGAGCATAAAAGAGTAAAAAGTGTGAGAAACGGGCCGAAAACAGAGAAAATATGCCAACATGGGAAATTAAAATAGCATGGACTTCCTCACACGGGTAGACCACATGCCCGTGCCCTTTCAGCAGAATTGAGCGCGACTTACACGGGTAGACCACACGCCCGTGTCTATTCAACACACTCTAACACGGTTTGGAGCAATCGAACACGGGCGTGTCCCTGTCGAGCCCAAGTTGAGTTCTATTCGGAAAAGGCCACTTTGGAGGGTTCTAAGGCATTTTAAAATCTATATAAACACCCTATAGGAGGATTAAAAGAGGGGACACGGAGTGGGAAGCGGGAATTTACTCGAAGAAAGTCGATTGATCCATCTCAGAAGCCGGATTCTCCTTCAAGACTGAAGATCTCCCTTCAATTTCCCTTCAGGAGTTTTTGGTTTTCTTTATGTTTTGTATTCAATATTCTTCTGAGATGTTTTTTATAATTATGAACTAAACCCCCTAAATACCTAAGGGGAATGAAACCTAAGATGGATCTTGTTATTATTTTCTGAATTATATGACAAATACTTGATTTGTTCTTAATTATGTGTTCTTAATCCTTGTTTTAATATTTCAGGATATTAATTCAAGTATTGATGTGCTTATTCAGAGCAGAAAAAGTCCCTGTCTAAGAGTAGATCTAGCATAATTAAGCGAAGTTGCATGCAATCCTAGACATAAGACGACATAAATCTACCGGATTAGGGTCAAACCTAATAAGGGAATCCATAGATCGAGTTAACGCAACACTAAGGGTTTTAATTAGAAAGAGATTTCAATTAATCAACCTAGGGTTAGACGTTGTTAGTCTCGAGAGAGATAATAATATGAATTAGGGATTTCTGCGGATCAAGTCAAGTGAATAGATCGTCTAATTCAGAGTCGAATAACAAGTGAAGTCTTGGTGGATTTTCCCTTGGGTATTGTCTTAATCAATCGAATTTCCCAAAAGTATTTTCCCTAATTTTCTTTCCGTGAATTCGTAGTTAGTTAATTAGTTTAGATAGAACAAACCCTTTTATTTTTAGGCTAGATAATAAGAAAAGTGTTAATACTAGTACTTTTAGCTCATTTGGGTTCGACATCCCGGTCTTGCTAAAACTATATTACTGTTCGATAGGTACACTTGTCTTCTTCGTGATAATAGTTAGTCTTCAAGAGCAGTCAAATATAAATTTATTAAAACTTATCACGAATCAACACGAACAAGTTTTTGGCCCCGTTGCCGGGGAGCTAAGATATTAGGAACGCTTGATTTTTATTACTTTAGCCATTTTTACTTTTATTGCAATTTACTTCTTATTTTAGTCTAGCTTATCTTTACTAATTCTTCTTTTTCTTTATTTCTGGCAGTTATTATAGTTTATGACTAGAAGGAACCCATCAGGACCATTACTTTTTGATAGTGAGATTGATCGCACAGTTCATAGAAACCGAAGAGAAATAAGGCGAAGCCTAAGATACACAGAGGAAGAGCAAGAGGACGACATTTACACCACAATCGAGGAGATGGCTGAAAATCTGGAAAATCTGCTACCTCCTGCGATTGCTGATGATCCAGTAAATCAGAATCCTGCTCCATGCACTATGTATGATTATGCTAAAACTAATTTAACAGGAATTGAGTCAAGTATAGTTAGACCTGCTATTGCTGCAAATAATTTTGAACTGAAACCTAACACAATTCAAATGATACAACAGTTTGTTCAGTTTGATGGTTTGCAGGATGAGGATTTAAATAATCACTTGGCAAATTTTCTGGAGTTTTGTAATACTTTTAAAATCAATGGCGTTTCTGACGACGCCATACGCCTTCGGTTGTTTCCCTTTTCATTGAGGAACAAAGCTAAACAGTGGTTGAACTCGTTACCACGAGGGTCAATCACTACTTGGGAACAAATGACCGAAAAGTTTTTACTTAAATATTTCCTACAGGCTAAAACGGCTAAGTTGAGGAATGACATCTCTTCTTTTGTGTAGATGGATCTAGAAACACTCTATGATGTATGGGAGAGATGCAATGATCTTTTAAGAAGGTGCCCTCACCATGGGTTACCACTTTGGCTATAGGTTATAATGGTGTGAACCCCTCAACGAGGCAACTCATCAACCCAGCCGCCGGTGGGACTTTGAATAACAAAACACCTGAAGTAACTTACAAATTCATTGAGGAGATGTCACTGAATAACTATCAGTGGCAAGTCATGAGGACAAAGCCGACGAAAGCAGCCGATGTTTTCAACCTCGATGCGGTTACTATGCTCTCTAACCAGGTAAAACTTTTAAATAAAAAGATTGATGGTTTATATGGTTCTACTCAGGTACATCCAGTGATGAGGTGTGATTCAAGTGGAAGAGGAGTACACGCAGATTATCCATCCTTCAACCCTAGCAGCGAGGAGGAACAAGTTCAATATATGGGTAATAACAATTCTAGATCTCAAAATAACCCATACACTAACACGTATAATGCAGGTTGGACGAACCATCCCAACTTCTCGTGGGGTGGTCAAGGAAATCAAAGGCCACAACATCCCCCAGGCTTTCAACAACCACCTTACCAGCAGGAAAAGAAGCCAAACCTTGAGGAGATGCTAATGAAATTTATCTCGGTGTCAGAAACTCGTTTTCAAAACACTGAGACAGCTCTTAAAAATCAGCAAGCATCCATTCAGGGGCTCGAGAATCAAATAGGCCAGTTGGCAAAGATGATTTCCGAACGACCACAAGGTAGCTTGCTGAGTAATACAGAAACTAACCCAAAGGAGCAGCTTAACATAGTTACTGTTCAAGATGAGGAAGGGTTAGTGGAACCTGAACCAGAACCAAGGCAAGGAATTGTGGTAACCAAAGGTAAGGATGAGGTAGATCGCAATGAGCAGAAATCGGTAAGTACAGAGTACAAACCTCGAGTGCCATACCCCAATGTAACAAGGAAAGACCGCACAGACGAACAATTCAGTAAATTCCTTAAATTATTAAAAAACTACATATTAACTTAGCGTTTATTGAAGCTCTTTCGCAAATGCCAAATGCAGTTAAATTTCTAAAGGAGCTTCTAGCAAATAAATAAAAATTGGATGAAACATTGCATGTGGAGTTGAACGTAGTGTGCTCAGCCATACTACAGAATAAGCTGGCCAACAAATTGAAAGAATTAGAGAGTTTTACAAGTCCTTGTTTAATTGGTAGCTTAGATGTTAGTAATGCTTTGGCTGATTTGGGGGCTAGCATTAATATCATGCCCTATAAAATGTTTAAACAACTAGGTCTTGGGAAACCTAAACAAACTAGGATGAACTTTCAGCTAGCAGATAAAACTATTAGATTTCCTAGGGGTATCATAGAAAATGTACTTGTTAAAGTTGACAAATTTATTTTCCCAGTTGATTTTGTTGTTCTAGACATAGAAAAGGGTAGTGACGTGCCTCTAATTTTAGGAAGGCCCTTTTTAGCAACTACTAGAACCATTATCGATGCTGGTGCAGGTGAACTCACACTTCGTGTGGGTGATGAGACAATCACCCTTCAAGCTCGCAATTCAAGTAACACATCAAATATCGAGGGTGATTGTATTAATCGTACCACTAAAACTAACCATGTGGTGCAACCTTCTTTGCAGGAAACACATCCGAAAAGCATACATGAGCCATGTTCAAGTAATAACAAAGGACCCATCTGTGAAGAACGAAGGTTACAAGTCGAGGAACTAGATGAATGGCAGACACAGAAATTGAGAACACACGATAAATCGAAACTACGCCATGACGAACCCAATGCTTCACCAAATCAACTTAAGGTTGGAGACAATGTACTACTAGATGCCGCAGACCCTTGCATTACCACCTCTGAACCTAATAGAGAAACCCCTCTTACGGTACTTAGCATTTTCCCATACGACAAAGTCGAGGTAATTCATCAGAAATTCGGTACATTCAAGGTAAATAGTACTCGTCTCAAACCTTATTTTGATAAAATTGATAGTAGGAATGAGGAGTTTAAACTCCTCGAACCACCATGACCACGCAACAGAGAGGTAAGTGGAGCTTAGACTATAAATAAGTGCTTCTCGGGAGGCAACCCAAGCACTAACGGTGTTAAATTCTTTAAATTTTAGTTTTTAACGTTTAATTCACTAACTGAGTTACTGAACACAGGTTTTCCAGAACCACACGGCCAGGCACACGGGCGTGCCTTAGGCCATGCCCATACCACAGAAGGCAACACGGTCGTGCGAAACGGCCGTGTGAAAACATGGAAAGATTTTTCCCCAACACGGGAGTCGATAAGTTGCCACGGCTGTGCGACATGGCCGTGGATGAATCTATCAAAACAATAAGGGCGTGTAGAGGCCATGGTTGAAATTGAGAAAACAACATGGGCGTGCGACATGCCCGTGCTCACTACTCATGGTCAAGACTGAAAAAATATCACGGGCATGGACATACATACACAGGCGTGGGAGAAGCGAACGAAGTAGGACACGGCCGTGAGACATGGCCGTGTGCATCAACACACCCAAAGAACATGGGTATGGGCAAAATTTCAGACGTGCCCAAATTTGAAAATCACGATATACACACGGCCGTGTGCCCCAAAATCTATATAAAACCCTACTATTCATCATCCCCTTCCCTAAACATCAAACCCTAGCCATCGAAATCCTTTCACACGCTCTCTCTGCCATGCCCGTGCACCGATCACAGCACCACCCTCGACGACCCAAGCTCCTCCTTCTTGCGTTTGTTTACTCTTTTCTCTCTATTCTCTTCAAATCTTTTACTTTTTCTATGATTTTTTTTGTTCTATTTGACTATTTTAAGTATTATTCATGGTTATAATGATAGTAATACTTATGCTCTTTGTTAGAAATTTTCCATTTTAGTCAATACATTATGCTACATTCATCCATTTTTCTTGTTTCCATGGATTTCATGCTTACCCACACCATATTTCATATTGTCAAACCCACATGCATTCATTCACTAGGTATTCCATTTAGCACTATTCTCAAGTTCCTATTGTTCATAATGACTTCCATAAGAATTTAGTTACTTTTCGGTACATCTCACATTTTGCCTGTGATGCCCATGAAGTATTCTTCTTTAATTTTAACATGATTGCATACTTCTCTTTACTATTCTTGGGGAGTATTGTTTTAACTTCTACTTTTCATTACAGGTATACCATGTCAACTTCATGTGGTAAGAAGATCGCCATCCCCGCTTCAAAAAAATGGAAGGGACCCGGAGCCACATCGGCAAGCGCATCAGTTGAAGTGCACCACCCCTTTCTCTAGTTTCCCTTGGGACCCCAGAAGGAAATTTTTCAGATACTTCGGGCTTGACCCCTAAGTGTGGGTTGCTGCATTGATTGGGCAGCACTTGTTCAAATTCAACTGGTTGACACGATCCGAGCCCTTCTGACGACTAACCCATGGGGCCTTTTTTTCGAGATCATCGAGCCGACGTACCTCGAGCTCACACTCAAACTCTACTCGACCTTTGACCTTCAAGACATCATGACACAGTTCGATGATCCTGGAATGGTCCAGTTCTGTCTCGTCGGTTTAGTGCGCCAATTGAGCGTACCTGAGTTTAGAATTGCACTAGGGCTGTATACGGAGGAGTTCATGGATGACAACGAACTCGACACCCTTTATCGCCGTATCTATTATTCTCCTTCGAAGTGTTGGAGTGCTTTAGTCCCTGACTCGGCCACCTATTACCCTAGCCGCTCTAAGGCATCATTCTTTGCCCCATCCCTGAGGTATATACACCACATCTTGGCCCACACTCTGACAGGGCGGCGAGAGAGCACCGGCGTCGTCAACACTCACGATGCCTGTAACACCCTGAATTTGGGCCTAGAAGAATTGGGCTTTTAAGTCTGGGTTCGGATAGAAGAAAACCTGAATATTGAGAAGTTTTATATATTACTAGTGTTAAATATATATATATATTGATGAAATATTTCTGTTATTATTACTGATATTTTTATGAAAATTAAAATAATTAGATACAAATATATTTATAAAATTGTTGTTGCTAATTTAGTGTTTAAATTAAATTATTATTAGAAAATTTTACTGTATCTATTTTTATTGATTTATGGAAATTATAATTATTATTATTGTATTTGAAATTTTCATTGTTATGGTTATTATTATTATTATTATTATTTAAAAATATAGAGGATATTATTATTAATGTGGTGTTTAAATTTAGTTTTTAAATTTAGAAGTATTTAAAGTTGTGGATAAAATGTATCACAAAAAGAGCTTTAGTAAAGTGGCAAGGGTGACGTCACTAAGCTCCTAAAAAGGTGGCGTGTGGAGCATAGAGGAAGACCTGGGATCGATTCCCTGTGTTGGTAAATAAGAGTATTTATTTTTATGTGCAGGAAGGGTAAGTGTTGGAACCTAAGGGGATGCTGTAAAAGGAGAGTTGGATTAAGTCAAATGCATAGATTAAGGAGGGATAAGGGGAGAGATTTTAGGGATTTGATATGGAGATAGATTTGGCCGAATAAGGAAGATTGGAGAGGGGATTTTCGACAGAGGGGTTTTAGTTAGGGATTTTCGGCACTTAGGTAGTGGTGTGTCGTTTTTCCCTTGAGGTTAGTCTTCTTCTCTCTTTTTCTTTTTGCAGCCGAACCTACCATCTCTTCCTCCATCTTTTCTTCTTTCTCTTTCTTTCAAACCAGCCCATTATTTCCCTGCATTCACCCATTATTTCTTTCCTTAATCTCTACTTCACAAAATACCGCAAAAAGCCAAATCAAATGAGGAGGATAGGGTGGTGTCGAATCTTTGTGACCAGCAACCTTTTCTTTCCTTTTCAATTGTTGGCATTCAATTCCTTTACCTTTTAGGCGTCATTTGATTCTAGAGAAGAAAGACTGTGGTAAGCTCTCAAACTCTAAACAATTCCTAGAGTAACTTTTGGCCAAAAGCCGAAACCCCATAATTTAGGGAGATGGCCGAATATGGGTATAGGCCTTATGGGGTCTTCTTTTAATATTTTTGTGGTTTATTTAGTGAAGGAGCAGCAAGGTGTAGTGTCGACTTGAAATAGCTTGGATCACCGGAGTGGCTAGGCCTAGTCATCAATCGCGGCAAGGTAAGATTCCTAAGGCCATTATGGATGGTGGTCGAATGTGTAAGTATTAATATTAGATGATTTCTGGTTTAGTTCAATTATGGGAAGCTGATTATTAATGATGGATTATAGGAGAAATCGTGTAGGAGATCTCGTCAAGGAATATCGCCAAACAGGTGTGTAACGAACCCTTTTTCATAGCTTAAAGCAATAAATGCCGAAAAGCCGAAATGCCGAAATTCTGTCATTTCGAGAACTTGTGAGCAAGCGAATGCTCACTAGTTAGTTAAAATCCATGAGATGATGATCGAGAACAATGGAAACGGTAATAATAAGATTTCTGGCATTCCTGGTAAGTTGGGCCTCGAGGGGCTAAAATCGGGCCCAAAGGGCTTTCGGGCCCATTTGGGAAAATTGGTAGAAACTGAAAACCTGTTAAATTGCGCGTTAAGACTGGTAATACCAATATGGAAAATAGGCTAAATGGGCCTAGAGGACAAATCGGCTATGTAGGGCCCATTAGGGATTTCTAGCCCAATAACTCGGTTTCGTTAAAAATGGGCCAGATTCGCGGTTAAAATAAACGAATGGTTAGTAACTGATATTGAACATAAAAAAAATCCCTAATATTTGGTAGGATTACGGAATTACCCTTATAGCATGAAAATGACTGTTTTGCCCCTAGGTAAAAATGACCATTATACTCCTAGGGTTTAATTATGAACTTGTTACATAGGATTTTGATGTACATGATATGTATGATATGCACATGAAACGTATGATATGCACATGATATGTATGATATGCACATGATATATATATGATATGCACATGATGAATTCATAAATACATAGGGTTGGGTTTTATTATATATGGATGGAGGAAGTGCAAAAAGGGCTTATGCCCCAGTTAATAAAGGGCTTATGCCCCGATTATGATAATGGGCTTATGCCCCGATTTATCGAAAAGGCTTATGCCCTGATTAATAAAAAGAGGCAAGGCCTCCAATTATATGATAAAGCGGCTATCTTTGCCGCTGGAGAGTTTTTTGGTGGGGTGGGTTGAGTTATTCCCCACATGGAGAGCTTAGTTGGTACGGGTGGAGAGTAGCGGATGGTGGGTCGAGTAGTCTCCCAAATGGGCTTGCATTCATTCTTTCATTGACATTACATGTGGTATTGTAATGGGCCTATGGGCTATACCGTTTCTGATGAAAGGCTTCGCCCGATAATATGAGATATGAAAAGGGCTACGGCCCGAAGACATGTTGAGATTGGATTTGGGCTTAGGCCCAACAGTCATTATTGTTTTGGGCTCTGAAAGGGGCTTGTTGCACACTGAGTTTCCAAGCTCACCCCCTTTCCTTAACCATGCAGGTGAGCCTTGATGTGGGGACTTGGGCCGGAGGGGATTCAGAGTGGCCACGGTGATCGCCCTTGGGTTTTTTTTTTTAATTAAGCATTTGGTTTCCTTTAAGTTTTCTTTATTTATTTACTTATTATTTATTTTTGGGTTGTAATAAGGCCATTTTAACTTTCCTTTTATTTTTTTTGGATTATTTTATTTTATTTTTTATTATTAACTTTAAACTGATTGATAATTAATGGGCTAGGCTTAGGATGCGTTTTCAAAATGGAACTCGTTTTTAAAATAACACAACGACACGATTATCCAACTTTACAGAATATTCACTTAAATAAACTTCAACTCGTTATAACCAAGTGTGGCAATGGCAGTGGGCATGTCTAGGATTGGATCCAATCGAAGAGCTTGGTACTTAAGTAGCCTTCATGGCTCACCTCCTCTACTTCGGATACCTACCTGGTGCCCAGCTTCCATTCACTTGTTAACTTAACAAAAGTCAGTTTTTTTTAAACACTAAAATGAAACATGAATTTTAAAACTCTTATGGGGCACGTCAGATTCGGCCATAACGTCTGGGCTGGGTTTGGGGTGTTACAATGCCTACTTTTTATGTAGTATGGCGAACGAGCACGTCTTCGACCTTGCCTATTTCATTGCCCTCGCCATTCGCCATTAGACAGAGTGGTATAGGAAGGGAGTCATATCCATTCCCCCTATGTGACTCGTCTGGCGTGCTACTTCGGCTTCCACAACACAGCTGTACAATCATTCTCCCTCACTCTCATTGACCAGATATCCCCATAGGGCATCTAAAGTATGCTGCATATGAGGATGATCGAGAAACGACGTGGAACCAACCCTCTTCAGTACTGCCTGGTCCAGTCCGCCGAGGAGGAGGACCCAGAGGACATTACTGATGATGTCCCTCCACGTCATGAGGACCCACTGTCTCAGCCACCACCCATTCATCGTCCAGTTCATGCGGTAGCTTCATACTCTGACATCTCTAAGCTCCTTACTCGATTTGAGCAGCAATGTTTTCAGCATTTTGATCACATTGATGCTACTCTACATCAGATTTGTCAGCACATTCGCATCTCATCGCCACCACCACCTCGCGAACCATTCAGCGATTACGATGTTTAAAGACTTTTTATTTATTATTTTTATTTTCACTTTTATCTTTATTTATATTCTTAAAGTACTTTTTATTTTATTTTCTTTAATACTATTTCATTATTAAGTTTTATAATTTTTATTGAACAATTTATAGTTTCGGCTATTTCATTACGAGTAATTATGCTTCTTTATATTTCCTAAAAGAGTTCTTGATTTTATCATAGTTAGAAAGAGCTCCAAAGCTCACCTTCACTTAAGAACTTGCAACTCCATTGGAAAAGGTTCTCCACGACTGCCATGTCCTACCCGACCACCACGATAATATCTTCACTGGACACTGTGGTTGTGGAACCCAACCTTATCACCACCGGATTATCCTCCTCCTATCTCATCATTGCCTTGGCCGATTATTTTCCATTCAGGAAGTTTCACCTCTCTTCCTATCTTATGATTTTATATTTTTTCGTATATCTATCATTGTACATTGAGGACAATATACATCTTAAGTGTGAGGGGGTTATCTATATCATTATTAGAAAAATCCCTGAATTTTGTCTTATTCTTATGTGATCTTCTCATATCATTATTAGAATAAATTTTGATTAATTTATGATTTTTATTGATATGTCTTGAATTAAAACATAGGCATTCATGCATTGATTGTTTAAACTTTAAGGAATCAGAGAATCAAGCATGATAAGTTGACTTTTGAGAAAAAAAAAAAGGTTGCTTCCCTAAGTTTAGGTATTATCTCGAGTTAAAATTCACAAGGTTTAAACATCAAAAAGCCAATTTTTGTGAGATCTTGAGCCTTTAAGAGCATTTATTATTTCTTTCATGCTCACTTTTATTGTTGCTTTAAGTACGTCAATCTTGATTTGTTATTCTAGAACTTGCTTGATTATGCATGTCAAGACCACACCATTTGATTTGATATGTCAAGATGATAAAGGCACTTAGGTTTAACCCACTCACTCCATAAAAGCCTACCTTCATAATTAACCCTTAGTGAACCCTCTTGAGCCTAATAACCCATTCATTGATTTACCCTCCATATTAACCCATAACCCATTATTGTTGAAATGCCCTAATTAATTTGATCACTATTTTTGTCGAGATTTGATTTGAATAAATTGCTTAGCTAAGTTTTATCTATGTTATTTGACTTGTTCTTAAGAAAAAAATACAATACAGATATTTATATTAGTAGTAATTCTTTGTTTTTGAGCTTAAGTGTTTAAGTCCATATTCTGAGAAGAAGCTCACATGTATTCAATTGATGATTAGTTGTTTTTCTAGTTAGGTAAATTTTTAATTCAATCTCGATTCTAACCTTTTCTTTCAGCTTGTGACTACACCCCCTAACCAAAGCCACGTTACAACCCTTTAAAGACCTTTTGATTGATGTATCATATCAATATATAGTGGTGGAGATTTGATTTTCATGCAAGCCTATGGAAATAACTTTTCATATTAACTATTGAGTGCTTTAAGCTGTTGTCCTTAAAACACCTTGAGTGGTTTGAGTGAATCCCTAGTGAGGATGTGAAACTCTGTAATATTTTAAATCAATGGTAATTACCTAGATGAGGGGAGACACCTATGGTTTCGTGATAAAATACGCAACTTGGAATGTTTGAAACTTTGATGTTCTTTTAGTTGAATTCTCAATGTATGATCACTTATGGATTATTTTAAGATATCATTAATAAGAATTATAAGTTGATAAGAATTGATTTTGATTGTGAGTTGAGGATTTTGCTTGAGGACAAGCAAGCGCTTAAGTGTAGGGGTATTTGATAAACCGTAATTTATGCATATTTTTATCCCATATTTAGCATATTTATGGATGAATTATCTTTAGATATGGTGAATTTGATGCTCCTAATCCTTTAATTTCATGTTTTATACTTAGGTGAGCATATGAGAGTAAAAAGAGTGAGAAACGAGCTAAAAACGGAAAAAATGGGCCAACGTGGGAAATCAACACGGCCTGGACTTCCTCACACGGATAGACCACATGCCCGTGCCCTTTTAGCAGAATTGAGCGTGACTTACACGGGTAGACCACACACCCATGTCTATTCAACAGACTCTAACACGGTTTGGAGCAATCGAACACGAGCGTGTCCCTGTCGAGCCCAAGTTGAGTTCTATTCAAAAAAGGCCACTTTGGAGGGTTCTAAGGCATTCTAAACCATATATAAACACCCTAGAGGAGGATTAAAAGAAGGGACACGGAGTGGGAAGTGGGAATTTACTCGAAAAAAGCTGATTGATCCATCTCAGAAGCTGGATTCTCCTTCAAGATTGAAGATCTCCCTTCAATTTTCCTTCAGAAGTTTTGGGTTTTCTTTATGTTTTGTATTCAATATTCTTCTGAGATGTTTTTTATAATTATGAACTAAACCCCCTAAATACCTTAGGGGCATGAAACCTAAGATGGATCTTGTTATTATTTTCTGAATTATATGATAAATACTTAATTTGTTCTTAATTATGTGTTCTTAATCCTTGTTTTAATATTTCAGGATATTAATTCAAGTATTGATGTGCTTATTCAGAGGAGCAAAAGTCCCTGTCTAAGAGTAGATCTAGCATAATTAAGCGGAGTTACATGCAATCCTAGACATAAGACAACATAAATCTGCCGGATTAGGGTCAAACCTCGTAAGGGAATCCATAGATTGAATTAATGCAACACTAGGGGTTTTAATTAGAAAGAGATTTCAATTAATCAACCTAGAGTTAGACGTTGTTAGTCTCGAGAGAGATAATAATATAAATTAGGGATTTCTACGGATCAAGTCAAGTGAATAAATCGTCTAATTCAAAGTGAAATAACAAGAGAAGTCTAGGTGGATTTTCCCTTGGGTATTGTCTTAATCAATCGAATTTCCCAAAAGTATTTTCTCCAATTTTCTTTCCGTGAATTCTTAGTTAGTTAATTAGTTTAGATAGAACAAACCCCTTTATTTTTAGGCTAGATAATAAGAAAAGAGTTAATACTAGTACTTTTAGCTTATTTGTGTTCGACATCCCGGTCTTGCTAAAATTATACTACTGTTCGATAGGTATACTTGCATTCATCGTGATAATAGTTAGTTTTCAAGAACGGTCAAATACAAATTTATTAAAACTTATCTCGAATCAACACGATCAACGTACTTTGATTGAAAAACTTAAAAAATGTAGAGTCGAAGAATTCCGAGGTAGATAGGAAGATGATCATGTGAAAGCTGAATATTGGTTACAAGACACGGTAAGAGTTTTTAAGAAAATAGCTTGTTCTCTTGAAAATTATCTGAGATGTATTGTGTCACTACTGAAAGAAGAAGCTTATAATTGGTGGATGACTTTAGTGGTTGTGGAGCCGAAAGAGAAAATCACTTGAGAATTTTTTCAGAGTGAAATTAAAAAGAAATATGTCAGTAAGAGATACTTGGATAAAAAGAAGAGGGAATTTCTTAACTTACAACAAGGGAACCGATCGGTAGTTGAATACGAGAGAGAATTTGTATACCTCAGCAAGTATACTCGAGAAATTATACCAACCGAGGAAGAAATGTGCATTCATTTAGAGGAAGGTTAAATGATGAAATCAGAATGATTATTAGGGGTACAAAAATTTGAAAATTTTTTATTTTATCAGATCGTGCTCAAAAGATAGAAGAGGTGTACAATAGAAAAATGCAAAGAGATAGAAGGAATAAAGAATCTTAGAAGAAAAGTTCCTCCAAGTCATTTTCTTCTACACCTGCGAAAAAGTCTAAAGATGATTTTAGTCAAGCCACACCAATGTCAGAACTATCAAATAAAAATAAAGTGACTCAACAAGATTTTGGGGTAACTATTAGACCTACAGCTAGTGTGGGCAGTGTACAAAATTTTCCCAGGCCTAAAAGCAAATATTGTGGAAAATACCAGCCTGGTGAATGTAAAGGTAAAGAGGGAGCCTGTTACAAATGTGGAGCTACTGATCATGTCATTTGAAACTGTCCTCAGTTGCAAAGAGAAGAAGAAGAGCAGAAAGAGAAACAGATGGCCACTTCTCAAAGAAGTAAACATTCGAGCCAAAACAGTGCTACAGGATTAACTCGTTCAAGGATGAGAGATTCTGCTACCCGATCAGAGGCTAAGGCACCTACGCGTACTTATGCTATCTAAGCGAGAGAGAAAGTTGGAGCTCCGGATGTAATTGCTGGTACATTCTATCTTGTTGATGTTACTATATATGCATTGATTGACCCTGGGTCTACATATTCTTATGTTTGCACGGCATTAGCATCAGAAAAGAAATTGTCTTTTGAATCTACTAATTATGATGTTCAAGTCACTAATCCACTAGGCCAAAGTGTGATAATCAATTTAATGTGTCAAAATTGTCCATTGAAAATAAAAGCTTGTGAATTCCTTACTGATTTGATGTTGCTACCCTTTGGGGAATTTGATGTCATTCTGGGAATAGATTGGTTGACAAAGCATGATGCTACAGTAAATTGTAGAGAAAAACAGATTGATCTAAAATGTTAGACAGGGGAAGTAATTTCGGTTGAGTTTAGGAATATAAACGACATTGCTAGAATTATTTCAACCTCTTCAGCTCAGAGATTGTTGCGTAATGGTAATGAGGCATTTTTAGCCTACATTCTAGATACTCGGGTTTCTGAATCAAAGTTAGAATAGTTACCAATTGTAATGAATATGTTGATGTGTTTCCTAAAGAATTGTCTGGTTTACTACATGATTGTGAAGTTAAATTTGTAGTTGATTTAATTTTGAAAATAGCTCCAATATCAATAATACTATATCATATGACACCAACTGAGTTAAAGGACTTAAAGACACAGTTGCAAGAGTTACTAGACAAAGGGTTCATTAGACCGAGTATGTCTCCTTAGGGTGCACCTGTCTTATTTGTGAAAAAGAAAGATGGTTCTTTGAGACTGTGTATAAACTACAGGCAATTGAATAAGGTTAAAATTAAAAATAAATATCCTTTGCCTCGTATTGACGTTTTGTTAGACCAACTAAAAGGTGCTGCAGTATTTTCGAATATAGACCTCAGATCTGGGTATTATCAATTAAAGGTTAAAGAGTGTGATGTGCCGAAGACTGCTTTTAGAATTCGGTATGGTCATTATGAGTTTTTGGTAATGCCATTCGGCTTCACTAATGCTCCTACTGCTTTTATGGATTTAATGAATCAGAATTTTCAACCTTATTTGGATAGATTTGTGGTTGTGTTTATCGATGATATAGTAATATATTCAAAGATAGAGTCTGAACATGCTCAACACTTGAGAATTGTACTACAAATTTTGAGAGAAAAGCAGTTGTATGCAACATTTAGTAAATGTGAATTCTAGCTTCATGAGGTCAATTTTCGGGGTCATATCGTGTCAAATGAAGGGATTCGAGTGGATCCAAGCAAAGTATCTACAGTGGTGAATTGGAAAATCCCAAAGAATATTGCAGAAGTGCTAAGTTTTCTGGGTTTAGCAGGCTATTATCGACGTTTTGTCAAGAATTTTTCGATTATTGCTTCACTATTAACCTGATTGTTACAAAAAAATGTTGAATTTGTTTGGTCTGATGAGTGTCAGCAAATTTTTGATCAGTTGAAGAAAATGTTAACAGAAGCACCGGTCTTGACTCAGCCAGAATCAGGTATACCGTAAGTTATGTACAGTGATGCATCTCTAAATGGTTTAGGTTGTGTATTGATGCAGTCAGGAAAAGTAGTGGCCTATGCTTCTCGACAGTTAAAACTGCATAAGAAGAATTATCCTACACATGATCTGGAATTGGCTGCAATTGTATTTGCTTTGAAAATTTAGAGACACTATTTATACGGTGAGAAATGTTATGTGTATACAGATCATAAAAGTCTGAAATACTTGATGACTTTGAAAGAGCTGAATTTGAGACAGAGACGGTGGTTAGAGTTACTGAAAGATTATGATTTGGTTATTGACTATCACCCAGGAAAGGCTAATGTGGTGGCTGATGCACTTTGTCGAAAGTTGTCTTTGTTTGCACTTCGAGCAATGAATGCTCATTTGTATCTTAATGAGGATGGTTCTTTATTAGCAGAGTTGAAAGCAAAACCTGTGTTCTTTCAACACATTCGGGAATTGCAAAATGAGGGTCCAAAATTGGTGCTGAAATGACAGATGGTACAGGACAATTTGAGTTCTGATTATAGCATTGACGGTAATGGTATGTTGCGACATTACAATAGAATTTGTGTTCTGAATAATTCAGATTTGAAAAATGATATTATTTCTGAAGCTCACAGTAGCAAATATTTATATTCTTTCTGAAGCTCACAGTAGCAAATATTTAATTCATCCGGGTAGTATGAAAATGTATTATGATTTGAAACGGATGTATTGGTGGCCGGGTATGAAATGGGAAATATGTGAGTTTGTAGCTAAGTATTTAATTTGTCAACAAGTGAAAGCAGAAAATCAAGTACCAACGAGTTTATTACAACCTGTCATGATTCCTGAGTGGGAATGGGAACATATCACGATGGACTTTGTATTGGGATTACCTGTGACTCCGAAAAAGAAAGATTTGGTCTGGGTGATTGTTGATAGGTTGACTAAATCGACATATTTCATCCCAGTCAGAATAGACTATTCACTTGAGAAGTTAGCAGAATTATATATGTCTAAGATTGTAAGACTACATGGGGTTTCAACATCTATTATTTCAGATCGAGATTCGAGGTTTACATCGAGGTTTTGGAGTAAACTACATGAAGCTCTGATACTAAGCTAAATTTCAGCATAACATTTCAACCTCAGACTGACGGGCAATCAGAACGAGTAACTCAGATTCTAGAAGACATGTTGATATGTTATACACTCTAGTTTGTAGGTTGCTGGGAATGGTATTTACCGTTGGCTAAATTTGCATATAATAATAGTTATCAGTCCAGTCTTAAAATGGCATCATTTGAAGCTCTTTACGAAAGAAAATGTAAGACTCAATTGTATTAGTCTGAATTGAGTGAATCTAAGTTAGTGGGAGTTGACTTAATCCGAGAAACTAAAGACAACGTTTGAATCATCCATGACAGTTTGAAAGTTGCTTCTGACCGTTAGAAATCATATGCAGACTTGAAAAGTAGAGAAATAGAATTTGATGTAGGTGATCCAGTGTTTTTATTGCGGTTTGGTAGAAAAGAGAAATTAAGCCCAAGATTTATTGGACCGTATGTGATTATTGAAAGAATTGACCTTGTGGCTTATTGGTTAGCTTTGCCTCTGGAACTTGAGAAAATTCATAACGTGTTTCATGTATCGATACTGAGACGGTATAAATCTGATCCTTCACACGTGATTCTTCATAGTGAAATTGAGTTACAACCAGATATGACGTACTTGGAAGAACCAGTAAAGATTTTAGCTCGAGAAGTTAAAGAGTTACAAAATAAACAAATTAATGCGGCACTGTCATGGTTCGGAGGAAGCTACTTGGGAAACAAAAGAATCGATGAGATCACAATATTCGAACTTATTCCCAGGTAATAAATTTCGACGATGAAATTTCCTAAAAGGAGAGAGTTGTAACAACCCAATTTTCAGTGGTGTCGAAAAAAGTGGTTCGAGACCACTAAATCCGTCGAGTGAGTTCGAAATTTATATTATTTATTATTTACAAGATAAGTGTGATTTTAGAAAGACTTTTGATGTGGTGGTTTTTGTTTTAGAAGAAATTATTAGGAAAAGTGGTTTTGAAAACGAGGTATTAAAACCTCAATTTTATAAATCGAGTTGTAAATATTTATAAAAATATTTACGAAATGTTAATGAGTTAGTATTAAAGTTTCGTTAGAAAATTTTAACGTTTTGATAGTTAATTAATTAAAAAGGACTAAATTGAAAAAGGTGTAAAACTTGCTAATTAAAGAATAGTGATTAAATAGCTTAAGTGGAGAATAAGGAAGGACCAAAAAGGCAATTAGATAATTATTAGAAGGCTGAAATGACATGTGCAGAGAAAAATCTTGAAATTGGATGAATTAGGGGTAAAATGGTCATTTAGGAAATTAGGGTAAAATTAAAACAATGACTAAATTGAAAATCTAGACATTTCTTCATCAATCTTCAACCAAAAGCACCATAGAAGAGTCTCTCAAAAGCTGTTTTTACTTTATTTTATTTTTACACTATGTGAGTTCAATTCTTGCTCTTTTCTTGAATTTTTTTGTGTTTTTAAGACTTTTACAACTAGGTCCAACTATCTATTTCATTAGTTTTAGATTCTATAGGTAATTGTGAAAGTTACCATTGATGAGTGCTAGATGTTTATGACTAATTAACATGGAATTGAAACTTTAATTTTGTTATATGATGATTTTATCAAGTAGTTTTAATAGAAAATGATTTTAGGACCAAATTGTGAAAAAGATTAAAAATTAAGGTTTTGTATTAAATTCTATTTATCAAAGGTTGTGTAATAGCTTAGAATATTTAGATAAAATTTTAATTGAGAAAAATTAGCTTATTTGATGGGCTAATTAGTGAGGGACTAAATTGTAAAAATTGTAAAAGATGGGGTAATTGTGCAATTTCAAAAATTGAGAGGTATAAATTCTGAAGTGAACTAGAATTGAAACATGTGCTAATGAATGAATAATTTTACATTGTAGATTAAGAGCCCGTAGATCAACGTGAAAAAGGGAAAATAATTGAATAATTCTCTAACTACAACAAACTTACAATTTAGCCCAGGTAAGTTCTTATGGTTAAATTTTAATGTTATATGTTAACTGATGAATGGTATTTTATATTCATTTGTAACATTTGTTGAAAGTAAAATTATGTTAAAGTTATGAAATTGAATCAAGTATTCGAAGAGAACAGAACACAGGTTTGAGTACAATCGTTCAGTGCAAAAGAAGAATTGACGGTAAATTACCCAAGTAAACGAGGTTCAGAATTTGTTACAAATTCTCGTGTTTGCTTTTCGTTTAGCTCTCATGAGATTCAGTCAACTCATATGAGTTTCAGATTAACTCTTTTGGGTTTTAGTTCAGCTCTTTTGAGCTTCAATTTAACCCTTATAGGTTTCTGTTTAGCTCATATGAGCTTCTGTTTAACCCTTACAGGTTTCCATTTAGCACCTATATGCTTCTGTGCAGCCTTTGGGCTTCTGTTTATAATGTACTCAAATTTGTAAGACGTTCTCTAATTTGACAAGGATTGGTAAGTGTCATATGGAATTAATGTTTAAGAAATTAAGTTATTATTGATATTGAGTCCAAATAAATGAATTCATTAATCAAAGTTGTGATCGGCAGGAAATGCTTGTGAAATGATTTACCTAAATAAATTGTTGTAGTATGTTTGGTAAGACTTATATTAAAGCCAACGAACTTACTAAGCTTCATTAAGCTTACTGTATTGTTTAATGTTCTTTGTAGATTTACAAGAAGTTAGGAGGTCGGATCAACACATCGAATCACACTATCTAACTTGTCGATAGATTTTGCTAAATATATTATGTTTTATATGGCATGTATAGGGGTTGAAATGGTTGTGTAAATGTTAAAATTACAATCTGGTTATGTTTCATGTTAACTTATATATGTATGGTTTGTCATGTTTGATATAAATATTGGTATGAGTATTGAATGAATTGGTAAAGCATGTTAATATAGGTGATTACATATGTGAATTAATTAATCTATGTTGTAATTAGAATGTTAGAATATATGTGATAATATGAACATATTATAGTTAGCAATTGGTTGTTTTAGAGATATTCTTATGGTCTATATGTATGAAATTTGAAGTGTATAGGTTGAAGTCAAGAATGGGTGAGAAAAGTGGCCTTAAAATGGCCTATATTCGTCCACACGGGCAGAGACACGGGCTTGTGTCTCAACAGTGTGTGACATACAGCGTGGCACATGGGCATATGGTTTGGTCGTGTGTCCCTTGTACCTTAAAATTTTAAAACCGAATACCCAGGCTTTTGCACACGGCCTAGCACATGAGCGTGTGACTTGGTCGTGTGACCCTTGCACCTTACAGACGGCCTAGCACACGGGCATGTGGTTGGCCGTGTTACCTAAGTTAAAGAGTTACACGGGTAAGGACACGGGCTAGGACACGATCATGTGCCTCATATCTAATGCCCACACGGCCTAAGACACGAGCGTGTCTCTTGTTCGTTTGAGCCACATGGTCAGCTAGACGGGCGTGTGTCCCCTGCTTTTAGGAAGATTTTTTAAAATTTTGGGCAATATTTCCTGAATGTTTGGTTTAGTCTTGATTCATTTCTAAGGTGTATTTTGGTCCTCGAGGGCCCATCTGAGGAACAATATGAGTGTTACATGATTTATTCTAGAATTTTATAATAAAGATAATGAAATATTCGAAATTAGTCCATAAAGTTTAGGAATACTCTGTAACCCTATTCTGAAGACGGATAAGGTTTAAGGGTGTTACAAGAAGAATGTAGTATTACGATCCCTAAAATACAAACAATCACATCTTGCTCTCTATTTCCAAAATTGCTCCTTGTGATGTAGTACCCTTTTCCAACTCCTTCCTGACCTCCAATTCTAACTGGCTTAAGGCGTTGGAACCCAACCTATCCATATCCTTTTGAACCCTTTCTAGTTTTGTAACAAAAAATTTTTATGGGTACCAATATGGCCATAGATAGACTTATTCTAATATCTAATATTCGAGGTAAACTGGTGAAGAGACTCGGCCATGTTACCATTGAAACACCAATTATCTTTAACAAAATTTGAAAATTTGGATGTTTCACCCAAGTGAACAGAAGTCTAAAAGGGTGCCCCCTAGAAAAGTTGACCACTGGCTTGAGAAATAAGGACAATGGCCTATGATCATATTTAAGCCTAAGAAGATGGGTGACTGAATAATAGGGAAAATCTATAATCCAAGTGTCATTTCCAATCACCTTATCAAGCCTGTCAAAAAATTTTCCCTGATGCCATGTGAAGGCTGGCCTTCTAAACCCTACGTTTTACAAATAATTCAATTTAAGAAACTCTACAAATAAAAGACACCCTACTCAAACTAGTCTACCTCTTTTTCCTTTTTTTTTATCACTAGATGAAAGTAAAGCATTAAAATCACCGATAGTAGCCCAGGTAACACCTCTAGACGGAATGATCGAATTAAGACTTTCTCGGAGTTTCCTCCTTTTCTGTCTATCAAGACTCTCATATACAAAGACAAGGATAACGACCTGTGATTAGACCCCTTTAATAACTCAAACGATAATGAATTAGGGGTAATTACGAATTACTTCAACTAAAATAGAATATTTCCAACCAACCCAAATACTTCTCGAAAAACCAATAGCCTCTACTCTATGCGAATGTTGGAAACCCAAACTTGCAATAACCTTATCTACTTTGCATCCACTAACTCTTGTTTCTGGCAGAATAACAATATCAGGTTTATATTCCCTATTATATTCTTGGAAAACTAAGGAGTTGATTTTAAGTCAGATGATTTATTTTCTTAAGACCTATGCAGATGTATATGGATATACAAGCTATGTGTAGATCTCACTAAATTCTTTTGAACTTATAAAATTGTTGCTTAAATTTAGGATTCGGTAAAGATATGGGAAACGAGAGGGATCAAGTCGGTTTCTTTCAGAATAGGTGGTGTGTTGTTGTTGTTCACGTATATAGAGAGCCACCTATAAAGGCCTTGCCTCAAGGTTTAAGTCAATTATGTCCGTATTCAAGTGTAAATCCAATGATTATAATTAAATGTTGAAATTAGGGTCGTAAGGATTACCCACCAGTTGTGTACGAGATTTTTATTATTTAGACAATCAAAATTTTGAGTTACTAAAGTATGTAATTAAATTTGAAACAGAAGTACTGTTTAAGTCTTTCAGTTTGGTGTAGCATCTGATACTCGGATCTGGCGGTCGAGTCGGGAATCGAGTGTTACAGAGTCTTTTTTGTCTATTAACAATTCTCTATGAAAGTTTGACTGACATTTTTATTCTATTCATCACTTGTATATTTCTTACCACAAGTCCATTGGAGGATTTATTAGAACATATTTTGTTTCAGTTAATAAAATGAATCTTTCTCCTATTCGGCTTATCTCCTCGCTAAAAGTTTCTCATAACTTGATCCATTTTATCATAAATTTTCCTTAGGGCTTGAAAACAAAATAGTTGATAGATAGGTACACTAGAGGTTAACTTCCCCATTGACTTAATAATTTTGATTTCTACAATGAGAATTTAGACTTCATTTTATCGATTATTGGCTAAAAGCATTTACATTTTTATTTACGAGTCCTAATTCCATCCTCAAATCTTTACTTGCTTGTGCAAGTGAAATCCCCATTTCGTTTTGTAGATCACAAGGGGAGTCCTTTTGCTTTTGGACGAGGCTTTAGAGCACCACTGAATTTTGATTTTGGAAACTATGAATGAAAGTATCTTGATTGCATTATTGTTTGATTGGATCCATTGGAGATGGAAGGAACTTCCAATAGTAGTATGAAACTATTAATCAACCCGTTTGTTGGGCTCGATTCTCAAATTTGGGAATCCACTATATGAGACATCTGTGACATCGATATTGTTGTATCTGGGCCTAAGTGTTGTGTATTTGTTTGTATACTTGTAATTTTTCAAACAAATTGGTTAATAAAATGATTTATGAATTACATTAATATTCTTTGTGTAATGTCCTCATGTAGTGTTTGCATATAAAGTAAAGTAAAATAAAATATTAGCTCATCGGTTTTCTAATGTTTAACTAGTACTAAGTGGTATTACATGGTTGGATCTGTAACAGCCCGTTTTTAGTGAAATCAGAACAGTGTTTTCGGGACCACAAATCTGACGAGTAAATTTTTATTTTATTATTTGATGTTTGCATGATTAATTAGGTGAAAAAGACTAAATCGTAAAAAGTGTAAAAGTTGAGTTCCATTGGTTAAAAGGGTCAAATGGCTATGAAATTTTAAAGTGAATGGACTTAGATGGAAATTAGACCATTTGAATAGTTACTGGATATTCATGGCAAGTTTTTATTGAAATTATTAAAGTGTTTAAAGGTTAAAATGATAATTAGGTAATTGATGTGAAAACAAAAGAAAAGAAAATGGTATCATCTTCTTTAGTTTTGTTCTCCACAAAAATTAGGGATAGGAAACCCCATTTTAGAAGTTTGAAGGTTCGGTTAAGCTTCTTTGCTTGCATGGTATGATTTTTAACCCCGTTTTTAGTGATTTCTATGTTTTTGAGGTCGTTTTAGCTTAATCTAGCTTGCCCGAGGGTTAACTTGTAAACTTGTTAAAGGTTGAGGGTTATGCTATGAATGTTCTTGAATGATTTTTATGTTCAATGATAGATCATGAACCTTTGTTGAAAAATAAACAAGTTTTGTTAAGTGAATTTTGATAAATTTTGGAATTAGGGATTAAATTGTTAAAGGTATCAATTATAGGATTTTATTGTGAAAAGGTGATAAATATGAGTAGTTTTGAGGTCTCTTGCATGTTTGGTTAACATGGAATTTGATTGAAATGGTTAGATTTTAAGTTATAAGCTTAAGGACTAAATTATGAGAAGTTAAAATGTGAAGGGCAAAATGGTAATTATGTATGAATGTGAAATATGGATTGAATTGAATGTTTGAGATTAATTGAAATAATTAATTGAAGATAATTGTTTATTTAGATTAAGATAAACCTCAACTGAATCTAAATCGAGGAAATGCGAAAGCTACGGATTAGCTCGATCAATTTTTTATGCCCTAGTTGTCAAGGTAAGTTTCTAGTGTTTCAATATGTAAACAAATTTCTATTTGTGTACTTATATTCTGATGCTTTAATTATTATATTTTTAGAACATTATTGTATAACTAAACATACGTGCCCCTATTTGTACTTCGATACCTCTTAATTGCACATATGTGCCCCTGTTTGTATTTTGGTGCTCCTGAATGCACTTTCGTGCCCATGTATATACTTCATTAACTTTGAATCGTATTTAATTATTTTTAGATTAAATGCTATACTATGTTCTTACTAAGCTCTAAAAGCTTATCAGTTATTGTGGATTATTTTGTAGATCATTGTTACTGACATTTTGGGCGAATCAATCAATCAAATCACACTGTCTATCAACGTTGGTAGTTTTTGTATCTCCTAGGGTAGTGGCATGTATAGGTTGAATTATAATGTTGTTGTGATGGATGTTTAGTTGTGGATTGGCTTGTATAAGTTATGGATGTTATCTTGTTTTGGCATCATGTGATACTTTATCAAATTATGTCAACTTAGCTATACTACTATGCATATTTGAATGGTTCAAATGGTATGTTTGAAATGATGTGTTAATGGATATATTTGTGGCATATTTTGGTAAGTTTTGAACTAGTAATTGAAAATTGCAATGTGGTAAAATATGCATGTTTAGGTAAGTGTTGTTGTGTGTGTTTGAGGTGCCTTTGAATGGCATATTGGTTAGTTGTATTAGGACTTTTGGTATAGCAAATAAATGCATATTTAGGTATGGTTTGATGCTTTTTAGGTGCGCACAAATTTTTCAAATGTTTATGCATGATATGGTGTTGAGAATGACCTGTTTTTGGTGCATTTTAGGTCCACATGGCCTACAACACGGGCATGTGACTTAGCTATGTGTGACACACGGGACTCGGCCATGTGTCTATTGAAGGTTCCTTTGTATGCAAGTCAGTGAGTTACACGCTCTAACACAGAGCCTGGCACACGGGCTGGGAGATGGTCGAGTGTCGCTAGTTCGAAGGTTACACGGCCTAGCCACACGGCCGTGTGACCCCTGTATTCAAAATTTTGGAACTTTTTATTGGACTTTTCAAATGTTGTCAATTTAGTCTCAAATTGTTTCTAAAGTATATGATATTTATGTTTAAAATTTTTGAATATACAGTAAGGCTCTGTAACTCTAATCCGGCGATAGATACGGGTTAAAGGTTTTATATTTAGTGGTATCAGAGTTACAGTTTAGTAATTCTAGGACTAACGTAGCGGAGTAGAGTTTAATATATACATGGCACATATTCCCTTTGATAGTGTGATGCTTTTGATCCGTTCTAATATTGTATTTTTTTTATAGATTCAAGATGTCACCTGAGTCAAACCGAGCTGTAGTAAATGAAGCTGAAAGTAATGTTCAAGCAAGTAATAATGAATGAAGCTTAAGCATTATTTTTGACTTCAAATCCTGAAGCAAGTAATGGTGCGTCTATTCCACAATCTGTTGTTGAAGAAATGAAAAATGTATTCTTTGAAATGATAAACCAGTGGTTTAACGAGTTCAAGCAAGCAAATTGTGTAACTTCGCTACGTCCACCCCTTACTGTGCCTCTTTCGGTACCCTTGGAAACTCAAAACCCTGTTCTTGTGACGATTACTCGAGTACCAGTGGATGATGATCTTTCAAAAGTTGAGTATTGGCTAATGAATACAAAGAGAGTCTTTGCAGAATTGATGTGCACTCAAGAAGATTGTTTAAGATGTGTGGTATCGTTACTGAAAGATGAGGCGTATTTATGGTGGGACACTTTGAACACGATAACATTAAATAATTGTATTAATTGGGACTTCTTTCAGACTAAATTCAAGAAGAAGTAAGTTAGCCGGTTATTTGTTGATACGAAAAAGAAAGAATTTCTTAAGTTAAAAAAAGAAATTAGACCGTAGTTGAGTATGAACGAGAGTTTGTGTAGTTGAGTAGGTATGCCCGTAACATGGTATCAAATGAAGAGGAAATGTGTATTTAGATTTGAGGACAGTTGAATGATGATATCAGTTTGTTTGTGGCAGCGCTAAAATTATAAGAATTTATAGAACTTTTAAAATAGGCTCAGAAAGTTGAAGAAATTTATAAAAGTAAAAGACAATCAGATTTGAAAATTTAAGACTTTAACAAAAGGGGGTCATTCAAGCTTGCACAAACGTTTCCATCGAAGAAATTTAGAAATGACAAAAGTCGATTAGTTGCCCCTTTAGAGTTCACGAGTAGAAAGAAACCAAGGTAAAGTAATTTCTAGTTTGTTAATTCTTTAGCGGCTACTGCTGGAAGTGTAAGAAATGTTGAGAGAAACATCCCTGTTTGTGAGAAATGTAATAAAAGACATTTTGGTGAGTGTCGGTGAAAGTCGGGAGCTTATTTTCGGTGTGGTTCCATTGATCATTTCCTTTGTAATTGTCTGAAAAAGTAAAATGATTTTTGCAATCAATCAAACAAGCCTGAAACAACTTCCCAGAGAGGTAGATGATCTAGAAACGCTAGGAACACTATGTCCGGTTGAGGGAGGAATAACGAGATGAATGAATGATCTGAGGCTAGAACACCAACTAGGGCATATGAAATTAGAGCTCGGGAGGAAGCTACTACTTCAGACGTTATTACGAGTATTTTTTCTCTATTTGATATTAATGTATATGCATTGATTGATCCTGGATAAACTCATTCGTATATATGCACTGCATTAGTAGACAAAAAGAAATTACTTGTTGAGTTCATTGAATATACTGTCAAAGTTACAAATCTCCTAGGTCAGTGTGTACTAGTTAATCAGATATGTAGAGCATGTCCACTTAAAGTTAGGGGTTACAATTTTCCCTCAAGCTTGATGTTATTACCCTTTAATGGGTTTGATGTGATTCTGGTTATGGACTGGTTAACTCTGCATGGTACGGTTGTGAACTGTAGAAGAAAGCATATTGTGTTAAAATATCAGAATGGTGAACGGATCTGAATTGAATAAGATAGATTGAATGGTACATCTAATATCATCTTAGCTATGACGACACAAAAATATGTTAAAAAGGGCTGTGAAACATATCTCGCTTAGATAGTTGATTCCAAGGTTTTAGAATTGAAATTAGAATTGGTTTTGATTGTGTGTGAGTTCCCAGATGTATTCTTAGAGGAATTACCAGGGTTACCGCCAATCAAAGAGTAGAGTTTGCTATTGAGTTAGTGCTGGGAACATCTCCGATATCGATAGCTCCGTATATACGATTATGTTTTCCAGTTTTGTTTGTTAAGAAAAAGAATGAGTAAATACGGTTATGTATCGATTACAGACAGTTCAATAAAGTCACGATCAAGAATAAATATCCCTTTCCACACATTGATGATTTATTTGATCAGTTGAAAAGTGCAATAGTGTTTTCAAAGATTGATTTTTTGTTCTGGTTACTATCAGTTATAGGTTAAAGACTCGGATGTGCCAAAGACTGCTTTTAGAAGCAGGTACGGACATTATGTATTCCTTGTTATTCCATTTGGTTTAACCAATGCACCTACTGTGTTTACGGGCTTGATGAATAGAATATTCAGACCGTGCTTAGGCAGATTTGTTATTGTGTTTATTGATGACATATTGATCTATTGACAAGATGAGATAGAGCATGCCCATCATTTGAAAATCATTTTGCAGACTCTACATGAGAAACAATTGTTTGCTAAGTTTAGCAAATATGAGTTCTAGCTCCACGAAGTAGGATTTTTGGGACATGTGGTATCGACATGGTATTAGAGTTCATTCGATTAAAATCTTAAGTATAGTGGACTGGAAGCCTCCAAGAAATGTTTCAGAAGTTAGTAGTTTTCTGGGTTTAGCTGAATATTATAGAAGATTTGTCAACAGATTGTCAATGATCGCTAGGCTGTTGATGAGATAGGTTCAAAAAGATGTCAAATTCGAATGATCTAAGAAGTTCAACAAACTTTTAAACAGTTGAAAGCATTGTTAATCGAGGCACCTGTGTTGGTTCAGCAAGAGTCCGGTAAGGAATTTATAATTTATAGTGATACTTCTTTGAATGATTTAGGTTGTATTTTGATGTAGGAAGGCAATGTATTGGCTTATGTGTCTCGACAGTTGAAACCGTATGAGAAGAATTACTCTACCAATGATTTGGAGTTTGTAGCTATTATGTTTGCTTTAAAGATTTGGCGACATCATTTGTACGGAGAAAAATGTCATATCTTTACGAATCACAAAAGCTTGAAATATTTGATGTCACAAAAAGTTATGAACTTAAGACAACAAAGATGACTTGAGTTGTTAAAACATGATGACTTGATCATTAATTATCACCTGGGAAAGGCTAATGTTGTTGCTGATGCTTTGAGTAGAAAATCCTTGTTTGCGTTGCGAGCTTTAAACACGTGATTGACGTTGATTAATGATGGTTCAATTTTAGCTGAATTGAAAGCAAGATCGACGTTTTTACAATAGATTTGTGATGTGTAGAAATGTGATGTTGTTTTAATCACTAAACGGAAACAAATTGAATCGACACGTGATTTAGATTTTCATGTTGGTTCTGACAATAGTTTGTATTTCAAAAACTGAATTTGTATTTTAAGAAACTCTTATTTTATTCAGAAGATTTTACAAGAAACTCATAGTAGTACCTTATCGATACATCCTGGTAGCAATAAAATTTATGGTGACTTGAAACAGATGTACTAGTGTTCAAGAATGAAGTAGAAGATTTTAGAGTTTGTCTCAAAATTCTTGGTCTGTCAGCAAGTTAAATCTGAGCATCAGGTACCTTCTGGTTTGTTACAATTTGTGATGATTCCAGAGTGGAAATGGGAACGTGTTACGATGGATTTCGTATCAGGATTGCCTCTATTTCTGAAAAAAAATATGTTGTATGGGTCATTGTAGATCGTTTGACGAAATCCGTGCATTTCATTCCAATGTGTACGAATTTTTCACTTAAATGATTGGTAGAGTTGTATGTTTTCGAGATTATTAGATTGCATGGTGTGCCAGTTTATATCATGTCTGACAGAGATCCATGGTTCATGTCTCGATTCTGTAGCAAGTTATATGAAACTCTAGGTACTTGACTGTATTTTAGTATAGAGTTTCATCCACAGATCGATGGTCAGCCTAAACGAGTAATTCAGATACTCGAAGACATGCTTCGATGTTGTGTTTTAGAGTTCTAAGGTAGCTGAGAGAGATTTCTACCGTTGGTTGAATTTGCATACAGTAACAGTTATCAGACGAGTATTAAAATGACACTGTACGAGGCTTTGTATGGTCGAAAGTGTCGAACTACGTTATACTAGACTGAGCTGAGTGAGAAAAAGTTATTCGATGTTGATTTGATTCAAGAAATCAAAGAAAAGGTCAAAGTGATACGTGATAGTTTGAAAGCAGCTTCTGATCGTCAAAAATCTTATGCAGATTTGAAAAGAAAAGATATAGAGTTTCAAGTTGGGGACAAAGTATTTTTGAAAGTATTACCTTGGAAAAAAAATTCGTTTTGGTTGGAAAGGAAAGCTTAATCCGCGGTTTATCGGACCGTACAAGATTATTGAGAGGATTGGACCAATAGCTTACCAGTTGGCTTTGCCATTAGAGTTAGAAAAGATTCACAATGTATTCCATGTATTGATGTTACGACGGTATTAATTAGATCCTTCAGATGTGATATCCCCAGTAGATGTTGAAATTCAGTCAGATATGACTTACAGTGAAAAACCAATCAGAATTTTAACTCAGGAAGTTAAAGAATTGATAAATAAAAGTATAGCTTTATTTAAAGTTCTCTGGCAATGACACGGAATAGAAGATGCTACTTGGGAATTAGAGGAAGTTATGAAAGTGCAATACCTGAACCTCTTTTCTGGTAAGATTTTTGGCAACGAAAATTCTTTCAAGAGGGAAAGTTATAACAGCCCATTTTCAGTGAAATTGGAATAGTGGTTTCGGGACCACAAATTCGACGAGTAAATTTTTATTTTATTATTAATTTAATTTTTATGGAAGTATATTAAAGTCGTGTTAAAAATTTTGTTAAGAAATTTTGATGTCTACATGATTAATTAGGTGATAAAGACTAAATCGTATAAAGTATAAAAGCAGAGTTTCATTAGTTAAAAGGGTCAAATGGCTATGAAAATTTAAAGTGAATGGACTTAGATGGTAATTAGACCATTTGAATAGTTAGTTGATATTCATGGCAAGGTTTTATTGAAATTATTAAATTTTTTAAAGGTTAAAATGGTAATTAGGTAATTAATGTTAAAACAAAAGAAAAGAAAACAATATCATCTTCTTTAGTTTTGTTCTCCACCGAAATTAAGGATAGGAAACCCCATTTTTAAAGTTTGAAGGTTCGGTTAAGCTCTTTTGCTTGTATGGTATGATATTCAACCCCGTTTTTAATGATTTTTATGTTTTTGAGGTCATTTTAGCTTAATTTACCTAGCTTGGGAGTTAATTTGTAAAATTGTTAAAGGATGAGGGTTATGCTATGAATGTTCTTGAATGATTAATTTGTAAAAATATTAAAGGTTGAGGGTTATTCTATGAATGTTCTTGAATGATCTTTTAAATGATAGATTATGAACCTTTGTTGAAAAATAAATAAGTTTTGTTAAGTGAGTTTTGATGAATTTTGGAATTAGGGATTAAATTATTAAATGTATATAGGGTTTATTGTGAAAAGGTGATAAATATGATTAGTTTCAAGATATCTTGCATGTTTGGTTAACATGGAATTTGATTGAAATGGTTAGATTTTAAGTTATAAGCTTATGAACTAAATTATGAAAAGTTAAAATATGAAGGGCAAAATGGTAATTATGCATAAATGTGAAATATGGATTGAATTGAATGTTTGAGATTAATTGAAATACTTAATTGAATATAATTATTTATTTAAATAAAGATAAACCTTAACTAAATCTAAATCGAGGAAAGGAGAAAGCTACGAATTAGCTCAATCATATTTCTACGCCTTAATCGTTAAGGTAAGTTCGCAATGTTTCAATATGTAAACAAATTTCTATTTGTGCACTTATATTATAATACTTTAATTATTATGTTTTTAGAAGATTATTGTATAATTACACATATGTGCCCCTGTTTGTACTTTGATACCCCTGAATTGCACATACATGCCTTTGTTTGTACTTCGATACCCTTAAATAGAACATGCGTGCCCCTGTATACACTTCGGTAACTTTGAATCAAATAATATATGAATCATATTTAATTATTTTTAGATTAAAAGCTATACTATGTACTTACTAAGCTCTAAAAGCTTATCAGTTCTTGTGGATTGTTTTGTAGATTATTGTTGCTGACATTTTGGACGCATCAATCAATCGGTTCACACAATCCATCAACGTTGGTAGTTTCTGTATCTCCTATGGTAGTGGCATGTATAGGTTGAACTATAATGTTGTTTTAATGGATGTTTAGTTGTGGATTGACTTGTATAAGTTATGGATGTTATCTTGTTTTGGCACCATGTGATACTTTGTCAAATTGTGTCAACTTAGTTATGCTACTATGCATATTTGAATGGTTCAAATGGTATGTTTGAAATGATGTGCTAATGGATATGTTTGTGGCATATTTTGGTAAGTTTTGAACTAGTATTTGATAATTGCAATGTGGTAAAATATGCATGTTTAGGTAAGTGTTGTTGTGTGTGTTTAAGGTGCCTTTGAATGGCATATTAGTTAGTTGTATTAGGACTTTTAGAATGGAAAATATATGTATATTTAAGTATGGTTTGATGCTTTGTAGGTGTGCACAAATTTTTCAAATGTTTATGCATGATATGGTGTTGAGAATGACTTGTTTTTGGTGCATTTTAGGTCCACACGGCCTGCGACACAGGCGTGTGACTTAGCCATGTGTTGGCGACACAACCATGTGTCTCCTAAAGGTTCCTTTGTATGAAAGTTAGTGAGTTACATGACCTAGCACACCACCTGGCACACGGGCGTATGACACAGTCATGTGACCCTACTAAGAGACTTACATGGATGAGGATACGGGCTAGGACACGGTCATGTGTCCCTAGTTCGAAGGTTACACGGCCTGAGACATGGATGTATGTCTTAGCTCTGTGAGGCACACGGCGGTGTGACCCCTATATTCAAATTTTTGTAACTTTTTATTGGACTTTTCAAATGTTTTCAATTTAGTCCCCAATTATTTCTACAGTGTTTCTAAAGCCTCAAGGACTCGATTTAGGGACGGAATAAGTATGTATGATTGATTTATGATATTTATGCTTAAATGTTTCGAATATATGGTAATGCTCTGTAACTCTAATCTGGCGACGGATATGGGTTAAGGGTGTTACATTTAGTGGTATCAGAGCAACGGTTTAGTAGATTCTAGGACTAACTGGTGATCACTAAGCTAACTATAATTACGACAAAGGCAAGTGCACCTATTGAACAATAGTATAGCTATGGTAAGTAGGGAATATCGTATCCATGAGGACTAAAAGTACTGGTAATTACCATTTTTCTATTATTTAGTCGATAAAGTAAAGTGATTGTTTTTAATCTAAAGTTACTAATCTAATTTAATTATGAACTCAATAGAGAATGAAATGGGAAAATAATCAAAGATAACCAATGAGAAAGACGATACTCAAGAAAGAATCCACCAAAACTTCACCTATTATTCTGAATCTGAATTAAACAATTTATTCACTTGTGTCTTGATCCGTAGAAATTCCTAAATTATGTTAATATTTCTTTTAAGAGTAAGAACAACTGACTCTAGGTTGATTATTTGAAATCTCTTTCTAATTAAAACCCCCATCGTCGCATTAACTCAATATATGAATTCCCCTATTAGATTTGGCTCTAATCTGGTAGATTTATGTTGTCCTATTTCTAGGATTGTATGCTACTCCACTCAATTATATTAGATCTACTCTTAAACAGTTACTTTTGCTCTACAGAAATAAACACATTAGACATGAATTAATATCCTAAAAATATTAAAACACGAAATAAGCATACATAAATGAGAACACGAATCAAGTATTTATCACATAAAAACAGAAATTAAATAATAAGATTCGACATAGGTTTCATCCTCCCTAGGTATTTAGGGGATTTAGTTCATAATCCTGAATAGAAACATCTCAAAGCTAGGATAACAACTAGACATAAAGAAACTCAATAAAACTTCAAAGGAAATTAAATGGAGATCTTCGATCTTGAAGGAGATCCACTTCTGAGTTGATTCCGATGGCGTTCTTTGAGTGTTCTCTTCAATCTTCTCTGAGTGCCCCCTTAGATCATCTTTTAATTGGTATTTATAGACTTTAGAATGCTCAGAAAGCCTAAAAATTGGGTTTTTCCGCGTATTTGGGAAGCAGGGTGCGATATCAACACGAGCTGGCACATGGGCGTGTGGCCAACCCATGTGGCTCACACGTGCATATGGCCAGCTCCTGTGGAAATGCCCAGGCTGTGTGGATACTAGAAACAGCCCTATTTGTCTAATTTTGGCACATTTTTCGCTCCTTTCGCTCCCAAAGGCTCTCTTAAGTATAGAAACATGAAATTAAAGGATTAAGAGCATCAAATTCACTAATTTACATAATTAATCATCCAAAAACACATTACGAATAGGATTAAAATATGTCACTTTTATAGTTTATCACTAATGTATCGGAGTAGAGTTTAGTATATACATGCCACATATACCCTGTAATAGTGTGATGCATTTGATTCGTTCTAATATTGTATTTTCTTATAGATTAAAGATGTCAGCTGAATCAAACCGAGCTGTAGTGAATGAAGCTAAAAGTAATGTTGAAGCTTCGAATCTTGATTAAATTAGTTAATTTAAATTAATTTAATAAATAATGTTTATTTTGAGAAAATAGAAAAACATGCACTGGGTTTGATTAAATTATAAAGTATTGGATTAAAAATTCAGGAAGCACATATAGTTGGATCCAATATGGGAGAGACTCGTATCTTCATTATAATACATATGAGGGGAGGTACACTAAAATAGTCGTCCCTTTCTCCTAGTTCAACAAGGGGATTTATTTTTCTATTAAATAGTCATTAAATGCATTCTACTAATTTAACTAGGGTTCAACTTCCTTTCCTTATAAATATATGACACCGGTAGGGTTTAAAATAAAAGAAGTTATAGATATATTTGAGAAATTGTTATTCTACCTGAAAAAAAGTTAGAATTTTTTTCTAAGTATAAATTTTATTTTCCAGGAATAACAATTCTATCGGTTTTTATAAGAGAAAGATTTACTTTCCTACTAAAAGTAAGAAAATTATTCTTGGTTCTGTGTTTTATTCAGAATTGTTCGAGCCTACATTTGAAGCAGTTCATGGTACAATAATAACAAAGAAGGTCATTCGGTTGAAAGTCGAGAACGACAATGATTCGTTTCGCTCAAAGCACATGTATATTTCGAAAAAATGTTTATTACTATAAATATAATAAACTGACTCTGTTTTCAAAATTTTATTTTTCCGTTGTGTAAGAAATTATTTTTGAACAGGATTTTTTTCTAACAAATACAAGGGTCCTAAACAAGCTTGGAATATTGACCCCCATGTCCGTCTTCAATTATGTCAAGTTGGACATAAAACTTGACTCTTACACTACCATTTGACTTATAAAGTGTAATCAATTTCTATAGATTATCATCATCCGCTACATGAATTGTAGAATATCTTACTAAACTATCATAGGCAACAAATCTATACCTCAGTAACTTGACGAGAGCTCCAAATTTTTTACCAATTTTTTTGCTCCATCTCCATTGAAGTGATGTCTTTTCTAAACATTATGTTAATTGAACTTTCAAACTTGAAGATTATACCAATATTTATATCATGAATTTGGCCAATATAGTTCACCACAACATCAAACATGCTACTCATTTTGTATAGAATTTCTATGTATAATATCAATTTAGATTAAAAAAATTAATCAATGTATAACCAATAAAAAAATAATTTCCTTTCTAATATAATATTTGTAACTAAAACTTAAGCATTTTCACATCAAAATACAACTATGCTTAGTAGATTTTAAAATTCGAACAATACAACAACGTCGTTGTATATTCAATACCACTATGCTTATTAAATATTTTTCTTAATAATATTTTCCTTCACCGTAGATATACAACAACACAACAATATCAAAATTTGAACAAAATAAATAAATAAAGAATGTTATCATCGTTTCTTCCTTTGCCAACTAATGAAAAAAATAATAATTATTCAACATTGTATTGTATATATTCAACACTAATAAGTGTTGGAACATTTTCAAATATTTATAGTATTCCAATAACTATAAATGAATGGGTGTAATTAATCAAAAGATTATATTGTTTGATTTTTTGAAAAAGAATTATAACTATTTAAATAATTTTATTTGAATAGTTATAATTAAATGAATAATTATGTGTTTATTTTAAAGACATTATTATTCAGAAAGACACCTATTGATGAAAGATGTCTCTATGAAGAAACATGAAAATTCCTATAAATAGGAATGAGATTTCATTTGGAAATCATACCAACAAATTCTAATATTCTTTCTTTCTTTCCTTCATTTTCTAATATATTAGATTATTCTATAAAGTATTACTGCAGAAATCCTTTATAGAAATTGAGTTCCTTGTCATACATTGCTTAGTGTGTAGTGGGATATTCTCGTCAGTGCAAAACGCAAATAGCCATTGGCTTCATTGTATCCTTGAGGTTAATTTGCTTGAAACTCGTTTGCACACCGAAGATAGGTGGGGGTGAATATAACCTTAAAGATAATGGCTTTATACACGCCTTGGAGCCTTGTCCTATTTCTTCTTCTGTTCGAGTTCCATTCGTGTGTTCGAGATTTTCCTCACCGGAGATTTGTACTAATAATTTTAAGGTTATATTTCATGATGACTACCACAACTCATGAAAGTGGAACACTAAGGGAGTTGGCTTCCAATTTTGTCAAACTTGATCGGTTTGATGGTGGCAATTTTCGACAATGGTAGAAAAAATACACTTTCTATTATCAACTTTGAAGATTGCTTATGTTTTGGATACTCCAAGACCTGACGAGGCTAAAAACGAATCTGTTGCTGCATCCCGAGAAAGACAAAAATGGGACAGTGCTGATTACATGTGCATGGGCCACATATTGAATGGCTTATCTGATGGTTTGTTCGCCACCTACCAAAACAAGGTCACCGCTAAAGAATTATGGGACAAATTGGAGACAAGATACATGACCGAGGATGTTACAAGTAAGAAATTTCTTGTCTGTCGTTTCAGTAATTATCAAATGGTTGATGGTCGTTCTGTTATGGAACAATTCCGTGATATTGAAAAGATGCTGAACCAATTCAAGCAATATGATATGAAAATGGATGAAATGATTGTTGTATCTTCAATAATAGACAAACTTCCTCCATCTTGGAAAGACTTTAAAAGAAGTCTAAAACATAAGAAAGAGAAAATATCTCTTGAGGCTTTGGCAAATCATCTTCGTATTGAAGAAGAATATCGAAAGCAAGATCAGAATCTAAATTCTGAAAATGCCAAAGTGCATGTTACGGAGGAAGTACAGACTACTAAACCATTCAAGAGAAAGTTCAAACAGACTGATAGAGCACCTAAGTTCAAAAAGAAATAAAAGGGCTCATGCTATCATTATGGTAAGCTGGGACATTTCAAGAATGAATGTCGATTTTTAAAGAAGAAATCATCTTCTAAGGCTGATAATAACAAAAAGTTCGTTGCAATGATATCTGAAATTAATATGGCTCAAGATGATAATACATGGTGGATTGATACCGGAGTAACCAAACATGTGTGTAAAGACAAAAGCATGTTCACAAAGTTCACACAATGTAAAAATGACAATGTCTTGTATATGGGAAATTCTTCCACCGCAACAATCAAAGGCAAAGGGTCTGTTGAACTACAATTCACTTCTGGAAAGGTTTTAACCTTAAATGATGTATATTATGTACCAGAAGTTAGAAAGAAATTAGTGTCTGGAAGTTTGTTAAATAAGTTTGGTTTCAAACTTGTTTTTGAGGCAGATAAGTTTATTTTGTCTAAGGGAGGAATTTTTGTAGGGAAAGGGTATATGTATGAGAGTATGTTCAAACTAAATATTATTAATAAGAATAAAAATACTATTTCTGCTTATATGATTGAGTCTTTTTGTTTATGGCATTATAGATTAGGTCATTTGAATTATACGAAATTGAATGACATGTATAAGTTAGATTTAATTCCTGTTTTTAATAATAATATTGGAAAATGCAATACATGTATGTTGACTAAAATTACAAGAAACCCTTTCCCTAAGGTTAAAAGAAATACAAAATTGCTTGATTTGATACATAGTGATTTATGTGACATGCATAATACTCCTACATTAGGTGGAAAGAAATATTTTGTTACTTTTATTGATGATTGTTCTAGATATTGTTATGTATATTTATTACATTCAAAAGATGAAGCACTTGATAAATTTAAAGTTTATAAATTTGAAGTTGAACTTCAGTGTGAATCATTTATCAAGTGCTTAAGATCGGGTAAAGGTGGAGAATACTATAATCCAAGTTATTTTGAATCCACTGGGATTATCCATCGAGTTTCAGCCCCCTACATACCACAACAAAATGGTGTAGCTAAAAGGAAAAATAGAGTCTTGACTAAAATGGTAAATTCAATGTTATCATATTCAGGTCTTGGACAAGGTTTTTGGGGAGAAGCTGTTCTAACAACTTGTCATATATTGAATAGAGTTCCTAATAAGGAAACTAAAATAACCCCCTATGAACAATGGAAGAAAAGGAAACCAAACCTTAATTATTTGAAGGTTTGGGGTTATAGAGCTATTGTCAAAGTTCCAACACCTAAACGTAAAAAGTTAGGTGAAATAGGAATTGAATGCATATTTATAGGATATGCACATAATAGCAAGGCATATAGGTTCATGGTAATTGAACCAAATGATTCAATTTTAATTAATACTGTTATTGAATCAAGAGATGCTATTTTTGATGAAAAAAGATTTAATTCTATATCAAGACAATTACAGCCACAACAATTGATTCATTCTTCAAATGAGAATGAGATTCCATTAGAACAAATTGATAATAATGATAAATCTTGTTAAGAATTAAGAAGAAAAAAGGTCAAGGATTTTGGACCAAATTTCATTATGTTTCTTGTAGAAAGAAAATGTGAAAATATATGCAATAAGATACCTTATTGTTATAATACAGAATCTGATCCTATTACATTTGAAGAGGCAATGAAATCTCAAGACTCTGCTTTTTGGAAAGAAGCAATAAATAATGAGATAGATTCAATAATGAGAAATCAAACTTGGATCTTAGTTGATCTTCCACTGGGTTCCAAACCAATAGGTTATAAATGGATCTTCAACAAGAAAATGAAGGTCCATTGATAAGTTTAAAGCAAGGTTGGTAGCCAAAGGTTTTACACAAAAATAAGGTATTGATTAATTTGATACCTATGCTCCAGTAGCAAGAATTGCTACAATTAGACTCTTAATATCACTTACCTCTATATATAATTTGGTTGTTCACTAAATGGATGTTAAAACTGCATTTTTAAATGGTAAATTGGAAGAGGAAGTGTACATGGAACAACCGAAAGGATTTGTTGTTCCAAGATAAGAGCATAAGGTTTGTAAGCTTGTTAAATCTTTATATGGACTTAAACAAGCACCAAAATAGTTTGACAATGTTGTTTTAGCTAATGGCTATAAAATAAATGAATCCGATAAGTGTATATATAGCAAATTTGAAAATGAAAAAGGTGTCATAATTTGCTTATATGTAGATGACATGCTCATTTTTGGCACGGATTTGGAACAAATAGAAAACACAAAGAAATTCTTGTCAAACAACTTTGCTATGAAGGATATGGGTGTAGCAGATGTTATTCTTGGGATTAAAATAACCCGAGATGAAAGCACTATAACTTTATCACAATCACATTACATTGAAAAAGTGCTTAAAAAGTTTGATCTTTTCAACTGTATACCTGTATCTACACCCATGGATCCTCAACTAAAATTAGTATCTAATGTTGGTAGGAAAATTGATCAATTAAAATATGCATGTCTAATTGGTTGTCTTATGTACGTAATGACTTGTACAAGACCAGATATTGCATATGCTATTGGGAAATTGAGTAGGTACACAAGTAATCCAAGTAGCTTGCATTGGCAAGCTTTGAATAGAGTACTTAGGTACTTAAAGAAAACTATTAACTATGGATTGTGTTATAATGGATACCCTCCAGTTTTAGAAGGGTATTCGGATGCTAGTTGGATTACAAGTTTAGAAGATCATGAATCTACTAGTGGATGAATTTTCATTCTTGGTGGAGGAGCCATTTCTTGGGATTCCAAGAAACAAACATGTATTACTGATTCCACCATGGCAGTAGAATTTATTGCATTAGCCGTTGCATCTAAAAAAGCAGAATGGTTAAGAAATTTGCTTTATGATGTACATTTATGGCCTAAGCCAATTTCACCTATTTCTATCCGTTGTGATAGTGAGGCTACTCTAACAAAGGCATATAGCCAATTATATAATGGAAAGTCTAGACACATTGGATTAAGACATAGTTATGTCCGACAATTAATTTTTGATGGAGTGATCACTATTAATTATGTGAGGTCAAGTGAAAATTTGGCGGATCCTTTGACAAAAAATCTTGCTAGAGATACAGTAAAAAGGACATCAAAAGGGATGGGACTCAAGCCCATTAATTAGAGTCACCCATGATGGAAACTCAACTCAATGCTTGGTTTAACATCAAGTCTTGAGTTCAATGAGACAAAGTACATCATTAGTATGTGACTGCTAGCACTGTAAATAAATCCATCCTAAGATTAAAGCGCTAGGTACCCGCAATGATAAGGGAAGGATGAGTAATGTACTCTTAATTGACCCATAACATAAATATGTTACAGTGTTATAATTACGAGAACACTCTTGATGGGATCTACCTATGTGAGTGGAAGTATGGTTGCTTCTAGGAGCTCAAGGGCTTGGTTTTGACAGTACTCATGAAAAGAGGACACAGACACATGGCCATAATAGTGTCCCTAGATACCATGCATTGACCGATGTTGAAATCATTGTGTGAGATGTGTTCGGTTAATCAAATGAAATAGTTGGTTCAAAGCTTAGTCTACCATGCAATTTCGATTAACTTTAACATATTTTCACTAAGTAAAGGTTCAATCATAAGATACCTTCATTTATGCAAATTGATTTCCAAGAATATCAAAATCTAAAATATTTTGAAAATGGGGGGAGATTGTTGGAACATTTTCAAATATTTATAGTATTCCAATAACTATAAATGAATGGGTGTAATTAATCAAAAGATTATATTGTTTGATTTTTTGAAAAAGAATTATAACTATTTAAATAATTTTATTTGAATAGTTATAATTAAATGAATAATTATGTGTTTATTTTAAAGACATTATTATTCAGAAAGACACTTATTGATGAAAGATGTCTCTATGAAGAGACATGAAAATTCCTATAAATAGGAATAAGATTTTATTTGGAAATCATACCAACAAATTCTAATATTCTTTCTTTTTTTCCTTCATTTTCTAATATATTAGATTATTCTATAAAGTATTACTGCAGAAATCCTTTATAAAAATTGAGTTCCTTGTCATACATTGTTCAGTGTGTAGTGGGCTATTCTCGTTAGTGCAAAACGCAAATAGCCATTGGCTTCATTGTATCCTCGAGGTTAATTTGCTTGAAACTCGTCTACACATCGAAGATAGGTGGGGGCGAATATAACCTTAAAGATAGTGGCTTTATACACACCTTGGAGTCTTGTCCTATTTCTTCTTCTGTTCGAGTTCCGTTCGTGTGTTCAAAATTTTCCTCACCGGAGATTTGTACTAACAATAAGTAGTAGTTTTTAATGTATATTCAAAACTAATATATATTTTAAAAAATGTCATAAATTAATACATATACAACAATAATCCCAACAATTTATTGTATATTTAAAACTAATACTTAATAGATGTTAATGTATCAATACATGTATTATAAAAAAATAAATACTTACAAAGATTGAAGAAGATGGATGAAGATTGTAGATGACATAAAAGATAATAGATAAAAGAAGATAAAAATACTCGTGGAGAAAATATTGAATAAACTTACTCTTCTAACTTACCCTGGTGTCAACGTGTAAATATGAAATTCATTCTGCAACACTGGATAACTACTAAAATTGCATAACCATATCAAAAATCTCCTCCACCTTTACCATTACTATTTCACTTACCCATTACTAATACACCACATTGTTCCATCATCTTCAAACAACCTTTTGCCTTGTTCAATCATCTCAACCCTCTGCATTTTTCAGCCTCTCAAGACGCATGCACAAGTAATAACTCTAGAATATAAAGTTATCTTCAGCACTTTTAGATTAATAATTCATGCAAATTTTTGAGTGGTTGATAACAAATTTCATAGTTTTTATTATAATTCTGTCTTGTTGGATAATGTTAAGGTAAATATGTTATCTTGATCATTTTATATGCTAAACACATAATTTTTGTAGTTTTGAAGATAGTTATACTGGAAGGAAAGATGGACTTGAAACTCACTTATGAATGTTTAGTGCTACAGCATCTCTGTAGCAAAAATCCTACAAGATTGGGCTAATGTGGTGTCATCTTTGAACGCCTCAAAGATGCTTATTGGACCTCAAAACTCCTTTTGACCCAACTCTAAAGTGGGTTAATAGATCTAGATAACCCATTAATTGAGGAAGGAGCCCAAACCACCCACTAATGGAGAAAGGTGCCCAACCATCCACTTGAGGTGCCCAAAATGTCCATGAGATTTGGTATTCACCTAATTTAACCACCAAATTAGTATGGAGAGAATCAAGGATCTCCCTCCTCCATAAATCAAGCAACCATCCACCTTCCTCCACAATTCAAGAAATTTCTTCCCCTTGAAACAAGCATATTGTCCACTCCTCCACAAATAAAGGGAAAACCATCTATATGGAGAAATTCAAGGGATGACAAGTTAAAAATAAAGGGCTTAAACAAGTATAAATAGGGGCAAGCATTTAGGGTTATTCACTCATCACTCACTCATCATTGTTTCATCCATCTTTCATTCACTCACTTCCCATTTGAGAGAGCAATACACGAGTTTGAGAGAGCAATTTAGAGGTCCTTTTGAGTAGTCAAATTTGACACTTTGAAGAGTACTTGTGCATAAGAGCAAAGAATAAGAAAGGAGGAAAAGCAGCAAAAGTACTGCCATAGAGAAACACTGAATTCGACTTCTAGTTTCTTTCCCTTTAATCTTTTAATTTTGTTGAAGTTGATAAACATGATTTCCAATTATTTTTCTGCTTTCAATTTAATTATAATGACTTAATTTTATTGATGATAGATTGATTGCATATCTTTAGCTTTTATTATTAATACTTTGTTGATGTTGTTATGTGCTTTAGCTGTTTATTCATTCAGATAAAATCATGATCATGCTACTCATGCATAATTAATGTAGGGAGGCCTAAGAACTAATTATTTAATCCAAACAAGATGATAATTACTAGACACAATATTTGAATGGTACATGTTTGATATACTAATGATTAAATTAGTAATGTTATTGAGCAATAGTGTTACCTTGCATAAGTCCTTTATGATGTTTGCTTAATAAAACTTGAAGTTGGTTGAGCATAGAAGTATGCTAACTGCTTTATTACTCACTGCTTTATTACTTGTTAACTGTTAACGACCATATACAGTTTCACATTATTTTATATTTTCATGACAACAAGAAAATTGTATTTCTCAACCTTCACGTGCTCCTTCAGTGTGCATGCTTGCAGGGTGTAAAGTTGCTAAGTAATGCACTGAAGTTGGTCCCTCAAGGTATCGACTTCATCTCTCCTCTGCAAACTCGATTAGTTTGCTAAATAATTGAGGAAGTCAACTACTTTATTAATTTCTAAAACAAACTCATATATAGGGAAAATAAGCCGAAATTTTCCACACATCACTGTCAAATTTTCATAGGTATTTCTACTTTTAACATTGGATGGAAAACCTCATAAATTGTATAGTATTGTTGTATTCAAAACTATATCATATAATTACAATGAAATGGATATATATATATATGTAAGTCATCTCTCTCATTCATTCACAAATATAAAAGAAAATTAAAATAAAATAAAGAACAAAAAATCAATCCGGCGTGTTTTTTAATGTTTATATATAAACATGTTTATTTTCTACTTCCAATTTTGCGTTTCCCTTCAGCAGGAACTGGCTGCCTCCCATTTCGATGCAAAGGCTGGCCAACTCCATTTCCTAATTTCCTTGATGGTGATGGTCCTGACATGGGATATGCATTTTTGCTGCAAAAGATTTATAATGCATTTAGAATATTCGACATGTTCATGTATGGATGTATGTATGTATGTTGCCTTACCTCCGTTCTGGAGTACTTGTAGACTTGGAAGGAGGTTTTTTGGTCTTTGATCCAATCCCAATCCCATTTGTTATACAGCTTAGTTTGGACTGATCGAATTGCCAAAGAAAATCGGGCTCGGACAAGTGGCTGGTAGAGACATCGAGATCATCTATGTCATTAATATTGGCCATGTTGAACCTGTTACCCCCCATAAACATATTATATGATGATTGTTCTTGGTAAATTTTTGAAGAATTTTGGAGATATTTTTGGTAAAAGACATCGGGCGAATTCTCGTTTTCTGCTTCCCAACATCCTAAGGGGCTTCCTACTCTATTAATGTTGTCTTGTTTGTTCACCATAACCTTATCCACCCATTCACCCGAGCCCGACTCTTTCTCGTCATCCCTGAAGTTTTGTGTTGGACTGATAACAGGAGGCCAAGGAGGTGAATTTGTTAGTAACTCGTCAAGAGAAAAGCTTTGCTTCTCTTGCCTCAACATTGAGTTCGCTCGTGCCTACAAAATGTGGAAAAAGGTTATTAAATTCCTCTTGATCTACACATATATATTGTGTATGTATGTAGAGAATGCATGATGACGATATGAACAAGCAAGCTTTATATGTGGAAAACATTAAGTACCTCAATGTTGCCAACATCACCCATGAGTTGTCTAGCCCCCAGCATATCTCCAACTCGGTGATTAGGAGTAAACGGAAACAAATCACTACTTGTTATGTATTTTTCAGAGCAATCAGTGTCCGAAATAGAATGTCGACTTTGCTCTGTTTCTCCCTCTTTCCTTGCCAGAGCTGCCTTAAGGCTCGCAATCTAAGAGACGATTCCAACAAGTTACTAAAAGGAATAGTATAACAATTGCTAACCATCAAGATAATCATCTCGACCAATATGTGGAGGTGACTAAGAACAAGATAACCTGTTCTTTGAGTTGTTTGACATCTGCAGTGTCTTTGTTCACTTGTGCGGCACCGAGTTCAACGGTAGCCACACGCTCTGCAAACTTGAGAGTACTTATTGTTTCAGCCAAGGCATCAGGCTCGGGGCTTATGTGAACAAACATTAGTGTCTTAGCCTGCCCTCCTGAAAATACATTTCTAGCTCCAATATAATTAAAACTTTCGGAAAGAAAAAAATGGATGCAGTCAATTTTCACCTTAAAAGAATTGAAATCACAATTATTTCAACACTTTAAGCTCACCCAGTGAGTCTTGAAGAAGTTGAGTGAGTTTGCTGTTTCGGTACGGAACATGTGTATTCTTTTGGGCAAGGGAAGCAATCACATCCCCTAAAGCTGATAGAGATTTGTTTATGTGTTGTGCCTCTTTTAGTCGATCGCCTGTTACCTCAGACTTGTTTACTCTCTCACTTCCTGCAAGGTCAACAAGATGCATGCAGCCACGGAGAATAGTACCGGAAGTTAAATCCTTTCCTTGAACATGGACAGTCAAGCAACTACAAGTGATGAAACAAGTTTTAGTTTTAGAACAAAGAATATTTTGAGACCAAATATTGTTAAAAAAAAAAAAAAAAGAGAGGATACCTATGAGAACGACTACTACGGTCATTTAGAGCGGTCGCACCAACTGCCCGATTCCTTTGTCCTAGGTTCATCAGATCGATAACATCAGATGTCGATGAAACAGGCATAAGGCTTGCATCGGGTACATTGAGACCTGTCTGAGAGCTATTGCGAATTTCTAATGTATTACTTGATTAAGGATGAGCCTCGATTGAAAATTAACCGGCAAGGGGCAACTATTTAACCCTATATAAAAGAGGTTCCACACCAAATGACCAACTTTTGATCAGTCAATGGTTTTATAACCTTGTAAGAAATAAAATCAAATGAACAGAAGGATATCTTTTGTTACTTCCGTCGATAACAAGGAGATCCCTGACTTGCTCATTATAAATTTCAATCATTTGAACAGCAATATCATAGCGGAAGTTATCCTTTCTTTTTTCTGCTAAAACAAACAAATCACCTAATGCCCTGTAATTTACTCCTTGATTTTTCTCTGTTAGGTCTTTGGGTCCAACCTATGTACAGAAACCGACAAATCCAAAAGAAAACACATATTTCAAACAAGTATTAGTTGAATGTTTTATCATACTTTTAGTGAATAATTCGATTCTTACCATTGTGTAAGTTTTTCCTGACCCTGTTTGGCCATATGCAAATATACAAACATTGTATCCATCAAGAACTGACCGAATTAGTGGTTGCATATCAGAAAATACCTCCGCTGCGGTGCAATAAAGATATAAACAAGTATAGAATGCTAAAATTGCAGACAGATTATCGACAAGCAATTAAATTTAGTGTTGAAACCTTGAGTTACAGATTGCCCAAAGACTTTGTTGAAGGTGAAGGACTTGCATCCTTTACCGTACTTTGATGGGGTGCTGATGGTGATGTTTCCATCTTCTATATGCTCCACGGTGCTAACATAGCTAGATCTTTCAGGCAAGAACGGTCTCACACGACAATAAACACGGATACTTCCTGGTCAAATAAAGTTGATAACCTTTGTAATTAATTGGAGGACTTAATACAAGACATAAATCATTGTTAGAACTTATGCAAAAGGTAACTTACCTTTAAGATCCTGCACTTGATTGTATAGCTTGCGGTTTTCTTCTAGAACCCTATGGTAACCAGAAGCCGCATGAGCTAAACCATGAATATTCATACCTGTAAAGAAAAAGCGTATTAACTAAAATTTGAGATTAACATCATGCTTTGCATTTCAATAAAACACAAGAAAATGAAAATAAGTACTTCCATTAAAGCAATAAGTACCGAGATTATTGAATTCTTCATGAAATTTTGTTTGCATGTGTTGCATGTCAGCCTTTGTGGCATCAATAGTATGCTTTAGGACCTGCAAGATTTATTATTCTTGTAAGTGCTTTGATAAAGTACATAGTCGAAAAGAAAAAGGAATATACGACACGATTGGCTCTCACCTGAATATCTCTTTGTTGCTTATTAAGGATCATTTGCAGTTTTAGAGATTGATCTTTTAATTCGTCATTAGTGATGCTTCTATGAAAGCAATCATCTTTCTTCATCATTTTGATATTTTTTTCCTCCATCTAAAGCATCATAAATACGTGGGGAGAGTTTGAGAAACTCAAGCCATATCATTAACATATTGAAGAAAAGTGATCATTGTATACCTTTTTATCCCCAGAAATTGGCTCCGATAGAAGCTTGTTGAAATTGGAAGCAGTGATGTCTGTTGAAGTTGTTTTCATCTTACAATTTGGCAGAGAAAAACATGTGGTTAGTAAAGATTTTTATTAGTTACGTAGTAAATAACTTCCAGTTTTTTATCAATTTTGAAGCACAAGTTTAGCGATTACAAAATTGAATGTACCACTTCATATTGGCTTGCCAGACGATGATCAAACTCCTCTACAACTTTACCAAGCAAAGATTCAACCAGCTATCAACAACAAAATATGACCAAGTAAGTAGCTGTTATAGCAAAAGGATAATCAATAGCTTATTATGAACAATAAGAACATAGGAAAATTTCTAAGAGAATATCGAAAAGACATGAAACGAGTGCAATATCATAGTGGTCAACAGGCCCCTGCATTTGCACTCATAGGATCAACGCGAAACCAAAACAGTATTGACTCAATGTTTGATATGTTTATTAACAACATTGAGCCGATAAAAGCTTACCAGCGGAACTTCTTCAGGCTTTTTATCAATTAGAATAGTGCGAACCAACATACTTAATGAACCAGCACCACCCTGCTTGTACAGTAAAAAAACTTCATTCACATTGACCAAGTAGAACATAAAAACCCGCGACTACTGTAAAAAGTTAAGGCTTACCGACCATTGTATTAGGATCAATATCAGTGGGGTGACCGTTGGATAAGTTCCCATTCATCGATGAAGTCTTTTGAAAAGAGTTCATGAAAGGCTCTGAATTTTTTCTTACAAACGGCTTTCCCAACGAGGTCGTTGCAGGTTTAGTATTTCCACCAAATTTCCACACTCCATTTCCACCTGCGAGCTTCCATTCGTTATAGGACTTGAGCGCTAGAACACAGTTCACCACTCTTGTAGATTTGCCCCTCTGAAGAATTTTAACCAATTTACGAACAAATTAAAGCATATCATCTATTATATACTATATAATTGCATATCCTCTATTATAGTTAGCTATTAAAACTAAGTTGAGTCAATTAAAGCAAATTGCTTAGTAAATTAAATTTTGATTTTGTACCAATTAATAGTTATAGATATGAATTAATAGTTTTAAAATATATTATTACTATAATAATATATAATATATTAATTATTATATAGGTTAAAATATACTCTAATTCACTGTACTTTTTGTACATTTGAAAGTTAATCCTCCTACTATATTATATAATGTTTATCACATCATATAAAATATACTATATTAATAGTTTATAAACATGCATTACTAATTAAACGTTATAATATTATGTAATACTATATATTTTATTATAATTTATAACTTTAATAATAGTTATATATATTAATAGTTTTAGTAATAGTTACATACTATTGGGTAGGGTTCACTTATATCGATGTAAAATTAAAGTTATTTTACGCCCTTTCATATCTCTTTATATGATTAATATTTTAACGACCCACCCATCACATTTTATATTTCATTTATGTCAAATTTTATGTAAAAAATTCCAACCATTTAATAAATATTAATATATATATATATATAGTATTTTAGATCAATATGATATATATATCAGATTAATTCAAAAAGTTACATGCATGACAAGTACAATTACATCGATAAATTCAAATGTTGGATTGTTAAAATATTATTGCACAAAATTGTGTAAAACTAAAGTAATTTTACAACGGTGTAAATGATTCCTACTTATATACTATATATATTATGTAATAATATATCATCTATTATAGTTAGCGATTAAAATCAATTTAACCAACAAATCGAGCCAATTAAATCAAACCAGTTGGTAAATTCAGTTTTGATTTTGGACAAATTAATAGTTATATATATATATATATATATGTATTAATAGTTTGAAAATAGATTATTACATTATGTAATACTATATCACATACTGCAATAGTAATAAGTAATATTTTAATTATCATTATATATTATTGTTTATTATTATATTGGTTGAAATATGCTTTAAATCCCTGTACTCTTTATACTTTTGAAAGTTAACTCTACTACTATATTATAAAATATTATATCATAACGTATGATATATATATAATATTAATAGTTTATATATTTGCATTAATGATTAAATCTTATAATATTATGTAAAACTATGTCGTTTATTAGAATCTATAATATGATATAATAATAGTTATATATATATATATATATATTAAAGTTTTAATAATAGTTACATACTATATTATATAACAGTATATCATCTATTATAGTTAGTGATTGAAACAAATTTAACCGATCAAATCGAGCCAATTTAAGCAAATTGGTTAGTAAATTCGATTTTGATTTTGAATCAATTAATAGTTATATATGTATTAATAGTTTTAGAACATATTATTACATTATGTAATACTATACATATACTATAATAGTAGTATATAATATATTAATTATTATATATTATTGTTTATCATTATACTAGTTGAAATATGTTTTAAGTCCTTATATTCTTTATATATTTGAAAGTTAGTCCTCCTATTATATTATATAATGTTGTATAATATCATACAATATATGATATATTAATAGTTTATATATATACATTGAGGGTTAAATATAATAGGTTAATATATTAATAATTTATATATATGCATTAAGATCAGATTAGGTAATTGATTGATTTGATGTTGTCCGTTTGGTTTTGATTTCGAAATTTAAAACTATTTAGATTAATTAACTAAATTTACACTTATTAAATGCAATATATATATTTAAGCACAAACTCAAACTCAAAGCCCAAACTAATACCAAACAAACCCAAACTCAATGCTATTCAAACCCAAACCGGTTTAAATTTTATTCAAAACCCAACTATAATAAAAATAAACACATCCAAATTAAAAATTAATATAAATATATTAATATTAATAGAAACATTAAATATTAATAAAAAAAACCTAAAGGTAAAGCCTACCATCCTAAATCATTAAAATTAAATTTATTAGTAATGTTATTAATATTGCATAATGAATCATGTTTAATCATTTGAGATAAGTATAGCACCAATTATCATATTATTACATTAATATATTATGTTATTATATATTTTATATTATTATCAAATTTAATTATATAAATTTAAAGAATTATTAATTTTATATATTTATACTAAAAATATGTTATATTTCACTTTATAATCTAAAATAAATTTTTTAATATAAATGCGTAATGCACACTTTCATAAAATAAATAATAATAATCATTTTAAGTAATATAATGAATTATTAACGTGTTTTATGATTGTTCAATTATAAATTAGAATTTTTTCGAGTTTTGAGTCGAATTTATTTTAGATTCGCTCTAGATCAATCTCGAATTCGAATCTTTATGGGCTTTCTCGAAATAGAATTCTATTAAGTTTAAATTTTCTTGGTCTCAAGCTTTTTATGGCTCATATTTTTTTAAACTTAAGTTTTTTCGAGAATTTAAGATTTCTCCAACTCAAATTATTACGTGCTTGAATAAGTACGGACGAACTTTGAGCCATTTCCGAAAATGAAACCAGTACTTAGTAAACGAAAGAATCAAGATTGGAAACATACTTGTTCTAGATCAGATGCCTCGAATGTTGGAAGCCGCAATTCTTGGCCCGCTATCAAGAAATTCCTTACATTTTCAAAGTACTGAAATACTGACAATGCAGCTCCATCAGGTATGAGAGCTGCATCACATGGACTTTCCACCACCTAAAAACCAACCACCAAATTAATTACTGGTAATTAAAAGGAAAATCAATTTTAAAGAAAAAGTCTCAACCTTAGGCACAGCTCCAGGTTGAACTTTATTAAGAACATTGCATAGGATTATTCCACTCCTCAAACCAAGCCTAAATTCTTCCTCCGATGGCTCTGCCGGCAAATCTTTAGCCGCCACAACTCCGACCATCTTCCTTAGCCATCTAGCAGCTTCGTACCTCCTTGATGCTGCCATACAAAAGGTCATCACATTCAAATTTTACTCACCAACAAAACATAATTCATCTCAATTTTGTTTTCTTTTGAAGAAAATGAAGTGGAGGGGAGCAGAGGCTGGATTTAGAATAAGAAACCCATCATTTATCAACATTTTTCATGAAATTACATCGTTGTGACTGATTAAGGTTATAAAAAGGAAAGAACGAATGTTTTGCAGTAGAAAATGAATCATCATTCAACAAAATCCAGATGATCATCACAAATTCTTTTTCTTTTTTCTTTTTTTTTTGTGGGGGGGGGGGTCACTTTTTAAATTCCATATGTAAATTTATTAATGTCATTCAAAATTTACTCTTCTCACTAGCAAGGCATAATTCATCTCTATTTTGTTTTGAAAAGAAAATAAAAGCTGTAACATGATCAATGATCAGGAGGTTTTCCTTTTACTAATTCAAAGTAAGTAGGCATCAGAGACTGGAATTGGAATTAAAATATATATATATTCCCACATATTCCATGAAATTACATCAGAGTGTTTGCACTTGAAAATTAATCATCATTCAAAAAAATCCAGATTCTGCCATTAAAGGAAAAAAAAAAAAGAAAAGAAAAAGAGTACCAGTTAATTCAGCTTTTCTAGATTCCAAATCAAAATCCTTGGAGCGATTACCATGTTCCAGGACATCTTCCACAACTGAAGCAACTGAAAACGACAACGCTCCCTCTGCCGCCATTTTCTCTCCACAAATTATTCCCGGAAACTTCTTTTTTTCTCTCACAACTCCACCATCCCAAAAAAAAAAAATCCCCCAGATGATGAAAAAAATGAGGGACCAAAAACAGAAGAATGAGATAAAAAAAAAAAAAAAAAAAAAGAGAGACGAAAGTTTGGTGGGGAAATAAATGGGAGTTGAAGTTTCCTTTTTATGATATTAACACTGAACTTCTACAACACAAATCACATTCTCCATTACCTTTTTTTTCTTTTGCTTTTGCTTTTCTGATTCTTTGTACAATGTAGAAACAAAGCTAACTCTGCTTTATAGTTTATAGTTGCATACATTTACACCACTTTGAATATATATATATTTATATATATATATATATATATATATATATTTCCTTCTCCCAAACCTACTATTACGCCAAACCTCTCTCCCAACCTCACCTCGTTAGAACTTAGAAGTGAACTCTAAGGGTTATACTCGAAATGACGGTCATGCAGTGATATTAAAACTAAAATTGGATTGGTTTGTTGAATTGAAAATTAAAGGATATAAATTGAATCATTTGTGATTTAGTAAAAAAATGAAAATAAAAATTAATGATTGAATCGATTAAATTAATTTATAATTTTTTAAATATTTATTTAATTATAATTCAATTAACAGTTAAACTAATTGAAGTGAGTAATAATAGTTTAATCAATTTATATGTTTTTTTTATTAAAAAAAATTGGGTAAAATGAATTACAATATTGTTAAAAAATGATGAGGTGCCTAAAAACAGAAAAAGATATGATTAATAATAGAGCAGCTCAAAACAAATTGAAATTACAGTTTGTTTCAACTAATGTTAAACCAACCCTTAATTATTATCTTGTTTACCAAACAATGTGGTTACAAGAGTTGAATCTTTATTTATTTTTTTCTAATAAATCAATTACCTAGGAGAAAGATGGACCCGGCTGATCCCGACCGGTAGGTAACAGGCACCTTTTGGTTGTTGAAAATCTCAAAACGGTTACCAAATAGCATATCTTTGTGTCGTTTTGAGATCCGCTTTAGCTGTAACGCTTGGGATATACATGTTTGGACGTTATTCATCCTGAGGGTTAAGTAAGTCAAATGATGGATATTTTTTTAGTGCTGATAATATTTTGAATCTAAACTCCATTAAGAGCACGAGTTTCTAAAAAGACGAAAGGTTTATAGAATTAATTATTGAAAATTTTTAGAATCGTGTCTTGTGAGTATGTCGCCTTTTTAGGTCATACTATTTCAGAGTTGGAAAATAAAACTTCTCACCAAGGAATGTGTGTGCACCTGTGTAAGAGATAAAACTTAACAAGACATTGGCTTAATAGTAATGTTGAGATCTTGAGAACAAAAATTTTCAAGTTCGAGTCCAACCATTAATAAATACTATGCATAGATTCTCTCTTAAATTTATTCTAGGTTTAAATCCCACTATATGTGGGTCATATACGTAACTATTGTAATTTTTAATTTGGTTACATTTGTATTAAGTTGATTCTAATTATACTTATTTAGATATGTATTATTTGTAATTATAGAAGTTACAATTGAAATTGAATTTTATTTTATATATTGGAAGTTCCTTTTATTATATGGATTTATGATTTATTGGTGATTGTTAGATTAAATCAAGTGGTTGAGATCTTAGGGAAAGATATGACAAATTTAAGCTTCTCTTAACATTCATATGAAAAGGGATGTAGTTTATCAAATGCTGGCGGAGCGATCACATTATTAAATTTAATGCCAATTATAGTCTATTAATTAACGAACAAGCATAAAGGTTTTTGTATAGTAGAAACACTTTCCAACCGAAAAAGTCTAATCTAATAAATTTTGTACCCAACATAAATATATTATATATATATATATATATATAACACCACCTTAAATAATACTATAAATTTAAGGGTTAATTCCACCGAATGTCTTCAAACTATTGTTTAGATTTTAAATTAGTACTTAAACTTCAAAACATTTTAATTGAATAATATTTGTTTGGATTGAATGTGGTGCATATTTAAAATATGAGGATTAAATTGTAAATATATGAATACTTACTACATAGAGAACCGAAGGTAAAGTGATAAAGAATAGCGGAAGAAGATTATATTCAAGTTGTTTGACTAGAGAAAGAAGGATTCAAATTTGATCTGTAAAGAAGAAATAAATAAATTTAGAAATAAGAAAACAAAAATACTAAAAAATTTGAGAATAAAGAATAAATAAAAAAATTTAAAAAAAAACAAAGTGGAAGATGGAACGAGTAAATCGATGGATATGATGGATAGATAGATAAGTATCCAATTGAATCGATGGATATGATGGATAGATAGATAAGTATCCAATTGAAGCCTTTGAGATATAAACCCCAACAAACTCAATTAATACTTTAATTAACCCTCTAAGAAATAATTTCTTGGCAAATTTAAGGATGAATAATGAATTCCAACGACTCCTTGAAGAAAACCAAGAAGAAAACTACTACTAAAAATCACAAGAAAGAAATCTTGCATAAAGAAACTAACTCCCGGAGTTGAAAACCTTATTAATGAAAAAAAATTGTGCCTCTAATTAACAATGAAGAGGCTTTTATATAGGGTAGCTAAGCACATCCAAATAAAACTTATAATTATATTGAAAATCTAATTAATCTAAACAACTAGTTTTAAACTAGACTTTATTGTTTGACTAAGAAATATAAAACTCCAAAATAACTTAAAATACTTTAAAAAAATCCAAAATTTAGATTAAATAAATAATAAAATAATAATACCTAATAGATACAATATTGGAATCATATGAAATAAAATCAAGCCTAAAAATCAAGCTTAATATGATTTAAACTCGAATTTAAAGCCAAAAACTCGTAATTGTCATAATAATCCAGTCCAGAAATTTTGTTTGCATAGTCTTCATTAAAGTAATTATAACTTGAGTTCCTAAACTCGAAATCAAGTGATTTAAAATGCGTTTCAAATATAAGAGATAGATCTTCAAACGCTATGGATCTTCAAACGCTATGAGACATATCAACCCAGAAATGCTTGGATCCTTTTAAAAAATTCACTGCAAGTCGATTGATTGTAACATAGCTAGGCGAGTGGGCTTGATTGGGGTCCTTGAAGTGCAACACCTAAGCTTGTTGACATTTTCCACATGGGCTTTTCGTCATGGATTAAGATTTTAAGTCTACGAACAAAACTAGTCCCTCTTAATTCATCCTCGCTTGGTAATGAACTCCAAAGTCCATCGTCTTGAAACATCAACTCTTCTCAAAATTTCATTTTGATAAATAAGTTGAGTTTTGATTTTAACTATGTCACACCCAATTTTCTTTACACCTAAAAATTAGGAACAATTTGGGAGTTAAATTGAAAGAGGTTGTAAGCTGGCAGTTTCTATTGAAAAACTAGGAAAATTTAAGAACAAAATTGGATATGGTTGAGATTCAAGTTTGGTTCGGTTGGATTAGAACCAACTGGTCTCTCAGTGGTAGACATAATGATTGTTAATAAATGGATTTTACATGGTTGAAGACCGTGTGGGAAGGACTATAAATAATCAGAAAATGATTTCCCGGGGAGCATTCAACTTTATTTTGTCTCATTTTTTTCTCTTATTCATCTTCTTCCCTGATTGCCTCAAAGAAGAAATAATGATGGGGAGCTCTGCATGGAGTGGTGATAGCAAGAGTTGAGTTAGAAAAATGGAGAATCTAGTGAACTGGTAATGTATTAAGACTTTCGGTGTTTGTAAGTTTAGGAAATAAATTTAAAGATTTCCAGAACTATTTTAGGGATACTGCGTGTTTTTGGAAAACTGAATTTTTTGTTGAAAAATGCTGAGATTAATTTATGGTATTGGTTGTAATGCTTAGCTGCCAAGAGAATAGAAGCTTTGACATTTTGGAAAGGCTAAGTTGAGAAGGGAAAGGAACATTAGGTGAGTTTCTACTTACCATTCTAAGAATGTTGAATGATTGACATGATTCTGTAACACCCCGATTTTTAAGGTTAGAAGTTTTGATATTTGTAGGTAGGGTGAGTGGTTAGATCAAGCATTTGAGTTTGTTTCTGCATTTTAGTGTCAGGATAGGCTTGCTAGTCTAGTGGTTGGTTGTGTGTTAGTTTAGCATAGGGTCTCGAGTTCAAGTCCTTAGGTGTGCTTTGAAGGAATTATTTTGATTTAGCATTGTTTTGTTTTAAAATGGTTAGATATTTACTTTTATTTTTATATTTAATTTATTTTTATTTTTGTTAGAAAAAAGGAAAACAAAAAAGGCAGAAAGTTTTTTAACGTTCCTTCTCTTCATATCTTTTCTCTTCCTTCTCTCTTAATTTTTTTCGCACAATTAATTTATTTGCTTAACCTCTTGGATTTTCCTGTGGCATTGGGTTGTTTATATTTTTCGTCAATTTGAGCTTTGAGTTCATATTGAGGTCGTCGACATGGGTCGATTGAGTTCTAGGCATTTTGATCGCAAATTAGGTGTGGGTTCTGAACTCTTCTGTTTCGTTATTGAAATACTGAATTGATTCTGGGTAATTTGACAAAATGAGCGTGTTTTGAACTATATAACTCGGTACCGAATTGCTTTGAAATTCGGCAACCTTTTCATGTGATTTGGTAGTTGAGCAATTGAGGGCTTTATGGGCTTTAAATAGCATAAATTCGATTTATTATGGCGTGTTTCTGAAATACTTTGATTAGGGGCCATTTTAGTGATAGAAAAACGAGAATTTCAGTCAATTTTAGTATGTTTCGTGACCACACGGGAGGCCACACGGACGTGTGCCCCTACACGGGCGGTTCACACGACCATGTGGCTAATTTGGGGAAATTAGTCGATTTTCACACGATCGTGTGCATTTGGAAATTAGGGTTTTAGTGATTTAGTGCCATACAGCCTAGCCACAGGGCCGTGTGGCTAATTTGGGGATTTAGAGATCCCACACAGGCATGTGTTTTAGATACACGGCTGTGTCTGGTGGACACATGGGGGTGTGAGACCCTCACACGGTCGTGTCTGCCCTCTACTCTGTTTTAGCACAAATGGATAGAAAGTTACATAGCCTGTTCACATGGACATGTCCCGGGCTCACACGGGCGTGTGCCTCCTCCCACACGGGCGTGTCGACCCTCATACGGCCGTGTGGCCCTAAGCCACCAATTTTAGCTTTGTGTATGTTTTTTATTTGAAAATGTGTCTGTGTGTTCTGACCCTTGACTAGGCTTTAGTGAGGGTAGTTAAGACTCTGATCTAGGCTTCGGCTTATGTGTTATTTGTGACTGTTGTGGGAAATATCTGATTCTGAACCCGATTAGCAGGGTGTGTGCATACATGTTTCTGTCTGACTATATGTCAATGTGTTCATTGGTTCTGTGAGCTTGTAAGTATACATACATTTGCATAAAGTAATTTTTGAGTTGGTTGTGAAGAGAAGGAAGACTGATTCTGATATGATCTAACAGTTTAACTACAACTTACCAGTACAGCGATTTACCATACTGTACCACATGTACGTTAGCTTTGCTGCATACTATTATCTGATCTGGCAGTTTAAACTACAACATGTCAATACAACGGTTTACCACAATGCACTGTACTACATATACGCTTGCCTTGCTACGTATTATTATCTGAGTGACTTAGTCCACATACATGGTGTGTAGGTTTGAATGGGCCTTTCTAGGTCCTACATGGTGTGTTTGGTTGGATAAGCTTAAATAGCTCTTTTGGGGTGTGATTGGGGGACAAAGAGGTATTTTGGCTGGACGGGTAGGTTTTTTTTATTACTTGATTGCATTCATACGCATTTGTTTAAGTGACTGAGTGTAGATTATTTGACTGTATTCTGTCTGACTGATTGACATTTTTGATTGAGTGTCTGTATGTGACATGGTGTGCTTGAATTGCTACGTTCTGTTACGACGTTGGTTCCAAGTTTACTTTCTGATTTCGTGTACCTCTGTAAGTATGTTTCACTATTGAATTGTTTCCTGTAATTCTATTATTAGTCACATCTCGAACTCACACTGAGCTCATGTAGCTCAGCCTCATAGTGTTTTCCCTTTCAGGTACTTACTCGCCCTTTCTGAAGCTTGGACCCGGTACACGGAGGCCTCTGATAGTCTTGATAAGGGGACATGTTTAAGAGTCTTCTTTTCGATTGTTATTCTGGTAAATGGTTTTGAAATGTAAACAATTATAAGAACTATGGTACAATTTTAAATTGGGTTTTTCATAAATGGTTTTCTTTGGATTGAAAATTTTGTAATATCGAGATTTTATAACTGATTGTTTTTACACAACTTAAATACTGTAGTGTTTTTAGTTTTTTAAACTAAAATTTTTCACTTCGATGATCAATGTGACCTCTGAAATTCAACCAAAACTTCTGGGCCAATTTTGGGGCGTTATATTTGTGGTATTAGAGCTAGGTTTGTAAAAACTCGGCCTGTGTTTTACATAACCGTGTGGTTGTTTAAAATTTTTTTGGAAAACCATACTACAGTGTTTTGAAATGACTTGTATTTGGAATAAAATTTTGTAAAAATAAAATGTCTAAGACTCCGATACTGGTTCGGGTGAAAATTTGCAACTGTAAGATTAGAACTGTCCTAATAGATATTTATATTGTGACTATTTGTGAAATGTAGATTACTTTAAGTTAGTTGAAGACTGGTATGGATTCTGAAGGTAAGCGAGACCATGAGGATTAGTCTGGCGAGATTCTCGAGGAGTCATTAACTTCTGCAAGACATGTGACTGTTCAGGAATCGAAAGTTAATGCAACTCCGCCAACTTTGGGTAGCAATAACTCGGAGCTTGGTACTGAGGCATTAACTCTGGTAGTGATAGAAGTGCTAGAGCAAGTGTTTAAGGCTAGGTTAGAGAGGCTTGGAGAGTTAGTGCAAAGTAGGTGTGCTAATTATGGGAAGAAAAGATATCATAGTCCTCCGAGGTTGGAGCCTTGGTCTGCAAAGCGTGTGAGAACACATTTGAGTGACAATAAAAGTTTGGCGGAGGGTACTGGTAGTGGTGTGAGCGCTCCGTTTTGTGAGCACTATAAGAAGCGTCATCCGGGAAATTATTGGAAAAAGGCAGGAGCATTTTTTTATGTGGGTCCACAAAGCATCGGATCCGGGAGTGTCCTTGACGTCATTGAGATAGGTATGAGTGTAGGTTACTTTGACATGGTGTGTTGTTGTTGAGGATAATTTGTTTGACTATTCATTGGTTAACAATTGAGTGTGTGTGATGTTAATATGTGTACCTGCTTAGTGGTAAAGTGTTTTGGATGTGTGTTTGAGGTCTTAAGTTTGGTATGGTACTGCTCAGGTTTAGAGTACGCAGTGGGAGCGTAGTGGGATAAATAGTGTTAGACTATTATTCTGTTAGTTGGAAATTTTGGGGACGAAATTTCTTTAAGGAAGGGTGAGTTATAACACCCCTTTTTTGGGGTTAGAAGTTTTGATATTTGTATGTAAGGTCAGTGGCTAGATCAAGCATTTGAGTTTGTTTCCACGTTTTAGTGTCAGAATTGGCCCACTAGTCTGGTGGTTGGTTGTTTGTTAGTTTATCCTGGGGTCTTCAAGTTTTTAGGTGTGCTTTGAAAGAATTATTTTAATTTAGCACAGTTTTTTTTTAAAAGGGTTAGATATTTACTTTTATTTGTTTTATTTAATTTATTTTTGTTTTGGTTAAAAAAAAGGAAAACAAAAGAAGCAGAAAGTTTTTTGACGTTTCTTCTCTTCATATTTTTTCTCTTCCTTCTCTCTCAATTTTTGTTTTGCACAATTAATTTATTTTCTTAACCTCTTGGATTTTCTTGCAGCATTGGGTTGTTTATATTTTTCGTCAACTTGAGCATCGAGTTTGTATTGAGGTCGTCGACGTAGGTCGATTGAGTTCTAGGCATTTTGATCGCAAATCAAGTGTGGGTTCTGAACTCTTTTTTTCGTTGTTGAAATAATGAATTGATTCTAGGTAATTTGACATAATAAACGTGTTCTAAACTGTATAACTCGGTACTAGATTGCTTTGAAATTCGGCAACCCCTTTCGTGTGATTTGGTAGTTGAGTAATTGAGGGTTTTATGGGCTTTAAATAGCATGAATTCAGTTTATTATGTTGTGTTTCTAAAATACTTTGATTAGGGGTCATTTTAGTGATCGAAAAACAAGACTTTCAGTCATTTTCGATGTGGTTTTGTGACCACACGGGTGGCCACACGTGTAACACCCCTAACCCATATCCTTCGTTGGAACAGAGTTATGAAGTATTACGGGGGTTTATAGATAATTCGAATTAGAAATACTATTCACATTCGACAATAATTATATAGCCCCTTTAATGGACCCTCGAGGCCTAAAATGAACAGTATAAATGATTCGGGGCTAAGTTGAAAACCCTAAGAATTTTTCGCGAATTTACAAAATTTTCCTTATGTATAGTGCCCACACGCTCGTGTGGTCTAAGGGCACGCCCATGCGATCAGGCCGTGTGGTTGTACATGTCCGTGTTCTTAACCCATATAACTCTCTGACTTAAAAGGTATAAAGAAATTCAAGTCAATTATCAAGTTTTATACCTATCATTACACTACTCTCTTGCATAAACTTATCATTTAATTCCACTCATTGACTAATAATAAATTCTATTAAACACATACATATAAATGTATATATAGAATAGTCATTCATAACCTTATTACAAGTTTACTTTCATTTCATTCCATACTATACATGCCATATAAACCTTAAGGTGTAAAACAAGAGCTATCAGAATAATTCTAGATAGTGTGACTTGATGTGTTGATCCGATTTTCTAAACTCTCGTCAATCTACACAGAGCATTAAACGCACAAGAGTAAGCTCAAGAAAGCTTAGTAAGCTCATAGGCTTAAAACATAAATCTTACCGAATTACAATAACAATTCAAATAATAAGTTTTTCATTAATGTTTCCGGTCACACACAATTTCAAACAATGAATTCACTTGATTGAGCTCAATAACAATAGCTAATTAAATCCCAACACTTAAATTCACATAACACTTACCAATATTTGTCAAATTAGGGAACGTCTTATGGAATAGAGTACGTTATTAGCTTAATGCCACATTCACTTTTGTCTTGCACACATTGTACCATGGCCAAGCCATGATTGTACACTTTATCACATTGCCATAACTTAGCTATGGTCTTACACTTGCACACACATATAACTGTCATGAGTTAATCATGGTTTTACGTTCACTTTGACAATGTCATAACCCAGTTATGGTCTTTCACACTATGCCATAACTCTGTTATGGTCTTGCACTTTACACTTTGTCATGGTTTAATCATGATCTTATCTATCAATTCATCACTGATCACTAAATGAATGTACTCAATCCTACGTTTCCCTTAATTTGAACTTTCCATTCGATTTTTACATTGTTACAATTATCATAATTCAATAGCAAAAATATAAATTATAATTATTGTATCGAACCTAAATTAACAACTGAATATAAAAATTCAACCATATGAACTTACCTGGGCTAATTTATGAAAGTTGTAGAAATTCAAGGGCTAATCGAAAATTTTCTCTTTTCCTCGTTAATCTTTGAATTCTCGATCTATAATAAAAAATTTTCCATTAATTAGCATCTAATTCAATTCTAATTCACTTCACAATCTATGCCCTTCAATTTTCAAAATTACATTTTTACCCTAAAATTTATAATTTTTACAATTTAGTCCCTGCTCAATTAACCCATCAATTGAGCTAATTTTTCTCAATCAACACTTTATCTAGTTACTTTAAGATATTACACAACCTTTGATATTCTGGATTTTAAACATTAAACCCTAATTCACAACTTTTCACAATTAGGTCATAAAATTAATTTTTATTAAAATCACTTAATAAAATCATCTTATAATGATTTAAAAGCTTCAAATCCATGATAATTTCTCTTAAACATACAGCACTTATCCATGGAAACTCTCAATTTTACCCATAGGATAAAAAACAAATGAAATAAATAGTTAGACCTAATTATAAAAGTCACAAAAACATAAAAATTTCAAAGAAAAAGCAAGAATTGAACTCACATAGTGCAAAAATATGAAAAACCAGCTTATTTCAGACCTCCTATGGCGTTTTGGCTGATGAATTATGAAGAGATCTCTAGATTTTTCAATTTAGTCACTTGTTTTATATTTAATTTTAACCAAATTACCATTTTGTCCTTAGTTCACATTGTTTTCTTGTCCATTTCTATATCCATACCGTCCAACCCAAATGATTTGGGTCTAACTGGCTTTTAAATCCTTTCTCATTAAACACTTAAGCTATTTAATCACTTTTGTAAGTTTTGCACATTTTATAATTTAGTCTTTTTTTATTACTTAACTACCAAAACGTTAAAATTTTCTGACAAAAATTTAATACTAACTCAATAACACTCCATAAATATTTCTAAAAATATTTATGCCTCGGTTTATGAATTCAAGGTCTCGATACCTAGCTTTCAACCCAATTTATCTAATAAATTCTTCTAATTCTCCAACTTCACTAATTCAAAAATTCTTCTAATGTCATACTTGTCTCACATATATTATTTTATTAAATCTTTGAACTCACTTGTCGAATTTAGTGATCTCGAATCACTATTTTCGACACCACTAAAAATTAGGCTGTTACAACTCTTTCCCTTTAGGAAATTTCATCCTCGAAATTTGTTATCTGAAAATAGATTTGGATATTGTGATCTCATTGATTCCTCTGAATATGTCATATCCGGTTGAAGCTCAATTTCTGTATGAGGAATTACATGTGAAGGATCTGATCTATACCGTCTCAACATAGACACATGGAACACATTATGAATCTTCTCAAGTTCTAGAGGTAGAGCTAACTAATAAGCTACAGGGCCAACTCTTTCAATGATCTCATACAGTCCGATAAATCTTGGACTCAATTTCCCTTTTCTGCCAAACCATAACACTTTCTTCCACGGAAAAACTTTTAAGAACACTTGATCACCCACATTAAATTCTATTTCTCTTCTTTTCAAATCTGCATATGACTTTTGACGATCTGAAGCAGCTTTTAAATTATCCTGAATGATTCGGACTTTTTCTTCAGTTTCTCGAATCAAATCCACTCTAACTAACTTAGATTCACTCAATTCAGACCAATACAATGGAGTTTTGCATTTTCTACCATAAAGAGCCTCAAATGGTGCCATTTTTATGCTAGACTGATAACTATTATTGTAAGTAAATTCAGCTAAAGGTAAATACCTTTCTCAACTGTCACCAAACTCAAGTATACAACACCTCAACATATCTTCTAAAATTTGAATCACTCGTTCTAATTGTCTATCAGTCTAAGGATGAAATGCTGTGCTAAAATTCAACTTAGTGCCCAGAGCTTCTTGCAATTTACTCTAAAACCTCGATGTGAACCTTGAATCTTGATTTGAAATTATGGGGGTTGGAACTCCATGTAATCGTACAACCTCAGACACATATAATTCTGCTAACTTTTCAAGTGGGAAATCTGTTCTAATTGGAATAAAATGTGCTGACTTGGTCAATTTATCAACAATCGCCCAGATTGAATCTTTCTTTCTAGGTGTCATAGGTAATCTGGATACAAAATCCATTGTAATATTCTCCCACTTCCATTCAAGAATCATGACAGGTTGTAATAATCCCATTGGTACTTGATGTTCTGCTTTAACCTGTTGACAAATCAGACACTTGGATACAAATTCACAAATTTCTCGTTTCATACCAGGCCACCAATACATTATTTTCAGACCACAATACATTTTCGTACTACCCGGGTGAATAGAATACCTGCTACTATGAGCTTCAAAAAAAATATCATTCTTCAAATCTGAATTATTTGGAACACAAATTCTATTATGATAATGCAACATACCACTATCATCAATACTATATTCCAAATTCAGATTGTCCTGAACCATTTGTCGTTTCAACACCAACTTCGGATCATCTTGCAGCTCCCTAATCCTTTGAAAAAATACAGATTTTGCTTTCAATTTTGCTAATACAGCATCATCTTCATTAAAGACCAAATGAGCATTCATTTTTCGAAGTGCAAACAAAGATGACTTTCGATTGAATGCATCAGCAACTACATTAGCTTTTCCGAGGTGATAATCAATAATAAGGTCATAATCTTTCAACAATTATAACTATCAACTTTGTCTCAAATTTAGCTCTTTTTGAGTCATTAAATACTTCAAACTTTTATTATCCGTGTACACATAACATTTCTCGTCATATAGATAGTGTCTCCAAATTTTTAATGCAAACATAATTGCAGCCAACTCGAGATCATGTGTAGGATAATTTCTCTCATGTGATTTTAATTGTCGAGAAGCATAAGCCACTACCTTTCCCAACTGCATCAATACACAACCCAAGCCATTCAGAGATGCATCACTATATACAACATACGGCACACCCGATTTTGGTTGAGTCAAAATCGGAGCTTCCGTCAACATTTTCTTTAATTGATCAAAGCTCTACTGACATTCATCAGACCACACGAACTCAACATTCTTCTGTAATAATTGGGTCATTGGTGAAGCAATCATCGAGAAATTCTTGTCAAAACAGTAATAATATCCTACTAAACCCAAGAAACATCGCACTTTTATTACATTCTCCGGAACTTTCTAATTCACCACTGCAGATACTTTGCTCGGATCCACTCGAATCCCTTTAGCTGACACAATATGACCTAGAAATCCAACCTCGTGTAACTAAAATTCACACATGTTGAACTTTGTATACAATTGTTTTTCTCTCAAAATCTGTAACACAATTCTCAAATGTTGTGCATGCTCAGATTCTGATTTGGAATAGATTAAAATATCATCAATAAATACCACTACAAATCTATCCAAATGTGATTGAAAATTCGGTTCATTAAATCCATAAAAGCAGCAGGAGCATTTGTTAAATCAAATGACATTACCAGAAATTCATAGTGACCATACCGAGTTCTGAAAGCAGTCTTCGACACATCACACTCCTTAACTTTTAACTAATAATACCCGGATCTAAGGTCTATCTTTGAAAAACACTACAGCACCTTTCAGCTGATCGAACAGATTGTCGATACGACGTAAAGGATATTTATTTTTTATTCTGACTTTGTTCAACTGCCGATAATCAATACACAATCTTAAAGATCCATCTTTCTTTTTCACAAACAAGATAGGTACACCCCAAGGTGACGTACTCGGTCTGATGAACCCTTTATCTAATAACTCTTGCACCTGTGTCTTTAACTCTTTCAACTCAGTCGATGCCATTTTGTACGGTGTTATTGATATCAAAGTTATTTCTGAAATCACATCAATCACAAATTCAACTTCACGGTCTGGGGGTAAACTCGATAATTCTTCAGGAAACATATCAACAAACTCATTAACAACTGGTAATTGCTCTATCTTCTATTTAGAACCTCGAGTTTCAAGAATATAAGCTAGAAATGCTTCATTATCTTTCTACATCAACTTTTGAGCAAAAAAGGCTAAAATTACCCTAAAAACACCTTTTTTATTTCCAAACTCAGCTGAAATTACCTCCTCTGTCTGACATTTTCCCTAAATTTATTTTCTGTTCTGTTTTCCAAACCCGTTTTTCCAACAAGATCGTCAAGACGTTAAACAAGGGGTTGTGTTGAGTAAGACCATAGCTTGACTATAGCAGCATGAAGGAGTCCGCCGAGACAATAAACATGGGTGGTGTAACACCCCTTACCCTTCCCGATCACTGGACCCAAGTAAAGAGATGCTATAGTAACATTCAACAACCGATAACCACTTACTAAACAATACTTACTTATTGATAATTGGTATTCCATACAATCAAACATATAAAAATTTAAACTTTAAAAGTACCTAATTGTAAAATCCAAGCATAGAATAGGATAAGTTTAGAAAATTTCTAAATTTTTAATGAACATATTGAAAATCCATAGTTGGTATCGATACTGAAATGATACATTTCTAAAAATTGATGCCAAAATTGAATATTGTTTCCTTTGCAAAATAATGATATCGTTATTTATTTTAGGGTATTGATATTATATGAGAGTATCGATACTCAAATAAAAATCGATACCATTCTAGCGTTTTGTTTGTTTTAAAACTGTTCATATGGTTAAGTATCGATACCAAATCCCAAAGTATCGATACTTGTTTTTAAAATGGTAAAACCTCATCTTCAAAAGTTCAATTCATGCCAAAATTCACTTATTTAAACACCTAATAGACTAACCAATGTGTCTTCATTGACACCACAATTCAATAATCACATCAATATCACATTAACAATAAAAGTAATGACATTTAAAGTGTTCATACACAATTAACATTTCATACCAAAACATCACTATTTACTATTCATAATTCATCACGCCATATTCACACATTCTATAAGCCTTATACCAAAATACCAAACAAGTTGCAAATTCACACATATACCAAACCAAAACATATTTACATATACTCAAAATCCATCTCAAATAAGCATTCTCCAAACTATTAACTTTACAATTTACTATCATAAATTCAATTCACCTATTACATGCCATATAACCTAAAATGAACATTCAAAAAAAAAAACTATTGATAAATTTCCAGATAGTGTGATTCTTTAAATCGATTCGATCACCCGAAGCCTCAAAAATAGATCTACAAAAAGCAATAGAAAAGACACAAGTAACCTTACTTAAGATTAGTAAGTTATACAAATTAAACAATTAACTTACCGAATAAACTTAATCAATACAGAAAAGTTATAAATCATAGTCTTGTCATTCATAATCAAATCACAGGTGAGCCATAAACTTGTATATGAATGAATCAATTCAATCAATTACATTATAACACTAAATATACCCGATTAACATTGTAATGGATTTGAATACACAGTTAAACAACCAAACACATCAAATCAGTCAAATGAGCTGTCCAACCAAGGACACACCTGAGCGCCAAGCCCATAGGCTTAACATCTTCCCCCAGAGCACACCTAAAGCACTATAATATAACGCGATAGTTCGCAACAAATGTTGAACTTTAGTATATTCAGTAAACATGAATAAAAATAGAATAAAAATATCAACATCAACCAAATCCCATACAGCACACATTATAACTTATTGGCATGCCAATCGTATCCTATCCTACGTTTATCAGCTCACATATTTACCATGTATCAACATTCAATACAATTTCTTTTCCAAATCATTCCACTTGCCACAATTCAATACTTCCAAGTCATTTTAATATTTCCATCCATAAGTAATTAAATGTTTAAAATATACTAAAATTAAACTGAATGAACTTACCAGGGTCAAATTGCAGAAACAAAAAAAGTTCAAGGACTAATTAACAACCTTCCCTTTTCCACGATTATCAACTTGATCTTGATCTATAATATAATTTATTTCAATTATTAGCCTCAATTTTCATATTCTATTCTATTCAATTCATATAATTCTTTAATTGTAATTTTGCACATATAACCCCAACATTTACACTTTATATAATTTGGTCCTTAAAACCAAACAAGCTTATTTCCCCCTAATTAAACTTTATAACTATTAAACCGAATTTATAACAATCTCAAATCAATCCTCACATACTACAATTTCACATACATATCATATTTAATTTGATTTATTCAAATAAATCCCTAAACTCAAAATCATGGAAAATCTCTTAGTAAAATCTTCTTATTTAACATTCAAGCAAAGTAACCCATCATTAAACTTCTCAATGGCATCTTTCAAAATAATAAACCATTTAGTAAATAAATTCTTGGGTTAGATAGATGGATTAATACGATCACAAAACATAAAATTCATGAAAAACAAGTAAGAAAATACTTACATACACCCCTCCAAGCTTTATTGAAATCTAACTAAAAAAATGGTGGATTTTCACCCTCCTAACTTCGGCTATCACTTGAAGATGTTGATGAATTTCATTATTTTTTTGTTTAAGTTATTTTTAAATTTTCTTTTACCATTTTACCATTTTTAATATAACACAATGCTTAACCAAACTTAACCCATTATTGTCCACCAACTTATTGAATGGTTTAATTAACACATAGGCCCAACAAGTCATATTTTACTAACCAATTAATACTTTTAAATAATAAAACCAACTTTTCAAACTTATACGTTTTGGTCTATTTTCTTTAATTAACTAACTAAATGATAAAATTTCTTCACCAAAATTTAATACAACACTAATGACCTCGTAAATATATGGACTGACACGTTGGAATTGTGGTCCCGAAACCACTATTTTCAACACTTCTAAGAATTGGGTTATTACAAGTGGATAGACAAATTTCCCATGTAACACCCCAAAATAGGGCCTAGGATTTTTAGAGGTATTTTAAGGATTTTAGCTTTAGAGTGTTTGGAATTCTATGATATGGTACACTGTAGATTTTTTTACTATAGTTTTTAGAAAATTAAATCAATTTCTAAAAATGAGTTCTAAATACCTTTAAATTTGAAAAAAAATGACTAATTTGTAAAAGAGTCAAAACTTAGAGTTTTCAAGAGGCAATTAGACCAAAATCTAAAATCCAACCTAGAAACCCCCATTTATATTTTTATTTTCACGTTAGTCTTCTACTCTCATATTTGTATCGTCCATAGTTCTCCCAACTCTCCCAATCAATTTGGAGTTCCAAATTCTAATTACTTTTGATTTCTATCATCTCTTAAGTTATAAATCATCATAGAAGTTAAGAAAAACACCCAAAAACACCATAATTTTCTCCATTGTCAAGCTTGTGAGTTTTTTGAGTTTTCAATCAAACACTCGATTTTTCATCATCTAAGGTAATGATTCAACTCCTAAATAGTTTTAAATGTTATTTAGTCTTTAAAACTAAGTTTTTAGCCATTAAATCACATGTTTTGAATAAAAGCCAAAAATTGAGTCGTTAATGGTGGATTTTAGGATTGAGTAAAAATAAGGTTTCAAAGTATTTTTCAATTATTTGTGAAATGATTAAGAAGTTTCTAAACTTAATTTGAAGTTTCGTTAAAGAATTCTTGAGTTTTAATCAGAAAATAGCCATAAAACATGTCAAAAAAGTTGAAACTTGAGTATTTTAGTGTAGTTTAAAGGTGGGGAATTAGTCTTGGATGAATAATTAGATGAATGAAACTCGTTTTATGTGAAAATATTGAGTATAGACTGAGATAATTGAGTTTTAAGTTTGTTATGTTAAAGGTTTTGGTTACATGGGAACATAGCTTAAGCTTATGTTTTTGATTACTTGTGGTGAGCTTTTGGCTGATTATTGATTACATTATTGTGTGAATTGTTATGTTGAAGTTCTAGATTCGATAGGACCTTCTACAAGTAGAGATAAAGGCAAGAAAAAGCTAGTTTGAACTTTCAGCTTTTTTGCGAAAGCATAATTGGTGAGTGTTTGGAATAATTGCTTATGGACATGATTCAATGCGTTATTTGGGAATTTAGTAGTAGCCTAAGCCCCTACTCTAAATTTCGAGTGTAAGCTTTCTCATACCTATGCTACCTTGTGAACAATGTGCTTATGTGTTTGTGAATATGTGATTTAAGATGAGATGTTATAATATGTGATATATGGTTATGATAACCATTGTGAAACTGAAAATGTGTACATGTTATGTATATGTCAAATGTTAGTGACAGTGTTTTGCTAAATATGCAAATATGCAGTGAAATTGCATGGATATTGATAAGTGATATGTGTTTGATTTTAGGTATTTTGGCCTTGTGATCTTGAAACCATTCGATATAGTTGGCATGCCATGGAATTGTGAGTACTCACCTATATGTACAATAATTTTGGGAGTTGAGGCCCTGGTACATGTTGGAGGGATAAGGGAATGTGAGTTAAACTCCATTCAAAGGGATATGTGAGGGAAAATAATGAGAGTGTTAGCTTTATACTTCAATTTTGGGACATGTTTGACTTTATGAGTCTATGTGGTGTGTTGGAGATTCGTGTATTCAATGAGTAATGATAGAGCTCACTTTTATATTTCATAGCTCAAGTGCCAAATTATCTTAAATTATGAATATGAGTGTATTATGATATGTGCTTATATGACATGTGATCATTATGCAATTTATCTATAAACATGTTTTTGAATATTCTGACAGATGCTTGAATGTTATGTGATTATATGAGTATTGTGATATATGCTTAAATGTTATGTGATTATATGTGTAATGTGGTATATGCTTAAAAGTGAATATGTTTACTATGTAAAAGAACTAATAATAATGCACAAGTATAATATGACACTAGAGTTGGAACTGTGAAGGTTATGTTATATGGTTGTTTCGTTGATGCTTGATGCATTATTTGAATTGTGGTTATCCTGAGCATTCACTGAGCTTATTAAGCTCACCCACTCCTTTCTTAAAACTTTTGCAGAGTCGTTAAGTGCCAGTGTGTGGTGTGGTTTCAAAAGGTGATCTAAACAAGACGTTAGCTTTATTCGTATGTGTTATTAATTCGTTTATGTTTTGGGGAAATAAAGGCAATGTGACAAAATTGTTGCATGAATTTTGCTAGGATATTTTGGATGTTTCCATAGTTTATTTATTCTCAAGATTTAAAGGTTTGAATCGTGATATGTTGTTTATTTCTTGGACTTATTCTCAATGTTTGAAACTGTGATTATATTCGTTTTGATGTTTATTTGATAATGATATGATAGCATGATGAATTGGTACAAGTTGGAATGACTTATATGCTTAAAAATATTGTATTTTTCTGGTCTGTAGCAGAGGTATCGATATTCGTGTTGTAAAAATGATATCTCTGTGATTTTAAAATGTGCAGGGAGTCAGTAACGTAATTCAGTAACGTAATGTTGAATTATATACTAAATATATATATTTTTTATTTTTAATCATATTTACATTTTATTTTCAATTTTAATATAATCACTTTTTATTATATTTTCAATTTGTGTATAGTTTTAAGAATTGTTTTAGTATTATTTTTTATTTGTTTCTTGTTTTAATATTTGTTTTTATGTTTTTAAATGTATTTAATTTATTATATTTTAAAAAAATTTATTTAATGAAATAAGCTAAAAAAAATTTTAATATGGGCCAGGCCAGGCCGGGCTCGAGCTTAATAATTTTATTTCGGGCCGGGCTTGGACAAATTTTTAGGCCCATATTCTGGGCCGGGCCCGGGCCTAGAAAATGGGCCTAAAATTTTGTCTGGGCCCTGCCCAAACCCGGCTCGGCCCGACCCATGCACACCTCTAGTTGCAACTAATCTATTTAAAATATTAGACATCCTTAATTAAAACCCAAAGCCAAAATCTGAATTTATTTGTTTCATAATAAATTTATCTTAATTTCATCTTTCAATCAAATTAAAAGATAGTAGTATATATATTTATATTTTTCCCAAAACAACATAATCAAAGTTAAATATTAAAAATCAACATCATAATAATTGATATGTCCCACAATTCAAACTATAAATCATATCATCACAATTTAATCGAATATTCGGAATCATAAAATATCAAAAACCAAATATTATAAAATTAAAGTTAAAATTAAATTCCTTAAACATGTATCAATTTAGTATGAATTTACATCAAAATGTCCATAAAATTAAATATATATATATATATATATATCCATACCCAAAAAAAAAACAACAATTTCAATAAATGACCATCAATTCCAATTTAATAGAAAATTATAATTGGATTCATTAACAATTTATCAATAATTTTAATATAAATACACACAAAAACTTAAAACCATAAAGCAAACCGAATTAAATCTACCGATAAATTTACACACTTATATGATTTACAAATAAAATATATGTCATAGCAAAATCATATGTTGTCGTATATACTTGTAGGGGTAGTATAAAGACAACAATAGCAAAGCTGTTATTACCATAGAAATAGGGTTAATTTAACGCCCATAGCCATATGGTCTACTTACAAAGCATTTATAACTTTTGGCACTTTACACATGCCTTCCAAAGATTCATATTTATTTCACATTAAATCAACATACTCGTCTGCCATGAAATTTTGAGTTCATGTTTCTAAAGGTTAAAAAATTATAATAAAAAATGAATATCATAATATATTTTTTAAAATAAGATCATAATAATCTATAAAATCAAACTATATGATATTCTAAATGTATCGTAAACACACCTGACTTTTAGCAACTTTATCAGGAATCAATGAAGGAAAAAAAAACTAATGTGAATTATAAATCGAGAACCACATTCCGATCATGCAATTGCACAATCAATAATATGATGTTATACATTATCACCAATATATATATATATATATATATGATGTTATACATTCAATCTAAATTATTAAGAAAATCCTAAAAACTTAATCCATAATTAGTGGAAACCAAAAATTTTAATATAAATCTAAAAGATATAATATCTTTATAATGTGAACACTAAATTCATGTACTCTTAAGAACAAATTAATCTAAAAATATTAATTTTCAATTATTCAACATGACAAGGCTCGAATGCCACTTATTAGAATCGTAAAAATAAATTTGAAATAAAGGTTAATAAATCAGAATCTATCATGTAAAATCATCAAGAATAAATCATGGATAAACCTAGATGCGAAAACATACCTAAATTCATCGATTTCTTGAAATCTATGGATCTTACGATTTTTATCTTTCAAATTAGCACACAAATAATTTAGAGAATGTGACTCTCTCTTTTCTAAAGATGGGATATTAGAAAAGTTGTGTATGTGTAATTTAGGGACCATAACCCTAATAATAACTTTTGCATATTAACCCTAATTTCTAATCAGCCTATCATTAATTAGAAATTAATTACTAGAGTATCTACACATATTTGACCCATACTTTATTTAATAACTAAAGCTTAATAAACCTTAACCAAATTATATCACTTTTAATTTGGGCTAACATTTTATGATAGTAAATAATAACATTTAATTATTATATATGTGATGTTAATATTTTTCAACAATAATTTTATTATTTATGAAGAGATTAAAATGAATTTTTTTTTTACTTGTAGTCGCCCATGAATTGCCCATTTTTAATCCTTCCTTATCCATACCTATATCCAATAAGGAGTAGTGTTGCAAAGAGTTCATTGTTCAACTATTCAACTGGCTTTAGTATTTTACACGTTTACCCTTTTTCGAAAGGGAAGTGCTGAAAATGTTCAACTAAGCTTTTGTGTTTCCCGGACCGTCTGTTCCGGATTTTGGCCAAATAGGAGGAATTTTCTTCTTCTTTTTTTGTTAGGGTTGGAATTTCCAACTGCAAAGGATTATGTAATTTTCAAATTGGAAACGGAATGGGAAGGGTTAGGGTTTGGGTTTTGAAAGGATAATTTTTTAAAAAAAAAATTCAAAGGGAAATGGAATATTATCTTTTATATCAGCGTTTTTTAACAAAAGAACTAATTTGTTCTTTATTCAATGAATATGGACTAATTTATTTATTCTTTTAATAGGAACAAAAATGTAATCTCAACTATAATACATAACCATCGATTTTGAGGAGTTTTACCCAACATATAGTTTTCTTAATGCGATAATTTACACGAAACTGAAGTAGTATTTTAAAAGTAAGACACTTCATTTTTAATCCTTGGGTTTAAATTTCAAGTTTTTATTAGCGAACTGAAATGAAAGACATCATGGTAGAAGGGGTCATATGCATTTACTCATAGTCAAATAAATGGTTGAAACGTTGATTGCATGTTAATGATCCCTTAAATATTCAACTGTTTAGAAGACTTGTTTGTTATCCAAAGTATTCTTTGATTGTATTGTCCAAGTTGTCGTGGAGGTTTGCTATACTGTGTTTTCAAGTATTTATTCAATGAAATTTACTTCGATTTTTTTTAATAAAAAAAACCCTCCCAAAATTGGTTGTTTTATTTAGTGTTGGCACGAGCCAGCCAAAGTAGGAGTTAACAAATAGTTAAACTATTGGAGATTGATTTAATTAAGCAACGAACAAGTAAAAATTAGTAGAAGAAATTGAGAAATTGAACATACAAATTTAACGTGAAAAAATCCCCTCCAAAGAGGATAAAAAATCACGAGCAAATATAATTTTACTATAATGGAAAAAGAACGAAGAATACAAAATATGAAGATAAAAATTAAACCCCGAAACCCAAAAACAAAGAATCCTCAAAACGTAAATACAAAATTCTCAAAAAATGTTATGAGTTCTAATTTTAATAAGTATTTCTTCTAAAGTTGTAAAAAACCTATTTATAGGCTAAATTCGTAGGTCAAATAAGTTATATTAATAAATGATAAATATATTATACTAATAAATACTAAATCTTCTAATTTTAATAAGACTTCTAGCCTTTGACTTGTGCATTGCCAAATCAAAACTAATTCGGGTTTGGTTCACGAACATAGTACCCAAACTTTTCAAAACCTACATCCAAAAGAGAACCTCTCTTCAACAAAACGGTCATACATTTTTCTCTCCTATGACCAAGTTGCATTCGCTCCAAATGAGTTGACTTTGACTCGGACAAAGGACGTTCGGTTTCACCGAGCACTGTAAAACCTTCTAGAATATAAAGACTGTCGGTCCTTTTACCTTTTAACAAAACGAGAGCCCCACGAGACACATTAATGACGCTCGACTCAATGTTGGCTCTGCAACCTTTCAAGTCTAAAATATTCAAGGAGGTGAGATTCTTTCATAAATCAGGTACATACCTGACATATGAGAGTGTCTTAATCGTCCCATCATGCATCCTAATTTTAACAGTAGCAATACCAATTACCTTACTGGATGAATCATTTCCCATGCACACAATTCCACCTTCAACCAAACTGTATGTGGAGAACCATTCTCTGTTGAGACATATGGAAAGAACATCCTAAATCTAAGATCCAGTCGGATGTAAGCTCGAAACTATCGCTCGTTGACACTAACAAGAAATCAACTCCACTTTCGTCGGCCAAATTAGCACTAGCTACATCTTCCTTGTTACTTTCAGCAGTCTTTTGCTTCGCAATTTATAACAATCTGTTTTGACGTGACCTAACTTCTTACAATAGCGACACATTTTATCTCGCTTCTTTGATGCTACCAAAACAGAAGCTTGTCTATCTGCCTTGCTATCTGAACCAAACTCATTGTCAAGTTTGTATTTACTCAACAAATGACTCTTCACATCCTCGAACGAGAGTTTGTATTTGCCATAAATCAGAGCCTCTCTTAAAGATTTGTATGAAGAGGTAAAAAACACAATAATATCATAGCCTAATCTTCATTGTCAATCTTAACCTCAGTATTCTTTAAACCATTCAAAAGAGTAATAAATTGAATAATGTGATCTCTAAGAAACTCATCTTCGTTCATGCAAAACGTAAATAGATGTTGTTTCAACACTAAACGGTTAGCCAGAGACTTAGTCACATAAAGAGTTTTTAACCTTTTCCACAAGGGGGATGAGGTTTCCTCCATCAATACCTCCTATAATACCCTATTCGCTAGGCACAACTGGATTACAGATAGGGCTTTTTCATCAAGCTCTTCTCATTTTGTCTAATCTAGATTCTTAGGTTTTTTCTCGGTAACGCCTTTTTTCAGGCCGGTCTAAACTAGAATTGTCATCATCCGAACTTGCCACAGATTGAAATTTGTGACACCATCGAACATCTCAATATCAAACCTTGTTGTTGTCATCTCTGAACGGGCTGATCTACGAAAATTAAACTAGCTTTGACACCACTTGTTAAGAATCGACCCGATTAAGTAATGAACAAGTAAAAAATAGTGGAAAAAATTGAAAAATTGAATGCACAAATTTAACGTGGAAAAACCTCTGCAAAAAGGATAAAAAAACCACAAGCAAAGATAATTTTACTATAATGACAAAAGAACGAAGAATACAAAAGATGGAGATAAAAACTAAATCTCGAAACCTGAAAACAAAGAACCCTCAAAACGTAAACATAAAATTCTAAAAGAATGCTATGAATTCTAATTTTAATGGGTGTTTCTTCTAAAGTTGTAAAAGAGCCTATTTATAGGCTAAATTCATAGGTGAAATAAATTATGCTAATAAATGCTAAATATACTAATAAATACTAAATCTTCTAGAAAGAAAATATATTTTGTTTAACTTGAATTGCAAGCAATCTCTTAATTTATTTAACAAGAATTTGGGTCACACAACTCTAACATAAACATTTTTAATTTATTCAAAATTTAATATGGTTATCTACATGAATGAAATATGAAATATAAGGATTAATTTGTTAAAATATTAAATTTAGAAAAAGTTATAGAAGTGTGTAAAACAAGTTTAGTTTTACATCGACGTAAATGGATCATTTCCCTCTCCCAGTTTTGGTCCATATGATGAAATGACACTCTGAGATTGTATCATGTGATCACCCAATTTTTATATAAAAATGATTATTTTTAAGTATCGATCAAAATTATAAAAAGTTGTCAAGCTTAGGGAATAATATGGAAAAAATTTAAAAATTAAATTAAAAAAATTAAATGTATAGATAGATTTGGTACAATAATAAAGGAAAATAGTTATTCCCAAACGAAGAGACAAATAATACAGCTTATACAGTCAGGAATAATGTGAAAGTGTAGCGAGTAAAATTTCCAAATTTCAACTCCCTGATCATTACAGAAGATGAGATTATTGTGCAGACATAATACAAGTGCCCTTCAAATTGCTTAAATTAAACTAGAAATGGTGTGCATACACACATCTATATAGATGAAAAAGAAAAGACACTGAAGATGGGTATTTTTTAATTTTAAAAATGGTAAAACACATAAATCTTCAAGCTTTGGATGTTTTTAATTACGTTGATTGAATTTGTGTTCAATTACCTTTGGATGTTTTTAATTACGTTGATTGAATTTGTGTTCAATTACCGTCAGATACTAAGTTCAATTTTTAATAGAAAGGACCAATTCACTCTATGATTTAATATACAAGGATTAACATGCTCATTTTTTTTAGTAGAGGGAGCAACGTACAATTTGACACCTAGTACAGGGACATTCATAATTTTTTTACCAAAATAAAATTATATACCTTTGTTGGATTATTAAATTTTTCATGATCAGTTCAGTTGGTTGAAATGTAATTTATTTTACTTTGTTGAGAAAATAAAAGATAATAATATTTTTTAATTGTAATTTGTGATTAAGATGAACAAATCATATATATATATATATACTACAGGATCTTAAAGTCTCAATTGACATGACTGCCTAATATTTTGATATGTGACATACTTATCCTACCACACATGACAACATAATTTATATATATATATATCTATTTTTTATAATTAATAAAAAGTAATATTTTAAAATTATAATATATTTTTAAATTAATAGAAGATAATCTTAAAATTATAATAATTAGATATTACACCCCTGTTTTACTTGGAAGGTCAACCATTAATTATAAATAAATTTATCTTATAATTATATTTTAACATTTATGCAAATAAAGTAAAAAAAATATAGTGGAATGAAATACAATAATCTGACAAATCAAAAACTAAAATAATATATAATTTGTCAAATCCCTTTAAATATTTCTAATTGATCCACAAAAATAAATAATTTAAATAAATACAAACATACTCTCAAATGATACAAATACATGAAAATAATTAAAATACAATCCAAAAAATATTATTTATATCTTCCAAATATTATTTCAGGAACAAATTTAATTAATAACTAATGTTTAAATAATACGAGTTCAGTTACAGTTGTCTATGGTTAGGGAGAGTAACAAGATTCTTTAAAAAATAATAATAAGCTCAAACCTATTTTTGAACCAATCTTTTTACCATTTAAATATTACAAATTAATAATGTAGTAGGTTAATTTTGCGCCCAATAAATAAATAAAACCTAAACGGTCCACATAAAAAAGTCTAAAAAAGAGTCTAAAATTATAAAAACATCAAACCCAATTACAAGTCTAAAATAAACTTAATCTTAGAGCCCAAACAGTCCAAAACTAAACTAATTTTTCAGCAAAAAAGAAAAACCTAGCCCTAGCCGCTGCTCCCCTCTTCAGCCGCCACTACCCACGCTTCCACCACCCACGTTCTCCACCATGCGCCCAATGCATCACGCTATCCATGTTCACCATACCTGCAACGAGTAGAGGCAATAAACAGTTGAAAATATGGCTATAAAAAGCCACAAATATTCTTTTTTTTTTACGAACTCAATACAAAAAATACACAATCAATATTAGAAAGACTCGGATCTTTAAATTTGAATACACACGCAACCAATACAAAAGAAAAAATCCGAAGCAAAGAGGTGCTTTTCGTTTTTATTTTCAATTTTTATTTTTATTTTTTTCCTTTTTTCTTCCTTAACTTTTTACATATATACATATTATAGAGAAGGAGAGAATTTTACCTTTCAAATCGCCAGAAAACGAGAATTTTTTGAGTTTCGGCCGCCGTACACGGTGGTCGACGACGGCGGACGGCAACGACGATTGGCCGAATTTTGGGGAGGGGAAGAGAGTTTGAAAGCATTTGAGTTTTTTTTTTTTTAAAACAATGGCTAAAATGTTTTTTTTTTATGTGAAAACATGTCTTTTATAATATAGCTAAAACAACGCCGTTTTGAAAATTGGGTTCAGAGGTCAAAACGATGTCGTTTTGGGTCTCTGACCCGCGACCCGACCTGCTCCAAGGGGAGGATCCGCATGTTTTGCTTGGATGGACTAATTCCGCTCTAGGCCCTTCCGCGTTTTTATGGTTTTACAATTAAGTTCTATTTATTTCTAATTTGGCCCTATAATTTTTCTTCTATTTTAATTTGGCCCCGCTCAAGGTGATGCGTTTTGGAGGGAGGGGATATTTGCTTCCCCGGTCCTCCATCTTATTCGCGCGTTGCAATTTGTCTTTCCCCTTTTATTTATTTCTGATTTGCCCCAAACTTTCGTTTTAAATTCAATTCGGTCTTTTTTAGTTATTTTGCTACTTTATTATTTAATTGATTAATTGGACATTTTTATTATTATTTTAATACTATTATTATTGTATTTATTATTATTGTTACTTTTATTTTTATTATTACTATTATTATTACATATTATTATTCTTCTTATTATTTTTTATATTATTACCAGTATTAACGTATTACTGTTCTTAGTATTATACTTAGTATTATACTTATTATTGTTCTTAGTATTATTATTTTCATTACTGTCACCATTATCACTATTATTTTCCTTTATCATATTTATTTTCTATTACTAATAATATATTATTATTATCATTATTAACATATCATTTCTATTTTTATCATTAACATATTATTATGCTTATTAATATACTATTATTATTTTCTACTTTATTATTGTATTATTACTATTATTACTGTCATATTACAAAACTAATCAATTTATATCATTTTTATTATTATTATTATATTAGATTTTTCTTTTTGTATTTATTTATTTATTTTTATTTTTATTTTTAAAAAAACATTTTTATTATCCTATTATTTATTTATCTACATCCTTTCAAGCTTTTGATTACCTATTATTCATATTAGTATTATAATCATTATTATTTTTAACTATTTTACATAGTATTTATTTATGTATTGGTTCACTAACACCACGATTCATTCTTATACTACAAATTTGTGTTATATCGATTTTTACCCAAACACATAAAAAGGTTTTTTTTTTCAAATAAAGGCAATATTTCGTATTTGGACATTCGAGGAATTGTGCCCTAACGTATTGGGTTTTGATTTTTTTTCATTTGATCTAAATAACTGAATATCCCTTTAAAATTTAAATACATGAATTTTAGATAAAATAAAAGGTAGCTTAAACTCGAGGGTCGAGGTGTTGTGTCCTAACGTACTGGATATGACATTTTACCTTGAGGTGAGACGGTCTTTGACATACGTTTTAATTTATCTAAATGATTTTTAAGGAAAAAATTAATACCAGGAGGGATCGTATTTAAAACTCTTTTCAAATTTTCGACTTTCGACATTAAGACACTGAATAATCAATTAGGTACCAAATTTGGGCGTGACGAGGGTGATAACCCTTCCTCGCACGTAATCGACTCCCGAACCCGTTTTTCTAATTTTCACAGACCAAAATCGTTGTTTTGATAAATCAATCTGTTTATTGAAAAGACCATGTTTTGAGGTAACCCGATCACACCTCATAAAAAAGGATCAGTGGTGACTCCAAACTTTCGTTTTAAAAAGTCGATTCCCATTTTTCAAAAAAATGGTTTTGACAAATAAATTATTAAAATTATATTTTATATATTTTTATAATTAAATTTAAAAAAATAATGGATATAGTAAACACAAAAATGTGATAAACATGTGGAGTTATGATTAGATACATTAATTAGTGTTATTATTTTATATATACTATTTATATATGTTCTGATATTGTGGCATTGATTGGATTTATACAATTTTCACTTTTGATTTCAGTCATTAATAAAAATAACATATAGTATTAAGAAATTTAATTTTACAAGACCAATTAGTACACCTTAGGAGTCCAATAGAATAATATTTTACTTGCACATTAAAACGAGTATGTGTTATCATTTAAATTCAATTTGTAGAATGTAAAAAATTTTATCTAATTTTTTTAATAATGATAAATATAGTTTATTAATGAGACAACAATCAAATTTTGAGTTGGATTTAATAATTATTATTGTATTATGATTTAAGAATAAATTGGACAAAGTCATTAAAAATTGAGAATAAATTTACTCAAACCTTTCATTTTCATGTAAAAAAAATAATAGTATTATTGAGTTTGGACATTGTTAACAATATCATATTATCGGTGTACAAGAAAATTGTTGAAGGAAACATAGTAATTTGATGATGGTAATGTGAGCTTAATGATCCAAACATGGTAATATCATATCACCCATTTAAAAAATGCTAATAGAACCGATATAATAATGTGACGATGAAATCTTATATTTTCTTCCCATGATAATAACTCCCTACAAAAAAAATGTTGAACCAAATATAGTAATATGATAATAGGATCTTACAATTCTTTCAGTAACGATTATCCCCTTGTAACATTCCTAAAGGCCCCTAGGTTGTAAGAAGTATAAATTCGAGAATATATGTGTTAAGATTTCTTAGAGTAAATAAAATGTGAATTATCAGGGTATTGAAGGAAATTAAAACAAATAATAAGTTGCGAGATAATAATTTGAAGCAAGGAATGAACCATAAGGAAGTGAAAAGGATTGGGGCCAAATCATAAATACTCAAAAGTTAAGGTTTTGAAGTAAAAAGGTGGAAAAAGTCGAGGGACTAAAGTTTAATTTTGCCAAATATGTGTAAATATTAAAAAGTTTCAATGGCAAAATGGTCATGTTGGTGAGATTTTATAATTTTATAATTTTATCATAAATTATTCATACTTTCACAAAGCTCCCAACATCCATAAGCGGGACAAGAAAGTAAGTTTGTACTTTATGTAATTTAATTATTTTTCATTAAATCCTCCATTTTCATTCAAAATTCATGAAAATTTTCATAGCCATAAAAAAAGAAAGTGAAGTAGAGATCTTAGAGAGTTTGATTGTCATTTTGGAAGCAAGAAATTAGAGTTGGAAATGAAATTAAGAGAAATTAGGGAATCAAGGTATCCAGGCTTGAAGATGAAGATGGAAGTGTGAGAAAGCATGGGAATGTGAAGAAATTAGTTAAGAAATTAAGGTAAGTGGTTCAAATTATTATGTTATATTTATTTGAGTGTTTAATTTGATGAGATATTGTAACAATTAATTTTGTGTAATTATTTTCTATGTTCTAAGTAAAGAAAATATTATGTTTATGTATGAAGAGAATGATGGATGATTTTAAGTGAATAACTAAAAGAAAGTGTGAGTGACATAATTATGAAATTTTGTAATTCAAAATTTATTAGTGTGAATAACGAACTGTGTATTTGTGATGTTGAAAGTGTTAAATATTTATTTTAAATATTATTTGGATAAGTAAGTTGAAAAATTATTTGTTAATGTGATTAGCTTGATAAAATTTGAAGGACTAAATTTTAAATTTAAAAAAAAATTTTAAAATTAAGGATTTAAATAGAGATATTAAATCTTGGGCTTTTATGATAAGGCTATAATAATATGATATTTAAAGTACTGGAAAAATTGTACTTAAACTAGCATGTTTTAGATTAAAAGGACTAAATTGAGAAATTTATAAAAGTTCAAAATTTAAGAGTTGAAATGTGAAAATCTGAAATTTTAATATCTTAATTGTTATGTATGGTTTTTTTTTTTTTTTTTGAAAATTTAGAAAAGAGAACATTATGTGATAAGAATTGATGTTATAGGAACAAAATTGTAAATATCTTAAAATCTGGAAATTTGAGAAAAAAGGGATTGACTTATAAAAACCTAGAAATTCTGGACTATTTTTGGAAGAAACAGATTTTGTTTTCAGGGACTAAAACCACAAAACAGTAGAAATTGAACTTCAGGGGCCAAATTATAAAAACTGCAAAACTGGAATTTTATGGACTGTTCTGTAAAATTTGTAATATTAAATGAGCAAAATAATTACATAAGTGGTTAAATGAAAATTTTGAGAAATTATTTAATTAAAAAATAGTTAAGTAATAATATTAAGGTGAAGTGAATTATATATGGAAAATAATATGATTAAGAGTAGATTTAGTAAAGGAAAATTAAAGTATAGTTAATATTAATTCAACTTGAGAGAGGACTAAATTGAAAAAAATAAATTAAATATAAAATAGAGTAAATTATGATGCATAAGTCATAATGTTCCGATACATGTGTTTCAAAGTTCTAATTCATGAAGACTTTGAAGCTAAAAAAGAATAGGTAAAACCCCTAACCCGTATATGTTGCCTAAATAAGGTTGCGGAGTATTACCGTCAAATCGTAACATAAGAACATATATTTCCAAACATTTCATTAACCATAGTATAATTCATTCATACACATGTATATCGTCCTTTTTTTAGAGTTCTCGAAGCTTTAGAAACACTTTAGAAATGATTTGGGACTAAATCAAAAACATTTAAAATATTAAGAAAAAAGTTAAAAAAATTCTAAAAAATTTATCAAACAACATTCAAAATCTTTAATAGTTTCAAAAGCGAAAGTACCAACTAACTAAATCTATTTACAACAATCTCAAAACCATAAAAATTATTAAAAACAGATGAAAAACGGACTCACATGCAAAGCTTGGCCGAAGCTTCAAAATCACCAACAATGGCTTTCGGTCAATGTAAAAGAGAATAAATTAGGAAGACAACCTTTTGTTTCACATATTTTAACCTTTTCTTTATTATAATAATAAATTAACTTATAAAACATATAAAATTAAAAGATTTTAAAGCTTAAAACTGTCCCACCATCTTAGGTATGGGTAAATTATCCATTAAGGCCATACAATTATGATTATTTAATAAATTAACACCTTTAAATTAATAGCGATTGACTTTTTTAGTTTTTACAATTTAGTCCTTTTTAATTAATTAACTAATGAAACATTAAAATTTTTCAATGAAACTTTAATACAACCTTTATAACAGTCCAAAAATATTTATAAAAATATTTACAGCTCGGTTTATAGAAATGAGGTCCCGATACCTCATTTCTTAAAACCACTTGACTTTAAAGTCTTACCACTTGAACCTAATTGTTCTTCCATTTAACCAAAAATTATTAAATCAAATTTTATTATTACACCATAACCATATAATATTCATAGATATTAAATAATAATATTTACGAACTCACACGCCAAAACTATTATTTCGATACATCAAAGAAATGAGTTGTTATAAAATAGTAATTTAATACGTATTCCGACACTTATAAATAAGATATCCATACATTTATTCTTTAAACCATAAATTAACCTGGAAAAAGAAATTAAGATTGTCTAATTAAAACGTAATTAATGATGGACTTTTACATGAAGCCCTCATAATGCTAGAAAAGTAAACCAGGGTTAGAGATTGGAGCTGTAAATTTTAATGTAGCGCTCATTATTTGTAATCGTTAATGATATGACTTTTTATTTCTTTTATATATAATAAGTATTTTTTAGGTTTTTAAAAAGTTGAATTAGATCCACCGGTTGAACCGGAAATTAAAGGTTCATTTTTATTTATTTATGACAATTTTTTTTTTATATTTTGGTTCATTTATACTTATTTAAATATATATTTTTATTAATTTTTTAAATAATTTTTAGAAAAATCATTTTAAGAGATTAAATCAAAGTTCAATTAACTTAGCTTTTAATTTGATATTTTAAATTTTACTATTGTAAATAACATTCAAAAGAACATTACAAGCACAAATATAAATATGAGCAACTATAATATAGAACCAAACCAATACAAAGCAAAACCCTCAAGTTGTGGCTTATTAGTGAGTTTTTATTTTCTCTATGAATAGCCTGCATTCTAATTATATTGTAAAAAAAAAAACAATACAAAGCACAACAGACAAAAAATAAAAAGGACCTATTAAAATCTACCCATGACATACCCACATGGTGAGATTAGAGACCAACATATCACAATTGCATACAATGGGACTCAAACTTAGATACTTACAACATGTTTGGTTGAGGGAAGTATGAATGCATTATAGCCCAATTCAGCAGGCCCACTACCAAACGATTGTTTGGTTGACCATAATTACCTATTACGGCCTATTGAATATGAGCTTATTCAAAGAAGGGAGTATAGCTATTCCTTGCCCTCCCGATTAAATTGGTGATTCAAGGCATATGGAGCAAGTAATTAGCCCTAAATGTTTCAATTTTACCCTCACCATTTTGAAACCTTCCTCACTCAACCTGACATCCCCTCTCACCCAGCTTCCATGGCTTGCTTTCTTCTTCTTTTTTTCTTCCATAAAAGCATAGATTTCTTTTCCTTTCTTTTCGCACCACTATTTTTGTTCCAAGGGAAGTAATAAAAGAAGATGGAGAATAAATGAACGATGATTGATCTTAGAGGAGCCCCAACCTAATGGCAGATATGTCCGTTACAACATCTTAGGTAACATCTTCGAAGTCTTTTTCAATTATGTTCCTACTATTCATGTAACACTCTATACCCGACCCAGTCCACAAGTTCGGGTATCGAATGTCACGAACCATGCATAACTTGACCAAATCTTTGATTGTCCTATTTAAGTATTTAGTTTCTTATTTTACAAAATTAAACTTCACTCATAAACTACTTTGAACAAACTTTCGAACTCTTACAATTTTACAATGATGAATTTTCTGACATTATTTGTCGTTCTAATTTAAGGCCGATAGAATATTTATTTTGCATATTTTACGTACTCAAATCAACTTGTTCTTGAATTAATTTCTTTTAATTGGTGAATTTTATGTTTAAATCTTGTCAGGAATGAAATTCGGATGCTTTAATTCAAAAACAAGCAGAAAAGGATTAAATTGAAGGATGAGCAATTGAAGTGGGGGCGAATCAGAAATTTGGAGACATTTAGGGACTGACTAAATTTTTGACTTTGTAAAATCTAAAATTAGAAAAGAAATCTGATATTTATTTTATGTAATTAGTGGGTAGGTGGGACTAGCCTAACTTTAGCATATGGTTTATGTATAAATAGGCGGCATGGTGGACTTGAAAAAATACACATTGATTTTCCTGACAATTGAATAGAAAAAAGTCAATTCATTTTCTGTAACGACTCGATAGTTACGGGGGTAATCAAAAAGTGTACTTTCGGGTTTTCATTTTCGTAAAATGGATTCGTAAATATTTATTAAAAATATTTACGAAGTTAGTTCTGTGGTTAATTAGGTTTTGGTTAGGTGAATTAGCTTGAATTATGAGTAATTAGGCATAAGGACTAAATTGCATAAAGGGTAAAAGTTTAATTATAGACTAGAGAGAAAGTTGAGGACTAAATAAGTAATTAAACCTAATTTTGACAAGTGTTTGGTAATGCACATGGCATGTGTAATATTTACATACATTATTTGTAATAATTATATATTTTCTTATTATTTAAGTAATTATTATATTATTATAATTAAAATATAAAGTAAATAAATAAATGAAATGAAATAGAAAGAAGCAAAAAAAAAAAAAATTGAAACGAACAAAGAAGAAAAGGAAGAAAGAAAAAGAAGGAGAAAATTAGGGTTTCAAGGATTCAAGCTCAAATTGGTTAGTCAATTAGTCCATTTTCTTATAATTTTTATGTTTTTAGAATCCTAGTATTAAATACTACTTAACCTATGTTGAAATTTTAGAAAATATTGAATTTTTAGATGTTGTTCATGTTGGATAATTTAAGTGTTTGGGGTTAAATTGATAGAATTTTAAGTTAGAAATGAAAAAGGGATTGAATTGTAAAATAAATTACAAGTTTTGAGTAATAGGGACTAAATTGTGAAAATTTTGAAATTTAGGGATTTAAGTGAAATTAGAGAGTTGAAATTAGTCTAAAGTGGAAATTGAATGAAAATATGGAATTAGTTTGGAGAAATAAAGTTAGTCTCGGTTTAGGGACTAAATTGAAATTTAGGCAAAAGTTGAATATAAATTGAAATATTCAATGTGAAATTGTATTGTATTGATGAATTTCAATTGTTTCAATTCCGTAGCTAGCATTGTGCCAGAAACTTCGGCTAAGAAGGGAAAAGAAAAAGTCAACGAGGAGTAGCTCAAAAATTACAGTTTGTATTTCTATAATCTGAATTTAATTATTAAAATTATTGTACTTCAATTTCTTGTATATGGTAAGTATGGAAGGTGATAATTATTGTGTTTACAATTAAGATGGATTGATTTGATGTGTGATGAAATTGATATGAATATGTGATTATTGTGGAAATTGAACATTGGATATTGTTATACTTGAAAAGTGAATTGAAACCCTATTAACTATATCGGGCTGAGTCGGATGTAGTTGGCATGCCATAGGATTGAAAGAGTTCAGGTATACTTCGACTTCGAGTCGATGAGACACTAGGTGTCAATTTAATTCTTCGGATAAATTCGATGAGGTACTGGGTACCAACTTACTTCAGCATGGCCGATGAGACACTAGGTGTCAATCTATTACTTCGATTTATCCGATGAGGCACTGAGTGCCAAATTGGTGTGTTTTGGTTAGATCCGTATATTCGTCTGAGTCCGAGTCATGTTAATAGGGGTTATTGAAATAAACAGTGTTATGATTGATATTGAATGGTGAAATAAGATATGAATAAAGACACATGAATCGAGTATTTGTGAATTGAATATGAATAATTGATATTATGGTTCAAGTAATATGTGTTGATATTGTGAAAAGCTATCTGGGATAGCATTTGATAAGAATTGAATGAATTATAAATGTTATGTCTATAAATTGATTAGTCGTATGATTAAGGTTTTGTATGATTTAATGTATATGTTTATTTATTTTACTTTAAAGTATTCGGAATATAGAAATACCATTGAGTTTATAATCAGCGTACGGTTTGTTTTCCATGCGCAGGTTAGGTTAAAGTCAGACTGACGATTCAGCATCCATCAGAGATCCCAAACTCAAACCTGATGAAGTATGTTTCTTTTTGGTATTGGCATGTACCTAGGATGTCTTAAGTTGTCATTTTGGAAAAATGAATGTAACTGATGATATAAAATGATATTGGTTACTTATATAAATGAATATATGTGTTATGTTGAGGTTTAATATGGAATGTTCAAGTTTATGTATAAATAAGTATGAAATAGGCAAAAAATTTGGGTGAAATGGTATGAAAATTTGAATTATCTTGAATGGTGTTTTTAATGGATTGTTTAGGTAATAAATGTGAAATACCTATGAGTATACATTGGATAGGTCATTAGATTGATAGTTTTGACATGTTTTAGATGTATTTGAATGAGTTTTGAATTGGTTGAATAAATGGTTTTTGAGTTGCTTGGTGTTCAAGATTGGAGGGTATGGAAAACTTGATGTATAAGGTTCATTTTGAGTCCACATGGCCAGACACATAGGTGTGTGACTAGACCATGTGAGACATACGGCTAACACTTGGGCGTGTGGTTTGGCCATGTGTCCCTTGCAACTTTAAAATTTCAAAACAAAATGCTCAGGTAATTTCACACGGGCAGAGACATGGGCATGCGTCTTAGCCGTGTGAGGCACACTGCCTAGCATATGGGCGTGTGGCTGGCCGTGTGACCTAAGTCAGAGAGTTATACGAGGTCAAACACGGCTTGAGGAACAGGCATGTTTAATGGCTACACGGTCGTGTCCCTTGACCACATGGGCGTGTGACCCTGCACCTAGGAAAAATTTTGAAATTTCATGAAAAATTTCTAAAGTATCCGATTTAGTCTCGATTTGTTTTTAACATATATTTTGGGCCTTGAAGGTTTATTAGAGGGACAATATGATTAAATTATGATGTGTATGTTAAATGATTATGTAAATGTTCGTATTTGATCTGAAAAGTTCAAAAATACTCTGTAACCCTGTTTCGGTGACGGATAAAAGTTAGAAGGTGTTACATTTTGTTTCTTACTTTGCGTGAAAAAGTGCAGGCATTCTGCCAACTTTTGTTTCCATTTCAATATTTTGGCTTAATTGTTTCCCAAACCCTTCCCCTTTCACCTACCACAATTTTCATTGAAGTCCACTTCTATAACCAACCAAAGCATGATTAATTTCATGCTTCACTAAGTTCATGGTTATATTCTAATGGAGATAAAGAAGGGAGCCACTTTTCTCTGGTAAAGATTATATTCATCAGTTGGGGCTTATTGCTCAGGTATTCATCCTTTGGTTTTTACTCAACCCTAAACCCAATTCTTTAGTTTCCTAGAAGAGTACTGAATATTTTATAATCACCATTTTTAGGTATTGTTACAATGAAAGATTGAAGCAGGTTGTAATTTTTTAGTGGACATTGAATGCATGAAGATAAAACATGTTTAGATAATTATCCTCACTTTCTGATTATTTCATAAAATAACTACTAGGGTCGCCAGAAGATTCGAATCTCGGATTCCTTAGGAGCTACAATGCTCGAAAGTATGTTAAGCAGCTTACTTATTTTTCTAAGTAACATTTTGCTAAAAAGTTCCCAGACGTATCTTCTGTGGCAATTGACCTTGCAGAAAAATGCTGGTCTTCAATCCAAGCAAGCGTATCACTGGTAAATTTGGCAAGGGAATTTACAATGTTTTTTTCTTCTCGGTTTCTTTGTTCATTTTTCTTACAAGAAACATCTGTTCTGTATGATGCATGTAAAGTTGAGGAAGCGTTGAATCACCTATATTTGTGAAGTCTTCATATTGGTATTACTTCTTTAACAATATTTTTTATTTTGATAGTAGTACTCTCTAACAATACTAGTAAACAAGAGAAATTTTGATATAGAAGCTTTGTAAATCTAGGCTTTTGGAAAGTTTTTAGGAAAACTAAAATGGATGATATGAAAGAGGAGATTAAGTAAAGCTCTTGGTAAATTTTGGATAAATTCATATCGGTGGCTGACGATGGTGGAAGGCAGTAGCAACGACGGTTGTCTATTAGATTTTGGAAAAATGTTGGAGAGGAAGATGAATTTGGGAGGAGAGAGGGGACTAACAAAGATGGAGAAAATGGTGAAAATAAAATATATATTTTAATATAATTAAATATAAAATATTATTTCTAAATTTTAGAAAATATAAAAAAAAATAAAGCATTTTTAACATTTTAATATAAAAATAAAAAATCTTATAATATAATTTAATATAAAATATTATTTAAATATTTTATATTTAAATATTATTCTTTTGATAGAAAATATTAATTTTTAATATTAAATTGATGTGAAAAATAAATTAAAATATTAGATGGCATATTTGTCATTCGAGTATATTTTTTTGCTATTACATATTTATTCCTCTCAACCAAACAGATGAATACTATTACAATACTCATTCTATTCCATCCAAACAAACCACTATTATGTCTATTCAATTTCATTACAGTCTTATTTCATTCTTATAGAATGAATATTCCATTATAACTTTATTCTATTCTAGTGAACCAAACGTGTTGTTAAGAACTTTGAGTCTGCCATACCCAAACCAACAACGTGAGTGCCTCATTAAAACCTTAATTTGATTCTTCCAACATTGGTTAAATGTACTAGATTAAAGTTGTACTTTTTCCCCTTTTTTATAATATAATAAAAATATCTTTTAGGTATGTTTTACATTTATACATAAAAATTAGTTTACTTAAAATTTATGACTATTTCTCTTAAAAATATCTATTAGATTATAAATATGTATTTTTTTTGTCATGTGACACCGACAAAAGTAGATTTGTCGCCTATGCTAAATAGTAGATGACTGATGGACATTTTGATCAAAGGCTCCCAAAAAGGTCAAAATGTGGACTCGGTCTCGACGGTTTACTAACTACGTGAGGTGAATCAAATTTTTAAAGTTCAAATTCTGTTATTAGTCTTCGTATTTTGTGTAAGTTATGGATTTAGTACCTATACTTTAATTTGGTCATTTTCAGTCCTTATACTTTTAGAATTTGAAAATTTTAGTTCTAATCAAATGATAACTATAAATTCATTAAGTTCTGTTATTTTTAAAATTTGACGTGACAAACATATTATTATATGTGTAATGCGCTGTTACTCACAAAAATCAATTAATAGATTTAATGATTCTTATTCGCATTAAGACTAAAATTTTGAAATTAAAAAAAATATAACCACTAAGAATTGTCCAATTGGTGAACATGGACTAAATCTATAACTTTATGCATAATACAACACTAATAACATAATTTAACCAAACAGATTTAGCTATTAAAATTTTAAAAATTAAAAAGTATCAAATTAAATATAAATACTAAATCCACAAATTTACGAGATGTAGCATAATTTGACTTTTAAATTATAGCTGCCGACGACGAATATATTCAATTTGTGTTTTATCTTTTTGATGGATTATGTGTGTGCTTCCCAAAAATACCCCTAATAATAACATTGCATTTCAAAATGAAATCAAAATCAGTAAACAGAGCTATTATTTTATAGTCAAAACAATTAATTAAATCTTCCTCAGTCAAAGCTAAGAAAATTAATATAAAATATTTAGAGATTTTATTTGTGACAATTAAGGTTCAACATCTACCAAAAGGGTTAACCAAGTTTCATCATAATTAATTATCAACTTATTAACTCAACTATAAATTTAAATTGGATGACACGTTATACCTTACTCGAACAAGGATACGTAGCAAGTCAGAAGCTCATTCTGACAGTAAATCAATTAGTTATCAATTCGAAGGTCACCCCAAATTTTATCTCTCATCCTAATCATTTGGATAAACGGGAACCACTTATTGCTCCGGGCCTCTAACCTTCTATTAAGAATGTGATATCGTTGGCAAGATTTGTACTGTTGTATTAGAATGAATGGCAAGATTTGTCCCATTACAAACATCTTCATCCCGTCGAAGGCATCTACCCCACTCGTTCTGTAATGATGGTTAGATGCCAAGTTTAGCACATTAACACCATTTTTCACAAGACTCCCGCCTATAAAAATCCCCAATAATGAAAAAGAAAGGATCGACTCTCCAGGCATATAAACCTATACTCTATCAACTTAGCCTTCATACTCTCTTCACTCTCACTTTCTGTAACCTCTATCTCTTCACCTCGACTGCGTAAACTGACCTCTGTAACCACTGCCATACTTTCCTCGATATTTCCTCCTTGTTCTTGTTGTTACCATTGAATCAACAACATACATCTTTTATATATATTGGTCAAATTTTGTTTCTTAATCCTTTTAATATAATCAAATTTGGAATTAAGTACTTTAATGTGAGATAATTTAATCATTTCTATTGATGTTTTTTAAAATGTCACATCAATACTTTAATCCAAATAAATTAACTATGTACACTATTTAAACTAATTAATAATATTAATTTATCTAAAAAGTAAATGATATTATAAAAATAAACATATCAAATTATGTTATATTAAAGTATAGAAATTAAATCACAAATTTGAGATAATAGAAAGATCAAAATTATATTTTGACATAAAATATAAGAAAAAGGTATAATAATAATAATGTAAGAAAACTAATTTATCAATTATTTTATTAAAAGTTGGAGGGATAAATTTGTCCAAGTTTGACAACAAGAGAGGCATTTGCCACTATACCAATAACTAATTAAGGCTAGTTAAATCAATCTGATCAAGATTCTTCGTTTGATTATTGGTTTAATAATAATTAAATATATATAATTGGTACTGCCATTTTTTGTCTCGACCTCTAACTTTTTTTTTTTATCAATTCTGAGTAGTTCACTTAAAAAGTTGTTCAACCTCTATGTTTAGATTGTCCAAGTTTGACAATGAGAAAAGCATTCGTCATTATGCCAATAGCTAATTGAGGCCAATGTTTTAATAACTAAATTGATAATTGAATCAATCAGATCAAGATTCTTTATTTGATCGTCGGTCTAATAATAATTAAAAAAATAATAATAAACATTAATATATATAAATGCTACCTCCATTTTTTGTCTTGATTTTTGACTTTTTTTTTTTACTTATTTATCAATTTCGAGTAGTTTACTTAAAAGGTTATTCAATCCCTATGTCCAAATTGATATACTAACTAATTTTTTATCCAACTAGTTTGATTCTATTCAAATAAGATATATATAGATTTTCTAAAATAAGAAAAAAAACCATTTTAGTTATTTAATAAATGAATTAAATAATTATCGGTCCACATTATGCATGGAATATAAATTATTAATTTTAGTCGAGCGAGTAAAAAAAAAAAAAGGGGGGGGAGAAATTCATAGACGATGGAAAAAAAAGCAGCAGAAAAATAACGCGCAGAGAAAATAGTGATTGAAAAGGCATTTTTGTTTTCCTTTAACTCTCGTCCTCAAGTTTTATACCTTTTAAAACCCTTACAAAAGCCTTTAATTCCCTCTCTATCCCTTCAATTTCATTGATCCTCCGACTTCCCAGAAAGCTTTAAAACTTTTCTTTTGAGCAAATTGTAATTTTCATTTATTTATTTCATTTTGGGTTGAGATTTAATTATAGAATGTCAAACTCGGGCGGCTTCGCGGTGACTCGAACTCACACGGAGGACCGATTCTACAACCCGCCGGCGGTGAGGCGGCAACTGCAGTTATTACAACAACAGCAGTTGGAGAGGCAGCAGCAGCAGCAGCTACACAGAACGTTGCAGAAGGAGCTACGGAGACCTTTAAAAGATGAGAGCCGAGTCAACTCGGTCGATTCACTGGCTGAGTCACGGACGGATTTGGACGAATCTACATTGTCCGCGGCGCAGTCATCGCCGGAGGTTGCTAGTTTGACCAATTTGGATCGGCTCATGGAATCGGTCACTCCTCTTGTTCCGGCTCAGTGCTTCTCTGAGGTATTCTTAAAAAAGAAGGGAAGTTTGTCACTAAATATGAGTACTGAATATTATATTTTGAGTTTTGTTTAGCTCTGTTTGGTAGCTGAGAAAAAAAAAGCGCAAAGCAAAGTCTTGGAGAGTTAATTAATACTGTGTTTTTTTTTAGGGCCTACCTGAGATTAAGCTGAGATAGCAGATAGTGTGATAGAAATAATTTTCAATTATTTTTTAAGAAATCCAATGATTAGTTTATTAGAAATTCCAACTTGTAGAGAACATCCATACTTACTGCTAATTAATGGTGTAGGGTCTTAGCTTTATAATGACTTGCATTCTTGTGGTCCTAAAGATTTAAAATTAATCTTGTTTCGAACAACATTGTTGAGTATTGTTCTTGGAAATAAAAGAATCATTGGTTTTCTCAGCTACTTTTTTATTTCATTAATGATCAAAAGCTGAGTAGCTTAATTGGCAATGCTTATTTTCTTTGAAGGAAATTTCCTCATACCCTGTTGTTTTTTTATATTTGAAGGCAAAAATGAGGGGATGGAGAACTCATGAAGTAAATCTACGCCCGTATTTTTGTCTCGGTGACCTATGGGAATGTTTTAGTGAGTGGAGTGTATATGGAGTTGGAGTGCCGCTATTGTTGAATGGGAGCGATTCCGTTAAGCAATACTACGTTCCTTCCTTGTCAGGCATACAGTTGTTTGTAGATCAACATAGGCCTAGGTAAGCTTCTTATGCTTCCTCTTGATATTGCGATGATGTAATTACTTGAATTCATTGTTGATATATGTAAACTTTCCCTTATTGTCTGGCAGCAAGAAACCTTGAATGCCATCTTTAAACAGCCTGATTGTTTTAAGCATGCTTGGCTGGCTTTCCTGCATTAGACGCATCTATTTAATTTGAGGAATAATCCGTAAGGATTCTGTATGTTAATTTGAAATGATCTCTAGTTACCTTGTCTTTGACAAGGGAATATGCTTCTCATACTTGTTTTCTAGTGAATCTTGAAAGTTTGTACTTTTATTCACTTGAAATAATGGTTGATGTTTTATGACAAATCTGGCCTCAACAAAGACCACAGGCCTGTTTTCCTCTCACCCTTCCTCTGACATTATTGATAGACATGATTATTGCCTTTCTCCTTAAGTGATTTATATCCAGCTGCTTCCAGGCACTATTTCTTTCAATAAGGAATACCAGATTGTTAAATCTAATTCAAGGCATTGGCTCACCAGTTTGCAACTTAAGAGCTATACACGTGATATTAGATAATATGTATAAATATACTGTGAAGCTTTTGAGTTGCCTTCCTGTTAATTTTGCAAACCTGACTATGTATTGAACTATCAGGAGGGCTAGTGAGGATAGTGATGTCGAGTCTTCAAGAGAAACTAGTAGTGCTGGAAGTAGTGACTGTGAAACAGACAGGAGACTGAAAGGCGGTGTTGTTGGAGCATGGGAGAAGCACAACTCCCAGGGGACCAATAAACCTCCTACGAGTTCATTTAGTGATGAAATGGAGGTTGGCAAATCACCTGGCCATTTGGTTTTTGAATACTTTGAACAAGAACAGCCACATCACCGGAAACCTTTATATGACAAGGCAAGTTCATGTTAGGTGGTGATGTAGAATGTTAAGTTAATGTTTGTTGCCCTGACTTAGATGCTTGTGGCACTTATTTTTCTGACCCAACAGGTTTCAAGTCTGGCATCTCAATTTCCAGACATCAGGATATACAGGAGCTGTGATTTATTACCTGCAAGTTGGATCTCAGTGGCTTGGTAGGACATCTTATACTTCTAAGGATTGACCACGTCTCTATTCTTTTAAACTTACCGTGAATGAGTTTTCGGTTATTCGATTTTGGTTAGGTACCCAATATACAGAATACCTATGGGTCCAACCCTACAAAATCTGGATGCATCATTCTTGACCTTCCATTCTTTGTCGACACATTCTCAAAGTACATTCCTTTCCCTCTCATTTACAATCATGAGCAGGTTACATTATGTGCCGTGATGTGTTAACAATATTATTTGTTTTTACAGCAGTTACAGGTAAAAATCAACTCCATTCTCCTGCTTCTAGCAGCAGGAAAGTATGTGGCTTTGATGCATCTTCACAGATCTCTCTACCTGTTTTCGGTTTAGCATCCTATAAGTTGAGAGGCTCGATTTTGACTTCCAATTGTTCCCAAGAATGGCAGCAAGCAAGCTCTCTGTTACATGCTGCTGATAATTGGCTGCATGGTTTACGAGTCCATCTTCCCGATTTCCAGTTTTTTGTATCGCATAACTCAAAACGGTGATTACAAAGGTACCTTAATTTTTGTAACTGCTCTTTCGATTAGTCGGGGGAGCCACAAAGGATCGGTTGGAAATGATATTTGGTGAAAAATTAGAGTTTGCTTAGAAGCCTGCTACAAAACAGCTAGTTTTTCAGCCTGGTCATGGTCATTTTTATTATGATTCCCTCATTTGGCAGCAGTGTGTAGAACAAAGTGCTTGTGATTTTCAGTGAAGCAAAGTAAGGGAATGGAGGTCAGATTTTGCAACTAGATTGCATTAACTGAAATTGGAAATGGTGGATTTAATTTCGAAGGTAACCGTTTTGCCATGTTTGCAGAGTCCTAGAGACTATGATCTGCTAACCGGAAGGCGGATGTGTTCTCATGTATACCGAGTCCAAGAAACTAGGATCAGCTACCCGGAATTTATATCCCCACTCAATTATTTTGTCGTCCGTCACCGGTTCGAGTTCTATGATGCTTGTGAAAACATATTTGTAGTGCCAATGTTTTATAGACAAGAAAAAGAAAAAAGAAAAAAAGGCCTGTGGTCTAGAACTTTTTAAAAATTGTAATTCAGATTTTATCTTTATATTTTAATTGCACCATTCGTTTTAGAAAAAACTCGACTTTTATTTTAAAGGTAATAACGAATGTTATAAATTTGGATTTATCCATAAAATAGATATTAAACTAAGTTAAGATAAATAAAATTTTACATTTTAATATGGTACAGGGTACCGACTGTTCAACATAGCTGTTCCTGTGGTGGCAGCCAATAACGCAAATCTTATTGTGAGCACAAAGTACATGTTTAAACTGAATTAGAATAGGCTAAGTAGATAGATGTTACCAATTGATTTAATCAACTTTTAATATAATATATAATTTTTTTAATCCATCACTCGATTCAAATAAGTTGCTTGAAACCTTTTAATTGCTATTCGGAATTTTTCAACTTCACACGGCTGGGGTTTCCAATATATGAACTCAAGGTTTAAGACACACCCCAAAATTTAAAAGAGGGAAACCATGCGTCGTTTTTGTTTTTGTTTCTAACGAAATCAGACATTACATGAAAAAGATAAATAATCCCTTCTCAAAACTGATATTGGTGGTTCTTTATGATCAGAAACCACAACTACCCACTAAAGTGAAAACAAAGACAAACATATATGTATATCATATATATATATATATATATAAAGAAAAATAAACTCACCCTTGCTGTGAAAGAATTTTAATTACCGTATGGAGAAGTAAAATAAGTATTTAAACGGTTTTACCAGACACTCTCTCCTCGAACGATTTTACCATGATGGTGTGTCATTCACCCGTCTTTATTGAGATGACTTCTTAAGCACACACTTTGGCATCACTTCAACTGTATGTGAATACCGAAACCAAACACCAAGATAAAATACCCGACCTACTACTCCAACCATGCGTCCTGCAAATTCGTAACTGTGTTAGGACATCTTCTAACCAAGACAAGAAACATGATGGTTGTCGGATAACATGCAACTCACTAAGAAATTAGGCTCTGCAATAACCTAATCGTTAAATAAATAAGGTATTTTCTTGCGTATTAAACTTTACAAGAACCATCAAGAGGACTCAAATAAGATCTCAGAGCATGGCCATATATAATAAGGGTGTAAATGAAACACTGGCGCTTGCAAGCTACTTGCATTTGACTCAAAAAAAACTTAAACTGGATTCAGTAATTATCGAGCTGAGCTCAAGCTTAGTAATATTCTGCTCAAAACAGCTCATGTACCTTGAATATTACAAGCTTAATCAAGCTACTTATCTCAAGCTGAGCTCAAGCTTGATCAAACATCTATTTTTAAGCTTGACCCAAGTTTCAAATCAAGCTCAGCTTGGATCAATTACACCCCTAGCCGTATAATCTCTCATACATTTATGGAAACATTTATCACATCCTAGTGTCAGGTTTATGAGAAACGCTACTTGCCTAACAGACTGAGTGGATTGTTTGGGAAAGGTAATCAGACATATATTCAAATGCGTACCTTCAACTGAAATTGAATCCACCAGAAGGAACAGGAAGTTGATTGCCTCCGAATTGGAACCCAGATTGTGAAGCATCACCAGGGGGTAATGGCTCATCTTCTTCTTCCACCCAATATGTTTCAAGAATCTTTACCGCCTTCTCATAGATTTCATTGTTGTCATGACTCTGGAGGTTTTCAATCTTTTCCAACCCCTCAGCATCATCAATTAACTGGGCATAGAGATTGACCTCTCCGGTGTGACCCAAATTTTTCTCAGCTTCCCCAACCTTCAGAATGTTCTCAAGGCCTTCTAAACAAACTGTCACAATTCTTGGGTCTGGACAGTTTAGAAGATCGCACAATGGCTTAATGCAACCTTGGCTCACCAGGAACCTGGCAAACCAAAAACAAAAAATCATTTTACCGGATCTTGTTCTCAAATAGAACCCTAGAGAATGATTAAGGAAAAGAAAATATACTTTATCTGTTCATGGGTGCCACCGGAGGTAGCATTTGAAATTGCCCAAGCAGCTTCTTTCTTGATTTCAAACTCTGCATTTTGAAGTAGATGGACTAGAGGGGCAAAAATGCCAGCGCTGATTACAGCCTGCAAAGGATTTTCAAAATTCATGCAAACTGGGTGAAAAGACTACAGTTGAAAACTAACAAACCATCAACTATAGGTTTGTCATACCTGTATCTGATCTACATTTCCTGCAGTGATGTTTGAGATGGTCCAGCAAGCTTCCTTCTTGATACTCTTTTTATAGTTACTTGTCAACAGGTTCAGAAGGCATGGAAGGGCTTGGTGGTTTATAATACACTGAAAGGGGAATATAATGAAGCATCACAATTCTGAAGAAGCACAAGGCAACCTAAAGTAGTGACAGAAGCACAAAAATTGCATTCCAAAGAAAAGCACAAGAAATTGTCCAAACAACTGACAATTCTGTCTAATCCAAATGTAGCTTAAGGCATAAACCGATTCACCTCATAATATGCCAATTAACCAAGACCAAGAGTACATTAATCATATGTCAATCAAGAAGCTAAACACAAAATATGATAGAATCATGGAAGATGTGCAATTTATTTCAGTCTACACTCATTACATGCATCAAGTCTTTTTGGCTCTATATGCATGTCAAATGTTAATTGAAATGCAAAAGTCAATCTTCAGTAATAAAAGCCCGGTTTTAAGTTTTCTAGAAAAATTCTTTAAAATAAAATCTAATGAACAAAACAATGCTAAAGTCAAAGTTCTGAACTCAAAAAAGGGTCGGAAATATCTAGCTAGCCAACCTGAGTAAAGGACCAACGAATTCTACATTGACATGTATAGACATTCTGTCAAACTAATGCTAATAAAAAGATAGAACTGTCAATTTTGAAGAATTATGATCAAGTCAGAATTCATTATTGAATGTTGTGTAAAGTCACAAAACAAATTTGAAGAGGAAGAAATAACAGTAAGGAAAGTAACAAATCTGCCAAAAAAGAAATCCACACCTGAGTCTGCATATCATCCCCTGTAACAATATTTCCAACAGTGCGAAGTGCAGGAATTAGGACAGTTGGGGATGGATGACTGACAACAAGGGGAAAAATGTGTAAGAAGATATTCAAAACAACTAGAAATCAAAAAGCAACTGCTAGGGGAGAAAATAAGGAAGAAAATACATTGAATCAGAAATAATTTTGAGAAAAGGGAAAGAAATGAAGCACTTACAGCAAAAGCTCAACAAGTCGGGGGCAGACACCTGAATCAATAACAGCTTGGATTTTATCATTTGTACCATCTGAGAGATAAGATAGGGCCCAGCATGCATCTGTAAGGACTTCCTCATCATTTGAATGAATAAGGCGTTCAAGAGTCGGTAAAGCTGGTCTTGTCTGCTTATTAAATTTCAAAAGCACCATGTATTAGCAAAAGAGTCATAACAACTCCAACATTTGTGTTAAAAAAAAAAAGTCAAACCTGCTCAAATGAAGGCTGTGGCTTGCCCCGGCAAAAGTTGGATAAAGTCCAAGTAGCATTTCGCAACATAGAGAGCTTTGCATGATCATTGAATTGTGCCAACAGTGGCATCAATGCCCCATGGCCAAGGACCAGGTCGCGACACTTAGGAGAGTCTCCAGCAACATTTCCTAATGCCCAAACAGCCTATAATTCCAAACGAATGACACCCCATATGAGAAATGCAAATAAACTGTACAAATGAACAAAGATCACTTGCAATCTGCAATACATACCTGTTCACGAACATCATCAGTTGGAGAACCTAGGAGTTTAACAAATATAGGGACAGCTCCATGATCAATCACAACCCTGGTGTTATCTGATGTCCCTGAAGCAATATTTGTGAGAGCCCAAGCTGCCTCAAACTACAACCCAAAAGAACAAACAAAAATACTTAAAAAGATGAAGCAATCACAACAATAAGAAAGAGACCGAGAAAATCTAAATAACCTGAAGCTGCGGAAAGTCATCCCTTGCAAGGAACTCAACAAAGCGAGGAATAACACCTGACTGTACAACTTCGTTGATCGGAGGACTACGTTCTGCAGATAAAATAAGAATAAGAAATAACATCAAATTTACAGAGCTAAAAACAAATTGTATCAATCAAGAACAACAAAACAATTTATCAACCTATTGATAGCAGCTTTCTGAATTGAGTTGTTGCTTCAAGCTGCATATTCCTGTCATCTGACCAAACACCCGCAACCATGGCGGGAAGACTTTCTAACTGCAATTACATTATAAACGCACCAAAATCATGTTAAATTCAATAGTAAATAAATACATAAAATCAAATTTTGTTCTTTATTGAGCCTTACTAAAATTAGTAAATTAAACAAGTATTTAACTTCATTTAATTAAGATAAGTTTGAGCTACCTCCTAATGACCAGTTTATAAATAAATATATAAATTAACCAATCGGGATAAATCAATTGCCAATCAACTCAATGCAGAAATTCATGCATAAAAACTTAACCCTAGTTATCATTCATGATCCGACGGATCAAAATCAATTAATCAGAAGACAATACCTTTTTCTCGGACCCGGCGGCGGAAGAGAGCAGCTGCTGTTGCTGCGGCTGTTGTTGTTGAGAGAGAAGCCCTTCGCGGCGTTTCTTAAGAAGGTTTTCTTCTCTCTTGTTCTTTCGGATCTCGACCATGTTGTCTTCTCTCCTCCGTCGGCCTTCCTCCGCATCAACCGCCACCTTGTACCTGTTCCGACGGACCTCCGCCCTCGCGTTCGGTCTTAGAGACATCGCCTATTCTTTATTTTTATTTTTTTTACTTTCAATCTGAATCGCCGATTAATTCACAGTCGATGTACGATTTCTGGGAGAGTCGATTGGTTGTTTGAGAAAATGATAGAGCGGGGAGGGGCCGATTAGAGAGTGATATGGTTTATAGAGGATTTCCATTTTTAAATAATTAGTTTGAAATTATTTATTATTTTTGTGGTGCAATTTGGGCTTTGATGTTGTGTTAATAACAACGGTGCCACTGATTTTGAATTTGAAAGTTTTGGATCCTCTAACGTACCCATGCCGTTATTGAATCCAGCTCATTTTTGCATATTTGAAATTTACTTTCTTTATTTTTGTTCTTACATATTCAGTCTTTCTAATTTTTTTAATTCTTAAATTTGGATCTAATTGTTAACATCATTTATTTTTGTATTGTTAAATTCATTTATGTAATAAAATATTGTAATAAACTTAAATTTAATAGAATAATTTTAACCATTTTAACAATTAGATTTATATTTTTAAATCTAAAAAGTAAATATACTAAATTCCTTAAAATAAAAAAAACTAAATTTTAAATATAAAAAATACATGAGCTAGTATATTTTGGGCTAAATTAGGCAATTACATCATTTTTTTTAATTAGGCTTATATGCCCCTTTTTTTAAAAATTTAGGGATATAAGCCGTTTTTGGAGAGAGAAACGGAAAGAGCACTCAGCTAAACACCCTTTATCTCAACGTTCAAATGACCGTTGGCCTAGTAATGGTAAAAAAATTTTAAAGGGCCAACGGTCAAATTTTTTTACCTATAAATACCCCCTTAAAATAATTTTTTTCACTCACACCCTATTCTTTCAATTCTTTTTAATCTCCTAACTCTCTTAACTTTCTTAGTTTTCTCAAGTTCTTGTTCAAAATTTTTCAATATTCTCGTTTAAAAATATTAGTTTTTTAATTATTTCGTATTTTATTCGTTCAGATTAAGTTTTCACGAACAACAACTTCCCTAATTCGTTTCAACGACAAGCACATTTCCGCCGCTCAAGCGGTAATGGTAAGAAGAAAATTTATTTTTTGTTATTTTCAATTAAGTTAAATTTAAATTGTTTTTTATAAATTAAATTTTTTTTGTCGTTATAAATAGGTAGATGATCATGTTTTGGAGGCATTCATACATAATTTGACAAAGCCTCTGATCATTGAAATTCGTGGTTACTTGCAAGAAGCGGGATTTTTGCATGCATCTCGTTGCTTGAGGGTTGCAAACTCCATCCTAAACCCATCAGCGCGTTGGTGGAAAGATAGAGGCCCAAGACACACACTTTCCATCTTCCATGTGACGAGTGTACAATCACACTAGAGGACGCGACGTTACAACTTGGTCTACCGGTGGATGGGTCGGTTGTCATAGGAGCAACGATTGTTCCTGGTAAAAAGGATCTTTGCGTAACATTATTGGGAAGGTCCCAAACAAGTTTGATAGTGGCTGAATATCGATGAATTGGTTGGTGAAAAAAATCTATAAGCTTCCTTTGGATGCGACCAAGGTCGTCAAAGAACAATATGTCCAAGAATTCATCCTTCAGTTAATTGGGGACATTTTAATGCCCGATAAATCTTGAAATTTGGTACACTTAAGGTGGCTACTACACCTAGTACACTTCAAAGAATGTGAAAAACTGAGTAGAGGATCATCCGTGTTGACCATGTTATACCAAGAGTTGTGTTAGGCTACAGAACCAGATAAGATGTCAATCGGTGATTGTCTGCTTTTACTGCAGTCGTGAGTCTGATGGCAGCTACCATTTCTACATCCCCAAGTGAACGACTCATACATGTTTCTTTTGATGACAATGTAAAAACCATCTATTAATAAATACGTAGTTTGTACAGTAAATGTTTTTATTTATCATATTTTTAAACTAACATATCGCTTTTACAGGTGGAACCATGGACCGAGTTATGTGGGATTACCCAAAGAGCTGAAAGATATTAGGCTGTTATTAGATCAACGCTTAGAAGCCGATGTTAGTTACTTATTCTTTCGAACCTATATTAATTACGCAATAACTTGTAAACTAAAATTTCATACATAACATAATTTACAATTATGCATTTCAGTTTGAATGGATGCCATATGTCGACAACGAAATGCATCTCGCCTGAAGTGTTGGCCAATCAAGGTGCGGGATGCAAATGTGTTGTTGAAAGTGTATACGACGGTGGAAATACAAGAATCGAACCGAGTGATGCAATAGTTTGGATGGAGACAATAAAAGCTACAGCCACCGTGAGACTTGAAGAAGCTACACAAGGTGGACATGTAGCGGAAGAATGACAATGATTGACGAGAGATGCACAAGAAGTGAATTGAGGCTTGGGATCGTATGATGGATCTCTTACCCATCTATGAACCATTTTTCTAAGTGGACAAGACGGTTTGTTTAGAGTACTTGTTGTGGTTCAAAGTCGCTAGAAAGTTGTATCTGCTATCAGTAGAGGTAAGGAGTAAGCAACTTCTTCAGAAAAGGCAACAACGACCACCCCAACAGCAACATAGGGCCAAACGCAGTTGTATGGTTGGCTCGTCATTAGCTCCACCCCAAGAAATGCCACATATGTCTACGCAATATCCCAACCAATTCATTCCACTTGTCCTCATTCATTTCACTAACCCTACATTTTTTTCACAAGCAGCGCATTATGCACTACCACCGCATGTGTCTAGTTCTTCTGTTCTCGTAGATACATATTTTAGGCCACAAATGTCCTTCACATTCTACATCCTGATGTCGACCCAAATACCGATGCATGATTGTCACCAATGATGACACTGATGTAGACATCGATGCCCGGGTCAATACCGATGTATTCAAGTTTTTTTGCACCTTACGGTTACAAGTTGATAGTGACACAAACGCCGCTCGTATCATTTTTTTATCGAGGTTGATCATTGGCGCAACCGTCTGTCAGTGGAGTGGAGGATACACGATGAAAGGCTAGGATAACACGACACTCGAGTACGAAGGAAGATGATGAGACAAAGACGAATACGAACATGAAGACCAAGATGAACACGATGACGACGATGGAGATGGATATGAGCAAGAGGGTGGGGGTGAAGGCGATGATGATGAGAACAATGGCAACGAGAAAGTTTATAGGCCCGCATCTTCGGTTGTACCCAAAAATCCTCCTCCCTATATGACATAAATAAAGAAACCATAGATTTTCATTCCAACACTAAATTTGCCTTCGTTACATTTTAAACTGAGTTATGCGTAAGTTAATAATAAAAACAAATTTTGAACACCAAAATAATGGAAGCATCGCATTGAATATATTCTTTTCTTGAAAATAATGCTATCGATGCTGAGGCCCCAAAGTACCCTCAACATAGAATATGTTGCCTTCATATACTCTAAGTTTCTATAGTACTCGCATAACCTTTGTTGATTGTTCTTGTCCAGAATATCCATATTGTTCTGTATTTGGGTGGTATTCGGGCGACCTCTTGGGACACAACGCAAGTTCATGTTCGGCGCCAACTCGAATAGCGCGCTGAACACTAGCGGCATGTACTCTCATCTGGGATGAGTGGGAATTCAAGACTCCATATTCTATGCATGCGTTCTAGACTGTACACATTGTTGATGTAAGAAGTGTACTCAATTTTTAGGTTCTCAAATGCGACAATTACATGTGCGCATGGAATTGAAGAGCTTGAAACCTCCTACAATTGCAAGTCCCTCCTGCTAGGTTGACATGATATGATGCCCCTAACATGTCTTGGTCTAGCCTAGCATGCTTGAAATTCTCGGTTCCAACGCGAGTGGCACACTGCATTCATAGTGTTGGCTCTCATCGTATTTCACCTAATTTCTTTTATTACATCTTCACACTAAGCATGGTTGTCTGCTATCTGTCTAGCATGCGTCGCTGCCTTCTTTGGAAACAACGCAGCCAGGTGAAAGTTTGTTTCTTTTACAATCAAGGTTATCAAGAAATTATGCGTTCCCTTTAGTACGAAATTGATACGCTCTGCTAAGTTTGACGTCATGTGCTCGTACCGTAAACCCTAATCATATGATTGCGTCCACTGTTTGAAAAGTATGTTGGCAAGGTATATCACACCGTAGCTGTTGATGGTGCCCAAATTATTCAACATTTCATTAAAAGGATGTTGGACGAGCTCGTAACTTGTTGAGAAAAGCATACCCATGAATGCAAACAATAAATGAAATAAGGTACAACATGACTGTGCAGGTAGTACCAATTACATACCCATGTTGATGATTACATCTCACTCACTTTTCAAAGGTCATTTGTATGGTAGTTGGATCTGACATGTCGTAAGCAGTACCTATGATGGGTACGATCCAAAAGGCTACCTTGCCGTTCAATCGCGGATAGAATTTTGATTCCTCTGTCTGATATGACACATATGTTTTGTAACACTCCAAACCCATATCCGTCGTCGAAACAGGGTTTCAGAGCATTACTAGAATTTACGAATCACCTAAAAAAATTTCAATTAAATACTTATCGATTCAATGCATCATATAAATAAATAAATATATTATCATTCAATCAACAGCTTGGCACTTGTATAAGCATCAAACAGCAACATTGTTAGTATACTAGTACATATTTCATATAAATTCAACATTGATATACTTATTTTCTCGACATGTCACACTTGAGTTTAATAATTGTCTTTACTTATATAATTTCCTTATATCAACATATCAAAGATAGTCATATATGTACATGTCACGAGACATATTATTTGCTTACTGTTTCTTTATAAGCATATATCATTCATTTCGTTATATCAATATTTCATGCACCATAATTTCCATATATCTTATGTATATTTATTTCGGTAATAGTTCATATTAAAATTAACATAAATTAAATTCCATGTACCTATACTTATTTCATTTATCTATCTTTCTAATTATTTCATTCAACTATTTTGTACATATATTTCCATATGACCAATTCTTGTAAACATTTCACAAAACCATTTCCTATAATCATTCTTCATCTGATACATATTACCTGAATATCAATTGTTCAACTGATGTCATAGCATCTCCTATCCACGATCTTATTTATCTTCGACATGATGTCATAGTGTCTTTCAACTATAGTCTTACTCATTTTCAGCCAGGTTGCCATGGTATCTTTCAACCATGGTCTTGTTCATTTCATGTTACATTGTCATGGTATCTTTCAACCATGGTCTTATTCATTCTCGTCATGTTGCCATGGTATCTTTCAACCATGGTCTTATTCATTCACGTCATGTTGCCATGGTATCTTTCAGCCATGGTATCTTTCAGCAATGGTATCTTTCACATTTCTTATCATGTTGCTATGGTGTCTTTCAATCATGGTCTTACACATTTCATATCATGTTGCCATGGTGTCTTTCAACCATGGTCTTACACATTTCATTTCAGAAAGCACACTCCCGCGAACCTCATCCTTACAAATAGGATTACCACCCAGTGCTAAATCCTGTAATATAAACTCATAGAGTATTGTCGGGATTACTAGTCCAAAGCTAAATCCTCACAACGACAATTACTCTAATGAGCTTGGATCCAATTACCAGTCCGAGGCTAAATTTAGACCCTAGTTCGGATTACCCGTCCGGGCTAAATCCATTTTCCACATATTCTTCGGGAGGACTATATCAAGATAGGATCACCCGTCCGGGCTAGATCCTTTTTACCGTCAATTCCTTTTCAAAGATCCATCGAATTTTCCTTTCATTCAACCGGGATTTCTTCCCCTTTTTATCAAATACGTAAGTATTTCATAAATTTTCATATAATGAACATTCAAATCATATTCATATAAAAAAACATATATTTCAAGCATTTATGAATATAATTCAAGTTACACAAACTTACCTCATTGCTTGTTTGTGTTTATAATTTCATTAATCCGATATCTTTTCTTTTCCATGATCAAGTCTCTTATTTGAGTCGTCTGGATCTCTATAAATAAATTTGATCATCATTTTCATTCATTTCATATTCTAATGTATTTAATTAATGCTCTAGGCAAAATTACCATTTTGCCCCTAAACTTTTATTTAATGACGATTTCATCATTAAGGTTAGGAAAATAAAATTCTTGCAATTTTAATCCTTATTTACAGCTATTATTCTCATGCATATTAATAACAGCCCATGAATTCTATAAAATATCAAAATTTTCCATAATTTCAACACTTTTTAATTTAATCCCTAAAAACATGTTTTTCCCTGATCTTGAACTAAATTCATAATTTCATTCAATTTTGTAATTTAAATAATAAAATAATTCATTTCATGCAATTTGGTCATTTCTGACATTTTTACAAAATTACCCATAATATTTTACTTTTATTCAATTTAGTCCCTGAGCCTAAAACATGCAAATTAGCCATGCCAGATGAATATTCATACATATTTTCCTCCTCCTCCTCTCCATTCCACATCCTTAAACTTATATAATATGCTTATAAGTAACACTATCAATAATTTCACTATTTACTTATATGTATATTCAAAGCTGTCCATTTGAGTCATAGTCACTAAATTATTTATATCTTGAGCTATAGAACTCCAAATTAAGATTCGTTAATTTTTCCTGAAACTAGACTCACACATCTTCTTACCATAAAATTTTTAGGATTTTTGGTTTATCCAATTAGTACATTTTATTCATTAAAGTCACCCCTATTCTGCTATCTGACAGTTCCGATCCTTCTTCACTAAAAATTAATTATCTCCTTGTACAGAATTCAAATGATGTTCTCGTTTATTTCTCTTGAAAATAGACTCATTCAAAATTCTAATCATATAAGTTTAATTCCATAATTATTTTTCTCCATTTTTTTATGATTTTCCAAATTCATAATAGGGGAACCCAAATTCATTCTAACCTTATCTCACAAAATTCATTATATCTCATGATTTACAAATCCATTGCTTACACCATTTCTTCTATGAAAAACTAGACTCAATAAGCTTTAATTTCATTTTTTTTCATCTTATAATTCCATTTATAAAATTTATGGTGATTTTTAAAAGTTAGTTCACTGCTGCTGTCTAATATTGTTTTAGTGCAAGCTGTTTATTACCATTTTTCCCCTAAGCTTTTAATAAATAACAATTTCGTCCCTACTCAATTAGCCTCTCAATTGAGCTGATTTTTCTCAATTAAAAATTTATTCTATCACTTTAAACTACTTTACAAATTTTGGAAATTATAATTTCAGCACTAGAATTTAATTCCAAACCTTTTCACAATTAGGTCCTAAAATCAATTTCCATCAATTTTACTTGATAAAATTATCATATATCAAAATTAAAGCTTCAATTCTATGTTTATTCATCATATTATTTTAGAACTCATCCATAATATCTTTAAAAATTAACTATGACATCAAAAACTAATGAATTAGTAAGTTGGACCCAATTGTAAAAGTCTAAAAACATAGAAATTTCAAGGAGAAAGCAAGAATTGACCTTACATGTAGCTAGAGAATGAAAATCAGCTTGAATCCTCTTCCATGACTGCTTTTTCAGCTGATGAAAATAAAAAAAAATGAAGAGAATTCTAGATATTCCAATTTGGTCCCATTTTTATTTAGTTTATTTTGGCAATTTTCCAATTTTACCCTTATTTCACCCTTTTCCTGATTTTTCTTAGCTATTGCCGCCTAGAATATCACCTTTGGGCTTATTTGCACTTTAGGTCCTTCCTCATTTGAAAATTGAGTTATTTAAGCCTTTTAGCAACTTTTACATCTTTTTCAATTTAGTCCTTTTTATTTAATTAACCACCCAAACGTTAAAATTTTCTGACGAAATTTTAATACTACCTTATTGATACTCCATAAATATTTATAAAAATATTTACGGCTCGATTTATAAATTTGAGATTTCAATAACTATTTTCTTCAATTCCTTGACTTAATAAATCTTTATAAAACACAAATTACTAATTTAAAAATCTCTCAAAAATCAAATTTGGCTCATAATTATTAAATAAATAAATTACGAGCTTATTTTTTTGAATTTAGTGGTCTCGAACCACTATTCTCGACATTATTGAAAGTCAGTTATTACATGTTTGGCTGTGGGCAAATGCGGTGGCGCAATCAACTCATAAAGAAATCCCAGTCGTCTATTATTTCTCCAAGAGTTATTGCAAACGCAATCGATAGTATCCTTCGATTAATGTCTTAAGCAATGACAATTAACAATTGATGCTGATACTTTCTGTACAGCCAGGTGTTGTCAATTTGTACCAATAACTTATGGTGCTGGAAAACTTCTTTGCATTGCTCAAAAGTCCAAAAGAATCAATAGAATACTCTTTTCCCAGGGATAAATTGATCGCCAAAGTACACTGGGTGTGTTTCCAGATCGATTATGAAACCTGGAACGTATCAATCCAACACTTGACACCATTGCCAAAAATAATTATACGAACTGTCCCAACTATGATGCAACTTATGCATAGCCTTCTGTTTTCTAACCCATGCTTTGTAGTATAATAGAGTGTAGCCGAACTGGCTACAAATGTTCGTAATCAACACCGGGATGGGAATTTTAAGACTTACCTTCACCATCAGTAAAATAATGTCAGAAATCATGTCAGAATCTAGCCTGAGATATCTTGGCTTGCACTTATCACAACATAAGTATGTGGACCGGAATACTTCTTTATCGTCTACAGCCCGATCTTCTTTCATAAAGATGCCATGATTTTTCACTTACACGTCCCGTTGTGAATTATGCACTTTCCCTCAAATTTCTCAAAATGGGACTTCGTGACGTGGTAGTTCACGTTGTTTTTGAAGCTATACCTCTTTAGTGTAACAAGGAAAACATCTTTGCTTGAGTATTCCATACCAACTTCTAGTACTCATACGCCACGCGATATGCTTGCATGGGCAGGTGTTTTGTGCGGTAGACGCAAAAACTCTAAACTACCTTTGATTGATAAGTCGATGTTGGTTATATGGGGCAGAGGTTCATATGCCCTGTATCGCAGATCTGGATCTGAAGCATCGTCCAAGCTATCATCGTCGGATCCGTAAGGTTCTAGCTTCATTGGAACCAACTTTGGTTCTTTCTCTAACCTTTTTCTTCAAAAGTACGTGCCCATTCAATTTTTCAATCATTTTTAAGCACATTTTGAATATATTCCTTGAAGATGCTAGTCTTGTAGCACGTTTTCGACTGCGAAAAATTTCTACTTCGCAATCCAACCCTTCCTCTATGCTTATAAAAAGGGGCCTTCCACTCCACACTTCATTATTCCTAAAAAATCTTCTCCCATAGCCCCACCATCCCTCCTTTACAAAATACTTCTCAGTGTCAAAAATTTCTATCAGTAAAAATTTTTGGTTGATTTTCGAGGTATTATTGAGTAATCAGTGATACGATATGGCTCTAAGCCACACACATTTCATATATCATGTCGAGATGAGACCATTAGCTCCGAAACCTATCTTGTGGAAGTCAGGTTCCAAGGTGATTTTGCTTTGTCCAGTCACGGGTGGTAGTATACATGGAGGTTTCAATTGACAGTCATTATTCGGTCATGGATCGAGGTATTATGGGGGAGCCAATTGACGGTCGTTACGCGACCATGAGCTCAAACTTTTCGAATACCCAAAAATGTTACCTTATAAATAACATTCAGAAGTTTGAGGGCATAATCATAGGGAAAAACTGTGGGTCTTCATGATATAATCGGCGTAATTCTTTCTCTATTTTCAGGCAGCTGATAACTTTAACCTTCCTTCTTATCTGAACGCTGGCATCATTGTGGATGCAAGAGGACTCTCAAGAGGGGAGCAGATGTTCCGGTGGAGCAAAAGTGATGCTCCTTTAAGGCTAACAACGGTTGTCATTATTAAACAACTCATTAATAATTACAATTGCTGCCGTATTGACCAAAGTTTAACCTCTACTTCTACAAAAACAACCGCTCTCCCCCTGAGAGTCCTCTTAGCCTTTGGATAAGAATGAAAGATTAAAGATACTGACAACGTGAAAATAGAGAAAAAAATTACGTTGATTACACCTGAAATCCCTCTATTTTTCCCTATGATTTTGACCTTAATCTTATGTATGGTATATATAAGACATCATTTGTAGGGTATCCAAGAAGCTTGAACTCGTAACCACGTAATGACCGTCAACTGGCCCCCGGTTATACTCGAATCTGTGATCGCATCACGGCCGCCAATTGAGACCTCCACTTGGACTTTGACTCGTGATTTTATCAAAGCACAATCACCCCGAAACCAGATTTCCCAAAAATGAGTTTATGAGGTAATGGTCTTATCCCGCTACAACATATGAGGCATGTTATCACATCCCCGACTCCTCAAAACTACCTTTGAAATTCCCCTATTTCAATCAAAACCCTGAACCCTTTTAAAAAACCCTAACCCTAAAAATATTAAAAACTCTAACACTGAGAGAGAGAATGGAAAGCGCGCTTTCTGTAATATTTCAATAATATTTTATATTTATTTGTTAAATGCTTATTACAAAAATTTATAACATTTCAATAATATAATGATTGAGGAAGTAAAAAAAAAATTATATAAATGTTTAATTTTTAGATTTATGATAATTAGTATTATGATAAATATAAATTAAGAAAAAAAAATTAAACTTGAATTAATTATTGATATTCAACAAAATTATTGAAAATTTAAAATTTTAAAAAAGAACTCGTGATGTTAATATTTTATATCTTCAATCTCAATCTTGAATAATTGTTTCAAAATATTGTTATAATTCCAATTTAAAAAAAACTTATAATTAATTAACACATTTAATAGATTAAAAAGGTGTGTTTAGTTGAATTAAAATTACATAATATCTTAAAATATATTATCATCATTATACACATTTTTTAATAATTTAGTGCAATATTAACATCATTGTTTGAAGTTTCAAAATATAAAATAAATGTGGTGTAAAAAATGTAAAATAAATCTATCGTAATATTGTTTATATTTTATTAAAATTGAATACCAATATTGAACTTTAATTATAAAATTTAAAATTGTGTATAGAATTGCTATACTAAAATAGTTAGATTATATTTTTTGTTTTTAAAAATATAAAATTATGTTTATAGAGTTTTTAATATTATTTTACAATTATGTTGTTATTTAATTTTAAAATTAAAATTAAAATTTAAAATATATAGTTAAGTTTGTATCTATATTCATATAATTCGTGTAAAAAAGAGAGACTTTTTTTAAATTTATTTTAAAATAAAAGGGACTTATGTTGTAAGATTAAATAGAGATTTATCAAAAAAAAAAATTAAATAGATGCTTTAATTACTATATTTATAAAAATAATTCAGAATTTAAAGAAATTCGTGATACCAAACTATAACATGTAATAACTTATAAGGATTAATAATAAAAATACACTCCATTAGTTTAAGATGTAATAGTAATTTTAATACATTAATAAGTATTATAACAATTAGTGGGAAAATGTAATTTTAAAAAAATGAGACCCAAATTGTAACAGCCTAAATTTTCAGTGGTGTCGAAACAGTGATTCGAGATCACTAAATCCGATAAATGAGTAGAAAATATTATTAATTTAGTGAATATAAGTTAAATGTGAAGTTAGGAAAATTTTTGAAATAACGAATAGTGTACTAGAAATAAATATTAAAATAATTAGAATCAGAAACGAGGTATCGAGACTTTAAAAATTTTAAACCGAGCCATAAATATTTTTATAAATATTTATGGAGTGTTAATAAGTTAGTATTAAAGTTTCGTCAAGAAATTTTAAAGTTCCGATAGTTAATTGAATAAAAAGGACTAAATTATAACAAATGTAAAATTATGGGAAATGATTAAATAGCTTAAATGATAAAAGAAAGAGGGTTTAAAAGGAAAATAGAGCCAAAATGTTTTGGGCTCGACGGCAAGGGGCATGAAATCAGCAGGAAAATTGATGAATTAAGGGTAAAATTGGAATATTGCAAAATTTACTTAATAAAGCTAGGACTAAAGTGGAATTATCGAGATTTCTCTTTATTTTTCTGCATTCTCATCAGCAAAAACACCATAGAAGGGTTTTCTTAAGCTGGTTTTTCATATTTTTATTGCAAATAAAAAAATCGAGGATAAACGAGGAAAAGAGAAAATTCCAGAATAGTTCCAGAAATCTCTACAACTACTTCAAATTGTTCCGGGTAAGTTCGTACGGTTAAATTATTAAATTTCAATATTATTTTATGAATAGTGATTAATATTTATGTATGTTAATTGTTGAAAATAAGTAAACTATGTACAAAAGTTACGAAATTAAACTGAGTAATTCGGAGGAATGGAACGTAGGAAATGAGTACGATCGTTCAGTGAAAAAGATGAATTGACGGTAAATTACCCAAGTAAACCGAGATTCAGCATTTGTTGTGAATTCTAGTGTTTGCTTTCTGTTTAGCTCTTACGAGCTTTCGTTAACTCATATGAGTTTCAGTTAACCTTTTTGGGGTTTCAGTTTAGCTCTGATGAGCTTCAGTTAGCCTTCGGGCTTCCGTTTAGCATTTATGTGCTTCAGTTAGCCTTCGAGCTTCCGTTTAGCACTTATGTGCTTCAGTTAGCCTTCGGGCTTCCGTTTAGCACTTATGCGCTCTAGCTAGACTTCGGGCTTCAGATCACGATGTACTCAAATCCGTAAGTCGTTCCTTAAATGAACAAGTTGATAAGTCGTAAATGTAACGTGTGGAAAAAGAAATGTAAGTAATATTATGATTACTATTATTGAGCTCAATTAAGTAAATTTTTTTTTAAAAAAATGAGATTATGACTTACAAGATGAAAGTAACTTACTTGAAATGTTCATATGATTTGAATTTTGGAAAACTAATATTTGGTAAAATTTATGGTTAAAGCCGACGAACTTACTAAGCTATAGTCAACTTACTTGTAATGTTTATTGCTCTTTGTAGATTAACAGGAGGGTCAGAGGATCGGATCATCACGCTCAAGTCACACTATCTCGATTTTCTGGTAGATTTTGTTATAAATACTTTAAATGGTTTATATGACATGTATAGGAGCTTATATGACTATGTTTTGTATTAACTCATGAATATATTAGTTAAGTTAATATAAGTTAATATATGATATGAATGGAAATTAACTAAGATGTTTAAATACTTCTTGAAAGTATGAATGGATATAATGTTAGATAAAATAAGGATTAGTGATATTGTTATGAAACGAATGTGATTTGAATAAAGATTGTATTTGTTGAGTTGTTGTTTGTGTTGAATTGGTTGCAAATTTGAAATTGCAGGGAAGGTTAGATGTTTCTAAAGGGGTTATATTGAATTTTTTTTAAATAATAATAATAATAATAATAATAATAATAATAATTATATTACGAAAAATTTCTGGATTACTTGAATAAGTTCCTATTCATTTATAATACGTGATTTAGGCCTCGAAGGTTCATAAAAGAGACTTAATGATTAAATTTTAATATATATGTTGTTTATTCATGAATTATTTGTAAATTAACCAATATGTTCGGTAATGCCTCGTAACCCTATTTCAGCGACGGTTTGGGGTTAGGGGGTGTTACACAAATCATTACAAAAATCAATGTAAAAGAGCACGATTCTGAATTTATTGCAATTAATTTTCAAAATAATAAAGATATAAATACTACGCTCCGTTTATTTGCCAGTAAAATATTTTTTGAAAAATGATTTCTGAAAAATGATTTACTTTTCTAGAAAATGATTTGCTTTTTTGAAAATGATTTGCTTTTCTGGTGTTTGGATGAATCTGTGTAAAATATTTTTTGTTGTTTGGCAGATTTCTTGAAAATATTTCATAAAAGTTGTTTTAAATTAAACAAATATATATTTAAGAATTTTTATATATGTATATATAAATGGATTATAACTTCTAAAAAAACATTTAAAAATCCACTATAAATGGATTATAACTTCTAAAAAAAAATTTAAAAAAAACCTCAAATTAAACCACTTTCCCTCACTACAACTATAATTATTTTGGATAATTCTAATCAAAAGCTCAACTATAAGCTTCCATTTAAAAATCCCTCAACTACAAAGCATGATATGGCTGTGAAAAACCACTATTAGCTGCATTAACATTTAACATTTGAATGATGTTAGTCCATCTAAACAACTATGACATTTGATGTATATACATTCCCTTCATTGTTGCCTATATTTAAGAAATTAGAATGATGTTACAACAAAGATCAGTGACTAACTGACCCATTACTTGATATAAAATCAGGTTTCTCATTTTGTCTTATAACAAAATGGTCAACCATCGTGACTGTATTCACTGGATCCTGCTGCCCTGCTGTTGCACTCCATTTGCTAGGGTATGTCTCCTATGGCTCAACTGTTGTGGCTGCTTCTGCTCCATATCCCAATTAGGATCCAACATCCATTCCCTTGGAACCTACATCTCAAAGGGATTAATATATACATTCAAACAATGAAGAAAAAGATCGTGGCCAGTGAATCACTCTAGGTTCTTACCTTATCGACTGCAAGAGTGAAAACTTCAAGATCACCATCACGATTGATGTGGAATCGTGTGAATGACTTGTAATTAGAAATTCTGAGAGAAGAGAATGCCTTGTTAAAGTGTAGATGAAACCAATTAATGCAGATATACAAGTAGCTTTCGAACACCAAGGAAACCACAGGGGTCGAGAAAACCTAGAAGTAAAGGAAGACTGAAGCATAATATATGACAACACCCCCTCGGGACAACGCCTGTATTCCATTCTTGCAAATATTGCTTCGGGTGACAGCCATAACCTGGTAATGTTTATGGCAATTCATCAATTAAGTTAAACTGGGACATGGTATCTGTATTTCTTAGAGGAGACGTTTCTTACCTCTGGAACATCAAATGCGGACATGAGATACTTGATACATGCTGGATAGAGGCCAAATGTCCATTGCTCCATACGAGCACAAAGACCACTAGGATCTGGAAAATCCTCACTTTCGACTGAACGGTACCACTGATACAAAGAGTGATAACCTGAACACAGTAATAAGTTATCATTTCTACTAAAAAGACCACATCAAGGCAGTCATCCCCAGAGTTATTTTTAGGTGTACTATTTTTTGATGGGATATTGGATTTGCTTTTACTAGGAAACATAAGCTAATACATAAAGATTCAAAATATAGATACCACAGGAAAGTAAAAATCTAAAATTGGGCTGCATATTATTGAAATTTTGAACCTTGCTCAAAAACATTAAAGATGACAAGAAACTAATAGTCTAAGTATCCACTTTTTATGGAGTTTTGAACAAATTCAATTTGCTTTATGCATATTATAATGTAAAACATTAAACATGAGGTGATAATAGCAACAATATTAATGACAGCTTTGCAGAGAAGACAATTACAATCTCACCTGAAGTTGCTAGTAGTTTATGCCGTATGCATGTCTCCAGACCTAGTTCCATGAGCAACATAAGCTAAAGAACTCTGTTCATAATTTGATATAAAACATTCATTTCAAAACTCACAAGCTTACTGTGAACTGTAATCAATCGTCTAAGAACATTAAGAACATCATAAATAAGAACCTTAGGATTTAAAGGGTCAGCTGGTCCTGAATAAAAAAGTACTCCTTTTATCATCTCTTTCAACCCCTCTCTTCTCTGAAAACGCTCAATCATTGAACCGTATCTGCCAAATAATGCCAGAATTTACTTTTCCATGTGCAAAATTCCAAAATCAAATGCCTTTAGTTATACTAGAAAAAGAAAAAGAGAAAGGGGAGGCATTAAAGTAAGAAGGGTCCTAAACTGCTACAAGAGTTAAACTACCTAAACTGCTACATTAAAGACCAATAAGAAGAATTTTCAATTTATAACAGTCATGACTCATAAGATTATCAACAAGATCGAAATATCAATCACAGCATTAACAATTACTTATAATTATCCAGAGTCAAACTCAAATAAAATAAGTAGCGATGAGGATATCACACTTTATTGACAAGTGATCCAGTTGCTTCTTGTCAACTACACGGAGTACCTTTCTAATTCTACTAAAAGAAAATACAATATTGACTTGTAAAGAAAGCAACGACAGATAACTTCATATTCTGGAATTATTCTAAGCTATATAGAAAATTGATTTAAGCTACTAGTAATTAATAATTACGTCCAAGAATCATAACACAATAAAAAACATGATAATCAATTCAATGAAAAACATGATACAATAAGCAAAGCAATAAAAAATAGCCGATTAAAAAAAACCCAAATCAGAAAATTAGCAGGAATAAAAAAGAAAAAAAAACCCACATCAGAAAATAATAAGAAGAACCAACAAATAGAATATCAAAATATCAATTCAATGAATTAATAAAGAAAACCCATATCAGAAAATGAAGAAAAACTGGAAGATAGTACTGAAAATCAAGTCATCTACAAGGATCCATTCAAAAAACCCAGTCCAAAAAGACTCACCAGAAGGGAAAAAGATGGTCAAAGACGCCATTTAGGCAACACTAAGAAGACTATGAGAAGAACAAAAGCATAGTCACAAAGAGAGAATAATGGATGAATAAAGATAATAATTGGAGAAAAATGGGAAGGGGGTGGCTGCTTTAGCTTGCTTCCCCTGTTGGTGATTTTGAAGATATGGGATGGACTAAGGAAAAAGAGGAGAAATAATAAGAAGATGAAGAATGGAAGGAGAAGAAGGAGTTTTACCAGGACGAACAAGGAGATGGAAAATGTCTTACAGAAAAAAATTGGTAAGACATTTTTCCTAAAATGACTGAGATTTTACCCGTCTCTTGGAAAATATTTTATATTTGTAAAATGTTTTCATGCTTCCAAATACTATAAAACCAGGAAAACATTGTTTTCCTGTCTTCCAAACGGAGCCTAAAAGTGTTCTTAGACTATGTTGAGGTTAGGTTTTAAAAAATTTCTTAGAGAATTTGTCTTGACTCGAATTAATTCAAATAATTTTTCTTTTTATTGTTTACCGGTAGCAATAAATATTTTTATTTAAAATTAATTATAAAAATGTATAAATATTAATATAACATTATTTTTATTATTTTTTAACAATAAATTGATCGGGTTAGATCAACCTAAGATTAAATAATCTAAGTTTAAACTCAACCCAAATTAACCCGAGGCAAATAGATTATTTAACAGATGAACCCCTTTAATATATATTAATAAGGTTTAATAATATTAAAATAATAAATATATTTACCAAAAAAAATAAAAATTTTGTAAGTAATTTACGTTAAATAATAGAGAAATCAGAACTCTTTTGATTGTGCATTTATTTATTGACGTGTTAATAAGGTTTTATCACAATAATTAAGGAATTAAACCAAATATATGTACCATCTTTATTCTAATTAAAATGCATATCCATCAAGATAATAATTTAGTATATTATGCAAATTTGAAAATAAAAAGTATTAATATTTGGAAAGAATCAACTCAGTTTTAATTAATCAATTGACTGTCAATTGATTTAAGGCTGATTTATATGAATATGTTAAAAAAATTAATTGAGAAATCAGATTGAGTTTTTGAAAATTTATTGATTTATATTATTTTTTAAGAGAGAAAGAAAAATGTGTCTTGAAGGTACATTTTTACTAATGTAGGTAGTGTTTTCTGATCAACGGTAACAATTCTCCAACGGGCAAAATTCCAACAAAGGTAGGATACCAATAACCATATTATTTCCTATATAAACCTCTCTAAACATCATTCTTTTCAACTCAATTGTCACTTTTTGATTTTCAATTTTTTTTCAATTGTCAATTCTTGATTTTTTATTCTAAATTCTTAATTCTCAAATCTTTTCTTTTTAATTTTTTGTCTGAATCCTTCGATTTTATTTTATTCATTATAATTTGTAATATGACAAATCAGCTTATTCGTTTAGATTGACAAGCACAACTCCGACATTGAATTACAAATGGTAAGAAAATATTATTAAATTATTAAACTTTAATTAGTTAATTATTATGTTGTTAAGAAAATTTATTAAATTATTTAATTTTAAATAGTAAATGTAACACCCCTAACCCGTATCCGTCATCAGAACAGGGTTTCAGAGTATTACTGAAACATTCAGAACATTTTTCAATTAATTTACGTAAATTACTATTCATTTTCCGAGGTCATAATATCGTCCCATATATGGACCATCAAGGCCCAAAACAAGTGTTGGAATCAAATCGGGACTAAATGGGGAACTCAGTGAATTTTTCGCGAAATTCTAAAATTTTTCCTAGGTGCAGGGCTCACACGCCAGTGTGGTCTAAGGACACGCCCATATGGTTAGGCCGTGTACTACACACGCCCTTGTCCCTAACCTATGTAACTCTCTGACTTTTAAAGCATGAAGAAATTGAAGTCACACGGCTAAGTCACACGCCCGTGTGCTAGGCCGTGTGGCAAATTTTTATTTTCAAAATTTAGGTGTAGTTTTCACACGGCCGTGTAACACGCCCGTGTCCAAGTTCGTGTCAATCACACGGCTGAGACACATACCTGTATCTCTGCCCGTGTGCCCAATTTTGAGCATTTTGTTTCTCATTTTTAAGATGTAGGGGACACATGACTGGACCACATGCCCATGGGACAGGCCGTGTGACACACGCCTATGTGCCTGCCCGTGTGGACAAAAATAAGCCATTTCCTAGCCTCATTTGTCACCCAAATTTATCATGTTCTTGCACTAAAACATAACAAATATAATCCAACCATTTCAAGCATCCATCTCAAACAAATTCCATCACTTACAAGGCATACCACTACATGCATAAATGTTTATAATTTTACCTTAGTTTAATCCATATATTAGCCATTCTAATAGCTAGATTACAAACATCATCATCAAGCCATAATTGGCCAATTAAGTTTATACATGCCATTATACCAAAATGAGATTTCTATTTATACCCAAAATGAGATAGTGGATAGTGTGATGACTACTCCTGCAGACTCCCAACTTTTGTGAGCTTTGAGCACTATAAGACAGGGAAAAATAAACGGAGTAAGCATTTTATGCTTAGTAAGTTCGTATAACAGAAAATAAACTTACCAGTCTTATTTATTAACACAAGCACACATAAATATATATTCCATCAATTTTGGGTAAGTTACCTAAACACATACACTTATTCAAACAAGTTAGCCACGTAATCTCATATGAATATCAAGTAAACATATAGATGAGCTCATCACATTACAAGTTCCATAAAATTTTCATCTTTCCTTATTTCAAGATTCCTTTTTTCGTTGAACTATTGAAATGCCGATGGACATTCGGTTAGTATACTCAAAAGTACCCTTTGGGCACAAACTTAACAAGCACACTCTTAAGCCACATATTATGTTATAGGGTTACTAGTCCAGGCTAAATCCTTTTTAAGACATATGCTCTAAAGAGCTTAATTTAAATTGCCCGTCTGGGCTAAATCCAAACTATAGCATAGGCTCAAGCGGCATATATTAGGATTACCCGTCCGGGCTAAATCTTTTTTACAACATGTGGAATATTATTCTTGTTCAAGCATATCACCTTAATCCATCGAATTTCAACGTTCAACCAAAACATGACAATTTGTCCACATTTCACAACTTATGATTATTTCATAATGAATGTTATCTTATTCACATCAACACAATCATACAATTAAATTCAAGCATTTAACATACATAGTTAAGTTACATGAACTTACTTTGAAAATGGTTCTTTTTGAATTTTAACTAATCTGAAACCTTTTGCTTTCCTCGATCTAGTTCTGTAATTGGTCTTTCTGGATCTATATAGATAAATTTGACTATTAATCTATCACATTTCATATACATTTGCATTCTATTACATCTTAGGAAAAATTACCATTTTGCCCCTATCCTTTTCAAAAATTCTAATTTCTTCCCTAGGTTCGGAAAATGAAATTCATGAAATTTAACCCTCTTTCCAAGCCTAGCCAAAATTTATAAACAACATTTATAGCACACATTTTTCACAAATTTCATAATTTTCAATGGGTTTTTACCATTTTTCATTTTAGTCCCTAAATCAAGTTTTCATCAAAAATTACTTTGTAAAAGTTGTTTATCTATGAACAAACTTTCATTTTCTACCATAAATTTCTAATTTTCAGCATATTCACCCATGACCCAAATTTCATACCTTGATAACTTTTCAAATTAATCCCCTAAATAGAGAGGTTAAACTATTTTTGTTTTAAAAATATAAAAATCATTAAAAACATGACTTGATTTCATACCTTTTCAAGCTTGGTAAGGTGTCTTCCTCTCTCCTAGGGTTTCCATGGAAATTTTGGGAAAGATGATATGAAATTAGATGAATATTTCTTTTTATTTAATTACCTTTTTTTAATTTTAGTGATTTCCAATTTAGTCCCTTGCCTTTTCTAATTTTTCCATGAATGAGTCATTAAAATATCTAGTAACTAACCTTCAATGGTCTAATTACCATATAAGGACCTTAAGTTTTGAATTCTATAGCTATTTGATACCTATAGCTACTAGAATCCAACTTTTGCATTTTATGCAATTTAGTCTTTTACCTAATTAACCACACAAACGGTAAAATTTTCGTATCAAAATTTTCATGTGACCTTCCTATCATGATGTCAATTATAAAATAAAATAAAATAATTTTTATTTTTAACTTGGATTTGTGGTCCCGAAACCACTACTCCAACCTCACCGAAATTGGGCTGTTATAACTCTCCCCCTTAGAAATTTTTGTTCTCGAAAATTCTTACCAAAAAAGAGGTTAGGGTATTGCTTCCTCATGGTATCCTCAGGCTCCCAGGTAGCTTCCTCTAATCCATGCCGTTTCCAAAGGACTTTTACCAAGGCCACATTTTTATTTCTCAGCTCTTTCGTGTCATAAGCTAGTATCTTAATTGGTTCCTCATTGTAAGTCATATCAGGTTGAATCTCAACTTTTGTTGGAGTAATAGTGTGAAGAATCCGATCGATATCATCGTAGCATGGATACATGAAACACATTATAAATTTTATCAAGATCCGGTGGTAAAGCCAACCGATATGCAACAAGCCCGATTCTTTCATTGATCTCATATGGCCCGATAAACTGTGGAATAAGTGTTCCTTTACGGCCAAATCGGAGAACTTTCTTCCAAGGTGACACTTTCAAGAATACTTTATCACCAACCTGAAATTCTATCTCTTTTCACTTTAAATCGGCATAAGACTTTTGACGATCCGAGGCCACTTTCAAACTATCCCTAATTATCTTCACTTTTTCTTCGATTTCCTAGATCAAGTTGACTCTGTGTATCTTTTTCTCACTTAACTCTGTCCAATACAATGGGGTTCTTCATTTACGACCATATAGAGCCTCATACGGCGCCATTCTAAGGCTGGACTTATAATTATTATTGTGAGCAAATTCAATCAAAGGCAAGTACTTTTCCCAGTTACCTCTAAATTCAAGTATACAACACCTAAGCATGTATTCTAAAATCTGTATCACACATTCAAATTGTCCATCTGTTTGAGGATGGAATGCAGTACTAAAATGTAAACGAGTGCCCAAAGCTTTATGCAATTTACTCCAAAATCTCTATTTGAAATAATTGAGACAGACACTCCATGCAATCTGACAATCTCAGAGACATATAATTCAGCCAATCTATCCAATGAAAAATCCATACGTACTAGGATAAAGTGTACTGACTTTGTTAAACGATCGACAATTACCCAGACAAAATCCATGGTAACTCTTTCCCATTTCCACCTTGGTATTGTAATTGGCTGCAATAATCCCGAAGATACTTAGTGTTCAACCTTCACTTGTTGACATATCAAACACTTCGATACAAATTCAAAAATATCCCGTTTCATTCCCGGCTGCCAATGCATCTTTTTCAAATCATTGTATATTTTATTACTACCAGGATATATAGACATGTTATCATTATGAGCTTCATTCAAAATTTTCTATATTAGTTTTGAACTTTTCTGTACACATACTCTGTCTCTAAATAATAAACAACCATCGGTCTCGATCTGAAATTCTGAATCAGGAGTCGATTCGCTTTGTATTCGTTTTGCTTGCAACTTATCATTATTTTTCTAAGCTTCAGAGATCTGTTGCATAAACATCGATCTAACTTTTAACTCAGCTATGAGTGAACCATCATCAGATAAAAACAACTGGGTGTTTAATGCCCGTAAGGCAAACAAAAATTTTTGGCTCAAGGTATCTGCCACTACATTAGCTTTCCCCGGATGATAATCAATAACTAGATCATAATCTTTCAATAATTCCAACCATCTACGTTGTCTCAAATTTAGTTCTTTTTGTGTTATTAAATACTTTAGACTTTTGTGATCCATAAAAATGTGACATTTTTCACCAAAAAGATAATGCCGCCATATTTTTAATACAAAAACAATAGCTGCTAATTCAAGATTATGTACTGGGTAATTTCTTTCATGCGATTTTAGCTGCTTAGATGCATATGCCACTACTTTACTATCTTGCATCAATACACATCCTAACTATTCAACAAGGCATCGTTGTAAAATGTAAATTCCTTACCCGATTCAGGTTGGACTAATACGGGCGCTTCCATCAATAAAGCTTTCAATCTATCAAAACTCTGCTGGCATTTATCAGTCCACTTGAATTTCACCTCTTTTTGCAACAATCAAGTCATCGGAGAAGTTATCATTTAGAATCCTTTAACAAATCTCCGATAGTATCCTGCTAGTCCCAGAAAACTTCTGACTTCTGAAACATTCTTCGGTGGCTTCCAGCTTATGATAGTTGGAATTTTGTTTGGGTCTACTCAAATACCCTCTACAGATGCAACATGTCCAAGGAAACTAACTTCTCATAGCCAGAATTCACATTTACTGAATTTAGCATACAACTGTTTCTCACGTAGAGTTTGCAAAACAATTCTCAGATGTTCAGCATGCTCATTCACATCCTTAGAGCAAACCAAAATATCATCAATAAAAACAACCACGAACCTATCTAGGTATGGTCTAAAAATTCTGTTCATTAAATCCATAAATACTGCTGGGGCATTTGTTAATCCGAATGGCATCACCAAAGACTCATAATGCCCATATCTAGTTCTAAAAGCTGTCTTCGGCACATCTAAATATTTTACTCGTAGTTGATTACAACTAGATCGTAAATCAATTTTCGAAAATACAATGGTACCTCTTAATTGATCAAACAAGTCATCTATACGAGGCAACGGGTATTTATTCTTGACTTTGACTTTATTAAGCTACCTTTAATCGATGCATAATCTCAATGATCCATCTTTCTTTTTTACAAAAAATACTGGTGCACCCCATGGTGGAAAGCTGGGTCAGACAAATCCTCTATCAATCAACTTTTGCAACTATACCTTCAAATCTTTCAATTCAGTAGGAGCCATTCTATAAGGTGCTATAGATATCGGCGTCGTCCCTAGCACAAGGTCTATGGAAAATTCCACCTCTCTAGCTGGAGGTAAACCAGGTAGTTCTTCTAGAAATACCTCAGGAAATTCACAAACAACCGACACTAACTGGATTTTTAATTCTGACACTTTGGTGTCCAGTACAATAGTAAGGTAAGCCTCATACCCCTTTTTAATATATCTCTGTGTTGATATTATTGAAATCACATTAGACAGTCCATCCAGTTTCTCAGACTCAACCCAGAGTAACTCACCATTCTGACACTTCAATACAATGTATTTATATTTGCAATTTACCACTGCATCATGTTGGGTTAACCAATCCATTCCCAATATTATATCAAATTCATTAAAGGGTAACAGCATCAAATTAGCAAGAAAACAATAACCCTCTATTATCAATGGGCAATTTTTACAAACTTTATCTACCATAACATGCTGACCCAAAGGGTTTGAAACTTTAACCACAAATTTGGTGAATTCATCAATCATATTTTTATCAGATACAAATTTTGTGCATATATATGAGTGCGTGGAACCAAGATCAATCAAAGCAAGAATATCAATATCAAGTAGAGATAATGTACCAGTGATAACATCTGGTGCCAAAACATCTTTTCTTGTACGTATTGCATAGGTTCTTGCTGGAGATCGAGCCTCAAATTTAGCTGTTAAATCCTTTACAGTACTATGACTACCACCGACATTTTCAAAGTACCGTGGTGGTCTACCCCTCAAGGCGGGATTACTCAGTTTCGAGGTTTGTTCAACGTCTTTCTCAACCCTTTCCGGGCAATCTTTAAGAAAATGGTCGAGAGAAACACACTTGAAGCAAGCCCCACTTCTCATCTGGCACTCTCCAAAATATAATTTGTTACAGACATTGCATCGTGGTTTGGGGTTTCTAACGCTCCCAACACTGGTGGTTAAGGGAGACAAAGACCTCGGGTTGGTGTGTTTAGAGCTTCGTTCCTTTCCCGAATACTCCCTTGAGGTAGCAAAACGCTCATGATAATTTTTTAATTTCTTTGAAACAGATGATTGCACTTGCTTAGAAATCTTTTACTTGAAACCCGAGCTTCCCTTTTTGCTTGCTTCTTTTCTTTGCTTAATTCCTCGGCCTTGTACGCTCGTTCAACCAACACTGTGAATTCTCTTACTTCTAGAATTCCAATTAATAGCTTGATATCTTCGTTTAGCCTTTTTCAATTTGTTTGCACATTTCGGCTTCAGTCTGAACCCATTCACTAGCATACTTGTTCAATCTAACAAATTCCCATTAATACTCGGACACTGTCATATTCCCCTATTTGAGCTCTAGAAATTCTTTCTTTTTCTAGTCCAGGAATCTTTGACTAATATACTTCTTTTCAAACTCCGTTTGGAAAAATTCCCATGTAATATTTTCCCTAGGTACCACAGAAGATATGATTTTCCACCAATGATAGGCCGTGTCTTTCAACAAAGATACTGCACATTTTAGACATTCGGCTAGTGTAAATGATAACTCATCTAGAACCCGAATAGTATTTTTCAGCCAAAACTTGGCCCTCTCTAGATCGTCATCAGTTGTAGCCCTAAATTCTTCAGCCTCACGTTTTTTGATTTTGTCTACCGGAGCCTTAACAATTCTAATAAACTAGCATCCTGTGGCGTTTCATCATTTTGTGAAGCAGGTAGAGGAGGTCGTTGAACAGCAGGATTTGTTCTCATATATTCACTAAACCATTCATCCATCAATTCAAAGAAGGCTGCTTTTGCCGCCTCACATTGGCCTTCAGATACGGGACTTTTACTATCACTAGATGTAGCTTGCTGCACGGAAGCTTGAGTTACACTCTCAGCTTCCTCAGTCTCGGCTCTAGCTTGGTTGGAAGACATCACTTTATGAAAATACATTTAAAAATGGCCAGGACATATCACACTATCATAATTTATATAATGGCATGTATAACTAGACTCGTAATTGCTAAGTTAGTCTGAGAATTGGCTAAATCGTAGCTCTGATATCACTAAATATAACACCCTTAACTTGTATCCGTCATCGGAACAAGGTTTCAGACTATTACCGAAACATTCAGAATATTTTTCAGTTAATTTACATAAATTACTATTTACTTTTCGAGGTAATATATATCGTTCCATATATGGTCCCTCGAGGCCCAAAACAAATGTTGGAATCAAATCGGGACTAAACCGAAAACTCAAGGAATTTTTCACAAAATTCTAAAATTTTTCCTAAGTGCAAGGCTCACAAGCCCGAGTGGTCTAAGAACACGCCCGTGTGGTCAGGCCGTGTACTACATACGCCCGTGTCCCTAACCCGTATAACTCTCTGACTTTTAAAGCATGAAGAAATTGAAGTCACATGGCCAAGTCACACGCTTGTGTGCTAGGCCGTGTGGAAAAATTTTATTTTCGAAATTTAGGTGCAGTTTTCAAACGGCCGTGTAACACGCCCATGTCCAAGGCCGTGTCAACCACACGGCTAAGACACACGCTCGTGTCTCTGCTCGTGTGCCCAATTCTGTGCATTCTGTTTCTCATTTTTAAGATGCAAGGGACACACGGCTGGACCATATGCCCATGGGACAAGTGTGTGTCACACATGGCCAAGACACATACCCGTATAGACAAAAAAAAGCCATTTCCTAGCCTCATTTGTCACCCAAATTTACCATGTTCCTGCACTAAAACATACAAAATATAATCCAACCATTTCAAGCATCCATCTTAAACAAATTCCATCACTTACAAGGCATACCACTATATGCATACATGTTCATAATTTTACCTTGGTTTAATCTGTATATTAGGCATACTAAAAACAATCACTTAATATATATATATATATATATATATATATATAAAGCTAGCATAGCATGACATTACAAGTATATCAAACAACCATTACTAGCCATTCCAATGGCTAGATTACAAACATCATTATCAAGCCATAATTGGCCAATTAAGCTTCTACATGCCATTATACCAAAATGAGATTTCTATTTATACCCAAAATGAGGTAGTGGATAGTGTAACAGCCCGATTTAGGGCCTAGTCGGAACAGTGGTCTCGGAACCACAAATCTGAAGTTGGAAAAATTATTTTTATTATTATTATGAGGTTATAGTATGATTACATTAGTGCATGAAAGACAATTGGTGAGTAAATTTTAATGTTTGTGAGCCTGAATGCGAAAAAGGATTAAATCGCATAAAAGGTAAAAGTTGCATTTTAGTACCCAAATGTGTTAAATAACAAGAGAATTAAAATTGAAGGCCTTTAAAGGGAAACTAGACCCTTTTTAGAGTGCTTGGCCGGCCATAAAGTCAAAGGGGGATAAAATTTTTGTGTTTGGTATGTTAGGTGACTTATTTGGACTAAAATAAAGAAAAAAATGATATCATCTTCTTCCCATTTCTTTCTCCATCGAAAATATCATAAAAAGAGGGGTTTTTGAAGCTTTGAAATTTCAGAAATTTATCACCTCAACAAGGAAGTGATTTCCATGTCCCTTGTTGATGATTTTTACATTTTTGAGACCCTTGAAGCATAAGCTTTCAAATGAGAAGTCTATTTTGAAAAATGATTAAGAGTTTAGAGTTTTTCCATGAATGGATTTATGATAGTTTCTGAGTTTTTGTGGAAGAATATGAGTGCTAGTTGTGTTATAAACAACTTTTGTGAAAGGTGTTAGCATGAAAACATCTAAAGGGGCTATAATGCATAAGTTGCAAAATAGTTGATAAATATATGAAATAGTGAGAATTTGAAGTTGCTATAAGAGTAAAAAGGGGTCAGATAGGCTTAAAATAAGAGGAAATTCAAAAAAAAAATATTTTTCGAGCATAGGGGTAAATTGGTCATTTTGTCAAAATTTAGGGGCAAAATGGTCATTTTACCAAAGACCTGAATTTTGGATTGTTTAATTTTGTATAGTGACTAAATGAGTACATTTTCCTATTATAGATCAAGACTTACCAAATTCGAACCTAGATCGGGGGAAAGCCAAGCAAATCGACTAAACCGACCAATCGAGTACATTTTGTAATCCGAGGTAAGTTGTATGTAAATAATACAACTACATTGTTATTGTATGTATTCGAATTGTTATTGATTTGATCTAGTATGAATTGCTAGATTCTGAACTGAGAATGCATATTAATGATTGAGATAATAGAAAGATCCCGTTGGAACCCTAGGAAACAAACTGGATATTCATGCCATGACATTCGGGTTATTTGTGTGCCAGTGTAAGACATGTCTGGGAGATGCCTCGGCCACATAATGAGAGCCAGTATAAGACTATGTTTGGGACATGACATCGGCATTAAGACGAGTGCTAGTGTAAGACATGTTTGGGACATGCATCAGCACGTATATACGAGAGCTAGTATAAGACCATGTCTGGGACATGGCTTCAGCCTCTATGATGATAGCTAGTGTGAGACCATGTCTGGGACATGGCATCGGCAACTTATCCCATGTTTGAGGCTTATAGAATATCCGATAGTATTTCGAAAGGTTCGACTTTAAAGGTTATGAAAGTGATATAATAAGGAAAGTATAATAATATTGTGAGTGGTACAGGTACCTAGTTGGTATGCATGAGTAATGAGCTCAAATTAGAAAATGTGACTTGAGTAGTTGGTAATGAGTAAGTCAAGTTTATGCTTACCTTTGAATTATGAGTATGATGACTAATGGTGAAATTGTTTTTGTATATTTATTTATATGCAACTTACTAAGCTTTATGCTTCTTCTCTTTCTTTTCCCTTTTCTTTCAGTGCCGCTTAACTAGCTCAAGGATCCCTTGAAGTCAGAGGTATCGATCACACTATCAGCCGTAATACTCGGTATAGTAGGATTTATATTTTTGATTATGGCATGTATAGGACTAGATCTTATTATTTTGTGTCTTTGAGAATTGGCCAAATGTGTTAGCTTGGAATAGATTCCACACTTTACATTAAGCCTTGAATGAGAATAACATTCATTTTGAGTCTATAATAGATGCATCTTCATGGTTAAATGAATGTCTATCATGCTTGATTTGGTATTGGTTAGTATTGACATGAAAATAGGCATACAAGGGTGGCAATGAGGCTTGGTAAATAGCCTCATATTGTCCACGCGGGTAGACACACGGACAGCCCCATGGGCGTGTGAGAAGGTCGTGTGTCCCTGCACTTAGAAATTTCAAGTCAGAATGCATGGTAATGGTCACACGAGCAGAGACACAGCCGTGTGTCTCAGCCGTGTGGAAGGTCACGACCTAGTACACGGGTGTGTATCATGGTCGTGTGATAATGATGTCAGAAACAGAATACCCAGGTTTTTACACACAGGCTGTGCCACGGGAGTGTCGTGGCCGTGTGAAAGGGCACGGGCGTGTGTCCAGGCCGTGTGAAGTCTGCACTTGTTTCATGAAAATTTGTGGAATTAACTTGACCGCACGGGTATGGGACACAAGCGTGTCCCTAGCACATGGGCGTGTACCTTATACCCACACAGGCGTGTGAAGCCTTAAAGCATGAAATTCTCCGAGTTTCTCTTGAGCCATCGGTTTGGTCCCGAACCACCTTGAATGTATGTTTTGAGCCCCGTAAGCCCTATTAAGGGACAAATTGAATATAAAATGAAAAGTTTTAAATTGATCAAAATTTTATGGCCCGATTTCCTAAGATTGGTTGAGTTTAAGTTCGATAGCACCTCAAACCCTGTTCCGACGTTGGATACGGGCGAGGGGTGTTACAGATAGTGTGATGACTGCTCCGACCAACTTCCAACCTTCACGAGCTTTGAGCACTATAAGACAGGGAAAAATAAACGGAGTAAGCATTTTATGCTTAGTAAGTTCGTATAACAAAAAATAAACTTACCAGTCTTATTTATTAACACAAGCACACATAAATATACATTCCATCAGTTTTGGGTAAGTTACCTAAACACATACATTTATTCAAACAAGTTAGTCACGTAATCTCATATAAATATCAAGTAAACATATAGATGAGCTCATCATATTACAAGTTCCATAAATTTTTCACCTTTCCTTGTTTCAAGATTCCTTTTTCCGTTGAACTATTGAAATACCGATGGACATCCAGTTAGTATACTCAAAAGTACCCCTTTGGGCACAAACTTAACAAGTACACTCTTGAGCCACATATTATGTTATAAGATTACTAGTCCAGGCTAAATCCTTTTTAAGACATATGCTCTAAAGAGCTTAATTTGGATTGCCTGTCCGAGCTAAATCCAATTTATAACATAGGCTCAAGCGGCGTATATTAGGATTACCCGTCCGGGCTAAATCCTTTTTACAACATGTGGAATATTATTCTCGTTCAAGAATATCACCTCAACGTTCAACCAAAACATGACAATTTGTCCACATTTCGCAACTTATGATTATTTCATAATGTATGTTATCTTATTCACATCAACACAATCATACAATTAAGTTCAAGCATTTAACATACATAGTTAAGTTACACGAACTTACTTTGAAAATGGTTCTTTTTGAATTTTAACTAATCTGAAACCTTTTGCTTTCCTCGATCTAGTTCTGTAATTGGTCTTTCTGCATCTATATAGATAAATTTGACTATTAATCTATCACATTTCATATACATTTGCATTCTATTGCATCTTAGGAAAAATTACCATTTTGTCCCTATCATTTTCAAAAATTCCAATTTCTTCTCTGGGTTCGAAAAATGAAATTCATGAAATTTAACCCTCTTTCCAAGCCTAGCCGAAATTTATAAACAACATTTACAGCACACATTTTTCACAAATTTTAGAATTTTTCATGGGTTTTTACCATTTTTCATTTGAGTCCTTAAATCAAGTTTTCATCAAAAATTGCTTTGTAAAAGTTGTTTATCTATGAACAAACTTTCATTTTCTACCAAAAATTTCTAATTTTTAGTATATTCATCCATGATCCGAATTTCATACCTTGATAACTTTTCAAATTAATCCCCTAAATAGAGAGATTAGACTATCCCGATTTTAAAAATATAAAAATCATTAATAACAGGACTTGATTTCATACCTTTTCAAGCTTGGTAAGTTGTCTTCCTCTCTCCTAAGGTTTCCATGGAAATTTTGGGAAAGATGATATGAAATTAGATGAATATTTCTTTTTATTTAATTACCATCTTTTAATTTTAGTGATTTCCAATTTAGTCCATTGCCTTTTCTTATTTTTCCATGAATGAGTCATTAAAATATCTACTAACTACCCTTCAATGGTCTAATTACCTTATAATGACCTTAAGTTTTGAATTCTATAGCTATTTGATACCTACAGCTGCTAGAATCCAACTTTTGCATTTTATGCAATTTAGTCTTTTACCTAATTAACCATACAATCGGTAAAATTTTCGTATCAAATTTTTAATGAGACATTCCTATCATGATGCCAACCATAAAATAAAATAAAATAATTTTTATTTTTAACTTGGATTTATCATCCTGAAACCTTGTTCTGACGACATATTAGGGTTAGGGGTGTTACGGTTAATTATTATGTTGTTTAGATTATTAATTTTTTATGTTTTTATACTCATCTTGAAGATCGTATTTTGGAGGTGTACATAAACAATTTACGCGGAGGTGCACCAAATGTCATTCATGGACACTTGCGAGATGCAAGATTTTTATACATGGCTCGCATGCTCGGGGGGACTAAATTGGATTCCTTACTTCTCAATACTTTGGTTTAAAGATGGAGACGTACACATTCCATATTCTATGCGACGAGTGTACAATTGCACTCAAGAACGTCAGTTTACAACTCGATTTACCAGTTAATGGGGATGTCGTTATGGTGCCAATTACTAGTTCCGATTGGAATGCAACATGCGATCAACTACTAAGGAAGGTGCCAAACAAGTTTAGGGGTAGTCAAATCGAGATGAGATGGTTGGAGGACAACTTCCAAAGTCCAAACTATCAAGGCTTTTGTGAGTGACGCTGAAAAGGAACAATTCGCATGCACATTGATCTTGAGCTTGATCGGAGGTTTTCTAATTCCAGATAAATCTCACAATCTGGTACATTTAAGGTGGCTACTATTACTAGCTGACTTGAAAGAATTAGGATGACTTAATTTGGGATCCACAATGCTGGTGACCTTGTACCAAGAAATGTGTCGAGCAACAATACTAGATAAAGTTAAAATCAGTGGTTGCATGCTCTTTCAATAGTGGGCATGATATCGACTACCATTTTTATGCACCCGAGTGGAACTCCCTTACAAATTCTCACTCGTCATATGGTAAAATTCATTTGATAATATCATTACCGTTTTTATTTTCCATTGTTGTAATTTAAAAAAAAAACATATTATTTGAATAGGTGGAACAACCCCACAAAACACAATTGTATACTAGCCAAGCTCAAAGATATCCGACTAGCTTTAGATCAAGAAACCAAAGAGGAGGCTAGTTTATGAATTTCAAATTTGGTATGTGCAAAAAAATATAAATTCGTACTACAGTTTGTATGGATGCCATATGTGAAGCCAAGGAATCAAGAATGTGTCCTGATCGAATACCATTGTTCATTTTTGCAACAGTCGAGATTTAGAAATCCAACTGAGTGATGCGACAGTTCGGGTGTATACAACGTATTCTGCTGCCACCCCAAAAGCTCGATGACTTGCACAAGACCGATTTGTAGGGGAGACTCGAGGAATATTGACCAACGTTTATTAAAGAAATACATTGATATGTGGCAGTGTAGGTATGATTACTTGCCAATACGTGAACCATTTCTCACACCAGAGTTGGTGACATTTTCGAATTACATGGAGTGGTTTAGGCATAACGACAAGCTGTATTTATTGCTGGCTTCGAAAAGGAGTTGACAACGTCACTGTTAGAGGCCAATAGTAGGGCCTCAATCCTAGATCGAGAGGAGATGTCATGACAAGATCGACATCTGCTCCATCTACACTAGTGGACTCGATTTCCCTGTAACCTCACGGTCAATATAGTTCATTTATTTTTTCTTCTAACTAGTTTTTCTGTCACAAGCATCACAACACGCACATTCATCCGCTACATCATCACCTTTAGTTCCAGTTTATTTTACATAACCACCATAGCACGCACAATCATTCCCTGCACCAACACATTCAACACTAGGTTTTTTTATACAAGCACCACAACACGCATAACCATTTCCTACATAAACACCTTCTCCAGGGATATATTATGCACGACTGCCACCCACCGTGCCATATTACATGTTGGTCCTACCAACAACACTGATGCATTCAATATTATCGATGATTCCTACCTTCTATCTGTAATCGGGTTATGTGACACCATATAATGGCTTGGCAGTAGTGCCACAAACACCCTCAGCATTGTTATTCTACCGATGTGGGTCATTGATAAACCATAATATATACATATTTTTATCCCATGTTTGGCATAATTATGGATGATTTATTATTAGTTTTATTGAATTCGATGCTCCTAATCCTTTAATTTCATGTTTTATATTCAGACGAGTATAGGAAAGTGAAAAGTGCAAGAAAAAGGCCACAAATGGACAAAATAGGTTTATTTCAGTACTACACACAGCCTAGACACTTCCACACGGGTAATCCACACGCCTGTGTGAGACACACGGGTAGGCTACACGCCCGTATGTCATGGCCGTGTCAACTTAAAACCATGTCAGAATCAGACACGGCCTGATCACCATCACATGGGCGTGCCACATGGCTGTGTCCTTGTCGAGCCCAAGTCTAATTCTATTCAGAAAAGGCTAATTTTTGGCTATTTTGGGCATTCCAAAGTCTATATAAACACCCTAGAAGAGGAGAAAATGGGAGACACATAGAGTAGAAGGCAAAGAATACTCAAAGACAGCCATCAGAATCAGCTCAAAAGCAGGATCTACTTCAAGACTGAAGATCTCTATTCAATTTCCTTAGAAGTTCTTTGGGTTTCTTTATGTTTCATTGTTTTCCCAATTTTGAGATGTTTTCCCCCATCGTTATGAACTAAACTCCCTAAATACCTAAGAGAGATGAAACCTAAGACAGATCTTATTACTATTTGAATTATATGATAAATACTTGTTCTTATTCTTAATTATGTGTTCTTAATTCTTGCTTTAATATTTCAGGATATTAATTCAAGTCTGATGTGCTTATTTAGTGGAGCAAAAGTCCCTGTTTAAGAGTAGATCTAGCATTATTAAGCGGAGTTGAATGAAATCTTAGATATAGGATGATGTAAATCTGTCGGATTAGAGTCAAATCTAATAAGGGAATCCATAGATCGAGTTAATGTGACAATAGGGGTTTTAATTAGAAAGAGATTTCAATTAATCAACCTAGAGTCAATTGTTTTTAGTCTCGAGAGAGATATTAACATAAATCAGGGATTTCTATAGATTAAGTCAAGTGAATAAATCATCTAATTTAGAAGTAATAAGTGAAGTCTAGGTGGATTCTTCCTTGGGTATTGTCTTGTCCATTGGTTTTCCAAAAGTATTTTCCAACTTTTATCTCTGTCGTGTTCTTAGTTAATTAGATAGTTAATCTTAGTTTAGAAACATCCCCTTAATTCTTAGGCTAGATAATAAGAAGATAATAATTACTAGTACTTTTAGTCCTTGTGGATACGATATTTTCGGTCTCACCATAACTATACTATTGTTCGATAGGTGTGCTTGCCTTAGTAGAATTTTTAGTTAGTTTAGTGACCATTAGTCATCCTAGAACCGTTGAATCAAATAGGGGGATCTATGATAGTCGGCTAGGATGCAATCGCAGTCAACCATGGAGGAAGGAGATGAAGTTAGCAATCAACCCCAACATGCACATCAAGATGAAACCAAAATCGAGAGGAGCTGTCAAACTAAATATTGTGACGGAACTCTAGGTGTGCCCGACGCCCACCCAGTTGTGGCACACATTCGGGATGCCAATGATTATGTTATTTTATAATTTTGTAATTTTTTTGTACTTTGTTTTACACCCTAAATGTATAGTTATTTATAATATACGAAACAAATTTATTAAATTGGTGTGATTTGTACACAATCAAGTTGAGAGTTTAAAATTTACAATTATTTATGTTACTTTTTTTATTTTTCTCCGTCTATTTGTTAGGTACAATATTTCCAAAAAGAAAAGAATTATTCAGAAGGTTCGGAAAAAGATTAAAAATTTGGCTTGCGAATTTTATTATATCTTACTTCAATAATTAATGTCAACTTACAATTTACAAAAAAAAATTAATGAATAAATTAATGTTTTCACTGCATGAGTTAGTGTTTCACTTAGCTCTTCTACACTTCAATAATTAATATTAACTTTGGCTTGCGAGTTCTACACATGCAATTTCTACATTTTCCTTGATCAAGTTTATCCTGAGAATTCCCGGTTGCAGGGGCTTATAAGCAATCAAGTTTGGTGGTTGAAATGCTTAGAGAGAAAATGCTCCCTATAGAGGGTATTTTCATCCGATATAGTAGTGAAAACGCATCCTGCAAGACGCATTTTTAAGCCACATGTTTGACATGTTAGTGGAAAACGCGTCCTGCAGAAAACTCCTAAGTCAAGAAGTTTAGAGGTCTTTACAGACCTAGAAGAAAAATATGTATTAAACCACATTCGTCCCCTCGGAGAATGAAAACATTCATTAAGAGATGAACTAGACCAACTAGAAGGAATGGTTCAATGTGTCAACAAATTCTAGAACTACATCTCATTTTTTTGACATGAACTCTAATGAAATGATGTCTAATTTTAATATGCTTAGTTCTAGAATGTTGGATGGGATTTTTAGTGAGACAAATAACACTGGTATTGTCACACTTGAGCACAATAACTGTAGGCAGAAATGTATTTCGCTTAGGTGGTGTATAATGCAACATTATTTTGTTTCGTTGAAAACTATGATATGAGCATGTTGCCAATAAATTGACAAGTATCGGAGGTGTTTTTCCTATCTAATTTGCAACCTTTAAAATTCGCATCTGAGAAGGCATGCAAGCTAAATAAAGAGTCTCTAAGATACCAAAGGCCTTAATTAGGAGTGTCTCTAAGGTATCTAAAGATTCTCTTAATTGCTTGTAAATAAAACAATGAGCCAATCATTGACCTATATAATTTTATATCAACACATTTACCTTACTCATCTTTGTCAAGTTTTGTAGAGGAGCTCATTGGTGTACCCTGTGGTTTGGATTATCCATCCCAAACTTTTTGAGCATTACCTTTATGTACTTAGTTTAATTGATGAAGATGACATCCTTCTTTTACTTGATTTGGAGTCCCAAAAAGAAATTTAGTTCTTCCATCATGCTCATCTTAAATTCACCGTATAATAGCTTGGAAAATTCTTGAAAAAGAAGATCATTAGTAGCACCAAAAATAATATCATCAACATATATTTGAAATAATAACAAATCTTTGTATTTTCTTTTGATAAAAAGTGTTGTGTCAACCTTCCTTTACAATAACTTTTTTCAATAAGAAAATTTGATAATCTTTCGTACCAAGCTCTAAGAGCTTTTTTTAAACCATATAAGATTTTTGAAAGTTTGAAAACATGATTTGGAAAATTTGAATCTTCAAAGCCAAGTGGTTGTTCTACATACACTTCTTTATTTATAAAACCAATTAGAAAAACACTTTTAACATCCATTTGATATAATTTAAAATCATTAAAGAATGCAAAAACTAAATGTATCGTAATGGCTTCCATCCTAACTAAGGGAGTACATGTTTCATCCTCTTGAGTGTAACCTTAAGTAACAAGCCTAATCTTGTTCCTCACAATGTTACCACTCTCATCTAACTTGTTTTTAAAAACCATAGTACTTGTAGTAGATTTATCACAAGGTCTTTCTACTAGGGTCCATACATTACTTCTCTTAAATTGATTTAACTCTTCTTGCATGGCCAAAATCCAATATTCATTATTTAATGCTTCTTTGATATTTTTAGGCTCAATGCATGAGATAAATGAAACAAAATTACAAGAATTTCTAAGATAAGATCTAGTGGTTACCCCTTTGGATGGATCTCCCAAAATCTTATCATCCTTTACATAGTTATACTCTCTTGTACGATTGACTTCCTTTTCTCTATGGTGAGCTTCTTTAGAGCTTCTTGTGTTTGTTCTTGAATCTTGTCAATGGATGAATGATCAGTCTTATCATCATTGTTAAATATTCCTATATCATCATCAACACAAGAATCATTTCTAGGAAGAGGGTTAACATCATCGGAAATAACATGTATTGACTCTTCAACTACTAAAGTTATTTTATTAAAGACTCTATAAGCTTTAAGATTTAAGGATCAAATTTACCAAGATTGTCTTTACAATTATTTAAAACAAAACACTTGCATCCAAAAAGATGAAAATAACTAATGTTAGGCTTTGTGTTTTTGAAAAGTTTATATGAAGTTCTTTAAAATATGTCTAATCATTACTTTATTAACAATATAGCAAGCAGTGTTTATGGCTTCCGCACAAAAATATTTTGGTAAATTGTTTTCACAAAGCATGGTTCTAGTCATTTGTTCTAAAGTTCTACTTTTCCTCTCAATATCTCTATTTTTTTGAGGGGTTCTAGGTGCAGAAAAATTGTGGCTAATACCATTTGAGTTGCAAAAATTTTCAAAACTAAGATTTTGAAGTTCGGTTCCATGATCACTTCTAACACTAGTGATAGAGTAACATTTTTCATTTTGATTAATTTTTGAAAATGTGATGAATTTTTCTAAAGCTTCATTTTTAATACTTAAGAAAGAACTCAAGTAAATCTAGAGTAATCATCTGTAAAGACAAAAGCATATTGTTTTCCACCCAAGCTAGTAGTCTTAATTTGTCCAAAAAATGTGAATTAATTGAAGAACTCTACTAGTAGATACATCATTGATTGGTTTAAAAAAAACTCTCCTATGTTTGCCTTAAACACATACACCACAAACTTTATTTAAATCAAAATCAATTTTTGGCAAACCTCTTACTAAGTCTTTTTTGGTTAATTTATGCAATATGCTTATGCTAGCATGTCTTAATTTTCTATGCCACAATAAAGAATTATTTTCGTTTTTCTCAATATGGCATATGTTTGATTCATGCATGTCATCTAAATCCATTATGTATATATTTCCTATTCTATGTCCTACAAGAACAATCTTATTAGATACAATGTCAATTACTGTTGTTAGATTCAAAGATGACATTGAAACCTTTATCGCACAATTGACTAATACTTCCTAGATTATACTTAAGACTGTTGACATATAAGACATTCTAAATAAAGATTAAAGAGTTTTTACCAAAAGAGCCAATTCTTCCAATAAGTCTTTGCAATTCACCAAATGTAACTTCTCCTCTACTTTTTGGCATTAATTCAATAAAATGGCTCGTCACTAGTCATGTGTCTTGAGCATCCACTATCAAGGTATCATGAGTTTGTACTTGTGTTGTTCACCTTGAAGTAATGCTCCTTTCCCTACAATCATTGAATTAAAATTTTGTTTTTGGTACCCAAATTATTTTGGGTCCATAAGCATTAGTTCCTAAGATTCTTGTCCCTTTGTGTATCCATTTTAAAATAGCATCCTTATATTGAGTATCACTAAGTCCTTTAGGGATCCGTATACTCTTAATAAGTTTTCCCTTGTAAAATCTTGAGGGACTTCTATGTTTGTAGTAATTAAAGCTTGATTTAATAAAGTTTGCTTTTGAATTGTTAAATTAAGCTTTATTTGATAAAAGATTTTGATATAAAAATTAAAAGTGTTTTTGAATATAAGCTGAATTTGACAAAATAATTTTAAATTTGAATTTTAAGAAATAAAATTGTTAATACTTATAATAAGCTCTTAGAAAATTTTGAAACAATTTTAAAATCAAGTGAAATTATTTTTAACCAAGTCAAAATGATCTCAATTAAGTTTAAATAATTTTAACACATCAAAATGATTTTCAAACAAGTCAGAATTGCTCCAGGCCAAAAAGTATCGATACCGTTTGGCCAGGTATCAATAATTTTTGAAAATAATCGATACCCTTAGCAAAATGGAGACCAAAAAGGCATTCTATCAAAAACTTAAAAATTATCGATACCATGTTTTCGGTTTTGATACTTTTTCGAAAATAATGGATACCTTACTTAAAAACGATACCAAACTTGTATTATATTTTTTTCATATATTAGGTCTCGAAACCTATATCAGGAAGTATCGATAAAATATTTTTGAAGTAACGGTCATTTATGACAAAAAAATATCGATACCCTTTTTGGAGGTATCGATACTCGAAGTTGCAAGTGAAATAAATGTTCTGGCTTTTCATCCCCAATGGCTATATTAACTTCTCCAAAATCCTCAACGGCTGGAAATCTATTAAAGGGTATAAATACCATCTTTTAAAGTCCTACAACATCCAAGAAAAGTACTTTAAGGAAAAATAATCAATCAAAAAATTGTAGACCTTAAAATTTCATATTCTTCTTACATACACTTGTGAGCCTTATCTCCTTTATTTTTGCTCAAGTGTATTTCATTACATTTGTGCTTCAATTTGCAAACAAATTTATCTTGTAAGGATTCTTTCTTTGTTTGCTCATTTGGATCTCTTTGAGAGGTTTTGAAACTTAAGATTTGGGGTAGAAATCTTAAGGAGTTGTAAGGTTAAAACGTGTCCTCAAAGGTTGAACAAATTAGTGAATTTGAGATAAATCCTTAGTAGTAGAAAGCTAAGGTAGTGGAGTAGGCAATTGGTGCCGAACCACTCTAAATTCTTTGTGTTCTTTATTTCTTTCTTGCCTTTTCTTTCACCAAATTTTTTAAAAGGCCAATTCACCCCCTCTTGGTATTTTCGATTTGCTTCATCAGGCTTTCAAATTTTCTCCCTTTTTAAATCTTTTTGGAGAAAATTTGTTAGGTAAAGCTTTTTCTTTTTCAAGCAACTCAAGTTTCTTTTGGTGATCATTATGAACTTTTGAAAGTAAATTATGCAAGTTAGAATTCTTTTTTTTTCAAAATCATTTATAATTTCCTATATATAATTTATTTTACTTTCAAGTTTATGATTGACCTTAGAGAGTGAATTATTTACATCTTTTAATTTTAAAATATTTTTCTTATATTTTGAAACCATAATTACAAATTTCGAGCCTAACTCATCATAGGCATCTTGTAATTCATCAAATGAATAAGAAATTGAACTAGACGAGTTAGAAGTTACCTTAGAGTCATCAATGGCCATAACGAAAAGGTTGACTACTTCTTGCTCTTCTTCGTCGAAAGAATCTTCATCACTCTAAGTAACTACACTGGTATTGTGTTTTTGTTTGCTAGATCATTTTTTCCTCCATTGGGGATAATCAAACTAGATATGTCATGGCTTCTTGCACTCATAGCAAATTATGAGATCCTTCTCCTTGGTAGATTCAAGCTTTAATCCCAACTTCTTTTGGAATCTTCTTCATTTATTGGACTTCATGAATCTCTTGAATCTTCTAGCAAACATAACCATATCTTTGTCTTCATCCTCCTCTTCCTCGAGTCTTATCTAATAAGCTGCCAAAGAACCGATCAGCTCATTTAGAGAGAGGGTCTCCAAATTATTTGCTTCTTCTATAGTGGTTACCTTAGCTTCCCAAGACTTTGGCAAGCTTCTTAGCATATTTCTTACTACTTCTTTTTTGGGGTATGTCTTCCTATAGGATTAAAGCCCATTTATGATGATGATGAATCTATCAGACATTGCTTTAATATATTCTTTGAGCTTCATTTTGAAAGTTTGATAATTAATGGTAAGGTTTCCTACTTTTGACTTCTTACCTTGGCTTGTGCCCTTATGAGTGACTTTTAGCTTGTCTCATATCTCATTAGTGTTGGAACAAGATGAAACTCTACTTTACTCATCGAGACCAAGTGCATAAAATAATGTATGCATGGCCTTGGCATTCAATTGAATGCTCCTATCTTTCTCGTTTCACTCTTTTTTGCTTTTTAGAACTAGAATCTATCCTTGTTTAAGAGGTATGGAGGGACTGTCCATGATGATATCCCATGCAACAAGATCATTGGCTTGTATGAATAGCATCATTCTGGTCTTCCAATATGAATAGTTGACACCATTGAAGTAAGGAGGTTTGAAGATAGATTGGGATTCTCCAAGAAAAATTGAATCAGATGTAGTTGTCATCTTGTGGATTGAGTTGATGATTTGAACAGCTTTCTTAAGGATCTTCTCTTTGTTGTTAAACAGTTTTTTAGAGACTAACTTTGATAACAATTGTTAGCTCAATAATGGATCAAAAACTTAATCGAAATAGACAAGAGAGTGGTGAATTGGTCTTTTAAAAATTTGGTGAAAGTAATGAAAGAATATGAAACAATTCACACAACAATTTAGAGTGGTTTGGTCCCAATTGCCTACTTCACTACCATAGTTTTCACAACAAAGGATTTTTCCAAATTTACTAATTTGATCAACCTTTGAGGATAAGGTTTAGCCTTACAACTCCCTTAAGATTTCTACACGAATCTTAAGACTCAAACCTTCTCAAAGAGAAACAAATAAGCAAATAAAGAAATAACTCTTACAAGATCAAAGTGTTTGCCAATTAAGCAAAATTACAAAGAAAACACTTGAGCTGATAGAAAAACAAAGAAGCTCAAAGTGCATGTAAGAAAAGTTAGAAAAACTTGAGCTCAAAGGTTGTTTTACTGATCTTTAAGCTTGAATACTCTCACTCGTTGTTGTAGAACCTTTAGACGCTAGTATTTATACCCTTCAATTGATTTCCAACCATTGTGGCTTTTTGGGATATTGAATAGAGTTGTTGGGGATGAAAATACAAGTGCATTTGTTTCACCTTCAACAATAGGTATCGATATTTTTCTAAAAGTATCAATACCAATAGCATTTAATGCCTAATTTAGTGACCATTAGAATCAAAACTATCGATACCAAAAGAACTTTATTGATATCAAACAAAAGGTATCGATACTTAATGAATCCTTTAGAAGTTAGAATGCCAATTTAGTATGGATATAAAAGAATGTATTAATAAAAGTGTACTTATATCGATACTTAAATAAATTTGTCAAGACCAAGCAAAAGGTATTGATATCGAATCGATATTTGGTAAACATTTTGGAAAGCAGAATGTCATTTTCATATGATACCGAAAAATGTATAGATAAATTTGTGAATCTATCGATACTCATTTAAATTTATCGATACTTGACAAAAAAGTATCGATCCTGGATCAATACTTTTTGGTCTAGAGCAATTTTAACTTGTTTGAAAAATTTCTAAGACTTTGTTTTAACTAAATTGGATTTGAAAAAATTTCTAAGTATAAGTTCAACATATTTTCTTTTAAGATATCATTTGAGATCTACTTTTTGCCAAGTATTGTTTTAAAATGATTTTGATTCAAAACATAATATTTGTTATATCAAAATTATTTGCCAACTAAAGCTTAGTTTAACACATTACAATAAAATGAGCAGAGTTCTTCAACTTGTCTACAATCACTCAAATTGAATCCTTCTTTTTCGGTGATAACAACAATCCTGTCACAAAGTCTATGGTGACTTGCTCCCATTTTCATTTAGAAATCATTATAGGTTTCAATAATCCTTATAGAACTAGAATTAATAAAATAACACAAACATATTATGAATTAATAAAATAAGTTTCATATGAACTTACCAGATACAAACAATAATAAAAAAAATGTCAACGACTAATCTGCAATTTCTCTTATTTCTCTATTATCTTTCGATTGATTCAAATCCTGATTTATAATAATTTATTTTAATTTATCAATTCTAAACATCTTTTAACAGCCTATTATAAACATATATCAGTTAAATTTCATTTTTTGGATGTCCCCTAAATTTTACATTTTATTCAATTTAATCCCTAAAATCGAAATAATTATATCTTTCAAATTTAAGCTTTGTTTTTCAATTTGATTTCAATTTCATCCTTCTATAACCCTCTATTATCTATAATTAAAAAAATTTCATGCCGATTTTGAAATATTTACACTTTAGTCCCTATATTCAAAATTAGCAAATTTCACTTTACTAATTAATCAAAATATCTAAGCATCAAATTTAACGAAATATTACCAATTTCTTCAAGCATTTATCAATAGTAACATTTTAAAATTTTAACAATTTTGAAATCCAGATTAACTAAATCGAGTTAAAACGATCTAAAAAACATAAAAATACTAAAAATGAGATTTGATTGGCTTACCATGCAAGAATGGAAAGCTTGGCCGAATGTTTGAAATAAAAAAAATGCTTCCATGTTTATTTTTCTTGTTTTTGGATGATGGGGGAAAGAAAAATAAAAAGTAGACGATGGCTTCTTAATTTATTATATTATTAACATATATATTATTATTTTCATTTAAACTTCAACATATAAAATATCAATTTCATACACCTAACCGTCCCACTATAACTTAAAATATCTTTAATAATCATTATTTAGCCCTTTCTAGTTAATGGAAATCAATAGAAATTAATTTTTATGATTTAGCCCTTAATTAGTCACTAATTCAATAAAATTTCTCATCCAAAATTCAATTCATCCATATAATCACTCAATAAATATTTAATAAAAATATTTTCAAGTTCGGTTTCAAAAAATAAGGTCTTGATACCTTATTTTTTTGCACCACTGACTTTAAGGTCAGCACAATTGTACTTTAACTAACTATACAATTGACAATTTTCACAAGAAAAAAAATTCACTAATAATATAATTAACTCATAAATATTAATTAATAATATTTACAAACTCGATCATCAAAGAGCGGGGTTCTGAAACCACTGTTTCTTGCACCACTATAAATCAGGCTATTACAAGTTCAATTAGTTACATTGTATAATAGAGCAAAGGTGCTCAAAATATATGATTTTTTTTTTTAATTTTGGACCAAATTATGAATAAGTATGTAGATAGATGTGCAAATGCATGTTTGATCTGTCGTAATTCGGTGTAGCAGATTAAACTAGTTTTCACACTTTGGGAGCTTGAACATAAGCATTTTAGTTAAGTTTTAATTACAATTTCGTAAGTATTAGTTAAGTTAATAAAATGTGCAATTTGATTCCTTTATTGACCTTAGGGGCCGAATAAGGCCTAAGGGTAAGCTAATATACTTTGTGAGTGTGAAGGAGACCATTAGAAGGCATATTAACTCAAGATTGGTCACTAGGTTGCAACATGGAGCATGCGATGTTGAAACATAGGAAGCAGAATAAAAGAATTCCAAGACTACCTTTAATGTCGCGACACAGCTTGAGGATGTTGTGACATACCCTTGAAGATACTCTGAAGCTGAGCATACTGCCCTTGATGTTGGGACACAAGACCTGGTGTGTCGCAACATCACCTTTGAACGGGAAATAATTACGAGCCAGGGGTGTTTTGGTTTGCACAATCAAACATTAAACACGAGGACAATAGTTGACCTAGGGTTAAGGACGACAACCACCCTAAATTCTATAAATAGGCTCATTTAGCACATGTTACATACACCTTTAATATTGTATAATTTATTCTTCAGGTTTAGTCTTTCATTTTCCCTTTTTGTAGGTTTTAGATTTATGTTCTTGTTATTCACTTTTGTGAAAAAATCAGATTCTAGAATTATTGTCAAACTCTGTGAAGATTTTGTGCTTAATACAAATTAGGCTTCTTCTAAGCTCTATTCTTGAACTGTTCTTTGTGTTCATTCTATTCATCAAGTTTATATCATTTATTAGATCCATGAGGAACTAATCCTCCTGTGGGGGATTAGCGAGTGGAGGTATGAATACTTAACTTTTTGTAGGGATTTCTTAACGGATTAGTTGTTCAGGATAGGGAGAATCTAAACCCTAGGCCTGACAACCCTAAGAAGTCATCAAGATGGGAATTAACCCAAATTTGGTATGGCCTATCCATGAACACCTTAACCCTGAACCAATCTGGAATGTGAGGTCAGAAGATAAGTAGTTCTTATTGACTCAATATTTCAGTAGATGTATCGAAAGATCCTACTAGGGTATTGACTAGCTGATTGAATAAGAAAACCCGAGACGACAGTTGATTATGACTACCAAAGTGAGCTAATCACCCATGCCTAGATTTGACACATTCAATTATTTGATTTCTTGTTTTTAATTTAATTTAATTTAATTTGTTTCCTTTCTTATTATTTTTTTAGTATAATTTATCAAACACCTTTCTGTTAATTTTTCGTACTATAATTCGATTTAAGTACAAATTAGATCTATTTATGTTTAGATTAAAATTAATTTAGTTCTCGTCTCCCTTGCGTACGATCCTTGGAGTACTATATTACAACATGACCTGTATACTTGCGGACATTTCTTTTTCACATCTTTTGTATAGGATTTCTACTCTGGATGTTGGTATGTCCGAAGGTGGGTCAATGTTTTGGAATTCAATGTTATTCATGGAATTACTATTAAAAGCATGTTTTGGTTTTGTATTCATTGATATGTTTAGGGATGATAGCCAAGGGCCTAAATGACTAACCTATATGCTATATATATCCTTAGTTCCCAAATTTTGATCCATTATGGATCCTTGACGAACCCCTACTTTTTTAAACCTTGAGCCTAAATTGAGTTTAATTCTCAAACCGTCTGTCTTATATTTGTGTGACACTATAAAATAAACGTCAAGCCACGAACATGAGGGTTAGGTAGAATCAATTTGGTGATTTTAAAAAAATAAATTTGAGTGAATAATGAAGAGATGGCTCGATATAGCACGTATAAAATTTTGTAAAAATATGCTTAGAATGAAAAATGTTAAGTGAACAAAAGCAATGTAAAGGTCAAAAGGAAAGCGATTGAATAAAAATATGGATAGTGATAAAAGCATTGTGAGTGGAAAGAGTGAAAATTTTTAGAATATGCTCAAAGTGAAAAATCAATTCATGATCTTAAAAAGGACTTTTCGCTTTCACAATGCACAATTGCTTGCTAGTTACCTATACTCATTAATATCGAGCCATATCTTATAAATTGTTAGAGAGGAAAGGTAGGTGAGAGAAGGAGAAATAAGGCAGTGAGCTTGATGATCACATATGGAGGGAAATGGGAACAATGTCATGTGTTATACTATTCTTAGTGCTCAAATCATTTTAAGTCGATCTTTTATTTGAATTCATACCATCCTAAACGTCAAAATGTTACAATCCTAAAAGGCCCATGTGACCTTAACATCTTTGTTTATAAAACCAATACTTGCAAAACTTAGTGAGAGATGAATAAGTCAAATTCCATCTTGTATGTATACTTTATATCTGCTTATATTATTTTGATGGAATAATATGAAACATATTGCTTTTCTAGGATTACCTCTATATTTATTTACTCTATAAATTTGTGAACTAGGTTGATTTGCTTCCAAAGTTGTGAATTTATGATTCATTATTCTTAGGTTGTATAGTAGAAGAATTGGTTGCACTGTACATATCCATCAATTGATTGTCAGATCTTACCATTGTTTAAAGGTCGTCTAAGTTGCATGTGTAGTGTCTTAATTGTTTGCTTGATGACAAGCAAAGGCTTAAAGTATGGGGGAGTTTGATATGTCGTAATTTACTACGTCAAATTAGGCTCTCTAAAACGCTTAATGAGTTTGTTCTTAAGCAATTTATGAGTCTTTTCTATACTTTCCATTGATTTTTAGTTTTTAGCATGAATGATTGTTTTTATTTAGTTTTAGTCCTTTTTAGGCCCAAATTGGAAAAATGGTGCCATTGGGATTTTAATAGGGCATTTGAGTTTGTGTAGGGAGACGACAACGACCAAACCTTGAGGAGAATTACATTTGACGTGGGTGTCGTAACACTGAGCCTCCATTACCTTAAAGGAGCAAGACTTCAACAAGAAATTAACCTAGAGCAGATTGTGGAGAGTGTTGCAACACTAAGGTTGTTGTGTCGCGACACTAAGCCTAAAGTCGTGACACCAAGCCTTCGTAGTCCCAATACTATTACTGACTGTTGAAGAAGTCAATGCCACTGTCGAAGATGTCGCCACACTAGCCAGTCAATGTCACGACATTGAAAACCCCAGAGCCAAGAGTGTGTCACCGTCGAGGGTGTTGCGACACTAAAGCTTGGATGTCGTGACACCACTACTTGATAGGTTGAAAAATACTTCAAGGGTAGTTTTATGTCCAACACAAAGACAAGTCAACCCATCCATTTTAAGGTTATTTTTTGTCAATTTTAAGGTTGAAATTTTATTTGTATTAAAGATGTTTTGGCTATCAAACTTAAAGGAGCCACCTTTTATCGTCTTTTTAGCTTAGTAGTTATTTTCTCCATTTTTAAGTTTTAGTTCTTTACATTTTTTAGCTTAGTAGTTGTAGTTGGTAGTTTTATCAATTTTTACTGTAGCTTTTATTTTATTTTCTTTTCTTTGTACTTAGATACACAAACTCTACTTTGTATTTTGATTTCTCTTTTAATCCTTCAATATATTTAAACTTTGTTAACTCTCAAAAGCATAAAAATCTCTGTTTTCCTGTGCTTTCTTCTTCATTGTTGTTATTATCATCTTCTCTAAAGAACCCATCAAGAGTCCCTAAGATTTCTCTAACCTTGCATTTATACTTTCTTTAATTAATTATGTGAGCATGAATTTGACTGATGTTGTTGTGTTGGTTATAGATAGTAACTAAACTTTATGGTGGTTGGTTGATAGAAATGCTGCATGGTTAGTTTTTGGGTCAGGGACTAAATTGTAAAAATTAGACTAAATCGAATAAAGTTTAAAATCTAGATTTGACACCTCTAAGTGAACAATTAGATAAGTGATATCGAGAGGAGAACCTATTGAGAACCAATTTGATTGTCCCGATTTAGTTTAGTGAGGTCGAGAGATAAATCAGACTAAATCGTATAATTGGGTAAAATTGTAACCGAGAGCTAAAATTGAACCAATTAGGAGTTTGAACTCTTTAAATCCCTAATCCAAGAATTAACTAGCAATTTGGAAGTCAACCAACCACTTTAGCTCTTTGAATTAATTTTTGTACACTTTTGATTGTTTTGCAATTTAGTCTTTCTAGGTATTAGATAGCGTAATTAACCCTTGATAATGATTTCTCGTACTATGATACTTAATGAGTAGCTAGCTAGACTTCTTGTTTGCATGTATTTTCATTGTTAATCACTTTTTCACTCAAACTCTCTTAGGTTCGATCCTTGAAATATTTCATGTTCCGTTGTAACATAAAAATCTTACAACTGACCTGTCATACTTGCAGATAACCGCTATATTTTTTATTGTATTTGTTTTGATTCTCTTGCCTAGACCTACACACATCGAGGCGCGGTCAAAGAACTTATCTGAAAATTATCTAAATTGTTTTTAAAGCTAGCTATAGAATATATATATATATTCATCATGTCTGTAGGCGGGCTATACACTCTTGAAGTAAGAAGAAGTTTGAAGAGATATTTTTCTGGGAAGAATAAAAAAGGGGAAAAGGAATGTCTAAGCGCATCCATTTTTCTACTATGTTTCCTACATTCGCTCGCCGCAAGTGCTTTCCTAATAGTAAGCAACTAGCCATGAAATGTGCTCCATTCTCATGGGTGATGATCAAACCTCTAACCTCATGATTAAGGGATGAGGTAACCAACCACCACACCACATCCTGATTAATTTTGTTATGTTATAGGAAATAAGTTTAAACGGTTTAAATAATACTACAACCCCTTTTTAAAACTCATTTTTTTCACCATATTTTAAATAAATATGTTTCATCGTTTAAATCTATTTATGAAATCTACACTTTTCTCATAGTATATCAAATAATTTTCATATACAATTATTAAAATTAATCTAAAATATAAAATTATAATAATAAAAAAGCTTATAGTGTAACATCCCAAACCTAGCCTAGATGTTATGGCCGAATCTGGGAGTGTTACGAAGAAAGGTTTTGGAATCAATCTTATTATGTAAAATTTCTCGCGTTTAATCGTTACTAAAAAGAATCCACATTTTGTTAAGCATATTATTATTTTCGTTAAGGAAAACATTGTTAATTTGCTCTTTTAGAAAACTTATTTTGCAGCGGAAGTTTGATACTATTAAAGTTGAAAACCGAGTTTGTATTTTTTTTTTAAAATTTGTTTGCATAAAACCGTTGTTTTGTCAAACATCGCAATATAAAATTCCAAAACATATCCAAAACCAAAATTAAAACAACCAGTCTAGAGAGTCCCAAAATTACAAAACTTTCAAAAATATTCCAGATTTTCAGTAAAGACCGTTAATCAAAATAGTTTGCGAACTAGTGGTCACCGCTGAGACTCCGTCGCACTGACCTACCTATGTCTGAGGATTACTTGAACAAAACAGACAATAGATGTGAGTTTTTATAAACTCAGTGTGTAACTCAACGAAATATACATGCATTAAATTTAGAATTTCAGTATATTAGAACAGAAGCGGACATAAGTCCTTATCAGAATCAGATTATTAGAAACATACAAATATGCAAAGTCCTACCTCTATCCTCTACACACCATCTCCGACCATCCCAACACACCACGTGGGGTATAAAGCACCCACTACACACCACATAGTGCCGGTACGACACTTATCAGAATAATTTGCAGTTGTGTTGCTAGAATAGCGACAAATTATCGCCTCACAGAGCACTTCCTCCAACAAACAAAATCCACCCCATAAATAGATACAAAATACAGATATACAAAATTAACAAATTTAACATGACTCGTATACTCATATACAAATATCATACATGCTTATGCAACACAATCAGAAATACATATCAATTTTCCTAAACTCAGATCAGTCTATCCAAATAACAAATCTCATACATTAGGGTTTGTTTTGCCCTTGCCAACCCTACGGAAGGCCCACAGTCAATCGAAACAACGTGTGCAACCCTAGGAAAAATTTTAGAATTTTGGGCCCATATACTCGTGTGGGCCCACACGCCCAAATTGGTCTTGCCTGTGTGGCCGACACGGTCTGCCCACAGCCCATACGCCCAAATCAGCTTAGCTCATGTGACTCACATGGCCACACATTCGCCTATCACACAGTTGTGTGTGATACAAGACCGGGCACACGGCCAGGCAGACGCTCATATGGCATCAACAAGCCACTTTTTTGACTTTTGTGAAACCTCATTTTTTCATGTTTTCGTTACACACATGATTCATTTTTTTATGCGAAAATAATCCCAAGACATTCAAAACCCTAAAATAGTATACCAAACACCATTTTAGTAATTTAATTTACGAATCGACAATAATAACCCGAACAAAGTAGACGAACTTACCGACGACAAAAACAACCTCTCTCACAAAATTAGGTCGTTGAAGCGCAATTCGCTGCTTCACAGTCTTCTCCTACGCAACACACATTCACAGAAATTAAATCCTCTAACTACACACCATTACGCCAAAACAAAAGGTATAATTCCAACCAGCCTTACGGAAATCGAAAGCTACAGAAGAACCAAAACCCCACTTATCAAAATGAATGAAGGAAATAAGAAATCCAAGACGCAAAGTTATGACGACAAATTATGAATAGGATAAAAGGAGAAAGCAAAAAGAAAAAAAGAAAAGAAAATGCAGAGAAAGAGGAGAGGAGAACGTCAGAAACCGGAGATTTTTGGGAAAAAGAAAAATAAAATAAAATTAAAATTAAAATAAAATATCCTAACTTCCTACTAATACCTAAATCCCCCAAAATCCTACCCACTAACCACATCCAACTACCTCAAAATTCCACTTCCACCGAACATCTATCACACAATTGAAGCAAAAATTAACCTCCATACTCACACAAGGATTTGGGCACGAGACCTTTAACAAGCTAATACCTTACCACTGGAACCAGCAAGCTCATTCCAATATAAGTTTACTAAAGATAAAACATAACCCAACCCATCAATGATAAGGTTAGAATAAAATTCACAGAGTCAAAAATAAATTAGTCAGGGCGTTACATATAGCTTTAAGAAAAAAAAGAGTTGAGCTCCTGTACTAAATTCACACTCAATTAAGCCCTTACTGTTAATAAAAATATCAATTAGGCCCCTCCATTAATGGTTTCCATCTTTGACCATATTAACTGTTAAAATCAATTGACATACCAATCAGATGACGTTACCTGGCATCTTTTGGTTTTAATTCAATATTTTTCTTATAAAAAATCATAAAAAGTATAACATATAAAAAAATATTAAAATTAAAAAAATATTAAAATTATTAAAAATTTATATAAATTTATAAAAAAATATAAAACTTATAAAATATTAATAAATTTATAAAAAAACTTATAACAATTCACAAAAACTCATAAAAATTTCTTAAAATTAATATTATGATTTTTTGTGAATTGTTACTTTTTTTAATTTTGAATATGTTAAATATGTTTTATTATTTTTTATAATTTTTATGAATTTTTATAATACATAAGTTTTTATGATTTTTTTTATATTTTTATACTTTTTATAAGTGTGAAAATTGGAACGTCGATAATGACAATGAATCGCAAAGGAAGAGAGAAAAATAGAACACACAAAATTTTGCCTGGAAACCCTTTCGGAAAAAACTACGGGCAGAGGAGAAGAAAATTCACTATGTCGAATTTGAATAGTGCAAGAGGAGAGACGAATACATCTATTTATAGGTTTAAAAACCTTATTCTAATCAAAGTCTAATAGAATTAATGCAGTAAAGTTAAAACACCTTATTCTAATCAAATATCAAAATAGAGGAGATAAACTTCTATACGGATCTGCTTGTACAACTTGTATCGTACCACGGGCCCTAGTCTAATATTTTGCTTATTGGGGATCTACGATGGGCTGCAGCCTTTGCCCTCGTAGATCCCCCTAACTTGTCACTTGTATTTTATTTTAATAGGAATTTGGGTCATACAACTCTAACAATAAATTTATATCAATCTCTCTTCTTTTTTAAAGAAAAATTTTGATAATTTTCATGGTTTTTATGAGAAAATATAAGATTAAATTAGAAGTTGTCGCATGTAATTATTTGATTGGTCCACCAATTGATTTTAAAGGTCAACTTGATCAAAGACAGAAACCATTAATGAAGAGGTTAAATTTTATTTATTTTTTGGTTAACGACAAAAACTTAATTGGATGTGAATTTAATGCAGGGACTTAAATTTTCTTTTCTAAAAGACTTTTTATACCTATAAACCTAATAAAAATAAAGAAAATTTAGATATCTGCCAGTCATATTCTATTTCACATTATTTAATCATAGAATTCAAATTTGTTAAAGAAAATTTGTTATTAATTTTAAATTAACTTAATTTAGTACTTAAATCTTTTTTGTCCAATTTAGTATCTAAAGTTGTCAAAGGCTATACAAATTACTTCAATATACTAATAATGTTATCTTCTATGATGTAGTAAAAATAATCAATATATGATTAACATATGATATATAAGATAGATATTTTATATTTTAAATGTTCAATTACTTTTAATTTTATTTATTTTAATTTAACATAATGAATATATTTTATTTTTAATTTTAAAATTCTTATTTTCTTCTTCAATATCTATTTGTTAAACATAGCTTAAAAGATAAGTTTTTAACACAAATTTTCTTTTGTATTGATGATATTTTTGTAGAGTTGGAGATTTTGTAAAGAGTAGGTCATGGTTTAATTATTAATCTTTATATGTTTAAAAAAAATACTCATAAAAAACTTCATCTAAGCAATCGACTTCTCTAAAACTTTAGGTTAAATACAAAGTATTGTTAATAATTTAAAAAGAGTAAGTGGTTGACATCTCAAAATTTAGAAATTTAAAAAATGCTTTAACAAGTATTATATATTATTTTGTTTACACGTCCATCGAGTTTTTTATTTGCTCGTTTTAAGTATATGTTCATTTTCACTTCTTCTTTTTTTTTTTTTTTTATGAATTTATTTACAGTTTTGATAAAAATAAAAAATTGCGTTATGTATTAAATGATTTAAACAACTAGTTTGGCTTCCTCCTAGAAATAACCACACTATCCTCTAGTTTTCTTTTGAGTTTTGTATCTATAGATGAAAAATTGTAGATTATTTTTATTAAAGGTTTTTTTGTAATATAAACTGATGTTGTATAATGATGTAAATAATTTGTTCAGTGATGGGGAAATTAATGAAAATAAATTTGCTAATTTGAAAGAAGTCGTGGTAGACAGCGAACAAGTGTTACAAGTAGAAAACAGAAACAAGTATATTTTTGGCACTAAAATTATTCACAACAAAGACTTTTACAGTTTTAAAGATATGTATAAATAGTAAAAATGGAGAGAAATGAATATAAATATTTTACGTTGAAAATTTTTAAAGAGAGAAAAATTATGGATAAATGAGGTATCGACTTTTCACTAAATGGGTAAATAAACGAGAGTATAATATAGAGAAAATAAACTTAAAATTACTAAATGTACAACCCCAAACCCCGAAACTCGGGAATAAAATTGTCTCCATAGTTTACAAAGTTAAATTCCTATAATTATGTTAATAAACATAATATGATGATGATTATTGAAGCTAGAGATGGTTAAAGATTACTTAACCATTTCACCATGCATACCTGTCATGCTAAGCTTTTGCCCATGGTTGTTTGAATCAAATTCAATAAATTGATTACACCAGTTGAATCAAACTAAAAAAAAAAAAAAATTGATTTAATTAATAGTTAAATTATTTTTTTATGAATTTTTTAATTAATTATTTAATTGAACTGATGAAATGATAGTTTTAACCATTGTTTCAGTTCTAAAAACTTTACTTCCAATTTTATCAAAGGCATTACTACTAACTCAAGTAATGTTGTCAAGTTTGCGGGAAAATTTTATTCAACACCAATTGCCACTATCACACACTCATATTTATTAGATAATTTATCATTGTTTAATGTTTATACTATACTATCATATATTATTTTATGTTTAATTTCTATTACGATATTAATAAAAAAAATTAGCTTTAGCTTTGAGCAACTCTATTCTTAAGTTCCTTTTTTCTTAATTTCTTTCTTTTCTTCCATACTCATTCCCATTTTAGATTATTCTTTTCTTTCTTTCTTTAGGAAACAAATCTTATAATAGATTTTGTAATTTAAGTTCTTGAATGATCAAATTCTAATATTAGTCCTTATACAAAACAATAAATTAAATAATAATATGAATTTCAATGTTGGGCCCATTAATTAAAGGTGTTCACACCATACTCATATCGTGAGATTAAATTACAGGAATTGTGTGTTACCTTACTCTTATTATTGGTGTGAGTTGTATCAAAATAATAATAAAGAATAATATCATATTTGGTACCTACACCTTCATAAATTATCCAATGTGATACATGTATTTTGAAAATGTCAAATGTGGTATCTGAACTATGAAAATGTGATTTATTATGGTACCTAATGTTAACACTTTAGTGAATTGTTAAATCAACCAATAAAATTCGATTGGTAGTTTTTTTTTTTCAAATCATCAAGTCCACATGAATAATATAACATTATGTGAAAAAATAAATAAAATAAAAAATTTAAATTGAAAACAAATAACTAAAAATATGGTTAAGAACAAAGAAGCAAATACTAAGCTTACAAGAGAATACTTATACTTTCATGGAAAATTAAAAAATATATATTTAAAAATTAATTAGAAATAATATTTCAAATGGAAAATTCTTTGGAAAAGATTACCATTTACTTAAATTAAGAAGATAACAATTTTACTAAACGTAAGTTTAGTATTTACTTCTTTCGTGTTAGCCATATGTTTAGCTGATTTGTAAAAAAAATATACGTGTTGATTTTTCATGGCTGACTTAGCAATTCACTAACGGTATTAACATTAGGTACCAATAAGTGCTAAAATTAACATGTGGTAACCTCATTCTTAATGCGCTTTTGGGTGATTATTCGATGATAACTGTCAATTTTATGCTCCTAATCCCTTAAATTCATGCTTTAATGTTTGATAAAGCACTTAGGAGCAAAAGGAACGAAAAATGAGTGAAAACCGAAGTACCGGAGCAAGCTACATGAGCCACATGGGCTGAACCATTTCAGAAGACCAGATCACATGACCATGACCCACACAGCTGTGTGGTAGACCATGTCGATTTCATGGAATTGCATACCGAATTGTGAAAAATCACAATTTTTAGATTTTTCGGGTATTTTAAGACGTATATATGACAAAAATAAGAAGATAGCAGTGAGCCGCTAGAAAATATTCAAGAAAACAACTCAAAAAATACCATTGAAGCCGACTCTAAAGAAGATTTCTAGTTGATTTCTTCGGAAGTTATCATAAGTTTATTTATTTCTTTAGGTTATATTGTGTCTTAGTTGTTTTTATTTTCAAGCATGAACTAATTTTCTAAATACCTAGGGGAGATGAACCCTATGATGGATTTTTTCGTTTGATTTTTATTTTATGCAATAAATACTTAGTTTTTTTTTCTCAATTATGTGTGCTTAATTCTTGATTTGATATTTCTAGATTATTAATCCATATTTGATATGCTTAAATCAGTGGTTGAATATATCTTGTTTAAGAGTAGATCTTGCATAGTTGAGTGGAGTTGCGTACAATCCTAGAAATAGGACGACATAAATCTATCGGATTAGAGTCAAATCTAATAGAAATAGGCAATAATAGGGGTTTTAATTAAAAAGAAATTTCAATTAATCAACCAAGAGTCAGATGCTTTTATGCTCGAAAGAGATATTTGCATAATTTAGAGATTTTTATAGATCAAGATACTAAGTAAAGAAATTGCATAACTTAGATTGATAGTGACAGATGAAATCTAGGTGAATTCTTTCCCGTGTATTGTTTTGCTTCTTATTTGACAATTGATTACTTTTCGTGTTTATTTCTTTGTCATGTTCGTTAGTTAACTAATTTAGTTAATTTTAATTTTAATCAACCACTCGAATTATTCAATTAAATAATAGAAAGACAGTAATTACTAGTACTTTTAATCCTCGTGGTAACGATATCTTTGTTCATCGTAGCTATACTATTAATTGATAGGTGCACTTGTCTTAGTCAAAATTTTAGTTAGTTCCGTGCCACATTAAGTTTTTGGCGCCATTCCCAGGGACTAGAATATTAGGAAAACTTTATTTCTATTAATTTATCCATTTTTTTTATTTTAATATTTTTATTTTTAATTTAATTTTTACATTCTAATTTTTCTTTAGTTTGATTCTTATATGTTCTTTCGGTTTATGACTAGAGGCAACCCGTTGGAACCATTAGTCTTTGATAGTGAGATAAAAAAACTGCTTGCAGAAATCGAAGAGAAGTTAGAGACGCAAGGCAAGGTCAACAGATTTTAATAGACGGTCAAGAGCAAAAGGACATTACTGCGGAGATGGATAATAATCCTATTAATCCACAACTTCCTGCATATCCTGCTCCTCGAACTATGTATGACTATGCTAAGCCCACTTTGGTTGGGGCTGAACTGAGTATTGTCAGACCGACAATTGCTGCAAATAATTTTGAGATTAAGTCGAACACAATTTAGATGGTGCAACAGTATGTTCAGTTTGATGGGTTGCAAGACAAAGATTCGAATACTCATTTAGCTAACTTTCTAAAGATCTGCAACACATTTAAGATTAATGGTGTTACTAATGATGTCATACGCTTACAGTTGTTCCCATTCTCTTTGAAGAACAAGGCAAAATAGTGGTTGAATCCACTTCTACGAGGTTTTATAACTACTTTTAGGCTCAAATGGCTGAAAAATTTCTGCTGAAGTATTTCTACCAGCCAAAACAGTCAAGTTGAGGAATGACATCTGTTCTTTTGCTCAATTTGAGCTTGAGACACTGTATAATACATGAGAGAGATTTAAAGATCTTTTGAGAATGTGTCATCATCATGGGTTACCTTTGTGGTTACAAGTTCAAACCTATTACAATAGTTTGAATCCCTCGAATAGGCAGATAACTGATACAGCAGCTGGCTGAACACTAAATAATAAGACACCTAAGGTAGCTAAAGAATTTATTGAGGAGATGGCATTGAATAACTATCAGTGGCAAGTTATGATAACAAAGTTTACTAAGGTAGTAGGAGTCTTCGATATAGATGTAGTTGTTATGTTGGTGAGTCAGGTGGAAACGCTGAGTAAAAAGATTGATGGTTTGAGTTGCAGTAAATATGTGAATCTGGTAGTGTAAGTAATACGATGCGATTGGAGCGAGAATGATCAATCCGGAATGTTTGCGCTTCAAGTCTAACATGGAGCATGAGCAAGTCGACTTTATGGGTAATAATTCTAGACCTCAGAATAACCCCTACAACAACAATTATAATCCAAGATGGAGGAACCATTCAAATTTATCTTAGGGTGGTAAAGGAAATCAAAAGTCACAACCACCTCTGGGTTTTCAACAACCTTATTAGCAAGAAAAGAAGCTGAATCTAGAAGAAATGTTGACTAAATTTATTTCAGTGTCAAAAACTAGATTCCAGAACACTGAAACAAATTTGAAGAATCAAGAGGCATCTATTCAAGGCCTTGAGAATAATATTAGTCAACCTACTAAATTGGTTTTAGATAGACAAAAAGGCAATTTATCTAGCAACACTAAAACCAACCCAAAGGAGCAAGTTTACGCAATCACTATACGAAGTGGAAAGGTGTTAGCCGAGCTTAAAAAGAAGTTGAATCTATAAGCTATTGAAAAAAATGATGGGGTTGAGGAGCACAAGAAAAAGCATAAGCTAGTGTTCAGAGAATACAAACCACTAATTTCATATCCAACAAAGTTAAAGAAAGACTGCATTAATGAACAATATGGTAAATTTCTTAAACTCTTGAAAAAATTACATATTAACTTACCTTTTGTTGAAGCCCTTTCACAAATGCCTGAGTATACAAAATTTTAAAATGAGTTGTTAAGAAATAAAAGGAAGTTAGACGAACTATTCATTCTAGAGCTCAATGAGGAGTGCTCGATCATTCTCCAAAACAAACTACCCACGAAGCTTAAAGATTCAGGGAGTTTTACTATTCCTTATTTTATTGGTAGCTTAAATGTAGAAAAATCTTTGTTTAATTTGGGTGCTAGTATAAATCTAATGCCTTATAAAATGCTTAAACAACTTGGTCTTGGGGAACCAAAACCTAATAGGATGAGCATTCAATTACCTGACAGATCAATTAAGTATCCTATGGGTATTATTTTAGATGTGCTTGTTAAAGTTGATAAATTCATATTCCCTGTTGATTTCGTTCTATTAGACAAGGATGAGGATATTATGGTACCCATGATATTAGGTTGATTCTTTTTAGCCACTACTAGAACTGTTTTTAGTGTCGGTAATGGTGAACTTATACTGAGGGTAGGTGATGAAAATGTTACTCTTCAAGCACGTGATGTTGTGAGAGTTTCTAGTGAGCGAGATGATACTTGTTATTTTGTTAATGATAGTAATCATCCAGCTCAATATTCTTTGCAGGAAATCATCATAGAGACATGTTAGAACCATATCTTGTTCAATGTGATAGAAATTAAGGGACAAGTGAAGAGAGAGTGGTGTAGCTCAATGAATTAGATGAATGGGGAACAAAGGCTAATTAAAACCCAAAAATGTTCAAAAAAGTAACAAAGCAATTCCATTGTAACACCCATAACTACTTTCATCGCCAGAATAGGGATTACAGAGTACTACTGTGCATTTCAGGGCATTTAGTAACAATAGCATCCAGTTCACTAGAATGGTTAACAATAATAATAATTTTTTATAATAATTCAGATAAACGTAAATATACACTTATTAACCTTAAATCGGGCCTACAAGGCCTTAAAATTAGTTTGCGAACAATTATGGACCAATTTGATATAAAATAGAATATTTAGGAAAACTTTGTAAAATTTTAAAATAGGGGTCACACGGCCGTGTGGCCAGGCCGTGTGACATGATCCAAATCGTGTGGTACAGTGCACGGCTGTGTCGCTACCCGTGTGTCAAATCGTGTACCTTTCAATATGATACCACACGGCCATGTTGCTGGTCGTGTGCTAGCACGTGTAACATTCGATGTAGAGTCACACGGTCGTTTCGTAGGCCGTGTGCCAGCCCATGTGAAAACTACACCTATACTATTTGATACACGTTCAGGGGCACACGCCCGTGTGGGTTGCCCGTGTGCATCACACAACCATGTGACATCCCGTGTCCAAAGCCATGTATGCCCAAAAATAACCAATTTCAAGCTAAATTTTCACCCATTTACTTAGGTACCTAAACACATCCAACACACAACTTTACAAGCCAAAAACCATCTTCAATAACACTTAAAACATGTCAAACAATTCAACCTAGTACCTAACCAATGTGTCATAATTGACACCATAATACATTTCATGACATTTAATATCCAAGGTTGCATATACAAGATATGGTTTAAACATATAAAAAAAAATCCATTTTATTTTATACCATTGTTCCACATATTGGCAATATTATCATTCTTGATCAACAAGCTTAACTTAGTAAAACATGTTTAATTCATTTATTGTTTAATCACACAACACAAGTTCTAGTAAAACTTGCTCAAAAACTAGAAACCATTGTCATGCATACAAAGGGTCCTAATACATGCCATATATACCAACCAAACTCAAAGTTTACCAAAGGTTTCTCAAATAGTGTGATTTTTTATGTTGATCCGATCTTTCGAGCCCTCAAAACAAAATCTACAAAATGAAACAAATACAGGTAAGCTTGAATAAAGCTTAGTAAGTTCATTTAATAAATCGGTAAGTTTTTCCAACCAAACATAGTAATCAATTTAAAATTAAATAATAAAATTCTCGTAAACCGTAACTTTGTCTAAGAGGTAGCTATCTGTATAGTATTTCAGCATATTCAGTGAGTAATGATTGTTTGAGAAACTTCTAATAGAATCATTAGGTATGGCTCAATAAATCATACTTTCAATAGAATTAGTAGGTAAGGCTCGATGGTGCATACATTTTAGTGGAATCGGTAGGTATGGCTCGAAAGTGCATACATTTTAGTAGATTCTGTAGGTATGGCTCAAAAGCATATGGCTCAAAAGCACATACATTTCAGAAGATTCAGTAGGTGTGGTTCGAAAGCACATACATTTTAGTAGATTCATTAGGTATGGCTTGAAACAACATACATTTCAGTAGATTCAATAGATATCGCACGTCTGAGCACTAGTTAGTATATCAGTGGATAACATTCATTTGAGCTTCATTTAGCATATCGGTGGATATCGCTTGCTGAACTTCATCCACTATATAATATAACATTCAATAATAGTATACTGACCAAGAATCTAAGAATTATTAGAAGCATAAATAAATGCATGAACTTATAGGATTGGTTTGCAATAACGACTCATAGTATCTCAATCAGTGATCGATGTCATTTCAATTCATTATTTTTATTTCCAATTACACACATCAATATAATCCAATATTATGCAACTAAGTTCATATAATACATATGTAAATGTACTAAAATTAAATTGTATGGACTTACCTGACTAAATTGCAGCAATGACAAAGGTATAGGGACTATTCGGTACTTTTCTCTTTTCGATTTTCCACTCGTTCTTGATCTAAAAATAACATTTTTCATTCAATTAACTAATTCCAACAGTAAAATTAACACATTTTATACAATTAAGTCCTTTTTAGCATTTTTACAAAAGTGTCCCCAATATTTCACTTTTATGCAATTTAGTTCCTAGCTCAAAACATGCAGTTTAACCATTTTTATTCATATTTCAGCTTATCCAAATATTCAAGTGCCATTCTACAGCCCATTTTTGCAATTATTTTGCATCAAGTCCTTGCACTTTTACTATTTTCAAATTTTAGTCATTGAATATTAAAATCAACAAAAAACTACTTTACGAAATAGTCCTATTGAGCAACCAAGCTTAATATTCTACCATAAAACTTCAAGAACAACTCAAATTCATCAATGACACAATCCATAACATTTGAAAATTTTACAAATTAATCCCCGGGTTAGCTAGGTTGAGCTAATACGAGTTCAAAAACATAAAATCTACTAAAAATAGACGAAATTTACTCACCCAAATAGAGAATCAAAGTTAGCCGAAGCTCCCTCCTATGGTTTCTTAGGGTTCGGTTTCAATTAGTGAAGAATATGATGAAATTAAAATGATTTTTAACTTATTTTATCTATTACATTTAACTTAATTCCTAATTTACCAAATTGCCCTTTTAATTACTCATTAATTTCAACATTTTAAAGCCCAATACCGTCCATTATCTCCGCTAATGGTATATTTACCATTCAAGGATGGTTTAATTGCACAATTGGTCCTTAAATTTTTTTAAAATTTTAACTAAACAAGTTTATTTTCAATTTAATCCTAAACTAATTAGGACTAAAAGAGCAAATAGTCCAAAAGTTAGTGGATTTAATCATATCCACCACCGCTTGGACTTTTTGAACATAGTTTAATTTCCATTTTTGTCCCTTTACTATTTTAAATCTATAGTAATTAACTTTTACCTCTTTTACAATTTAATCATTTTACCTTAATTTAGTAGTAAATCATCAAAATTACCGAAACAAGCTTCAATTCACATATAATACAACTCTATAAATATTGAATAAAAATATTTATGGCTTTAAATTACGGAAACGAGGTCCTAATACCTCATTTTCAATAACCACTTGGCTTTTGAACCTAACCATTTATACTAACTTTTAATTCAATTGGTTAAATTCATCAAATCAAAATTCAATATAAAAATTATTATTGACTTATATAATTTAAATACTAATTATATGAATTCACTCGTTGGATTTGTGGTCCCGAAACCACTACTTTTGATACCACTGTTAAACAGGTTGTTACAACTCTCCTCCTTAGGAAATTTCGTCCTCGAAATTTTACCTAGCAGTACCTGTTTATTCTAAAATTTGCATCACAAACTTTATCTTTGGTTTTAGTACTTAGACCTGTCTCACTATTTAGTTTTCGCTAAATTCAATCAATATAACAGGGTTTAACATTTCCCAATTATCTTTAAACTGGATTATGCAACATTGTAACATGTCTTCCAAAACCCGTATTACCACTCTGCTTACCCATCTGCCTACGAACGAAATGTTGTACTAAAATTAATTTAATGCTCAGAGCCTAGCAAAATTTACCCCAAAAATTTAGAAGTAAATCTAACATCAGTATAAAAATAATAATAAACATTGGCACTCAATGAAATCTGATAATCTCTGACACATATGACTCAGTTCCTTTTCAAGTGGATAATCAGTTCTGATTGGAGTAACTGAGCTGACCTTGTCAATCTATCAACCATAATCAAGTTTAGTATTTCTTTCTCGGTGACACAGGAATACTAGATACAAAATCCCTCACGACTTGCTCCCATTACCACTCAAGAACCATGTCAGGCTGTAATAATTCCGACAGTACTTGATGTTTAGTTTTTTTTATCCGAAAGAATAGAATAAGTGTTGCTGCGAACCTTAGATAAAATGTTTTGTTTATTTCCGGATTACTCAAACCACACAATCTATTACGATAATACCTCATACTATTTGTATCCACTGTAACTCTTGTAAACGAATTACTCTGGGTTTACTCTCACTTAAGTATCAGTCTTCAGGTCATCATCATCATGCAATTCTTGAATTCTTTGTAGAGGCAACAGTCTAATTTTCAAATTACCTAATACAAAACCATTATTATAATCAATATTTTCCTTTACGGATTCAGGTTGGATCAATACAAAACTTCCATCAATAAGACTTTCAACTGGTCATAATTTTTAGAGACATTTTTAGAGTTTCCAAATAACAATAGAAAAGAGTTTACTTGGATCTATATGAATCCCATTTCTCAAATTTACATAACCATGAAAACTAACCTCGCTGAACTAGAACTCACATTTACTAACCTTAACATAATATGTTTCTTAAGTAAAATCTATAATAAAATTCTAAAATGATGAACATGCTCGGATTCTATTTTAGAATAGATCAGAATATCATCAATAACAGCAACAACGATTATATATATATATATCCAGATGAAACTGAAAAACCCGATTCATCAAATTCATAGATTAACAGAGACATTGATTAGTCCAAGCAACATTATCAGAATTCATATGGCCACATCAAGTTTGAAAGCAGTTTCAATATACCACAATATTTAACTTGCTACTGATAATAATTGGATCTGTATTTATCTTTGATAACATTGTTATACCTTTTTAACTGATCAAACAGGTTGTCAATATGAGATAAAATATATTTATTCTTTGTCTAGAATTTATTAAATTTTCACATTCAGATAAAAATCCCAATTTTTTTATAATTTTTTTATCCTATTTATTGAGCACCAAGTAGATAGATATATAATATACTAAAAATATTTTACAATCATCCAAATCATTTTCTGTATAAAGATAACTGAAATAAATTTGGTTGTACTATCTGATTTACCAGACTCACTATGATCATTTCACCAGTCTGACATTTCAAATCAATTCATTTCGGTCTACAGTCTACTATAGTAGCATATAACCTTTAGCCAAACTATTTCCAAAATAATGTCAAATTCATGAAATCAAAGTAACATCAGATCAACAGGAAAATCACATTCATATATTTTCAGTAGGTAGTTTCGACATACCAAAATAACCATTACGCTATAACCCACTGGATTATGACTCGAATCTTAAACTCAGTTGATTCAAGAAATAGATCATTATATATTACTAATGTAGTGCAAATATACGAGTAAGTTGATTCAGTATCACCCAATGCATATACAATAAATAATATCGAAGAGATAGAACATACCAGAAATAATATCATATGCGGTGGATCCATATCTAACAATTATGTCTTCGATCCCACTACATTTAATCCATGTGTTATTACTCTAACCAGGGCATTTGTCTTTTTGAAACATAGATATTGTTTAACACTATTCACAGACAATTATTTTGTCAATTATCTTCATTGATATGTACAGCTTCCTGTCCAGATAACGTTTGATAATATTTCTCTTTCTGAATTCAAATCTAAAGAAATCCTAGTTAATCCCATCTCTCAATACAATAGCTGTTAATATCGACCACTAGTTACAAACCTTACCATCTATTAAAGACATGATACATCTGAGATAATCATTAAGAAAACAAGCCATATCCTCAAAATTCCCTGGATATTTTTTCAACCCAATACCCAGTCTTAGTCAAATCATCACTTGTTTTAACACTGAATTCTTCAGTATCATACCTTCTAATTAATTAATCAAAACCCGTTGAACTATTTCAGTCTGTTAAGGACTTAATAATGCCATAAGGAACATATTAAGGAGTAAAAATTGTAAAGCCACTAAATTAACTCGCACTAATTCTGTAAGCCACTAACTCATTAAATCAAAAGACATTTTGTCTTCACTATCAGACATTTACAAACCTATAATCGATAACTTGCCTTTTGTTAAAAAGTCAAAATATTACCTTACCCTTTTCCTCATCAAGGTCAATATGATCAAATTCTATTAACATTTATTAAAATATTCTTGCCATTATTTTTCAAACAATTACAAAACCGACATACTATGACTTACACCAGAATTAGTAGTTAGAATGTTACTGTTAACTTCATTAGTTTCATCACGTTCAGAATTAGATGGCATTATTAAAATCTACAATGTAACATGAGTTAGATCAGACCAATCAATATCACACTATCACAGGTTTAAATGGCATGTACTTTCTAAGTTAGATCAGACCAATCAATATCACACTATCATAGGTTTATATGTCATGTAATTTTTAATCTTTCAACACATTACATTCAGTCCAAGAATCAACTAAACCGTAGCTCTAATACCACTAAATGTAACACACATAACCGCTTTTGTCGCCGGAATAGGGATTAAAGAGTACCACTGTACATTTCAAGGCATTTAGTAATAATAGCATCCAGTTCAATAGAATGATTAACAATAATAATTTTTTTAAATAGTTCAGATCGAAGTAAACATACACTTATGGACCCTAAATCGGGCTTGCGAGGCCTTAAAATTAGTTTAGGAACAATCAAGGACCAATTTGAAACAAATCAAAATATTTAAGGAAATTTTGTAAATTTTTAAAACAGGGGTCACACGGCCTGGCGTGAGACATGATCCAAATCGTGTGGTACAAGGCACAGTTGTGTCACTACCCGTGTGTCAGATCATGTACCTTTCAAAATGATGCCACACGGCCGTGTTGCTGGCCGTCAGCTAGCCCCTGTAACATTTGATGTAGAGTTATACGGCCATGTCACAGGTCATGTGTCAGCCCGTGTGAAAACTACACCTATAATATTTGATACACGTTTAGGGCACATGCCCGTATGGGTTGCCCGTGCGCATCACATTGTCGTGTGACAACCTGTGTCCCAGGTCGTGTGTGCCCAAAAATGACCAATTTCAAGCTAAATTTTCACCCATTTTCTTAGGTACCTAAACACATTCAACACACGACTTTTCAAGCTAAAAATCATCTTCAATAACACTCAAACATGTCAAACAATTCAGCCTATGTACCTAACCAATGTGCCATCATTGACACCACAATACATTTTATGACATTTAATATCCAAGGTTGCATACACAAGATATGGTTTACACATAAAAAAAAACATCTATTTTATTTTATACCATTGTTCCACATATTGGCAATATTATCATTCTTGATCAACAAGCTTTACTTAGTAAAACATGTCTAATTCCATTTATTGTTCAATCACACAACACAAGTTCTAGTAAAACTTGCTTAAAAACTAGAAACCATTGTCATGCATACAAATGGTCTTAATATATACTATATATACCAACCGAAATCAAAGTTTACCAAAGGTTTCTCGAATAGTGTGATTTCTTGTGCTAATCCGATCTTCCGAGCCTTTAAAACGAAATCTACAAAATGAAACAAATACAGGTAAGTTGAAATAAAGCTTAGTAAGTTCATTTAACAAATCGATAAGCTTTTCCAACCAAACATAGTAATCAATTTACAATTAAATAATGAAATTCTCGTAAATCAAAACTTTTTCTATTAGATATCAATCTGTACAGTATTTCAATATATTCAGTGAGTAATGCTCGTTTGAGAAACTTCTAGTAGAATCATTAGGTATGGCTCGATAAAGCATACTTTCAATAGAATTAGTAGGTAAGGCTCGATAGCACATAAATTTTAGTGAAATTGATATGTATGGCTCGAAAGTGCATACATTTTAGTAAATTCAGTAGGTATGGCTCGAAAGCACATACGTTTCAGTAGATTCAGTAAGTGTGGCTCGAAAGCACATATGTTTCAGTAAATTCAATAGGTATGGCTCGAAAGCACATACGTTTCAATAGATTCTATAGGTATGGCTCGAAAGCACATAATTTTCAGTAGATTCAATAGATATCGCTCGTCTGAGCATCAGTCAGTATATTAGTGATAACGCTCATTTGAGCTTCATTCAATATATCGGTGGATATCGCTCACTGAACTTCATTTAGTATATAATATAACATTTAATAATAGTATATTAACCAAGAATCTAAGAATTATTAGAAGCATAAATAAATGCACGAACTTGTAAGATTAATTTGTAGCAACAACTCATAGTATCTCAATTAGTGATCGGTGTTATTTCAATTCATTATTTCCATTTCCAATTACACACATCAATATAATCCAATATTATGAAACTAATTTCACATAATACATATACAAATGTACTAAAATTAAACCAAATGAACTTACCTGACTAAATTACAGCAATGATAAAAGTACATGGACTATTCGATACTTTTCTCTTTTCCTCGGTTTTCCACTTGTTTTTAATATAAAAATAATATTTTCATTAAATTAAATAATTCCAACAGTAAAATTAACTAATTTTATGCAATTAAGACTTTTTTAGCATTTTTACAAAATTACCCCTAATATTTCACTTTTATGCATTTGTGGTACAAAATGTATTCCCATACGGAACCATTAAGGCAAGACACCCTGATTACGGCACATTCAAGGCAAACAATCATCAACTTAAACTTTGTCTTGGTAGTGATATTGATAATGAGAGAGAGGAACTCTAGTCCTAAAATCTGACTTAACTGTGAGCTTGAAAAGGGTACTCGAGCTTAGACTTTAAATAAGCGTTTCTCAGGAGGCAACCCAAGTGTTTTTATTTATTTTTTATTTATTTTTCTATGTTGCATGCTAATACTTTTATTTTTTTTAAAAATAAAAAAATCATACAGCCTATACACACGGGCATGTCATGGATCATGTGAATATTGGAGCCAATTTTTTTAAAAAAATTTGAGACAAACATGGTCTGAGTGGAGTCAGACGGCCTAGCAATATAGCCCTGTGGCCCACATGCCCATATACATGGTTGTGGGAGAAACGAACAATGAACCAACACGACCTGAACAAATACACACGGGCATGTCACAAGTAGTGTGAACACTAGAATCATTTTTAATTTTTTTATGGGACACACAGCCATAGAGAGATACACAGCAGTGTGGCCTACATGGACTGGCACATGGTCGTGTACCTTTTTAAAGTTATGGTTTTTAGTTTTTTTTTTCCTTTTGTCTTCTTAAGCCTTTTTATAAAACTCGTCAAACCCTAATCGTCGATCTTTCTCGTCACTAGCTGTACGCCTTTATCATTCCTTCAAAACGTCTAATGCCACCGTCGCTTCACGTACCACCACCATTATTCCTCTCCACTACTTGGTTCACCCTTCTCTTTCCGTCACCGTTGCCCATAGAGCCATCGCTAACAATTCCCTACTTTTCCTTCATGCCACCGTCAACCACTCCCCCATCTTCGCCTCTGTCGGTCGTACCACCATCGTCCATCCACCCCTAGCCACCGTTTGTCCTCCATTCCTCTATTAGCATTATTTTATTTTATTTTTCTTATTCGTATTTTTTTATTTTTTAATTTTTTCCCTTATAATTAATGTTTTTTGTTTGGTTATGACTGCTCTGACTTCATTGATCTACATTGTGTGCTATGTTGATGTTGCTTGGTTACCTGCTTTGTGCTTTAGTTCAATTTAATTCCGTGTTGTTGTTAATCCTGTTTGACTTAATACTAATGTTGCTCTGATTTTTTGTATAATAGTACTTTGTGTCTGGTACTTAATGTCTATTGCAATTAATGAGTTTTGGCATCAAGTTTTTGTTTTCACTATGCATCATAATACTTGTATGGTTGTTTCCACATAAAAATTTTAGTGCATATATATATCGGCTACAAATTTGTTTTTATTGCACAATTCTATTTATAGTTTCACTAGTCATGCATTATCACTCTAATGCATTGAACTTGAATACTTCTATCCCATTTATACTTTAGATAGTCAATACACTTTATTGTCATTCGTCTTTCAGGTACATAATGTCGAACACACAAGGCAAAAGTAAGGTACCTGCTCAGTCCAAGAAACGAAAAGTTATTGGGACCTCATCTTCATCCTCTCAAACTGCAACCACTTGACACCGATATCGCATATTTGATCATCCACCCCATGAAGAGAGGTAGCAGCACCTGAAGGACAAATCATTAGGTTTGGGTCGATGTATCGACTAGGAAGCCCTTCAGACTATGGGTCTATGCGCACGGGTCCATACTCTATTGGATGCGACACCATGAAAATAGTTTTTTTACCATCGTGGATCTGACGTATGCTGAGCTTACTTTGGAGTTTTGCTTTACATTTTTCCTACAGGCCGTGCTATTGTCAGGGGATGAACCTTAAGCAATCTCATTCCGTCTTGGGGGTGTCACTCGATATTTGAGTATCGCAGGATTTAGAATTGTTCTCTATATATATTCTAATGACTTATTGGCTACGCCTGAGTTCTCCACCCTCCCGAGGCACTTCCTTCAACTGACCCCTCTCTACTAGTTTGACATTTCTGAGGTTGTTCATACAACCCGAGCCAGTCCAAGGCTTAGTGTTTACCTTCAGCCTTACACTACATTCATGTCATTTTAGCCCACACTTTGACTGGTCGGAAGGAAAGTACAAGTGTTGTAAGTAATTTAGATGCTTACTTTTTATGGAGCATGCACGAGTAATACCCAATTGATATAGCCCATTTCATGGACTAGTGTTATTGGTATTAAAGTGAATGTCTACAAAAATGACCCATCTGTATGGATCCATATGTAACACGCCTGGCCCATTTCTTCATCCTCCTCCAAACCCTTGAGCAGATCGGCACACTTAGTCTGATTGGGGACATGGCACCATAAGGCTTAAGTATAATGAAACATAAGAGGATGGTCACCTGTTAGCTGTAACAGCCCGATTTTCAGTAGTGACGGAATAGCGGTTTTGGGACCACAAATTTCATAGTGTCAACTCATAAATATTATTTTAAGAATATTTATAGAGTAAATATAGTCATATTAAAATTTGGTTTAAAAATATTAGCGCTTAGATAATTAATAAAAGAAAAAGGACTAAATTGAAAAAGGTGCAAATTTTACAAATTAAAGCAATTAGGTGATGAGATAGTTTAATTAATAAATGAGGAAGGGATTAAGTGATAATTAAGCCATAAATAATGAGTGGGACAGCAATTAGATTTTAAAATGGAAGAAAATTTAATGGTAATGGCATAATTGTAAATTTGTTGAAATTAAAACAAAACAAATTGGAAATTAAAATTTCTTTTCTATTCGAAAGCCATAGCTAGGGTAAGGAGATAGTTTTGGCCAACATAAAAGCTTGCATATCAAAATCCCGTAGGTACTCGTGGAAAAGGAAAAATAGTGGAATAGTCCCTTAACTTGTGCAACAACTACAATTCAATCTAGGTAAGTTCGTACGATTAAAATTTAACATTTGTATAAATTAATGATTGGAATTATATATATGTTCTATTGTTGGGAATTATATTATCGAATTTAATACTCAGTTTGGATTGAACGCAGGATTTGAGCACATTTTTGTTAGGTGTATGATGGGGGTTTGTAGTGGAGATGGTATTAGAGAGAGATATCAGCATATTACCCAAGTAAACCGAGGTTCAGCATTTGTTGCGAACTCTCGCGTTTTACTTTCTGTTTGGCGTGATTTGGGTGGATCAACTTTCATGAGCTTCTGTTAAGCTCTTACGAGCTTCTGTTAAGCTCTTACGAGCTTCTGTTGACAATGTACTTTTACTCGTAAGTCGTTCTTCGAATGGAAAATTTTGGTAAGGTAATCTGTTAATAAATTTGAAAAATATGTTATTTATTTCATATTAATCTGAAAATGGATGAATTTATCGATTGAAGTTGTAAATGACAGGGAGTTCTCTTGAATGATTATTATTGTTTGAATTATTATAGTTAGTTCGGTAAGATTTATCGTATAACTCGCCGAACTTATTAAGCTTCATTTAAGCATACTTGTGTTGTTTAATGTCATTGTAGATTCTCAAAAGGTTGGACGATCGGATAGACACTCAAGTTACACTATCCAGCTTATCTCGGTAGTTTTTGAAACATTTAATTCAGATTATATGGCATGTATAGGATTTTGTGCAGTTTTGGTTAATGTTTGGCTTGTAAATATTATGAATGATATTTTGTGCAAATAATTAACTTACATATTATATAAGAATGAGGTAAAACTGATATGCTAGTATGTATGGTATATATAATATTGAAATATTGTGATTGTGGTACCTTTGATAGGTATTTTGATTAGGTATTGCTTGAGTGAATTGATGAATTGAATCAATGTTTATTGTGTCGTAAAATTGTATATACTTGTGGTGCCTATGAGAGTACATTGGTTAGGCACTTACTAGATTGGTTTTGATGTGTTTTTGGCTCGATTAATGTCATTTTGAATTGGTATTTTGGTTGGTATTTGAGTTTCTTAAAGTCTAAGCAAACTTGAAATGGTAAACTTGTGTTTTAAGGTTCATTTTAAAGCCACACGGTCTAAGACATGGGCATTACACGGTAGCTACACGGCCTAGCACATGGCCTGGCACACAAGTGTGTAAGGTCATTTCGAGGGGTACACGGCCTCGCACACGAGCGTGTGGCTTGGCCATGTGACCCAAGTTAGTGAGTTACACGGGATGGGACACGGCCGTGTGTCCCTATTTTGAATGTCCACACGGCCTGAGACATTGGCGTGTGTCTCAGCCGTATGACCCATGCATTCTAATTTTTTTTAACTTTTTTCCTAAAATTTCTAAATATTTTCGATTTAGTCCCAGATTGTTTCTATAGTATTTTTAGGGCCTCAAGGGCTCGATTTAGGGACATTATGAATGTATTTGGATGAAATTTAATTATGTTTGTATTAATATATGATTTGAATGGTTTACTATTTTGTTGCTATAGGAATGCTCCGTAACTCTATTCCGGCAGCGACTGCGGGTTAGGGTGTTACATCAGCCCAAAGCTTTCAGTGATTAGTATGTTTTGCTACATCTGACTCAATAAAATGAAGATGATGAGCATTTGGACAATGACCTCCTACCACCACCATTGCAACTCGTTCTCAATCCTCTTGCTAGTCACTCCACTGTTGCGCCTGCGCATACAATTACACTTGAGGATATCTATTGCCTTTAGTAGTAGCAATTAGAGAGGATCGATTACCTTTAGGAATGACATTCAGACCACTTCAGCCAACTTCAATGGTAGCAGGATCTCATCGAGGCCTATCTACAACGAATGTGCCCGCATTTTTATATTTCTTCGCCCAATCCCCCTGTTGTATATGAGCCTCTAGATCCTGACTTCCCACACGACGTCGATCAATGACTTTATTTAGTTTTATGTTTTTTTTTATTTGTACTTTTTTTTGTTATGTGTTTTTATTTAATTTTTTGGACTTAGATGTTTTGTTTTATTTTATTTTATTATACATTTTACTATTATTGTTTTGTTGGATGTTTTTCTATTTTGTTATCTCTTTATCTTATTTTATTTTTTTCTCTCTTCTTATTAGTGTGCTCAGAACCATGTACTTAATTTAGGATCTCCTACAATTTCAGATTTCACAATTTCTACAAAATCATCCAAATTCAAGGCAATTTTAGTTCTCGTCCTCCCTCATGATATTTTGTGTAACACCCCTAACCCGTATCCGTCGTCGAAACAGGGTTTCAGAGCATTACTAGAATTTACGAATCACTTAAAAAAATTTTCAATTAAATACTTACCGAATCAATGCATCATATAAATAAATATATTACCATTCAATCAATGGTTTGGCACTTGTCTAAGCATCAACAACAACACTTGTTAGTGTACTTACACATATTTCATTTATCTATCTTTTTAATTATTTCTTTCATCTATTTTGTACATATATTTCCATATGACCAATTCTTGTAAATATTTCATAGAACCATTTCATATAACCATTCATCATCTGATACATATTATCTGAATATCAATTGTTCAACTGATGTCATAGTGTCTTTCAACCATAGTCTTACTCATTTTCTGTCAGGTTGCCATGGTATCTTTCAACCATGGTCTTGTTCATTTCATGTTACATTGCCATGGTATCTTTCAACCATGGTCTTACACATTTTTTTATCATGTTGCCATGGTATCTTTCAACCTTGGTCTTACACATTTCATATCATGTCAGAAAGCACACTCCCGCGAACCTCATCCTTACAAATGGGATTACCAATCCAGCTAAATTTATTTTACACGTATTCTTCTTCGGAGGGCTATATCGTAATAGGATCACCCGTCCGGGCGATCCTTTTACCGTCAATTCCTTTTCCAATTATCCATTGAATTCCATTCCATTTGACCGGGATTTATTTTCAATTTATATCGAATATTATCAATATTTCATCAATTATCATGTATTAAACATTCAAATCATATTTTCATCACATAACCACATATTTCAAGTATTTAAAAATACAATTCAAGTTACACAAACTTACCTCATTGTTTGTTTGTGTTTATAATTTCATTAATCCAATATCTTTTCTTTTCTACAATCAAGTCTCGTATTTCAGTCGTCCGAATCATTATAAATAAATTTGATCATCATTTTCGCTCGTTTCATATTCTAATGTATTTAATTAATGCTCTAGGCAAAATTATCATTTTGCCCCTAAACTTTTAATTAATGATGATTTTGTCCTTAAGGTCAGGAAAATAAAATTCCTGCAATTTTAATCCTTATTTCCAGCTATTATTCTCATGCATATTAATAACAGCCCATGAATTCTATAAAATATCAAAATTTTCCATAATTTCAACATTTTTCAATTTAATCCCTAAAAACATGTTTTTCCCCGATCTTGAACTAAATTCATAATTTCATTCAATTTTGTAATTTAAATAATAAAATAATCCATTTCATGCAATTTGGTCATTTCTGACATTTTTACAAAATTACCCATAAAGTTTTACTTTTATTCAATTTAGTCCCTGAGCCTAAAAGATGCAAATTAGCCATGTTAGATGAATATTCATACAATATTTTCCTCCTCCTTCTCTCCATTCTACATCCTTAATGTATTTAACACACTTGTAAGTAATATTATCTATAATTTTTATTATTTACTTTTATGAATATTCAAGCTGTCCATCTGTGTCATAGTCACTAAATTATTTATATCTGGAGATATAGAACTCCAAATTAAGATTAGTTAATTTTTCCTGAAACTAGACTCACACATATTCTTACCATAAAATTTTCAGAATTTTTGGTTTAGCCAATTAGTACAGTTTATTCATTAAAGTCACCCCTATTCTGTTGTCTGACAGTTCCGACCCTCCTTCACTAAAAATTAATTATCTCCTTTTACAGAATTCAAATGATGTTCTCGTCTATTTCTATTGAAATTAGACTCATTCACAATTCTAATCATATAATTTTAATTCCCTAATTATTTTTATCCATTTATTTATGATTTTCCAAATTTAGAACAGGGGAACCCGAATTCATTCTGACCTTGTCTCACAAAATTGATTATATCTCATGATTTACAATTCCATTGCTTACATAATTTATTCTATAAAAAACTAGACTCAATAATCTTTAATTTCATACTTTATTCATCCTATAATTCGATTTCTAATATTTTTGATGATTTTTCAAAGTTAGACTACTGCTGCTGTCCAAAACTGTTTTGGTACAAGATATTAATTACCATGTTATAACACCCTTATTTTCTTCTTCTACACCATTTCTCATCACTTTCTCTTATTTTCTCTTCACTAACATATCAAGAACATAGGACCTTATGTAAGAAAACTCTACTATAACATTATTTTCATGCTTTGTCAATAATAACAAACTTAAAAACATATTGAAATCTTGATGTACTTACCTTGTTCTATTGATACTAATCTTTAACTTGATTTTCTCTCTCCTCCAGCTTCTATTCTTGAATCCAACTTGATATTCTAACTCCCCATGGTCTCCTTAACATTTCTCTCTCTTAGTGGCTATGGAAATTCTTTTGATTTCTAGGTGAAAATGGTGAATTTTTTGTGGAAGGACCAAATTGTAAAGAAAAAAAATTTTCTTTCTTTTCCTTCTCTTCTAACATTGGTTGCATGCATGGAAAGATGATGAAAATTCTTCATCTTTCCTTCCTTTTATACTAAATAATTAATAATAAAATAATAATGAAATAATAATAAAATAATAAAATATCTTATTAAAATAATATATATCTAATTAAATAATCATAAAATATCATCAACATCATCATTACTTTCTAGATTTCTCTCTCTTCCAATTGACCATTTTGCCCTTTATTATCTTTTAAAATTCCATCCTTGAGTCATCATTTAATTTGGTAAAATTACAATTTAGTCCCTCATAGTTCTTCACCTATTCAATTTGGTCCTAATCCATCCATTTTCCTTAGTTTCTAGATCATTCCACTCTTAAAATATTTACACTATTGGTCTTTTAACTTTTTCATATTTACACTTTAACCCCTCAAATTTTAAGTATTTATTCTTGTGCAACAAAACTTTTCTCACTTTTACAATTTAGTCCTTTCTTGAATTAATGTATCATAATATACTTCTCAATATTGACATAACTCAAAATTCCCTTTTTTGTCACTTTATTTTCTTATTTTACTATATCAAGGATAATATCTCAATGTAAAAATTTTCAGGGTATTACATTTTGCTTCTTGTGATTATATTTGTTTGTACATTGAAAGCAATGTACATCTTAAATGTGGGGAGGATTTTATATATTTATGCGATATAGTCCCTGAATTGTTGCTTATGTTAAAGTAATTTTCTCGAACCTAACATTAAAGTTATTTTTTTTTAATTTGGAGTTTTATTGATTCTATTTGGGATTAATTTTTGGGTTTTCGTGTATTATTTTATTTAAACTTTAAGACACGAGAAAGTCAATTATGATAAGTTGTTTTTCAAAAATTATTATTTTAGGTTGTCTCCTTGAACTGAAATATTATCTTGAGATTTTAAATTTACAAGTTTGGCATGAAAACCATAATTTTTTATGAGATTTTGAGCCTATATAGCATATATTTTATTGTGTGCTTATTTTAGTTTTGGTTGTAAGTATGTCAACTTGATTTGTTATTTTAGAACTTGCTTCGGTTATACATGTCAATACCATATTATTGATTTGATATATTGATATGATAGAGGCACTTAGAATTTAACTTGTTTAACCTTTAACACAGTTGACCTATTGAATTAACCCCTAATAAACCCCATTGATCCTAATTTTTTTTACTTAACAACTATTCATGTTAACCCAAAAACCCACATTAATGTTGTAAATCTCCCTTTTTATTGACTTCCTTTTTGTCAAGATTCGATTTCGTTAGTTGTCTCACTATATTTATCTTTTGTATTGCTGAATTTTACTTTGTTCATAAAAAAATGAATACCTTTTTTTATTAAGCTTGAATTGTGTGTCTCATATTTTGTTTAAAAGTTCATATCTACATTTTATTTCTTGTTGATGTAAATTCTTTTAATTCAGCAACTGATTTTTTTTATGGTTTGGAAACTTATCAACTCGACCCCTTGATTGTAACCAACTTTTATGACTTTTTTCCGTATCATTAACCTAAGCCCCGTTATAACCTTGTAAGGATTTTTGATTGGAGTGTCCTCTCAATTTTATAGTGGTGAAGATTTCATTTTCAAGTAAGTATATAGTAATAACATTTCTTATTCGATTGTTGAGTGAACATTACTTGAGCCTTAAATACTTTGAGTGCTTTGAGTGAATTTTAGTGAGGGTGTTCATTCTTGTTGGCTTTGAATTTCAAGTAATTGTTGAGATAGGGGAGACGCCTATGTTTTTATGCCTTAAAAATTTCTACTGGGATTGTTTGTGTTTTTTAGTGTCATTTTAGTTTGAATTTCCAATACATGGTTATCTATAGATTATTCCTAAGACATTGTCGATAAAAACAATAAATTAATGGAAGTTAACTTGAATGTGAGTTGAGAATTTTGCTTAAGGACAAGCAAACACTTAAGTGTGGGGATATTTGATAAGTGCTACAAGTAAAATGTGTTAACCTCATTATTAATGCATTTTTTTGTGATTATTCGATGTTAATTGTCAATTTTATGTTCCTAATCCTTTAAATTCATGTTTTAATGCTTGATAGAGCACTTGGGAGAAAAATGGGTGAAAACCGAAACATCGAAGCAAGCTACATGAGCCACACAGGCTGAATAATTTCACACGGCCAGATCACAAGGTCATGTGATCCACACAGGCGCTCACCCAGGCGTGTGGTAAACCATGGCGATTTCACGGGATTGCATACCGAACTGCAAAAAATTCTGATTTTTAGGTTTTTTGGGCATTTTAAGATGTATATATGACAAAAATAAGAAGATAAGAGTGAGCCGTCAAAGAATATTTAAGAAAACAACTCGAAAAACACCATTAAAGTCAACTCTAAAGCATATTTCCATCAAGATTGAAGATTCTCAATTGATTTCTTAGGAAGTTATCATAAGTTTCTTTATTTCTTTCGGTTATACTGTGTCTTAGATGGTTTTATTTTCAAGTATGAACTAATTTTCTAAATACCAAGGGAGATGAACCCTATGATGGATTTTGTTGTTTGATTTTTATTTTATGTAATAAATACTTAGTTTTTTTTCTCAATTATGTGTACTTAATTCTTGATCCATGTTTGATGTGCTTAAATCGATGGTTGGAGTAAACCCTGTTTAAGAGTAGCTCTTGCATAGTTGAGTGGAGTTGCATACAATCCTAGAAATAGGATGACAAGGGAAATTCATAGTACGAGTTAATGCGATAATAAGGGTTTTAATTAGAAAGAAATTTCAATTAATCAATATAGAGTTAGTTGCTCTTATACTCGAAAGGGATATTTGCATAATTTAGGAATTTCTACGGATCAAGATACTAAGTAAAAAAATTGTGTAATTTAGATTAATAGTGACAAATGAAATCTAAGTGAATTCTTTTCTGGGTATTGTTTTGCTTCTTGGTTGTTAATCGATTACTTTTGTGTTTTGTTCACTGTCGTGTTTGTTAGTTAATTAATTTAGTTAATTCTAGTTTTAATCAATCACTTGCATTATTCGGTTAATAATAGAAAGAAGATAATTACTAATACTTTTAGTCCTCGTGGGAACGATATCTTTGCTCACTATAGCTATACTATTAACTAATATAAGCACTTGTCTTAATCAAATTTTTAGTTAGTTACATGAAACATCATGTATCACAATAAAACACATATTGATAGTTCGGATACCGCATTTGATATTTTTGAATTATAAATACCACATAAGACATTTTATGAAAATACAAGTACCAAATATGACATTCTCCCTAATAATAAGAATAATACTAATAAGAATAAGAATAATAATAATAATAATAATATTGGTACTAGATTGGCTGCTAGGCTGTCTGCATAAACAAATAAAATAAATATCAAGACCTAACCTTTTGAACTTTCAGAAAAAAGAATCCCTGCCTTTTGAAATTTAAAAACAGCGACATAGCCGTTAGGGTTTAGAGAGCGAGAGATACGATGAGAAGAGAAAGCAAGGGTGGCTCTTACTTTTCATGGGCCGATGAGGTCGAGAAAGAAGAACAAGAAGCTGCTGCTGCACAATGGCAGAAGAAACCAAACCCTTTTGGCTCAGCAAGGCCCAGAGAAGTTGTTCTTCAAGAAAAAGGAATTGATTGGAGACAACTTGATCTCCATCTTCAACAACCCTCTCCACTCCCACTGTATGCTATTTCTCTTCTCTAGTTATAAATGTCTGAATTCGAATCTCAGATTTATTAAATAGAGATTTCAATTGAACTTCGGGTTCATCTCGCTTGTTGATGCTATTTGTAATAGGTTTGTTGCTTGAATTCACATTTCCAGGCAGGAACCGAAACCAAGTAATCCTCAGCCTGTCATTGTTACATTAACTCCCCAGATTCAGAGTCCTATATCGCTTGTTCCTCCACTGAGGTATCCGCCCAAGTACGTCGCTGGCTTTCTCTACGAGCTTTGGAACGCGTCCGGTTATCGACATTTAAAGCTCGAGAAAGAGAACCAATCTCCGGGAGGAGGAAAGAGCGAGTCCGTGAACACGTGGAGAAAGAGAACAACAACAGCAAGCAATGAATTGGTTGAAGCTAAGGAAGCACAACAAAAGGGCATGAATTTGCCTTTTGTGAATCAAAACATTGGAACCCCTGAAATGTCATTGCCTGCTAATGGGATTGTCAGGCAGCAGCCTAGAAACATACCAGGCGAATTCGGCATCTACCGAACCGCCTTTCGAGTTAACAAACACAATGAGGGAATGGAAAATAGCAAAAGGTTACGGAAAAACGCCATGATTTGCCTATAAAGCAAGTACCCAATGGTGTTCATCAGGGCAGTTTTGGGAAGGAATAAGACGAAGAATTAAAATCAATGGCTCTATAATGTTTGCTGAAATTCATGATGACCAATTCACCCACGGTCCTTTTGTATCATTGTTTAAAAGAAGCTTTAGTTTTGATGAAATGATGCGACTATGGAGTGTTGTTTATTAACTACAACTAAGCTGGAATTAAAGATTTAAGATTCAATTTTGCCTTGAGTTCCTGCACCTTCTTCAGGCTTTGCTCTACTTTTGATATTTGTTATCTTAAATTTCTATTTGTTTAATTTGAAAATAAAAATTAAATTAAATCCCTTTTTTTTTTCAATTTCATTAATGTAAATCTTGTTTCTTTGATTTAAAAATTAAAATCTAATTTATAACAACTTAAAATTTAAAATTGCATTCTACTATTTAATTATTTGATTTGGTTTAACCAATTAAATCTTAGATGAATTATGTAAAAATTCAAACACATGTTATTCTCCAATTTTAAAATTATAATTAGATAATACACTAATATTCACCTGATTATTAATAAATTTCTTTTAATCACCCAGTTATAAAAAAGTTACAAAATAATTATTCAACTATTTAATTTTATTTTTTTTATTACTTAACTATCTTGAATTTTTTAATATTTTTATTTTTTGAATTAAAAGATTTGACTGAAATTAATAAAAGAACTAATTACACATAAGCAGATTGGACTACAGTCCTTTAGCCCAAACCTAAAAGAAGAAAAGAAAATCTAAAAGCCTACTAAAAAGAGGAGCCGGTTTAAAACTTTTGTCTGATTGAAAGTTCAACGAAATGGTAAAAATAAAACAAATCCTAACCCAGTCAAATCAACAGCTGGATCGAGAAACTTGATCATTTTATAATTTTCCAAAAATAATAATAATAATAATAATACTGATAATTAAATGTATTTTACCTTTTAAAGTTTGAAGTACAAGTATAGGAATTATATAAAATAAAATAAAAAGTCTCAATTGATGATTCATATTTAACTTTTACAAAAACGATCTTTAATATAATAATTGGATTTTTAAAATTAAAATTGACAAATAAAGAGGGTAAATCTCGGGAACTAAAAGCAAAAAGGTCTCATTTCCAAAAGTTCAAAGAGTCCCGAAAGCATAATATAAATTCTGCTGGGGTGAAGAAAAGCGCATAAATACGGAAATGTCTAATTAGATCATTTGTTCTAGATGATCTCAAAAAAAGTACTCTACTACTATTTTATAAAAGGCCTAGCCATTGCTCTCAAAGATTAAAATCAAAATGAAACATGAGTGGATCCCAGCACTGGGAGGCAAAACCAATCCTCGAAATCGTCGCTGAAAACTCGAGCCCCATGCCAGTGTACTAGACTAGTGAAATACAGTGAACTAAGTTCACATAAATGTTGATAGGATATTCTTCTTTAGAGTGAATTCATCTGCTTTTGCTGGGCTTATAGACTGCACCGGAAACAAAGAATTAAAACTCTTGGTTAGAGCCATCTCATGATGGAAACTATGGTTTTGTATAACTAAATTTGTATTTTAACCACCTCTCCCGAGTAGGCAGCAATATGAGCTTACATGTCCCGTAAATCTACAGTCAAACATGATTTCAGGACACCATCCTAGCGATTAATTGTAACTGTAATCCTTACCTTGTCAAGAATGCGCTGCAGCCGCTCGATTTCCTTCTTGGGATAATCAGCACCTTTCTCCAAACAGCTTTTAGCAGCTTTCAAGTATATCTTTCCATACCTACAACCAGCAACAAGAGAGGAAGTAAGACAATGGAACAGTTTTAACAGGAAACTAGGGATTGACGAGTTCTCCTTCGGAGAATACTATTGAGAGAAATTGAATACCTCTCACTGGACCCCTTGAGTTTCTCAACTTCCTGTTCGATCTTAGAGAAGACCGCCTTCTTCTCATCATTGTTGGCAGCCACAAAATCCTTCACCAGTGCATCTAAACTAGGCAAAATACCAGCCTAGGCAAAAGGAAGAGGAGAGCAATTTATCTCATATAGAAGTATGGATAATGATGAACATGATGTCCTAGTACAAATCATGAAGTATTAACCTTTGAAGTCAGCTGCCCTTTTCCATCACGGCTGGTGCCACACTTCTCATTGATGAAAGAAACAAAGTCATCTAGACCCCTGCCACCATTGTAGTCTTCACCAGCTTTGTTGTTTTTTGGGAAGAATTTCAGTGTTGGATACCCACTAACTCCATACCTGCAATTAAAGGCCTTTAACATCCATTGCTACATTTGATGAACATTGAGAAACCATTTATAAAAGAAATCTGGGCTAACTGGTTGAATTTACACACTTTTCAGCTAGATCCTTGTGCTTGTCAGCATCTAGATTAGCTATAACTACGTCTTCTTCCATTTTGAACGCCAATGCTACCTTTTCATAGGTCTGCAGAGACAAAGACCAAAGGGTTAGAAAGGAGATCACCGTTTCTAACCAAATAATCATACCTACTTTATTCAGCAAAGATATAGATGCTTACAGGAGCAAGGTTTTTGCAATGCCCACACCTGGAAAAAAAGCCAACCCAGAACTCAACCAAAACACGTGAAGTAGAAAAGATGGAAACAAAAAAAATATCAACCGCAAAACTTGCCACTTGTATCATGAGGTCCTTAAACAGTAAATCTCAGGTGGATATGTAATGGCTGAACTAGAAAAAGCCCTTCACCTTTATTGTTTTTGCAAAATAGTAAATTTAACAACAACAAAAACAAAGCACATGCTTACCAAGGTGCATAAAACTCAACCAACACATCTTTGGTCTCATCAAGGACAACCTCATCAAAATTATCAGCATTTAGCACTACAACACTGGATGGTAATGTGGCTATCTTCACATTGGTCCCTGTAAAACAGTACACCACCTCAGCAAATACTTCTGGTTTTGGCCTATGGGCATTAATCTACATTCAGCAAGTTCAACTTGAGGAACACAGAAGGAAGGAATTGAGACGAAATTTCTTAGACTAAGCAACCATAACCAGAAACTTGTACAAAGAAAAAAAAAAAAAAAAAAAAATTACCTCCTTCAGTGTTGACAAACTCAGCAAGGGCCTCTGCAGTTCGTGGTCCTTCATATCTAAATAAAACAATTTCAATCTATTAAGAACATGACTTCAATAAGAAGTTGGTACCAATAACAGAACTTAACCTAAATCAAGATCAAAATCTTTTCCAGGTTCTACTTGTACACGTTAAATTAGACTCACTTTTTAGGTTCCAAAGAGCCTTTTGGGAACCACTGAATAGTTGGGTAGCCCTGAACACCGTATTTGCTGCAGACACTCTTATGCTCATCACAGTCCACCTAGACCCACATTATTACATAAAACTTTAGAATACAAAGGAACAACAAAAGAGCTGTGTAAATACCCTGATCACTAATAATTCATATTCTAAACAAACAAATCTCGGGTAATTATAAATCGCAAACCTTTCCAATCAAGACGGATTTAGCCTTCTTAAAACTTGACCCAAGCTTCTTGTACTCAGGAGCAAGCTTCTTACAGTGACCACACCTGTGGTTGAAAAAAAAACCCGATTAGATTGAGAATACAACTAGCTGAATCTTATAGTTTTAGGCCGTAACATGGTAAAAGAACCCGATTAATCTGAATCAATATCCAGAAGCGATACCACTTAGCTCAAATGTCTTTAAAAAACAAATAAATAACCAAATTCAAATCCAAGGAACATCTTTAACAACAATAGATTTATCTATTGAGAGTTTGATCATAATAAGAAAGTTTCAGAAACAATCAAACAAAGGAAAAAGTAAGTCGAAAATTCTAGGAGAAAATCATTGATGTTCTTCATTTAAATTGTCGAAGATAGATCTAACGATCGATTAAACAGGAATTACTGTAAAACATCAAAACCATAAAGCATCAAAATCTAATCTAATCTAATCTAATCTAATCTAATAAAGAAAAAAAGAGAGGGAAAAAGGCGATAAAAAATGATTACCAAGGAGCATAGAACTCGACGAGAGCTCCTCGATCTTGACCGACTTCCTTCTCGAAGTTATCTTCCGTTAGTACAACGACGTCATCCGCCGTTGCCGATGCCAATAACAAGGCCAAGGCTCCAAAGGCCAACCAGATCTGAGATTTCTCCATTTTTGCTTTTTGTTTTTCCTCTTTGGTTTTGTAGCTTCCTCTGCTTGCTTTCACTCTGTCTCTGGCTCATATTTATTATTTTCCCAGGCTTTACTGCATTGAAGAGTAGGGGTTGAAATGGTCTGTTAACGATCCAAATTATAATTAACTCAATATATTTAATGAAATTAGTATTAATTGAATTAATTAAATATTTTAATATTTTAATGATTAATTAAACTGAAATTTTTTTAAAAAGTAATTGAATCGAAATATTTTAATTAATTTAGTCGGTTAATCGAATTAACTGAAATTGATATGTTTTTATTTTTTTAGTTAAAATAAATATAAAATATATAAAAAATAAATTGATAATATTTATTTTACCGAATTAATAGAATTAAAACTACATATAATTTATATTATTAATTATTAAATTTAATTAATTCGATTAATCATCCAATTTCGAACTGAATTAATCGATAACTGAACGTCTAAAAATTTATTAACCGATTTTCAACCGAATTAAATCGATTAATTAACTGTTTAACTGAATTAAATTAATTCGATCAATTAATTTAATTTTAACCTATATTTAAATTATCCTTTTTATAAGAGGTATATCATATCTCTTTTCCATTTTTTATTTATATACTTTTTAAATTATGAATTTCGTCCACTCCCATAATATTTCTATTTAATTTGTCAAATTTTAATTCTGAAATTGTTGAATTATTAGTTTTTTTTTTATAATTGATGGCAAATAAATAGATGAACTCTTTTCATGATTTTATGACAAAAAGTTTAATTGTACCGTCCAATTAACTTAAGTCAATTAATTACAAATTAAACGGTTAAATTTGGTAAAAAAGTCGATATTTTTAAATATTTATGAAATTAAATGTTTTTTTAATATTTATGGGATTAGGTCGTTTTTTTTAAAACACACTTAGTTGGATGTGTTTTTAGCATATTTTGAAGGAAAACGTGCTGAGTTGGACACGTTTTCAATGTACATTGCAAGAAAACGCTTTCAACTGAACGTGTTTCCCATTCTCTTTCTTGAACTAATTTAGGGGTTTTCTTTTAGGGTTTTAGGGTATTTGTTTTAGGGTTTTTAAAATATATGTTTTTAGAGTTTTTAATATAAAGGTTTAAGGTTTAGGTCGTTTTAATGATGTTCGTGTTTGAGGGTTAAAACCCTCGAGTTTTTTTAATTTGCCAATTCAACTCCAATTCTTAACACCAATTAAATTTTTTATTAAATTGTTGGAGTACTATTTTAATTTTTTTTATTCTGTTAAATATTCATATGGTGATCATGTAACAAAAAAATTCTAATGGACGTGAACTTATTAGATAATTTTGGTAGCTAATGTGGATTTTTTTTAAAAAAATTATTCCAGCACATCATACAAAAGTTTTTTTTTTTGTTAGAATGGTATTTTATTTAAAAATTCACGTAAATTTTTTTATCAAAGTAATCGACAATATTAACTATTTGAAGTAAATATTATAATAAAAACAAAAATAGGAACAATTAAATCAGTCTATGTATGAATATTATAACTTTACTTTTATATATACATTCTCTAATTAAAATCGTACTCAATTGAATTGTACAATTAATTGATTAATTGATTTAATTCTTAATTGTGTTCGTGTTTGAGGTAGACATTATGAAAGGGGGTTGACAATGGGAACGAATAAATATGCAAAAGCTACTCGCGTGCCCTGAAAATGTCACCGAGAATCCCGAGACATTTGAATGATTCTCGCGTGAGGAAAACTTTTCACAATATGCAAACCTTTTGTCTTAGAAGCATGGCCTACAAAAATATTATTTGAAGGATTCCCAAGTGAAGAAAACTTTTCAAGGCAAGTTAACAATGAGAGAGTGAAAATGCTCCCAACAAGGCACTTTTTGTCCACTTTACTTAAATGCACCTTGCTAGGAGTGTTTTCTTTCTCACATTGTCAACTTGCCCTGAAAAGTTTTCCTCACACAGGAATCCTTCAAATATCCTAGGATAATATTTTTGCAAGCCAAATACTTTTGAGGTAAAAGGTTTGCATATTGTGAAAAAGGTTCTCAGGCAAAATGGATTGGTAGTTCAACTAGAGACACCATAAGAAAATTTTGAGCATACCAAAATGCAAGTAGGTGAATTTCGCAAGAGGTTCCATAAGGCAAAATTTCGAGCAAACACATAATTATATCAAGTAAGTTTCGATTTTTGTTATTAATGGATAATTACTACTCTATTTTTTACATTTTTTTTTTGTTTTAAACATGTGAAACAAGTTATTTGGTTCGAAATGAGTGGACGAATTAATGCTATTGTTTACTACGATGCTGAAATTGGTGACACCGATGTCGCGGTCATTTTTTCATCAACTTACACAACATGATTGGCTTTCAACCCGAACATACAATTGCTAGAACTTTGTGAAAGAATTAGGTGGAAAGTTATCGGATCTATCTAGATTAAAGTGTTGTCCTTGAAATATAAATATTTAGCATCGATGGACCCTATCAAATATGAGGTTTTTGATGTCAAATGCCCAATGGCGATTGAATTGATGGTCTGGATGCATATTGTTGAAGGATCACCAATACTCTAGTTATATGCGGAGTTTGTGAACACAAATGAAAGTGGTCAAAGGTCAACATTTGTTCTAATTCGAGACGTCAGAACGAAAAAGAAAGCTAAGAGTCCGACATGATTGTGTGGTGGGTTCATGGATTTGTTATAAAGTTCACATTATGATATCCTAGAATCATCAATGGGAAGGCACTCATCAGTTTCATCCTTAGATTTCAACTAGGGTAGACAGAACATTCAATAATTAGGGTATGGTGGTAACCAAGACTTCGACACCTCGACAAGACACTTTATTAGTGGTTTTGATTTTAACTTCGAGAGTTTGATGTCCTATGCTGAGAACACTTACAGGGGTATGACATCAAGTTCTATTGGTGGGAAATTCGCAGGTGATTTTAGTTGTACCGACAACTATAAAATGAGGGATGATGTATTCCCTACAACCTCCATCGATAAAGGGACATCCAACCCTGGACATGCTAGAGGATTGAGATTGAAGAGGGCACTAAATTCGATGACGATCCAATCTGAGAGTCCTGGCTAGATGGTTCAGAAATTATATTATTTTTTGAACTAGAGTTGGTTTCAACTAAACCAAAAGATAGAGGTTCAGGCGGTAAAGGTCTAGACAAAGCTGCTGAAGAAGATCTACGATTTAGGGTATACTCACCTCTGACCCACATGCATAATGTGGACCTCCCAGCAGAAGGTGAGTTAGAGTTTTTAGAACTCTCACACATAAAACCAGGTCATACGAGTTCTTCATTGGATGTTGGTGATTTAAAAGCGGGGAAGGAATTTTCCTCTAAAGATGCTTTAATCGCAACAGTAAAGTGATACAATATAAAGAATGAGGTAAAATTCTACGTTGTTAATCTCGATCGAAGAAATTTGAGGCGAAATGTGCAATGCGAGATAGTAGGTGTCCATGGAAAATCATAACTTTTATGAAAAAAAAAGACGGGTCTGGCCTAGTCAGGTTGAATGGGTGCCACAATCGGGTAGGTGTTGGTTGCGAGAAAGATTTCTTCTTCGTACAAGTTATGGTTTCGACTCCTCTTTCTCTTCTTCATCTTCATCAATTGCGAGATAGATTTTTTCTTCACGTTTATCTTATCTCCTTCATCCGTTATTAAGTGCGGTGTACTTCTATGTTACCAATGATGCCTGCGAAGATGTTTGCGAAGATGATCCACCTTGGTAGAACAATGATGCTCGGGGTATTTGTGACGCTAACAATGAATAAGTGTATGGTATCACAAACACTAGTGGCATAAAATATGGTGGAAATATCATTAGTGGCACAAACATCGACAATAGATACATCGTCGACGGTAAATATGTCATTGGCAGATACGCCAAAGTCATCGAAGTGTAATATGCTAGGGATGGAGATGGTGCAAAAAACCATATACCTGTAGAAAGTGTAAAAACATGGACGGAGGTGGTGTAAATAACATACCTGAACCAGAATAAGTCGAGCCATACTGACCAAAATATGGTGTGGACGGCGGTGCCTCTTGTTACATTGGTGCTGATGATAGACCCGTCTCGACAACTGCTTCAAACCTTGGATTCTTAGGTGGCCTTCGTAGCCTACTTGAATGAAGTTGCCTACGCCTCACCTCCTTTGATAGTAGATATGGTTTGCCATGACGTTTAAACCATGACATGTACGATGGATTGACAGATAATTTATAAGTGATAATGTGTTCGTGATTAGGCAAAAACTCATACATATGCTCCCATGATATATTACTCATTGAGTTTAGTCTAATCTTCCTCAACTCTCCCCGATCTTATGCTGGTCTCCGATGTCTTGGAGTGGTGGCGGAATCATTTGCCTAAACCCGAACTGCCGCATAACTCGATCAGATTCATGCATTCGCACCATAACTTAAACTATCAATGGCACCTTCATGTGCCAAATGTTGGGATTCACCAAGAATTCAAACGGGATGCATGCTTGAATTCTTGGATTGGAGTATGGCGTCCATTCAAACTATAGTACAAAATAATAATTTCAATTATATATTTACTAATAATTTTTAAATCCTTGCATCAATATTATATAATTAAAATTTTAGAAATACTAACTTTCGTTTCTGATCATTGATCTAACAGGAACTGTATATCTTAAAGCTCCTCTGGTAGTCCCAATAACTCGGCCCATGGTTCCACCTATTGAAATAATATGCTAATACAAAAATTTAAAATTTTAAAAAATTATTATTGTAAATATATTATCTAATGAATTTTACCTTGTTATGAGTGGAAATGTATAAGAGTAGTCAACTCGATGACATAAAAATGACAGTCGATACCACGCATATGATTGCAGTAGGACCATGCAACCATCGATTTTAATTTTTTATGGTTGTGTTACCCGACACATCTTTCGGTACAACGTTACCAACACCGCTGATCCCCAATTAAGTTGGCTCGCTTCTTTTAAGTCCATGAATTGTAGTAGCCAAATTAAATGTACAAGATTTCGTGATTTGTCAGGCATTAGAAGACCTCTGATTATCCTAAGAATGTTTGCCCTAGCATATTGTTCCATTTCAAGTGGATTCGACTCTATATCGAGCTCATCGAAATCTCTTTTCAACCAATTCATGTCTATCCAGGCACCATAAGTCCTATGTGAAACCCTCCCTAATAGTTGGCCGCATACGACTTTCTAATCAATAGCGAAAACTAAGCCCATCACTACCGGCCCATCCATTGGTAACCCGAGCTATTATTGCACGTCCTCCAGTGTGATTGTACACTTGCTGCATGAAAAATGGAATGTGTATGTCTTGGGTCTCCATCATTCCACCAATGTACTGACAAGTGTGGGTTCCAATTTACACCCCCAGCATACGGGCCATGTGAAAAAACTTACATCTCTCAAGTATGGTTCAATTAAAGCCAATGGAGAGGAGCAATAGATTGCAAATATATGCCTCCAAAATCTGATCTTTCACCTAATTATTAAAAAAAATACAAAATTTTAAATTTCAATATAACAACTTAATAATGAAATTAAATTATATTAAAAATAATATAAATATTTTCTCACCATTTGCAATTGGAAGGCCAAAATGTGTTTATCATCCAAACGAGTAAGAGAATTGGCCATTAAGAATTAAAAAATGATTAAAATTCATAATACACAATTAGATAAAAAAATATTAAGACAATTTTAATTAATATTGAAAGAATTGAGAGTGAATTGAAAGATAATTAAGAGAGGATTAAGAAAGAATTGAAAGAGAATTGAGAGTGAATCGAAAAAAATTGGAATTGAGGGGTTTAAATAGGTTTTTTTTTTTTCCCGTTGGGGGGTAGGGGAAGTAGTCGTTGGAATTCACCCATTGCGGGGTAGCCATTTGGGAAAAACGCATCCAGCTAGACGCATTTTACTAATAGAGCAAGAAAGTGCGTCTAGCTGGAGGTGTTTTTAAAAATTGGTCTAATCCCAAAAATATTTTTTAAAAAAATCAATATTTTCTCTTAATTTAGCCAAATTAGAGTAAAGAATTTAAAGTTAAGGGATAAAAATTCTAATTAAATCACACAGTTTTATATGAAAATGAATTATATTCAAGCAAACTAATATTTTGCATTAATTCAACCAAATGTTATAATTCATTGTAAACTTTTAGACCTCAAATATCTCTCTCATTAGTTTAGACATTAATTTAGATAAAAAAAATTTAGATTTAATTTATAATCTATAATATTTATAATCAAGATATGAATACTATTTCTTATTCATCATATTACTAAATTAGAATTTAAAAATAATTATAATCAATTTTAAAAAGTGAAAAAAAATATCATAGTAGTTATATTAAAATAAAAGTTGTGATAATCATAATAAATTTAAATTTACTATACTAGGATACTTATGGAATTTATTAATATTATTAATTAATGAGGATAATTAGCAGTTAGATTAATTAACATTATTTTATATACATATATTATTTTTTTATTAAATTTTTAGGGTAATTTAGATTAATTTTAGGTAAATAACTTTTTTTTATCTTGTAGATTAGTTAAATCATTCAGGTAGATCAATTTAGAACTCTTAAGTTTTTGTTACTAATGAGTTAATTTGCATGAGAAACGGACAAAAAAACAAAAAGAAAATTCCACTCAAAATCGGAAATCTTTAACCCACAATTTTTCCTTTTTTAGTTTTTCTCTTTTCTTTCTTTTTCCCTGTTCGGTCATTGCATCGTTCCTACACCACCGTTGCCTGCCTCAATCGATCCCCGTGTTGTTGTCCTAACCCCTTGTGTCACAGGGCTAGATCTTTCGTCTCACGATCCGTGCGACCTTAGGCGATCTGGTCACTCCAAACTCGCCTAAGTCAACCTTTACTCCCAAAAGTGAGGATTCCTTTAGAATTCCTCTAAGGCACCAATTTTTATAGCGGAAGCGATTGTGTCAAAAGAAGCTACAAATGAAAAACAAAAAGCCAAAGAAAGAATGCACACAAAGTGTTTGAGTAAATTCTCAAAAAATTCTTTTACTCTTAAGAATTTAAGATACAATGGATGATTTACAAGTGAGGGGAGGCCCACTATTTATAGTTGAGCTCTCCCAAAACCGACGGTTAAGATCCAATTACATCAACGGATGAAATTAGCCTATCCCTTAATTTTTGGGATTTATAAGATTACATCATATCATATCAAATCTATAAGATATGATGCCCTTACTAAAAATAGCTTATGTTGTCATATCTTTATTATCGGGCCAACCAGGCTTCAATTTGACTGGCTTCTTCAACAGTTCTTGGAATCGGGCTAGTTCTCGTGGGCTTCACATTTTATTTATTCCTCGTGTCTTAAAATATCAACTTTTTTGAACTCTAAAAATTTTGAAATTACAAAAGTGCCCGTCAAATCACTCTATTTTTCATATTGTTGTTAATTTCAAGATTTCATATTTTATGTATTTTGGTAAAGTTAATTTTATTTCCAACTTTTTATTTTGACATATGTACAATATAAGTATAGTTTATTTATAATTGTTGATTTACAAAATAAACTTGATGTATTGAATTTATGTAAGATATATAACTCTTATATGTGTAATGCATTATATATGACAATGATTTATGATCCTAAATTCTTTCTTTAGGATAATAAGCATGATAGTTGTATGTATATTTTTATGAATATCTTGAAGTTAATATTATTTTATGTGTATCTTTATTTTTTTTTCTATACATTGTTGGAAAAAAAAATGCTTTTTATGAGAACTTTGAGATATATTCTTAATAGGTAAAGGTGAAGAGTTGAATCATAATTTTATGGTTTCACATTCTACTCCATGAGACCTTTACAACAGTATATCATATGCTAAAAATGGTTGAGTGATGAATAAGAAATTGATACTCAAAATAAGCTACTTGGAAATATTGTTGAGGAAAAGTAAAGGCTTAGATCTCATATTGGTTAAATACCAAGTGTGAGATGTGTATATATATGTGAACCCTTTTGAAGGGTAATTGAATGACTAAGTTCGTAATCTTGCTTCCCGCGCAGGGGGTGTATGTAACGACCCGAAAGTTGGGGTTGTCGAAAAACATATTCCTAGGATCCCGCCTTTGAGTGTGTGGTTTAAAAATATTAATATTATAATGTTCGAAGTTTTCTTTAGAAGTTAATTGAATAGTAAAGTAGTAATTTCAATTGATAGGGACTAAATTAATTATGAGAAAGTAATAGCTACAAGGACTAATTGAGTAAATAGAAATATGTAAGAGAAATAATGAATAAAAGGAAATAAAATAAAGTAATGAATATAATAATAATAATAGAAATTAAAGGGAGAGTAAGTGAAAATAAGGTAGAAAAGTAAAGTAAAAGTTTTATTTCCCTCTTGTTGCTGAAAATTTGGGGAAGAAAAGCAAGAATATGTTCAGCCATGGGGGTTTAATACTTATGTAAAATTGTAAGTAAGTTTTGGTTATTTTTGCATGAAGTTATGTTTTTGAAGGTATAATGTTATGAGTTAGTTTACCCATGTTGAAATTTTGAGAGTGGATAGAGATTGTGAGAGTTGCCATGGATGAGAAATGTGAAGGTTTGGGGTTATTTTGTTGAATACTAAATATTTTTTATATGAAGATTTGAGTATAAATTTTGTAGACTAAGTTGGTCATGTTGTGAGTGATTTTATTGGTAATAAGTTCTAGAGATTTGAATGTAATAAACTCAAAGAGACATAGTTAAATAGTTAAATTTTTGGTAAAAATAGTGGATTGATTTGGGTGGGTTATATTTAGTTGGAATACTTTTAAGTTAAATGTAAATGTGGATGATTGAATGTAGTTAAATTCTATGTTCGGTATTAGGGGTCAAATTAAACAAATGGTTAAATTTTGGGACAATTTTTATAATAGTAGTGGAATAATGTGATTGTATAAATGTAATTATTAAATTGATGGAATAGCATTGATTGAATGAAATTATGAACTTTTGTTAAGGAACAAATCAACCAGACGCGAACCTAGGAAAAACAAAGGTAACGGAATAGCTATCGGCCTCATTAATACGACTATTTTGTTAAGGTAAGTTCATGGACCCGAACTTAATTTTTCTTATAATTATTACTTAAACTGGTTTATGCTAAATTAACTCTTGATATAAAATATATGCATATTATGGAATTGATGATAAGAAAATAAATGAATATGGAAGTAAATAATCATACATTTGTTGATACCTTCGACTAGCGTTGGGCACACAACCGTCGATTTATCCGACTAGCGCTAGGCGCAATCATCTTTGGTTTATCCAACTAGAGTTGGGCTCACAATTACTATTGTCGGTATTCCCGACTAGCACTGGGTGCAAAATGTTGTTGGTTTATCCAACCAGAGCTGGGCTCACATTCATTGCTGTCGGTTCACCCAACTAGCGCTGGGCGTAACCCTTTTCTGCAGTTTACCGCTAGGCACTGGGTGCCACGTTGACAATCGAATTTGTATTTGGCTATGTTAGAATCTTATATTGATTGAGATTGAAATTGCGTTAGTTGATAAATGGAACCTATAAATGATAAATTGATTTATATGTTGTAGGTTAGATAAATAGTAGATTTAGACTCGGCATCCTTAAGGAATCCCATACTCAATGTTGGTGACATTTTCTTTTTGTGTTTGGCATGTACCTAGGATGCAAATTTAATGATAGTGTCTTTTTGTTTAATGAACTCTAGAGTACTAATTCTTTTTGTAAGTGCATATAATTGAAAATGTTTGTTGACATTTTACACTATGTTGAAAATGATGTTTGCTCAAATGAGTTGAATATGAATGATAAATGAAGAATGTACATTTTAACAAATTCAATGTTGTATGTGATGATAATACATGTTTTAAGTCTAATTTTGGGTTGGTTTGAATGTCCATTGTATCATGGTCATATGCATATGATTGAAATTAGGTTGTCATCAATTTGGGTGAGAAATAAGGCTTGGAAAATAACTTATTTTTGTCCACACGGGCAGAGACACGAGCATGTGTCTCAGCCATGTGTGACACACGGTCATGCGCATGGCCATGTGGTTTGGCCATGTGTCCCCTATATCCTTAAATATAGAAACATAATGCTCAGGTAATTTCACACGGGCAGTGACACGGGCGTGTGTCTCAGCTTGTGTGACACACTGCCTAGCACACGAGAGCACAGGGGCATGTAACCCCTGCACCTAAATTGTAAATTTACATTATTCACACGGCCTGACACACGGGCGTGTGGTTGGCCGTGTGACCCAAGTCAGAGAGTTATGCGGGTATGGACATGGGCTGGGACACGGTCGTGTGCCTCACATTGAATGTTCACACGGCCTGGGATACGGGCGTGTGTCCCCTGCATCTTTGAAAATTTTCTGTGTTTTTTGAAAAATTTCTCGAGTACCCAGTTTAGTCCCGAACTATTTTTAATGATCATTTTGGACCCTTGAGGGCTTATACTAGGGACCATATGAATGTTTATGAATAATTTAAGAATTGAATGAAATATATGCATGAGATGTTTGATTGATTAGGTATAAGTCCGGTAATGCTCTATAACCCTGTTCCTATGACAGATACAGGTTTAGGGTGTTACAGTGTAGGTCTAAACCCGACGGGGTTGGGGCGCACCAGCACGACGTGGGTGACGCAAAATGTCTGAACCCAAATGGGCCTGCGGATATTTTAGCGCAACACGATTTTATTTTTCCTCAATAGACATAATTTGTTTATATATGGACATTATCATATTCCAAATCAACTTGATTTAAAATTTTAAATCAATTTGATTTTTTGGATCCTTAATGGCAGATTTTGTGGTTATTTCCAAATTTTCCACCATCCTGAATACCTATAAAAGGCTGCTTATTTTGTAGAATTTTATACACTTATACTCTCTCACATTGAAATTCTTTTGCTCTCAAAACTCTTCTTTTTTCTCTTCATATTTTTCAAACGTTCCGGTAATAGAAAAAGGCAACGTTCGTTTGATTGATCATTGTAAAGGAGCTATTACTTTGATCACTATTGTTGTTGTATCTTGAAAGACATTCGACCAACGTTTCTCCAAGTACCGTAAGAGCAGCCAAATCTGTTGTAAGGAAACTGTGTTTCACAGGCCTCAATATTTCGTAAAATCTCTATTCTTCTTTATTTCAACTTTTTATTACGGTTTTGTTTGATTTTCGTATTTCACAATTTAATCATAAATCATTCTATTTATATTTTATTTTATATGTGCTTATTTATAATTAATTATATGTTCGCTAACGTGTTTTTGTCCAACACTCATAAAACATAGATAATTATTTTTGCAATTTTCTAGTCCAAGACACCAAGGCGAAAATTTTTTTTTCGAAAATCAATTTCTTTTAAATTAAATAAATCTGTTTCGGGATTTTTCCCGCTGTTCAACTGATTTCGTTTTCCTCTATTATTGTTTTTTATTTCCAAATGAATATTAAAACTAATAAAATCTATTTCGAGATTTTTCCAGCCATTTAATAGATTTTATTCGATTTTGTTTCCAAATTAATAGTAAATAAAATTCGTTTTGGAATTTATTCTTGCCGTTCAACAGATTTTTTTCCTCTATTATTATTTTTTATTTCCAAATGAATATTAAAACTAATAAAATCTGTTTCGAGATTTTTCCCGCCATTTAACAGATTTTATTTGATTTTGTTTCCAAAGTAAAAGTAAATAAAATCTGTTTCGAGATTTGTTCTCGCCCTTCAAGGGATTTTATTCCATTATTTTGATTTTATTTCCAAACTAGAAATTAAAGGTAAATAAAATGTGTTTCGGGATTGATTCCCGCATTCAACGATTTTATTCTAATTTTTTTATTTCCAAAAACGAGTAAAATTAGTTTCAGGATTAATTCTCGCCGTTCAACGATTTTATTCCAAATTTTGTTTTATTTCCAAAAATGAGTAAAATCTGTTTCGGGATTGATTCCTGCCATTCAACGATTTTATTCCAAATTTTGTTTTATTTCCAAAAAAGAGAAAAATTTATTTCGGGATTTATTCTCGCTGTTCAATAATTTTATTTCAATTTTTTTTTATTTCCAAAACCAATTATTTAAACTAAATTAAAATTTGTTTCGGAATTTATTCCCGCCGTTCAACGGATTTATTACATTTTGATTTTGTTGTCAAAAACAAGAAATTAAAAATTTAATTAATATATGTTTCAGGATTTATTCCCGTCGTTTAACAAGATTTTATTTTATTTTATTTTGTTTCTAAATTAGAATAAAATTAAATAAAATTTGTTTCTGGATTTATTCTTGCTGTTTAACAAGATTTTATTTGATTTTATTTTGTTTCCAAATTAGAATCAAATTAAATAAAATATGTTTAGGGATTTATTCCCGCCGTTTAAAAGATTTTATTTTGATATAATTTTGTTTCGAGATTTAATCCTGCCATTCAACAAAATTGGTTTTGATTTCGTTTCAGAATTTTTATTCTGTCGTTTAACAAATTAAAGGGAAATTTTTCTGTTTATGGTGGCTTTAATTGTAGCTTTAAATTGAATTAAAAAAATTATCAACGGTGAATTAAAAAGACAATATGAGAATGCATGTCTAGGATTGGTTCTTTGAAAGACCTGGAATTTAAGCATGTCGAGTGCACCACCTTTCTTTTAGGGTTACCTACCCGGTGTATTGTTTTATTATATTTTTTATTAGACCGTATAAACTTTTGTTTCGGGTTTTATTAGATTCCTGCTATCTAACAAAAGTTAATAAGTTTTCTAATTCTGATTTTGTTTCTAAATAGAAAAATGGAGACTCCTACCAATTCAATCAATTTACAATCTGAAACTTTGGTTCAAATGCAATACTCGATCTAAAACTTAGTATTGTCAGTGGCGGCTGCTATAAGCCACAATAAGAAATCTGCAAAATTCTCGAGACCGAATTTCAAGACTTGGCAACAAAAAAAATGATGTTTTATTTGACTATGTTGAACTTGGTCAAATTTTTTAAGGATGACCCTCTTACTATTAAAGAGCGCGAGGTAGATGAAGTTACCACTTTCACTACTATTGAAGCTTGGAAACATTCAAGTTTCCTATGCCGAAACTACATCCTGAACAGATTGTTAGATGCACTGTTCGAACTGTATAGTGTTAAGAAAACAGCTAAGGAATTATGGACATCGTTGGACCATAAATACAAAGCTAAAGATGTTGGAACTAAAAAGTTCTTAGTTGCTAAATTCTTGAATTTTGTAATGGTTGATTCTAAATTAGTTGTGAATCAAGTGCATGAACTTCAACTGATCATTTATGGAATTCTTGCTGAAGGGATGATAATAAGTGAATCATTCCAAGTGGCAGTCATTATTGAGAAGTTGCTTCCTGCTTGAAATGACTTCAAGAATTACCTAAAGCACAAAAGAAAGGAAATGTCAGTGGAAGATCTAATTTTCAGACTTTGGATTGAAGAAGACAATAGAGGTACGGATAAGAGGCTCAAAAAAGCAGCAAATGACAACGTTGTTAGGGCAAATGTTGTAGAAGTCAAGAAAGACTTCAAGAAGGGAAAACAATTGCAGAATGTGTCTAAACTGGGACCAAAAGATGGTGTTTCCAAGAAGCAAAAACTTCAAGAAAAATGCTTCAATTGCAACAAAATGGGGCACAAGTCTTTCGATTGTAGGATGCCAAAGAAAGTTAGAGCAAACGAGGCCAATGCTGTGGAAGAAATTTCCAAGGAAGTGTCCGATATGGAATTATGTGCCTAACCTACGCAAGAACTATAAATAAGAATGTTCTTTCAAAAGGGGGAATGTTTGTGGGAAGGGGATTTGTATTGAACTAAATGCTATCTTTGTAAAAGCAAAACTATGAATAAGAATGTTGTTCTTTTTCTATTTATATGCTTAAGTCATTTAATTTATGGCATAGTAAGCTCGGACATGTAAATTATGATACTTTATGTACATAAGTTAACTTAGAGCACATTCATTTGTTTCAAAATAATTATAATTATAAATGTGAAACATGTGTTAAGGAAAAATTAACAAAGGTCAAAAACCACTTGATCTAATACATAGCAATGCTTGTAAAGCTTGTTTAAAAGAGAGGAAGGAATAAATATTTTTATTACCTTCATTGCTACGTATATTTGCTTAAAAGCAAAAATGAAGAGAATTTTATTCTCTATAAGCAAGAAAGTTGAAAACCAACTTAATAAAAAGATTAAGTAATCATGGTGGTGAATATGTAGAATCATTTGAATATTGTATACAGCATGACATTATTCATGAAGTAACACCACTATACTTTCCTCAAATAGAGTAGTCGAGCAGAAAAATTAGACTCTAAAAGAAAAGATAAACGTACTGCTAAAAAGCTCTGGGTTATCACATGAAATATGAGGGGAGCGTTTCTATTACTTCTTAAATAAGGTACCCCATAAGAAAAGGGACAAGACACTACATGAGTTATGGAAAGGTAGAAAACCATCCTACAAACACTTGAAAGTGTGGGGGTGTATTGCTACGTATGAGTCGTTGACACAATACCATTAAACAAATGATCTCAAACGGAGTTATCTCTATTGATTTTGAAAAATCAAAAGATAACATTGTGGATCCATTAACTAAATCCTTAAAATGAGATCATGTTGTTAAAGCATCGAAAGGAATGTGACTAAAGCCTATGAAAATAAAATGTACTATGTGAAGGAAAACCCTACCTAGTTGAATAGAGATCCTAAGATCTAGGTTCTAAGGGACAACCTAATTGCATAGACCTTGTGAGGTAGTCTGTTTGTATGATGTAAATAATGACTAAAATTGGGATAGGTTAAGCAATACTTTTAATGACCATTGTGTGTTTCGGTGAGTCGAACAACATAAGTCACCTATGCGAGAGTGAAGTGGGACCGCTTTAAGGAGGCTATTGGTGCATAGTTCTCTCAAACTCTTGTAGAACCAGGAGATTTTCATATCTATATGAATATACCCATGAGAACTAAAACCTTGCTAGGGAGGTAGTTGTGTGAGGTATATCATCGTTTACACAAAGGGCAGAATAGTTCAAGGACATCACGTCTACTGGTCAACTAGTAAAATAAATATACTTTCACAAGGGAAGGTTCAAGGGTGGATACCTACCTATCTTATGCAACTATCGATCGTAAACTCTATCACCACATCAAGTCAATGTTTTTCGATAAAACTATCAATTTTCATTCATGTAGGGGATTGTTGGAAAAAAATACTTTTTATGAGAACTTTGAAGCATATTCTCAATAGGTAAAGGTGGAGACTTGAAACATAATTTTATGGTTTCATATTCTACTCCATAAGACCTTTACAATGGTATATCATATGCTTAAAATGGTTGAGTGGTGAATGAGAAATTGATGCTTAAAGTAAGCTACTTGGAAATATTATTGAGGAAAAGTAAAGGCTTAGATCCCACATTGGTTAAATACCAAGTGTGAGATGTGTATATATATGTGAACCCTCTTGAAGGGTAATTGAATGACTAAGCTTGTAACCAGTGGTGAATCTAGGGGGTTGGTAGTGGCTCCGGCCCCCCTAAAATTACAAAAAAGAATATTTATTATTTAACCCCTTAATATTTGAAAACTTTGGCCCCTCCTTAAATTGTTGTTTGGCCTCCCTTTCCAACTTTAAACATTAAAAAAAATCGTTCTTTTTTTTATTTTTTTCCATGTAATACATTTTAACTTTTTAACTTTAAATATTTATATAATATATTACTGTAATCAATGTTAATACAACATTAAATGTAATATTGATATATTTCCAACTTTCTTTTTTTAGATGATAGTTGTTCACTTTTTAATATAACATTAAATGTGAATTTAAGGTAAAATTCAATTTGTTAACTAGTGAAAAAGAAGTCTCTTTTCCTATTGTTATTAACAACTATTGTCATAAACGTTTGTCCTTCAAACGCGGCATCGAATTCATCTTCTAATTGTTTTTCATCTTTTTTACAATTTTACAATTGTTTTTATTGTATTTTAAATTTTATAGATTAATTTTATTTTATAGTTATTAATTTTTTTATCTTTTAAGATATTATAGTTATGAAGTCGAAAACAATTGATTCGTTTTTTAAAAAGAAAAATACAGAGACAGCACAAATCACCTTCAAAAGCGTCACAAATTGAGGTACCACATTCATCGCTTGCTCCTTTAAACTCTGATGCTCGTCCTTCTAAAATTCTTATAGTTGAAGATGAGGCACTTGATTTGTCTAACATAGAACATGAACTAGGGTTACATAAGCAAATATATGAGTATCCAGTTAATGTGCCTCATGAAATTCGAAGAGCTTATATTAAGGCTGGACCATATCAACCTATTCTTTCAGAATATCCTGCTTCCAATTCAAAAAAACATCCTCGTTATTTTCAACCATCATGGTTTAAACAATTTTCCTGGTTAGAATATTCACCTTCTAAAAATACAATATTTTGTTTGCCTTTTTTTCCTTTTTAATGGAAATCCAAGTAGTCATTTTGGATCGACTACATTTACTCATAGTGGATTTAGTAATTGGAAAAGGTACACGATGGATGCAATTGTGCTTTTTTGACACATATGGGAAAAGATTCGAATTCACTGCATAACAATGCACCACGAGCTTATGTAGATTTAATGAATCAAGCTCAACATATTAAAGTATCACTTGATAGACAAACAACACAATAAATTGCAGCTAATCGTCTACGTCTGAAAACTAGTATAAATGTTGCTCGATGGTTGTGATTTCAAGGGTGTGCTTTTAGAGGTCATGATGAAAGTTCAGGATCAAAAAATCGTCGAAACTTTCATGAATTGTTATCACTATTAACATCGTATGATGAGAAAGTTGAAAATGTTTTGAAAAGTGCTCCACAAAATGCTAGTTATACTTCTTCAACAATACAAAAAAAGATATTGCAAGTTTATGCCAGTAGAGTTCGTAATGTAATTCGTGAAAAAATTGGTGACAGAAAGTTCCATATTATTGTGGATAAAGTGAGAGACGAGTCAAAAAAAGAGCAAATGACAATTATTTTGAGATTTGTTGATAAACAATGACAGGTAAAAGAACGATTTTTTAATATAGTCCGTGTTAAAGATATTGCATCATTGACTTTGAAGAATGTGATTTTTAATGTTCTTTTGCAACATAGTTTTGACATATAAAATATTTGAGGTCAAGGCTATGATGGAGCAAGCAATATGCATGGGGAATTTAACGGCTTGCAAGCTTTGATTTTGAATTATTGTCGATATGCTTATTATGTTTACTGTTTTGCTCATCGTCTTCAATTAGCATTGGTTGTAGCAGCTAGAGAAGTTGTTGAAGTGCATCAATTCTTTAAAGACTTGTCTGATATTGTTAATATTGCTTCAGCTTCTTCCAAAAGACACGATGAATTACAAAAAGCCTAAGCAGCAGAAATAATCATTTGGTATCCATCAATGAGTTAGCAACTGGAATAGGAATGAATCAGATTGGCACTTTACAACGTCCTGGTGAGACTCGATGGAGTCCTCATTTAAATTCAGTTACTAGTTTACTGAAGATGTACAATGCTACTAGCACGGTTCTTGAAAATCTAAAAAATACCACTTCTAACTATTCTCAGTCAAGAGATGTTCATAACGCATATAATAGATTGAGATCTTTTGAGTTTATTTTTATTTTGCATATGATGAAGGAAGTTTTAAGGATTATTAATAACCTTTGTCAAGCTTTGCAACACTATTCTCAAGATATATTAAATGCCATGAGTTTAGTTTTGACAACGAAAGATTTAATTCAAAATTTGAGAAATGATGGATGGAATGAATTGTTAAAAAATGTGATATCTTTTTGTGAAACTTGGGAGTTGGATTTTCCAAATACGAATGCTCAATACATTGTGGGTCATAGTCGCAATAAGAAGGAAGATGTTACAGTGGAGTATCATTATCGAGTGGATATATTTTTTGCTACAATCGATACTCAGTTGCAAGAATTGAAGAGCAAGTTTAATGAAATTGTTGTCGAGCTTCTCACTCTTTCTACAGCTTTAGATCCAAAGGAGTTTTTCAAGTTATTTGATATTGATAAAATTTACATTCTTGTAAACAAGTTCAATCCAGAAGATTTTTCTCAACAAGAGAAAGAACGTCTCCTATATGAGTTGAAGAATTATGAACTTGATGTATGTAAGCATCCTGATTTGAGAAAAACATCAACACTTTCTAAACTTTGCAGAAGCTTAGTTGAGAGTAGATAGTCAGTCATGTACCCATTCGTTGACAGATTGATTCGTCTTATATTGATTCTTCTAGTTTCAACAAAATCCTCAGAACGTGCTTTTTCTGCTATGAAGATTATGAAGACTCAACTTCTTAGCTAGATGGAAGATGATTTTTTAAGAAGTTCTTTGGTTGTGTACATTGAGAAAGAAATTGCAAAAAAAAATTTGATATAAACGAAATAATTGATGATTTTAGTGAGGTTAAGGATCGAAGAGTGCAATTCAAATAAATTATAAGATTTCTTTCTAGTTTATTTTTATTTATTAAATTATTTTTCTTTAATTAATTTTTATTTTTAAATTTATTATTTTTCATTATCTCGGCCCCCCTCTTGAAATTTCCTGGTTTCACCCCTACTTGTAACCCTGTCTCTCTCGCAGGGGGTGCAAGTCCAAACCCGACGGGGTTAGGGCATACCAACACGACGTGGGCGACGCGAAATGTTCGAAGCGGTAGGACCCAAATAGGCCTGCGGATATTTTAGCCCAACACAATTTTATTTTTCCTCAGCAGACATAATTTGTTTATATACGGACATTATCAGATTCCAAATCAATTTGATTTAATTTTTTAAATCAATTTGATTTTTTGGCTCCTTAATGGCAGATTTTGTGGTTATTTTCTAAATTTTCACCATCCTAAATGCCTATAAAAGGTTGTGTATTCTGTAGAATTTTACACACTCATACTCTCTCACATTGAAATTCTTTTGCTCTCAAAATTCTTCCTTTTCCTCTCTGTATTTTTTAAACATTCTGGTGATAGAAAAAGACGACGTCCGTTCAATTGATCTTTGTAGAGGTGCTACTACTTTGATCACTGTTGTTGTTGTATCTTGAAAGACATTCGATCAGCATTTCTCTAAGAACCGTAAGAGCGGCCAAATCTGTCTTAAGGAAACTGTGTTTCACAGGCCTCCACGTTTCGTAAAATCTCTATTCTTCTTTATTTTAACTTTTTATTACGATTTTGTTTGATTTTCGTATTTCACAATTTAAATATAAATCATTCTAATTATATTTTATTTTATATGTGTTTATTTATAATTAATTATATGTTCACTAACGTGTTTTTGTCCAACATACATTTATGCATAACCCTAGGTATATTCTTATGTATTATTTTATAACATTATTTGTATATTGTCATATATATTTTTATATACATTTTTATGGATATTTATATATATAATTATGTACATTTTTCACATATATGTTGAAAAATTTAGACATCACATATATAATAATGATAATTACATGTTATTATTTACTATCATGATAGGTTAGCCCAAATTAAAAGTGATCTAATTTGGTTAGAATTTTATTGGGCTTTTAATTATTAAATAAAATATGAGTCAAATATGTGTAGATACTCTTCTAATCAAATTCTAATTAATGATGGACTAATTAGAATTTGATTAGAACTAATATGCTAAGGTTATAAATATTAGGGTTATGGTCCCCAAATTATACACAAGATATCTTTTCTAATATCCCATCATTAGGAAAGAGAGAGCAGATATTCTCTGAATTTCTTGTGTGCTAATTTGGAAGATCAAATCCCCAAGATCCGGTAAAACTTCAAGAAATTCATGGATTCAGGTACGCTTTCGCACCTAGTTTTGTTCTTGATTTATTCTTGATTCATTCTTGATGATTTGACATGATAAATCCTGGTTTATTAAGTTTTATTTCAGATTTATTTTACAAATCTAACAAGTGGTATCAGAGCTTTGTCATGTTGAGTCATTGAGAATGAATTGATTCTTTATTAATTTTGGATTGATTCGTTTTTCTTTTTTAATTTTATGGATTTGATATTTTAATTATATATCATATTGAATCTTTGAGATTCTTGATAAATTTTTGGGTTTTGATTCTTTAAATAAAGTTTTAAGGTTTTATAAATATAATCTAGTTTAATATTTGTATATGCTATTCGAAAGATGAAGGTTTATTTATTTATAATCAATTGATAAAAATTGATTTGTGAGATTTCTTTGTCTTCTTTTCACACAATTATTTTATAAATTTTGGTTAAAGTCATTATTAAATTAAAATTACAGACTTACAACTTTTTTGCAATTGAAGAATTCCAATTGGGTTATATAATTGGTTTTGAAAGTTAATTCACTTGATAATCGAATAAATGAATATTGGTAAGATATATTTTTTTTTTGCACTATTTGTTTTAAATATTCTGTTTGTAGTTGAATATATATGGAATCATCATCATTTGTCTTTATTTATGATGAATTACATTCACCATTGAATTCAATTCATATATACGAATGATTACTTTTGGTTCCTTTTATAATTATTTTATGTAAGTTTTAGTCTTTATGGAATCTGACTAAAATTAAAATATTTGGGATTTTTTTTTAAATATGGTGGCAATAAATTTTCATAGGTAGTTGCGCATATAAAGATTTTTATATAATTTGGGATTCTTCTTATATTTTGTGATTATGGATTTTTTTTAAGTATTTGTGCGTATAAAAAAGTTTTATGATAATGTCTTTAGTCATGAATATAAATTTGAGTTTACATGAAATATGTAAAGCAAGCCAGTATTATTTTTATATTTGTGTGTGTATATATATATTATATGCATATCAATGATTTTGAGGATTAATGCATGATTATAGTTTGTGTGAACAGGTGTTTATAACCATTATTCAATAAGATATCTTTTATAGTTTAATTGGTGAAATTAAGTTTTGATGGATATCATTGAAGTTATTTTTTTTTTTGTTATGGTTATATATTCAATTTTATGGGTGCTTTGGTGCAAATTAATGTCAACTATATACATATTTAAATATTTTGGTTTTAAATTTGGTTATATAATCTTAGGTTTTGGCATCTTATGGTTCCAAATATTTGGTTAAATTATGATGATATGGTTTATTGTATGAATTGTGGGATATGCCAACTATTATAATTTTGTTTTTTGATATTTATTGGCTTGAAAATATTTTCAAGTATTCATGTAATATCTGTTTAATCATAAATACAACTTTAGATTTACATGGTAAATTTAGGGTAAGTTTTTCTATTTGATTATGAATACATGTATATGCGTGAATTGCTTTGATGTTTTTATCCATGCCAAAATTATAAATACATGTACTTGTTAATTATTTGGCTTTGAACCACTACATTATTTATGTTTGGTTTTGATATATATGATTTTTGAACAAAAAAGAAATAGTCAAAAATTAAGGTTTTCGATTTTTTATTGCATTATTAAGACAACCTTATTTTGGGTTATTTCGGAGTCTATAAAGCAATAAAAAAATAGTTTTGACATTTGACTATTGGAGAAATTTTAAATTTGAATATTGGTATGTTTATATATTTTTTAAAATAACTTAATTGAAGCAATAAGTCACCAAAATGATTTTTATTGTATAAATTATTTTGTTTTAAAATATAAAAGTTTTTGTGCATGTAACTTAAGTTATGTTGATATTGATCGGCCTAAATGAAGGTTAATAATATTGCATGTGCAACTATGGTGATAAACATGTGACGATTATTCAGTTTTACATGTGAGTAATAAATCGGCCCAAAGGAAGATTTATTATTCGACATGTTCTTATTGTCAATGTTTGATTACTCCACCAAGATATCACTTACAAGTTAATATTTTGTCCAAAGATGAAATATTAATGGAGTGTCCAATATCTTGATATGAAATTTAAAGTCTTCTGTGAGGTTATTTTGATTTATTCAGCTATTATTATATTTGCCAACATCACTGTATGTTGTTTTGGGATAAATATATATAAATATATATGATTATCTTTTAATTTGATTGAAAGATGAAATTAAGGTAAATATTTTGAAACAAATAAATTCAGATTTTGGCTTTTAATTAAGAATGTCTAATTTTTTAAATAAATTAGTTGAAACAAAATGCCGCCAAAGTGACCTTTTTTGTGTAGATTAGTTTATTTGAAATATTAAGATGATTATATATTTTTGTGATTCATGCGTTTATTAATTGACCCAAAGGTAAGTTAATATTTGGCAAAATTTCAATGACATCTGTGGTGATAAATGTGTGACAATTATAAGGTATTTTATGTGAGCAATAAGTTAGTCCAAAAATTAATTAATTGTTTGACATAATTTATTGTCAATGTTTGATTGCTACAACAAGAGTACCGCTTACTGTTAATATTACTGTCCAAAGACTTGATATTAATGTTGTGTTTGGTATCTTGAGATGAGATTAGCCATTATCTTGAATTTATTGTTTACTTATGAATATTAATGTGAGCTTATTTTTTGTTCTATATTCAGCTAATTCATCTTCTACTGTCACAATATTTGCTAATATAAATTCTATACCCATGCTTAATGGGACTAATTTCAATGAATGGAAAAGGCACTTACTTATAGTATTTGGTTGTATGAACATAGACATTGCACTAAGGGAAGAACAACCCGCACCTCTCACTGCGAAAGACACCCCTATGTTAAAAGGGATTTTGAGAGGTGGGATCGTTCAAATTGCATGCGTCTAATAATCATGAAGTACAACATTTCAGAAGCCTTTAGGGGCAAAGAATCTAAAAAGATTACTCAGGCCAAAGTTTCCTTGACGAAATTGAGAAACATTTTGCTAAAAACGATAATGTTGAAATGACATCACTTCTGACTTCTTTGATGTCTATAAAGTATAAGGGTCAAGGAAATTCTGAGCGATCTAAGGGCTATGAGTTTTATAATCCCATAATTAGGAATAGTTTTTAGATGAGAATTGCAACATTCTTTGAGGATGTTGAGTTTGGGGGGAGAAATAAGGTTAGAGACATTGCTTTTGAGGAGGAATTGGATTCTAACTCAGTTCCTACTATCACTTTTGATGATTTTTAGGTTCTCATACCTATTATTGATTAAGAAGTGAATCTAGAATCTCAATAAGACAATGTTGAACAACTCCTTATTCAAGATAAGGTAATTGTTCCAGAAGAACAAACTCAACGACCTCAAGAATGAATGTCATTAAAAAGGTCCACTAGAGAAATGGTTATAATGGCTTTAGTGGAATATTTTGACATTAAGCTACATCGGATGAATATTAAGTTAATGGTTTCTCAATGGAAACATTAATCATACATTTATATGGTGCAATTAGAAAGCTTTGTGTCTAATGATGCAAAGTTAATGATTTGCAAAGAACTTCATCTATGGGCTTAAGCAAACTTCTCGTCAATAATATTACAAATTTTACCAAATGATTATCTTATTCGGTTTAGAGATGAATTTTATTGATAATCGTATATACCATAAGTTTAGTAGGAATAAGGTTCTATATTTGGTTTTATATGTTAATGACATAATGCTTGTCAATAATAAGTATAACCTCAATCAATGCCCTAAGAATGATTTTGAGATTATAAAAAAAAATACATTAAATTTTTTACATTTTACCAGTAGAAAATCTAATGTATGTTTAGGTTTGTATACATTAGAATATTGTGTACACTATTGGGATGTTAGGCAGATATTTTAAGTAACCCTAGTTTGGACCACTGAATAATATCCAAGAGGTTTATAAGGTATTTTCAGAGAAAAAAAGATTACATACTGACATATCGGGGGTCTAATCAGTTAGAGATCATCAGGTATACAAACTCCAATTTTGATAGAATATGGATACAAGATTTTGTCACTAATGTGCAAATTGTGAAAACAAATTGCAGTCTTTTATTCCAATAGCAACAAGAGCACATCAAAGTCAAAACACATAGACTTTAAGTTCCTTGTTGTTAAAGTAAAAGTTCATAGTGGTTAGGTGCCTATAAAGCATATTAGGACAAACTCCATGATTGCGGCTCCGCTTACTAAGGAACTACACCTAAGGTTTTATAAGAGCACATTGCTCATATGGGTGTAATATCATTTAAGGATATTTGGTTTTAGTGGGAGTTTGTACTTTTAAATGCTTTTATGTTATAGACACATTTTTTAGTTATTTTAGTTTAAAGATATTAAGTTTATTTTTTGTAGAAATAAAGTTTATTTGGTTTATTCACACTCTGATTTTGGTAAGGTTTGATCTCACTAAGGAGGACCAGTTGGAAATAAACATGTTTAGATCATATTGCATGTAATTTCCATGCTATACATCCATACTTGATCTATGTCATTTGGTTGTGTTAATATACGTGATCATGAATGGATTTAGTTACGATATATGTAACAAAAGTTGCATTGGTTCTATGTTAATATAATTAATGGACGAGATTGTTCGGAATACCTTTTGGATATGATGGTAAAATTTTGAGCTCATAAGGTTATATAATGACATGTAATTATAAAGTAATTAGTATATATATGTGGTCCAAGTGAGAGATTGTTGGAAAATTTGGACATCACATATATAATAATGATAATTACATGTTATTATTTACTATCATGATAGGTTAGCCCAAATTAAAAGTGATCTAATTTGGTTAGAATTTTATTGGGCTTTTAATTATTAAATAAATTATGGGTCAAATATGTGTAAATACTCTTCTAATCAAATTCTAATTAATGATGGGCTAATTAGAATTTAATTAGAATTAATATGCTAAGGTTATAAATATTAGGGTTATGGTCCCCAAATTATACACAAGATATCTTTTCTAATATCCCATCATTAGGAAAGAGAGAGCAAATATTCTCTAAATTTCTTGTGTGCTAATTTGGAAGATCAAATCCCCAAGATCCGGTAAAACTTCAAAAAATTCATGGATTCAGGTACGCTTCCGCATCTAGTTTTGTTCTTGATTTGTTCTTGATTCATTCTTGATGATTTGACATGATAGATCATGGTTTATTAAGTTTTATTTTAGATTTATTTTACAAATCTAACAATATAAAGTTGTATATGTTTTTATGTATAATTTCATTTGTAGTTTACAAATAATTTTTATCAAACATTATTAAAATTGTTTAAAAACTAAAAGAAACTATCATTTGTATAATTGTTGGAAACAAGCCCTCTTAAAATCGTTTCTTTTTTAATTATGGATATTTTTGTATTTATCATGAATTATTATTAAAATTGCTACATGTTGTTTTACCTTTTTTTTTTCAAATTAATATTATAGTTTACATTACTATATAGTTTCAAATTTGTATATTATTTAAAAACTAAAATGAATCATCATTACATTCACAAAAAAATGAATTATCATGACCAAAGATAAATAACAATAATTAAAAATACATTATTTAAAAACTAATTTAAAAATTAAATACTTGAAATCAGGTGTGACACTTGTGTATTAGAAACTAATATATATATATATATATAAAATATAGTGTCTACCAATTGCAAAATTTTGAAAAATGTTATGAATATCTTATTAAGTGGATATCTATCATGTTCAAGATAAAGTTTTGATGTTCTTTAAATTCTAATAGTTATTAGAATTAGATATCTACTTCTTTTATACTTTTTATGCCTATAAATAGAGATTCTGATGAAACATTGTAATCATCCCTTTGATCAATAAAGTACATTCTCTATTGCTTTCATATTTTATTTGTTCTTTATTCTCTTCATCTCTCTTTATTTTAAAACACGTTATCAGCACGATTCTCTTTAATTGTTTTTGTCCATAAATCACAAAAATATCCCAAAATCTAGTGTTGTCGATTGCCTCCTAGAACTGCTGCTATTTCTGTAAAACCCCAAGTCTGACCTAAACGTTATGGTTGAATCTGATAATGTTACGAAGAAGGATTTTGAAAATAAAGTCATTTCGATAAAGCTTTGTATAGTTGTTCGATAAAGCCTCCAAGTTTTATAACTACTACTAAAAACGTTATTTAGTTAATTCATTTGCCAAAACATTATTTACAGTGGAAGTCTTAGAAACTGTTTATATTTTGAAAATCCAGCTCGTATTTTTTGAAATACCTTTGTTTTCATAAAACCGTGATTTTAGTCAAACATCGCAATAAAGGCTTCAACACATCCAAAACCAGAATAAAGATTAAACAATCCAGAGAGTCCAATAATTACAAAACTTTTAGAAAAAATAATACTTAAATTAAATAAAAACCAATGTTAAAAACAGTTCACGAATTCATGGTCACCATGAGACTCAGTTGCACTGGTTCGCCTAAGTCTGTGGATTACCTGAACAGAACAGACAAACAGATGTGAGTTTTCGTAAACTCGGTGTGTAACCCAACAGAAGCAAACATACAAAATACGCAAAAATCTCATATATAGGCAAGTACAGTTTTGAACTTAGGTCCATGATAGATACAGATAACAGAATCAGATAAACAGAATCCTACCCCCATCCTTTACACACCATTTCCAACCATCCCATCACACCATGTGGGGTTAAAAACACTCACCTATCCCTACACACCATATAGTATCGATGTGACATATGTCAGATAATTTGCAGACAAACTGCTAGAAAATAAGTGAAGAGCTGCCATACAGATCACTTCCTCCATATATACGATTCTCACCCCAATCATAAATACAAAATACAGATACAGAAATATCATGCTTAACATGCTCATATACAGATAACATACATATTTAGCAGAATAGTCAAACATACATAACGGTGTCCTACTTAGAGCAGACTACCAGAACGTCAGATCACATAATTTAAGGTTTGATTATCCCTTACCGACCCTACGGTAGGCCCACAATCAATCGAAAAGACCCGTGTGACCCTAAAGAATATTTTAGAATTATGGGCCCACATACCCTTGTGGCCCACACGGCTTGGCCCAAAACCCACACGCCTGTGTAGCCCACACGCTCTACTTGACCTACCCTTATGACCCACACGGCCACACTCACACGATCACATGGCCACACTTACACCATCACACGCCTGTGTCTCGCACATGACCAACCACACGGCTAGGCTCACACCCATGTGGCATCAACAGAACGCTTTTTTCGGCTTTTTTTGAGACTTAGTTTTTCGTGTTTAAGGCACACACCTGGTATGATTTTGATGCAAAATCACTTTCGAGACCACCAGTACTTAAAAACAAAATACCCAACATCATTTTAGCAACCAAATTACAAATCTAACAATACTAAACCGAGCAACGCGCATACACTTACCACTATCAAACCCGATCACAAACACATATTAGACCGACTGAGCGGAAACCACTGTCTCACCATCTTCTCCTATACACAGAATCCATTAATAACAACTACAATTAAACATCACCAACATCTCCAAAAACTAAACAATAACGCCAATCAAAACTCTACTTACCAAATCAAAATAGTGAACTCGAAATCCCAGCAGCAATGAATGATTGCAAAAATCACCACCGAAACCAAGAAAAAATGGAAAGGAAAAAGCAGAAGGGAATACGAAAGTGTAGAGGAAAGGGGAAGCACAATAAACATCAGTTTTTTTTTTTAAAGAGAGAAACCAATGTCGAAAAAATAAAATAAAAGCAATTAATATCCCCCAAAATCAGGGCATGATCTCCTACTATCCCAATCTCAACTACCTACTCTCTCATCTACTTACACAGACTTTCAAACCTATCCGAACTCTCTTTCAGACAACTGAGAAAAAATTAACACCTACGCTCACGCAAGGATTCAAACATAGGATCTCCAACACACCAACTCCTTACCACTCGAACGAGCAAGCTCATTCTAATATGGTTTAATACACAATTTTATATAAGCCCACTCAATAAGGATAAGGATTGGATCTAAAATAACAAAATTTTCAAATGTGGGGCTTGAACCCAAGACCTTAAACACACAATCAGAATACTTAACCACTGAAGCATATACACATTTATGTCAAATTTCACAATCACATACTTAAATTATTCAGGGCGTTACAATTTTAATTGAGGCATGCGTACTATGGGTAATCATTAGAGTCTCTAACCACTCAGGTATACATAAATATCTAAATTTTTATGCCCTTTTATGCAAATAAATTTATATAATTCTTACGTGGTATGTTTTTCTCCTTTGTTGATTGATTTTTGGTAAAATTATTTTATGAAAAATATTATTACTTTAAGGTTTCTTTTAAATTAAGATTCTTTTATTAAATTATAGTATGTATGATATTTGGATGATTAAAAATTTTTATGATTAAATTATTGTTATTAAATATGCTTGAAATTGTTGTATTATATCTTTTAAATTGAATTTATAAATATTTGATTAGAGCATCACAAGATTTTATAACATATATGTGGTATTGAAATTTAGTACAATGTGTATCAGATAACTTTCAAACATCATATATGAAAATTTTGATTTTGTTTATTAAATAAATTTTTTTTACTATTAGATTATAAATGTTATTACAAAAACAGTGTTGTTTTACTGCTTGCAATAGTGCTCATGATAATAGCCAGGGTGATGACAATGATGTTAAAGATCTTCAGGTATATTTTACTATGATTTTTTTATTATATCATGTTTATTATAATTAGAGATCGATCATGACAATATGAATAGATAGATTTTGATTTGAAATCCATGCATGTTTGCGATGGTGATTATGAAACAAATAATTTTTTGGGACGTTTATAAGTTCGTCTTAGTAAATCTATTGCATTCCCCGAAGTAAACGCAAAAGAAAATATAAACCAATATTAATCCAAAATTTGGTAGTACAAAATTAATCAAAAGCTCCAAAAGAGATAATATATTAATATATTGTGATGGTAAATTCATTGGCTTTAAAAGATATTTATAATGGATATCATATTGAGATTGTGAATGAAGACAAATATCTATTCTGAAATGATGAAGAAAATGGAGGATTGAGTTATTAATTACTCTTGTTATTAAATTGAATTAACTGTGGTTATCTTTGTGATCTTCTTTTGTCATCATCCCCACTAAGGGATTGAGAGCGAAATATTTGACTGTGAAAGATTTATTTATGAACAATAGAATATGGTAAATTTTTCTAAAGCTCGTTATGGTTGAATGCACCTGAAGTTGCAATTTTTTTAAAACTGTGACTATAGCTCTACAATATTTAGAATAAGTTCTCAATTAAAATTACGTGAAAAAATGTTACTGGTTGGAACCTTGCAAGAGAGAACTTATTAAACTTTTCATGATTGAAATGTGCTCCTACGGTAGCAATATAATGAAAAAAAGTATTTATGATTGAATAAAAGTTTTTAACCACGAAACCAAACCATTCACTGAAGAGAATTTAACAATATGTAATAAATTTGAAAGACATAATCTTTAACGTAGATATAGTAAATTGGACTATAAGAATAGTCATGGGGGCAGGGGCGAAGCTAGGGGGGCTGGCATTGGCCCCGGCCCCCCCTAAAATGTAAAATTATCTTTTAGGCCTTTAAATTTTTTTAAAAAATTTAAATTAGTAAAGGTAAAATTGCACTTTGACCCCCTAAAATTATAAAAATTCAATTTAATCCTTTACAAATTATAAAGATATAAACTATAAAAAATTAAAATTTCATCCGGCCCCCTTAAAAAAATTTTCTGGCTTCGCCCCTGCATAGGGGATTGTCATAATAAATTTTCTCACCACCAGAAGTGGAAAAATGAAGAAAGCAAGAAAAGAACAAGAATTTTCAAGAACTTTCTAAGAAGAGAGACAATTTATTTATGAAGGGTCATTGGTTATATATCTATTGTACACTTGAAAAATAATATTCACTTTCAAAGTTTGCTATTAATAGATTTTGATTGGATTCAAAGTCTACTACTGAAGTTTAATTTGCTTACTTTTTATCATCAAGACTCAATGTAGAACAAAAAAAAAGGTATGTCTTTAAATATTAAATCAACTTGATATATGGTTTAAATATTTTGAGATGATCTTCTTTTTAAGTTTTGATTACATGTGTTACATATTGTTTTAAGCATCTCATTTGTTCATGAAAATGAATATTAACTACTTTATTTATATCGCTATAATAGGTTTTATAATTAAATAATATATTTGATTAAAACATATTTGGTATGCAAATTCATGTTAACAAACCAATGAATTTTATGGTTATTCAGATTTGATTTAGTTCAAAAAATTGTTAAAGGTAATAGTTCATACGTTTTATATTATTCCATTTGTTAATTATTTAGAGAAATAACATGAGCAATTGTAAATGAAAAGTTCTATGAGCTTAAATGGTTGGATTTTAAATTAAATTTCATGCATGTTTATGATGATGGTTATGAAAGAAAATTGCTAGTTTTCATTATGTCATATTTTTATGTTTGAGATGTGACGTTTATTGATATATTTAGTATAGGTTTGTTTCTATACATGACCTAGGCAGTTATTCTTGGTAGTTAAAAGTATTTTGAATCAAACTTTGGACTTCTCGCATCCGAAGCAAGAATCATACCACTAGACCAAATGTCCTACATTTGAAGATTTTGACATATTCCTTGAAGCAAATATTGCATATAATTATTTCGAAATTGTATTTATTGACTTAGTGGCATTATAGACTTCACATTGATTTAGATATTTCCAGTAGTAAATGTCACAATAGTACTTATCTGTGAGTACAAAGTAAAAGGAATTATAGTAAAATTATCAATTTAGTACAACTGAAACGCATATTAAAGTAAACCAGAAGTTTTCTGATGCAAATGTATTTACTACTTGGCGTGACCAGTTAGACCATCTTGAATCATATATGATGCAAAAATTAATTGAGAATTCATATGGACATTCATTAAAGAACCAAAAGATTCTTTAATTTAAAAAATTCTCATTTGTTGATTGTTCTCAATGAAAATTAATTGTTAGAAACTCACTAGCTAAAGTTGAGAGTTAATGTTTTACATTTCTGAAATGAATATAACCTCATTCATCCACCATGTGGATGGTTTTATATTATATGATTTGTTAGATGCCTCTATAAAATAATCATGTATATGTTATCAACTTGAAACCTTTTGCAAGATTGCTTGTTTAAATAATTAATTTCAGACAATGCAATTAAGACAATTCATCTTGCTAAAGCTGATGAGTTTATATCTCAGTCTTTTATTGATTGGATTTGAAAAACTTTTGTAAAAGTTTGTTATTTATGCACATAATGGTTTAGAGAAATTATTGATTGAACACCTCTGATTAATGTCTAAACCATTACTTATGAGAATTAAACTTCCTATTTCAACATGAGATTATGTTGATTTATGTATTGTACGCATCAAGCCAATAAGTTATAAATACTCTCCATTACAATTGATTTTTGGTCAGAGCTAAATATTTCTCATCTTTGAATTTTTGTATATGCATATATATTCCAATTGCTCCACCACAACGCACAAAGATGAGTGGTTCCTCAAAGAAAGTTGGAAATATATATTAATTACAAGTCTCCTTGTATTATTAGATGTTTTGAATGTATTGCAAATTCAATTATGACATGATTTGTGATTACGATTTTGATTCGATAGTTTTCATGACATTATGGGAGAGAAATAATAACTTGTAATGAGTTAGGGGGAGAGTAAATTGAACCAGAAGTTTAACAAGGATAACTTATTACAAGTTAACTGTCAGATGTATTTACAAAATTAATAAGAATAACTAAGTGTTATATACCATCTAATATTTTTATTTGAATCAAAGTCCCAGTAGGACAATCAGTTAGAATAAATAATAGATTGATCGGTTCCAAAGATAAAAATTCTTCTAGATGATCATATAGTGGAGGCAGGTCCTCCAGAAGAGACACAAGACATAACTAATAAGTAAAACTCTAAAATAGATTCAGGTACCTAAAACTAAAGATTAAAATACTGAAAATAAGAGATCTCGATAAGTTATGTCAATTTAAGAAAATGTGAAACCAAATAATAAAAGTGGTCGACAATGATTTTGCATGCAATATTATTGTTGAAATAATGAAATAAAATGAGGACCTTGAATAAATCTATTGAGAAATATAGATATGGAATAAATTGATCAAAATAGAAAGACGCAACTCAAGTATAATTAAATTCATGGAGTTTTTGAACTAGTAGTTCAAATATCTAAAGGTATAAAACCAATAAAGGTACAAATAAAGTAGTTTTACAAAAGCGAAATAAAAACATGAAGTTTTTCGCTAAGCCATGACATTGATTATGAAAAGATATAAATTTTTTTTTTTGTGGTGGATGCATTAACCTTTAGATATATTATTTTGACAATTCATAAGAGATTTAACTTTTGTCTAATGGTTGTTATTACAACCTTTTATGAATTATTATATAGTAAAGTTTATATTAAAATCCTTGAAGGATTTAGAATGTTAGAAACATATTGAAATTCTCAAGAAATTGTTCATTTATATGAATTGAAATAATTTGAATATATGTGGTAAATTTGACTTAATGAATAGTAGTTGAAGGAGGATTATGGAATGATCTAAAATACTTATTTATGTTTTTATAAAAGAATCGTGATTAAAGTTTACTATGATTATTGTTGAAACTCCTGAAGAGATCAAAATATATTTCCCCTAAATTTTCCCTCACTCATGACTTTCAAGAGAATGGTGATATAAATGTTTGGCAAATGCATTCAAATAGTCATTGAAAAACTAACATTCAAGATTGAATGCGTAAAATATGAGAAAGTATATGATGTTTTCGTGAGGGGGAGTAAATACGCGCTGTACTCTTTTTCCCTTAACCGAGGTTTTGCCTCTTGGGTTTTCTTGATAAGGTTTTTTAATGAGACTGCATATTATGTGTATTATAGAGATGTGTACTCTTTTTCATTCACTAGGATTTTTTTCCCATAGGATTTTTATCTTAGTAAGGTTTTAACGAGACATATTATTTAACAATGGACATCCAAGGGGGAGTGTTATGAATATCTTATTAAGTGGATGTCCAATAAAACTAAAGTTTTGATATACATTAAATTCTAATAGTTATTAGAATTATATATCTACTTCTTTTATACTTTTTATGCCTATAAATATACTCTGATGAAGCATTGTAATCATCCCTTTGATCAATAAAGTACATTCTCTATTGCTTTTATATTTTCTTTGTTCTTTATTCTCTCCATCTCTCTTTATTTTATAACAAAAAATTATTTCTTTACCATATCGTATTAAGTATGTCTTTGGATGAACGGTGCGTTTACTTCCGGTAAAATTAAAAACAATAGTGATTATAAAATTAATTACTGTAACTATGAGATAAAAGATTCCACCACACCACAACTATCACCTATCTAAAGTGAGACATAAACTATCAATGATATAAATACACATTTATTGCAATATGATGAATTTGTTTTAAATATATACTTTTTACACATTTGAGTTACTATTTAAGGTTTAAACTAATAATCAAATTGAGAGAGAGTTGGATTAATACAATAATGGTATTTCAAGAATTTAACTAAAATAAATTAAAAATGTAATTAGGTAGGTTGGCTGGTTCTAGTTGGGGACTTTGTGGAACCGAAAAAAGTTTAGTCTCTACCTAAAACAATGATGTGGCAAACTTTCATTTGCTGAAAAACATAATTTGTAGGTAGGCGCATTCTTTTACCATGAAGCCTCAATGCCTCTCGGAGTATCTGTCAAGCGAAGCAAAGTGGATGTGTTTCAGATGACATGGCATATTTTGGTAGGCTCGGAATTTGGTTTGGAAGCTTTATCTTATGATTTGATTTTTCAATTATATCCCTTTTTTTTTAACATTTTTCCTCATTTTAGTATTTGAATTATTATTTTTATTTTAATTTATCTTTTAAAAATAAAAGTAGATAATAAAAACCTTACACATAATTCATGATCAATTGTCTACCTTTTTTTAATAATATTTATGGTGATGGGATTAATTACTGTCGTCAGAGTTGGATGTCTTAATTACAACAAAAAAAATTTTAAATGTGATAAAAATTTAAATAAAATTATTAAATACTCACTCAACTATTAATGTGTTTCTATTTTAATTACACAGGTTTAAAATTTTTTATTTTAATTAGTAATATTATTGAAATTTAATATTTTCTTATAAATCACTAATAGTGCCTTTTCTATTGGCATAACACTAAATTTAACCTTCAATATTTATAAATTTTACTAATCTAGTCTTAAATCTAAAAAATTCTACAAATTTAACTCTCAACTTTATACAAAAAATATATAAAAATATTTATAAATAAATGAATATCTATTTTTTTCATTTTCTAACATGAAATCTATTTATTAAAATAATAATCTTATAAAAAACAATTTAAGGAGGAAAACTATGAAGAACACTTACGTAGATTCAACTTTTTTTCTTTTGCCAACATTAATAACCACCATGTTCAGATTGAGTCAAAACTACAGCTTGACGTCGAAAAGGATGAGAATTGGTGTCTTTAGGTTGTTTCCTGGGATAGATTTGTTGCGTTTGAGGTTGCAATTGAAGGTGAACATGATTGAAGATATATAGGTAAGGATGATGTATTGGAGATGGCTATGCTAGCAACTCCATAGCCAATTTCTAGTTCAATGACACATGGAAGTGTGCAAATTGAGGAGTTTGGAGTAAGGGTTATTGGTGTCGGTGATTATGGGCAAACACGAGGCTCAGTGTTTGATAAATTTAATGAGGACTAAAGAGTAAAGTCAAATGCGTAATAAAATTTATTATCTATAAAATAAACTAAAAAAAGGGGGAGCTTGAATGTGGTTTTAAGTATTGTTTGGGGTTTTTTAAATATTTTATTTACAAAAAAAAATTAATAAATAAATTTCATAACAGAAAAAGAGAAAAATAGGTATTTTTTTATTTATAATTTTATATGTATTTTTTATAACATCTTTTGTAATCTTATTGAAAAATTAACTTTGAATTTTTTTTTATTTTTAAAAATTTTTATTTTTGTTTTTAAAATTATAAGAAGTAAGACAAAATTTATAAAATGTGTAAAGTTGAAGACTAAATTTATTAATTTTTTTAGAATTATAGTTAAATTGATAAACTTCATAAATACTAGAGGGTTAAATTTATTATTGCAGTAATAAAAATGCTATAATTAATTATTTAATGGAGGAGTGATCAAATATTAAATTTCGATAACATTAATAATTAAAATAAAAATGTTAAACCTTAGTGACGAAACAGAAACTAACTAATAGATACGCAACTATTTTTAAGTTTATACTAATATATATAAAATTTAAGGAGAAAAGATCTTTAAAGAATTGCCAAGCAATTGGGCTAAAACTCATGTTACTTTCTCTTTATTAATTATTAGTATGGTTTTTATGGTTTGTTTTGAGTTGATTATTTGTTTATATTAAATTATAGAGTATAAATATGAAGATAAAAAAATGATCTAAGTCTCTATATACTTCATAATTTGAAATTTAGTCTCATTTTATTTTTCAGTAATTTAGTTCCTATATTTTTCAAAATTAAAAAAAACAAGTTCAGTTGTTATCATCAGTAAAATTCTTTAGTTAAATTCAATGGTGTGATATATTTTTTTTAAATAACTTATTAGCAATGTAATAAAAAAATTATGTTGAAAATGCTTTTGTGATTTTATTAAAAACACACATTTGAACTCGTCATAATAGAATAAGTTTTTTTTTATTGGATAATGTTCTTAAAAAAAGGCTATAATACTGTAATTGAAATAGTTAACAATATTAGCTATTTAGACTAATTAATGACATTATAAAAGTAGAATGACTTATGTGAAAAATTAAAACATATGAATTTGATCCAAGTTTTAGCATAGTATAGGGGTTAAAATTGAAATTTGACTTGTTTTATAATGTAAAAAAAAAAAAAAGGCAAATTGAAAAGGTGTGTTTGTCTTTTTATCCTTAAAATATTCAAATTATATATAAGCATGTAACATTTTAATCGAAAATTTAACTATATTAGCTATTTGGACTAACTAATAACATTATGAAAATATAAGACAAAATTATGTTGGAAACTAAAGTATAATGATGAAATTTCAAATTTTAGTATGATAGAAGGACTAAAACTGAAATTAAACAATTTTTGTGGAGTGGTGTCCATGTGTCAATAGGAGGAAGGTATAGAAAGATACTGCAGTTCCAAGATTTTTGTGAGCAAATGATCATACGGAGAAAATGCTCAAAAAGCATTTAACAAATAAGATGTGGAAAAAATAATACAAAATATGTTACGTCCGCATTTCCGTGTTTTGTTCGGTTATCATCATAAATATATTTCGCAGCGTTGTTCCTAGAGGTGTGCATGGATCTGGCCATTCAGCCCGACTCGAAAGTCTGCTTAAAATGTGAGAGAATTTGGATAAAAATATAGTCTCGAAAAATGAGCTTGGCCAAAAAAATAAGTCCGTTTAAAAACGGGTCGGGCCTCAGGTAAGAAATTTTTGGCCCAAGCCCGGCCCAGCCCGAATTCACTAAAAGACAAAAAAAATTAATATTATTTTCTTATTGTTTTCTCCCTATTTTGCTACTATTTTACTATTATGTTGCTAATATTTTGTTGTTATTGTTTGGATATTGTATAAAACTTATTTTATTCTTAATTTTTTTATTATTTTAAAGACATTTGTTAATTTTGTTATTATTTTAGAGGTATTTACTTGTTAAGTTACATCTATTTTAGTGTTATTTAAGTATACATTTTTTTAAAATTTATTTTCAATTTGTTGAGAAATATTTATTTTGATATTTTTAGTATTTTTTTTGGTTTATATATATTTTAAAATTATATAAAAAATAATATAAAAATTAATATGGGCGGGCCGGGTCGGGCTCGGGTTTTAACATTTTTATTCGGGTCGGACTTGGACAAAATTTTAGCCTCATTTTTCGAGCCAGGCTGGGCCCGGGCCTAGCAAACGAGCCTGAATTTTTTAGTTGGGCCCGGCTCGAACTCGACCCGGCCCATGCACACCTCTAGTTGGTCCTAGAGGTGTTCATGGGCCGGGCTAGGTCGGGTTCGAGTCGGGTTCAACTAAAAAATTATGCCTATTTATTGGGCTCGGACCGGGCCAGGCCTAAAAAAGGGCCTAAAATTTTGCCCAAATCTGACCTGGATAAAATACTAAAACCTGGGCCCGGTCTGGCGCACCCGTATTAATTTTTTATATTATTTTTAAATATATATAATATATTAAAAATACTAAAAACATCAAAATAAATATTTTTCAACAAATTAAAAATAAATTTTAAAAAATATGTAGACTTAAATAACACTAAGATAGATGCAACTTAACAAGCAAATGCCTCTAAAATAATAAAAAAAATAACAAATGCCTTTAAAATAATAACAAAATTAACAATAAAATAAGTTTTATACAATATCAAACAATAACAACAAAATAGTAGTAAGATAATAGTAAAATGGTAGCAAAATAGGGAGAAAATAACAAAAAAAACATTCAAAAAAAAGTGTAGATTTTTTTGTCTTTTAGTGAATTCGGGCCGAGTCCAGGCTAAAAATACCTTACTCGAGGCCCGACCCATTTTTTAAACGGGCCCTATTTTTTGTCCAAGCCCATTTTTCAGGCTTATATTTTTGCCCAAACCCTCCCACATTTCGGGCGGGCCTTCGGGCCAAGCCGGGTAGCCCAACCTATGAACACCTCTAGTTGATCCATATTAAATTTGTACTACATTTTATCGATGAAAAATAAAAAATTGTAGTACATTTTGCAGTCCCTATATCTGTACCCTATGTGATTGATGCCTTCTAACGACTAGATCGAGAACAATCATCAACATTTATAAGAGTTTTCGTGTAAGATTTATGTTTAATGTTTTATTTTTAATTTAGTGGTTTTTAGGTTTTTATATTTTTAAAATTTAGAATTTTAAAGTAATTGAATTATTAAATTAAATTATGTTGTTTCTAAAATATTATAAAGTTAATATATTATCGTATATATAATGTCAAGTTAACTTATTATTATATAATATTCATAAAAGAATTAGGTATTTTAATTAATAAATTCAATAGCTATTATTTAAATTAGGTAAATTGTGGCCTAATAATTAAGGGTGTTCATTATCTCATGTATAGACTGAGTTTGAGTCGTGCTGATCGTGTTAGTTGTTTAGATTTTACCGTATTATTATAATTCACAGATAAACTGTACAATTCATCTAACTTTCATAATTTTAAGCATTCAAATAAAAATTTGCAAAATAAACATCATTATAATCACCCTGTTAAAATTAATTTCAAGAAATTCCAACTTTTTTTTTTTCATTCAAATACTTTATTTTCATTTTAAGAATGTACATGTCAAAGCTTAAAAGAGGAAACATCCAACCCCAGCAGCTACACCACCAACGCACGACTGACGCTTTGAGAGTAGCAGCACCAGAAATACCTAGTTCATATGCGCCGTTGCTAACTAGAATATTCAGTTTTGAAACATTTAAAAGATGCCCAGATTGTATTTGAAGGAAGTCTTGTCAGAGACTTCGTTTCTTATAATACCATGATAAATGGGTATGCTTTAGTGGGCCAACTAGGGCCATCCGGCAGTGGCAGCGCTAATGATGATGCCACCTTCTGTTCCGCTTTACAAACATCCATCATGGCCACCAAACATTTTCTGCAACGAAGCATGGCTTAGAAGGAAAGGAAACATCAAGAAAAGGAGAAGCAAGAGCGTAACAGATGAAGGCCTTGATGAACTCAAGGCCTGTACTGAGTTAGGCTTCGCCCCTGAGGTGGATCCACTTTTGTCCCATACTTTGCCTGCTTTGGGTCGTTATTATGCTGTTAATAAGAGCTACAACGATGCCATTTCTAAGCCTTCTACCTCCTCTCCTTTAGTTGTATCAGATTGTGATAGTATTCATTCCCCTATTGGCAGCCCCACGCCGTTGTTGACCCTTGCCAGTCGCTGATTATTCAATTCAACTTGCATCATCTTTAGTTTTTTCTGCTAATTTTAATAATTTTGGTTTTGTTTTTATTTGGTGAAACACAAGAGTACAGAAGGCCTTGGTTGACCCTCTAAACCATGCCCATTTACATGGTATTATAAGAAACAAAGTCTCTAACAAGAATTCCTTCATATTAGGCATCTTTTAAATGTTTCAAAACCGAATACTCTAGTCAGCGACGGTGCACCAGAACCAGGTACTTCTGGTGTGTTAAGAACTAGGTAATGTTTAACACATAATAGAAATTGGTATGAGAAAAAACTAATTTTCTTTCTGTTGTAAATTGAATCAATACTTGACCTTCTACATTGATAACACTGCGTATATAGAGAGTTTTGAATAACTACTCTTTAACAAACTGCTAGCTGTATCAACTGCATCAGTTTGCTAGACTACAACAAATTAACTACTCCTTGAGCTGACTTATATGGTCTCTAACATTCATCTATCTTATCGACGGACAAGACCCGAAGAAGATTTTGAAACCGTGAGAAAAATGCCACAGAAAGTGGTTTGGTAAACACATCAACAACTTGATCACACGCGGGAACTTCTCTGACCTCTATAGAACTATTAGCAACCTTTTCATGAACAAAAAACAAATCTAGCTCACATGCTTGAACTTAGAATGTAAGACAGGGTTGGCTACAATGGCAACCACACTAGAGCTATCACACCAAACATGAGGGGTATCTGCAGACTGAACGTGTAGTTTGTGAAGTAGTGACAATAACCAAGTAACTTCATTTGTGACAGCAGCAAGGCTTCTATACCCAGCCTCAGCAGTAAACCGAGAAACTACTTGTTGCTTCTTAGAGCACCAAGATACGGGAGTGTGACAAAAATAAACATAATACTCGGAGGTTGATCTTCGATCATCAAAATCCAATCCCCAGTTGGCATCAGCATATCCAACCAAGAACAATCGAGTAGACGAACAAAATACAATCCCAAATTCAAGCGTGCCACACAAATAGCATAAGACGCATTTCAGGGCAGTCATATGAACAGTAGTAAGATTATGCATGAACTGACAGACCCGGTTTACAACATACGCAATATCTGGCCAAGTAAGAACAACATATTGTAATGCACCAGCAAGATTCCTATACTCTGTCGGATCCTCTAGACGCTCACCATCATATTTGGACATGGTAGATGAGCTAACCATGGGTGTATGTACACTCTTTGTATTGGTCATCGAACACCTGGCAATAATATCACGAATATACTTCTTTTGACATAGATGAAGACACCTAGATGAAGAACGAGTAACTTCTATCCCAAGAAAATAGTGAAGATTGCCCATGTCTTTAAGCGAAAACTCATCATTTAATAGCTAAACAAACCATTCAATAGAGGCAGACAGGCTTCGAGTAATGATAATGTTATCAACGTACACGATAACATATAGAGTAGTGCCAGACATAATTTGAACAAACAAAGATGCATCAGACTTGGACATTACGAAACCAATAGATACTAGAAGATTCTTTAGCTTCTCAAACCACGCACGAGGAGCCTGACGAAGACATATAAGGCTTTTTTCAGACAGCACACGAAAGGTTTGCCAGTCGAATCGCACTGAGCATAACTCGGAGGTTGTTGCATGAACACTTCAGTATCAAGATCCCAATTTAAGAAAGCATTATTAACGTCCACCTGTCAAAATAACCATCCTCTGGAAATAGCAATAGATAAAATAACTCAGATAGTGGCAAGCTTAACAATCAGACTAAAAGTCTCCCTGAAATCACACCCAAGAACTTGGGAACATTCTTTTGCCACTAGTCGAGCTTTTCGTCGAGCAATGGTACCATCAAGGTTCTTTTTTATTTTGAACAGCTATTTGCACCCGATGATCTTATGGTTGGGAGGGCGAGAACAAGCTCCCATGTGGAATTATGAATAAGTGCAACATACTTAACTTGAGCAGCAACCCGCCACTCGGACGTAAACAGAGCTTCTTCAATCGCAGATGGCTCCACAATTTCAACAGACAAACCCTTGGGTTTAAAAACTCCTGCCTTAGGCCGAGTTATCGTTCGGCAAATGTTGAGAACAAGGAAGGAGCAAGTCGGACTATCAGACGACGAGGAGACGTTGTCAGATAGTCTTGAGTCAAGGTGTGCATCATTATTGGACACAGAAGGGAAATGAGAATCAGATGCAATTCCAGGTCCATCCTAAGTGGTAGGAGATGGAGGTGGTACATAAGGAATATCCGGCGGAGAAACTGGCATAAAAGAAGACGGTGCGGAGAACTCAAAGGGCTGAGAGGAACTTGTCTGAACAATAGGTACAACCGTTGCAATAGACTCACTAGGCGGAAGTACAGACTCCGCAGAAATGGGTTTAGAAAAAAGAAACCTATTTTCGTCAAACACAACATGTCGTGAAATAATGACCTTTCCATTTGGTAAAAGACATTGATACCCTTTGTGTTGAGAACTGTAACCCAAAAACGTAGAAGGTTGAGACCGAAATTCTAATTTATAGGTCGCAAACAGATGTAGTTAAAGGTAACAGCAACAGCCAAACACTCGTAAATGATCATAGGTGGGATCAGTCCCATAAAGGGCCTTATACGGAGATTGTCCATGAAGAACGGCAGTGGGAAGATGATTGATGAGATGAACCGCACAACAAAATGCATACCCCCAGAAATCCATGGACAAATTTGCTTGAACTAACAGCGTAATGCCCATGTCAACAATGTGCCGATGTTTGCGCTCAGCTACTCCATTCTGTTTAGACGTATAATAACAGGTCGACCGATGTATAATCCCTTGATATGCTAAAACAGATGTGAAGGCACGATACTCTCTATCCCAATCACTTTGAAATTGTTTAATATGCTTGCCAAATTGAGTCTTGACCAACTGTTGAAACTGAGTGAAGCATTCTATCGCCTGAGACTTTTGACTGAAAAAAAAAACCCATGTAAATCTGGTAGACATATCAATAAACGAAATATAATACCACTTATTATCAAAAGCAACGGACCTGGGTCTCCAAAGATCAGACACAATCAAGTCAAAAGGAAGATATTCAGTGGTCGATAATGAGAAATGCAACTTATGCGACAACCTTTTTTGGCATGTAGTACATATACCATCAAAACAATATTTATTAGAAACAATATTACATTTATTCAGAACAGTCTTAACTACAGAAGCAGATGGGTGACCAAGACGATTATGCCATAAAGTAAAAATAGGACAATTCTCAGTCTTATTTTGAAACTTCAAATGAGCAGCAAACGGAACATCAGTGGATGGTGCAAATATAACTGGCACAGGAAAATGATAGAGTCCATCATGAATGTGGCCCTTCAACAGAGTCTCCAGGGTCATGGCGTCCTTAATAACATAATACGTAAGATGAAACTAAAAAAACACACCATTACCAAAAGCAAACTGTAACACGGACAAGAGATTCTTCCGTATACTCGGCACACACAAACATTAGATAAACGTAGCAACTTTGAATGAGTAGGTAAAACACCATTACCAACAGACGAAATCACAGCAGGAGACCCATCATCCATTAAAAGTGAAAACGTACCTGAATACGGTGTGATACCACGTAGTGCTGACAAATCACGACAGACATGATTACTTGCACTAGAGTCAGGATACCGGAACGTTGTGCCAACGGGCATTAGAATATATGAATTATTATCACCACCATTAGACCCAACCTGAGTAGTATGGATATGAGACTCGGAATAGTTAGAATAGTTAGATGCATGCAAATCTCCTAATTGAGGAAGCCCAATACACGGATCAGTCCCGAAGTATAAATGAGCTCATGGTTTGGTGGGCCACGGAACTGGACCATCACCAGTCGGTCTAACATGCGGTCCTGGACCAACTTGAACATAATTGGATGATGGCTCATTTGGAATGAAGGGAACATTCGGCCCATTTGGAAAGGGAGGAGTATTCAGCCTAGCATTATCATATGGCCTAGCAACATTTGACACTCTAAAATCACGCCTAATAGCATGTGGCCCATCATTTTACCTAGACATGATAGGTCCAGATAGAGCATAATTCACATTCGGCCAATGTGTCAAGGGTCCACTATAGTAGCCAGCCATCAAGTAGTGTTGACCATCATCATAAGGATCTTAACCAGCAAATCATTTTTGACCAAGAGTTTATTGAACTTGACCACTAGCAAACCTATTTTGACTAGAGCTAAACCTAGGACTCTTCACTAGATGAGGTGCCCATGCACGAACCCTTTCTCCATATGGCGCAACCATGCCAAAACCAGGACGCAGGCACCGGAGCATGAACGTACCCATCGAATAAAGGACCACCTTTATATACAGTCGGAGCTCCCGACGGTGACTCATCCGAATCTCGATAATATCTATAGTAGCACTTTTGGGCCACATAACCAAAACTGCTGCAGATTTAACACTGGAGGTGAGATCTGAAGCTCCGCCCACGACCGCGAATAGACACACACCACGAACGAACCCTTCCGCGAACAACGTACTCTCAACCAAGTTGGCATGCAAGGCCACCTCTTGAATCGCATGAGCTTGACGAGATTCACACTCGACCAATGCATCTACCAGCCTCTGGAATGGCAGAACACCAGTCGAGAGCGAGGCAGAGGAGACAACAACGTCAAAATCTAGCGGCAACCCTATAAGCATCACTTCGATCTTCTCCTCCTCGGAGAGTCGAGAGCTAGAAGTTTCTAGAAGAGCACATAAGGTCTTGATACGAATGAAGTTCATGGCAGATCTTCTACTGCTTTGCACCAGTATTAGCCACAAAAATGTTTATAGCTGTGGTCCACACATTGCAGGCTGTGCAAGCATCGGTGAAGGAGGATTGAAGCGAATGACTGATAGTGGACAAGAGCCACGAGGTAAGGAGCCTGTCCTGCTGCGTGAACACCAAGGCCGACGAATTAGGAGTAAGAGTTCTGTCTTGAGATTGAACAAACCTCGATGGAGAAAGTAAAGTTCCATCTAGAAATCCAGTTAAACCATAACCATCAACAAGTAATTTTACTTGTTTGTGCCATTAAATGTATGTGCCATCATCAAGCTTGACGATCTCATGTCGAGGAAACAAATTAGTAACACGATCACCAGCAAACACCACGGAAGCAGGCTCACCGGAAGCGGAATCAGAGGAAGTCATGGTAGCCAGAGGTCCAGAATTCAACCGGCAAATGATACCATGTTAAGAACTAGGTAACATTTAACACATAATAGAAACTGTTATGAGAAAAAAAACTAATTTTCTTTCTGTTGTAAATTGAATCAATATATAGAGTTTTGAATAACTACTCTTTAATAAACTGCTAGCTATATCAACTGCATCTGTTTGCTAGACTACAACAAACTAACTACTCCTTGAGCTGACTTATATGATCTCTAACATGGTGCCACTACTCTCAAAGCTACAGCTGTCGTTGGTGGTGTAGCCGCCATACTCTATTAAGTTTTTACATGAGCATTCATGGAGGGTTTTAAAATGAAAATAAAGTATTTGAATGCAAAATAATAAATCCTAGGTGCAAAATAAAAAATAAAAATAAAAAGCTAGAATGTCACGCAAGACTTCAGTTTGCAATTTTAATGAAACCGAGTAAAATTAACAAATTTTATAATGTAAATGTTTATTTATTAAACTTTTTTATTTAGATGTTTAAAATGAATTTTTTTTTTAAAGTTAAGTGATTATTCATATAGTTTATCCTTTAAATTAAGTTTAAAATAAATAAATAAGAGAACATGGCAAAAATTTATCCTTGTACTTTATTAAATCTTTCAATGTGGTACCTACATTTTCAATTTATCTAATATGATATCTGTACTTTTCTTTTGTCTATCATTTTAATGCTTTAATCTAATGGTGTTAACTTTTGACTCAAATTGACACATGACTCAATATTATAATATCACATGGCGTCATTAGTAACACCCGAAAAGTTGAACAAGCATTCAAAAGGACTTAGTAAAAATTTTCCAGTTTTACTTCTAAAGGTTGAGACCATTTAAAAAAAAATTAAAAAACAAATTCCAATTCCTTTTTCGTTTTCGTTTTATTCTCTCTCTTTTATGATCAAAATTAAAATGTTTGTTGGTAGCATTGAAATTATAAGTCATGAAATGTATTTCATTTTCATGGGCAAAAATTGAACTTTGACCTCATGAGACAATGATTAAAAAATAATCAAATTAAAAACAATGATTAAATTTATGATCACAGCATATGAGATTAATTAATAAAATTTGACATAATGAATTTAACTATTATTATTTAAATTATATTTAAAATTTTTAAAATAAATGGAATAATAGAGAAGCTATAGCTTTTTAGTAGATTTCACTTTAGCCACAACTCATATGGCCAAAGCTCCCACATAGATTATTCAAATATTAAATAGTTGGATATGTTTTAAATAAAAATTTAAATTAGAATTTGAAAATAGAGAAAAAAGAAGTATATATGATGTTCTTTTCTATCTAAATGTTGGACCTAACTCAAATTTGAATTTCAGGCTAAATAAAACCCCTATATTGCATTGTGAATTTAAAAAGATATAATAGATAATTTTATAAATATACATAATTCATTTTTTATTTTCTTTCACTTAACTGATATAAAATTAAAACAATTTATGTTAACCAACAGTCAAATTTTATTTACTTTTCACCAACATTGTATTTTGGGTCAAAAACGTAAACAGCACACCCTTAAAGTCCAAATTGCTTAGTGGGTTGGATTAATTGAGGATTTATGGACGGGGCAATGTTTTTCAGCCTACACCTGTAGAAAATTTGTTACTACATATCCATTTACGGGAAAACCCATAGAAAATTTAATTCCACATGACATCCCCATAGTATGGCTTAAATTTTGAATTCATCACCAAATTTCAAAACCTTATAATTAAATCTTTAAATCTATCAATTAGATTTTTCCATCAACCTCGTTATTAGTTTAGGCATTAAATGCTAATTCAAATGAGACGTGAATTTTTTTTTTAAAACATTTATACATATATGTGTCAATTGCATGAATAATTTAGATCTAATTTATTAAAAAGATAAATAGCTCTTCTAAATTTTATTATCACTCTTTATTTTTTTAACATGTCTCATTTAAGCTATCCACATTAAATCTAGCCACACATGATTGCAGTCTAATCTAAATATATGCTGTACATGTATTTAATGCCCAAATTGAAAGCTTAATTAATTAAGGGATTTGATTGTTACAACCTAATGCTTAAACAAATGAGACAATTTAAAAGTTTAGGGATTAATTTCAAATATAATCAATATTTTGGAGACATTTAGTGTCATTAACCCTTTTCATCAAAGACTGTTTTAAAAATCATATATGCGACACTGTGGAAAATGAATCATCCACGTGGCAAAACCCTATAGGGAGGAACAACAAAAGGAGCCAGTTTTTTGCAAGAACACGTTGCCAAAGTATAGTCTCTAAAGCCCAGTTTCCAAGCACCTAACTGAAAAAAGGGTACATTTTCATAAATAAAAAAAAGAAAAAGAAAAAAAGAGATGCATCAATTACACACAAATTAAGTGTTCTTTATTTGGAATCGAAGATTTGATAAGGATTTTTTTTTTTGTAAATATTTGTGAAGTTCCTTAGACATCCAGTTTCTCTACCGGTCTCAAATCCATGGCGCTTCCAAGAACGAAGCGATTTTTTCTGATATGCGCTTTTTCTTACGCGATCGTCGCCATTGCAGAGTACGCGCCTCTCTCTCTCTCTCTCTCTCCATATATATATATATATATATATATATATATATATATCAGAAAAGTGGTGTTCCTGTGAGCGTGAAAGTATGTGGTGTGATACCGTATTTGATTCAGGAAGAATTATTACGAGATATTACAAGTGCCGAAAGGAGCGTCGGATGAGCAGATCAAAAGAGCATATAGGAAGCTGGCATTGAAGTATCATCCCGATAAGAATCCCGGTAATGAAGAAGCCAATAAGCGATTTGCAGATATTAACAATGGTAAAAAAAAATTCTCCTTTATTTAAGTTTTTTGTTCTTTAGAAAAGAGAGACAAAAAGAAGAGCTTTGAATGATGGAATAATTTGGTTTTTATGAAAGGTTAGCTTATGAAGTGTTATCGGATAGCCAAAAAAAGAGTATATATGATAGGTATGGAGAGGAGGGCTTGAAACAACATGCTGCCCGTGCAGGCGGAGGAATGGGGGTCAATATGCAAGACATTTTTAGCTCGTAAGTTTTTTTTGAAAATTTCGCTCTTTTTTTTTTTTTTTTTTTTTTTACTTGTATTGCATTGCATTATGTTCTTGATAGCAATATAGTAGTGATTGAAATGCTATGGTATCTGTTCTCAGTTCTCACTTAGTCAAAACAAACGTAGGAGCATGCTTTGTTGGTGATAATGTGTTGGTGATAATGTATTGATTAAATATCCATAAAATATTTTTTATTGACTGATATTTGGGATAGCATTGATTAAATAATCATTTAGCCTATACAAACTGTCTGCCTAATCTTATATTCACTTAGGTTTAAATGTGGATAGCCATCATTTCTTGGAACTATTCACCTTTATTTATGGTACTGGATTCAATTTCAACCACCTACTATTGGTGACAAGATAAAGCTTTTTCTTCAGGTTTTTTGGGGGAGGCCCAATAGAAGAGGAGGAGAGAATTGTGAAGGGTGACGATGTAATTGTCGAATTGGAGGCAACACTAGAAGATTTGTACATGGGAAGTACTCTTAAGGTGAGAACCTATGTCTTCTGGTGGATTTGTTACCCTTAAACCAAATCCATTAATTGATCAGCTTTTGGTCATCTTAGTAGTGTGGACTCTGGGCATCACGATTTTTGTGCATTCTGTCTTGTACCTTATTTAATGCATTTATTTCTTAAATAAGTTGGTTAGTGGCTACCTGGTGTACAACAATGTGAAAGTTTGAATATTATATAATCTTATAACTTGGGACTTAGGAAGCAAGTTTGTAACCTAAACAATATTTACCAGTGTACTTATTCTTTCTCTAGATATTCGTGTAACCATTGTATCTATGTAATAGTAACAAAGCTTTGCATAGGTACTTCATCTAACTTGTGTGTTTTGTGTATTAGCAAATGACAAAGCTAGATTCTTTTCCTCAGAGTGATTGTTCATCAGTTATTAGGCATCATAGGGTATAGTCTGATGCATAGCTTAGTAAGGATTCTCCTTGTCAGCCTTGTTAAATTTGCTGGTTGAAGTGGAAAAGAAGAGCTGTTAGGCACTTGGGCTATCATTTGAAATACAGATATTTGCTTAATGATGTTGCATTTTAACTATTTTTTAATGTTTCCCAAGAAACTAGTGGATCAGTAAATTATACATGATCACGAAAAAATAATGATGATGGGCACATGATGCATTCTTTTCCTTCTTGTCTTTCGTTTTAGCTTTTTTGGGGAAATTTGAAGAAGCTATTAACTAGGTGCTTTCTTCTCTATACCCAATCTTGATCTTTCTCTGAATATTCTTAAAGAAAAGTAGCATTGATCTAGGTTTGGAGGGAGAAAAACATATTAAAGCCTGCTCCTGGTAAACGGCCTTGTAACTGCAGAAATGAGGTCTACCATAGGCAAATTGGTCCAGGGATGTTCCAACAGATGACTGAACAGGTATTTTGGCTTTTTTTTCTTTAATATTTAAGTTTCATATTGTTCTTCTATCCTTTTTCTAGTCTGTCGAGCTTTGTAGAGTGTCATAATTGTTATGTATTTTGTTGCTTTGATCGAGCTTTCTTTTATTTTATTATATTCTCGATTTTTCTTTTCTCAGGTTTGTGAGCAGTGCCAAAATGTCAAATTTGGAAGAGAGGGGTTTAATGTCACAATTGATATTGAGAAAGGAATGCAAGATGGGCAAGTAAGCATGTAGAATTAGAAATTTTTTTGTGACTGTAGTTTTCCTAAATAATGTTCAAATTTGCAGTCAAGCTTAAGACCTAAGTTAAGTGGAAGAGGATAAACTATTATCTAGATGAAATGTTTTTTTTTTTATGACAATTATTGGTTGCAGAACGATTATTTAGTAGTATCATCGTACTTTTGTATTCCATTGTTCTCTTAATTCTTTTCAAATCTGAACTCTACGATGCTCCATTCTGCTTTCTTGGAATCTCCTGATCTGGATGCTTTCATGATTCCTCGCATGCAATGATAAGCTAGCAATAAAAAAGAATAATTGTTTACATGTATCAGTTCGTGCCGAATTATTTTCACATGCTTTATTGTTTTAGCATTACTCCACAAGAAGCTAACACAGAAATATGCTTAAGTAAACCTCTGTGGTATTCTTTGCTGTTATGTGTGAACGGAACACATTGCTTTTATGCAAGTTGGTTAATTAAAGCAATTTCATTCGAATTTCTCATCCTACATCTTCTATGAAATGTTGTGATTTTCATCCTCGTGAGCTAATCATTCTTGTTGCTAGATTTGGAATAATGCTCCTTGCATATTTTCAGGAGGTAGTTTTTTATGAAGATGGTGAACCTATAGTAGATGGAGAACCTGGAGATTTGAAGGTTAGTATGTGATTAGATGCTATTGTGACAATCCTGCGCAGTCTTTCTTTAGTATATTGGAATTTTCTCATTAATGCTCACATGGTCGATTGAGACTAATATTTTTTACAGTTTCGTATTCGCACTGCACCCCATGACCGATTCAGAAGGGAAGGTGATGACTTGCACGCTACAGTCACCATAACACTTGTAAGTCCCTTTTTTTTATAGTATCTATGTATGTCTCAACTTTTCATCTCTTCATTTTTCCTTGTACCAGGTTCAAGCTCTTGTTGGTTTTGAGGAGACCATTAAACATCTTGATGACCATTTAGTGAACGTTAGCTCTAAGGTAAGCATTAAGCGACGACAGATTCTATGGTAATTTGCTCAGTTAGTGTCCATCAAATACAACAACTAAAACCCAAATTTTAAAAACAAGTAAACATCAAAATTATGTTTTAGGAAAAAATAAATATTTGTATTTGCATAATTACATAGGATATTACTAAGCACAAGGAGGTGAGAAAGTTCAAAGGAGAAGGAATGCCATTACATTCCAGCAAGAAGAAAGGTGATCTCTATGTCACCTATGACGTTTTATTCCCCACATCGTTGACGGAAGACCAGAAGTCCAAAATCAAAGAAGTTCTTGGCTAGGAATAGGGGATATTAGTTTTTATTTTTATTTTTATTTTTATTTTTATTTTTAACTTTTATTCTTTTTTTTTTTTTTGTTGGGGGGGGGGGGGTTGGGTCCTAATATTTTCCCATTACAACATGATGAGGCTACATATAAATTAGGATAATCCAAGGGTTTCTAATTTTTTTTTCTCCCCTCCCTTTTGTTGCCTATTTCCTCTCGGCAACAGGGTGGCATGCACGGATTTTTGCCTGTCTCGATCTTAAACTTAAATTTTATCTTGAGAAAATAATTTGTCTCGAACCCTAACTTTAAATTTAATAAAACATCTGATTTCAACCTATCCGATCTAAATTTAATTTAATTATTTTATTTTTTATTTTGAAAAAAGTAAGGTTATTGTTTATTTTAGACTTAAAACTTAATATATTCATATATTAAAGGTAATTTTTGTAAATAATTTGAAATGGCTAGATTTATTTTAAACTTGACTCCGACTCAACTCGAGTATTTTTCCAATGTCACCAATCTGACCTGAAATTTATTTTTTTAAAAATAACTCTAACAAATTAGGTCAAGTTAGAATTTATTTATGAAAATGCGTTTAGTTAAAAATTTTAAAAATAATTTTTAAAAAATAAAAATATGTAAAAAAAAAGTTATTTTTATTTATTCACTGAAAATGCTCTGTAAATAGTAAAATTGAATATGTTGAAAATAAGGATTTTTAATTTAATAAATTACTTTTGGTTGAAATTCATATAAACACTTTTACAAATATTAAATCATATAGTCTAGTTTGAATGCATATAAATAAATAAATATTTTTATTTATTTCACACGTTTTCTATTATAAAAAATAAATACCAAACGTTTTTATTATTGAAAATAATTTTTTATTTATCAAATATGTTTTTCAACTTGAAAAAAATAATTTTATAAAAAGAAAAAAGAAAAGAAAATATTCCATTTTAAGGCTAATACACCTACTTGCCTCATATTGATGATGTCCCTGGATCTTGAAATGATTTTCTTGAATTTGTTTTTAACTCTTCTAGAATCTTTCTCGTAATGTTTTATACTATATTAATATTTTTTTTAAAACAAAAGAAAATATATATTATAAAAAGGTATAAGTAAAATATATTAAAAAAATATAAAATTAAATATATATTATAAAATTTTAATATCCAGAAAATTTTTAATGAAAACTTTTCATCATCCCTAGAGTTCCATGAAGATGATATGTACAGAAAATCAGTGGCCTCGTAGATTTACAGCTGCCTCATAACTATCGCTTAACGACAAATTTATGTTGGGCTGCACCTGTAATGTTGTATTAAATAAAACAAAATAATAATTAATTTAAATTTTAATATCTTAGAATTTCAACATTTATTTTATAATAATAGTTATTATTTATTTAAAGTCCTCCAAACATAAATTTATTTATTTTGTAGTAAATTTTAAAATTCAATTTTCAAAATATCAATTTACTCAAAAATAAGGCTAGTTTTGTAATTTACCCTGAATTGTAACTCAAAGGTAAGTCCTCCGCCTATTTACAACCTTCCCCTCTCTCTCTTTTATATATAAATGATCAACCTTCTTAAAACCGGAAAACAGGTTGAAGAAACAAAGAGATAAAAGCGCCTTGCTTCCCGCCATTGTTGCCGCTTCATATTTCCTATGTTTCTTACCCTCTTTTTGTTTACTATAGTTTTAGATTTTTTTCATACTAATATTTGATTAGAAACTATAAAGAATTTTACGCCCCCACAAGCAAATTGTAAAAAAAATAAAAAAAATGGATGGGCTTTGTTTGAAAACAGGGATTCATGGCATGCCACCTGCGATCTCGGTGACCAGGCCATTGGAAAATAGGACCAACGCCGCGCAAGTGAGTGCGGTGGCGCGGTCTTTGGTGGCGGATAATAATAGTAATAACAACAACAATAATAAATCGACGTCGTCCTCGTCCGGGGCGGTTGTTTTGCCGCAGAAGAAGGTGTTTTCCAGGTTACCGTGTCGGTACACATTGAAATCATTGTGGCCTTCCGGAAGTGGAGGTAGGAAGTACGCGAGGTACAGCGGGACGGCCGTCGACGATACGGTTTTATTGGAGAAGGGTAACGGAGAGGAGATGAAAGTGAACGGCGGTGAAGTGAACGGAACGTTGGAAGGGCGGAACGGGAATTGGGTCATGAAGATCTTGGACGTGAAGTCATTGTGGAAGGAAGACGCTGGTAAAGAAGGGGAAGAAGCCGAAGAAGGAAACAATGAAAACGACGTCGTCGACGGCGAGGAACGAATGTGTGAATGTTGCAGAACCTGTGATGATGAAAATGAAATAAAGGAAATCGATAAACATTCATTTTCCACGATGCTCAAAAGGGTGTCGTTAGCTGATGCTAAGCTGTACGCTCAAATGTCTTACCTTGGATGCTTGGCTTATGTCATTCCAAGGATTAAGGTAAACCAACCCGGAAATTTGTTCACTCCAAGGATTAACGTAATCCAACCCAGAAATTTGTTCTTTTTTTTTTAATTATTCATAATTTTAAAACGTTTTAACATGTTTTCATTTTATATATTAGATTAAGGTCTCGTTTAAGAGAGGTTAAAAACTGGGTTTCACTGAGAAAAGCAAAATGATTGATGATTTGATGAGTGAAATTTCTTGTTTTTGAAATTTGATGATATCTTTATAGTTTTGTAATTTATTTGCACTTGGATGATGATGATGGGTTTCTCTCTTTTGTTGGATGTGTGCTTTGATGTTTGTTTATAGATGAAACTATCGCTCGGATCTTTGAAGAGTAATTTTTTCTCTATTTTTTTTTTTTTTTTTTTTTGCATTTCAGCCTGAGAATCTCTTAAAACATCACGGTTTGCATTTTGTGACTTCGTCAATGGAGAAGAGAGAATCAGCAATGAATGTTGAGAAAAATCATGAGGTATCCTCTGAAAATCAAGAGGTGCAAAGGAATAACGAGGATGATATGTACGGCAATGAGAAGAAAAAAATCGGGTATCGAATCAGTGCTTCTGCTACTTATCAGATAGCTGCCTCTGCTGCTTCTTATTTGCAGTCCCATACAAGGACCATGCTTCCTTTCGAATCGTCGAATCCTGAAAGCATCAAGGATTCATCCAAAGATGGAAATGGAAGTGAGAGTGGTTCCGATATGATAAACTCTGACATGGCCTCTTTAATGGCAACTACAGACTCCGTGACGGCCGTGGTTGCTGCCAAGGAAGAAGTGAAGCAAGCTGTTGCTGATGATTTGAACTCTACACATTCATCGCCTTGTGAGTGGTTTATATGTGATGATGATCAGAGTGGTAATAGATTCTTTGTAATTCAGGTAGATAACACCATCCATACTAACAAGGGTATAGCACATGCTCTCTTTATATAGGAGTTGCAGATTTTTATTTAGAGTTGATTATATTGATTCAGTTTGCATTTTGGATGTTGTTACCTTACATTTTTGAACTAGTTATGATGTGTATATGTAGGGATCTGAGTCATTAGCATCTTGGCAGGCGAATCTACTTTTCGAGCCTATCAAGTTTGAGGTAATTTCTTTACAAAATTTGTCTATTTGCTTCTTGTTAATCTTTATCTGATTTTGTTTGGATTCTTGAATGCATAAAATGTTCATTGACACCGCATCAGATGTCAATTTACATATATAAACTTTTTTAGATGAGAACGTTGAATGCTTTAGCCTCTGTTTTTGGTATGCGGTAAATATCATAGAGGACTGGAAAGTATATCCATTTTCGGTTTTCGATTAATACCATACAATCTTTTATGGTTAAGGGACTGGATGTTCTTGTCCATAGAGGTATATATGAGATTGCTAAAGGCATGTACGAGGGAATGCTCCCTGATGTCCGTTCCCACTTAAAATCACATGGAAAACGTGCAACTTTCCGCTTCACTGGGCATTCTCTCGGTGGCAGCTTGTCACTATTGGTAAATCTTATGTTGTTGATACGAGGTGAAGTGCCGGCTTCTTCCTTACTTCCCGTTATAATGTTTGGATCTCCAAGCATCATGTGTGGGGGTGACCGTCTTCTTCGCCAACTCAGGTTGCCACGAAGTCATGTTCAAGCAATTACGATGCACAGAGACATTGTTCCTCGAGCCTTTTCTTGCAATTTTCCTAGCCGTGTTTTAGAGCTTTTAAAGGCTCTTAATGGGAAGTTTCGACACCATCCTTGTCTCAATAATCAGGTAATGTATCTGCATTTTTGAAAACTATAAATACAACTGAATTAGAACATGGATATTTAACTATTTATCTTGTTTTGCTACAGAATCTATTGTATGCACCAATGGGGCAACTTCTGATTTTACAACCAGATGAGAAATTCTCTCCTCCTCATCATCTCCTTCCTTCAGGAATCGGTCTATATTTCCTAACCTCTCCACTCTCAAACGAAGACAGTGAAGAGAAGTTGCTGCGGGCTGCACAGAGAATTTTCTTTAACTCGCCACATCCACTTGACATCTTAAGTGATCGTAGTGCATACGGTTCCGAAGGAACAATCATAAGAGATCATGACATGAAATCTTACTTGAAATTCGTTCGAGAAGTCATCCGTCAAGAGCAAAATCACATCAGGAAGACAAAGAGAGAACAACGACGCAAGGACTGGTGGTCCCTGGTGTTATCTCGCGGTGCGGGTATCATGCTTGGGAGGTCCATCAAGACAACTAGTCTACACCGAGGACAATTCAACTTAGCCGTTGTTTTACAAACCGGGAGAGCGTCCTTGAAGCGGTTTGGTAAGCTAGTTGCATCTAGGGACATGCATTTGCTGGTGATCCTTTTGTTGCCTGCCAAACTGTTACTCTTGGGTGCATACCATGTGATCAATTTTCGTTGAGAACCATATATTGTTTCGTAGGAGGGAGTATTACACAGGTGGAGTCACATTGCCGTCGATGATTCTTTTATTCATTTTTTATTTAGGAAAGGAAATTTGATAGATCTCATGAAAATTGTTTATACTCTGTATTATGAGTAACACTGGTGTAATGATGTTTATCGCCTCATTGGATCATTGGTAGAAGTTAATATTTCAATAATGGCTACCTAAAGCTAACGAGATTTTTCCGGAAATGTTCAGGAAAATGATAGTCAATGTGTCAGCTTATGGGGCTGTCTTTAAGTGGGATATCAATGTCTGAGAGTAGTTGAAACGTGAAAGAAAGATCTTGCTTAGGTGTTATTGTTATTGAGAATGATATTGAACTTCTTGTTATGCAATTACAATTCAGGTTTAATTGAATTCGAGTAGCTCTATAGAAAATAATGTTCGATTGAGCTCATGCCAATTTCGAGCAAACTTTAGCCTGCATAGCTTGACAAGTTGTTTCTTGGTCAGCTGGAATCTGCAATTCCTCGTCAGATTCTTAAAATTTGTTGTTGGTCCGGCAAATTTTGGTCTCCATTGATGATGTAACGAGTGATGACCCACATTTGAGATTCTCAGAACCCGATGACCCACGAACAACAAGGTTTCGTCAAGCAAAAAACAAAAGGCTCCAATTATGGACAAAAATGGAGCCCAAAAGCACAGTGACTGACACGGCAAGAAGTCGGCTTGGTTTTGGAAGAATTAAAGATAAGCAGGACCCACCCAAATCTTTCATACAACCGCGCAACCTACAAGCTTTTTCTAAACTTTTTATGTAGACAGGTTAAATTAAAAAGCATCAAAAGATGGCTTAGTGATGATCGTTGCCTATCTACTGTAATCAAAATTGTAACTTAATATGCATGCTGTAAAAACCAGTCATTTAATCCCTCTACATTTGGTATCCATGCAAACTAAAATTAACTTTTGCCAGTTTGCAACAAACTTGCTACAATTGATGATGAAAACAAACATAATTGCTACACGCTAGGTTGTTTTGCTTCATAACAACACATTAGGCATAGGGATCAATATATAACCCAAATTCAATTATTTTTCTTTTGAAACGGATAGGGACGGGTCTAATTCTTCAACTAGTCGGATTGGGTTATGTTGGGGGTATATCAGACCCATTGCCGTAGAACAACAGGAAAAGTCTGAAACTGAATCAAAGCTAAGTCCCACTGTTAAAGGAAATTGACCCTCTTCTTCAATGAAAAATGAAAACTATCCTACCAGTTTTCAGCTAACATGAAAACACAATCTAATGATAACATAATAAACAAAATTCACCCAACTCGATAGGAAAAGCCGAGTAGCTTTGTATTTTTATTTTTCTGCTACAAGACTTAAACTTGTTCTCTTAACATGTATTTCGATTTAACAGAGTTGTAGCATGGGCATTTGAAACAGTTTGTCCAACATAAAACACATACAACCATGTAAAAGTGAAGTACAAACTACAGACTGAGCTTACCGGCTAAGTACCATGTGTGCATAGCCAGAACACCAAAGGACATAAGATTAATAAGCGAGGATAACCCGTGAATCATTCCAAATTTCTTGTTCATGGCTGCGAGCTTTGGGTTCTTCTTCGCGACTTCCTGGTTCTTTGACCCTCCAATTTCATTACCAATGTTCTCTTCTCTCTCTACCTTGTGCCTGTGCTTCATCATCTGCAAGTCCACAAACAACATAATAAACTCACAAATGCAGCATTAGTAAGAATGAACTCACTTATATACTTCATGGTTGCTTAGGGAACATAGAACAAATCAGAAAATACTTAACACCTTGGAACCCCATCCAGCCAATCAACTGAATCTTAAATACAACCATTCTCACTTCTCAGTACAAATATACCCTAAATTCTCATAAAAACACAAAAAATTTCATCATCCTAAAATATCTTAGACTACTAAATTTATGGGTTCCAACCCATCAAACTTATCCAAACTATCGCCCAGCTTCTAAATTGTCTCTAAACTTCAAAATATTCTAAATGAATCTCCATACTATCATTATTGTATTTTGTGAGCCTAACTGCCAATTTAGGTGTTGAATGTTAGTTCAGATATGACAATTAAATTATAAACAAGTGTTTTAAATATTTAAGGGGACTCTTTTTTTTTTTTTTTTAAACATCAAATTTAAGCTATCCAAGCAGCAAGTACACATGTATTTTTCAATATGCTTCACTGAGCAAGCATGCTAAACTAAATGGCCTTATTGATACGGCATTGATACTTCAAGGACTCAATTAAAACATTTTGGAGTCCAAGACCAATATAGAATGTTGGTCATAATTTAAGGATATCAGGTGCAATTAACCCTAAAATAAAAGTTCTTTTATCTTTTTATTTCCCAGCCAAGTGAACCCTAGAAGTCAAACCAGATTTCAGAGATTTTCATTGATTAACATGAAAATAAACAAGTCCAATTTCTATAATGAACAAGGGATAGAACTGAACGAAATTACCTCAATGGTCATGGGAGTGAAAACGAACAAATTTATGAGATTAAAAGCAAAAGCAGAGACTAAAAAGCCAAGCTGGTACTTCTCGGTAGTGGTCGCCGACTTCCACGGATGCATATAACCAAATGCCGCCGCCGATACGGCACAACAAACCCCCACCATCGAGAAATATGCCGGGAACATCTTGCTTTGTAGATTACCAAATTGATGCCTTGGCAGATATCTAAGTAAAAATAAAAGGAAATAACAAATTATTTCTCTAAAAATAATTTGGGATTAATTAAGGGTATAATAAGAAAAGAAAAAGGCGTACTTGAACATAAGGATACCGCCGATGAAAGTGACCCAAAGGGCGGTGCCCCAGGCGGTTGCGAAGCAGAGGAGATGAGCTAGTTTAATAGAAGTAGAGAGAATGGGTGAAATTGAGTCGTCGGATTTTGATCCAAAGGTCTCCGGCGAGAATATTACTCCGACGGCTAAGAAAGCCACCGCCGTCAAGAATCGTGTTAACCAAGCCATCTCCCGGTTTTACTAGAATTACGGATTTGGAGGAAATGTTACATAGAGATCTCTTTCATGGTGGTAGTTGGTAAGGAATTTCAATGGAAGTGTTTTGTTGACTTTCTTGGATTTACCAAATTAGGGATTGCGGTCATACCGTGAACAAACCGCAGTCCACCATTTCATTTTTAAAAAAAAAAAAATTGGAACAAGTATTTTCTTTTTTCCATTTTTCATGTGATTTTATTTAAAGATTATCTCCACGGTGATCGAGCATGTGATCATTCATCAAAATTTCTGTATTCAGAATTAAATTATATTATATTTTATTTTTCTTAAGAAATAGATAAATTACTCCTAATATATTAGAAAGAAAATATACTAATTAACTTTTCTATTAAAATTTTTATCTTTATATATTGTTAAGTAATGATTTATCTTTCTCAAAATTTTGTATGTGAAGTGAAATTAAAGGATGAATATGATTAGATAAAAGTATCATAAAAGTTCTTGTACTAGGAATTGAATTACATTTTTTCTCTTTATTAAAAATATATCTCTAAAAAAATTATAATTCAATCTCAAACTTCGTAACAATAAATTCTCAACTTCGTATTTGCCCATGTATTTCATTTATTTATTTTTATTTTTTAAATATCAATAAAATGGTATTAAAAAATCTCTACCAACAATGCATCAAATAATTATTCATACTAAATACAAATTATGATTTCAAAACAGTGTAAAATTAACATGGTTTGACAACATTTTATAACTTTTTCTAGGTTTAATTTTTTAATAATCCAATTATTAAATTTCATGTTTCATTCATGTAAATCATGCGTGCTAAATTTGAAGTAAAGAAAATATTTTTAACTATTTATTTTATGTAAAAAAATTTCAACCATAATATCTATATTAATATATATAATATTTTACATCAATGTGATAGAGATACCATATCAATTTGAAATTTTGTAAGCATGACAAGTATATATTGATAAATTCAATGGTTAGATTATTAAAATATTAATTCTAGGAAAAATAATTATGAAATGGTGTAAAACCATATTGGCTTTACATCGATGTAAGTGGATCCTTCCCCTATCTCATATATTTTTTAGTATTTATTTATGTTATACTTATTACAATGTATTATAAGGAAAATTATTCGATACATAAGTTTTTGTGTTTTTTAAACTCTATAAGTTAAAAGTGCAACATGTGTCTCATATAGTAAAAAAATTAAAAATATATAACCAAATGAAATCCTTGTGTAACACACCACACTTGACCCGGTCACCGAATCCGAATATTTGATGTCACATTATGTTGCCGAAGCAACTAAGCTAACTTACTACTTATTCACATCGTTCAATGAACATTTATCATATCAATCCATTTATTAATCCAACATATTAAACACATCAATTTTTAATATTTAAGTACCTAATTTATTAAGTTATGAGTTTATGCTAAGTCTATTTGAGAGTTATGACTCAAATCCAAACTCAATTATCACATTTTAGTCTTATGTCTCAAGACAAAGAACTTTATGTCTCGAGACGGGCCTTATTTTGCAATTTTTTCTCTAATATCAACATGTCTTGAGACACTAGATGTGGTTTTTCGAGGTAAGGTCTCTTATGCCTCGGGACTAGGTCTAAAGACCAACCTCCTTTGTTTTCTTATTTTAGCTTTGATGATTCCTTATCTCAAGACAAGGGGCACATTGTCTCGAGACCTAAATAGAATTATCGAGACTATTCAGACAATGTCTTAAGACATTAAACATATAGATAAGCAATAAAGTAAAATTTGATCTTATGATCTCGAGACACATTCATGTTGTCTAAACATATAGATAAACAATAAGGTAAATTTTTTTCTTATGGTCTCGAAACACATTCATGCTATCTCTAGACTCAATGGCAAAAGGACCCTAAATAAAAATTTTCAAGTGTTCAAACCATACCAAAATATACCTTAAACATACCTAAACATTACCTCAATAAGATCATCAATTTGACACATACAAACATAACCAAACACCATCAAATCGTAACCATCGATGCATCATTATCTAACCAACTAATTCACATATTCAAACACATATAATCTAGCATAATTTTCTACTAATCAAGGAATGAAATTCACCTTAATAAAGCTTATATGCCAAGTATCAAATATACTAAAATGTTAACTTAAACATCATGCCCAAAACAACTTAGGTATATACCATTTCAACACAAACACGTATATACATACAAAAGAGTTAGCAAAATGATTCTCGAGTTAAATAGTTGAGAATGAATGCTTGAACACTTTCAATCTATGGAAATCCTCGTCTAGACTTACACACGGAAATAGACATAACTATGTACTGATTATTGAATACTTAGTGGTGCTAATATAATTTAAACACAATACATTAAAAATAAACTAAAACAAAAACATATAAAAATATCAATTACATTAGTGTATACTAAGTTAACTCATCACATCATTTTCCAACTTTCTTATTTATTTCTTATTTAAATATCAACTTCAATGCTTACTCATTTTGGCCTTTATTAGACTTGCCCATGGGCTGGGCAGGAGACTCGTCCGAAAAGTGAGAGGGTTTGGGCAAAAATATATGCTCGAAAATGGGTTGGGGTAAAAAAAATAATGTTTGGCCCGGGCTGGCTTGACCCGAATTTGCAAAAAAAGAACTACTATTTTTTCTGTTGTTTTCCCACTATTTTCCTACTGTTTTGCTTCCATTTCACTATTATGTTGTTATTATTTGGATATTGTATAACTCTTATTTTATTGTTAATTTTGCTGCTATTTTAGAGACATTTGTTTGTTAAGTTGCACCTATCTTAGTGTTATTTAAGTATAAAGACTTTTTTTAAAAAAATATTTCCAATTTATTGGGAAATATTTATTTTAATGTTTTTAGTGTTTTTGATGTTTTATATTTTCACATTTTTTTATATAAAAAAATAAAATAAAATATGATTTAATATAGGCAGGTCGAGTAGGACTTCGGCAAAAATTTAAACTCATTTTTTGGGTCAGGCTCGGGTTTATTAATTGAGCCTAGAATTTTGTTAGGGCCCAGCTCGACCTATGGATAACTCTAGCCCATATTATCTGATGATAGACATTAGAATGGGTACTTGGATCTATATAACGAATAAGTCCACAACCCTCTGAGAATTGAGACTACTTCATTTTGCCATCTCGGGTTGCCCGACAACGATAACTTTTAATATTTTCCCACAAAGCTCATGGAATTAGAGCTAGTAAATCACTGTATTAGTGACCTTATGACATACCAATTATATCCAGACTACATCTAACATTGTTTAATGGGGCATTAACATCACAATTACCATTATAACACATGTCATCGTAATATCAATGTCTCAATCTTTATATACATATCAAACACAATTTCAAATATTTATTACATATTTCAACTATCATCACATCGAATCCATCATTAAAAGTTTATAGAGGAAAGATACCATCACCTTAATGTGCATTCATATTAGATTATAATGACCAATTAATCTATGAAAGCAAATTAAAATTGAATTATAGAAACACAAACTAGAAGCGACTATTTGTTAGCGGCCTTAAGTTTTCCTTTGTCCCAAGGTGATCCTATATCATTTTTAACTATAAAAATTAACTCGAGTACTGAAACAAATTAATCACACAATTCAAACATAATTCTGTACAATATAAATATGAACGCATTATATTCATTTAGTTTAATATCTAAAATACTCGTAACTTTCAGTTTTCCATATCAAATTGAAAATCGATTTCACATTTTTAACTAGAAACCTCAAGTTTTCAATTCATGAAATTTTTTTCTAATATTTTTAATTTATTCAATTTGGTCCTTAATACCATAAAATTAACTATATATATTTAAGCTTGATTCAAGCTTAATTTAACATTTTTTAATGTAATTACAACCTATTTCACCATAACCTTAATTCATATTGGTTTGTATGAACTTAACCTTTAAACCCACACTTTCTCAAACTTTTTATCATTGTTTCACTTAAATAAACTAATCAATTTCTAATTCCATGGTTTGTTGTCATTATATCTAACATATACTAATTATTTACCAAAACTTTGCAAGAAAAAGTCACTTACCTTGGGAAAGATGGAGACGATGATATTTTCATATTCTCTTTTCCAGTAAGGAATGCATATATATAATTAATTAGATAATTAAGTTAACCATCAACCATATATGTATTAACATTATTATTTTATGATTATTTATAAAAAATGATGAAAAAAGCCATCGATTCCCACTTTCATATTTTTATTATGGAATATTTAATTATAAGGACTTGATTAATATCTCAATAAGGATTTATGAAATTTTCTAATCACTTTTCTATATTTTTAATCACTTTGTAATTTAATCCTCATACTATTTATACTAACCAAATCAATTTAATTATTAGCTCATTCTACTTCCTATTGCCACGTTTAACTTATAACCTCGTCGTTTCAACTTACTGAACATCTCAACTTTAAATTTTTGGTCTAAAGCTAACTTTTCCAACACCACAAGAATCAGGTCATTACATTTCTCCCCTCCTTTAAGAAATTTTGTTCACGAAATTTACCTAAAAATTCCTTGGTTCCCAAGTAGCCTCCTCAATATTGTAACTATGCCATAACACTTTTACCAATGGGTCCCGTTTATTTCTTAACTCTTTAGTTTCTCGGGTCAAGATTTCAACATGTTTTTTTTTCATATGATATATCTGGTTGAACCTTAACCGATTCTATTGAAAATACATGTAATGGGTCTAATTGGTACCATCGAAGCATAGAAACATGGAATACCTTATGGATTGCCTAATTTAGGAGAGAGAGCCAATCTGTAAGCTATGAATCTAACACGTTCTAGAATTTAATATGGTTTGATGTTTCTTAGGCTCAACTTGCACTTTCAACCAAATTAGATCACTTTTTTCCATGGAGAGACTTTTAGAAATGCTTTATCTCCCACTACAAACTCAATTACTTTTCGTTTTAAGTTTGTATAAGATTTTTACATGTTTGAAGCTGTAACAGCTCGTTTTTAGTGGTGTCAAAAATTATGGTTTTGGGACCATAATTTTGATGAGTGAGTCTGTAAACATTACTTATTTAATATTTACGAGGTCATTAGAGTGTCGTATTAAAGTTTGGTCCAGTAAATTTTGATATTTGAATAATTAATTATAGTACAAGGACTAAATCGTAAAAACTATAAAACTTAATTGCTATAAATTTTGATCTTTAGTTGTAGTATTCACACTCTAGACATTAGATTTGAGGCAACTAAAGATATAGATTTGAGGTGGTGTCCGCAAGTATACGGGTCAGGTTGTAATATAATTACAAGAAAGTAGGTAAGTACTCCGAGGATCATACCCATGGGAAGACTGCTATCAAATCAATTACGAGAAATAATTACTAATCTACTTGAGTCATGAATTAGTAGTGTTAATATGGAAGCAAGATGATAATAATATTAATGAACTAAATAAATTAAATTAAACCTAAATCTACTCCTAAGTTCATGTATCAGCTTCTCATATCCCTTGTTTCGACTATGCGAGTTCCTTTAGCATAGATCCAATTGTTTTACCTAATTAATTATTGATGTAGGGTTCTAATTAATCAAATAGTCAATACCCTAGCAGTATTTTTCAATATGTCCACTAGAATAACAAGTCGACAAGAACTACTTATTTTCTAACCTCACAATCTAGACTGGTTCAGGGTTAAGGTGTTCACGAATAGGCCATACCAATTTTGGGTTAATTCTGACCTAAATGACTTCATAGGGTTGTCAAGCCTAGGGTTTAAGTTCTTCCTCTCCCAAATAGCTGATCTGCTAAGAAACTTTATCCTTCAATCAATTAATAAGATTAGAACAGTTGAAACCATGTAAGATATGTATGAAGCATAAATTGATTCTAATATTTACACAAACATTCAATTAAACAATGCTAAAAAAAGAGATATAAATAATAGAATAAAGGGAAAAAAATGCTCATAGATTTATTAATAAAAACATGGCTCCGAAATAATCTCTACTTGCGAGAGTCTCATTTCGAAACAAGATCTTCCAATTATAAGAATATAAAAATACCTTAAGTAAAAACTAAGAATAAAATAAAAACCCTAAGTATATTTTCTATCTCCCTCCAAATTATGTGTTTAAACTGATTACAATGGCCTTTATATAAGCTAAACTTGAAATTTTAAAATATCTAAATTTTCCTTGAAGTCCTTGGAGTTCAACTAGGACAAATACACCTAATTTTCCTTCAAAACATAATTATCACATGCAGGATTTTTTTTAGGTTGCATAGGGCTTGGTTGCAACATAGGCATGTGATGTTGCAACCAAGTACAGGGGGTATGTCGCAACAAAGTAGGGAACATGTTGTGACATTGAAGGTAATTTCACTTTAGGACTCGTTTTTGGTTTCTGTCTTCGATGTTGAGACATTAGTGTCGTGGTGTCGCTACATAGGCATTAGTTTCGACCTAAATATGCATCTTTAGCTCCTAATTTGTCCTACAAGACCATGTAACCTTATTTAGATATATAGAATGTAATACAAACTACTAAAAATCATAAATTACTACTTTAAGCAGGAAAACATAGATATATACTAAGATGCTTTGATTTAACTATTAAACAAGTTAAAGTTGTGTAAAAAGGATGTAAATAATAGTGTAATTCATCGTAGATCATCAAACTATTTTTATGCTTGAAACTATTTGATGCTTACTATTCTTGAAATCCATACATGTCCTAAGCCTCATAACGTTACAAGTTGAAAAGCCTTGTGTAATCTAGGTAGGCTTAGTCACAATTTGACATCATACTGAATAATGGCACATTTGACTGTTTGCATTCTACTAAGATAATCAAATAACTTGGTATAATTTATTTATGTATTCTTACATTTGAGATCATTAATGCTTGTATACTTTGTAATATACTGAACTTATGTGTTTGATATCAAAAGTGGCAAGTTAGTAATAACTCATGCTAAGATTATGCATGAATATGAAATACCTATTCACGTGCTTAAAGCTAACACTTGTACCATACTTTTTCAAGGGTCGTCTTTTCATTTATAGCTTTTGTTTGTGTTGCTTGAGGACAAGCAATGACTTAAGTTTGGGGGAGTTTGATCTGTCGTAATTCGATGTAGCAGATTAAACTAGTTTTTGTGCTTTAGGAGCTTAAACATAAGCATTTTAGTTAAGTTTTAATTGCATTTTCGTAAGTTTAATTAAGTTCAATAAAATGTGTAATTTGAGTCTTTTATTAACCTTAGGGGCTGAATGAAGCTTAAAGGGTAAGCTAATATACTTTGTGAGTGTATAGGAAACCATAAGAAGGTGTGCTAACTCGATACTAGTAGCTATGTTGCAACATGGAGCATTGGATGTCGCAACATAGGGAGTAGAATAGAAGAATTCCAAGACTGCTTTCAATGTTGCGACACAGCTTAGGATGTCACGACATATCAATGAAGACACCCTAAAGTTGACCATATTGCCCTCGATGTTGCGACATGGGACCTAATGTGTCGCGATATCACTTCTGTACGGGAAATAATTATGAGCCAGGGGCATTTTGGTCTGCACAATTAAATGTTAAGCATGAGGGCGACAGTTGACTTAGGGTTGAGGACGATGGCCACCCTAAAGTCTATAAATATGCTTATTTAACACATGTTATGGACATTTTATCATATTGTATAATTTTCTCTTAGATTTAGTCTTTAGTTTTTCTCTTTTCTTAGGTTTTAGATTTTATTTCCGTTCTTGTTAATTACTTTTAGTGGTGAAATCAGATTTGAGAAATATTGTCAAACTTTGTGAGGGTTCTACGCTTAATCTTAATATAAATCAGGCTTCTTCTAAGCTCTATTCTATTGAACTATTCTTTATGTTTATTCTTTCTATCAAGTTTATATCGTTTACTAGATCCATGAGGAATTAACGAGTGGAAGTATGATTAATTAATTATTTTATAGGAATTTTTAAGTGGATCAACTGTTCAGGAAAGGAGGAACCTAAACCCTAGGCCTGACAACCCTAAGAAGTCATTAATTTTGGAATTAACCCAAATTTGGTATGGTCTATCCGTGAACACCTTAACCCTGAATCGATCTAAACTGTGAAGTCAAGAGATAAGTAGTTCTTGTTGACTCAATATGTCAGTAGAATATCAGAAGATCCTACTAGGGTATTGACTAGTTTATTGAACAAGAAAACCCAATACGATAGTTGATTATGACTACCGAAGCGAGCTAATCACCCATGCCCAGATTTGATACATATTTGATTATTTGATTTCTCGTGTTTTATTTATTTACTTTCTTTTATTTCCTTTCTTATTATTTTTAGTATAGTTTATCAAAACCTTTCTTTTAATTATTCGTACTATAATCCAATTAAAGTATTGATTAGATCTAATTATGTTTAGATTATAATTAATTTAGTGTTCGCCTCCCTTGGGTACGATATTCAAAGTACTTACCTACTTCGTTGTAACTATATTACAACTTGACCTGTATACTTGCGGATACTGCTTTTCAAATCTTTTATGCAGGATTTCTACTCTAGACGTTGGTACGTCCAGAGGCGGTCAATAGATGACATATTAGTCTTTCAATCGGTTTGCTCATTCTCGATTAGACTAATGACATGTTTAGGTTCGTATACTAATACAAGTTGTCTTTCTATATTACAATCCGACCACGTAATACTGCTTAATGTTAGTTAGACATTAAACAAATAGTGAACAACATTTGCTTCCATTTTGCTTTGTGTTCAAAAACCATATGAGGACAATATATAAAGTATTAAAATAATTCATGAATAATATTATTAACCAATTTGTTTGAAAAATTACAAGTGTACTTAGACGAAAATACTACACTTAGGGCACCAGATCCAATATTCCATGCATTTACCTGTTGTCCTGCTATGTCAACCCATACCTAAAAGGAAATAAGCATAAATAGGTCGACTGAGCTCTAAGAAAAACACAGAGGCTAATAAGTAAAAAGACGTGTAGCACATGAGGAAAAATCGACAATGCTCTTTATAAGATCTCCTAAGGCTTAAGTGTCACGCCTTGAATCGAGGCATGACAGACACCGTACACTCGTATGATAGAACCTCATGAATATGCAAGGCTATCGCTAGTTAGCTAAAATTCAAGTAAACTAAAACATTTAGTAGAAAAATCATAAGGTCATAATATCTTAAAACTTTTATGAATTTGCTTTGAAATTATCAACCAAAATGTGTAGTAAACAAAGATAGTTCAAAATAATAATTTGTCCAGTAGTATCAAAATTGTAAAACTTCAAAACATCTTAGAAATATAAAGAAATGCAATAATATCTAAAAGTGTCACTCCTCAAACTTTTCACGTTCACAATCTAAGTTAGAACATGCAAAAACATAAAAAGATAGATTGAGTTTTACTAATTGGCACTTCCCTTAGTTGGGTTAAACGAGCACAAAAGTAACATAACATTTATTGGCAGGGTTGGAACATAACATTTCAAGAGTAAGTTCAAAATCAGAAAATTGGGTTACCTATAATATCTCAAATATGTACATACAAAACATACTTCATATACAAATACATAATTTGATATTGTACTATCACAAAACATATTATATATATTCCAAAACATAATTTGAATGACATAAGTATACCACAAGCACAATCTGATCACATATTTCTCAAAAGTAATTGTACTAGCATGCTTAACTTGATTTTCATAAAACATGGGAAAAATATAACATATGCTACATAATAACATACAACATTTGAAGTTAATTTTTCGGGAATTAAACACCAAAGGAATACTAAGTCACTTACTTGGTCTACTCAACCGACACATGAACAACGATTTTAAAAATTCTCCTAGTAGCTTAAAATTTAATAATGGAACTCGAAAATCGAAGTTCAGTCAATAAATTAGAAGCTTAAAAAGTACGATTTCCATGATAATCCTAAAATATTTCTCTAACAGCTTGAAATAGGGCCTAGTCAGAACAGTGGTTACGAGACCACAAATTCGAAGTAGAAATATTTATTTTATGACTATTTTAGAGTCCATGATATGTTTGAGTGATTGTATGCAAATTTTGTTAAGTAAATTTTATTGACAAAGTGCCCAATTTTATTATTGGGATTGAATAGCATTAATTGCAAAATATGAGTTCTAGAATATAAGTACTTGTTTGAAATGGGGGTTTAAACTAGAGGTTTTTAAATGAAAAATAGACCATCATATTTTGGTATGGACAAAACTAGACATGGAAGGGTAAAACTTGAAGGGTTAATAAAAAGGGCATTTTGGTCATTTGGGTGTTTTAAGGCATAAAAGACAAAATAAAAGCCCAAAAATATGCTTATCTTCTTCATATGGCTGTCGAAATTTACATGACTCCATGGCTAGGGTTTCAAGCTTTTCAAAGCTCAATTGTAAGTGTATTTGATCCCCGTTTTTAAAGTTCTTCGTATTTTTGAGATCCTAAAAGCTTAACCTTTTATTTCTACCATTTATTTGCATGAAAAATGAAGTTTAAAAAATTGAACCATGCTTGATAATTGTGCATTTTGATGTTTAATGGTAGAATAAGGATGCTTGAGGTTAGGAGAACAATATTGTTAAATGATTTTCGTTGAAAATGGTTAAAACGGGTTAATTAGTAAAAGTTGTTAATGTTTATAAAAGTATGAAATAGTGAGAATTTGAGGTTGTCATAGAAGAGAAAAATGTTCAGCATGTCTTAAACTTATAGAAATCTAATAAATTTCAATTTCCGAGCCTTGGGGTAAATTTGTAATTATGCAAAAGTTTAAGGGCAAAAATTTGAATTTTTGCCAAAATATGTTTTAGGTCCGAAATGATTAGTACATTAATTAAATGAGTGAATTTCATCATGTTAGATCAAGAAAATTGAGATTTGGGCTTAAATCGAGAAAGTGTGTGGTTAAAGACAAAAAGAGAATAATTAGCCGAAATTTCATTTGAGGTAAGTCCGTGTGATTAAATGAGCATGATATTTATGCTATTGCTATTATATTTGAAAATATATCTTGTCATTATTGTATTAAAGTTTATGTTGATGATATTGTATATGAGAAAGTGATGTCAAATGTAAATGACATTTATGTGTTGATTGAATGCTTGGAGATTTGATAGACTATGATATTCCATTGAAACGAGTAAGTTGTATGTAAATAATACAATTACATTGTTATTATTATGTGCTGAACTGATATAGCATGAAATGCTTGATTGTGGAAATGAGAATGCATAATGATAATTAAGATAGTAGAATTCCCTTTTGAACCATAGGGAATAAATCGGATATTCATGCCATGACGTATGGGTTATTGTGAGCTAGTGTAAGACCATGTCTAGGACATGGCATCGGCATTGAGATGAGCACTAATGTAAGACATGTCTGGGACATGCATCGGCACGGATATGTGAGAGCTAGTGTAAGACCATATTTGAGACATGACATCGGCCTCGATTTCGATAGTCAGTGCAAGACCATGTCTGGGACATGGTATCGACTTGATGGATGAGCCAGTGTAAGACCATGTCTGAGACATGGCATCGGTATTATACCTTATGTCTAAGGCTTAGTGAATATCCGATAGCTTCCCGAGTGGTCCAACGGTGAGAGTTACGGTTTAAGCTAAATGAGAAAGGTTATGACCATATTATGAGCGATACAGGTACTTACATGAAATTAATGAGAAGTGAATTCAACTCATGTTATATGATTGGTAAGGAATGAATATGAGCATGTTGAGTAACACAGTTACGTATGCCCAGTTCATGAGAAATGATTTCAGTTTGTGATGCACATTTTGGTGAAAATGAATTAATATGGTGTGATAAACTTAGTATCGTTAATTTACACTAAAACAGTTTTGGATAGCAGCCATAGTCCGACTTTGAAAATCCACAAAAAATTGTGGAAATTGAGTTAGAGGCTGAATAAAATATGAAATTAAATCTTAATGAGTATAGTTTCACGTAGAAGAAATGGTGTAAGCAAAAGACTTTCATACTATGAAATATTTTAGTTGTTGTGAGATAGAGTTAGAGTGACTTCAAAATCCCATGTTCTGATTTGAGAAAATCATTGAAAATTGTACAAAAATATTTATGAGTTATAATTTATATTCTTAGAATTATTAATGAGTCTATTTTCAATAAAAATAGATGGGAACATCATCCGAGTCCCGTATTATGAGATAATTAATTTTTAATGAAGAGAGGTCAGAACTGTCAGACAGCGAAAAAGGGTAACGTTAAGGAATAAACTGTACTAATTGGCTCAACCAAAAATTCTAAAAATTTTATGGTAAGAAGATATATGAGTCTAGTTTCAGAGAGAATTAGCAAAATTTAATTTGGAGTTCCGTAGCTTCTGATATAAATAATTTAGTGACTATGACTCGAGAAAATAGCTTGACTGGAACATGAGTAAAAATGCAAATAGGGTTGTATTACCATGAGAAGCAAGTTGATAAGTTGCTTATTATTTTCATACAGTCTTAATAAGCTATAAAGCTTACTCCCTTCCTTTCCTTTCCTTTAGTGTTTTCAGGTTAGCTCGGGGTTGGAGATCGTCGGAGGCAGCATCACACTATCATGTCGCTACCTTTGGAAAAAATAAAGTATATATTAGAAATTTTCAAGTGAGTGGTATGTATAGGGATCTAGTTGATTGACATGCACTATTTTGCATATGGCCATGAGATGTGGCTCATATTGATTATGGCTTGTAAGCCTAGCTATTCATGTCATGTCTAATGTTTATAATGTGATTATGTTTGTTTGCCAGGCATGGTTAGTAATATGACATGTGTGTTGGATGTATGCTCTATGACCAATTGAGGTGGTTATAGCCATGTAGTAATTGCACGTTATAAAAACAACATGATAATAATTAAACATGAGTGTTTGACGGATAAGTTGGTAACCATAGTATAATGGTAAGAGTGGTCGTCAAAATGACGAGTCTTATGAATGTGAAATAAGGAATCTAGGCTTGGTATTGCATGAGTAGATACATTACTTGTAAGAGGACACATTAATGTTAACGATATGTCTTAATAAAGAGTGTTTAATCACTAAAATGATGTCATAATTTGCGATTTTGATGTGTATAAGGTTGTAAGAGATTATGAGTAACATGAAGGCTTACAAAATAGCCTAAGTGTTGGCTACACGGGCTGAGACACGGCCGTGTGTCTCAGCCATGTGAGGGACATAGCCTGGAGACACGGGCGTGTGGTCTGGCTGTGTGGTTCGATGTGCATGCTGACATCATAAACAGAGAGTTACACGGCCTGAGGACATGGGCATGTGCCTATGTCCACACGGGGGTGTGACCCTGTTTCATGGAAAAATTTTCTAAGTTTTCTTGAAACTTCTTAAAGTTCTCGGTTTAGTCCCAAATCGTTCCCAATGAATGTTTTGGGCTTCGTAGACCCGAATAAGGGACAACATGCATGTGTTTGAAAGGTTTTGTAGTAAAAGAGATTTTATGGCTCGATTTTTACATGAATGTGTATGTTTTAGTCCAGTAATGCTTCGTACCCTATTTCGGTGTTGGACATGGATAAGGGGTGTTATAATTTCAGTTGTGTGGCACTCTACTAATAAACTGAGACACAATTATACAATTTAAGAAAGCCATCTTTTTACCTTGAAAGTATGTAAATCAAATTTAATAAAACACATACATATAAATAAGAAAATTCAATAAATTAATCAAACTCAATTTAGTAAGGTCCCAACCAAATAATATGTACTCGGGCAAAAAATATTAAAAAAAGACATGAGTCTTAGCTTGATTGGCATGGACATTGTTGTCAATGCAAGAGGACGTGGGTTTTAGTGTGCTGAAACGCATTATCCTCTTATTTATAGGATCGGGAGGGGCTATGGGTAGTTGGAATTATAAACTTCATGATCATTTGGCTTACTTGAAGCTGCTTTAACTCATAGTTTATTGGGTATTTCGATAGTGTAAAAACATGAATTCAAAGATTAAATGTAGTACTAGAATTGATAAACTTGTTCATCAAAATTGATTACCAAAAGCCTTATTTAAAAAAAAAACCAAAACATAGGAATTTATCACAAACTACTTAGATTTTTTGGGTTAACAATTAAGGTCTTGTATCTTTCAACATCGAAATCATATGATGAGGATAAAAATACCAAATGAAAGTATAAGTTTCATACTATGAAAAATATTTAAATTTTGAAACAAAAGAACATCTATAGATAGATTTCTAGTGTCTCAAAGTTGGCTACTTGAAACCGTCAAAATTCATACAACAAATTTTAAAGTTATTTTCTCCTAAATTACCCCATCGAAAAAGATGTCGCACATACCATTTGAAAGGTCTTGAAAAGAACTTTCATTGGGTACCAAAAATGTCACCAGAACCTCATTGGAAAGTGTTAAGTATGACTCTTATTTTAGTCAAATTTGAGAAATAATCTTCTAGTTAAACTTTATTTATTTGTTTCAATCAAACTCTGATTAGTCTAGATTATTTTATTATTATTTGATCTACGAATTTAGCCTATAAATAGGCTCTTTTACAACATTAGAAAATACACCCATTAGAGATTAGAACTCATAACTCATTTAAAGAATTTTGTGTTTACGTTTTGAGGGTTCTTTGTTTTCGGGTTTTTAAGGTTTAGTTTTTATCTCCATCTTTTGTATTATTCGTTCTTTAGCCATTATAGTAAAATTACATTTGCCCGTGATTTTTTTTCCTCTTTGGAGAGGTTTTTTCACGTTAAATTTGTGCGTTCAATTTATCAATTTCTTCCACTATTTTTACTTGTTCGTTGTTTAATCGGGTCGATCCCAACAAGTGGCATCAGAGTTAGTTTAATTTTCATAGATCATCTCATTCAGAGATAGCAACAATAAGGTTTGAACTTGAGACGTTCGATGGTGTCACAAATTTCAATCTGTGGCAAGTTCGGATGATGGCAATTATAGTTCAAACCGACTTGAAAAAGGTTGTTATCGGGAAAAAGCTTGAGAACCTAAATCAAACAAAATGGGAAGAGCTTGATGAAAATGCCTTGTTTGCAATCTAGTTGTGCCTCGCAAATACGGTATTATAGGAGGTATTGATTGAGAAGACCTCATTTTCTTTGTGAAAAAGGTTAGAGACTCTTTATGCGACCAAGTCTCTAGTTAGTCGTTTACTGTTGAAACAATGTCTATTTACATTTCGCATGAACAAATGTGAGCTTCGTAGAGATCACATCGGTCAATTTATTACTCTTTTAAATGATTTAAAGAACATTGAGTTTCAGTTTGACGATAAAGATTAAGCTATGCTATTATTGTGCTCTTTACCCCTTCATACAAGTCTTTTAAGGAGACTCTAATTTATGACAGAGATAAACTCTTATTCAAAGATATGAAGGGTCATTTGTTGAGTAGAGACAAACTCGACAATGAGTTTGGTTGGGATAGAAAGGCAAATAGGCAAGCTTCTGTTTTGGTAGCATCAAAGAAATGAGACAAAAGGTGTCGTTATTGTAAAAAGTTAGGTTACGTCAAAGCATATTGTTAAAAACTACAAAATAAAAGAGCTGGTGAGAGTAACGAGGAATATGTAGTTGGTGTTAATTTGGACAAAGAAAGCGGTGATGATTTCTTGTTAGTGTCAACGAGCGATAACTCCAAGCTTATGTTCGAGTGGATCCTAAATCTGGAATGTTCTTTCCACATGTGTCCCAATAGAGAATGGTTCTTTACATACAGTTTAGTTGAATGTGGAGTTGTGCGTATGGGAAACGATTCATCCAGTAAGGTAATTGGTATTGGTACTGTTAAAATTAGGATACACGATGGGATGATTAGGACATTTTCAGATGTCAAGTATGCACCTGATTTACGAAAGAATCTCATCTCATTAAGTATTTTAGACTTGAAAGGATACAGAATCAACATGGAGTCGAGCGGTATTAAAGTATCGCGTGGGGCTTTCGTTTTGTTAAAAGGTAAAAAAAACTGACAGTCTTTGTATTCTGGAAGGTTCTATAGTGATCGGTGAAATCAGACGTCTCTCGTCCGTTACGAAGTCGAAGTCAACTCGTTTGGAACGGAGGCAACTTGGTCATAAAAGGGAAAAATGTATGACCGTTTCGTTGAAGAGAGGTTCTCTTTTGGATACAAGTTTTAAAAAGTTAGGGCACTATGTTCGTAAAAATCAGACTCGGGTTAGTTTTACTGCCAATGCAGTGTACAAGTCAAAGACTAGAAGTCTTCCAGTTTCTAAACACAGATTCGACTGAGTTAATTCTCTGCATAGTTCAAGATAGGCCCGTAACGGGCTTTGGCAAAGATGGCGTTGTGGAAATATTAGTCAAGGTGGAGATTTATTAAGTATGACTCCTATTTCAGTCAAATTTGAGAAATAATATTCTAGTTAAACTATGTTTATTTGTTTCAATCAAACTTTGATTAGTTTAGATTATTTTATTATTATTTGATTTACGAATTTAGCCTATAAATAGGTTCTTTTACAACCTTAGAAAATACACTCATTAGAGATTAGAACTCATAACACATTTAGAGAATTTTGTGTTTACGTTTTGAGAATTATTTATTTTTGGTTTTCGAAGTTTAGTTTTTATCTTCATCTTTTGTATTCTTCGTTCTTTTGCTATTATAGTAAAATTATCTTTACCCGTGATTTTTTATCCTCTTTGAAGGGATTTTTTCACGTTAAATTTGTGTGTTCAATTTCTCAATTTCTTTCGCTATTTTTACTTGTTCGTTCCTTAATCGAGTCGATACCAACAAAAAGTTGTTAGAATTTGAAAAACTATTAAACTAACCCAAATAAATATACAAATTTTATGAAAAATAATTTAAAACATAAAGATTTTAAGAAATCTAAATCAAGACTCTCCTAGATTGTTAAAATAACAAATCGATTTACACTAAAAAAAATATCATAAAGAATACCATAAAGTGATTTTATCCCTTTTTTTTCCCTCTATTTCTAATAATAATAATAATAAAACCTATAACATAAACAAAGTTGGGCTTTATAAAGAAATGGGCTAATGGACCACACAATTATTGGGCATTTGAAAATATAGTTATTTTTAAAATTGTGAATATGATCTCTCTCACTCTCAGCTACCTTTCTTCCCTGTAAGCACTCACAACACCTCCTACAGCCCTTCGCCCACTAAGCGAACCATCATCAACCACGGTGATTTCAGCTTGGTATCAACACTATTCCACTTTAATACCTAAATTATTTTTGTTTTGTTTTACCTCAAAAATTACCTATATCCCATAAAAATGTGCCTCATGTTATAATCTTTTGACATTTTCCTTAGTGTATTGGACAAAAACGATAGTTAAATAACCTAAGTAAGAAAAAAGTTTTTAAGAACTAAACTGAAAATTAAGTATAATACAAGAGCTAAATTATAAATTAATCCTAAAAAAAACCACTCGAAATGACTAAGTATTAATGTGATTATGTAAGTATTCATGAATGTAATTTATTTTATTTTATTTTTTGAAAAATATTTTTAAATATTTAAAATAAGTAAAAATGTTAAAAAGCAAATCGGACTCGGATCTCAATGAAAGTGTTTTTAATGTTACTATAATTAGCTTTTGACAAAGTTAAAAATCCCAACTACTGAATACCCAAAAACGCAAAAGAATAAAAGAAAAAGACCAAAACATTCTTTCTTTTATGGTTTTTTTTTTTTTTTTAATTTAACAAAAAATAAAGAAGAAAGAGAAGGGAATGAATAGGCAACTTAGGGAAAAGCTCAAAAGGCTATAGTGAGACTATTGATTCTTAAAGGTAAAATAAAATCACATGATTGCATCACATGGTCATGGGTGTCTTAGATTAGCTTCTCTGTCATTGACATCATCCTTTAATCTGGCCACCACATTCTCTCCTCTTTCAATGTTCCCAACATTCAAACATAACCTCACGTGTTCCTTTTTATCCCCCAATTCCCTCTCTCTCCATCTTAATCCCATTTTTATTTACTATTTCTTCATTTTTTTTTATATATTTATTTTCGCCATTAAATTTAAATTCAAATTTAAAATTTGTTAATCCTATATTTCGTGAGTCCATTTCAAGAAGGAAGATTATTTTGTGAGTTGAGATATTTATATGTCTAAATCAGTAAGATTACATGTTTAACATTCATAATATATTACATATATTCAATCCGACATGATAACTCAAACATTAAAACTTATCAAAAATAATTTATGTTAACAAAGCATTAATAAACTAACTATAAACGAATTTGAGAACATATATGAGCGTGACACGTGGCACTTCGAGAACTATCAAATAAAACTCTCTTGAAGGCTTTCAAACTCAAAGAAAATAGATTGAACTATGTTTCTCCTAATAACCAAAAACACAACTAGGGGCAAACGACGACTTTAACTCTCTTAAATAATCAGTATAATATTATTTTTAATCCTTTTTTAATTATAAAATATTAAATTTAAATTACTTTAAAATAATGTTTTTACTATTAACTTGTTCAAACTTTTAAAACTTTATTTCAATCTCAATAATCATCCACATCCTAATGATGTTAACCTACTTACAGCATTTTATTCTTCAAAAAAATACTTCTGAAAACATTATTTAAATGAGGTAGCACCCCACCGTCAAATTTTCAGTTGATTCGCCTCGAATGCTTTTAAACCTCGATACTTCCATATGGAACAAACAAGTAATACTAGTTGTGTAGATTGAAGGTTATATGTACCATCTCCTATGGAGCATTGTCCTATAAATACAATAATAATAATAATAAAGGTAAAATAAAATGTTATACCCTGGCGAGAATTCCTTTTCTTCCTCCGCAAGAATATTGAGAAAACAAAATTCTGCTTTAAAAGGTTGAACACCCGTAATAAATACTACTAAAATTGCAAATAATTTACTTTTTGCTGACCTTTGGTAATGCTAATGCATTCAGTTTTAACCTTAATTTTAGACTTTTTTTTCCTCATCCTCAAAATCTCTTTTTTTTTTAATTAGGATTTGATAAATAATATAATGCTTAAAAAATGAGTTTAAATTTTTTTTTCATTTAAAACATGGACCGGACTTGAACTTTACCATTCAAGACTTGAGTTTAATCGAATTCAACCCATTTTATACTATTTTAATATATTTTTATCTATTTTTTATATTATGTAATATATATATATATCACAAAATTAAATATTTATAAATACGAGACAAAATTTTAAACCTATATTTTGGTTAGACAAAACTTAAACAAATATAAAATATATTAATATTATACATAAACTCCAAATAAACACGACTAGAAATTCAAAGGAATCAAATTATAAAAAGAGAGAGATTAAGATGTGGAAGGCATCTCTCTTTTTTCTCACTTTATTGCACCCGAATCAGATTCATATTTCTAATTTTTGGAAGGGATTTATTATTATTTGCTTTTACTATATTTTACACTATATATTTGATGTTTTTGTGGTATTTGTTTGTATAATGAGTAGTTGGTGGCTGTGTAGTCACGCGAAGCTAATTATGCAAAGAGGTATTATCATGTGGTTGGAGGAGGTTTCACATATTTCATGGGAGATGGGAAATTTTGGAGTAAAAGTGAGCTGTGTTCTGTCATGATGACAACATGGTGGTTTTGGTATTCCAGAAAATGGTTGCTCCTTTGCCTAGGGTGTCTCAAATCCTGTTTCGGTTTTATGTAATAATACGCTGAATTGATAATCGAATCATCTCAATGCATAAAGTGATATTATAAAGATGAAAAAGAAGGGCTGGTAGACGAAAAGAAGCAAAGGAAAATGTTTGAGTAGAACGGGAGTGTGAGAGCCGATTTTGATGGGGGAAGGAGCATAATATCACTTGCAAGGAAAGGAAATGAGAAGCTTTTTAAAGCTACAATAAAAAAAAGGATAAGTGGCCCTATACATATTTATCAAGTACCTGATGATTTAACTAATTTCAAATGATGATAATTTGATTATTGGTGAGAAAGAAAAATGCCAAAATGATGTGTAGAATGTCCTCAAAAGTCAATAGCACCTTGTTTTTATATGAGAATGATTCTTTGTTTGATTCCCACTACCCATTAAAAAAAAAAAAACTGATCGATTATACTCAATGGTGTAGTTTACATTGAAATCTTGGTGTTTAATTGTTCCACTCTTTCTTTTTTGGTGGTATCCTTAGATTACACTGAATTCTAGGTCTAAATTTAAACTATCACGACTATTTACGTATAATGATTACTCTCAACAAGGAATTGCACGGAGAGCAGCTACTTTTACTATAACTTTTATTATTAACCATCGGAGACAGCTTTGTTTCCATTAGATCCGTTGAGGATTGCAATCGGAGAGGACCATTCCGAGAAGGCCAATGCAAACTACGTCTCATCAATTTAAATATCAATACAAAACTAATGTAGTCCATCCAATTCAGAGGTGTAAGCTTTTCATTTGATATGTTATCTCCATGTTTGGTGCCAATCCAAATTCATATCAATTGAAATCCAAAAAAAAAAAAAAAAAAGGTTTATAAATTAGAGTACGAGATTAAATGTACCAAAATGTAAAAATTCAATAATGAAAAATACTGTTTGGAAACAACAACAAAAATAAAGGGAAAATACTGTACATGTAGGAGCTAACAGAAAAGCGTGACAAAATTTTCCGGCAGGCAAAAAAAAAAATTGATCTTTTTTTCTTTACAGACAGTGAATGAACGGCGACTCTTCTACCGGAAAAAAACATCACGAGCAGCTATTTACAGTGACCCGGCATTGATTTTCCAAACAAAACTCAGCAGCTCAGTGCCTCGTACTTCACCGGAATCGGACAATTAAACCCAACTTGTGATAGCAAACTCCCGACCGCAGCGAGATCCCTACAAACACCTTGAAAAGCATTTGTTGCGGCTTTGTTTTCACCCGAATTAACCCTGTCATTGAAACCCGTTTCAGGTTCTAATTTAGAGTTACAACACTGTGTTTGCTGCACTTGAATTGCTGCTTGTAAAGCCGCCGTCGCCGTCGCAGCTTTCTTCCTTTGCTCCTCAGCCGCTTCTTCATCCATAATAGCAGACATCACGCTGGAATACCCCTTTTGAAGCAATCTATATAGGAGCAAAGCCGACATCTTAGCTCTGTCTTTAACCGAGTCGAGATCTCGCTCGTCGGCCAACTCACACCGGTCGATAAAGCCGGTGGCTTTATCGGGCTTGTGCCTTAAACAAAGCAGCAAATGCGCCCTCTCTAATTCAGACCTCGAGCACCCACGTTTTAAACCAATTAATGCGTAGTAATCGACATTCCCGGTCTCCCTTGAAGCTACCCTTTGCTTCAATCGTTGAATCTTAGCCGTTAATGCACAGAGCTTCCCCGGTATCTCCCTGTACCTCACATTGTGACATTTCCATGGTGGACCTGGAAGCTTTCTATCACGCATGATTGAATTGTAAAGGAGCTTCAAGTGTTCAAGGTCGTGCAAACAGTCGGGCAAACAGCGTATTGTTTCCAACAGTTCGGCCCTGGTTTTGAGCGTTTGGATGGAAGTAGGGTCGAGGGCTAAGGTCTTGTTGCAATCCGAGATCGACTCGGCTATGCGACCTGAGGCCTTGTAAGCAGAGGCTCGGTGCATGTAACACTCTTCGAGGAAGCCCTGAGAGGCAGGGCGGCGGCCGTCGACGATTTTCGAGAAATGGCGGATGGATTCTGAGTATATGCCGGCATCCAAGGCAGCGATCGCGGCGGTTTTGCGACGGATGAGGAGCTTGATGTGGGATAGGAGGTGGGAAATGTTTTCGGACTGGGAGAGAGAGCTGACGTTGTTGGGAGGCGTTGCGGCGGAAGAGATGTCTGGGGTGGTTATAATGACGGGAAGGGTGAAATTGTCATCGGACCAACAAATGCTTTCTCGGCGAAACGCGGCGGAGGCGAGGCGTTTCTCGGTTTGGAGCAAGACCATGGCGTCCTCCATTAGGCCTAGGTGGCAACATGCTTGGCCTAGAACCAAGTACCTGATCGAAATTGAGGTTCATCATGAATAAAATTACTCAAATGCCCTTCAATACCTAATTTACAAGTGTATTAAAATCAAAGCATTTATTTTGAGGAAAGTGAAATACTTGGCAAATTCCAATAAGGCTGGCAGTGTTGTGTATTTAATTATTTACTCAAAATCCAATGCAAAATTAAAGGTCAAAATATGCAACTAAATCCCTACATCTTAAAAAAGTTTAAATTTTATTTTTATACTAAATATTTTTCGTCAAAATTCCCATTTCATACTATGTTCCAAGTTTGAATGTTTTGAAATTTTGACAACGAAAAACTAAATCTCAAGTTTTATAAAACTACAAGGATCGGAAAAGGTATTTAACCAAAACCATAAAAATATGTATAACCCAGAAACCGAAGAAGAATAAAAGGTTGAAAATTTATTACCTCCATTGCCCTTCTTTGTCGTAGTTTTTACACAACCCAGCCATGACTTTCTTCTTCAAGTCCGAGATGGAGAAACACTTGAAAGATGGGTCATGACCCGGTGAACCCGACGACGAGTTATCAGAATGGAGAAGCTTGACCTGCTCCCTCGAGAGTTGTTGAGACGAGATATCCGAGGAGATGGAGCCAGATGAGTCGTCGCTCGACATTTTGAGGCTGGGGATGTAATCTTGAAGCATATCGGCGACGTCCCTGAATCGCCTGAGGTAGAGCAAAGATCTCGCTTTGAGTTCCAGAGCCAACTCGGAACGAGGCGCGAGGGCCAAGGCCGCGTCGAGAAGAACGAGGGCGGAAGCGACGTCGTTTCGTTCCCGCGTTGCGATGAGGCACCTCGCATCTTTGACATACTTACCTACAAGCTGTTTGTGCATTAGATCAAAAGAAAGAAACCCATTTCAAGAACAGAACAAAAGAAAAACTTTGCTGAAGAATATGGACAAAAAAGATGAAGATGAAGCTTTTTTTTTTGTTTGTTTGTTTACCTTTCTATTGGTAACCCACCAGTGTTTCTTGTGATCAGTAGCAATGGAAGATGGAGAAACAACCATGGTTGATTTCCTTTTTTGTAATAAAAACTTGTTGAAGAAGAATCAAAATCAATCAACCATAACCCCTCTCTCTCTCTCTCAAAGCTTGGACCTTTTCGTTTTTTGCCTCACCTAATAAATAAAGAGAAGAAGGAATTTATGTGTATATATATCGGAGAAAATGGGATACAGGGGAGAGTTGGAACAATGGGAGCTCGATATAAAATGGGTTCAATATTGATTTGACCTTGAATTATTATATAATTATATATTACCGGTTTAGAACATTAAAAAAAAAAAAAAAGAAAGTATTTTTTATGACCAAAAATCATTTTTCATTCCCTCTTGTTCTAGGGGCGGCCTCTAAGACGACAACCCATCAAACCCAAGCCTTCAAAAATATATATATAAAGTACATTTTCGAACTATAATTGATCCTCAAATTTCAAATTTGAAGTTATTAATTTATTAGTATTTTCTTAATCAGATTTATCTTTCAATTTAACTATTATTTGGAATGTTAAATATGAGCTCGTTTAGAATATTTAAAACACAACTATCAAACTACAAATGTGTGTTATTTAATACATGAATAATTTAGATATCTTAAAATAAAAATATAACAATACTAAATTTTATTGTTGTTTTATAAATTTTTAACTGTCAACGTATTTGTGAAATTCTACTATTATTATTATAATGTGTAGATTAAATTAATTTCTCTACTGTTAAAGGATGAATTTAATCCTTATTTTATTAAAAAATTTAAATAATGTCAAATTATAATAAATTTAATATTTATTGTTTAAAAAATTATATAAAATATTTTTTCCATTTACAGTTTATTGTTGAACAAAATATTTCATTTGCAAAATTATAAAAATAAAACTTTTAAAATATATTTATGCTAATTAGTAAATCGTATTTTTACTTTGAGACTAAATTGAGCAATTTAATAATAAATAGATTAATTTGATTGATTTTAATACATTTGATTCAAATTATCTTAATATAGTTATGCGTCACATCGAATTAAAATTGATATTTAATGTCGACTAAACTAACGGAATTAATCTAAAACAAAAATTTATTAACTAATTTTCTGGTGAAAGCTTGTATCGGACCGGGTAAAATGGGTGAACCAACACGGGTCCTCGGGTTGAACTATGGAACGAGGAGAAAAGATGAGATATACGCCAGCAAGTTGACCCAAAAGGTAAAAAGTAATGGAGATGACAATAGAATGACCAAAAAGTCCTTGCTTTTCTAAGATGTTGACTTTGTTGAGTTCATTTTCCAAACCCCATGAATTGTCATTTTGCACCACGGTCCATTAGGGTTCTTAATTTGTGGGTTTGGGGTTGGGGATCGTGAGAGTCTCCAGGGTCAGATCGGTGACCACAAAAAAATTCAGAGTGAAAGTCCAGTCATGGTGATTTTAATGGTATCTCGATGTTCAATAATTTGTAGATGAAAAAAAAAAAAGCATTATGGGATTAACTCGACTCTAAATTTAGTTAAAATTAATGTGGTTATCAAATATTACAAGTCATTTTTTATTTATAGGAGTTCGTCATAACTATAAAATCTACCTTCGATAGAAATGATTAATTTTCTGGTTGTAAATTTTTTTCAAAGAAATAAATAATTAATAATGAAATATGACTCATTTATATGAACAGAGCTTGAACTCTGAACCATATAATTAAGAGATAAAGAAATAATTACAACATCACATCCCATGATTATATTTAGAAGAGTTGTTTTAATTAACTATGTTAAAATATTAAGTCGAGTTAAACTCCAAATTCTTTTATAACTCGTACATTACAAACAAAATTACCCCATTATATATGAAATTGTGTTACGCCATGTCATCAAATGACCTAGCTTGCTCCCACATTACTTGGCTTCCCAGATCAGCAAGAAAGTACTTTGGACATCTGTTTTGACTGTTGAGACCCCTTGTATCATTGGAGAGGACCAATAATTTATACGCTTCCAATAATAACCTCAAATTGTTTGAGTTGCGATTTCTTATACCATAAACTGCCGACCACGTGTATGATTACGAAATTTTGTAACACAATGACTGGAAAATATACTTTATATTTAAATCTAATAATTAGTTAGTTTTAACAAAATAAAATTCTCACCAACTGAGTTTTCTTGTATTACTTTTCAACATGTACATCACCATCACTTGTATATAAAATTCACTTTTATATAACTAAGATTTAAGGTTATCATTTATTTTCTACCAACATTGTTTTATTGTCCTGCAAACTGAAATTTTACAAATAAGATTTGAGTGATAATAATAAAAATTAAAACTGGAAAAATGTATCAAATATTAACCATTATTGTGGGTTTTTGTTGAGTTGTTATGAGATATAAATATTTGAGGTCTTTTTCACACTTACAAATGATTTTTATATATTTGACTTTTTAATTATCAAGGGTAACGGAAGGAGGCTTTCAAGTTTTAACTCATAATTCACCACTAATCTTGTAAGAATATTTTAAAGAATTTGAAAGATTAAAAAAAATAATAAATAATCAAATAAACATTCATTTACAAATTAAAATAAATATTTAAATTAACTTCATCAAATGATATTTTAATCAGTTTGACTGACTTATTTAACCAATTTAATGATTCTTAATTTAACTATATTCCTATAATTAATTTAATGAAGAAGCAGATGGTTTGTTCCCATATTACTTTCAAAGAATTGATTTATTGATTTTTTTTTTTTTTTGCTTTAGCTTAAAAATTCTTTAGCAACCTAATCAAGTTTATTTTCTATACATAAACAAATCACACGTTTATTAACAAAGTAATTTTTCTATTTTGAAAGGTAGTAAACGCTTTCATGGTAGTACTATAAATGAACAAAATTATTGCATTCAAATCAAAATATCCTTTGAATGAATTAATTCAAACTTTTTATCTTTTTCAAGAGATCAATTTTACATCCATTTTAATGTATCTAAATTTTTATTTAAGCCCAGCCCAGATAAAAAAGTTAAAATTCGAGTCTCCCTCATATTATTTTTATATAAAAATAATTTATTAAAAATATAATACATCAAATACACTAAAAATATTAAAACAATTATTTTCCAACAAATTAAAAAAGTCTTTATACTTAAATAACACTAATATAGATGCAGCTTAATAAGTAAATGCCTTTAAAATAGTAGTAAAATTAACAATAAAACACGAGTTATATAATATCCAAACAATAACAACAAAATATTAACAATATAATAGTAAAATTACAGTAAAACAGTGAAAAAATAACAATAATTTTTTTGCAAATACGAGCCGGACTGAGCCAGGCTAAAAAAGCCTACCTAAAGCCTGACCCATTTTCTAAACAGGTCTTTTTTTTTTTTTTTGTCCAAACTCATTTTTTGAGTTTATATTTTTATCCAAACATTTTCACTTTTCAGACCATAATCAAATATAATTAATAAATAAAGCTTGTTTTAAAAAACACACACTCACACACCACCAAACAAAAAATGATTACTAATAAATAGATAATTAAAATAAGTTAACTCTATCGATTATCAGAATTAACTGACTTAATCAACTGATACTTATGCTTAATTATTGAAGTATGAGAATTTTTAAACTAAAATGATGGATGGGGTATATTATGAATTAATTGGGTGGTTGAAATTTGAGATAAAATGGAATGCTAATTTATGGTCCGACAGGGAAACAAATGCAGTATTCGCTGTTAGTGATATTTTTTCCAGTCCCATAAGCTTGAGACCATTGTTGTAGGACCATGGACAAGTCAAAGTGGACTAAGGGTCTGTTTCTTTCATAAAAACATTGCGGCAGCTCTTCTACAGCTAAGGGATTCCAGGTTGTAGATGGTCGAGGTATAGCTATAAATGGGCCCTCTTCATTGCTAATTGCTCCAATTCCGGGGGTCCACTTTCTAGGTTTCCCTAAGCTATCGTCTTACAGAAGAGGGACGAGTTATTCAAAAACCGAACCTAAAATATGATGTTAATTAAGATTTCATTTTTATATGATGTTAATTTATGTATACAAATTCATGTTTCTAAAAAAAATCTCTTTCAATACATGAATGAAGCTTTCCTTAACTTGTTATCTCTTGGCAATAATCACCAAAGACGAATTCAAAGAGAATTAAAGTGCAATTCTATTATTTATTAACTTGTAATTTTAAATCGAGTTTTAATTCGATTGATATTAACATTGTTACTAATGTAGAAGGATATAAATTTTAATATGCTGACATATATTTATTCTCCTATTTAAGAATTAAAATTATGAATAATTTTTAATTTCATTTATGAAAAAACTAAATTATAAAATTTTTTTAAAGCCAAGACCCTTGTCTCCCCTTAAATTCACCTTTATAGTCACGCGCATACTTTGATTTTGAATCACATAAAGCGAAATGGAGAGATTTTGGTTGTTTTTTGGGGTCTAAAAAACTTTTGATATTCTAATATTGTACTTCAACCCAATTTGAAGTTAAATTAAGTTGGATTATTAAATAGAAGTAAAATTATCATAATTTTGTTTTTTTTTTCATCATAAGGCTTGAATCTAAAGCTATTAATAATTAGATTAATAGGGGGAAGCAGGTGTTGATTTGCACGGAAGAACACTTGGGTGAATGTAAGGAATAAGGTATTTAGTAGGAGAGTTTAGGGTTGAAGAAGAATAAGTGTTTACGTGAGAGTGTATGAGCTATCTACATGGTTCTTTTATAGTGAGAGGCAAGTTTAGCTACGTGTTTAAGGCTACTGACATGAAAGTCTAATTTGATATTTCTGATAATGACGATGATGTGATGTTCTACATCCTAAAATAAAATGTTTTAGGACAACTAGCAATTAGTGGCCTTGAACTTTTCTACGTGGACCTTACATACTCCCAAGGTTTGTTGGGTTAATGTTCGCAAGTTACTTCAAGGTTCACTAGTTGATAGGTTGATTTTGCATAATTCATTGGAATGTTAATTCTGTCAAAAGACACGTGTCAAGTTTCTTTTGAATACACTATGAGATCGTAAGATTGTTTATATAAGGTATGACACCAAATTTCCCAACAAATGTAAATAATTGATAGGTTTTTATGTAGGGTAAGAATCTATTGAAGTGGATGCTTGTTGTTTTGTATGAAAAAGGGGGCAGGAAAATTATTGATTAGAGGTTTCTTGTTGTTGTTTGCTGTGGTAACGAGAATTGCAGCTTATGGCAGTTTCAAAACAGGGGAACAAGATATCATGTGCCAATTAAGGTTGAATGAACTACCCCTGTAAAGGTTATATCAGTTAATTTGCTAATATTTGAAAAGGTTTAATAAAAAATATTAAATTAAAAAAACGAGTTTAAAAAAAAAAAAAAAAAGAAGAAGAAAACGACTGTAGAAAATTGAATTCAAATTGATTCAAATAATATATTTTTGAATATTTGAAGGCATTTATGTTGAATGAAATAGGCATGCTACACGTGTCTCACCATTATTTGGCCAAAGCCAATAGACTCATTTTACTCATCTCTTTTGCTTTTGCCTATTTAGCTTGTTTGTGGGGGCAATGGTTGAAATGAATTAATTATTTTGGCATTCTTTTTATGACACACCAATTAAACAAACATGTTTTTATTTTATAAAAAAAAAGTCTAATTTCAATTTTAGTCCTTGTAATATGATCAAATTTTAAATTTAAATTTTCGGCTTACACTATATATAGAAGGAATATCCAAGGCATTCCTTTTACTATACTTGTCCAATTAAATAAACAAATGGTTTTTTTGAGATTTTATAAGAATGGTCCAATTTCAATTTTAATCATTATAATATGTTCAAGTTTCAATTTTAATATTTATACTTTTGATACTTCAATTTTGATAATATCAATGTTAGTTTAAGTATTTTATTCCGATTAAATCATTGATATACACGTGTCCAAATATGTAGCCTTAATGATCAAATTTTAGTTTCGATTCTTAAATTACGTTTGAATTTCAAATTCGAAATTTAATCTTTATATTTTAATTTTTAACATACAATTTGGTACCTCAACTTTTATGATAGCATTGTTAGTTTAAATACTTTATTCTGATTAAAATGTTGGTTTAACATAATTTGGTACTTTAGCACGTGATGGTGGGTTTGTATCATCATGCAAACGAATCCACACTTAGGGAACACGTGTTGACCTTAGAATAGGGTAAGTGTTGGTATGCATACTACGTCACATTTAAGAATCGTGTCATATAAATATGAAAATTAGCCTCTATGAGAGATAGATTCACAAAAACACTCAACAAACTTATATAATTAAACTAAATCTAACCAACTAATTGTTAATTCTACACAAACTAAAGTTTTTTTAATATAAATTACAACATTTGGTCCATGTAATTTAATATATAATTTCTTTGAAACAAATAAAATAAAATATTGATTATTTATATCCGAATAATGTATTAACATTTGTTACCTATAACAGAAGCTTTAACCAATTTTGTTTAATTAAAACAAAGGTTTGGTTAAAAAGGCATATATTCTCGCATAATCCCATATTCGTCAAGACATGGGGGCAAATCCATGACGTGAATGCCCAACGGCCCAAATATTGTTTTATAAGTAAAGTAAATAATTGATTTAAAAATCAAGGTTTGTATATTTTTTAACAACAATAAACCAAGTTAAGACACATCATTAATTAATGAATAAATAAATAAGATTATTATATATATATATATATATTTTTTTTTAACAAGTGATTTACCAACAATATAGATTATTAAATTATCCATATAAACAAATTTTTGTTAACAATACTATTTATTACAACACAAAATATAAGAGCGGCGGTTGATGCTAGCCAATATAGATTATGAGGAGTCTTGGCATATTAAAGTTGCTTGCCCTTCTTTGACCTTGGTGGCGGGTATTTTTCGGGGAGTGGGGATGAGGATTCTTTAAGAATAATGTCCGAGTAATTCTAAAAAACTGTGAAGTTACGCGTAATTAAATTCTTGTGGTGATTAATTATTCTGATAAAGAGAAATAAAATAAAAATTTTAAATTTGAAAATGGAATAACTAATTTCACAAAGATTGTGATTAAATTAAAGCTTTAAATTATATATTTGCATGTGTTTAATGTAATCCGAATTGAAGTTATAAATTAAAAAAGAAAATGTTACATAGTGGGGGACACGTGCCTAGATTATGGAATTTCACGTGGGATGATGACCCATGTGCAAAGTCATGCACCTTTACACATTGCTAAGCTTCTTAGCTGATTAAAATGTCCCCCCAAAAAACAGCTTAAATTTTGGTGGTGCTTACTGGCTGCTTACCACCAATAATAATAATAATAATAATAATAATAAAATCCTGAAATTTGAAAATGATAGTTAAATATTTTAAGGAGAATGAAACACGTACATAATCTAAAAAGGAAAACTATGTAGTATTGAATACATATATTAAAAAAGAATCCGAGGAAAATGGGTAAAAGATGGTATATTATGTGCCAATTCCAACGGTCCATGTCAGAAGAAGAACATGTGCTAATCACATTGCTTTACTAAATTATAAATAATGAATTTACATATACACTAGCTCTAGCTGGCCATTGAATCCCTCTCTGTAATCCACATTGAGAATGATATCTAATAATTTCACAAATTCAAACCCATTCATCCACATGCCTTCCTTCCCACCACCTTTGCTATTTCAAACTAAGTCAATCTTGTTTTGTTCACATACTTTACAACTTAATTTATTCATATTCATCTAATCATCCTTGAATCGAATGTTGATTAAAATTAATTATTATTTTAAATTTAATATATATATATATATATATATATAGCATTAAGAAATTAGGGTGAGCAGTGGTACTTAAAGGCTTTCCTATTTATTTACTGGAACAAGTATTAATGTTTCTAATTTCTATATTTTGAAATCCCCGCCCTTGCTTAATGTGGCTGATCATCGATCAAGAACCAGCTCATTCCAATAACATGAGCCATTCATGTCCAGCTCACTATCCCCACACAAATATATATATATATATACACACTAACATTGTTGATATTTGGCGGAAGTGAGTCAGCGAGTGGAGGAGAGTTTGAATTCATTTTTTTTATCATTACAAATTAATTTGATTTAAAATTTCATATATCAAAATACATTTTTTAGACATTATGTGATAAAGTAAAAAATAAATTAAAATTAAAATTAAAATTTATTAATATTATAATATACGAAATATTAATTTTAAATGCTTTTAAGAAATTAATACAAATTATTTGTAAAATTTAATTTTAATATATAAATCACATTTTAAATATTAAAATCACATATAAATTAAATTAATAAAATTTTGATAAGTAATGAAATAATTGACTCAAATGTACAAAGTATGATTATTGTTATTATTATTTTGAAATTAATAAATATTTGACTTAGATTATAATTAATACAAACTATGGTAACTCATTGTTATTATAAACAAATATTTTGAAGCCTCTGTAAAATTTAATTTGGATAGATAAATTATATTTATAATTTATTGTTAATATAAATTAGGGTTAAATTTATAATTTGATACCTCACTTCTCTTTTGAAACGTTAGTAATTTTTAGCTGCTTTTTTTTTTTTTTTTTTATTTGACTCTAAAGGCTGATCTGGCAAACACAACTTTAATTATTGTCGTTATTAATTGAAGAATTTTCAAGTGAGTTCAATTGTATAACAGGATAACAGTAAAAAAAGGGCATTAAAGTAAATGACTAAATTATGGGAGATGTGACGTATGATTGTTGCAGAAGAGTGATATGGAAACCTATGAGCGTGGGTAATGGAATCTGAAATTGAACTGCGAATCTAGGGGAAAAACCAAATGAGTAAAATGACGTTGTGGTGATTTGTATAGATGCTAAAATTCTTATAAGCCCATTTGTTTTATAAAGTGGGTCAGATTTTGGAAGGTTTATTGAAATTCTTCTTCTTCATTGTTTATTGAAATCTTTTTATTAATTTAAAATATATTTTTGAATTATAGTTTTTTCGTTTTATAATTATTTATTTAATCTTGTAATAATATTTAAAATATCCCAGCATCCAACATTGGGAAGCTGTTGACATAAATTGTTAACAAAACCATCAATGAGGCTAAATTGGGCTGCTTTAGTAATTTTACTTTTCTTGACTTCTTCTCTTCTTCCTTTTAACAAATGGATTGATTGCATATTTTTTTAATTTTGCTCCCTTTATATATATATATATATATATATATATTTTTTTTTTTTTTAAAACTGAAAAACAAGCCTTTTGGGCGAATCTAGATAGCTTGGGCTCAGGCCTCAAAATTATTTTAGAATTAGGTTTCATCCCAACTCCACTTATTAACACTTTTAAATTTGGATATTACTATTTGAATTAATTAAATTACTCCTACATTTAACAGTAATTAAAATATTTATATATTAAATATTCATGAATATTTGAATAAATACCACACAATACTAAACGTAATTAAAATACAAATTTGAAAGTGGTAAATTTACATAGCTTAATCAAAACAAGTTTTCTCTTTTCTTTTTTTTTTTGTTTGCCAAGCTTAATAAATAGACCGAAGTTCAATATTTTAAATATATTTATATTTTAATATTTTTAATCTAAACATATATTTCATGTCTGTTTTATAATATATGTTGGAGAGATTCGTGATTACTTTTTCTAGTGACATTACCTCCAAAGTTTGAACCTAGATTCTTCTCTTAAAAATAAAATATGTTTTACCAATGCACCCAACCACTTATTTATCAAATTCGTAATTTATTGGCCAAACACAAAAGCTTCCCCCTGTAATAATTTGAACAAAGAAGTAACATTATATATAAATTCTTCCCACTATTACCATGCATTTGCATTCTTCACAAATTAAATTAAGATTTGATGCATTTTTATTAAAAAATATAATAATTTTATTTATTTTAAATTACACATTGGTTTATTGATAATGTGATTAGATGAATATAAACTACAGCATTAACCTATAATATTAATTAGGTTTTTAAAACTAAAACAACCGCTAAGACATTATGTATTCCTAAAGAGGTGACTTGGGTTTGACTTTTCAAGATAATATTACTAGGCTTAAGCAGCATGAATCCCATAAAAATGACTCCAAAAAACCTAAAACAACCAATGTCGGATTTTAAACTTTCTCTCAACCTTCTTCTCCTTTATAGTATCCAAGCTCGGTTTCCATCCCTTGCCTGAAAATTGCCTATTCAAATACACCGGCAGATTTTCCGAACTCTCTGGAAACAACTCCGTCAAACATCGAATCTCCTCCGGCCTCTTACTGCCGGCACTTTCCTTCTTCTGCAACGGCAACTTTTGTTCCATCCCTTCGAGTACACGATAATCCGCAGTGCAAATCCTCGCAAACAAAGGAACACACTTCGGGAACGACGATAAGATCGACTTTGATCTCGACACCGAATTCGCGCTCGACAGTACACGGCAAGCTTCCTCCGACGACAACGCGATCGGCTTCCCACGTTTCATAGGTAGCATTATGTAAAGCTTTTTTACGTCGAGTTTATGGTCCGCCGGCAATGGGATTAGCCTCTTTTGATTAACTCCAGCGTTGAACTCCACGACCACTTGCTGCGAATGCTCCACCATCAGCTCTGCAGCTTCCACGATCCCGCCGAACTCCTGAACCGTGCCGTCCCAGAGAATTACTTTCCCTGTAGAATCAGATGGAAAGCATGTGGCAGTGCTAATATAGTTACCCATGATAGGATAGTTATATGAAAGAAAAGGGATTTTCAGTCATATGAATTGAAAGGAGTTTAATTATGAAAGCATTTTATGTAGGAACTTGGAGAGGGGTCTTCAAGTTGTAGGATTTGTTAGTTAAACTGCTACAAATATTGTGAATGATTTTGTGGTGGACTTTATTAGTATCATGAAAACTAAGGTCGTTGGCTTTTAGGCCATTTTCATCAACATCAGTCATCATCTGATGGATTAATCCAACGGTGATAAATGCCATAGACATGTGGGGCCTCCGGTGTTGGTTCTACTGCACCTTGCTTGAACAAAAACGAAGTCAAACAAATGGTTGAACCATAACTGTTTTGGCCAATTTAATGCTTTATATTAGGTCAATTTCTAGTTTATATATAACTTAATAAATATTTACATTTGTATATATATACATATATAAGAGATAGAAATTTGGTTAAATTTTGCCATTAGAACTGTATTTTGTGTAAGTTATGAATTTAGTTTATGTATTTTAATATGATCAATTTTTATCTTTATACTTTTCGAATTTTAAAATTAGTATTGACCAAATAGTAGTAGCTAAATCTATTTGGTTAAATTATACTATTAGTCATGTATTATGCGTACAGTTATAGATTTAATTTATGTTCTCCAAATGTATCATTCTTAGTTGCTATATTTTTTAAATTTTGAAATTTTAGTCCTAATGCAAACGACGATCGTTAAATCTATTAACTAATTTTTCATGAGTAATATATGGAAATAATAAGCCGGCATAATATTATACATGCGATAATATATTTGACACATCAAATTTTGAAAATAACATAATTTAACTTAATGAATTTAATAGTTATCATTGGTCATGAATAAAATTTTCAAATTCCAAAAGTACAAGAACTGAAAATGACCAAATTAAAGTATAGATGTTAAATCTACAACTTATGTAAAGTGCAAGTTCTAATAGAAGAATTTGACCTAGAAATTTAAACCTAGATAATTTATCATTCCACTTGTGATTCAAGCAACTAGTAAATTCTAGTTTTAGTTCTAAATTAGGGTTTAGTTCAAGGGCATGTAAAGAGTTTGGCTCTCTCTCAAAATAATAAATCTATCATTTAATACCTTTAAAATTTATAAAATTATAAATTAATATAATATTAAAATTGTACTTTGGCATCAAAAATCAATAATTCATTTATGGGTCCCAATTCAGTTTTATGGCATTGTCCTTGAGTCCATATACCTTAATTTAAAATAGTTTGATCCCTCTACTTTTGCAATATCATTTTTTAATATAAATAGTTAACACAATAACTTATTCTAGTTAAAATGCTAGGGTGAACTTTTTCTTAAAAGTACCATTACCAAAAAAATAAAATTTATGCCTACATTTTGGGTTTAGAAAATGTGTTTTAAAGAAAAAGGCTATATCAACATTATAAGTGAAATGGATTGACTAATAACATTATAATAGTATAAGACATGTTAACTAGTTAGGTGAACAAGGGAAGAAGGTGGATGCAGAATAAAGGAGAGGAGGATGAAGGTTGGGAAGTGATCTTTGTTTTTCAGAGAAAGTGTAGAGATCAAGAAGGAGTGATTTTATATGAGTTTATGTGGGATGTTTAAATGGCTCTTTTATAGTGGGGGATAAATCTTGATATGTGTCCTAATGTCATTGACATGAGAATCTACTTTGGTGCCCTTGGTAGTGACGATGACGTAACATCCTAGGATGAGATGTCTTAGGGAGACTGGCACTCAATTACTTTAGTCCTCCACGTGGTCCCCACATAGTCTTATTAGAAATGCTTTGTTATACAGTTCAACTAGTTGAGGTTCACAAACTAGTTCTGGGAGTTGGTCCACAATTTTGCTGGTCTCATTAAGAGACACGTGTCAAGCTTTTTTATGGGTATGCTATAAGGTTCGCAAGTTACACTGCAAGGGTCCGAATGTAACGATCTAATTTTCAGTGGTACTAGGAAATACGATTTCAGAACTTTATTTTTATAAACCGAGTCCATAAATATAAAATATGAATATTTACAGAGCTAATATAGAAATATATTGAATTATCCCTATGGATGTTGGGTCTCAAAAGAGGTGGTAATTTAAAAAATTCCTTAGTGCTTTATTTGCTTAAAATTTATGTTGAAATTGCTGTTAAATTGCGGTAGGATTAGAACTTATTATGATGAGCCCTTTGTTGTCCTCACTGACTTTGATGATAACCTCTATCCGTTTTCACCTGTCCTTGGTAACCCCGAGAATCACTAGAATGATAACATTATTGCCCTTCGAGTATGAATGTTGAGATTGAGCTCTCCCAACTCAATCATGCAATGAGGTTTTGCCTCTTTAAAAATTGCGGAGGTCTTTTAAGCTTCGCGTACTAGTTTGTTGCACTTGTACCTTAGCTTTCTCTAACTCATCACACTTAGAAAATACATGAGCCTTTATTGGGAAATGTGCCCATGTTGTAGTAAACATGTAATTGTTTTCTATTTATTTGAATGATGAATAAATAAATTTCACATTTTACTATTATGTCTTCTGTATTTCTTTCTTTCATGTTTTGCATGCATAGTGAAATTGTGACAAGAAAATATTAGCTCATTGATTGTCTAAGTTCAAACTGATGATAAGTGGCATTGTATGAAAGTTTACATTGCAAGAAAGACAACTTACTCCAGTAGATAATCTAAATGAGTCTGTAATCCCGTAAAAAAAAATAATTTAGCTATTGCTATATTTTTAGTTTTATATTTGCTCAAATAGTATAAAAAAAGTAATAATACAACTACATCTCAACTTTTTATATGTTTTTCTTTATACCATGCCTACTTCTATTTATAATCTATCTCAATTACAGTTCTTAGAATAGGAAAAGAAATGTATTTAATCACGTTCAAATACCCATCCATCTAATTTTTCCAATCTTTCTTGGACGAATTCTAAAAAAAAACATTAAAGGGTTTGGCTATAACACCCCTAACCCATATCCGTCATTGAAATAGGGTTACGAGGCATTACCGAACTTATACACTAGCATTTATATAAAATCGAGTCATAAATTTGCATTCCAAATAAAAAATTTTTAAATTTCACCATAAAGTCCCTAATATTGGCCTACGGGGCCCATTACATGCTTTAGAAATGATTTAGAGCTAAACCGGTAACTTTGGTAAACTTTGAAAAAAGTTTCTTGAAGTTAGGGGCACATGCCCGTGTGGCCAGTCCGTGGGCAATTCTGACTTGCAATTTCTTAAGCACCAAAGGGGCACACGGCTTGGGCACATGCTCGTATGGCTAGGCCATGTGGTAAACTTATTTTTCACCATTTTAAAGCCATTTTCACACGATTTTGACACACGACCATGCTTGAAACCTGTGTTCTTCACACGACCAAGACACACGGCCGTGTCTTTTGCCTGTGTACTATCCTGACTTCACATTTAAGGATGCAGGGGACACACGGTCTATCAACATACTTGTGTGCAAGCCGTGTGTCTCACACGGTCTGATCACACGCCCGTGTGACATGCCGCGTGGACTCAAAATGAACCTTATAGTTCAAATTTACCAACCTTGCACACCTTGAATAGCAAGCAATTTAAAATACAATCTTTCAACCAGTCCAAAACATGATTAAACATATCTAATACACACTAAAACCACTAGTATAACAATTTAACTCATGTATTTTCAATAACTATTTAATATAGAATTTCCAAACATTATACTTAAATACCATCCAAATCAATTCAAAATAAACTATATAAGTGACTATTTTATAAACATAAATTTTGCTTATATATATTAACCTTTATCATCCTTACACTAGTAATATTCATACTCAAAATAACATTAAGACAACCTAGGTACATGCCATTCCTCAAGATAAGATACATCACCAAGTATTTGAGTTGGGGAGTTGGCTTGGATGCTGAGATATTATTTACTTTGCACCTAACCTGCACATAGAAACAAACCGTATGCTGAGTATACACTCAGTGGTATTTCTATAAACCAATACTTAATTTATGCATTTATACTTAAACTATAGAATCCAATAAATAAACACATCATGAACATTCAATTAATTGTATTCTTTTTATAATAACATTTATCATTAGAATCGAAACCAGTAAGATATTCAATTCAGTCAGTATCATTCAGTCTTCAGTGCAGTAATTTACCTCTATTAACATAACTTGGACCTGGACGGATACACGGATCTAACCCACACACTGGGATAGTATACAGTGTTTCATCACCGGCGGAATACACCGTAATGATAATGATAAAGATAATGATAAACGATAACGATGGCGGTACACAGAGTACCTCATTGGAGCGAATCCGGAATAGTAATAGTAGTTGATGCTTACAGTGCCTTATCGACACAAAGTCGGAATATCCCTGAACACTTTCAATCCTATGGCATGCCAACTATATCCGACTTAGCCCAATACTGTTAATAAGGTTTTCATTTCACTTTCAAATTTTTGTATAACAGTTATTACATTTCAAATTTAACAATACTCACCTTTAACTTACTTACCATACATAGTAAAGTAATACATATAACATTGAATTTAAAAGCTTAGTTTATAGAAATATAAACCGTGGTTCTCGAGTTTATTTGTTATCTTCGCTCACTTTCTCTTTTCCCTTCTTTGATGATATTTTCGGTGCTACGTTAGCTACGAAAAAATTAAAATTTAAAATAATCAATACATATCATTTAATAACACACTCTTATATTTTCCATGTAACTTTTACAAAAATTCCAATTTAGTCCTTAAACCATAGCTAATTCTTTTTCTTCAAAACCAATCTCATATTTTCATTCTAACCTATCTTTAACAAGTTTTAACATTTGACTTCCTTCATTAAACACTAATTTTACAATTTAGTCCCTACTATAACAAAATTTATATCTCTTTTTACAATTCAATCCTTCTCCCACTTCTAACTTGAATTTCTATCATTTTGTCTCATAATTCATCTATTTGTTCAATCTAGTTAACATCTAAAAATTTATTAAATTTATAAATTTCAACATAATTCAAGTAGGGCTTTATTCTAAGATTCCAAAAATATCAAAAGTACAAGAAAATAGACTAAACTGACTTACCAAATAAGCTTCAAACTTCAAAACCCTAAGTTTCCTATTTTCTTTTTCTTTCCTTTTCTTTCCTTTCTATTTCGTTTTCATTCTCTGTTCCGTTTTTCTATTTTGTTTCTTTTATTTACTTTTAATTATTATATTTTAGTAATTATTATTATTATTATTATTTACTTATAATATAAGTAAACATATATTTATACTACACATGTATGTACTATACTTTATACACATGTAATTAACTTTTACCACACATTTTTCACTTAAGGTTTATTTACTAATTTAGTCATTTGACTTTTCTTTAATCTGTAATTAAACTTTTACACTATATTCAATCTAGTCCTTTCACTAAATTAGCTTTAATTGAAACTAATTCACTTAACCAAAGTCTAATTAACTACACTACTAGCTTTGTAAATATTTCTAATAAATATTTATGAATTCATTTTACAAAAATAATGACCCAAAAATTTGATTTTTCGATACTCGTAAACTTTGGGTCGTTACATTTCTCCCCTTCTTAATAAATTTCGTCCTCAAAATTTACTTGAAAAGATATGGGGGTACTGTGATCTTATTGTATCCTCTGATTCCCATGTTGCTTCTTCAATATTATGACTTCTCCACAACACTTTTACTAAGAGAACTCGTTTATTTCATAATTCATTTACCTCACGTGCCAGTATTTTAACCGGTTCTTCTTCATATGATAAATCATGTCGAGTCTCTATAACCTCCATTGAAATCACATGAGAAGGATCAGATCTGTATCTTCTTAACGTAGAGACATGAAAAACATAATGAATTTTCTGTAATTCAGGAGATAAAGCTAAACGATATGCTACCGGTCCAATTCTTTCTATAATCTCATATGGTCTAATATATCGTGGACTCAATTTACCCTTCTGACCAAATCTCAAAATTTTCTTCCAATGAGAGACTTTAAGGAATACTTTGTCTCCAACTGAGTACTCAATGTCCTATCGTTTCAGATCTGCGTGCGATTTCTACTTATCAAAAGCTGCTTTCAATCTTTCTTGAATATTTCTAACAGTGCTTTCCGTTTCTTGAATCAACTCTGGACCAACCACTTCTCTTTCATTCAATTTCGTCCAACACACTAGTGATCGACATCTTCGACAATATAGAGCTTCATACGGTGCCATTTGAATACTTGATTGGTAACTATTATTATATACAAACTCAGCTAATGGTAAATAACATTCCCAACCTGATTCAAAATCAATGAAACAAGCTCGGAGCATGTCTTCTAAAATCTGAATGACTCGTTCTGACTGTCCATCAGTCTGTAGATGGAAAGCTGTACTAAAATGAAGTCGAGTACCGAGAGCCTCATGCAACTATTTCTAGAACCTCGATGTAAACTGTGGATCCCGGTTGGAAATTATTGATACAGGAATACCATGTAGTCTCACAACTTCCCGGATATAAGTTTTTGCCAACTTTTGAAGTGACCAATCCGTTCTGACTGCTATAAAATGAGCTGACTTTGTGAGCGATCAACAATCACCCAAGTATCATTTTTCTTACTTGCTAACAATGATAACCCGGTTACAAAGTCCATTATGATGCAGTCCTATTTCCATTCAGGAAAATTGATAGGCTACAGTAATCCAGTCAGAACCTAATGCTCAGCTTTGACTCGCTGACATGTCAAACATTTAGCTTCATATTCCACTATATCTTTCTTCATACCTGGCCACCAATACAGTTCTCGTAAATTACGGTGCATCTTTGTTCCTCCGGAATGTAATGCAAAATAACTGTCATGTGTTTCTCTGAGTATTAACTTTTTCAACTTTGAAGTAGTTGGAATACAAAGTCGATTCTGATATCTCAAACAATTATGTTCATCAATGCTAAAATTTTCTATCATATCATTTTGCACCATCTCTCTCTTCTTTATTAGCTTTTCATCTTCTAACTGTGCTGTTCTGATTTGATCAAACATTACTGGTTTTACTTTCAATTCAGCCAGAAGACTTCCATCATCAATAATACTAAGCTGTGTAAACATTGTTCTCAATTCAGTTGCAGCCTTCCTACTTAATGCATCAGCTACCACATTAACTTTACCCGGATGATAGTTAACAACACAATCATAATATTTTAAAAGTTCTATCCACCGACGCTGTCTCAAATTCAATTCTTTCTGTGTCAGAAGATACTTGAGACTTTTATGATCAGTGTAGATATAACACTTCTCACCATACAGATAATGTCTCCAAATCTTTAGGGAAAAATCACTGCTGCTAATTTTAGATCATGAGTCGGATAGTTACATTCATGTGGTTTCAATTGTCGTGAAGTATAATCAATTACCTTTCCACTTTGCATCAATACACATCCGAGACCATTTAAAGAAGCATCGCTGTACACAACGAAATCTTTTCCCAATTACAGTAAAGTCAGTACTAGTACTTTTGTTAACATTTACTTCAACGTTTCAAAACTTTTCTAGCATTATTCACTCCAAACAAACGAAACATTCTTTTGTAGAAACTTTGTTATTAGTAAAGCTATCTTTGAAAATCCATTCACAAACCTTCGATAATATCTGACCAACCTAAGGAAACTACGTACATCTGACACATTTTTAGGAATTTTCCACTGAATTATGGCTTCAATCTTCTTTGGATCTACTCTAATCCCGTCTGCTGATACTACATAACCAAGAAATACAACTTCAGATAACCAAAACTCACACTTATTCAATTTCTCATACAATTGTTTCTCTCGCAATATTTGTAAAACAATTCGAAGATGCTGCTTATGTTCAGTTTCAGACTTCGAATATACTAAAATATCATCTATAAAAACCACTACGAATTTGTCCAAGTATGGCTGAAAAATCCGGTTCAGAAGATCCATAAAAGCAGCCGGAGCATTTGTTAACCCAAATGGCATTACCAAAAATTCATAATGTTCATACCGTGTACGAAATGCTGTCTTCGGTACATCACTCTCTTTTACCTTCAACTGATAATATCCCGACCTCAAATAAATTTTTAAAAATACAAAAATTCTTTTTAGTTGATCAAATAAATCATTAATGTGAGGTAACAGATATTTATTCTTGATAGTCACCTTATTCAACTATCGATAATCAATACACAACCGTATCGAACCATCTTTCTTTTTAACGAATAACACTAGATCTCCCCACGGTGATGTACTAGGTCGTATAAAACCTCGATCCAATAAATCTTGTAGTTGTACCTTCAGCTCCTTCAACTCAGTAGGTGACATTCGATATGAAGGTATTGACACCGAATCTATACCCGAGTATACTTCAATCTCAAATTCAACTTCCCAATCAGGAGGTAATCTAGGCAATTCTTCAAGAAACACATCAGGAAATTCACATACAGTTCAAATTTTACTGCACTGACTCTCAACTGAATTGGAATTAATAACATATGCTAAGAAAGCAGCACATCCTTGATAAAAGAGCTTACTAGCTTTAATTGCTGAAATAACACGAACAGTCCCACTGGTCCGAATACCATTTACTTCAATCTGATCACCACTTTCATTCTAAACAGTAAATTTCTTTTTATAACAGTCCAAAATTACTCTATGTTCTGACAGCTAATCCATACCCAGTATAATGTCAAAGTCGCCGAATGGCATGATTAATAGATCAACAGAAAAGATTTTATCCTGAATCGTTAATGGACATCTTTGACATATCTGATTCACTAACATAGTTTGCCTCAATGGACTAGAAACTTCTATCGTTATTCTAGATAATTCAGGTTTTAAATTTTCTGTCTCAACCAGTTTTTTATTAACATAGGAATGTGACGATCTTGGATCTATTAAAACATAAACGGGTTCTGAATGTAATAAGAATATACCTGTCACTACATCATGAGTATCTCCGTCATCTCGAGTTCTTACAACATAAGCTCAGGCTGGAACTCTTACTTCAGATTGTTGTGTAGCATTTTTTCTAGTTTTTCTAGTACCTCCTCTAGCAACTGGACCACTTCGACCTGACCCTTGGCCTCTGGAAACAGATTCAGATCTTTGGGATTCCGTTGGTGCTGCCTTACCAATCTTCAGACAGTCATTTACAAAATGATCAGTGGATGCACATCGAAAACAACCCGCAGTTAATCTTCTACACTCATCCCTATGTCTATTCCCGCAGTGTTCACATTATGGAATTTCAGTATTCTGATTTGGACTTTTGACACTACCAGTGGATACAGTTATCAGTTTTCTTCGACTTCTATCACCTTTTTCTGATCTAGTGCTGAATCTCCAATTACCTCGAGATTCCTTTGACCGTTTAGGTTGTGGACTTGAACTAGCAGTTCTAGGACATTTTTCAGTTGAACGAGCAGCTTCAGACTTCTTATTTTTCCCCAGTACCTATTCAATTATCTTAGCTCTTTCCATAAGATCTGTAAATTCAGTAATTCGAAGTGGCATCAACTGTAGTCTAAATTCATCACACAACCCTCTCAAAAACTGTTTGCATCTGTCAACTTCAGTCGGTACAAATTTAGTTATAATATAAGCAAACATATATTTATACTACACATGTATGTACTATACTTTATACACATGTAATTAATTTTTACCACACATTTGTCACTTAAGGTTTATTTACTAATTTAGTCCTTTGACTTTTCTTTAATCTGTAATTAAACTTTTACATTATATTCAATCTAGTTCTTTCACTAAATTAGCTTTAATTCGAGCTAATTCACTTAACCAAAGTCTAATTAACTACACTACTAGCTTCGTAAATATTTCTAATAAATATTTATGAATTTATTTTTTTGAAAATAATGACCCAAAAATTTGATTTTTTCGATACCTGTAAACTTTGGGTTGTTACATTGGCACAATCAGTTACCTATAAAAATATTTAAAAAAAGAAAATTTGCAAAAATTCCATTTTGAATCCGCATTTAAACATCAAAGAAAAATGTTGAGTTAAATAAGATTATATTCCAACGTTTTTGACAATAATTCCATTAATTTTTAAAATGAATCAAAAACTTTAAGTATTATTTTAATGACAATTAATCAAAAGCATTTTCCATGTAGTTTGGCATGACAGGTCCATTTCACCTTAATTTGATTGCTTACAGAAACATCCTCTTAAATTTGCATTTAATCAAATTTTGGCAGGGCAGCTTGGCATGACAATCTCCTATACAAAGTCTATATAAACCCCTATCTGATGCAATGCAAAACAATCGTCAACAAATCTATGTATCTTAAAAGGAATAAAATATATACATAATGAGGGAGAAATCAATGGTGTTGATGTTCTGTTTGGTGTTGGGAATCCTCGTTAATCCCTCACATCAAGTTGTTACAACATTCATCCTGATTGGGTTAAAGTATACATTTTGCTTTACTACCTGTGTCGCCAATGGATCCTCCACTAAAGATTACATTTAACATTGCCTGGTGTCTTTATTAACAAAAAAACATTGCTTGGTGTTGGAAGCACTAGTAGAGACTATCGAGGACACCCACCACACAAGCAGCTCAACCTTTTACACACTTTAATGTGCCACCTCCATGTGTTCAAGGCTAAGTAGCCAAGGGAAGCCTGATAGTTTTTCTTTTTTCTTTTTATAATAATATTTGATGGTAAGTAAGTATGTATATGAACTCAATGATTTGTTTTGTTTTTATTAGCTACAAGGGAAGTTGTAGATTGTATCAATATGTGCATAAAGAGATGCGTCATGAAGAATTCATTATCATGGCCTATGAATGAAATAATAATAAAAGGCATTGAATTACATTTAGTCTGAATGAAAAAAAAAAAAACATAATTTGGTTGCTCTTGTACTTGCTGTTTTATATTTGCTCAAATAGTATAGAAAAAGCAATAGTACAAGTACATCTCAACTTTTTATATGTTTTTCTTTCTACCATGCCTACTTCTATTTATAATTTATCTCAATTCTAATACCTAAAATAGAAAAAGGAAATGCATTTAATCACGTTCAAATAGTCGTCCTTCTAATTTTTTCAATAACAATAGTGCTAATTGAGCTAAACCTTAATCGACATCTATGTGATTTTTTTTAAGTATTCTCAGTATTCTGTTAAAATTATCGATATTAACTGATCACCTATCAATAATAAGTTAATCAATATAAATATCATTGTCACTGTGGCATCCTTGCGATCAAGCGCAAGTGGTTAACGACTCTATCCTTGGAAAGGCGTTCATATTTGGAGCTCATGACTGCCCTTTCTAATAATGTTGTTTCAAAGGTTCAAATTCACATTCTCTCATTGGAATTACAATGTGTGTTAGCACTACACCCAATGTAACACCCCTTACCTATACCCGAGACCGAGACAAGGTACGAGGCGTTACCAGACAAATACTCAAACATTTTTAAAAAATACGGGTTATAAAATTTTATTGTAATTTAAAACTGACCAAACAACATCATAGTGTCCCGACTATAGACCTACAAGGTCCAAAACATACACTAAAAATGATTCGGGACTAAACCGAGAACTATAGAAAATTTTAGTAAAATCTCTAAGGTTAAGCTTCATACGCCCGTGTGGTGGCAAAGCACACGCCCGTGTGCTTAGGGACATGCTCGTGTGTCCCACCCGTGTTGAATTATTTGGATTTATTTTTTTCATTTTGAACCTACAAGGATTTTAACATGGCCAAGCACACACCCGTGTCCCTCACACGGCCTAGACACACCCGTGCCATCGCCCGTGTCTAAAAAACTGGACATTCTGTTTATGACGTCATCATTCATTTTCAGACACACGGCCAAGGCACACGCCCGTGGGCTAGGCTGTGTCCTCCACACGGTCGAGACACACGGCCGTGTCTCTGCCTGTGTGTTTACTACCATGCAAATTGACCAAAAATTTTAGGTGCAGGGGACACACAGCTAGGCAACACGCCCACGGGGGCTGACCGTGTGTCACACATGGCCTAGACACATGCCAGTGTGTCTACCCGTGTAGACCTTTTTAAGGCTATTTTCCAGGCCTTTTGTCACCCTCTAACATCCATAAACACTTATAGACTTCAGTGGTATTTAACATGGCCTAATTATATTCTTAAACAACCTTGACATAACTCATTGCATGTTAACCACATCTCATCGGTTTAGTACATGTTAAATTATCCTTTTCGTATTAGGGATTAACATAGCACATTCTACATTTTACACTTAGGCCATATTATAACCATATACCATTATATGCTATGTCCACTCTCAAATTATTAAGTCTCATTTCAAGCATCCATCCATGATAAATCTCATCATCATATCTCATGAAATATTTAAACATAAGCATGCATCATTAGTAGGTTTATAACCTACATCAATATGAACCATATCTCATGGCCATATACAAAAGAATAAGTATACCATTTAAGCCTTTACAATGGCTAGCCAAATGACACATATAACAAAATAACCAAAAATCCTATACATGCCATTAAACAAAATAAAAGTATCTATATACCAAAATGGGACAAGTCGATAGTGTGTTGATTCTCCAACCGTCTTCCAATCTTCACGAGTCCACGAGCTCTGTAAGACAAGGAAAAGAAAAGGGGAGTAAACATTTATATGCTTAGTAAGTTCGGATAACTAGAAAGTAAACTTACTGGTTAATTAGCATACAACCATATTTAGGCAATAAATCCAACAAGCATGAAATAGTTTCCCTATCACATGCACTTCATCATCAAGTTAGTCTCATAACAATACATCATATCATTTGTCTTAGATGAGCTCATCAATTCAATATTTCCATCTTTCATCTTATCATGTTAATCCCATTGAATTTCTCAGAAATCTCGATGGATAGTCCAATTTCTGTCGAGTCATACAAACGATCATCTCAAGTACGCGCTCCCGTGAACCTTAGATTTTACGACAGGATTACCAGTCCAAGTTAAATCCCCCGTAGTATTAACTCATAGAGCAATGTCGGGATTACCAGTCCAGGCTAAATCTCTCTTAGTTTTAACTCATAGAGCAATGTCGGGATTACCAGTACAGGCTAAATCCCTTTCAACGACAATTGCTCTGTTAAGCTCGGATCCAAATTTCCTGTCCAGGCTAAATTCAATTCTCAATCGGATTACCTGTCCGAGCTAAATCCTTAATGCAACCATATTCTTCGGGAGGCTCGATCACTCAAGGAACACCCGTCTGGGCTAGTTCCTTTTTATTTTGAGATCATCGGATTACCCGTCTGGGCTAAATCCTTTCAGCAACACATGCAGGATCTCATGTCATGTAAGTCATATTTTATCCATCAGATTTCCCTTTTTATTTCAACCGGGACATTTATCATCCTTCATTTACACTAGTATATTTCATGGATTATCATGTAATGAATATTTAGATTTTCATACATTCAAGGACATGCATATTTAAGTATATTAAAAGTTTACTTCGGGTTATACGAACTTACCTGGTAATGGCTTTGATTTCGTATTCCGGTTATTCCGAAACCTTTCGTTTACCATGGCAACCTCTGGAATTGATTCATCGGGGTCTATATCAATAAAATTAGATTATTAATACATCACATTATTCTTTTTAGGCCTAAAACTCACCCCAGGCAAAATGACCATTTTACCCCTAACTTTTCACAATATTTACAATTTTGTCCTAAGTCTCGTAAAATGAAATGCATGTAATTCCTTGGCTACCCAAGCTTATCCCAATGTTATTCAAACTTATAGCAACCTATGTTTTTCCTTCATTCCATATTTTCCTACCCATTTCCACAACTTTTACAATTCAGTCCTTTAAGCCATTTCCATGAAAAACTACTTAGTAAAAGTTGCTCACCATCCTTTAAACTCTCATATTCCTCCATAAATCATCAAAACACAAACATCTCATGCATGGGTAAATTTTTGAACATGAACCCTAACTTGAAATATGGGTAGAAATAGAGAGAGCATGTTACGAGGATCTCAAAAATACGATGAACATTAAAAACGGGGCTAGGGAGCACTTACTATTGAGCTTGAAAATGTTGAAAACCCTAGCTATGGAGACCCTTAGAATTTCAGCAGCATGGAGAAGAAAATGAGCTAATTTTAGCTTGATTTTTCCCTTTTTTTTTAGTTTATTACCAAATGACCAAAATGCCCTTCATTACTAAACTTCCAAAATTTTCTATGCATGTCCATTTTTGCCCAAAAACTTAGAAATTAGAAAAATTATTCTTTAAAGACCTCTAATTAACATTCAAAGCAATTTCATACAAATTGCTTCTAGAACCCAAGTTTTGCAATTTATTCAATTTGGTCCCTAATTTCCAATTAGACACCTTACACATAGAATTTCTTCATGAAACTTTAACACATGCTTATTTTTATATCCTAGACCTCATAATGATCATAAAATAATTATTTTAACATCAGATTTGTGGTCCCGAAACCACTATTCTGACTAGGCCCAAATTCGGGATGTTACACCCAATGCTTATTATTTTCATATTAATGTTATGATTGAAAAAATTATGTAAAAATTATAGTCATTAGAAGTTATATATAGATAATTTATAGATCTATAAATCTAATTATTTCAAAAAGAAGATCCAGATAATTATTCCATTGACCTGTCACACATGGTATATATTTGTCTGGAATAAATATTTAGGGGATTTTTATATTGGTAGATCAAATTTAATTTAATTTTTTAAAATAAATAGATTAATTTAATTGAAAATATAGAGACATATTTATTTTGGTTGATAAATGACTAATTTAGTCCTTATAAAAAGAAATTAAGGAATTTACTTTAGGATTGTTGGATGAATTCTAAAAAAAAAAAAGACATTAAAAGATTTGGTATTATCAGTTATCTATAAAAATATTTAAAATTTTTTTGGAAAATTCCATTTTGAATCCGAATTTGAAAATCAAAGAAAAAGTTTGAGTTCAATAAGATTGTATTCTGGTTCTTTTGACAATAATTTCATTAATTTTTAAAATAAATCGAAAATTTTGAATATGATTTTAACGACAATTAATCAATAACATTTTCTATATAGTTTGGCATGACAAGTCCATTTCATTTAAATTGGATTGTTTATAGAAATATCCTCTTAATATTGCATTCAATAAAATTTTGGCAGGGTAGTTTGACATGACATTCTCCTACACAAAGTCTATATAAACCTTATCTCATGCATTGCAAAAAAAGCATCAACAATTCTATATATCTTAAAAGGAATCAAATATATACATAATAGGGGAGAAATCATTTGTATTGATGTTCTATTTGGTGTTGGGAAACCTTGTTAGACCCTCACATCAAGTTGTTATAACACTCATCCCTATTGGGTTAAATTATACGTTTTGCTTTACTACCTGCGTGGCCAACCAATCCTCCCCTTAAGACTACATTCAACATTGTCCGGTGTCTTTGTAAAAAAGAAAAAATAAACAATTCCTAGTGTCGGAAGCACTGGGGGAGACTATTAAGGACACTAGTAAACCAGTAGCACAACCTTCTACACACTTGGATGTGCCACCACCATGTGTTCAAGGCTAAGCAAGCAAGGGAAGCTTGGTAGTATTTATTTTTTCTTTTTATATTAATATTTGATGATAAGTATGTATATGAACTCAACGATTTGTTTTTGTTTTTGTTAGCTATAAGGGAAATTGCAAATTGTGTGAATCTTGCATAGAGAGATGCGCCATGAAGAACTGATGATCATCGCCTATGAATAAAATAATAATAGCAGGCCTTAAATTACATTTAGTCTGAGTAAAAAAATATAATTTACCTGCTCTTGTATTTTTAATTTTATATTTTCTCAAACAAAATAAAAAAAGGAAGTAATAATACAACTACATCTTAACTTTTTATATGTTTTTCTTTTTACTATGCCTACTTCTATATATAATCTATCTCAATCCAAATCCTTAAAATAGAAAACGACATGCATTTAATCACGTTCAAGTATCTGTAAAGTAGAAAACTACATTCTCTCATTGGAAATACAATGTGTGTTGCCACTGCACTCAGTACTTATTATTTTCATATTAACAATATGATTGAAAAAAGTATGTAAACATTATAGCCATTAGAAGTTATATATTGATAATTTATAGATCTATAGATCTAATTATGTCAAAACGAAGATCCAAATAATTATTCCATTGACCTGTCATACACGATATATATATTTGTCTGGAATAAATATTTAGGGGATCTTTATATTAGAGGATCAAATTTAATTTAAAATTTTTAAAATAAATAGAGTAATTTAATTAAAAGTATAACGATATTTATTTCTGTTGGTAAATGACTAATTTAGTCCCTATCAAAATAAATAAGAGAATTTATTTTAGGATTGTTGGGCAAATTCTAAAGAAATGACATTAAAGGATTTGGCACAAATAGTTATCTATAAAAATATTAAAAAAGAAAAGAAAATTTGGAAAATTCCATTTTGAATCCGCATTTGAAAATTAAAGAAAAAGTTTGAGTTCAATAAGATTGTATTCTAGTGCTTTTGACAATAATTCCATTAATTTTTAAAATGAATCGAAAACATTAAATATGAATTGAATGACAATTAATCAAAAACATTTTCCATATAGTTTGGCATGACAAGTCCATTTCATCTCAATTTGATTGCTTATAGAAATGTCCTCTTAATTTTGCATTCAATCAAATTTTGGCAGGGAAGTTTGGCATGACAATCTTCTACACAAACTCTATATAAACCCTCTCCTATGCAATGCAAAACAATTATAAAAAAAAATCTATATATCTTAAAGGGAATCAAATATATACATAATGGGGGAGAAATCAGGGGTGTTGATGTTCTGTTTGGTGTGGGGAATCCTCGTTAGTCCATCACATCAGGTTGCTACAACACTCATCCCAATTGGGTTAAAGTATACGTTTTTCTTTACTACCTCCGTTACCAACGGATCCTCCCCTAAAGACTACTTTCAACATTACTTGGTGTCTTTGTAAAAAAAAAAACATTGCCTGGTGTAGGAAGCACTGGTGGAGACTATCGAGTACACCCACCACACCAGCAGCTCAACCTTTTACACACTTGGATGTGCCACCACCATGTGTTCAAGGCTAAGCAGCCAAGGAAAGCCTGATAGTTTTTCTTTTTTCTTTTTATAATAATATTTGATGGAAAGTATATATGTATATGAACTCAATGATTTGTTTTGTTTTTGTTAGCTACAAGGGAAGTTTTAGGTTGTGTGAATACTTGCATATAGAGATGCGCCATGAAGAATTGATGATCATCACCTAAGAATGAAATAATAACAAAAGACATTGATTACATTTAGTCTAAATGAAAAAAAAACATAATTTGGCTACTCTTGTATTTGCTGTTTTATATTTGCTGAAATAGTATAAATAAAAAAAGTAATAATACAACTACATCTCAACTTTTTATATGTTTTCCTTTCTACCATGCCTACTTCTATATATAATTTGTCTCAATCCCAATTCTTAAAATACAAAAAGAAATGCATTTAATCACATTCAAATACCTGTCCTTCTAATTTTTCCAATAACAGTAGTGGTAATTGAGTTAAACCTTAATCAACATCTATTTGATTTTTTAAGTACTCTCAGTTTCCTGTTAAAATTATCGACATAAACTTATCACCAATCAATAATAAGTTAATCAATATGAATATTGTCGAAACCATTCTTTTGGAAAATGGGTCGACTTTTTATTTTGGAAACGAAAACGAAAAAATGGGAGTTGCCACCAATCCTTTTTGATGAGGTGTGATCGGGTCACCTCGTAAAAATGGTTGTTTTTAATAAATGATTTGATGTATTTAAACAACGATTTTGGTCCGCGAAATTCAGAAAACCAATGGGTTCGGGAGTACGAGGAAGGATTAGCACCCTCATAACGCCAAAAAATTGGTACCTAGTTGATTAATTAGTGTCTTAGTGTCGAAAAATTTGAAAACTTGAAAGACTTTAAAATACGATCCATCTTTTTATAAAAACACTCGAATGTTAAAGGCCTTCTCGTCTTGAAGTAGTGAAATGTCACGTCCAGTAAGTTAGGACACGACATCTCGAACTTTGAGAATAAGCTTGCCTTTATTTAAAATTCATGTATTTTAATTTTTTTAAAGAATATTCGGTTATTTTGGGTAAACGAGAAAAGTCGAAACCCAGTAAGTTAGGGCACGTTTTCTCGAATTTCCAAATACTGAATATTACCTTTATTTGCAAAAAATTCTTATCTCGAGGTAACAAGATGTCATATCCAGTAAGTTAGGACATAACACCTCGTATCTCCGAGAGTAAGCATTTTATTCAAAACTCGTATTACAATTTAAAAGAATATTCCGTTATTTAGGTTAAATGAGAAAAATCGAAACCCAGTAAGTTAGGGCACGATTTTCTCGAATTTCCAAATACGAAACATTGCCTTTATACAAAAATCAATTTTAGGTCGGGTAAAGGTTAATATAACATAAGTTGTAACAAAATGAGATAATAAAGAATGCATAAACAAATTCAGATTTCAGTGTTGACAGGCATGACAGAATAAATATAGACGCGAATGTGAATAATAACGATAAGAGCAAAAATAAAATAACTGAATAAAATGAAGGAAACAATAAATAAGCTAAAAAATATTCGAAATTAAAAAAGAACTAGTAGTAAATAATAATAATAATAATATCAATGGTAATAATAAATATTTTAAAGTTTGAAATGATATAAAAAGATATATAAATAAATAATGTATAATGTGAGTGAGAAACAAAAAATAAAATGAGTGTATTTAAAGAGTAATAGGTAAAAAATAATATAATAATAATATAATAGTAATAATATCATATTAATAATGATAATAAAAAATAATAATAATAGCATGTTAAATAATAGTAAGACTAATAGTCATAATAATTACAAGAATGATAATGATAATAGAATAAAATGATAATAGTACTAATGTTAATAGTAATAAAATAAATATAGTAATAATAATAATGAAATTAGTGAAAATAATAATAGTAATATAGTAGTAGAATAAATAAACGGGCTAAAATTTAAAAAATTATGTATACATAAAAGGATATATATAAAAATATATGGTACGACCAAATAAATATATAAAGAAATTTTAAAGTGAACGATTATAAAAGAAATATAATGATAATAATAAGGGTAGAAATAAGAGTAAAACCAATCTAAAAATAATAAATAAATAAATAAATAAACAAACAAACAAATAAATATTAAATACTAACTAAACCAGTTTAATAGTATAATAATAATGATAGTAATAATAATAATAGAAAATAATAATAATAGAGAATAACAATACATTAATAATAATATATGTTAATAAAAAATAGGAAATAATAATATACTAATAAGAATAGTAATAGGTTACTACTACTACTACTACTACTACTACTACTACTAATAATAATAATAATAATAATAATAATAATAATATTGATAATAAAATAGCAAAAATGACTAAAAGGGATTAAATCGAACTTGAAACAAAAGTTTTGGGGCAAATCTGAAGTAAATAAGAGAGAAAAGGACTAAATTGCATGCGCGAAAGAAGTGGGGGGCCAGAAGGGCAATATTCCTTCCCTTCTGAAACGCGCAGCACAAGGGAGGACCAAAATGAAAACCAAAATAAATTACAGGGCACATTTAAAAAAACACAAAAACTTGATTTTAAACAATAAAAAGGCAGAAGGGCTAAAAGTGCAATTAGCCCTTCCGTTAAAAATACGCTGATCCTAGGTCGGAGCGGGTCGGATCGGTTCGGACCAAGGGCAAAATGACGTCATTTTGGTGCCTGAGAGGCCTGCCCAAAACGACGCCGTTTTGGAGGTCTATTTAAGGCAAAATTTTCATAAAAAAAAATCATTTTAGCATAGTTCAAAAAAAAATTTCCCTCACTTTCTTTTCTTCTCTCTATAGGGGCTGAGAGTCCGGCCGGATTCCTGTCGTCGAACCGCCGTGCACGGGGGCGCTAAAGGTAATTTTTTTTAAATATACAGTATTTTAATATATATATATAGTTAAAAATAAGGAAAAAAACTTTATATATATACCTAAAGAGCAAAAAAAAATAAATAAATAAATAAAGAAGAGAAAAAAACCTTTGCACTTGTATCACTTTGTTTTTTTTTTTTTATCTACTTTGCTATTTTTAATTGTTTTGTATGCTGGAAATCTCTTTTTTATTTCATTCGAAAAAAAATCCCCCAATACAAGTGATTTTGTGGCTCTATATAGCCATTCTTACAACTTGTTTTTCTACTTGATTGCTTTTGCAGATAAATGGCGGTGCTGACATGGGCGGTGGAGCAGTGGAGACGCAGTGGCGGCGCAGGCTAGGGGTCAGAAAACCCTAGGGGCGGTTAGAAATCCTAGGGTCTATGGTTTCTTCTTTTTTTGTTTTGTTTTTTCTGTTATTGGGTTGTTGGTTTAGGTTATTTGGGTTAGGGCCTAGTTGGGTTTAGGTTATTTGGGCTTTGGGTTTTGAATTTTTGGGTCTGATATTTTGTAATTTAATTTTTTTATTTTTGTTTTATTTTTCTAGTTTGGGCCTGGAAAAATTTGACCTGTTACTACTACCCTTCTTTACTCATTGTCGTGTAATGAGAATAGAACAAAGATTAGAAAAAGGGCCAATTTTGCCCGGTCTTGACTTCTTTGGTGCTCCTCTTCTTCAAGTAGCCAAGCTGTCGAAACCATTCTTTTGAAAAATGGGTTGACTTTATATTTTGGAAACGAAAACGAAAAAGCGGGAGTCACCACCAATCCTTTTTGATGAGGTGTGATCGGGTCACCTCGTAAAAGTGGTTATTTTTTTATAAATGATTTGATGTATTTAAACAACGATTTTGGATCACAAAATTCAGAAAAACAATGGGTTCGGGAGTCGGTTACGTACGAGAAAGGATTGGCACCCTCATAACGCCCAAAAATTGGTACCTAGTTGATTAATTAGTGTCTTAGTGTCGAAAAATTTGAAAACTTGAAAGACTTTAAAATACGATCCCTCTTTTTATAAAAACACTCAAATGTTAAAGGCCTTCTCGTCTTGAAGTAGTGAAATGTCACGTCCAGTAAGTTAGGACACGTCATCTCGAACTTTGAGAATAAGCTTGCCTTTATTTAAAATTCATGTATTTTAATTTTTTTAAAGAATATTCGGTTATTTTGGGTAAACGAGAAAAGTCGAAACCCAGTAAGTTAGGGCACATTTTCTCGAATTTCTAAATACTGAATATTATCTTTATTTGCAAAAAATTCTTATCTCGAGGTAACAAGATGTCATATCCAGTAAGTTAAGACATAACACCTCGTATCTCCGAGAGTAAGCATTTTATTCAAAACTCGTATTACAATTTAAAAGAATATTCCGTTATTTAGGTTAAATGAGAAAAATCGAAACCCAGTAAGTTAGGGCACGATTTTCTCGAATTTCCAAATACGAAACATTTCCTTTATACAAAAATCAATTTTAGGTCGGGTAAAGGTTAATATAACATAAGTTGTAACAAAATGAGATAATAAAGAATGCATAAACAAATTTAGATTTCAGTGTTGACAGGCATGACAAAATAAATATAGACGCGGATGTGAATAATAACGATAAGAGCAAAAATAAAATAATTGAATAAAATGAAGGAAACAATAAATAAGCTAAAAAATATTCGAAATTAAAAAAGAACTGGTAGTAAATAATAATAATATCAATGGTAATAATAAATATTTTAAAGTTTGAAATGATATAAAAAGATATATAAATAAATAATATATAATGTGAGTGAGAAACAAAAAATAAAATGAGTTTATTTAAAGAGTAATAGGTAAAAAATAATATAATAATATAATAGTAATAATATCATATTAATAATGATAATAAAAAATAATAATAATAGCATGTTAAATAATAGTAAGAATAATAGTCATAATAATTACAAGAATGATAATGATAATAGAATAAAATGATAATAGTACTAATGTTAATAGTAATAAAATAAATATAGTAATAATAATAATGAAATTAGTGAAAATAATAATAGTAATATAGTAGTAGAATAAATAAAAGGGCTAAAATTTAAAAAATTATATATACATAAAAGGATATATATAAAAATATATGGTACGACCAAATAAATGTATAAAGAAATTTTAAAGTGAACGATTATAAAAGAAATATAATGATAATAATAAGGGTAGAAATAAGAGTAAAACCAATCTAAAAATAATAAATAAATAAATAAACAAACAAATAAATATTAAATACTAACTAAACCAGTTTAATAGTATAATAATAATGATAGTAATAATAATAATAGAGAATAACAGTACATTAATAATAATAATATATGTTAATAAAAAATAGGAAATAATAATATACTAATAAGAATAGTAATAGGTTACTAATAATAATAATAATAATAATAATAATAATAATAATAATAATAATAATAAAATAGCAAAAATGACTAAAAGGGATTAAATCGAACTTGAAACAAAAGTTTTGGGGCAAATCTGAAGTAAATAAGAGAGAAAAGGACTAAATTGCATGTGCGAAAGAAGTGGGGGGCCAGAAGGGCAATATTCCCTCCCTTCTGAAACGCGCAGCACAAGGGAGGACCAAAATGAAAACCAAAATAAATTACAGGGCACATTTAAAAAAACACAAAAACTTGATTTTAAACAATAAAAAGGCGAAAGGGCTAAAAGTGCAATTAGCTCTTCCGTTAAAAACACGATGATCCTAGGCCGGAGCGGGTCGGATCGGTTCGGACCAAGGGAAAAACGATGTCATTTTGGTGCCTGAGAGGCCTGCCCAAAACGACGCCGTTTTGGAGGTCTATTTAAGGCAAAATTTTCATAAAAAAAATCATTTTAGCATAGTTCAAAAAAAAATTTTCCCTCCCTTTCTTTTCTTCTCTCTGCAGGGGCTGAGAGTCCGACCGGATTCAGGTCGTCGAACCACCGTCGTCCGCCACCGGCGACCGCTGTGCACGGGGGCGGTAAAGGTAATTTTTTTAAAATATACAGTATTTTAATATATATAGTTAAAAATAAGGAAAAAAAACTTTATATATATACCTAAAGAGCAAAAAAAATAAATAAATAAATAAAGAAGAGAGAAAAACCTTTGCACTCGTATCACTTTGTTTTTTTTTTTTTTATCTACTTTGCTATTTTTGATTGTTTTGTATGCTGGAAATCTCTTTTTTATTTCATTCGAAAAAAAATCCCCAATACAAGTGATTTTGTGGCTTTATATAGACATTCTTACAACTTGTTTTTCTACTTGATTGTTTTTGCAGGTAAATGGCGGTGCTGACATGGGCAGTGGAGCAGTGGAGACGCAGTGGCGGTGCAGGCTAGGGGTCAGAAAACCCTAGGGGCGGTTAGAAATGCTAAGGTCTAGGGTTTCTTCTTTTTTTTATTTTGTTTTTTCTGTTATTGGGCTGTTGGTTTAGGTTATTTGGGTTAGGGCCTAGTTGGGTTTAGGTTATTTGGGCTTTGGGTTTTGAATTTTTGGGTCTGATATTTTGTAATTTAATTTTTTTTATTTTGGTTTTATTTTTCTAGTTTGGACACGAGCAAATTTGGCCCGTTACAAATATCATTGACTCTGTGGCATCCTTGCATTCAAATGCAAGTGATTAATGACTCTATCCTTGGAAAGACGTTCATATTTGGAGTTCATGACTGCCGTTTCTAATAATGTTATTTCAAAGGTTCATTTCTAATAATTCCATTAGTTTTTAAAATGAATCAAAAACTTTAAATATGATTTTAACGACAATTAATCAATAGCATTTTCCATGTAGTTTGGCATGACAAGCCCATTTCATCTAAATTGGATTATTTGTAGAAATATCCTCTTAATGTTGCATTCAGTAAAATTTTGGCAGGGCATTTTAGCATTACATTCTCCTACACAAAGTCTATATAAACCTTATCTCATGCAATGAAAAAAATCGTCAAGAAATCTATATATCCAAAAAGGAATCAAATATATACATAATGAGGGAGAAATCAGGTGTGTTGATGTTCTGTTTGGCTTTAGGAAACCTCGTTAGTCCCTCACATCAAGTTGTTATAGCACTCATCCTAATTAGGTTAAATTATATGTTTTGCTTTACTACTTGCGTGGCCAACAGATCCTCTCTTGAAGACTACATTCAACATTGCATGGTGTCTTTGTCAAAAAGAAAAAGAAATAATTCGTGGTGTTGGAAGCACAGAGGGAGACTATCGAGGACACTCACCAAACCAGCAGCTCAACCTTCTACACACTTGGATGTGCCACCACCATGTGTTCAAGGCTAAGCAGACAAGGGAAGCCTGGTAGTATTTCTTTTTTTTTTTTTAATTATATGTTAATATTTGATGGTAAGTATGTATATGAACTCAACGATTTGTTTTGTTTTTGTTAGCTACAAGGGAAGTTCCAAGCTGTGTCATTACTTCCATAAAGAGATGTGCCATGAAAAACTAATGAAAAACTAATGGTCATCATCTATGAATGAAATAACAATAAAAGGTCTTGAATTACATTTAGTCTAAATGAAAAAAAATAATAATTTGGTTGCTGCTGTATTTGAAGTTTTATATTTGCTCAAAAATATAAAAAAAAAGTAGTAATACAACTACGCCTCAACTTTTTATGTGTTTTTCTTTATACCGTGCCTACTTCTATTTATAATCTATCTCAATCCCAATCCTTAAAATAGAAAAAGAAATGCATTTAATCAAGTTCAAATACTTGTCCTTTTAATTTTTCCAATAATAATAGTGCTAATTGAGCTAAACCTTAATCGACATCTATTTGATTTTTTAAAAAGTATTCTCAGTTTTCTATTAAAATTATCGACATGAATTGATCACCAATCAATAAAAAGTTAATCAATATGAATATCATTGTTATTGCGGTATCCTTGCGACCAAGCGCAAGTGATTAACGACTCTATCTTTGGAAAGGCGTTCATATTTGGAGTTCATGACTGCCCTTTCTAATAATGTTGTTTCAAATGTTCAAATTCACATTCTCTCATTGGAAGTACAATGTGTGTTACCACTGCACCCAATACTTATTATTTTCTTATTAACGATATGGTTGAAAAAAGGATGTAAAAATTATAGTCATTAGAAGTTATATATTGATAATTTATAAATCTATAAATCTAATTATTTCAAAAAGAAGATCTGGATAATTATTCCATTGACCTGTCATACATGGTATATATTTGTCTGGAATAAATATTTAGGGGATCTTTATATTAGTGAATCAAATTTAATTTAATTTAATTTGAAATAAATAGAGCAATTTAATTGAAAATATAGCGACATATTTATTTCGATTGATAAGTGACTAATTTAGTCCATATCAAAATAAATAAGGGAATTTATTTTAGGATTGTTGGACGAATTCTAAAAAAAAAAGACATTAAAGGATTTGACACTATTTACCTATAAAAATATTTAAAAAAATGGAAAATTCAATTTTGAATTTGCATTTGAAAATCAAAGAAAAAGTTTGAGTTCAATAAGATTATATTCTAGTGCTTTTGACAATAATTCCATTAATTTTTAAAATGAATCAAAAACTTTAAATATGATTTTAACGGTAATTAATCAATAGCATTTTCCGTGTAGTTTGACATGACAAGTCCGTTTCATCTAAATTGGATTGTTTATAGAAATGTCCTCTTAATGTTACATTTAATAAAATTTTGGCAGGGCAGTTTGGCATAACATTCTCTTATACAAAGTCTGTATAAACCTTATCTCATGCAATGCAATGCAAAAAAAAATATAGACATAATGGGGGAGAAACAGGTGTGTTGATGTTCTGTTTGGTGTTGGGAAACCTCATTAGACCTTCACATCTAGTTGTTACAGTACTCATTCCTATTTGGTTAAAGTATACGTTTTGCTTTACTACCAGCGTAGCTAACGGATCCTCCCCTTAAGACTACATTCAACATTGCCTGGTGTCTTTGTCAAAAAAAAAAAAAAACAATTCCTGGTGTCGGAACTCACATCTAGTTGTCACAGTACTCATTCCTATTTGGTTAAAGTATACGTCTTGCTTTACTACCAGCGTAGCTAACAGATCCTCCCCTTAAGACTACATTCAACATTGCTTGGTGTCTTTGTAAAAAAAAAAAAACAATTCCTGGTGTCGGAAGCACTGGGGGAGACTATCGAGGACACTCGCCACACCTGCAACTCAACCTTCTACACTCTTAAATGTGCGACCACCATGTGTTCAAGGCTAAGCAAGCAAGGGAAGCTTGGTAGTATTTCTTTTTTCTTTTTATATTAATATTTGATGGTAAGTATGTATATGAACTCAACGATTTGTTTTGTTTTTGTTAGCTGCAAGGGAAGTTGCAAGTTGTGTGAATACTTGCATAGAGAGATAGGCCATGAAGAACTAATGATCATCGCCTATGAATAAAATAATAATAAAAGGCCTTAAATTACATTTAGTCTGAGTAAAAAATAATAATTTGGCTGCTATTGTATTTTCAATTTTATATTTGCTCAAACAAAAAAAAAAGTAATAATACAACTACATCTCAACTTTTTTTATATGTTTTTCTTTATAGCATGCCTACTTTTATGTATAATCTATCTCAATCCAAATCCTTAAAATAGAAAACGAAGTGCATTTAATCACGTTCAAGTATCTGTCCTTCTAATTTTTCCAATAACAATAGTGCTAATTGAGCTAAACCTTAATCGACTTCTATTTGATTTTTTTAAGTATTCTCTATCTTCTGTTAAAATTATCAACATGAAATAATCACCAATTAATAAAATGTTAATCAATATTGTATCACTATCACTGCGGCGTCCTTACGACCAAGCGCAAGTGATTAATGACTCTATCCTAGAAAAGCATTCATATTTGGGGTTCATTATTGCCCTTTTTTAATAATGTTGTTTCCGAGGCTCAAATTGACATTCTCTCATTGGAAGTACAATGTGTGTTACCGCTGCACCCAATACTTATTATTTTCATATTAACGATATGATTGAAAAGAGTATGTAAAAGTTATAGTCATTAGAAGTTATATATTAATAAGTTATAGATCTATAAATCTAATTAAGTCTAAAAGAAGATCCAGATAATTATTCTATTGACTTGTTATACACGGTATATATATTTTCTAGAATAAATATTTAGGGAATCTTTATATTAAAGAATCAAATTTAATTTAATTTTTTTAAAAATAAATAGAGGAATTTAATTGAAAATATAGCGACATATCTATTTCGATTGGTCAATGACTAATTTAGTCCCTATCAAAATAAAGAAGGGAATTTATTTTAAGATTGTTGAAAGAATTCTAAAAAAAAGACATTAAAGGATCTGGCACAATCAATTACCTATAAAAATATTAACGAAAAAAGAAAATTTGGAAAATTCCATTTTGAATTCGCATTCGAAAATCAAAGAAAAATTTTGAGTTCAATAAGATTGTATTCCAGTGCTTTTGACAATAATTCCATTAATTTTTAAAATGAATCGAAAACTTTAAATATGATTTTAATGACAATTAATCAAAAGCATTTTTCATTTAGTTTGGTATGACAAGTCCATTTCATCTTAATTTGATTGCTTATAGAAATGCCCGGTTAAATTTTTATTCAATCAAATTTTGGCAGGGTAGCTTGGCATTAGATTCTCCTACACAAAGTCCACATAAACCTTATTTGATGCAATGCAAAACAATCATCAACAAATCTATATATCTTAAAAGGAATCAAATATATACATAATGGGGGAGAAATCAGGGTTGTTGATGTTCTGTTTGGTGTTGGGAATCCTTGTTCGTCCCTCACATCAAGTTGTTACAATACTTATCTTGATTGGGTTAAAGTATAAATTTTGCTTTACTACTTGAGTGGCCAACAGATCCTCCCCTGAAAACTACATTCAACATTTCCAGGTGTCTATATAAAAAAAAATCGCCTAGTGTCGGAAGCACAAGTAGAGACTATCGAGGACACCAACCACACCAGCAGCTCAACCTTCTACACACTTGGATGTGCCACCACCATGTGTTCAAGGCTAAGTAGCCAAGGGAAGCCTGGTAGTTTTTATTTTTTCTTTTTATATTAATATTTGATGGTAAGTAAGTGTGTATATGAACTCAACGATTTGTTTTGTTTTTGTTAGTTGCAAGGGAAGTTATAGGCTGTGTCAATACTTGCATAGAGAGATGCACTATGAATAATTGATGATCATCACCTATGAATGAAATATTAATCAAAGGCCTTGAATTACATTTAGTCTAAATGAAAAAAACTATAATTTGGCTACTACTGTATTTTAAGTTTTATATTTTCTCAAAAAGTATGAAAAAAAAGTAATAATAGTACTACATTTAAACTTTTTATATGTTTTTCTTTATATCATGCCTACTTATTTATAATCTATATCAATCCCAATCCTTAAATTTGAAAAAAAAATGCATTTAATCACGTTCAAATACCTATCCTTCTAATTTTTCCAATAACAATAGTGTTAATAGAGCTTATCCTTAATTGACATCTATTTAATTTTTTTAAGTATTATCAATCTTCTATTAAAATTATCAACATGAACTGATCATCAATCAATAAAAAGTTAATCAATATGAATATCACTGACACTGCGGCATCCTTGCGACCAAGCGCAAGTGATTAACGACTCTATCCTTGAAAAGGCATTCATGTTTGGGGTTCAAAACTGCCCTTTCTAATAATGTTGTTTCAAATGTTCAAATTCACATTCTCTCATTAGAAGTACCATGTGTGCTACCACTGCACTCAATACTTATTATTTTCTTATTAATGATATGATTGAAAAAAGTATGTAAAAATTATAGTCATTAGAAGTTATATATTGATAATTTATAGATCTATAAATATAATTATGTCAAAAAGAAGATGTAGATAATTATTCCATTGACCTATCATACACGATATATATATTTGCCTGGAATAAATATTTAGGGGATCTTTCTATTAGAGGATCAATTTTAATTTAATTTTTTTTAAAAATAAACAAAGTAATTTAATTTAAAATATAGCGACATAATTATTTCGGTTGATAAATGACTAATTTAGTCCCTATCAAAATAAAAAAAAGGGAATTTATTTTAAGATTGTTGGACAAATTCTAAAAAAAAGAGAGACATTAAAGTATTTAGCACAATCAGATACCTATAAAAATATTAATAAAAAAAAGAAAATTTGGAAAATTCCATTTTGATCCGTATTTTAAAATCAAAGAAAACATTTGAGTAAAATAAGATTGTATTATAGTGCTTTTGACAATAATTCCATTAACTTTTAAAATTAATCGACAACTTTAAATATGATTTTAATGACAATTAATCAAAAGAATTTTCCATGTAGTTTGGCATGACAAGTCCATTTCATCTCAATTTGATTCTTATGGAAATGTCCTCTTAATTTTACATTCAATAAAAGTTTTGCAGGGCATTTTGGCATGACAATCTCGTACACAAAGTCTAGATAAACCCTATCTGATATATACATAATGGGTGAGAAATCAGGGGTGTTGAATGAAAAAAACATAATTTGGCTGCTATTGTATTTATAGTTTTATATTTGCTCAAATAGTATAAAAAATGTGATAATACAACTACATCTCAACTTTTTATATGTTTTTCTTTATACCATGCCTACTTCTATTTGTAATCTATCTCAATCCCAATCCTTAAAATAGAAAAAGAAATGCATTCAATCACATTCAAATATCTCTCCATCTAATTTTCCAATAACAATAGTGCTAATTGAGCTAAACCTTAATCAACATCTTTTTTTTTTTTTTACTTTTTTAAGTATTCTCAGTCTTCTGTTAAAATTATCAACATGAACTAATCACCAATCAATAAAAAGTTAATCAATATTTGTATCACGATCACTGCGGCATCCTTGCGACCAAGCGCAAGCGATTAATGACTCTATCCTTAGAAAGGCGTTTATATTTGGAGTTCATGACAACCCTTTCTAATAATGTTGTTTCAAAGGTTCAAATTCACATTCTCTCATTAGAAGTACAATGTGTGTTACCACTGCACCCAATACTTATTATTTTCATATTAACGATATGATTGAAAAAAGTATGTAAAAATTATAGTCATTAGAAGTTATATATTGATAATTTATAGATCTATAAATCTAATTATGTCAAAAAGAAGATTCCGATAATTATTCCATTGACCTGTCATACACGGTATATATATTTGTCTGAAATAAATATTTAGGTGATCTTTATATTAGATGATCGAATTTAATTTAATTTTTTAAAAATAAAAAGAGTAATTTAATTTAAAATATAGTGACATATTTATTTCGGTTGATAAATGACTAATTTAATCCCTATCAAAATAAAAAAGGGAATTTATTTTAGGATTGTTGGACGAATTATAAAAAAAAGACATTAAAGGATTTGATACAATTAGTTATCTATAAAAATATTAATTTTTTTTTTTTGGAAAAGTCCATTTTGAATCCACATTTGAAAATAATTTTTTTTTGAGTTCAATAAGATTGTATTCCAATGCTTTTGACAATAATTCCATTAATTTTTAAAATGAATCGAAAACTTTAAATATGATTTTAATTGCAATTAATCAACAACATTTTCCTTGTAGTTTGACATGACAAGTCCATTTCATCTCAGTTTGATTGCTTATAGAAATGTCCTCTTAATGTTGCATTTAATAAATTTTTTGTAGGGCAGTTTGGCATGAAAATCTCCTATACAAAGTCTATAAAAACCCTATCTCATGCAATGGAAAAATTCATCAACAAATCTATATATATTAAAAGGAATCAAATATATACATAATGGGGGAGAAATCAGGGGTTTTGATGTTCTGTTTGGTGTTGGGAATTCTAATTAGTCCCTCACATCAAGTTGTTACAGCACTAATCTCGATTGGGTTAAATTATATGTTTTTCTTTACTACCTACATGGCCAATGGATCCTCCCCTGAAGACTACATTCAACATTGGTTGGTGTCTTTGTAAAAAAAAAATCATTTCTTGGTGTCAGAAGTACTAGGGAAGACTATCGAGAACACTCGTCACACCAGCAGCTCAACATTCTACACACTTGGATGTGCCACCACCATGTGTTCAAGGCTAAGCACTAAGGGAAGCCTGATAGTTTTTCTTTTTATCTTAATATTCGATGGTAAGTAAGTATGTATATGAACTCAAATATTTGTTTTGTTTTTGTTAGCTACAAGGGAAGTTCCAAGTTGTGTGAATACTTGCATAGAGAGATGCGCCATGAAGAACTGATGACCATTGCCTATGAATGAAATAATAATAAAAGGCCTTGAATTACATTTAGTCTAAATGAAAAAAAAACATAATTTGGCTGCTGCTGTATTTTCAGTTTTATATTTGCTAAGACAATATATAAAAAAAAGTAGTAATACAACTTAATCTCAACTTTTTATATGTTTTTCTTTATACCATGTCTACTTCTATTTATAATCTATCTCAATCTCAATCCTTAAAATAGAAAAAAAAAATGCATTTAATCACATTCAAATATCCCTTCATCTAATTTTTCCAATAACAATAGTGCTAATTGAGCTAAACCTTAATCGACATCTTTTTTGATTTTCTTTAAGTATTCTCAGTCTTTTGTTAAAATTATCAACATGAACTAATCACCAATCAATAAAAAGTTAATCAATATTAGTATCACTATCATTGCGGCATCCTTGCGACCAAGCGTAAGTGATTAATGACTCTATCCTTAGAAAAGGCATTCATATTTAGGGTTCATGATAGCCCTTTCTAATAATGTTGTTTCAAAGGTTCAAATTCACATTCTCTCATTAGAAGTACAATGTGTGTTACCATTGCACTCAATACTTATTATTTCCATATTAACGATATGATTGAAAAAATTATGTAAAAATTATAGTCATTAAAAGTTATATATTGATAATTTATAGATCTATAAATCTAATTATGTCAAAAAGAAGATTCAGATAATTATACCATTGACTTGTCATACACGGTATATATATATTGTTGGAATAAATATTTAGGGGATGTTTATATTATAGGATCAAATTTAATTTATTTTTTTTAAAAATAAACAGTGTGATTTAATTGAAAATATAACGACTTATTTATTTCAGTTGATAATTGACTAATTTAGTTCCTCTCAAATTAAATAAGAGAATTTATTTTAGGATTGTTAGACGAATTCTAAAAAAAAAAAAAAGACATTAAAGGATTTGGCTCAATCAGTTACCTATAAAAATCTTAATAAAAAAATTTAGAAAATTCCATTTTGAATCCGCATTTGAAAATCAAGGAACAAGCTAGAGTTCAATAAGATTGTATTCCATTGCTTTTGACAATATTTCCATTAATTTTTAAAATGAATAGAAAACTTTAAATATGATTTTAATGAAATTAATCAAAAGCATTTTCCATGTAGTTTGGCATGAAAAGTCCATTTCATCTAAATTTCATTGCTTATAGAAATGTCCTTTTAATTTTGTATTTAATCAAATTTTGGCAGGGCAGTTTGGCATGACAATCTTCTACACAAAGTCTATATAAACCCTATCTCATGCATTGCAAAACAATCATCAACAAATCTATATATCTTAAAGGGAATCAAATATATACATAATAGGGGAGAAATCAGGGGTGTTGATGTTCTGTTTGGTGTTGTGAATCCTCGTTAGTCTCTCACATCAAGTTGTTATTGCACTAATCTCGATTGGGTTAAAGTATTCGTTTTGCTTTACTACCTGCGTCACCAACGAATCCTCTCCTGAAAACTACATTCAACATTTCCTTGTGTCTTTGTAAAAAAAACAAAAAAAAACTTTGTCTGGTGTCGAAAGCACTAGTGGAAACTATCGAGGACACCACCATACCAGCAGCTCAACCTTCTACATACTTAGATGTACCATCACCATATGTTCAAGGCTAAGCAGTCGAGGGTAGACCTGCTCATGGGTCGGGCCGGGGCCCGCCCGAAATATGGGAGGGTTTGAGCAAAAATATAGGCCAAAAAATGTGCTTGGACAAAAAAATAAGGCCCGTTTAAAAAATAGGTCGGGCCTCGGGTAAGGCATTTTGGCCCTGGCCTAGGCCGGCCCAGCCCTAATTCACTAAAAGACAAAAAAAAGTTGCAATTCTTTTTTTTGTTTTTGAATGCTATTTTCTTGTTGTTTTTTTTCCCTATTTTGCTACCATTTTACTATTATGTTGCTATTATTTTGTTGTTATTGTTTGAATATTGTATAAAACTTATTTTATTGTTAATTTTGTTATTATTTTAAAGGTATTTGTTAATTTTTTTTATTTTAGAAGCATTTGCTTGTTAAATTGCAGCTATCTTAGTGTTATTTAAGTCTACATATTTTTTAAAAATTTATTTTCAATTTATTCGAAAATATTTATTTTGATGTTTTTAGTATTTTTGATGTACTATATATATTTAAAAATTATATAAAAATAATATAAAAAATTAATACGGTCCCGGCCTGGGTTTTAGCATTTTTATCTGGGTCGAGCTTGGGCAAAATTTTAGGCCCATTTTTTAGGATCGGCCCGGCCCGATCCCAATAAATGGGCTTGAATTTTTAGTTGAGCCCGGCCCTGCCCATGAGCACCTCTAGCCAAGGGGAGCCTGGTAGTTTTTTTTTTATATTAATATTTGATTGTAAGTAAGTATATATATGAACTCAACGATTTGTTTTGTTTTTGTTAGCTGAAAGGAAAGTTGCAGGTTGTGTCAATATTTGCATAGAGAGATGCACCATGAAGAACCTATGATCATCACCTATGAATGAAATAATAATAAAAGGCTTTGAATTACATTTAGTCTCAATGAGAAAAACATAATTTGGTTGTTGTTGTATTTTCAGTTTTATATTTGCTCAAATATTACAAAAAAACAAGTAATAATACAACTATATCTCAAATTTTTATATATTTTTCTTTATGCCATGCCTACTTTTATTTATCATCTATATCATTCCCAATCCTTAAAATAGAAAAAAAATGCATTTAATCATGTTCAAATACCCGTCCTTCTAATTTTTCCAAAAACAATGAATAAATAAATATCATATTTAACTTTTATGTCTTTTGTATTTCTGTCTTTCATATTTTGCATGCATAGCGAAATTGTGACAAACAAATGTTAGCTCATTGTTTTTTTAAGTTCAAACTGATAATAAGTGGCATTATATGAACGTTTACATTGCGAGAAAAAAAACTTTCTCCAATAGATAATCTAAACGAGTCTGTAATTCCGTAAAAGAATCAAAGTGAGCATTTAATTCAAATATTGAGAAGGATTGTTATGTCGTTAACAAATCCAATTGATGAGAGGGCTAGTCTTGGACATCGGAGCAGTTGATTCCACGGGTATAGACATAGATGTATTTATTGGCAGAATGATACATTGGATTGGACCCAAAATGAATTAATTTTGAATCCATTTGTGAATTAATTCACTTGTAACATTTATGGTGTGATTTACCTAAATCCTGAGTTAGTCACTAACCATGTGTATTTAACTCATGTGCTTTGATATATGTGTAGGCTTATGCTCTAAAGATGATCGAGCCGATAGCTGGTATGTTGGATACATGACTTGTGTATGACATAGTTTTACTAGCAACAGTGGAATTCATAGCTCAATTAAAGAGTTAACAATATCCTCTCATTGGTAATGTGTGGATTGATAAATATGGAACGTTGTCATGGGTTGCTTGTTTAGAACGAGCAATTTATCACAGTCATTTATTGACAGTGATCATATTAATCATTAAGAAGACACAATGGTGACAATGAGATAAAATATGATTGAATTGAGTGAATGGATTTAACTTAAAGGAATAAGGATATCATATGAGGATAACACACACATGACAAGGTTATTGGACAAAGCAGTTGGATGGATTGCTTTCATAAAGAGTATACAATAAGGAGTTTTCAATAATGGTACTTCTTGTGGCTTGACTCAATGATTAAGTAATTGCAAATTATCATAACGATGCTTCTGGACATAATTGCAATTACTAGGGCCTAATTGTATATGTCTGACTAGTCCATTTGCTAGCTCAGCAAAAGCTCAATTGAACTGCATTTGAATTAGAAGTAAATTCTATGACTTTAGAATTTAATTGAGTCAATTTATTTGATGTGGAATTAAATTAAGTGATTGTAAGAATTATTCAACTAGAGAAATTGATTAAAGAATTTTCTTAAAAAATTAATTTAGAAAATTTAAGTGATTTTTGGAAAAATTAATTTTGATAAAGTAAAATTAAATTAAAAAATTAATTAAAATTAATATGATATTTTTGGAAATTAATTTTCAAGTTAGACAATTGGCCAATGAGTAATTGAACTTGAAAATTGGACCTTAGATCGTAAATTGGGCCCAGGAGCCCAAAATTTGAGACCAAGACCCAAAAAACTGGTCAAATCGAGCCTGATATGTGAAACTGGACCAACGGTCCAACCAGTGGCTAAATCGGACCGGTTGGACCATTTTGACCCGGACCGAATTGGTAGAAACCGAACCAACTCGGGGTGCCAGCGGTTGCGATGGCGGTATTCTGGTGGCCGAAAAATGGTAAGCAGTGGTGGGTCTTCGGTGCTTGAGTAGTGGAAGAATTACAATCCTACTAGGACTCTACTAGAGAATTTGATTTCAGATTAATTATTCCAAAAATAATATTATTTTAATAGATTTAATATTAAATTAAATAAAATAATTATATTACTAGTATTTTATTAATTTAATATTAAAGTGATTAAGTTTAGTTATAGTTGAATTCTCTAAACTCTCCCTATATAAAGAGAGCCCTGGATCATTATTTTTTACACACTTGAATTCAAGAGAAAGTTGTGGAGAGAAAATCCTCTGAAGAAATTATTTCAGAAAATTTCTAAAGATATTTTTTTATTTACAACTTGATCTAAAAGTTTAAAGAAATTGCGAAATTACCCACTGGTATTTTTTGTGGAAAATTTTCTAATTCAAAGTGAGCCCACACTTAGCAGATGTGAGCTTAAGGATAGCGGAGAAGACTACCCGATCGAAGCGTTCATCCTAAACGAATCGAAAAGGTAAAATTTTTTATTATGTGTTTATTACTTTAGATATCACAACTAAGTTCTTGTTTTGAATTTTTTTTTTAAATCTGGTTTTTCCCTAAATTTATTTTTCGTTGCATTTTTCAAACCCGATTTTTCATCAGCCTTCTCATATAATGCTAACAAGTAGGATGAGGGTTTATCAATTAAATTATACTTTAAAAATTGGTGAGATTTTCCAGACATGAAAGCTTGAACAACAAATTCTTAGGAATGTCTTTTGTGACCATGGTTGTTATGTTGAACCTTTTCACAAAATCTCTTAAAGGCTCATCCTCATGTTGCTTAATAGACATAAGGTTCGTATTAGATTTTTTCAATGTCTTATTTGCCAAGAACCTACTCATAAACAGGTCCGTCAACTACTCGAAATTCATAATGGAATGTTGTGGCAATTGCAAATACCACACTTGAGCTGAGTCATTCAATATCATTGAAAATTTCAAGCATTTAACTTCATTTAAAGCCCCAAATACATTCATGTGATTTACATAATGGGCTAAATCGTATTGAGGGTCTCCTCAACCATCATACATCATTTTGGGGAATTTAAATGTCGGGAAAACATGAAACTGAAATATTTTTTTTAAGCTAAGGGCTTATTTTATACTTCTTCACTAATTTGATGATTCTAATTTCTGAAAATCCTATAAATGTTTCTCTAACTTCTCTACTTTTTGTTCCAAGTTATTTTGACTAGAACAACTATAACTATCATCATAGTCCTCATCATAGCTATCATCTCTATCATCCAAATCAACATCCTCATCTACTAAAATTTCCTTAGCTTGGCCCACATACTGATGATCGTGTTCGGAATAGAAAAACTCTTCCCTTCTATGCCTGGGATTTTGTTCTTGGTTCACCCTATTTGGTTTGAGCTCCTCAGTGAGCTTTTCATTTCCTTCATTTCTTTCATCTGTGTGGATAAACTTTTGTTGCTTTTCGTATCTTTTTTGTTGGGAGGAGATTTGTTCTTCCATAACTCTTATTCTCTCTTGCATGTCTAAGTATTGCTGATTATCAAACCGATAATGTTGAGACCCTTGGTCCATTGGTGATGTTCCAGCATTGTGTTGGTTTTGGGGGTTGTAATACCATAGGGAAGATATTGGTAAAATTGGTGGCATGCATTTTGTTGGTAAAGGTTTTGTTGATACAGATACAAGAAAATGTCAAATGAAAGGAACTGCATAACTTTGTAGAGGCTTAAATGCAAGATTGACCCTTAAATTATATCAAATTTCCTACTTAGATATTTAAATTTTTTTTTTGGTAAAAAGTCATATCTAAATTATTAATTTGGTCTCACTTTAAATGTACCATGCGTTACGTTTTTACTGGTTGGTATCATTATTTTGGGGTAAAATGGGACAAAATTAATAATTTAGATATTACTTTTGACAATAAAAATAGTTTAGGTACTTAAATAAAAAATAGTATAATTTAGGGACCACTTTTATAATTAAACCTTCGTAAACCTTATGGCGTCGAACGTACCAAGTTGCGTTATAAAATGGTATACGACCTAAAGATCAAAGGTAAAGAAATTGAATGGTGCTTTTCGTGTTGGGGGCACACTGTATTTTAGGTATTAGTTTACTAGGTCTCTGTTTAGACCACCACCGGAGCTCAAATAACTTCTCTTCTATATGATTTCATGGCAGGGGTAAATCAAACTTAATGTTAATCTATTGACAAGCAATTGGGTAACTTAATAAATTGTTTTTTTTATATAATATCTTGAATTATTTATAATCTCTCCACAATCTTTAAATTAAAAAAAAACACATTTTAGTTCGCTCGAACTTATATTTTCTTGCATTAGCAATAGTGTTAATGTTAACCGAGTTAATACGTAATTAATTTTATTACTATTAATTTGATAATTTCTCTCTCTCTAAATCGAAATGTCTTTTAACATATTCAAATATGAAATTTAATTATTATAATTTATTTTCAATTCATATAATTGATAAATTTTTTATATTAAATTTAAATATAAAGACTAAATTTAAATATTAAATAAAAAAAATCACAATTTTACCGATGGAAATTAGTTTCAAATATGGTGAGTTTTGAATAAATGATTCATAAACTAAACAAAGTTTGGCACGCTTTCTTTTAGTGCGTGGAAAGCTACACAAAAGAGTTAGGTAGTCGAGCCAATATCATTTTGAAGATGATCCCATTGGATCAGGCTGATTTAGATAATATATACACACATGCGTATGGAGCGGAATCTATTTATATAGATAAAAATTTAATTCATTCTTTCTAATTTTTTTTTATAATTAATATTTTAATAATTTAATCGTTAAATTTATATTTTATTCATATAAATTATGCATATTAAATTTAACGTAAATTAATAAAATTATTTATTTTATGTAAAAAAAATTTCAATCGTTCAATAAATATTAATATATACAATATTTTAGATTAACATGATAGAAATATCATATTAGTTCGAAAGTGGACATGCATAAAAAGTGCAATTATACTTTTAACTTTGGCCATTGTTATGGGTTTTGGTGCAAACGCAACATTGTCATCCCTTTGAATAACATTTTAATTTTGGCCAGTAAAATTTTGAACGTATCGGAGATGGAATTTTATATAGAAGTATCCTGTTCCAATTAAGAAAAAAAAATTATAGTGGGAAGTACTTTTCCTGGTTTAACCTTATATTGCTATTATAAAAATATGAGAAATTATTTTATGTACTTTTCCCACCACATTGTCCATGGCCCCTTTTTAATTATATAGTGACATTTCAATAATTTTTTCATGTTATTGATACATAATTTTATGTTTTTTTACCTTATACCCTAAATCTTAAACTGAACCTCGAACCTAAAACCCTAAATTATGAATCCCAAATCTCGAACTCTAACCCCGAACCTTAAACCCTAGGCCCATGGCCCAAGGTCTAAGGTTCAAGGTTCGGGTTCAGGTTCAAGCTTGGGATTCAAGGTTTAGGGTTCATGTTTGGAGTTTACAGTTCAAGATTAGAGTTTAAAGTTTAGGTTTCAAGGTTTAGGGTTTAAGGTTCGAGTTAAATAATTTAAAAGGAACCATAGATGATGTGGTGGGAAGAGTCCATAAAATAATTTATCATAATAATACATATATTATATAAATATAAAAAATAAACAAAAACATATTATAAGTTTTATTATATAAAATTTTATTTTTATACAAGCAGTCTAATAATATATAAAATCATTATCATAAATAATTTTTTAATTATTATTTTCGAGATAAATCTCAAAATTTTACATAAACTTTGATTTAATGTGCAATTGTGTGTGTAGACCCAATTTTTAGCCTGGGCCGTATGAATTAAAATAGTCCAATACAAATTTTGAAGTGCCAGCCTGAAATACAATTTTGGCCCAAAATACAGACCCAAATATAAACCCAAATTAAATTAGGCCTGATAAGCCCAAGTGGTTGGAGTTTTTTGGAAACCCTAGGGTTTCCCTTTGCTGGCGTGCCAGCCCCACGTTAGGCATCCCTCCACCACGCACGTCGACACATCAAGCACGGCCCCAGCTCGCGTATTGCACGCCCATGTCCGAGTGCCCCTCCACGTCCTCACAACCTATGGTTTAAGCAAGAGAAACAACAAGAAACCGCTTGTATTTTTGCTATAAAGCCTTTGATTTTTTAATTGTAAGGTGTTTTTTTTTTTTTTTTTTTTTTTTTTTTTTTTTTTTTTTTACGATTTTTGAAATACAAAACACACAAAAAGAAAGTAAAGAGCAGCCAAGAATCACTTCAAAGGGAAACTCACTGGAGTTACATCGCGCTCGCACCACTGGAATGACCTGCTCCGATTGTCGCAGTTGGCCTCGACGGCGGTCGAAGGCTTGGTTATTAGCCTTTCGGTTGGAAACAAGGGAAGAAGGGGAAAGTTTTTAAGTTCTAGTTTTTTTTTTAAAAAAACAAAGTTAAAATGCTTTTCTTTAAGAAAAAAAAAAGAAAGATTTTAAAATAGGTTTTAAATTTTAGTAATAATATAAAACAACATTAGGGGAAGGAATAGAACGCGTTTTGACTTGGTCTACGGGCATATTCTCTTTAAATGGTTAATTTCCGCATTTGGTCTCTCCCCTTTTGTGTTGACTTGTAATTAAAACTTGTTTATATTTTCCTTGTTTTCTAAATTATCCCAGGAATTTGCGCGTCTATTCATTTCAGTCCCCGCTGAAATGAATTATTTTGGGGCATGGTTTATTTGCTTTTTTCGTCCTTGCGAATTTACGTGCGCTACATTTGGGTCCTGATTTTGGTTTCAACAGCTTATTTTATTTATTAATTGTCCCTTTTAGTTTAATTTTATTTCAATTGAGTTTATTTCCATTTCAATATGTATAATTCATTACTTCTTTAATTTATTTAGCATTCAAATTTTTAAAAAAATTATTTAAACATACATTTTGAGTTACTTTAATAATTTTACCTTGTTTTTTTTTTATTTGTTTAAATTGTAAAGTGTTACTTTAAAATTCTATTTTATGTAGTATTATTCTAAATTCTTGTATAATATGTAGTTAAAATACCTTTATATATTATTATTATACATATATAATTTATGATAAAATTAGCTTTATTCTATATACATTATTGTTTTCAAATTATTTTATGTAAATATTTTATTTTAAATTTATTATATATATCTTTTTTTTAAAATTTATTTATGTGCAATTTGGCATTCTTTTAAGGATCCTATTTTAAATTGTATATTTTATTTATTTTAAATATTGTGGTATCTTTGTATACACATTATTTACATTATTTTTTTTCACTTTCATATATATATATAATTAGTTTAAATCAATTTATTTTGTTTGAAATTATTTATATATTATTTCTTCTTACATATTATATTTTAATAACCGTTCATATTATCAGTTTTTATATATATATAAGTATTCTAACATGTGTTGTTCCTTTGTATATTGTTCATGTAGTTTTTTTTTAAATTGTTTTGTGCTATATTGATTCCTAGTTTTAATATTGTTGTGTGTATTATGTGTCATTTTTTTGTTTTCATATTGTAGTCACATTTTATTGTTTCATGCATGTAATTATGTTTTTATTTCTTATTATTGCATCATGATTATAATTCCATCGATTGTATTTTATCTCCAAACAAACAAATATATTTTGAGCCGGTTACATAATTGCGTATTTGGAAACTCTTCAAAACAAGGCAATGTTTCGTGCTTAGAAATTCGAGAAATCGTGCCCTAACGTGCTAGGTTTCGATTTTTTTTGTTTGGCTAAATAACGGAATACCCTTTTAAGATTTCGTTACGTGTTTTGGAAATCATGAGGTGGTCTCAGTTTTTGGAGGCTTAAAATATCGTGTCCTAACGTGCTGAATGTGGTATTATATTCCTTTGGAACGAGTGAACCTTAAAAACCAACTCGATTTGTTCACACGTTTTTAAGGAGATCATATTTTAATGTTTTTTTTTTCAAATTTTTAATATTAGGACATTAATTAGTCAATTGGTACCAATTTTGGGCGTTACGAGGGTGCTAACCCTTCCTCGTGCGTAACCGACTCCCGAACCCTGTTCTTCGATTTTCGTAGGCCCAAAATCATTGTTTTAATAAATTAAAATTTTTATTAGAATGATCAAGGTGATCCGGTCACACCTCGAAAAATATCGATGGCAGCTCTATACCTCGTTTTAAAGTCGACCCCCTTTTTTCAAACTTAAAAATGGTTTCGACAGCTTGGCGACTCCACCGGGGACCAATAAAAGAGTCAAGCCGTAAAATTGATTATTTTCTGCCCTTTTGTCGAAAATTTAAAATTTGGTTTTTAACATACGATCCTTCCATTGCATTTCATGGGTTTTATGTTTTTTGTCATTTTATTCGTGTTTTGCATTTTGAGTTTTTTTATATCCCTTCACATCATCTTGCATGACCGTTGTGGTCGCACCTTTTAAGTAAGAGTAAGAAACTATGCCTTCGTGAGGTTTTCACCTCCGCATGGGCTAGTGGACCGCTTTCGGGATACATCCGTACCTATGTCTTCGTGAGGTTTTCACCTCCGCATGGGCTAGTGGACCGCTTTCGGGATACATCCGTACCTATGTCTTCGTGAGGTTTTCACCTCCGCATGGCCATAGGGAAATGTATTCCCCTGAACTGAACTCGATCCGCATGAGCCTAGAATGGGTGAGGGTTGAGGAATCTGCTGGTTCAGGTACCCTTTTCATAGAACCGAGCCACATATAGTGAACTCTAGGAGCCTGACCTAGATAGAGCTATGTTGAACCTTAGCGATTACCCGGATAGGTTTTTGATTATTTTCTATTTGGTTTGATTTTTATTTTTCGATACTAACTTGTTGTGTTTTCTTGTGGTTATGTTTGCATGTCATTTCATATTAAAGAGGTGCCGATTTCTATTCGGTTACTAAGTTAGAAAGCTTTTTATGGAGAGCGAATTCCTTGATAAAGTGGAGGATAATGCAGCTGTCCGTATGTGGTCAGAGAAGATTCAACTTGAGAAAGGGAATAGGCTAGTTGAAGGGTATATATTAGAGCTGTGTGGCTTCACTCGCATTAATGCAACCCAAAACGAGTTCCAGGAATTGAGGGATATATGGGCCCGTTGGGATGATGAGACTAAGAAGTTGTTCTATTAAAATTATGGTGACTTACCCTACCTGCTCAATGTTAAGGTGGACAAATACTTGTTTCGGGCTATGGCCCAGTTTTAGAACTCGGTGTATAGTTGTTTTACCTTCGGGAATGTGGACTTGGTGCCTACTGTGGAGGAATATACAGCTTTATTACCTTGTCCAAAGGTTCAAGTCGACAAAACTTATTCTAAGGCTGCTAATGCCCCAACTTTTGTAAAGAAATTAATGAGTGTCACCGGGATGAGTGAACAGTGGGTTACAGCACAAATTCAGCAGAAGGGTGATGGTAAATGCATTTCTTGGACGAGTTTGAGGGATCTGATCATAGCACATCCTGAAATAAAGAGGAAAGTTGATGTCTTTGCCTTGAGCATTTATGGTTTGGTAATTTTCCCAAAAGCTTTAAGGCATATATATGAAGCAATGGTTGACTTATTTGAAAGGCTTGACAAACAGGTCACACCGATACCGACAATTTTAGCCGAGACATTCAGATCCTTGAGTGCATGTCGAAGGGTAGGTGAAGGTAGGTTTATTAGATGTGCACAGTTGTTGTTGGCTTGGTTCCACAGTCATTTCTAGAAGGTGGATAAAGTTTCCTATCGGGTTTTCTCCAGGAATTACTCCCCATTAAAAGAGAAAACAACAACGCCTAGGAGAGATGACATATCAAAAGAGAGTTGGATCACGCTTCTTCGAGATCTCCAAGAAGAGGACGTTGAGTGGAGAGCTCCTTGGTTGGTTCCTGATGAGATCCTCTATCGGTGTGGAAGATTTGATTGGGTACCTCTGCTTGGAATTTGGGGAGCTGTTGGATATGCCCCTTTGCTTGTTTTAAGATAGTACATATCAAGACAATTTATACCGATGACACATGGACTAGCCTAGAGTGAGTTCTCGTACAGGGAGAACAATTATAAAAAGAAGGTTCGAGAGATTTTTGATGCGTGGAAGCAAACACATCGAATGAAAAGATTGGCTGTAGGTTCAATGACGACTCTTGAATATAAGAGGTGGTTGAGTAGAAGGGTCAATGATAATATCCCTGGGTCGAGTTTAGAAGGCATTCGACTGATGGAAGAATATTTGCAAGTAATTTCTTCTGAGCTAGAAATCATAAAACAGGACTTCGAAAGGAAAAATTCGAAATTAGGAAAGAAGATATAACAGTTGGAGGAGTAAAAGATGTATTTGAGGTTAGATGCTGATGTCTAGAAACTCGAGGCTGAGAAGTTGAGGAAAGGGAAAAGAAAGGTTGAAGAAGACTTGGACAGTTTTAAGACTGATTACAAAAAACTGCGCATGACATGAGAACTGCCGGATTAGGAAAGACGTCAGATCAGTGGCGACAGGAAATTCAAGAGGAAAAGGCTAGAGCTGATCAGTGGGAGAAGAGGTTCCATGATGCTCGAGCACGCGAAAGCGCCTTAAAGAAGAGTTTGGTTGAGGGCCAAGGTGAGAAAGAGATGTTAGTAGCTCGAGTAGAGGAGTTAGAGAAAGCACTGCATCATCATCGTGGTCGTAACTTTGACATTGAATTAAGAGCCAGCCTGAGCAAGATCGAGGACCTGAAGGGAAGGGTAGAAGAACTCGAGACTGCGTTGCAGAATTGTGAGCTTCGAATTGAATTCCTTGAGTTGAACAATGAGTAGTGGAAGGAATAGTTTCATCGGATGCAAGACCAGGTCAGAGACAGAGATTATATCATGGGCAAAGCCGTAGCTCAGATTTGAGAAGTGGTTAAACATTTACAGACCTTAGCGGTTCAAGCTGATATACTTAGTGTGAAGTATGAGTTAGAGTCAGATCGGGGTCGTGAGCTGGCTTGCCTTCTTAAGAAAGTTAAAAATTTGGGCATTAGGGCAAAGTTGTATATATGATCTATTTTATGTAAAGGATTTTGCTTTCTAATAAAGTTTTTTAGATGCAATTGAATCAGAATCGCTGTATTTTTAGTTTTACATTCATCTCATGCATTTGCATTTTATCACATCATGTGCATTAAATTTTACAAAAAGAACCCTAATTAATTCGAAATCATATTATAGTTACCCTAGAACATCAATATTACACAAGGAAAAAGACCAAAGCTATGGATCAAAGGTTGGAAAAATTGGTGCAAATGTAGAAAGAAATGCAAGAACAGATGTAAGTGCAAATGCAAGAACAATTAGCCAAGATTCAGTAAGATATGAAAGATCAAATGCTGGAATCTAAAAAAAATATGATGAACCAATTATCTCAGGTACTGGTTGGAAGGCCAGAAAAGGGAAAAAGTCTCGTGATTAATACTGAAGACGACAGTGAGGTCCTCGCTTATCCTCCAGGTTTCACCCCAACAAATACCTCAGTACCACCACGAGAGGTGTCTTTCAATATCAAACCTCAATATCAGACTGGTACATCGGCACCAATTAACTTCCTAACTGGCTCATGTTCCAACCCTGAAGATAATCAGCCAAATCCTGTAGTCTCTGACTTTGATGATGAAGCGAAAATAGGAAAGGCAAGAGTAGACCTCCCAAAGCAATTGGAAGACCGATATAAATGGCTAGAGAAGAAATTCAAGGCGTTGGAAATTGCTGATTATCATTGCGGGATAGATGCTAAGGAGTTAAGTCTGGTCCCAGATTTGGTACTTCCTCCGAAGTTCAAAATGCCAGAGTTTGAAAAATACAACGGAACTAGCTGCCCTGAGGCTCACATCACGATGTTTTGTCAGAGGATGACTAGTCATGTCAATAGTGATTAGTTATTAATTCTTTGTTTCGAAGACAGTTTGTCTGGGGCTACGGCCAAATGTTACAATCAGCACAGTTTGTCTGGGGCTACGGCCAAATGTTACAATCAGCTGAGTCGTACCCAAGTTAAATCATGGAAAGACTTGGCACAGGCCTTCATGAAGAAATATAGCCATGTGACAGACATAGAGCCTGACAGGATCAGATTACAAAACATGGGGAAAAAGTCGAGTGAAAGTTTTAGGCAATACGCTCAGAGATGGAGGGAAGTTGCTACACAAGTCCAACCGCCACTATTGGAAAAAGAAACAACCATGCTTTTCATTAATACCTTGAAGGCACCTTTTATTAATCACATGCCAGGAAGTGCAACTAAGAGTTTCGCGGACATAGTGATGTCCGGTGAAATGATAGAGAATACGATAAGGTGCGAAAAGATAGAGGCTGGGGAAAGCACCAGGAGGTCGGCCTCGAAAAAGAGAGAAAATGAAGTCAGAAATTTAAGCATGGGTTATGTGAAACCAATCACAGTAAGTCAACCGAAAGCGATAGCCACGGGTCAGCAAGCGTCGACAAGGCAAGAGCCCAATACAAAGTAGAACACGGAAAAGCTCTAGTTTACTCCCATTCCAATGATGTATCGAGAGTTGTACAAAAATCTATTCGGTGCACACGTTGTATCCCCGTTCTACTTAAAACCATTACAACCCCCATACCCTAAGTGTTATGATGTAAGTGGCCAATGTGAATATCATACGGGAATCACAAGACATTCGATAGAGAACTACACCTCTTTCAAAAGGGTAGTCGAAAGGCTCATAAACATGGGTGTTGTGAAATTCGATAATGCACTTGGTGCAGGAAATCCGTTACGCAATCATACTGATAATGGGGTAAACGCGATAGTCGAGAATATGTAGAGGAGAATTAAGTTGGATGTGGCAGAAGTGAAAACCACGATGAGGGAGGTTTTGAAGAAGTTGGTGGAGAGAGGTCTAATCATGCGAGACTTTGAGAGCAAATCCCAAAAAGCAGGGAACTATTGTGAGTTTCATGAAGAGGAGGGCCATGAGATTGAAACGTGCGATGAATTCAGAGCCCTGGTACAAGGTCTAATGGACAACAAAGAGCTAGAGTTCTTTGAGTTTGCTGAGCAGGAAGACATATGCACCTCGGATGAGGGGCTAATAGAGAGGGTTTAAGAGTTAATCACCCAGTGGTGATCATTTCATGACCGAGAATCAATGAAACTAGATCAAGAAGGGCGCCAAGAGTTGTGATTTAGAAACCCATGGCTTTTCGTTACAAGGATAGTAAAAGCGTGCCTTGGAATTATAATTGTAATGTGACATCATCAGGAGAGGGGAGTCTGGTCAGCATGCCTGATACGAAAGCTGATCCTGTAAAAGGGAAATATTTGATGTTTGAACAGGGGGAAGAGAGGACAAAACCACAAGTTAATGAACCGGTAATTGAGGATAAGGCTAAAGAATTTTTAAAGTTCCTAAAATACAGTGAGTATAGTGTTGTGGAACAGTTGCACAAATAGCCAGCACGCACATCGATACTAGCTCTGTTCCAAAATTCAGAGGTACACCGTAATGCGTTGATGAAGGTGTTGAATGAAACCTATGTCGTTGAAGACATTTCAGTGAACAAGCTAGACCGTCTTATCAGCAACATAAGCGCTGATAACTTTATCTCCTTCAGTGATGATAAAATACCACCAGGGGGCATGGGATCCACCAAGGCTTTACACATCACCACTCGCTACAAAGGGTATACATTACCGGGGGTATTAATTGATAATAGATCAGCGTTGAACGTTTTGCCCTTGTCCACATTAAATAGGTTGCCAATAGACAGCTCTCATATAAAGACATGCCGGAACATAGTGAAGGCATTTGATGGCACCGAGAGGAAAGTGATGGAAAGGATTGAGGTACCTCTGCTGATCGGACCAAACAAATTTGAGGTAGATTTTCTTGTGATGGACATTACGCCTTCTTATAATTGCTTGTTGGGGAGGCCTTAGATTCATTCGGTGGGGGCAGTATCGTCATCGTTGGACCAAAAGCTAAAGCTGGTGACAGAGGGCCAGCTGATAACGATAAATGCAGAGGAGGACATTATTGCATCCGTTACCAATAGTGCACCGTATATAGAAAATGATGATGAAGTAATTGAGTGTTCCTTTCGATCATTGGAATTTGTCAATGCGAATTTCATCATCGAAGGAGGCAGGGTCCCGATGCCAAAAATATCTGAGGCTACGAGGATGAGCTTGCAACTAACAGTGGGAAAGGGGGCATTACCTGGAAGGGGACTCGGAAAGTATCTTTATGGATGAGTTGATGTGTCAATTTTGGCTGATAAACAGGATCGCTTTGGCTTAGGGTATAGGCCAGATGCAAAGTAAAAGAGAAGGGAGATGGAAAAGAGGCAAAAGAGGTGAAGAGCACGATTGAGTGGGGCAAAGGTCAAGTGGAAACCGATGACTTTTCCCCATATATCCCATACATTTGTGTCAGGAGGAATAATCTATCCTGAACTGAAGATGACAAGAGAAGGAACGACCGAAGATTTGATGGGAGGTCTGAACATCAACGTCATATCTGAAGAGAAAGTGATGAGAAGAAACTTAGCAAGCATTTGCCCTTATGAACATGGAAGTGTTTTGAACAACTGGACTGTGGAAGAAATTTTTGTAGTTTTTAGAGTTAATACAGAGTAATGTTCAAAACACACTTGTTGTTTTAAAGCCTAAAAACAATAAGAATCTTTTGTGAAATAGGCTCATGTTCAAAACATCTTTATTTCAATATAAATACGCTTTTATGTCCTATTCTGAGTAAATATTCTTTTATCTTAAGTATATATTCTTTTTTTTACATCTCATTTATAATCACGTTATACAAATAAGCTATTATTAGATTCTTTATTTTTTGATATCCTTACATGCCAACAATAGGTCTTTAGATATCAATGACGTGAGTGACGCTGTTACGGACCCAGAGTTCCCTTTTGAGCGAGACATGTGTTTGGAGGGATCTCAGGATTTTGAAGATGATGAAGATTGTAACTTACCTCTGGATTTGTTAAGGATGGTAAAGTAGGAGGAGAAACAGATTCTGCCTCATTAGGAGACAATCGAGAATGTGACCTTGGAAGAAGGGAACGAGGTGCATATTGGAACTTGTATAACTGAGGAAATAAGACGAGACCTTATTGAATTACTACAAGAGTTCAAATATATCTTCGCGTGGTCATATGAAGACATGCCTAGGTTAAGCACTGATATTGCGGTGCATCGCAACCCCATAAAAAAAGAGTGCAAGCCTGTTCAACAGAAGCTTCGAAGGATGAGACTCGATGTTGCAGTAAAAATAAGGGAAGAGGTCAGGAAGTAATTTGACGCTGGGTTCTTGCAAGTGGTTAATTACTCAGAATGGGTAGCCAACGTTTTCCCCGTCCCTAAGAAAGATGGGAAAGTACGGATGTGTGTAGATTACAAAGATTTAAACAAGGCCAGCCCAAAGGACAACTTCCCACTACCTCACATTGACACTTTGGTGGATAACACAGCAGATTATTCACTGTTCTCCTTCATGGATGGTTTCTCTGGGTACAATCAGATAAAGATGCATCCTGAAGACATGGAGAAGACCACATTCATAACTTTGTGGGGAACTTTTTGCTATAAGGTGATGCCATTCGGGTTGAAGAATGCGGCAGTAACATATCAAAGAGCCATGGTAACCTTGTTTCACGACATAATACACAAGGAAATTGAGGTTTACATTCATGGTATGATCGCAAAATCTAGAACAGAAAAGGAGCATGTATAGGTTTTGAGGAAATTGTTCTTGAAGCTGAGGAAGTTTCAACTAAAGCTCAATCCAACAAAATATACTTTTGGGGCTAGGTCAGGAAAGCTGCTTGGTTTCATAGTTAGCGAAAGAGGAATTGAGGTCGACCTCGACAAAGTTAAGGCTATTCAAAAATTACCTCCGCCACGCACTCAAAAGGAAGTTCGAGGTTTACTGGGAAGACTAAATTACATCGCTCGGTTTATTTCACAACTAACTAAGAAATGTAACCCCATATTTCGCCTTCTCAAGAAACACAACCTAGGTGTGTGGGATGATGAGTGCCAAAAAACCTTTGATAAGGTTAAACAATATTTTTCCAATCCTCCAGTGCTAACGCCACCTAGCCCTGGTAAGCCGTTGATATTGTATTTGACAGTATTTGACAATTCAATGGGGTGTGTGCTCGGTCAACACGATGAGATGGGAAAGAAAGAAAAGGTGATATATTACCTCAGTAAGAAATTCACTGAGTGTGAAATGAGATACTCGCCAATTGAAAAACTATGTTGTGCTTTGGTTTGGACTACTCGGAGATTGAGGCAGTATATGTTGTACTATATGACTTGGTTAATCTCAAAATTGGACCTTTTAAAGTACATGATGGAGCCAGCTGCTTTGAGTGGAAGGATGGCCCGATGGAAAATTCTGCTTTTCGAATTTGACATAGTTTATGTGAACTAGAAGGCTGTGAAAGGGAGTGCAATAGCAGATTTTCTAGCCAGCAGAGCTTTAGAAGATTATGAGCCTTTGAACTTTGATTTCCCTAATGAGGATCTAACGTATGTGGCAACTATTGAAGAAGACACTTTAGAATATCATCATTGGAAACTGAATTTTGACAGAGAATCAAACGCTGTTGGTAATGGAATTGGGGCAGTCCTAATATCCCCAAATGGGGATCAATTTCCATTCACTTGCAAATTGGATTTTGATTGCACGAACAATATGAAAGAGTACGAAGCAAGTATCATGGGAATCCGTACAGCCATCGAGTATAAAATCAAGGTGTTAAAGGTGTATGGGGGTTCTACACTGGTGATTTATCAACTCAAAGGCGAATGGGAGACAAGAAACCCCAAGTTGATCAACTATCGAGAGCTAGTTCTGGATTTAATTAAGGTGTTTGATGATATCACTTTTCATTATCTCCCGCGGGGCAAAAATCAGATGGTAGACGCCTTGGCTACGCTAGCTTCTTTGATCAGGGTAAATAAACAGGAGGATATGAAGTCGATTCAGATGAGTATTTGTGAGACTCCAGCTCTTTGCTGCAATATCGACGAAGAAGAGGAGATAGATGATTTTCCTTGGTATCATGATATTCTACGATATGTGAAGAATCGTGAATACCCTAGTCAGTAACGAAAAATGATAAAAGAATATTGAGGAGGCTGGCCAGTGACTATGTCTTAGACGGAGAGATCCTGTATAAAAAGAGGAAGGATCAGATGCTGCTAAGATGTGTTGACGCTGTTGAAGCTAGGAAAATCTTGGAAGAAGTCCATGAAGGTGTCTACGGGACGCATGCTAATGGGTTCACAATGGCTTGGTAGATTATGAGATTCTGGTATTACTGGTCCACGATGGAAAGAGATTGCATTAGTTACGCCAAGAAATGACATAAGTGCCAGATTTATGGAGACAAGATTCATGTGCCTCCTTCACCTCTTCATGTTACGACATCTCCATGGCCTTTCTCAATGTGGGGCATGGATGTTATCGGGCCGATCTCGCTGAAAGCTTCTAACGGACTTCGATTCATCTTTGTGGTCATCGATTACTTCACCAAGTGGGTTGCTTCATATGCCAACGTTACAAAGTCGGCAGTCAACAAGTTGTTGAAGAAAGAGATCATATGTCGATATGGCATGCCAAAAAGGATCATATCTGACAACGCGTTGAATTTGAATAACAATGTGATAGTGAGAGTCTGGAGGCAGTTCAAAATTAAGCATCACAATTCGTCGCCATATCGCCAAAAATGAATGGTGCAGTTGAGGCATCTAATAAAAATATTAAAAAGATTATGGGGTAAATGACTAAGACCTACAAGGATTGACATGAAAAGTTACCATTTGCTCTGTATGCCTATCGAACATCTATCAGAACTTCTACTAGGGCAACACCTTACTCATTGGTTTGTGGGATGGAGGCAATTTTGCCCATTGAAGTCGAAATTCCTTCTCTTTGGGTTTTGTCAGAGTTGAAGCTAGACGAAGCAGAATGGATCCAATCTCGGTATGATCAGTTGAACTTGATTGAAAAAAAGAGGTTGAAGGCTATCTGCCATAGTCAAATGTATCAGAAGCGAATAATGCGAGCTTACAACAAAAAAGTTCGCCCCAGAGTATTTCATGAGGGGGACTTGGTATTGAAACAGATTCTCCCTATGCAAAAATATTTCAGGGGGAAATGGATGCCAAACTGGGAAGGACTTTATGTGGTAAAGAAGACTTTTTCTAGAGGGGCACTGATATTAACTGAGATGGACGGTAGGAGCCTGCCTAATCCAGTAAACTCAGATTCAGTCAAGAAGTACTTCGCTTAAAAGTTGAAAACCCGCAAAAGACGCCTAAAAAAAAGGAAAAAGAAAAAGGAGAGGCCGAAGTGAAAACCCGCAAAGGGCACCTTGAGACCAAAGGGGTTTTGAATTGAAAATCCGAAAAGGGCAATTCAAATTTCGACCAAGGAGGAGGCATGTGGTAGTCGTGCTTTGCTAGAATTAATGAAGAGGAAGTACGCATGTCTTGAGGCATCGACAGAATACGCTAGATCTCCTAGGCACATGATAAGCTCAAAATGGTTCTTGTGGAGTTCATACGGAGGCATCGACAGAATACTCATTTTTGTTCCCTTTTTACCTATTTTTGTACTCTGGAAATATTTGCTTCCTTTGGTTAATCCATTCTTCTTAAATCTTGTTCCTTATAAATTTCAGTTTTGTCTATCTTTATAATCTTTTTCAAGTGCTTGTATTGAAATAACGATTAATGGACTAAAAACACCTTCACAAAAGGAGTTTTGCATATTACTCTAGAAGGCTCTAAATAGTGCAAGAACCTAAAACTGGACTATTGTTTAAAACTTACCCAATTTAAGGGTCAGAAATGTTTGAGTCCAAATTAAAATTGTCTCTTTGAATTTTCAATCAAAGATATCGGTTAAACAAAAATAGGATATCACGTCAATAACGAAAATGAGTGATGTCAACCCAAGTATAAGAGGGGGTCATTCTCGGGAAATGACATTCCTCATTTATGTAAGTATCAGGTGTACACATCTGGTCATAACATCTGAGGAATGGTGTAATAGACCAAATTGATGTAAAGGTTCAGATCTCATACTCTTAGGTTGCAGGAGAGGGTTTGAAGATAGTACAAACCTAGGGTCTCAGAAGTACATTGAAGTGGACTTTGAAGTTACAATGGGACAAACCAGTTGAGTAAAGTGGGTTGTTTCTACGGGTTTTTGGTTGGAAATGCTATCTGAGTAGGAAGGCAGCATGATAAAACTCTGATGAATAACGAGTGATGTTACTTTAAGCCTTTAAAAAAAATCATTCTCATGACATTTTTACATTCATATCATTCATAGCACATTTGTTTAGGAGCATCTGATTCATTTTTATCATAGCATTCTAATCATTTGGCATAAACATAGACAGATAAAACCGAGCCTACAAGGCATGTTCCCCAAAGGACAGTGTAGCGACATCGGTGAATTGCAAGTCTTATCTCCCTAAGCAGTAGTGGAGTAGATCGAAAATGGCGAGGCTTATCTCCATATATCGGCTATGGAGCAGATTTTAGCCACCAGCCTTATCTCTCTGAGGTAGCAAGAGAGCAGGTTGAAGATACAAGTCTTATCTTCCTAAGGTAACAAGGAAGCAGACTGAAAGTTATAGATCTTATCTCCATGTATCGGCTATGGAGCAGATTGAAAATGGCGAGTCTTATCTCCATGTATCGGCTATGGAGCAAATTTTAGCCATTAACCTTATCTCTCTGAGGTAGCAAGGTAGCAGGTTAAAGATACAGGTCTTATCTTCTTGAGGTAGCAAGGAAACAGACTGAAAGTTATAGATCTTATCTCTATGTATCGACTATGGAGCAGATCGAAAATGGCGAGTCTTATCTCCATGTATAGGTTATGGAGTAGATTTTAGCCACCAACCTTATCTCTCTGAGGTAGCAAGAGAGTAGGTTGAAGATGTAGGTCTTATCTTTCTAAGATAGCAAGGAAGCAGACTGAAAATTACAGATCTTATCTCCATGTATCGGCTATGGAGCAGATCGAAAATGGCGAGTCTTATCTCCATGTATCGGCTATGGAGCAAATTTTAGCCACTAACCTTATCTCTCTGAGGTAGCAAGAGAGTAGGTTAAAGATACAGGTTTTATATTCCTAAGGTAGCAAGGAAGCAGACTGAAAATTATAAATCTTATCTCCATGTATCGGCTACAAAAAAGATCGAAAATGGTGAGTCTTATCTCCATGTATCGGCTTTGGAGTAGATTTTAGCCACCAACCTTATCTCTCTGAGGTAGCAAGAGAGTAGGTTGAAGATACAGGTCTTATCTTCCTGAGGTAGCAAGGAAGCAGACTGAAAATTATAGATCTTATCTCCATGTATCAGCTATCGAGCAGATCGAAAATGACGAGTCTTATCTCCATGTATCGGCTATGGAGCAGATTTTAGCCACCAACCTTATCTCTCTGAGGTAGCAAAAGAGTAGGTTAAAGATACAGGTCTTACCTTCCTGAGGTAGCAAGGAAGTAGACTAAAAATTACAGATCTTATCTCCATGTATCGGCTATCAAGCAGATAAAAAATGGCGGGTCTTATCTCCATGTATCGGCTATGAAGCAGATTTTAGCCAACAGCCTTATCTCTCTGAGGTAGCAAGAGAGTAGGTTGAAGATACAAGTCTTATCTTCCTGAGGTAGCAAGGAAGCAGACTGAAAATTACAGGTCTTATTTTCATGTACTGGCAATAGGAACAGATTTTAGCCATCAACCTTATCTCCCTGAAGTTGCAGTGGAGCAAGTTGAAGTCACAAACATTATCTTCCTAAAGTTGCGGTAAGACTACTTGAAGATGAAGAGCACCAAAGAAGTCAAAGATTTGGCAAGACTAAGGCAAAATTAGTCCTTTTAGGGTCCTTGCTCCATTCTCGTTACACGACAACGAGCAAAGAGGGGCAGCTGTAGACCCAATTTTTAGCTCGAGCCGTATGAATTAAAATAGTCCAATACAAATTTTGAAGTGCCAACCCGAAATACAATTTTGGCCCAAGATACAGACCCAAATATAAACCCAAATTAAATTAGGCCTGATAAGCCCAAGTGGTTAGAGTTTTTTGGAAACCCTAGGGTTTCCCTTTCCTGGCGCCACAGCCCCACGTTCGGCGTCCCTCAACCAGGCACGTCGACACATCAAGCACGGCCCCAGCTCGCGTATTGCACGCCCACATTCGAGTGCCCCTCCACATCCTCACGACCTGTGGTTTAAGCAAGAGAAACAGCAGGAATCCGCTTGTATTTTGGCTATAAAGCCTTTGATTTTTTAATTGTAATGGTTTTTTTTTTTTTACAATTTTTGGAATACAAAACACACAAAAAGAAAGTAAAGAGCAGCCAAGAAACACTTTAAAGGGAAACTCACTGGAGTTATGTCGCGCTCGCACCACTGGAAGGCCCTGCTTCGATCGTCACAGTTGGTCTCGGCGGCCGTCAAAGGCTTGGTTATTAGCCTTTCGGCTGGAAACAAGGAGAGAAAGGGAAAGTTTTTAAGTTCTAGGTTTTTTTTTTTAAAAAAACAAAGTTAAAATGCTTTTCTTTAAGCAAAAAAAAAGATTTTAAAATAGATTTTAATTGGGGAAAGGAACAGAACGCATTTTGACTTGGTCTACGCGCATATTCTCTTTAAAGGGTTAATTTGTGCATTTAGTCCCTCCCCTTTTGCGCTGACTTGTAATTAAAACTTGTTTATATTTTCCTTGTTTTTTAAATTGTCCCAGGAATTTGCGTGTCTATTCATTTCAGCACGCGCTGAAATGAATTGTTTTGGGGCATAGTTTATTTGCTTTTTCCGTCCTTGCGAATTTACGCGCGCTACATTTGGGTCCTGATTTTGGTTTCAACAGTTTATTTTATTTATTAATTGTCCCTTTTAGTTTAATTTTATTTCAATTGAGTTTATTTCCGTTTCAATATGTATAATTCATTACTTCTTTAATTTATTTAGCATTTAACTTTTTAAAAAATTTATTTAAACATACATTTTGGGTTACTTTAATAATTTTACCTTGTTTTTTTTATTTGTTTAAATTGTAAAGTGTTACTTTAAAATTCTATTTTATGTAGTATTATTCTAAATTCTTATATAATATGTAGTTAAAATACCTTTATATATTATTATTATACATATATAATTTATGATAAAATTAGCTCTATTCTATATACATTATTGTTTTCAAATTATTTTATGTAAATATTTTATTTTAAATTTATTATATATATCTTTTCTTTAAAATTTATTTATGTACAATTAGGCATTCTTTTAAGGATCCTATTTTAAATTGTATATTTTATTTATTTTAAATATTGTGATATCTTTGTATACACATTATTTACATTATTTTTTTACTTTCATATATTTATCATTAGTTAAATCAATTTGTTTTGTTTGAAATTATGTTATATATTATTTCTTCTTACATATTATATTTTAATAATCGTTCATATTATCAGTTTATATATATATATATATATATATATATATATATATAAGTATTCTAACATGTGTTATTCCTTTGTATATTGTTCATATAGTTTTTTTTTTAAATTGTTTTGTGCTATATTGATTCCTAGTTTTCATATTGTTGTGTGTATTATGTGTCATTTTTTGGTTTTCATATTGTATTCACATTTTATTGTTTCATGCATGTAATTATGTTTTTATTTCTTGTTATTGCATCATGATTATAATTCCATCGATTATCTTTAATCTCCAAACAAACAAATATATTTTGAGCTGGTTACATAATTGCGTATTTGGAAACTCTTCAAAACAAGGCAATGTTTCGTGTTTAAAAATTCGAGAAATCGTGCCTTAACGTGCTAGGTTTCGATTTTTTTTTGTTTGACTAAATAAAAGAATACCCTTTTAAGATTTCGTTACGTGTTTTGGAAATCATGAGGTGGTCTCAGTTTTTGGAGGCTTAAAATATCGTGTCCTAACGTACTGGATGTTGTATTATATTCCTTTGGAACGAGTGAACCTTAAAATCCAACTCGATTTGTTCACACATTTTTAAGGGGATCATATTTTAATTTTTTTTCAGATTTTCAATATTAGGACATTAATTAGTCAATTGGTACCAATTTTGAGCGTTACAAGGGTGCTAACCCTTGTGCATAATCGACTCCCGAACCCTGTTCTTCGATTTTCGTAGGCCTAAAATCATTGTTTTAATAAATTAAAATGTTTTATTAAAATGATCAAGGTGATACGGTCACACCTTGAAAAAGATCGGTGGCTGCTCCATACTTCGTTTTAAAGTTGACCCCCATTTTTTCAAACTTAAAAATGGTTTCGACAGTGTGCATGAACTTTAATTTGGTGCAATTGTACACATAAAACTCTAATTGTGTTTCAAATGTATAATTGAAACTTTAATTTTGAGTTAATCATACACATTTAAAGAAATAAATATTTCAATTTATTTTTATATTGGATAAATATAATTATTTATCTATGCAATATATAAACATAAAATGATGTTATATCAATAATTATGTTAATAATTTACAAGAATTGGATCAAATCAAAATTTCATCTATAAAATTGCACAAAATCAAAGTTCATGCATACAATTACACATTAAACCATAGTTCATTATAATTTTGGGATTTATCCCATTATTTTAATGTAATTTGATTTTATTGTAGTTTAATATTTAATATAAATATATGTTAAATATATATGTCAAAAATGTTAAAAATGATTGATTACTTTTATTATATAAAATAAATAATTTAACCATAAATAAGTATTATGTAAATAATAAAAAATAAGTACAAATATAGTTAATGAAACATTAATTATTTATCAATAAAGTAATTTTTAAGATAAGTACAAACTTAATATATTTTTTTATCTTTTAATATGAAAAATAATTATTTATTTTACATCTATAATTAAATCTAATATGCTTAATAGTCCTTTTATACTTTCACTGCACCATTATTATTGCGATTTCATCCAAACATATATCTCACCATTAATTTTAATGTCACTATTATAGTATTAAAATATTATCATTATAATAATTAATCTCACCCTCCGATTATCCAAATTGTGGCCTTAGATGAATAGAGAGTTGGGTTTTTTCATTGTATTCCACTCCATTCTATATGATTTATATCAATAATACTTATAGAAATAGTGTTAATTCCATAAGAAGTTAAAATTTTAAATATTTTTTTATAAACGTTATACAAAATTACGAAATCTTACAATAGTATCAAGTAATTATGTCAACTACTTTTCCTATTGACTATTGTGTTTTTAATTTATTCTTTGTCGATTTGCTCTCCAGTTCTAGGGGGACTGTTCTAGTTTCTGTTTAAAGAATGAAACGTGGTATAGTAGATCTAAATCTGAATGATGGTGAAGAGGAGGCATTTTCTTTGCCGATTGATTCTGAAGAACAAAATGTTATGTATAACTTCTGTTTGGTGGGGTGTTTTCTCACTGATAGTGTGGTGCATTTTCCTGCAAGGAGAAATACTATGGCCAATATTTGGCATCCTCTAGAGGGGGTGCAAATTTCTGATTTGGGGGAGAAATGTTTTCTGTTCAAGTTCTTTAATAAGGTGGACATCTCATGGGTTATTTCAGGCGCTCATTGGACTTTCAATAATCACCTTCTGATTTTCCATCAGATCGTGGAGGGGGAAGATCATGTGATTGTCCCTTTGGTGTTTTTAGACTGGTGGATTCAGATTCATGATCTGCCTCCGGGTTTCTTCAGGGAATCTATGGCTGTTCAATTTGGGAATTTTATTGAAAGATTTCTAGAATACGACATGAAGCAGTTGTCTAAAGGGTATATGAATTACATGTGGATTCGGGTCTAGTTAGATGTTCAAAAACCGTTAGCAAGAAGAAAGAAAATTAAGATTTTTGAGACTCATTTCACTTATGCTAAATTTAAGTATGAAAAACTAAATCTATTTTGCTTTTTATGTGGCTGTCTTGGTCATGGAGATAATTTTTACCCGATGAGGATACAATACAGAATGCAGGAATTAGAGATGGGTTAGGACCTGTTGTTGAGAGCTCAAGGGAGGAAGGCTTCCATTGTTAACAGCATCTGGTTGAGGGGGGAGAGAGAGAACAGTTTTTTTGGAAAGTCAAGACGTGGGCAATTTTCTAGTCAACAATCAAGCCAAAATAATGGGCGTGAATCAGGAGGTAATTTAAATTTCACTCTTGGGTTTAATTTGGAAGGTTCTAAATTTCCTATTATTTTGAATGAGAAACAACAAGGAAATAATTTTTGCCTTAATAGGGATAAAGATTTGAAACGTGGAAAAAGCCAAAAGTCTGGACTCGTACTTTATGGGGACGTCCAAAGGATTGCATCAGGTGGGCCGAGTCGAATGAATGGGGTAGGGGTGGAAAATATGGATTGCGAATTAGAGGATGAACCTGTTAGCAAAGAGGAAGGAAAAAAAGGGCAGAGATTTAATGCATTGATTTCTAATGTTTCTAATGTTCAGGATTCATTGGAGGCTGTTGGTGAGAATTCTTCTCATATTAAACAGATATTGGCTGCTGCAGTTGGGCAAGCTGACAGGAGATAATGAAAATTATGTGCTGGAACCTTCGCGAATAGGGGAGTCTGCGAGCTGTTAGAAGACTTTAGAATATGCTGAAGATTTATCATCCCCAAATTTTCTTCTTTATAAAGACAAAATTAAGTGCTACTAAAATGGAATTTGTTAGAAGATGTTGTGGTTTCTTAAATGGAATTGACGTTTCGGCCGAAGGTTCTCGAGGTGGCCTAAGTCTAGGATGGAATGGGAATAGCTTAGTCGATTTACAGAGCTTCTCCAAGAATCAGATTGATGCTGAAATTCAAGAAGATGGAATTTTTAGATGGTGTTTTACTGGGTTTTATGGGGCTCCGGAGGTTAGGAACAAATCAAAAACATGGGAGTTACTTCGAAGTTATGGGAGAAATAACTCACTTCCATGGTTGGCTGGGGGTGATTTCAATGATATTCTTTTTGCTCATGAAAAAAAAGGAGGTATGCTAAAGGAGGAGGTTCGAATGGGGGACTGTTGTAGAACTTTGGAAGAATGTCAGTTGGAGGATATTGGTTTTTCGAGAGCTTGGTTCACATGGGAAAGAGGCAGAACCATGGACTGAAATATTAGGGAAAGAATTGATAGAGGGGTGGCCAATGATGCTTGGTTTCATCAGTTTCCAAAGTATTCCTTGAGGTATCTTCCACATTCTTTCTCGGACCATTGTCCTTTACTCTTTGAAACAGAGAATGCAAGGACAAGGAAAAGATCTGATAAATTTTGCTTCGAAGCCTAGTGGGTTTTGGAAGAGTCGTGTGAGGAGGAGTTCAGTAAGTTATGAGAGGGTAGCTTTGGGTCTTTTCTATCTCGCTTGACAACTATGGCCAATGGTTTGAAAGTTTGGGGGAACAAAATTAAGAATAAAATAGGGAGGGAAGTGAAGTGGTTGACTAGGAGATTGGAGGAACTGAATTGTGATGAGAAATCAAAGGAGAACCTAGGAGAAATTGTTGAGGTTAAACTTCACTTGAATATGGAGATGGACACGGAGGAGAAATATTGGGAGTAATGAGAAAAGGCGAATTGGTTGAAAATAGGCGACAAGAACACTTCATTTTTTCATAAGTTTGCTTCCCAAAGAAGTCGTGTCAATTGAATTAGGGGTTTGCAAAGAAGGGATGGATATCTTGCTACGGATGGTAGGGAGGTAGAGACTATTGCACGTGAGTATTTTTCCTGATATTTTTACCTCCAGAGGAATTGGGGATTTGGAACACATTCTTTCTGAAGTTCGTTTATGTGTGTCAGACAACATGAATCAAAATTTGATGGCCACTTACAAAGAGGATGAAATAGTTGAGGCATTGAAAGGCATGGGGCCTACAAAAGCCTCAGGTGCTGATGGTTTTCTGACAATTTTCTATCGAAAGTATTGGCACATTATTGTTAATAATATTTGTAACACCCCTAACCCGTACCCGTCGCCAGACAAGGGTTAAAGCGTTACCAGACAAATCGAAATATTTTACAAACATTTCATAAACATCATCCACAATCATAGCAAAACATTACTATAGAGTCCCTTATATAAGTCATCGAGACCTTAAGCATGCATTAGAAAGGGGTCGAGACTAAACTGAACTTATAAAATTTTTTTCAAAACTTACATTTTCCAAAGTTGTACAGGTCACACGCCCGTGTAAATAGGTCATGTGCCTCACACGGCTTCAGACACGCCCACGTGTCTAGGCCATGTCAAGGTCGTGTCAAAATAGGGCATACATACTGACTTGTCACGCGGCCACAAGACACACCCGTGTGCCAGACAGTGTGAAAATTAAGGAGGCTACTGATTTTGATCACACCGCCAGTCACACACCCGTGTGTCTAGCCCGTGCTCGAAACTGACTTGGCCACACAGACTAGCACATGCCCATGTGTGCGACCGTGTGGTCTACTCAGGCTCATTTCAAAATGGTGCTCGAGAAACACGACTGAAACACACGCCCGTGTCTTTACCCGTGTGGGAAAAAATAAGTCATTTACAAGGCCAATTTGCCACCCATCAAGGGTCCTCCCTACAATTATCAATTAAGCATCAAATGCACATCAAATTTCAACCATTTCCAATCACAAAACATCCATCATTTATACTCTGATATTATCAACCAATCTCATGTTCATAACACATACCAATTCATGTCATTCCATAAGTTGATACATACCAAAACATATGGTTTATGAACCTTACTCACTCAATCAAATCTCATACCAAAATCTTACCAAATTTCATAATACGCACATATCAAAACTTACCAAATTAACCAATTCTTTTGGCCAACCAAATGTACATCATGATTACACACTTGCATCACATAATTCATACCAAAATCATATTCATATACACAACCAAAACCAAGCCCAAAACACATGGCTAAATATATACATTACCAAACATAATCAAAGTACTTCTAGCCTATACATGCCATACTTAAATATTCACATTGTCAAAAGGTACCAAAATAAGATTCGGTAGTGAGGTGACGATCCTCAACGATTCCTGAGCTCCCGATAGTTACGATATCTATAAAACAATGCAAACACATACAAAATAAGCTTTCAAAAGCTTAGTAAGCCATATACAAATAAACTTATTAACTTAAGCATATAAACATCATAAAATACATATACTTCAAGGCCAAGATACTAACATATACCACATAGTTCACATACAATTCACATATTTCCATTCTATATGTTTATATAACATATTTTCTCATAATTATATCATATGTTTAAAAAGGTACATGTACTTATCTTTCATTCTCAACATAGTGTACAATTCAAACGTACCTGAATCGGATACACATTTTATATAATCATTCGTATCTCGGAATGCCCGTTGAACCGTTCGGAATCATAAGAATACGTGGATACTCAGAAAACTCATACAATGCCAACGTCCCAGATGTGGTCTTACATGTAATTAAATATCAGTGCCACTGTCCCAGACAGGGTGTAACACCCCTAACCCGTATCCGTTGCCAGAACAGGGTTTCGGAGCATTACTACCATTTGCAGATTACTTAAAAAAAATTTAAATGCTTACCGATTCAATGCATCATGTAAATAAATATATTACCATTCAATCAACAGATTAGTACTTGTATAAGTATCAAACAGTAATATTGTTAGTGTACTTGCACATATCTCATATAAATTCAACATTGATATAACTATTTTCTCGACATATCGTACTTGAGTTCAATAATAGTCTAAACTTACATAATTTTCTTGTATCAACATATCAAAGATAATCATATATGTACATGTCATGAAACATATTATGCTCTTACCGTTTCTTCATAAGCATATATGATTTATTTCATTATATTAATATTTCATACCCCATCATTTCCATATATTTTATGTATATTTATTCCGATAATAGCTTATATCAAACCTAACATAATTTATATTCCACGTACTCATACTTATTTCGTTTATCTATCTTCATAATTATTTCATACAACTATTTTGTACATATATATTTCCATATGACCAGTTCTTGTAAACATTACACACAACCATTTCATATAACCATTCGTCATCTGATACATATTACCTGGATATCAATTGTTCAACAGATGTCATAGCATCTCCCATCCACGGTCTTATTCATCTTTGACATGATGCCATAGTATCTTTCAACTATGGTCTTACTCATTTTCTGTCATGTTGCCATGATATCTTTCAACCATGGTCTTGTTCATTTCATATCACGTTGCCATGGTATCTTTCAATCATGGTCTTACACATTTCATATCAGTTGCCATGGTATCTTTCAACCATGGTCTTACACATTTCATATCGAGTTGCCATGGTATCTTTCAACCATGGTCTTTCACGTTTCATATCAGGTTGCCATGGTATCTTTCAACCATGGTCTTACACGCTTCATATCGAGAGCACACTCCCGCGAACCTCATCCTTACAGTGGGATTACGGTCAGGCTAAATCCTGTAATATAAACTCATAGAGTATTGTCGGGATTACCACCCGTGCTAAATCCTCAAACGACAATTACTCTAATGAGCTTGGATCTGAATTACCACCCGAGGCTAAATTCGGACCCTAATTCGGATTACCCGTCCGAGCTAAATCCATTTTCCACATATTCTTCGGAGGGCTATATCGATAGGATCACCCGTCCGGCTAGATCCTTTTACCGTCAATTCCTTTTCGAGAGATCCATCGAATTTTTCCTTTTCATTCAACCGAGATTTATTTTCAATTTATTTCGAGTATTATCAATACTTCATCAAATATCATGAATTGAATATTCAAATCATATTTTCATCACATAACCACATATTTCAAGTATTTAAAATACAATTCAAGTTACACAAACTTACCTCATTGCTTGTTTGTGTTTATAATTTCATTAATCCGATATCTTTTCTTTTTCACGATCGAGTCTCATATTTGAGTCGTTCGGATCTTTATAAATAAATTTGATCATCATTTTCATTCATTTCATATACTAATGCATTTAATTAATGCTTTAGGCAAAATTTACCATTTTGCCCCTAAACTCTTAATTAATGACGATTTCATCCTTAGGGTCGGAAAATAAAATTCTTGCAATTTAATCCTTATTTCCAGCTATTATTCTTATATATATTGATAACAGTCCATGAATTCTATAAAATATCAGAATTTTCTATAATTTCAACACTTTTCAATTTATTCTTTCAACACTTTTCAATTTAATCCCTAAAACATGTTTTCCCCCGATCTTAAACTAAATTAATAATTTCATTCAATTTTGTAATTTAAATAATAAAATAATCCATTTCATGCAATTTGATCTTTTTTTATATTTTTACAAAATTGCCCATAAAATTTTTCTTTTATTCAATTTAGTCCTTGAGCCTAGAATATGCAAATTAGCCATGCTAGATGAATATTCATACATATTTTTCCTCCTCCTCCTCTCCATTCCACATCCTTAATGTAGATAATACACTTGTAAGTAACATTATCCATAATTTTTATTATTTACTTTTATGAATATTCAAGCTGTCTATCTGCATCATGGTCACTAAATTATTTATATCTGGAGCTATAGAACTCAAAATTAAGATCCGAAAATTTTCCCTGAAACTAGACTCATATATCTTCTTACCATAAAATTTTCAGAATTTTTAGTTTATCCAATAAGTACAGTTTATTCTTTAAAATTACCCCTGTTCTGCTGTCTAACAGTTCTGACCCTTCTTCACTAAAAATTAATTATCTCCTTGTACAGAATTCAAATGATGTTCCCGTTTGTTTATATTGAAAATAGACTCATTCAGGATTATAAAAATATAAATTTAAACCCCTAATTATTTTTATCCAAATTTTTATGATTTTACAAAGTCAGAACAGGGGAACCCGAAATCATTCTGACCTTGTCTCACAAAATTCATCATATCTCATGATTTACAATTCCATTGCTTACATAATTTCTTCTATAAGAAACTAGACTTAATAAGCTTTAATTTCATATTTTATTCATCCTATAATTAGATTTATACAATTTTTGATGATTTTTCAAAGTTAGACTACTGCTGCTGTCCAAAACTATTTTAGTACAAAATATTAATTACCATGTTATAACACCCTTATTTTCTTTTTCTACACCATTTCTCATCACTTTCTCTTATTTTCTCTTCACTAACATATCATGAACATAGGACCTTATGTAAGAAAACTCTACTATAACATTATTTCCATGCTTTGTCAATAATAACAAACTTAAAAACATATTGAAATCTTGATATACTTACCTTGTTCTATTGATACTAATCTTTAACTTGATTTTCTCTCTCCTCCAGCTTCTATTTCTTGAATCCAACTTGATATTCTAACTCCCCATGGTCTCCTTAACATTTTTCTCTCTTGGTAGCTATGGAAATTCATTTGATTTTTGGGTGAAAATGGTGAATTTTTGGTAAAAGGACTAAATTGTAAAGAAAGCAAAACTTTCTTTCTTCCTCTCTTTCTCTCACGTTAGTGCATGGGAAATATGGATGAGAATTTCTCATCTTTCTTTCTTTATATACTAATAAAATAATAATAAAATAATAAAATATCTTATTAAAATATTAATAAAATAATATTTATCTAATTAAATAATTATAAAATATCAAAATATCTCTAGCATCATTATTACTTTCTAGATTTCTCTCTCTTCCAATTGACCATTTTGCCCTTCATTATCTTTTAAAATTCCATCCTTAAGTCATCATTTAATTTGGTAAAATTGTAATTTAGTCCCTCATAATTTCTTCATCTATTCAATTTGGTCCTAATTCATCCATTTTCCTTAGTTTCTAGATTATTCCACTCTTAAAATATTTACTCTATTGGTCCTTCAAATTTTTCATATTTACACTTTAACCCCTCAAATTTTGAGTATTTACTCTTGTGCAACAAAACTTTTCTCACTTTTACAATTTAGTCCTTTCTTGAATTAATATATCATAATATACTTCTCAATATTGACATATCTCAAAATTTCCTCTTTTTTTTTTTCACTTTATTTCCTTATTTTACTATATCAAGGATAATATCTTACTGTAAATATTTTCAGGGTATTACACAGGGTCTTACACGAAATCAAGTACGATGCCAACGTCCCAAACGTGGTCTTACACGTAAATCATATTTCGATGCCAATGTCCCAGACGTGGTCTTACACCATAGCTTATATCAGATCCTACGTCATGACATATGTATCCTAACTATTCCTAAGGTTCGTACGGGGCTATTCGGACGTCAAAACTGTGTCGATATTTTCTCGGATATCTCATATTCAATTCAATAAGCCATTCATCATTGTTCAATAGCATTTAAAAATAATTAAACCATTACAAACACATTTATTTGTATATAGACTTACCTCGTATGGATTCAGATAGACGGACTCTCTACTGGACGACTTTTGACTTTCCCCCGATCTAATTCTGTTTTCTTTAGTTCTTGATCTATATAAATTCAAATTTAACTCTCTTATTCACCAAATCATTTAAATCAATCCACAAACACACATTTAGGACATTTTACAAATTAGCACTCACATTTTCATAATTTTGCATTTTAGTCCCTAATCACAAAAATAAAAAATATACAAAATTTCCATATACTCATGTTAGGTCGAATTCTCATATTATTCATTTAAGCCCACATGTTTTATTTATTTCATATTTTAGTCTCTCAATTTACAAATCTTACAATTTAGCCCATTTTACTCAAATTCATCAAAAATTCAAAGACAATAAATGTTAACCCAAAACATATCTTTCATAACCCAAAACATATCTTTCATTTACTATCATCAAACTTCACAAAGCTCACATTATCAACAATGGTATAACTCCAAATCATCAACAATTTCAAAAATTCAAACATGGGCTTCATAGAACAGTAAGTAACGATCACAAAAACGTAGAAATTATCAAAAATCGATCAAAACACATACCTTAATCTTCAAACTTCCTAGCCGAACCCTAAATATTTTTCTTTCTTATTTCTTTGATTTTCGGTGCAAAATGGATGATAATGGCCTTTATTTTCATGTTGGTTTAATTAAAATAACTTAAATTACTAAATACCAATTTTGCCCTTGATTTATAACATATAAAACATTAATACACATGGCCATAAATGTCCACTTACCATAAAAATGGTCCAATTGCATCATAAAAACCTCACAATTATAAAGAAATAACAAATAGGCACTTTAACAATTAGAATGCCACTTTTAAAATTTACGCGATTAGGTCCTTTTATCAAATTGAGCACACAAAAAATTTAATTCTTATACGAAATTTTCACACATGCCAATTCACATATTTTAAACATAGAAAATAATATTAAAATATTTTTTTCTGACTCAAATTTTTAATCCCGAAAGCACTATTTCAACTAGGGTCTAAACCGGACTGCTACAATGTTTGTGTTTTTTGTTCAGATATTCTGAATAATGGAAAAATTTTGGAAGACATTAATAAAACCCACCTGGTATTGATTCCCAAGACAGCTAATCCTATCAATCTAAAGAATTTTCGTCCTATTAGTCTATGCACAATTATTTATAAGATTATTACAAAAGCTATTGCTAATCAACTTCAAAAGGCTTTACATGAGTGCATTAATGATTCACAGAGTGCTTTTGTCCCAGACTCATTACCAACAATGTGCTTCTGGCATATGACGTCCTTCATTCGTTTAAGAATAAAAGATATGGGAAAAGGTTTCATGACTTTAAAACTCAATATGAGTAAAGCCTACGATAAAGTGGAGTGGCCTTTCATTAAAAAATGATGTCAAAAATGGGTTTTGATGAACAGTTTATTGATTTTATTATCTGGTTGTGTGAATTCTGTCTAATATTCCATTTTGCTTAATGTGGAGGAAGGATCAAGTTTTAAGCATTGCGCCAAAGGGATCCCTTAAGCCCCTATCTTTTTCTGTTTTGTGCTAATCGGCTTTCTGCGTTAATGAGGTTAGCAAGTCAAGAAAAGAAAATGAAAGGGGTTAAAGTTTGCAGGTCCACACCACGTATAACTCACCTCATGTTCGCAAACGATTGTATACCGTTCGAAGAGGTATCGAATCAGGGGATTAATATGTTGAAAGGTATTCTTGTGGAGTATGAGGCTTGTTCGGGACAATGTGTTTATTATAAAAAATCCACAATTTTTTTCAATACAAAAGTGAAGGATCACGACAAGAATCGGGTGTTTCAAGCTCTTAATGTTCACTGTTTGACCGATTCGAAGAAATATCTGGGGCTTCCAAATAAGGTGGGCCGTAGGAAGAAATTGGCTTTCCAAAATTTAAAAGACCGTTTGCAGCAGAAAATCAATAATTGGAGTATTAGGCATATTTCACAAGGAGGTCGAGAGGTCTTTATTAAGACTGGTCTACAAGTTATTCCCACTTATACGATGGCTTGTTTCCTTTTACCAAAATCTTTTTTTTTTTTTTGTGGAGTTGGAAAATATAATGGGCTCATTTTGGTGGAGGAATAATTATGAAAAGCGAGGGATGCATTGGAGTGATTAGAAGTAATTATGCGCATTTAAGGAAGAAGGTGGTATGGATTTTCGTCATTTTAGTTCTTTTAATATTGCTTTATTGGCCAAACAAGGTTGACATTTGTTACGTAACCCTAATTTGTTACTAGCAAATAAAATATTTTAAAGACTCTGATTTCTTAAACTCTAGTATGGGAAATTTACCTTTTTTTACCTGGCAAAGCATCTGGGTCAGAAAAGGCATCCTTTTGAAGTGTCTGGGCTGGCGGATCGAGGATGGTCAGAAAGTCTCCATCTGGAACGATGTTTGGATTTCTGGAAATGAGGAGGTCAGAATTCAAAATGTGAATAATAATTAGAGTCTCATAAAAGTTGTAGATTTGATTGATGAAAATTCTAAACTTTGGAAGGTTGATTTGGTCCGTAGTACCTTTGACGAACATGTTGCAAAAAGGATTCTATGTATTCCTCTTCCTTTGTTTGAGCATGAAGACTCTCTTGTATGGTGGGGCGAGTTGTCCGGGGAGTACTCGGTTCGAAGTGGTCATAAATTTCTTTTATAAGATGGACAGAATCAATCACATACATATTACAAACAATTTTACAAGAAACTATAGAAAATGGACCTACCTCCTAAAATCAAAATTACAGTTTGAAAATTTTTCTGTAATTATCTGTCTAGTTTTAATAATCTACATTATCGCAGAATATTGGCTTCCCCTATTTGTCGTAAGTGTCAAACAAGAATGGAAACAAGGGAACATCTTTTTCGGGAATGCCCTTTTACAAAGGATACATAGGAGCAATTACATATGGCCTAGTCTATTTCAGATGAAAACTCAAATTTTAGGGATTGGTTGAAAAATACCTTTGAGTCCAGATCCATGGCAATGTGTTGAATGACAGCATGTGCTTTATGGGCGATATGGATGTCTCGGAACAGATTTATACATGAGGGGGAAAACCAATCAGGGGCTCAAATTGCTGTTTTTATGAAAAACTATTTAAAGGAGCTTGTTGGTATAAAAAGCTCTAAACCTGAAAGAAGGATCTGTGTGGACAAGTGGTCGGCTCCAGTGGGATCAATGTTGAAAATGAATTTCGACGCCGCTTTCAACAACTACAACAAAGAGTCGTGCTATGGGTTAGTGATTCGTAACAGTAAAGTAGAGGTCATTTGTTCCAAAACAGAAACGAACTCGAACATACTGTCCATTTTTACAGCAGAAGCAATGGCGTGTTTCCAGACACTGAAGCTTGGGTTACAACTTGGGTTGAGGGAGGTGGAGGTTGAATGGGACTCTCGGTCAGTTATTCGGAAGCTGTAAGAGGATAAAGAGGATAGATCTGAGATTTCTGTGTATATCAAATATGCTCTGAACCTTAGTCTTAGATTTAATCTCTGTGTCTTTCTTTTTACAAACAGAGAGGCTAATACGGTAGCCCATTGTCTAGCACAAGAAGGTCTTAAGAAAAGAGAGACTACTTACCTATCGAATCTGGTCCCTTCCGGCGCTGTGGAGGCGGTGGCTGAAGACAGGAGGTGGACGGAGGAAGGGAGAGAGTCTAAGGGAAGAGGGAATGAAGTGGTTGAAGATAATGGTTTTTGAATTTGATTAAGGACCAGTTCTGCATTGCTTTTCAAAAGCACTTCTGGCTCCAAAAGCACTTCTAGAAGAAAAGCTGTGCAGAACAAGCTGAATTTGGTTGAATTTTTTAGCTTTTCAGAAGTGTTTTTGAAAAGCACTTCTGAAAAGGGGAAACTAAAATATTTAGCTTTTCCTCTCCCAAAAGCACTTTTAGTACTTAATTACTTTTTCACCCCTCCAATAATATAGTACTTCCTTTTTTTTTCTTGGTACTTAATTACAAATGTGTTAAAATTATTAATTAATTTTTTTTAAAAATACTAATAACAAATATTTAATAGTATATTTAAATATTTAAAATATAGTTTATATATTCTATTTAAATTTTATAAATAATTAATATCTATTGCTTAAAAATATTTAAAATTTATATTTTATATATTAAAATATTAACAAGAAGTTATAATAATTTTTTTATATTCTTACTAAAATATAATAATATTAACTAATTTAAATATTTTTTAAATGCATATTTGTTACTTGATAATAACATGTCTAAAATAGACATTTTATTTCTCAAAAGTATTTTTTGACAGCAATGTTAAACACTTAAATTTTAAATCAAACTTTTTAAAAATACTTTCCTACAATACTTTTAAAAAGTACTTTTTAAAGGTATTATCAAACTAACCCTAAACTAAGAGTATTCAATAGAGACCTTTCCAAAGTGCATCTGCTTTGTTTTGTTTTCCCAAACGATTTTGCTGTTTTCTATATGGGGATTCTGATAATGGCGTACAGCTGGAGAGTGAAGTCTCTAGAGCTCCCCTTTTTGACATTTGCTGAATCTCGTTTCGGGCCATCGGGCCATGTTTTGTTTTAGCTTTTGGTTTATTTTTGTTGGGCTTTTGTTTGTTTTGGTTTTTCCTTTAGCCTGTTCTTGTTTCAGGGTGTTTTTAAGTCTCTTGTTTTTATGGTTTGCTTTGTTTTGGCCTCTTGAATTGAAATCCAGTGATTATTTTTTCAAAAAACAAAAAATAGTAATTATGTCAACCTGGTCATTAACTTTGGCATTATATCTTGATCCAAATCTAACATAAAGTTTATGTAGAACACGTAAATGCATGCCGATATCTAATGTATTAGAAAGAGAATTAACCTTCCTCAGATTTATTAACATTATCTTTACACATCTGAACCGTCCAATTTGATGCACAAATTTTAAATATGCTCAAATGATGAGAAAGTTGACAAAAAGCCTAATTTTAACAGTTAATTTTTCCATCTTTGCCACTAACCCTATGACTCAATGACATAGCTACAACATAACGTAACTAATGAAAACATTACTTTCTAGCGAAAACAAACTCATTATGGTGAGAAGATATGGAAGTTCATTGAGACAACTACAGTACCAGAGATATGCTGCCACAAGTAGAGATTTTACAGAGCAGTGAGAATATAACCTCCCTTCCTATATACATCCAACACCAAATAGAACCAAATTTAAAACCCACTTAGGGGTCAGCTCAAACAGTTTAAAAGAATACATTTTTTTATACCTGAAATTGGGGCTAGGAAGTCTAAGATCGTCTTAATGCATCTTTCTTGCCATTACCCTACTTGATATACTGAGACATCCACTTAAAGCCGTCCCCATATCCCATTTTGCGGACTATGCTGCACATAAATACCTCTAGCGGACGGACATTCGAGTCTGCTAGGTTTACCGTCCCCTTGCCTGTGGTAAAGTTTGTGAGGCCAAGATGGTAACGTAATTCATCCTCCGAGGCAGCGTATGGTATATCGATCTTGTTTCCTAGGATAAGAAACGGGACATTGGCAAGGGCCTCGTCTGAAAGCAGCGCATCGAGTTCCTTCTTCGATTCTGCAAACCTCTCTTTATCATAGGCATCTACAAGGTAAACCACAGCATCCACCTGGAACCCATAAAACATACAGTTCAAAGTATTCACTTGAGACCAGGCAACCATTGGTTCTAACAAGAAACCGATGGGAACAAAAGCAGCAAAAAGAACAATCGAAATAAGAGTAAGGCAACATAATTGCAACCGCAGCATGATGTAGACAATGTCATCTAAACCCAGTCTCATCCTAAATTGTACGTCGCTTGGAAGTAATGAAGTGTAAAAACGGCACATTCGTACAGGCAACTTCTTTGTTACAACCTTAACAAACACCCAAGGATCCAAGCACCCAAGGAATCTCTTCTTTCTTTTTTATGATTTTTGTTTTATATGCTTTTGAAATATCTTCATAAAAATCAACCAACAGCAAGCTATAAGGTTGCAGAAAGCTACAGCTGACAGATAATACTGGGCCAATGGTCACCTTTCCAAGACAACTAGAGAAACAAATCAATCTGCTAAAGCATTACATTAGGCATTTTCGTAAGGTGATCAAAACACCAGCCTCACTGAAAATTAATGACCATGAAACAATTTGAAAATTAGCATATAACAATTGACCATCGGTAAAAAAAAATTCCATCAAGAAAGTGCGAAAAGATAGCTGAGGCATGAAAAAGTCAGAGAGACGTACGAACATAAAGAAAATTCTGTTCACAAAACTAATAAAACCCTTCCAAACTGAGATTGTAAAACCACTGAATGAATTAAAAGAAAAACAGATTTCACTGAATGCAGAGAATTATTAAAACTAATAAACATTGAAACCTAAAATCAAGGAAATGTTAATGAAAAAATAGGCATGAATTTCAGCTTTAGGGTTACCTTAGCATAGTAATCTGTCCAGACTCGGCGAGCAATTTGATGGCCACCCAAGTCAAAAGCTTTAAACTTAATTTTCCCAATACTAAGTTCCTCAGATGTGGGATACTGAGTTGGCTGATGTTGAACCAATCTCTGGAAACAGTAAAAACAATTATCAACATCGTTAATTACCTCAAAATTTCGTCATTTTTCTAAATGATAAAGCATTTAAAAGGCTTTTAATATCTTCCAAAAAAACCCAGAACTCTGAAGTAGATGATACAGGAATCGGAGTTGATTCGGAGATCCAAAATTATACTTTCAATTTAGGGGTTTTTGAGGATTAAAAAAAAAAAACAGACTTCAATATATAAGGCTAAGTAACAAAAAGGAAAAAAAACGAACCTCGTCTTTCAACATGTGAAGCAGTGTGGTTTTACCGGCATTATCGAGGCCGAGAAACAAGATCTTAGCCTCTTTCTGCCATAGACCGAGGGAAGCAAGAACGCCGTAGAACCAATCCACGAGAAACATCGTTTCAACCTCCGGGTCGGATTTCGGGTCTCCGGAAAATCAAACGGATCGAGATAGAAAACTGCGACGATCTGAGAGTGGAGGACGGTGAGATATCGTTGCAATTCAAGGCATCATCCACTTCATATCATACAAGAAAAGGATCAATTTTTTACCCCAAAATCAAGAAAACGAGAGGGAGGCACTGGGAGGGCTAATATTGGAAAAAAAAATAAAAAAAGGAACAATAACTCTTGTCGTTATTCTAAAATCTGGGGCAAATCTGGAATTTCGACCTATATCCCGGTTTTTTCTGTGGGCTAGCTTGGCTCACTTTCTTTTGTGCAAGCGACGTCGTTTGTCCGGAAAACCATAAAAATTTCAAGGGTTAAATCTACCATATCCCTAAACTATGACCCATATTATCAATTGATCCCAAAATTTCAAAATGTTCTAATTGACTCCTTAATATATCAGTATCGTATTAATCAAGTGATTCCGTCGGTCTAGTTCTCAACTTTTGTTATAAATATTGGCTTGAATCAGACAATGAGTGTATTTAGAATGCATTGCTTAAGTTTAAAATACATGTACACTTATCATGTAGATAACTTGGATCTAGCATATTAAAAATAAACCTAATTTTAATGAAACTTTCTTTTATTAACATATTAGCTACAGTTTGTCTATGCAATTAGTGTATATGTGTTTAAAGTTTGTTTCACATCTTTTGCATATATTTCACATTATATCTGAGCTAGAATTTAAAGTCAAAATTGACAACTTGATTAGAGAAAATTTTGATTGATTTGATATTGACTCAATTAAAATATTTTAAAATTTAAGGATTAATTTAAAATTTTAGGCTATGGAGTGGGGACATCTAATGAAATTAGCCCCAAACTCTCTATAAGTGGTCAAACCCAAGTGGCGTGTCATTGAATTGAAATGGGTGGAAATTTTCTAGTTTGATTACTCAGTCGATTGACTCAGTGCGGCCAGGGGAGGTGGCCCCAACCTTGCCCTAAAAAAAAAAAATGATAAAATTATAAATTTAATTAACATAAAGGCTAAAATTTTATTTATTTTTTAATTTATAATTCAATTCAGACGTAAGTCTTTCCTAACTGCCAACCATATTAGCCCAAATTATGACATTTACCAACAAACTTATGCATCTTTATATATTTCTCTGTGTTATAAGTGATTTATCTAATTAATATTTAATTAAATATTTAAATATTATATTTTAAGTACAATAATTAATATAAAATAATATTTCTTATTTGAAATATTAATTATAATTAAAATATATTAATTTGTCAATTCAAATTAATATTATAATAGAAATTTTTTAAATAATAATTAAAAATATTTTTAATATATTCAACATATAATATAGTTTTACTTTATGTAATTGATAAAAAGTAATATTATTCAAAATAAAAATCAATTAACTTAATTAACTTTAATTGTAACACCCTTTACTCGAAGTGAGCCGATTTCCTCACTAGTAAGGGATGTCACATTAATACACTAAGCTACCTCTATCATAAATTTTAAAACTTTGTTTTAATATAATTGGACTCCTTTGTTGTCATTTAAGTCATTTCTAGGTTTTCATTAAAGTTTGGTTACAATCGGGAGCCAATCGAGGCTTATTTGGGTCAAAACAGGGTAAACAGGGTCAATGTTGCAACATTGAAAATTGGGTGTTGCAACACCGAACTGATGTCGCGACACTAACGTCCTGATGTCATGACACCGAGGACAGTTTACCCTTATGACTTCAATGTTGCGACACCGAATACAGATTACTCTTATTGACTCTAATGTCGCAACACTAAAGGTTAGATGTCGCGACACCAAAGATAGAATGCCCAAAACTTGTCTGAAATGTTTAAAACCAAATCTTCACTACCATCAACCATTCCCAAATCATTTCATAAACATTATAAAACATAATACTTCATCAAAACATCACATAATTCAACTTAATACTCAATCGAACAAGACCAAGTTTGAAAATTCTATAACGACTCGATAGTCAGTGGTGATGAAAAGTGTAGTTTTAGGACTTCGTTTTTGTAAATCGGACCAGTAAATATTTTTATTAAATATTTACGGAGTTACATATGAGGCGAATTAAATTTTGGATAAGTAAACTTCATGAAATTAAGAGTTATTAAAGTGTGAGGACTAAATCACGAAAGGGTTAAAAGTCGAAGTATAGATTAAATTAAATAAAGGGACTAAGGTAGCAATTATACCATTAATTAAATGGTTGGGTGATGGCCAGTCATGGTTTTAATGATATATGCATGTGTATATTACATGTATATGTTATATTTATAAGTTAACTAAAATAATAATAGATGCTAAAATTAAGTGATCCAAATCCTTATTTAAATAAAATACAGTGGTAAAATAAAATAAAAGTAAAATCTATATAGAACTACACTTCTTTTATTTTATTTTTTAAACTCCATCTATTTTATATTGATTAGAATAAGGTGTTTTAAACCTTATTACACTCCTATTAGAATATGGCTTTACAAATCCTATAAATAGACATAGCCTATTTCTCTTGTATTATTTCGAATTCGACATAGTGAAATTTTTTCTCCTCTGCCCATGATTTTTTCCCGAAAGGGTTTCCACGTAAAATCTGTATGTTCTTTATTTTTATTTCTCTTTTCTTTGCGATATATTTTCATTACAAATGTTTTATTTTTTTCAAATTAGTATCAGAGCTTCTTGGTTTTTCATTTCGATCACGGTAATGGCGTCTTTGAAGTATGAAATTTCGCTGTTGGATTGCAACACTAGATTCACATTGTAGCAGATAAATATGCAAGCAGTTCTTACACAGATGGACTTAGAGGAAGCCCTGCTAGGGGTAGATAAGATGCCTTTGACATTGACAGAGAAAGAGAAGAAGCACAAGGATCGAAAGGCGTTAACACAGTTACATCTGTATTTGTCCAACGAAATTTTGTAGGATGTGATGAAGGAGAAGACCGCTGCTGCATTATGGAAGAGGTTGAAACAAATATGTATGTCGAAAACTTTAACCAGCAAGCTGCATATGAAGCAGTGTCTTTGTGCTCATCGTTTGAATGAAAGTGAATCTGTGCACGAATACTTAACAGTGTTTAAAGAAATTCTCTCAAACTTGGAGGTCATGAAGGTTTAGTATGATAAGGAAGTTCTAGGGTTGATTCTACTTTGCTCGTTGCCTCCGTCTTATTTAACTTTTAGATACACGATTTTATATAACCGCGAGTCTCTCATAGTTGATGAGGTTTATGATTCTTTGACCTTGTATGATAAAATGAAGCATCTTGTGGTTAAAACCGACTCTTAGGGTGAGGGTCTCATTATTCGTGAGAGACAAGATCGGAATGTTGATGATAATCGTGGAAGGGCACAGAAATGGAATCCTCGTAATAAATCTAAGGGTAGATCGAAGTCTTCAAATAGAGGTAAAATTTGAAACATCTGCAAGAAGAAAGGGCACATTAAATCTGAGTGCTATAAGCTACTTAATAAGATCAAAAGGGAGGCTGCGAATCAAAAGGGAAAACAACCAAAAAATTTTGGAGAAGTTGATGTTGTAGAAGACTACAACGATAGTGAACTTCTAGTCACTTCTATCAACAATTCTAAAATGAGTGAGGACTGAATCCTTAATTCGGGCTGCACCTTCCACATGAGTCTCAATTGGGATTGTTTTACAACTTACGAAACAGTGTCTGAAGGTGTTGTTTTGATGGGAAATAATGCTTCATGTAAAATTGCAGGTGTTGGAACGATTAAAGTTAAGATTTTTGACGGAGTTGTCAAAACACTTAGTGATCTGCGGCATGTTCCAAAATTGAAGAGAAATTTAATTTTGTTGAGTACTCTTGATTCAAAAGGGTACAGATACAAAGTTGAAAGTGGGGTTTTGAAGATTTTCAAAGGTTCCCTCGTTGTGATGAAAGAGCAGAGAAAGACTACCAAGTTATATGTTTTGTAGGGTTCTACTGTTACTGGTGATGTAGCTGTCACTTCCTCTTACTTTTTAGATGATGATATTACTAAAATTTGGCATATGTTCCTAGGGCATATGATTGAGAATGACATGACAGAATTGAGCAAAAGAGGACTTCTTGATGGGCAAGGAATTTGCAAACTGAAGTTCTATGAGTATTATGTTTTTGGGAAGCAAAAGAGAGTTTGATTCACCAGAGGAATCCATAACACAAAGGGAACATTGGAGTATATTCATTCTGATTTGTGAGGGCCATGTAGAGTACCTTCTAGAGGTGGAGCTAATTATATGCTAACTTTTATTGATGATTTTTCCAGAAAAGTTTAGACGTTCATCCTGAAGCAGAAAAATGATGTGTTTTTTGCATTTAAGTCTTGGAAAATTATGATTGAAAAACAGACTGGAAAACAAATAAAATACCTCCGCACAGACAATGGCTTAGAGTTCTGTTCTGATGAGTTTAATAGGCTGTGCAAGTTAAAAGGGATCATGAGACACTTGACAGTTCGCCATACTCCACAGCAAAATGGCTTTGCAGAACGAATAAACAGAATGATCATAGAGAAGGTTTGATGTATGTTGTCAAATGCCAACTTACCAAAGTCGTTTTGGGCAGAAGCAGCCTCTACTGCATATTTTTTGATCATCCAATCTCCATCCATTACCATTGAGAAAAATACTCCACAAGAGGTATGGTCTGGTAATCTTGCTAATTATTCTAATTTAAATATCTTTGGGTGTCCTGCGTATGCTCATGTTGATAATGGAAAATTGGAACTGAGATCCATTAAATTTGTTTTTCTTGGTTATAAAGCTGGTGTAAAAGGGTATAAGTTATGGTGTCTTGAAAATAGAAAAGTTTTGATTAGTAGAGATGTTGTTTTTTTATGAAACTGCTATGCTACCTAACTTATCTCTTAAAGACTCTTCCAATTAAGAAAATCAAAAGCAGGTGGAACATCAGATTAATACAGAGTCGACTCCTCAACCCAATACAAAAATTGAGAATAGAGTTGCTTCTTCACCACAATACTCTATTGCCAAAAACAAAACTAGAAGATAAATTAAATCTCCAAAGAAGTATGCCGAGGCTGATCTAGTGGCGTATGCTTTAAATGTGGCTGAAGATATAGATGCAAACCAAGAGCCATCTAATTATTCTGAGGTGGTTAACTGTGAAGACTTAGAAAAGTGGATGTTTGCTATGCAAGAGGAGATAGAATCACTCTACAAAAATAGAACATGAGATCTTGTGAAACTTCTTAAAGGTAAAAAGGCTTTCATTGTAAATGGGTGTTTAAAGAGAAAGAAGGGACTCTAGGAGTTGAAGAACCCAGATATAAAGCAAGGCTTGTTGCAAAGAGTTACAGTTAAATTCTAGGAGTGGACTTCACAGATGTGTTCTCCCTAGTTGTGAAGCATAGTTTGATTCGAGATTTGCTTGGTATTGTGGCCATGCATGATTTGGAGCTTGAGCAGTTAGATGTAAAAACTGTATTTTTGCATAGAGAACTTGAGGAGGATATTTATATACAATAACCAGAGGGTTTTACAGTCTCAGAAAAAGAGGACTATGTTTGCTTGCTGAAAAAGTCCCTTTACGGTTTGAAATAGTCACCAAGATAGTGGTACAAAGGGTTTGATTCCTTTATAACTTCTCATGATTTCAAAAGAAGTAGTTTTTACAGTTGTGTTTACTTTAAGAAAAACATTGATGGTTCTTTTATGTATCTACTTCTTTATGTTGATGACATGTTGATAGCAGCAAAAGATAAAGAAGAGATAAGAAAAGTCAAAGCCCAACTAAGTAAAGAATTTGAGATGAAAGATTTGGGACCAGCAAAGAAGATACTTGTATGAAGATTCTTAGATATAGAAAAGCAAGTAAATTGTACCTAAGTCAGAAGGGGTACATTGAGAAAACTTTTTGCAGGTTCAATATGCAGAGTGCTAAGCCTGATAGTACTCCTTTAGCAGCCCATTTCAGACTTTCATCGGCTTTGTCTCCACAATCAGATGATGAGATTGAGTACATGTCACATGTTCCATACTCTAGTGCAGTGGGATCTCTTATGTATGCTATGGTTTGTTCACGTCTAGATTTATCATATGCAGTCAGTACAGTTAGCAGATACATGATGAATCCCGGTAAAGAATATTGGAAAATAGTTCAGTGGATTTTAAGATACTTACGAGGTACTACTGATGTTTTCTTACGGTTTGGAAGAACTAGAGATGGAGTCATTGGGTATGTTGATGTTGATTTTGCTGGAGACCTTAATAGAAGAAGATCTCTCACAGGTTATGTCTTTACAATTGGAGGTTGTGCAATCAGTTGAAAAACCACTTTGCAAACTACAATCGCTTTTTTACCACTGAAGCTGGTATATGGCGATTATTGGGGTTTGTAAAGAAGCTATTTGATTGAAGAGACTCTTTAGTGAACTCAATGAAGACCTTCAAATCAATACAGTATTTTGTGATAGTCAGAGTGCAATCTTCCTTACAAAAGATCAAAAGTTGGAAAGCCACTTTACAAACTACAATCGCTTTGTCTACCACTGAAGCTGGTACATGGCGATTACTGAGGCTTGTAAAGAAGCTATTTGGTTGAAGGGACTCTTTAGTAAACTCAATGAAGACCTTCAAATCAGTACAGTATTTTGTGATAGTCAGGGTGCAATCTTCCTTACAAAAGATCAAATGTTTCATGAGAGAACAAAACACATTGATGTTCGATATCATTTTTTTCGTGATATTTTTGCTTGTGGTGATATTGTTGTGAGCAAAATTAGTACTCATAAAAATCCTGCAGATATGATGACTAAGTCACTTCCTATAACCAAGTTTGAGCATTGCATAAGACTTGGTTAGTGTTCATTGTTGAATTTAAACCCTTGGTTAGTGTTCGTTGAGAGTTCACGATGAAAAACTTGTTCATTGAAAATTCGTGTCAGGGTGGAGATTGTTAGAATTAAGTGACCCGAACCTTATTTAAATAAAATACAGTGGTAAAATAAAATAAAAGTAAAATCCATATAGAACTACATTTATTTTATTTTATTTTAGAATAAGGTTTTTTAAACCTTATTAAACTCCATCTACTTTATATTGATTAGAATAAGATGTTTCAACCTTACTACACTCCTATTAGAATATGGCTTTTCAAAGCCTATAAATGGACATAGTTTATTCCTTTTGTATTAATTTGAATTCGACATAGTGAATTTTCTTCTCATCTGCCCGTGGTTTTTTCTCGAAAGAGTTTCCACGTAAAATCTGTGTGTTATTTATTTTTATTTCTCTTTTCTTTGCGATATATTGTCATTATCGACGTTCTATTTTTTCAAAAGATAATGGTAATAAACAACCAAAACCATTTCTTTCTTTTATTTTTACATGCAAAACCGAATTGAGAAAGAAAGAAAGGAAGAAAACACATAGCCATAAGGGTTTTAGGCATTCAAACTTTAATTGGTTAGTCAATTTAGTCTATTTTCTTGTAATTTTTATGTTTTTGGAATCTCAATGCTTAGAACTAGTAGACCCATGTTACAATTTTTAACATTGTTCAAGATTGATGATGTTGCCAATGTTGAGTAGTTAAAGCATTAAGGGTTTATTTGATAGATTTTAAAGTTAGAAGTGAAAAAGGACTAAATAGTAAAATTAGTTGTTGATTTTGAGCAATAGGGACTAAATTGTAAAAAATTTGAAATTGAGGAGTAGAATTAAAAATAGGGAGCTAAATTTAACTTAGAGTGAAATTAGTATAAAAATTTAGAGGTTAAATGTGAAGATTTAATTAGTCTCAGTTTAGGGACTAAATTGAAGATTAAAAAAATGTAGTATAAAATTTGAAATTTAATGAAAATTTAGTTGTGTATTATTGATATACTTTAATTATTTTATTCTGTAGCGAACATCATTCCAAAATCCTCAAGTAAGAAAGGAAACGACAAGGTCGACTTCGAGTAGCTTAGAATATACGGTTTGTGTTTTTATAATCCGAAACAAATTATAAATTATTGCACACTGAATTGTTTGCATATGGTAAGGATTTGAGGTGAACATATTTGTACTTTGGGTTGAATTGAATCAATTGATTATTAGAATGAATTAACTATGAATATTAAGAAATGTAGTGTTTTTATGAATATTGAATGAAATATGTGTATTGAGAAAAGTTGGTTGCTATCAAATTGAATATATGCTTATATGTGAGAATGTACATAAATGAAAATGAGACATTGATTGTTTTGAAAAGTGAAATTAAACCTTATTAACTATTTCAAGCTTGGTAGGATATAGATGGCATGCCATAGGATAGGAAGAGTTTAGAGATTTCTTCGACTTCAAGTTGATAAGGCACTGGGTGCCAATTTGCTTCGGCTTAACCGATAAGACACTGGGTGTCAACTTATTATAGTGTTGAGTGCAATTATTGCTTCGGACTTATCCAATGAGGCATTGGGTGCCAAACTGGTGTGTTGGTTAGATTCATGGATCCATCCAAGTCCGAGTCGTGTTAATAAGGGAAATTAAATGATAAAATTGATGTATTTAATATTGAAATGATAAGGATGAGAAATGTAAAATAAGATGTGAAATGGAATATGAAATGGTGAAATTGGTTGTGAATATTGAATGAATTATGAGAAATGAATTCATAAATTGAACATAGAGATGAATTATGCCATTGCATAAGTTGAATTATCAAATGCCATATGAAATGTTATTGCCATATGCTAGAATTTGTGAAAACTATTGGATGTGGACAAGGAATGAGTAAGTACATAACATTACTTATTTGTATTTTTACATTTTAATCATTTATATCAAGTTTTAAATTTTTGGATTATAGAAATACCACTGAGTTATACTCAGTGTACGGTTTTTTTCCCGTGCGCAAGTTAGGTTCTTATAAGCTTATCGCCAACTCAGCATCCATCAACGATCCTAGACTCAAGTGTGGTGATGTTTTATTTTGTAATGGCATGCACCTAGGAGGTCTTTTGGTTGATGTTATTTTGAGTTCCATGTGTAATGGTATTTATGTGTTCATATCGTTGTGGTTAAATCTATGTTTTGGTATGTTAGTCAAGCTTAATGTTTTGCATGTGTTTTAGTTTTAAGCATGGTAGCCTAAATAGTTAAAACATTAGTTCAATTATGGCAACTTAGTATGAATGAGAGTTTGGATAGTTGATGCCTTACTAATGTGTTTGTAAATATAAAATGTAGTACCAATGAGGTACATTGATTAGGCACTTAAGATGGATGTTTTGACATGTTTTAAGCATGTTTAATTGTGTTTTGAATAGATTAATTTGCTGGTAATTGAGTTGTTTAATGTCCAAGTAAGGATGATTTGGTAAACTTAAGTTTTAAGGTACATTTAGGCACATACGGCCTGTGACATGATCTATCACACGGTCGTGTGACACACACGTCCTGGCCACACGGTTGTGTGTCTTGTTAATTTAAGTGCAGGTTTCACACGGTCTGGCACACGGCCCGCAACACGGCCGTGTAACCCAATTCAGTGAGTTACAAGAGTTGAGACACGGGCTGGGACATGGTCATGTGACCCCTATTTCTAAAATTTTTTGAAAAGTTTCCTCAAAACCTTTTGATTTGTTTCAAATTAGTCCCTATTTATTTTCTAATTATTTTTAGAGTCCCGTAAACTCATATTAAGAACTGTAAGAGTATTTTTATGCTAATTTTAAATGAAGTAGCCTACCTTAACTAGGTGAAGGAGGTCATTCTACTAATATCATCGAATGTAGATAGCTAGAGTATAATCCAATATTTTGATGCTAATACTTGGAATAGTCTTATTAGATATCCAACTTCTAGCTTTCAAGAGAGGATAAATAGTGATCAAAATATAAATACTGGAAGATTATGTTTAGCATTGCATAGCATATCTCATTACTCTACTGTATAAATATGAAAGTATTACATTAGCATGTTCTGCTCTCTGTATAATATGAATGTTAATAGTTAGCTTGCACCTTTGATTATGTTGAAATTAAATGTTCTGATTGTTTAGTAATTCCTGTGACCCTAATCTGACGATGGAGGTGGATGAAGGGTGTTACAAATTTTACAAGAGAGATCAAAATCCATCAAAGTTTCCATTAGAATTTATCCATAGACATAGTTTAAACCTGTAACAGCCCACCAGGCATAGATCATACTAATATGTTGTTGGCGTATAATTGAGTAAGTTAAAGTAGTAATGGAGTGGATTATCAGTTAAAGTGTTGGGTTGGCGTATTGCTTGAATTTATCAGTATGCCCTTGTGAGGGATGCCTTGTTGGAATTCTCCATTTGGCGAACTCTAAGAGTTGGCAAACTATTTTTATGAGACGATCTGCAAACCCCAGATGTTCGTGGAGTGATAAGATTGCTTTTTGTGGAAACATTAGCTTGGCGAGTATCGTTAGAGTTTAGTTGAGATCTAGTTGGAATTGAAATAGAGTATTGTAGATGACAACTTGATATTTTTAGGTAGCCAAATGACCTATTTAGTTGGTTGCTTAAGTGTACAAGCAATGTTTTACCACTCTGATTAATGGTAGTAGTTGTGTTTGATAAAAAGATTAGACTTCAAATCTTATTAATCAAGTTTAGCCTCAGTTTTCAAGGGTGATAATAGGATGTCTGACCTTCCCACTAAGCTTATTTTTTCATTGTTTGTGCTATATAAAGATGCCTATAGCCAACATGTTTCACCTTTGTTTCTTTGTGGTCTTCCATACATCTCTAAAATTTTTAGTTATCTTCGCTAGAGGTGATGATAAAAGTTTCCAGAAGCTTGTCAAAAGGCCATTGATAAGTACTACTGACTAGTAATTCTTAGGAAACCCTTGGGATGTTGTCGAGAAAATTTACATCTTTGCATTAGTGCATGCATGATCAAATTTTTAATTGATGAATGGTTTGATAATTATGATTGTTTCTTTTTTAGCTCAAGAAGCTAGCGAATGTCTGAGCATTTGAGGTAAAAGACCAATAGAGTAGATTTTATTCTGAAGTTCTTGGTGAGTTCCTTCTTTCTTCCTTTGAGTTATGAAAATTCTATGATATGTAAGCTATGAAAGGTAAGTTGTCCCTATTAAAGATGGATCAATGTGTCTTGCATTAACAATTGTGTAATAAGTTTGTGTTGTGTATGTAAGCATGGCCATGGTCGAGGTAAAAATAACCACCTTGTGTGTGGGCCCAGTGCTAGATTGTTTGTGATATGTAAAAATATGGAAAGAAACTTATTTGTTATGAATCCGGTAAGGCAACTTTATTGCAAACTGGACTGGCAGATCACGACCTGATCTTACGGGAGAATACATGTTCAATTTAACAAGGAATACGAAAACAAATATGATTGGTTGATATGCGATTTTGGATTCTAAAAATGAGCTCGAGGTGGGGTTATAGGTAAACATACGTGACTTTAAGAAGTGCGTATAAATTGGTAGCATGTGTCTTTCAAGGATACTGTGTGCATTGTTTTGACTAAGTGTCGTTATCAAAAACTATACTGGTAACTTGGAGTAATGTGTCTTTAAGACTGAGTCTCGAAAATGTCTTTATTTTTGGGTCGATTATTAGTAATCCGATAAACAATATGTGTTTACTTGGAACTCGCTAAGTTCAATTAAACTTACTTTGTTACCTTTCTTTCTCTGGTAACTGATTAGTAGTCGCCTGGTAGCAGCGTAGCAGTAGCGTGTTTTTTCTCCAAGAATCGGGCGATTTGTCTTCTTGTTTTTCGTTTGTGGGACTGCATTGTTCTCTTGAATATTTTGGTAGTAAAGGGGATTCTGAGTGTGTTGCTTTGATTGTGAGGCTTTTTTTTGTTAGTTTTTTAGTCTTTTTGGTTTAGTTCGATGATGGTACGAAGCTATTGAATTGATGCGATAGGTTCTGGTGTTTTGATTTCGATCGGACAAGAGGTTTCTTACAGGGCTACGCGTTCGATGCTTACAGTGAATTTTGTCTGATTTCTTTATCTTTAGAGTTTTCTTGGTGTTTTGAGTGGCTCTGTTTTTTATGCCTATGTACGTAGTGCATGTTTTTCTGGTTTCTTGCGATGAAAAAAGTTTGAGGGTCCCACAGTGGCCAAAAAAATTATATTTCTTTTGACTTTTCTATGTCCTAATTGATCCGTCTCTGTATGAAAGTAGGGTTTTTACATATTCCATCGTATAGTTTGCATGTTTTCATGCATGTATAGTTTTTTATGCGTTTTTCGCCTCTATTTAGTTTCCTAAGTTTGGCTAATTCGACTTATCGACACCGGTATGGTTTTTTTTGTGATTCTTGTTAGGTTTTCTTTTCTTTTTCTGTGGCTGTTTCTCTACAAGTCGGGGCTATAGTGTTCTCGCACTTTCTCTGCCTCTTGCTGGTTTTCCTGTTGGTGTGTTTTCTTGGTTTGTGTTATTTTTAGGTTTTTGCAAGATTTGTCCACTTCTGTTCTCCTTTTACAGATTAGAATTTGTTGGTCGAGTCTTTCGTCTTTTCTCCTACGTGCACAGGGCCCATAGGTCTGTGGGTTTGTTTTGGTGCCTTCACCCTTCTATTTCTTGTCTGTCTTGGTAACAGTTTCTCGATTGAACTATGGAGGAAAGGCCAGAGAACGATACGAAAATAATGGCAGATGAGATTAATGAGCTCCTAGAGAGGTTGAAATTCTCTGAAGAAGAGGCCGTGCAAGTCATTAGCATAAACGGTTATAAAAATATCTAAGGCTTTGAGTCATGGGCTGTGGTAAGATCATGGTGACAGAGGCTCCAAATAGAGAGGTGATGTACAGGGTATTTCGATCGCTTTGGTATACAAAAGAGGAGATTGATTTTGTTGCACTAAAAGAAGGGGCCGTGATAGTTGAGTTCAGATGCTTGGAGGATCAAAGCTGAATCTTAAACCTTACGCACTGGCTATTTAATAGACTCATATTTTAATGCTGCCTTTTGAGAAGGGGAAGGACATAGAATCTTATGAATTCTAGCTGTAGCCTTTTTGGTTAAGAGTCTATAACATTCCTATAAAACTTATGGACTGTCAAATGGCATTGGATGTTGGTAATGCTATAGAGGAGCTAGTGGCAATCGATTAGAAGGATCGATATGGAGGGTGGACAGAATTTATGAGGCTTAAAGTCAAGATCGATGTTTTAAAACCCTTGAGGAGGGTTATGAAAGTTGTCGACCAAGATGAAGTGGAGAAGATAGGGGTAATAAAGTATGAAAAGCTTCCAGATTTTTGCTATGTCTGTGGGTTGATAGGACATACTATTAAAACATGTAAAAAAAACAAGGAGGGTGTTGGGATGAATGATTTAAACCTCCAATACGGTAGTTGGATGAGGGCACCTATGGTGAACCCAAATCAAGAGAGGGGCATGAGAAGAAACGGGGTGGAAATAATTTTGTCAAATTCTCAAATGAATGAAGATAAGGATGATAATCAAACCACCTAGAGGGAGGAAAGTGGGCAGTATGGACAGAGAGGAAATGAGAAGGCTGGTGAAGAGGAGTTTATGTCCACCTCTCCTGTGGAAAGAAGGGTTCATAAGACCATGAGGGATGGAATGGGAAGGTTTAAGAGTAAACAAAAAAGATAAAGTGGATTAAATGGTGAAAACATGAATGAGAGCCTAGTTAGATTCGTTAAGAGAAAGCTGTTAGAAAATGTTTCACCTTTTAAAGCGGTGGCTGGTGACCATCCCCGTCAAGAGCATTGAAAATACTTAGATGGAACTATCGTGGGGTTGGGAACCTGGCGACAGTTTGTGAATTGAAGCAACTCCTTATTGCAAATATTCCCGATATTGTCTTTTTTTGTGAAACTAAAATTCATTCTAATGAGTTTTCTCGTATTCATTCTATATGCAGAACGGAGGGGTGTTTAGCTGTTAGCTCAGAAGTAAAAAGTGGAGGGCTGGCTTTGATGTGGAGGGAAGGCGTGAGTGTAACGGTGCAAAACTATTCCAAGTTTCACATTGACTTGCTGGTTAGTATGGATGATGGAGAATCGTTTAGGTTCACTGGTTTTTATGGCCAGATCGATCCATGTTAAAAGCAACAATCTTGGGATATGTTGAGAAGGGTGAAGAGTACAATAAATGAAGGATGGATCGTGGGAGGCGACTTCAACGCCATCTTAAATAACTCTGAGAAGGAAGGAGGTCGTAGAAAACCGAAGACCTCGATCGATGATTTTTGCAATATCCTGGAGGAGTTAAGTTTGACTGATGTTCAAACTTGCAATGGATGGTTCATGTGGACTAACAACAGAGAGGGCACCAGGTTTGTCAAAGAGAAGTTGGACAGATTTGTTATCTCTGATGTTATTATGAAAAAAATGTTGTCTCTTACCTCTCATATTATGCGCCAATCTAAATCTGACCATGAGGCTATCTTAATGGATACGAACGGGAGCAAGCCAAAAGAGAAGGGTAATGATCATAGGGCTTGGTTTAGATATGATATTTGCTGGGCGAAGGAGAAGGAGGCTAGAGACATTATTACTAGTATTTGGTCCAATGAAGAGTGCAATCCGTTAGAAAAGATGGAGCTGGTCCGGGATAAGCTGGGCCCATGGCAGCATCAGTGTTATAGAAGGATGAAGAATAATATAAAAGGGCTGGAAAAGGAGATTAGCAAGCTTATGGATGGTCTAACGAATGAGAGATCTATGAGTCTTCTTAAGAATGCTCGGGGTAAGCCGGGCCATTTATATGATGTAAAGGAAAAATATTGGGCGATTAGGGCGCGGTCCCAACGACTGAAGGAAGGGGATAGGAACACCCGCTATTTCCATGTGCAGGAGTCAAGTCGTAGAAAAAAGAACAGTATTGAATATTTAAAGATGCGCATGGTGATTGGCATGAAGACAAGAAGGAGATCTGCCATATTGCATGAAAGTATTTTAATGATCTTTTTGAGACTTCTATAAATGTGGACAATGAGTGTGATTTAAATGATGTTCCCAAATGTATTAATGAGGACATGAACATGAGGTTGAACGGAGAGTTTACTGACGAGGAAATCCTAATAGCTTTTAAACAGATGGATCCCCATAAGGCCCCAGGGATTGATGGTCTTTCGGGGAGCTTTTTAAAGGATTATTGGCCTACAATGGGTGTTGATGTTCTTAACTTGTGTCACGATATCCTTAAGTGTAATAAGAGAGCTAAGTGCATTAATGAAACTTTGATTATTTTGATCCCTAAGATTAAGAACCCGTGTGAAATGGCTAACTTCCGTCCAATTAGTCTTTGCAGGGTGATCTATAAGATTGTTTCAAAGACTCTTACAAACTGGCTTAAAGATGTTCTCCCCATATGTATCAGCCAAAATCAGAGCGCCTTTGTTCCCAATCGGATGATCCACGACAATGTCTTAGTTGCGTATGAGCTTATGCACTACCTTCGTAGCTCCAAAAATGGTCTGAATAAGGGTTGTGTGGTCAAGTTCGACATGAGCAAAGCTTACGACCGGGTGGAATGGGGTTTTTTTGAGAAAGTGATGACAAAAATGGGTTTTTCTAATGTTTGGACTAAAAAAATTATAGATTGTGTTTGCACTGTTCGGTATAGAGTTAAATGTAATACGACTCTGTCCGACATCATTATCGTGGAGAGGGGCCTTCGACAAGGGGACCCATTATCCCTTTATTTGTTTCTTTTTTGTATGGATGCCCTGTCTCGCATGTTGATTTATGCTCAATAGACTAACAAAATTAAAGGCAATCGAGCTAGTAAGGATGTCCCTAGAATTAATCACCTCTTTTTTGCTGATGATGCTCACTTGTTTGTCAGGAACAAACAAAGTGAAATGAAGGCGTTCATAAGGATTTTGGAATCTTTTGAGAGGATGTCTGGCCAAAGCATCAACTTGGAAAAATCAATGGTTTACTTCAGCCCTAACACTCCTATTTCTTATCGCGCGACTCTTAGTAGCTTGCTTAAGATGAATGTGGTAACCAACCTTGACAGTTACCTTATTTTGCCAATCTTTATTGGAAAAAAGAAGTCAGTAGCTTTCCATAGCATATTAGATCGTGCTGCCAATAGGATCAATAGCTGGTCAAAGAGGTTATTGTCTAACGGTGGGAAGGGGATCTTCATCAAGTCGATCTTTCAGTTTATCCCTACATATGCTATCTCGATTTTTTTTGTCCCTAATGGTGTTCTGGAGGAGCTTCAGTCTATGATTTGTCGTGCATGGTGGAGGGAAAAGAAAAGAACAGAGGTTGGCATATGTTAGCTTGGGACCGTATGTGTTTCCCTAAAGGCATAGGGGCCTTAGTTTTAAGGATTTAAGGCGGTTTAATGTGGCTTTGTTAGGTAGGCAAGTGTGGAGACTGATGAGCTGTAAAGATATGTTATGCTTTAGAGTTCTAAGTGCAAAATATTTTCCGAAAGGGGACATTCTCCATCCTGAGCAAATTGACAAGCCCTCATTTACATGGCAGAGTATAGCTAAAGCAACTAGTATTTTGTATCAGGGATTCGGCTGGAATGTGGGGAGTGGTAGGAAGATTGACATTTGGCAAGACAATTGGGGCTTTGAAGGGCTTCCGGGTGCTTCAATTGGTCTTAACAAGAGCAAGGTTCAAGAGAATAAAGTGTGCGATCTGTTGAATAATGTGAAAGAAGGTTGGAACGAGAGAAGGATCTTTGAGATTTACGGTATTGACTTGGGGGATCAAATTTGCAAAATTCCCATTCTTCATAATAGCCCTGATGACTATCGTATTTGGTTCCATAATCCCCTTGGCTCATTCTCGACTAAGTCCTGTTACTCCTGGCTGACTTTGAAACATGTGGGGTTTAACCCCTAACGGATTTTCTGGAGGCTTATGTGGAAATTGCAAACTCTTTCGAAAATCAGGATTTTTTACTAGCGCCTAGGGCACGACATCTTGCCTATGTATGAGAAAATTTTTGGCATTCGTAGGGAGGTTAACAGCACCTGTCCAAGATATGGGACTGAAAAGGAAACCCTCCCTTATGCATTGAGAAACTACCCATGGACAAAGGCAGTGTTGGTTTATGGTGGTCTCAATAATACACTACTCGAAGGTTGCTACGATCGGTGTGTTGATTGGATTGAAGACATTGCTCGTTCGCTGGACAAGAAGGCATTCTCTGATTTCATCACGGTTCTTTGGAATATCTAAAATAGTTAGAATAATAGAGTCTTCCGAGATGTGGAGGAAGATGCCAATGTGACTTGGGATAGAGCTGCTGCTTTAAGCCAGGATTTTCGGATGTTCAACTTCTTGGAGAAACCAATAATCCCTAAGCCAGCTATGGAGAGAGCATGGAAGAAACCTGGACAGGGGGTGGTTAAGATTAACTTCGATGCCACTACGAACGGTAGGAAAATGAGCTTTGGTTTTGTGGCGAGGGATCATGATGGCTTTGTTCTTGGTGGTCGGGCGGGTGTATGGGACAAGAACGTTCAAGCTGAATGGGCTGAGCTGTATGCGCTGGAAGAGAGTATGAGTTTTGCACGGGATAAAAATTGGCCAAAGCTGGAATTTGAATCTAACTGCGTCAGCTTGGTGAACCGGCTTAACAGGACGAAAGCTGACTTTTCCACTATGGATTACCGCATTCGGGAAAGTTTAAAATTGCTAGATCAATGTTTTAGTTTTAGTTTTGTTTGGGGCCCGCGTTGTTGTAACAAAGTAGCAGACTATCTTTGTAAATGGGCTACTATTAATAATTGTACTAAGGATTTTGAGATGGATTATCCTTTGGAAATCCATTATATTATTTTAAGTGATGCAATAAATTGAAGTTGGCCTTCGGGTCTTTTTCTAAAAAAACTGATTAGTAGAAGAAGATTCGTAGAAAGGGATTTCACCAAAGCTGCGCTTGTAAGTGAGCCACTTGTCTGTGTTTGTCTCATGCATGGCTAGTTGGCAGATGGCGTTTATATGCGTTTGCACTTAACTTTTGTTTTATCCCACAGTTGTACAGTTTTTGTCTTAAAGTGGAACTGCCCCTGATTATTTACGTGTACGTCAAACTCTATTGATTCGTAGTTTACAAACTTACCTTTTCTATTAAGTGTATTTGTCATACATGGCATTGTATGTTTTAAATATTGCCTTTATTAATTCTTATTATTTTCTTTAAGGATGCATTATTAAATGAACCAAGAATAATGATCTTTAACTAAATGGAGAACCCTTACCACTAATTTCTTAAAGATTTAAATTAAGCCAAAGGATTTGAGTCTATTAGTGATGCCCCGGTTCATCGGGTGGTTGTTTGGCTGATTGATATATGCCATGTCTTCCTCACAAGCTAAGTGATGCTACAAGTTTTTGGTATCAGAGCCTAGGTTTAGCTGATTCTAAAAAAATCGAAGGTTAAGTCATGCCTCGCCATGCATGATATATCTCTAACTTAGTCCCTATAGTTTTGATTTATTTGAGTTTTTTTTAGCTAAGAAATATGTTTGAAAGCTTAAGAGAAGAAATAGACGAGGAAATTGAGAGACACGTACCCTCATGCAAGGATAAGGTCTTGCAAGTGATTCAAGCATGACCGAAAATGCTTTCCATGATGCCTTTTTCACAATGATGGGTCAATGGGTTGACCAATTTATCAACCCAAGTGCCTCAACAACCCCAACAACTTCAGCCCAAAGTGGTATAGCCAGTATCTCTTACACCTCTAACACAACCACCAACTAGTTTAAAGGAGATCCCGTGAGGGAGACCTGTAAGTGTGGTGCTAAAGAATTTCTTATGGATAAGGGTGATGACCCTAACATAATAGAATAGTTGTTATCTCGCATAGGAAGAGTGATTACAAAGTTGAAATGTACGTCAGCGGATAGTCTATTATGCGTTGCTTCCTTATTGGAGGGAGAGGCATATCAATGGTAGGAAGCGTTGATAAGCATGACCCCAAAAGAATATATAGATTGAGAGTTCTTTTTAATAAAGTTCAAATAGAAGTATGTGAATCTAACGTATGTCGAGCATATGAAAAAGGAGTTTTTGTATCTTAAGTAGAGATAAATGTCAATAATGGAATATGAACAAGAATTCGTCAGATTAAGCCGTTATGTGAGGGACATGTACCAAACCAAAAAGACCTTTTTTGATAAATTTGAGTGAGGCTTAAATGATGAAATATGTGCTCTAGTAGCAGCATCAGAAGTCTAGAGTCTAGCAGCCATAACAACTAAGGCTCAAAAGATGGAAACGATTATTCAAGAAAGAAATAGAGGGTAGGATAGGGAAAGAATGAAGCGGGGTTCTCTAGTCCACCATCTTCGACAAATTTCAAAAGACCGAAAGATAGAAGCCTTTTGCACTAAGGAGAGATTTTCAACCCTCGAGTTTTCGACGATAAGGAGGTTGGTGACAGACTACCTCAAGGGTGAGTACTGGTGGATCTAAGATGATGAGAGATCCAATATGCAAGTGTCATAGAAGAAATTATCGGAGTGACCATTGAAAAAAAAAAAGAGAGCCTATTATTCTTATGGATCATTTGATCATTAGATTAGAGACTGCCCTTCAAAGGCTGATACTATTTCGGAACAATTTATGCGTAGGACTCAAGGTATTTAGCAAGAGGCAAGATCTAAATAGTTGGAAAGTCAGGATCAATTTAGGGAACTTCAAAAAAGAACTACACCAAGCCCACTTCTGATGTGTCCGCCAGAGCCTATGTGATGAAAGCTAAGGAAGATATAGAATTACCAGAGGTTATCTAAGGTAAATTTTCCTTTTTAAGACATGATGTTTATGCATTAATAGACCCTCAATTCAACCAATTCGTACATTTATACCAAGTTTGTGGAAGGTAAGAGTCTAGAGGTTGTCCCTTCTGAGACAGATGTGTTGGTAACCAATCCCCTTGGTCAAAATACATTAGTTAGTAGAGTATTCAAAGATTGTCCACTAACTTTTGGCGAACACATCTTTTTGGCAGATTTATTACTACTAAGCTTTCATTAGTTCGATGCTATCCTTGGGCTAGATTGGTTAACCAAACATAACATCGTATTAGTGTGACACTGCAAACTCGACCAAGACGAATCGACCCGAATTTGAAGTATTACATTCATCACCTAAGTGACTCTCTAGCTAACGACCACCCAAGACACACCCCGACCTTATAACACCTCAATCTTATCTGGTTATTAGTTAATTATTAATGCGGAAGCAAATTATGGGCCAATTTTAAGCTTTTCCTAGGTAATTTAACCTAAGGGTGTTTTCATCATTTTACCACCTATGTAAAACTAACCCGATTTTGGATCTAAATGTTTACCGACCTTCTTTTAGTCAAAATTATGCAAGCCTAAAAATTTCAGCTTAATTTGAGTTCGTTTGCTATGTCTAATTCAATTTTTACTATTAGGGACTAAATTGTAACAAATAAAAACTATCAGGACCTATTTCAAATTACAAATTAAGTGTGTTTCTATCAAATTTTACCCATTAGGAGACTACTTGTAAAATTTTACCAAGTTTCCTTATCATCTAGGGCTCTAGTTAGACTAATCAATTTTCAAGACTAAATTGTAACTTAAACAAATTAGAATACCAATTTAAAAAGAAAAAAATTCAAACCCCGAAAAGCCCAAACGACCGTGTCCCTCAGATCGTGTGTTATTAAATGCAAGTGTTCATGTCATGAAAATTTTTTTGGTAGATCATACACGCACGTGTGTGATAGCACCAGTTTTCACATGCCTGTGTCACTTACTCGCATGCCCGTGTGCAACCCCTCACACGCCTATGTGGACAGACACACGCCTGTGTGAAAAACATTGCACCTATTTTTGCGAAAAACTTGTTTTAAAACCTGATTTTTCATATTTTAATGGCCAATTAAACTTGATTTAACTACAATTAATTAACATATATATATACATACACCTTCAATTAAATTTATGGACAACAATTAAGCCTTAATTAAATATAATTAGGCAATCAATTTCATGTATAACAAACATTGAATAAATCAAACGAGTGGTGTACCTTAGTCGCTAGTAAACCGCTCCATGGAAGCTTCATTAAATAATCGTTAGTAAAAATTTCATACTTCACACACCGTCTTATCAAGCAACAAAACACCATAAATAATTCAACAATTAAACTCAAACATGCCCCAAAATTATTATAAAACCATCCAAATAAAATGTCCAATGTCCCAAGTCCAATACAACCAAAATTAAACTAATTCCCTGGAGTTCCACAATGCCCAACTACAATTTCTAAAATGCGTAATAAAGTCTCTACCAAGATTAAATCTCTTAGAACTCTCTTGCTCGACTCTTCAGCTCCTCAATCCTGATGATTATCTGCACGAATGTGAGGGTGTGAGCTTTAAAAAGCTTATTGAATGTTAATAAAAATGACAAGTAAATTAGCATCCATTTCATGCTTAATTCACAACCAATCAATCACCAATTATCAGCCAAAATAATGAAACATGTCAATTAAATTTTCCATAAGCATTTTCAATACCAAAAATCATCTATTCATGGCATTCAATCATCAATTGATATAGCAACAATCACACACAAATATATTGGCATTCATTTCTCATGGCTTAATCGAGTGATCATACATTGGATAAATAGATCTCTAAACTCCCACAAATATCAAATACAGTCAACTGAGTTGAGTGGGCCAAAGCACACGCTCCCTTATAGCACCTCAAATAACCCATTGAGTGGAGACTCATGCTCAACACTCCCGTATCTACTCCAAACAAATCAGTCCACCTAGAGTCATATGCTCACAATGTCACAAATAAAGGTGAGTGCCCACAAATCCTATGGCATGCCTACTATATCCAATGGATCTACCATGCATGTTGCCAATATATTCAATCAAACATAGTATATAAATCAATCATTATTGTGCTCAATTTAATTTGACAAGATGTTTATGTGTAACATGTAACACAACCATTAATCATCCAATTAAATCAAGTAATTCATTTGCCAATTTCCCATATTCAATTACCAAATGTAACGTCACTATATCATGATAAAAAATTTCAGTACGCATACTTTAAACCATCCTTAAAATTAAACCAATTAATTAGCACAACACCACCTGAAAAATCACTTACCATTTTTTTATCATACAAATTCAATTTATTGCACATTTAATTCCAATATTGCAAAATTAATCATTCAACCTTAATTAATTAATTGTAATCATTAATTAAGCTTCTAATTAAACATAATTGAGGGTCATTTTACCAAATTTCCCTTAGAAACACTCACCACATAATTTTATTCTACCACAATAAGTGATCAACTAGACAATTTCAAGCTTCAATTTCGATTGTCTCGGTCCTCTTCAAGATTCGTAGCTTCAATAGAGGTAAAGTAGACATTACCACCTTTCCAAAGCTATATTAAACACAAATTTTAATTAATTATGCTAATTGAAATTCCCTAAAAAAGATACCTTACCATATTTGTAACATCAAGTCGAAAACATGATTCCTCACAAAATTGATCTCTCCAGCCCTCCTAATCACTTCCAAACATCAATAATAAACCAAATACACATAACTAAGCATCAATTTCACATTTAAATCAATTTCACAAAAATTTGGAAAATCGGTTCATGAAGATGATGAAATTCGGATTTCTTCAAACTACCTTATAAATCATGTTTAATCTTGATAAATAAGACCAAAAATATTTTAATAGATCCATTTTGAGTTGGAACATCCATTGATTTGTGGATTTCCTTTCAAAATTTAAGATCCACTATTAAAGAACATTAAGCTTTTGAAGAAGATGGCATGGATGAAAAATCATATAATTAACACTAAAATCATGCAAAAATGTTTCTAATCAAATGAAATTTATAACTCTCTAATCTAATGTAAATGGTGTAAAAAATAGGCTAGATGCATTGAAACAACCCACTAGAAATTTAAAAATTGGAGAATTTGACTAATAACCACTCCCACATTTCCCATACTTTACCACTTAATTCTTTCCCTCCAAAATTCTAAATTTTAAGGTTTATTTTCCATTTAATTACTCTAAATTTTCCCTTGTTTTACAATTAAACCCAATTTAATTAATATTTAAATTTAACTCAAATTAACCCTCAATAAAAATTATTTTAAAATTCTTTTTCGACCCAAATTAATTATTTTCACTAATAAATATTTAATTACTTTAAAATTAATTTTCCAAAAATATTTTTATTTTTTGGATTATTGTTTAATCGATTTTAGATGAAATTAACCTCCTAAATTAATTTAAAAATTACTATAAACATTATAAAGTCCTAGTTTTACACTCAAAACCCGAAAAATATACCCGAAACTACTAGACCCAGTTTAGGGATATTACAATTAGACTGTAGAGCCAGAAGCATACGTCTTTTAACTGCGGAAGGAAAAGAAATGTTATTGCCTGGCGTGCAGACTAGTTTGGCGAGTAGCTCAATTTCATCGGTACTCGTTAGGAAGCTTATAGTTAAAGGCACAAACACATACCTGATGTACATTATGGATTCGATTGAGGCAAGGAAGGACGTTAGCCAAGTACCAACCGCCAAGAAGTTCTTTGACGTGTTTCCAAAGGAACTCTTAAGCATGCCGCTAGACCGAGAGGTAGTGTTCTCAATTGAAGTAACACCTAGTACTGTGCCCATATATTTTGTCCCATACAGGATGATGCCATTGGAGTTAAAGGAACTGAAGAAAAAACTACAAGATCTCTTAGATAAAGGATTTATTTGACCAGGTGTTTCACCTTAGGGTGCGCCAATCTTGTTCGTGAAAAAGAAGGATAAGACTATTCGTTTATGCATTAATTACCGCCAACTGAACAAGGTGATTGTAAAGAATAAGTATCCGCTACCTTGAATAGAAGATTTATTCGATCAACTATGTGAAGCTACTGTTGGATAGAAGATTTGTGACAAGAAACATGTGTCGATGATGAAGAACACCCCTAACGATAGCTTTGAGCCGGTTAAGTTATAAGGAAACAATTGTTAAAACTTAACTGAATATGAACTAAATAGTTAAGAACCAAACCAAAGGAAAGCATTTGATTACTTTATTAGATTTTGTAAGATTTGGATAAGACTACCAATTGACTAATGCAACGTTTGCTGTGTAACACCCCATACCCGTATCCCACGTCGGGGCGGAATATAAGGCATTACCTAACATGATTTCATGCACACAAACAATCTCGAGTCACCAAGACTCGACCCAAATTAAAACTTTTTCAATTTCTACTTTAAACTTCTTTTACGGGCCTACGAGCCCCAAATCGACCATTGGAAACTAATCGGGACCATTCTGGGTCCTTAAGCCAACTATGAAAATTTTACCTTTAAACAGGGCACATGCCCGTGTAGAAGGGTACCATGCCCATGTTGAATTAACTTCTAATTCACACCTACAAGGATTTTCACACAGCCAGACACACGCCCGTGTCAATAGCCTGTTTCTATCACACGGCAATGACACGTCCGTGTCTTAGCCCGTGTGTAAAAACCTGGGTATTCTGTTTCTAACGTCAGCATCCCCAGAATGTCACACGGCCATGGCACACACCCGTGTACTAGGCCGTGTCCTCCACACGGCTGAGACACACTGCCATGTCTCTACCCGTGTGGTTATTACCATGCATACTGACTTAAAATTTTTTTACGTGCAGAGGACACACGGCCGGACCATACGCCCATAGGGCTAACCGTGTGTCATACACGGTCTAGACACATGCCCGTGTGTCTACCCGTATGGACAATATAAGGCTATTTACCAAGCCTTATTGCCACCCTTGCCTACCTATTTTCATACAAATACCAACCAATACCAAAACAAGCATAATTTTCATAATCAAATCAGCTACAATAGACATTCATTCAACCATGAAGATGCATCTTTTATAAACTCAAAATGAAAGTTAGCCATCATTTAAGGCTTAATGCAAAGTGTGGGATATATCCCAAGCCAACAAATTTGGCCAATTCACAAAGACACAAAATAATAAGGTCTAGCCCTGCACATGCCATACTAAAAAATATAGATCCAACTATACCGAATGTTTCAGCTGATAGTGTGATCAATATCTCTAACTTTCGGTGATCCTTGAGCTAGTTAGGCGGTATTGAAAGGAAATGGAAAGGAAATGGAGTAAGCATAAAGCTTAGTAAGTTGTATATAAACATGTATACTACAACATTTATATACAATCAACATGCTCATAACACCAAAGTAGGCATAGGTATAACTTACTTATTACCATCCATACAAGTCACATATTATATATATTGAGCTCATACCTCATACATACCAATTAGGCACCTGTGCCATTCATAACACTATTATGCTTTCCTCATTAGCTCAAGAAAATAACAATCACCGTTGAACCATTCGAAATATCACCAGATATTTATTAAGCCTTAAACATGGGTAAGGTGCCGATGCCGTGTCCCAGACATGGTCTTACACTGGCTCATATCTCAAGTCGATGCCATGTCCCAGAGAAGGTCTTACACTGACTATCACCTTGTAGCCAATGTATGTCCCAGACATGTCTTACACTGGCTTATGTCTCGAGGCTGATGCATGTCCCAGACATGTCTTACACTATCCCTCGTCTCAATACTGATGCCATGTCCCGAACATGGTCTTACACTGGCTCTCATAATGTGACTGATGCATGTCCTAGACATGTCTTACACTAGCCCTCGTCTCAATGCCGATGCTGTTTCTCAGAGATGGTCTTACACTGGCTCTCATAATGTGGCCGATGCATGTCCCAGACATGTCTTACACTAGCTCACACAAGTGACCCTAATGTCACGGCATGAATATCTGATTTATTTTCCTATGTTCAACGGGAACTCTACTATCTCTAATATATTCATACTCTTTCTCAATTCCACAATCAAGCAATTTATGCTATATTAAATTTAAATACAATTCAACACATACATTAGCAATGTAGTTGTAATATTTACATACAACTTACCTCGAATTACAAAACGTACACGACTAGTCAGTTTAGTCGATTTGCTTGGCCTTCCCCTAGTCTAAGTTCGGATTCGGTAAATCTTGATCTATAATAGCAAAATGCAGTCATTTAGTCTCTAAACACAATTAGGCAATCTAAAATTCACCTCTTAGGTAAAATGACTATTTTTCCCCTAGACCTTGGCAAAATGACCATTTTGCCCCTATGCTCGAAAATCGATTTTTATTGAATTTATTCTTATCTCAAGCCTATATGAACCCTTTTTAATCTTATTAAAACTTCAAATTCTCACTATTTTACATATTTATCAACTATTTTACAACTTATGCAAAATAGTCCCTTTTAGGTGTTTTTCATGAAAACCCCTTCACAAAAGTTATTTATAAAACAACTAGGAATCATATTCTTCCATAAAAACTCAGAAAATATCACAAATATATTCATGTAAAAACCCTAAACTGCTAATCATTTTGCAAATAGACCCCTCATTTGAAAGCTCATGCTTCAAGGGTCTCAAAAATGCAAAAATCATCAACAAAGGGTATGGGAATCACTTACTTGTGAGTGCTTCAAGTTGCTGAAAATTTTAAGCTCTCAAACCCCCTTCAATGACTAATTTTTGGTTGAAAAAAGATATGAGAAAGGAGTGATATCATCCTTCTTTTATTTTTTTTTCTATTTTAGTCAAATTAAGCCACCTAACCCGCCAAATTTAAAACTTTGTCTCCTTTTTGACTCAATGGCCGACCTTGCTCCTATAAAAAGGTCTAATTACCCTTTAAAATCCTCAAATTTTGATTCTCTAATAAAATAACACCTTTAGCTATCAAAATAGGACTTTTGCAATTTATACGATTTAGTCTTTTTTCGCAATTGGGCTCACAAACGTCAAAATTAACTCACCAAATTTTTCATGTTCTAATATAAACATGCTATGACTCAAAAATAATAATAAAATAATATTTTTGACTTTAAGATTATGGTCCCGAGACCACTATTCCGACTAGGCCCTAAATCGGGCTGTTACATGTTGAGTCCCAATAAACTGAAGGGACAAGTCAAAGCGTATAAGACAAGAAAGATATCTTATCTATCTTTCCTCATGAGAGCAAAACCAAGGGAAAATAGGGAAGCTCCCCTAGGTTAAACATAAAGCCTGACGAATGGCAAATCTTGCAGTCTATAAGAAAGTAAAACGTTATCTACCCCACTAATACTTTTTAACGTATATGTAGGTGCGTAGTCTATAAGGAAATCTGATGCAAGATGCCCAATAAACACATAGTGGACTCAGGTAATAGGTTTGCCGCCAAGAGAGCGCGATGTACCTAGTGCAACTAGTTAAACTATCAGCTACGCCTTAATGAATGATGGGTTGAGACCCAAGAGTATGTTATGTATACATACATGTTACTTTTATAGTTTTCGTGCATCTACATGGTAAATCATAACGATTAAGATACGTGTCAAACATCTAACGAGACAAGGAAAAATATATAGCTGACCGGGTAAGTGATGGGCTATGTTCACTTACTTCCTCATGAAGTATTCTCTGCCTATATAAGGATTAGCTAAGAAGAAAAATCCTCTCATCCTTTAGGATGAGGCTGGAACGTGAGTTAAACCCTAGGATGCCCTTGATAAGGTAACATTCGTGACCTTACATGTTATACTACTAAAGAGCATATCTGTTTAGCTTGCTAAAGCAAGTATGGTTGGTTTTGCTATGTGATTATAATGTTTAAAGATAAAATGAAGTGTGTTAAATAAATAGATATTGACGAGTTTCTTGTGGTTTAATGTTTAGGGGTTACTGATCTACTCGATAGAAGACCAGGTCTAACGTTGAAGCGGATAAAGGTGAGGCTCCTGTGAAGCTTCTATAAGGTTTTTGTGAGTCTCTAACATTGATTCTTACATGTATGTACATATGCCTATGTGTTCATTTCTTCTATTCTAAATAACTAGTCTGTGAAATGAAACAAGCTTGATACACTGATTCTGTGAAAACTGTGATGCTTGGATAAAGATATGCCAATACTGTAAAAAGACAAATGTCTGATGAATTTGTATATGATGTTTATATAGCAATGCACCCCTGATATGAGAATAAAGTATGAGTTGGATGATATGATTCTGTCCTGAAGGAAAATGTATGCATGCATGAATGTGTGCGAAAGTATGTTTCTGTTTGTCATGACTAAGTCTCTGCATGAGGTTCAAGTATATGAGTTACATGTCTAAAAATGTAAATGCATCAGTGTGAAAAAGTTTGAAAAAAATGAGTCTATTAAGTGTGAGTCTACATAAAGAGTTTGCTTAGGTGTGAGTCTGTCGGGGACAATAAACACGAATTTTGATTTGGAAAGACCATGGCTATAGCAAGAAGACCATAAAGTGTAAGACTTAGTGTGGGACTATGGCATCATATAGGGATACGAAGACGATATAGTGTAAGACCTAGTCTAGGACTATGGCGTCATATGGAGAAAAAGGTAAAGGACAATTAGGCGACCACCAAGCGATGAAGGGCAAACCTCAAGATGTTGAGTTTAAGTAAATCTCTATCGTAAAAAATGCCATTTACTAAAATTTAGAAGCCTTTGTGGTTGTTCTATGATATATGTGAGCCTTAGTGGCAAAATATATTACATGAGAGTTCTAGTGGTGGAACCTGTTAAATGTGGAAGCCTTTGTGGTTGTTCTCTGTTAGATGTGAGCCTTTGTGGCAAAATCGTCAAAGTGAAGCCTTATGGCTGATTTTGATATGAAAAGAGCATTTGAGGTTGATTCTGTTAAATGTGTCTTTGTGGCGAAGCTTGTTATATGAGGACATCTTTGTGGCTATCTAATGTTATGTTGACGCCTTTGTGGTTATCTATCTGTATGGATGCCTCTATGGCTATCTTGTGTTGGTGTTTAGACGCCCTTACGACTATCTAAAATGAGTAGGCGCCTTTGTGGCTATCTATCTATTATGCAAGGATGCCTCTGTGGTTATCTATGACAATGGAGGAGTATGCCTTATTGACTCAGTCTGTAGAATTGGTCTTAGTGGTAATGTTTTGAAGACAATGCTGATTGGGCGAACTCTGATTGAAAGTGCAACCAATGAACTTGAGATGATGAAAGACTTGCAAGGAATGTCTTATACTGAGAAGCGGACGAAGTTTACCTTGTCTGCTAGAATAAAAAATGAATTAGAAAGTACGCCCTGAGCTCAAACCCACAAGTAAGTCAAACATTTGCGACTAAGGTAAGAACACTTATAGAGTACGAAAGAGGATATAGTAAGTGAAGGTTTAATATACATAACACTAATTCTAGCAAGTACCCACCTAAGAAAGGGTAGTGCAATGCACTAAGCTTAATAGGAAATAATAAATAATTGCGTAAAATTTGCCTCACTAAGTTCTTACGAACTTACTATGAATGTATTTAACTTCAAGAATATAAAGAAAAGTGTACAAGGAGATGATGCCAAGACTATGCTAGGAAGCGGTGGTCCGTGCTGATATGCATATGGAGGAAGAATGAAAGAAAGAGGAAAGCATGAAGAGAAAGCTATATGAAAAGCTTTTGGATTATATGAAATCGACTAAGTTAAACATAAAGCCATTGGGCGAAGTTGAAGTCTGTGCATAAGTTGTAGTACCCTATTTGTATACTTGACAATATTAAGGTGAAAACGATAGTTGTATTATACAGAAAGTAAAGACAAACACACGTTGCACATAGAGTAATTTCAATAATATACACGAGGTATTTCAGGAAAAAGAGATTAAAGAAATTATATCAGACATTGTTAGCATAGTTACATAAGCGGGTGGAAAAAGTCTAGGTTACATCTGTTTTAGGAAGTAACACCCAATACTCAGATACGACCAATCAGATCGAGTGGAAGGTGTTCATAGTCCCTTTAGTTTTACATTCCTTGAAATTTAGTCCTTAGAGTAGAATATTTAATTTTCTTACAAACTCATCTTTTTTATGAATTGTCGTACTATAAAATCATATTAGAAGCTACCTAGAGTCTATTATGTATGTTAGTTATTGCTCAGTCGCCTCTTCCTTTGGGTTCAACCTCTTGGAATACTTCGTTTTCCATCAGAACTATAAATATTACAACTAACACTGTACACTTGTAGTAAAACTGGGCTTTCAAAATTGTTATATAAATTCATTATTTTAACGCATATGCGTACATCCAGTCAAGTTGTTAGCGCCGCTGCCGGGGAAAATGGTGTAAGATTGAGTAATTTTTAGTGTACACTTTTAAGTAGAGATAAGTAGCCATAATAGGATTTATAGATACGACCTTATTTTCTATTTGTTTTTATTTTGTTTTCAGGGTTAATTAATTTTCTTCAATCTCTCGTGCTTGTAGAAACTTTGTATGACTCGAACGGTAACGGTGTCTTATAAGTTGAGTTATTGAATACAACTACAACATATGGTAATTAAGTTAAAACAATATCTAAATTGAAACCTTGTTTTATAACACCCTTAACCCTTTTTCGTCGTTAAATTAGAGTTACGAAGCATTACCATACCATTCGAAAAAAATTAACCTTAATACATCTCAATACAAATAATTAAACATTACTTAAGTAAATCACATTAAAATACAATCAAACATAAGGATTTTGTCCCTAAATCGAGCCTTCGAGGCCCTAAAAATAGTTTAGAAGCAATTTGGGACTGATTTGAAACAAAACAGAAGACTTGGGAAAAAGTTAGAAAACAGGGGTCACACGCTATGTGGCCAAGCAGTATGACATAGCCCAGGCCGTGTAACATTTGAACAAAGGGACACAGGACCGTGTCCCAGCCCATGGCTTTACTCGTGTAACTCACTGAGTAGGGTCACATGGCCATGTAACTATCTGAGTTACCACACACGGTAGTGTGCCAGGCCGTGTAACTCACTGACTTGAAACACTAAGAAAATTTCAAATGACACATGGTTGTGCCGCCAGGCCGTGTGACAGCCCATGTCCCAGGCCGTGTGATACATAATTTAACCCTAAATTCAAGCCATTTCAAGTCAAATTCATACCTAACCATTCATACCATTTGGGCATATTTACAAGCATAAACACCAAAATATCAAACCTATCCTACAAACATCAAAGTGACCATTTATAACATCTAATTCCATCACAAATTATTATAGTACTACAAGACTCTTCTTATTACATGCCAGTTTTAACCAACATCAAAACAAGTGCAAAATGACTACCAAGGTATAGATGATAGTGTGTAAACTTCCAAGTTGATCCAATCGATGCTACGATTCCAAGAGTCCTACAAAATCAAATTTAAATGAGTAAGCACAAAGAAGCTTAGTAAGTTCAATAAGTCAACTCATTTACTATCAATTACCAAATTTCCAAGGGATGTTAACATTTACTACACCGGCTCAAAGCCTACTAAGCACTAAGCTTGATTAAGATCGACATCAAGCCTGCTAGGCACTAAGCCTGAATAACACCAACACTAAGCCTACTAGGCATTAAGTCGGAATAACACCGGCACTAAGCCTGAATAATACCCTATTTTAATATACAGTATGATTCAACATTTAATTAACAATACAAAATATAACTAAAAGATTAAATCATGAACAAGGAATTGAATATAACCATGCATATATATAAAACGAACTTACAGAACTAGTTTGCAGTAATCACAAAAGCACAGGAACTACACCTAAATATTTTCTTTTCCATGACCGCCAACACACTCATGATCTAAAAAAATAGTTTTATTCAATTAAATACTTCTAGAATTCAATTTAATCCATAATTCATATTTATATAAAATTACAAATTTGCCCTAACATTTTAATTTTTCATAATTTAGTCATTAAGCTCATAACTTGAAATTTAATCATTTTAACCAAAATCTGATTTAACAAATGTTATAAGGGACCTTGAAAAAGCCCATTTTTACCAACATTTCACAACAAAACCCATGGACCTATACTTTTAACAATTTAATCATTATTTCAAAATTCATCAAAAATAATTTAATAAAACATGTTTATTTAACAACCAAGATTACTAATCTATCAAATAACTTCAAAACACTTTCAAAAACATCCATGGCAAGTCCCTCAATCTTTAACAGTTTTGTAAATTAACCCCCAGGTTAGCTAGATTAAGCTAAAACGAACACAAAAACATAAAAATCATTAAAAACGGGTTGAAACACATATACCATGCTCTAAAATAAGCTTAGCCGAACCAAGCACTCATCAATGGAGTTCTCCTTCTCTTTACAATTGGTTAAAAACCTAATAAAAAGATGGAACATGTTTTATTTTGTTTTGTTTTAATTTACTTGTTAAATTACCATTTTAACCTTGGTTATTAAATTAAAAATTAACTAAATATTACCCATAAATGTCCAATAACATTAAAAATGGCATATTTACTATCTTAGTCCATTAGTGTAAGGTTTCATAGCCATTTGACCCCTTTAACTAATAGAACTAAACTTTTACACCTTCTACGATTTAATCCTTTTTTACTTAATTAACCATTTAAACATCAAAATTTCTTAACAAAAATTTAATACAACCTTAATATAATCCTATAGACATTAAATAAATATTAAAATAATAAATCACTTATCAAAATTGTGGTCCTGAAACTATTGTTTTTGACACCATTGAAAATGACTTGTTAAATATTCTATTATAAATACCCCAAGGTAGGGAGTTTTGTGTGACCATTCATACCTTGAACACGCCGCCAAACTTGCTTTGTATGCACCCAATATGCCACTTCTTGGCGTAATCCTGGCATTGTCCAACTTACTTGTAACGTAACACACACAGATAAGTTCATAAGAACTTAGTGAGGAAAACATCATTTTCCTGAGTCATATTTGCACATGGAAGCAGTAATTTATATAGACGATCTCATCATTCTTAACCTTCAACTTTATCTCTGACGAATGCCTCCTCAAGTTCTATTCTGTTATACTTGTCCAGTACTATACCTTACTCTTCAACCATTTCATTTTCTTAACAAATGTTTTCAATGTATCACTTAAATCATTCAATCTTTGAGTCATCACCTCATCACGATTCCAAAAGATGCACACGCGTAGATCACAGGTACTTCCTTTGATCATACAAATTCATTACCCTAGTCGAACACATTTTCAATGTTAACATATTAAATCTATATTTCTCTTAGATTCATTATTTATGACTGAGTCTTAATCTTATATAATACTTTACCATGTTGTCCATAGATACACTTTGTCCTTACTAACTCCAATTATCACGTTTAAGAGCCATATAAAATGCGCTACTAGGAAAATTCATTAGAACACACCATGAAGGCCTTATTGTGACACACCACAAAGAACATCCCTCAAGCTCTTCATTAAGAGTCCTATTAAGACACACCACAAGGTAGTCCATCCAGAGTATGCCATAAAGGCTATCCTTGCAGGGTCTGCCATAGAGGTTATACCTTCATAATTCACCATAAAGTCTTTTCTTTCATGATTCGCCACAGAGTCTTTTCTTTCATGATTCGCCACAAAGGTTTTTCTTTCATATTTTGCCACAAATACTTTTGTTTCATATTTTACCACAAAAGTTTTTCTTTTATGATTGGCCACAAAGGTTTTCTTTTCGTATTTCACCACAAAGGTTTTCCTTTTGTATTTCGCCACAAAGGTTTTCCTTTTGTATTTCGCCACAAAGGTTTTCTTTCATGATTCACCACAAAGGCTTTTCTTTCATAATTCACCACAAAGGCTTTTCTTTCATGATTTACCATAAAGCTTTTCTTTCTTAATGTGTTTACGATATAGATTTTCCTAAAATCACGTTATATGAGGTTTGCTCATCGTCGTATTGGAACATGCAGAGAACTCTATTAGGTAATCACTATCCTTTAGTTCCTTTCAAAAGGTGTCATAGCCATGTACTTTTCCTTTTAAATTTCATGTTTAAAGTCCCGATGGACCCCTTTAGACAATATCGCAGAGACAGACACTGATTCTTAATAGAACATACTACATAGCATACATTTGAGACACACATACACGATCATACTTCCCATCACATTACTTGAACTCATCAGATCTATACCAAATGTATCTATCATCCTTAACAAACAAACACACAATTATAGATATCCTTAAATAATCTCTTATATAGTCACATACATACCATACTATAGCTTTCAATATTTTGACATTACCATTGTAACTAGTTTTTTTTATAGATTTTCTGGTAAAGATAGTACACAAAAAATAGTTAGCGCAAAGACTCATCTGACAACCACAGATAGTAGCTTAAAGCTCTAGATCCAACAAGGAACTGTAACAACCACTGCTTATAAAATAGAAGAACAGCATTAAAACTCATTTGTAACATTTACCATTATCACCAATCTAGATAACCCTTATATAAAGTCTTACTTCTTCATCTTACTATTCATGCACTTCTTCAGACTTAATCTTTCATAACTTTAACATACAGAGTCACAATATTTACCTTGACATGGAGTAGTCACTAACAAAGATCTCGATTTGTAACTCTAACATAGAGAGAAGATAATACTTTAGGCTTTTCTTAATATTTAGATAGAAGTGATTCTTGAAGAAGAAAGAAGAAAACTCCTCCTTTTTTTAACGTGATTATCCATTAATATAATCTAAGTCATTATTGGAACTTGATAAGTATCACATTCCTACTGAATTATCTTTTCCAAAGATTTACCACTTTCCAAGAAACCTAATTGAGTACCCCTTATTCTAACTATCCAAACGTATATTCAGTTGGTTTTTAACCACCTTACCTTACAACTCAACTTGCACAATACTACAAAAAAAAGGGTACATATCTCCTTCTTGGGCATAAACTTAAACCACAAAACCTTTTTATTTATCTGACATCCTACTCCAATCAATATAGGAACTCTAATATTAGACTACAATTAACTTACATACGTAAGGGATACACCCACTCTGTAAGCCAAAAGATGTTTATGGATGGATACCACTTCACCAATTAAACTATTTTAGGCTACACGCCAAACCTTGTACTCGCCAGAACCGGGGTGTTATATGTTTTGCCTCTAGTAGGGCAGGTATATTGCTAACTGAACAAGTAGATCACTGTAAAAATGAAGATTTATTGTGTAGCCTCTAGTAGAGTAGGTATATTACTAACCGAATTAATATATCAAAAAACAAATCTGTGAAAATTCCATGGCCATGACATCATATGATAATACACCAAGAGGGCGTGAAGGCATAAGACCATGCGGGAGAAGCCCCATGGCATCCACAAAGATGGTATGCCGAGACTGTAAACACAGATTTTTGAAAAGTCTTTATGGTTAATTCTCTAAAAAGCCTTTGTGGCGAATTATCTAAAAATATTTTGTGGCGAATTCTCTGGAAAACCTTTGTGGAAATTTCTCTGGAAAGCATTTATGGTGAAATCTCGGGAAAGCCTTTGTGGCTAATTCTCTGAAAAATTCATATAGTGAATTATGTAATGACTAAGTGGTGAGGTGCTAGTCTACCTTAAGTGAGATTTGGGTATGCTTGTGAGACATTTTCTAATAGTATTATCGACAAAGTAACCAATTGATGAATCTACCTTAGTGATCTTGTAACACCCAGCTTGACTGGTCTTGAGTTTGATGGGTAAACTGAAAGGAACTCTTATTGGTGTAGTCCTATTCGCTCAATGGATACTCTTAGTGAGTACACCAGGCTCATAGTCAATATTAGAATACTAGGTAATGATGTTTATATAGACGAATGGTGATACAAAGAAGAAGAGAACTGGTGAGAGTATTGAGGGCTTTTGGATGACGAGTATCACCAATGGTATAGTACACCAAGTTTACTTAGTTATTGAACTAGTTAGGAATGAACGAAGTGATGTATTAAATATATATAATAAAAAAGATAAATTCTCACATACATTACCTTATAGTTGTAAACCATTTATAGGGCAGGTTAAAAAGGATTGTGACACGTGTGTGGTTCTCCTATGAGGATGTGAGATTTTTTATAAAGGCTTGAGAATTAGGGGAGTTATCTTCTTTCTTCTATTTGAGAACACCATCGCTGATTTTCTTTAGAGTTGATTGGATATCTTTATTTTTTAGCTCAAACTAAGGGTCGAAGTTCATGCAGAAGGTTGTTTCATACTCTAGGTAAGTATTATGGACTTGCATGTTAACTTCTAAATGAGTAAGTCTATTTTACGTGCGTAAATAGTAAGATAAGGAAGTAAGATGTTGCATGAAGGTTATTTGGGTTCTAAATGTTGATAAATGTCATATGAATGAGTTTTAGCGGTATCCTTATGCTTTATAAGCATTGGTTGTTGAGATTTATCGATGTATGTTTGAACCTAGGAATCAAGTTACTATTTTAGGGTTGTTAGGTAAGCATCTAAACTAACTTGTACGTGTATGTTGTCTATTCTAGATGTTTTTGTGAAGAATCATATGTACTACGAACTAAACCTAGAAAAGGATGGTATGATGAATAGTGTACTAAGTTTAAATAGTGTTAATGCATGAAAGGTCTGTTACTGAGTCTGTGTCTGTCCCCACGGAGTTGTCAACGGGGGTTCATTAGGACTTTAAACACGATCTCCAAAAAGGAAAAGCCCATGGCCATGGTACCATATCGTGTAAGACCATAGGTAGTAGGCTATGGCATCATAGGGAAAGAACTAAAGGAAGGTTATTACCTGATGGGGTTCTCTGCATAACCAAGGGCGATGAGGGCCAAACCTCACGAAATGTGAGTCTAGGTAAATCCCTATCGTGAGCACACAAATGAATATGAAAATGGAATCTTTTGTGGCAATCTATGAGAATGGAAGCCTTTGTGGCAATATATGAGAATAGAAGCCTTGTGACGACCACATGAAGGAAGCGCCTCTATGACGGACCCTGAAAGCAAGTAATGGTAATTCAAGAAAAACTCTAAGGAAACAGTATGTACGACAAACACTGAAGGAATGGTAAGAATAATACATTTGAAGGAAAAGTCATTTTGGCGTAACTTGTTATACCCTCGATAAGGTATTGTAATGAATTTTTATTGTGACAAACTCTGCATGAAATGTCATGGCGTATCATACACGATCCTAAGATAATAATAGAGAAACTGAAGTACGCTAGAGTATATAAAGGACTCAAAGTATAGGTAAAAAGGGATTGGAAGAACAAAAATGAGTAAGGACTATGTTTAGTAAAGTCGAGAGAGGTTTTTTGCCTGAAAAATAAAGGAGAAGAAAGGGCATTCTTCAGCAAAGATCGAATCATAAAATTTGATAATGTATCTTCTACCTATATACAAAATACTCATAAATCTCGAAAGAACGAAAACTTAAAGTACGTATGAAAGAATGATAGTACTTTATGAATCACTGGGTTTGGATTGGTCAAGGGATCATGAAAGCGCAGAGCATAGAACGTAAGTAACGTATTGAAGATATGAAGGGTAAGGCATGATTTCAAGGTGAGAGGTAACTTTGATGGTGTAAAGAAAGGAATTCTAAGAAAGGCATAGTTAGTGATAGGTCAATGAGTAAAAAAAAACAATAAAATGGTCAAATGAACTACCAGATGTAGTATACAACTATGATTAAGGTAATTAGAGTTATCTCACAAAGTTTTTGAGAACTTACCTTTGTGTATTTATGTTACAGATAAGTTGGGTAGGGCCTACCTCAAAAGAGACGACACTAGGGCAATGCCAAAGTAGTGGCAAGGTGGGTTATTATGCATACAGATCAAGTCAGTAGCATTAGTTAAGTTTTATAAATTGAAGTTATGTAGTTAAGCTATAGCCTATAATTCCTTGTAATTAACACCCCTTGTACAATGATCGTAATTACCTATTGTTTATTCATTTGCAATTTAGTTGAAAGATTCTTTTAAGCTAAGTTGTAACTATTGTAAATATTTGTGAGTACAGTTAGCATGAGTCTATTTTTACGTTGTAACACTCGAGATCTGGATCGGGTTGAGGGCATTATAAATCTGCCATGACAGGGAACTTGGGACATTCAGAATGATGGTGTTGCAAGTGTCCGCCAAACCTAAAAATTTCTTAGGTCCTACATTAATTTTATCTAGAATTCTATTGAGTGTATTGAAATGTTGTGTTCTTCTAAGCAAGTATGATTGTTTGGACTGATTTGAAGATACAATGTAATTGGTGTTTTGGCAATCGATGAGTTCTATAAGGGAATCTGCCAATAGTAGTATCTGCTAGGTATAGTTCTGAGAAGCGTACCTAATTACAAATAGCAGAGAAATCATGTAATGAGATTCGAAATATTGTGTAAAGTTTGATATTCGTCAGTCGGGTGAAAGAAGTATAAGACAGTTAAGTGTAGAGATTGATGTATGGTTATCCGCCAACCAAGAATCAGAAATGTATCTGCCAATGTCAAAAAGGGAACTCAAACCCTTGAGTCGATAAAATCTACATCTTCGTAAAAAGGTAAATATGAGAGAGACTCACTAGGTTTCTTGGAAACTTATATGCGTGTTTTGGTTTGCAGGTCCATGAGTTGAACCTGTACGTCAAGAAAGACCAAGCCAGGAATGCGCTATGATAGTAGACCAAAGCAATATTATGCATACAGAGGGATATTATGGAAACATGTTTTTCAAATGATAAATACTAATACCCACTACAAATATGTTTGTCTATTTAAGCAATTTATTGTAAGGTTTTATTTTACCTTTAAAAATTTTGTGATAAACGATAAATGTATTATCCAAACCTGTTTTCTTAGAAATTATTTCTGATAAATAAGAGGTACATTTAGTATGACTTCCGTTGATTGAAAACTTTAGCTAAGGATTATGACGTCTTATACTTGAATCCGGTAAAATGGGTCGGGTATAGGGTGTTACAAAATTAAATTGTTTTCATGTGATCCCTAGGTAGGTTAAAGTCGCAAATTGAAATTAGTATTATGATATACTTTAATATAGGAAATAAGTACCTCCAACTTTATAAAAAAAATTATTTTAGCTTTTTATTTAATTTTTCGTGTCTTGTAACCCTTAAATTTTCATTGTTTGTCAATTCACCTCAAAATAGATGAAAAAATTAATGTTTATTAACTTTGCTGACATCACCATCAACAATTAATTAACTTTTTAAAAATTTTAAAAATTCAAAAAAATTAAATATTATTAAATATTTTAAAATTATAAACAATTATTTTAAAATTAATTAATGGCTAACGTGGCATATACATGGACGGCCACGTGGATGCCACAGAAAAATTAATAAACGTCATCCATCTTGAGATGATTTGACAAACAATATACTAAAAAAAATAAAAAATTAAATAAATTGCTAAAATAATTTTTTTTTAATTGGAGTGCCAAATATATGATTATGGGTTTTGATATATTACCCAATAATGTTTTATTGTATTGTCGGGGGCAATTGGGTATTCTCGGTGAGCTGCAAGTTGCCATTTAATCTTTAAACCACGTTGCTTCAGTCCTTTTTTATGGGATATTTTTAATTATTTCAAGAAGTCTACTTTTTGGTGAACATATATACATGAACTGATAAACCTCATCTCTTCCTTTGAGGAACACATACTTTTAGATAAGAAAAATCATAGGATCCTCATTAACGTAGTAGAAGCCATATCTCCGACAATGAAGAATAAGCTTTATATCTTCTCTGGATGTTTCACGATCACCACTGGACATTTAACATGTTTGGCACAATGATCACTCACGCTTCCTAATATCGCCCTACAATACATCAGTTATTATTATTATTATTAAAAAAAAAAAGGGGGGGGGGGGAATCCATCTTCTTTCAAGTTACCTTTGCCTGCAAATAAATTTCATAAGCCAAGTTTGGAAATTGTTACAAATTAAAGATACTTTCATACCTTTTGAAGAAACCGTAACCATGGCTTCCCATCACCAACGTATCTGCTTTGATTTTATCCACTATATTACATATAACGTCCCTTGCATCTCCACTTCCAACAATTCGGTCCACTTTTATCTACTTAGACATAAAACGAGCCTTCAAAATCGTTATCATATTCGTTTATTTAACTTGATAATTAAACAAACAAAAATCTTACATTGCTGCTAAATTTGCCACATATATCTTCAGCTCGACCCATCACTGAATTCACCAGGTCATTGCCATAGGCCTCCAAGGCTCGGATCACATCGCCGGAAAATATATACCCTGAAACCATACATACTGATATATGAGTACCAATTGTATTTTTGAAAATAAAGAAAATAACCATAGCTAACCTGCAACATCCAAGGAAGAGTAGACAGGAGGCGGAGGCTTGACATAAAGAAGAACAAGGGTATTGATTGTGGCTTGAGAAATCAAATTAGAAAGGCACCATGAAAGTGCATACATGCTCTCTGCACTCTCATCTACTGCCACGACAATTTTGCACTGCTTTTTCTTGAGGTTCACTGCTTCCATTGCTATGGGTTGTGTTTTGTTTGATTTTTAACACTGTAATATAAGGAGGGTCTGAGATATTATAGGCCTTAAAAGTGTAGATAAGAAAGCGAAGGGGAAAGCTCAAAACATTTAAGGGCGGTAGTTGCCGTGGTTTTTCTAGTAACCTAACCTGTTTTTTTGAGTTCCATGGTGTTGTGTTATATTTTTGTTACTTTGGTCCTGGTTTTTTAAGCGGAAGCCGTCGTATTGTGGGGGAATGTATGGATATTTTGTGTTTTGATCTGGATAATTTATTTTTCTTTTTATTATGTCAGACTGGATAATTAAGATCAAAAATAAAATATTAAAAAATGACGTATGTAATTGTTACTTAACAGTCAAGTGGGGATGAAGATCTGTAATTTTGACTGAATATAGAATCAACTAGCTATTGCCAAATAAATACCAGCATCCGCAATTAACTGGGTTTTTTTTTCCATCATTACTATATGAATTTATATTTGAATAATGAATAAAATAACAATAATACATTGTAAATAATGAATAATGAAATTACATTTGACTATATAATAATACATCATGAAAAGAACCTAACATTGAACCCATTTGCCAAAAGTGTTCATCTCAACTCGAAATAAATGTCTTATCTAGTGACAGTATATAACCATAAACCGATACAAGATAATACTTTTCATGACCTCGTTAATGATGTGATATACAAAGAATATTTAAATCCCAATTCAGTCTAAGGTCGTGATTGGCTGGAAGAAAGATAGGTGTCTTTTTTATACTTTCATGGTCAAAAACAAAATCAGTTACTACTAGGTGTGCAAGTTGAGAAAAAAGTCAAGAAAAGACGACTTTAAAAAAGAACAAATTAATGAAATATTAAATATCTGTGTATGAGAGTCAAAAATTAAGGCCTAAATATCAAAACTCTTGAAGATTTTTCTTCTTTTAGACGTGATCTAAACATAGTCGCGAGTGCTACTTCGTTTTTTGTGAGACCATAAAAACTAGAAAGGGAAGTGATTTCCTAGCACAAACCGGCTAAACACACCGACACTTTTAAGAAAAGGTACAATTGACAATCCAAGTTAAGAAAGGGATGTGTTATGAGATTTGCCACTCATTTTTGCCTTTTTGGTTTTAGGTGCGCTGACGGATGTAGCGGTTTAATGTTGTGTGTTCGGAGGAACTTTCAGGCATCGATGAATCGAATATCTAAGGTGTGAGCATGTATCTGCCATACATTTAAGGCGGCGTATTCTTTCAACTGAGCTTCACTATATCCCTCTACAAAACAAGAATTTTTAAGCAATAAGAAACTTCGTATAATCTTTGATTATGAATGGAAGGTGTATTAATGTTAAGCATTGGCCTGCAATGCAACATTGGACCAGCAGCAGCTCTAGAAGGATGTCAGCATCGAAGCAGAACTAGAAGCAGCTTTAACATTTTGTTTCTTTTGTTCAGATGTAACTTGCTTTGGTTAGTTTATAACTTGTAATCAAAGTTAGTAAGATTTTTGATGTAATGGATGTAATGGCTGACCATATCAGCTTACTTTTGTGTGTAGTTTAAGTTTGTATTTGTTAAGTATTAGTGGGAGTAGTTACGTCATTAGGTAAATGTCCATTGACTTTGTAATTCATATAAGTTACCACTTCTCAATGAAATATATGAATTTCTTTTTTTCAGCCATTCTTGAGCTCAAGTTCTCTTAGTGTTTTGTTTGCTTTTGTTTCTTTCAATCTTATAGCAACTTCAAGCTAGTTTGAATGCTACATTGCTGCCTTTGTTTCAACAATTAACATTTCAGAGCATAACTCAAACAACTATAAGCAGTACAAATAAACAGCATTTGGGATTAGCTTTCTAAAACCAGCAAGTAATATATTTACAGTAGGTGCTAAAACAGATGAATCAGATCAACTCAATACTATTAGTGGTTGGTTGAATCTCTAGTACGGGCATCATAGTGCGTGAGATACTCTATAAAACCCCATCAATTATTGCCAAAAACTGCAATCAGGGTTATAGGCTCACACGTTAACTGTGTCCTGCTTGTAGCCACCAGTTAAGATGAAACTTATACCAATCAAATCTTAGTTCTAAAGAAATCCTAAAAGAAATCCTAGAATATTAGTGTTGCTACATTTGTTTCTACGGATGAAAAGCCAAAACAGTGACCACAAGACACCATGGTATAATATCGTCTTTGCTTTGGAAGGTGACTGGCTTTGACTGTTGGATAATGTTTCACTTTCTTAAATAATAAGCAACAAAAACTCAAGTGCAACTTGAATGGAGAACAAACCTTTCTATAAATCCAATTCAGTGCATACGCATAGCTCACGTCCATCTTGTTAGCCCTTGAAGCTTCATCTCGTAAGATTGAATATATATCTGATATAGCATCCAGACCAAATTTCTAACGATCATCAGCATACAAAGAGAATTTGGACATTTGCATTAACCTAAGAGCCTCGTCCACATCACTCTGGGCCACGATTTTAGAGAAACGAAGCCTTGCCAATGCCTGTGAGAAAGTTATATCAATTTCATGACAATTTGCATTTCAAATAAGAGAAAACTGCTCCACACAGAACAGATGTTTAGTACAAGAACTAATTGTCAACCCAAAAGACAATTTCATTATGAGAAAAAATCATTGTAAAAAGTATTTCTGAGATCATCATGCGTGTTAAAGTTGGACAGCATGTGGCACAGGAACCAGCAAGCAACAGGCCATGCAGCCCAAGCCAAGCAGATGCAGTTGAGGAAACTATGTATTTTAGTTCATTTTGTTACACTAAGTTGTTGTTATGTAATTTAGTTTATTTTCAACGTGTTGCTGATGCATTTGATGTAGTTAGGTAGTATTGAGCTGATAAATCAGCTTGTCAAAGTGTACAAGTAATGTTTTAATAAGTTTCAATGTTGTTTAGTGGTGTTAGGTGGATGTTTAGGTCAAATTAGTTCATTTTGACCAGCTTATGTCTAGTATATGTAATGGTATTATGCCAACTTCAATGTTTTAATGAAAATTATCATCTTTTCATTCAAACACTTTCCATATTTTCTTTGTTTTTTTTTTTTCTGTTCTTGAATTCTACTATTTCTTCAACAAGAATCGAGACTTGCTACTTAAGCTTTTGCAAAATCTTAGTTGCTCTTTTGTTCTTAACACCAAGAATTGGTATCTAGAGCTGTAATCTCAGTGGACCTGTTATTGCTTACCTTAAAATCGATGGCTTCATCAGGCTTCTCACCAGCTGCACCACCAGTCTTCAATGGAGAGGGCTATCACATATGGGTGGTTAAGATGAGAACCTACCTTCAGGCATTCGATCTATGGGAGGTTGTAAACTCTGATGCTGAACCAGCACCATTGAGAGCCAATCCAACAGTGGCTCAGATCAGGCAACATGTTGATGAAAGGACCAAGAGGCACAAAGCCATGTCTTGCATTCAGAACTGTGTGTCAGATGTGATCTTCACAAGGATCATGGCCAGTGAGACACCAAAATAGGCCTGGGACAGATTGAAGGAAGAGTTTCAAGGGACTGAGAGAACAAGGTAATAGCAGCTTCTAAACTTGAGAAGGGATTTCGAAAATTTGAAGATGAAGGAGGAAGAAACTGTCAAGCAGTACTCAGATAGAATTATGGTTGGGGTAAACAGTATAAGGCTCCTTAGAAACCAGTTTAGTGAAGCAAGGATAGTGGAGAAGGTGATCTCAACCTTACCTGAGAGGTATGAGGCAAAAATATCCTCCCTCAAAGACTCAAAGGACCTGACCAGCATCACATTAACAGAGCTGATCAATGCTCTTTATACACAAGAGCAAAGAAGAGCCAGCAAACTGGAAGAGCACCAAGAGGGTGCCTTCCAAGCCAAAACCAAGCCTGCTTCGAGCACCACTGCCTACAAAGGTAAGAAGACTTGGAGAGACAAGCTTAAGTCAGATGCTCCAAGAAGATGGGATAGACCCTGCAGGCATTGCAAAAGGCCTGGTCATCCAGAAGCAAATTGCTAGTTTAGACCAGATGTATTGTGCCAATATTGTAAGAAAATGGGTCATGTTGAAAAGGTTTGCAAAAACAAAAACAAACCAAGGCAATGTCAACCACAACAGCCAAAGGCTGAGGCTCGAGTAGCTGAAGAAGACAATGATCATGAGGAGCAGGTCTTTGCAGTTTCTTGCTCAGGTGGACAGGTGAAAGTCTCAGATGGATGGCTTCTAGACAGTGGCTGCACCAACCACATGACACCAGATGCTGCCATTTTCAAGTCATTAGACAGAAGCTATAAAACCAAAGTGAAGGTTGGGAATGGTCATTTCATTAAGGTAGAAGGCAAGGGAGATGTCCTGATTAGGAGTCCCACAGGTAACAAGCTCATTTCAAATGGGTTGCTCGTGCCTGAAATTGACAGAAATTTGCTAAGCATAGCTCAATTGCTTGAGAAGGGCTATACTGTGGTGTTCAAGGGCAATGAGTGCCAAATCAATTATCCAAGTGGATACAGGCTTATCTCAGTCACTATGGCTGATAAAAGTTTTGTTGTTGACTAGACAAATGATTCAGACTCAGCCTACATAGCCTCTTTAGAAGATTCTAAGCTATGGCACCAAAGACTTAGTCATGCTAACTATAGATCGATGGACCAGCTAACTAAACTAGATCTGGTTAAAAACTTCATCAACTCAATTGAGAAGGAGGATGTTTGTGAGGTATGCCAACTAGGAAAGCAGGCTAGGCTGCCATTTCTTTCAAACAAAGCCTGAAGGGCCTAAGAAAAGTTGCAGCTTGTGCACACAGATGTGTGTGGCCCCATGAAGACTCAATCATTGAATGGCAACAGGTGTTTCATTCTTTTCATTGACGATTTTTCAAGATACTGTTGGATTTACTTTTTGAAGAACAAGTCAGAGGTAGCCTCAGTGTTTTGGAAGTTCAAGGCTGCTGCTGAAACTGAGACAAGCTACAAGCTTAAGACCATAAGGTCTGATAATGGAACTGAGTACACCTCAGCTTAGTTTCAAGCCTTCTGTGATGAAGCAGGTATCAAACACCAACTTAGCAACACTTACACACCTCAACAGAATGGTGTAAGTGAAAGAAAGAATAGGAGCTTGATGGATATGGCCAAGTGCTTACTGTTTGGGAAGAATTTGCCTAAAAACTTATGGGCTGAGGTAGTCAACACTATTGTATACATTCAGAACAGGCTTCCAACCAAGGCTTTGGCTCACAAAACACCTTTTGAGGCCTGGTTTGGATTCAAGCCATCACTGGCTCACATGAGGATCTTTGGTTGCATATGTTATGCTCATGTTCTAGCTATGAAGAGGGACAAATTGTCCAAGAAGGCTCGACCTGGTATTTTGATAGGCTACAACACAGTCAATAAGGGGTATAGGATCTTGGATCCTTCAACAAATAAGGTGCTAATCAGCAGAGATGTGGTGTTTGATGAGAAAGCTTGTTAGAATTGGGAGAAAAATGAACCTGAGGCAATATCTGAAGAACCTATGGCTGATCAAATTAAGCATGATCAAAATGGTCCTGAGATGGATGTTAATTATCAACCAGTCAGAAGGACTAGACCTTTGGCTGAAATCTATAAAAGAGCACAAGTAGCCACTGTAGAGCCATGTTATTTTGAAGAAGCTGAAGTTGATGAAGGATGGAAATTGGCAATGGCTGAAGAAATCATAATGATTGAGAAAAATCAGACTTGGGAACTAGTTGAAAGACCAGCTGATAGGAAGATCATTGGGGTGAAATGGGTCTATCGAGCCAAGCACAATGCTGATGGGAATTTGAACAAACTTAAAGCTAGGCTAGTTGTAAAAGGGTTTAGCCAGAAGTATGGCCTAGATTACCTGGAGACCTTTGCACCAGTAACCAGGCTAGACACCATTAGGCTGCTGGTTACTTTAGCTGTACATATGCAATAGAAGGTCTACCAGCTCGATGTGAAATCTACTTTTCTTAATGGTTTCCTTGAAGAAGAGATATACATTGACCAACCTCAAGGCTTTGAAGTAGCTGGTAAAGAACACATGGTGTATAGGCTGAAGAAAGCCTTATATTGGCTTAAAACAAACACCTCGAGCTTTGTACAATAGAATAGATGGCTACCTGGCTAGTATTGGATTTGAAAGAAGTATCAGTGAGCCTACTTTGTATGTCAAGAAAGAAAATGATGAAACTCAACTTATTGTATCTGTGTATGTAGATGATTTGCTTGTAACAGGAAGAGATCGAGCAATGCTAACTGATTTCAAGATCAAAATGGAGGAGAAATTTGAGATGTCTAACTTGGGACAAATGCCCTATTTTCTTGGCATGGAAGTGTCACAATCTCAGGAAGGATTCTTCTAAGTCAGAGAGCTTTTGCTATGAAGATCTTGAACAAGTTCTCAATACAGAATTGCAAAGCAACAAGTACACCAGTTGCTGCTGGAGAGAAACTAACAAGTCAAAGCAATTCTGAGAAGGTTTGTGAGACAACCTATAGGAGTCTAGTTGGATGTTTGTTGTATTTAACTGCCACTAGATTAGATATTATGTTTACTGTGAGTCTGCTCTCAAGGTCCATGCATTGTTGAAATGAAGAGTATTTTCGAACAGCAAAAAGAGTGCTCAGGTACATCAAAGGTACCCTGAGTTATGGAATGTTGTATATCAAGACTGAAAGGCTAAAACTGGTTGGCTATACTGATATTGACTGGGCTGGTTCAAGGGATGACATGAAGAGCACTTCAGGGTATGCCTTCACCCCTGGCTCAGCCATCTTTTGTTGGAGTTCGAAGAAACAAAATGTAGTTGCTGAGTCAATTGCTGAGGCAGAGTATGTAGCAACTGCTAGAGCTGTTAACCAAGCTGTATGGCTAAGAAAGATCTTGGCTGATCTGAATCTTCATCAAGAGGGAGCAACAGAGATAAAGTGTGACAACAAATCTACTGTTGCAATTGCAAAGAATCCGATTTTTCATGGAAGAACTAAGCACTTCAATATTAAGCTTCATGTTGTTAGAGAAATGGAGCATGCTCAAGAGATAGAACTAGTTCATTGCAATTTAGAAGATCAAATTGCTGACATCTTGACAAAACCCCTCAGTTTGACAAGATTTATCAAGTTAAGAAGGCAAATGGGAGTATGCAACATGCTAGCCAAGAAGGAATGTTGAAGTTGGCCAGCATGTGGCATAGGAACCAGCAAGCAGCAGGCCATACAGCCCGAGCCAAGCAGATGCAGTTGAGGAAACTATGTATTTTAGTTCATTTTGTTACACTAAGTTGCTGTTATGTAATTTAGTTTATTTTCAACTTGTTGCTGATGCATTTGATGTAGATAGGTAGTATTGAGCTGATAAATTAGCTTGTCAAAGTGTACAAGAAATGTTTTAACAAGTTTCAATGTTGTTTAGTGGTGTTAGGTGGATGTTTAGGTGAAATTAGTTCATTTTAACCAGCTTATGTCTGGTATATGTAATGGCATTATGCCAACTTAAATGTTTTAATGAAAATTATAATCTTTTCATTCAAATACTCTCCATCTTTTCTTTGTTTTTTTTTTTTTTTTTCTATTCTTGAATTTTGCTTGTTTCTTCAATAAGAATCGAGCCTTGCTGCTCAAGCTTTTGCAAAATCTTAGTTGCTCTTTTGTTCTTAACACCAACAGTGTGGCACCTACATTTCTGATCCAGATATGCCACATGCTTTCAACCCTTCTCTTTGCCCAACTCAAAGAAAATTCACCCGCCCCACTCCATTTAAGCAGACCAAGGAATAGGAAGGTATATCAAATATATTAAAAAGAATTAAAGAACATCCGAACTTACTGCTGATATCCAAAGAATGCTGAGTAGAGTCCTGACAGTAGTATATGAATGTGGGGAATTTGATTTAGCTTCTTCTTGCCGAATGCTAGAATATGCTGTAGCAATATACTCTTCCAGCTCCTTTGGAACATAAGGGGATAATCTTCTTGCAGCTGGAATATATGCATTACAAACTAAAAACAAAATCCAGATAAACAATATCTTCAGAAATAAACGCCCCTATGAAGTTCCTGACATAGTTGTGGAATATTTAAAGAAAATCAACAAATTTAAGATATCAATAGATGTAATGCTGTCAACTAACAAAATTGATCGGCTTTTCAAATTCAGAGAGAAATACGCAGACAATTTTCACAGCTTTTATTGGCTCACATGACTTTGTAGCCTAATTTTATCAAGTTCTTAATGAAAACTTATGTCAGTAAAATAACCTGCTCACGTGAAGTTTTACTTTATCAGGTGGGAAGAGAGTTAACAATCCAGACAAGTTTGCCATGTAAAAGCAATAATGTGCTTACCGAAGAACAGATGGTTCAAGTGGACTGAACCCTAGAGCCGGAGATTCTCTATTCTGGTGCACATAAACAACATGCCTTGCCATTGCAAGATTAGTATCCATATCTGCTCGATCTAGGGTCAACCAGAGAAGATCAAATCTTGACAGCAGGGCTGGAGGGAGATTGATGTTTTCTGCTGGGGTTCTGCGTAGGTCATATCTTCCCCTTCAAAACAAGTCATATAACTCAAGTTAATAAGTCTGATTTTGCATATAGAACAAATACTCCCAGCATGAAGGAATTTACTTCCTTTTCTTCCCCCACTCCTGACTCTTTCAAATTCATGAAAGGGAGTTGCCAAAAAAAAAATTAAGATTCGTAACATGGAAACAATTTTTTGAGTGACCTGGAACATTCTTGCCAGGCTGGACTAGCAGCAGCAAGAATTGCAGTTCTTGCATTCAGAGACGTGGTGATCCTTGCCTTCGCAATACTGACAGTCTGCTCCATAACTTCATGTATTGCTGTACGACCAGATCCATCCATTTTGTCAAACTCATCAATAGCACATATGCGCTTATCTGCTAACACCTGGATAGGTCAAGTTGCCTATTAAACCATAAAACCTTGGAAATAACAACCAGGATCATATATGAGATAGGTACTAAATAAATCATTATCCACTCAAACTTAAAACTGTTAACAAAACAAGCATAATTTACTACATATATGATTCTCACTGTAAACATTTCAGTTACTATGTTCTACGCAATCTCATATTCATAAAACATGTTGGCTTAAATACAGAAGGAAGGTTGGCATGATGTATATAGTACAAAGGAAAAATAGATCTCACCAAGGCTCCCCCTTCCAGGACCATCTCATTTGTGACAGGATCTTTCTGCACAGCTGCAGTTAAACCAACTCCATTGCTTCCTCTGCCAGTGGTATAGACTCCCCTGGGTTCTACATTTATAATGTGTTTGAGAAGCTGACTCTTGCAACAGCAGGATCACCCATCAAACAAATATGTAAATCCCCTCTGATCTGCAATGAAACCGTAGTTCATTAAAATGCTATTGCTCTGTCGAATAAAAATATATATAACGGAAGTAAAAAGAAGGTAAATTAAATGTAGTAAACAAAGAACAAAGGAGATTCTTTAGGCGGGGAAAGTAATGGGAATAATGTCACATTGCTCATAAGCATGGCTCATTCTGATGGTAAAACAAGCAAGAAAGAATGCTCAGACAAGAGTAAACGACAGAATAGAAAATGCACTTTTTATTTCTCAATGAAAAAGAACAAATTACATAGTTTATATTGTAACGCCCCCACGCCCGAGACCGTCGCCGGAGTCGAGTATGAGGTGTTACTAAACTTAATTTAACATTTTAAGAGCTTTAGATTATTTGTTTCTACATTCACAGCTTTTTTAGCTACTCGTGTTACAGTCACAAGAAAAATCATATCTCGAGTTACGAAACTCGAAATCAAGATCCGTAAATTTTCTCTGAATCTAGACTCATATTCCTATCTAATAATTTTTTTATAGAATTTTTGGTTGGGCCAATTAGTACAGTTTATTAGTTAAAATTACCCCTGTTTCAGAGCATGACTGGTCTGACCTCTGTTTACTACGAACCACTTTTCTCTCTGTATAAAATTCATATGAATATGAGATTTATTTCTCCTGAAACTAGACTCAATAAGGATTCTGAAGATATAAAATAAGCCACCTAATTATATTTGTACAATTTATGGTGAATTTATAAAGTTGGAACAGGGGATTCAAAAACTGCTCTGACCCTGTTTCACTAAAATTTAAATATCTTCTAACATATAATTCTTTTACCAGTTTAGTTTGTTTCATGTGAAACTAGACATAATAAGCTTCAATTTGATATTTAATTCATCACCAAATTCAATTTCTATGATTTTTAGTAAATTTTTAAACTCACGTCAGTGTTGTTGTAATATTCTGTTTATGGCAAATTTCATCATTTTTATGAATTTTCATGAACTAGGTAACTTATTAACTTTCCATAACATCAAACATATTCTAAACTAACCATTTCCATAATTTATCATTATCAAGCACTTCCTCAACCATTTCATCACCATACCATAAGATCATTTACACAAAATAAGTATTTTGCTATACATGCCATACTTGAATTTACAAGCCATTTTACCGAAAAGTTCTTCCGGATAGTGTGACTGATCCTCCGACCAATCCCGACTCCTGAGCTGGCTTGTCCAAAACTACAATGAGTAAGAAAGAGGGAGTAAGCATAAATGCTTAGTAAGTTCATATGCAAATAATAAGTAACATAACAAAGCAATCATACCAAACAACATTAGCATGGTATCACCAAAACATAAATCTCATTTCTAATCATCTTTCATCATTTTACTACCTTATCGTTATTGTATCAATACTCAACCCGAGGGTTAAGTACATACCTGTCCGAAGTATCCATTTCATATCACTTACCAATACGTCTCTTTTCCATCTCAAGTATTCCTTCATTTGAGTAGAACTTTACCCGTTGAACTCATCGGAATATAATTCGGATACGTAGGAAGTTTGCACATAAGTGCCACATATGTAGTCAAGCTACCATGTAACCCGCCCATAAGCGAACTCGAACTCAACTCAACGAGCTCGGGCGTTCGCATCCATAAGTGAACTCGGACTCAACTCAACGAGCTCGGATGCCTAGTTACATTTCACGAACTCGAACTCAACTCAACGAGTTCGGACATTCGCATCCATATGTGAACTCGGACTCAACTCAACGAGTTCGGATGCTCAGCCATCTTAGTGACATGTCACTTGTATCCTAATCTATTCCTAAGGTTCAAACGGGATTTTCCTCGAACACATATCCTTGCCGTCTTTCGTAGAATGCCGGAACCAATACTCGATAACAATTATGTTTAACAAGTAATTTACATAATTTGCATTTTATTCGAAATTAACCACAAAGCATATATTTCATGATAAAAATCAGCATATCACATAATTGACATCAATGACTTAAAAATAACAATTATGCTACATTATTTACACATGAACTTACCTTGATACCGAAATACAAAGGTTTTGCAATTTAGTCCACAATCTTTTCTTTTCCTCGATTGGGGTCGTTTCCACGTCTTTCTTGATCTAAAATAACACATTTAACTTATTTAATACTCACATTATCAAATTAACCCTTAATTCAAATTTTGACAAAATTACAATTTTACCCCTAAAACTTTTGCATATTTACATTTTTGCCCCTAGGCTCGGGATTAAACTTTATTCCTTATTCTTATGTTTTACAACATGCTGATCACTTTTCCCTTCTATGGCAACATCAAATTCTCACTCTAACATGTACTTGTGACTATTAGGTATTTTTACCGATTAAGCCCTTTTACTCGTTTTTGCTTAAAATCGAGTAGTACAAGTTGTCTAACATAATTTAAAACATCATATTCTATCATAAAACATCAAAATACACAAATTTAACCTATGGGTATTTTTCCAAATATAAACCCTAGGTTAAATTATTGCTAACATAAGCTTTATCGAGTTATCGGGATTTCAAAAACATAAAAATCATTAAAAACGGGGCTTGGAATCACTTACTATGAAGCTTGAAAGTTGAAGAAACCCTAGCTATGGAGACATGGAGCATTCGGCAGCAACTAATGGGGAAGATGACTATTTTGTGTCATTTTTCCCATTTTATTTCATTAGTTATCCAAATGACCAAAATGCCCTTAATGCCTTTCTTTGAAAATTTTCATGTACAAGCCCATTTTTGTCCAAAATTTTAGAAATTGGTCAAATTTCTATTTAAGACCTCCTAATTAATATTTCAAAGCAATTTCATACTAAAAACTTCTAGAATGTAAGTTTTGCAACTTATTCGATTTAGCCCTTCAAATTAAGCATTTTATGCATGGAATTTCTTCACAAAATTTTTCACACAATCATGCAATCATATCATAAACCTCAAAAAAATTATAAAATAATTATTTCTATCTCGGATTTGTGGTCACGAAACCACTATTCCGATTAGGCCCTAATTCGGGATATTACAACTCTCCCCCTTTAAGGATTTTCGTCCTCGAAAATCTTACCATAGAAATGAGATGTGGGTATTGATTTCTCATAGTTTCTTGATTCTCATGTAGCTTCTTCTACTCCATGCTTTTGCCACAACACCTTCACAAGTGCAATATTTTTATTCCTTAGTTGTTTGACCTCTCGAGCTAAAATCTTAATCGGTTCTTCTTCATAGATCATATCCGGTTGTAGTTCAATTTACGTCGGTGAAACCACATGTGAAGGATCCGAACGATACCGACGTAACATAGATACGTGGAACACATCATGAATCTTCTCTAATTCGGTGGTAAAGCTAGCCGATATGCTACCGGGTCTAACTTTTTCAATTACCTCATACACCCAATAAAAAACGGACTTAATTTGCCCTTCCGTCCAAATCGAGAACCTTTTTCCACGGAGACACCTTTAAAAATACTTTATCACCAACTTTAAATTCAATGTCCTTTCGTTTTAAATCGCATAAGATTTCTGTCTATCCGGCGACTTTCAAACAATTTCAATTACCTTTACTTTTCTCTTCGGTTTCTTTTATTAGATCAACTCCATAAATCTTATTTTCCTTGAGTTCACCCAATACAGAGGCGTTTGACACTTACGACCATACAATGCTTCATAAGGTGCTATTTTCAAGCTCGTCTGATAACTATTATTGTAAGCAAATTCTACCAACGGTAAGTATTTTTCCCAACTTCCTTGAAATTCCAATACACAACATCTGAGCATATCTTCAAGAATCTGAATTACTCTCTCTCGATTGTCCATCGATGCATGGATGAAAAGCGATCTTGAAATTTAACTTTGTACCTAACGCGTCTTGCAATTTTTGCCAAAACCGCGAGGTAAACCTTGGATCTCTATCTGAAATGATCGACAATGGTATTCCATGTAGTCTAACAATTTCTCTAACATACAGTTCAGCCAACTTGTTAAGAGAATAATCCATACGTACCGGGATAAAATGAGCCGACTTAGTTAGTCTGTCAACTATTACCCAGATGGCATCTTTCTTTCACCGGAGTTAATGGCAATCCTGAAACAAAATCCATAGTAATCCGATCCCATTTCCATTCAGAACCATAATAGGTGAAGTAATCCCAAGGCACTTGGTGTTCAGCTTTCACCTGTTGACAAATCAAGCATTTGGACACAAACTCTGATATATCCTTTTTCATTCCATTCCACCAATACATTTTCTTCAAGTCGTTATACATTTTCGTACTACCCGGATGAATCGAGAAACAACCACTATGTGCTTCCTGTAGGATCTTTTGAATCAATTCCTCATTCTTTGGTACACAAATCCAATCTTTAAACATTAAGCACCCATCAGAACCGATTCTGAAATCTGACTCTGTATCAACTTCACACTGCTTTCTTTTGGCTTGCAAATCTTGATCATCTTTCTGAGCTTCAGAGATCTCTTGTAAAAACATCAGTTTTGCTCTTAACTCTGCTAGAATCGAACCATCATTTGACATTTTCAACTGAGTGTTCATAACTCTCAATGCAAACAACAACTTTTTGCTTAAAGCATCAGCTACTACATTCGCTTTTCCCGGATGATAATCAATAACAAGCTCGTAATCTTTCAGTAACTCCAACCATCTTCGCTGTCTTAAATTCAAGTCTTTTTGTGACATCAAATACTTAAGACTTTTATGGTCGGTATATACCCGACACTTTTCACCATACAAATAATGTCGCCAAATTTTCAAAGCAAACACCACCGCAGCCAATTATAAATCGTGAGTAGGATAATTCTTCTCATGAGGTTTTAACTGCCTCGAAGCATAAGCCACCACTTATCCTTCTTGCATAAGCACACACCCCAAACCATTTAGAGAAGCATCACTATACACCACAAATTCTTTACCTGATTCGGGCTGTACTAACACTGGTGCCTCTGTTAATAACTTTTTTAATTCTTCAAAACTCTGCTGACATTCTTCTGTCCATTCAAATTTAACATCCTTTCGGAGTGGTCTAGTTATAGGAGCAGCAATTATAGAAAATCCATTTACAAACCGTCGATAATACCCGGCTAGCCCCAAGAAACTTCTAACTTCAGTTACATTTTTCGGTGGTTTCCAATCAACAATGGCTGAAATTTTACTAGGATCAACCCGTATACCATCACCTGAAACAATATGACCCAAAAATCCAACTTCCCGGAGCCAAAATTCACTTTTACTAAACTTAGCATACAACTGTTTATCTCTCAAAGTTTGCAAAACTATCCTCAAATGTTTAGCATGCTCTGTCTCATCTTTTGAATAAATTAAAATATCATCTATAAACACCACAACAAATTTGTCCAAGTATGGTGAAATATGCGATTCATTAAATCCATAAACACAAAGCGAGAGCATTTGTCAACCCGAATGGCATAACTAAAAATTCATAATGACCGTACCTTGTTCTAAAAGCAGTTTTAGGCACATCCGACTCTTTTACTCGCAGTTGATAATATCCAGATCTCAAATCAATCTTTGAAAACCATGTCGCTCCTTTTAGCTGATCAAATAAATCATCAATTCTTGGCAACGGATACTTATTTTTTATTGTCACCTTGTTTAACTGCCGATAATCAACACACAATCTCATAGAACCATCCTTCTTTTTCACAAATAACACGGGAGCACCCCAAGGTGAAAAACTCGGTCTCACAAAGCCTTTATCAGTCAACTCTTGCAACTGCGACTTTAATTCCTTCAACTCTGCTGGTGCCATTCTGTATGGAGCAATCGAAATCGGAGTTGTTCCCGGTATCAAATCAATACCAAATTCTACTTCCCTAACTGGAGGCAAACCCGGTAATTCTTCTGGAAATACGTCCGCAAATTCACACACAACCGGCACTGATTCAACTTTCTTTTCAACTTCTTTTGTATTAATTACATACGCCAAATAAGCTTCATAACCCTTTCTTAAATATCTTTGAGCCGACATTGAAGAAATCACACTAGGCAATGCCTCTGATTTATCTGATTCAACGCGCAGTGTTTCACCATTTTCACACTTTAATTCTATAACTTTTTCTTTGCAATTTATTTTAGCATCATGCAATGTCAACCAATCCATGCCCAAAATAACATCAAACTCATCAAACGGCAACAACATCAAGTCGGCCGGAAAGTAATGATCCCGAATCATTAAAGGACATTTCTTACATACTTTATCAACAATCACACATTTGCCTAACGGATTCGACACTCTAATCATAAATTCTGTGTTCTCAACAGGTATATTCATACTAGACACCAATTTCATGCACACATATGAATGAGTAGAACCGGGATCAATCAAAGCAATAACATTAACATTATAGAGAGAAAATGTACCGGTAATCACATCAGGCGAGGAAGCATCTTCGCGTGCTTTAATAGCATAAGTTCTAGCCGGAGCCCTTCCTTCAGGTCTAACTGGTGCATCTCTGGCTACATTCTTACTGCTTGCTTCGCTCCCAGCTTTTCTTAGATATCTTCCTCTCGAATCCGCCCCACTTGTTTTTGTATTCTGAAATTTTTCTTTTTCAGCTCTCTCTGGGCAGTCTCTAATAAAATGATCCGGAGAACCACATCGAAAACATTCATTTGCTCTGCACGGACCAAAATGATTTCTACCACACCGCTGGCACTCCGGTTTAACAAATCTCGGATTCCCTACACTGGCTGCTGAAGTAGTCTGGGACTTAGGACCCACATTTTGCTTCCTATAGTTTCCATATGATTGCCCAGCTGAAGTTTGAGAACGAGGATTCATATTTCTTGACTTTCCAGGTTGCTGTGAGAATGAACTGCTTATCGGTCTTTTCTTCCAGCTTCTAGTCTCAGTCTCTGCCTTTTTCTTCTCTTTAAGTAATTCTTCAGCCTTACAAGCTCGATCAACCAATACTACCATTTCTTTTAATTCAAGAATTCCAACAAATACTTTGATGTCTTCATTGAGCCCGTCTTCAAATCGTCGGCACATCTTGGCCTCTGTAGGAACATACTCTCTGGCATATTTACTTAATCGAACAAACTCTCTTTCATATTCTGTAACCGTCATATTACCTTGCTTCAGTTCAAGAAATTCTTTACGCTTCTGATCCATAAATCTTTCACTAATATATTTCTTCCGAAACTCTTCTTGAAAGAATTCCCATGTTACTCTCTCTTTCGGTACCACCGAAATCAAAGTTTTCCACCAATTGTAAGCTGAATCCCTCAACAAAGATATAGCGCATTTCAAACATTCTTCAAGTGTACAAGATAATTCATCAAATACCCGAATAGAATTTTCAAGCCAAAACTCTGCTTTCTCGGCATCGTCATCAATATTTGCTTTAAATTCTTCGGCCCCTTGCTTACGGATTCTGTCAACTGGATTTCTATGAAATTTCATCAGATCCATACCTTGAGGCATCGGGGGTACAGGTTGAGGAATTGGGGGAGGTGGGGGAGGTTGTACATTTGGGTTCGTGCATGAACGAACTCGATATACCATGCACTCATCATTTGGAGAAAGGCTTCCCGACCCTTTTCTCCTCCTCCCGACCAACAATGGGAGGTGGATTTTCAGTCGGCGCTGCTCCTTCAGCCGGAGGAGCTGGCGCATTACTCTCTACTTCATCTGCCACACTGGATCGGGATCCATTTACTATAAAAAAATCATTTAAAAAGGTCGAAAGTCGTCACACTATCACAATTTATACATATGGCATGTATAGCAAAATCCGTACATACACAACACGTAGTCCGAGAATCGACTAAACCTGCTCGATACCACTAAATGTAACGCCCCACGCCCGAGACCGTCGCCGGAGTCGAGTATGAGGTGTTACTAAACTTAATTTAACATTTTAAGAGCTTTAGATTATTTGTTTCTACATTCACAGCTTTTTTAGCTACTCGTGTTACAGTCACAAGAAAAATCATATCTCGAGTTACGAAACTTGAAATCAAGATCCGTAAATTTTCCCTGAATCTAGACTCATATTCCTATCTACGAATTTTTTTCTAGAATTTTTGGTTGGGCCAATTAGTACAGTTTATTAGTTAAAGTTACCCCTGTTTCAGAGCATGACTGGTCTGACCTCTGTTTACTACGAACCACTTTTCTCTCTGTATAAAATTCATATGAATATGAGGTTTATTTCTCCTGAAACTAGACTCAATAAGGATTCTGAGGATATAAAATAAGCCACCTAATTATATCTGTACAATTTATGGTGAATTTATAAAGTTGGAACAGGAGATTCAGAAACTGCTCTGACCCTGTTTCACTAAAATTTAAATATCTTCTAACATATAATTCTTTTACCAGTTTAGTTTGTTTCATGTGAAACTAGACATAATAAGCTTCAATTTGATATTTAATTCATCACCAAATTCAATTTCTATGATTTTTAGTAAATTTTTAAACTCACGTCAGTGTTGTTGTAATATTCTGTTTATGGCAAATTTCATCATTTTTATGAATTTTCATGAACTAGGTAACTTATTAACTTTCCATAACATCAAACATATTCTAAACTAACCATTTCCATAATTTATCATTATCAAGCACTTCCTCAACCATTTCATCACCATACCATAAGATCATTTACACAAAATAAGTATTTTGCTATACATGCCATACTTGAATTTACAAGCCATTTTACCAAAAAGTTCTTCCGATAGTGTGATCGATCCTCCGACCAATCCCGACTCTGAGCTGGCTTGTCCAAAACTACAATGAGTAAGAAAGAGGAGTAAGCATAAATGCTTAGTAAGTTCATATGCAAATAATAAGTAACATAACAAAGCAATCATACCAAACAACATTAGCATGGTATCACCAAAACATAAATCTCATTTCTAATCATCTTTCATCATTTTACTACCTTATCGTTATTGTATCAATACTCAACCCGAGGGTTAAGTACATACCTGTCCGAAGTATCCATTTCACATCACTTACCAATACGTCTCTTTTCATCTCAAGTATTCCTTCATTTGAGTAGAACTTTACCCGTTGAACTCATCGGAATATAATTCGGATACGTAGGAAGTTTGCACATAAGTGCCACATATGTAGTCAAGCTACCATGTAACCCGCCCATAAGCGAACTCGAACTCAACTCAACGAGCTCGGGCGTTCGCATCCATAAGTGAACTCGGACTCAACTCAACGAGCTCGGATGCCTAGTTACATTTCACGAACTCGGACTCAACTCAACGAGTTCGGACATTCGCATCCATATGTGAACTCGGACTCAACTCAACGAGTTCGGATGCTCAGCCATCTTAGTGACATGTCACTTGTATCCTAATCTATTCCTAAGGTTCAAACGGGATTTTCCCCGAACACATATCCTTGCCGTCTTCCGTAGAATGCCGGAACCAATACTCGATAACAATTATGTTTAACAAGTAATTTACATAATTTGCATTTTATTCGAAATTAACCACAAAGCATATATTTCATGATAAAAATCAGCATATCACATAATTGACATCAATGACTTAAAAATAACAATTATGCTACATTATTTACACATGAACTTACCTTGATACCAAATACAAAGGTTTTGCAATTTAGTCCACAATCTTTTCTTTTCCTCGATTGGGGTCGTTTCCACGCCTCTTTCTTGATCTAAAATAACACATTTAACTTATTTAATACTCACATTATCAAATTAACCCTTAATTCAAATTTTGACAAAATTACAATTTTACCCCTAAAACTTTTGCATATTTACATTTTTGCCCCTAGGCTCGGGATTAAACTTTATTCCTTATTCTTATGTTTTACAACATGCTGATCACTTTTCCTTCTATGGCAACATCAAATTCTCACTCTAACATGTACTTGTGACTATTAGGTATTTTTACCGATTAAGCCCTTTTACTCGCTTTTGCTTAAAATCGAGTAGTACAAGTTGTCTAACATAATTTAAAACATCATATTCTATCATAAAACATCAAAATACACAAATTTCACCTATGGGTATTTTTCCAAATATAAACCCTAGGTTAAATTATTGCTAACATAAGCTTTATCGAGTTATCGGGATTTCAAAAACATAAAAATCATTAAAAACGGGGCTTGGAATCACTTACTATGAAGCTTGAAAGTTGAAGAAACCCTAGCTATGGAGACATGGAGCATTCGGCAGCAACTAATGGGGAAGATGACTATTTTGTGTCATTTTTCCCATTTTATTTCATTAGTTATCCAAATGACCAAAATGCCCTTAATGCCTTTCTTTGAAAATTTTCATGTACAAGCCCATTTTTGTCCAAAATTTTAGAAATTGGCCAAATTGCTATTTAAGACCTCCTAATTAATATTTCAAAGCAATTTCATACTAAAAACTTCTAGAATGCAAGTTTTGCAACTTATTCGATTTAGCCCCTAACTTCAAATTAAGCATTTTATGCATGGAATTTCTTCACAAAATTTTCACACAATCATGCAATCATATCATAAACCTCAAAAAAATTATAAAATAATTATTTCTATCTCGGATTTGTGGTCACGAAACCACTATTCCGATTAGGCCCTAATTCGGGATATTACATATATAATGCTAGTGGTAACTAAAAAAAAGCTAAAAATTAGGAACACTAACCCGTTTGGTGCCAGATAAATTTAGCAACTAAACAACCAAATCAGATTTTCTTAATACCCACTAACTGATAAAGATAAAAACATATACTAATTATAGCAGAAGTTGTGATCTGAAAAAAATGATGCTTGGCCTGAGTAAGAGACTTTGTAAATACATCAGCCATTTGTTCAATTGTGCTGCATATTCTGCTTCAGATGATGATAAAGCTATTGTTTCTTGCTTCTTTGAACTCCATGTTACTACTCCAGAACTAAAGCTAAAAATATTGCCAGAAGTGCTTTTTCGATCATCTAAACAACCTACCCAATCACTGTCAGTGAAACCAATTAATTTGAAAATTGATACTTTACAATACCAAAGTTCATAGTTTGCGCAACATAACAAAGGATTTTTTTTGCTGCTCCAAAGTGTTGTTTTGTAGAACTTTGCTTAAATATGGACACAACACTAACACAAAAAACAATATCGGGCCTGGTGTGTGTAAGATAATTCAAACCACCAGTTAAGCTTCTGAACAATGTTGAATTAACTTTGTCAATCCCATCTTCATGCTGAAACTTTTCATTGATGTTCATTGGTGTGGATGCCACCTCACAATCCATCATGCCAAACTTCTTTAAAAGATCTGCAACATATTTCTTTTGGCATACAAAAATTTCATCATCACCCTGCATAACTTGAAGTCCCAAAAAATATTGCAACATGCCCAAATCTATCATCTCAAATTTTTTCACCATACATAACTTAAAATCATCAATTAACAACTTTGAGGAACCCAAATAAATCATATCATCGACATAAAGACAGACCACCAAAAAATCTCCATTACTTCTCTCCTTCAAATAAAGAGTTGGCTCATTTTCGCTTCTAATGAACCTATTGTTCTGAAAGAATGAATCAATCTTGCTGTACCAGGCACGTGGATCTTGTTTCAACCCGTAAAGAGTTTTTTTAATCTGTAAACTTTATTTTCATCGCCACAAACTACAAAACCTGGTGGTTGTGACACATAAACCTCCTCCACGAGATCACCATTCAAAAAGGTAGATTTTACATCAAATTGATACACAGATAATTGCAATTGAGCAACCAATGCTATAACAACTCTTACAGTTTCAAAATGAGCAACAAGAGAATATGTTTCTTCGAAATCAATACCTTGTTATTGTAAGTAACCTTTTGCCACAAGCCGAGCTTTATGCTTTTGGATGCTTCCATTTGCATTATACTTTGTTCAGAATACCCACTTTAGTCCTACAACATTCTTGCCTTCGGGAACATCAACCAACTCCCATGTTGAATTTCTTTTAATGGCATGCATCTCCTCCTTTATAGCAATCTGCCATTTAGGTTGTTTTGCAGCTTCTTCAAAAGAAGTTGGGTCAGTGACCAACAAGGCGAAGTCATATGACGCATTAATTTCTCTAAGAGACCTAAACCTTCTTAGTGGTGTGTCACTTTTGCTACTACTGTTGGAAGCATAGGTTGCTATAGAATCAGAACTAGAATTTGTAGTAACATTAGGAGACGAAGGAGTTAAATTTGCAAGTGATGAAGAACTAAATTTGCAAGTTGTTCAACTTCAAAATCTACTGGTGCTGGAATTTCATTCATCATGCCTCCATTGTCACAATTTAGATTTACATCCATCTCTTCATTAAATACAACATCCCTACAAATTATCACTTTGCCACTTATAGGATTATATAAACGATATGCTTTAGATTGAGAACTATAGCCAATGAAAATTCATTTTTGATTTTTCATCAAGTTTAGATCGAGAAGTAACTAAAGCATATGCTATACAACCAAAGACTTTTAAGTGGTTTACCCAAGGTTTCTTACCCGTCCAAGCTTCAGAAGGTGTCTGATTAAGAATAGTCCTTGTTGGCGAGATGTTCAAAAGGTACACTACTGTTGCAACTGCTTCTCCCCAAAACTGATCTTGAAGTTTTTTCACTTTCAACAAGCTTCTGGCCATTTCTACGACAGTACAATTTTTTCGTTCCGTAACTCCATTCTGTTCTAGTGTGTATGGTACTATAAGTTCCCTGCAAATCCTATTCATATCACAAAAAACATTGAAATCATTAGATAAAAATTCACCACCACGATCACTTTGAAGGCTTTTATGCTTCTCCCACTTTGCTTCTCCACCAATGCCTTAAATTTCTTGAAATTCTCAAAGGTTTCAGACTTGAATTTCAAAAAATATACCGAAGTCATGCAGCTGTAATCATCTATAAACAACAAAAAATAGCGATTGCCACCAAGTGACTCTATTTTCATAGGTCCACATAAGTCAGTATGCACAAGTTCAAGACAATTAGATGCCCTCTAAGATTTTCCAATGGGAAATGACTTCCTATTCTACTTCCCATAAACACACCCTTCACAAAAATCAAGTTCACCAATGTTTGGTAAGCCAAGAACCATTTCCTTTTTTTTAAGAAGTTTCAAGCTATTCAGATGCAAATGTCCATAATGTAAATGCCACAAATTAGCCTCATTATCCCTCCTAGAAATTAAGGTCTTATTCACTACATTTGAGACATCAAGAGAAAACATCCTATTTTGACTCATATGGACGGTCTCTATGATTTGACCATATTTTTTATCACGAATAGCACATGAATCACCATCAAACACAATAGAATACCCACTAGTCATTAATTGTCCAATGCTCAATAAGTTATGAGCTAAACTAGGCACCAATTGCACATTAAAAAGAAGTTTGACATCACCTTGCATGGTTTTAATGGAAACTGTACCTTTTCCTTCAACTTTCATATGCTTGTTGTCTCCAAGTCAGACTTCAGTTTTCTATGATTCATCAAAATCTTTGAATAATGATTTGTTTCCAGACATATGATTATAGCAACCACTGTCTGTAACACCCTTTACCTGAGACTGTCGCCGGAGTCAAGCACGAAGCGTACCAAACTTATCTTACTTATTCGGAGCATAAAAAAAATTTCTGATTACTTACACAAATCAAAACAATTTATTTCACTATTCATAATAAAACTGTCCACCTGCATAATAGTCATTAAATTAATTATAACTCAAGTTACAAAACTTGAAATTTAAATCCGTAAATTTTTCCTGAAACAAGACTCATATATCTTTTTACCGTAATTTTTCCAGAATTTTTGGTTTGACCAATTAGTACAGTTTATTCATTAAATGTTCCCCTGTTTCGCAGTTCAGTGGACCTGACCTCTCTTCACTAAAAATCGAGCATCTCATTATACAAAATTTAGATAATGTATCCGTTTGTTTCTAATGAAAACAGACTTACTAGAAATCTAGACATATAAACTATGACTTATAATTCTTTTTTTACAATTTCTAGTGATTTTCCAAAGTTGGAACAGGGGATCACAAAGTCACTCTGAACCAGTCTTACAAAAATTTAAATATCTCAGAAAATAGACTTCTTTTGTTTACTCTGTTTATTTCCTATGAAAATAGACTCAATAAGATTTAATTATATATCTTATTCACCATTTAATTCTATTTCTACAATTTTTAGTGATTTTTCAAAGTCACATCACTGCTCTATTTTCTAACTGTTCCATGGCCAACTCTTACTATTTCATAATTTCTTTGCATCAAACCTCATTTAGGCATACATAATACCAAAACATGTTCTTATTTAGGTATATCATAAACCAATAATTACCAAGTATTCACATGCCATTCTTTAATCATATCATAAGGACATACACACAAAATAGCCAAGTCCCTATACATGCCATAAATTAAAGTATTTCTAGTCACAAAATACTGATATAGCTCATTGATAGTGTGAGGCGATCTCCGACGTCCTTACGATTTTTCGAGTTGGCTTTGCGATACTATATAAAAAAGAAAAAAGAAAGGGAGTAAGCATAAAGCTTATTAAGTTTGCATGTAAATAAATAACAACATTCTAAATGAATTATCTCTTTCTTATCTTATCAAAACCACTATAACATTTAAACTCATTATGCATAAGTCTTGAATTCTTACCTGAACCTCTCAAACATGTACTTATCTTACATTTCCTTCGGTACACTCTTTAAATTTCCCGTTGAACCACTTGAAATACTAAGGATACATGGGTACCTTTCCTTTTTAAACTTAGCATTACCATGTCTTGACATGGTCTTTCATGGTATCCTTGCCTTATGAACTCACCATTGCCATGCCTTGGCATGGTCTTACGTGGTATCCTTGCCTTATGAACTCACCATTGCCATGCCTTGGCATGGTCTTACATGGGATCTTTACCTTGTAGTAGTTTATCAATGCCATGTCTTGACATGGTCTTACATGATTTCCTTGCCTTGTAAAACTTACCAATGTCATGCCTTGGCATGTTCTTACTTGGTATCCTTAAACCCTAATGTCATGACATTTGTATTCTACACATTCCTAAGGTTTAACCGGGACTTTTAAGTATCATTTCTCCATCAATTCTTGCTTGAATCATCAAGGAGTAAATTTAGAAAATAGATATATAGATGCAGAAAAATAACATCATTAATTATAAATAATAAAATGTTGCATTTATTTACCGCAAACTTACCTCGATACAAAATACGATAAAATATTTTGATTTAGCCCTCAACCTTTTTCTTTCCTCAGTCTAACCCCGAAATTCGTTCTTCTTGATCTATAATAGTAAATTTAACTTATTTAATATTCACATTTATCAAAATAGTCCTTAACTCTAACTTTGGAAAAATTATAATTTTGCCCCTAAACTTTTGCATATTTATGCATTTGCCCCAAAGCTCGAAAATGAAACTTTATCCCTAATTCTTATGTTTTATGACATGCTAATCATTTTATTTACCTACGGCAACATCAAATTCCCACTCTAACATGTACTTATGACCATTAGGTATTTTTACCGATTATGTCGTTTTACCCGTTTTCACTTAAAATCGCTTAGCTCAAATCTTTTAACATAATTTCAAGCTTCATATTCTACCATAAAACATCAAAATAAACACATTTCACCTATGAGTATTTTTCCAAATATGAACCCTAGGTTAAATTATTACTAGAATAAGCTAAATCAAGTTACCGGGACTTCAAAAACATAAAGAACATTAAAAACGGGGCTTGGAATCACTTACTATGGAGCTTGGAAGCTTGAAAAAACCCTAGCTATGAAGAATCCTTGAAATTTTGGCCTAATGAAGAAGATGGTCACATTTTGCCATCTTTTTCCCTTTTTTAATCTTTTAATTACCAAATGACTAAAATACCCTTCATTAAAACTTTAGTTATTTTTACCTATGTATGTCCATTTTTGTCCATGAAAACCTAATGGTCTAATTACCATTTAAGGACCTCTACTTTAATTATGCTCTTCAATTTAATCCTTTAACATCTAAAACTCATATTTATCAACTTTTGCAATAAGACCTAGTAGGCAAATTAAGCATGCTATCTATAAAATTTTCCATCGATACTCTAACACATGTATCCAATCACTCGTTAAATTATAAAAATTAATTGGAATAAACTTTTCTATCTCGAATTCGTGGTTTCACAACCACTATTCCATTTAGGCCCTATTTTGGGATGTTACACTGTCTAAAAACCATAAATCATTGTTATTGTTGTCATATTGAATTGGAGAACTGACCATGAACAATGAGGTTTCCTCTTATACATTCTCGGTAAAATGAGCCTGCTTCTATTCTTCTCTTTGTTTGGCCAAACAATCAGCTTCTTTGTGTTCTATTTTGCTACAGTATCTGCACTGAATTGAGATTTTGTAAGGTTTACTATACTGGCATCTACCTCTGCCACCGCCATGACTATGAAAGCCATGCCTGCCTTCAAAGGATTCTTTCTTCACTTGAAAAGCTTTTTCCTCAAAATTTTCATGAGACCTGTTAAGTCTAGCTTCATGGGCTATCAAAGAACTCATCAATTCATCAAAAGTATAAGCGGACAAGTCTTTCGTTTCTTTAATTGCAACAACAACATGATCAAACTTTGATGTTAAGCTTCTTAACACCTTGCTCACAACAATTTCATTACTCAAAATTTCACCATAAGATCGTATTAGATTAACAATCCCAGAGACTCTAGACAAGAATTCTTGCACTGATTCTTTGTCTTTCATAATTAAAGTCTCAAAATCACGATGAAGAGTTTGTAATTTTATAGTTATTACCTTCTTGTCGCCCAAATATTCTTGCTTCAAAATCTCCCATACTTGTTTGAAGGTGTCTACTGCTGAAATTTGAAAAAATATGTCATTATCAAGTGCTGACTAGATAAGCATTAGTGCTTTTGCATCCTTCTTGCGATTTTCTTTTAATCGTTGGTCAGGCTCTGCTGGTGCCGGGTCAGGCTTTTCACACCCATATTCCACCAAGTCCCATAGTTCTTGAGACTTGAACATTTTTTTCATCTTAAGACTCCAAAGATGATATTTTTCACCTTTGAAAATTGGGATTAGCGGTTGTGTTGTTGGGTTGGTTCCACTATTCACCATGAATCACTCAATTTAGGATTGAAACCTGATTTATTGATACCACAAATATTGGTAAAACAACCAAGAAAGAATGCTCAGAGAAGAGTAAATGATAGAATAGAAAATGCACTGTTTATTTCTCAATGAAAAAGAACAGATTACATTGTTTATATAATGCTAGTGGTAACTAAAAAAGCTAAAAATTAGGAACACTAACCCATGATCAGATTTGGTGCCAGATAAAACTAACAACTAAACAACCAAATCAGAATAAGATTTTCTTAATACCCACTAACTGATAAAGATAAAAACATATACTAATTATAGCAGTAAATAACATTTTGAATCATTATTTTTTCAACACATTCTCCAATTTGAAATATTTGTCTAATCTTGTAGAGAATCTTACTAGTATAGAAAAGTGATAAAGAAGAAAATGGCCGCCAACAAATAAACTACAAGAAAACATAAAAGGACATATTACCTTCATCCCATCCTTTAGCTTCCGATTAGGAGCTCCCACAGAAGAAGAAGTAATGTTTTTTTAACATCTTTATGTCCATAAATTTCAGGAGCTAATGATTGTGCCAACTTGCTATATATATTGCCATCCTCAGCTAATTTTGCAATTTTCTCTTCCTCATCTCCCCTAAATTCATACCTGAAGTAGAGCTCACAATTGATTATAAACACAGGCACACTCGTATTGTCTAGCTCATGATTTGTTTCAGTAAATTGAAATTCAAGAACCAATATCTGATGCTTTCTTTTCTAGTTCACAGACTAGCATTAGAAAGTATAAAGATGGATGCTTAACCACAAGTGCCTTTTGTTGATGAAGTTAGGAAAGTGGCTTACTCTTCATAGTTTTTCTTGAAATGAGTGACAGACATGACTTCCAAGTATGTATCTGCAACTAATCCAGCACGCATTGCCCTAAATCCAGTATAAGGAATAGGAAGAAAGATCCTTGATAATTCAACAACATCACTTAGAGCCACCTGAATGTAAACGAGGTAGAATGTAAATACATTGTTAGCAAAAAATTTCACTATAAACAGGACGTGACCATTCAAATTCTTGTTGCAATGGAGGAAAGGATAAAAGGAAATGGGTACAATGTCTATACAAAATAATTTCATGCAATCTTTTTAGATATTTCAGCTACAATAAAATTAACATGAACGCCAACCTCTCTAGTCATTTCCCCCCTAAAATGAACTATCATTGACCGCGGAATGTGGCCTTTTGGTACATGCTCTGCCAACTATTGGATCTTGGCCTGGAAAGAATTTTCTTATACATCATAGAAAATGCAGAGTGACTTCTTATTGTTATCTTAATATATCATGTTAAACTAAAACCTCTTAGAACTTCAAAAACTTGGATGCTCTAAGTTGAATTGTCATGACCCGATAGTTATGGGTATCAAAAAGTGTATTTTAGGATCTCTGTTTTCAAAAAACGGATTCATAAATATTTATTAAAAATATTTACGAAGTTAGTTGTGTGGTTAATTAGGTTTTGGATAGATGAATTTGTTTAAATTAGGAGTAATTGGGTATAAGAACTAGATTGAATATAGGGTAAAAGTTGAATTATAGAATAGAGAAAATTCAAGGGACTAAATAAATAATTAAACCATAAATTGACATGTGTGTTGTAACGCCCCACGCCCGAGACCGTCACCGGAGTCGAGTATGAGGTGTTACTAAACTTAATTCAACATTTTAAGAACTTTAGATTATTTGTTTCTACATTCACAGCTTTTTAGCTACTTGCATTACAGTCACAAGAAAAATCATATCTCGAGTTACGAGACTCGAAATCAAGATCCGTAAATTTTCCCTGAATCTAGACTCATATGCCTATCTACTAATTTTTTTCTAGAATTTTTGGTTGGGTCAATTAGTACAGTTTATTAGTTAAAGTTACCCCTGTTTCAGGGCTTGACTGGTCTGACCTCTATTTACTACGAACCACTTTTCTCTCTATATAAAATTCATATGAATATTAGGCTTATTTCTCCTGAAACTAGACTCAATAAGGATTCTGAGGATATAAAATAAGCCTCCTAATTATATCTGTACAATTTATGGTAAATTTATAAAGTTGGAATAGGGGATTCAGAAACTGCTCTGACCCTGTTTCACTAAAATTCAAATATCTTCTAACATATAATTATTTTACCAGTTTAGTTTGTTTCATGTGAAACTAGACATAATAATCTTCAATTTTATATTTAATCCATCACCAAATTCAATTTCTATGATTTTTAGTAAATTTTCAAACTCACATCAGTGTTGCTGTAATATTCTGTTTATGGCAAATTTCATCCTTTTTATGAATTTTCATGAACTAGGTAACTTATTAACTTTCCATAACATCAAACATATTCTAAACTAATCATTTCCATAATTTATCATTATCAAGCACTGCCTCAACCATTTCATCACCATACCATAAGATCATTTACACAAAATAAGTATTTTGCTATACATGCCATACTTAAATTTACAAGCCATTTTACCGAAAAGTTCTTCCGGATAGTGTGACTGATCCTCCGACCAATCCCGACTCCTGAGCTGGCTTGTCCAAAACTTGGTACCAAAATACAAAGGTTTTGCAATTTAATCCACAATCTTTTCTTTTCCTCGATTGGGGTTGTTTCCACGTCTTTCTTGATTATGAAGCTTGAAAGTTGAAGAAACCCTAGCTATGGAGACATGGAGCATTCGGCAGCAACTAATGGGGAAGATGACTATTTTGTGTCATTTTTCCCATTTTATTTCATTAATTATCCAAATGACCAAAATGCCCTTAATGCCTTTCTTTGAAAATTTTCATGTACAAGCCCATTTTTGTCCAAAATTTTAGAAATTGGTCAAATTGCTATTTAAGACCTCCTAATTAATATTTCAAAGCAATTTCATACTAAAAACTTCTAGAATGCAAGTTTTGCAACTTATTCGATTTAGCCCCTAACTTCAAATTAAGCATTTTATGCATGGAATTTCTTCACAAACTTTTCACACAATCATGCAATCATATCATAAACCTCAAAATAATTATAAAATAATTATTTCTATCTCGGATTTGTGGTCACGAAACCACTATTCCGATTAGGCCCTAATTCGGGATATTACATGTGTGGTAAAAATAATTTCCATGTGTATAAATAATATGCATATATTAGTAATTATTATATATTTACTTATAATTTAAGTAAATATTATTTTATTATTATATTATTATATTATATTAATTAAATAAAGTAAATAAATTAAATTAAATTATGACAATTTTGTGGTAATAATAATGTAAATGTGTAAAATTTTATATACATACATTTTTAATACATATATATTACTTATTATTTAAGAAAAAATTAAAATATTATATTATTATTATAATTAAAATAAAGAAACAAAAGAATGAAAAAGGAAACAAAATAGCAAAACAAAAACAGGGGAAAGAAAGGAGAAAAAGAAAGAAAGAAAAGAAAAAGGGAAATTAGGGTTTTAAAGGTTCCAAGTTTAAGTGGTAAGTCAATTTAATCCTTTTTTCTTATAATTTTTGCTGTTTTTGGAATCCTAGAACAAAATACTACTTGATAAAAGTGGAAAATTTTGAAATTTAGTTGATTTTTAGATGTGGTATATGTTGAATTAATTGAAGAATTTGGGTTAGAATTGATAGAATTTTAAGTTAGAATTGAGAAAATGATTGAATTGTAAGTTAAATCATAAGTTTTATGTAGTAAGGATTAAATTGAAAGAAATTCAAAATTAGGGGTTCACGGTGAAATTAGAGAATTGAAATTAGGTTTAAGTGATAGTTGAATGAAAAATAAAGAGTAAATAATGAATAAAATAAGGTTAGATTTGAATAGGGATTTAATTGGAATTTAGGCAAAAGTTGTGTATAAATTGAAATGTTCAATATGAAATTGTAGTGTATTGATAAATTTTAATTGTCTTAATTCCGTAGCTAACATTGTGCCAAAGACCTCAGCTAAGAAAAGAAAAGAGAAAGTCGACGAGGAGTGATTCAAAAATTACAATTTGTATTTCTGTAATCCGAATTTAGTAATTAATTGTTGAATTATTACTTAAAATGTATGGTAAGTGTATTGAGGTGAGTATTGATATTGATTTTGTGATATTGAATTGAATTGAATGGATTTGATTTCATGTACATATGTGAATATTTGAATTGGAATGAATATTGGTTGAAATTGAAAAGTGAAATTAGTTATTAATTGTTGTAATTTGATTAAATATCATGGTAAGTAATTAAGGTGAGAATTATTTGTATTGTGTTTTACAATTGAAATGGATTGATTGGGAATGTGATGAAATAGATATGAGTATGTGATTATAGTGGAATTTGAATATTTGTTATTGAAAAGTGAATTGAATTGTATTGAATTATGAATTTATGTGATTAATTAAAATGTGTATTGATTGGAAACTGAAAAGTGAATTGAAATTAAACCCTATTAACTATATCGGGCTGAGTTGGATATAGTTGGCATGCCATAGGATTGGAAGTGTTCAGGGTTACTTCGACTTCGAGTCGATGAGACACTGGGTGTCATTATATTTCTTCGGATAGAGTCAATGAGGTATTGGGTACCAAGTTACTTCGACATGGCCGATAAGACACTGGGTGTCAACTTATTGCTTCAAACTATCTGATGAGGCACTGGGTGCCATATTGGTGTGTTTGGTTGGATACGTGTATCGATCAAAGTCCGAGTCTTGTTAATAGGTGTAAACAAATGATTTGGCCAATTTGTTGACAATGAATGATATTGAATATGGATTGGAATGGTCAATGAAATGAAATATGCAATTGAAATGTATGGAATTGCATGAATCAGGGATTCATGAAATGGATATTGGTTTGAAATTGAATGGTGTATCCTATTGAGAAAAACTATTGAATAGCAATTATGAAATTGAAATAGTATGATATGAGAATTGAAAGTGTTATGAATGATGCATTTATGAAATTGATTATTTGTTGAATGATTTTGTTTATGTATGCTTATATAAATAAATAATATAAATTCTTGTTTAATAAATATTCAGATTATAGAAATACCACTGAGTTTATACTCAGCGCGGTTTCTTTTCCGTGCGCAGGTTAGATTAAAGTCAGATTGTCGATTCAGCATCCAAAGCCAATCCCGAACTCAAAGTGGTGAATTACTTTTCTTCTTGGTAAATGGCATGTACGTAAGTTGTTTGTGTATGTCATTTTTAGAAATGGTTTTAAATGATGTTATAATATGATAATGTTTAAAAACATATGAACTAATGTGTTATGTATTATTGCTATCAAATGATATGTTTTGGCTCAAATAAGTATGAATATAGAATTAGTTATTCGTATACTATTAGATTGATTTAGATAATACAGGTAGAGTATCTATGAATGTACATTGGTTAGTTTATTAGGTTGATGATTGAATATGATTTAGGTATATTTATATATGGTTTGGGTCTCGAGGGCTCATTAAAGGAACGTTATAATTAAATTGCGATATGTATGCTAAATAATTATGTGATTGCCCGTATTTGTCCTGATTCTCAATTAGTGGGTGTTACAATTAGTGGTATCAAAGCTTTACAAGTTTATCTGATTCTCAGACTAAATCGAGCTCAGAATTGAGTCTAGAGATACATGTCATAAATGAGTCAAATTGAGTCAGGATTTGAATGCTGATATATTTGTTTGTTTCTATTTTATAATGAAAATTTTGGATGAATCATATGATGTAGATGAAACCGAGTAAGTAACACCGAGTGTAAACCTAGTAGGTAATCAACCACCTAATGTTGAACGGGGTAAAACTAGAGAAAGAGATGATTCTCAATTACTTAGGGTTATATTTGAAATTGTAACTGCAACAACATCTACTCCTACTACTCGTCGAGCACCAATTAAAGAACTGCGTAAGTATGGTGCTACTGAATTTTTGTGTTTGAAAGGAGTTGATCCGTCTACAGCTGAGAATTGGATTGAAGCTACAAAAAGAATTTTGTAGCAACTTGAATGTACTCCCCGAGAAAGTTTATTGTGTGATGTTTCTTTACTTCAAAGGGAAAGCCTATGTTTGGTGAGAATCGGTAACTCGACATGTACCGGTAGAACAGGTAAACTGGGATTTCTTTCAAAGAGAATTTCAAAAGAAATATATGGGTGATTTTAAATTTTTGTAAAAAGAAGTTTATTGTTCAAAGTAAAAATGAGAATAAGATTGAAGTAAATGGTATTCGAACCAGTGGGTCGACTTGTAATATTTCAACGATTCAGGTTAATAAACTTCTTTATCAGGGTTGTGCAACTTTTTTGGCATATGTTATTAACTCAGATTCTGTTGAAAGTCAATGCAATAAAATTTGAACTATTTGTAAATTTCCTAATGTATTTCCTAAAGAGTTACCTAGATTAACACCAGATCGAGAAGTTGAATTTGCAATTGAATTTTATCCTGGTACAGCTCCGGTGTCAATACCACTATATCATATGTCATCTACAGAGTTGAAAGAATTAAAGGTGCAATTGCGGGATTTACTAGATTGAGGATTTATACGTCTGAGTACTTCACCTTGGGGAGCCTCAGTAATCTTTGTTAAAAAGAAAGATGGTTCGATGTGACTCTGTATTGATTATCGACAACTAAACAAGATGACAATCAAGAATAAATATCTGTTACCTCGTATTGACGATTTATTTGATCAGTTAAAAGTAGCTTCTGTGTTTTTAAAGATTGATCTGAGATCGAGTTACTATCAATTAAAGGTGAAAGAAAATGATGTACCAAAGACAGCATTCTGAACAAGGTATGGGCATTATGAATTTTTGGTAATGCCATTTAGTTTGACAAATGCCCCAGCCGTTTTTATGGATCTTATGAATCGCATCTTTCAACCTTATTTTGACCAGTTTGTGGTGGTTTTTATTGATGACATTTTGGTTTATTCAAAGTCTGTGATCGAACAGGAGCAGCATCTTAGAATCATTTTGCAAATAGTACGAGAGAAGCAGTTGTGTGGGAAATTGAGTAAATGTGAATTTTGGTTGTCTGAGTTGTATTTCTAGAACATGTGGTATTGGCAGAAGGAATTAGAGTTGATCCGAAGAAGATTGAAGCAATTGTTCAATGAAAAGTATCGAGAAATGTGTCTGATGTACGTAGTTTTCTTGGTTTGGCTGGTTACTATCGAAGATTTTTGAATGGATTTTATAAGATAGCTCTACCAATGAAAAAGTTGTTGCAAAAGAATGTTCCGTTCGTCTGGGATGATCAGTGTCAGGAAAGTTTTGAGAAGTTGAACCAATTGTTGATTGAGGCACCAGTTTTGACAATACCAGAGTCAGGAAGAGATTTTATCACTTACAATGACACTTCATTGAATGGTCTTGGGTGTGTTTTAATGCAAGATGGAAAGGTGATAGCTCATGCTTCTCGCCAATTGAAACCACATGAACGTAATTATCCAACACATGATCTGGAGCTTGTTGTTGTGATTTTTGCTTTGAAAATATGGAGACATTACTTGTATGGTGAAAAATGTTACATCTATATAGATCATAAAATTCTCAAATATATTTTGTCACAAAAGGAATTAAATTTGAGACAACGTCGGTGGATAGAGCTTCTGAAAGATTATGATTGTGTCATTGATTATCATTCGAGGAAAGAAAATGTTGTAGCTGATGCATTAAGTAGGAAAACAGCAATTGAATTATGAGCGATGTTCGCACAGCTCAATATCAGTGATGATAGAAGTTTGTTAGATGAATTAAGAATTAAACCGATGATGTTTGATCAGATCAGGTTAGCACGGTTAAAAGATGACAAGTTGATGAAGAAAAGAGAAAGGGTTCAAAATGACATGTTAGAGAATTTTAGCATTGATGAGCATGATTGTTTGAGATTTCGTAATCGAATTTGTGTTTTAGATGTTTCAGAATTAAAAGAGTTGATACTTCGTGAAGCACATGATAGTTCTTTTGCTTTACATCCCGGAGGAACAAAAATGTATCGAAATCTACGAGAATTATATTGGTGGCTAGGTATGAAAAGAAATATGGTAGAGTATGTGGCTAAATGTTTGACCTCTCAACAAGTAAAGGCAGAGCATCAGGTTCCTACTAGATTACTTCATCCTATTAATATTCCTGAATGGAAATGGGATTGTATTACAATAGATTTTGTAACGAGGTTACCATTGTCAGTGAGTAAGAAAAATACTATTTGGGTGATTGTTGATCGGCTTACAAAGTCAGCTCATTTTATAGCAGTCAGGACTGATTGGTCACTTTAGAAGCTTGCTGAAGTATATATTCAGGAAATTGTGAGATTGCATGGTATACCTGTACCAATAATCTCTAATCGGGATCTACGATTCACATCGAAATTTTAGAGGCAATTGCATGAATCTCTTGGTACTTGACTCAGCTTTAGTACAGCTTTCCATCCACAGACTGATGGACAATCTGAACGAGTTATTCAGATTTTAGAAAACTTGCTTCGAGCTTATGTTCTTGATTTTGAATTAGGTTGGGAATGTTATTTACCTTTAACTGAATTTGTATATAATAATAGTTTCCAATCAAGCATTCAAATGGCTCCGTATGAAGCTTTGTATGGTCGTAGATGTCAACTATATGTGTGTTAGGTGGAATTGAAAGAAAGAAAAATAATTGGGCCAGAGTTAATCCAAGAAACAGAGGATATTGTTAAGAAGATTCGAGATAGATTGAAGGTAGCTTTCGATAGACAAAAATCGTATGCAGATTTGAAACGTCGGGATATTGAGTATTTTTTCGAAGGTAAGGTATTTCTCAAAGTTTCGCATTGGAAGAAAATTTTTAGATTTGGTCGAAAAGGAAAATTTGAGTCTTCGTTTTATTGGACCGTATGAGATTGTGGAAAGAGTTGAACCAGTTGCCTATCGTCTAGCCTTGCCTCCGGAATTAGAAAAAATTCATGATGTTTTTCATGTTTCCATGCTCAGAAGATACTAATCAGATCCCTCTCATGTTATTTCGACTGAAGATATTGAAATTCGACCTAATTTCTCATATGATGAAAAGCCGGTTGAGCTATTAGCTCGAGAGGTGAAGGAATTGCGTAATAAACGAGTTCCATTAGTAAAAGTATTGTGGAGAAGTCATAATACTGAGGAAGTAACTTGAGAACAAGAAGAGACAATGAGATCTTAGTACCCCCACCTCTTTTCAGGTAAATTTCGACGATAAAATTTATTAAGAGCGGAGAATTGTAATGACCCGATAATCACGGGTATCGAAAAGTGTATTTTGGGTCTCCATTTTCAAAAAACGGATTCGTAAATATTTATTAAAAATATTTACGAAGTTAGTTGTGTGGTTAATTAAGTTTTGGATAGATGAATTTGTTTAAATTAGGAGTAATTGGGTATAAGAACTAGATTGAATACAGGGTAAAAGTTGAATTATAGAATAGAGAAAATTCAAGGGACTAAATAAATAATTAAACCATAAATTGACATTTGTGTGGTAAAAATAATTTCCATGTGTATAAATAATATATGTATATTAGTAATTATTATATATTTACTTATAATTTAAGTAAATATTATTTTATTATTTTATTATTATATTATATTAATTAAATAAATTAAATTAAATTATGACTATTGTGTGGTAATAATAATGTAAATGTGTAAAATTTTATATACATACATTTGTAATACATATATATTACTTATTATTTAATAAAATATTAAAATATTATATTATTATAATTAAAATAAAGAAACAAAAGAATGAAAAAGGAAACAGAATAGCAAAACGAAAATAGGGGAAAGAAAGGAGAAAAAGAAAGAAAGAAAAGAAAAAGGGAAATTAGGGTTTTAAAGGTTCCAAGTTCAAGTGGTAAGTCAATTTAATCCATTTTCTTGTAATTTTTGCTGTTTTTGGAATCTTAGAACAAAATACTATTTGATATAAGTGGAAAATTTGAAAGTTAGTTGATTTTTAGATGTGGTTTATGTTGAATTAATTGAAGAATTTGGGTTAGAATTGATAGAATTTTAAGTTAGAATTGAGAAAATGATTGAATTGTAAGTTAAATCATAAGTTTTATGTAGTAAAGACTAAATTGAAAGAAATTCAAAATTAGGGGTTTATGGTGAAATTAGAGAATTGAAATTAGCTTTAAGTGATAGTTGAATGAAAAATAAAGAGTAAATTTATGAATAAAATAAGGTTAGATTTGAATAGGGATTTAATTGGAATTTAGACAAAAGTTGTGTATAAATTGAAATGTTCAATATGAAATTGTAGTGTATTGATAAATTTTAATTGTTTTAATTCCATAGCTAACGTTGTGCCAGAGACCTCGGCTAAGAAAAGAAAAGAGGAAGTCGACGATGAGTGATTTAGAAATTACAGTTTGTATTTCTATAATCCCAATTTAATAATTAATTGTTGATTTATTACTTAATATGTATGGTAAGTGCATTGAGGTGAGTATTGATATTGATTTTGTGATATTGAATTGAATTGAATGGATTTGATTTCATGTACATATGTGAATATTTGAATTAGAATTAATATTGGTTGAAATTGAAAAGTGAAATTAATTATTAATTGTTGTATTTTGATTAAATATTATGGTAAGTAATTAAGGTGAGAATTATTTGTATTGTGTTTTACAATTGAAATGGATTGATTGGGAATGTGATGAAATAGATATGAATATGTGATTATTGTGGAATTTGAATATTTGTTATTGAAAAGTGAATTGAATTGTATTGAATTATGAATTTATGTGATTAATTAAAATGTGTATTGATTAGAAACTGAAAAGTGAATTGAAATTAAACCCTATTAACTGTATCGGGCTGAGTCGGATATAGTTGGCATGCCATAGGATTGGAAGTGTTCAGGGTTAATTCGACTTCGAGTCGATGAGACACTGGGTGTCATTATATTACTTCGGATAGATTCGATAAGGTATTGGGTACCAACTTACTTCGGCGTGGCCGATGAGACACTGGGTGTCAACTTATTGCTTTGAACTATCCGATAAGGCACTAAGTGCCATATTGGTGTGTTTGGTTGGATCCGTGTATTCGTCAAAGTCCAAGTCTTGTTAATAGGGGTAAACAAATGATTTGGCCAATTGGTTGACAATGAATGATATTGAATATGGATTGGAATGGACAATGAAATGAAATATGCAATTGAAATGCATGGAATTGCATGAATCAAGGATTCATGAAATGGATATTGGTTTGAAATTGAATGGTGTATCCTATTGAGAAAAACTATTGAATAGCGATTATGAAATTGAAATAGTATGATATGAGAATTGAAAGTGTTATGAATGATGCATTTATGAAATTGATTATTTGTTGAATGATTTTTTTTATGTATGCTTATATAAATAAATAATATAAATTATTGTTTAATAAATATTCGGATTATAGAAATACCACTGAGTTTATACTCAGCGCGGTTTCTTTTCCGTGCGCAGGTTAGATTAAAGTCAGATTGTCGATTCAGCATCCAAAGCCAATCCCGAACTCAAAGTGGTGAATTACTTTTCTTCTTGGTAAATGGCATGTACGTAAGTTGTTTGTGTATGTCATTTTTAGAAATGGTTTTAAATGATGTTATAATATGATAATGTTTAAAAACATATGAACTAATGTGTTATGTATTATTGCTATCAAATGATATGTTTTGGCTCAAATAAGTATGAATATAGAATTAGTTATTCGTATACTATTAGATTGATTTAGATAATACAGGTAGAGTATCTATGAATGTACATTGGTTAGTTTATTAGGTTGATGATTGAATATGATTTAGGTATATTTATATATGGTTTGGGTCTCGAGGGCTCATTAAAGGAACGTTATAATTAAATTGCGATATGTATGCTAAATAATTATGTGATTGCCCGTATTTGTCCTAAACTTTTCTGTAATGCCTCGTAACCATGTTTCGGCTATGGATAAGGGTTAGGGGGTATTACATGAAGAATAAGGTTCCCCTTCTTCTTGTTCACAAAATAAAGCTTTGATGGGAACTCATGCAAGGGCATGAATACTTGAGCAATTACATCCTGTGTGACTCATAAAGGGAAGAAAAAAGTATAAAATTATTATAAAGAAGAAGCGACTAAACCGGCATTTTAATATTCCCTAAAAATCATTAGAAAGATGACTATGGTAATTATATCTGGAATACTTGATTTATGGTAATTATATCTGGAATACTTGATTTTTCCTTTTTGAAGACTATTCAACTATCAAATTGAGGGGAAAAAAGGTTGTCTCAAACCAAAGAGAAATATTCAACACTTAGACTACAAATCTGACAAGAATTAGTTACCTAGAAAATTTCATAGCCACACCATTCACATGTGTACACTGCTACCTACATTAGAGGCTTAACATCTGAACAACGAGTCACAATTCTAGATATTTTTACAAGTTGGCCAATATATGAAGCCTTAACCTCCCTAATGGTAAATGGCCTCCCCTTCGAAGGTGCTCTGATATGAACTTCGCTGAATTAAACATAAGTGAGCATTAGCCTATGCTTATGTATCGCAACCAGAGTAGATTTTGTTGTAGATTTAACCAGAGCAATAGCATAAGAGAGTTTCCAAACAGTATTCCTCATGTGAATGTCTTAAGATCAAATTATACTAGCACCATAATAAACCTCTTGTAACAAATTTATCCACCAAAAATTTACAAATTGTAAACCTGACTACAGAACAATAAACTGTATTCAGATGGTGTATAAAGATAGCAGTATTATGACTTATGACTGTGCATTAATCCATGGAGCTCAAATTCTAGAGAGATTAGTCATATAATCTCCTTCTAATGCCTCAATTATATGTTCATTTCACAATTCTAACTAAAAACCTCTACAAACACTAAAATATCAACATAAACAGCAATTAACAAACAATTCTCAAGGGAGAACTTGAATAGGTTAAGTGCATCAAGAGTGAAAAGGGCTTTTTTCTTGAAGCTTACTAGTAACCTTATGTAACACCCATCGCCCGTATCCAACGCCGAGACGGGGTTTGAGGTACTACTGAACTTAAACTCAACTAATCTTTGGAAATCGGGCCATAAAAATTTACTCAATTTGAAAACTTTTCATTTTATATTCTATTTGTCCTTTAATAAGGCTTACGGTGCCTAAAACATACTCTCAAGGTGGTTCGGAACCAATCCGAGGGCTCGAGAAAAACTCAGAGAAATTCATGCTTTAAGGCTCCACACGCCCGTGTGGGTATGGGGCACACGCCCGTGTGCTAGGGATACGCCCGTGTCCCGCACCCGTGTGGCCAATTTAATTTTTACAAATTTTCATAAAACAAGTGCAGACTATACACGGCCTGGACACATGCCCGTGTCATTTGCCCGTGTCCTTTCACACGGCCACAACACGCCCTTGTCGCAGCCCATGTGTAAAAACCTGAGTATTCTATTTTTGACGTCAGCATCACACGACCATAGTACACGCCCGTGTACTAGGTCGTGCCCCTCCACACGGCCGTGCCTCTGCCCGTGTGACCCTTACCATGCATTCTGACTTGAAATTTCTAAGTGTAGGGGACACACGGCCTTCTCACACGTCCATGGGGCTAGCCGTGTGTCACACACGGCCTAGACACACGCTCGTGTGTCTACCCGTGTGGACAATATGAGGCTATTTACCAAGTCTCATTGCCACCTTAGTATGTTTATTTTCATGTCAATACCAACCAATACCAAATCAAGCATGATAGACATTCATTTAACCATGAAGATGCATCTATTATAGACTCAAATGAAAGTTATCCTCATTCGAGGCTTAATGTAAAATGTGGAAACTATTTCAAGCCAACACATTTGGCCAATTCTCAAAGACACAAAAATAATAAGGTCTAGCCCTATACATGCCATAACCAAAAATATAAATCCAACTATACCGAGTATTACGGCTGATAGTGTGATCGATATCTCTAACTTCAAGGGATCCTTGAGCTAATTAAGTGACATTGAAAGAAAATGGAAAGGAAAGAGAGTAAGCATAAAGCTTAATAAGTTGCATATAAGTAAATATAAAACAACAATTTCTCCTCTAGTCATCATACTCATAGCACAAAGATAGGCATAAACTTGACTTACTCATTACCATCTACTCTAGTCACATTTTCTATTTTGTGCTCCTTACTCATGCATATCGAATAGGTACATGTACCACTCACAACATTATTATACTTTCCTTACTAACTCGCTTTCATGACCTTTAAAGTTGAGCCTTTTGGAACACTACCGAATATTCTATAAGCTCTATGTCCCAGACATGGTCTTACACTAGCTCTCGTACATACGTGCTGATGCATGTCCCAGACATGTCTTACACTAGGACAACTCTTAGCCGATGCATGTCCCAGACATGTCTTACACTGGCTATCATCATTGAGGCCGATGCATGTACCAGACATGTCTTATGCTGGCACTCATCTCTACGCTGATGCCATGTCCCAGACATGGTCTTACACTGGCTTTCATAATGCGGCTGATGCATGTCCCAGACATGTCTTACACTGGCACACAAGTAACCCGAATGTTAAGGCACGAATATCCGATTTGTTTCCTAAGATTCCAATAGGATCTTTCTACTATCTCAATTATTACTATGTATTCTCAATTCACAATCTAGCAATTCATGCTATATCAATTCAATGACAATTTGAATACATATATTAACAATGTAATTATATTATTTACATACAATTTACCTCGAATTACAAAATGTACTTGACTAGTTGATTTAGTCGATTTACTTGGCTTTCCCCCGGTCTAGGTTTGGATTCGATAATAGCAAAATGCACTCATTTAGCCGTTAAGCACAATTAATCAATCTAAATTTCACATTTTTAGGTAAAACGACCATTTTGCCCCTATAATCAAAATTTGATTTTTATCGAATTTCTTTATTTCTTAAGACTAGCCGAACCTCTTTAACTCTTATAGAAACTCTAAATTCCCACTATTTCATACACTTATCACCTATTTTGTAACTTATGCAAAATAGTCCCTTTAGGTATTTTCATGCTAACACATTTCACAAAAGTTGTTTATAACACAACTAGGACTCATATTATTCCATAAAAACTCAGCAACTATCATAAATCCATTCATGAAAAAACTCTAAACTCTTAATCATTTTGCAACATAGACCCCTCATTTGAAAGCTTATGCTTCAAGGGTCTCAAAAATGCAAAAATTTTCAACAAAGGGTATGAAAATCACTTACTTGTGAGTGCTTCAAGTTTCTGAGAATTTAAAGCTTTTAAAATCCCCTTCAATGGATGATTTTTGGTAGATAAATAAGATGAAAAAGGGATGATATCATCCTTCCTTGATTTATTTCTATTTTAGTCAAAATAAGCTACCTAACTCACTAAATTTTAGAATTTTTGTCCCCTCTTTGACTCTATGGCCGGCCAAGCATTCTAAAAAGGGTCTAGTTTCCCTTTAAAGACCTCCAATTTTAATTATCTTGTTAATTAACATATTTGGGTACTAAAATGCAACTTTTTCCTTTTATGCGATTTAGTCCTTTTTCACAATTGGGCTTTCAAACGTCAAAATTAACTTACCAATTTTTTCATACGCTAATATAATCATGTCATAGCTCCATAATAATAATAAAAATAATTTTCTCAACTTTGAATTTGTGGTCCTGAGACCACTATTCCGACTAGGTCCTAAATCGGGTTGTTACACCTTTAATCTCAAAAGGCTTCTTCTAACGTGGATCAAACTCATCTGCATTATCGTTTCCATCATCACCTCTCCGCGTCATCAATATATCATGATCATCATCATGAAAGGCCTCGATGGGCTTTGGCAAAAGATCATCGATTGCACTAGCGAGAATCCCAATGTATCTTCGAGTGTTCTTAGTAACCCGCCTCAGGAATTCCTTTTCCAAGTTTTTATACTGCCAAAAAAAAATCAACTAAATTTAAGGGTCATAAAGTAAAACAAATAAATACCAGATTTTGTTGAGGATTGACCCGATTAAGTAACAAGAAAAAAATAGCGGAAGAAATTGATAAATTAAACACACAAATTTAACATGAAAAAACTCTTCTAAAGAGGATAATTTTATTATAATGGAAAAAACAAGAGTACAAAAAATGGAGATAAAAACTAAACCCTGAAAACTTGAAAATAAAGAACCTTCGAAACGTAAATAAAAAATTCTCTAAATGTGTTATAAGTTATAATCTCTACCTTGACTCATATTTCCACAACATCATCTTTGCCAAAGCCCCTCACGGGCCTACCTTGAACTATGCAGGAAATTAACTTAGTTGAATCTGTGCTTAGACACTGGAAGACTTCTAGCCTTTGACTTGTACATTATCAAATCAAAATTAACCCGGGTCTGATTTTCACAAACACATTGCCCTAACTTTTCAAAACCTGCATCCAAAAAAGAACTTCTCTTCAACGAAATGATCATACATTTTTCCTCTTATGACCAAGTTTTCTCCACTCCAAACGAGTTGACTTCAACTCCATAATGGACGAGGGACGTCCAATTTCACCAGTCACTGTAGAACCTTCTAGAATATAAAGACCGTCAGTCCTTTTACCTTTTAACAAAATAAGAGCTCCACGAGATACCTTAATGTCGCTCGACCCGATGCTGATTCTGCATCTTTTCAAGTCTAAAACACTCAAGGCGATGAGATTCTATCGTAAATCAGGTACATACCTGACATCTGAGAGCGTCCTAATCATCCTATCATGCATCCTAATTTTAACAATACTAATACCAATTACCTTACTAGATGAATCATTTCTCATACGCACAACTCCACCTTCAACTGAACTATATGTAGAGAATCATTCTCTATTGGGAAAAATGTGGAAAGAACATCCCGAATCTAGGATCCACTCGGACGTAAGCTCGGAGCTTTCACTATTTGACACTAACAAGAAATCGTCACCACTTTCGTCAGCCAAATTAGCACCAGCTACATCTTCCTCATTACTCTCAGTGATCTTTTTATTTCACTATTTATAATAATCTGCTTTGACGTGACCTAACTTCTTACAATAGTGACACCTTTTGTCTTGCCTATCTGTCTTGCTATACAAACCAAACTCATTGTCAAGTTTGTCTCTACTCAACAAATGACCCTTCACATCTTCGAACGAGAGATTGCCTTTTCAATAAATCAGTGTTTCCCTGAAAGACTTGTATGAAAGGGGTAAAGAGCACAATAATAGCCTAACCTGATCTTTATCATCAATCTGAATCTCAACATTCTTTAAATCATTTAAAAAACTAATGAATTGAATGATTTGATATTTAAGAAACTCACATTCGTTCATGCGAAACGAAAATAGACATTGTTTCAACACTAAACGTTTAGCAGAGACTTAGTCGCATAAAGAGTTTCTAACATTTTCCACAAGGCGGATGAGGTCTTCTCCATCAATACCTCTTGCAATACCGTATTTGCGAGGCACAATTGCAGATAAGGCCTTTTCATCAAGCTCTTCCCATTCCCTTTGATTTAAATTCTTAAGCTTTTACCCGGTAACAAGCTTTTTCAAGCCGATTTGAACTAGAATTTTCATCATTCGAACTTGCCACAGATTGAAATTCGTGACACCATTCAACTTCTCAATTTCAAATTTTGTTGCTGCCATCTCTGAATGGGTTGATCTATGAAAAATTAAACTATCTCTGATACCACTTATTAGGGATCAACCTGATTAAGCAACAAGTAAAAAATAACGAAAGAAATTGAGAAATTGAACACACAAATTTAATATGGAAAAATCCCTCCAAAGAGGATAAAAAACCACGGGCAAAGATAATTTTACTATAATGGAAAAAGAACAAAAATTACAAAAGATGGAAATAAAAATTAAACCTCGAAAAGTACAAAAAAGCATTACTCGAACTATAAAGCTAAAAGTCTCTTTGTCAACATGTCAACTGAATTGTATTTTGTGCCAATTTTAGGAATTTGAACATCCCCTTAAATGATCACCTCTCAAACAAAGTGGTAACGAATATCTATGTAGTACGTTCTCTCGTGATGCATTTGATCTTTAGTGAGATGTATGACACTTTAACTATCACAATATACTACAATTTCTCCTTTTTCACTTACTAGTTCACTAAACAGGCCCCTTAACTGTAACACCCCAAATTTCGTAATTTCGGCTTTTGGAATATTTGTTGTATTTTTGTCCTATTTTTTTATATAAATATATGCCTACTTATGTGATTAAGCCTTTTAGAGTGTGTTGGAGAGGTCCCAAGTTCAAGTCTAGGCTTGGGCTAAATTTTGGTTCTTATATGAATAAAGCCTGGCTTTTGGAATGGGCTTATATGAATTTATTTGTAAGAATATGAAAAAATGGGCCTACTGGCCCATTGGCTAAGTGGTGTATCGGTATGATGGGGTCTAGGGTTCAACTCTCTGCGTGGGAAAAAAGAAGAGTATTTTGCTGCAAATTTTGGCTAGGAGTTTGAGATTTTGTAAACTGCTGGGTAGGGGAGTAGTAGAGATTTCAGATTTATCTGGTTAGTTTCTGATTCTTTCCAAAAATCCTCTCCTGCCGAAATTCTCTGTAACTCTCCTCTCTACCTTTCTCTTTGTTTTCTTTTTGCCGAAAATCCCCCTCTTTTGTTGCCAAAATCTTTTTTACACTATTTCCTCTCCACTTTCTCCCTTTTCGATATTTTTTCTTTTGTCTTTGGAGACGCGCTTTCAGTAAGTGCAAAGATATGTTCTGTTTTGTTTTAATAAATGTTAGGTTATTAAGAGATTATTTTCTGTTTAGGAGACAATCAGGGTTTGTGGATCACTAATCGACATTCTAAACAGCGAGGAATCGCCGTTTTTCGTTTAAAGTAACGTTGTCATTAACTTTCAGGATTTTCTTGTCTCTTAGTAACTCGGATTAAGTGATTAAAAGGATGAAATCCTGTTCAATAATAGATTCTGGAGTACTCGTGGTTGCGGTAGCTTCGGATCGATACCAGGTATGTACTCATTTACGCAGATAACGAGTTTTGGCAAAAGCCGAAAAGCTAACTGTCGACGCCACACGGGGGTGTGAACTGCCCTTGTGGTAGCCTGTGTTGTGATACAAGGACGTTTGGTCCACACGGGTGAACCACACAGGCGTGTGAGACTTTGGGCTAAGTCGTGTAATCCACACGGGCAAGGCCAATTTGGGCCGTGTGGGCCACGCGAGCATGTGGGTCACACAGACATGTCGGCCCACACGAGTAGGGCACACGGGCCTGTGAGCCCAAATTGTTTTAGAAGTTCTGTAAGGTTGCACGGGTCACCCAAGTCGACTGTGACCTGACTGTAGGGTCGGTAAGCGTTACTTAGACCCCATACTCTGATTAGTTACTGGATTGTATGCAAAAGCATGTGTATTTGTCTGATTTTATATATCTGTTCTGACTTGATGATGGTATGATCTGATATCTACATATAAGCATGCCATATTATTTATGTTGCATTGCATTGCGCTGGGATTGTTATGAAGAGAAGGAAGACTGAAAGGCTATTAGCCTATTATTTGGCAGCTATGTTGCATGTATCTGATATGTGTCATTTTACGATACCATTTGGTGTGTAGGGTTGGATGGTGTGATTTTATCCCCATACTTGGTGTGTAGGGATGGGTGGGTCGATTCTATCCCCACATGGTGTGTTGGGTTGGACGGAGATGGTGTGCAGAGTTGGTGGGCATGTTTCTCTGATAATCTGATCTGTCATGCATGCGATGTCTGTATGGGCTAAGTCCCGATTATTCTGATTCTGTATCTGAGTGGGCTAAGATCCACACCGATTCTGAAAATGGTTAAGGTCGAATTATCTGTATTCTGTTACCTAGTTGTATGCATGCTGTCTGTAGGGATGTACACACTGAGTTTGCGAAAACTCACCCCTTTGTTTATTTTATCTGTTAGGTAATCCCTAGCAGTAGATAGAAACGATGACTGAGGAGGGCTCGACGATGACCACCGCTAGTCATGTGTTGGTTTTATGAGTTATATTTTATTTTATTTGCTTTCATTTAATATTTATGTTCGAAATTATTTATGTATTTAGGCTCGAATTGTTTTGGGTTTATATCGGGATTTTAAATTCTTAATTTTATTGACTTATAAATGACGACACCACAAATACGTTTTGGAAACTTAACTTAAGGTTTTCGTATAAATAAATGATGTCATAACTTTCACGATAAAGAAATGTTTTCAAGTAATAACTTAAATAGTGATTTCACGACTTAAGTAAAAATAATAAATAGAATGAATTTAAATTTGATAAGGTTTTCTAAAAGCACTCTCATGTGATGCTGCCAGATCCAGCCATAACGATTAGGTCGGGTTTGGGGTGTTACATTTAGTGGTATCAGAGCCCGATTGCAGAACTCAGTTGTGGGTCTAGGTTTTAAATTTTGTTTTTTTGTAAAATGATTTGTAAAGCAATTTGAAATAATTTTGATAGCGAGTATGTGGTACATCGAACCTCCAGCACTGATCTTGTAAGTTCTCTGAAACTCTAATATGTCCTGTCTGAAAGCATGCTTATACTGAAATTTTGTCTGTGTCTGTCTGAAATATTGTGTATGTGTAATGAGACTACTATACGTTACTGAACCACTTTAGGTAGTGTAAACTGAAAACCGTAGTGAGCTTATTACTCGCGATAACTGACTCTGAAACTCTAATACTGTTCTGCATAAAATATCTGCTAATAATTATCAAAACTGTAAACTAATATGCATAAAACTTCTAAATACAGATTAATTCGATAGTTACAATGAGCGCACGTAGTACTCATGGACGGGGTACTAGAGGCTGAGGTAGAGGCCGTAAGGGGATTCGAGCTGAGTCCTTCGTATCTGATACGATCCCTAATCTGGACACTAGCAAGATGCTAGTGTCACCTGCTATTGAGACTGATGCTGAGTCTTATGACCGTGCAGTTGGAGACGACGCATTGTCCCAAGCCATGCTACGAATTCTGGAGAGGGTCGCTGAGGCCAATACTAGATCTGGAGGCCGTAGGTCGGTTACGAAATGACTCTGGTCAAATAGGGCTGAGATATTTAGGGGCATCATTGGAGTTGCTCCGAGTGTGGCCGAGTACTAGATGAGGCCACAGAGCGTATAATGGATGATTTAGACTTTAATGATGAGCAGAAGCTTCAATGGGCTATGTCTTTCCTTCGTAATGAGGCATATCAGTGGTGGTTGACTGTTAAGGAGGGCACTCAACCCGATCGGCTGACTTGGGACTTTTAGGGCTACCTATCAGAGTTAGTATGTGGGAGCCAGCTATATCGACACTAGGCGACGTGACGACTGAGTATGAGGCCGAATTTCTGAGACTGAGTCGCTATGCGAGAGGTATGGTGACGACTGAGTATAAGCGCTGTGTTCGATTCGAGGATGGTCTTCGAGACAGTCTGTGAGTTCTGATAACTCCTCATAGGGAGCGGGATTTCTCAGCCTTGGTTGATAAGGCCAAGATAGCCGAGGAGGTGAAGCGCTCTGAGCGCCAAAACCTTGAAAAAGGGAAGGAAAAAAGGGTTGTTCTGAGGACTGATGAGGATAACAAGATAGTCGTGATTGGAGAACTACGGAATTATCTGAGTAATATGTTATCTGCATTGGTTGCAGAGAAGCTTGTGAGAAAAAGATGTGAGGCATACTTGGCTTACATTAGTGTTTCAGATTCTGTGGACTCTTCGGTTAAGGACATTCGTACGGTGAAGGACTTTTCAGATGTTTTTCTAAAGGAATTACCGGGATAGCCTCCGAGTCGTGCGGTAGAATTTTGGATCGAGTTGATTCCTGGTACAGCTCTGGTGTCTATCGCCCCTTATCGAATGGCACTGAAGGAGCTGACAGAACTTAAGGCTCAAATTCAGAAGCTGTTAGATCGTTGGTTTATTCGTCCTAGTGTGTCTCCATGAAGAGCATCGGTTCTGTTTGTAAAGAATAAGGACGGTACGATGAGAATGTCTATCGACTACTGTCAGTTGAATAAATTGATGATTTATTTGATCAGTTCAGAGGAGCTTCTGTGTTCTTAAATATTCATCTGCGGTCAGGTTACCATCAGTTGAGGGTAAAAGAGGCCAATGTGTATAAGACGGCATTTAGAACTCGTTATGGACATTACGAGTTTCTAGTTATGCCCTTTGGGTTGACTAATACACCAGCAGCATTTATGGACCTGATGAATCGTGTGTTCTAGCCCTACTTGGATCGGTTCATTGTGGTGTTTATCAACGACATTCTGGTGTATTATATGATTAAAGATGAGCATGATGGGCATCTTAGGGTTGCTCTGTAGATCTTTCGTGACAAACAGCTTTACGTGAAGTTCTCTAAATGTGAATTTTGGCTTCAGAAGGTAACATTTTTAGGACATGTGGTGTCTGCTAGGGGAATTTGTGTTGATCCTCGTAAGATTGAGGCTGTGTTGGATTGGAAATAGCCGAAGAATGTCTCAAAGGTCCGCAGTTTTCTAGGACTGGCAGGATATTACCGACGTTTCGTAGAAGGTTTCTCGTTGATCGTAGTGCCATTGACTAAGTTACTGTGTAAGGGAGTCCCCTTTGATTGGATTGACGCACAGCAGGAGAGTTTTGAGAAGCTCAAGACAGTTTTGACTTCGGCTCCAGTTCTGATACAGCTTGAGCTTGGTAAGGACTTCGTAGTGTACAGTGATGTGTCACATGCGGGTTTGGATTGTGTTCTGATACAAGACAGTAAGGTAGTTGCTTATGCATCTCGTCAGCTCAAAACTCACGAGGCTAATTATCCGACACATGATTTGGAGTTGGCTGCAGTTATCTTTGCATTAAAGATTTGGAGACATTATTTGCACAGTGAAAAGTGTACCATCTACACTGATCACAAGAGCCTCAAGTATCTCCTCACGCAGAAGGAGTTAAATCTTAGGCAGCATCGATGGGTTGAGCTGCTTAAGGATTACAACTGCAATATCGAGTACCATCTAGGTAAGGCCAATGTGGTGGCCGATGCGCTAAGCCATAGGGCTATGACCGATTTGAGGGTGATGTTCGCTCGACTGAGTCTTTATGACCATAGAAGTCTCCTGGCTGAGTTGCAGGTTAGACCAACAAGGTTGGATCAGACTAAGGATAAGCAGTTAAGAGATAAGTCCCTTGAGTTGCGATTCCGTCAGGTTGAAGCTGGAACTGCTACTAATTTTGGGATTGACAGTGATGGGGTATTGCGCTTCCGAGGTAGGATCTGTGTACCTAATGATGAGGATTTGAGACTATCGATTCTGAGGGAGGCGCATAGTAGTCCTTATGCTATGCATACTGGTGGAAACAAAACGCATAAGAATCTCCGAGAGTTGTACTGGTGGCCAAGGTTGAAACACGAGGTGACCGACTTTGTTGCTCGTTGTTTGACTTGTCAGTAGGTTAAGGCTGAGCATCAGTTACCTTTAGGTTTGCTACAGCCAGTGAAGATTCTGATGTGAAAATGGGAGCGAGTAACGATGGACTTCATTAGTGGGTTGCCTTTAACACATACTAAGAAGGATTCTGTTTGGGTTGTCGTGGATCGATTGACCAAGTCGGCACATTTCATTCCGGTGAGGATGGACTTTTCCATGCAAAAGCTAGCTAAGCTCTACATTTCCAAGATAGTAAGGTTGCATGGGGTTCCTGTTTCAATCATCTCTAATAGGAATCCTCGTTTTACGTCTCGATTTTGGCAAAAACTTCATGAGGCTTTGGGTTCTCGTCTTGAATTCAGTACTGCTTTTCATCCTCAGACATATGGTCAGTCAGAGAGGGTGATTCAGATACTGGAGGATATGTTGAGGGGTTATGTTATGGATTTTCGAAGTAGTTGGGAGAAGTACTTGTCGTTGCCAGAGTTCGCTTACAATAACAGCTATCAGTCTAGTAATCAGATGGCACCGTATGAGGCACTTTATGGTCGTAAGTGTCGCACTCCTTGTGCTGGACTGAGTTGAGTAAGCGACATGTTCTGGGTCTGAAGTTGGTTTTAGAGACTGAGAATAAGGTCCGCTTGATTCGAGATCAACTGAAAGTGACTTCTAATAGACAGAAGACCTATGCTGATTTAAAGAGGAAAAATATCGAGTACTCTGTGGGGGACTTGGCTTTCCTTAAAGTCTCGCCATGGAAAAATTTTCTGAGGTTCGGTCGCAAAGGCAAGTTAAGCTCTAGGTTCATTGGACCATATAGGATTCTGAAGTGAGTAGGGCTGGTCGCGTATCAGTTTGAGCTTCCTCTAGAGTTGGATCATATACATGATGTATTCCATGTCTCGATGTTGAGACGTTACCGCTCTAATCCCACGCACATTGTGCCTGTGAAGGAGATTGATGTTAGACCAAATCTGACGTTCGAGAACAAGCCAGTTCAAATTTTGGATCGTGAAGTTAAAGTTCTGCGTAGGAAATCTATTCATTTGGTGAAGGTGTTGTGGCAGAATCATAGCACTGAGGAGGCTACTTAGGAGCCAGAGGATTCGATGCGACAGCAATACCCTCACCTTTTCTGATCAGGTAAAAAAATTCGAGGACTAATTTTCTTTTAAGGGGCAGAATTGTAAAGCCCCAAATTTCGTAATTTTGGCTTTTAGAATATTTGTTGTATTTCTGCCCTTTTTTTATATAAATATATGCCCGTTTATGTGATTAAGTGTTTTGGGGTGCGTTGGGGAAGTCCCAAGTTTAAGTCTAGGCTTGGGTTAAATTTTGGTTCTTATATGAATAAAGTCTGGCTTTTGGAATGGGCTTATAAGAATCTATTTCTAGGAATATAACAGAATAGGCCTGCTGGTCTGGTGGCTAAGTGGTGTGCTGGTATGATGGGGTCTGGGGTTCGATTCTCCGTATGGGAAAAATGAGGAGTATTTTGCTGTAAATTTCAGCTAGGAGTTTGAGTTTTAGCAAACTGCTAGGTAGGGGAGTAGTAGAGATTTAAGGGTTATCTGGTTAGTTTCTGATTCTTTCCAAAAATCCTCTCCTGCCGAAATTCTCTACAACTCCCCTCTCCAAATTTCTCTTTGTTTTCTTTTTGCCGAAAATCCCCCTCTTGTGCTGCTGAAATTTCATTTACACTATTTCATCTCCATTTTCTCTTTTTAGATATTTTTTCTTTCATCTTTGGAAACGCGCTTTCGATAAGTGTAAAGATACATTCTATTTCGTTTTAATAAATGTTGGTTTATTCAGAGATTGTTTTCTGTTTAGGAGACAATCAGGGTTCTGTGGATCACTAATCGACGTTCTAAACAGCAAGGAATCACCGTTTTTCGTTTAAGGTAACGTTGTCATTAACTTTCACTCTTAGTAACTCGGATTAAGTGATTAAAAGGTTGAAATCCTATTTAATAATAAGTTCTAGAGTGCTCTTGGTTGTGTTAGCTTCGGATCGATACCAGGAGTGTACTCGTTTACGCAATAAATGAGTTTCAGTAAAAGCCAAAAAGCTATCTGTCGATGCCACACGGGGGTGTGAACTACCCTTGTGGTAGCCTGTGTTGTGATACACGAGTGTGTGGTCCACACGGATGAACCACACAGACGTGTGGGATTTGAGGCCAGGCCGTGTAATCCACACGGGCAAGGCCAATTTGGGTCGTGTGGGCCACACAGGCGTATGGGCCCAAATTGTTTGAGAAGTTCTGTAAGGTTGCATGGGTCACCCAAGTCGACTGTGACCTGACTGTAGGGTCGGTAAGCGTTACTTAGACCCCATACTCTGATTAGTTACTGGATTGTATGCAAAAGCATGTGTATTTGTCTGATTTTATATATCTGTTCTGACTTGATGATGGTATGATCTGATATCTACATATAAGCATGCCATATTATTTATGTTGCATTGCATTGCGCTGGGATTGTTATGAAGAGAAGGAAGACTGAAAGGCTATTAGCCTATTATTTGGCAGCTATGTTGCATGTATCTGATATGTGTCATTTTACGATACCATTTGGTGTGTAGGGTTGGATGGTGTGATTTTATCCCCATACTTGGTGTGTAGGGATGGGTGGGTCGATTCTATCCCCACATGGTGTGTTGGGTTGGACGGAGATGGTGTGCAGAGTTGGTGGGCATGTTTCTCTGATAATCTGATCTGTCATGCATGCGATGTCTGTATGGGCTAAGTCCCGATTATTCTGATTCTGTATCTGAGTGGGCTAAGATCCACACCGATTCTGAAAATGGTTAAGGTCGAATTATCTGTATTCTGTTACCTAGTTGTATGCATGCTGTCTGTAGGGATGTACACACTGAGTTTGCGAAAACTCACCCCTTTGTTTATTTTATCTGTTAGGTAATCCCTAGCAGTAGATAGAACAGTGTGACGGAGGGCTCGACGATGACCACCGCTAGTCATGTGTTGGTTTTATGATTTATATTCTATTTTATTTGCTTTCATTTAATATTTATGTTCGAGATTATTTATGTATTTAGGCTAGAACTATTTTGGGTTTATATCGGGATTTTAAATTCTTAATTTTATTGACTTATAAACGACGACACCACAAATACGTTTCGAAAACTTAACTTAAGGTTTTCGTATAAATGAATGATATCATAACTTTCGCGATAAAGAAATGTTTTCTAGTAATAACTTGAATAGTGATTTCACGACTTAAGTAAAAATAATAAACAGAACTAATTTAAATTTGCTAAGGTTTTCTAAAAGTACTCTCATGTGATGCAGCCAGATCCGGCCATAACGTCTAAGCCGGGTTTGAGGTGTTACATTAACCAAATTACTTTTTTTACTTCTTCAGTTATTATCATGTATTCTGCTTCAGTAGTCGAGAAAGCCACTGTAGCTTGAAGTGTAGCTTTCCAACTAATGACACAATTTCCAAAAGCAAATAGGTAACCTGCGAGAGACTTTTTTCAATCTAAATTTCCTGCATAATTTGAATCAACATATCCAACTAAGCCCTTTAGGCTTCTTCCGAACTCTAAGCATATGTTAGAAGTACCTTATAAATATCTAAATATCCATATAATTGCACGCCAATGTAACTTACTCGGTTTGGCCATGTATCTACTAAAAACACAAACAACAAGTGAAATATCATGACGAGTGCATACCATTGCATACATCAAACTTCAGACTGCGTTTGAGTAAGGAACTTTTAACATGCACCTCTCTTCTTCTTCATTTTTGGAAAAATTTTAAATTGACAATTTAAAATCTAAAACTAAGAGAGTACTTATCGATTTTGAGTCTTGCATATCACTCAAGGATCTTCTTGATGTACCTCTATTGCGATAATAACAATTTCCCGGAATGTCTATCCCTTGAAATTTCCATCCCAAAATTTTATTTGCTGCACTTAAATCATTCATCTTAAACTTGTAATTAAGTATGGTTTTAAGTCTTTCAATTTCAGATGGATCTTTAGCCGCAATCAACATATAATCAACATAAAGTAGCAAATATATGAATGAACCATCATCAAGATATTGTAAATATACACAACTATCATGCTTACTTTATGAAAAACCAATACTTAACATGAAAGAGCCAAACTTTTTGTACCACTGCTGAGGAGATTACTTCAAACTGTACAATGATTTTCTAATAAGGCAAACATGATCTTCCTTACCATCATTTCTAAAGCTTTTCAGTTGGTGCATGTATATGTCCTTTTCAAGATCACCATGAAGAAAAGTAGTTTTTATATCTAACTAGAGATTGTTTAATGCAATAATAGCCAAAAGCACCCAAATGGACGTATGTTTCACAGCGAGAGAAAAAACATCATGAAAATCAACTCCCTCCACTTAATTGTAGCTCTTTGCAACCAATCTTGCTTCGTACCTAGTTTCATATGGACCTGAACCTTCATTCTTTTTTAAACACTCATTTGCAACCAACTATTTTCTTATCAATGAGTAGTTTTACTAGCTGTAAAGTTTTGTTCTTTTGAAATGATTTCATCTATTCTTCCATGGCAACAAGCTATTTTTTAAAATTGAAGGCCTCAACTACCTCAAAATAACTTGAAGGGTCAGTCGAACCATTTCTCTCTACAAAACTTAAAGCATATGACACTAGGTTACCTTCACAGCATTTTTGTGGTGGTCCAATTTCTCACCTTTTCCTATCACGAGCCAACTTATAGTTAGTTAACTGAGATGGTGAGGGTACTTAAGGGTCGAATGCAGTCCCAAACTGATTCGAGACAACTTCAATTTTGCAAGAATCAGAATATCATCACATCGTCATGATGTCGCTTGCTTCCTTGTCAGGATGATGATCCTATTCGTTGTGATGTTATGACAAGGCCTTTCATGTCAAATTTTAACTCCACCTTGCTCAAAACACTTTAATTTTTGGTTTCTTTAAAAGTAAATAACTCATTTTATAATTCAAACATGGCAGATTCATTGAATGTAACATATTTGTTAACAATAGTTTTGTTGGTTTCTAGACACCATAGTTTCAAACCTTTTGTACCGACAGAGTATCCCAATTAGATGCACTTTACGACCCTTGGATCAAACTTTCCGTGGCTAACTTTAGCATAAGCAGAAACTGAAAATTCTATATTTGAAAAAAGGTTGACCTCTTTACTTCTCTCATGATACAATCATTTTCCCACTAAGCCCCCTTTCTCCTAGATCCAAAGAGACAAAATGTAATGTAAGACTAAGACTAACGCCAGCAATTAATCATGAAAGAAAAGATTATTGAGTCGGGATCACTAACTAATACTTATCTAATACTAAAACAATAGAAAAAATGGATTACCTGACCATATCTCCTTTGGAACTTTACTGTTCAATGCTCGATGTGGAGATCAGTTTATCAAATAGCTTGCCAAATTTATGACTTCAGCCCAAAACTCCTTCTCTAGTATTGCATTTGAAAGCATGTATCATGTAACAGTCCAATTTCAATAAAATTCAAACAGTGATTTCGGGACCACAAATCGGATCCAAAAATAAAGTTTATTTTTATTTTATTATATGGTCTGTATTATGATAGACATGTCATGTGAAAATTTTGATACGAAAATTTTATCGATTAAGTGTTTAATTACGAGAATAACTAAATTGTATAAAATGTGAAAGTTGAATTCTAGTAGCTATAAGGATTAAATAGTTATGGAATTCAAAACTAGAAGTCCTTATATGGTAATTAGACATATAAAAAAATTATGCAGATTTTTGGTGACTCATCCATGGAAAAATTAGAAAAGAGTAGGGACTAAATTGAAATAACAAAAATTAAAAGATGATAATTAATTAAAAAGAAATTATCATCTTATTTTCATGTCTTCTTCCCCAAAATTTCTATGGAAACCCTAGGAGAGAGGGATAAAACTTTCCAAGATTAAAAAGGTATGAAATCAAGTCTCGTTTTTAGTAATTTTTATATTTTTGGAATCGGGATAGTCTAATCTATCTATTTGGGGGATTAACTAAAAAATTTATCAAGGTATGAAATTTGGTTCAAGGATTAATGTGCTGAAAATTAGAAATTTATGGTATAAAATGAAAGGTTGTTGATAGATAAACAACTTTTACAAAGTGATTTTTGACGAAAACATGATTTAGGGACTAAAATGAAAAGTTGTGAAATTTGATGAAAACTTCTGAATTCTTATAAATACATATGCTATAAATTTTTTAATGGCGTTTTGGTTAGGCTTGGAATAGGGAGTAAATTTCATAAGTATCATTTTCTAAGCCTAGGGATGAAATTGGAATTTATGGAAAAGTTAGGGGCAAAATGGTAATTTTGCCTAGGACATAAATTGAGTCCAAATGAGTATGAAATATGAGAAATTGATGATTAAATCTATTTATATAGATCTGGACAACTCACATTCGAGGTTAGATCGAGGAAAAGAAAAGGTTTCGGATTAATAGATTTTTAAATCGAACAAGTGTCGAGGTAAGTTCGTGTAACTTAATCGAGCCTGTAATTATGTTAATTGAATGTTGTGCTTGTATGTAATGTGAATTATATTGAAATGTATTACTTGAATGCTAGAATGGAAAATTTAATACATGCTTGAAATGGTGAAATAGGGTTAAGTTCCGATTGAATATTGAATTCCGATGAATATATGTGCTTTCTCGAAATGGATGAGGTCCTGCATTTGTTGCTAAAAAATTTAGCTCGGACGAGTAATCCTATTGACCTCATTATATAAAAGATTTAGCCCAGACAGGTAATCCTGATATAATACCTCTCGAGTATACGTTACGATTAGGGTTTAGCCTGGACTGGTAATCCTAATTGAGCTCTTTTGAGCATACGTTATGTAAAGGATTTAGCCTGAACTGGTAATCATGTTATACGATATGCGGCTCGAGAGTGTGTTCCTTGATAAAGTGCCCTAATGGGTACCCTTAAATAAGAAATTGACGAATTATTGAATCGTACACCTCGAGTGTATCGGAATTTCAATAATTCAACGGACATAACTCTTGACATAGTATGAGAATTATGAGATGAAATGATAATGACTTGAAAGAATATTGCATGATGTGCTCATCTATGTTCACTTGATTGATATGAAGATTTTGGTGACTAACATGTTTGATTGAATGCATGTGTTTAGGCAATTTTGCTAATGGATGGAAAATATGATATTGTATGCTTAGATTTAATAAACGGGATTGGTAAGTTTAGTTTCTATTATACGAACTTACTAAGCATGTAATGCTTACTCCGTTTTATTTTTCCTGTCTTATAGTGCTCAGAAGCTTGCGAAGGTTGGAGATCATTGGAGCATCATCACACTATCAACTAGCTTATTTTGGATATATTTAGTAAAATCATTTTGGTATAATAGCATGTATAGGACAACTTCACCATTAGTGGCTTGATAATGATGCTTGCAATCTAGCCATTGAAATGGCAAGTAATAGTTGTTTTGATATACTTGTAACGTCATGCTATGATAGCTAAATATATGTTAAGCAGTTAATCAAATTATGTCTAATATATGGATTGAACCTGTAATATCCCGAAATAGGGCCTAGTCAGAATAGTGGTCAGGACCACAAATCTGACATTAAAATATTTATTTTATGATTATTATGAGGTCTAGAATATGAGAATATGCATGTGTTAAGATTTCATGAAGAAATTCTTTAAGTAAGGTGTCTAATTGGAAATTAGGGAATAAATTGAATAAATTGCAAAACTTGGATTCTAGAAGCAATTTGAATGAAATTGCTTTAGATTATAAATTAGGTCTTAGAGAGCAATTTGCCCAATTTCTAAGTTTTTGGACAAAAATGGGCTTGCATGGATGAAATTTTAAAGAAAGGGCTTAAGGGTATTTTGGTCATTTGGCATTTTAATGAAATAAAATGGGAAAAATGAACCAAAATCAGCTCATTTTCTTCTTTATACTACCGAAACTTCAAGGGACTCCATAGCTAGGGTTTTCAACATTTTCAAGCTCAATAATAAGTGCACCTAAGCCCCGTTTTTAATGTTCTTTGTATTTTTTAAATCTCAGTAGCTTACTCTCTCCATTTCTACCCATATTTCATGCTAGGGTTTATGTTTAAAAATTTACCCATGCATGAGCTACTTGTATTTTGATGGTTTATGGAGGAATATGAAAGTTGAATGTGTGTTAAACATTTTTTCCTAGGTGATTTTCATGAAAAACCCTTAAAGGGACCTTTTTGCAAAAGCTGTTAAATATGTGGTAGAAATGTGAAAATAAGGGAAATGTGGGCTTCCATAAGAGGTAAAAGTGTTCGGCTAGGCTTGGATAAGATATAAATTGCATGTGTTTCATTATACGAGCCTGGGGACTAAATCGTAAAAACATGAAAGGTTAGGGGCAAAATGGTCATTTAGATTGGGGGTGAAATTTAGGCTCAAAAAGGTACAATGTGAGATATTAATAATTTATTTTTATTGTTATAGACCCCGAGGAACAAATTCTGGAGGTCGACCGAGGAAAGCGAAAGGTTTCAGAATAACCGAAACATAACACCGAAACGAGTATCAGGCAAGTTCGGATAGCTTAAAGTAAACTCATAATATGCCTAGTTTCATGATTTATGAATACATGATGATTGTATCTATTAATGGCATGAAATCATATGAAATGCTTCTTTGACAATGATTTATTAGAAAATGTCTCAGTTGAGGTTAAAAAGGGATTTCGATGGATAAACCATGATTGACATGTGAATTGAGATCCTGCATGTGTTGCAGAAAGGATTTAGCCAGGAAGGGTAATCCGATGATCTCAGGTAAGAAAAGGATCTAGCCTGGACGGGTGTTCCTTGAATGATCGAGCCTCCCGAAGAATGTGTGCATTATGGATTTAGCCCGGACGGGTAATCCGATTAGGGTCTGAATTTAGCCTGGACCGGTAATTCAGATCCGAGCTCATTAAGGGTGTTTGTCGCTATAAGGGATTTAACCTGGACTGGTAATCCCGACATCACCCTATGAGTTTATATTATGGAGGATTTAGCCTGGACTGGTAATCCCACCGTAAGATCTGAGGTTCGCGGGAGTGCACACTTGAAATGATCATTCGTATGAATTGACGGTGATTGGATAATCCATCGAGACTTCCTAAAAAAACTCAACGGGACTAACACGAGTTATATGTACAAATGACATGTTGAATGATGAGTTCATCTAAGATAAATTACATGGTGTTTTATCATGTGACTAACTCATTGATTGAGTGCATGTGATAGGGAAACCATTTTCATATTCGTTGGTTTCATTATCTAATAAGGATGTATGCTAAATAATCGTTAAATTTACTTTCCAGTTATTTGAGCTTACTAAGCATATAAATGCTTACCCCTCTTTTTCCTCGTTTTAAAAGCTCGAGGACTCGTAAAGATTGCAAGACGGTTGGAGAGTCTATACACTATCAACTAGTCCAGCTTTGGTATATAGACTCTCATGTTTTGTTCAATGGCATGTATAGAACTTTTAAGTATTTAGTTATATATGTCATTTGATTTTCCAAGATGAAGGCATGTAAAGTCATATTATTCTTTTTGTATATGGCCATGGAAATTTGGCTTATTTTGAAGTAGGCAATGACCTACAATTCTATGCATGTTTATGTTTATATATGATGGCTTGGTTATAATTGGCAATGAGTTATAAAAACGAGTCAATCTTAAGTATGTCAAGTAGACATGGAAATTCTTAAATGCAAGATGAGAATTAACTTAGAATGTATGAAACCACTAACATGAGGTTTACATGCAATGAGGTTAATCAAAGTTTTATATATATAAGTGTATAATTCGGCCTTATCATGTGTAAAAGTAACCCATAAGTAAGGAGGGTGATCAAAGGCTTGGAAAATGGCCTAATAAGGTCCACACGGGTAGATACACGAGCGTATGTCTAGGCCGTGTATGACACACGGCTCACCCTCATGGGTGTGTGGTATGGCCGTGTGTCCCCTGCTCCTAAAATTTTCAGTCAGTATAGAACACGGGCTAAGCACACGGACGTGTGTCTTGGCCGTGTACCCTTAACAGAATGATAAGGTTGAAGTCAGTGTTGCACATGGGCTTAGGACACGGGCGTGTCCCAAGCCACACGGGGGTCTGTGAGCACACGGGCGTGTCACACTTCAAAGTAAGGAAAATTTTTCTAAAGTTTCCAAAGTTTATCGAATGTTTTTGGTTTTGTCTCGTACTACCCCTAGGTTCGTTTTAGGCCTCGAAGGCCTGTATAAGGGACAAGATGTACATGTTTGAAAAGTTTTAAATTTGGGCGAAATTTGGTGACCCAATTTAATAAATTTGTAAAGGTGAAATAGCGATAATGTCTCGAAACCTATCCCGGCGTCGGATACGGGTGAGGGGTGTTACAGAACCAAGGTAAGATTGTAAGCATGTATGCATGTAATGGTATGCCATGATGAATGATGGAATTTGTTTAATTTGAATGCATGGAATGGTTGGTATTGGATGTGTGTTTCGAATGCAGATCATAAGTGTGATTTTAGGTGAGAAATGAAGCTAGAAATTGCTTTATTTTGTCCACACGGGCATGTGTCTAGACCGTGTGTGACACACGACCAAGTAAATGGGCATGTAGTTAGGCCGTGTGTCCCTTGCACCTTAACTATGAGAAATAGAATGCTCAGAACTGAGCATATGGGTAGAGACTTGGGTGTGTGTCTCATCCATGTGTGCTACACGGCCTAGAACACAGGCGTGTATCCTGGCCATGTGAAACATGCACCTAATTTCGAAATGAATTAATTAACCACACAGCCTAGCACATAGGCGTGTGGCATGGTTGTGTGTACAAGTCAGAGAGTTACACAGGGTCGAACACGGCCTACAATACAGCCGTGTCCCAAGGTAACACGGGCGTGTCCCTTGCACAATACGAGCATGTGAGCCTTGTACCTTAGAAAATTTTTAAAATTTTGTGAAAAATTTTTAGAGTTTCTGATTAAGTCCCGACTCGATTTTAATGCTCGTATTGGGCCTCAAGGGTCCAATTAATGGACGTTTTGGATGATCTCAGTTAATCAATAGTAATTTACATAAATAATTTGTGAAATGTTCTGAAAGTTCTAATAATGCTCCGAAACCCTATTCTGACTACAAATACGGGTTCTATTCATTCTTTCTGCAACTCCATTTTGTTGCAGAATACAAATAATGGTGCAATGTATTTCTATTCCTTCTCATTTGTAGAAATCGTTAAACTCTGACGAACAGAACTCAAGGTAATTATCTGTTCTCAACCGCTTTATGGGTTTTCCGGTTTGTTTTTTTAACAATGTCTTCCACTATTTGAAGATTTCAAAGAATTCATTTTTCTGTTACAAGAAATAAACTCAAACTTTTCTAGAATGATCATCAATAAAAGTTAGGAAATATTTATTACCACTTTTCAAGATGTCAGAAGACAGACCCCATAAATCAAAATAAATGTAATCAATAGTCCCTTTTGTTCTGTGCACAGCTAAATCGAAGTTGAATCGATTTTGCTTCTCGAAAACGTAATGCTTGTAGAAACCTGACTTACCAACTCCAATGTCTTTGAAAAGACCCTTGTTGCACAAGACTATCATACCTTTCTCACTCATATGACCTAGTTGCATGTGCCAAAGTTTGGTTCAATCGAAAACGATAAAGAAAGAATCATGCCGCGTTGCCGCGATGTCAGGTTGGTTCTAGTCGTGACATGGTGATAATTTCAGCTTTTTTTAAGTAATTCCATTCACACCAGTAACGTTGACCCTTGTAAAACATATAGGTTTCCCTTTTTCGATCCTCCCATTACAAAGAGAGCTCCACGAGTGACTTTTCAGGCATTTGATTCAATGACTATCCTATAACTGTTAGAATCCAAAATTCATAACGATATGAGATTTTTCTTTAACTCGGGTACATACTTGACATCTGAAAGTGTTCGAATAATTCTATCAAGCATCTTTATTTGTGCGGTTCTTATGTTGGTTATCTTACACGGAGAATTATTTCCAATTAGCACAACTCCACCTTCAATTGAATTGTACGTGGAGAATCAGTGTAACAGCCCATTTTTAGTAAAATTGAAACAGTGGTTTCAGGACCACAAATTCGAGCCGGAAAAAAATTTATTTTTATATTTTTGCAAGGTTTACATTATGTTAGGAATGTTAAATGAAAATTCTGATAAGAAAATTTTATCGATTAGGTACTTAATTATGGAAAGGACCAAATTGGATAAAATGGAAAAGTTGAATTCTAGTAGCTAGAAGGATCAAATAGCTATATAATTCAAAACTTGAGGTCCTTATATGGTAATTAGACCATTAAATAAAAGTTAGTAGATATTTTTGATGAATTATCCATGGAAATTTAGAAAAAGGGCAAGGACTAAATTGAAAATCAAAATAGTTAAAAGAAGATAAATAATTAATAAGAAATAAAATCATTTTATATCATCTTCTTCCCAAAATATTCCATGGAAACCCTAGGACAGAGAAAACAAGCTTTCTTGGCTTAATTAGGTAAGTATTTAAGCTCTGTTTTTAGTAATTTTTATATTTTTAAAATCGAGATAGTCTAATTCATCTATTTGGGGGATTATTTTGAAAATTTATCAAAGTATAGAAGTTATGCCATGGATGAATATGCTGAAAATTTGAAATTTATGGTAGAAAACGACAGGTTGTTGATAGATAAACAACTTTTACAAAGTGAATTTTGATAAAAACATGATTTAGGGACTAAATTCTAAAGTTGTGTAAATTGAAGAAAAATTATGAATCTTATAGAATATATGTGCTCAAAATTTCATATTGAAATTTTGGTTAGGCTTGGAATAAGGAGTAAATTGCATGAATTTTATTTTCCGAGCCTAGGGACGAAATTGGAATTTATGAAAATTTTAAAAGCAAAATGGTAATTTTACCTAGGATGTAAATTGAGTTCAATAGAATGTGAAATGTGATAAATTGATGATTAAATTCATTTATATAGATCCAGATAACTCAAATTCAAAGTTAGATCGAGGAAAAAAAGTCTCAGATTAGTATATTTTCTTGTACGAACTATTATCGAGTTAAGTTCGTGTAACTTAATTGAGTATGTAAATATGTTTGAAACTAAATGTTGTATTTGGATTGAATATAGAAAATGTTTATGTGATTATTATAAATGTATGAAATGGTCACATGTTCGGAAATGTTAGAAAAAGGGTTAATTTTCGTTTGAAAATTTAATTTCGATGGATATATGTGATTTCCCATATTAATGAGGTCCTGCATTAGTTGTGGATGGGATTTAGCTCGGAAAAGTAATCTCGAAATAGCCTCTCGAGCATCCTGTTAGTTCTTGCGAGCATCCTGATCGGTAGTGATTTAGCATGTGTTGTACACTACTATAGCTCTTTGTGAGCATCCTGACATACGATCGGTTGTGATCCTGCATATAATGCAGACACAAACACAGCTCTTCATGAGTGTCCTGTTAAGCTCGCTTGAAGTCTCTGTTACATTATCCGAAGCTCCCTGATTTTATCTCTTCGGAGATATTTGAAAGGCTCTATGAGCTTCCTGAGTAAAAACTATTATGAGTTTCTTGATTATTATGAGTTTCTTGATTAGCTCGGATAAGTATCCTGTCACATGATTACATGGCTCGATTGAGTATATTGACATGTGACTCGAGAGTATGCTTCCTGAATAATAATTGACGGTTTATCCATCGACATTTCAATAATTCAACGGACAACACTATTGACATGAGAAAAATGATGAGATAAATAGAAACATGCCTTGAATGTTTTTGAATTTTTTGATAAAGGATTTTATGATGAGCTCATCTATGTTTATTTAAAATTTACATTTATTTTATGACTAACTTGCTTGATTGAGTATATGTGTTTAGGTAAATCTATCAAAATGATGAAATCATGTTAATTGTATGCCTACTGTTGTTAAATGTGATTGGTAAGTTCCAATTCCTGTTATACGAACTTACTAAGCATATAATGCTTTTTAGGTTTTATTTTCTCTATTTTATAGTGCTCGGAAGCTCGCGAAGGTTGGTGATTGGTTGGAGCATCATCACACTATCCACTAGCTTGTTTTGGTATAAATAGTAACCTCATTTTAGTATAATGACATGTATAGGTAACTTGGCCATTCTTGGCATATAAATGTTGTTTGTAATCTAGCCATCGGAATGGCTAGTAATGATTATGTTTTGGTACATCTATTAAGGTAATCCTAAGGCATTATCATGAGTACATATATTATAGTTTGATTGAACTATGCTAAATGAAATATAAATATTAAAGATAAGATTATAAATAGGTATGCATGTAATGATATATTATGTTAGGTGTTAGAATTGGTCTTGTTATAATGTTTGGATTGGTTGGTATATGAATGCAAATTTTGGAATAGGTTATTGGCAAATTTGGGTGAGAAATAAAGCTAGGAAATGACTTTATTTTGTCCACACGGGTAGACACACGGGCGTGTGTCTTGACCGTGTTTGACACATGGCCTGGCACATGGGCGTGTGGTTTGGCCGTGTGGTTTGGCTGTGTGTCCCCTGCATCTTAAAATTTAGAAACAGATTGCTCAAAATTGAGCACACGGGTAGACATACGGGAGTGTGTCTCAGCTGTGTATGCTACACGGCCTAAAACACGGGCGTGTGTCTTGGCCATGTGAACCTCGCACCTAATTTTTGAAAATTAAATTGATCACATGGCCTACTCATACGGGGGTGTGGCTGGTTGTGTGGCATAAGTCAAAGAGTTACACGGGGTCAAACACGGCCTGCAGCACTGGCGTGTCTTAGGGTCACACGAGCATGTCCCTAGACCACACGGGCGTATGAGCCCTGCACCTAGGAAAATTTTAAAAATTTTGCGAAAAATTCTATGAGTTCCCGATTTAGTTCTGACTTGAATCTAATACTCATATTGGGTCTCGAGGGTCCATTTGAGGGACGATATGAATAATCTCAGGAAATGAATAGTAAATGACATGAATTATCTGTAAATATTCTATAAACTTTGGTAATACTCTGTAACTCTGTTCCGGCGACGGATACAGATTAGGAGTGTTACATTTATTGGTATCAGAGCTACGGTTTAGTCTATTATCGGATTGAACGTAGCAAGTATGAGTTTAGTTATACATGCCATTATATAATTTGTGATAGTGCGATATCTTTTAACCATTTTAACTGTGTTTTTCATATAGTAATGTAATCCAACCAAGCTAGAGCTGAATACGAGGAAGCTGAGAGTAATACTTCAGCTTTAGTTCAAAAAGCTGCATCTAGTAATGGAAGGCCTGTATCGGAGGGCCGAAGTGAGGAGGCAAAACAAGCCTTCTTTCAAATGATGAATGAATGGTTTACTCAGTATATAAGAAAAAATTCTGTTGTACAACATCCTCCCCCACCTGCTCCTCAACCTGTTCCTAAGGCACCACCAGGTGCTGAACCCGTTAGAACTGGTAAGCCTCCGATAGATAAAATCCCTAAATATGGGGCAGAAGAATTTAGAGCTACTGTAGATGATGATCTAGAAAGGCCTGAGTTTTGGTTGGAAAATACTATTCGGGTTTTAGATGAATTATCTTATACGCCAGCTGAATGTTTGAAATGTGCAGTTTCTTTATTGAAAGGCACAGCTTATCATTGGTGGAATACTATAACTTCTGCTGTACCAAGAGAAAACATTACATGAGAGTTTTTCCAGACCGAATTCAGAAAGAAGTATGTTAGTCAGAAATTTATGGTTAAGAAAAAGAAAGAATTTTTAGAGCTCAAACAGGGAAACATGACTGTATCTGAATATGAACGAGAATTTGTTCGATTAAGTAAGTATGCTAGAGACTGGGTTACAACTGAGGCTGATATGTGCAAACGCTTTGAAAAGGGTTTAAATGAAGACATTAAGTTGTTCATTGGTATTCTTAAATTCAGGGAATTTGCAGTACTGGCTTATCGAGCACATAAAGCTGAAGAATTCAGTAAAGAAAAGAAACAAGATGAAAAAAAAGTTCGGGTTTTTGGTAAAAGAATTATTAGTAAGTCGCAATCATCTACTTCTAAAAAATCAAAGAAATATTATGATCAATTTATAAAATCAGCAAGATACTCTTAAAAAGAGCGAGGTTTTTAAAGCTTTAACCCGAGATCCTTATCTCCATCTATAACCAGTGTTGGTAGTGTCAGTAATCCTAAACCGAAATGTAAATTTTGTAACAAATCTTATTTGAGGAATGCCATTGAGAAGTAGAGCATGTTATAAATGTGGCTCTCTTGATCATTTTCTTAAAGATTGTCTGGAAAGGGTTGAAAGTGATATTGAACATATTTCAAAGCCGAGTAATCCCACTTCAAGAGGCAGACCACCCCATCATTCCGGCAATGTCAGTGGTAGCCGAGGTACTACAAGGGATACAACAATTAAATCTGAGGTACGAGCACCGGCAAAAACATATGTTATTCTTGCAAGAGAATATATCTTTACACCGACGTCATTACTGGTACATTTTATCTACTTGATACTGATATTACTGTTTTGATTGATCATGGTTCCACACATTCATACATATGCACAAATTTAGTGTCTATTAAATTTTTACCTGTTGAATTCACTGAATTTGTGGTTAAAGTTTTGAACTCCCTGGGCCAGTATGTTATAGTGGATAAAGTCTGTAAAAATTTTCCGTTGATGGTAAAGGGTTATTGCTTTTCGGCTAACTTGATGTTATTGCCACTTGATGAATTTGATGTGATTTTGGGAATGGACCGGTTAACCCAACATGATGCAGTGGTGAATTGTAAACAGAAATATATTGTATTGAAATGTCAGAATGGTGAGTTACTCCATGTCGAATTTGATAAATTGGATGGGTTATCTAATGTGATTTCAACAATATCAGCACAGAAATATGTCAGAAAAGGTTATAAAGTTTATCTTACATATGTGTTGGACACTAAAGTATCTGAGTCGAAAATTCAGTCAGTGTCAGTTGTATGTGAATTTCCTGATGTATTTCCGGAGGAATTACCTAGTTACCACTGGTTAAAGAAGTGGAATTCTTTATAGATCATGTACTGGGGACAACACCAATATCTATAACTCCCTACAGAATAGCTCCTACCGAATTAAAAGAGTTGAAAGCACAATTGCAAGAGTTGATTGATGGAGGCTTTGCTCGACCCAGTTTTTCACTATGGGGTGCACCGGTTCTGATTGTAAAGAAGAAAGACGAATCTTTGAGGTTGTGCATTGATTACAGATAGCTCAATAAAGTTACAATAAAGAACAAGTATCCATTGCCTCGAATTGATGATCTATTTGACCAGTTAAAAGGTGCTACTATATTTTCAAAGATTGATCGTCGTTCTAGTCATTATCAGCTATAGGTAAAAGACTCAGATGTGCCAAAGACAGCTTTCAGAACCAGGTATGGACATTATGAGTTTCTAGTGATGCCATTCAGGTTGACAAATGCACCTACTGTATTTATGGATATGATGAACAAAATTTTCAGACCATATCTAGATAGGTTTTTGGTGGTATTTATTAATGATATTTTCGTTTATTCTCGGGATGAAAATGATCATTTAAGAATTGTGTTGCACACTCTGCATGAGAAGCAACTATATGCCAAATTTAGTAAATGTGAATTTTGGCTGCGGGAAGTTGGTTTTCTCGAACATATTGTATCTGCAGAAGGTATTCGAGTAGATCCAAGCAAAATTTCAGCTATTGTAAATTGGAAGCCGCCAAAGAATGTGTCTTAAGTTAGAAGTTTTCTAGGACTTGCTGGATATTATCAGAGGTTTGTAAAAGGGTTTTCAATGATAGCCTCTCCAATAACTCGTTTGTTACAAAAAGATGTGAAATTTGAGTGGTCTGATAAATGTCAACAGAGTTTTGACAGGTTGAAAGCTTCATTGACTTAAGCACCTGTGTTAGTTCAACCTGAATCGGGTAAGGAATTTGTAATTCACAGTGATGCATTGTTAAATGGTTTAGGTTGTGCTTTGAAGCAAGAAGGTAAGGTAATAGCCTATGCTTCAAGACATTTAAAACCACATGAAAGAAATTACCCAATACATGATCTTGAATTAGCGACAATTGTGTTTGCACTGAAAATATGGTGACATTACTTATTTGGTGAAAAATGTCATATATTCACTGATCATAAAAGTTTGAAGTATTTGATGTCGCAGAAATATTTGAATTTGAGACAGCGCAGATAGCTTGAGTTATTGAAAGATTATGATTTGGTTATTGACTATCATCCTAGAAAAACCAATGTAGTTACAGATGCTCTGAGTAGAAAATCCATGTTTGCTTTGTGAGCAATGAATACTTAATTAATGTTATCTAATGACGGTTCAATCATAGCTGAGTTAAAAGCTAGACCGACATTTTTGCAGCAAATTTTTGAAGCTCAGAAAGATGATAGAAAGTTACAAGCAAAACAGATTCAGTGTAAATCGACTCCTGATTCCGAATTTCAGATCGGGATTGATGGTTGTTTGTTAATCAGATGCAGAATATGTGTACCGAAGAATTTAGAACTAATACAGAAGATTTTGAATGAAGCTCATAATGGTAACATGTTTATTCATCCTGGAAGTAATAAAATTTACAATGATTGAAAAAGATGTATTGCTGGCCGGGAATGAAACGGGATATTTTTTAGTTTGTATCAAAACGTTTGATATGTCAGCAAGTAAAAGCTGAACATCAGTTGCCTTCGGGATTATTACAGCCAGTTACAATACTAGAATGGAAATTAGAAAGAATTACCATGGATTTTGTAACAAGATTACCCCCGTCTCCAAAGAAGAAAGATGTCATTTGGATAATTGTTGATCAATTGACAAAGTCTGCACACTTTATTTCGGTACGTATGAATTTTTCATTGTGTAAATTGGCTGAATTATATGTCTCTGAGATTGTTAGATTCCATGGAGTACCTATCTCCATTATTTCAGATAGAGATCCTCCCTTTACATCTCGATTCTGGAGCAAATTGCAAGAAGCTCTAGGTACACAATTACATTTCAGTACTGTATTCCATCCCCAGATAGATGGTCAATCTGAACGTGTGATATAGATTTTGGAAGATATGTTTCGGTGTTGTATTTTGGAATTTGAAGGTAACTGGGAAAAATATCTTCTTTTAGTTGAATTTGCTTACAATAATAGTTATCAGTCCAGTATCAAACTGGCATCATACGAAGCTTTGTATGGCCAGAAATGTAGAATACCATTGTCTTAGTGAGAAAAAGATACACGGAGTTGACTTAGCCCGTGAAACTGAAGAAAAGTGAAAGTAATTCAGGACAGTTTGAAAGCAGCCTCTGATCGTCAAAAGTCCTATACTGATATTAAACAAAAAGAAATAGAATTTCAAGTTGATGATAAGGTATTCTTGAAAGTATCACCTTGGAATTTTGGTGGTAAAGGAAAATTGAGTCCACGGTTTATTGGGCCATATAAAATCACAGAAAGAATTAGACCTGCTGCATATCGGTTAGCTTTACCACCAGAACTTGATCAGATTCATAATGTTTTTCATGTGTCCATGTTACAACAGTATCGATCAGTTCCTTCACATGTTATTTGTCTGTCAGAGGTAGAGATTCAGCCTGATATGACATATAGTAAAGAACCGATTAAAATCTTGGCCTGTGAAACAAAAGAATTAAGAAATAAAAAGATGGCCTTAGTAAAAGTTCTTTGGCAAAGACATGGTATAGAATAAGCTACTTAAGAATCGGAGGATACCATAAGAAAGCAATATTCAAATCTCTTTACTGGTAAGATTTTCAAGAACAAAAATTCTTAAGGGGGAAAGTTGAAACAACCCATTTTAAGTGAAATCAGAACAGCGGTTTTGGGACCACAAATTCGAACTGGAAAAAAAATTATTTTTATATTTTTTCATGGTTTACATTATGTTAGGAATGTCATATGAAAATTTTGATAAGAAAATTTTATCGATTAGGTACTTAATTATAGAAAAGACAAAATTGCATAAAATGAAAAAGTTGAATTCTAGTAGCTAGAAGGATCAAATAGCTATGGAATTTAAAAAATGAGGTCCTTATATGGTAATTAGACCATTAAAGAAAAGTTAAAAGATATTTTTGATGAATCATCCATGGAAATTTAGAAAAAGAGCAAGGACTAAATTGGAAATCAAAATAGTTAAAAGATGATAAATAATTAATAAAAAATAAAATCATTTTATATCATCTTCTTCCCTAAATATTCCATAGAAACCCTAAGAAAGAGAAAACAAGCTTTCTTGGCTTAATTGGGTAAGTATTTAAGCCCCGTTTTTTGTAATTTTTATATTTTTTACATCGGAATAGTCTAATTCATCTATTTAGGGGATTAATTTGAAAATTTATCAAAGTATAGAAGTTATGTCATGGATGAATATGCTGAAAATTTAAAATTTATGGTAGAAGATGAAAGGTTGTTGATAGATAACAACTTTTACAAAGTGAATTTTGATGAAAACATTATTTAGGGACTAAATTGTAAAGTTGTGTAAATTGAAGAAAAATTCTAAATTTTATAGAATATGTGTTCTGTAAACTTTATATTGAAAGTTCGGTTAGGCTTGGAATAAGGAGTAAATTGCATGAATTTCATTTTCCGAGCCTAGGGACAAAATTGAATTTTATAAAAAGTTTAAGGGCAAAATGGCAATTTTGCCTAGGATATAAATTGAGTTCAATAGAATGTGAAATGTGAGAAATTGATGATTAAATTCATTTATATAGATCCGGATAACTCAAATTCAAAGCTAGATCGAGAAAAAGAGAAAGTCTCGGATTAGTAGATTTTCTTGTACGAACTATTATCGAGGTAATTTCGTGTAACTTAATTGAGTATGTAAATATGTTTGAAATTAAATATTGCCTTTGGATTGAATATAGAAAATATTTATGTGATTATTATAAATGTATGAAATGGTCACATGTTCGGAAATGTTAGAAAAAGGGTTAATTTCCGTTTGAAAATTTAATTTCGATGGATATATGTGATTTCCCATATTAATGAGGTCCTGCATTGGTTGTGGACGGGATTTAGCTCAGACGAGTAATCCTATTGGCCTCATTACTGATGGGATTTAGCTCGGATGAGTAATCCCAAAATAGCCTCTCGAGCATCCTGTTAGTTCTTGCGAGCATCCTGATCGGTAGTGATTTAGCATGTGTTGCACACTATCGCAGCTCTTTGTGAGCTTCATGGCATATGATTGGTTGTAATCCTGCATATAATGCGGACACAAACGCAACTCTTCATGAGCATCCTGTTAAGTTCGCTTGAACTCTCTATTACCTCATCTGAAGCACCCTGATTTTATCTCTTCGGAGATATTTGAAAGGCTCTACGAGCTTCCTAAGTAAAAACTCTTATGAGTTTCTTGATTAGCTCAGATAAGTTTCCTGTTACATGATTACATGGCTCGGTTGAGTATATTGACATGTGACTCGAGAGTATGTTTCTTGAATAAGAATTGACGGTTCATCCATCGACATTTCAATAATTCAACGGACAACACTATTGACATGAGAAAAATGATGAGATAAATAGAAATATGCCCTTAATGTTTTTTAATTATTTGATAAAGGATTTTCTGATGAGCTCATCTATGTTTATTTAACATTTACATGTATTATATGACTAACTTGCTTGACTAAGTATATGTGTTTAGGTAAATCTATCAAAATGATGAAAACATGTTAATTGTATGCTTAGTGTTGTTAAATGTGATTGGTAAGTTCCAATTCCTATTATACGAACTTACTAAGCATATAATGCTTATTAGGTTTTATTTTCTCTGTTTTATAGTGCTCGGAAGCTCACGAAGGTTGGTGATTGGTTGGAGCATCATCACACTATCCACTAGCTTGTTTTGGTATAAATAGCAACCTCATTTTGGTATAATGGCATGTATAGGTAACTTGGCCATTGTTGGCATATAAATGTTGTTCGTAATCTAGCCATTGGAATGGCTAGTAATGATTATGTTTTGGTATATCTATTAAGGTAATCCTAAGGCATTATCATGAGTACATATATTATAGTTTGATTGAACTATGCTAAATTGATATAAATATTAAAGATAAGATCATAAATAGGTATGCATGTAATGATATATTATGTTAGGTGTTAGAATTGGCCTTGTTATAATGCTTGGATTGGTTGGTATATGAACGCAAATTTTGGTGTAGGTTATTGGTAAATTTTGGCAAGAAATAAAGCTAGGAAATGGCTTTATTTTGTTTACACGAATAGACACACAGGCGTGTGGCTTGACCGTGTGTGACACACGGCCTGGCACATGGACGTGTGGTTTGGTCGTGTGCCCCCTGCAACTTAAAATTTAGAAACAGAATGCTCAGAATTGAGCACACAAGTAGAGACACGAGCATGTGTCTCAGTCGTGTGTGCTACATAGCCTAAAATACGGGCGTGTGTCTTGGCCGTGTGAACCCTGCACCTAATTTTTGAAAATTAAATTGATCACACGGCCTACTCACATGGGCGTGTGGCTTGCCGTGTGGCACAAGTCAGAAAGGTACACGGGGTCGAACATGGCCTGCAGCACGGGTGTGCCTTAGGGTCATACGAGGGTGTCCCTAGACCACATGGGCGTGTGAGCCCTGCACCTAGGAAAATTTTAAAAATTTTGCGAAAAATTTTATGAGTTCCTGATTTAGTTTCGGTTCGATTCTAATACTCATATTGGGCCTCGAGGGTCCATTTAAGGGATGATATGAATAATCTCGATAAATGAATATTAAATGACATGAATTATCTGTAAATATTCTATAAACTTAGGTAATACTCCGTAACTCTGTTTTAGCGACGGATACGGATTAGGGGTGTTACAACCAGTCCCTATTGGGATACATGTTCTAGGATCACCTTGAATCTAAGATCCATTCGAAAGTAAGTTTGGAGCTTTCGCTTGTTGACACTAATAAGAAATCATCATCTCTATAGGGGTGAATCTAGAAAAAAAAATTTAAGGGGTCAAAATTAATTATAATTTTTACGATTGTAAAAATGCAATTTCACCATTTTATTAGCCTATATCTTTATAATTTTTAAAGGATTAAATTAATTTTTTTATCATTTTTAGGGGAGCCAAAGTACAATTTTACCTTTACTAATTTAATATTTTAAAACTTTTAAAGGGCCTAAATGAAAAATTTTCCATTTTAGAGGGGTCAGGTCCCCTGCCAACCCCCTAGCTATGTCCTTGCACCTTTATCTCTGGCTACACTAGCATCAGCAACTTCGGCTTTCTGCTTATCTCTCTTGTCGATTTCGACAGCCCTCTTAATTTTATTTTGAGGTTTCCAACATTCTGCCTTAACATAACCCATCTTTTTTGCAATAATCATTGTATTTGTTACGATTCTTGGATTTATCCTCACTTAGTAGATTCCCCTTTACATCCTCGAACAAGAGGTTATCTCTCCCGTATATTAGAGTTTCCCTGAAAGTTTTATAAGAAGAGGGCAAAGAGCATAACAACAACATAGCTTGATCCTCATCACTAATCTCTGTTTTGAAATTCTATAAGTCATTAAGAAGGGTAACAAACTCACTAATATGAGCTCTAATCGGCTCATCTTCGGCCATTCTAAACATGTAGAGACATTGTTTTAATACTATTGGCAAAGGATTTCGTTATGTACAAGGCTTTCAGTTTCTTCCATAATGAAAACGTTGTTTTCTCCTTCAAAACCTCCCGTAACACATTATTCGTTAAACATAACTGAATTGTGGATAGAGTTTTTTTTATAACTTATCCTATTTTGACTGCTTCATGTTTGTAAATTTCTTTTTAGCAATGATCCTCTCAAGATCACCATGGATCAGTTACGCTGACATGCGAACTTGCCACAAACTGAAATTTGTGATGTCGCCAAACTTGTGATATCAAACCTTGATGTTCTCATCTTTGAATAGGTTGAATGCAAAAATCAAACTAGCTCTAGTACCAGTTTGTTGAGAATTAACCCGTGTATGCAACGAACAAGTAAATATAATAAAATCAAAAAGATCGAACACGCAAATTTTACGTGAAAAAACTCCTCAAAAGAGGATAAAAAACCATAGGTAAAAGGAAATTTCACTATAATAAAGGAGAGTACAAAATATGTAGAGAATTAAAGGAAAACCCGAAGCCCTAAAAATAAAACCCTTCAAAACAAAGAACAGAATTCTCTCAATTTGAATATTTCTGTTGTATATAACCTAGAGTAACTAAGGCGTATTTATAGGCTGAAATTCGTAGCATATATGACTACAACAACCCTAGGTTTATCAGAGTTTAAGTATGAAACTAAAAATAGAGTTTAACTAGGAGAAGAGAATTAAAAAAAAACTTAATGTGCACGTCGCCACGTCATGACATGGCATTGCATTGTCGAGACGAAGGGACATCGTGTCGTCGAGTTGGAGGCTCTCTTCTCATCATGACATCGGGACGAAGAACACTTCCTCTTTACGATGTTACACACTATTTAGTCTAAAAATACGAGGTATAACTCCACAGATCAAACCAAAAATTTGTGTATAAAATTGTATAAAATCAAAGTTCATGTATACAATTGCACATTAAACCAAAGTTCATGTATAATTTTGACATTTATCTTTTCTAAAAACTATAAAATTAAATGCTAAAATAATGGTGAAATTGCATTTTAACTCTTATAAAAATACATAACTTGATATCGGCCTGTAACATCCCACCCGATGAAGTTCTAGTGTTCGAATATTGTTTATTGAAGTATGGTGTTTAGAGCAAGTTTTGTGTAGGTAAGGTATTAATTGTGACTAAATATGTAAGTTCGTGAGTGCACCTTTGGGCAAAGTTTGTGTTGGGCAAGCTTGATGGTTTGGCAGAATCCTTTATAGAATATAAGCCACCCCAGCTATTAAACGAATATGTTAAGTCCTTAGTTTAAAAGAATAGTTTGTTATATCATTATATTATTATTCTGGTTGAACAATTTAGTTAGATAAATGATAATTGGTTAGAAAAAAACTAATTTATTGTAGTCGATAATATTCACATTTATGATGAGAGAGAAAGTGTTTAGTCACAAAAATCGAGAAAGTTTAGTGGGATAATCAAACTTATCCATTAAACTTAGATTTTGTGTATAGTTGTTTAAGGTTAGTATTAGCTTCTTGAGCAAGTTTTAAATTTTCTCTTACACCCATTTTTTCTTCTTAAATTTTTTTCTACACGTTTCTCTCGGAAAACCTAATACTAGAAACCCGCTGGAAGATTTCTGTTCGTTGTATTTAGCCAACTCCTTCATTGTTTAGCACCTGGTAAATATCGATGAAATTTAAGTTATTTTCATGGTTATTTACGTGACCTTAAAGCAGCACGCTTTAACGTCAATTTAGAGTGTAAAGGAGGAAACTTCTTAAATCTAGGTTTTTGTAATAACATTTCTTGTAAGTTTGTTTAGTTTTCTAGTACAATAATCTGATGAGTTTAACCATTTATATTATATCTCAAGACACCATTGAAGGTTCTCGTGATAAGGGCAAAGGTCCTACAACTTAATCTTGTTGTGTTTTCTAGTGAGTTCCTTCTTACTCCATATGTGTGTAATGCCTTGTTTATGTTTGGTTTAAGGTAAGTATGCCTATTCTGTGAAGATGAAATATTTGTACAAGAGTGGTGAATGCATGTTGTAATTAGTCTGGTTTGGTTTGTCCATGTTAAAGATGTAAGAACCTTCCTTCGTGTTTAAGCTACTATCCCTTGCTTTTGAAATGAACGATATGATCTGAAATATGAAAATGGATTCATAGCATTGCCTTCAATGAAATGAGCATTGAACTGGTAGGTCACGATACATGAAAATGGTCGTGTAGCCTCTGGCATAGCAAGTATTATTGCAAATCAGATTGGCAAAGCATGACAAAGGAAAATGAATGAACAAATGATATAACTCTGAATATGGACCAAGGTGTATGGCTAACATGAAGAATGTGGTATGTATGATTGCATGGGCGTAGTGTACACGCCAAAGGAATAGTGTTTGGCGTATAGCCTATTTGTGTTTGGTATTCCCCAATTGGCGAACTGTGTGATTGTGTTGAGTTGGAAAGGTTTACTTGAATTATATGTGACTATTACAATTTTTCCTTCTGGAACTCACTAAGTTCTTTGAACTTACTTAGGTACATTTCCTTCTCAGGCCTGCTGATGAAGTAAAAAAATCTTTGGAAACTACGCCGAAGGACTATCGTCGCCGTGAGACTTTTTGTATTTTGTATTATGTATAACATGGGGGTGGTGTCAAGACATTTACATTTCGGAGAATGTATTTTGTATCTTAACTCATGATCATGAATATATGGTTCCAATTAAACTTTAATAAAATATTTGTGGTTTTCAAAGTGTATTATCTTATTTATCCTTAGGTGACAAGTAGTTTATATTTCATACTAACTTAAATTGTGGCGTAAATGGGTTTACGCCAGATACGATTTTAAAAGATAATGATTTTAAGGAAGTGACACGCCATCCTTAGATCCTCCTTAAAGATCGGGTTTAGAGTGTTACAGGTCTCAAAATAAATTTCGACTTTACCCTTCTCTCTCCCCTTTCTTTCTCACAGCTCTCCCCTCGTTGTGTTTAACCTACACTTGGTTCCCTTGCAATGTGATCAATTAGCCGGCATTTGCACATGTGGCCATGCACCTATGTCGCTCCAGTGGTCTCTCATTTTTCACTTATATATATTGTCTTGATCTTAGTAGGTATGTCGCTCGTCATCAGTATTCTCCTCAAAGCAGGCTTTCGAACATAACTTTCTAGTACTCCCTCGTCGAATCTTGTCTTTGACTTCTATTTGTCGTAACTTGCCAATCTTTTTTCCCATTTAATGGTTTTAAAGATTTGTTTTGTCAAAGGGGACTTGTTTCATTCTAACGTTGATAGTGTCCCTAATAAGCATTGATCCATCACATTTTGTTGTATTAGACGTTATATATTATTAACAATATTTCGCTCTCTGGTGGACTTTCTTTCAATTTAGCATGGTTATTTCCATAAGGATGTTTATGTCACATGTTTCCATTGCTAAACTGTGTTTATTAGTCGAATAAGACATCATTATCCATCACAATCCTTGTGATCTTTCTCTTTCTTCTAATGGATCTTTTAAGGTTAGTATACAATTTGGTACATGAGTTTTTCTTACTTAAGTCCTTTTTGTTCCAACTTGGCATGAGTTTGGCTTTAATTTTCAGTTTGTTACATGATTTTTTTTTAAACTAATAAATGAGTTTTTTTTTTTTTTTCCATTTAAGCACTCAAGGCCATCTTCAATGTTCAATTTAGAACATGAATTATGATATCATTTGATATGAGTGAAAAATCAAATATTGAAACTAAACTTAAGTACTAAATTCAAAAAAAAAATCTCAAATACATTGAAACTAAAGTCAAGCACTAAATAAAATCTTAACCCTTTTTTATTTAAAAAAAATGAACCTTTCCAATTAAAAACATTATTCAATCTTTATTGATATAAATTACATGAGATATATGAAAAGTAAATATATAAGTTCAAATTTAATCTTCCAATTTAGCATAAGTATTATTGTTACGAGTTGCATTTATTATATTTTTATGCCAAAAACAAAAATTAAAGAACCTAGAAAATATCTTTCATGTTCAGCCGATTTCCATTATTAAGCCTAAAACGGCGTAACTGTGACAAATAACAATTGAGTAGAAATATAAAGAGCTTTCAAACATCTCCAAATCAAACAACAATGTCAAATAGAAACCAACAAAGGCACTAGATTGAAAAATCGCATGGATTTGCTATGCAAATATGAAATCAAGATCCCAAAATGATGACATTATTCTTAGAAGCTCCATTTGAGTTTTGCTCATCTTCTATCCAAGAGCCAAATGAAGAGAATGCATATAACGAAACACAGCTGAAGCTGTCCACAGTTTCACAAGACTAAAAGAACACTTATTCTTCTGCAATGACACTGATTTCACCTTTCTCGAGCATGTCGTAGAATGCTCTCACTTTCCTCTGCTCGTTCCAGTGATGCATCTTCCAAAGCCCACCAGCGCAAAGGCCAAGTGTTATTCCGATAACTATCTCCTTAACAACACTTGGTCCTTTCAAGGTAGCATGAGCAACCCTGGAACCAGCCATTTCACTTCTATAGTTGAATCTAGTAAAATCCAGAAGCAAGAATTTAGCATTTTATTTTCATTTCTATTTATGGAGGAATACAGGAACACCACGATTATATATAATTTAACAAGCAAACCAATTGAAAAACTGGACATGCAAGCAGCAAAGGCAATGAATGTTCATAAACCTAATAATAACAATATAAAGCAATTCATGAAAATTTATGTACTATAACTAGCAATTTAGCCCATTCCAATCGGCACAGAGAGGAAAGATGTAGGACAAATGCAGAATTGTTCTCAAATATTGCTTCCTTTCAGTTTTCACTCAAAATGGCCATATACATCTTGTTCTGGGATCAATAAAGCTTGCATTTGCATGTTATGTTAAAAACAATTTCATGCTGAATTCCATAAGGGAGATGTAACTACTTCCAGTAAAACTTTAGCACTTGTGTTATGCTCTTGGGATTACATCAACTCGTTCATTGTTAATGGTTTCCATGTGAAATATCAATGAAGCCTAACCTTAATACCTTTACTATTTGCCAATGTAACAAATCAACAACTTCATTTAATTCATTTTCTTGGTTCAATTCAATAGCAGTTCTGCATTCATAATTCAATAGCAATTCTACTTTGCAGAATTCATGCTCTCTTATGTCTAAGCACTCGAACAAAAGACACGGTAACTCATGGTTTCTGCTATCTTAGCTTGACCGGAAACAAATTTATAATACTTTCCAATCAATCAAGCAACCCAGCCAACCCATTCAACTCATTCATCATTTAAGGCTTAACACATCAAATTCATCAATGGAGCCTCAGCTGTACACTTTTCCTATACCACACCTTCAGTTATTCATTTTCTAGGATAAATTCAAAAGCAATTTTACCTTGCACTCTTCATGCCATCTCTTATGTCTAAGAATTCAAATTATAGAGACAGATTTCCAGTCTCCTAGCTTGTTGAGAAACAAATTTACAATACTACAGATTTCCAGTCTCCTAGTTTGTTGAGAAACAAATTTACAATACTTGGTCCTTTAAAGGTAGCATGAGCAACCCTAGAACCAGCATTTCGCTTCTATAGTTTAATCTAGTAAAACCAAAAGCAAGAACTAAACATTTCATTTTCCAACTCTACTTATGAAGGAATATGGAAAAACCATGATTACATATAAATTTAAAAAGCAGATCATTTTACAAACCAGATATGCAAGCAGCAGAGGCAACAAACGTTCATAAACCTAATAGTAACAGTATAAAGCAATTCATGAAAATTATGTACTATAACTAGCAATTTAGCCCATTTCAGGAAAGATGTACTGCAAATGCATAATCGTTTTTAAAATATTGCCTCCTTTCACTCAAAAAGGCTATATAATCTACACTGCTTATATATCTTTTTGTTCTGGACACAATAAAAGTTGCATTTGCATCTTATGCATGTTAATAACAATTTCATGTGAGTTCCATATGAGAGACTTAACTATTTCCAGTAAAACTTTAGAACTTGAGTTATGCTTTTGGAATAATATCAACTCATTCATTCTTAATGGTTTACATGGAAAACACCAAAGGAAACTAACCTTATTACCTTTCCTATTCACCCATGTGAGAAATCAACACCTTCATTTGATTCATTTTCTTGGTTCAATTAGCAGTTATACATTCATAATTGAATAGCAATTTTACATTGGAGAATTCATTCTATCTCTTATGTCTAAGCACTCAAATAAAAGACATGGTAACTCAAGGTTTCCGCTGTCTTAGCTTGTCAGGAAACAAAATTATAATACTTTTCAATCAATCAAGTAACCAAGCCTAACCCCTTCAACTCATTCATTGTTCAAAGCTTTACGGGTCAAATTTCGACAGAGCCTCGCCTTAATACCTTTCCTATATCTCACCTTCAATTATTCATTTTTCTTGGTTCAATTCAAAAGCAGTTTTACGTTGCCTAATTCATGCTATCTCTTATGTCTAAGCAATCAAATTATACACACAGATTTCCAGTCTCATAGCGTGTCAGTAAACAAATTTACAACATTTATCAATCAATGAAGCAAAACAGCCCCTACAAACTTAGAAAACAAAAGCTGCTGTGATTTATGAAAGAATTAAATCGAAAATTACGTTTTCATCTATCACTACAAGTAAAAAAGCATATATTTTCCAACAGTTGTTTCGATTCTCGAATCTAAGTTAAGCGTATGAAAATCTCACATGGAAATCAAAACAATAATGAAAACGTGAAAAGAAAAGTCGATCTTAAACCACTCAAATCAAACTCAAAGATCTTTCGAGAATAATGGCAAACAAAAAAATAATCATTTCCATGAATAAGATGTTGAAAATCACCATTAAACCCGTCAGAAAAAAAACGGAAGGAAAAATCGAACGAAGAAATTAGGGTTTACCCGAACGAGGCTGCGTCGACGAACTAACGATGGATTTTGATTGTGAGATTCAGCCTTTCCACAGGATGAGCTACATTATTTCCTTCGACGACCTTTATTAGGAAAGGAACAAATTGTCTATTTTACCCTTTTTGAAATAACTAGGTTAGAATTACGAATAAGCCCAATATCTTAATGGGTCGATAGATATATCCAACATTTTCCCTTTGATTTTTGATAAATAATTTAAAAAAGGCAAAATACTTACATTCAAAATTGACTCTTAAACTATTTTTTATTTAGATACTTAAAATTTTTTTTTTTATCAAAATTGATGACTAAACTATCAATTCTATCTCATATTATCTTGAAATACAATATCAATCAATAAAAACATAATATATAACATTTTTATTAGACATCATAAAATTTTTCTACAAAATGAAACGTAATTTGTAGTTTTTATCTTTGCTAGAAATGAATTAAATGGTTTAAGTACCACTTTTTATCAATAAAATTTAGGTACCTAAATGAGAAAGTTGAATAGTTTAAGGTCAATTTTGTAATGACACCAAATAAAAAATAATTAGACTACAAAATTAATTTGAATTTATTTATTCTACAACATAATACAAATTTAATTTGTAACTAATAAAACACGTTAAATCTCTTTGGAGGGTTTACATGAGGATCTAGCCTTATTGTACTACTTTTTTTCTTTTGGACGAACTTATTGTACCACTTTAGGCGCAATGTATTTTATTTGCAGAAAAAGATTACTCCTCCTAAATTGACTGTAGATGTTTCAATACTGCCTCCATCCTGTGTAGGCGTGTAAAACATGTGGGATGGGAACCTGTCATACGGCAACTCATCTCATATACGCATTTGAGTTGTTATTAATAGGTTTAAATTTCGGTTAAAATTGAATTAATCGATTTAATTCGGCTAATTGATTTAGTTCAATTGGAAATTGGTTAAAAAATTTTAAAATTTCAATTAACGGTTAATTCAATTTGAAATCAAGTAATTAACCGAATTAACCAAACTTAATAAATAGTATTATATATTAATATATTAGGCTATTACTAATTCGGTTAATTCGATCAAATGAATATTATCAATTTATTTATTTTTTATATGTTTTATACTTGTTTTAACAAAAATATATATAAAATTTGGTTAATTTGGTTAATCGACCGAATCAATTGAAACATTTCAGTTCGGTTAATTTTTTTGAGAAAATTTTGATTCGGTTAACGGTTAAATGATTAAAAAATTCAGTTAATTCGGTTAATACTAATTCGGTTCGATTAACCGTTTGAACACCCCAAATGACTAGTGATGAAAATAACTTAGGCTTAGTTTAGCATTATTTCTTAAAAGTATTTTTAAACAAAAAACTTTTTTTGTTCAAAAAACACTTTTAAAATGTCCAAAAAGCATATTGTTTAGCAATAAAACACTTTTAAAATATCCAAATATATATATATATATATTATTTAACAATAAAAATAATTATTATCTCAAAAGTGTGTGTTAGAAATAATACTAGGTTAAACTATTAGATTAGATCCTAATTTAGCTAAGGAGTGGAGATACATGGACATCATCATTTGAGGGAGATTCTCTTGCAGCCACGAACAAGCTCAAAGGGACAAACCAAGTAGAGGCGGAAGGAAAGGGTAAGCAGACCCTCTTGGTTAAATAGGATATTATCTTTTTCTTTTCCCAAAAATTTTATAATAACTTGGCATCATCGGCCTAAACCACTTGAAGCTTGTGGACGGATATTGAATCGATTATAGAGTTGTGGCCTACACCATAAACTTGGGTCGAACTAGAGAAAACTGGATTCCAAATGTAATGGATACTAAACGACTAGTAAAAGAATTTCCTTTTAAAACAAACGAGTGTATAAAAGAAAATGATAATAGACAGCACTCAGCATCTTTCTTCCCAATCTTCCTTTCTTGCCAAACTTTCTCCAATAAAAAGTTATTTGTTAGACAAACCTAATATTTGATGAGCAGATCCCACCAACAACACCACTCTTTCTCTTTACACTGTAAACCGTTTAAACCTAATTTAAACCTTCTTCTTTCCTCATCTCTTTCCACAACTCCCATTCCATTTTCTTTCTTCATTTAAGGATGCCGCTAAGGTTTTGCTCTCCTCGATTCCTTGTTTTCGTCTTCCTCATATCGGCAATCCCCATCGCTTACATCATCTCCGAGGAACGTGCCGTGCCTGCCACCCACGTTTTCCACTACCATAGCGCCGGCTTTTTCCGGGAGTGCGCCAAGTGGGACGACCAAGGCCGGCGCTTCCTCGTCAGTTTCTTGGAAGGCGGCGTCGGTGAAATCCGGGTTCCCGACGATTACGCACCGGGACCGGGGGATGTCATGTTGAAAGAGGTCACCGTGGTCAAAGATTTTGACTTGGCCGGAAATTCTTCCCTCGGAATCGCCGTCGACAGGCTCAGAAACCGGCTGCTTGTGGTTGTCGCCGACTTGCTCGGCAACCGATACAGCGGTCTCGCGGCTTATGATTTGTCATCGTGGAAGCGGCTATTTCTAACCCGGCTTAGTGGCCCTAGTAAGTATCACTATATAATAATTTAATTCCTTTTTTGTTTTAAATGAATGATTAGAGTAAAAATTAAATGAATTAATCCAACAATTTTAATAAAGCAAAATATATAAAATTCAGAATTACATTTTGTTAAAAAAGACCACTTAGTTTTTTAAATGGTTTAATTATGAAATCCACCCATTTATTTTATGAAAATTGACAAGTTAACCCTCTACTTTAATTTATCAAAATTTAGTCATTGGATTATAAAAAAAAAATGGAAGAAATAATCTAATTATTGATTTTTCTAAAAGGCGCGTAAAAAATCAGGAGCATCCTGCAATCTTTTATTAAGGTCTATAAAAACATATTAGAGCAATCAACATTAGACATGAAGCTAATAATAGTCGTGATATTTCTAAGTTGCTAATCTTAAGTCTCCTAGCTAACTCAAGTTCATCTTTTGAGGCTCATAATTTGGCTTCCATACTAGTGGCGCCTATACGACCCCGTGCTTCCGAATGATTGCTGGATTAATTTCTTCACTTTCATACAAAATTAAAAAAAAAAAAAAGGAATTCACACATATTTAAATAAATAATAATTAAAAATACTTTTTTATTTAATTAGTGGGATTTTAGGGTTTTGATACGAGGGTAGGAAGTGAATAAATGTCGTCGGCGCTGGGTAAGTCTAGATTGTGGAGTGAAGAGCAGAAGGTTAGGATTGGGGTTTTCTAACCCATACCCACCCCATAACTCCCATACAAGCATAGGATGGAAGTGGAAAAAAGTGGCTATGAAAATGTGGGTATACTTATGTTTAGATCAGTATACTTATAATCATCAATTTAATCTATCGGTTTGGTCCAATTCAAGTAATACTGTTTCCAGTTTCTTTTAATTTGTTCTATATTTATGTGGATAAAAAATATATTTATAAAAAAAAATTAAAACATGAATTAAATTTAGTTGAAATGAAATGAAAAAGTTGAGGATATGAAAAGCTTGTTGTCTTAGATTAAGCCTCGAAATGTATGTTGTTTTAAGATTGATTATGGATTTATTTATTTTTATAAATTTCATAGAAAACTAAAAAATAAAAAATAAAAACACTTTTATATTAATATTTATTATTTTTTTTAAAATTTTGTAACTAAAGAGCTTATAACAATAACTCGATTTAATAACATTTATGGATGGATAGTCAATTCAAGAATAGAAAATGTTGAAATGACAAGGTTTAAACTTGTTCCATGTAATTCTCAGATTGGAGCTCTAACCATTATTAAATCTTGGCCAATATTATAAAATTATATATTTATAAATTATTCAAGAATATAATTCCGGATAATTTTTCGAAATAAAGTGAATTAAGAACATATCTAGGGATTTATAATTTTAATATATACTTCATATTTTAAAATATAAATTATAAAATGTTTTAATAAATAAAATAATAATTTTAAAAAAAAAAAAGACAGATCACTCCAAGCTTTTATTTTTATTTGTTATTGGGTACATAACGCAATGCTAAACCATGATCACATTCACTTTATGTGTTTAATAAACTATATACTCTTTTTTTTTTTTCTGACCTTACTTTCTTGAATCTTGATGCTTAGGCGATGAAAAATCCTTCGCCGATGACGTCGCAATAGATGCCGATGGTAATGCGTATGTCACCGATGCTAAAGCCAGCAAAATCTGGACAGTCGGTGCCGATGGCGAGTTCTTGTCTATCATAAGAAGCCCACTCTTCACTCCAAAACAGTGGTACAAAACCTTGGTCGCATTGAACGGAATCGTTTACCACCCCGACGGCTATTTGATCGTGATCCACACTTTCAGTGGTAATTTGTTTAAGATCGATCTGGCCAAGGGACATGAAGTGAAGTTGATCGAGGTTGTTGGAGGCTCATTAGTCTTCGGTGATGGTCTAGATCTAATCTCTCCGACAAAGCTCGTCGTCGCCGGGAATCCTTCGGGGAGATTGGTGGAGAGCTCTGACGGATGGGAGACGGCTTACGTGGTGGCGAAGTTTAAGGGGCCCATCCATCGGTTGTCAACGGCGGCGACGGTGAAGGATGGGAAGGTTTATCTCAACCATTTGGTTGGGATGGGGTACCCCAAGAAAACACATGCCCTTGTTGAGGCAGTTTTCTGAAAGTTGGAAAAAAAAAGGGGAATAATGGGATTCGTAAATGAAGTTGCAGTTAAAGAGTCTGTGGACCTTCTACTGAATGTAAAACTCCGAAACCCTTAGTTCGAAATGCCATGCCTTTGCTTCTCCAAAAAAATTTCTTGGAATTTCAGAATGGGTTAATTTTTAAACATCCTCCAACTAAAAGATTGAAATTTATTTTAAACATTAAATCTATTTTGTGAAGATAATCTAAATTCATGATCGAATTGCTTTCACAAGTCAATTAGGGCACTAACTTAATTAGGAAAATTATAAAAAAATCTCTTTTTAATTAAATAAGTTGAATTATTCGAGAGTACTATAATAAAAATATACATATTATAGAATTTGAACTTATGCTAATTAGATTGGTAAAATCTTAAATTTATCACTCAATTAAAACTTCATTTTAATTTATTTTATTCATTTTTATTTTACTATGCATAATGTTTTATCTCCATCAGTTGTATAGATTAATAATGTTGTTAATTGAGTTTGTGTTACATGTCAACTCAACACTAACTCACAATCGATAATAACATCATAATAAATAATTGTAGTATATTTAGTATTGTTAATCTAATATATTTATGTATTCAAATTTCATTTTACTCACAATTTAATATGTTTTTTTTTAATTTTAATGTCGTGCATATTTCATGTGTTATTATGATTAATTAGTTTCAAACCATACATTTTATTGTTTATTATATATTATTTTTAAACATACATCTATGTTCTAAATTTGTGATTTTCACACACATATGCATTTGAATGTAATAAGATCTCTAGAAATCATTAACTATGTAAAAAGAACAACCTATTTTAAATAAAACACTAATAACTCTAACTTTTAATCCAATTAATTGAAGTAGACATTAAACATTATAGAAATAGGTGATAAAAAATTAACTAAAAATTATTTGAAATTTGGCTAAATTAGATGTAAATGTCGATTTTTTAAAAAAGTTAGGCATCTAGGCCTTTTTTTAATTTAGGAAAATAGTTCGTTTTTAGGAGAGAGAAAGGAAAGCGTGTCCAGTTGGGTGCGCTTCTGCACAAGTGACAGGAAAATGTGTCCAGTTGAACACGCTTTCCCTTTCTCTCTCTTAGGGTTAGAGTTTTAAATTTGTAAGGTTAGGGTTTTAAAGATTTTAGGATTTTAGGTTTTTTAAATTGGTTAAGTTTTTTCGACTAAAACCTCGAAAGTTCATAGGTAGATTTGATGGGTCAAAGATATAATAATGTGCCTTAGAACACATACATTTCATATGTTATAGCAGGATAGGACCATCACCTGAGAAACTCATCTTGGGGAAATCAAGTTTCGGGGTGACAGTGCTTGATACGATCAAGGGTAGAAGTCTCGGTGGAGGTCCCGATCTGTAACAGCCCTAACCCTTATCCGTCACCAGAATAGGGTTATAGAGCATTATCGGACCATACAGAATAAATACGGACATTTCTCCACCTTTATTATTCATATTAAGAATCAATTATATAATACTTATATTGTCCCTTAGAAGGGCATTCGAAACCCAAAATACACCTTAGAAGTGATTCGGGACTAAACCGGATACTCAGGAAATTTTTTCCAAAATTTCAAAAATTTTCTTAGGAGTGGGGGATACACGCCCGTGTCTTAGGCCGTGTGGGCACTCGATGTGAGGCACAAGGCCGTGCCCCAGCCCGTGTCCTTACTCGTGTAACTTTCTGACTTGGGTCACACGGGCAACCACACGCCCGTGTGCTAAAACCTGAGCATTCTGTTTCGAAATTTTAAGGTGTAGAGGACACACGGCCAAACCACACGCCCGTGCGTATGGTCGTGTATCACACACGGCTGAGACACACACCCGTGTCTCTGACCATGTGGACGAAAATAGGTCATTTTTCTCACCCAATCTTGATATCAACCTAGGCACAACCATTTACACATTCACAAAACACAGTAAGACCTTCAATTCAAACCAATACCAAGTCTTATAGCTAACATATCATTACATATATTCAAATATCCAATCTTACCAAATCAACCATATACATATTTATGAATATTTTACTAAATTTACTAAGTCAAATTATACCTCATTATACCTATTAATTAACCATCAACTAACCATTTTAAACACACCTCATGCATGTTTAATTCATACTTATATAAGTTGATTGAAAACTTAAACAAAGTATACATTATAATATTACACAAACCAACTTTACTTAAAATCATACCAATCCCTATACATGCCATATAAACCATAGTATGTATAACAAAATCTACCGGAGTAAGCTGGATAGTGTGGCTCGATGTGCTGATCCGATCCTCCAATTTCACGTTAATCTACAAAAACATTAAATAACACGAGTAAGCTTATCGAAGCTTAGTAAGTTCATTAGGTTAAACATTGATCTTACCGAACTCAATAAATAAATTAAATTGCAAATAAATCATACATTCTTCCTGTCAAACACAACATAAATTAATAAACACAATCTTATCGAAGCTTAGTAAGTTCATTAGGTTAAACATTGATCTTACCGAACTCAATATAATAAATTAAATTGCAAATAAATCATAAATTCTTCCTGTCAAACACAACATAAATAAATGAACACACTTCATTCAAATTAATAACAATAAGAATCAATAAATCTTTCAAATCCCAATCACATAAGTCTTTTATCAATTCTTACTAAATCAAAGAACGACTTACGGATATGAGTACAACGTTTTCTTTGTGCCATAGTCCAACTATGATCTTACATATATGTTGTCATGACCCTGCCATGGTCTTACATTCGTAGTGCCATAACTCAGTTATAGTCTTATCATCAGAATGTCATAGCCCAGCTATGGTCTTACAAATAAACACTGCCATGGTCCAACCATAGTCTTACGTCTATAGTGCCATAACTCAGTTATGGTCTTATCCATCAATTCATCCTTTACATTAATGTCATAGCCCAGCTATGGTCTTACATATAAACATTGCCATGGTCCAACCACGGTCTTATCCGTCAATTCATCCTTTGTCACAAAACGATTGTACTTAATCCCGCATTTTACTCAATTTAATCATTCAATTCGATTTCACAATTTAACAATAATTTTTATTTTCAACAACAAAAATATGACTAATTACATAATAACATCCATCAATTAGTAAATAAACATTAAAATTTAACCAAACGAACTTACCTGCGCTAATTGTGGAATTTGTAGTAGTTAGGGACTATTCTGTTAAATTCTCTTTTTCTCGTTGATCTACGGGCTCTTGATCTAAAATTTAAAATTATTCATTAATTAGCATATATTTCAATTAAATTTAATTCACAATTAATACCCCTTAATTTTCAAAATTACACAATTAACCCTAATTTTACAATTTTTACAATTTAGTCCCTCACCAATTAACCCATCAAATGAGCTAATTTTTCTCAATTAACATTTTACCTAAATATTATAAGTTATTACACAGCATTTGATAAATATAATTTAATACCAAACCCTAAGATTTAATCTTTTTTCACAATTTGGTCCTAAAATCAATTTCTATTAAAATTACTTGATAAGATCATCATATAACAAAATTAAAGCCTCAAATCCATGTTAGTTCATCATAAACATCCAACACTCATCAATGGTAACTTTAAAAGTTACCCATAAAATCAAAAACTAATGAATTAGATAGTTGGACCTAATTGTAAAAGTCTTAAAAATACAAAAATTACAATAAAAAGGTAAGAATTGAACTTACATGAAGTAAAATAAATAAATACAGCTTAAAACCTTCTCCTATGATGTTTTTGGCTGATAAACCTAGAAAAGAATAACCTAGAAAAGTTTAGAATTCAATTTATTTAAGTTAATTTCACAAAATTTACAAATTTTCCCTTTAATCACATGATTTTTGTTTTCTTTTTTGCTTAATGTTTAGAATTCAATTTACTATTTAATGTTTTTAAAAATTATTTGAATTTTTATAATTATAAATCTATTGTCCTGCATTGTTGATTTTTTTTTTTTTTGTAATCTATTGTGAATTTTTTTTAATTAATCTATTGCGAATTTTTTAGTCTAAAACTTTTAGTTATGATCTTTTATAATTTTATCTTAATCACAACGCGTTGTCGAAACAATTTAAATATCATTCACTGATAAACAAATTAAGAAATAATTTTCTAATACATTTATTTATTTTGTAGAAAATAATATAAAATCATTTATAGATCATTAAAATTGATTTAAAACACTTTAGGTTTGGTTAGTGGGTGGTCGGACGTATTCGGGACCTAATACGGGTCTCTAATGGTTAAAACAACACAAAACAACGGAGAGACTCTATTCTACAACACTTGTGTTGATACAAATGTCTCCTACTGTAGCACTTGGCATCCAATTATACTTGTTCGGATACAAATAACCTCTTGTCCCGAATCAAATTTGCTTGGATCTAAAAATAACCTTAAAACTCACTTATAAATAAGGTATCTATACCTTTGTTATTGATATTTATAATTTGATTTAAAAATCCTTCAAAAAGAATTTTAAATTTCTAATTAAAAGTTTTATCAGTAAAGGACTCTAGAAAATGATTTAAATGTTATAAAGACAGAGCCATGGTAATGTGAGAGAACTGAGCAAAATTTAGAGATTAAAATTAAAAATTTTAATGTGAAATTTCTTATTTTTATTTATTAAGAGATCAAGTAAGGGGTGTTACAAAAAATATATAATAACTGATTATATAAAATTGAATTAAAAGTAACTATATACACACTAACAATAAAGAATTATTTTTTTTAATTTCTTTTTTAGTTTTGCACTCATTTAAAATGAATATGGACAAATGTTGTCTAGATATAAATGAATTTGAATAATCAATTGTCCAGATTCATTTTATATGCACATTTTAATTAAAATTTTTTAAATATTTTATTTATTGTAAAAGAAAAAAATTTTGCTGACGTACTATCACATGGTAGTTTTTGGTGGCTTCCATTAGCCACATCAACACAATGACGATTAAACAAGTCAACTAATGATTTCCGTTAATGAAAGGGGCCAATTTTTTTTTTATGTTATCAAAAACTCAATTGAGTACATTTTTTTTTCATAAAAGTTGAATTGATTTTATAATATTTTACTAAGGACTTTTTAATATTTTAATCTTTAATTAATTGTATATGAAATTATTCAATGAATTCACTAAAAGTAAATATATATATATATATGTAAAAAATCTAAAAATTTAAATAATAAACAATTATTTTTGTCACAAGTTAAAGACATTTTTTTCTTTTATTAAAATTTTAATCAACATTAGAATTCTTTTATTAAGGCTCCGTTTATTTCATTGAAAATGATTTTTGGAAAATAATTTATTTTTCAGGAAAAGCTAATATTTTTGTTGTTTGGTAGATTTCTTAAAAATATTTCATAAAAGTTGTTTTCAATGAAACAAACATACATTTGAGATTTTCTTATTTTTTCATTGTTTAATTAAATTTATTTTTATCTATAATTTTATAGTTTACGTTGTTTTTGCATATGTTAAAAAACATTATGTTAAATTTAAGTTTATTACAACGTCATTTTTTAATTACATGGCTACCAAGTGAGTATTTTTTATTTAAAAATGTGACATCAACAAAATTGACAAAAAAATTTTATTGATGTTAACAATTGGACTTGATTTTCAAATTTGAAAAGTAAATGGACTAAATTCTTGAAAATAAAAGTACAAAGACTAAATTGCAAATCTGTGAAGTGCACATGAACTTATGACATATTTTAAACTTTATAATACAAAACATTTATTATTAATATATTTATAATTGTAATAAATATTTATTATTAAAATATAAATATTGAATATTTTCAATAATATGTGAACAATATTATTTAAAATTATTATTTTTAAAATTTATTATTAAAATAAAATTGAAATATTAAATAATTTATTTAAAATAATTTATATTTATTATATTAATAATTTATTATATGACTAAATATCAATAATTAAATATGTATGTTTAATAATATTAAAAAATATAATATTTTAATATTTTTAAAAATAAAATTTATTATCAATATAATAATATTAAGCTTGATTTAAGTTAATTTTTATATAAAAATAAAATTATCTATAAAAGAGCTCTTTTCCGGAAAATGACTTATGCTTTACAAAATGGTAAGTCATTTTACAGGAAAAATGACTTATTTTACGTTGACCTGTAAGTTATTTTCCGTTGATCAAGCTGTTTTCTGTAAAACAAACACAAGAAAATGCAGAAAATATTTTCTGTAAAACTTTTTACATATAAACAAACGGATCCTAAAGTTATACTTAGTTAATTGAGCCTCACCAATGAGTATAATCAAATTAATGAGGTGACAAAAAATATGTATAACATATATTTATATTAAAAAATTATATTATTTTGATTGAAATAAAAAAAATTAAGGTTAGCCATATTAAAATTTGATATTTTTGGTTTAAATTTTTTATTACAGATTTTATATAAATAATAGAAAGATAAAAAAAATGATAAAATCTGCAACTCGAGCGGAGCTTAAGGAGAGTATACCATGTTATAAAATCTAATTAAAATAAGAAAAAAAAATCTTATAAGAAATCAATATTATTTATTAAAAAATATAAAAAATAATTATGAAATTGAAAAAGGGGTCTGGACAGAGAGTTCGTCTTTTTCTATGGCTTGTAGCCAAACAGAGGCTTCTTACTAATTCTGAACGAGTTAGGAGAGGATTTGGACAAAGTAATGCGTGTCTTCTTTGTGGGCATGACACTAAGGATATTCTGCATGTTCTCCATGATTGCTCAATGGATAAGGAAGCTTGGAGGCTAGTTGTTCTTGCAGAGAAGCTTTCAGGTTTTTTTCTGACTCCCTGCAAATTTGGTTTTACACTAATCTTTGTTTTCATGATAAGTTGCAGGATAAGGAAGTTACCTGGTCGCATCTATTTGGGATAGTTGCTTGGAGACTTTGTAAGAATAGAAATCTTTTCATCTTCCAAAACATTAATTGGACAACATATGAGACCATTAAAACCTCTTTCAGTTGGGCTCAACATTTTGAACCGTTTCTAGCCGAAGCCAAATCAACTGCAACCAATTCTGGAATTTGTCATCACTTGGCTGATAATTGGGTTCATCTTTTTTCTGATGGGGCAATCGCTAGAGATTCAGGAAATGTCTTAACGAAATGGGTGATTAGAGATCGAAGTGGCAATTGGATTTTAGGGTTCACTCATTATCTGGGTAGATGCTCACCTCTAGAGGTAGAACTTTGGGGCATCCTTGATGGAGTTCTTATTTTATTAAGCAATGGTTATAAAAAAATACGAATTCAGACTGATAATATTGAAGTGGTTAAGATATTGTCCATGGAAGTATCAGTGGATTCAGGCATTACCGTGCTCAGAAGAGTTAAACGACTTTTGCGTTCTGAAGGCCAATTGGAAATTAAGTATGTCACTAGGGAATGTAATTTAATCGCTGATCAATTGACAAAGATCAGTCTTTCTTAGAAATCACCTCTCCAGCATTTTGAAGTACCTTCTGATTTAGATGATACGGTTATTCAGCAAGAAAAAGCTTTTAGAATCTCTTAGGAGGTTTTAAGTTGTAATTTTATTTTTTTTCACCAAAAAAAAAAAAGAGTCTAGAGTTTTATTGGTTTTTGTTTACCTAATAACACTTAATTCCATTTAAAACTCTTACATCTCAATTCTAAGTTTGTCTACATTTAGTTCCATTTAAATTTTGGTTTATTATACTATTCAGTATTTAAGTTTGACAATTTTTTCTAATGTGATATATGTATTATTTTTTGGTTCAATGTGTATTTGATAAAAGTTATATTTTTGGTACTCAAAAGTAATAATATTGATTTTTTAGTATTTAAATTTGTATTTTAAGGTTGATTTGATGAAAATTGATTGTTAATATCATTATGTTTGAATAGAATACATTTAATGTTAATTGTGAATTTATTTAATTTTTTAAATAAAATCTTATGACTATAATTTCTTCAAATTTTAAGGTTGATTTAATGAAAATTAATTACTAATATTATTAGTTAATTATGAATTTTCAACCATGAAGTTAAAAACTACTAATGTATAACTTTTGATAAATACAAGTACCACTTTGGGCAAAAAAATACAAGTACCAAATTAATACCAAATGATATATTAAATCTCAAATTTTAAATTAATCTTTCAACTTTAAAACTTTTAATCTAATCATGTTAATTAAGTCCATTTATTAATCTCACCGCTAGTTCAAATCTAGTCAGAACATATTTAAAATAAGTGGATAGAATTGCAAACAGTATGAGCAATTTTGAATTTGATGTATTAAAAATTATCCCTCTTAAATTTAATGACATTGTTTGTTATTTTAACATATTAAGTTGAACCCATTCATATAGTAAACACACGTCTTACTATTTCATCCATTTATTTTTGAAATGCTTGAGGTCTAAATTCGCATTTCATGCTTAAATTGATAACTAAATAGATGGAAATAACTTATTAACACAATATTTAATATTTAGTGCACTCAATTAAAATATTTTAAAGTTTAGGAGCCAACTTGAAATATAAACCATTATTTGAAAATATTTACTGTAATTAAATTAAAATATATTTAAAAAATATAATGTTTTAAGTTTGAGTCGAAAATAATTTTGTAATTTTTTTATGAAAAGATAAAATTACCGTCAAAATAATATTTATTAATTTATAAAATAAGGGTTTTTTGGTAACTTTACAATTGAGTTGAGACTCGATTAATGGGTGACACCAATTTGATCAAAATCTCGAGTACTATATTAAATTTTATCACATCCAAGATGTGGGTGAATGAGAATATTTTATAGGCATAATAATTAATTTGACCCTCCAACTTTATAAAAAAATTCATTTTAACCTTCTATTTATTTTTTACATTTTTCCCTTAAATTTACATTCTTTTATCAAATCAACTCAAAAATAGATAGAAAGTTAACATTTTTCTACCGTGTTGATGTGGCATACACGCTGGTTGCCACATGAATGACACATCAGCATTTAATTAATTTATTAAATGTTGTTAATTAAATGCTGATATGTATCCATATAACAATTTACATGTATGTCACATCAATAAAATTAACAAAAATTAACTTTTTTTTATCCATTTTGAGGTGATTTGACAAAAATACAAGTTAAAAAGTTAAAATAATTTTTTTAATAAAGTTAGAGGGCCAAATATATCATTATATCTTTTTATATTTTAAAAAATGGATTAATAAGATAATTTCAATAAATGATGGAGGGAGTGACAATATATTTCTATATGGATTTGTTGGGTTTTTTTTTTTAAATTTCCTAATAATTTTTTTTTCAGTTATTCTATTTGAAAAAAATACTATTATAATAATATTATTTACTGGGTTAATAATGTTACATTAGATACTTGAGAATATATTATTATAATATTTGAAGTTAATAAAATAAAATAAAATAAAACAATTTGTGTGATTAATATCAATAAGGGAGGATTGAAGATCTTTAGGTATTAGGAGTGAGGATGAGTTGATATTATGTTTTATTAATAAATTTATATTTTAATCTAATACAAATCATCCATTTATGTCAAAATAAATACCTCTCTCGAGTATTTAACCCACCCCCTCAAAAGTCACATCATATTTTCCCACCAAATGATTCCGCTTTCACATTGACCCAGCAATACCCTATTAATAATAATTTCCCAGGCCTTCAAAAATGGACCTCTACAGCAGCGATGGCCAAATTGATGCGAATCGTCTTGTGAATCGACTTAACGATATCCCTCACCGGCGACTCGATGTTAGCCGCTTCCAACTCGTCCTCGCAGGGAGACACAGACGCGGAATCGGCGGAGAGTTCTTCGATGATGTGGTTGGCGTTGTGCTCGGTGATGGCTTCCATGGCTTTCTGATCCGAGTCGATTATGTCCTCGAAGTTCTTGACGCAAGTCCAGAGGATCTCGCCGTATTCGGGGGTGGTGGATGGATCTTTCATGATAATATTAGCTTTGTCCAAGGCTTCTTTCGCCTTCTGGTTGGTCGCCTCGATACCCACCCTGAGGATGGAAATGGGATCCACGGCGGTCCTGTCGGTCATCAAGGGAGAAAGCAGCTGGATACAATCGACGGGTTCATCGGTGGCGGAGCAGACTTTCTGAAGGCCGGAATGAAAGTTGCCTGGCATTATGGAAACCGGTTTTGCCACATGGGTATCCAAGGTGATGAAAGAGGGTTCAGGCCCGGGGGCAGCTGAAACGGAGAAGGAGAAGAGACATGAGAGGGACAGGAGGAGGAAGACGTACTGGTTCATCTTCTCAATTGTCTCTTCTCTTCTCTTCACTTGGTAGGAAATGGGAGGAGAGGATTTGTGGAAATCAATGGCATATTTTGAAGCATTTTATAGGCATCGGATAGTGCATCAAAATACCATCTGGGTACGTATCATCCGGCGTCAAATCTAATTTTAGTGTTTACCCGGTATGAGTTTGTTTAAAAAAAATAGCTCCAACAATTTTGTTTCTAAAAAAAATTTAAGTTATAAGTGTAGTGGTTTTTAGTGAATAAATTTTATATCATTAATTTTATTTTTTTTAAATAGTTTTTTTTAATTTTCAATTGAATTTAAAAATTTTTTTAGTTAATTTTCTACCTACTATACTCAATTAAAATTTTTATGGATGTTTGTTTACATTTACATGTATTCATTTTAGAGTTATAAGTTAGAATTAAAAAAATATTAACGAAACAATTCTTGACACGGTTAATAAAAACTTGATTTGCGTTTCACCATATACAATTGTGTACGTATAAATCTAAATAAGATAATATACTTATAATTACATCCACCATTATAGTGGTTAGGTTATTTGTTGTCTCACATAGATAACATTCAAATATTAACAACATTTTTTTAAATTTACAATACTTCTAATAGAGTTAATCATTACAAATATTAAATTAAATAATTAACTCAAATAAATACAACCTAAACAATTAAATAGATGAGACTATTAGGATCGACTCGATTAAGCAATGAACAAAAAAAATAACAAAATAAATTAAGAAATTGAACACACAAATTTAACGTGAAAAAATCCCTCCAAAGAGGATAAAAAACCACGAACAAAGATAATTTCATTATAATAGTAAAAAAACAAATAGTACAAAAGATGGAGATAAAAACTAAACCCCGAAAACCCCAAAACAAAAAACCCTCAAAACGTAAATACAAAATTCTCTAAATGTATTATGAGTTCTAATCTCTAATGGGTGTATTTTTCTAAGGTTGTAAAAAAGCCTATTTATAGGCTAAATTCATAGGTCAAATAATAATAAAATAATCTAAACTAATCAGTGTTTGATTAAAACAAATAAACAGAGTTTAATTGAAAGATTATTTTTCAAATTTGACTTAAAATAGAAGTCATATTTAACAAATCTCCATATTGACTCATATTTCCACAACGCCATCTTTGCCAAAGCCTGCCACGAACTTATCTTGAACTATGCAGGGAATTAACTGAGTCGAATTTGTGCTTAGAAACTGTAACACTTCTAGCCTTCGACTTGTACACAGTCAAATCAACACTAACCCGGGTCTGATTTTCACGAACACAGTGCCCTAACTTTTCAAAAAACTGCATCCAAAAATATCATATTCCCTTTAAAATAGTAAAAATAATAGTAAAGGGGAAATAGGGTCGAATCCTCAGGGACCGGATTATACGAATAATTGTTTTTCGAAATCCTGGGCAGAATCGTGCCCAAGAAAACCTGCGTGATAGAGGAAAAATAAAAATAACAGAATTAAAGATTTGATTTAAAAAAAAACATAATCTAAAATTAACTGAAATTGTGATTACGAAAATAATAAAAATAATAAAGAGAGTTAAAGGAAAAGAAATTCTTATTGGTAGATTCCAGCCTCCAGTTGTCTCATTCCGCCTTGAGTTTAATCCTCGGCTTTTAAATAATCCTTCTCAACTCAAGTAAGTTAATTATAGTGAAAGAGGACGCCTACGACCACCAGCTCCAAAAATTAGACTTACGATTTTTAAGGAACCTGACTCTAGCCAGTAATCTATGCTAGATAAATGCTTCTCAATGGCGAATCTCAATCCATTTTGTCTCTTTGGCTCGCCAACCTCTGACTCAGTAAGTTAACGAATCGACTATGCAATCCTTCCAAGACATACAAAGCGGCCGCCTTTACATATGCTGAAAAGCTTACTTCTTAAGGGCCATGGACGGAAGCGTCAGCCCGTAGTGCGAAGAAACGATGAATACTTGACGAGAAGGCTAAGTACGAATTCTAAGCCTCAAGAACTCTTTTTGAGGAATATTGACAACTTTTGGCTAAATAGGTTTTAGTGGCTCATGATAATGGTGGAAAAGAAAATAAATATAAAAATTAAAAGAAGAATTTTTATTGAAATAAAATATGAAGAAACAAAAGCCTAGACTTTCAGGGGACAGTGTTTTCAGAAAAAGATAAACACCAAATAGAGTCACTTCACCCCCTATTTATAGTGCTAGGGAGATAGTCTAATTTGACTTAAATTCTAAAAAGATAAATACATTTAATTAAAGATAATTAAAATAAAATCCTAAAATTAAATAATCCTAATAATTATCTTAATATTAATTATCCTAATATAAATAAAATGGAGTCTTATAAAATAAAATCTCTTCTTTTTGCGTTTTTAGTCCTTATGTCTTCCATGCTTGCACTTTTGACACAATCTTTTTCCTATGTCGCATACCAGCTCATTGTGTCTCCAAATTCACACTTTTGTCCATTAATTTTGCTTTTGCCTCCAAATCAGTACTTAAAAAATAAAAAGACATAAATAGCTCAAATTAGTAGGATCAAGCTCAGAATAAACACATGATTAATACATAAAAATACGTTATTCTAGAGCATTATCAAATTTTCCCCTACTTAGTCCATGCTTGCCCTCAAGTATGGTTCCTATCCATTGTGAAAGTTAGATTCTGCCATAAAAGAAATACCACTCCAAAGTTCCATAAGAATTAGTTAAAAATACATATGAAAAATAAAGAGAACCCTAAGTTTGCTTTAAGTAAAATAGAAAAACTTTTTCAATTAATACACACAAAAATTAAAATCGACTTGAATTATTTCATAGAAATTAGGTGAATTACTAAACTTATCAAGTCACCCTCTTTGTTTCTTTCTTTAGTCCCAAATTTTATTAATTTACATTTTTTTTCTTTCTTTCTTTATTTATTTATTTATGTATATATGTTGAACCTTTTGACACGAAGAGAGATGACAGCCAAGCACCAAACCCCGGTTACTCAGCCCAACATAGTTTTTATTTTTATTTTTCCTAAGAACATGTGGAACCTTTTGACGCGAAGAGTGATGACAGTCAAGCACTAAACCCCGGTTACTCAGTCCAACGCATTCTTAAGAATTAATTCCAGTTAGCGGAACTTTAACTATCACGTCACACAACCTTTTGACACGAAGTAGAATGACAACCCAAGCACCTTACCCCGGTTACTCAGTCAGTCACGTTCTAAGCTGTACTCATAACCATGGAAAAATTTATTAACAATTAAATGAAATTGAAATTTTGAGAACTCAGGAAAAACAATTTAAGTGTCAAGAACAAGTTTCAATAATCACCTAATAGCCATGAACATAAATTAAGCATGCAATTATTTTAAGTGTTCACTTTATATTAAACTTGATCAATTTTACGAAAAGTAAGATAGAGTTAACTCCATTAATCACAATTATTTTTAGCCTAATAAAAATAAAACAGTGGAGATGGCATCAACTATGGGAAAAATCATAACTTCCTCAAAAGGCAAGAATCATGCTTGTGGGGCAAACAGTAGGCAAGTCGTGGTAAAATTCTCGGGCATGAAAAGAGGCAAAATATGCTTAAAAATATATATATGGGCAGCAACAACTAAATTAGCAGCAACAACAAAAATTCAGCATCTAAAATGACAGAAATAATGAGGAATGCCTCCCCCTACTTAAAACACATAGTCCTCGATGTGGAATAAAATAGGAGAAAAAGATGTAGAGGAACTCCCCGTGTAATTACTGTCATTCACATATGATGGCAATAAGATCCGCTAGTTGCTGGCCAAAAATGTCGAGTAGGGGCTGTTTGGCTACAGATTTGCCGTTCCTCCTTTCTTCCTATCTTCGTTTCGGTTTACCTAAAAGAAGAGAATTTTATTAATATCTGAAAATAATAAATAATAAAATAATAAGACAAAATAAATAGAAATAAATTAAAATAAAATTAAAATAACAATAAAAATAAAAATTGGGTTGCCTCCCAACAAGCGCTTGTTTAACGTCGCTAGCTTGACGCCTCAACTAGAATTAGAGCTGTTCCAACTGAATTCTTTCGCCCGTATAGGCTCGAAAATTCTCATTTTTTAACACATCGACCATATTTGGTTTTAATCATCTTTGCGTACCTTTCAAGGGGTTAATCCCTTTTAAATCGGCTATGGTCCCATCATTATCCAGAAATGTGTATTTTAGATGCTCGAGAAGTGGTTTTAATTCTAGATCTGGTGCCTGCATAACAGAAGGTAGAAGTTTAGTATCCACAGAAGTCAATAATTTATTAACAGAAAAATCATCAGACATCATTTTAGATTTATCTCCATAAGATGACTCAAAAGTGTTTTCTACTAATGGGCCCATTATGTCGACATGGTTTACGCTCAAGATTTCACTTGGATGACTAATAGCATCGTAAACATTAAACTTCGCGATCTCCCCATCAAACTCCATCGTAAGAGTTCCGCTTCGCACATCAATCTTAGTATTTGCAGTACTAAAGAAAGGTTGCCCCAACAGAAGGTCCGAAGCTCCTGAAGTGTTTTCCTCCTCTATTTTTATCACGTAAAAATCTGCAGGAAAAATAAGTTCATTAACTTTTACCAAGACATCCTCCAGGACTTCTTCTGGTGCACAATAGACTGTCACACTAACCGAATGATAACACCTGTCTTTGTCAAAAACTCGCGTTAAGTGATTCATAAATAGAATAAGACATAACATTTATGGAGGCCCCTAAATCACACATGACCTTCTTGATCCCCAAATGACCTATTTTGCATGGTATAGTGAACATACCCCTATCTTTGAATTTTGCCGGCATTTTTCACTGTAGCACTGCGGATACATTCTCACCAACACTTACCTTTTCGTTACCTGTTAGTTTTCGTTTGTTGGTGCAAAGTTCTTTGAAGAACTTGGCATACCGCGGAATCTGTCTGATGGAATCTAACAGTGGTAAATTGATCTCGACATTCCTGAATATTTCGATGATCTCTTTATCTTCCTTACTTTTTTGACACTAATTTAATCGTCCTAGGAATGGGGGTTGGATTTTCGGCAATGGGGGTTTCTCTCTGACCTGTTCTTTATTTTCGAGTATTTCCTGGGCGATTTCTTGGCCAAGATTTTTGCCAGGAATTGGTTCCAGTACCTTTCCACTTTGCAGCGTTACTACATTAGCGTTTTGCCTCGGGTTTGGTTCTGTTTGTAACGACAGCTTCCCTTGAGAACTCATATTCTCAATTGATGTCGTCAATTCTCGTATAGACGCTTCATTTTTTTGTTGAAAATCAAGCATGTTAGCCGCTAATTTATTGACCAGAGTTTCTAGAGAATTACCTGAATCTTGTGGTTGTTGTGGAACTCGGTTCTGGTATGGTTGGTTATATCATAGGTTGGCCCCATAACTTAAGTTAGGGTGATCCCTCCATCCTGGGTTGTAGGTATTTGCGTAAGGGTCGTATCGCCTTTGTGGTGGCCTAGAAAAATTTCCCACAGCATCTAAATGAGACATAGTATCATCATTCAAACTGGGACATGCATCAGTTGTATGTTTAAGGGTAGCATATATTCTGCATAACCGAGCTGTCTTTGCTTTTTTTATAACAAGAGAATTCAAAATATTAGCAATTCTATCAACTTTATCTTTTAAGATTGAATTACTTAGCTGATGAACCCTTCTAGAGGGTTCAGGATTTGCTTAAAATTGCTGAGAATTTGCAGCCATTGTAAAGATTAAGTCTCTTGCTTGTTGTGGGGTCATGTTGACTAACGCTTCTCCACTCGCGGGATCTACCATATTCATCTCCATGGGTTTTAGGCCTTCATAAAAGTACTGGAGCAAAGACTGTTCCGTTATACCGTATTGTGGGCAACTTGCACACAACTTCTTAAATTGCTCCCAATAGTCGTACAGAGTCTCTGCGTCTTTTTGCCTTATGCCCACGATTTCTCTTCTTAACTCAGCTGCACGTGATGCAGGGAAAAACCTGTTAAGAAATAAACGAAATAGATCAACCCAAGTTGTAATAGATCCAGAAGGTAAATAAAATAATCATTCCCTAGTTGAATCTGCTAGGGAAAAAGGGAAAGCGCGCAATTTAATTTGATCCTCAGTTACCCCCTGAGGTTTCATACTCAAACAAACCATATGAAATTCTTTTAAATGCTTGTGAGGGTTTTAATTTTGCAACCCATGAAAAGTTTGCAGTAGCTGGATCAAGCCTGATTTTAATTCAAAATCAGTATCCATAGTAGGATACGCGATGCATAGTGGTAGTTGTTCTGTCGGCGCTTCGGCCAGTTGCCGAATTGTCTAAGCCATAGGTTGATGTGCTAAATTAGGGTTTTCGTCAACCCTAGTGTTAAGCACTTCTTCTGGGGAATCGATTTCTACTTTTTCGCCTTCAAAAGTTTGAGTAGGGTTTTCGTTAACCCTAGACTCTGCTTCGTCGTCGATTTTGATTTCTGGTGGTGGATTACTTTGAGTTCCAACCACCGCTGACTGCTTTTTCTTTAGCTTAGTTTCCTTGCGATTAGCTCTTGCAGTCTTTTCAATCTCCGAATCAAATGCAAGAGTTCCTGGAGCAGATCTGGTCATAAGAAACAAAAAACAAGATTAATACGTTACCGATCATCGGCAACGGCGTTAAAATTTGGTGTGTCGTTAAGAGCACCAAAAATATCTTATTCCCTGTAAAATAGTAAAAATAATAGTAAAAATAATAGTAAAGGGGAAGTAGGGTCGAATCCTCAGAGACCGGATTATACGAATACTTATTTTTTGAAATCCTGGATAGAATCGTGCCCAAGAAAACTTGCGTGACAAAGAAAAAATAAAAATAACAGAATTAAAGATTTAATTTGGAAAAAAATGGAAAAAAAAGAATCTAAAATTGACTGAAATTGTGATTACGAAAATAATAAAAATAATAAAGAGAGTTGAAGGAAAATAAATTCTTATTGGTAGATTCCAGCCTCCAGTTGTCTTATTCCGCCTTGGGTTCAATCCTCGGCTTTTAAATAATCCTTCTCAACTCAAGTAAGCCAGTTATAGTGGAAGAGGACGCCTACGACCACCAGCTCCAAAGATTAGACTTACGATTTTTAGGGAACCTGACTCTAGCCAGTAATCTATGCTAGATCAACGCTTCTCAATGGCGAATCCCACGCCATTTTGTCTATTTGGCTCGCCAACCTCTGACGCAGTAAGTTAACGAATCGACTGTGCAATCCTTCCAAAACATACAAAGCGGCCGCCTTTGCATATGCTGAAAAGCTTACTTCTTAAGGGCCATGGACGGAAGCGTAAGCCCGTAGTGTGGAGAAACGATGAATACTTGGCGAGAAGGCTAAGTACGGATTCTAGGCCTCAAGAACCCTTTTTGGGGAATATTAACAACTTTCGACTAGATAGGTTTTAGTGGCTCATGATAATGGTGGAAAAGAAAATAAATATAAAAATGGAAAAAGGAATTTTATTGAAATAAAATATGAAGAAACAAAAGCTTAGACTTTTAGGGGGAGAGTATTTTCAGAAAAAGATGAACACCAAATAGAGTCACTTCACCCCCTATTTATAGTGATAGGGAGATAGTCTAATTTGACTTAAATTCTAAAAAGATAAATACATTTAATTAAAGATAATTAAAGATAATTAAAATTAAATCCAAAAATTAAATAATCCTAATAATTATCTTAATATTAATTATCCTAATATAAATAAAATGGAGTCTTATAAAATAAAATCTCTTTTTTTTTTGCGTTTTTAGTCCTTGTGTCTTCCATGCTTGCACTTTTGGCACAATCTTTTTCCTGTGTCGCATACCAGCTCATTGTGTCTCCAAATTTTCACTTTTGTCCATTAATTTTGCTTTTGCCTCCAAATCAGTCCCTAAAAGATAAAAAGACATAAATAGCTCAAATTAGTAGGATCAAGCTCAGAATAAATACATGATTAATACATAAAAATACGTTATTCTAAAGCATTATTAGTTATCTGCTAACTTGTGTGCCATTTGAGATTGCAGGATCATGGTGTCACTTGGTCACGCCTTTTTGGATTAATCACCTGGGTGTATCTGGAAGAATAAAAATTTCCCTATATTCTAGAATGTCACATGGTCAGCAATAGAAGTTGTTGAAGTCTCTATTAGTTGGGCGCAACAATTCGAACTTCATCAAAGTGGATACAAGATCAACAAGCAGAACCCAAATCATAATTTTCAAGATAATATCTCGTGGGTTCATTTATACATGGATGACGCAATTGCTAGAGATACAGGGAATGCTTTTGCGAGAGGTATGCTACGAGGTCAAGGTGGAAATTGGATTTTGGATTTTAATTGAGATTTGGGTAAATGTTCTCCTTTTGAAGTTGAAGTATGGGATATCCTGGATGGACTCCATATACTGCTTAATAAAGGTTATAGACAAGCAACGATCCAAACCGATAATCTGGATGTGGTTCAAACCTTAAATGATATTGGATTGGAAGTTTCAGGTATTACTCTGCTTAGAAGGCTTTATCGAATCATGAGAACTGAAGGGCAATGGTAAATTAGATATGTTCCTAGAGAACATAACACTATTGCGGATCAGTTAGCCAAACTTAGCCTAACGTGGAAATCAAGATTACAAGTATTTGATGTGGCCTTGATTGAAGTCCTTGAATTTTTAAAACAAGATGATGCGAGTGGTGATTTTAGACAATTGAATTGATGTAATTTGTACTTTTTTTTCACCCAAAAAAAAAGGTTAGTTTTATCAAATATTCTCAAATTATTGTTGGGATTTTAAATTGGTATCTAAATGTCAAAAAGTTCTAATTGGATTATCAAAATATAAATACTATATCAAGCCGATCATTTTCATTAATCTAGCAGTCGGTTTAAGCATTAAATGCTAGTTCAAGTCTAATGTAGCGCGTTTTTAAAACATCTTAATTAAATTGTAAATAAGTATGATGTATTATATGGACAACTTGAATCTAACATGTTAGAAAAACATATAATGCGATAAAAATTTAGTAAACATTGATTTTAAACTAAAATTTTAATCCAACTAAAAAATTTTAACATTTGACTTTTGGAAAAATGATTTTCAATGAAATTACATTTTCATCTCCCATTAAAATTTTTACTTTACAATATTATATCTAAAATTGACATTTTATCTTCTCAAAAATATTTTTTAACATATAGTAATAATAAACACTATTCAATATTTCAAAGCACTTATTAAAAATTCACCATTTTTTAATCTTAATAATAAATTAACTATTTGTATAATATTTTGTTTTTATGTTTGGTTCCATTGTTATTGGCATAGGAGTGTTAACAATGGGAAGTGGTTAGAAAGATTTTCTTATTTCTATTTTTCTTTATATTTTCAAAAGTTGCTTTTTTTTTCTTCTTTGTTGGAGCTTAATGGTGGTTATTATAGTGGCATGAGTAGTTTTATCATTGAGTGAATCTGTGCTCCAAATGATATATGTCAACTTATTTCCCTTTTTTTTTTCTTTTAATTTTAATTATGGAATACAACTTGAACTTGAGCAAGTTTAGTTCAACTATTTGATTATATCTTCAATGGAATTTGAGTTTAAAATTAGATTTCAATTTAACTCAAATATAGTATCGAGTTTAAAATTTCGAGTCGAATTTAAGTTCAAATCTCACAGTATTCGAATTTGGCTCCGCTTAATTACAATTCTATTAAGAACTCACTTATAACACTTTAAAGTTTGGGACAATTAAAAATTTGAACAACAATTTAAAGATGCATGATGCAATTAACCCTAAAAAATGCACATACAAATTTTGACTAGTAAAATTATTAAAAGCTTTGACTTAAAATGAGTTCCAATCAATAAAAACCTAGCGTCGTAGGTCAGCTCTTCTATTTTTTTTGGCTATGTGAAAATGGAGTTCTTCTTCTTATTTTTCTTTATTGTTCTTTGATTTCTTTAATATTAAGTCTTTAAATTCGAAGTTTTGTTCCTTCGTTCCTTCTTTAATCATCTTTTCTTAAGAGTTTATTTTTTATCAAAGCTTTAGTTTATTTTGGACCTAAGTCACCTTCGATGTAAATTTGTTGTTTTAGATAATGAAAAAAACCATTTCCTTTTTTGCTTGGAGTTTTGTGTTTGTGTGTGTTTATGTTGTGTAGTAATGATGTAAAGAGAATATGTAGGAGAGTTCTAATGGTTAAGATTTATAAATGATCACAAAATTGAGATAGATCATAGTTTAAACATAGAATTTAGTTTAATCTCATTTTGTATTGTTATGTTGTGTAATAATGATGTAAAGAGAATATGTAGGAGAGTTCTAATGGTTAAGATTTACAAATGATCACAAAATTAAATCGATTTTGGTTTAAGCTCATTTTGTATTTTGTATTGTTACCTTTTTAGCAAGGGCGCAGATATAGGGATACTTTTAAAATTTATCTGTTGTATAGACAATTTAAATTTAATATATTAAAAATAACACTAATAAATTTTATTTGCTTTGTTTGTTTTTTAATACATTGGATCTAAGATGCTTAAGCAATAGGTATGGACACAATTACGATTTGATCGATATGTTTTAAACATGTTTTATGTCAGATCCAAAATGATATTTTGCAACATTTGGTAGGAGTATTATATATTCACCATGTTTTAGTATATGAGTTAGCAATGAACTAATTTCAATTGGTAATTTTTAGCCACTCACATGGCTTGTTTTGGGAAAAGAGGAGGAATATTTTTCGCTTATTTTGAAAATTTCTTATTTTTTTTTACAAAAGTTTTTACCCATATTTCTAATTTCAAGTTTAAATATAACTATTCTTTATTTTATGTCTATCTATTATAATACATATGTAATAAATAAGTTTTTTTTTATGTGTGGAGTATGCCTTGCATTTTTGGCTGAAATAAAGTTGACGTCCCAGCGAGGAAGAGGCATCATCCAGATGAGAAGAGACGTCTCGTCCCAACAACACGACGAAGAGTGTCCCAACAAGGCAACAACCACGTCACGACAGGGTAACATGTTATGCAATTTTTTCTGTTTTCTTCTTTTAATCAAATTCTGATTATTTGTCTCAGTCGAACTCTGATTAGTGTAGGTTATTTTAATATTATTTGCCTACGAATTTAGCCTATAAACAGACATTTTTCCATCCTAGAAAAATAACCCATAACATATTTAGTATTAGCTTTTACAAGCTTTCAGTGAATTTTATGTTTACGTTTTGAGGGTTCTTATTTTTGGGTTTCGAGGTTTAGTTTTATCTCCATCTTTTGTACTCTTCGTTTTTGCCGTTATAGTGAAATTATCTTTACCTGTGGTTTTTTATCCTCTTCAGAGGGGTTTTTTCACGTAAAATATTTATTTTCGATCTTTTCAATTTCTTTGTTATTTTACTTATTCTTTGCTTAATCAGGTTTATCCCCAACAAACTAGTATCTGAGTTAGTTTTATTTTCATAATCAACCCATTCAAAGATGGTAAATCAAAGTTTGATATCGACAAGATCGACAGCATCGTAAATTTCAGTTTATGACAAGTTCATATGTGAGCAATTTTGATCCAGAGTAATCTTGAAAGGATCATTGTAAGGAAACCGGACGACATGGAACAATCAGAATAGGATAAGTTAGATAAAAAAAAGCTTTATCCTTAATTCAATTATGCTTAACAAATAATGTGTCTCAAGAGGTTTCGAAGGAGAAAATAACATATACATTATGGAATAAACTGGAAGCCTTGTACATGACAAAATCCTTGACCATCAGGTTAGTATTAAAACATCTTTACACGCTCAGAATGGTCGAATGTGAGTCTATTAGAACTCATATTAGTGAGTTTGTTACCCTTATTAATGATTTAAAGAATCTCGAAATAGAGATTGATGATGATTATCAAGCTATATTGTTGTTATGCTCATTGTCCTCTTCTTATAAAATTTTCAAGGAAACTTTGATTTATGGGAGAGATCATCTCTCATTTGAGAACGTGGAGGGTAATCTGCTAAGTAAGGATAAACTCGACAACGAGTTAGGCCCAAACAAAAAGTCAGACGAGCAAACCTTAGTTCTAGTGTTGGAAAATCATGTTTAGAAAAGCAGTAGAAAATAAATTTAGGGAAAAACCAAAGTTTTAAAATTTTTTTTCCAAAATAAGAACTCAGTTGTGATATCTAAAGTAATAAAAACTTAATCAAAATTGTACCTTTTCGATTCGTTTAGGATGAACACTTCAACTAAGTAGTCTTCTCCATTCTGCTCAAGCTCACGTCTGCCAAATGTGGGCTCGCTTCAAATAAAAAAAATCACAAAAATTACCAATGGGGTAATTTCATAATTTCTGTAAACTTTTGGGTCAAATTATAAATAAGAAAAATATCTCTATAATTTTTTTGAAATAATTTCTTTAGAGAACTTTCTCTCTACAACTTTTCTCTTGAATTCAAGTGTGTGAAATAATGACATAAGACTCTTTTTATATAGGAAAAGTTTAGAGAGTTCAACTATGATTAAACTTAATCACTTTAATATTAAATTAATATAATATTTTTCAAGATAAATATTAGATTAAATTTAATATTAAATCTTATTAAATTAATGGAATATTTATCTAAAAGATAAACATTAAATTAAATTTAATATTAAGATAAATATTAAATTAAAGTTAATATTAAATCTATTAAAATAATATTATTTTTGGAATAGTTAATCTAAAATTAAATTCTCTAATAGAGTCCCAGTAGGAGTGTCATTCTTCCACTGCTCAACCATCAAAGACCCACCGCTGTCGACTATTTGCCGGCCACTGGAATATCGCCATCTTAGCCACCGACACCCCGAGTTGGTTCGATTTCTGCCGATTCGGTCCAGACTAGTGACGGCCTAACTAATCCAACCTAGCCATCGTTTGGACTGTCGGCCCGGTTTCAAATACCAGACTTGATTCGACCAACTTTTGGGTCTTGGTCTTAGTTTTGGGCCCTCGAGCCCAATTTACGATTTTAGGTCCAATTTTCAAGTTTAATTACTCATTAGGCCAATTTTTTTACGTGAAAATTAATTTTCAAAAATATCATATTAATTTTAATTAATTTAATTAATTTAATTTTACTTGATCAAAATTAATTTTTCTAAAAATCACTTAGATTTTCTAAATTAATTTTTTAAGAAATTTTTTTAATCAAATTCTCTAGTTGAACAATTCTTATGATCGCCAAATTTAATTTCACATCGAATAAATTGACTCAATTAAATTATTTTCAAAGTCGTAGAATTTCCTTCTGATTTAAAAACAATCTGATCGAGCTTTTATTGAGCTAGCGGAGGGACCAATCGGCTATATACAATTAAGCTTTAGTAATTACAATTATATCCAAAAGCATCGTTTCGATAATTTACAATTACCATGATTGAAAACTTCTTATTGTATACTCTTTACGAAAACAATTCATCCAACTGCTTTGTCTAATGACCTTGTCATGTGTGTGTTGTCTTCATATGATATCATTGATTCCTTTGAGTTAAATTTGTTCACTCAATACAATTCTATTTTATCTCATTGTCACCATTGTATCTTCTTAATGGTTAATATGATCATTGTCAGTAAATAATTGTGATAAATTGCTCTTTCGAGAACGAGCAACCCGTGGTCACTTTCCATATTTATTAATCCATACAATGCCTATGAGAGAATATCATTAACTCTTTAATTGAGCTATGAATTCCACTATTTCTAATAAAGTCATGCCATACACAAGTCATGTACCCAACATACCAGCTATTAGCTCGATCATCTTTAGATCATAAGCCTCCACTTATATCAAAGCACATGAATTACATACACATGGTTAGTGACTAACTCAAGATTTAAGTAAATCATACCATGAACGTCACAAGTGAATTAATTCTCAAATGGATTCAAAGTTAATTCATCTTGAGCCTAGTCCAATGTATCATTTTTTCAATGAATACATCTATGTCTCTACCCGTGGAGTCAACTGCTCCAATAGCCAAGACTAGCCATCTCCTCACTTTGGTTCTTTTACAGGATTACGGACTTGTTTAGATTATCTATTGAAGTAATTTGTCTTTCTCACAATATAAGCGTTCTTACAGAGCCACTTATAATTAATTTAAACTTAGACAATCAATGAGCTAATATTTGCTTATCACAATTTTACTATTCTTGCAAAACATGAAAGACAAAAATACAAAAGACATAATAGAGAAATGTGAAACTAATTTTATTTATTTATTCATCATTCAAATAAATAGAAAACAATTACATGTTTACTACAATATGGGTATATTTTCCAACATCTAGTGTAAGAGGCAGACAACAATCTAGAAAGATAGAACAAAACAGGTCTAAAGCAAGATCCAAATCCAAAAACTGTGACAAATAATGTGACTATGGCAATAAGGCAGAATATTGGAAACTTCAAAATAAAATAAAAAAAATGATGCCGAAAGTAACGAGAGAGATAAGTAGAAAGTTTAAGTTTTTGATGCTAGTGTAGCAAAAAATAGATGTGATGATTTATTATTGGTATCGACGAGCGATAGCTCTAATCATACTTCCGAATGGATTCTAGATTCAGGGTACTCCTACTATATGTGTCCAAACAGAGACTGGTTCTTCACGAATAGTTCAGTTGAAGATGCAGTTGTGCTGATAAGGAATAATTCTCCATATAAGATAACTAATGTATGAATCGTACAAATTAGGATGTACAATGAAATTATTCGAACACTATAAGATGTCAAGCATGTTCTTGACTTAAAGAAAAATATCATCTCATTGAGAATTTTGGATTCTAACGGTTGCAGGATAGTCATTGAATCAAATAACTTAAAAGTTTCTCGTGGAGCTCTCGTTGTGATGAGAGGACAGAAAAAAAGGTAGCTTATATGTTCTGCAAGGGTCTACAATAATTGGTGCGGCTGCAATTATTGAAGGACAACCAAAATTGTCGCTACATCGAAACAAGGAAGACCTCGATGTCGTGACGATGTGACGTCCTAACGAGAACACTCTCCACGTCAAGACGACACGATATGGTTTTTCTTCTACTGATTTCGATTCAACCAAACTTTGGCACATGCTTTTGGGTCATATGAGTGAGAAAGGTATGACAGACTTGTGCAACAGAGGTATTCTTAAAAACACTGGAGTTGGTAAGTTAGGTTTTTGTGAGCATTGTGTTTTCGGGAAGCAAACCTGAGTCAGTTTTGATTTAGCAGTGCACAAGTCAAAGACTAGAAGTTTTTCAACTTCTAAGCACAACTTCGACTCAGTTAATATCCTGCATAGTTTGAGATAGGCTCGTGGCGGGCTTTGACAAAAAAGACGTTATGAAAATAAGAGTTAAGGTGGACATTTATGGAGTATGCCTCACATTTTTGGCCGAAACAGAGTTGACATCCCGACAAGGAAAATGCGTCGTCTCGACGATGCGACCATCAACGTCTCGATGAGAAGAGATGTCTCATCCTGACGACGCAATGAAGAGTGTCCCGATGAGGCAACAACCACATCATGACCGGGCAACGTGTTATGCAATTTTTTTAGTTTTTTTCTTTCAATCAGATTCTGATTATTTGTCTCAGTCGAACTCTGATTAGTGTAGGTTATTTTAGTATTATTTGACCTACGAATTTAGCCTATAAATAGACCATTTTCCACCCTAGAAAAATAACTCATAACACATTTAGTATTAGCTTTTACAAGCTTTCAAGGAATTTTGTGTTTACATTTTAAGGGTTCTTATTTTGGGTTTTGGGGTTTAGTTTTATCTCTATCTTTTATACCTTTTGTTTTTGTCGTTATAGTGAAATTGTCTTTACTCTTGATTTTTTATCCTCTTCGAGGGGTTTTCACGTAAAATATTTATGTTCGATCTTTTCATTTTTTTGTTATTTTGCTTGTTCGTTACTTAATCGAGTTTATCCCCAACATCATGTTATTTTATTAGTAAGCAAATATGTCATTAGTGTTTAAATTGATGACTAGGTTAATGAAATGTTTAATGTTACACTTTGGTGAGTCAATTATAATATTTTGAAATTTAGAGACCAATTTAAAATTTGGACAATAGTTAAGAGGTGTTTGATGGAAATGAAACCTTTTGAAAAGATGGTTGCGGTTGAAAACGCTGCGTTTTGATATGGCAGAGGCAAAGGAGTGGAACGTTGTCGTTTAGTGTAATTCTAGAATTTTGGGTGGTATATATTTTGTTCATTAATTTTGTGTAGTATATTAGGAAAGCTAAAACCCCAAACAAAACCCGGTGGCTGATAGCCTTCAAAGTTCGAACTCAAACGAGAGAGAGAAATGAAGTTCAGGAGTCTGATTCCGTCGGGTTCGTGGCTGGTGAGGAAGCTTTGGACCGAGACCGCCGAGAATGCGGCGGCTCCAGCGGTGAGGGCGGCGGCGGCTCGAAACAGAAACATTCTGTATTCGAGGCTGTCGGCTTTAGGAGCGACGGGAGGGACGGTGGCGGAGGCGTTAAACGGTTACATAATGGAAGGGAAAAAGATTAGGAAAGATGAGCTGAGCCGCTGTGTCAAAGAGATGCGCAAGTACCGTCGTTACCAGCACTCCCTTGATGTACTTCCCATTTTCCCCCTTTCTGAAACCTAATAAGCATTTCCTTTAATTTTCGTTTGCATATGAAGATGAAGAAAAAAAAACCAATTTATTTAATTCGAATTTATCTAGTATTTGATTTGTTTATTATGGTTTATTATAATGTAGATTATGGATTGGATGGAGAAGAGGAATATGCATTTCTCGCATGTTGATCATGCTGTACGTTTGGATCTTATTGCAAAAACCAAAGGACTTGGGGCTGCTGAGGATTACTTAAGCGCCCTTCCTCCAAATGGCAAGAACAAATTTACTTATGGCTCTCTTTTGAATTGCTATTGCAATAATCTTATGGAGGACAAGGCATTGGCCCTTTTTAAGAAAATGGATGAATTGAAGTTCATTGATAATTGTTTACCTTTCAACAATCTCATGTGCTTGTATATGAGATTGGGGCGACCTCAGAAGGTGCCCCAACTTGTCGATGAAATGAAGCGCTGTGACATTCCCCGGGGTAGCTTCACTTACATTCTTTGGATGCAGAGCTATGCAGAGTTAAATGACATTGAGGGAGCGGAGAATGTTTTGGTGGAGTTGTCGAATGATAGTGAAGATAAGTGTACTTGGAGAACATATAGTAATCTGGCTGCAATGTATGTCAAGGCTGGTCAGTTTGAGAAAGCTGAGGCATGTCTTCAGAAGTTAGAGAAAGATAATATGCCTCGTCAGCGCGAGGCTTACCATTTTCTGATTAGCTTGTATGCCGGTACTTCGAATCGAGATGAGGTTTATCGGCTATGGGAAGATCTGAAACAGCGTTATCCTACTGTTAACAATGCAAGCTATCTTATTATGGTTCAGGCACTTGCTAATCTAAAGGATTTCAAGGGTTTGAAGAAATGTTTTGAGGAGTGGGACACTAGTTGCTCTTCGTATGATAGGAGGTTGGTAACTAGTACCATCCGTGGTTTTCTATCGGGTGACATGCTCGAGGAAGCCGAAGCCGTTTTGGATAATGCTATGAAGAGAAGTAAAGGTCCTTATACTAAGGCTCGAGAGTATTTCATGGTTTACTTCTTAAGGAAATGTCGCTTTGACATGGCTTTGAAGCATATGGAAGCAGTGGTTTCTGAGGTCAAGGACTGGAGCCCTGTTAATCCCGAAACCACGACTGCTTTTTTCGATTATTTCATGAATGAGGGTGATGTCAAGGCTGCCGAGGAGTTCTGCAAGCATCTAAAGAATAACAATTGTCTTGATTCCAAGGTGTATCATCAGTTGCTAAGACTTTATGTTGCTGCTGGTAAGGTGGCTCCCGACATGCGCCGGAGGTTGGAGGATGATGCGATTGAAATCAGCAAAGAGCTCGAGGATTTGCTTGTAAAGGTTTGCCCAGAGTAATGTTGTAATCTGAAGCTGTTAACAACCTATATTCATTTAGGATAATCTTGAGTCTATTCCATGATCTCTGGTGGCTAGTTTCGGTCTAGGTTTTTTTGCGAACTGGGATATTCCCGTTGGTTCAATGACTTTCCAAAGTACCTCATTTATAGAGATGTAGAACTTGCTAAGAAAATGAACATTAGGAAAAAGGGACATCAATGATGTAGCGAATTTGGATCATTCTTAAAAATTACAAGGTCTTGTCAGTGATATGTAAGTTGCATCTCATCCATCCACTTTTATATTATGTACTAAATACTATGTTCTTTCTTTAGCCGATCAAACAGATTAATTCTGAGGACCTTGAGTAATACATTTAAAAATTAAAACCTCGTGTGTAATGTTGTTTGATTTGGAATATGATTTTAAAATTATATTCAAATCCATTCACATATTTGTAAATGTTTAATTAATTTAAGCCTGTTTTAGGTGTGCCCCTTTTTATTTTAGATATAAATTTTTTTAATTTCATATTTAATATTTTAAATGGTCATTCTTTTTATTAAAATTTTAAAATTAAACAATTTAACCTATTTTTAAATAATCTCATAGTATTGTATTATTATATATAAATTATATAATATATAAAAAATAAAAAATAGTTTACAAAAATATAAAATGTATTGAGCTCCAACTTTGAATGTTTAAGCTTAAATCTTACTTATTTATTAAACAACTCTTAAAATTTTTTGTCCAAACTTAATTTTCGAATCTCGTATTTTTTTTTTGTGAACTCAGACTACGAAAAAATCTAACATCGTGTAATTAGAAGAAATTTTAATTTCTGAAATCTAACTAGCAAAGTGAAATTAGGTAGCTGCAAGAATAACACTGTTAATTCTTGAATCTAACTAGCAAAGTGAAATTATATAGCAGCAAGAATAACACTGTTAAGCTAAGTACTAGCATTTTCTTATGGTGAAATTACCTAGCAAGTCCCTCTTTTATAGAGACCAGATATTAAATTAATCAATTTAGTTCATGTAATATTATAAAAATCAAATGTCAAATGTTAATATTTATTTTTTAATCTTTAAAAATATCATTTACTATTTAAAAGAGTTAATATCTTTAAAACTTTTATAATTCTATAAATAAAATATTTTATTTGGAGTTGAATTACAATTGAAAAATTAATTTTCATGTTATTTTTTAAACATTAAATAATAATTCTATTACAGTTTTGTCTTATTTAAACAGTAAATAAGGTTAAATATCTGGTATTTCTAATAGAGGGATCTGATAGGTAGTTTCACCATTTTCTCATTAAGGTTAAAGGGCTTTAAGGTTGGGTTTGAGCGGACTCCATACCCGATTCTTAAACAGATCTGATCTGAGGCCTATGTCCAGATCCTCCGTGTCGAAGCGTGATTTATATAGGTCCTTGTTCCAAACAAATATCAGATCCTTTCCCAGTCGTTCCCTTAACTTTCAGAGCTTACTTTAGTCGCCGTCGGGCTCTAAAGCAACGGCAGCTAAATTTAGTCATCGAAGATGAAGATCAGAGATGCTTCACTTTGCTTACTGATCTTAGTTTACACCGTTTCAACTGCTTCTGCAAATTCCGTCCACGGCTGTGGCGGATTCGTCGAGGTAAAAACTTCTTTAACACTTCCTTTTTATTTTTCTGTTCATTTCTTTGATGCGGAAATGATAAGGAGGTTTCGAGAAATGATATTTTTCGAATCTTTATTCTCTTGTTTCTTGGAAATCAAGACGACTGTTAGTAGAGAAGGATTTTTGTCGTGTGCGTGTATTTCTCGATCTGAATTCTTTGATTTCAGCTACGATGCGATGCTCATTTTTGACCGTCTGTTAGAATTTCTTCTTGTTATTGCCGTCGTTTAAACTGAACATGAATGGATCATTTTGTAGGCGAGCTCGTCTGTGATTAAATCGAGGAAGGAAACTGATACGAAGTTGGATTATTCTCACATCACCGTACGGACTTAACGATTTTGTTCATTTTGTCTTTTGGATTCTGTTCCTTTTTTTTTTTTAAAAAAAAAAATCTGATTTCCAGAGTCTATCAATGCTTATTTGTAGGTTGAGCTTCGCACTGTAGATGGGCTAGTGAAGGAAAGAACTCAGTGTGCTCCAAATGGATACTACTTCATTCCAGTATATGATAAGGTTAGTTTGCTAATACTCACTTAGATTCTGGGCGTTGACTATGTCTATGTGAATTCACATTTGACATTTTGGGGGCTGTGTTTTGCTTAATTACTTCAACCTAATGCCCGCATAAGAATATTTATGCAGTTATGCTATCCAAATCTTTTAATCCACTGGTTTGCAACCCATTTTTATAGTATTTTCCCAATTCTATTTGCATGTTCAAAACCATACTGTATGTGGTGCCTACGCATGCTTACTCAAAGACTGTATATGAGAATGTAGTTCCCTGTTGGACTAATTGGTATAGTTTCTGTTTACAGGGTTCTTTTGTTATTAAAATCAGTGGACCAGAAGGATGGTCTTGGGACCCTGACAAGGTTTGGTTCATTGTTATTACGATAGATTTTCTTACAGGCTACGCTTCCTTTATTTTCTTGATATATCGGTGTTCCTACGCTTAAAGCTAAAAGTTATTCTGTAGGTTCCTGTTGTTATTGATGAAAATGGTTGCAACAATAATGAAGATATCAATTTCCGGTTTACAGGGTTTGTTTAATAGCTTGCATTCTTTAGTTGTTTATTTTTATTTTAGCTAGATTATGTGCAATCTGTGTTCCACTCTTTTATCATGCGCTGAATGTCAGTGCCAATAACCGTATGTATATTTATTTGTTGCAGATTTACCCTATCTGGTAGGGTTGTGGGAGCTGTTGGTGGGCAGAGCTGCTCACTTAAGAATGGTGGTCCTGCAAATGTGAATGTGGAGCTTTTATCTCCTAATGATGATCTCATATCTTCAGAATTAACAATGCCAGATGGAAGTTACTTGTTCAAAAATATTATTCCAGGTATGGATGCTGCCATGTTACTTTCTTGCAAGTATTGTTATGTTCATCTGTTGCTTAAATCATTGTTAATTAATTTTCCTCTTTTTTTTTTTTTTTTTTTTTTTTTTTTTTTTTTCTGTTAGTTCATTTTTATTTAGTTTGTGGTTTTTGTGAATCAAAGCAAACAAAAACCATGTTCTCATAAAATTTGACAGAATGGATGTTAACAAGATAATTTAAATTCATCTACTAGAATAATGTACAGAGTAACTTGGTCATACTTACTCCTCTGTTCCACTATATGTGAACTCTTCACCTACCAGAATAATTTGCATTTAGAAACCTTCTCTTACTGTTTTTAACTTTTCATGTATCCTTCTTATGGTACAGGAAAGTACAAATTACATGCTTCACATCCTGATTTGAAAATTGAAGTTAGAGGTTCCTCAGAGGTTTTGTATATTTCCTCAACTCCATTTCTGCTTTGTATTGTGTTCTATGATATGCCAACCACTTGGAAATGCACTTATTTCAGGTGGAACTGGGATTTCAAAACGGTATTGTTGAAGACATTTTCTTTGTTGCTGGGTACGACATCCATGGTTCTGTGGTTGCCCAGGTGCTAAGTAACAACTGTTGAGAGCCCAATATTGTTTATTAATCTTGTGATACATCTTACCATTAAGTGTCTATGCATGAGCATTGCGCTCTAAAGATTTAAAAGAGAATTCGAGTAATTGTTTCTTTTCACCCTTACACATGCATAATGCATTAGTGCATGAGTTTATATGTTTTCTCTACCCTCTGACAGTCATGTCATTGTTTTGGCAGGGAAATCCCATTTTGGGAGTCCATATATATATATATTCTGATGATGTCATTGAGGTAGATTGTCCCCAAGGTTCTGGTAATGCTCCTGAACAAAGAAAAGCTCTATGTCATGCTGTCTCTGATGCTGATGGGATGTTCACATTCAAATCAATTCCTTGCGGTAAACCAATCTAAATGCACATCTCCACTCATTCTACTTTTGTAATCCAATTTAAGGCTGATTACTGATCAGCTGGATAGGAGATACATCGTTAAAGTATTTGTGCCTATAATTCATTAAATGTTATCTGGTACCAATTTGTTATCAACTTTGGAATCAGTCTGTATTATAGGCATGATTGACTTGCTTAATGATACTGAGCTAAGGTTGCTCTGTTCACAGAGTTGGGCTTAAGATATATTGCCAGTAGTTGTTATTTCTATGGATGTTGCTATTTTCCTGTTCATTTTAGATTTTTAGTGCTTATTTGGAAAGCTTTTGGTTATTAAGCTAAGTTTCCATTTTATGCTTACCATGAAGATTTCTATAGTTTAGAGCCTTTTGGTCACACGCTGATTAAGGTCTTTCTTATCAAGCATTTTTTCTCCCTAATAAATTGCTTATTGTATATCTTTTCCATTGAAGAGTATTTGTATCAAGCTGAACGGATGCTGGTAGCTTGACAACAGATAATAACAGAACTTATTCTGCCATTCATTGGTACAAAAGGTTTGATTTAATCTGAGTTGACGACTTTGACCAACTTTCAGGGCTTTATGAACTCATACCATACTACAAGGGTGAAAACACAGTGTTTGATGTCTCACCCTCTGTCGTGTCAGTGTCAGTAGGGCATCAACATGTAACAGTTCCCCAAAAGTTTGAGGTATGATACTTCTGTTGCTACATGCACAAATGTTTGTCTTCTGTAGCAATATGTTCCAGTATTCTAGATTTTAGGCCGACTTTTCCTTTTATTTTTAGAGAAATTTAAGCTAAGATAAACAGCTTGATCTTTGTCTTCTAAATCTGTTTTGTCAAAATTATTTTTAGTATACCACCCTGGCACCTTCTATTTTTCCCGATGTATGTATATATATACTTGTTCTCTATCTGTCTCAAACATAAATTTTGCATTGATATCCTGATTACCACTTATGGGAAGTATAATATTGTACATCATAGAATAAGGCTCCCAAAATGAAGTTTGTCCTTGTGCTTCTTGTTCTCTGCAAAGCAGAGTATAATATTGTACATAAATATTGTTCTATGAGACAGTTTCTTTGTTCCCAGGCCTCAAAGCAATTCCTTATGTCACAAAATACAGTTTGTCCTTGTGCTTCTTGTTTTCTGCAGAGCAGAGTATTTCTTTGACAGCATATCAACATTGATTTTCTTTAGTTCTGTCATTGAGTATTCAGCATTGCCATGTTTCTTGTGTTTTTTCATGATATAAATATTTAAGTGAATTATCTTCTTCTTATTTAAATGTAGGTTACTGGTTTCTCTATTGGGGGACGTGTTGTTGATGCAAATGACGTTGGGGTGGAGGGTGTTAAAATTCTAGTTGATGGTCAAGAAAGGTCTATCACTGATAAAGAAGGTTACTACAAGCTAGATCAGGTATGGCTAGACTTTTTCCAAATATTAAGGGCTTATTTGGATCCAAGTATCTTAGCTCTTTGCAAAATATTTCAATCACGGATATCCAATCTTCTGTTAATTGAGGATTTTAGCTTATCATAGTTACTAAGTTAGGAAAAGTATGACCATGGAATTTGGTCCAGATTCGCACTAGTGGCAAAAAATTAGACATATATCACAGTTCGTACCTATTAAGGCAACTGATGTGAGTTCCCTGTTTTTTATCTGCTTTTCTTTTTAAAGTTATGTGTGTTGAGAAAATATCTTAATGTAGCTGCATACGGACTTGATAAATTTAATTATGGGCATTTGACGCATTTTTCCTTAACATTTCTCACTGTTATTGCTCTAGGTTACATCAAATCACTATACGATAGAGGCCATAAAGGAGCATTTCAAGTTCAATAAGTTGAAGGATTACTTGGTAAAGCATATGATATAAAATTTACATTCGTTTCCTGAATCTGTGATATGACTTCCACCCTGGTGAACTGTTATAACTTTTGTTGATTCTGCACTGCATTAGGATGACCAAGGATGACCTGTTCCTTTTTAATTTTTTTTTTTTTAATTATAGGTTAAGCCAAATATGGCTTCAGTGTCAGACATTAAAGCAGTTTCATACGATGTTTGTGGTGTAGTACGGACAGTTGACTCAGGTTACAAGGCAAAGGTAACTTCAAGAATCGCTTTTTTTCTCTATCAGTTACTGTTTTTCAGGCATATCTTGTTTTAATAATGTCATGTTTCGGATCCTAGGTAGCTTTGACCCATGGACCAGAAAATGTCAAGCCACAAGTAAAACAGACAGATGAAAGTGGAAAGTTCTGCTTTGAGGTATGCAACTAGAAGAGCCAGACTCCGTTTTTATGATAAAGAGGATTTAGTTGTAGTAGGAAATTTTCTTATAGTTTGTGAAATTTAGAGATTCTGAAATCTAGTTGGGTAGTCTCATTGTTGCAGGATTCTGAATTGTAGTATTTAACACATTTCTTGCAGTTTAATGTCATTTTTTGATGAGTGCCTTTTTTCTTTCAATCTTCAAAACCTTTCAGGTTCCACCAGGTGAATATCGCATTTCTGCTCTGAGTGCTGCGCCTGAGAGTTCCCCTGAGCTTCTCTTTTTACCTCCTTATGCTGATGTTGTGGTGAACGGTCCGATATTTAATGTGGAATTTTCACAGGTAAATTTCTTGTTCACTAGAAAAGTTGGAATTCTATTTGGCTTGAGAAAAGAATATTTCTTTTTTTGTTTTTTGTTTTTTTTCTATTTTCATTTCCTAAAAACAGGTTTTGTTTTTTACTTAAAAAATGGGTTTATTGAATGAAAAAAAAGTTTTTCCTAATGCAAAATAATTAATTATATTTTATATCCTGTACATATGTATCTTTTAACAAAAAGAATGATTCAAGAAACAAATAAAAATATCCAACGAAATCATCCCTTGCATGTGATTTCAAATATTTAAACTGTGTTTTAATTTCATAAACTTTTGTAAGAAATATTTGAGTGTTAAGAGAGGAAAGGGATAATGAATAGTCCAAAATAACAATAATATCTAATGAGAAAAAAGAAAGGGTTATGAAAACAATTAATATTTTAATAGCTTTTGATTAAAAATAAATTTATATATATTAATGGTTTCAGCAGGCAAAAATATAATGAACATCTTATTTCTCATAATTTAAAACATCCTTTTCTTTTTCCTTTGCATATTTTCTCATTTTTGAATTACCAAAACACATTTCCATTCTTATTTCCTATTTCTCAAAGAATGAAATGAATTGGATCCTATTTTCTGAAATCAAACACAACCTAAGTTTTGATTATCTTATGCACTATTATTGAAGCTTGTATCCAAGTATAAATTATATATGCTACTGTATCCTGCATTCTTAAGATGTTCTGATTCCACCTTTTTTTTTCACTTGGTTTGTAGCTTGGGTTAAATGTTAAGCTGGTCGATTAGTAAAGATTATAAGGGTTCTCAACTCTCAAGTCTCTATATGTGCAGATTGTAGTGACTATAGTGTTATTCCTTCTAAGAATTATGTAATATTTTTCTCTCAAAAATTTTAAACCAAGTTGTAAACATTCTAGATTCTTCACAAATGGGTTTGTTTGATGGCAGCAAAGAAACTTGTGTGTTGGTGGTGCGATTTGGGTGAAAATAGTTTTAACTGATGCTTTTTATGCCCTTGACATGATTAGGCACTCGTCAATGTCCGTGGTACGGTAGTTTGCAAGGAGAAATGCGGTGCTTCTGTTTCTGTTACCCTTGTCAGATTAGCAGGAAAACATAATGAAAGGAAAAAAATAGTGAGTTTGACTGAAGAGAGAAGCCAATTTCATTTTCCTGATGTTTTGCCAGGAAAGTACAGACTTGAGGTAGGGTGCCTTATTCCTGAACTCTTTGTATTAGTTGATGTTCAAATAATCTTGCATGTATGGTTTAATTTATAAATTCTGCTGAACAATATTCATCTTTTTAGGTCAAACACACATCTCCAGGAACTGTGTCCAAGGAAGATAACTGGTGCTGGGAGCAAAGCTTCATTGACGTGGATGTTGGTTCTGAGGATATTGAAGGCATTAAATTTGTTCAAAAGGGTTATTGGGTTAATGTTGTCTCTACCCATGATGTAGATGCATACTTGACACAGCAAGATGATTCACCTATCAATTTGAAAATTAAGGTTATTTAGTAAAATTCTTGTCTCTCCCGAGTAAAAACTTAAAAGGACTATATTTAAATACTATTGAGTTTTTCTATAAGGAATTCACACCTACTCATGCAATTGCAGAAAGGTTCCCAGCATATTTGTGTCAAATCCCCTGGAGTGCATGAACTTCACTTTGTTAACTCATGTATTTTCTTTGGAAGCTCGTCAATGAAGATTGATACATCTAACCCATTGGTAGAGAATTATACTTCATTTTTCTTTTTGACATAGAATTTACAGTTCTGTTCTTAATGTATTAATTATTGGCTTCAATTATTTCATTCCTGTAGCCTATCTATCTCAAAGGCGAGAAGTATCTCCTTAGCGGACAAATCAATGTAAATCCCAGTTCATCCAATGACTTGCCTGTGGAAATAGTTATGAACATTCTGAATAGTGAAGACACGATTATGTATAGCACGAATGCCAAACTTGCATCCAGTTCAAATGATCAAATGACTGCTGTATATGAGTATTCTGTGTGGGCCAATCTTGGAGAAAAGCTTACCTTTCTTCCTATGGACCCCAGGTATTTCTTGATTCATTTGTGTAAATTGTACACTATTTTGTCATTTTCTTATAGCTGAAATGCACAGACATTATCCATTATAAAATTTCAAAGCAATATATTTCATATAAAGTGTGGTCTACTCTACTATGCCATTTTTGCATATTCACATGGTTTGTCTTTGCTAAACAATATTATCTCCTAAATGCATTTTAACCACTGTGAAAATGAATAACATGTCTTGTTTTCTCTCCTTTTTGTAGTTTGATATTTCTCCTAATACTGATAAATATGTGTAACATCTCCATAATCACGATATTTCATTTCAACTAGAAATTTTTGTTAAATGATTAAGTGATTCTAACTTTTCATGCTCACATTATTTCCTTGAAAAAATGGAATTATGGTCACCCTTTGTTCTATCATGGTCTGTAGGAAGGCAATGCTATGAGTTTATTCACTTGCATCAGCCTTACTTGTGGTTGTTAGAAACTCCCAGGCTATCATGCTTGTTTATATTTGCCCATGAGTGTAAGGATTTCATTGTTGCCAGAACTTTCAATGTATGAAACACCAGTACTTAGATATTTTTATTTGACTGATTGTCATACACAACTTTAATAGTTTCTTTGGTGTTCGAAAATGAGAATTTCCGAGGATGTTAAAGAGTTGCTAGTATATGCAAGTGATAGATGATGGGTTTTATAAAGATGAGTTGTATTCCTTGTAATGAGATCGGAATGAAGTAACAGTTAGAGTTGACTATTACCCACAAATCTTCCTATAGAAGCCGTTTTGAATTACATGTGATCTCTTTAAATTCGATCTCACTATTGGTGCATGGTTTATAACTAGTGCGGTGGTTTTTTGCAGGAATAATGGAGAAAAGAAGTTTCTTTTCTATCCTAGACTACACCATGTAAGCATCAAATGGAGTAACTTACATACAACTTTATCTGCAATGTTAAAACTATGTTCATATTGGTGAATTATTTGCACTGTTTCTTAGGTTTCGGTGACAAATGATGGTTGTCAAGCTTCAGTACCTCGATTCTCTGGTCGACTAGGGCTATACTTGGAGGGATCAGTTTCCCCCGCTATTTCTGGTGTTCATATACAGATTATTGCTGGGGACGAGGGCAGCATTACTTCAGTCAAGAAAGGAGGAGTAGTGCTTGAAACTGCTACAGAGGCAGATGGGTCTTTTGTTGCAGGACCTCTGTATGATGACATAACTTACAATATCAGGGCTTCGAAGGTAGGAAATGCTTATTCTGGTATTATTTCTTCTCAACACAGCTTAAAGTCAATGTGTGTTAAACTCCTATTTCAAATTTAACAACTAAAAATAGCATCATCTTGGTGTCATTTTGTATTTTTGGCATTTGTTTATGTAAACACATTAGTCTTATAATTGATATTCGAAATGATAGTTTTCTGTTCTTCAGTTAAATGACTTGATACCTCCCTTTTTTCTTTGTGACGAGTAACCATGATATTTTCTTGTTTTTAATTGATAACTATGAGAACTTTTATCTTCAAGACTGGGTGGAGATATGGGCTGTGTTGGTAGTCTTTTGGCCTAAGTTGAATATGTGATGCATGTGCAATCATATGTTACATATTTTCCTGCAGTTTCTCTTTTTGTCATTCTCACTAAATTAGTTGGTATTTGGAGTCATAGAAAATAAAATAAGTATTTGAGTGGGGAAGTTTCTTGTTTGAAGAGCAGTGCTGGCAATTGAGTCTTATTTTAGATCAGGTAGTGATGGTGTGTATGTCAACCATTTCATTGGTAGAGGAGAGAGGCATGTTCTCTAAAAGGTAGTAAATCTAGTAATGGTTGCAGCTGTTATAAAGTGCTAGCCTTCACACTTGTGATCTATGTTATCTAGACTCTTCATTTTTTTTGCAAGTACTTGTGTCTGACCCATATTTGGACATGATTATGGGTGCATGGTCTTCTAAATACATGAAAAAGCTTAAGAACTTGTCTGCCCTGAGTCTAAATAACATAGCTTGTGATTACTAACAATAAATGGAATGGCCATGTGATACATAGAAGATGGGACTGGGTGAATTGAACTTCTAGCTTTAGATACATGGATGCCTTTAATTTGGTTTTCTGTGATTAGATGGAAAATAAGCTTTCATCCTTTGGATGGATGTAAATACTCCAAGATCTAAATTATCATGGATCCACAATTTCTTATATGGTTTTGCGGGTACAGTTTCAGTACGAATTTGTAATAATTAAGATAAAGTTCTGTTTAGCTGATTTTTATCATCTTCGATGTGTAACTTCTTTTTTGTGCAACTTATTGTTACATTTCCTGATGTGTCTCTTATTTGGTGCAGCCTGGATTTCATCTCAAACAAGTAGGGCCATATTCTTTTTCTTGTCAGAAGCTTAGTCAAATATCTGTGAAAATATATTCCAAGGATGATGCGACTGAACCTATGCCCTCTGTTCTGTTGTCATTGAGTGGGGATGATGGGTATAGGAATAACTCTATGTCAGGGACTGGTGGAATATTTGTCTTTGAGAACTTGTTTCCAGGAAACTTCTATCTTCGGCCTCTGCTAAAGGTACCTAATCATTTTTCTTCTGGTTAGAACGTTCAATTTCTTAAGTTAGTTGAAACTGCAAGGGGAATCTAGGCATTTGGTTGATCTGAGGTAAATCATGACCATATGCACATTATAGACAGAAATATTGAAAAGGAGTTTTAAACTGGTTTTCTGTTCGATTTAATTACTCCAACAAGTGATCTCTATTTACTCTTGCAGGAGTATGCTTTCTCACCTTCAGCACAGGCAATAGAACTTGGCTCTGGAGAATCTAGAGAAGTTGTTTTCCATGCTACACGTGTTGCTTACAGGTTTTTCTTTTGCTTTAACTCCCCAGTTGCCTTTTTGGCATTGTAAACATTTAAGCGCATGCTTCAATGGTATTATTGAAGATAAGTTTTTTATATATTTTTCCTGGCTCTTATTTACATTAAATTATCTTAAATTTAAGTTTTTTAATTTAGGTGATGTGTTCAGCATTTTTTTCAACTCTCCTTTATAGTTGAGTTACAATCCAAACTTCTAAGATTCTCTGCTACATAACTGCAAAACATAGTATATATTTCTTGAAAATGTCTAGCTTATGTCAGACCCGAAGTACCGTGCATGGGTTTAAGGCAGTTTAATTTCTCTGCAGTGCAATGGGCACGGTAACTTTGCTGTCTGGCCAACCAAAAGAAGGTGTCTCAATTGAGGCCCGCTCAGAGTCAAAAGGCTACTATGAGGAGACAGTGACTGATTCATCTGGGAGTTATCGTCTGCGAGGACTGGTTCCTGACGCATTGTATTCAATCAAAGTTGTGAAGAAGGATGGCTTGGGTAGTGCTAAAATTGAGCGAGCATCTCCTGAATCTGTTCCTGTAAAGGTTGGTTCTATTTGCTGGAACTTTTTCCCCCTTTTTTGGGTTTTTGTCTTAATTATTAAATGTGTTTAAGCTCTTTTAAGACCTTAAATGTCATTTTGTATGAAGGTTTTGTTGTATCAATGTTTGAATTTGACATCATCACAATTGTAGTTGGAACTGAAGTTATATAATTCATGATCAACTGGGAGAAGCTTCTTCAAAATCGAAATCTCATTTTTTTTCAGAAAATCATTTCCATCTACAATCCTAGGGCTACTAAGTTTTAAACTTCTGATGTGTATGTGGTTGATTAATCACTTTCCAGGTTGGGAATAACGATATCAAGGGACTGGACTTTTTGGTCTTTGAAGAACCAGAGATGACTATCTTAAGTGGCCATGTTGAAGCGAATAGGACTGGGGAATTACATTCTCATTTATTGGTAGAAATCAAGTTAGCTGGTGACACGTCTAAAGTAGAGTCTGTCTTCCAACTGCCATTATCCAACTTCTTCCAGGTAAAGGACTTGCCAAGGGGAAAACATACCATTCAGCTCAAATCCAATCTCCCTTCTAGCACTCACAAATTCGAGTCGGAGGTTATGGAGGTTGACCTAGAGAAGAATGCTCAAGTTCATGTCGGTCCCCTGAAATATAGTGTGGAGGAGTATCATCACAAACAGGTTTGTTTAATTTTGTTAAAATCATGCATGTGTTCCCTTTTTTCCAAATGATTATGCAACTATGTGTTAAAAACAGGCTATTTCTATTATGTTTTTCACCAGAAATTACATAAATATTTATAGACATAGTGAGCCTAACTTAGGAAACTTTACACTAGGAAACAGACTAATTCTAGGGATGCTGTACCTTAAAAACAGCCTTAAAGTTAGGGATAAAATATTTACAGAATCCTATTTGATACACTCAAATATTCCTTAATTAGGAAACTGAAATCTGACACTCCCCCTCAAGCTGGGAAGTGGATATCATCCATTCTCAGCTTGCTTACTAATTTCTGAAACAACTTCCCAGACAATCCTTTGGTAAGTATGTCTGCTAGTTGACCATCAGTGGACACAAATGGAGTGCAAATTAAGCCACTGTCTAGTTTTTCCTTTATAAAATGTCTGTCAACCTCAATGTGCTTCGTTCGATCATGTTGAACTGGATTATGTGCAATATTGATAGCAGACTTATTATCGCAATACAACTTCATTGGACCTTCCCATTTGATCTTCAAATCTTCCAAAATAATTTTTAGCCATAACAACTCACAAACTCCAAGAGCCATTGCCCTAAATTCAGCTTCTGCACTAGATCTAGCCACAACATTTTGTTTTTTACTCCTCCAAGTCACAAGGTTGCCTCCTAGGAAAGTACAATAGCCCGAGGTTGATCTTCTATCAACCATAGATCCTGCATAATCTGCATCAGTTTAGGCTTCAAGGGTTAAATTCTCCCCCTTTTTAAATAGGATTCCTTTGCCTGGCGTGCCCTTTAAGTACTGTAGAATCTGATATACGGCTCTAAGATGTGATTCTCTGGGATTGTGCATAAACTGACTTACAACACCTACTGCATAGGCAATATCTGGTCTGGTATGAGACAAGTAAATGAGCTTCCCCACAAGTCTTTGATATGACCTTTTATCAACTGCTGCATCTTCTAGTGCATTTCCAAGTCTGTGGTTTACCTCTATGGGTGTCTCTGCTGGTTTACATCCCATCTTGCCCGTCTCTGTCAACAAATCAACTATGTATTTTTGCTGAGATATGAATATTCCTTCCCGAGAGTGTGCCACTTCAATACCAAGGAAATATTTTAACTTACCGAGCTCTTTGACTTCAAATTCTTTTACTAGGCATTTCTTTAAATTCTCCATTCCTTCTAGATCATCACCAGTCACTATAATGTCATCAACATAGACTAATAAAGCAGTCACTCCCCCTGAAGATGAGTGTTTTACAAATAGAGTGTGATCTCCTTGACTCTGTTTATACCCCAACTTGAGCATTACTTTGGTAAATCTTCCAAACCAAGCCCTCGGGGACTGTTTTAGTCGGTACAAAGCCTTTTTTAGTCTGCAAACTACCTGTGCTGTATTTGGACCGAATCCTGGAGGAACATCCATATAGACTTCCTCCTCAAGATCACCGTGTAAAAAGGCATTTTTGATGTCAAATTGCTGTAATTTCCAGCCTCGGTTGGCAGCTAGTGACAACAACACTCTTACAGTGTTCATCTTTGCAACAGGGGCAAATGTCACAAGGTAGTCTATTCCATACATTTGAGTGTACCCTTTAGCAACCAATCTTGCTTTGTACCTCTCCAAAGAACCATCTGACTTATATTTCACTGTGTACACCCAGCGACATCCCACTGATTTCTTTCCTCTCGGTAATTTCACTAAGTCCCATGTCTTATTTTTTTCAAGAGCTTCCATTTCAACTTTCATGGCATTTTTCCAATTCTCATCTTCTAATGCCTCGGATATAGTTTTGGGAATAGAGATAGAATTTAGGCTGGTAAGAAAGGTTTTGTGGTTATGGGACAAGTTTTTGTAAGACATGAATAGGTACAAGGGATGTTTTGTACAGGTTCTAGTCCCCTTTCTAATAGCAATGGGAAAATCATCTAAATTTGCAGTATTAGAATTCAAAGTAGGTTCAGCAATTACCTCAGGTCGTATAGGAGAAGAAGATGATTGAACTTGCACCGGTGCCTTCTTTCTTGAGTAAACCAGTAAAGGACGAGTAGTGTCCTGAATTCCTCTTGGTGATTTGGGTGTATTAGGCTCTGTTTCAGATTGTATAGGGGCCATTGTTTCAAGTCGGGCAGGCTGGTTAGTAGGCAAAGACTGAGTGGGAGTGTTTGGTTGCTGGACAGGAGCTGGAATGTGAGTGTTTTGTTGCTGGACAGGAGCTGGAATGTGGGTGTTTTGCTGCTGGACAGAAGCTGGAATGTCAAGAAGAAAGAATTCTTTGTCCTTATCTTCTGTGAATAAGATCTCCCCCTGAAGATAAGGACGAGTAAAGAAATTCTCTTGTTCTGTAAAAGTAACATCCGCTGTTACAAAAAAATTTTTTGTTGCTGGATGATAGCATTTGTATCCCTTTTGAGTGGAAGAATAACCAAGAAAGACACACTTGATAGCTCGTGGATCAAAATTTTCTCTATTTTGAGAATGAACATGAACAAAAGCAACACAGCCAAATATTTTGGGAGTAAGGTTACTTGAAGTATTGAAATCAGGAAAGAATTTTGCTAGAACTTGCATGGGACTTTGAGATTCAAGGACTTTTGTAGGCAATCTATTTATCAAATGAGTAGCAGTTAAAACAACCTCCCGCCAATATTGTTTAGGGACATTTTTTTGGAACAAAAGGGCTCTTGTAATAGCTAAAATGTGACCATTCTTTCTTTCAGCAACACCATTTTGTTGGGGTGTACTAACACAAGATGACTCATGTATAATGCCTCTTTCCTGGAAATATATTGAGAGAAATTGATTGAAATAATCCTTGGCATTGTCTGACCTAAACCTTTTTATTTCAGCTCCAAATTGTGTTTTGATCATGTTGTAAAAGGTTGGAAAGACAGACCTTACATCAGATTTTTGTTTTAAAAGAAATATCCAAGACACACGAGTACAATCATCAATAAAGGATACAAACCACCGAGCCCCAGAAATATTTGAAATAGTGGATGGCCCCCAAATATCACTATGAATAAGAGTAAAAGGAGTGAAAGTTCTTTTATTGCTTACTGGAAAAGAGGTACGTTTATGTTTTGCAAGTTCACAGATATAACAATGAAATTTTTCAACAGTCAATCCTTTGAACAATGAAGGAAACATAATTTTAAGGACTCTAAACGATGGATGACCAAGGCGAAGGTGATAGAGCCAAATTTGGTCTTCATTGGTTTTAATAGATTCGGATATGAAAGATGAATGTGAGGAATTCAGAGCACTAACTTCTCCACTGGATTCTTCAAGATAGTATAGGCCATTTACTTCCTTAGCGTGTCCAATCATCCTTCTCGTATTCTGTTCTTGAAAAAGACATCGATTGTGATAGAAAACCACTTTACAGTTAGAGTCTTTGGTAATTCTTTGAATGAATAAAAGATTGGTAAATAGTTTTGGAACATGAAGGACATTTTTAAGAGTAAGGGTTTTATTTATAACAATATCACCCTGACCAGCCACTGTGATCACAAAACCATCGGCTACTGTTATTTTTCTACTACTTGGGCAAGGTGTATATAAAACAAATTTTTGTGAGGAGTGGGTCATGTGGTCCGTAGCTCCTGAGTCAATGACCCAAGAACTTTTGGTGACTGTATCTGAGACTTTAGAATCTTGAGAAGAGGATATACCTGAAAAAGCCAAACTACAAGTATCTGTTGAAGAAGATTTTTCCAATGATCCCAGCAAATTTTTTAACTTCTCAATTTCTTCTTTATTGAATTCAACAGGTGATTCCTGAGAATTATTTTTTCCATCCAGCTTTCTTGCTGTATATGCTCGCCCTTGTCCCTTTGGTTGTCCACCTTTTTCTGAAAAATTTTTGTTTGTTGTTTGTGGCTTCCTATGGAGTTTCCAGCATCTTTCTTTAGTGTGACGGGCCTTTTTACAGTAGGTGCACCATACGGAATCCCTGTTAATAGGCTTTGTACGTTCTGTCTGTCTATTATCTTCACTATTTGGCTGCTCCAGGCCAAATCTCCTCTCACTTACAGCTTTTGTAACCAAGGTTGAACTATCCACTTGACCGTTTTTAACCATAACTCCTCTTCTTCCTTCCTCAGCACGAACAATTGCAATTGTCTCATTTAGTGATGGTAGTTCCTCTTTTCCAAGTATTTGATCTCTTACTGCATCAAACTCAACATTTAGTCCAGCAAGAAAATCATAAATTCGATCCTTTTCAACGAACCTTTTCAGGAGTGCTGCATCTTCACTGCACTTCATCTGAATGCACTGGTAATGATCCATCTCTTGCCATAAATTTTGCAACAGATTGGAACACTCCGTGATTGATCGACTTCCTTGCTTGGTAGATGAAATCTTAGTCTTGATTTCATAAATTTGAGCAGCATCTCGAACTTTAGAATAAGTCTGTTTCACAACTTCCCATATTTCTTTGGATGTGTTAAGAAACATGCATGTATCACTGATTTCTGGTATCATAGAGTTCCATAACCAAGACATTACCATAGAGTTTTGTTCATCCCAAGCATCAAACTTAGGATCTCCTTCTTTAGGTCCAGTTTCGAGTAAGTGACTCAGTTTTCCTCTTCCCTTCAAGAACGTACGAACCAGTTGAGACCACTTCAAGTAAATTTTCCCATTTAGCCTGTAGGCTACTTGGATGTTCTGAAACTCACTTGTTGGGTTTGAGTTGTTCACAGAAACTTCTGAGACATCCCCAGTGTTACTGATCTTGACAGTTTCAGTCATGTTTCGTTTGAACAAATTTTACAAGCTTGAGGGCTGGTTGGAATAAAAAAAATCGCCAGACAAAGAAAAAAAATCCAGAATCGGGCTAAAAAAGCTCTGATACCATGTTAAAAACAGGCTATTTCTATTATGTTTTTCACAAGAAATTACATAAATATTTATAGACATAGTGAGCCTAACTTAGGAAACTTTACACTAGGAAACAAACTAATTCTAGGGATGCTGTACCTTAAAAACAACCTTAAAGTTAGGGATAAAATATTTACAGAATCCTATTTGATACACTCAAATATTCCTTAATTAGGAAACTGAAATCTGACACTATGTATAACAAAATAGTGGTCTTACTAATACTACAATGATGTTTGATTATATATGTACTTACTGTTTACCATCGAACTTTCCTTTTTTGCTTGTCTTGCTTACCAATAGGAATTAACTCCGGCACCGGTATTCCCTCTTATTGTTGGAGTTTCAGTGATCATTCTCTTTCTCAGCATTCCAAGGTAATTTGAATATCCTTTGTCCACCTTCTTTCCCTCATATGCCTTAAAAGATTTTATATTTATGTGGATAATTTCTGATAATGTTCTCCTGTGTTTTATACTTTTTCTTAAAAAGACTAAAGGATATTTACCAAGCCGCCACGGGAATACCAACACCTGGTTTTATGACAACTGCAAAAAAAGAACCACGGAAGCCAGTTGTGAGAAAGAAGACTTTTTGAAGAACCCTTTTCCACCAAAGGGATGCGACTTTGGGGCTCAGAAAGAGTGTTAAAAAGTTTATATTTCGTTCATTCCCCCCAAAAAAAAAAAAAAAAAAAAAAAAAAACCCAGAGTTTTGGTAGATGATAAAACTAATTTGGATGATAGCAGTAACATCTTGGGGAACGTCACTTTGATGAGTTCATTCATAGGCTTTATTAGCTTTGTAGGATTGAACCTGATTGTATCTTTGTAGAAGCAAATGAACATAGATGTCTATGAACTAAGTAGCCCAACTCAGCAGTCTTTTGGGTTGAAATATTTTTGAGCTTGGCTCATTTGGGTTCGAGGGTTGATTTCTTTCGAGTTGGGTCATTATAGATTTATCTTATTTCAAAGTCATCTGTTTGGATTAGGGTTTTGATCAATTTTGGGACCAAAGTTAATGATGAAATCAAATTGGGTTGAGTTTAAATTTTGGTGGAACAGGTTTAGGGAAGGAAGGGAAAGTAGAAATGCCACAGGCATCCGTACCAGCAAAGTTATATAATATGATATGAAAGTTAATTCAGTTATATTTTAAGCAGCTACCAGCTGTAAAAGGAAATATCTTCTGATTTTAGTTTCAGGCTTGGGAATGAAATGGAACAGTATAGAAACTGAAGTTTCCCGATGATTAATGATGCGTACATGCTTGTATTGTTAGCAAGGAAATATCTTGTTGCCAGGCATAATTAAAATGAAAGCAAATATATTATCAAGAGCTAATGATGATGTATTAACTAGCTCTACTACAATTAAATTTTCCTTGAAAACCTCATTCAGTCTTCACCTTGAAATCAGATCATATCGAGAACTGATTAGTATTGAAAAAATAAGAAAACAAATTGAATAAGATATCTATATCAATTTGACTGTTGAATTGGTTTATTATTATTATTATAATAATATTATAATATTTAATTTAATTGAAATCACATTGACAAACTAATTAAATTGACAACTTATGATTGATACTTGTGTTTTTTTCTTTGGTAAGGGTAAAAACTAAGAGAACTGAGTGATGGGGAGGAGACAATAAAAGAGGTAAAAGCATCGTACAAGTTTTTGTATTAGAAGTCAGATTGTATTTTATCTTTTTGATAAAAAGAATTAACAAATTAATTCATGTATGTTAGATCAATTTTTAAACTAGTTTACTGTTAAAAACTATTATTTGTACGTTTAAATGAGAGACACGCGGCATGTCAAGTGTAACTATTTAGTATTTTGTTAACTACGTTAGTTTTTATCAATAAAAATAGATAATATTTTTAAAAGAAAGAACTTATTACTAATATAATATATTAGGATTAATTTTTTAATTTTTTAAGTAAAGAAATAAAATAAAATATAATATTTAAAAAAAAAGATCTTTATAATACTTTTACCCGATAAAGTTACGACAGATGAAAATATATATTATCCCTAAGATTTGGGGTCCAAAGACAAGATTTCATGAAACAACCATTTAATTTTGGAGATTTGTCTCCTCACTTTTGAAACCCCATTTCTCTCTATTTGTCCCTAAATACAATATTTTAAATTACATAATTAATATTTATATCACGTTGAAGTTGAACATGTCAAAACCCTAATGTTTTTTTGCATTGACTTGCCCCATGCCCATGTGCACCACCTCTAATGGGGTCGAGAAACGAGATTGTTTATTCACAAAAATATTTTAAAAAGCAAAACTAAAAAGTTTAGCTCTATCTTACCACCCATATCCAACAGTGGAAGGGATGAGAGCAGTTTCGGGTCAAGCTGCTCCTTCTTATTATTTATTCATCATCTAAATATTTAATTTCTAAAATTCATGACTAAATGTTGATTAATATGTTAAAAATAATAATCCAAATCATATCACTAAATGTTATAAGAATAAACAGATTCGATCACTTTAACAAATTTTAGAAAATAGATCACTAATGATTAAAATTAAAAAATATTAAAAGTTAAGGAAAAACTAAGAATACTTCTATTTAAAAAAAATTATTATTTTTGTTAAAATAATCTATGAGTGTCAATCTTCTAGAAAAGTTTACTCTCAATGAAAGAAAGCGAGAGAGAAAAGTGGCGGGAGGATTTCTTTTTTATTTTTATTAATTAATGCTTTTGGTTCCGGTCTTGATAAAAAAGAATAAGTTATTAAGATATATTGACTTTCTTTTTGACGATTTTAAAAACTAATTAATTATTCGTAACCAATGTGTATGGCACGTTAATTTTTGCATTTATTTTAGATAATTTGATCAACACAAATTTAAAGACGGAAAGAGGTGAAAAATAAATGGAGAGTTAAGATAAAATTTTTTGTAAACTTCGTAAGCCAAATAAGTTATTTTGCCAAATAAAAACTAAAACGATATCAAGTTTTCTTAAAGTTTAAATTATCTTATTATACATAAGTTGTAAATTCAATCTTTGTACTTTAATCTATTCAATTTTAGTTTATGTACTATTTGAGTTGATGAATTCTAATCTTTATTGTTAGAATTAAATGACCCGAATCCTTATTTAAATAAAATACAGTGGTAAAATAAAATAAAAGAAGAATCCATATAGAATTACACTTCTATTATTTTATTTTAGAATAAGGTTTTTTAAACCTTATTAAATTCCATCTATTTGATTTTGATTAGAATAAGGTGTTTCAGTCTTACTAGAATATGGGTTTACAAGCCTATAAATAGACATAGTTTATTCTTCTTGTAATGATTCGAATTCGACATAGTGAATTTTCTTCTCCTCTGCTCGTGTTTTTTTTCTCGAAAGGGTTTCCATGTAAAATTTGTGTGTTCTTTATTTTATTTTACTTTATTCTATTTTATTTTATTTTTTCACAAATTAGTATCAGAGCTTCCGAGTTGTTCATCTCGATCACGATAATAGCGTATTTGAAGTATGAAATTTCGCTGTTAGATCGCAACACTAGATTTGCGTTGTGGCAAATTAAGATGCAAGCAGTTCTTGCGCAGATGGATCTAGAGGATGCCCTGCTAGGGATAGAGAAGATGCCTTCGACATTAACAGATGAAGAGAAGAAGCGTAAGGATCGAAAGGCGTTAACACAATTACATCTGCATTTGTCCAACGATATTTTGCAGGATGTGATGAAAGAGAAGACCGCCGCTGCATTATGGAAGAGGCTAGAACAAATATGTATGTCAAAAACTCTAACAAGCAAGTTGTATATGAAGCAGCGTTTTTATGCTCATCGTTTGGAGGAAGGTGCGTCTATACACGAACACTTAACAATGTTTAAAGAAATTCTCTCAAACTTGGAGGCCATGGAGGTTCAGTATGATAAGGAAGATCTAGGGTTGATTCTACTTTGTTCATTTCCCCCGTCTTATTCAACCTTTAGAGACATGATTTTATATAGTCGCGAGTCTCTCACAGTTGATCAGGTTTATGATTCTTTGACCTCGTATTATAAGATGAAACATCTTGTGGTTAAACCTGATTCTCAGGGAGAGAGTCTCATTGTTCGTGGGAGACAAGATCGAAATGCTGATAATGATCGTGGAAGGACACAGGAACGAAATCCTCGCGGTAAATCTAAGGGTAGATCGAAGTCTTCAAACAAAGGTAAAACTTGTAACTTTTGCAAGAAGAAAGGGCATATTAAATCTGAGTGCTATAAGCTACAGAACAAGATTAAAAGAGAGGCTGCGAATCAAAAGGGAAAACAACCAGAAAATTCGGATGAAGCTGATGTTGTAGAAGACTACAGCGATGGTGAACTTCTAGTCGCTTTTGTCAATGATTCTAAAGTAAACAAAGAGTGGATACTTGATTCAGGCTGCACCTTCCACATGAGTCCCAATCGGGATTGGTTTACAACTTACGAAACAGTGTCTGAAGGTATTATTTTGATGGGAAATAATGCTTCGTGTAACATTATAGGTGTTGGAACAATTAAAGTTAAGATGTTTGATGAAGTTGTTAGAACACTTAGTGACGTGCGACATGTTCCAGAATTGAAGAGAAATTTAATTTCGTTAAGTACTCTTGATTCAAAAGGGTATAGATACACAGCTGAAAGTGGGGTTTTAAAGATTTCCAAAGGTTCCCTTGTTGTGATGAAAGGGCAAAGAAAGACTGCCAAGTTATATGTTTTGTAGGGTCCTACTGTTACTGGTGATACAGCTGTCGCTTCCTCTTCATTGTTAGATGATGATATTACTAAACTTTGGCATACGCGCCTGGGGCATATGAGTGAGAATGACATGGTAGAATTAAGCAAAAGAGGACTTCTTGATGGGCAAGGAATTTGCAAACTAAATTTATGTGAGCACTGTGTTTTTGGAAAGCAAAAGAGAGTTCGATTCACCAGAGGAATCCATAACATGAAGGGAACGTTAGAGTATATTCATTCTGATCTATGGGGGCCATCCAGAGTGCCTTCGAGAGGTGGAGCTAATTATATGCTAACCTTTATTGATAATTTTTCAAGAAAAGTTTGGGCGTTCTTCCTGAAGCAGAAAAGCGATATGTTTTCTGCATTTAAGTCTTAGAAGATTATGATTGAAAAATAGACGGGAAAACAAATAAAATACCTCCGCATAGACAATGGCTTAGAGTTCTGTTCTGATGATTTTAATAGATATTGCAAGTTAGAAGGGATCGTAAGACACTTGATAGTTCGTCATACTCCACAGTAAAATGGCGTTGCAGAACGAATGAATAGAACGATCATGGAGAAGGTTCGATGTATGTTGTCAAATGCCAACTTACCAAAGTCGTTTTGGGCAGAAGCAGCCTCTACTGCATTTTTTTGATCAACCGGTCTCCATCTGTTGTCATTGAGAAAAAGACTCCACAAGAGGTATGGTCTGGTAATCCTGCTAATTATTCTGATTTAAAGATCTTTGAGTGTCCTGGGTATGCTTATGTTGAAAATGAAAAATTGGAACCGAGATCCATTAAATGTGTTTTTCTTGGTTATAGAGCTGGTGTAAAAGGGTATAAGTTATGATGTCCTGAAAATAGAAAAACTGTTATTAGCAGAGATGTTGTTTTCGATGAAACTGCTATGCTACTAACTTATCTCTTAAAGACTCTTCCAATAAAGAAAATCAAAAGCAGGTGGAGCATTAGATTAATACACAGTCGACTCCTCAAGTTAGTACAAAAATTGAGAATAGAGTTGCTTCTTCACTGTAATATTCTATTGCCAAAAACAGAATTAGAACAGAAATTAAACCTCCAAAGAAGTATGCCGAGGATGATCTAGTTGTTTATGCTTTAAATGTGGCTGAAGATATAGATGCAAACCGAGAGCCATCTAATTATTCTGAGGCAGTTAGCTGTGAAGACTCAGAAAAGTGGATGTTTGCTATGCAAGAGGAGATGGAATCACTTCACAAAAATAGAACATAGGATCTTATAAAACTTCCTAAAGGTAAAAAGGTTGTTCGTTGTAAATGGGTATTTAAAAAGAAAGAAGAGACTCCAGGAGTTGAAGAACCCAGATATAAAGCAAGGCTTGTTACAAAGGGTTACAATCAAATTCCAGGAGTAGACTTCACAGATGTGTTCTCCCTAGTTGTGAAACATAGTTCGATTCGAGCATTGCTTGGTATTGTGGCTATGCATGATTTGGAGCTTGAGCAGTTAGATGTAAAAGCTGCATTTTTGCATGGAAAACTTGAGGAGGACATTTACATGCAACAACCAGAGGGTTTTACAATCTTAGAAAAAGAGGACTATATTTTCTTACTAAAAAAGTCCCTTTACGGTTTGAAACAGTCACCAAGACAGTGGTACAAGAGGTTTGATTCCTTTATGACTTCTCATGATTTCAAAAAAAGTAGTTTTGATAGCTGTGTTTACTTTAAGAAAAACAGTGATGGTTCTTTTGTGTATCTACTTCTTTATGTTGATGACATGTTGATAGCAACAAAAGATAAAGGAGAGATAAGAAAGGTCAAAGCCCAACTAAGTGAAGAATTTGAGATGAAAGATTTGGGACCAACAAAGAAAATACTTAGTATGGAGATTCTCAGAGATAGAAAAGCAAGTAAATTGTACCTAAGTCAGAAGGGATACATTGAGAAATTTCTTTGCAGGTTCAATATGTAGAGTGCTAAGCCTGTTAGTACTTCTTTAGCAGCCCATTTCAGACTTTCATCGGCTTTGTCTCCACAATCAGATGATGAGATTGAGTACATGTCACATGTTCCATACTCTAATGTAGTGGGATCTCTCATGTATGCTATGGTTTGTTCATGTCCAGATTTACCATATGCAGTCAGTGCAGTTGGCAGATATATGGCGAATCCCGGTAAAGAACACTGGAAAGTAGTTCAGTGGATTTTAGGATACTTACGATGTACTTCTAATGTTTGCTTACAGTTTGGAAGAACTAAAGATGGAGTTATTGGGTACGTTGATGCTGATTTTGCTGGAGACCTTGATAGAAGAAGATCTCTCACAGGTTATATCTTTACAATCAGAGGTTGTGCAATCAGTTGGAAAGCCACTTTGCAAACTACAGTCGCTTTGTCTACCACTGAAGCTGAGTACATGGCGATTATTGAGGCTTGTAAAGAAGCTATTTGGTTAAAGGGACTCTTTAGTGAACTCAATGAAGACCTTCAAATTAACACACTATTTTTGTAACACCTCTAACCCGTATCCGTTGCCAGAACAGGGTTTCGGAGCATTACTACCATTTGCAGATTACTTAAAAAAAATTTAAATGCTTACCAATTCAATGCATCATGTAAATAAATATATTACCATTCAATCAACAGATTAGTACTTGTATAAGCATCAAACAGTAATATTGTTAGTGTACTTGCACATATCTCATATAAATTCAACATTGATATAACTATTTTCTCGACATATCGTACTTGAGTTCAATAATAGTCTCAACTTACATAATTTTCTTGTATCAACATATCAAAGATAATCATATATGTACATGTCATGAAACATATCATGCTCTTACCGTTTCTTCATAAGCATATATGATTCATTTCATTATATTAATATTTCATACTCCATCATTTCCATATATTTTATGTATATTTATTCCGATAATAGCTTATATCAAACCTAACATAATTTATATTCCACGTACTCATACTTATTTCGTTTATCTATCTTCATAATTATTTCATACAACTATTTTGTACATATATATTTCCATATGACCAGTTCTTGTAAACATTACACACAACCATTTCATATAACCATTCGTTATCTGATACATATTACCTGGATATCAATTGTTCAACAGATGCCATAGCATCTCCCATCCACGGTCTTATTCATCTTTGACATGATGCCATAATATCTTTCAACTATGGTCTTACTCATTTTCTGTCATGTTGCCATGATATCTTTCAACCATGGTCTTGTTCATTTCATATCACGTTGTCATGGTATCTTTCAACCATGGTCTTACACATTTCATATCAAAGTTGCCATGGTATCTTTCAACCATGGTCTTTCACGTTTCATATCAGTTGTCATGGTATCTTTCAACCATGGTCTTACACGTTTCATATCGAGAGCACACTCCCGCGAACCTCATCCTTACAAGTGGGATTACCAGTCCAAAGCTAAATCCTCAGTAATATAAACTCATAGAGTATTGTCGGGATTACCACCCAGGCTAAATCCCCAACGACAATTACTCTAATGAGCTTGAATCCAATTACAGTCCAGGCTAAATTCAGACCGACGATTGGATTACCCGTCCGGGCTAAATCCATTTTACACATATTCTTCGGGAGGGCTATATCAGGATAGGATCACCCGTCCGGGCTAGATCATTTTTACCGTCAATTCCTTTTCAGAGATCCATCAAATTTTTCCTTTTCATTCAACCGAGATTTATTTTCAATTTATTTCGAGTATTATCAATATTTCATCAAATATCATGAATTAAATATTCAAATCATATTTTCATCACATAACCACATATTTCAAGTATTTAAAATACAATTCAAGTTACACAAACTTACCTCATTGCTTGTTTGTGTTTATAATTTCATTAATCCGATATCTTCTCTTTTTCACGATCGAGTCTCATATTTGAGTCGTTCGGATCTTTATAAATAAATTTGATCATCATTTTCATTCATTTCATATACTAATGCATTTAATTAATGCTTTAGGCAAAATTTACCATTTTGCCCTGAACTCTTAATTAATGACGATTTCATCCTTAGGGTCGGAAAATAAAATTCTTGCAATTTAATCCTTATTTCCAGCTATTATTCTTATATATATTGATAACAGTCCATGAATTCTATAAAATATCAGAATTTTCTATAATTTCAACACTTTTCAATTTATTCTTTCAACACTTTTCAATTTAATCCCTAAAACATGTTTTCCCCCGATCTTGAACTAAATTAATAATTTCATTCAATTTTTTTAATTTAAATAATAAAATAATCCATTTCATGCAATTTGATCTTTTTTTACATTTTTACAAAATTGCCCATAAAATTTTACTTTTATTCAATTTAGTCCTTGAGCCTAGAATATGCAAATTAGCCATGCTAGATGAATATTCATACATATTTTTCCTCCTCCTCCTCTCCATTCCACATCCTTAATGTAGATAATACACTTGTAAGTAACATTATCCATAATTTTTATTATTTACTTTTATGAATATTCAAGTTGTCTATCTGCATCATGGTCACTAAATTATTTATATCTGGAGCTATAGAACTCAAAATTAAGATCCGCAAATTTTCCCTGAAACTAGACTCATATATATTCTTACCATAAAATTTTCAGAATTTTTAGTTTATCCAATAAGTACAGTTTATTCTTTAAAATTACCCCTGTTCTGCTGTCTAACAGTTCTGACCCTTCTTCACTAAAAATTAATTATCTCCTTGTACAGAATTCAAATGATGTTCCCGTTTGTTTATATTGAAAATAGACTCATTCAGGATTCTAAAAATATAAATTTAAACCCCTAATTATTTTTATCCAAATTTTTATGATTTTACAAAGTCAGAACAGGGGAACCCGAAATCATTCTGACCTTGTCTCACAAAATTCATCATATCTCATGATTTACAATTCCATTGCTTACATAATTTCTTCTATAAGAAACTAGACTTAATAAGCTTTAATTTCATATTTTATTCATCCTATAATTAGATTTCTACAATTTTTGATGATTTTTCAAAGTTAGACTACTGCTGCTGTCCAAAACTGTTTTAGTACAAAATATTAATTACCATGTTATAACACCCTTATTTTCTTTTTCTACACCATTTCTCATCACTTTCTCTTATTTTCTCTTCACTAACATATCATGAACATAGGACCTTATGTAAGAAAACTCTACTATAACATTATTTCCATGCTTTGTCAATAATAACAAACTTAAAAACATATTGAAATCTTGATATACTTACCTTGTTCTATTGATACTAATCTTTAACTTAATTTTCTCTCTCCTCCAGCTTCTATTTCTTGAATCCAACTTGATATTCTAACTCCCCATGGTCTCCTTAACATTTTTCTCTCTTGGTAGCTATGGAAATTCATTTGATTTTTGGGTGAAAATGGTGAATTTTTGGTAAAAGGACTAAATTGTAAAGAAAGCAAAACTTTCTTTCTTCCTCTCTTTCTCTCACGTTAGTGCATGGGAAATATGGATGAGAATTTCTCATCTTTCTTTCTTTATATACTAATAAAATAATAATAAAATATCTTATTAAAATATTAATAAAATAATATTTATCTAATTAAATAATTATAAAATATCAAAATATCTCTAGCATTATTATTACTTTCTAGATTTCTCTCTCTTCCAATTGACCATTTTGCCCTTCATTATCTTTTAAAATTCCATCCTTAAGTCATCATTTAATTTGGTAAAATTGCAATTTAGTCCCTCATAATTTCTTCATCTATTCAATTTGGTCCTAATTCATCCATTTTCCTTAGTTTCTAGATTATTCCACTCTTAAAATATTTACATTATTGGTCCTTCAAATTTTTCATATTTACACTTTAACCCCTTAAATTTTGAGTATTTACTCTTGTGCAACAAAACTTTTCTCACTTTTACAATTTAGTCCTTTCTTGAATTAATATATCATAATATACTTCTCAATATTGACATATCTCAAAATTTTCTCTCTTTTTTTTTCACTTTATTTCCTTATTTTACTATATCAAGGATAATATTTTACTGTAAATATTTTCAGGGTATTACAATTTTGTGACAGTCAGAGTGCCATCTTTCTTACAAAAGATCAAATGTTTCATGAGAGAACAAAACACATTGATGTTCGGTATCATTTTGTTCGTGAAATTATTGCTCGTGGTGATATTGTTGTGAGCAAAATTAGTACTCATGAAAATCCTGCAGATATGATGACTAAGTCAGTTCCTATAACCAAGTTTGAGCATTACTTAAACTTGGTTGGTGTTCATTGTTGAAGTTAAACTCTTAAGGGGTTTTATGGAAGAGGTGGAGAACTTGTTTGTTGAGAGTTCGCGATGAAGAACTTGTTCATTGAGAATTCGTGTCAAGGTGGATATTGTTAGAATTAAATGACCCGAATCCTTATTTAAATAAAATACAGTGGTAAAATAAAATAAAAGAAGAATCCATATAGAATTACACTTCTTTTATTTTATTTTAGAATAAGGTTTTTTAAACCTTATTAAATTCCATATATTTGATATTGATTAGAATAAGGTGATTCAGTCTTACTAGAATATGACTTTACAAGTCTATAAATAGACATAGTCTATTCCTCTTGTAATGATTCGAATTCGACATAGTGAATTTTCTTCTCCTCTGCCTGTGGTTTTTTTCCCGAAAGGATTTCCACGTAAAATCTGTGTGTTCTTTATTTTATTTTATTTTACTTTATTCTATTTTATTTTATTTTTTCACACTTATATTTTTTGAATTTTAAAATTTTAGTATTGATCCAAAAAGTAGTAATTAAATTTATTTGGTTAAATTATACTATTAGTCTTATATTAGTAGTAAGTTGTAAACTTAATTCATATTCTTCAATTTGATCATTCTTAGTCTCTATACTTTTTGAATTTTGAAATTTCAGCCTTGACGTAAGCGATAATTGTTAAATTCATTAAATGACTTTTTTATGAGTAATATGTAAAAATAATAAATTGATATAACATTACACGTGTAATAATACATTTACTAAATAAGATTTTAAAAATAATAAAATTTAATAAATTTAACTGATATTATTTAATCAAGATTTAAATTTCAAAATTAAAAATAATTAAATTAAAGTAAAAAAACAAAATCCATAATTTACGTAGGATTAATAACAAAATTAAACCATTCTTAAATATATATATATATATATATATAATTTGATAAGGGGGAACAACCATGGTCGATGGTACAATTCAAACATTCAATCCTTCAATGTGAAAAAAAAAACATATTTTGTCACTCTAAAAAAACAATATAATCAATTATAATACACGATTTTTAGCTTTGGCCATAAAATTTTAAAAACTTAGTTAGGTATTATCACAATTTTTTATTTCGCCCCCTTTATGGGCATTGTATTATTAAATGATTGTAAATATATTATTATTAATATTCAAAGATTTGACCAAGCAAAAGCAAGAATATTATTATTATAGGAATAAAAAAGGGATCCGCAGCTGGCGATTTCACACTACACAAACAACTATATAATCACAGCTTTTAATAATATTTTTAAATTAAAATAATTTACATGTATATATATATCTCTCTTCTTTTAGCAACCAAGCGTAACCGCGAAGGAACGTGGACTAATACAATTTCAAGTTAGTATAATATTTAATTACAAAAATTTATGTAAAAGTATAGCATTTTAAATCGAAATAAAGAATGAGAACATGACGAGAAGAAAATCTTCGTCCCGACATCGTGACAAGATATAGAAATATGTAGTTGATTTTTTGGACAATAATTTTGGGATTATTTCTTAATTAGACCTTAAGTATTTAATAGTATATTGCATTAATTAGTATCTAAAGTGTATCTAAAGTAAGTGAGTGCCAAGTAACATGTAGCCTGTATAAGTCTCCTTAAAGCCACAAAAATTGGTGTGTGAGTTAGACTTAGATAAAAAATAACACAGTTAAGAGAGAATTCTGTGTTTTAGCTTGAAGGGTTTTTCATTCAGGGTTTCAAACTTTTTTCTTTGTTTAGATTCTCTCCATCTTTTATTTTTCTCTTATTAGTAAAATCTCCTTTTGTCCTTGATTTTTTATCCTTTTTAGAGGAACTTTTTCACGTAAAATTTGTGTATTCAATCATTTAAATTTTTTTATTATTTTACTTATTTGTTGCTTATAAGAATTTATCAGATCAGAAAATAAACATTTTATAATATTAGAAAATAATTCCCGACTTGAATTCCAAAAAAAACTATTAAAGGGGATTTAGGCCAATTTTATGCAATTATATATATTTATACAAAAATTTAAAAAAACATATGTTATACAATTTTACTTTTAGAAAACTATATTAAAGGGGATTTTTATGGAAAACTAGCTATGTGTTCCCAATGATCACCTTTCTTTGATTATTTTAAAAAATAAAAATATATTAACAATTGGATCCCCAACAGCTAGAATTTTTAACCGTTGGGATCACTCGGTACTTCAAAGAAAAAAACCAACAGTTATTGCTTCCAACGGTCTAATATTTATTTATTACATAGTCTCTTAAGTTTCATTTTTTTTCATTCAATCCTATTCATCTATTCTGTATTTTTTTATTTTAATATCTTAAATTTCTCTGAAATTATTCTTCTTCCAAATTTCTATCCTAGTTGTTTATAATTTGTTAGATTTTATTCGATTTTCATCAACTTAAAAATTTTAAAAATGTCTATGCCTCTAATTTGTGTAGATCACAAATACATTTTTGACATATAATTACAAATGATAAAAAAAACTATTATATTTTTGTTTTAATTAATATCATTATTAAGTTGTTAATATTATTTTTAAAATTTTTCTATGTTTATATAATTAGGATGAAGATCGAATTATTGAAACATATATACACAATTTAAGTGTGAGAGCACCGCGTGTTATTGAACAACACTTCAAAGAGGCGGAATTCTTGCACGTGTTCTGTATGCTTGGCAGGACGAAATTGGAGTCTGCACTTATCAGTGCTTCATTTGAAAGATGGAGACCTAAAACACACACACACACTCAAAGATGTGGCATTATAACTCAGTCTACTAATTGATGGGTCAATTGTTACGAATGTAATCGTGTTAGTGATTGGAGCACAATTTGCCACCAACAATTAGGCAATGTATAGGACACGTTTAGCGGTAACCAGATAGATATGAAATGGTTAGAAGATAATTTCTCACATCTCGACAACTCTTCTAGTGCGGTTGAAAGACAACAAGTCACTTGAGCATTCACCAACAATTATTTTTTAGAGGGCGGAAAATTGTAATATCGTATTTTTCAGTGGTGACGGAATAGTGGTTTTGGGACCACAAATTCTGGCATGTCGGTTTGTAAATATTTTTTATATAATATTTATGAGGTCATTAAGGTCGTAGTAAAATTTGGTTAAGAAAGTTTAACATTTAGACAACTGATTAAAGAAAAAGGAGTAGATTGCAAAAAGTGCAAAAGTTAATAACTATTGATCTTTTAGTGCCGATTTGATAATTCTATTAATGAGGGGGGTTTAATATGGTAATTAAACCATCCCAATGGTAATTTTGTTAAAACATGTTATAATGGTAATTTTGTAATTTAATTGAAATTAAGTTAAAAACAAAATTTAAGAAAACACCATCTTCTTGATTGTCACTTGTTTTGACTAAAAACACCATGGGAGTAAAAGCTTGGAGGTTTGGCTAGCACATTTCTTTGCATAAGTGAGTTTTTGAGTCCCGTTTTTAATAAATTTTATATTTTTGAGATCGTTACAAATAGGTCTAGTTAAACTGTACCTTTATTTTTGAAACTATTAAAATTTTTTAATGTTGTCATTGATGAATATTGATTGATCTCGATGTTAATGATGTGTTTGAAGTCTTGGTTGTGATTTTGGGTTGTTTTGTAATGTGATTTTTGTTAGTTTTTAGTTAAAGGATTAAATTGTTAAAATGTTAAAAACCTCATGGTATAATGGTGAAATAGTGATATTTTAGGGACTTTTTTGAAGCCTTAAATATTTGGCCAGATATGGTGATTTTAAAAAGTGGCTAAATTGACAATTTTCGGATTAAGGGACTAAATCGCATACAATGTAAAAGTTAGGGGTAATTGTGTAATTTTTTGTAAATAAAAGGGTAAAAATTTTAGAATTTATAAATATATGAAATTTAAGCTAATAAATTAAACAAATTATATTTTAGATCAAGATTCTATTGATATACGGGGAAAAGGAAAAATAACAGAATAGTCCCTAAACTTCTACAACCATTGCAATTTAGCCCAAGTAAGTTCATAGTGATTTGTTTTAGAAATTGTAATTACTTGTGTTAGATAACTAATTTCTAGATAATTGGTGTATTTAAGTGTGAAGTTACTTTGGTTATTTGTATAACAAGGTCAATTGCAAATATTTATGTTTACATGAAATGGAGAAGGGATTGTTTTTGTTAGTGGTATTCCTTGGATTTGTAATAAATTATATGTGAATGAAATGAGTTCTATCATGTATATGTAAATAAATAAGTGCTCTTTTTTGTACAACTATTTCCCTGAATACACTTTGGTGTCCCTGTTTGCACAATTATGCCCCTGAATACATTTCAGTGTCCTTATTTGCACTTCGATGCTACTGTTCCTCACATCTATTTCCTTGACTGCATGTATATGCCCCTGTTTTGCATCTATGATGCCTCTGAAAATGGAGTAATGATTGAGTATGTGAACCGAGTATTGGTGATTTAATCTAAATGATATGGAGGGTTACATGGAATTGGTATATTCTTGTTATGATAAATTTTCTAAGAAGTTATTCATTTGATTTGGTTGATTATGAGAACTTATGTGCAATGCAATTTGAGGATTTTAGTTAGTATGTTATATCTTTAAGTGTTTATATTAACTAAAACAAGTCAAGTAGATATTATACTATGATCTTACTAAGTTATTTAAGCTTATTATTATTTTTCTTATGTTATTTTGTAAATAATAGTTGCGGACTAATCGGAAGGATCGATCTTAAAGCTCACATTATCCAGTTATTTTGGTAGCTTTTGTATCTCTTTTTAGGTTATGGTATGTATATAGGCTTTGTTGTGAATTTGTTAATGTTAATAGTCATGGATGATGATGAATAGCTAAATTCTTTTGAGTATGATTTGTAATGTTAGAGTATGTAATCTTTATGTATAGATGAATATCTCAAAGTGTATTTGGTAAATTTTGTGGTATGTTTAAAATGTTTCAATGTGGTTGGCTATAAATTGATGTACCTATGAATGATGTATTGGTTAGAAGTTAGGATGATTATCTTGACATGTTTTAAGTATGTGTTTTGAGTGTTTTGGTCATGGGATGGTTTGTGTTATAGGTGTACCTTGTTGGGCAAGTTTAGCATAGAATTAGCTTACTCTAAGGGTTAATTTGTTAGCACACAGCCTGGGACACGGGCTATCACATGGTTTTGTGTCACACACGGTCACCCTATATGGTCGTGTGTGCTTTATTATTTTAGGTATAGGTTTTACACGGTCTCAAGTTAGTAGGTTACACGGGCTAGCACACGGCTTGCTACACGACCGCGTGAGCCAAGTCAGTGAGTTACACAGTTTGACATATGGGCTGGGACACGGCCTATTACACGACCATGAATTTTCAAGTTTTTCCTAAAATTTATGTTTTGATTCATTTTGGTCCTCGATTGCTTTGAAACTAATTTTAAAGCCTCGTAAACTTGAATTAAGGCCCATGTGCATATTTATTATATGAAATGATTGAATAATTGTTTTGAATTAAAATAAATTGCTCTGTTTGGTTTTGTAACACTCTAATTCTTAATCTAGCAACGGAGACGAGATATAGGGGTTACAATAAGGTTGATGAGTGAAAATATGTTTCTTTGACAACCGACGTTGTCGAAAAATGGTGCGTCCCCTTCAATAAGAAATTTATGCGTTCCGATAAGTTTGTTGTCATATGCTCATATCGTAAACCTCCATCATTTGATTGAGCCCACTATTCTTTAAGTATCTCATCAAGGTATTCAACACTTGATACATGCTTGGATGGGGTGAAATTTATTAAATTCCAATCACTGATGTTGTCAATTTCCAAGTTTGAAAAATTAATCGAATTGCGACAACTTCTTGGCTGAGATTTTCTAGGTTGAAATGTCTTCATAGTGTTCAAAGATCTATCTCTTAGCTTCAAAACATACTTTGAATCACTTAATTTCGAGTTTGGGTACTCAAGTTATGACTGTTTTAGTGAAGACTGCTCGAGCAAAATTTCTAGTTGGGATTATTATGAAAATTATGAGTTTCAATCTTTTAATTCGAATTTAAATCATATTGGGTTCGATTTTTAGGCCTAATTTTTATTTTATATGAACCCAATATTGTATTTATTAGGTCTTACTATTTCATTATATATTTATTCCAAAATTTGGATATTTTGTAAGTATTTTAAAATTTTTAGGAGTTTTATGTTTTTTAGTCAACAAGAAAGTTTGGTTTAAAACTACTTTTTTTTATTACTAAAAACTACTTCTTGTTTAAATTAATTATAAATAGTTTTCGTATATTTGAGAGTTTTATTAGGACATTATAACACCCTTATACTCGACCCGATTATTGAGTCAAGTATAGAAATGTCACGATGAAAGTCAAAATAACAATTGACTAAGGTTTATTTAAATTTTGAATATTTCACATATATTACTTTGATTTATTTATCTTTGTATAACTAGTAATAAGACTTGAGGTGACCCAAATTAAGTTTTTTCGAGTTTACAAGGCTTAAAATGTAAGTTTCTTGTTAAAACAGAGGCTAGGTTTCAATACCAAGCATGAGTTATTGGTATCACAGTGATGGTATAGGTACCCTTTTCATGTATCCATACCAAATTAAGCCACTGACTTCCAAAGTTTTGGGATAATTTCCCAAGGTATCGATACATAGGTTGAAGTATCAATACATACCTCTAAGTATCAATACTAAAGCCATGACATCAATACCTAATCTGCTCTTTATTAATGAGATGCAAGGGAGTTTAGCCAAAATCCAAACTTCACAAATTAGTCATTGCAAATAAAAAATTTCAATTCCAACTCAACCGATTCACAAAATAGACATATAAACCAACCATTTCATCAATATAGTTTAGTAAAATACCATCATACTCAAACTTTACTTAACCTTTTTACTTAGTAGGTTTTACAAAATTTACATTTTTATACTTTTTACTAAGTTTTATAGTATATTACCTGTGTACATGCCATTCTATACCAAAATACATTACATACACTCGACAAGCTTGACAATATGATGAGATGGGCAATCTTTGACCTCGATACTAGCCCTTCGGATCTGTTTTACCTGCACGTTAAAAGAAACACGTTAAGTCGAAGAAGACTTAGTAAGTACTATAAGAATCTAAATCACTAATATAGTAATTTCTATTAGCCAACTTATAAGTTATTCCATACTTTTAATTCTTTTCTTTATCATCAAATAATGAACTTTTTCAATGTAATTACTTACTAAAACTTACCTTCCATTTAATTATATTCCTTGATCACATTTCATTTAGTAGCCCATCATAGACTAAACAAAACGCTTAGGATATATAGAACAAATACAAAGTTACAACGAAGTGCATTAACAGAACAGAGGCACACCGAAGTGCGTTTTTTAATCGGAGGACACTATAGTGCTAAGTTAAACAGAGTGCACCGTAGTGCAATACAGAACAAAGGGCGCTCTAAATATCCTTAATGGCACGCATCTGTATCCTAATAGTTCTAATCTCGTCTACGTGGGCAATACTTTTAAGCACTAAATTAATCATTTAAACAACAATGCAATATAACTTTTCTTTTACACAATTTAGTCCTTAATTCTACAGGCATAACATAACTTGTTAATTTATTACACATCAATGTTTATAACATTATAACTTTGGTTGTCTTCCTATAAAAATTATTTTCAACATTTCCATTACTCACATATGTTTTGTCTTCTTTATAATTTAATCATTTTCTCAATTGCCACTATAAACATATATCCAAATTTCATAACATAATTCAAAACATAAACTTTCATGTAGAACCTTCTTTCATAGTTACTATTTACAACAATAATAGTTTCACATTAGGCTATTTAATAACATAATTTATACTTAACCCTAAATTAAGCATGGTAAAATTCTTCAAGTACTTGCAACAAAAACTTGAATAGTAGATTTTTCATTCTCTCTACTCCTTGATCAACCATTTTCCTTTATCTTCAATTTGGTCCTCTACTTTCTTCTCGTTTTCTTCAATTCCATATAAAAAATTCATTATTTTCATGTTAAAAACTGTAATCAAATAACTTTTCTATGCTATTTATTGAAATAAACATGTATGTCATGAAAAGTGAATCATCTATTACCTCAATCACTTGGAACCAAAACCTAATTCATATTTTATCTCTCCTTCAACATATATGAAGAGTTTCTTCTCATGAAATTTAGGTCTGTGCGAGTCTTCTCTATTGAATTTCTAAGAAAAAAAAATCAAAGAAATGAATGAAATTAAGCTTGGAATGGCTTGAAAATGGTGGAAGGACTTGTTTGGAATAAAAATAAAAGTTTGGATGGAGAGGAATGGTAGAGATGTTGGCTTATCAAGCAAGAATTGAAGAATTCTCATCCTTTCCTTCATATTTCTAACAAAGATATCTCATGATTTTTAATTAAAATGGTTAATTTGCAACTTATTCCTCTAGCTACACATATTTATAATTTGACCTCTAATCATTATGTCTCATAATATCTTATTTAACTAGTTACCATTTTATCCTTCATCTTTTCTAAAATACCAAGCATGAATCATACCTTAGGTATAATTTCATCTTAGTCCTTCTTTTCTTTCCACCAACTCCATGGATTTTTCTTAACTTTTAATTTTCCTACTTTTGCCACAATATTTTCTGCTCTACTACAATTTAATCCTTGTCTCAAATAAATTTTCTTATCTAGGAAATATTTTCAGATTTCTTATCAGCTCAAACTACTTCTTAATCATCACTCAAATTTCATATTTTGTCTACTTTGAAAATTCTCTACTATTTTCTAACTCGATATACTAGCATACCCAACTCCGAGGCATAATGCAAATGTTACAGATGTACTTAGCTAGCCTATCTAAACACCTCTTCATTGTTCATTAGATACACAATTCATAATTCATTTAACAACTTGTCTATTTTAAGTTAATAAAAATTTCTTTAAGTTTTTCTCTTCAAGAATTTCTCTTGAGTTTTCTTTTAAAAGAGTTTTAATAATCTTTTCAAATTGTGAGATTATTTTCAAGCTTTTTCTTGCCAAGTTTTCTTTTTTGGAGGAAAAATTAGAGTTTTTTAAAAAGAATTCCTCTTGTTTCCAAGGCCCTTTAGGACTTCTACACGTCACTTTCCATCTTTTCCATCTATCTTTTTTCATTTCTTTTATTATTCTGTTATGTTCTTATTTAATTGTTTCTAATCTTTGTTTTGGATTCCTTATTCTTTTTCTATCTTAAGTAATTATTTTAATTGCTCCCCTTTTAATTCTTAAATTTGACTTGGATTTGTTTGTATTTCAAGTTGTATTAAACTTCGAGTTCTCATTCATTTGTTTAGAGCCCTAAGCCAAATTTGTGACTTGGACAAATTTATGATCTTGTTCCACACATTGCCTTTATCAACACCAAATTTTTTTTCATTACCTGAAAATTCTTTCGCATTTCATAGAATTGATGTTAGATAAGCTCGTACCTTGTCAAAGAAAATAAAAAGTATATCCAATAATGCAAACAATTTGTTAAAAAATTATATAGAAAATAATATTTACTATGTACTCATATTAATAGCTTATTGTCACTCATCATCATTGTGAAATCAACCAATTTAGTTTGACCTGATATGATGTATACAATACTTATGGTGTGTACGGTCCCATAGGCTTTCATGTCAAACAATCACAACTTGTATTCCGGGTACCCTATAAAAAATGATGCATATATCGGGTTGCGACATGATATGCCTTCTCAATTTAGTTAAGAAGAAGTCCCAAGCATCAATAAGTTCTTATTCAACAATTGCAAAAGCTATTGACAAGATTTTTTTATTATCATCCTGTACAACAACCAACAACAAGTGATGCTCATATCTCCCTTACATGAAAGTGTCGTCAATTTGGACCAATGGCTTACAATATAGAAATGCCTCAATGCATGGCTTGAATGTATAAAAAAATTGATGGAAAATTCTTTTCCCTTAGACCATTCAGTTTTCATGATATGTAGGTTTCGTTTGAATATTGATGGCGGTACTTGAGACGTGCTGATTCAATACATTCAACCATTGCCACAAATCATTATATGATTTATCCCACCCATTATACATCTTTTTCATTATCTTCTATTTTGTAACTCATGTCTGTAGTATGACATAGTGTTATTGTACTCATTACGGATATTGGCAATCAAAATCGACATAAAATATTAAGAAACATTTTCACCATAGGTAAGACAATGTTAGAGATAAGGGAAGGTTTCAATTTCAGATGATTCTGTGACATACTTGTAACAACAAAAGTATTTTATCATAGATAAGGAAATTTTAAAGAAAAGGTTAGAATCCAATTTAAGATGATCTTGTGACATACCTGCAATAACTTCGTCTTCTTTCTCATGGATGCCATGATTTTCCATGGACATCTAGTGTCAAGCATTTTACACTTCGCCTAATATTTTTTGACACGTGATTTTGTAACATGGAAGTTGACACCATGTTTTATGTTATACCATTTCACTGTAGCAACAACATCTTCGAAGGAAAACTCCATTCCAACTTGTAAGTCATCAAAAATTGTAGAAGTACTTGCATGAGCTAGTCTTCTATGAGGAAGTTTTGAAAATTCTAACCCACTTTCAGCATGAATGTCTATATTAAGCATGTGAGCTGGAGGTTCATATGCCGTAAAATTTGATTGGATTCCTTCAGCGTTGTTCGGACCTTCGATACCAAAATCACTCACTTCTAGTTCAGTAGGAACGAGCTTTGGCTAAAAAAATAATGCAATTTTCTAACCTTTTGACTCATACTCTTGGATTAGATCATCATGAGTTTTAGCTTCCTCTTTATTCTCAACTCCTTCTTTATCAACCTAGTTGTGGTTTCGTGTCTAGGGTTGGTTTCCTTCGTCAGAGTAAGTTCTAGAGAGAACATCATTTGTTCTCGTCAACCCTATGTTAAAACCAATATTACTTACAGATTGCCCACCCACGTAACTTAATAACATATCGACATAAGTGTTTCTAACATAGAACATTAGCATTTCGATGTTGAAATAAAAAGCACTCACAGAATGTCATGTCAGGGTCTTTATGTTCGGGTTACCAACTAACCGCAACTGTACGCCAAAGGTTAAAATCAAGGGATAAAATTGAAGAATGCCTTCCCATTAATGATTTTGGCCTTTCTTGATATGAGCTTTGTAACAACGTCATGAAACCACCATGTAATTGTGTGGTTGGACTTTCTATTTCTTGTTTTTGAAACAAATTAACTGAAACTATTGTCAAACTCGAACCACATTTTTTTACATAAAAAAATTTGACATATAACTCTAGTATAACACTTCTAATAAATCAATGTGTATTGAGCATTAACTCGACATCCATGTCGCCTTTGAGCTCAAATATATCATATCAACAGGGTTCATTGAGTTAGATATCTATATTTCAAGCTCGAAATTCTCCTCCGGCTTGAGCTCGAGACTTCTTTCTAATTTTTGACTGAAGCTCGTTCAATTTGATGCTCCAGTTGAAAGCCAATTCTATAGATTGGGTTGATACACAAACAACTTTAATTTTGGAGCCACAAATTTGACCGTCATAATAAATAACGACTTTAGTTCATCTACTCATTTTTGTCAAAAAAAAAACTTGTTTCACATGTTTAAAATGCAAACATTATATAGAAAAATAAATATTCATTAACCAAATTCAAATAATGACACTTGAACTAATTTTCTTTGTTCGGTCTATTTTTTAACTTCAGATTTTTAATATTAGCAATCTTCTTCTCTTTGTGCAAATCTTCTGGTTGAAATTTAACTATGAAAAATTTTCCATATCAATCTTCATTTTTTAGGAAACTCTACCTGTCACACCTCCATATCGATGGATTCGAGAAAAAGGGCAAGTAGGTATGTATGTTACATATTTTGGTGCACTATGGAAGCATAGTTTGCCATTTTATAGACTTCTAGAAAACTAGTTTAGCGCATAAAGTATCCGTCCGTGGAAGTATCTAAAGATTTCATCTCAGGGTATTCTTCAATTGAAGAAATAGTACGAGAAACGAAGAGTACGTCTCAGAATTTTGGCTAAACATGAAGCGCCTACTAAGTATATGAGAAAGCTGTAGAAGACTAAAGTGTATTTAAGACAACGCCATATGCGAGTTATAGCTAAGGGTATGGTATGCTTGGTTTTATCGAACACTGTGCAAGTGGGTTGTGCAATGAGATCGGTTAAGAGTCTATTGAATGGACTTGACTAGTTAAACAGTATCTGCTTCTAGATTTTATTTTTATATTTTCTCGATTTTGGTAAGGCATTTAAGGAACAATTTTAGTATGCATTTGTCACTTATCAAGATCCAATGAAGGGGAAATTTATATATATTAGGAAAGGAACATTTTTTATGGTTTTTTTTCCTTCTGTTTTACGTTCTATGTAACAACCTGTTTTTTAGTGGTGTCAAAAATGGTGGTTTCGGGGCCACAAATCTGGTGAGTGAGTCTATAAATATTAAATAATATTTATGATTTAAATAGTATTATAATAAATTTTAATTTGATAATTTTTGTTATTTGAAAGAACAGTTAAGTTCAAGTGGTTTGTTCCTAAAGTCAAGTGTTTCTGAAAAGAAAAGTCATCGAGTAATCATCGTTGAAGTGTTCGTAGCTATTGAGATTAGGTAAATTAGTAAATTAGTTTAACTAATTAGTTATTGTTTTGTGATTTAATAATTATCTATATATGTTGTAAATGAGTTCGATTGTTTGGTAATTGATAAGTGATGGATTGGATTAATTGATATATAGTAATTAATGAAATGATTTGAATTACCATGTTAGCTAAGTTAATGACTATGGTCGTAATTGGAAACTATATAGATAAGTTCTTATAATGGTATGATATGAAGAAAGTTAAACGAATTGGAATGTATATTGACCCGTATGAACCTTGTGAAAGCTTATGATACAAATGATATGTTATTAGGGTTATTATAGTTCGGATACTGGTCTTGGATGTCCTACCAATGGCTGAGGTCCTGCATTTGTTGTAGATTCTCTACAACTCATGTGAGTAGCATCGTGTAACTTAACATTTCAACCCACAGCTCATATGAGCAAGCCCATTTCACAGCTCGTGTGAGCATTTACAATTACAAGCATACGATTCTGATTCTGATTAAAGCATACATTCTGTCACATTTGGTGTGAGCATTATTCCCGGGTATCCAACACTATTTCATTATGGTTCATCGGGTGGAAAAAAGTGTAACAATTACAGTTACAGTTACAGTCACACTTGGTGTGAGCATTGTTCCCGGGTATCCAACACTATTTCATTATGGTTCATCGGATGGAAAAAATGAGTAAACAAAAATGGTAATATGAAATGGACATACGAATTATTTATATGGATATAGGTTTGTGAAAAGGGATATTTGAAATTAATACTTGAAATGAAGATGTGAAATGTTAAATGAAGATGTGATGGTTGGTTTATGTACTACATGTGTTTTTCATGTATATGTTTGAAAACATTATAAAATTACATGTTTCATATATGAAGTCACTAACCTTGTGAGACTTGTGATGTGAATAGGTAATTAATGAACTCATGACCATGATATTGAAATATCTTGTAAAATGTTTAAATTACATCCTCCACAGTAAGTTAAAGTTAAGTTTATTACGAACTTACTAAGTTTTAAGCAAGCTTACCTCGTTTTGGTTTTTCTTCTGTGTAGGTTGTCAGATTCGAGCTATCAATTGGATTGCTTTTGGAGATCACACTATTTGTCAACACTTTTGGTATTTATATGTTTAAATGTTACCAGGTTATAAGTGGCATGTAGATCCGATTTTTGGTACTACTATATATGATAAGTATTTGGTTATGTTTTGGTCCTTTTGGTATAATGGTTTATTATGACATATGTTGTTTAGGACTTATTTGATGATTGAATAAGGTTGACATGTTGAGCTTGATTTGCTTTGGATAGTTGTTGTCTCATAATTGATTATGAAATGTTGTGACTGTATTTTCTTAACACATTTGGTGTATCTTGACCATGTGTATATATGGGAATTTTGACCTAAGTTTGGTAGGTTTAATTGTGGATGGAATTGATGAAATGGTATAGTTGATAGGCTTATGAGTCATGAATTTGTTATGGATGAATGTGAATTTATTTAAAGTTGGATATGTGGTGCTATTGAAAGCATATTGGTTAGGCACTTAGGTTGATTACTATTTGGTGTATTATGGTATGTTTTGATGCAATTTGAATAGGTAAAAAATGGTTAGAAGTGGTTTGGCTTGGAACCTAAGCAATAGAAGATGTAATGGATTGATTTTGAAGTTGTTTTGGATGCATATGGCCTAGGACACGAGGTGTCACACAACCATGTACCACACATGGCCATCTCACACAGCCATGTGTCTAATTGATTTTTAAGTGAAGGTTCTTCCACAAGGCTTGGTGACACGGTCGTGTGACCCTAAATTACACGATTTATGCTATGTCACATGGTTGGTCACATGACCATGTCTTTGAACCACGTAGTCTGGGATATGTCACATGGTTGTATGTGTAACACCCCTAACCCGTTTCCATCGTCAGACTAGGGTTAAAGGCATTACCAGACAAATCAGAACATTTCACAAATAATTAATAGACATCATTCACACATAATCATAAATCATTACAGAGTCTCTTACATAGGTCAACGAGACCTTAAACATACTTTAGAAAGGGGTCAGGACTAAACCGAGTTCATACAAAAATTTTTGAAACTTAAACAATTTTCAAAGTTGTATAGGTCACACGCCCGTGTGAACAGGCCGTGTGCCTCATACGACTTTAGACACGCTCGTGTGTCTAGACCGTGTCAAAATAGGGCATACATACTGACTTATCCACACGGCCACAAGACACGCCTGTGTGCCAGGCCGTGTAAAAATTAGGGAGGCTACTGACTTGGGTCACACGGCCAATCACATGCCCGTGTGTCTAACTCATGCTCAAAATTGACTTGGCCATATAGCCTAGCATACGCTCGTGTGTGCGACCATGTGGTCTGCTTAGGCTCATTTCGAAATGGCCCTCGAGCGACACAGCTGAGACACACGCCCGTGTCCCTACCAGTGTGGGCAAAAATAGGCCATTTACAAGGCCAAAATGCCACCATTAAGGGTCCTCCCTATAAGCAACAAGTAAGCACCAAATACACACCAAATGTTCATCCATTTCTCAACCAATACATACACCAATCATGCCATAACATTATCAACCAATTTTAAGCTTAATTGTCATACCAAATTATGCCAAAACATAAGATAAAATCATATCTAAACATTTGTTTCATAACCTCATTTTACTTCATTCAATCGCATACTATAAACTTACCAATTTCTCAAATATGCACATTCCAAAACTTACCAAAATTGACCATTTCATTTGGTCATTCATAAACACATCACATAAGCATAATTTACATCACATATCATATATCAAAATCAAACCATAAGTTCAACCACAAACTAGCCATATCACATGGCATGATATATACATTACAAAACATATCAAAATACTTCTAGCCTATACAGGCCATACTTTTATATTCACAATGTCAAAAGGTACCAAAATAAGGTTCGATATGTGGTGACGATCCTCGATGATCCCTGAGCTTTCAATAGCTTTGATATCTGTAAAATAATGCAAACACACACAAAGTAAGCTTTCAAAAGCTTAGTAAGTCATATACAAATAAACTTAACATTCAAAACATGAAAGCATCATCAATTTACATATACTTCATGGCCAAATACTATCTCAAACCGTATAGTTCATATACATTTAACATATTCCCAATTCATTTACACATATAGCATATTTTCTCATACTTTCAACATATATCATCACTTGTACATATACTTACCTTTTATTCTCAAACATAGTAAACATTTCAACGTACCTGAATCGAATACACATCACATATAATCATTCGTTTTTCGAAATGCCCGTTGAACCATTCAGAATCATAAGGATATATGGATATCTCGGAAAGCTCGTACAATGCCAACGTCCCAGAGGTGGTCTTACATGTAATCAAATATCGATACTACTGTCCCAGATAGGGTCTTACACGAAATCAAATACGATGCCAACGTCCCAGACGTGGTCTTACACATAAATCATAAGTCTATGCCAATGTCCCAAACATGGTCTTACACGAAAACACATATCGGATCCTATGTCGTGACATATGTATCCTAACTATTCCTAAGGTTCATACGGGGCTTTTCGGACGTCAGAACTTTGTCGATAAACTTTCTGGTATATCTCATATTCAAGGCATAAAGCCATTCATCATTGTTCAATAGCATATAAACATAAATAAACCATTTCAAATACATTTATTTTTATATAGACTTACCTCGTACGGATTTGGATAGACGGAATCAACTACTCGACGACTTTCGACTTTCCTCGATCTAATTTCGTTTTCTTTAGTTCTTGATCTATATAAATTCAAATTTAACCTTTTTATTGACAAAATCATTCAAATAAATCCACAAACACACATTTAAGGCATTTTACAAAATAGCCCTCACATTTTTACATTTTTATATTTTAGTCCATATTTCATAAAATCACAAAATACACAAAATTTCCATTTTCACAAGCTTAGCCGAATTTTCATAGTGTTCATCCAAGTTCACATATTTCATTTATTTCACATTTTAGTCCCTCAAAATCTCATTTTCATAATTTAGTTCAAATTACTCAAATTCATCAAAAATTCAAAGACAAAATATACTAACCCAATACATATCTTTCATTTTATATCAACTAACTTCACAAAACTCATAATTTCATCAATGGCTGAACTTAAAATCATCAATAAAATCAGAAATTAAGACATGGGCTTGTTAGTATACAAAGCAACAATCACAAAAACATAGAAATTATCGAAAACGGATCAAAAACGAACCTTGAATTAACAACCACAAGTGTCGAACCATAACTTGAACTTTTATTCTTCTTTTACTTAGTATTTTCGGCAATAGAAGACTTAAAATGAGCTAATTTTAACATTTCTTTTATTTAACACATTTAATACACCATTTACCATTATACCCTTAGTTAATTAACATTTAAACCATTAACATACATGGTTATTAATGACCACCCAAAATTCCATGGTCAAATAACAACATAAGGACCTGCACTTAAACAAATAGAAGGCCACTTTTACATTTTACGCGATTAGGTCCTTTTATCAAATTGGGCACACAAATGATTAAATTTTCATACGAAACTTTCACATATGTCAATTCACATATTATAAGCATGAAAAATAATATTAAAATATTTTTTTAACTAAAAAATTTATGGTCTCGAAACCACTATTCTGACTAGGGTCTAAACCGTACTGTTATAGTATGACCCCCTATTTTCAGTTTTTATCATATTTTTTTATTTTGTTTCAGATTAGTCCCTATTAATTCCCAAACTATTTTTAAGGTTTCGTAAGCTCAGTTTAAGGTCCGTAAATGTAAATATGCTATGAATGATATGTAGTATAATTTTGGTATTTAAATTAATATTTAAAAGGTTTTATGTTGTCATTTGTTTTGTTATATGTAGTAATACTCCTTAATCCTAGTCCAGCAATAGAGATGGGTTACAGTGTTACATTCTGGTTCCTTTTCCTAAATCTTAACAATCTCTTCTTCTTCTTTAGGACTGGAAGCTAAGATTTTTAGTTTAGTTAGTGGATGTTTCAATCTCCTAGTAAGTTCTATAACTCTATATGTTGAGATTTCTAAAGAATAGAGATGTTATAAGGAATAAAAATAGTAAAGTGTGTGTGAGAGGCCCTGCATGGGGGTTGCATAAAATTGATATGTTGGTAAACTATTTGTAAATGGAGTTTTAATGGAAGTTCTGTGATCTTTTAAGTAGTTGTTGTTGCTGGTTCAGGTAGGACTGTCAGAATAGAAACTCTAAGCTGAAGTAAAGATGAGTTTCAAGGACTATGAGAATATATTGATGTCTCCTCAGATAATTGATGAGTGTATATGTGCGTGAAGTATCATAAAGTTTTTGCATGTTTACGGATAAGGTATATGATGTGTTGTATGAATAATGTGATGCGTAGTATGTATGCATGTGAAATTAGGTATTCGAGAGTATGAATCCGTCAGGAGTATGAATGAAATCTAAGTGTGTTCTGTGTTAAATGAGAAATGCATAACTAAGTTTTTGGAGAATAGGTGGTTTGGCGGAGTGTCAGAAAAATATGCGATATGATAACAGACCTCGCGGTGGTATTTGGCAAAGTCTGCCAAGACCAAAAACACGAGGTTCGCCAGGACAGTAAACACGAGAGGAGGCCAGTATGATAGATATGTGAAAAGACCATAGTCATGGCACATTCTGGATAAAAATCAATATGATAAGATCAATTCTAGGATACCTTCATGGTGTACTCTATGATACCTTTGTGACATATTCTATAATGCCCTTTAGGCGAAATCTGGTTAATAATCTTTGTGGCGAGATTTGGGTAAGCTTTGAGACTTCTCTACTAGTTGACTCTATGGCAAATATCTGGGTAAGTTTGAAGATATCTCTGTTTGAATAGCTTTGTGGCGAAATTTGAATTTGCCCTAAGGGTATTTCTTGAAAGAGCTCTCAGCAATGTTTCTGAAGAGTGAGTCTACCATAGTAGCTTATTAATACAGAGAACTTGGCGTATTCGTAATTATAGGTGGTCTAAGTGTTTGCTAGAAATAAGTTTGTCTACACTATGTATGAAAGTTATCTAAATTCTATGATATTCACCAAATTTGAGTATTTTCACGTTATGTATAGAGTTTATCTAAAGGCTAAGTTGTTCGCCAAACCTGGGCGTTCTCATGGTATGTAACATGGTTGTCTAGGATTCAATGGGATAACTTAGAATGCTTCATCCATAAGAATAAGTTGTGGTTTGGGTTGATTTAAGATATGATCTGACTAGTATCTTGATAGCTACCAAATTCAGTATGAGAATCCGCCAAAGGTAGGGATCCGTATGAAATTCATTTTAAATAATTAGTTAGTATAAGTATCTGCCAAGAATAATATCTATGAGTACACCATCCTAGGTGAAGAATTCAACATCTGTCTATGTGAGAATCCACCAAAGGTAGATCTTGTATGAATATCTTTTTGAGTAATGCGTTTGTCTTCCAAAGAGGAAATGAGATCCGCATTGAGTGGTGAAATCTGTAATCTGCCTAATAAGTGAATTAGCGTATTGTATGCACATTATATTAAAAAAGTACTTACCAAAGACTGAAAAGAAATTCAGAATCTTCAAGTTGAGGAATTCAACTATAAACTCTCAAAGGTAACATGAGTTAAAATTCACTAAGTTCATTTGAACTTACAAGTGCCAAATGCGCTAATGTGGCAATTCGAATTGAGATATTATGCATACAGAAGACACCATAAGGATATGGCGCTTAGTACTTTAGGCCATAAAAAAATCTGTCTTTAACAAGGTTTTTAAGTTGTAACGTTATATGCTGCTTTTAAAAATCTAATGTAATTATTAAACATTCTCTTTTATCGATATGTTATTTTAAGAACATGATATAAAGAAATAAGAAACAAGGTTTTTAAGTTGTAACGTTTAGAATGGTTTTATGCCTGTTGAAAATTTTTTTTTGCTAAGTGTTTAAAATTTGTAACATCCAATATTCGAATTTGGTAATTGATGTCGTGTATAGAGTGTTACACTACCACTGAATATGAAACATATTTCAAAATGTTGAAAAAGATTGGATATGACAAGTAAAAAAAAAAAGCTTCTAACAAGAAGCGTTTTTTTGAAAAGTTTTAAAGATAATATTCTTTTTCTGCCACAGAAAAGATGTAATGTAAATTTTATCCTGGGATTTTCGAGTTTTCAAAAACATTATCCTAAAATTCTCAGGTTTTCATAAATTTTATCCCAAGGTTCTTTGGTTTTCGAAATTCAATCTAACTGTTAATTTTTTTATTATTTTTTCAAGAAGAGTTTTTGGGTGGTGTGGTAAGAAAAAAGGTGAGAACATGTCATATAGGATGTGTTTTTATTGAAAGCACATCCTAAATGACATGTTTTCACTCTAGTGCATTATACACAATGTGTTTTCACTCTCTCTCCTGCCATGTCACTCAAAAATGCTTCTTGCAAGAAGTGTTTTTGCCACTTGTCTCAAAATCGACCTATTTTTTTAACTTTCAAATAAAACGACTTAAAGCGACTCTTTTTTTAAACTGACATATATATGCTTTTTTTTTTCTTTGCCTTATTAAAAGTTTTTTCATGCCTTAATAAATAAATTAGTGTAAATTGGTTAAATCACATACTCTTATAATCACATATTTTTTTTGTAAATGTGATAGATAATGAGTAAAACTGATTTTAGATTAATTTAAAATTTAAAATTTTCGATCATTTCTAAATTTTTTACGAAATATTTAGGGTTGAGGTAATTTAAATTTGAGTAATCTCAAATTCAAGTTATTTTAGATCGTTTTAAATTATTTTTAAGTTAGGATTTTTTAGATTTGAATAATTTAAAGTTATGAACTTTTTTCAAGTTATTTTCTAACTTTATTATGGATGGAGTTAATTACTTTTTAGTAAAAAATAAAAAAGGTTAACTAAATTTGTATCCGAAATTTGATGTTAAGGGTAGAAGTATGAAGATATTGAAATCGTGTATGAAAAGCAAGGAGACCCTCTTCCAAACATGCTCCCTTTTAACTTTCTATATATGTAAAGAAAAAAAAGTAAAATTCTAGAAGAAAACCCCATTTAAATGCGTTTTCAATAAGTTAAACAGTGATCGCAAATCATAAAGAAGATTTTATTTTTTACAAAAAAGTGAAGTGATTTGTCATATAATAAAATGTCTTGTAGTGTGATAACGTAAAGGGAAAGGAGAAGATGAAACATGAGGCCAAACTGTAAGCAAATCTCACCGTTGGGGCAAACCACGTGGATCTTGGCGTGCTTCTGATAACACAAATAAAATGAAAATAACAAAAGTGGGTCCCTTGAAAAGCAAAGCCTGATTAGGCAAAGTGCAATGTGGGAGTGAGAAAGGTGGCGAAAGGCTCGCCTTTATGGCGACACCCGGGCCGTGTATCGTGTGGCTTGGCCTATTTTGTTTTAATTTCACACCCCATGGTGAATAAGGCTTTGACTTAGTAGTTAAGATAGAAGTTTAAGTTTAGAGATTTTACATCGTGTAAAATTGTAGTATAAGAATCTGGGTTCTATTATGTGCGTAAATAAAAAAAAAATATTTAATTATGGATTTACGATTTCATATTATGTAATTGATTAATAATATCAAGGAAAGAAAATTCGAAATTCATTACAACAAGATAGATCCAAAACAATTTATTCATATATTTTGATATTAAAAACAATTAATAATTCAATTTATGTTTCTTTATGCAAAATTTATCTAACCACTCTAAGAGATCCTTACTTTATCTAGCTGTTGGTCAAAGAATCAAGACATGATAGTACATTACCATGAAGAAGCCTAAGCAATCAAGATTACAAGAGCAACAAATTGGTCACCATAAGAAACCAAGCAAGCTAATGAAATAACATGGTAAAATAGACAACCATTGGCCATAATTTGAATGCTAGGTATAAATACTCATATGTGACTCTTATACATTCATGCACACTCTTTGTCTCTTTATCATCTAAAGCTAGTTTACTTCCTTATTTTCATCTTTATCCTTTGGGGATATATATCTATCGACACTCATCTCAAAACACAAGCTCCAAGCTCAATCTATGTCTGAGAAGACATCAAAATTGTTGGTTTGCTGTTAATTCTTAATTGCTATAATAATAACAACTATAAAGCTCAATCTCCTAAAATATTTTAAAGTTGAGAATGGTATTTAATGCCGTCTATTAAGAGTGTTATTTGGGGCATTAGGAGAATTTCATGCAATAATAATCAGGAGACAGTAGGTCGGACTGGTTGACATGGAATCAAGTGAAGAACAAAGACATATGATCATAATTTTGCATCAAAAACAGTTTCATTTTCTATTTTGGTTTTCTCTTTTAAACAACTCATATATAGTAATGTACGAACTTGGGTCTAGTTTTTCCTTTTTAATTTTATAAAGTTATAATAATTCCAATTGATTTAGTTAAAGTGTGGATCAAATTTGAAATAAGTCTCAATCTGCTAATTTATGTTCAAAAATTTCATTATCAAAATGGTTGAATCAAGATCAAATCATATTAACTTTTTTGTTTTAAATAAAATAAATAATGAAAACATGAAACATGCATATAATAATTTAAAAAAAAAAAAAAAAAACTCTCATCCTTACCTTTTTTGAAGGTATTGATATCACAATGAAATATTTACTAATTAAAAGAAAGTTATATGTGAAAAAGAAGAAGTTAAATTAAATCCCTAATCCAGAAAAAGTTAAGAACCGAATTATTGAAGGTGTACAAAGGTAAGTTGAGATTACACGCAAATTATGTCAGCGTGCCCATGGAGGATCAAATTCGAATCCCTTGTTTTGTGCCTCATGTCATGCTAAATCTCACGTGCAATTTTTTTCTTGGGTTAATAATACCTAACATCCTCAAATTATAGTTCAAATTTTAAATATTTTATTTGAGTTATTAAAGTATTACAATAATATCAATCAAGTCTCCTGTATGTTAAATGCTAGCTGAAATTTGGCGCTAAACTTGTAAATATTTATAATTTTATTACGTGTATAATTTGGATCTAACATGTTTTGAAGAAAGAAATAGTCTTTTAAACTTTTTTTTTTTTTTGACACCATCTATATTATTTTTCAGCATGTAAAATTTAAAATATCTATGCTATGAATATACATGTGCTTACAATTTAATTAATGTGTTAATATACTCCGAACTAACGTTTAATACTAAAATTGATTGGTAAATTGGTGAAAGAACATAGTTGATATAGTAATATTTGAACATTTTGAAGTATAAGAATTAGTTTAAAATCTAAACAATAGTATAGGGAGCTTTAGTGAAATTAACCCTCTTTTTTCTTCTTTTGTTTAACTATAATTTCTTCCCACTCTAAAATCCAAATCCTAAAGCCAAAATAAAGAGAATTTCGATCTTTCTTATTCTTCTTTTCTTTTACATGGAGATTTTCGTCGGCTGCAAAAGAAAAGATGGCCATTATCACCGACTGAATAAGTGAATAAATTTCTACAAATAAAAAGTGAATATTTGAGCATATATGCATTTGATTTATGCCCTTTATTTTCACACCTAGTTCAGGTTTCCTTTTGTTGTGATTTTTTCCCCCTCAAATTTCAATAAAAATATTATATTCAAAAGAGAAGAACTCAGATGTTCACACTATGAAATAGATTAAAATGCAGTCAAAATCCAGGTTTCAAAGCGTCGGACCATATGTACTGTCCGAATCGATGAGGTCATGCAGAGACAACCGGCACTGTTGAATTTCAGCACAAAAAGTTGACCTGTAATTGCCAGTCAATCCCTTTTTTTAATTCTCTTCCCATATTTCTATACATACTCTTCTCTCTGTCTCACCCCATTAGCTAAAAATCTCCACTTTATTTTCCAAAACCTAAAAGTCTCTTTCACACCTACCTTATAAATCACATCAAACCCTACTCTACCCTTTCTTCTTTCTCCCTTTCCCCCTTGTGGCTGTGCTGCCTGCGAGACCTTTTGATGAAGATGCAATATTTGGGGCTTTCTTTTTTTTGATTGACTGATATTCATGGAGAGAAAAGAGGGTGTATTAAAGATGGAGGAGGTGTTGGCGAACTCCTCCTTTTCTGATTATTTCCCATTGCAAAGTATATTTGATTGGAGCTGTGAAGGAGGAGAGAACATGCCATTAGGGTTTATGGAGTTGTTGGGTGTTCAAGACTTGAACCCTCCTTTGTTCGATATGGGACAACAACAAGCTCCATCTGCGGTAGTAAACCAGGATTTGAATCCTTGTTCTACGAAAAACGAGGGTTTTAATTATCAGCCTGCAACCCCCAACTCGTCCTCGATTTCATCAGCTTCAAGCGAGGCTGTCAATGATGAACCTATTCAAGTCGATGATGACCAAGAAGAAGACCAGCAAAAGACCAAGAAACAGTGAGTACTACAAGCCTGGGTCTTTTTATATCTTGTGTTTTGGGTTTTATTCTTAAACACTCAAAGTGAAACACCTCTATTTTTTTTCCCATTTGAAAACTGATGAGGGGTGTGTGTGTTTTTGGCGTTTGTGATGGTGGTGGGTCTAGGTTGAAACCCAAGAAGACAAATCAGAAGAGACAGAGAGAGCCGAGATTCGCGTTCATGACAAAGAGCGAGGTTGATCATTTAGAAGATGGGTACAGATGGAGAAAGTACGGCCAAAAAGCTGTAAAAAGCAGCTCCTTTCCTAGGTACTAACTTCAAAGTTTCAAGCTTTTTTAACCCCATTTTAGGTAATTTTTCAGACGACCTCCATGGTTTTAATTTATTTTTGGAACCCGCAGGAGTTATTATCGTTGCACCACCACCTCATGTAACGTGAAAAAAAGGGTGGAGAGATCTTTCACTGATCCCAGCATGGTGATCACCACTTACGAAGGCCAGCACATTCATCCCAGCCCCATCATGCCTCGTTCCAGTCTCGGTGGTGGCGCTGGTTCTGCTCCTTATCACTATCAGCAGCACCCACAGCCATTTGTCAATACCTTGTCTCCTTTGAACTTTGGACACAACAATGGCTCCATTAACGCCGGTAATTTTCACCACGAGAGGCTATTTTGCAGCCCGGGATCGTCTTTGCTTAAAGACCATGGCCTGCTTCAAGACGTTATACCATCCCATATGCTGAAAGAAGAGTAGAATTACAAAAACCCATTATCGCTATATATATGTAAATGCAAAAATTCCCTCACTGACTTGGGTGATCAGTTCATTCTGGTATGTAATTTTCTTGCCGACAAAGTGGATTTTACTGCACTGTATAACTTGGTTTTGCTTTTTTATCAAATGGAAGAACTTAATTAAATAGTTTTTCTTATTTGGGTCTCCTTTTCCCCCTCCATTTTTGCCTCATTTGGTGGGTTTTGGATATGCAGAGATTATATACACCACGGAAATTTGGTTCATCCAGCTCTAATTCTTCTGACCCTTTGTTTGTCCTATACCTTTTGTTTTAGTTGTTGAAGGAATGTGTATTGATTACCCTCCTCCCCATTGAAGGCACTGCAATCGAGATTTTGATGGCTAGGATTTTCTCAGAGTACAATAAATGTAGAAGCTAGAAAAAGCTTTCTATTTTGTCTGGGGAATCAACGAAATCCTCTCTCTCTTTTTTTTTTTTAATGTGCTGCATCTAAATATGCTTTTGGGGGGAGGGGGGGAATGGAACATTAACTCAACATTTCCACTCATAAATTTGGTTCATTGAATGGTGGAGGGGATTCTGTGAATTGTATAAGAATGCCATTTACATTGACATGCTCTATATGAATCAATATCATGGGGTAAACTTATAAAAAAAGTTTTGTGACAAAATACATAGAAGATGATTGGGAAAATGGGTTTATGTAAAAAGGGGAAACCAGCCGCCTGAAAGAGTAAGCCTGGAGCCTGCCAAGTCACTGATAATCCGTTACGTGAGTCCTATAGGGCCTACCACCGGCCCCCAACAAGGACTCGCTGTGTGAAAGCTGCATACATGCTTTGGGACCCTGCTTAAAGCAGAAAACAGGGTTAAGGTAGGCCTTTGGGCTAAAAGCTAAGGTAAACTAAAAGTAGAGCGATTCTTTTAGGCTGCAATTAGTTCATAGGGTTTACCAAATTGTGAAAACAGGACGTGGACTTAATGATAGTAAACCCTTTAGGAAATTAAAAGAACCCTAAAACCAATCACCAAGGAATCTTTAGCCTGGCGGCAGTTACATTGCCACATGCTTTTGCTTCCCAGGTTGACGATGACTCACCCCCGCAATTTAGGGTTCATTAAGAGACAAAATCATTCAAATTTTCGTTGGTAGTTAAATTAGTCCACTCCATGTGCTTGTTCTTCTTTTTGAGAGTGAAACAAACTGTATGGACGGTTTCTGAAGTGGAAAAGAAAAGGTGATCAAGAAAAATATGGAACATTACATGAATCTTCTTGAATGTTGGGATTTTAGTGATATCGACTGCTGAAATCATTTGCAAGGAAAATTTTACACCATCTACAAATTCAACCAGGGGAGCACATGTCCCTTCATTTCCAACCTTTAATCTTCTAGAATATCAATGATTTAATTTAAACCTTACAAATTCAATTTAAGCAATCTTTACAGTTTTGATCTCTACCAAATCTTCTAATTTCCTCACTTTACCCTCCTACAAAACTTACTCTGCATGTAAGATCACAACAAATCTTCTTCAAAATAATAAACAACAAGCTTGCAATCAATAGTTGTACATAACAAAATCATAAACTTATGGTGAAATTATTAAATTAATCCCTTTATTCTTAAATAGATCAATTTAAGTTTTTGTATTATTAAAAAAAATTAAATAAGATACATTTTTGGCTTTATGGTACAGAAGACTCTCAAACTTTTTCAAAAAAATCAATTAAGCCTCTCAGATCTTTTTGCACTCAATTGGACCCTTCAACTGAGAAAATTAATCAAATAGACCCTTCAACCAATGTTGACTATTAAAAACTAAAACAACTAGGGATGTTAAAAAAAAAACTTATTTTTAATTATGTATAAATTTTAATGATGTGTGTCGGAACCATTTTTTTTTTAAAACGAAAAAAGGTCGACTTTTTATTTTGAAAACGAAAATCGAAAAGGGGAATCGCCATCAATCTTTTTTATGAGGTGTGATTGGGTCACCTTGTGATTGATCGTTTTAATAAAGCGTTTTGATTTACTAAAACAACAATTTTGGTCTACGAAAATCGAGAAAACGGATTCGGGAGTTGGTTACGTACGAGAAAGGATTAGCACCCTTGTAACGCCCAAAATTAGTACCTAATTGATTAATTAATGTCTTAACGTCGAAAGTTGAAAACTCGAAAAGAATTTAAAATACGATCCCCTTTTTTTATTAATGTTAATTTTACAAAAATGTTTGAATAAATCAAAGTGGATGCTAAAGATTTTATTGTCCCGAAGTAATAAAATGTCACATCCAGTACGTGAGGACACGACATTTTAAACCCTCGAGAATAAGCTTGTCTTTTGATTTTCAAGACTCATGCATCTTAATTTTAAAAGGATATTCGGTCATTTGGGTCAAACGAGAAAAATCAAAACTCCGTAAGTTAGGGTACGATTTTCTCGAATTTCCTAAATCCGAAATTTTGCCTTATTATTGAAATTTTTTTCTTTTTTACGAATTCGAGTAAAAATTAATGCGACATGAATTTGTAGTAAATATATATATATATATATATATAAATAAAGCACGTTGTTAATACACGTAACAAAATAATATATGCGTTAATAAGAATTACAATATATAAGACCGAAAATAAACAAACCAGAAATAATAATAAAAAATAACAAGTGAAAACTAAAAATTGGAAATTAAAAATATTAAACAAACAAACAAATAAATATTGTGTAAAACAATTTAATATTAATAATAATGATAATAAGTAGATAATAGACAAACAAGAATATTATAATAATAATGAACATCCTAAATCTTCGAAGGTATATAAAAAAGACATAAATGGATAAGTAAACTAATATATAATGAAATAACAAAATAATACTAGTAATAGTTTAATTAAAAATTAAAAATAAGCTAATAAACAAAGAAATAAAGGAATTTTAAATAAAATGGTTTTAAAATAATAATAATAATATAAATAAATACGAAAAGAAAATATATAATATAATAATAACAATATAAAATTAATTAGTTTAATAATATGATGATAATAATAGTAATAATACAATAATAATAAAGAGGAAAATAAATAATAATACATTTAGAAGAATAGTAATAATATATGGATAATAACAATAACAATAATAATAATAATAATAATAATAATAATAATAATAATAATAATAATAATAATAATAATAATAATTGAAAATAAATATAAGCATAAAGTGCACCATAGATAAAAAAAACAAATACAAATATAAAAAAATAAATAAATAAGTAAAATAAAGTAGAAATAAAAAATAATAATCTAAAGAACCCAAATTAAATGAATAGGGACTTAATCGAAATTCAATCAGGAGTTTAGGGTGAAAATAAAAAATGAAAACAAAGAGGAAGGATTAAATTGTAACACACGAATAATAAGGGAGGGCTATATGCGCAATATTCCCGCCTCCCTAAACACAGTGTTTCAATATGGATCGAAATGAAACGAGCGCAAATGTTTTGGGGCAGAATTAAAGGAAAAAAACTGAACAAGATTTAATTAAAAATAAGGAAAAATGCGGAAGGGCTCGAGGCGTAAATAATCCATTTTAAAAAAACACGCGGATCCTATAAAGGGCGAGTCGGATATCGGGTTTGGCCACAGAACAACGTCGTTTTGGGGCCTTTTGAACTACCCTCAAAACGGTGTCGTTTAGCACCCTTATATAAACCAATTTTTGACTATCGTTTGGGGCCTTTTGAACTACCCTCAAAACGGTGTCGTTTAGCACCCTTATATAAACCAATTTTTGACCCAAAAAAAAAACATTTAGCCCTCTTATTAAAAAAAAAATCTTCAAGACTCTCTCAACTCTCTCGCTCTCTCCCCTTCCAATCGAACTCCGGTCGCCGGCGATGGCAGTGCCGGGGAGTCCAAAAGGATCCAATCAGGCCTACTTTTTGCGAGGAGCCCCGTTTTGGGGTTAAGAGCTACGAAATTTCAACTACAATCAGACCCAAAGCGAGGAGACTCTTCGACTTTCCCCTCTGGCGACCGAAGCAGGTAACCCTTTTTTCATATTTTAAAATAGAACAAAATTAAACAAAAATCAAAACAAAAATAGATAAATAGAAAACTTTTGAATCTGTTTTGGGTTCAACCTTTTTGCTTTTATTTTTGATTTTTCCTTTTTTGTGTTCCAAAATCCCCCTTAAAAATACATTGGGTTCGGCTCCTTATAGCCAAATACTATCTATTTTATTCTATTTTGCTACTATTTCCTACTTGTTGCTTGCTATTTCTTTTCTGCTTTGCGTGTTTCTCTGCTTCGTTTTTTGTTCTTTTTCGGTTTATTTACAAATCTGTGCAAGGTCAACGAAGGCAAGTGGCCATTTTGGTGCTAGCGTGTCAGGGGAGCCAACCCTCGAGCGGAGTGCGTGTTGAGGCACGTAGGTGGTAGCTGCGGCACGAGGGACACTCAGAAACCCTAGGGTTTCTAAGTTGGTTTAGTTCTTGGGCCTTTTGGGCCCCTAGGTTTGGGATTAGTTGGGTTAGGGTTTAATATTGTAATTGGGATGATTAGTTTTGAGTTTTAATTGGGTTTGTTTGATTTGAGTTCATTTTAGTTAGGCTTGGTTTGGTTTGGGGTTGGATTTAGGTTTAATTGGTTTGCTTATGGGCTTGGGTAAAATTTGGGTTTTACAATGTGATTTTTATTTTTGACATGAATTTTTTTTTCTTGGAGGCAAAATACTATTTGGAGAGAACTTCCAAAAAAATTACAAATAAAAATATTTCCATAAAGCTTTCATCTTTTACACCACCCACAAGCTTAATAGCCATTTTAGTCAACCTTCATCCTCCGCTCAGTGCTTACTTGTGAAATGGAGATAAACTCGTCCCAAACAGCACCTTCACCATTGCTAACCTGTTTCCACCCTCACAATTAAAGTTAACACCTAGCATCATCATTTTTTTAGCAAAAACGAACCCTAACTGTATCCTCAACAAAACCCAAATAATTAAGCCTATGGAAAATGTTTCAAATCCATAAAATCCAAATCAACAAAAAAGTGACCAGTTAACAAAAATAGGCAAACAAATCTAACAAATTTCCTAAAAAAATTACAATAACACTAATCAAGAAAAGTTGTAAAAAGTCTTTCTAACTCATATTTGATTAGAAAATCCTATGGTGGATACACCCATCCATTAATCAAGTAAAAGAGTGCAAACTTGTTCTATGATGGGTAACTAAAATTTTTCACTTAGTTACTTTGATTCTTCCGTGACATTGAACTTACAAAAAAAAAATTGGATATCAATGACCATAATGAAGATGGGTTGAGTTTTGAACTTAAGGTTTAGATTCACAAAATTCCTATTAGCATAAAAGAAAATCATTTGGGAAAGAGAAAGAAGGGGAGAAAGGGCTTTATTCTGGTGTTAAAATGAGCACCAAAAGGAGCTTCACTGGCAACAAGATGATAAGCAGCGGCGAATAGGTTTAGAAAAGAAAGAGTTCTTCATTTCGATAAGAAGTTTGAAATTGTAGAAGAAAATATAATAAAAAAGAAAATTATTTTATTTATAAATTTATTACTTTAATAACTAAATTCCATGTCATTAAAAAAATCCATGTCATTCTGTCATGTGAAAAAAAATGAAACTTTAAAAATAATTTAAACCAACCGTAACTGCTAACCATCAGTTCCCTTAGTTTTTAACGATCAATGTTGGTCAAAGGGTCTATTTGATTAATTTTCTCAATTGAAGGGCTCAATTGAATGCAAAAAGATCGCAGAGGCTTTATTGATTGTTTTTCAAAAAGTTCGAGGACCTTTTTATACCATTAAACCTAAAATTTTAACAAAGTTAACATTTATAGTTTAAAAAAATACATGAAATTATTATTTTTCAATTGTTGTTCAACTTTGAACAAAAAAAAATCATTTGCAGAACCATAAAAGCTTTAAAATTATGACTTTAGTAAACAATAAATGATTTTTTTTATTTGATTATTTTTGAAATCTATAATCGATAATTGCGAAAGGAACAAGTTTATGCATATGAAAGTGTTGGCACTTCGACAAAGAATACATAAAAACACGAAAAGAGTTGTTTAAACAATTCAGTTTCTTTATGCTTGTGGAGTTCACCTGAATCATATAATTCACTATCTCTAATCCCAAACAATAAGGTTTTATTTACCATCGATGTTGAAAAGCGTTTTTAATCCAATCAATGATTTTAAATTAAAAATTTGGTAAGCAAATAACTTTTCAAACCAAACATTGATTTTAAACTCGGATTTTAACCTAAGCCAAAAAAAAAAAAATAGCTTTTGGCTTTTTGGAAAAGTGCTTTTCAATGAAATTACATTTTTATTCCTTAATTAAATCTTTCACTTTACAATATTATGTCTAAGATAGACATTTTATCTTCTCTAAAGCACTTTTTGACAATAATGGTAAATACCATCAAATTTTTCGAAAGTACTTTTCTAAAGCATCTGATTTCCAATACAATCGTGGTCCAATTATCATATTTCAAAGTATCTGATTGCTTAATCAAATTCGATTCAATCTTCCAAATAAGTTGATTGAAATGGATCATTCTTCATAAATGGACTGTCATATTATATAATATATATCAACAAACTCACAATTCAAAGATTTTATTTCTAAAGATTATTAACTCTAAAAATGATAAATTATGTTATTTGTTGCAGTGCGAATTAGACTTGTTCATGGGCCAACTATCATCCCAAGGCTGAAGGCTCGCTTGAAATTTAAGAGGGTTTGAGTAAAAATATTATACTAAAAAAATGGGCTTAGGCAAAAAAATTAGGCCCGTTTAAAATATGGGTTGGACTCAAGTTTGAACATTCAAAGCCCAAGCTTGGCCCGACCCATTTTTAAGTTTATAATACTTTATATTATATCATTTTTATGTCTTATGTAATTTATAACGCATTAAAAAAATAAACTTATATTAAATATATAATACTATTCTAATGTAAACATTAAAATAATGTTAAGATGACTATATAAAAATTTTCAATAAATAAAAATATATATTAAATTAAAATAATATAAATATATATTTTTTAAAAATCTAAAAGTAATATGAGCAGACTTAAAATGAGTTTAGATTAGTTTTTAGTAAATATAGACGGACTTAGATAAAATTTTAAGTCTATATTTTAGGCTAGACTAAATTCGAACAAATATAAAATATATTAATATTATACTTAGGCCCAACTCGAACATGATCCAGCCATAAGTAGTTGAAATGCTAACAAAATACAGAGAATAAATTGAGCTAAAATTTATACAGTAAAGATTTGATCTGGGATCCAGGGAAAGAGTCCAGTTCCAATTATGTACTACTTGTACTAATATTAATAATTATAGATTTTTATTATTAATTATTTAAATCGAATTACTGAAAAATGAGATTTGTATAAGATTTTATAATATTTTAAAACGGACCGGTTCAGACTATTCTTTTCTTTTTTCAAATCAAATATAAAAATTATGAGCAAAATAAAAATAGAAGACATAAAAATCGAATTGAAATCCCTCTTTAATCCGTCTCTCCCTTTCATTTTCACCCATCGGGCTTCCAGCTCTCTTATGCTGTGACAATATATGTGTTCTTTTCTTAATATATACTTCAAATTTTAAAATACAGGTTTGATTGTTGGTATAGTTTTAAATTTAAATCTATTATAAGGTAAATTTTTTTATAATGATATTAACAATTAAATCTAAATTTAAAATTTTAAAAATTGAGTTTTTGACTTCACTCTTGTAAATGAATTGGTGGGGGGCTTCATCTTAACCTAAACCTTAGAAATATTTTTTCTAAGAACAGAAGATGCCCTGAATCTTCTTTAATCCCTCTGTAGTTGGTGTCCCTTTATTCATTTATTTATGAAGCTAATTAATTACCGTTTATGCTCATATGGTAGGAATCATTTCTAACTGTTAAATTCCTGATTTCATTAACTCAAATCATTAAATTTCTTAATTTGAAATATATATATTCAATTTCAAAGTTTGGTTTAATCATTTTTAATATATTAAAAAATAACCCACTTATTTTTCGAAACTTCTTTCTAATCTAAATTTTACTTGATAAGTGTAAGATCAAAAACCAAATATTGTTGTAAAAAGCTCTGTCTTCTAGTATGTCTTTGTCTGCCGACTAGCACGTTTTTTATTTTATTTATTCAATTTTTTCATTTTTCTTTATGTTTCTTTGCTTTTGATATCGGTAATCTGTCAAATAGTAAGTTTTTCATCTTTGGGAAGGGTAAGTAATGGAAAGGGGCTTGGCAGATCTTAGTTTGGAGAATGGTGAAGAGGAGGCTTTTTCTATTCCGGTTGAGGTTGAATCACAGAGTTCAGCATATAGTTTCTGTTTGGTGGGATGTTTTCTAATTGCTAGTTTGGTTCATTTCCCAGCCATGAGAAATACGATGGCGAATATTTGGCACCCTTTGAAGGGTGTGCAAATTTTTAATTTGGGGGAAAAACAATTTCTGTTCAAATTTTGTATTGAAGTGGATATTCACCGGGTTATTACAGGAGCTTCTTGAACTTTCAATAATCATCTATTGATTTTTCCATAGGTTGCAGGAGAATGAAGATCCGATGTCTATTCCTTTGGTGTACTCAAATTGGTGGGTTCAGATTCATGACTTGCCACCAGGGTTTATTAGAGAACCAATGGAGGTGCAATTTGGAAATTTCATTGGTAAATATCTAGAATATGATATGAAGTAGTTGTCCAACAGTTACAAATTTTTTTTGTGCATCTATGTTTAGATTAATGTTAGAAAGCCCCTGAAAAGAAAGAAAAAAAATCATGATCTCTGAGTCAAATTTTACTTATGCAAAATTCAAATACGAAAAATTAACTTTGTTTTGTTTCTTATGTGGCTGCCTAGGCCACGGAGATAGTTTCTGCCCGATGAGGCTATAATGTGGGATGTAGGAAATGGAAATGGGTTGGGATTTGACGTTGAGGGCTTAGCCGCGGAAAGCTATCATTGTAAATAACATTTGGCTAAGGGAGAAGGGAGACACTAATTTTTTTTGGCAAGAAACGTTTTGAGCAGCAATCTAGCCAGAATTCAAGGCACAATTATGAAAGAGGATCATGAGTTGATTTTAATTCTATTATTTGAATTAATTTGGAAGGTTCCAAATTTACAAATGTTTCACATCAGAGGCAGGAATCACGCCAAATTATTTGTGAAGATTTGATGCCTTGTAAAAGTCAATAGATTGAGACTAGCTTGAATTGTGGGGAAATAAGAAAAGGGTCAGTTGGTGTGGGCCCTACTAATGGACTAGATTTGATGATTACGGATTGTGAGTTAGAAGATGATCCAATTGCCAATGAGAAAAGTAGAAAAAGAGAAAGGTTTGACTTTTTGATTTCTAATGTTTCCACTATTCAGGATTCGTTGGATGTTAATGGTGGGCAATCAGCTCATTTTAAAAAATTATCGACGGCTATGTCGACCAGAAGCTGGAATGTTCATAGATTGGGGAGTCTGGGAGCAGTAAGGAAACTTCAACATATAATGAAAATTTATCATCCCCAAATTGTCTTCTTTATGGAAACAAAATTGAGTGCTAATAAGATGAAAAATGTTAGGAGACAGTGTGGTTTTTTTAATGGTATTGATGTTCCTATGGATGGGACATAGGGCATTTAAGTATTAGGTAGAAATTGGGACATTTAGTTACTTTGAAAAGCTTCTTCAAGAATCACATTGATGTGGAAATTCAAAAAGAGGAAAGCTATCCACATTGGAGATTTACGAATTTTTATGGGGCTCCAATTGTAAGGGATAAAGCCATGACGTGGGATTTGCTTCGTTGTTTGGGGAGAAACAATTAGCTACCATGGTTGGTTGGTGGTGACTTCAATGATATTTAATTCGCGAATGAAAAACAAGGAGGGGTGGTAAGGGAGAAGGCAAGGATAGAAGCTATTCGTAGAACATTGGAGGAATGTCATTTGGAAGACATTGGCTATTCTAGGACATGGTTTACTTAGGAGAGGGGTCGTGTATTGGAAAATAATATAAGAGAAAGAATTGACAGAGGGGTTGTTATTGATGCATGGTTACAAGACAGAGGGGTTGTTATTGATGCATGGTTACAACTCTTTCTTACTTATTCTTTTAGGCATCTTCCTCATTCTTTCTCGGATCATTGTCCATTGCTTATTGAGATAGAGGTTGTGGGAATGGGTCAAAAATCTAGAAGGTTTTGCTTTAAAACATGGTGAGTTTTGGAAGAGTCTTGTGAGGATGAAATAAGGAAACTATGGGAGGGCAATTCAGGTTCTTTTTTAAATCAAATTTCAATTCTTGTTAATGGGCTGAAAAGTTGGGCATGCAAGATTAAGCAGAGAAGAGGTCATGATGTTAAAAGATTAACAAGTAGATTGAAAGGATTGAATTGTTTTGAGTGTTCGGAAGAGTCATTGGCTGAGCTTGTTGATGTCAAATTACACCTGAATATGGAGATGGATAAGGAGGAGAGATATTAGGAACAACGAGCAAGGGTGAATTGGTTGACAATAGGTGATAAGAACACTTCGTTCTTCCATAAGTTTGCTTCTCAGAGAAGGCGTATTAATCGTATTCGAGGATTACAAAGGATTGATAGTTCTTTAGCTACAGATTGTATCGAGACTGGGAACATCGCTCACGACTATTTTTTGAATATTTTTGCTTCTAGAGGAATTAGCAATTTGGATCACATTCTTTTGGGGGGTTTCGTGTTGTATTTCTGACAGCATGAATCGAAGTCTGATAGCTAACTACATAGAGGAGGAAATTGTGGAGGCGTTGAAAGGTATGGAGCCTACAAAAGCTTCAAGTCTGAATGGTTTTCCAGCAGTTTTCTACCAAAAGTATTAGCCTATTATTGGTAAAGATACTAGCGATTTCTGCTTGGATGTTCTGAATAATGGTAAATCATTGGAAGAAATCAACAGAACTCAATTGGTTTTAATTCCAAAAATTACAAATCCTCTCAATTTGAAAAATTTTCGTCCTATTAGTTTTTGTACGGTTATCTATAAGATTATTGCCAAGACAGTGGCTAACCGCTTACAAAAGGTACTGGATGCTTGTATTGAATACTCTCAAAGCGCATTTGTGTCAGACAAGCTTATAACTGATAATGTGTTGCTAGCATATGAGGTTCTTCACTCTTTCAAGAACAAAAAGGTAGGACAAAAAGGTTTTATGGCTCTAAAGTTGGATATGAGCAAGGCCTATGATCACATGGAATAACCTTTCATTAAAGGTATGATGTCAAAAATGGGTTTTGTTGATTCATTTATTGATTTTATTCTTCACTATATTAGTTCGGTCCAATATTCAATTTTAATTAATGGTGAAAAAGGTTCAAGTTTTAATCCATCAAGAGGGTTACGGCAAGGGGATCCTTTAAGCCCTTACTTATTTTTGTTCTGTAGAGAAGGTTTATCTGAGCTGATGAGACTAGCAAATCAGGAAAAGAAAATTTTAGGAGCAAAGGTATGTAGATCTTCCCTACCAATCACCCACCTCATGTTTGCGGATGATTGTATACTATTTGGAGAGGTTTCAGATAAGGGGATTATTGTGCTTAAAGATATTCTTAGAGAGTATGAATCTTGCTCGAGACAATATGTAAATTTTGAAAAATCCACGGTTTTTTCAGCTCAAATGTGAATGATTAGGATAAGAATTTGGCTTTCTAGGTACTTAATGCTCGCTGTTCGACAGAGCCAAAAAATATTTGGGGCTACCGAATATGGTGGGTCGAAAAAAGAAAATGGCTTTCCAAACCTTGAAGGACAGGTTGAAGCAGAAGATTAATAGCTAGAGTATAAGGCATATGTCACAAAGTGGTAGAGAGGTATTTATAAAAGCTGTCTTGCAAGCAATTCCTACATACACGATGTCTTGTTTTCTTTTGTCAAAAACTTTTTGTGCAGAAATGGAAAACATAACAGGGTCTTTTTGGTGGAGAAAAAGGCAAGGGAAGAGAGGTATGCATTGGTGTGACTGGAAGTCGTTATGTACGCTTAAGGAAGAGGGTGGTATGGGGTTTCGTAATTTAAATTTTTTTAATATTACTTTACTGGCCAAACAGGGTTGGCGTTTATTACATAATCCTAATTCTTTACTAGCGCGTACTTTAAAGGCTAAATATTTTAAAGATTCAGATATTTTAACCTCCAGATTAGGAAATTTACCTTCTCTTACCTAGAAGAGTTTATGGACTGCTAAAAGGCTCCTTTTGAAGGGCTTGGGCTGGAGGATCGGTGATGGGCAGAATGTCTTTATCTAGGGAGACGCATGGGTTCCTGGAAGTGATGATTTTAGAGTTCAAAATATGAATGTTAATTCGAGGCTATCAACAGTTGCAGATTTGATTGATGCTAACACAAGAAAATGGAAAGCTAAGCTGATCTATAATACCTTTTCGGAGATGGATGTGGATAGGATCTTATGTATTCCTTTATTTATGAATTTGCATGAGGACCATATAATTTGGGGCGGTGAGCCGAAAAGGGGAGTATACTATTCATAGTGGGCACAAATGTCTTTTACATGATGGACAGACTCAAATACAATTGAATTACAGATAATTTTACAAGAGATTGTGGAGCTTAGATCTTCTTTCAAAAATTAAAATTACAAACTGGAGGTTTTCTTGTAACTATTTGCCTACTTTTGGTAATCTTCATTTTTGAAGAATGCTGGGATTAGCCACTTATCGAAGATGTCAAAATGGAGCGGAAACAAGTGAGCATTTTTTCAGGGAGTGCCCTACAGCAAAGGAGACATGGGAGAGATTAGATGTTACCTGGCCTATTTCAGAGGAAAATACAGATTTTGGAGAGTGGGTAAAAAACATCTTTGAATCATATTCTTTGGCTAAGTGTAGGTTGATAGCATGTGCATTATAGGCAATATGGTTATCAAGAAACAGATTTATTCATGGAGAAATAAAACCAGGCTCTCAAATTGCAGATTACGTGATAAACTATCTTAAAGAACTTGATGGATTGAATACGAACTTACCAGTGAGACAGATTCATACGGGTAGATAGGTCGCTCCGAATGGACCGAGAGTAAAAATTAATTTTGATGCTACATTCAACAAGCACAGAAAAGAGTCATGCTCCAGGCTGGTGGTAAGAAATGAAAGAGCAAAAGTGATTTGTTCCAAAACTGTTATGCATGCGAATATACCATTTGTTTTTGCAGTAGAAGCGATGGCGTGTTTTCAGGCGCTCAATCTTGGGTTATATATTGAGCTGAGGAAGGTTGAAATTGAAGGGGACTCTCGCTCAGTTATCTGTAAACTGCAAGAGGAGTAAGAAGATAGATTTGAGATTGAAGCTTGTATAAAAGATTCAAAGCATCTGAGTTTAGGTTTTGAATCCTACGTTTTTCATTTTATCCATCGAGAATCTAATAATGTTGCTCATCTTATAGCTACTGAGGGACTGAAAAAGAGAGAGAACTTATCTGGTGAACATGGTTGCTTCTGGTGCAGAGGAAGCAGTGGTCGCTGATTGAAGCTGGACAGAATCTTTGAGGGAGTGAAAGGTCTGGAACGTTGAAGGAAATTCTGAAAAGGAGATTGAAGGGTTAGGGGATGTGGTGTTTTTCAAAGTTTTTACTGTGGGAATTGATTGCTGCTGATAAAATTAATAGAGAGTAATGATCAAGTTATGCAGTTTCCCATGAGTTTTGTTGCTTTCAGTGAGGGGTTTATTTAGTGGATAACATCTGGACGACGAAGTCTGTAGAGCTTCCCCGTTTTTTTAAGCTGGATTTTTGTGTTTGAGTTGTTTTTAAGTTTTTTTATTTTGTTTTCTAGTTGCCTTTGGGCCTGTTATTCGGTCGTTTTTTCTACTTACTTTTGTTATTTTGCTTTTGCCTGACTGTTGGGCTTGTTTTTGAATTTTGTTTTTTAATAATAAGATTCAGATTTTTTTTAAAAAAAAATAATAATAATAAAATAACCCACTTTGTTGAATCTAAGTTTCTTTAATAATCAAATATGCTTATTTTTTATTTTTATTTATTTATGATAACTTTTAATTTTACTTAAATTTTATTTTGTTTTTAAAATTGATTAATATTTTCACTTTGTTTGATTACTAGTGTATGTTGAAAAATATGGTCATCACATATATAATAAGGCTAATTATATGTTATTATTTACTATCATGATAGGTTAGCCCAAATTAAAAGTGATCTAATTTGGTTAAAATTTTATTGGACTTTAATTATTAAATAAAATATGGGTCAAATATGTGTAGATACTCTAGTAATTGAGTTCTAATCAAATTTTAATTAATGATAGGCTAATTAATTAGAATTTGATTAGAATTAATATGCCAATGTTATAAATATTAGGGTTATAGCTACTAAATTATAAACAAAATATCTTTTTTAATATCCCATCATTAGGGAAGAAAGAGTATATATTCTCTGAATTTCTTGTGTGCTAATTTGGAAGATTAAATCCCCAAAATACTATAAAACTTTAAGGAATTCATGGATTCAGGTACGCTTTCGCATTTAGTTTTATTCTTGATGATTTGACATGATAGATCATAGTTTATTCAGTTTTATTTTAGATTTATTTTATAAATTAAACAAGTGGTATCAGAGTCAAATTATATTGAATCATTGGGAATTAATTAAGGTTCTTCATTTGAATGATTGATTTATGAAATTTCATTGGTTTCATATTTCAAATATATATATGTTGATCTTTGAAGATTTATATTATTGATTATCTTGAATTCATATTAAAAATTTTAGGGTTTTGTTTTAATTTTTTAATTTATGCTTTGATTTGCTATATGTATATATGCATATATAATTACATAACATGTGGTTATTATTATTAGTTTTTTTTAAATCATATAAGGTAATTAAAAAAAATTCAAAGTATAGAAATTGATTCATATGTATATGTTTCGATTATATATAAATATATAATATATGCATGCTTTGATTGGTTTAATGCATATTGTTTTGGAAATTTATATAAATATATATAATTATATTTTTGATTGAAAGATGAAATAAATGTAAATATTTTGAAATAAATAAATTCAAATTTTGGCTTTTAAGTAAAGATGTCTAATATTTTAAATAAATTAGTTGAAACAAAATACCGCCAAAGTGACCTGTTTTGTGTAGATTAGTTTATTTGAAATATTAAGATGATTATATGTTTTTGTGATTCATGCATTTATTGATTGACCCAAAGGTAAGTTAATATTTGGCAGAATTTCAATGACATATGTGTCGATAAATATGTGACAATTATAATGTATTTTATGTGAGTAATAAGTTAGTCTAAAGTTAACTCATTATTTGACATAATTTATTGTCAATGTTTGATTGATACAACAAGAGTACCGCTTACTGTTAATATTACTGTACAAAGACTTGATATTAATGTTGTGTTTGGTATCTTGAGATAGGATTAGCCGTTATCTTGAATTTATTGTTTACTTATGAATATTGATTTAAGCTTGTTTTTGTTCTATATTCATCTAATTCATCTTCTGCTGCCCCAATATCTGCTAATATAAATTTTATACCAATGCTTAATGGGACTAATTTTAAGGAATGAAAAAGGCACTTACTTATAGTGCTTGGCTGTACGGGCATAGAGCCTGCACTAAGGGAAGAACAACTTACACCTCTCACTGCGAAAATGTAACACCTCTAACACGTATCCGTTGCTGGAATAGGGTTATGAGGTATTACTAATCAAAACACAACATATAATATTCATTCTCATACATCATTCAATACAATCACCTTGTCCCTTATAATGACCTATGAGGCCTTAAACATGCTTTAGAAGTGGTTCGGGACTAAACCGATAACATACAAAAATTTTGAAAAAACTTAAAAAAATTTCAAACATACAAAGGTTACATGCCCGTGTGAACAAGCCATGTGCCTCACACGGCTAGTAGATACGCCCGTGTCTTAGGCCGTGTGGAAATAGGGCATACATACTGACTTGCATCACACGGCCGATGACACACCCGTGTGCCAGGTGGTGTGAAAATTGGAGAGTATACTGACTTGGGTCACACGGCCAACCACATGCCCGTGTGTCTAGCCCATGTGCCCTGTAGTGGGTATATTGACTTATACCACACGGCCAGTTACACATCCGTGTGTGAGACCGTGTGGAATATACTGACTTCAATTCAATTTCAACACAAAGGGACACACGACTGTGTAGCATAACCGTGTGTTGCACACGGCTGAGACACACGCCTGTGTCTCTGCTCATGTGGACAAAAATAGGCCTTTTGCAAAGCCAAATTGCCACCCTTTTTGCACATACCTAAGTAAACTCAATTGGTACCATTTTAAGTCACAAATATGCAACCAAAATTCATCAACCAATAAATAATCATACTATATCCATTTCAACTAAATTCAATACTCAAATCCATACCATTTACCTATTCAAATACCAATAAATTTATCTTGCTTTACTAAGCATAATTCACATATATAATCCATCTAACTAAACCAATCCAAATATACATAATCACTTTAACCACATTCATTCAATATAAGTCTATTACCAAACATTAAAATAGAACCATTGCACATTCATAAAACATTATCAAGATTACCAAACGTTAAAATGGAACTATTGCATATTCATAAAACATTATCAAGTTTATCATCTTAAGCCAACTCAAATGGCCAAAATACATATTCATCAAAGAAACCAAAATAACACCAGCCTATACATGCCATATACCATATATACATAACTTCAAAAGTACCAAAATAGATGACCGATAGTGCAATGAAGTCTCTAACGATCCCTTGATCCGAGCTAGCTTTGCAGGACTATAAAACATAAAAAATTAAATGAAGTAAGCTATAAAGCTTAGTAAGTTCGTATGTGAACATGAAATAATCACAACATTCATATAGCAATTCAAAATAGATAATATTATCAACATTTAAAGCATCAATTCATGAGCTAACATAAAATTTATTCATATCCTCATTCATGAATTCTCAACTTCATCTATCTCAATACTTAAATAGTTTTTCCGTACATACCTGTACTGATACATATCTATTTTTCATCAGTAGTCTTATCAAACCGCTTTGGGTTATAAGTGATTACGATACAAATTCATCAATTTTCCGATGCCATAGTCCAATTATGGTCTTACAAATACATTGCTAAGGCCCTCCCGTGGTCTTTCGTTCACATGCCATAACCTGGTTATGGTCTTTTATTCGATTTGCCAAAGCTCAGCCATGGTCTTATTCGACAACTTGCCTTATTCAATTCGTACATTTCATTTACTATTTCAACAGATATCCAATAGAACTATCTCAATTTCATCCATCAAACAAATAGATACACATTTAAGTTCAATTCTACGAACTTACCTCGTATACGGAATTGACGGACCGGGTCGACTACTCGATAATCCTGTTTTTCCCCCGATCTAAAGTCGAATTCTTTCTTTCTTGATCTATATGAATTCAAAATTGACTTATTCAATTACATATTCTTTCAATTTAGTCCAAAAATACACATTTGGGTATATTTAAATATTATCCCCTAAACTTTTACATTTTCACAATTTAGTCCTTATTTCACAAATACACAAAATTCACATAATTTCATTATACTCTACCTTAGCCGAATTACCTATAGGTCTCTAGCAACCCATAATTTTCATTTATTTTACATTTCAACTCCTCAATTTACACATTTCACAATTTAATCCCTATTTGATACTTTTGTCAAAAATCACTTTACAAAACATGTAAAACTATCATCAAGCTTTCATATCTCAACATTAAACATCAAATAAATCATATATTAAACAATGGTAACTCTCAAAATCTTTAACAATTTCAAAATCTAAGGTACAGGCTAGCTAGATTGAGTTGCAACGGTTACAAAAACATAGAAATCATTAAAAATTGAGCTAAAACCGTTCCTTAATCAAGGAATATGCTAGCCGAACCCTAAAAGTTCATTAATGGCTTCTTTTCTTTTTCAATATTAGGCCACAAGATAGAAAGATGGACAAAATTCCTTTTTGTTTTTATTTTATTAACCTTTATTAATGAATTACTATATTAGCCTTAATAATAAACATATAAAATCATATAATGGATGTCCATTAATTTCCATTAACACTTAAATGGTCTAATTACCATTTAATGCCATCCTATTTAAAAGAAAAAGCTATTTGACACCTTTAGCAAGTAGAATGTAACTTTTGCATTTTACGCGAGTTAGTCTTTTTTCTCAAATTGACTAATTAAACGATAAAATTAATTCACGAAATTTTCACACATATCAAATAACATGATCTAAACACTAAAAATAATATTAAAACAATATTTTTACATTAGATTTGTGGTTCCAAAATTACTGTTCTGATTTGACTGAAAAACAGACTATTATAGGAAAGCACCCTTGATGTTAAGAGGGATTTTGAGAGGTAGGATCATTCAAATCGTATGAGTCTAATGATCATAAAACACAATATTCCAGAAGCCTTTAAGGGCACAGAATCTGAAGAGATTACTCAGGCCAAGGGTTGCCTTGATGAAATTGAGAAACGTTTTGCTAAAAACGATAAGGTTGAGATGACATCACTTTTGACTTCTTTGATGTCTATGAAGTATAAGGGTCAAGGAACGTAATGGAGTACATTATGGAGATGTTCCATACTGCTTCAAGACTTAAGGCATTTAAGATCAAGCTTTCTGAGGAATTGCTTGTTCTTATGGTTTTGGTATTGCTTTTTGCACAGTTTAATCAATTTAAAATTAGTTATAACTGTCAAAAGGAGAAATGAACCCTAAATGAGCTCATTTCTCATTATGTGCAAGAGGAAGAAAGGTTGAAGCGTAATAAGTTTGAAAGTGCTCATTTGGCCAGTGCCCCTAAAGATAAGGGCAAGAAAAGAAAATATCAGAATGAAGCTGCTAAGGGTCCAGCTTAAAAGAAACAACAACAAGCTACAGAGAGTTGTTTCTTTTGTAACAAGTCTGGACACGTAAAGAAAGATTGTACCAAATATTATGCTTGGCGTGCAAAGAAAGGTATAATTCTTAATTTGGTTTGTTCTGAGATTAATTTAGCTTCAGTGCCTAGAAACACTTGGTGGATAGATTCTGGTGCTACTACTCACATAAGTGTTTCTATGCAGAGTTACCTGAGCTACCGAAAACCAAGTGATGGTGAAAGACACATATTTGTGGGTGATGGAAAATCGGTAGAAGTGGAAACGATTGGACATTTGTTTTATTTGAATTTAAAAGACACTTTTATTGTACTGTCATTTAGATGGAATTTAGTTTATGTTTCTTCATTAGACAAATTTGGATATTATTGTTCATTTGAAAATAATCAAATTAATTTGTCTTTAAATTAAAATGTTATTAGAACTGATTATTTAAATACTTATGACAACCTTTATTTGCTAGAAATAGTTGCATCCTATAATGAAACCTTGCATGTGGAATCACATGGTATTAAACACAAATTAAATGAGGAAAATTCAGCATCATTATGGTATGGGCATTTAGGTCATATCTCAAAAGTTGGAGTTGAATGCCTTGTGTCTGATGGTATTTTAGAGCCCCTTGACTTCACAGACTTTGATGTCTATATCAATTGCATTAAGGGGAAACAGACCAAAACCAAGAGATTGGGTGCCAATAGATCTTCAGACGTCTTAGAATTAATTCATATAGATATTTGTGGGTCATTCCTTACGGCATCCTGGAATGGTCAACAATATTTCATAACATTTATAGACGATTACTCACGGTATGGGTACCTATATCTCATTCATGAGAAATCTTAGTCATTGGACGTGTTTAAAGCTTATAAAGCTGAAGTTGAGAATCAACTCAACAAAATGATTAAAAACATCAGATCTGATCATGGTGGTGAGTACTACGGTAGATATGATGGCTCAGGTGAATAATATCCAGGACCATTTACTAAATTCCTAAAGGAATACGGTATTGTCCCACAATATACCATGCCAAGATCACCTAGTATGAATGGTGTAGCTGAAAGACAAAATAAAACTCTTAAGGATATGGTAAGGAGCATGATTGCTCATTCTACCTTACCTAAGCCCCTCTGGGGAGAAGTATTAAAGATAGTAGCTTACATTCTGAATAGAGTACCTAATAAAGTAGTTGCAAAAACACCTTATGAGCTTTGGACAGGTTAAAAGCCTAGTCTAAATCACTTTCACATTTGGGGATGTCCAGCTGAGGCAAAGCCTTATAGGTCACATAAAAAGAAATTTGACTCCAAAATAGTAAGCAACTACTTTATTGGTTATTCTGAGCAATCTAGGGGCTATAAATTTTATGATCCCGTAATAAGGGATATTTTTAAGACGAGAACTGTAACATTTTTTGAGGATGTTGAGTTTGGGGAGAGAAATAAGGTTAGAGACATTGCTTTTGAGGAGGAATTGGATTCTAACTCAGTTTCTACTATCACTTTTGACGATGTTCAGGTTCTTATACCTATCATTGATTAAGAAGTGAATCCAGAACCTTTACAAGACAATGTTGAACAACTCCCCATTTAAAATGAGATAATTGTTCCAGAAGAACAAACTCAACAACCTCAAGAACAAGTGCCATTAAGGAGGTCCACAAGAGAAAGGAGAAATGTTATTCCAAATGATTATGTTGTATTTATCCAAGAACATGAGGATGATAATGGAATGATGGAAGATGATCCAATCAATTTTCATCAGGCCATGAAAATTTTTAATTCTAAAAAGTGGATTGAAGCCATGAAAGATGTGTATAAGTCTATGCAAGATAATAAAGTTTAGGAACTTGTCCCATTACCTGAAGGTGCAAAAGTAATTAGTTGTAAATGAATATTTAAAACCAAGAGGAATACAAATGGTAATGTGGAGAGGTATAAGGTGCGTTTTGTAGCAATAGGATATACTCAGAAAGAAGGTATTGATTTTACAAAAACTTTTTCTTCAATTTCCTCAAAAGACTCCTTTAGGATAGTCATGGCGTTTGTTGCTCATTTTGTTCATGAGTTACATCAGATGGATGTCAAGACTGCTTTTCTTAATAGAGACATTGAAGAAACAATTTATATGGTGCAATCAGAAAATTTTGAGTCAAAAGACTCAAAGACTATGATTTACAAATTGACAAAATCCATTTAGAGACTCAAACAAGCTTCCCGTCAATGATACCATAAGTTTCATCAAATAATTGTTTCGTTTGGTTTTGAGATGAATATTGTTGATGATTGTGTGTATCACAAATTCAATGGGAGTAAGTACATATTTCTGGTTCTATATGTTGATGACATTTTGCTTGCCGCTAATGATATAGGCTTATTGCACGAAACCAAGAGGTTTTTATCTAAGCATTTTGAGATGAAAGATCTTAGGATGCCTCTTTTGTTTTAAGAATTCAGATACATCGAGATCGATCTCGAGGTATTCTTAGATTATCACAAAAGAGCTATGTTGATAAAGTACTCAAAAGGTTTGGCATGCAGAGTTGTAGACCAGGTGACACCTCTGTCACAAAAGGAAACAAATATAGTTTTACTCAATGCCCTAAAAGTAACCTTGAAATTCAGGAAATGCAAAAAATTCCCTATGCATCAGCTGTTGGGAGTCTAATGTATGCTCAAGTTTGTATGCGTTCGGACATTGCATACATTGTTGGGATGTTAGGCAGATATCTAAGCAACCCTAATATAGACTATTGGATAGCAGCCAAAAGGGTTATGAGATATCTTCAGAGAAAAGATTACATGCTTACTTATAATATATCAGATCTTTTGGAGACAATAAAGTATTCTCACTCTGATTTTGCTAGATGCCAAGATAGTAGGAAATCTACATTAGGCTATAGTTACCTGTTAGCTGGAGGAGCTATATCTTGGAAAAGTGTCAAACAGACACTTGTAGCTTCGTCCACTATGGCAGCAGAGTTTGTAGCATGCTATGAGGCATCAAACCATAGAATATGGTTGCAGAACTTTGTCACAGGGCTGGGCATTTTGGAGAATGTAGAAAAACCACTCAAATTATTTTGTGACAAAGTCAACAGTGCTGTATTCCAATAAAATAGGAGTTCATCTAAGTCAAAGCATATTGACATAAAGTTCCTAGTTGTAAAAGAAAGAGTGCAAAATGGTCAAATATCCATAGAGCACATTGGGACAAAATTCCATGATAGTGGATCCGCTCACAAAAGGTTTACCACCCAAGGTCTTTCATGATGTAACACCCCTCGCCCCTATCCGACGTCAGGACAAGGTTCAATGTGTTACCTTTCTTGACTCAACCAACTATACAAAACCAGGCCATAAAAAAATTTCGAACAATTTAAAAGCTTCTCTTTTCACATGCAATCAGTCTCATATATGGACTTACGAGGCCCAAATCATACATCTAGGGTGGTTCAGAACCTAACCGAGAACTCATGAAAAACTTAAAAAAGTTTCATGCATCAAGACTCTAGACGCCCGTGTGGATATAGAACACACGGCCGTGTGCTAGGGACATGCCCATATCCTGAACCCGTGTATGAAAACCTGGGCATTCTGCCAAAACCATACGGCTCAAGCACACACCCGTGCCCTATAATCGTGTCCTTCACATGGTCGAGACACACGACCGTGTCTCTTGCCCGTGTACTACTAACATGCATACTGACTTTATGGCACGGCCTGGGCACACGCCTGTGTGGCTTACCCGTGTACTAAAATGACTTTAAAGTTTTAAGTGCAGGGGACGCATGGCCACAACACACACCCATGGGCGTGAGCCGTGTGTCACACACGGCCTAGACACACGCCCGTGTGTCTTACCCGTGTGGACAAACTAGGCTATCTTCCAAGCCATTTTGTCACCCATTTTGCACAACCTACACAAGATCATTTCAATATACAAATTTCATCATAATGGACACCAATTCATCCATAGAAAGAACATTGTATACATTCATCAAAGTGAATAATAACCATTATTCCAAGCTTGATACAAAGTGAAGGGCTTTTGACTTGAGCCAAAATACATAAATCATTCTCTTAATCCAACATCCTAGTCTAGCCCTATACATTCCATCTTTAAAAATATAAATCAAGCTATACCGAGTATTGCGGCTGATAGTGTGATTGATATCTCTGACTTTAAGGGATCTTTAAGCTAGCTAGGTGACACTAAAAGAAAAATGAAAGGAAAGGGAGTAAGCATAAAGCTTAGTAAGTTGCATATAAATAACTATACAACAATATCACCATTTACCATCATGCTTGTAGCTCAAAGGTAAACATAACTTAACTTACTCATATCATCTACTCGAGTCTCATTTTCTAAATTAAGCTCGTTACTCATGCTTATCATATAGGTATCTGTAACACTCACAACATGATCATCCTTTCTTTATCAAAATTGAACTATATCTTTCACCATTGAACCGTTGGAATACTACTAGATATATTGCCGATGTCATGTCCCAGACATGGTCTTACACTGGCTCTCATATATGCGTATTGATGCATGTTCTAGACATGTCTTACACTGGCTCTCGTATATGCGTGCTGATGCATGTCCCAGACATGTCTTACACTAGCACAACTCCTAGCTGATGCGTGTCCCAGACACGTCTTACATTGGCTATCTCTGTCAAGGCCGATGCATGTCCTAGACATGTCTTACTCTAACGCTCATCTCTGTGCCGATGCCATGTCCCAGACATGGTCTTACACTAGCTCTCATAATGTGGTCGAAGCATGTCCCAGACATGTCTTTCATTGGCGCACAAATCACCCAATGTCTTGGCACAAATATCCAGTTCATATCCTGAGGTTTCAACGGGATATTTCCACTATCTCAATATTACAAGACATTCTCAATTTATAACTTAACAACTCGTACAATATCAATTCAATGACAATATGAATACAAGTATTAACAGTGTAGTTGTATTATTTATATACAATTACCTCGGTTTATAAAAAGTACTTGACTAGTCGGCTTATTCGGATTGCTTGACTTTTCCCCGGTCTAGGCTCGATTTTGGCAAATCTTGATCTATAATAATATACATTCATTTAGTCACTAAACACAATTAAGCATTCATAAATTCACAACTTTGGTAAAATGACCATTTTGCCTCTAGGCCTTGGCAAAATGACCATTTTACCCCTATGTCTGAAAATTGATTTTTATCAAATTTCCTCTATTTCAAGCCTAGATAAACTCTTTTTACTACTAGAGCAATCCAAAATTCTCACTATTTCACACACTTACCACCTATTTTGCAACTTATGCAAAATAGTCCCTTTTAGGTGTTTTCATGCTAACACCTTTCACAAAAGTTGTTTATAACACAACTAGGACTCATATTCTTCCATAAAAACTCAACATATATCACAAATACATCCATATCAAAATCCTAAACTCTTGATCGTTTTGTAAGATATAACCCTCATTTGAAAGCTCATGCTTCAAGGGTCTCAAAAATATAAAAATGTTCAAGAAAAATCATTAAAATCACTTACTTTCAAGGAAGTTTCTTTGCTGAAAGTTCAAAGCTTAAAAACCATTTTCTTTACTGGTATTTTTTGTCAAAGAAGAAGGAAGAAAATGAAAAAGTTGAAGCTAATTCCTTAGAGTACCATTTTATCACCTAATATGACATCACCTTACCAAATACATTGACCATTTGAAATTTCTTGTCCCATGGCCGGACAAGCCATATTTAGGGGTCTAATTTCACTTTAAAGGCTCCCAATTTTAATACTCTAGCTATTGGACACATTTGGGTACTAAAATGTAACTTTTGCCTTTTATGTGATTTAGTCCTTTATTGCAACCGGGCTTGAAAACATTAAAATTAACTCACCAAATTTTTCATGCACTAATATAATAGTACCATAACCTCATAAAAATAATAAAAATAATTTTTATATCTTCAGATTTGTGGTCCTGAGACCACTGTTCCGACTAGGCCCTAAATCGGGTTATTACACATGAGCACAGTGCTCACATGGGTGTTACATTGTTTAAGGATATCATGATTTAGTGAGGGTTTATATTTTATTTGTTTTCAGACATTTATGTATGTAACAGCCCATTTTCGGTAAATCCGAAACAGTGGTTTCGGGACCACAAATTCGAGCTCGAAAAATGAAATTATTTAAATTTCATAAAATGATAGATATCGTGATAGAAATATGGCATGAAAATTTTTATAGAAAAATTTTATCAATTATGTGTCTAATTGCAAAAAGGACTAAATTGAATAAAATGTCAAAGTTGAAATCTAGAAGCTATAAGGATCAAATAGCAATGTAATTCAAAATGAGAGGTCCTTATATAGCAATTAGACCATTGATGAAAAACATGTAGATATTTTTAGTGAGTCATCCATGGAAAAATAGAAAAAGGTAAAGGGCTAAATTAGAAAGTGAAAAAGTCAAATGATATTAATTAAATTAAATGAAAAAGATATCATTTTATCATCTTCTTCCCCAAAAATTCCATGGAAACCCCAGGAAAGAGAAAGAAAGCTTTCATGGCCAAATTAGGTAAGTTCTATGTCTCATTTTTAATGATCTTCATATTTTTATGATCGAGAAAGCTTAATTTCTCTATTTGGGGGATTAAATTGAAAGGAAATAAAAGTTTAGAAAATTACCCATGGATGAATATGCTGTAAATTGAAAGTTTATGATAGAAAATGAAAGGTTATTGATAGAGAAATCACTTTTACAAAGTGATTTTTAGTGAGAACGTGTGTAGGGACTAAATTGAAAATTAGTGAAATTCTTGGAAAAATTCTAAAATTTTTGAAATGCATGTGCTGTAAAAGTTATATGGAAATTTTGATTAGGCTTGGAATAAGGATTAAATTGCATGAATTTCTTTTTCCGAGCTTAGGGACAAAATCGTTATTTATTAAAAGTTTGGGGGCAAAATGGTAATTTTGCCTAAAGTGTAAATTTGACCAAATTGAGTTGAATTGCATTAAATTGATATCAAATTTACTTGTATAGATTAGAATAAATCGAATGTGGAGTTAGAACGAGGAAAGGAGAAAATGCCGGATAAATAGACTTTATGTATACGAACATCTATCGAGGTAAGTTCATATAACTTAGCTATGCATGTCTTTGTCCTTGATTTGAATTGTATTTGTGATTTTATAAATGCACATGTGAAATGATTATATATCCAATAAAGTTCGATGATTGATAATGTTTGAAATAAATGATAATACTCGTAAAGTGATCAATGACTAAAATGTCTTTGTTGAGCTTGAATTAAATGTGAAATATAAATTACATAAATGCGTAAAATTATGAGATTGGAAATATATCCAAAAATTTCTTGATAAATGCTAAATCCCGTTTGAATAAATGAAAGTCGATGGATAAAGGTAATTACCGATATAAAATGAGATCTTGCATGTGTTGCAGAAAGGTTGTCTCGAAAGGGTAATCTTTTGATCTCATTATGAAAAGGAAATGTACACTTTGTGTGTACCGTGTGAAAAGGGATAGCTTCGGCTATCAAATGTGAAAAGGAAAGGTATACTTTGTGTATACCACATAAAAAGGCTATGTACAGTTTGTGTGTGCACTTGAAAATGTATACTCTGTGTGTACCATTTGAAAAGGAAAGGTATACTCTATGTGTACCATTTGAAAATGAAAGGTATACTCTGTGTGTACCATTTGAAAAGGAAATGTATACTTTGTGTGTACCATTTGAAAAGGAAATACACCTCGAGTGTACTACTGGAAAAGGAAATATCCATCGATGTTTTCAATGATTCAACGGGTAGAATCGTGACATGAAAAGAAAAGAGATTGTTACATGTGTTCACTTGGAAAATATGAAATGATGTTACATGAAATAGAATATGTAAATATGAGATGTTCAAGTTTGAATATGAACTGTTTGATGAATACATTTATTCATGAAAATATATTATTACACTTTGAACGTATCACCCGAGTGATTATCTGTACTTCAATCGATTATTGAATTAAGCTCTGACAAGAAATATATGGAAATTGAGATAAAATGATATGAAGTGTATCTGAAATACATGAAAATAACTTATATACATGTTATATGAATACATGAGGTTGAAAAACATATGTGCATGAAAATTTTAATATGGATGAGCTTGTATATGTGTTTATTGTGGTTTACATGAATCATATGACTAACATGGGTGATGAGAATGTGTGATAGGGCTTGAGAACAAATGGTATAATTGTGCCTTACATGTTTAATTTGAGTAAGAGTGGTTGGTAAGTTGATTACCAAGTTATACAGGCTTACTAAGCATTATATACTTACTCCGTTTTATTTTCCCTATTTTATAGTAAATCAAAAGCTCGTTGGATTGGAAACTCAGTGGAGATCACTCACACTATCCATCGTTTCAATTTGGTAGAAAAAGGTAAAACAATTGTGGTTATAATGGCATGTATAGGTTAAATGGACTATGATTAATATGTAAATATTTGAAAGTGACTAGCCATTGGAATGGCTAGCTTGGACATACCTTGGTGTTATGTATAAAAGTCTATATCATGATATACATGTTGAAATGGATAATGAGTGAATAAATTAAATTTGTACGTTTGACACAATATGCATAAATATGAACAAGGAATGTAGATAGACAAGAGTATGAATTATCATTTGAGGTACCTATGGGTGCATTGGTTGGATGTAGTTATAAGACATGTATAAGACTTGATTTTGGTATGAATTAACCGTCTTGAAATAAGTTACGCATATGTGTTAGTGTAAATGGATAACAAGTTGGGTGAGAAATATGGTTTGAAAAATAACCTATTGTTGTCCACATGGTTAGACACACGGGCGTGTGTCTAGGCCATGTGTGACACACGGTAAGCCCATGGGTATATAAAATGACCGTGTGTCCCATGCATCCTTAAATATGAAGTCAGGATAGTACACGGGCAAAAGACACGGCCGTGTGTTTTGGTCGTGTGAAGGACACGGGTTTTAAGCATGGTCGTGTGTCAAAATCATGTGAAAATGGCTTAAAAATGGTGAAAAATCAGTTTACCACACGACCTAGCCATATGGGCGTGTGCTCAGGCCATGTGCCCCTTTGATGATTAAGAAATTGCAAGTCAGAACTGCCCACGGGCTGGCCCCACGACCATGGGAACCCCATGGGCTGGCCACACGGCCATGTCCCATGCCACACGAGCGTGTGTCCCTATCTTCAAGGAAAAATTTCCAAAGTTGCCGGTTTAGTCCTGAATCACTTCTAAAACATGTATTGGGCCTCGTAGGTCCATATTAGGGACTTTATGGTGAAATATGAAAAGTTTTGATTTGGAATGAAAATTTATGACTCGGTTTTGTACAAATGCTAGTGTATAAGTCTGGTAATGTCTCGTAACCCCATTCTGGTGACGGATACGGGTTATAGGTGTTACAATGTATTTGGTTATTTTCTGATAAAAAATGAAGTATTTAGTTTATTCACTTTGTTTATTGTTTTGAAACTGACCTCACTTAAGTTTAAAGAGGATCAGTTGGAGATAGACATGTTTAGATCATATTGTATGTAATTTTCATGCTACACATCCATACTTGATCTATGTCATTTGGTTGTGTTAATATACGTGATCATGGATGGATATAGTTACGATATATGTAACGAAAGTCGCCTTAGTTCTATGTTAATATAATTAATGGACGAGATTGTTCGGAATACCTTTTGGATATGATAGTAAAATTTTGAGCTCATAAGGTTATATAATGACATGTAACTATAGAGTAATTAGTATATATATGTAGTCCAAGTAGGAGATTGTTGAAAAATATGAACATCACATATATAATAAGGGTGATTACATGTTATTATTTACTATCATGATAGGTTAGCCCAAATTAAAAATGATCTAATTTGGTTAGAATTTTATTGGGCTTTAATTATTAAATAAAGTATGGGTCAAATTAAAAATGATCTAATTAATGATGGGCTAATTAGAATTTGATTAGAACTAATATGCCAATGTTATAAATATTAGGCTTATCCTCAAATTATACACAAGATATCTTTTCTAATATCCCATTATTAAGGAAGAGAGAGTAGATATTCTCTGAATTTCATGGATTTAGGTACACTTTCGCATTTAGTTTTATTCTTGATTTATTCATTTGACATGATAGATCCTTATTTATTCAGTTTTATTTTAGATTTATTTTACAAATCTAACAGTATAATAATATGAGAAAAAATTATTTATTACATATGTATTACAATAGTTAGACATAAAAAAAAAGAGAGAGTACAAATGTAAACTCGAAACTAACAAAATGAGTAAAAACTTTTGCAAAAAAACAAAAAATTTATAAAAAATAAAAAATAAAAAATAAAAAATAAAAAATAAAAAATGAGTAAAAACTCAAAGCAAGTTAAGTGAACGTTTAAAATTATGGATTGAAAATAGTTTATTGATATCTCATCTACTAAAATATTCTTTATCAAACATAACATTTATGTTAAATTACTAAAGTAAAACTCGTAAATACTTTCATTTTAGTTTGAGATAAATTAAGATTTAATATATATTTTTATTAAAACTTTATAACAAAATATTGATAAATTAATATCTTAAAAATAGTTCCCAAACCCCAAAAATCAAGTGTTTTTTCATGAATAAATGGAAAAAAAAAATGGCAAGGGCTTATATGAATAACAAAATGGAACCAATTTAAGTACTATCCCAATATATTAGTATTAAGGCATAAAAGAAATGGATTCTTAATGATTCAACCGGCAACTGCCAGTTACCAACCCTGTAGGCCATAGTAGCTGACACGTTCATCAGTCTTCGCTAATCAGCGAACACGACAAAACCAACAACTGTTACCTTTGGTTTTTCGTTTTTGATTATCTTTTTAGCGGTATGTACTATTTATTTTTAGAAAGCTTTGGTTTTTAAATTAATTTTCCTTCTTCTTTTTTGTTTTTATTTCAGACCACTTCCTTTTAAAAGGAATTAGTCAATCTTACGAAAGAAAAAAGAGAGATAAGCTTAGACGAAATCGACCAAAGATTTTTATTAGTTTTATGGTTCTTGCAGACATCGAATTAAGCTCTTTTTAAGGTACATTCCTTTTTTTCTCCTTCTGATTTTCTTATTTTCATGTGTCTCTGCCTTTTTTTTTTTAGATGAGGTGTTTTTTTTTTCCCTTTGCCGGCAGCGTATTTTCCCCTTGTTTTCTGGGTTTTTGTTTTAAAGGGTATCGGATTCTGGTTTTATTCCGGTTTCAATTTTTAATTTATTTTATAGTTGCATTTAGACGTAGAGACTAGGAGCTGGTTGTAATCTCTCATCTGATTGTCGAAAAATAGGATTAGTTTTTTTTTTTTTCAAATTTCAAGCTTTACTGATTTTTCTGGGGGAGTTAAAAGATGATCATTTGTTTCAAGTTCCTTTATGTTTTAGTTTGTTCCTTTGGGTCTTTGATGATGAAAATTGAGCTATTCATGGTTCATAAATTTGCTATCTTTTTGTCCTTGGAGTTAGCATTTGAATTGACCATTGTTTTCATGTACTTTCCTACTACTAATATGAAGTATTTCAATGGCAAATGCAGGATTGGTTGGTATTTTTTGGTGAGACCTAGAACTGTTTGATATTTCTTTGAAGTCAAGGATTAGTTCATGTAGACCATGACTGAATTTTAGCTTGGCAGTAGTGGAGTTAAGTATCTTAAGGATTTGGGGTATATTTTTGAATGGATCCCTTGTTTACAAGAGAAAGAGATATTGAAGTAGATCTTGAAAGTGGTGGGATTACCAGTGAGGATGAAAGAACAAAAGATCGTGTTCCATCGAATTTACAAACAAAGAGAACTCTCAGTGGAGTTTGGAGTGATCTTTTGAGTTTTGATAAGATAGGAAAGGGTGAATCCGGCATAAACTCGTGCAGTAGTTCTTTCAGTTTTGGTGGCGGAGTTGAGGGTGAGAATATGGAATGCTTGGTAGACAAGAATTCGGAAGGAGGAGAGAATCATGAACTCATGGCGGTAGTAGAGAAGAACTTAGCAGAAGTGAAGTGCAAGAAGAAAAGCACTAGGAAGCCTCCCAAACCTCCACGGCCACTGAAAGGTCCGCTGTTGGATGCTGCTGACCAGAGGATGATGAGGGAGATTGCTGAAATTGCCATGAGGAAACGTGCGAGGATGAAACGGATTAAAACATTGAGGAGGATGAAAGAAGCAAAGGCATCATCATCTAACAGTGGCCTTTATGCTATGGTTATCACGGTTCTCTTTTGCTTCGTCTTACTCTTTCAAGGTATTTGACATCTTTCAAGTTCCAAGGAAGGACCCTAAATAAGAAATTTTCTCGTCCTTAGATAAAATCTTTGACTAGTATAAATTTCATGGACTGCACGGTATGAATTCTACGAATAACAAAATCCCCTCAGTTTGTTGTGTTTCAAATTTGAGTAACATACTGTTTCCGAGTTTGCACAAATAACTCTGTCGGAGAGTCGTCATTTCTGATTTACCAGAAAGATTTAGCTTGGTTAGTTCGTGTTATTACATAGATTAGGCAGCTTAACTTCGTTGATGAGCTATCTCTGTTTTGACCATGTCTAGTATAATGACATTGTAATTCTTGGTTGTTGCAATTATAGTTGTGCCTTGATATCGAACATTTTTCCTATATTCCCAAAGTATTGTAAAATCATCTGTAAAATATAGCACATTACATTTTCTTTTTTATCTGGAATAAGCCTTCACTTGGAAAAGGAAAACAAAATCGAAAACTGCTACTTCAACTCTCTGTATATTGTTGAGCAGTGAATGGAGTGTTGACAAGAAGAAATTGTTAATGAGTTGACATTGCTCAAGCTTGTCACCTCCTAGTTAGGAACTTGCTTAATTGTAAGAAATCTTTACCAGCTCAATGAAAGATCATAGTCGACTTTTCGTATCAAGAATTCTTTGGTCAATTTGGTTGGTCACCAATTCCTTTAGCCTGTTATCATTATGCTTGAAAGTTTTCTCCCTAGACAAAGTATGGTATCATATATAATGCTTTTAAAGTTCTTGCTAAGAATGTTTCTTTGATATTACAAAGAAGCATCCTTCAACTTGAATTGTTGTCCCGAAGATGGTTTGATTCTTGTCCTATGTTCTCCCTTCCTATGAAGATGTTGTAAGTTTTTATGTACTAGCCAACTGCTACCAAAGTGTGGTGAAAGACATTGCTTTGTTTGTAGGTATATGTTCCAGACGTGGTGCAACTGTGATGTTAAACGGGTCTCCTGCACCTGTGGTTGGTTCAAGTGAAGGCTTGATTTCTGTTCAGTTTTCCAAGAGCGTTCCTACGACTGGAAATCATGACCACGATCCTCCTAGGCACATATTCTTCCAATCTTCATTCTTTGAATATCTTATCTGTAGTTAAAGACTTGCATATCTTTTGTGCATGGTGATCATAAAATTGCAATGATGGATTTCCATAATGTTACTTGTGTAAATGATGCAGTTTGTCAGAACAGCAGGTTTCTGGTTCTTCAGTTATTGAGAAAGAACCGGAAAAGTTGCCCGAAGATGCAGAGAAATAGCTGCCGATGTCGAATTTTACAAGGTGATGTACATTTTGGGTTTCTTGATATTAATGTAAACAAAATTTTGATTGCTGGCTATGCTGATTTCTGTGGACATGAAAGGTCTAGTTGTTGTAAAGCTTAGTTAGTAATGTAAATTATTGTATGAATTAATTACAAGTCAATGTGGGTTTGACTTGTCATTGTTAGATTCTCTTGGACAGTTGATGATGGACGAAAAAAACCCCACGTTTCATTAGTATTTTTGCCATGGTTGACGAATAGGGTTCGTAGAAGGTAGTTGGATTTATTAAGTTAAATAAATAATAATGGAACTCATAGGTAGGATATGGGGGCATTTCAGGAATGCCAAAAATTAAGGATGCATGTCTTTGCCCATCCTACAATATATCTATTAACAAAAATGCAGGGGCGAAATTAAATATTGCACAACGAGTGAAATTAGAACAATTATAGAAACTCTGAATTTAAAATATTTTTATTTAATAATATAAGATTTTGGATATTCATTTAAAAATAAATAAGTAAGATTACACATGTTTAAAATTTGGACTATATTTAAAATGGATTGAGGTTTGGTCTATTAAATTCGAATGTTTTTCTTTTGAAAGAAAATATTGAGATATTATTTATTAATAAACAAAACCAAAACATAACATTTAATAAAGTACTAACAACAGTACTCAGCAAAACAAGAGGCGGCTGGTCAGATGAATGTCAGCGTCGAAACAGTCAAAAACGCAAAACCAGGTAGAATTCTCGAAGCTTCATAAGCCATTTTCAGATTGTAAAACAATCATGCATTAGCTGGGAAGAGATCATCTTGCTTCAATCTGGAGGAGTCGGAATCTGATTATCTCAATTCACCGCTTCTACCGCCACTACAGGTACCTCCTCAACCCAGAACGTATTTTCAGTTAAATTAAATCTCTCTTGGGCGATTATATGAGCTACACCATTAGCATTTCTGTCTACATGTTTGAACGAAATCCTTTGAAAACGTGTTGCCATAGCTTTAATCTCTTCAATATACAAACCCATATTAGATCTGCCTACTACGCCTTGGTTGATTATCATGATTGTCGTTCGGGAATTGCCCTCCACTTCAATCTGTCTAAATCCCATTTACTCCGCAAACTTTAGAGCTTGGATACATGCTATAGCTTAGCAGAAAAAGAGTATGAGATATAATCATTCTTGACTGCACCACTACCCAATATTAATCCTATCTCATTTCTGATAACGAACCCAGAGCACGATTGGTGTATTTCTGGTTTGAACACTGCATCAAAGTTCACTTTTACGTTTGGGTCCTGTGGAGGTTTCCAGTGAGTTTTCATGGTCTCTCTCTGGTCAGGTAATTTCCGATTTATCTCATCAAGCTCCCGTACTAGACTAGCCACTATGATTCTGATATCTTGAGCTGTTTGTTGCTTGCCTTCCATGACTTGCTTGTTTCGAGCATGCCAAATTGCCCAAATTATGATCGCTATAACTTTGCAGGTATAATTACTTCCATGATTAAAAACAAAGTCAAACCAAGCCCATATATCATCAATATTAAAAAATGAAGGCCAACCAATACTAACTAAATCCCCTACCTCTTTTGCAAGGCCACACCTTGTGATGACATGGATCAATGTTGCAGGCTCATCGCCACATCTAGGACATATGGAGGAGGCCACAATCCTTTTGTTGTATAGAATATAGGCCGTAAGGATGTAATTATCTAGTATTCGTCAGTTTGCAATTTTTATTTTAGGAGGAATCTGTAATTGCCAGAGTTTTTTTTTGGAAATTTCTCTACTCTCATGTATGTCGTCCACTGTAATCTGATTGCTGATTAGAGTTCGATACGCGCTCCGGACAGAGTATTCTCACCCCTCCAAACAATCTTGTCAACATCAACTCTTCTGGTTAAGGGAATAACCGAATGGTTGTAGCTTCCTCAAGAGTAAAAACACTGGTAATGAGCCCTTCCTTACAACTTTTAGACGAGTGATCTGTCAAATCTGCCACCCTTTCTATATTCTCGTTAACTCTTGTTTGTCGAATTTCTCCACCAGCCCATCACAGAAGCCATTTATCTCTCCAAATTGAAATTTGGGTGCTAGATCCCACTCTCCAACCAATCCCGTCTTTCAGTAATTTTTGTGTTGCATATATGCTTTTCCAAACATAGGAAGGGTAAGACATTCTAAAAATTAGTATTTGGGAAATATTTAGCACTATAAATGTGTGCAACTAATGAGTTAGGATTAGTAACTAACCTTCTGTAACACCCCTTACCCATATCCGACGCCGAAACAGGGTACGAGGCATTATCGGACTTAAACATACACATTCATGCAAAAATCGGGCGGGCCATAAAATCTCTTTTAATTCAAAACCTTTCGAACACATGCATGTCGTCTCTTATTTGGGTCTATGAAGCCCAAAAAATTCATCGAAATTGATTTGGGACTATACCAAGAACTTTAAGAAGTTTCAAGAAAATTTAAATTTTTTTTCCATGAAACAGGGTCACACGTCCGTGTGGACATAGGGACACGCTCGTATGCCTTTGGCACGCCCATGTCCTCAGGCCGTGTAACTCTCTGTTTATGATGTCAACATGCACATTGAACCACACGGTCGGGCCACACGCCGATGTCTCTAGGCCGTCTCTCTCTCACACGGTTGAGACACACGGCTGTGTCTCAGCTCGTGTGGCCAACACTTAGGCTATTTTTCAAGCCTTCATGTTACCCATAATCTTTTACAACCTTATGCACATCAAAATCGCAAATCATGACATCATTTTAGTGATTAAACACTCTTTATTAAGACATATCCTTAACATTAACATGTCCTTTTACAGGTAATGCATCTACTCATGCAATACCAAGTCTAGACTTCTTATTTCACATTCATAAGACTTGTCATTCTGATGACCACTTTTATCATTATACTATGGTTACCAACTTATTCATCAAGCACTCATGTTCAATTATTATCTCGTTGTGTTTATAACGTGCAATTACTATATGGCTATGACCACCTCAATTGGTCATAAAGCATACATCCAACACACGTCATATTACTAACCATGCATGGCAAACAAACATAATTACATTATAAACATTAGACATGACATGAATAGCTAGACTTACAAGCCATAATCAATATGAGCTATATCTCATGGCCATATACATATAACTCAATATAAGCAAACACATTTGGGCAAAGCAAAATAATACATGTCAATCAACTAGATCCCTATACATGACACTCACTTGAAATTTCTAATATATGCTTCATTATTCCAAAGATAGTGACTTGATAGTGTGATGCTGCCTCCGACGATCTCCAACCCCGAGTTAACCTGAAAACACTAAAGGAAAGGAAGGGAAGGAAGTAAGCTTTATAGCTTAGTAAGACCATATGAAAATAATAAGCAATTTATCAACTTACTTTTCATGGTAATACAACATTATTTGCATTTTCACTTATGTTCCAGTCAAGCTATTTTCTTGAGCCACTGTCACTAAATTATTTATATCTGGAGCTACAGAACTCCAAATTAAGATCCGCTAATTTTCTTTGAAAACTAGACTCATATATTCTTACCATAAAAATTTCATAATTTTTGGTTTAGCCAATTAGTACAGCTTATTCTGTAAAGTCACCCCTAATTCGCTGCCCGACAACTTTGACCAATTTTTACTAAAAATTAATTATCTCCTCATATAGAACTCGAATGATGTTTCTATTTATTTCTCTTAAAAATGGACTGATCAAGAAATCTAGGCATATAAATTATAACCTATTATTATTTTTGTACAATTTTTGATGATTTCCCTAAATCAGAACAGGGGATTTCGAAATTGTTCTGACTATGTTTCACACAATTTCAAATATCTCATAATATGAAATTCTTTTGCTTTCACAGTTTCTTCTATGTGCAACTAGACTCAATAAGCTTCAATTCTCTATTTTATTCAGTCTCTAATTCACTTTTTGCTATTTTTGGTGTATTTTCAAAGTTGGACTACTGCTTCTGTTCGAAACTGTTTTATTACTATGTTTCACTCTTTTATGATCACTTTTAAATGGGCATTTATGCCAATCCATTTCTCCTTTCATGTTCATTAGGCCACCAAGTAAAGGAATATACATTTCATGTCTCAATTTAATGTGGCCTCAAAGTCACACACATAATCATCAATCACATTTCAACCATCATGGTAAGAATACATATATGTACATCATAAATATAAAACCATAATCACAAGGTCACCACAATTTCATTTTCATAGGCATAACTTACTTATTTGTATCCTTACCAAAGGTGCATTGTTTCATGTTCGCAATAGCATTTAAGCTTCGAATACATACTTGTACCTTTTCAGCATTCTCATATATTTACTTTCTCGCTTTCATCTCTAGCTTTGAACTATTCGTTGAACCACTGGTCTTACACTGGTTCTCACATATCCGTGTCGATGCATGTCCCAGACATGTCTTACACTGGCTTACATTTCGAGGCCGATGCATGTCCTAGACATGTCTTACACTAGCATTTCATAATGTGGCCGATGCATGTCCCAGACGTGTCTTACACTGGCTCACATAACAGCAGTGTCTCGATGCCCGTATCTTAGGTATTCCCAAAGGTCCAACTGGGATTTCTCAAGGGTCACATCGTAGCCAAGCTCGTTCGAAGAATTGATCATACAATTCACAAGGTTTGTCACCATAAGAACTTTCAGTTCATTTCATCATTCTATAATTTACTCATCTCAACAAGATATTATATTTCATCAATTTCTAATATTTCATAAATACACAAAGTGAAATCGACATATTAAGCTTTCGATTATTTCATAGGGTATAATATTTTCTCATACACCCTTACACTAACACATAATTCAATACAATAATAACAAGGAGATTTTCAAGTATAACAATAATAACATTAATAACATGCTTATTAAATCACACGGACTTACCTCGAATACGAAAACGACAATTTTACCATTAGTCTATAACCTTGTATTTTCTCGATTTAATCCCGAATCTCTATTTCCTTGATTTATCATTTCAAATATAACCCATTTAGGACTCACGTTATTCAAATTGACCCAAAAATCATATTTTGGAAAATTTACAATTTTTCCCTTAAACTTTACTAAAATTACGTTTTTGCCCCTAGGCTCGTAAAATGATTTTTATTTAATTTTCTTACTCTTTAAGCCTAGCCGAACCATTTTCATAACTATAGCAACTCAAGATTTCAATTATTACACACATTTACTCTCTATTTTACAAATTTTATAAAATGATACTTTTAAGTGTTTTCATGCTAACACCTTTCACAAAAGTTATTTATTTCATAACAAAGATTCATTTTCTTCCATAAAAATGCAGCAAACAACATGAATATTCTCATGGTAAAACCCTATACTTTCAACCATTTTTCAAAATAGTCCCTCATTAGCTAGATTAAGCTACAAGGATTCCAAAAGTACAAAAATTATCAAAAATAAGCATCTAAATCACTTACTTGTGAGGGTGAAGAGTTTGTTGAAATTTCAAGCTTCCAAACCTTTATTTTTGCTGGTATTTTCGGTGAAGAAAGATGGAGAAGAAGGGTGACTACTTTTGTTTTATTTTATTAGTGTTCGCTTATGTCATCAAATACCAACCATACCAAATTTTAACTTTTCAACTCTTTTGCTCCTCCTATGGCCGACCATCACTTATCTAATGGCCTAATTTCACCTTAAAGAACCCCAATTAAGGTTCTCTAGCAATTTGACACATTTGACTATTAAAACAAAACTTTTTCCCTTTATGCGATTTAGTCATTTTTCGCGATTAAGCACTCAAACGCCAAAATTAGTTCACAAAAATTTTCATACACTTATATAATCATACTATAACACATAAAATAATATTAAAATAATTTCTTGACCTCGAATTTGTGGTTCCAAAACTACTGTTCCGACTAAGCCCTATTTCAAGATGTTACACCTTCACCCTTGCTTTGCCAACAATGCAATTGAATTTACACAAATCATAGAAACCCATACCTCCACTCTTTTTTGGCAAACACAAATCAGCTCATTTACTCCAACGCGTTCCTTTTCGACTCGAGCTTTTCTGCCACAAAAATGATTCATAGTCTTTTCTAAATTTGAGCACAGTTTTTAGTAGCAATGAACACGACATAAAGTATGTTGGAAGCTAGGAAGCACAGACATGACTCATCCCTCATCGTACTAGTGTTGTACGTATGTCCGACATGAAAACTCATTGAACACGCTCGAATACATACATGACACGCTGAAATACGTTAAAAAAAGAGGTTGGACACAATCTTGACACGAATGTCTAAAAACAGATATAGTTTGACACAGTCACGACAGATAGAGGCCTCTATTAAAAAATCATAGTTAAGATAGTTGGGAATGAAAGGGGAAGCAAAGTTCTAAAGTAATCTAGGAAATGAAAGGTTTTTTCCCCCTGAAATTTGTTTTCTCGTATACATTTGGCTTGTAGATTTTTCTAGATGATAAAGCAATCTAGAAAATTGGGTTGGATTTAATTTCTATTTGTTGTTGTTTTCGGAGTGTTTTAAGCAACCCAAGGGTCTTGTGTTGGGTATTGTTTTATTAATCCAGTAGATATTTTCAAAATAAAAAAAATAAAAAAAGCTTATTTGAGAAGCTTTCAAGCTTTGTACTTGCTTTGTTGCTTTTGATGTTTTCATTTTTCACATTTTAAAAAATATGTTAAACATTTATCACTCTTACTTCTATTTTCCTACTTTCAATGAACATGGAAGTTTGAAGCAATTGAAGGCAAGTTTAATATTTTATTTTGTTTATGATTTGAATATGTTACATTTTTTTATTTGTTTAGTTTTTATTTTTTTTAATTTTTTTATATATTTGTATGTTAAATAATTAATTTGTGATGATCACTCTTAAAGTATACATTGATTTTTTTTTTGTTTTACTTTAGGTTTTTAATTATGACATCTCAAAGTGGTAGTGGAAGTACTGGCACATCAAATAATGTTACTAATACTAATGTCTCAAGATGATATTAGTAACACTCCTCTTTAGAGATATGTTACTAAATTACCAAAAACTATTGAAGGAGGTGAGGGTTAGAGGTGTGCATGGGCTGGGCCAGGTCGGGTTCGGGCTGGGCTCAACTAAAAATTTAGGCTCGTTTGTTAGGCCTGGGCCTGGCATGGCTTGAAAAATGGGCCTAAAATTTTGCTCAATCTTGATCTAGATAAAAGTGTTAAAACTCGGGTCCAACCTGGCCCGCCCATATTAATTTTTATATTATTTTTATATAATTTTAAAATATATATAATACATCAAAAATATCAAAAACATCAAAAATAAATATTTTCCAATAAATTGAAAATATATTTTAAAAAATATGTATACTTAAATAACACTAAGATAGATGCAACTTAACAAACAAATGCTTCTAAAATAATAACAAAATTAATAAATTTCTTTAAAATAATAATAAAATTAACAATAAAATAAGTTTTATACAATATTCAAATAATAACAACAAAATAGTAGCAACATAATAGTAAAATTGTAACAAAATAAGGAGAAAACAATAAGAAAATAATATTAAAAAATAGATTTTTTGTCTTTTAGTAAATTCGGGCCGAGCTTAGGTAAAAAATGTTTTATCCGAGGCCTGACTAGTTTTTTAAAAGGCTTTATTTTTTTTTATCCAAGCTCATTTTTTGGGCCTATATTTTTGCCTAAACCCTCTCACATTTCAGGTGGTCCTTTGGGCCAGGTCGAGTGGCTCGACCCATGAACAAGTTTAATGGGGATGTTAGTTTTGTGTATAATTTTTGCAATGCTACATTTAAGGGGTCATACTTTAGAGTTAAAGTACATTTATTAAAACTAAATGGACAAGGAATTTGAGTGTGTCCTAAAGTAACACTACAACATCTTGCTAAAATGCAAAAAATAGTTGAAGATGCGAAACAGAAGTTGCAACAAAAAATAGTCCCATTGCTACCTAGTTCTCAAACACTAGCATCTTCCTTTAGGTCAAACATAACGTCACTTCAAGGGTATAGTTTAGGTTTTAAACTAAGAAAAGACCCTTTGGAACAATCGTTAAACCTTGTTGCTCGAGAGAATTTAGATAGTGAAATTGCTCAAATGTTTTATTCAGGTGGATTGCCTTTTCATCTAGTTAGGAACCCTCATTATGTGAATGCATTCACCTTAGCTAGTAAGAATTTGATTCCGAATTACATTTCTCTGGGGTATAATGCTTTAAATACTACATTGTTGCATAAAGAACAAGCAAACATAAAGAGGTTATTACAACCTATAAAGGGAATGTGAAGGGAAAAATGTATTAGTCTTGTATGTGATGGATGGACGGATGCGTAAAGACGACCATTGATTAACTTTATGTTCGTTTATGAAGGTGGAGTTGTTTTCTTGAAAGCCGTCTATTGTGAAAAAGAGTATAATGATAAGTTTTATGTGGAAACTTTAATTAAAGACCTCATAAGTGAGGTTGGGGCACAAGATGTTATTCAAGTGATAATCGACAATACACCGATTTGTAAAGTTGCGAGATCATTAGTAGAGACTCAACATCTTCGTATCTTTTGGACACATTGTGTGGTACATACTCTTAATCTTACTCTTAAAAATAAGTGCTGCAAAAAAAACATTGAAAAGAATGAGGTTACATATGATGTTTTGTGTTGGATAAATAATGTTGGTGATGATGCTATCTTTATAAGAAACTTCATAATGAATCACTTTATGAGGTTGACAATATTTAATTCTTTTGTGCCTTTGAAATTACTTGACCTTGTGGATACTTGATTTGCTTATGTGATTGTGATGTTAAAAAGACTTAAACTCATTAAACAGATTCTCCAAAATATGGTTATTAGTGATGAATCGTCTATTTATAGAGAAGGTGATGCTTTCAAAGCCTCTTCGGTGAAGGAAATTTTTTTTTTTGATGACCTTTGGTGAGATAAGGTTGATTATATCCTTTCTTTTACGGGACCTATATATGATATGTTTCGAATTATGGATATGGATAGGCTTACTCTTCACTTGATTTATGAGATGTGGGATGAAATGATTGAAAAAGTGAAGACAAACATTTATAGGCATGAAGGGAATAAAGGAGACGAGAGATCAATCTTTTATGAAGTGGTATATGATATTCTTATTGATCGATGGACTAAGTGTAGTACACCACTTCATTGTATGGTTCATTCTTTAAATGTAAGGTAAAATTAGATAACATATATTCCATTTATGTTTGTTTTTATTCTTTTATACTTGTTTTATTTATTATCAATTAAAAAAATTTAAATTTATTTGTTTACATATGTACTATTGTTGTGATTGGCTTAATAAGGTTCCAAATTGCCTTCCACCACATAAAGATATAGAAATCTCAGAGGAAAGGAATAAGTGCTTAAGAAGATATTTTCCTTCTACCGAAGAAAGGAAGATGGCATTCCAAGAGCTTGCAAGATTTGTGGAACCACTAGATTATTTTTGGTTCATTTGATTCACTACAAGATAAATGACTTTTGGATCCCAAGTCTTGGTGGTTAGTTCATGGGTGTAACAATCCGTTTTTCAGTGATGTTAGAAACAGTGGTTTTGGGACAAAAAATCCAACGAGTGAGTTTGTAAATATTATTAATTAATATTTATGAGTCAAGTATAATATTATTAAAATTTTGATTTAATAATTTTCGTTAATTGATTGTATAGTCAAGTTTAAGTGGTTAATTCCTTAAGTTAAGTGGTTTTAAAAAATGAGGTATCAGGACCTTGTTTCTATAAATCGAGCATGTAAATATTTTTATGGAGTTATTATATAGGTATGTGAAGATTCGGTTAGAAATTTTAATATTTAATTAGTTAATTAATTAAAAAGGATTAAATCATAAAAGTAAAAAAAAATCTAATAACTAATGAATTTTAATGGTTAAATAGCTTAACTAGTGGATGTGTGAGGACTTATAAAGTAATTATACCATGTTTTTATATTAGTGGATGGTTAAGACATTTATTTATTGATCATATTTGTTATATTATAAGTTAAATAATAATAAAGTAAATAAAATAAGTAAAGTTAAAAATAAGAAAACATTAAGAATTAGTGTCATCATTTTCTTCTTTTAATTTGAACACTGAACCACCATGAGAGAACTTGGGAAGCTTTGACTCTGATATTTCGATTGTATGTGAGTTTTTACTAGTTTTTCGTAAATTTTATATTTTTGAGACCGTTACAACTAGGTACAGCTAACTCGTATTTTTGTTTTTGAAACTTTTAAAGATGTTGGATTTTTCCATTAATGAATTTTAGTTGTGTCGAGAATTTAATTGGTGGATTCTTGAGTTTTATAGCTAGATACAAGTATTTTGTTAAGTGATTTTTAGTAATTTTAATGTTTAGGGATTAAATTGTTTAAATAGTAAAATTCAATTAAAATAATGTGAAATAATGAGAAATTTGGGCTGTAATGGACCCCTAGGAAAATCAGCTAGCATGATTTTTCATTAACTTTGTGAGTTTCGGGTTTAGGGACTAAATTGCATAAAAGGTAAAAGTTTAGGGTAAAAATATAAAATGACGATTAATGGTCATATATATGAATTTCAGTATATTTTGATATTTGAATTGGTTAATTGAATAAAATTATTATATTTAGGTCATGAAATGAGTCAACCTGAAAATAATTGCAGGAAAGGAAAATTAGAGGAGAAACTATCGGTGTTGCGTTCATAACTGTTTTTGATTAGGTAAATTTTTAAATTGATTAAATTAATTATTTGTTGTTTTTGTGATTTAATACATATCTATTTATGTTGTAACTGAATTTAACTGCTTGAGATTGGTATGTGATGAGTTGGACTAAGTTGTGGTGATATTTAAGTTGAGTACTGTGTTTGGAAAATGTGAAATACACAGATGTAAGTTTGAAATGATATAATGGAAATGAGGTTAAAGGATCCAGATAAAAAATTTGTCCCATTTGAACCGTGTGAATACTTAGGATACAAATGACATGTTATGAGGGGGTTATTAACAGTTTTGAGTGTTGGTCTTGAATGTTCTATTGATGGTTGAGGTATTGTATTTGTTGCAGATTCTCCACAGCTTGTATGAGTAACATCGTGTAGCTTAACTCCCGACCCACAACTCGTGTGAGTAGGCCCATTTCACAGCTCGTGTGAGCATATACAGCTGCATGCTACAGTTAGAACTTGTGTGAGTATTTCCCAAGTATCTGATGTTATTTCATTAGGTTCAACGGGTTGTAAAGGTTTAAAAGAATATGTATATATATGAAAAGTTATATGGTCAAGACATGTGAATTGGAAGATGTTGATATAAATACTTGAAATAAGAAACTATGTTTATCGAACACATGATAGAAGTAATTTGTACTTGTTATGTTATTATTACATGTTATATTATTTGTTGGAATTATATTTTTTTTGCGATACCTACTAACCTTGTAAGGTTGTGTTGTATAAATAAAAAAGGCAAGTATAAGATTTAATGAATGAATATGTGTTAAATGATAAAATGAAATGTTTATACGAAATATTTTTAGGAATATAGATATGTGAAAAAGTGACATTTGAAATATATATTTGAATAAATATGTTAAATGTTAAATGAATATGTGATGTTTGGTTATGTCCCAAATGAGTTTTTAGGTATATTTTTGATGGCATGATAAAGTTATATGCTTTATATATCTTGTGAGAATTCTGATGTGTCTAGGAAATTAATGAACTCATGACTAGAACATTGAATTATCTTATAAAATGTTTTATTACATCCTTTTTTGTTAAGTCAATGTTTAAGTTTATCACGAACTTATTAAGCTTTATGCAAGCTTATCTCGTTTTGATTTTTATTTTTTGTAGATCGTTCGATTCGAGCTGTCGATTGGATTACTTTTGAAGATCACACTATTCATTCAATGATTCGGTATAAGATGTGATTATTTTTTATTTAGGTTATAAATGGCATGTTTTAGGAGCATTTAAGTTCTTTTACTATAATGATGTTATTTAAACTTAGTTTAAGTATATATATGTGTATATATCTTTGGATTTGGCTTATATATGTCCATATATGTATGTCTTTAGTTGTTTGGTATATGCTTCTTGGAAGTGTTTGAAATATGGTAAGATTGAATGTGAATGGAATGGTTGAATTTGTAATACCCCTATACCCGGTCCGACTATATTGACTTGATATAAGACTATTACATTTGGTGTCAAAGCGGTTTTGGCTAGACATTGCATAATTCAATCATTCATACATAGTGTATTAACTTATTTAACCAAAAAAATATTAATATAAACATCTGGGTTATTAATAGATATTTGTTTACATTTGGAAATGATTTAAAAACTATTTTTACTCAAAATAGGGGCAAAATAGTGCTACATAAAGAAAGCTATCCATATTTTATAAAAGGTATCTATACCACTGCACAAAATCAATACCAAAATAGCATTCTAGAACTCTAAAAATTCATGTTTTGATGAAGGTATCGATACCCTAGCTTTAATATTGATTCCCACCTCAAAAACGATACCAAATTTGCTCTCTGTTTCTCAAAATTTTGATTTTTGGGTCAATGTATTGATATCTTACCCTCAGGTATGGATACCTTGGGTTATGATGATACAAAAATAGTTGGAAAATTTGCTAAAAAGCCTCTTGCACTAATTCAAAGTATTTAAACACTTCCAAACCAATTCAATTACCTTCAAACTCATTAAAATTCACCACAAAATCCATATAACAACTTCATATATGCATGCATATGTTAAGCTATTATAAATTCATTTTAAAAGCTAACAAAATATGCCATTAGATCACCAAAATTACAAGGTTTCCAAAGTTTGCATTTTAGTCCATCTATCATTCACCTATACCAAGAACTTATATACATGCCATACTAACCCCAAAATTCATACATACAACCTTGCCTCTTGGAATGGTGATGGGATGGGATGCATTCGACCTCGATATTAGCCCAATGGTATCTACTGCACCTACGCGTTAGAGAATTAACGCGGTAAGTTTATGAAGACTTAGTAAGTACTTCAAGATTTTTAAAATCTACTATTAATAATAATATAAAATAAAATTTTGTTCATTTTATAGACATATAATTCTCATCAAATTAGTCCCTAAATTTTAATATATATTTTTTTAAAAATCATACTTACCATTACTTATCGTAACCCATTAATTTATAATAGCCGAATTACGACACTATAGCCCAATGTAGACTAGCTGGATACTTAGGATATACAGAAATAAATTGATAATGCATTGTTAATGCATATCATATATCACGAAGCACAAAGTGAAAATAACAATAAGCAACGAAGTGCAAAATGAAAATGATAAGAACCAAAGTGCAAATTTTTACAACGATAAGCACTGAAGTGCGAAATAATACGATAAGCGCGCTCATTTTTCTTAATGGCATGCCATCAATATCCCAATAGTTTAGGTCTTGTCTACATGGGCTTTTCTTATTATTAAATCTTTTCATTCATTCACCTGATAGAAAATTATATAATTTTGTATTTTTTTACGATTTAGTTCTTATCACAATAATAACACTAAAACTTGTAAATTCTCTTCACTTTTACCACATACAACACTATAATTTTATATCACTTCAGTTAAACTCACTTTTCGTATATTCATAATATAATAACATATTTTAATTTCTTTCAATTTAGTCCTTTTTCATTATCACCACAATATGTCATATAATGGTAAACCAAAGTCAAAATTCATAACATTTATATTATTTACCCTTAGTAAATACTTATTATGATATCATTAATTTAGTAATTAAACTACTTAATTAACATCATTATCTAATTAACATAACTTAAAGAAAATTACTACTTGAAGTACTTACAACCAAAATTTGGATGATGAGTTTTTCTTCTCTTCTACTCTTTGGCCACTTCTTTTCCTTTCCCTTCACTTTTGTCCTCAAACTTCTTCTCTGTTTCTTTAGTTTCATCACAACATATAACATTTATAATTTAAAACTAAAATCAAATAACTTTTCTATACTAGATTATGAAAATAAAAATGTTATGAGAGTTTCCATCATTCTTACCTTAACTCTTTGAAAACCCCAATTCCTAGCTCATGTATTTCTCTCTTTTAACCTATCTATGAAAGTTTCCTCATGAAATAAAGTTGCTCACTAGCCTTCTCTTTAGCTTTTACTAAAGAAATTTCAAAGAAAATGGAAGGTTTGAAGCTTGGATGGTTCAACAATAGAGGAAGGACATAGAAGGAAATAAAAGAAAAGTTGGATGGATTGGTGAGTAACGTTTTGGTGTTTGGGAAAAGATGACATATTTCATATTTTCTCCACTTTTCTACACATTTCCACTAAAAATATCTCATTTTTTTTATTAAATTGTCAATTTGTTAATAAGTCCTCAAGCCATCTATCTTTACACTTTTACTCATCATCATTGCACCTTAAAATATCTACTTGGCTATTTACCATTTTATCCCAACTAATCTTTTATAATTCCTAGGATGACTCATACTTCACTTTGGTTAAATTTCATCTTAATCCTTCCTTCCTTTCTACTACCACTAACTTTCTAAATTCCTACTTCTACCACAACAATTTTTATACTCTTTCAATTTAGTCTAAACTTCTTTTTAAATCTTTTCTATCTCAAAAATATTTTCTAATCTCCTATCAAGTCTAAATATTTTCTAATTTAATACTAAAAATCCCTATTTAGTCTGTTTCAAAAATTCTCCATTATTTCCTGACCCGATCCATCACAATACCTAACTCTAAGTCAAAATATAGTCATTACAATTCTCCTCCTCTTAATAAAAATTTCGTCCTCGAAATTTTACCTAGTGTAAACAACTGTGGATACTGTTGTCTCATTGTCTCCTCTATTTCCCCAGTAGATTTTTCTATATTATGATGTCTTCATAAGAATTTTACCAATGAAACTCTTTTATTTCTCAATTCATTAACCTCTCGAGCAAGTATTTTTATATGTTCTTCTTCATAAATCAAATCTGGTTGAATCCCTATCACTTCTGGTGTAATCACTTGAGACAGATCAAACCTATATCTTCGTTGATAAGCAATTGAATCTTGAAGTCGTTGATAAGAAATTGGACTAACTCGTTCCAAGATCTCATACAGCTCAATGAATCTTGAACTCAGTTTTCCCTTCTTCCCAAATCGAAGAACCTTTGTCCATGGTAAAACTTTCAAAAATACTTTTTCACCCATATTGTACTCAATATCTTTTTTTTTTAAGATTAGCATAAGATTTCTGTCTATCAAAGGCTGCCTTCAACCGATCCCTGATCATCTTCACATTCTCTTCTGTTTCGTTGATCAAATCTAGACCCACTAGCTTATTTTCATTCAACTCTGTCTAACACACCAGAGTTCTACATTTCCTTCCATATAATGCCTCATACGGTGCCATTTGAATACTAGATTGATAACTGTTGTTGTAAGCGAATTCAACCAAGGGTAAATACTTTTCCCAACTACCTTCAAACTCGTTAATACAACTTCTCAACATATCTTCTAAAATCTGAATTACTTGTTCAAATTGCCCGTCCATTTGAGGGTGAAATGCAGCGCTGAAATTTAACCTTGTGCCCAGAGCTTCAGGTAGTTTCTCCCAAAAATTTGATGTAAACCGTGGATCTCGATCGGAAATAATTGATATTGGCACCCCGTGCAACCTCACTATCTCATCTATATACAATCCTACATATTTTTCCATCGAATAATCAGTCCGTACTGGCAAGAAATGAGCAGATTTCGTTAACTGATCAACTATCACCCAAATATCATCTTTCTTCTTCGACAAGAGTGGTAATTCGATTACAAAATCCATGGTGATTCTTTCCCATTTCCATTCTTGTATTGTTATTAGTTGTAGCAAGCCTGATGGAACTTGATGCTCTACTTTCACTAGTTGACACGTTAATATTTTGAAACATACTCAACTATGTCCCATTTAATTCTTTTCTACCAATTAAATGGCTTTAAATCTTGTGACATCTTGTTGCTTCCCAGGTGTATAGAAAATGAACCATGATGAGCTTCAAAAAGGATATTTTGCTTTAAATCCTCTTGATTAGGTACACATAACCTACCATGAAGTCTTAAAGTTCCTTCACTATCTATCTCAAATCCTATGTTCTTCTCATCCTCAAGTTGTTGTTTAATCATCAACATCTTTTTATCTCCTTTTTGAGCATCTTTCACTTTTTGTAACAAAGTCAATTTTATTCCCAATTCAATTATCAACCCACCAGGTGTTTCTATTTTCAAATGAACATTAATTGCTTTCAAAGTTGCCAAAGATTTTCTACTTAAAGCATCTGTTACTACATTTACCTTACTGGGGTGATAATAAATTACGCAGTCATAGTCTTTCAACAATTCAATCCGCCTTTTCTGTCTCAAATTCAATTCTTTCTATGTTAATAAATACTTCAACTTTTATGATCTGTATAAATAAAACACCTTTTCCCGTATAAGTAGTTTCTCTAAATTTTTAATGCAAATACCACTGCAGCTAGCTCAAAAGCATGCGTCGGATAATTCTTTTCATGCGGCTTCAATTGTCTAGATGCATAAGCAACTACTTTTCTTTCTTGTATTAATACACAACTTAAACCACTATGTGAAGCATCACTGTAAATCTCATACTCCTTACCTCACTTAGGTTGAATCAATTTGGGAGCTTCTGTTAATGTTGTTTTTAATCTTTCAAAACCCTGTTGACATTTTTTTGACCATTCAAACTTAACCTCTTTATGCAACAATCTAGTCAATGGCAAAGTAATTGTAGAAAATCCCATAAAAAATCTTTTATAATAATTAGCAAATCCAAGAAAACTTCTGACTTTTGTTACATTCTTCGGAGGTTTCCACTTTAATATAGCTTCTATTTTCTTTGGATCTACTCGAATACCTTTCGCAGATACAATATGCCCTAGAAAAGTCACTTTTCTTAGCGAAAACTCACACTTACTCAACTTGGCATATAATTTTTTCTCCCGCAGTGTCTGTAAAATAATCTTCAAGTGTTTTTCATGTTCTTCTTCACCTTTAGAGTACACCAAAATGTCATTTATGAACACCACCACAAACTGATTAAAGTAAGGTTGGAAAATTCTGTTCATTAAATCCATGAAAGCAGCTGGAGCATTGGTCAACCCAAATGGCATAACTAAAAACTCATAGTGACTATATCTCGTTTCGAAAGCAGCCTTCGGCACATCTACTTGTTTTATCCGTAACTGATGATATCTCGATCTAAGGTTTATCTTTAAAAACACACCAGCACCCTTCAACTAATCAAACAAATCGTCTATTCTCAGTAATAAATACTTGTTCTTCACTGTTACTTTTTTCAATTTTCGGTAATCGATACAAAGCCGTAAAGACCTATCTTTCTTCTTTGCAAACAGTATTGGAGCACTCCACGATGACACACTGGAGCGTATAGAGCCTTTATCAAGTAACAACTATAGTTGAGTTTTTAATTCCTTTAACTCAGTAGGAGCCATTTGATAAGGAGCAATCGATACTGGTATTGTTCTTGAAACTACCTCAATAGCGAATTCTACTTCTCTCACAGGTGGTAAACCTGGTAATTCCTCTTGGAACATGTCAGGGTACTCCCTAACCACTAGTATTTCCTCAATCTTCAGACTAGATACACGAGAATCGAAAATGTAAGCGAGATAAGCAATGTGTCCCTTTCTCACCAACTTAAAAGCTTTTATTACAGATAAAATATTAAACAAGGCACTGTATTTCTCACCAGTCACTATCATTTCATTACCATCTGGAGTTCTTAAAGAAATTCTCTTCCTTTTACAGTCAACCATAACTCCATGTTCGGACAACCAATCCATACCCAATATCAAATCAAATTCTCGAAATTGAAGAGCCATAAGGTCTACTGGAAACTCACAATCTTGAATTTTTAAAGGACATCTCTTATAAATCTTTTTGACTCTCTTGTATTGTCGAAAAGGATTTGTAACTATGACTTCATGTTCAGTAAACTCTACAGGTAATTATTTCTTTCTTACTAATGTAGTACAAATGTAAGAATGTGTGGAACCCGGATCAATTAAAGCAATCACAAAAGTATCAAATAAAGAGAATTTACTAGTGATCACATTTGGAGTATCTCATTCTTCTTGAGTCCAAATGGCATATGTTCAAGGCATCTGACTCTCAGATCTACCAACTATCTCTCTTATTAACCTTTGCTCTTTATCAACACAACTAATCATTCCAGACCGTCTACTTCCTAATTGAGTTGGAATACTCTTTATTGGTTTTTCTACAGTATTCTCAAATATCTTCGGACAATCTTTGATTAGATGATCTTTTGATCCACATTTATAACAAGCTCTAGTAATCATTCGACATTCACCCCAATGGAATCTACCGCGGTGCTCACACTGTGTCATTGATTTTCTTCCTGAGCCCCCTATACTAGCCACTAATGTGGTTTGTTATGTTGGCCTAGTAGAACTTCTTTTTTTTGGTCCTCAACCGGTGCTGAGCATCTAGAACCTCTAAAATCTCTACTCTTTTTAAATGAAGATGGTGGCAAAGAACTCATTGTTGGCCTTTTCCCCATACTCTTCTCTTTTGAACGACTTAATCCTTCCTCAAGTCGTTGTGCTCTATCAACCAAAATAGGAAATTCTTGTAGATGCAAGGGTAAAAGAGGAACATAAAATTCTTCATTCAATCCCCATTCAAATCTTCTGCCCGTATCTGCTTCATCTGCTATTAATTCTGTAACAACCCGATTTAGACCCTAGTCGGAACGGTGGTTTCGGGACCACAAATCTGAGTAAAAAAATATTTTAAAATTATTTTCTGTGTTTATTATGAGTAAATTTATATCTATGAAATTTTCGTACTTTAATTTTATCGTTTGAGTGTCCGATTAAAGAAAAGGACTTAATCGCGTAAAATAAAAATTTGATGGTTATTTGTATAAAGGCTGAATTGCTATTGTCTTATTAAATTGAAGTACCTAAAATGTAATTAGACCATGGGATTATGGTGTGTACGCAATGACCTTAGAATATGTGTTTTGTTTATTTATTATTAAAGGGTAAAAATGTAAAATGGTTAATATATGTTATAATATAACATAAAACATAAGAAAAGAAAGTCATTATTTTGTGTTCATATTATGTTCTTGTCGAAACAAGAGCAAAGAAAAAGAAACCTAGGTTCGGCCAACTTCCAAGCTTGATTCAAGGTTCGTTTTTACTCGATTTTTGATAATTTTTACGTTTTTTAGATCGTTGCTTCGAGTACTACAAAACTTATGCTTGAATTTTTGATTTTGATGAATATTTTGTGTTGTGCCATTGTTGAGAGCTTGTGATTTTTGTTGTTTGATGATGAAATATGAAAGATATGTTTTAGATTAACATGTTTTGTATTGGAGTTTTTGATGATTTTGAGTAATTAGGACTAAATTGAAAAAATAATAATTTGAGGGACTAAAATATGAAAAAAATGAAATATATGGACTTGTATGGTAATGGGTAAGATTCGGCCAAACATGGGTATAGGGAAATTTTGCTTATTTTGTGTTTTGTGTAATAGAGACTAAATTGTAAAAAGTGAAAATGTCAGGGGTGTTACATTTTATTGGTATCAGAGCTATAATTTAGTCAGTTCTAGGACTACCATAGTGTATGTAGGTCTAGCTATACATACCGTATTTAACCTGCGATAGTGTGATATCTCTTGACTCTGACAAAAATTATTTTGTTGAGACAGATTAGTTTTTCAACCGAGCTAATTTTAATAGTACGAAATGTGTACTCAAAGGTTTGAATGGAAATGTGTAGATGATGAGTTGAAATTTATAAAGGTATGGATCAAAGAGTATGATATATTGATGTTGATAAATGTTATAATTATATGAGCATATAGATTATGATATTTGAGTTATGATTGTTATTTGAAATGTTTTGATTGTGAATTAGTGATTTGAGTTGGTATATGAATTAAGTGCTAAAAACAAAAGTGATTGAAAGCAAATGTTTATTAAATGTTTGGACAATGTGAAATTATTAATAAATTGACTATTTGTGGAAGTGTATGTTATATGTATTTATGTGTAAGTTAAATTTGAGGCTTTATTACTCTCATCCCCCATTATTAGTGAAATGTTACTGTGAAATCTGTAAGATTTGGGTTGTATAAGTTCAAGAGTGTAGAGTTACAGAAGTCCGTGTATGGAAGATTATTAATATGGTCAGAAAAAAGATTGAATCAGCAAATGAATGCAGTATTAAAGGAGATATTGGATAGTACTGAAAATTATACAGATTATATAAAATCACTGTTAGAGAAGAAGTTATCCCCGATTAAATGACCTATTCAGGTATGTTGTCTAAAGAAAGTATTAACTGGAAGCTTATCTGAATTAATTTCTGTCAATGAAGGGATAATGTTTGAATTGTATTGATGGCTGAGTGTAGTGGTTGTAGTCAAACAATTATTACAATTTCTTTTGGGCATTCTATGTGTACATTTATTCTTAGAAGTATCCATGACTATTTAATTTCAGAAGGAATTTTTATCGTATGAGAACATTAGCTGAACATGTTTATAGACGAAAGCATCGTTGATTTGTTTAGGGTTATGTTCAACATTGCTCTGTCTTTCTCTGTTATTTATTCCATTGTGTGGATATTAAAGTCGATGGTAAAATCTGTATAATGCTAATAATATGTTTCCACTAGATATTGTTATGTTGAAAATGCGTAAAGATTATATTGCTTCCGTTACTGTGGATTTCAGTATTAATGAGCAACATTATTCTTTCTGGATCTTTTCTGGGATGTCATTGGGATTGATATCATTCTATATGGGTTGTAATTCTTAGATATTCTGTGAAGCATCAGACTATTCAAATTCCACTATTCCGATTTTTTATGATTCTGTGTGATTATCTGTAAGAGATTTCTATTTGACGAAAATGGTTATATCTATTATAATCATAATTTCTATTTGAAATTTGAGAGTACAACAGTATCGTTATCAGAGTTATTAAAGTTCTACTTCTGCATTGGTTGTTGTTCAAATCATATTTGATTTTCTTCTGGGTTCAGATGCTCCATTAACAGCCGGGACATTATCTATTGTTTCGGATAAGACGAAAATCTTATTATAATGTTATGATTTTTATTTGATGATTGTGGCATCTGTATAATGATATGTCTGGATTATTCTTTCTAACGATAAGAAAGAATTTCTTCGAAAGGATTGATCCAGTGATTTAGTCTGATCTGAATTATTAGATTTAAAAGAAGATTAGGTCATATGTGTTTGAATCTATCTACCGGACAGGTAATAAACCTTAAACGTACATGTGTGATCTGTAGGGCAATATAGAAAAAGAAATTTGTATTCTTGAGGACTTGATACAGAATTTTGTCTATCAGAACAATTCTATCTGAGAAATGTTGTGGTAAATTAAAGCTAGTTCAATTGTTGAACCTTTCTTTTGCATGAAGACGTTATCCACTGAAATATTAGTTTTGATTTAGCTTAAATTTAAGAAGAGTTTATGAACCCCAGTCATGTGGCAATGAACGGGTTGAACTATGTTCTAAAAATAGAATATACAGAGATATCCTGTGATTCCTTATGGTTAGTGCAGTTAAAAGACTATGAGCTTGGGATTGAATACCATCCGGGAAAGGCTAATGTTGTTACTGATGTTCTAAACCAAAAATTATTGTTTGTTTTATGTGCAATGAATGCACTTATGGCTATGTTTGATGATGGTTCACTAATAGTTGAATTAAAAGCAAGACCGTTATTTGTTCAACAAATTTGTGATGCCCAAAAAGTTGATAACGATTTGTTAGCAAAACGAGCTCAATATGATTCGAATGTTGATTCAGAATTCAGAGTGGATGCTGAGGATTGTCTGAGATTTAGAAACTGAATATGTGAACCGAGAAAATTCAGAGTTGATTCAGATGATTTTGAATGAAGCTCACAACAGTCGGTTATCTGTTCACCCAAGTGGTACGAAGATGTACAATGATCTGAAACAGCTTTACTGGTGACATGGCATGAAACAAGACATTTCTGACTTTGTTTCAAAATGCTTAATCTATCAACAAGTAAAAGTCGAGCATCAGGTTCCTTCAGAGTTACTTCAGCCTATCGTGATACCTGAGTGGAAGTGGGACAGAGTCATGATGGATTTTGTATCTGATTTACCGCTGACACCGAGTAAGAAAAATGCAATCTAGTTGTTGTGGATAGATTGACTAAATTGGTTCACTTTATTCCGAAATGTACAGACTACTCGCTTGATAAGCTGGCTGAATTATATATTTCTCAGATTGTGAAATTGCATGGTGTGCCTATATCTATCGTTTCGAATAGAGATCCGAGATTTATATTGCGATTTTGAAAGAAACTACATGATACATTAGGTACGAAATTACATTTTCGCACTAATTTCCATCCGCAAACAAATGATTAGTTCGAAAGAATCATTCAGATACTTGAGGAAATGTTGAGATGTTGCATTCTCGAGTTCCAAGGTAAGTGGGAAGGATATTTATCTTTGATTGAATTTGCGTACAATAATAGTTTTCAATCGAGTATCAAAATGACATCTTATGAAGCTTTATACGATCGTAAATGTCGTACTTCATTGTATTGGACTTAGCTCAGTGAAAATAAGATACACGGGGTCAATTTGATCAGAGAGACTGAACAAAAAAGTAAAAGTGATCCGTGAAAGTCTGAAAACAGTGTTAGATCATCGAAAATTGTATACAGATTTGAAACGAAAAGATATAGAGTTTCAGATCGGAAACAAAGTATTTTTGAAAGTTTCATCGTGGAAGAAAATACTCAGATTCGATCGTAAAGGAAAATTGATCCCAAGATTTATTGGACCGTATGAGATTATAAAGCGTATCGGGCCGGTTGCTTATTGACGGTTGTTTTCACCTGAGTTAGAAAAGATCCACGATGTATTCTATGTTTCGATGCCTCGTAGACATCAATTGGATCCCTCACATGTGATTAGCCTGTCTGAGATTGAGACTAAGTTGGATATGACATAAAACGAAGAACCGATTCGCATTCTGGCTTGCGAGATTAAAGAATTACGAAATAAGAAAATTTCGTTAGTTATTAAGGTACTGTGGCCTAAACACGGAGTTGAAGAAGCAACGTGGGAATCAGAGGATGTAACGAAAGAGCGTTATCTGAACCTATTCACAGTTAAGATTTTCGAGGACAAAAATCCCTAAGGAGGGAGAGTTGTAACAGCCCGATTTAGACCCTAGTCGGAACGGTGGTTTTGAGACCACAAATCCGAGCCATAAAAAAATATTTTAAAATTATTTTCTATGTTTATTATGTGTGAATTTATATCTGTGAAATTTTCGCACTTTAATTTTATCGCTTGAGTGTCCAATTAAATAAAAGGACTTAATCGCGTAAAATGAAAATTTGATGGTTATTTGTATAAAGGTCGAATTGCTATTGTCTTATTAAATTGAAGTACCTAAAATGTAATTAGACCATGGGATTATGGTGTGTACAGCAATGACCTTAGAATATGTGTTTTGTTTATTTATTATTAAAGGGTAAAAATGTAAAATGATTAATATATGTTATAATATAACATAAAACATAAGAAAAGAAAGTCATTATTTTGTGTTCATAATATGTTCTTGCTGAAACAAGAGAAAAGAAAAAGAAACCTAGGTTCGGCCAACTTCCAAACTTGATTCAAGGTTCGTTTTTACTCGGTTTTTGATAATTTTTACGTTTTTAAGATCGTTGCTTCGAGTACTACAAAACTCATGCTTAAATTTTTGATTTTGATGAATATTTTGAGTTGTGCCATTGTTGAGAGATTGCGATTTTTGTTGTTTGATGATGAAATATGAAAGATATGTTTTAGATTAACATGTTTTGTATTGGAGTTTTTGATGGTTTTGAGTAACTAGGACTAAATTGCAAAAATAATAATTTGAGGGACTAAAATGTGAAAAAAATGAAATATGTGGACTTGTATGGTAATGGGTAAAATTTGGCCAAACATTAGTATAGGGAAATTTTGCATATTTTGTGTTTTGTGTAATAGGGACTAAATAGTAAAAAGTGAAAATGACAGGGGTGTTACAAATTCTTTAGCATATTTACTCAGCCAGGTAAATTTACGTTCATATTCAAAAACAGACATGTTCATTTGTTTCAGATCAAGGAATTCTATTTTCTTCTTGTCTAGGTAAAGTTGACTCACATACTTCTTTTTAAATTCTGACACAAAGAAATTCCAGTTAATTTTATCAATAGGATTGATATTTCTGATAGTAGTCCACCATTGGTAAGCTTCACCCTTCAATAACGATACTGCAAACTTCAACTTTTCATCCTCTAAACACTGTAACTATGCAAATATTCGTTGACTATTCTCTTACCATTCCACTGCTTCAACTGGGTCGTCTTCTTTCTTTCCCATAAACTTTTTTACTCTATATTTTCTAATATTCTCTAATGGATTTCGATGACTAGATATTGACGATTGTGGTTGTGGAGCAGGAGGAGGAGGAGGTGGAACTAGAGGAACATTAGTTGTTCTTACTAGTTGCAACAATTGGTTCTTAGTCTGCAAGAAAGCTGTTGTGACCGAAATTTCTTCTTCAGGTGGTACCTGGTCAGTTTCAGGTTGAGTTCTCTCTTCCAATTCAGGCTCCCTACCATCCCCTAAGTTGATTTACTTCAAGCTTGGGCTCTTCTTTGATTTCTTTCTCTATCAAGGCTTGGGGCCTTACTCTCTACTTCATCTCCCGACTCTTTACGAGGCCTATTTGACATCTTTGAATTCTACAATATACATAAATTACACAATTGAATAACTAAATCCCATCTTAGCGCAATGATATATCCTATATGGCATGTACGTTTAAACTCGTTTCCAACTCAGATATTAGAAAACCTAAGCTCTGATACTAATAAATATAAAACCCCTATATCCAATCCGACTATATGGACCCAATATAAGACTATTACATTTGGTGCCAAAGTGGTTTTGGCTAGACCCTGCGTACTTCAATCATTCATACATAGTGTATTAACTTATTTAACCAAAAAATTATTAATATAAACATTCAGGGTTATTAATAGATATTCATTTGCGTTTGGAAATGATTTAAAAATTATTTTTACTTAAAATAGGGGCAAAATATCGATACTTAAACAAAATGTGTCGATATTTTATGAAAGACATCTATACCATTACTCAAAATCGAAACCAAAATAGCATTCTAGAACTCCAAAAATTCAAGTTTTGATGAAGGTATTGATACCTAGGCTTTAATATTGATACCCACCTCAGAAACGATACCAAAATTGTTCTCTGTTTATCAAAAAAATTGATTTTTGGGTCAACGTATAAATACCTTAACCTCATATATGGATACCTTAGGTTATGATAACATAAAAAACAGTTGGAAAATTTGCTAAAAAGCCTCTTGCACTAATTCAAGGCATTCAAACACTTTCAAACCAATTCAATTACCATCAAACTCATTAAAATTCACCACAAAATCCATATAACAACTTCATATATGCAAGCATATGTTAAGCTATTATAAATTCCTTTCAAAAGCTAACAAAATATGCCATTAGATTACCAAAATAACAAGGTTTCCAAAGTTTGCATTTTAGTCCATCTATCATTCACTTATACTGAGAACCTATGTACGAGCCATAATAACCCCAAAATTCATACATACAACCTTGCCTCTTGGAATGGTGATGAGATGGGATGCACTCGACCTCGATATTAGCCTAACGGGATCTACTGTACCTACACGTTAGAGAATTAACGCGGTAAGTTTGTGAAGACTTAGTAAGTACTTCAAGATTTTTAAAATCTACTATTAATAATAATATAAAATAAAATTTTGTTCATTTTATAGACGTATATTTCTCATCAAATTAGTCCTTAAATTTTAAATCCATGAAAGCAGTTAGAGCATTGGTCAACCCAAATGGCATAACTAAAAACTTATAGCGACCATATCTCGTTCTAAAAGTAGTCTTCAGCACATTTATTTCTTTCACCTGTAACTGATGATATCCCGATCTGAGGTTAATCTTTGAAAACACTCCAACACCCTTCAACTGATCAAACAAATTGTCTATTCTTGGTAATATATACTTTTTCTTCACTGTTACAAATAGTCTATTCTCGGTAATTGATCAAACAAATCGTCTATTCTCGGTAACAAATCGTCTATTCATGGTTATAGTCAATTACACAGTCTGAGTACACGGGCGTGTGGGGTAGCTACATGTTCGTGTGACCATTGTTTTCACTTTTTTTTCACATTTTTCTGTTTTATTCAGATTGATCCCTATTTGTTTTTGAATTGTTTCTAAGGTCCCATAGACTTGATTTAAGGCCATTTTTTTATGAATGCTATGATTTTTGATTGGACATTGATTTATGATATTTAAATTGACATTTGAATTGTGTTTAAATATTATTTAATATCTTAATCGTCGTAATAACTCGTGACCTTATTCCGATGGCGGAGACAAGTTAGGGGTGTTACAATGGGGCTTCAATACCTTTGCTCCAAAACTTAGTTTTGAAACTTCTTGGAAAATCTTCTTCATCATCTTGTTGTGAGAGGAATTGGAGTACATATTTGTTTATCCATTACATGAGGGAAACAAGATTAATCCTCAACGTGCCGTAGATTTAGTATTTGTACATACTAATATTTGATTTCTTTTAAGAAATACTCTTCCATTGTAAAAGAGAGAGCATGATTCATTTGACTCATTTGAAGGAGTTGGAGTTCTTGAAGTTGCTAGCTTATCTCTTGATGAACCGAATATAGAGATGGTAATTTTTGCCAATAAAAAAAAAGATATGGAAAATGCTAATGCTATGAATTGAACTAGAAAATTGCTCTCTTTTTACTTCTTTTTGTACAAGCCTTATTAGGGATATAAGTTGAACTTCAAATTTAGATTTGATATGACATGTTTTGCATAATGAACTTGGAAAATGTATTACTATGTTTTGTCATATTTTATGTAATGACAAGTGAGCTTAATGGAAAAGAATTGATTATATATTAATGGAAAATATCAATATTTTCATTTACATTAAGTATTTTAACATAAAAAATATATAAAAATATTAAAAAAAATTATTATCGTATCTTACCATATCTGTGTCCTTATTTTTAAAAAAATATTGTGTCACCATGTCCGTATCTTGTTGTACCCATATTGTGTGTCTATGTCCATGTTTCATAGGTTGGAAGTGCCTATAATACTATTTAAAAAAAAAAAACCTCTTTCCCACCTTGTGATAACAGCCGAGCACCCCAAGAATTAACTTTCACCCTCATCCGATCATGAATATGCTAAAAAACTTCTTTTTTCCTCCTTCCTACCATGGTTGGGAGACCTAAGTAATGTTACATACAAAATTCTCTTTTAACACCCAACTAATTTGTAACCCGATTACAAGTGTCTTAAGAAACATTGGAACTGAAAAAAATCAAGGACTTTTCCAAGTTATTCTATTAACTAGATGCACTCTCATATCCCCTCAAAATGTCTTGAATAACCTGACGCATATCTTCAGTGGCTTCGCTAAATACAATGTTATCATCTGTGAAAAAAAGTGTCATAGCAGGACTCACTCGATAGATCTTTGCGCCTTATAATTTGCCTTCGCTATTTGTTGAGTGTAATAATGTTGAAAACCCTTCTGTGCATATTAAGAAATTATAAGGGCTTAAAGGATCCCTTTTGCCGAAGCCCTCTATGTGGATAAAAAGGAGAGCTAGACTAGCCATTAAGAATCATAAAATAAGACATAGAAGAAATATAATGCATAATTAAAGTAATCCATCTATCATCAAATCCCATTCTCTTCATCATACCTTTAAGAAAACCCCATTCAACTTTATCATAGTCTTTGCTCATGTTAAGTTTAAGAGCAAAAGAGCCTTTTTTCCTTTTTTGCGTCATCTTCAAAGTGTGCAACACCTCATAAGCCACAAAAATATTGTTAGAGATAAGACACTCTGGCATAAAAGCTCCTTATGCCTCATCAATACACTAATTAAGAATTATCTTAAGTCTATTTGCTATAACTGTAGAAATAATCTTATATAAAACATAGTATAAACTAATAGGGCGAAATAGAAACATCATATCAGCTTTAGAAACTTTCAAAATAAGAGCAATTTTAGTAAAATTTACCTTCCACATAGATATTTCACAATTTAGGGTTTTAAGACAAAACTAAGTCACAACGGTTCTTTTGGTAAAATATTGCATGAAAACCATCATACCTAGGACCCTTTGTTGACCCCATTTATTTCACCGCAATCTTAATCTCATCATCCTTAAAATCACCCAAAAGAAAACCATTCATAGACGACATTATACTCGTGGCCACTCTCTCATAGATACTGTTAGCATCCATACACCCTGAACTTGTAAAAAGATCCTCAAAGTAGCAAATTGTTATGCTCATCATTTCCGTTTCTTCTGTAACTAGTGTACCATTCTCATTTTTCAGCCTATTAATTTTGTTTGTCCGACACCCATGGGAGGCCAAACTGTGAAAAATTGGTATTTTAATCTCCATATCTTAGCCAATCAGATTGGGCATGTTATTCCCAGTACATTTCCTCCTCGTCAATCTCCAAATTAAGATCCAATTTAGCTTTGATAATCTCCTCAAGGTTATCATCACTCGACATAGCATTATACCGTTTATTAAGGCGACGCTTCATCCCATTAATACGTCGTCCTTTCTCTTTACTATTCTTAGAGGCCTATGCATTTAAACTTGCCCCAACAGTCAAAAGCCGATTTGGGATTTGCAAATGTGTGTTAGAATTCCAAAGAGCTTTTATTTCATTTTTGCAAGAGTGATCCAACAACCAAGCCATCTCAAATTTAAAAGCAAAAGTATTACCCAAATTCACCAAAGCTTTAGTTTCAAGTAAAATAAGGCAACGGTCCAAGCAAGAATGATCCAAGTGCTTTAATCTATAGCCCGAGAAAGGATTACACTAATTTGAATTTGCAACTCCTCTATCCAGTCTCTCTCCAATATTATTGGAAGCAAAATTCCTCCTTCACATGTATACCAACGCCCTTGATAACCTAAATAAATCAAGTTACAACTATCCAACGTAGCTCTGAATTCCTCTATTTGTCTCTTGTCCCCAACTTGTCCCCCTTGTTTTTCTTGGATTGAAAGAATTTCGTTTAAATCTCCCATAACCACCCAAATATTGTTGTAATTTTAGTCGAGTTGTTTAAGCAAGGTCCAAAAACTCGCTCTTCTACTACTATTTGGAGCTCCATAAAAGCAAGTTAACTGTCATTCAGTACTGTTTTCATCACTAATAATCGAAACATCAATATAGCAATCATTAAAGCTACGGAGATTGACAATATAGCCCGATTTCCATCCCAAAGAAAGGCCACCCTGAGAACCATTAGCTGAAACATTAATGCCATTATGAAAACCATAATTACATTTGACTTTTTCCATTCTACAAGCATCCAATTTAGATTGAATAAGGAAAATAATATAAGGATGATATTCTTTCAGTAAATGCTGAATTTTACGAACTGACCACGGACTCCCTAGTTCGTGGACGTTCCAACTTAGAATTTTCATAATGTTTGGCTGACTTGCTCAACAAGTTCAACCATTTGAACATTTTGTCAAGCATCATTCCACTTCTCCTGAGTCTTATTCGAATTCATGGCAAAAGAAACTGGTGAGACATTGTTCGATCTAGGCCTTTTTTTTCATTAGTAACCGATATGGGCTTGTCTTCATTCAAACTTTCTTCATCCATTTTTCCAACCCATCACTCTTGACCGTATGAGGTAAGTTTACCTTACCAGCCAAATTGTTTCCCAAATTTATGCTAGCATCACACATAAAATTAGGAAAAATTATATTTCTATTGATCATCCCCTTATCTCCTTCTGATTCTCCCACATTAACTCTTTAAATTGAGCCCAATTCCCTTAACTAAAATACTACCACCGACCACCGCCCTCCATGGTGGTTCTTTCAGCGAAATATCCCATCTTTGAGGCAATTCCTTGCTCTTTTGCACCATTCTAATGGGGTAGAAACTTTTACCATGACCTAGCCTTCCACATAAGAAACAAAAATTCAACAATTTTTCATACTTGAAGACTGTATAAATTTCTTTTGTTTTATCAATAATGAGTATTTTCTTCCTCTTCAAAGGTTGCCAGATACTGATTTGTACTCAGATTCTCATAAGATTCCTCAATCTTGCTACTATGACTTTCGCATCATAATTAAGAGAAAGCTCCAATAAAATATCCGAACTGTTTAGCCATTGCCTCCGGGTACATTCGTGACGGAAGATTATGGATTTGAACCCAAAAAACAACATATGATAGTGACACCTCTAATGGATCATCTCATTCCTTTAAAGTTTGAATAACTAAGAGTGATTATTAAACGTCCATGGCGACCCATTCGCCACCCTATCCAGATCCACTTCGTAATAAAAACGTAAAAGAAATCTTTTCTCCCCTATATCAATGATTGTAACCCCACCAAAGGGATGCCATAGATTGGCCATCACCGTTTGCATCGATAGGAAATTCACCGTAGTGGCCATGAAAAAACATCCGTTTAAATACAGATTAGAGATTTGTTCAGACGGATCCTCCTCTTGATTGACATCCCATGCCTCGACTTCACCACTTCCTTCGCCATTTTCTAGTCTTAACTCTGCCAAAGCGTCTTCCATACTCTAAACAAACTCTCAAATCAACATAAACAAAAAATGAGAATACTTTTCTTATATTAGTATAAGATTTTAAACAAATTTAAAAGAAGTTATTTAGCATATACTATTTTAAAATAATTTTTAAAAATAAATTACTTAATTAATGTTTTAATAAAATTCAATTTCCGTGTGAATTTTGAAATATTTGATCATCGCATTACAAAGTTCACCTGCTGATAAATTCCTTTATCGTCGCTTTGACTTTGACCTTTCTCTGAAGCTTAAGACATAAATGATGGGAGTAATTAATTCTAATAAATGCTGGAGAAAAGTCATTAGGAGACGTATTTATGGACTTTAAACCGTCTTTCCAATACACACTATTAAAGGAGTTATTTGTGATTTGGATGCCTGTGTTTTGTTCTCAACTTGGATGACTTCGGCTTTGGCTACGCTGGACTTCTCTTTTACCCATTTACTCATTCTTTTGGGTGTAAAAAGAAATGCATATTTTAATATAAAACAATGCTAATATGTTTTATTTTTTGAAACAAAACTTATAATAATTTATTATAGAAAATAAATTTGGTTTTATAATAATTTAATAAATATATAAATTTTATATGTATTAATAATAAATAAGTAGATATACAAATATAATTAATAAAATTATTATTATTTATTAATAAACTTATTATTTTAACATAAATAAAAATTTAATACATTTTTACTATTTAATATGAAATATAATTATTTATTTTACATATATAATTTGATTTAATGTTCTTAATAGTCGTTCTCTAACTTCATTTCCACACTACAATTAAGTTCGAATTCAAACACGCATCTTATCGCTGATTTTAATCTCACCGTTACAATAACTGATTTTACTACCACCATTATTTTTAACTTCACCCGAAATAATTTTACCACCCATCCAAAAGAAGTCTAAAAAACTACCCATGCAGAGCTCCATTTCCCTAATCCAAAAATGTATTTTTTCAATCCAATACTTATTAAAAATTATTACTTGAATAAAATCCAAAAATATAAAAACAATATAAAATTTATGATTTTACTTGATAAAAGATGGAAGGTGGTGAGAGAAGAATTAAAATAGGAAATTGATGGGAAGGGGAAGACTTGGTTAAGGCTCTGATCTTTCACATTAGAAATTAAGTGGTATTTTTTTATAAAAATTAAAAATGTAATTAATATCTTATATTTTTATAATTTTTTAAAAAATAAATAAAATTTTTATTATTTTTAAAAGTTAAAATATAATTTTATCATATTTTAATTTAAAATTTGATAAATTTTAAAAAGTGAAAAGTTAAATTTTCAATTTTAAAGGGTTGAGAACCCTGGCGGCCCCCCACCTCGCTCATAATGGCCATAATCTTCATTTCTTCTTGGTCCCTTAATAACTTTTAAAGTTTTCATTCATTTTTTTTTTAAGTTCCTTTTGATTTAAGTACTTGATTTGAATTTAAAAAAGAATGAAAATTTTAATCAATAAATAAAAATTCAATTACAAATTTACTGGTATCTCAATTTTTATGTGTTTAACAGCAATATCTAAATATTTAAAAGAACCCAGCTTCTTAATCTTTGATTATTGGAAATTGAATTAGCTCACTCCAATTCTTTCCTCAATTTCTTGAAAAAAAAAATTTAGTTTAGAATATCAAAACTATTAGAGTTTGTGTAATCGAATCTCGTCACTTATTAATAAAATAAATATAATGACAAAATAAGAGTATTTGTGCCCCTGCGGTACAGATCATATCGTATAAGTAAAATTCATATAGAACTACACTTCTTCTATTTGACATTGATTAGAATAGAGTTTTTCAACCTTTAAATAGATGCCGTCGAAACTCCTTTTATATTATTCGTTTTTCTACATTAGTGATTTTATTCTATTTTGCTCGTGGTTTTTTCCTAAAAGGGTTTCCACGTAAAATCTGTATGTTCTTATTTTCTTATTTTGTGATCATTCTATTGCCATTATCAACGTCTATTATAACAAAAATAATGAAAAAAAAAAGTTACCAGTCTAAGTGATTTCTTTTAGATCTTAAACAACATTGAAACATATGTTTCTAGACCTTGATACTTGCAATAATGGAAATTTTGAATAATGAAAAAAAAAACAAAAACAAAATGAGTATTTGATTAATAGGTTATGTATTATATCACATTCTTTAATTATGTGGTCAGGAATTTGATGTTCACTTGTGGAAATGAAATATATTTAATAATTAACTATTTACCTCTTTAAAAAATATTTGCGTCAAAAAAATTAATCATTATTATTGGAGATGAATACCATAATTTATAAAAAATATTTTTTGAATTTAATAGGTTTTGGGTTAAAACATAAACGGGTTATAGTGGGGATTTTTTAATTAGGTGTGGAATTTAAATTACATGGAATAACATCAATTCCGTACCTAGATTTCTTATTATTGATAGATTTTTTTTCCACAAAATATTAACACTATTATTAGTTATTTTTAATTATTATTTTTACAAAAATTAAATTGAGAGTGATTGAAAAGATTTTTTTTATCAAAAATATGTTCATTAATGTGTATAAATTATAAAATAATAAATCGAATATAATTTTTTTCTAAAATGTTGTACCAAATAATTATATTTCAGGATTTTATTTTTGAAGATCGGAATATCCGTATCATTTCAATTAATAGGTAGCCCACCTTGCAAATTGCAAGAGAAACAACAATTAGTTGGGTGTAAACTCTAACTATAGCATATAACTATAACCATCTATTGCATGAACAGTAGTCAATAAATAACATCCCTTTCCTTCCTACATAAGACGTTGTTTACTTCTTCAACAAAAAAACATACTTTTTTCCCAAACAGAGAATTGGTCAAGCAACAAAAGCAACTCTGATTCATTTCTTTTCATATTGTTGGCAAACATGCCTCTTTTAAGGTCTTAAATTGGGTAGTCAATATATTGTTATAAATATATATATATATATATATTTATCTTTTACGTATTGTTATAAGTACTTTTCTCAAATAAGCTTTGCCACCACAACCTTGACTTTGTTAAGAGTAACACTTTACTAAAGCCAAGTTTCATGAATATACATATTCATGACATATGAAACTCCTTCGACTTACCTTGCTATGAATAGATGTTGAATCCTTTTTGCATGACTCATACGTGGGACCTCACCTAGTTCATTTTTGTCCCATTATCACCCACCTAGAAGGCAATATGCCTCTTAAGTGGTCGATTATGATGAGGCATGCACCATACACGTGTCAAGATCCTTGATTAAGAAAAAGCCACCCTCATCTATAAACACATGTGTCAAGGTTCTTCTTCTTCTACCTCTCCAGTTTCACTAGAAATATATTTGACCTCCTCCTTATGGCTCTTCGTAAGTCACTATCTAAATTGTCGCCCAACCTCTCTACTTCTTTTTTTCTCTCAACATGTGTAGATCATAAATGTGTAGACAATATACTAAAATTATGTGGAAAAACCTTATAGTTGTCCTAAAAAGTTGCATTTGAATATTGATTGAAAACTTTAAATTTTGTTTAAAAGTGTTTTCATGAAATCTACATGATTTTCATTTCAAACACTTAGATAAGCTTCTTTGAATTGATAAGTAATGATGCTGACAGCAATAATTGAATAAATAGCTATATAATTCTTAGACATTTTAAAATTAGAATGAAATTGCATACAATTAATTTACATTGATATCAATATCTGCGAAGATATTCAAATTTTTTACTAAGCCTCTTCAAGCTTCCGTCCATAAAAGCCCACCGATGTTTTACCACTTGAAAGAAAACTGTGTATATTATATATAAACTTTGGTTAAATTTTACTATTAGTCCTTATATTATATATAAATTATGAATTTAGTTTTATTGCTTTTGGTCTATTTTAGTTCCTATACCTTTCAAAATTTAAAATTTCAGTCATAACCCAAACGATAGCAGTTAAATCCATTGCGTTAAGTTATGCTATTAGCCTTGTACCATGTGTAAAGTTGTAAATTTAATTTATATTCTCTAATTTGATTATTCTTAATTTTTATACTTTCCCAAATTTGAAATTCCAGTCTTGATATAAACAATAGCGATTAAACTCTTTAATTAGCTTTTCTGTGAGTAATAAGTGGAAATAATAAGTTAATATAAAATTATATTACACATTTTATGACGTTTGCTCCTTAAGATTTTGAAAATAACATAATTTAATGAATTTAATAGCTATTGATTGAAATCTCAAAATTCAAAAAATATAAAAATTAAAAATAAATAAATTAAAATATAAATACTAACAGCCTGTTTGGTTGAATGGAATGAACCATTCATTCATGCCTGATTCAATGGGCCCACTACAATACAATGTTTGGTTCATTGTAATCTCTTATTACAGCTAGGCCTGTTTGGCTTTCTATTCCTCAAAAACACCGAATGTCATTCCTTGCTCCCACCGTTGAATTGCAATTACACGCACGGAGGAATAAAGAAAAAAACCATAACCTACCATTACTGCCCTTTACTATTCTCCCTCACCAAGCACTTCAAGCCACCACTCCCCCAGTCCTGTTTCCTCATTCTCGTTCAATTTTAGGTATTTTCTTTCCTTTTTTCCCCCTTTTTATATCTTCCATTTTTCTTCTTTATTTTTTCCTATTAGATCTTTGATCTTTGCCATTTTCTTTCAAAATGAAAATCTGGGTATCTTTCATTTTGTGATTTAGCATTTGATTTTCACTTTCTTTTACTTTTGGGTATTGTTTTTAACCATTTTTATTGCATTTGAATTTGTTTTGAGGAAAAAAATTGTAGTTTTTGAGTTACTGTTTAAGCTTGAAAATATCTACTTGTTTATATAGATCTTTTCTTCTTTTTTTGGTACTTTAGTTTTAGTAAAACAAAAATAGGAATTTACTAGTTTCTATTTGGTTTTTTGGGGACAATTTTTTTAATTATTTGATTATTTCCACCATTTCGAGCCCTAAGTATCGTCAGTTTTTTTAATGTTAATTGTATATTAGGATCCATATATGTTCAACTTCTAGAGCATGCTAACAGGGGTTGTTGCTAATTTTGCTTTGAATTACTTGACTTAAATCCATTATTTTGCTTTATCAATTGAGTTAAAACTCTTGCCTATGAATTGGGGATTCAAAAGGGTTCTAGGAAAGTTCTTGGGTTGCTTAGAGAGGGACAATGAAAAAAAAAGAAGAAGAAGAAGGGAGAAAGAGGAAAAGACTAAGGAAAATTTCTTATTTTTGCTTATTTTCTTTGCTGTTCAAATTGAGAGGGAAGAAAGGAGCTGTTGCATGTTAAATTTTGAGCTCATTTAGGAGCTGGTTTCTTAAGAGATTCGGTAAACATCTTGAATCTTTCCTTAATCCTAGATGCCTTGTGGAAATGAAAAGTTTGGAGAAGGGAAAAGTCCCATTTTGAACCATGTATTAAGATGTTTATATGTGTAAAATAACCATGTAATACTTTTAAGTTGAAACCATTATGTGTTAAACGTGTTTTCTCTTGAAATAATGAAATGGTTTGTGTGCTTTAGCTAAGTGAGTGGTTGAAGGTGGCAGTAAGAAGGGAAAGATATTGCTTAAGGGTAGGCTCAATCGTTGTTTTGTAAGTTTTTAGAGGATGTATGTCTAAACATTCATGCTTATTTAATGGTTAGTGTTGCAGGTATTACACGGCATTTAAGAGTAATTTAAACCAAGTTTTGGTAGTTAAAGAATAGTGAAATGGTTGTTGCTTGTACTGCCGATTGAAGATGAAAAATTGTGATTTAATTACCTTATGTTACTGTTGCATGTTGTTACTTAAATTGAAGAGAAAAATTATTTTTGTTTAATTCTATGCCATTGTTGTGATTACTATTCGAATGATAGGGAAATTTACTAATTTAATGTCATATTTGAACTGCTGTAGGAACTGATTTGAGAAGTTGTAGTAAGCTTTTTAAATTCCTTTTAAGCTTGCTAAGTGACTAAATTGACATGCATGGTTCGAGAACTTTGGTATTGTTAAAAATTTGGTCATAAACTTAATTGTTATATGTTGTTTAAGTGAGGTGAGTTCTTTAAGGGAAATTTGTTTAAGTTGTCGTATTGAATTAATGGTTATACTTGTAAGTTTTTTTTTTTATAGAATTTTTGTGGTTGGAAATTGTTAATTAACAGTGAGTTACGACTAGTAAGGTCCTTAAACCTTTAGCTTTCGATTTTGTGCAAAATTTTATTAATTAACAGTATAGAAATTGTATGAAGTGACAAGCAAGCCTTAACTTAATAATTTGTTTATGTTCTTAAAGTTGGACATGCTATTATCATTCGGTTAAGTTTAATTATTCTAATCATTTGAAGTTTTAATGTTGTCCAATGCTGGACATTTCCATGTCATTTAGTTGGACTTAATTGTTTGTATTATTGGTAGTTTAATGTTGTCCAAAGCTGAACATTTTTAGGATTATCCGATTGAATTTAAATATTCAAATCATTTGAGGTTTTAATGTTGTCTAATGCTAGACATTTCCATATTATTCGATTGAGTTAAATACTTTAATCATTTTTCTCTATTGTGTTATTGTCCGATTTTTTTATATATTACGTTGGTGATGTTGCATGTTCAATTTTATGATTTTTGGGACATGAAGGATGTTGTTCGACTTTGAACAAAATTTTTGAGTACTTTTTCAGATTGAATATCGTGATTTTACCTTGATTATGATGTTGAATTCTTTTCCATGCCTACTGCCATCCTGTTGTTTACCCCAAGAATTGTTGTTTCAAGCATACCAAGATTTTCGCAACAAAAATACCATCACCTCACTAGCCATTATTAATAGCAACCAACTATGTATGCAAAATATATGCTATAGGCCATCATATCATAGACGTAGAGGTGTTTTAATGTTAGTTCCTTTAATCCTCAAACACTCTCACTTCTAGGGCATTGAGTTGAAGTTCAGAGAAGATGATAAGTTGGTTGGTTACAACAGCCACTTGAGAGTGCATACATTGCTTCATGGAAGCTAGTGTATAGAATTTGATTGGCTACCCAAGTCTTAATTAAAAGGGAAATCTTTTTCTTCTAGCTTGGACTACCTATATCCATTACTACACTATATTTTCTTCATGTTTTAAACTTTTGCAATGTAATTTCTACCCTAGTTTCCTACTTTTCATTGAGTACATCAATCAAGTTTCATTTGTCCTGAAAGAAGACTAGTTTTAAGTTTCTATTTTACTTTTTCTCTTTTTAAGTTATGATGTTCATTCTAGTGATAGCAACGTCCAAATTAAAATGTTTTCGATTCTATTTTTTTTTGAAAAAATAATTATATTTAGATATGATAAACTGTCATTTATACATATTTTTACCCCATGCTTAGCGCATTTTATGGATGATTTTTCCATAGAATTGGTGAATTCAATGCTCCTAATGCCTTAATTTCATGTTTTATACTTAGGTGAGCATAGGAGAGCTAAAGGAACGAGAAACGGGCCAAAAACAGAGAAAATGGGCCAACATACGAGATCAACACGGCCTGGACTTCCTCACACGGGCAGACCGCACGACCGTGTTAATTTGGCAGAATCAAAGCATGACTCACACGGGTAGACCACACAGCCGTGCCATTCTGAAATGCTCGAACACGGCCTAAAGTAATCCCACACGGCCGTGCCATTCTAACAGGTTTGACCACGGCCTGAATTAAATTGTACACGGGCGTGTCCCTGCCGAACCCAAGCTGAGTCCAGTTCAGAAAAAGCTAATTTCGAGGGCTTTTAGGCATTCTAAAGCCTATAAATACATCTTAAAGGAGGAGAAGAGAGGACACACAGAGGAAGGAGCAAGGAATTGCTCAAGGAAAGTCGATTGATCCATCTCAGAAGCCTGATTCATCCTCAAGACTGAAGATCTCCCCTCAATTTCCCTTCAGGAGTTTTGGGTTTTCTTTATGTTTTGTATTCATTATTCTTCTGAGATGTTTCCCTCTTTAGTTATGAACTAAATCCCCAAAATACCTAAGGGGGATGAAACCTAAGACGAATCTTGTTATTATTTTCTGAATTGTATGATAAATATTTGACTTGTTCTTAATTCTTGTTTTGATATTCCAGGATATTAATTCAAGTTATGCTCTTATTCAAAGGAGGAATAGACCCTGTCTAAGAGTACAATTGTCATAATTAAGCGGAGTTGATTGCGTGCCTAGAGATAGGGTGACAAGATTTTTTCGGATTAGGGTGAAACCTAAGAAGGGGATCCATAGATCAAGTTAATGCAACCCTAGAAAGTTAATTAGAAAGAGATTTCAATTATTCAACCTAAGGTTAGACGTTGTTAGTCTCGAGAGAGATAATAATATAACTTAGGGATTTCTACGGATCAAGTCAAATGAATAAATCGTCCGATTCGGAGCCAGAATAACAAGTAAAGTCTAGGTGGATTCTTCCTTGGGTATTGTCTTAATTCAATCGTTTTCCAAAAGTAATTCCCCAATTCTATTTTCTGTGAATTCTTAGTTTAGTTAATTAGTTAGTTAAAACAAATCCCATTATTCTTAGGCTAGATAATAGAAAGACAGTCATTACTAGTACTTTTAGTTCCTTTGGGTTCGACAATCTGGTCTTGCTAAAACTATACTACTATTCGATAGGTACACTTACCTACATCGTGATAATAGTTAGTTTCAAGAACGATTAGTTATAAATATTTAAAACTTGTCACAAAATAACACGATCAAGTTTTTGGCGCCATTGCCGGGGAACTAAGATATTAGGAACACTCAATTTTTATTAATTTAGCCATTTATTTTCATTGCAAGTTAATTTTATTTTATTATTATTTATTAATTCACTTTTTATTTCTCTTGGCAAGTTTTTATAGTTTATGACTAGAAGAAACCCGTCAGGGCCACTACTTTTTGACGAAGAAATCGATCTCACAGTTCGTAGAAACCGAAGAGAAATAAGGCGAAGCCTAAGATACATAAAAGAAGAGTAAGAAGACAATATACAAGCCACAACCGAGGAGATGGCTAAAAATCAAGAAAACCTAATACCTTCTGCGATTGCTGTTAATCCAGTAAATTAGAATCCTGCTCCACGCACTATGTATGATTATGCTAAACCTTCTTTAACAGGAACTGAATCGAGTATAGTTAGACCTGCTATTGCTGCGAATAATTTTGAACTAAAACCTAGCACTATTCAGATGATACAGCAATTTGTTCAGTTTGATGGTTTGCAGGATAAGGATCCAAACACCCACTTGGAAAATTTCCTGGAATTCTGCGATACATTTAAAATTAATGGAGTTCCTGATGATGCCATACGTCTTCAGTTGTTTCCCTTTTCATTGAGGAACAAAGTTAAACAGTGGTTGAGGTTGTTACCACGAGGGTCAATTACTACTTGGGAACAAATGACCGAAAAGTTCTTATTAAAATATTTTTCGCCGGCTAAAACGACTAAGTTACGTAATGATATCTCTTCTTTTGTGCAGATGGATTTAGAGACACTCTACGATGTATAGGAGAGATACAATGATCTTTTGCGAAGATGCCCTCACCATGGGTTACCACTCTGGCTACAGGTTTAAACCTTTCATAATGGCCTAAATCCTTCGACTCGACATATGGTTGACGCAGCTGCTGGCAGAACCATTAACAACAAAACAGCTGAAGCTATCTATGAATTTATAGAGGAGATGTCACTGAATAACTATCAGTGGCAAGTCATGAGGACAAAACCAACGAAAACAGCCAGTGTTTATAACATAGACTCGGTCACCATGCTCTCTAATCGGGTAGAACTCTTGAATAAGAAAATTGATGGTTTTCTTAGTTCTTCACAGGTTCAACCAGTAATGTAGTGCGAAGAAAATGGAGGTGGATCAAGCAGTTCAGAATACCCGCAATATGGTCACAACATGGACAACGAGCAGTTAAATTACATAGGTAACAATCCTCGATCTCAAAACAATCCTTATAGTAACACTTACAATGCAGGTTGGAGGAACCACCTAAATTTCTCATGGGGAGGCCAAGGCAATCAGAGACCTCCTACAGGCTTTCAACAACCACCCTACCAACAAGAGAAGAAGCCAAACCTTGAAGAGATGCTCACAAAGTTTATATCGGTGTCAGAAACTCGTTTTTAGAATACCAAGACAATGCTTAAGAATCAACAAGCATCGATCCAAGGGCTCGAAACTCAGATTGGACAGCTTGCCAAGTTGATTTCTGAACGATCATAAGGTAACTTGCCAAGCAACAACCCAAAAGAGCACGTGAAAGCAGTTACACTGAGGAGTGGGAGAGTGTTTGCTGAATCTGAAAAGAAGTCACCACAAGAAGTTGACAGAAAGGAGGTCGAACCCAAAAAAAATGACAACCTAATGCCAAAAGAACATAAACCACCAATTCCATACCCAACAAAGTTGAAAAAAGACTGCATGGATGCACAATTTGGTAAATTTCTTGAACTTTTTAAACAATTGCATATTAACTTACCTTTTGTTGAAGCTATCTCGCAGATGCCTACATATGCAAAATTTTTAAAGGAACTCCTAACAAACAAAAGGAAATTTGAAGACTTATTTACAGTGGAGCTTAATTAGGAATGCTCAGCCATACTCCAAAATAAATTACCAACCAAACTGAAAGATCTAGGAAGTTTTACTATTCCCTGCTTAATCAGTAGTTTAAATGTTGATAAAGCACTAGCTGATTTAGGCGCCCGCATTAATTTGATGCCATACAAAATGTTTAAACAACTTGGTCTTGGGGAACCTAAACCCACTGGGATGAGTATTCAATTAGTTGATAGATCTGTTAAATATCCTAGGGCAATTATAGAGGACGTACTTGTAAAAGTAGATAAATTTATATTCCCTATTGATTTAGTTGTGCTTGACATGGATGAAGATGTTGAGGTGTCTTTAATTTTAGGTTGGTCATTTTTAGCCACTGCTAGAGTGGTAATTGATGTGGGTGATGATAAATTGGTACTTAGAGTAGGTGACAAAGAGATTATTTTTAAAATTTATGATGCCATGCGATTTTCTAAAGAACAGGATGACTCATGTTATTTTATCAACTCTATTGATCATGCTACTAAAGATTCTTTTTAGGAAATCATACACAAGGACACGATGGAACTGTGTCTCGCCAAAGGAAAGGGGATAGATGATGATTCTAAATTAGGAATCGAACTAAACTCTAATGAAATCTCCCCAAAACTAGCAGAATATGAAGGAATTAAGGTAAAAGATGAACTTAAGCAAAAACCCTCTATTGATGAATCCCCCAAACTGGAACTTAAACAATTGCCGAATCACTTGGAATATGCATACCTTGGGAACAATTCCACGTTACCAGTAATTATTGCATCAAACTTGCAACCCAAGGAGAAAGAATAATTACTCTAAATATTAAGAGAGCATAAAAGGGCCATAGCTTGGAAAATTTCTGACATTAAAGGGATCAGCCCTTCTGTTTGCACTCACAAAATTTTAATGTAAGATGAATATAAACCATGCGTGCAAGCCTAAAAACGACTGAACCCTAACATGAAGGAAGTGGTTAAAGCTGAGGTAATTAAACTCCTAGATGCTAGAATTATTTATCCTATTTCTGACAGTTCTTGGGTGAGTCCAGTGCAGATTGTTCCTAAGAAAGGAGGCATGACTGTTGTAGCCAATGAGAAGAATGAATTAATCCCAACAAGGACAGTCACAGGTTGAAGAGTGTGCATTGATTATAGGAAGCTAAATGATGCTACGAGAAAAGACCACTTTCCCCTTCTATTCATTGACCAAATGCTGGAAAGATTGTCAGGACACATGTACTACTGCTTTTTAGATGGACTCTTTGGCTATTTCTAAATCCCAATAGCTCTTGAAGATCAAGAAAAGACGACATTTACATGTCCATACGGTACGTTTTCTTATCGTAGAATACCTTTTGGATTATGTAATGCTCCTGCTACTTTTCAGCACTACATGATGGCTATTTTTGACGAACTCGTAGAAGATATCATGGAGGTATTTATGGATGATTTTTCGGTTTTCGTTAACTCTTTCCATCTTTGCCTAAAAAATTTAAAACGTGTGTTAACAAGATGTGAGGAAACAAACCTTGTGCTTAATTGGGAAAAATGTCACTTCATGGTTCAAGAAGGTATTGTGTTAGGACATAAAATTTCTAGTAGAGGGATTGAGGTTGATAAATCTAAAATTGAAACCATCGAAAAACTACCTCCCATTAATTCGATTAAGGCTATTAGAAGCTTTTTAGGACATGCTGGGTTTTATAGAAGATTTGTTAAAGACTTTTCTAAAATAGCTAAGCCTTTGACTAAATTACTAGAAAAAGATGTGCCTTTTAATTTCGATCAGGAATGTTTAGAAGCATTTAATACTTTAAAGGATAAACTGACTAAAGCTCCAATTATAATTGCACCTGATTGGAATTCACCTTTTGAACTAATGTGCGATGCAAGTGATTTTGCAGTAGGTGCAGTTTTGGGACAGCGAAGAGATAAACATTTTCAACCTATCTATTATGCTAGCAAGACTTTGATCGGGTCGTACAAGAAAACTACACCACCACGGAAAAAGAGCTGCTAGCTGTGGTTTTTGCATTCGATAAATTTAGGCCATATTTAATATTGTCTAAAGTTGTCGTTTATACTGACCATTCCGCCCTTCACCATCTTTTGACTAAAACTGATGCAAAACCTCGACTCATTCGATGGATCTTATTATTGCAGGAATTTGACTTAGAGATTAAAGATAAGAAATGAGCTAAAAATTTAGCAGTTGACCATCTCTCCAGGCTTGAAAACTCAAGTACCACAGAATCAGATAACATTGAAATAAAAGATTCATTCCCTGAAGAATAATTTTTTAGTATATCTGATTTTGAGGTACCTTGGTTTGCAGATATTGCAAATTTTTTAGCCGCTAACATTATCCCAAAAGGGTTGACACATCAGCAAAAGAAGCGATTCTTCACTGATGTGAAAAACTACTTCTGGGAAGACCCTTTTCTTTTCCGTAAATGTACAGATCAAATCATTAGGAGATGCGTTACAAGGACAGAAGCATTGAAAATCTTGGAACATTGCCACTCAGGACCGGCTAGAGGACATTACGGTGGAAATAAGACCGCATATAAAATCCTCGAATCAGGTTTTTATTGGCCCACTCTATTCAAAGACGCCAATAGGTATGTTACTTCTTGTGACAAATGTCAAAGGACAGGTAATATATCCAAACATGATGAAATGCCTCAAACATATATGCTCTCATGTGAAATATTTGATGTTTGGGGTATCAACTTCATGGGTCCATTCCCTAGTTCATTCGGGAATAAATACATCTTAGTAGCTGTTGATTATATGTCCAAATGGGTTGAAGCCCAAGCTTTACCTACTAATGATGCTAGAGTAGTAGTACGATTCCTTAAGAAACTTTTCTTTAGATTTGGAACACCTAAAGCAATTATCAGTGATAGGGGTACTCATTTTTGCAACACCCAATTTGACAAGACCCTAAAAAAATATGAAGTTCATCACAGAACAGCTCACCCTATCACCCTCAAACTAGTGGCCAAGTCGAAGTAGCGAACCGAGAGCTTAAGTGTATCCTAGAAAAGACAGTAGAATTAAACAGGAAGGATTGGGCGATGAAAGTAGATGATGCTTTATAGGATTATAGAACTACTTTTAAGACCCCCATAGGAACATCACCTTACAGACTTGTTTATGGGAAAAGTTGTCACCTACTGTTTGAGTTGGAACACAAGGCATTCTGGGCTATAAAATTTCTAAACCTTAACCCCAAACTTGCAGGAAAAAATAGGTTGATGCAGTTGAACAAGTTAGATGAGTGGCGAGGCAATGCATATGAAAATTCGTGCCTATATAAGGAAGCGACGAAGCGCTACCACGATGCCCGTTTTGGAGATCTTGTCCTGCTATATAACTCGAGGCTCAAATTATTCTCTGAAAAGCTTAAATCACGATGGTCAGGTCCTTTCATAGTTCAAACTGTGTTTCCATATGGTACAGTAGAGATAAGTCATCCATCGCAAGGCACTTTCAAGGTAAATGGACGTCGTCCCAAAATGTATAATGGTGAGAATTTCAAAGGCGATAAAGAGGAGCTACGGCTGAAGTTACCTAAATACACCCACAACGTAGAGTCAAGCTTAAACTCTAAATAAGCGCTTCTCGGGAGGCAACCCGAGCACTAACAATATTAATTTCTTTAAATTTTAGTATTTAACACCTAACTTACTAACGGAGATCTTGAAAATAGGTTTTCCACGCAGACACAACCAGGCACACGGGCGTTCTGAGGATCGTATGAAAATAGGGCAGAGATTTTTCCCAAAAACGGGCTACGATAAAATGCCAGGGCCGTGCGATATGGCCGTGGTCGACCCTGCCAAAATAACACGGGCGTTCGACACGCCCGTGCCTTAGAATCGTGGTTAAAATTGAGAAAATAACACGGGCGTGTGTCTAGCACCCGTGGTGGAATCTGTTAAATTAACAAGGGCGTGGGCTTATATACACGGGCGTGGGAGAAGCGAACGAAGCCAGACACAGTCGTGCGACACGACCGTGTGCACCCACACAAACAAAGAACACGGACATGGACTAAATGTCAGACACGTTCAAAAATCGCGAATCACACGGGCTGAAATTGGGGAACACGGGCGTGCTCTATGGCCGTGTGTTCTTAAAAAAAACTTTTATTAATTATTTTATTTTATGTTTTTACTTTTATTTTATCTTCAGACTCCTTTTTATTTTTCCTTACGCCTATCTTTATTAGATCTTAGAATTTGATTTTATAAATTATCAATCTCAGTTATTCCATTAAGCGTATTTATTTTGATTTATATCTCCTAAAAAATTTCTGATTCTTTCATAGTTATATAGAGCTCCTAAGCTTATCATCACATAAGAACTAAAAACTCCACCAGGAAAAGTTTTCCACAACTGCCATGTCCTACTCGACCACGACTATAGCTACCAACAGATATAATATTCTTTTGGCACAAGACCTATGGACTAACGAACCTCTACCACCACTGGAGTATCCTCTTCCACTCTCACGCCATTCATTCTCCAAAAACTCCAATTCAAGGAATTCATTCATCATTCAGGAAGTTTCTCTTCTCTCCTTATCTTATGATCATAAATTTATCGTTTTCTATAGATCTATCTTTGTACATTGAGTGCAATGTACATTTAAGTGTGGGGGGTCTTTTATATCACCATTGAAATATGTCTTATTCTTATGTGAATTACTCATATCACCATTAGAATGGATTTTAATTAACTCATGATTTTTATCGATATGTCTTGAATTAAAACATAGACATTTATGCATTGATGGTTTAAACTTTAAGACATTAGGGAATCAAGCATGATAAGTTGATTCTTGAAGAATTAAAAACTTCTAGGTTGTTTCTCTAAGTCTAGGTATTATCTTGAGTCGAAATTCACGAGTTTAAACATCAAAAAGCCGTAATATTTATGAGATTTTAAGCCTTCAAGAGCATCTACTATTTCTTCCATGCTCACTTTCATTATGAGTGCGCCAATATTGAACTGTTATTCTAGAACTTGCTTGATTATGCAAGTCAAGACCACACTATTTGATTTGATATGTCAAAATGATAAAGGCACTTAGGTTTAACCCACTCATGCCATGAAAAGTCTACCTTCACAATTGACCCTTAGTGAACCCCCTTGAGCCTAACAACCCACTCATTGATTTACCCTCAATATTAACCCATAACTCATTATTGTTGAAATCCCCTAAATTAATTTGATCCCTATTTTTGTCGAGATTTGAGTTGGAATAGTTGTTTAGCTATGTTTTATTTCATTTTGTATTTGACTTGTTCTTAAAGAAAAACATGTATACATATAGAAAGTAGTGATCTTTTGAGCTAAAGTGGTTAAATTCCATATTCCGAGAAAAAAGCTCTATTGTACGCAACTGATGACTAGTCATTTTTCTAGTTAGGTAATTTTTCAATTCAATCTCGATTCTAACCCTTTCTTCCAGCTTGTGACCACACCCTTTAACCAAAGCCACATTACAACCCTCTAAAGACCTTTTGATTGATGTTTCATCTCAATTTATAGTTGTGGAGATTTGATGTTCATGCAAGCCTATGGTAATGACTTTTCATTATTGACTATTGAGTGCTTCACTTATTGTCCTTAAACACCTCGAGTGATTTGAGTGAATCTTTAGTGAGGATGTGAAACTCTGTGATATTTTGAATCAAAGGTAATTATTTAGATGAGGGGAGACACCTATGTTTTCATGATAAAATGCTCAACTTGGAATGTTTGAGACTTTGATGTTCTTTTAGTCAAATTTTCAACGTTTGATTACCTATGGATTATTTTGAGGTATTATCAATAGAAATTATAAGTTGAGAAGAATTTGTTTTGATTATGAGATGAGGATTTTGCTTGAGGACAAGCAAATGCTTAAGTGTGGGGGTATTTGATAAACCGTCATTAATACATATTTTTACCCCATGCTTAGCGCATTTTATGGATGATTTTTCCTTAGAATTGGTGAATTTGATGCTTCTAATGCCTTAATTTCATGTTTTATACTTAGGTGAGCATAGGAGAGCTAAAGGAACGAGAAACAGGCCAAAAATGGAGAAAATGGGCCAACATACGAGATCAACACAGCCTGGACTTCCTCACACGGGCAGACTATACGGTCGTGTCAATTTGGCAAAATCGAAGCACGACTTACACGGGTAGACCACACGGCCGTGCCATTCTAACAGGCTCAAACACGACCTGAAGTAATCCCACACGACCGTGCCATTTTAATAGGCTTGACCACGACCTGAATTAAATTGTACACGGGCGTGTCCCTGTCGAACCCAAGCTGAGTCCAATTCGAAAAAAGCTAATTTCGAGGGCTTTTAGGCATTCTAAAGCCTATAAATACACCTTAAAGGAGGAGAAGAGATGACACACAAAGGAGGGAGCAAGGAATTGCTCAAGGAAAGCCGATTGATCCATCTCAGAAGCCGGATTCATCCTTAAGACTGAAGATCTCCCCTCAATTTCCCTTCAGGAGTTTTGGGTTTTCTTTATGTTTTGTATTCATTATTCTTCTGAGATGTTTCCCTTTTTAGTTATGAACTAAATCCCCTAAATACCTAAGGGGGATGAAAACTAAGACGAATCTTGTTATTATTTTCTGAATTGTATGATAAATATTTGACTTGTTCTTAATTATGTGTTCTTAGTTCTTGTTTTGATATTCCAGGATATTGATTCAAGTTACGTTCTTATTTAGAGGAGGAATAGACCCTATCTAAGAGTACAATTGTCATAATTAAGCGGAGTTGATTGCGCGCCTAGAGATAGGGTGACAAGATTTTGCCGGATTAGGGTGAAACCTAATAAGGGGATCCATAGATCGAGTTAATGCAACCCTAGGAAGTTAATTAGAAAGAGATTTTAATTATTTAACCTAGGGTTAGACGTTGTTAGTCTCGAGAGAGATAATAATATAACTTAGGGATTTCTACAAATCAAGTCAAATGAATAAATCGTCCAATTCGGAGCCAGAATAACAAGTAAAGTCTAGGTGGATTCTTCCTTGGGTATTGTCTTAATTCAATCGTTTTCCAAAATAAATTTCCCAATTATATTTTCTGTGAATTCTTAGTTTAGTTAATTAGTTAGTTAAAACAAATCCCATTATTCTTAGGCTAGATAATAGAAAGACAGTCATTACTAGTACTTTTAGTTTCTTTGGGTTCGACAATCCGGTCTTGCTAAAACTATACTACTGTTCAATAGGTGCACTTGCCTACATCGTGATAATAATTAGTTTCAAGAACGATTAGTTATAAATATTTAAAACCTATCACAAAATAACACGATCAAGATATCATTTTTAATACATTCATTTTCAAATATACATCAAAATATAAATATCAAATACCAACATCTTAAAAAAGGGAAACAAAAAATAGATAACATAGTAAAATAGTTTGAAATGGTAATTCAATGATATTTAAACACCAATTAATCGAATCCAAATTCCAGGGAAATTTGGAAATTGAGGATTACCGAATTAATCAATATGGATTCTTGGGAGGAAAAAAATTGCAAGATTGAACTTGTCTGAGTGAAAGGTTCAGTTGTTAATTCCCCCCTAAAAAAAGGCTAATGGTACACTTTTTCTTCATCCTTAGCATATCTTTAGCAAAAGTTATATTTCAATAATAAATCTATATATATTTTGCCAGTTATAGTTGTTCTTTCCATAAATGTAATGAAAACTGGTTGGTAGGTCTATCCGAAAGAGATGCAACATGTATATATATAGACATATATATGAATATTCAGTTATTTGTTTCTTTCTTTTTAATTTTTGGTCTTTTTCTATTTTTTGTGTTCAACCGATAGGTTTAGACACCATCCACTTAAACCTAAAAACCCATCTGAAAAGTGGGAAGATTTGGATAAACCGTCTGTTTTTGGTTTCTTTCTATTTTTTATTATTATAAATTTCTATTATGTCACAATCAATATGTATTTTCAGTCATAAAGTATATGAGCAATATTTTAATTAAATAACATATTCCCTATATCAACAATAACTATATAGTCGAAAATGACTAGATCTTTGGTTGGTTCTATGTTTTTCCTTAACCTGTTTTTAATCCACTTTTGGATTGCATACTTCAAGTTGCTAAGTCAATGAAATCATATACTTCTTGCTTAATGTAAATTCTAGAAGCAAAATTTTTATCTACAATTGTTTAGATGTTCATCATTAATTTTTCTTTTAAAACAACTATAATTTTTGTTCAAGACATTATTATTTGCTAAACAAAAAGTCGATTTTGTTGAATGAAATTTGATAAAGAAATGAATTTCAAGTTTTTTACTTGCAAAGATAGTTGTACTTTCTATTTTGTGCTTTGCAAAGATTCTTAATATGTATTGTTCATTTTTCTTTCGCAGTGTGTTATTGCTTCCTCTTCTTTTTTGGTTTGTTTGATTGCTTCCTCCACCCACAATTGATCCTCTTGTATTCACTGAATCACTATAAATTCTTTGGCAATTAAATTCTTTGATTTTGTTTTACTATTATTGAAATTAGTATTGAAGAAATGTGACCCTTTTACTATAATTTGAAGATATGTAGCACTTTAATATCTTGCAGTAATGACTCGTCTGTCTTTAATACTAGAAAGTGGGAGGTGTAAAAGAATTGGTTTTGCATTGACAGTATGGTTGCACAAGTGTACTGTTGCGAGTTAGTTCTTAGTTACATTAGGTGTTGTCCATAGCCTACATACTTATAGACCAAGGATTAGATCATATATTTTAGATTTTTATGCAAAACAAGATTATGTGAAAAGACTTGTATGTGCTAGTGACGAGACTTGTATTGAACAAGTTAGGATGAATAGAATTACTTTCTTTAAACTATGTGAGATGTTACAAAATTTAGGAGGACTGAAGCTGTCAAGGAACATGCTTGCTGATGAGTAAGTGATAATATTTTTACATATCATTTCTCATCACTTTAAAAACGAGTTATCTAGCATTACTTTAAAAGGTCAGGGGAAATCGTTAGTAGATCATTTTACAATGTTTTAAATGCTGTCATACTTTTACAAGATGTGTTATTTAAAAAGGCAGAGCCAATTACAACTAATTCTACAGACCCAAGGTGGAAATGGTTTAAGGTATTAGAGTGACTTCCATATAAATATCATACGTAATTTAGTTGATTTAGATTTAAATATAGTAACCTAACCCAAGGTTTTATACATGTGATGTAGAGTTGTTTAGGTACTTTAGATAGAACCCACATCAAGATTAGGGTTCCAATAGTTGATGAATCTAGATATCGAACACGAAAATGTGACATAGCAACAAATATGTTAGGTGTTTGTACACCTGATATACATTTTATTTATGTTCTTCCTGGTTGGGAAGGTTCTGTTGCTAATGGACAGGTTCTTCGAGATGCCATTAGTAAGAGACATGGATTAAAAGTTTCTCATGGTAAAGTGCAGAATTGAAGGAATTTAAATTAATTTTTAAAATCAAACTTTTTTCGGAAAGTTAACCATAATAAATAGTTTTTTTATTTTTTATAGGTTGCTATTATCTAGTTGATGCTGTTACACAAATTGAGGGATTTCTCGTGCCTTTTAAAGGACAATGATATCATTTGAGTGAGTGCTGTCAGGGTTCCCAACAAAGTACTCTAGAAGAATTTTTCAATATGAAACATGCTTCAGTGTACAATATTATTGAAAGATGCTTTGGATTATTAAAACTTAAATGAGGAATATTTAAGAATCTATCATTCTATCCTGTAAGGGTGCATAATAGAATCATTATTGGATGTTGTTTGCTCCATAATTTTATTCAAACCTATATAAATCTTGATCCTATTAAATAGAAGTTGGGAGAAGGATTACCTAGTAATGTCATAAATGACGAGGAACCAAATATCATAAATATTCATCCATTGGATACATGAGCTACTTGGAGGATGAAACTAGCCAATCAAATGTTTTATGAATGGCAAGCATCTAAAAATTAGTTAGGTTTATTAAAACATAGTATAATGTTAATTTGTTTATGTTATTTCATGTATCTAGTTTACGAAACTTTGGTGTTATTTGAATTGTCTTTATGTATTGTACTAAAATTTTTGAATTACAACTTTAATTTATTTTCTTTTGATTCATTATGTATTATAATTCTATAAAGTGTCAACCTTATGATTCATAATATTGAACCTAATTTTAATTTGCATTTTTTCTTAAGATATTTATGTCATAATGTGTTTCTTCCTAAAATTCTCGAGGAACCAAAAAGAAATAGGTTCTAGAAGAAGATGTTATATTGGTTGTTTGAATGGTCGACTTGTACAATGTTAGAACCTATAACGCAGATACAGGATTCAAGGCCGATTATTTAAATGAACTGGAAAAAATGTTAGAAAAAGTTTTACCTTATGCTATGTTGAAGGCTAAACCTAATCTTGAATCGAGGATTAGAACATTGAAAAGGGATTGGGCAATCGTTTACGACATGCTCAGTGGAAAAGGCAATAGCAACTTTGGTTGGGATGAACATAGGCAGATGGTTGTTGCTAAAGATGCTATGTGGAACTCATATATAAGTGTAAGAATTATTTCCTGTCTTTATTATCTTAGTTTGACCAAACTTATATCTAATTTTGATTCCTTCTTCTTCTTCTTTTTATAGAGTCATAAAGTAGCCGATCAATTCAGACATCACAATTTCCTTTATTATGATCAACTTACTTTCGTATATGCAAAAGATTGAACCACTGGAAAAAATGCTCAAACAACTGTAGATATTGTTGAAGAAATAGATGCTGATGATGTAACTACTACAAATAATCTTAAAGAAGGAAATAATTATCGTGGATGCGAAGATGATGTCTCCTTGGATGAGATGGATGTCTCGGCTATACAACCGCAACTGCCGAAGCCAAGCCAAGGCGATTCCATATCTTCAAAGAAGAAAAAAAAGATTTCTGATGGAAGTGAACAAATTTCTACTTCAATTACTGATGTTGTCATGTTCTTGGGGGAAAACATACGAACAATTGGCCTTAAATTAAATAGGAGCATTGCCTCTGAGAAAGTGATTCAAGAAAGTGCTCAAAAATTATATCCGACCTTATGTGAAGTAGAAGGATTAAATGAGGATGAGTACTATTGTGTGTTGAGCAAAATTTCTGATCATCCAACGCAAATGGTCATTTTCTTTAGTCTACCTTCTTTAGTGCGATTGGAATGGGTGAGAAGATTTCTTTCTGACCATTAAAAATCATGGTTGTGTTGGTGATGTTTTGGTAACTTTTTGTATATGTAATATTTGAATGGTAAGATGTCATTAGTAGAATGCCACAGATTGTTGTAACGTTTTGGTGTTTTAAAATTTAACATATAGATTATGACATATAAGCTAATGACATCATGCAACTTTTTTTTAATGTGTAAACATTATGTTTGGATGTAAAATATAATTATCAAGCTATTTATTAGTTCTAATATTTAACTTTTTAGTTTAGAAGATAATTAAATTATTTGTTTCGCTAATGATATTTTAGTACATTAAATATGCATTACAGTTTAAAAATAAAAAAGTAGGTTATATATTATTTTTATAATATTATGTATTATTATTTTTATTAATTCATATTTTAATAATATTTCTATTAAAAATGTTATTAAATTATATATTATTTTATTAAATTATATTTAATAATAATATTATTAAAATTTAATAACAATAACAATAATCATCTACCTAAAAAAATTCTATTAAGGATAATTTGGTCATTTAAACATTTTTTTATTTATGCTATTATAACATTTATTTCATTCAACCAAACATAAGAATACTATTACTACTCTATTCCATTTCATTCAAATAAATAATTGAATTACTGATAACAACTCTATTCTATTACAATTCTATTCCATTACAACTCTATCCCATTCTTCCAACCAAATTGTTGTAAATCTATAACTTATATAGAGACTGATAATTATTTTTTTTTGAAAGTAAAATTTGCAATTTCATTAGCTTATATAGTAGGCAAATATCAAAACACTATCATCAAGTTATCCCAAAATAATTGACTTTTTCAAAAATAAAAATAAAAAAGTACAAAAGCATAATTATTTATTTAGCCCTTTAATTTTATAGAAATTTATTTTAATCCTCCATGTAATTTATTTTATCTCTTTTAGCCTTTAAGTTTGCACTGTTTGTCAAATTACCACAAAATAAATGAAAAATTAAGTCCGTTAGCTTTGTTGACGTGGCGTGCATGTGGATTGCCACGTAAATGCCACATAACCGTTAAATTGAAAAAATTATTTCTAAAAATTTAAAATTATTAAATTTTTTTTAATTTTTAAAAATTAATTAATTACTAACACTATCTATTTTAAAGATAATTTAACAAAAAATATAAAAAAAATGATTAAAAAAATAAAAATAAACTTTTTATAAAATTAAAAAACCATATAAATCATTTAACAACCACAAGCAAAATTGAATCGTAAACATTTTGTTGGTGGTCAATTTTATACAGGAAAAAGTGGTTTTCATCATAAATCCGTATACTGTAAACATTGGTGGCCATCAGCTTCTAAGATAAGAATTAAGAATTGATTTAATTGTATATATCAAAATTTTCGTTTTCAATTTGATAAGGATTTGTTTGGAAAGATGTTTAATAATTAGAATTAAGTACTGTAACTATAATTAATGAATATTATTGAATATTACTTTATATTCTTCCATTTTTAAGAAAGGGTAAAAATTTAAATAATTACACTGCTAATTACGTTTAAATCTAATTACCTATGATTTTCTAAACATATTTATACATTATTTAAGTTTAAAACGTTACTTTTATACAATAATAATAGTATTTTAAGTTTAGGATATGTATATTATTTTTAAAGATTATGTTAATTTTAATGTTAGAGAGAGAATAACCACCCAACAAATATGAAATACTTGAGTGATTAGATAAAATTGCATGAAATGTTTATTTTTTTTTTGTTAATTTTATACTAATCAAATTGTTGCATACTTTCTTGGACCAGCAATATATCATTATTTGGGTTTTGGTTTTTCTTTACTTGTTTAAATATATTTTTTCAAATAGTATTGATAATTTTTATAATAATTGGTCTTTTAAAATTTGAAATTATACCATTATATAATTATAATTTATACTTCCAAGCACAAAATATAAAATTATAATGTAATTATATTCTATTAATCAAATATGCTTAAAAAATTTTCTTTATCATTATAGGATATTATTACCCTACCAATTATATTTTCATCTAATTACTTAACCACAAACTACTCATAACAAAAATATAAAATTTTCTTTATTAAAATTAAAAATAAAATCAAAATCAAAATTTATATATAATTTTGAAAAACACCTCAATCTCATCATATTAATTGATTAAAATATGAAAGGAAGAAGTCAAATATGTGGACTCCATCTTGCCATTGTTGACTAGTCCACTCCTCTCTGATTTCGTTAAATGATCAACTTACGATTATGTTATCGCTATTGATACATTCTTATCCAACATCACTTTAGTCCTTCCTTTAATTTAATTATCTCATTTACAATTTAAAAAATGAATTTATATTGAATTTAAACTCATTTCATATTAATTTTTATTTAACCTTTAATAATATTTGCTTACTTGACATCGATGCTTTTACTTTTTTATTCAACATTTGCAACTTGGACTTTCTCTATAGTAACCGTATTTTATTTCTGCATGTCACTGAGGGCAAAATGCTAAAACCGTGTTCAACTCTCTCTCTCTCTCTCTCTCTCTATATATATATATATATAAAGTATCTCCCTATGCCTTAATTTCATTCAACCAAAAACACTATGGCTAAGTTTTTCATGAACTATTTTTCCTTCTTCTTCTTCCTCTATCGACTTGTCTTTAAACCATCCAAAAACCCCAAAACTTTCCATCGAACTGCGAGCAACATTCGTGCAAACGAAGGCAAATTATACCACAAGTACCCATCTTTTGCTCACAAAGCAAACCTGCCAAAGGACCAAACCCTGCTAATCTTCAACGTAGAAGATGCATTATTGAAGTCGCCATCTTTGTTCCCTTACTTCATGCTGGTGGCCTTTGAAGCCGGAGGGTTGTTGAGGGCTTTTATCCTCATTCTTTCCTACCCATTACTATGCCTTGTTGGCGAAGACATGGGGTTGAAGATAATGGTGTTCGTTTGCTTCTTTGGGGTAAAGACGAAGAGTTTCAGGGTTGGAAGTGCAGTTTTGCCCAAGTTTTTTTTAGAGGATGTGGCGGTGGAAACGCTTGAGGTGTTGAAGAAAGGTGGTAAAAAAGTGGGGTTCAGCAATGTCCCCCGAGTGATGATCGAGAGTTTCTTGAGAGATTATTTGGACATTGATTTTGTTGTTGGGAGGGAGGTGAAGGTGTTTCGTGGGTACTTTTTGGGTGTCATGGAAGACAAGAAACAGAGCAATGCTGCTTTGGAGACAATAATTGGGAGCCAAGGGTTGGGAAATTGTGATGTTATTGGCATAAGTGGCTACAAGGGATCACTTCAATATCATTTGTCTTCTCATTGCAAGGTATGTTTTGAGGTTCTTCTACATATTCCCTTTCTTTCAAAATGACTTCGGGCCGCTTTTAAAATTATATATAATATAGGGTTAATCACATCAAACCATATTTAATCTATGCTATAAATTTTCCATTGAATTTGAACTTGTGATTCCTTAAAATATTTTCTATTAACATAATTATCAATTTAAATATCGAAACACTTGAATAATTTAATGTGTTTTTAATTTAATTCATGTATTTGAGCTATAATTTAGTGTCCAAAGTAATGATTAAGCTGGTGAAAGAGATACTTTGAGGAATCAATTATAATGGTTTGAAGATTAGGGGTCAATTTAGTATTTGACCATAGTTTGAGGACTTATGCATGCAATTATCCCTGTATATATCGCTCCATTTATAACGATTACCTGTTAGCTAATTTATTGCATCTGTGGTGCAACAGGAAATTTACCTCGTGAGAAATGCCGACAAAAGAAGCTGGCAACGCATAAGGAGAGATGAATACCTAAAACCACTCATTTTCCACGATGGGAGACTGGCTTTCATGCCGACCCCATTAGCCACCCTAGCCATGTTCATGTGGCTCCCCTTCGGTATCACCCTTTCCATGATCAGAGCCATTTCCGGCATATTGCTTCCCTACAGGCTTTCAATCCCCATATTAGCCTACACAGGGTTCCAACTCTCACTCTCTCCCAACCCATCGCTCCAAAGCTCAAATACACGTAAAACCAGAGGCCGCCTCTACGTTTGCAACCATAAAACCCTGCTGGACCCACTCTATCTGTCTTTTTCATTACAAAAGGAACTCACCGCAGTCACTTACAGCTTGAGCAGGGTGTCGGAGCTGTTAGCCCCGATCAAGACCGTGCGGTTAGCTAGGGACCGCGATCAAGACAGCAAAATGATGGAAAAGATGTTGAATGAAGGGGACCTAGTTGTTTGCCCAGAAGGAACCACGTGTAGGGAGCCTTATCTGTTGAGGTTCAGCCCTTTGTTCGTTGAGATGAGCGATGATATAGTTCCCGTTGCAATGGACAGCCATGTTAGCATGTTCTATGGTACCACAGCGAGTGGGCTGAAATGCTTGGACCCACTTTTCTTCATCATGAACCCACGTCCAAGCTACAACGTACGAGTCCTTGATGGTGTATATGGGTTGAGCTCTTTTCTTGGTGGTGGTGAGAGATCAAGGTTCGATGTAGCTAACCATGTGCAGAGTGAGATTGGGAAGGCACTGGGTTTTGGTTGCACCAGGCTGACCAGAAGAGACAAGTACTTGATCTTGGCAGGGAACGAAGGAATAGTTAATAAATCCTAACCAAAGTAATTTGCTCCAATCCGGCTAACATAGTTTTAACCTTTATTATTTGCTTTGGATTTCAACTACAGAATAATTACTTCCAAATCCTTAAATAACTTTAACGAATAAGTTGATTAAGATTTAATTTTCTTTTAATGAAATATAGGATTGTAAGTTTTCTTATAAGACAAGAAAAAGAAAAAAGGATTGTAAGTTGTAGCATAAACATATTTTTTAGGTTGTAGAAGATTGTATATTTAACTTAATTAATAGTAGAAATATTTTGCACCCTAGATAGTGCTGTATTATTTATTTGCTGCTGTTTTGTTTTGTTTTTTTTTTTTTTTAAATAAAATTGTATGCATCTGCTTTATTTTAGATTTTTGATAAGGGATGTTTGAGCGTGTTGTTTTAGCTTTAAATTTATGAAATAGAAAATGAAAAAAAAAAATTCTAAAATCGTAAAGTAGGGTGGTAATTATCAAGTAGGAGTTATCAGTGGAGATGAATTGGATTATGTAATACATGATTTAGTTCGCCTGATTACATACTAACGTACATTAAATTAACTTCTTAGTCATGACTAATATATATTCGGAATAAGTTGAGATATCACAATAAAATATAATTTTTAAAATATATTACATTTAATATATTGTTACAGAATTTTAAATTTTATTAACAATTTTTAAAAATTAAAAATTTTAACAATACATTCATATATTATATATAATCTCATTTCATTTGCATATTATATTTGCCTCATTGGAACACATTGCAAAGATTACATTATCTTTTGTATCGTGGCTTGCTATTTAATTAGATATCTTCCAACTAGAGTAGTTCATAATCATGGACCGGATATAGATCGGATTTGAATAAAAATTTCTAGGTTTAGGGTTGCTGTGATTTAACTAATAAAAAATATTTTAAATTTAAATTTAATATAAAATTATAAAAATATTTTAAACGAATAAACGAATTTTTTAGTCGAATCAGACCTACCAAAAAATTGGGTTTAGGAATGAAACTTGGTTTTGGAAGAGGAGCGCTGCCTGACCCACGCACAGCTCAACTTCCAACTACCCATTGGCCAAAGCTGAGAACGTTACAGATCAGATGTTGACATTAACAAAACACAGATTTTATGAGATATGTGTGGCCTTATGACTTAATGTTTTGTCGGGACCTCGACATCAAATACCTGTTGCTGCTATAAAGTTATAGTTCGCATATTTATATCAATTTATTTATATATGGTACAGCAATTTTATATATTTTGATGTTATATTTAAATGAAAATATATATTCATAAAATTTAATATGATACAAATTATATTATATAAGTTTTGATGTATATTCATATCATATACTTATTATTATTTTTGTATATTTTTTGCTGAGCTATTTTTCTCTCTTGTCTTCTCAAAGGATGGTGCTGACCTACTTATATGATAAGGATACTGTTCATTGACATGACATATTGGGTAGGCTCCATGCATGTAGACACGTACCTTATCTTAGACTTAACACATGTTTACATGGTCCTATGTGTGATTCCACGTGCGCAACCTCGCAAGGGATTATTGTTCACACCCTATGATCACACCTCGTCACGTGAACCCAACCTACGAACACATCATGCAAACTCAATGGAATCAGACCCGAATCCGACCCAAATCCATTCGGATCCGAACCATTTGGACCCAAGATAACCAACATTGTAACAATTTATCTCCCTTCTGGTTCTAAGAAAGAGTTATATAGTGACTCTTTTTAAAACCTGGTTAGAAGTGGACTAAAATTGAAATGATAATCTTTCTGAGTACATCTTATTCTTTACTGTACAACGTTCATTTAACCACGTGTATAGGAAAAATATTGCTATCCACATGTGATTGGTTTTTCACCATTGGGCATTCGAATCATCTGAAGTGAAGGAAACCCTCTTTAAAAAGGAGGTAACAATGCCCTAGCAATCACATTGCTTGAATTCAAAATTTTGAAAGAAGAATTTCAGATGATAAGCAAAGGTAATCTTTTTGAGAATCTTAATTTTCTTTTTATTTTCATCAGTAGAGTATGACTAGAACTAAGGGTAGCGGTCATATTAATTTGGATAACTACTGTAACACCCGTTACCCGTACCCAAAACCGGGACAAGGTACAAGGCATTACCGTACATAAACAGGGCATCTCTAGAAAATACGAGTCATAAAATTTCACTCCAAATTAAAACCAACCAAATAAATTCATATTGTCCTTATCATGGACCTACGAGGCCCAAAATATACATTAAAAGTAATTCGAGACTAAACTGAGAGCTTAAGAAAATTCTAAGAAAAATTTTAGGTTTAAGCCTCACACGCCTATGTGGAGGCAATGCACATGCCCATGTGCTTTGGGACACGCCCATGTCCAATACATCGCCCGTGTCTAAAAACCTGGACATTCTATTTATGACATCATCATTCATTTAGGGGCACATGCCCGTGTGCTAGGCCATGTCCTTCACACGGTTGAGATACACGGCCGTGTCTCCGCCCGTGTGCTTACTACCATGCATACTGACTTGGAAATTTTCGGTGCAGGGGACACACGGCTATTCAACACGCCAATAGGGCAGACACACGGTCTAGACACATGCCCGTGTGTCTACCCGTGTGGACCTTTTTAGAGGCTATTTTCCAAGCCAATGGTCACCCTCAGTCACTCATACATTCAAACACAATTTATAACATGCAACATGACATATTTATGCACTCAAATACTCCACACCATAGCACTCTCACATCTTCATAATGTCATCTTATTGCACATTCATCTATTACAACATTTAGCGGCATTCCACACCAATTTCATGTATTATTAAGCTTGTTACCATAACTTCAAATTGTGTTTTCATACACATAGTCATTTTAAGTCATTAGGTCATCCTTTAACCTTTAGCACTTAATCCACACTTTACCATACGTTCATCAACCAACAATATATCACACCATTATCATGCACTCACCAAGTAATAACATATCCTACCATCAAAACTCTAACACATGAATGCATGGGTAATTAGATTACAACCCAAATGATCAAATATGAGCCATATCACATGGCCATTACAAAAAGAATCATCATCATCATAGGCCTTCACAATTTGGCCATATAGCATGACACATATCACAAAATGACCAAGTTCATATACATGCCATACTCAAAATAATAATTTCAGTATACCCAAAAGTCCTTTGATAGTGTGATCGAATACTCCGACAGGTTCCGATCCCCAAGCTAGCTTGGCGGAACTACAAATGATGGAAAAGAGAGGGGAGTAAACATTAAAGCTTAGTAAGTCCACATGCAAATAATATACAATAGTGGTAAATAATTTACATGCAAAAACATGATAACATATACATAAAGATTATTCTTCATTCAAACCTTTTTACTTACTCATCATATGCACATACATACTTACTAATCTTAAATCGATCTTTATCAAAGCATTACTCATAGGTTTAGCATACGTAACTGTACTCATAGTAGAGTATCGATAACCATACCTCTTTCATATGCCCTCCTCGAGACTTCATTACATCATTACATTACCCGTTGAACACTCGGAATACTATTAGATACGCGGAAACCTTGCACATAAGTGCCACATATACAAACGTAGCCGAAACTACCACATAACATGTAACACATCCATAATGAACTCGGACCTCTCAATGAGCTCGGATGTAACATGAAACGCATCTACTAAGAACTCAGACCACTCAACGAGCTCAGATGCTCTCATCCATAATGAACTCGGACCTTTCAATGAGCTCGGATGCCACATATCTCACGAACCCGGACCACTCAACGAATTCGAACTTCTTAGTTCCTAGTGACATGTCACTTGTATCCTAAACTATTCCTAAGGTTCAAACGAGATTTTCCTCACTTGCATATAGCATCTCCGTCATACTTGCTCATAACGTCAAGGATAACGACCATAATAACATTCAAGCTTTCATAGTAATTAATAAGCATAAAACTCATAATTACAATAAAACAATTATCACAATTTATTAAAGTATTAAAACATACCACAACACCACATTATTTGCATATGTACTTACCTCGGTACAAAATGACGATAATTGAGCCTAATCGTCGTATACTTTATTCTTCCATCTATTAAGTCCCAATTCACGTTTTTCTTGATCTAAAATGTCAAATTTAACTTGTTTACTATTCACATTATTCAAATGGGTCCATAAATTATATTTTTGCAAATTTTACATTTGACCCCTAAACTTTCACATATTTGTACTTTGGTCCTTAGACTCGTAAAATGAAATGAATGCATTTTCTTGGTTACCCAAGCCTATCTGAACCCTTACTAAGCTTATATCAGCCCATACTTTCTCTTATTTCACATTATTACTACTTTCTTTTACACTTTTACAAGCAAGTCCCTTGTTTAGGTGTTTTCACTAAAAATCACCTAGTAAAAGATGTTCATCATGCATCAAACATTTATATTCCTCCATTAATCATAAAAATACAAGCATGTCATGCATGGGTCAATTTTCATACATGAACCCTAGCTCAAAATATAGCTAGAAATGGGTAGACCATGTTACTGGAACTTCAAAAATACAAAGAACATTAAAAACGAGGCTAGGGAACACTTACTATTGAGCTTGGAAATGTTGAACAAAACCCTAGCTATGGTGTTGTGTGATTTTCGGCAGCCAAAGAGGAAGATGGACACATTTTTGGTTTGATTTTTCCCTTTTTATTCTTTTAATTACCTAATGACCAAAATGCCCTTAGAGTTTCTCTTTCCAATTTTTCTTATGCATGTCTATTTTTGTCCAAAATTTTAGAAATTGGTCAAAATGCTAATTAGGACCCTCTAATTCATAATCTAATGCAATTTCATGCTTAAAGCTTCTAGAATACAAGTTTTGCACTTTATTCAATTTGGTCCTTAAAATGCAATTAGACATTTTATGCATAGAATTTCTTTATGAAACTTTCACACAAGCATGAATTCAATACATAAACCTCATAAGAATCATAAAATAATTATTTTTATCTTGAATTTATGGTCTCGAGACTACTATTCAGACTAAGCCCTAATTCGGGATGTTACAACTATTCGTGCCAACAGGAGCTATGGAATGCGGTGGAGGGAAAAAGCTACGTCTGTATCACAAAAGAGGAATAAATGTATCATGCCCTCACCGTTCGTGGAATTAGAATTCTAAATTTTGCATATGATTTCTCCATTGGAATTAGAATTATGAATTTTGCGTATGATTTCTCTATTCCCAAGGGTTAACATTGCCTAAGCGACACCGATGATGACAATTTTTTACTCTTCCTGTACGTTTTGGAAGCATGCTTTCACTTGCCCCTTCATCATTTCTTCTACAACCTTCTTGGTGAGTACCAACTAGCTCCTGACCAACTATCTGGTTTCTCTTGGTGGTTGGTCGTAGCATATTTCATAGAATGTTGTTGGCGCAAAGAGGTTTCATTGATCATCGTATTTCAAAAGTTATACCAACTGAAGCCCTATAATTGAGGGGGTTCGCATGTGTTCTTTTATTTTTCTCATTGTAAGTATGCGAAGACCATCATTTCTAATAGATGTTGTAATATCCCGAATTAGGGCCTAATCGGAATAGTGGTTTCGTGACCACAAATCTGAGATAGAAATAATTATTTTATAATTATTTTGATGTTTATGATACGATTGCATGATTTTGTGAAAATTTCGTGATGAAATCCTATGCCTAAAGTGCTTAAATTGAAATTAGGGACTAAATCGAATAATTTGCAAAACTTGCATTCTAGAAGTTTCTAGTATGAAATTGTTTTGAAATATTAATTAAGAGGTCTTAAATAGAAATTTTACCAATTTCTAAGTTTATGGACAAAAATTGGACATGGATGCAATTTTTGGAAAGTTTAGTAGTAAGGGCATTTTGGTCATTTAGGGGTAAAATGAATTAAAATACAAAATTAAAAGCCAATTTTGCTCATCTTCAACCCCATGGCCGAATATAGCAAGGAGAAACCATGGCTAGGGTTTTTCAAGCTTCCAAGCTCGATTGTAAGTCCATTCTAGCCCCGTTTTTCAAGTTCTTTACGTTTTTGGAGTCTCGGTAGCTCGATTTAGCTTATGCTAGCAATAATTTAACCTAGGGTTCATATTTGGAAAAATACCCATAGGTAAAGTTTGTGTATTTTGGTGTTTTATGATAGAATATGAGGTTTTAAATTATGTTAGACAACTTGTGCTACTCGATTTTAAGTGAAAACGAGAAAAAAGGGTTTAATCTCAGAAAATACCTAATAGTCATAAGTACATGTTAGAGTGAGAATTTGATGTTGCCATAGAAGGGAAAAATTATCAGCATGTCATAAAACATAAGAAAATAGGCTGAAGTTTAATTTACGAGCTTTGGGACAAAAATGTAAATATGCAAAAGTTTAGGGGCAAAATTGTAATTTTTCCAAAATATGATTTTGGGTCAATTTGAATAATTTGAGTCCTAATTAGACTATATTTTAAATGATAGAGCAAGGAAAACTGAAATTCGGGCTAAAATGGGGAAAATACCAAGTTGTGGACGAAATGGTAAAAGTAGCCATTTTCGCATACGAGGTAAGTTCATATGTAAATGTTGGTAACATAGTTATTATTTTAAATGTTTTTATATTATTTAAATGATATGATAATTATTATGAAATATTATACTCGTGATAATTGTTTGATAATATGTCAAATTATGTGATATACTTGGAAAATGTGAAATACTACCGAGTATCGGTATCGGTATTCCGTAAAAGATGGTTGAGACACATGATTGGGAAAAAGGTCCCGTTGAACCTTAGGAATGGATTAGGATACAAGTGACATGTCACTGGGATATTTGGGCATCCGAACTCGTTGAGTTGAGTCCGAGTTCACTTATGGATGCGAATGTCCGAACTCGTTGAGTTGAGTCCGAGTTCGTGAAATGTAACTAGGCATCCGAGCTCGTTGAGTTGAGTCCGAGTTCACTTATGGATGCGAACGCTCGAGCTCGTTGAGTTGAGTCTGAGTTCGTTTATGGGCGGGTTACATAGTAGCTTGGCTACATATGTGGCACTTATGTGCAAACTTTCCATGTATCTGAATTATATTCCGATGTGTTCAACGGGTAAAGTTCTACTCAAATGGAGGAATACTTAAGATGAAAGGGACGTATTGGTAAGTGTTGTGAAATGGATACTTTGAACAGGTATGTACTTAACCCTCGGGTTGAAAAATCGATATAACAACAATATGGTAAGATGATAAATGAAAATATGATACGAATGTCTTGGTGATGATTATGCAAATGATGTTTTATGTTTACTTATATGGTTATGTTACTTGCTATTTGCATGTGAACTTACTAAGCATTTATGCTTACTCCCTCCTTTTCATTCCTTGTAGTGTTGACAAGCCAGCTCGAAAATCGAACGAACGGTCGAGGCACGCTCACACTATCCGTATACCATCTTGGCATAATGGCTTGTATATTTTGAGTATGGCATGTATAGCATTATAATCATTTTGTATATATGGTCTTATGATATGGTTATTGAGTAGTATAAAAATGCTTGGTAATGATTAGCCATTGGAATGGCTAATTATGATCATATTTGGTGTTATGTATGTCAAATTTCTAGTTAATCCATGGAAATCATGAAATAGGTAAAATTTACCATAAAATAGATTCAGACAGCAGTAGTGATGTGAATTTGAAAAATCATTAAAAGTAGTAGAGATATATTTAGATGATGAATAAAATATGGAATTGAAGAATTATGAGTCTATTTTCATATGGAAGAAACGAAACAGGTATATGAGTTATATTTTATGAGATGTTTAATTTTTTGTGAAACAGGGCCAGAGCGATTTCTGGATCCCCTATTCTAAATTTGGAAATTCACCATAAATTGTATAAAAATAATTAGAAGTCATAATTTATATGTACAGATTTCTTATTGAGTCTAGTTTTAAGAGAAACAAACTTCATAGTCATTGAAATTCTGTACAGAGAGATCTCTGATTCGAAATACACAGAGGTCAGAGCAGTCAAACCCTGAAACAGGGGAGACTTTAACTAATAAACTGTACTAATTGGCCGAGCCAAAAATTCTAGAAAAAAATTAGTAAATAGATATCTGAGTCTAGTTTCAGGGAAAATTTACGGAATTAGATTTTAAGTTTCAGAACTCGAGATATGAATTTTTAAGCGACTATGACGCAGTTAGCTAGCTTGTCTGGAATTTCTAAAATTAAATTGTTTGAGCTGTTTAAGCAATGAATTAAGTCTGTTAACACCTCGTGTTCGACTCCGGCAACGGTCTCGGGTACGGGGCGTTACAGATGTAGTAACCTTCGTCTTAATTGCGACAAATACATTCGAGTTCAGTATAAGTTGAGAAGTGGATTCAGTTTTCCTATAAGATGGTATTTTCCTAATAAAAATATATTATCTAGAAGGCGAGATGTTATAATCGAGATGGGCTAGGCACAGTACTACAGACTTCACCAGAGTTGCGTACTGGATTTAGAAGAAATATTAACTGTAAGAAATGTCTTTAAGCATTGTCTTTTGGATTTGTGCCTTAATAGATGGAGGCAAATCAATGTAGATGATAGAGCTGACATCAACATAGTTGGGCTTGTTCTTACACAGTTCGCGTGGCCCTAGGAGGTAGACGATGAGTTAGCTCTTATACTTTTGGGGATAAGGGTTGAACCAAAGAATTACTTTTATAGCTTTTTTAAATTAAAGCCCTGCCTTTGGTCTTTGCAGCCTCCAACGCACGAATAGACTAGTAAGAACACACTTATGTTAATTGCTGATGCTAATGTTAGAATTGTTGGTATTATAGGAACAACTTAAGGTATTGAAGACAATACAGGGCCGGCGATGAGTTAGCTTTTATACTTTTGAGGCTAAGGGTCGAGCCTATGAACTACTTTTATAGCTTTTGTAAACTAAAGCCCCGCCTTTGGTCTTCGTAGCCTCCAACGTACGAATAGACTGGTGCGAACACACTTATGTTAATTGTTGGTGGTGTAGGAACAGCTCAAAGCACTGAAGATAGTTCTGAGGAGTCTATAAGCTTATCAAGAGAGATTGATGAGTACATAGACCTTCATTCGTATATGTAGAGTGTTCGTGGTGGTCTTTCTAGAACTGCTGCTGATGGAGGTAATGTGAACACTAGAAAAAGGCAGAGAATTGTTGTGGGGACCGCGAACATTGTTTTAAGTAGTGAGGTTGAGGGTAGTTCAATGGGAGCTTTGTCAAAAAAAAAAAAAAAAGAGGAGATTGGCCTGGGAATTCTAATATTGTTGTTCTCATTACAATAAAGCCCGTTGCAAACTCACCTCCAACAGTTTCTCCTATTCATTTTTCACGAATGCTGATGCCAACAAACACTAACACCTTTGGGGTCATAGTTAATCATAGTCCTCTTAGGGGTTCTAAGAAATATAACACCATTGGCAATAAAATAAGGACTCTATTTCCATGGCATGATCACTTGAATGTCAATAAGTTTTTATTCAAACCTAATAAGGAGAGAAAATAATAGGATAATCATGCCTTGAAGGAAACAAAAATATTATTTTGTTCTGATGTATCGTCTAGTGACGCTAGAAGGCCTTTGTTACGAGAGCTAGCAGTTTCTCTACAAGTATTCTTAAATGAGGCATGTATGGCTAGCATGTGGTTGGTTAAAGGTGTACATCAAGGTGATACCCAAAGGATGGAAACTGAAAATGACTATCATTCTACAAAGGTAGCATTAGCATAGGCATACAAGCTCTACGCGAAATTAGATGAAGAAAATAAGATATTACGATGGCACAATGATATACTACAAAAGCATCTTACTGCCACTGAAAAGGATGCTGAGAAACTTCATGGTGTGCTCGCAAGTGAACGAGCAAATAAATTCGTTCTCAAGGCTAGCTTGAAGACAATGGATTAAGATCACAAGTCTGTGGTTGCTAACTTAACAAAGATCCATGAAGAAGCTATGGAGCAATATAAGAAAGGGCCAATGGAAAACTTAGATGCGTATCTACCTATTTGAAGGCTAATTTTTTACTTCATGCTCAAGTTGTTATGGTCCCTTTTGAGGAACAATAAGTACACTTTGATACCCTTAACGAGCTAACAAGTACCTCACTAGATTTTGATGTCTATTTTCCTTCTGGGATAGCTTAGGAGGAGTTCACAACAGAGTGAAAGAATTCGTCAAATTTTTATATTGCTGATGTTGTTGAAACAAGCTCTGCTCTTGAGAAGCCTATTTATACTAGTGCTATTCCTATAGATGGAAATGAGGACATTGAATGCGAAGAGATGATGAAGGAGGAGATGATTAGCCAGCTAACTCTTTAGGTGCAGATAATAACTGACTATTTCATTGCTTGTAATGTATTCAATATGCTGGCTTTGATGATTTATGTAACACCCCTTACCTGTGTCCTACGCCGGGACAAGGTACGAGGCATTATGGGTCTTTAACATATACTTTAATTCAAACTGGGCCTTACAAATTTCATCAGATCTTAAAAACATTCAAATATAAACACAATGTTCCCTCCACGGCCCATATGGCCTTTAACATGCTTCAAGGGTGGTTCGGGACTAAACTGGGAACTTCTAAAAATTTTACAACACTTGGGAAAAATTTTCCAAGTTGGAAAAGTCACACGCCAGTGTGGGTAGGCCATGTGGATTTCACACGCCCATGTGGCTAGGACATACCCGTGTCCTCAACCCGTGTAATTCTTTGTTTATGACGTTAGCATTAATTAAAGGTTACAAGGCCAAGTCACACACCCGCGTGCTAGGCCGTGTGGTGAATTAAATTTTCACATTTAAGGTGTAGACTTCACACGGCCTGGGCACACGCCCGTGTCCTGAGGCCGTGTCTTCCACACGGTTGAGACGCACGGCCATGTCTCTGCCCGTGTGTTTACTACCATACATACTGATTTGCAAAACTAAGGTGTAGGGGACATATGGCCGGACAACACGCCTATTGGGCTAACCGTGTGTTACACACGACCTAGATAAATGCCCGTGTGTCTACTCGTGTGGACAACTTTGAGGTTATTTTTCAAGCCCTTTTGTCACCCTCACTAACACATCCACACTCACATATGTCAATGGTAATTATCATGGCATAAATGGGTTACTTAAACATCCATAGCTTTAACTCATGCATGACAATTACATGCCAAAGTATATATATTTGGGACTCCATAACTTATTAGGTTCATTCAAAACATTACCTCACTTTAAACCATGCTATAACTCAACTGAGTGGCATCAATCATCCATCAAGCATAGGTTCCATATTTTATCATTCGTTGTCAACAACCAACTTATCACACACCTTAAGGGTAATAACACATCTCATGCATGCATCAATATTTAGGGTTACAACCCAATAATCAATATGAGCCATACTTCATGGCCATATACAAAATAAATTAGTATACCAATATGAGCCATCACTTTGGCTAACCAATATGACATATATAAAAAAAATACTAAGTCCCCTATACATGCCATATTTAAATGTATTAAACCAAATATACCCCAAAAGATTTGTTGATAGTGTGACTTGAGCTCCAACGTCCATGATCCCTACACTAGCTTAGCTGCTAAGAAAAAGGGAAAAGAGAGAGGGGGTAAGCATAAAGCTTAGTAAGTTGTATGTAACTAATAAACAACATAGATCATAAAATTTCATGAATTAAACATACTACTAATTACCACCACATTAGCAATTTACACACAATGAACATAGTGAGCATTGACAATAAATGTCATTGAACTTTATAACTTATCTTATTATTTCTTACTCATGTTAAATTTTTCCATCATGAATCAAATTCCATACTCATGAGGTTTACGTACATACCTGTACTACTCATAGCTTATTCATATTTCTCCATCTCTTAACCTTGATCTTGAATGGCCCGTTGAACCACTTGGAATATGGAAGGACGTTCGGGATTATCATACACCAAATAGGGTGCCAAAGTCATGTCCCAGACATAGTCTTATATGGAACTACACATCGATGCCATATACCAGATATGGTCTTATACGAAGTTTCGATTCGATGCCGATGCTATGTCCCAGACATGGTCTTATACAAGACCTCATATCGATGCCATGTCCCAAACATGGTCTTATACGAAATCACTTAACGATGCCAAAGCCATATCCCTGATATGGTCTTACACGAAATCTCGTATCGATGTTGATGCCATGTCCCAGACATGGTCTTACACGGGATCTCATAAAACATGGTGTCATGATATCCAAATCCTAAGTATTCTTTAGGGTCAGCGGGGATTTCCGAGATACAAAGCTATCATTAAATTGTTGTTGAATCATCTCAAGTCAAATTCCATAAATGCGTATACACACATTTCATACAACATCAAGCATTAAATAAGTGATAATGAAATTTTTGAATTACTTACACACAACTTACCTCGATCCCAAAATATTGTTAACTTTACGTTTTAGTCCAAAACCTTACTTTTCCCTCGGTTTAGGTCCGGACTCCGTTTTTCTTGATCTATAATACCAAATTTAACTTGTTTAATAATTAAATTGTTCAAATCGACCCCTAATTCATACTTTAGTAAAATTACCCTTTTTATCCTAACTTTTTACTTATTTACAATTTAGTCCTTAGGCTCATAAAATGAAATGCATGTATTTTGTTTGTTACTCAAGCCTAGCCGAATTTTCCTTGTACTCATAAAAACCCACATTATTCATTAAAAATAGATTTTTATCACTCAATTTACACCTTTTTCAATTTAGTCCTTTTTAGGTGTTTTCATGCAAAATTACTTAGTAAAAGATGTTAAACACACATCAAGCTCACATATTCCTTCATTAAACATCAAAGAACATGCATGTCACACATGGGTAAATTTTTAAAAATAAACCCTACTTCAAAATAAGGGTGGAAATAGATAAATCAAGTTACGAGATCTTCAAAAATGTAAAGAACATTAAAAACGGGCTAGGGAACACTTACTATTGAGCTTGAAAATGTCAAAAACCCTAGCTATGGAGAGCTTAGAAATTTCAGCAGCCACATGAAGAAGATGAGCCAATTTTTGCTTTAATTTTCCCTTTTTATTCTTTTAATTACTAATTGACCAAAATGCCCTTAAAGCCTTTCTTTCAAATTTTTCCTGTGCATGTCCATTTTTGTCCAAAATTTTAGAAATTAGTCAAATTGCTAATTAGGACCTTCTAATTTATAATCTAAAGCAATTTCATGCTTGAAGCTTTTAGAACACAAGTTTTGTATCTTATTCAATTTGGTCCTTAAGGTTTAATTGGACATTTTATGCATAGAATTTTTCCATGAAATTTTTACACAAGCATGCATACCTATCATGGACCTCATAAAAATCATAAAATAATTATTTCTATCTCGGATTTGTGGTCTCGAAACCACTATTCCAACTAGTCCCTAATTTGGAATGTTACAATTTAAGATATGAAAATCTTTGTTTTTTGTTGATATGATAATGTGTTTGATTGTTAGTGTACTTGAACTTATTACCTAACCGCACAATAATCATAAGCATACTAATAATGAAAACTATTAAGATAACTAACTTAGAGTAATTATTCGTAGCTTTGAAATCATCGCGATTAGGTCATAAATTGGAGTCATTGTACGTTAGCAGTGCGAATGTATATTGGCACACAAGTAAACAATCACAAGTTGTGGCCTTAAGCCTATAAATTCGAAAAACACCTAAGTTCTAACTTTGGATTTAACTAGATTTTTATAATATTAGCTGCAAATGCAAATTGTCAAGTTGTTTAAAAGTTGCGATATTAAATCAACTAACTCAGAAATGGATAGGTTGCAATCTTAAATCAGCTAACCTTTGTAAAATCAACTGTGAATGTAGGTCATCGAATTGTTTAGGAGTTGCGATATTAAATCAGTTAACTTAAAGATGAATAGGTTGCGATCTTAAATCAACTAACTCAAAGATGAATAGGTTGCGATCTTAAATCAGCTAACATTTGTAAAATCAGTATCTATAAACAATACTTATTTATTAAAGTAAAAATTTGCTTATACATAGTATTTCTTCAAATGGCGGGCATTCCATGTTCACGGAAGAATAGGGTCATCCATTTTAGCTAACTTATAGGCTCCATAGCCTACCTTCTGTATCATTTTGTAAGGCCTCTCCCGATTTGGAGCCATATTTTCCTGTTGTACTGCTGGAAGGCTAGCCTCAATATTTATGAGAATAAGTTCACTTACCTGAAACTATTTATTTCTCACATTAGAATTGTAATAGCAAGCCACCTGTTGAGCTCGCGCAATAGACCTGACTTTTTTCGTTTCTTTAATTTCATCAAAAAGCTCAAGGTAAAGTCTCAAGGCTTCTTAGTTAGCAGTTTCATCAAAACGTAGCGTTCTATATGAGCACATATCTATTTCAACAGGGATTACTACTTCTGCCCTATGAACAAGCAAGAACGTCGTTTCTCTAGTAGTTGTATGAGGTAAGGTTTGTAAGGCCCAGAGAATTGCTGATAGTCCCTTTAACCAAGCTCCTTTGGTATTATCTACTTTCTTTTTCAAAGCTGTCAGTATTTTTTTATTTGTGGCCTCCACTTGACCATTTGTCTGGGGAGTCTTGAAGGAGCTTTGACGTAAAGCAATATGTAAATCCTTGCAAAAATTTTAAAATTTTCCTTGGAACTATGTCCCATTATCTATTATTATTTAGTGGGCAACCAAATCTACAAATAATAGACTTCCACAGGAAAGATTCCATCTGTTTTTTAGTAATTATAGCTAAAGCTTCAGCTTCTATCCATTAACTGAAGTAATCCATAACTACCACTATGAACTTTTTCTAAGCTGTAACTACAAGGAATGGGCCTAGAATGTTAACTCCTCAAGTTTCAAATGGCCAGGGGTTCGACATGACTTGCAATAACTCCACTGGTGATCTTTGTACTCGAGCATATTTTTTACAAGAATCGTAGGTGCGAACCATATGATGCGAATCCATCTACATAGTTGGCCAGTAGTACCATTGTCTAAAAAAAAATTTTGCAAGTAACCTAGCACCCAAATTGTAATGACCCAAATTTTTAGGTCATCAGAAAAGTGAATTTTCGGGTCTTCGATTTTGAAAATTAGATTCGTAAATATTTATTAGAAATATTTACGAAGTTAAGTAAGGGATTAATTATATTTTAGTTAAGTAAATCTAGTTTAATTAAGGTTAATTAAGTGAAAGGATTAAATTGAATAAAGTGTGAAGGTTTAATTATAAACTATAAAAAAAGTCAAGAGACTAAGTTAGCAAATAAACCTTAAGAGACAAGTGTGTGGTAAGTAAAAATACATATATAATATTTTAATTGGTACAAATATATGTATATATATGAATTTACTTATTATATAAGTAAATAATTAAATAAAGTAAATTATATTAAATTATACAATTATAATATATTAATTAAATAAAGAATGAATAAAGAAATAAAAAGAAATAAAACATAAAGAAAAAGAGAAAGAAAGCCACGAATAGTAGGGAAAGAAAGAAGGAAAAAGGGAAAGAAAAAGAAAAGGAAAATTTAGGGTTTTAGAGTTTCAAGCTTGATTGGTAAGTCAATTTAATCTATTTTCTTGTAATTTTAGTGTCTTTGGAATCCTAAGAAGAAATACTATTTGAGTTATGTTAAAATTTAGGAAGTTATTGAATTTTTAGATATCGACTAAGTTGAATAAATTAATGAAGTATGATATTAAGTAATAGAAATTCAAGTTAGAAGTGGGAGATGGATTAAATTGTAAAGAGAGATATAAGTTTTGTCATAGTAGGGATTAAATTGTTTAAATTGTAGAATTGATGTTTTATATTGAATATTAAGAGTTGAAACTTGTTTAAAGTAGGTATAAAATGAAAATTATAAGGTTTATTTGAAGAAAAAGAATGGTTATGGTGGAAGGACCTAATTGGAAATATAGAAAAAGTTACATGAAAATGAAAGAGTATGTTATTAAATAACATCCATTGAAGATTTTTAAATGTTAAAATTTATGTAGCCAACGTAGCCCCGGAAACGTCATCGAAAAAGGGAAAGGAGAAAGTAAACGAGGATATCGAGTAAACTCGAGAATTACGGTTTGTATTTCTATAAACTATGCTTAATAATTTAATACAATGTAATGGCTATTCTTAATAGTTAGAATGTATAATGAATGATATGATAGAAATTGTTACTGCTTCTGTAATTGAAATGAAACGATTTGAATACCCTATTATCAGTATCGGGCAAGTCGGATATAATTGGCATGCCATAGGATTGGAAGTGTTCAGGGATATTCCGACTGTGTGTCAATGAGACACTATATATGCCGATTCATCATTCTTCGTTCAATTTGTTCCAAGAGGTACTCTGTACTGATCATATCATTATCATTCTTCGTTATCCTTACGGTGTATTCCAGCTTTGGCTGATGAAACACTGTATGATATCCCGGTGTGTAGGTTGGATCCGTGTATCCGTTCAGGTCCAAGTTATGTTAATAAGGGTAAGTGAAGGTACTAAAGACTGACTGTTATTGATTATGTGACTGATATATGTGAATGTTGAAAGGCATTAAATGTTATGAAAAGTATAAAAGATTGTTTAATTATCTCTAAGAGATATGATATGAAGACAAGAGATTAAGCTATTAAGACTTGAAAGTAAAAAGTTTTAAGTTACAATGTAAATACATGGCTCATTATTGTTTTAAGTATTAGTTTATAGAAATATCACTAAGTGTATACTCAGCGTACGGTTTGTTTCCGTGCGCAGGTTAGGTACAAAGTAAATAACGCCTCAGCGTCCAAGCCAACTCCCGAACTCAATTCTTGGTGATATATCTTTCCTTGAAGAATGGCATGTACCTAGGTTGTCTAATGTTATTTTGATATAAGTTATATTGTTAATAGATAGTTAATAGATGTAATGAAAATGTTATAATATGTGGTCCTTTTTGAATTGAATATAATGGCATTTAGGTGTAACTTTTTTCAACTGGTTTAATTTAAAGAATTACTAAATATATGTATTTGATTATGGTATAATGATTTAATGAGCATTGAATGTATTTTATTATGTTTGGATCAGTTGAATGAAGAAATATTAAAATTGCTTGTAGTCTTTAGTTTGTAGGGTTGGTAAATTTGAAATATAAGGTTTATTTTGAGCCCACTCGGTTTGTCACACAGGCGTGTGGCCAGACCGTTGAGACACACGGCTTGCACACATGCATGTTGTTAGGCCGTGTGTCCATTGCACCTAAAATGTTACAAACAGGTTGTCACACGGGCTGAGCACACGGACGCGTGCCTTGGCCGTAGGCCACAAGTCAGAATACTCCACGGGTAGTGGACATGAGCGTGTCCAGGCCGTGTGAGCCTCACTGTCGGCCCTCCACAAGTGTGTCACAATAACACGGGCGTTTCATATTAGACACACAGGCGTGTGGTACTATTTAGAAAAAAACTATAAAATTTCACGAAAATTTTTCTAAGATTCCGATCGAGTCTCGGTTTGTTTTAATTACACTTGTAAAGTACTGTGGACCTATAAAAGTTATATTTAGATGGATAATATTGTATTTATACTTGTTTTATGTGCAAATGTACTGTAACGACTAGTAATACTCTGTAATTTTGTTCTAGTAACGGGACAAGGTTAGGGGTGTTACATTGAGTGGTATCAGAGCTAATCGGGTTTAGCCGATTCTAGGATAAATTGATTGTATAATTTTCATTAGTTAGTTCTCACAGAGGATAAAAAATATTAACGAGTATAATTCTATTAATATTTTGCAAATGAGCATTTCATATTATAAATCATGTTACCTACAAGATTAGCCGATTTCTCAAAAGAGCATTTGACCATAAAATCATCCAAAATATGCACTTTTACCGTTGTTCTTAAAGCATAGTCCACACCAAACTCTGCTAACTCAATCCCCTATTTTGTCATTCTCCCTGAGGTATTAGCTCTGAATAGTATGTCTTTAATGGGTTGATTTGTCATAACGACAACAGGATGAGACCGGAAGTATAACACATCTTGTAGATACCTTAATTCGTTATTCTATAATACTACTAACGTAGTACATCAAGAATTGGCAAGGAACTTCTGCTCTAACTAAAATAGCTACAATTGTCTCTTCCGAGGTCGTCAAATAAACATAGAAGGTTTCTCCCACGCATGGCGACATCAACAGTGGTGGGGATGTGAGATACATTTTAAGCTTTTCAATGGTTTTCTGACACTTTTCGGTCCATGAGAAAATAGTTCGCACGGCTTCAAAGAAAGGCAAACATTTATCAACCATCCTTGAAACAAATCTATTAAGCGCGACCATTTTCCCGTTAAACGTTGTATATCTTTTATTGTCCTTAGAGGAGGTATATCCAAGATGGCATAAATCTCTTCTGAGTTAACCTCAATTCTTCTTTCCAAGACCATAAAGCTCAGAAATTTACCAGTTTTTACACCGAAGGCACATTTATCAGGATTCAACCTCATGTTGTGAGTTCGCAACACAACGAACGCCTCTTTTGCATGTACTCATTGATCGGTTGCATGAGTACGCATTAAAACAATTAATTTATGAAACAATTTTTAAGGTTCAATTTTATTACAAGCGTATATGTCAGTTGTAATATTTATAGTATTATAATGAAACACTAAAGTATTCCAAGGATCAAATGCAAAGGAAGATGCGATTGAGAAATAACTAGCATACATAATAGAGGCTAAGTGGCTACGATTTTCTATTATGGTGATTCATAAAATAAGTTTGCAAGAAAATTAAATATTTTACTCTAGGCAATAAATTGCAAGAAATGTAAACTAGGGGGACTATCTAGCAAATGACTAATAGGGGTTGGTTGACTTCGATCTGGTTCGCCAAATCTTGGACTAAGGACATAAATCACGTAAATTACCAAGTGGCTACATTTTATCTTACGATCTCAATTTTATTTACTTAGACGAATTAGGTCTGATTTATCTTCTAATCTCTTCGATTAATCAGAGACTAATGAATGGGTACGCGACAAGATTACCTTCTGGTCTCACTTTATCTTAATATTCCCTTAGAGGCATTACTACTTAAGTTCTTAATTCTATTCAAATTAGTCATATTTGTTATGATTTAGTCTTTTGTCCAAAAGATTTTAATTTATCCACATCTCCATCAACCAACTTTCTTAATGATTTAGCTACACATGGTCAAAGTTAAAAAAAAAAAAACATAATAATGGAAAACAAAGCATCCATAAGAGTAAAACTTGAAAATATGTGATAGTTGAGATTTTTATGTAAGAAAACTTAAATAGCATGAAACCAAAAACATTTAACAAAGAAATCCAAAGTAAGAAACACAAAAGAAACAAGCTTTAACATATTTGAAATGAAATAAACTGAAATGCATTAAACTAAAACTTAAATAGTCCTAGAAGCAAGGTACAGGGACTGTAAATGTAAATAAATCTTAGCTACAGTGTTAACTAACATAAAAAACATCAAGCACAATAAGTAAATTCAAAAAAAAAAAAACTATAATCTAAGGTAGAAGAAGAGAAAAATAAAAACCTAAAAAAGTGTAGAGAAAAACTAAAGAAAACCTAGAGAAAACTAAACCTAAAACTAAGCTAAAAATGTGTCTCTCTCCTCTTCAACATTTTTTGGCTTTTTTGAAGGATGTTCTAATGACTTTTCAATGCCAAAATTGCCTCTACACGGGCCTTGTGTGATTGGTGGGTTGAGTAGACAAATGTTGCCCTTTTTGTCTAAATTTGTCTCTCTGACGAAGGTGATATCGCAATACCCAAAAAAGGATATCACAATATCATGGGTAGTGTTGAACTTGAGGGGTCTTCCTTGAGAGGTGGATATCGCGATATCCAAAGAAGATGTAGCGATACCATTGAATGGCCTCATTAGTCTTCTATACTGCCGTAGGTATCGCGATTCCAGGGGTTGGATATCGCGATACCCTTGCCCTAGATGTGTTCTCACTCGTTTTCAACCTACAACACATCCCTACATCACTCAAACACATGTTAGACCTCCCAATGATATTATCGGCCAATTTGGGTCAAAAAATAAACAAAAATGAGAGATTTTCACTTATTACCTGAAAAATATAAAAATATGAAAATAGCAAAAAACTAAGCTAAAAAGTTTATTTTGCTCGAGAAAAAGCTCATTAAGTGTGTCGGAAAAGCCTAATTTGTCACATTGATTTGTGGCAGTTCACTTATCAAAAGTAGAACCCTTTACAAACATGTCGTCAACATAAACCTCATTGTTATGCACAATTTGATCTCTAAAAATTTTGTTCACTAGCCTTTGATAAGTTGCACTCGCATTCTTCAAGCCAAAATGTATGGCACAGTAACAAAATAACACTTCTTTTGTAACAAAAGCCATATTATCCTGATCCCCGGGGCCATAGATATCTGATTATACCTAAAGAAAGCATCAATAAAACTCATGAATCTATGCCAAGAGGATGCATCAACCAACCTATCAATTGAAGACAAGGGAAGATTGTCCTTTGGGCAAGCTTTATTAAGGTTGGTGAAGTCGATACACATTCTCCACTTACCATTAGCCTTCTTCACCATCACCATATTTGAAACCCAGCCAGGGTATGCAACCTCTTTAATAAATCCAACTAACAACAATTTTCCCACTTCCTACCTTACGGCCTCTACAACTTGCGATGCAAGCTTTCTTTCCTTATATTTCATTGGCTTAGCCTTGGGAAGAACATTCAATCTATGAACAATTCTCCGAGGATCCACCCCTGGCATATCTGTAACCGACCAGGCAAAAATATCAGTATTTTCCCTTAAGCATTTTACCAAGCTTTCCCTTTCCTCTACTGCTAATGCCAATGAAATCTTAACCACCTTGTTTGCATCATCGTAAAATAATTGCAAAGTTTCCAAAACTTCTGCAGCTTCTAGTTTCTTCACTCTCTCCTCATTAATCCCCTGCGAGGTCGAGTGCGTGGAATTGTACATAGGGCCACATAAACACGTGTTAAGTTTAAGATAGGGTACGTGTCCATATGCATAAAGTCTACCCAATATGTCATATCAGTGAACAATATCTGTATTATGTCTTTCATAATTAATGAAATTATAGATAAGTAAAAAATAATAAAAGTTAATTCCATATCCTTAAATTATCATTTAAATTCTCTAAATTTTAAATTGTCATCTTGATTTTAAATTATTCATAAAATATCAAGTTTTTTCGTCAAACTAATTATCACATCAAGAATCGAATGTAATTTTAAATTTTGCGTTTAGCGCATATGTAAAATCCACCATACATTTAAATATGGTTTTTAAGGAGTTTTACAATTTCAGAAAAAAAGAAAGATAATGTGGAAAAAAGGCATTAATTTGAACAATTGAGCTTGCTATTTCAAGTTATAATATATATATATATATATATAATTAAAAGTGTAAAGCAAATTGTGCACGGTGTGAGCTTGCTGATCATGATTTTTCCAAATGGGGCACCACAAAGAGTTATGGCATTGGAGATATATATATAACAATTTATAGGTGTCTCAATGGTACACATCACTAAAGTTTATATGATGTTTTGGACTGTAGTTTGTTATTCAATTTTGGCCCTTTCCAACTACCCCCCATTGGCAACGGGTTTTTCTATTATGTTTGTTTGGCCTTAATATGATAAGACATAGCTTACTGTTGCTCTCCACGATAACTCTAAAATAATTACTGTTATTATTTTTCCGGGTAAATATATTTTTTTATACTTAAATCTGGTTTTAAAGTTTAAATTGGTATTTAAGGAGTTTTTTTAATTAGGTATTTAAATTTGGTTTTAATGTTAAATTTGATATCTAAAGTTTATTTTGGTACAATTAGGTACTTAAATTTGGCTTCTTGGTTCAAATTGGTACTTGAATTTCACTTTTTGGTCAAAAATAGTTCTTAGTTATTTGAACCAATTTGAATAATGAAGCCAAGTTCAAATACCAATTTGAACTCAAAAACCAAGTTCAAGTACTTAATCGGACCCAAAAGAGTTTAGGTATCAAATTGAACCTTAAGGCCAAGTTTAGATGCTTAATTGGACAAAAAAAAACCCCTTAAGGACCAAATTGAACCTTGATGCCAAGTTCAAGTACCAAAATATACATTTACCTTGATGATCACGAAACTAACTAAAAATTTGGCTAAGGCAAGTGCACCTATGTCAAGTTCATAGGCATTAAACAAAAATTTACCTTATCTTTCAATTAAACACAATAAGTTATTAAGCTTGGTATAGTTGGCTAGACATGGTAAACCACACATCAATAATGTGAGTTTTAACTTGTAAATAAAACATATAATATCACAATTCACATCTCATGCCAATTCGTGTTATTTTGATTAACTAGCTCGAACTTATTCAATCATGGAATGAAATTATTGCATACATGCTCATATCATTTCTTCAGTACCTTATTCAATTTCAAATTCAATATTTCACAAGTGAATATCAAGATCATTATGTGTCATTTCAATTTCTCAATTCATGTAATATGTTTCACTTGAAGAACCCTAGTAAACAGGCTCAGATACACAAGTATCTCCGTTACACCAGTTGCTCGTCCAAGCTAAGTATATTCGTGCTAAGTTACCAGTCTAGGCTAAAGCTTCATAGCAACACATTTGATTACTTTGCCAAGCTGAATATATATATATATATATATATATGTCAGTTTACCCGTCTGAGCTAAACTTTTAAAACGACATCAGGTTACCAGTCCAGGCTAAACTTATGTCACATGTATCTTTGAGTTCGCAACAAATGCAGGACCTCAATAACATCTGTAACCAATCTCGTACAAGCGTGCACAAAACCCTATTGGCATGTCAAGCATATCCTAATATTTATCTTATTTTTAACTTATATAGTTAGATTGAAATTTAATTAACTAAGTTTAATTAATTTAATCATACCTAATTAACCTAATCCTTCATTAATTAACATATAAGTGGATTCTTCCATCATTTCCCACTAACATATATTATAATTTGGTTTAATTGTCGTTTGGGATATTTGGCTATTTGCAATTTAAATCCCTAAATCTTTGGCCAATTAGAAACTTATAGTGATAAGACTTTTACAATTTAATCTTTGTACCCTAATTAAATAATTAATTGAAAAAATTAAAGGACCAAACTTTAATATACTTTTATACCAACTCCATAAATATTTATATTTAATATTTATGGACCCAATTCATGGAAATAGAATTTTAAAATCATCTTTTTTAACACTCGAACTGTTAGAATCACATAGTGTAAGATATCACTCTTCTTCTGTAGTTTCCCTAGCTTTACGTCAAGAATTTGTCCAAAAGCGTTAAAATGATAGTCTTAACCTGGGTTGTTTTTGCAGTATATGCATGCATGAAGTTCCCTCCATTTGCTTTCCAACGTTATCTTCCCTCCAAATTACAATAGTAATAGGTTTCCCTCCCAAACATGTTATTAACAATCGACTAACCCAATCCAAATGCTGGCAAATTGTCATTTATTTCTTTTTATACTTTCAAAATTGAACTATTACCAATGCAAAAAAAGGTGTCTGGAATGAAGTGTTTCCCAAGAAATGATTCTTACTTGTTATTTTTTTATCAACTTGAAATCTTCATTTTTGATACTCAAGTCATTGTTATTTAGTTTTAAGGAAAAACTGTTCAAAATAAAATGGAAAATCAAAATGATACTATATATCGGCGAAGAAGGATCGCAAAGCAGAAGTTCAAACGATGCCAAGCAGACCTTGAACGATTTGTTTGGAATATCTAATAATGATAGTTTGTTTGAAGGAGGAGGAAGTGACCATTCATCTATTGGTGCTAACAACGATTCAAACGCGAAAGGTGAAGGGATCGGGGATGACGTTGATGATGAGTTTGTAAATGAAGAAGTCCATCGTGAGGATCCTGGCATGGACTTAGAACCAGGGTAGGTGTCAGGGATGTGATTCAATAGCATTAAAGCATTTTTTGAGTTTTATCAAGAGCACGCGAAGCTGAAGGATTTTAGTGTGGTGAGGCGATCAGTGTGCAGAAACAAGTATGCTTTATTGACATGTGATAAAGGTGGAAAAGTGGGTTGTAGTAGTAGCAGCAGCAAGAGAAGTGGATGTACTGCTAGGGTAATGAGTGTTAGATAATGATGGAATATGGCATGTAACTAAACTGGATACAAAATATACGCATGAATTGCTTTCAAACCTGTATGGTTGCATGTATAGTTTAGAGCGCAATAAGAAAAAAAAAATACAATATGGAGTCATATATAACGAAATTCTAAACATGAATTTGAATAAAGAAGGAAGATCTAATACATGAGAGGTAGTAATGTAATTGTACATTTATACTATTATATGTAATTTCCTAGGAAAAATATTAGTACTAGATCAACCTTCAATATAATCATTCATAATTATGATTATTAGAATAAGAAAGATGATAAGTCATTAGAAAAATATCAATAACTAGTATTACCATCCCTTAGCATTCAAACAACTTTGAAATTAAGGCATTACATAATAAAATTGAAAGGAACTTGAGAAATTTAGGTTTGCTATCATGGAAAATTTTTAAAATGAAAAAAAAAACTTAACGATCTAACGTCTATAGAAACATCAGTATAGTCTGAGAGAGATGCGTCACTATCCAATCCGCGACAAGGTTGTTGAGATATCAGAAGCTGAAGCCAAGGCAAAGCTTCTTTAACAGTTTGCCTGAAAGAGTTATGCACGAGTCTCCTAGGGCGTCTTTCACACTCAAAGTTGATTCCTTTCTTCGCAAGCTTTAAAGGTTGTTGGTTTCCTTATGTAAAGAAAGTGCTCCATCAACCCTGTTTTTCCCTTCATTTGCGACCCCCATCTCTTCAATTATATTTGTTTGTTCTTATACAGTGCGTTGATGGTAACCGCATTCTCTTCAATCATAAACACCTGAATTAATTCACAAATAACTTATTTTTCCAATCTAATTTAAAAATTCGCTAAAATTCATAGACACTTTAGCTCTATTATTTCATTTGATTTAGCTATTTCTTCAAAAATTCTAAAAGTTTTTGTATATGTAAAAAACGAAATAAATTGTTTTTAAAAAAAGTCCGAGAATTGTTGGTTTCAAAAAATGTAAAGATTTTAATTTGAAGAGACATAAAATTATTAAATTTCAAAATTAAATCATAAAAGAAAATATAATCAGAAAGCCAAAAGAAATACAAATTTGTTAGGAAAAATGAATTTTGGTTTCGCTCGAATGGAGACAAACATAAAAAATGTTTAATAGAATTTCCTTAATTTGAATTACAAAATTAAATGTTGTACAAAATGTATATTAGCATCAATACTAATGTATCTCGCCTTTCCTTTATAAACATTAGGGAAATTTAATTTAAAGAAAGAAAGACGTAATAAGAGAAAATGGTGCAATCAACTATCATAAAACAAATATGACTTCTTTTATTTTTTGTTTTTTAATTAATTTCTGTCTTTTTCTTTAGCTTTAGCTTTTTTACGAATAAATAATAATTACTCAAAAACATCCAAATCAGTAATCTGTAAAATTTAAATATAACAATTAAAAGGGCATCGATGATGAGGGACCTAAAAAAGTTAGTATTGCACATTTTCACAAAGTTCTAGTCTAGGCTAGAGCAGCAGGTTCATGTTTTTTACTCCAAAAACAAAATTAGACATAACATACAAGACACTGAAGAACAGAAAGGTGCATGAAACAGCATATCTATAAATCAAAAAGGACCCTCTACTGATTCACCCTAACCACTACAATTGCTCCTAAAAAACAACCCCACTACAATCGAATCCACATATTTAACAACAATAATTAGCAATTCCAACATGAAACCAATGAGTGATCATGGCAACTTCCACGACGCAGTAGCTATTTTCTTAAATTCATGAGGGGCATTCTGAATAAGCTTATTTAGAACATCAGCATGCAACTTCAAACTACCAACCTTAAGACTCTTGGTCTCCTTCTCTGACTTTATGGAAGAATGTTGTTCTTGTAATTGAGCAATCTTCTTTTCAATCTCTTCCATCTCTTCATCGAATTTAGTTATCCCCTTTGTATTTTCCATTATCTCCCGTTCTGCATTTTCTTTCTCCCCTAGATGCTGACTATGCCCTTCTTTGATTGAAAGTAGTTTATTCACACGGCGCCTAAGCAGACTAACATCAAATCCGTGCTTTTCCAAGTCATCAAGACCTTCTGAAATGCTGTCAAATGTGTTTCGAGGGTCATCAAAATGCAACATGGATATCTTATCGAACAAACTGGCAAAGGTCACCATGATCCCAATTGCCGATCCCTCACGAAACTCCTCTCTGCTTTCAGCCAAAGGTTGAAAATGAGGTTTTTGGGGCACAATTTGGAAGACATCCAAAGATTCAATTGTTCGCCATATAGGTGATTTCTTCACAAAAGGCAAACTCTGATCACTATCCAATGGGCTTCTACCAGTAGCATCAATTGCATGAGATTCAATAGGAACATCAACCAATCCTTTTTCCTCATTCCATCCATTGACGAGCCTACCAGAGGAGAGCCCTAGAAGGAAAAAGATCCCCAAAATGTTGTAAATATAAAAGCCGAGTGATGATCTACATTTATGTACCCAGACAGAGAGAGATTAACAACAAACGAAACAAGTTTTATAAATCTGATGAAGCTGCTTACTTGATTCTTCGTCACCTGAGGAGTGGATTCCCCCTATCCAAGTTGATAGAGGTTGATCGTCCTCATTCATGTCGGAAATCCCAGCAGTCGCCAAGTGAACCTCTTTTGTTTTTTGGTCGTCATTTATCCTTCCTGTAAAATCTTCAGAGGTTATACACTTAACAAATAGGATGGTTAATTCACAAACTATAAGGCGAGTAACCGTAAACAACAAAAAATTAACAGAGAGTCAACTTAATTACATCTACATCAGGTAAAAGACAGCATAAGAAACGAGAAGAAAAAGCTGTTGGTACATGCATGACCTTTCTTCTCAACATCACCCTCCCCTCCCCAGCACACGTAGAACAAAAATATCGCCTTCTTTCATATGCACCCGTACCCAAATCAATTTTCCTGGAAACTGCTCCCATTACGCCTACTATTCTTCTATCAATTAGCATACCACTTGGAAAATTCATTTAAGAAAATGATAACTGCTAAACTTGGGTAAAGACATTGGAAGTGCCTAACTCAATGCTTCCAAGAGAGCCTTGTATGGCAGTTTTATACTGTCCTTGAGGCATATTACTAACAATGACAAACCAAGAACTGAGACCCCCCATGTACCTGACAGTTCCACACCTTTATGTTTTGACAAACCAGCTTCATCACTCGTACAATCTTTTAAAACTTTTTCATCAGTAATACCTCCAGCCCCATTTTGCTCCTTACCTACCAATCGTAATATTAAGTTTGCATTGACACAGATTTGCCTATATACATCAAAAAGCTGAAGCTTAAGTTTTATATACCAGCATGAAAAGCCTTTGGACTTGTAACTACTGCTTTACGTGGTCTTCCCCTCTTTTTTTTCGGATCGCTTTCTCCAACATTATTTTCCATTATTTCCTATATCAGTTAGAGAAACAGTTAATATTACTACCAGAGGAATATATATATGCAGGAAATCAAATTAATAAAGGGGAGTCAGATTCCATGTTTGATAACATATTAAGATAAAAGACAGGCCAGGGAGCAGGCTCAAGAAAATTTTCTATTTTAATAAAATGAGCAGACAACACCCAAAAATTTAACCACTTAATTAGACTTTATATACTGGCCAAAAAGAAAAGGCATTATATGTAAAACAACATTAGATATACTCTTTTACCTATGATCATGACAAGGAAATATAGATCAGTTATTAAGTACGTCCAACAGTTTAATAACAAACTTGTTCCCATTTAAGAATTTGAGGCATTTTGAATTTAAAAGTTTATATTAGTAGTTTTCCATGAGCCAAAGACTAAAATGAATTTTTTGCTTACCATATTTTCATTTCTGACTGAATCATTTAAATTGTTCTTTTGATCCCCCATTAGCTTCCCAGGTTCCTCACTAGGAATCTGACAGGAATTTTCCGCCTGTATAGTCTTTGAGAACTTTGCTGCTAATCCTAAGATGATGGGCATTTCAACTTCTTTTGTTTTAATATCCCCTTCATTAATTTCTCCAGCAACCCTTGTAGTTCCTTCCTTGCCTGAAAATATATAATACGTACACATTATCTTTAAACAATTTATCAAACTGGCAAACATGTATTGAAGACTAAATTTACCTGCTGTCAAAACCTGTGGGCCATTACTTGGTGACTTTCTAGCTTTTACATTCCTCTTCGCAAGGTTGTCTACTTTACCGTCAGCTGAACCAACTTTCTGCCTCTTAGTCGTCTGCATTAGTAAGGGGAAATGTAGATCAAATGAAGGTAGTAGCAACAGTGCTGATCAGGAATATTGGCTGATGGAGCCAACAAATCCAAAGTGACAATAATCAATGATCATTACCCAGTTAGAACGGTGACGTTGACAGAAAAGGCGGTCATTTGAAGCAGTTTGCTGCAAAGCAAGTGGGCACATTGAATATCCCGGTTGGAAAACAAGGTTGCTCAACCCTTGAAACAACCCATTGAGCAGTGACAACTATGTCAAGCAGGCCAATTTTTTTATGATACTCACGTAGACAAGACCTGTTTTTAGTTATTATGATTCTAAAGCAGCAAGCTAGTTTTCACTTCTTTGTGCAAAGGTTATGCTTGAAGGCACACATGACTTTCTAGCATATTTTAGAACAGGACATACTCTTAACATGGTGAAGTTTTAGAAGCTGAGTGCTTCAAGGCAAGGCAACTCAGGCATGCAATGCAGGCACCAAAGAGTGGTAAAGTACAGAGTATTTTAAAGTGATATTTATACATTTCTCGTCATCAAATAGGAATGTATTAACATGTGAAAAAGAAAACAAAGAACGAAATGAAAATGATCTGATGTTGCTAGTATGAACAATGGAACTCCAAAACAATAAATCTAACTCACAGTTGTTGCTTCTGTTAATGGGCTCTCACTCTTAGCACAAGGCTGATCAGCAATCACAGTTTTCTTTGGGAATTTAGTAGCTTTACCACCAGTCCTCGGATTCCCTTCTTTACACAATGTTTCACTAGGCATATCTTTTAACTGACCGCCAGCGACTGATATCGGTGTTACCACTGCATTTCCTTCAGTTAGCTTTTTTGAAGACCGTGAATTAGAAGTGTTGCCATTTGATGTTTCCAGTTTGACCTTCTTCTTGCCTGAGTGCAAAGTACTGTTTTCATCAGTGGGAGTTGGCTGCTCTGTAGCATTCCTTTTCATCTTTTTCAAAGGAATCTTATCTTCAGTGTTTTCTTTTGTGGACAAGGAACTTTCAAGTTCTCCAGCCACCTTGGTGTTCCGGGTACCACAGAGAGCATCCCCTATCAGCTCTTGGTCATCAGAAGCAATTATGACTTCCTGAAACAAAAGCTCACTGCTTAAGTACTCTTTTACCTAAAAACAAATTATATTTACACTTGCATGCTACTAAATTTCTGAAATAATCACAAAAAAAAAAAAAAAAAAAAAAACAACCACTAAAGGAATTGTAGGCAATGCCAGAAGTAGTACAAACATTTAAGGCATTCAACACACAAACTAGTTACATGTAGAATCTGACCAGATTCTAAAAAACAGTGAAACGTATACAAAAACCAGTTCAACATTTGTCTAGAAAAAGTTGAAATATGTGTAGAAGGGAAGATAAGACATAAAAACAAAGCATTTTTAAAACTGGAATACAGAAGGCCATCACTGTTATGAACAGAAATCAACTTAGATAAAGCCAAAAATCATTATTTCAGATATTTATTTCCTTCTCCTTTTAAGATAATTAAAAGGTATGCACTAGACCCATGTTCAGTACCACAAACACAACATTAACAGCTCATTAAATTTTAAAGTGGGAAAATAATGGGGTAACAAAAGAAATCTATATCCCAAAAGGAAGAAATAGGAGAGATACCTTGGATTTACTAATCCATTTTCCATCCGTCCATTCAACATTAGGCCTTATATCAGAGTGAGAGAGTTCCTTGTCCTCATTTCCATGCTTAAAGAAGACATTGTACCTTCTTCCAGTAAGAACTTTGGTAATTACTCCAGTGCGCCAACCAAAATTATATGTTGTATCCACTCTTTCCAGCAATTCATAATTCCTATCTGCATATCGAGGAGGAGTGGGTCTGATATGGAGGGAATCTACAACAACTTTTGCAGTCCCAGACTCATCATCATTCTTAGAGTTCTGATACTTCACAAGGAAAGTCTTATCCTCATTTTCTTTTACGACTATTGCAGGGAACCAAACATCACGTAGGTTTTCATCATCAACATTTACCTCCACTGCTGTCCCAGAGCTAAAAACGGAGCCTGTTGATTGCTTTAAAACACATAAAATAAAATCACTCACACGATACCATACCAAAAGTCAATCAGGTTTCCACAGATGAAAGTTTCCAACATATAAAACTAAATTTACATGACTCCCAGGCCAAAATGCAATGAAAACTAGCAGAACTTAAACAAAGAAAGCACTAAAGGTAAAACATATCGATCGAGTTCATTATTTACACCAATTAATTGAGCACTAGAATGGCCCTAATTTTAGAAGCAATCATGAAAGCATGACTTAAATAGCAAATTTTCAGTGTAAAAAGCTACATGCAGTGAGATTCGCAAGTTCAATACCGGGAAAAAATTTATTCCTAAAAAAGTTCGGCTCTCAAATCCAAAATAACCCCCCCCCCCAAAAAAAAATTTCCAGATAAAAAAAAAACTGAAAAATTAAAAAGAATGAACACTTCACCCATACCTGCTTTTCAGGACGAACCCAGTTGCCATCGATCCAATCCCAATGAACCCTTAAATCTTTCCTATCAAACTCAATGACATCAGGAGGGTTATCAAAGTAAACCCTATATTTCGACTTCGACAAAACCTTCCTCACAACGCCAGTCCACCAACCATCTCTGTACCTCGCATCAACGACGTCGTTCACTTCGAACCCGGACTGAGCATTCCCCTTCTCGTTAGGCGGCAAAGGGCGAATATAACCGGGGTCAACATGCTCAGTCAAAGGGGACTTACCATCGTCAGCGAGTAAAGTCTTGTAGCGAACAAATGCCTTCTTTCGTTTCTTGGAAGCGGATTTGGGAGGCATTTCGAGGATAGTGGCCAAGTACCAAGCCCCTCGAAAGCCTTCCTCGTCACTGCTGACCTCGACTGGGGCTCCCTTGCTTAAAGGCTGTTGTTGTTGAAGTGGGTCATTTTCAGCAGGAGAATTCACCATGCTTGGTGAAACTGAGAGAGTTAGGGTATGTGGTGTGGAATCTTTCTAGCAGAAAATTCTAAGGGTTTTTCTTTTTTTCTTTTTTTTATCTATTTTTATTTGGACACTGCACTTCGCATTTCAGTCAATCGGCTAAAGCTAAATGCTATTGGCCTCTTTTTCTTTTTCTTTTTTTTTCTTGAAGTTCTCTATCAGTATAAAAATTATTAAAGAATTGAATTTTACAATTATATGCTATAACTCCAACCAAGACAAATGCCTTGTTTCCAAATTTTCCTTGTTCATTTATAGATAGTAATGTTTATTATTTATATGATAATGTATTTATTCACAAAACATAGTAAATAATTTGTTTTCTTTTGTTTTGCTCATGACGATTATGTCACAACCGGACTAACACATTAACACTTCTATATTTCAATTACCACATGTTAGGTTGAAAAAACACATGAATCATAAAAATAATTTAATTGCATGTAATTTGTTTGAAAAGAAATTAAAAATTAATTACCACGACAGAATAACTAGGTAGCTCCTGGATAGAAATATGAACATTTACAAAATAAAATACCCAACTCTCTCAGCTAAGCAAAATGGATGAAAAATACGTGATGGTTTTTTTGGATCCTGATGCTTTATGCATATTCATTCAAAAAGATGTTGTCTTTTTCCTACTTGACTACACAAACTTACAAAGCCTGGTTAAAGGGTTAAAAAAGAAAAGAGAGAGAGAGAGAGAGAGAGAGAGAGAGAGAGAGAGAGAGAGAGAGAGAGAGAGAGAGAGAGAGAGAGAGAGAGAGAGAGAGAGAGAACTTGGTAGTCAAAAACTATCGAACTTGTTCATCTGCTTCCAATGACCAATGGAGTAACAGTGGGGTTGGCAATGTCCCTGAAATCTTGCAATGAATCAAAAACAGGCTGATGAGAATTTGGGCAAATAAGAAGAAAGCAATATCATCATTTTGTTTATACGGGGTGATGTCAATTTGCTAGCTCACCCTGTTTTATAGATCAGAAGCTTTCATCTTTCTTGGTCTTTTATGAGCTCCCGCTGGTGAAGATGGAGCCTCAGATGTTCTCCCAGGTCCCTACAATACATATACACATCATAAGACCTGATAAGTTCCAAAACTTAAGAGACAAAAGGAAAAATTAAGGCAAGAAAATAATATATATACCTTTCGTTTTTGCTCCCTTTTGACAACCCTATCACCTGGAATTACTATCAGATATGAAAATGATCAAAACCATTAAACTCGTCCGTCTCAGATAAAAATATTAAAGGAAAATGAGATATATATTACCTCCAAAACTAATGGTGTCGGGGACAAATGTACGGTCCTGATCAGCAGCACGTTGTGATCGCTGCTCAATTGACAGAACCCCACAAAGTTTCAATGATTTGAACCATTGACATAATCACACATCTGTAAAACTATGAAATTAAAATGACTCAGAGACTTAGATTTTTCAACCTTTGCAGTGCCTGGCATATCACCATAGGAACCATCACGGAAAGATGAACCTTCTGCCTCCTTGTATTGCAACTGTTAAAAAGACACAAAACTTCTTTTAATGCCTTGGCTAAACTTCTGAACACAATTAATCAAGCATAATTCATAATTTAGATCTAACTCTAAAGATGTGCTTGGTTAGGTGGAAAAGACGAGGGACTAGAAAAATGGAAAGAAAATAAATTTTAAGTGTGCTTGGTAGGGAAGAAAAGTGAGAAAAAAAATAGGAAAGATGACCATTTTTCATCCTAATGCATAAAAATCAATAATTCCAAATTGGAAAGATGAGAGGAGAGAAAATGAGATAGATGTGTATTTTAGTTCAAAACTATGCATTTTTTCCTTTCATTTTTCAACTTTACCAAGCAATGAGTAGAAAGAAATTTCATATTTTCCATCTTTCTATTTTTCTACCACTTCAATTTTCCATCTTTTTCATTTTCTTTCCACTCTACCAAGCAAAGTCTAAATCCAGAACCCCACAGTTTCAACACCTTGGCCTAATTGGTACAAGCACAATAAATGATATAATTTTTCAGATGCCTATCAGAAAAGAAAATATAATATCTTGGACTCAACGAAAATGAGAAATACCCTGACTAAGTTCATTCTCTTTTTTTTTTTTTTCATAAATAATAAATTCAGTAAAAGGAATTGGAGATGAGAACTATTTTAACGAAGTTGTACAATAATTTTGCAGGAATTGTTTAACTACAGATCTTAACATGAATGGTAGGCTTGATATAAAATAGGAGTGTTAAGTAACACTCAAGTTTCAAAATGATGAATAAAAGATAGATGTTACAACATCAAGGTGTTTGGTTGTTGAAAATTGTGATACATTTTACTCTTCTTATCATGTATTTGCTGAGTTAAAACATAAGTATTCTTTGTTAATGTACCATCTTACCCTTAACATCTTTATTTTTTTTATATAATTTAAAATATAATATAATAAAACTATTCAAAAAATATTTATATTAAAATATAATAAAATACTAAAATAAAAAAATATTATAATATTTAATTTTATATTAATATTAAGATAATAAAATAAAAGTATTGTTGTTTGAAAACAATATACTAATATTATTACTTCTTTTAAAATAATAAAAATACAATTTTATTAAAATAATAAAAATATATATTTAAATATATATAAATATATAAATAACAATATATTAAATTATATAATTTTATATTAATATTAATATATTAATATAAATATTAAAATATTATTAAAATGTATATTTTTAATATTAATAAAATAAAATAAAATATCCATATAATTGTATAATTTCATATTAAATATATAAAATAATAAAATATTACTGTTTGAAATTGATAAAATAATAAAATATATTTTATTATTAATATTTATATATTTTATATTAAATTTAAATAAAAACATTTTTAAAAATCGTTTAATTTAAATTCAGGCTGAGTCGGGTCAGCCCAAGGACAAGAAATGACGGGCTGGGCTGACCAAGTCAGGTGGGTCACTGGACTCATGAACTGCTGTACTTGAGGGTGAGAATAAAATTGGAACAAAAATAATTGAAGTTGAGTATAAGATGAGTGATATTTAAAATATTCACTCACATAGGTGAAAGTTATCACCCATCTAAGTAAAAAGTCATGTGACCTTGTTATTTATCAAGACTACCAAATGCCCTGTTATTTGAAACTCATGTGATAGTTCCGTAATAAATGAGCTATCAAACCAGTTTCAAGTTATTATTAAAAAAAGGGCTCAAAGAAGACGATCATACTACAGATAATTTTGAGACATGAATGTTAAATACCTGTTTCTGGAGATTTAGCAACGTTAGAATTTCTTTTCTTAATTCAAGATGCTCAGCACAAACGGCCTTTGTTGGAACCTTTGGCTTTAAATTAACCTGTAAAGATTAATATAAAACTTATCTACCCAGTTTCAGGAAGATAAAAAACTAGAATAATGAAGAATGCTTAAAAGATTAAGAATAGAGTTACAAGCAAATGACAACAAATACAGAGCAAAGGATTTACTTTGGCACAAACCGGCAATAATTATTAAAAGTAATAAAACAGGTTATCTAACAATGACAAAAAATCTATTTTACTGAACCTCTACATCATCTCCAATAAGACCAATTTCATCTAGAAACAAAGAAGACCTTATAATTTGAGAAATCATATAGGTTGAATAGGCTCACAAAATGAAATCCAGTGAGAAACCCTCAGAGAGAGGAATCTTCATGTGTAGAAATTGCAACAAAAAAAAACTGAATTAGAATAAGTTTAAGAAATGAAGTAACCATTAGAAAGAGTTTTCCAGTCTGGTCATCATGCATATAATTCAACATCATCCACCAACAAGTGATATAAGAATCTATCTGCGCATAATTAAAATTTCAGGGAGCACAGACAAACCCCAAGATCTTGTAAGGTTTGCTCAACCCGCTTGATGGTCCGAAGTCCAGCAGAGGAGCTTGCAGCTTGGACCATTTGCTCAAGTGCATAAGTTCTCAAATATACCCGAAGCTGAAAATTATATCAAAACAGTCAAAGAACTTTTTTACAAGAGCAAAAATATCAAGTAACAAGCTTTAGAAAACATAGACACACAAAAACTTTCTTCCATCAAACTTCCAAGAAGTAACTTGCCTTAGGTACTAATTCGACCATAAAAATATAATAAGGGTGCACATTTAGTAAGTCGAATTAAACACATTTTACTGATGACAGAAGCAATCGTTTCCAATTATGTTTTATTCATTGATGGAAAGAGAATGAGAGAAGAGAAAACTTAAGAACAGATGCTGCACATACCATACGCAAGGAAGCAAGAGTTGAGGCATTATCAGCTATTACTGAGGTAGAAGGTGCAATGGCTGCAGCAGGAGCTTGAACATTGGCCGGAGATATAGTATCTCCAGGACCAACAGCCCCCTCAGCACTTTCAGGACCAACATCTGAGGGGACAGGCAAATCAGGTTCTTCGGCAGCCTGGACAGTATATACATAGAAAGCTATATTATTCTAGATTGTAGAAAATCCAGTGGCAATCAGATAAGCAAATACATGAAAACACACACACCCCCATGATTTTTAACTGAATTCCAATTCAAGCATACAATATCATGTGACTATCAAATCAAGTTGAAAATCTTTTTGCCTTTAGACTTTAATTGAAAATTCAAGTGGCATTAACAGACATCATATTTAAAGTCCAGAAAGAGAAATTGCAACTGCCACAATAGCAGCTTGTCCAGCTGATACATACCCGTGCCGCCATACGTGACTCGGCTATTCTTTTTGCTTCAGCAAGAACCTGGAGACAAAAAAACCATAGACCAGTGAAGAATTCTACATATTCAACCAACAAGCCTACATGCAAATAAATGATGTTGAAGATCACATAATAAATGGCAGTAATATAAGGGCCAAAGGAAAAAAATATGCACCTCGGCATCTTTCCGCTCTTGGTGCTTTGTTTGAGAAAGGACCATTGATAAAGCACGCTTGCGTTCAGTCTCTTGAGTAACATTGTAGGGTTCCTATACCCAGAACAATATATATTAAATAATTTTCTAGAGCGATATTATAGACACCATAACAGCTTACTTTTGTTCCTACTTCCTAGAAACTGCAACAAAAAGGTAAATCAATTATATCGTGCTGCCGCTGAATTGATACCAGACCTTAACAAGAGGATGCCCTGCAACTTCTCCAGGAGATGGAGCCCTAGCAACCAGAATGGCTCGAGACACTACATAAAGATAGTGCTATAATTACCATGAGAACCATATATCAAAGCTCAAATGAAAAAGATTATATGCAATTCTGAACTGTAAACAGAACAGCAAGAAAGTGATTTGAATGATTGCAATAGATAGTCTAGAAATTTGTCACAGTACCACTATAATATCGATCCTTCAATTCCTCCACAGTCCGGTGTGTTGGGAACCTGTCAGCTATAATGATGAAGCGGAGATCAAACCGTTCGCACAAGTCAAACAATTGATCTGTCTCTTCCTTGGTCCATTTCTAATTATCAAGGTAAAACAAAAGAGAATCAACCTGGTAAATTGAATCAATGGAAGCACAAATACATGCCTTAATCCTACTATCTACTTTCACTATTTCAAATTTTCAATCAGACAAAAAATAAAAAAGCATTAGCAGAGAAACCAAAACCAGGCTGCAACCTCAAGTTGATACATACAGGATCAGTTAAATACTTCTCATACTCCTCATCTGTGTATCTGATAACATCAACAGACTGCACCACACCAGACAAATGAACAAACACGTTCAATTGCATGAACAAACAAATAAATAGAAACTTAAGGATAAAGAAAAATAGATACAGCATGAACTATTTTGACAGTAAATACGAACAGAGCAGAAAAATGAAAACAAAATGTGTGCTTACCTTGTTGTACTTAGCAAAGGAATAATCACCGGTTGGTGGAACACCATTTACGACTCTCACCTGAATCATATAAGAAAGACTAAGAGTTTAAACGAAATAAACCACAATGTTAAGGGGGAGTTTTATGATACTTACCCAGTGGTAAAGTTGCAAATCATCCTTTCGGGCAGAGCTTGTGAAAGGAAGCCACTGCCATGTGATCTGAAGAAAATTTCAAAATCATTAAGAAACTCAACTTCAAGTATAGCATCTACCACCAAGAAATATCAATGTAAATCATTTAACGTGAAAATTGGTTTAGTACTTTATTTTCTTTTATGCTCCATTTGACAGTTGCTTACACTACTCTTTCTTGTTTGTTGACACTTCCCAAGGGTTTCAATACATGCAAAATTACTTCTATGAAACTCAATACTTTAATCCTTGATTCATCAAAGACACATGTAAATACATATAGAATTTGCATCCAAATCTACAATTTTTCTTCGAAAGCAAAACGCAACCAAAAATTGCACTCTAACAAACAAAAGAAGTCTTGGCAAAACCTTCTCGTCGGATGGTGGGCGTCGTTTCAATTGAGAGACATCAATGGAAGGCATAAGCGGAGCCACCCCACCTGTAAGGGCATAAACCTACAAATTCCACCCCCAAAAAAAAAAAAAAGCAAGGAAGAAGTCCTCTTTCACTCAGTTCAAGCTTTTTGTTTTTTGAATAACAAGAAATTCAATTTTCCATTTTTTTACCTCGCGAGAAATGCCATCGGGTTTTCTCTGGGAATCTTTCTGGGGACGTGATTTCTTCTCCTGGGGTATTGGCAACGGAGTTTTGGGCAGCCCAAGGATGTCCTTCGCGTCCATTGTAATTTCACTGCCACTCTCCGATAAAATTTAGTTAGGGCTTTTGCAATTCATCCAAAACTCCACTGCTTCTGGAGAAGTTTGATTTTTATCGGGAAATTAGAGCTGCAATGGATAAAAGGGAAAAATTCTAGGGTTTTCCCTCAAAGCGCGAAGGATGGTATTGGGCATAACAAAAATTAACTGTAGGAATTGGAAATGATCACTTCCGGGTTACTGATGGGCTTCTATGGACTATTTCTCATCATGTGCTTTGCAAGGGTTTTTTTTTTTTTTTTTTTTTTTTTGGAATTACTAAATTATATGTAAGTTTTAGTTATTTAATTAAAAAATATTATAATGTAGTAACTGAATTATTCAAAAGTTTTCATTTAACTCATTGTATTATTTAAAAGTTTTTATTTAATTTATTAGATTGTTATTTTTTTAAATGTTCTGCTATTGAGTTTTAAGTAATAATTCGACGAAAAGTACGGTAGATCAATACTCATCAAAGAGTAAAAAAACATATCTTAAATCCAATTTGATCTGATGGCTAGTGTTGAAGATCGGAGAAAAAAGCTGATAGAATTTTGGTTCGCAAATTCCTGACGTCTAAAGTTGTTTAATAAAAAAAACTAAATAGAGAAAGAGATAAAGAGAAAGATAGCTTTCAATTGGTGCAGGCTGTACGAATATAGAAAGCCATGTAGTATTAATTTTAACAACTCGATGATTTAAATAAAAACTAACAGTTCAGTGACTAAATTATAACTTTTTTTAGTTAAATGATCAAAATAAAAATTTATTCATAATTTAGTGGTTAATAATGTAGTTTACTCTTTTTCATAATATCTAAAGTTACCCATAGACTATGACCATTTTCCAACATTTAAATGGAAGGAAAAATGTGCATAAACTCAAGTCCTCTTATACTAATAAAAATACCAATATTAACTGATATAAGACTAAGCTGTCTTGCACTAGATTTTACATTTTTTTTTTAAATTTATTAAATAATATATTTTTATAATTTTTAAACACTACAAGAACTTACTTCTAGCGGCGTTTTGTTATACATTTAACAACATTTAAAAATGCCTCAAGAAATGCTGTTAAAAAGAGCATCGGCAAAGATGGCGCCGTTTTGTAAATAAACAGTAGTAATATATGTAAACTTTTACTGGCATTTTCGCTTATTCATTTTTTAATAATAAAATAAGATATCTTAGATTTAGCGTTATTAATAATTCAAAAAAAAAAAACAATAAACTTAAATTTTTATTTAAATTTTATTTATACAATAAAGTTGGTTAACACGCATAAAGTCTAATACAAGTAAACAATATTTAAATCTCATTTAAGTTAATGGATACATAAATTAATTTTCTATTGAAACCCTAAAAAGTTGAGATTGAACAAAGGAAGTAATGTGCAATATATACATTTATAAAGTTAATGATGTTATCCTAGGCAATTACTTACAAGAAGTGCTCTCTGCTTAGATGTTAAATATTTTATATATTAATTTAGAAATATAATTGTATATGAATAAGAACTAATTGGGAAATATGAGTTTATATGCTTTGCACTTATATAGAACATTGGGTTTTGATTTAATCAGCTATTAAAAAGATTTTATATACTAGTTTGGAGATATTACTTTATATGTCATCGGTTAAATAAGGAATAAAGAATCACAAATGTGCATTTAAAGATATATGAACCTGTAAATTATTTATCTTTTGTTTTGAAAAAACTTCAAATTCATTAGAAAAATAAGATTGCAAAATTAAGATGGAAAACTTGACACTAGAAAGGGGGAAATCGACGAACCTAAAAACGACAGTAAGCATGAAAGTGAAACTTCAAAGCTAAGGCTGGAACTAACAAGTAGGCAAGAAACTGTATCTGGTTTTCTAAAATGTATATAAGAATTATGTCAGATTTATGAATTATGCATTATAATGAACAAAAAAAGGGGGAAAAAAACACTCACTAAGGTTAGGGAGCATCGCATTGATGGTCTCTGGATTTACAGGGATTGGAGGCTCATACATATGTTGATTTCAGAAATAATGCATCAAAGGGAGAAGCCATGGTTGATCATTTTGGATCCATTAATGAGAACAAACTTAGAGAGTGTGTACAAGGCCATGTTTTGAATGTGAATCTTCCAATGCATGGCCAAATATCCTTGCAAAAAATTTTGTCATACATATGCAAAATTACAGGTAAAGTCACAAATAGAGAATTGAGATGATGATGCGGGTTTCAGAAGAGATATGAAGGAACTAGATCTCACAAACCTTGGACTAAAGAGCTTAGTGGTTAAAGTTGATGGGACAATCCGTGTTATTGCAAATAATGTTTCTACTATGTTACCATGAACTTTAGGTGGACATTGGTCGTTTTAGAAAACAAGTTGTGTGAGACACTCATTACAAAGTATGATATGCCATTACAAGGATAGAACAAGAAATTTGCACTTATTGATGGATTCAATTTATCCATGATCATTTCTAGCAAATTGCTATCAGCTAACCATTGCATTAGATACAAAAAATTAGGAGACACATGATCATCAGCCCCTACTAACCTAACCAAAACCTGTGAAATGGCACAATCTTATATCAATTTTCACCCAAAAATATTTAATGAAAAACCATATGAAACCCATTGTTGAAATACCCCATACCCAACCCAATCGCTAGATTCGAAATATAAGATGTCACATTCATTACTAAAGCAACTACAGTTCTATTTCAATGTTTAACAAACGAATCATACAAACAATTTAGTTTCAATACCTAATAAAACACATTTTATATTCAGATCCGAGTTATAAATGAGCTTACAAAAGCTCTTATGCAACACTTATAATAAATGAAGGACGAAAATGTAACTTTTTTTAAAATATAGAGTTAATGTCGCGACTATGGAGGCATGTCATGACATTAAGGGCAGAAGCATGACGTTGTGACTTCAACAGAGGTGAGTCGCGACCTTGAAATCGGGAGGTTGACGTCGCAACTTTAGCAAAGAAATGTTGCTACCATGAAGACAAGGGGAATCGATGTCGCGGCTTCAACAGGGGAGAATCATGACTATGGAAATAAAAGATCAATGCTGCAACACCAATAGGAGAGTGACACGACCTTGAGGATAGTTTCTCCCAAATTTTGTATCATTCTTCTCCAATCTGCCAATACAAATATCAAATGGTCTATGTGACCAAAACTCATCAACAATGCAATTTAGGCATTAGTTCAAATGCCAAGCTACTGTCCTTGACATATCAAGCACCTATCAATATATGATCTCAGGCACATAACACATTCATTTACCTAGGAAGTAAGAAACGACTCAATCACAAGTATAACATGGCCTATTGGCAAGTAAACATTAACTCACTAGATGTTCAAACATACTTATTTATACATGCGCGTATGGGGTGAAATTTATTAAATTCCATTCACTGAAGTTTCCAATGTTCAAGTTTGGGAAATCAACAGACTTGTGACGAATTTTTGGATAGGATCTAGGCATTTCTGGGTTGAGATGTCCCCATGGCATTCAAAAATCTATCTTCTAGCTTCGAAACGCACTTTAAATCACTCAATTTTAAGTTTGGGAGCTCAAGTTATGATCATTTTAGTGAAGACTGGACCAACAGAATTTCTGGACGAGATTATGATGAGAATTATGAGTTTCGTGCTTTTAACTCGAGTTTAAATCATATTGCGTTCGAATTTTGAGCTTCATTTTTATTATATATGAGTCCAATATTGTATTTATCAGCTCTTATTATTTTATTTTTTTATTACAATTTTTTTATAATTATTAATTATTTTAAGTTAATTAGGAGTTTTATGTTAACTAGAAAGTTTTGTTTAAAACTACTTGTTTAGATTAATTAGAGTTTTAGTATACTTTAGAGTTTTATTTGGATGTACTTATCTAGCCTATGTAAAGGCTTCTTCATTATTTATTAGGCAAACAATTGTTTTTCATTAATAAAGTTTTCAACCCGAGGAGTTTGTTTTTTGTGCAAGATTTCTTTCTTGTGACTTTTAGAAGTAGTTTTCTTCTTGATTTTCTTCAAGGAGTCATGGGAATTCTTTCTTCACCCTTCAATTTGCCAAGGATTATTTCTTAGAGGGTTGATTAGAGTCATTAATTGAGTTTGTTGGGATTTATATCTCAAAGGGTTCAATTGGACATTTATCTTTCTATCCACCATATCTATCTATTTATCGTTCCATCTTCCACTTTACTTTAATCTATATTTTCAGTATTTAGTTATTATTTTGAATATCTATCCTTTATTTTATTTTATTTTTGTTAAGTCTTCTTATTTTTCTTATTTCATTTGTTATTTTCTAAATTTATTTGGTTTCTTCCTTTCAGGTCATATCCAAATCTATTCTTCTTGACTAGAACAACTTGAATTCGATCATTGATCTGCTTCCTCCGCTCCCATTCCGTATCACTTATCATCGAACACATACGATCATGCTCAAAATGTAAACATTTTTCATCATATATACTAAATGACTACTTGAACTAAAAATCTAACCCAAAACCTTAAAGTACATGCGACATACTATTAACATAACAAAACTATACAAACTTGTTGAGTCAAGAGTGTTGAAACTGGATGCTGCTAGTCACTCTACGACTTCAGGATCTATGGTACCTACGCACAGAAATAAACAAATCGTACATTGAGCAATAAGGATCAATGGTGTTAACATGATTTGGATCAATAATCAATAGAAGTATGATATCAAATACAATCAAATATATGATTAAACTATCAAAAAAATCAATATGCATTTCGTGTCTCAAGTGCATAATCTCATACTACATTTCATTAGGCATGTCATAAAAGGGTGAGCAAAACTTGATTCGACTAAAAAAAATCCAAAAAAAAATTGAATTTTGACTTAAACGAATCGAGTTTTTCGAGTCACTCGAAATTTTTTTTTTGAATTTCGAGTTCAAATCGAGTTTGACTTTCGAATTCGAATAACTCGAATAATTCGAATAAACCGAATACCAAACTATAATATTTTACATTTTTATCCCAAACTCCCAAACCTCTTTACTTTCCACCCAAAACTTTTACTCCCCTCTCATCCCACCCCTTTCTACCCCAAAACCCTCCCCTCCCCCCCCCAAAAAAAATTTTTTTTTGAATATTCCCCCCTCCCAAAATTTTATTCCCTCAACCCCCAAAACTTTTTATTTTCCCCTTAAATTTTTACTTCTCACCCTTTACCCCCAAAATCAAAAATTAAAAATCATCCAAAAAAATTTCTAAACCTAAATAGTAATAATTTTATTTATATATACTATTTATATTATTAAATTAAATCTCACATTTTGTACTATTTATATTATTGAATTGTTTAATCATATTGAATATTTATAATTTTTTGTTAAAATTGAATTATTGATGATGCCACAAAATATTCATGTTAAAATTTTATGTTGGTATTAATTTCACATTTTATCTTTAAGATAACTTTTATTAAAAAGTCACATTTTTTAAATTTAATATATTTTTTAATTTCAAAATACATAGTGACAAGAATAAGAATTGAAGCAACTAAGTGTAACGACTCGATAGTCAGGGGTGTCAGAAAGTGTATTTCTAGGACTCCATTTTCGTAAACTAGACCCATAAATTTTTTGATTAAATATTTACGAAGTTAGTTTAGAGATGAATTAATTTTTGAATTAGTAAATTTTGTGAAATTAGGATTTGTTAAGGTACAGAGACTAAATTGTGTATGAGTTAAAAGTTGAATTATAGATTAAAACGAATAAAAAAAGGACTAATATAACAATTCTATCATTAATTAAATTGGTTGGGAGGTGACCGGCCATAGTTTAATGATATATAAGCTTGTGTATATTATATATATATATATATATATATATATATATTATATTTATAAGTTAAATAATAATTATAATAGAAACATAATGCATGCAAATTAAAAGAAAATGAAAGGAAAGAAAAGAAAAGAAAAAAAGAAAAGAGAAAGAAGAACGCATGACTTTAGATATCTTAGGGTTCAAACTCAAATCGGTTAGTTCAATTTAGTTCTTTCCTTGTAATTTTCATATTTTTGGAATCCCAATACTTAGAACTACTTCACTTATGTTGTAATTTTTAGTATTGTTCAAGATTTTAGATTTTGACATTGTTGAATAGTTTAAGTATTACGGATTAAATAGATAGATTTTTAAGTTAGAAATGGAAAAGGACTAAATTGTGGAATAAATTGTTGATTTTGAGCAATAGGGACTAAATTGAGAAAAAAATAAAAATTAAGGGGTCAAATTGGAAAAGAGGGAGCTAAATTTAGTTTAGAGTAAAATTAGTATAAAAATATAAAGTTAAATGTGAATGTTAAAATTTGTCTCGATTTAGGGGCTAAATTGAAATTTAAGCAAATATAGTGTAAAAATTGAAATTTTAATGTGAAATTGAATTGTATAATATTAATGTATTTTAATTGTTTTATTCTGTAGCTAACGTCGTACAGGAATTCTCGAGTAAAATTGGGAAGGATAAAATCGACGTCAAATAGCTCAGAATTCACGGTTTGTGTTTCTATAATCCGAATTAAATAGTGGATTGTTGCATATTTAATTATTTGCATATGGTAAGAATTTGAGGTGAGTACTTTGGTACTTTGAATTGAATTCATAGTGGATTTGAAAGGGATTGATTTTGTGTATTATGAAATACGTTGATTATATGAATATTGAATTGACTATATATGATAATATGTATATACGTGAAATTGAGACATTGGTTGTATTGAAAAGTGAAATGAAACCCTATTAACTGTTCGGGTTGAGTTGAATATAGATGGCATGCCATAAAATAGGAAGAGTTCAGGGATTTCTTCGACCTCTAGTTGATGAGGCACTAGGTGCCAATTTGCTTCAGTTTAACTAATGAGACACCGGGTGTCAACTTATATAGTGCTAGGCGCAATTATTACTTCGGATTTATTCGATAAGGCACTGGGTGCCAAACTGGTCTGTTGGTTGGATCCGTGTATCTATCTGAGTCCGAGTCGTGTTAATAAGGAAAATTAAATAATAAATTTATGTATTTGATATTAAAATGAAAAAAAATGAGAAATGAATATGAGATGAGAAATGAAATACGAAATGATGAAATAAGATGTAAATTGTGAAATGAAATCAAGTTTTGATCAAAGAGTTGGATCATGTCATTGCATGAGTTGAGATTAACAAATGCTATATGAAAAATGCCATTATGTGAGTTATTTATCAAATGCCTTCTTAAAGGCTATTGCCATGTTTTGGAAATTGCAAGATTATGAATGTGAATATTGGTGAATAGAGTTAGCATAATAAATTTAATATACTACATGATATTTCTCTATTGCATATTACATCTTACATATTTACATTAAGATTTAAATTGTTCGGATTATAGAAATACCATTAAGTTGTACTTAGCATGCGGTTTTTGTTTTTCATGTGCAGGTTAGGTACTTTTCAAAATATCGTTGACTCAGCATTCAACCTCAATCCCAAGCTTAAGTGTGGTGATATTTCATTTTGTAATGGCATGTACCTAAGAAGTCTTTGGTTGATAGCGGGTTTGTTAATGTGATGTTATTTTGGTTTAAGGTGAATTGATGGTCACTTGTATATATAGTTGTGGTTTAAGTTATGTTTTGGTATGTAGTCTAGTTAATGTGTTGGTATGTGTTTTAGCTTAAAACTTGGTAGCTTAAGTAGCTAAAGGTTAGTTCAATATTAGCTAATTTGGTATGAATGAAAGTCTTTGAATGGTTGATGTGTTTGATAAGATAAAATGTGGTACCAATGAGGGTACATTGGTTAGGCACTTAAGGTGGTTGATTTGACATGTTTTGAGCATGTTTAATTGTGTTTTGAATAGGTTAAATGGCTAGTAATTGAGTTGCTTAGTGTCCAATTAAGCATGAAATGGTAAACTTGAGTTTTAAGGTACATTTAGTTGCACACGGCCTAAGACACGGTCTGTCACATGGCCATGTATCACACATGGGCAACACACATGGGAGTGTGCCTTGGGCATGTTAAAAAATAGTATAGGTGTAGTTTCCACACAGGTTGACACACGGCTTGGGACACGGTCGTGTGACCCAAGTCAGTGAGTTATAAGGGCGGAGACACCAACTGGGGCATGGCCGTGTGTCCCAACTTCGAGAGTCACACGGTCTGAGGCATTCCACACGGTCGTGTGTCCCCTATTTCTAGGTATTTTCAAAAATGACCCTAAACTTCCAGAATTGTTCCAAATTAGTCATTGCCTGTTTTTAAACTATTTTTAGGGTTTCATAGACTCAAAATAGAGGCTATAAAAGTAACTTTTACTCTGAATTGGAATAAATTAGCAAACTTGAATTAGGTAAATTCTACTAACATCATCGAAGGTAGTAATAGTCGGAGTATGAACCAATACTCTGATGCTAATAATTGGAATAGTCTTGTTATGTATCCAACTTCTAGCATTCAAGAAGGGATAAATAATGATAAGAGTGTAGACAGTGGAAGACCAAGTTTAGCATTGCATCGCATGATACACTATTCGATTATATAAGACACTACTATGCAAGTATTAGATTGACATGATCTGCCCTTGTATGTTATGACGATATTGATTAGCTTATACTACTGCTTACGACGTAATTAAATGTTCTGATTAGTTAGTATTGCTCGTGACCCTAATCTAGCGATGGAGAGGGGTTAGGGGTGTTACACTAAGTAAGTAAAAAAGCTAACATGTATATAAAAGATTAATAAATAAATTATGAGAGGATGAAAGTTAATAAAAATTTTGATTACGATGGGTGACAATGATTATAAGAACCCAAAATCAGTTTTTTAAATTTAACTTAAACAAATATATTCAATTCGTATTTCATCTCATTCGACTTGATTCAAAAAAAAATTTCAAATTGAGTTAGGATGATAAAATAGGATTCGTCAACTCGATTAACTCGAAATTTTTTCATTCGATTCAATTGAACGCTCACCTCTAATGTCATATATGAACATATAATCTCATTTATCATCATATCACATTTCATATGTATCATAACATGTTACAAAGTTCATTTTATTTTCTCATTTCCATTTCAAATCCACTGATTCATTTTATATCCATATTGGCCCTCAAGGCTTGTTTAAACCAATTCACATGATCTTTCACATGCCATCTTTTATTACTTCAACATTAGTATGCAAGTTACACCATTTACTATTAGCATTTCATATCAAGTATCACTTAACAAGGCATAAGCCTTATGATCTTTATTAACCGAACACAGGCTCAAGACGGTCACGGATTATCCGACCATTACACCAATATAATTGGCACCGAGTGCCTCATTGGTACATTTGAAGGATCATATGCGCTCCACACCTGATTGATATAAACCAAAATAATGTGTGCTCCACACCTCATCAGAAAGTTGTGCTTCTTTCCTCATTCGTATAAACCAAAGTAAAATCTTGTACACTAATCCAATCTTATGGCATGCCAACTATACCCGACTTTGCCCAAAACCATTAATAGGGTAACCAATGTTCCAAACACATATATTCATGATCACATACCATAGTTTCATATAATACCAATTTATATCATGCCTAATCCAATTCAATTCATATCATCACATGCATATCACCACATCTTTTACAAGTTATTAACCATGGAATACTAATCAAATTCATGAAACAAGTAGTAACACTACCTTAATCAAGCTAGTTTATAACAAGTCATATGAATATATGTATATGTATTAAATTTAAATCAGAAAAGCACAAACTGTATAAGCTATTTGTCTCGACACTTGTCTTTCTTTTCTCTCAAGATGACCTGACACCGTTGATACTTCTAAACTATATAGGTTTATTTAGCACCTTTTTACTTAGAATTTATGCAAATTCCGAGCATATGGATACCTAATTGAGTCATTTTTGTTCATATTAAGACATTGGGTATAATTTTAGTAAAATGTGTAATTTTATGTAATTAAGTATTAATTTTATATAATTTTCCTTTATTATGCTATATGTTAATTTTTGTTTGCTCAATTTGCTGCAGTTGGACGCTGCATTTATAAATATGGGTGCTAATAAAAACGCATACATGGGCATGAGCTAAATCCACTTCATATGGATGGCAAGATAACAAATCTGACCCTAAAAAAATTAATTAAACCCAGTTGAAAGTTGCTTGTTGAGAAGGGCTAGTCTAGTAACCAGTTGGGTTGCCAAAACCATCTGATAAGGGAGAGAAGAGCCCAATTCGGCTAAGGCATGAAGAGTAGCCCAAATTAGCTTTGGAATAATTGAATTGAAGGTCCCTTCATATGTGAAAAAAATTACAAATCAGCCCCCAACTAATACATTGATTACCTTCCAATCCTTTGCATGATTCATGCATGAAATCAAGTAACCATTCAACCCTCTCTCCACAATTTATGGCCAGCCAAGCAAGGGAGAAATCTAAGGGATCTCCAACCTATTTTTAGGAAACTCCCAAGCCATTCCTCTAGTATAAATCCAACAATTCCTCATCCACCACATCTCTGACATTCTCTCATCTTTCTTTTCTCCCTAAGCTCTCCATTTCTTTAGTTAACATTTTCCTTGAGAAAAACCTCTCTTGGCCAGCCACATTGAGGAGCAATTTGTGAAGGAGCAACTGCAAGAATTGGATAAAGGCATCGCGATCAGTCTTCTGGAATAACCGAATTCATCAGGAGTTTCTTCTTCCTTGTTCTTTAATTTGTTCTTAGTTATTTAAACATGTTTGTGAATTGTTTAAATGCTTTTTCATTAATGATGATGACTTAAATTTATTTTAGCTAGAATAATTGTAATGATTTGATTTAAATTCATTCGACTCTTGTTTTTGATGTTTTGTGCCTCAGTCGTTCATGCTTCCAATTAAAATCGTTCATGCTTTAGATTTAGTTGATCAATCCTAATCAGATGACGATTAATGGACATGAAAACTGGAAGGTGCATGCTTAATTTAGATCTTAATTTGATTAAATTAAAGGTTCGTAATAACTCAAGAGAGTACTATTACCTTACATAACTTTAGGTTTATGTGATTAAATTGTTTCAAACCTAATCCATCTTTGTTACTTCACATAAATTCTAAGGAATCCTTAGTTAAATATGGACATAGAAATATACATGTTTTTCTAAGTATAAGACTTCAAAAGAACTTATATGAGATACCAAGTTAATGAAAGGTCGAGTTGCCATTGAATTTGTCCGGAACATTGTTAAACATGATGAAGAATGAATTGAGTCAAATATTGTAATTATTCTAGCTTATTCATGTTATTGTTGTTAAAACTTGTGAAATTGTTGCTAAAACCATTTCATTGCATTTCAATTCATTGCATTTAGGTTGATAGCATATTTATTTTGCATATTTTATGTACACAAATCAACTTGTTCTTGAATTAATTTATGCTAATTGGTGAATTTTATGTTTAAATCTTGTCAGGAATGAAATTTAGATGCTTTAATTCAAAAACAAGTAGAAAAGGATTAAATTGAAGGACGAACAATTGAAGAAGGGTCAAATAAAAAATTTGGAGACACTTAGGGGCTGATCAGATTTTTGAATTTGTAAAAGCCAAAATTAGAAAAGAAATCTGATATTTATTTCATGTAATTAGTAGGTAGGTGGGATTAGCCTAATTTTAGCATATGGTTTATATATAAATAGGTGGCATGGTGTACTTGAAAAAATACACCTTGATTTGCTAGGAAATTGAATAGAAAAAAATCAATTTATTTTCTTTCTTTCTTTGTGTGAAAGAGTGCAGGCATTTTGCCAACTTTTGTTTACATTTCAATATTTTGGCTTACTTATTTCCCAAGCCGTTCCCCTTCCACCTACAACTATTTTCATTCAAATCTACTTCCATAACCAATCAAAGAATGATTAATTTCATGCTTCACTAAATTCAAATTAGCTTTAGCCCAGTATTCTTTCGATCAGGAATCGTGAGAAACGTATCCACACTAGAAATTATTCAAATCGATATTCACCATCTCTCTGGAATATCGGGATTAAAAAATTCATCCCTTAAAGTTAACTCAATTTCAATTCAAAAAGTGCATTGGGTTGGAGCCATTTTGGTAGACAGTTGGAGAGACGAGTCAGTCGTGCTGTATTCAAATTTCCTCGAACAAATCAAGGGAGATAATGATCAGATTAAACGTTCTATGTGGTTGAGGCCAGTAATCCGAGTTAGGTTCTTCAGAATGCAAGGCTACCAGAATTTTGAATCGTGAACGCGTGTATCGTGGTTAGATAATCGGTAATGGTTGGTTTGCAAGTCGTATCGGAATCAACTACAAGAGAAAGAATTGGCGGTTAGGACGTTCGTAGTCACTATAACCAGCTTATTGCTTGGAGGAGAAAACTATTTTTCGAGAATCGGTTCAAAAACCAGAATTCACCGAGTCTAAGGCTAATGCTTAGTATTTATGCTTATAAAATTTGAATTTAATTTCTAATTTAATTTAATTTTTTATTTACATAATTGTTAATTTTTGCTAACTCACTTATTTAATTTCTAGACATTTTCAACTCTCTTAATTTATTTTATTTATTTTTCAGCTGGTCCGTTTGGAGTCGTAGGCACGACTATTGACACGATTATCAACACGATAGAAATTCTGTTCACAAGAAAATCATGAAAGTTGATCATAATTACAATCCCAGTGGACTCGACCCTACTACTCTTTACTACTGTTTAGAGTTATTTTATTGTAGGAATTTTTTTATTTGGTAGTTTCGACGCCATCATAGGTTAATTCATTTGCATTTAGTTAATTAAATTAATTTTATTTATCATTTCAAAATATTGTGTTTTCTTAACCAACTTGTAAATTCTTAATTTTATAATTATTGATTAACAGATACAGTCCCTATGGAGACTATAACTCTTTTACTTACTTATTACTTGATAACAACTATGTACACTTGCACATTCCGTCGTGAACCATTCATCTTTAGATACGTTCAATAATTCAATTACGAAAATGACATTAGTTTCCACTCAATCTCATGAAAAACGTATAATCAAACATATTTTTCATTTTATTCATTTTAGTACATATATCGAAAATACTCATATATTTCAATATTTAATATTGGATCAAAATCTAATTTCATATTCTTTTATTAGGGACCTTGTACTTTTAATATATAACATGATTTCTTAATAGTTTTTACTTTATTCAATTTGATCGTTAATGTCATAAATTTATCTATAAAGCTTACCTTAATACTTAACCTAATCCAAGCTTACTAATTAACAATCTCTTCATATTCAAGCTTAATTCATCAATTATACTTTAATAGTAACTTTCTAAACATCTAAGAATTGAAGAAATTAATACATGGGTTAGCTAAATCAAGCTCCCATGATTCAAAATTCATAAAAATTTCAAATAAAAGACTAGTTTACCTTAATTAATTGGGACCAAAAATGGAGATGAAAAACTTGAAAATCTTTTTTTCTTCCTAGCTTGGGACAACGCAACTAAAGTGAAACTGATGAATGTTTTCATCTTCCATTAGCAATTTTTATTTATACTTTAATTAATAATATAATTAGGTTAATTAACTTAATTAATCTATGTTTAATAATAATCCAACTTAAACTAATTAAATAGAAATGGATTAGTTAATTTGGTCTCACCCACTAACTCATACATTAATAATGATTAAAATAACCATTAGGTCCTTTGGCTAATTACCAACTGGGCCTTCAAACATTTCATAAATTAAACTCTATAGAGTTATGCCTCGTATGTTTTTACTTTTCTTCTCTTAGTTAAACTCTGTTTTTAGTTTCCCACTTAAACTCTAATTAGTGTAAGTTATTTTAATATCAGTTTCCCATTTAAACTTTGATTACTGTATGTTATTTTAATATTATTTGACCTACAAATTTAGCCAATAAATAGCCCTTTCTATCCTAGAAAAATAACACATTACACATTTAGCCATTAGCTTTTACAAGCTTTCAAAGAATTTTGTGTTTATATTTTGAGGGTTCTTATTTCAGGTTTTGGGGTTTAGTTTTATCTTCATCTTTTGCACTATTCGGGTTTTCCATTTTAATGAAATTATCTTTGCCCGTGGTTTTTTATTCTCTTCAGAAGGGTTTTTTCATGTAAAATATTTGTGTTCGATCTTTTCAATTTCTTCATTATTTTACTTGTTCGTGGCTTAAATCGGGTTTATCCCCAACAAACTGGTATCAAGGGCTAATTCGATTTCCGCAATCAACCTGTTTAGAAATGGCAGGAACAAGGTTTGATATTGATAAGTTCAATGGCATCACAAGTTTCAATCTATTGCAAGTTCGAATGACGAAAATTTTGATTTAAGGCGATCTTGAGAAGGTCTTTACAAAGAAAAAGCCTGTAGACATGAATAAATTAGAATGAGATAGGTTAGATAAAAATGCTCTATCTATGATTCAATTATGTCTAACAAATAATGTGTTGCAAGAGGTTTTGATGGAGAAAATGACATTCACCTTATGAAAAAGGTTAAAAACCCTCTGAGCGGCTAAGTCTATAGCTAACTGATTAGTGCTGAAACAACGATTGTACACGTTCCACATGAACGAATGTGAGCACCTTAGAGATCACATCAATCAATTTATTACTCTTTTAAATGATTTAAAGAATGTTAAGGTTCAGATTGACGATGAAGATCAAGCTATGTTATTATTGTGCTCTTTACCCCATTCATACATGTCTTTCAAGGAGACCCTGATTTATGGAGGAGATAATCTCTCATCCAAGAATGTGAAGGGTTATCTGTTGTACAAAGATAAACTCGACAATGAGCTTGATTCGAATAACAAGTCAGATAGGCGAACCTTGATTTTGTTAGCAGCAAGGAAGTGAGACAAGAGATGTCGTTATTGTAATAAGCTAGGTCATGTCAAGGCAGATTATTACAAACTACGAAATAAAAAGGTTGCTGAGAGCAACAAGGAAGATTTAGTTGGTGCTAATTTGGCCAATGACAAGGGTGATGATTTCTTGTTGGTGTCAATAAGTGAAAGCTTCCAGCTTACATCTGAGTGGATCCAGGATTTCGAGTGTTCTTTCCACATGTGTCCCAACAGGAGCCGGTTTTCCACATACAATTCAGTTGAAAGTGGAGTTGTGTGCATGAGGAATGACTCACCTAGGAAAGTAACTAGTGTTGGTACTATTCAGATCAAGATGCATGACGAGACAATCAAGATACTGTCAAACGTCAAGCATATGTCTAACTTAAAGAAAAATCTCATCACCTTGGGAAATTTGGACTCGAAGAGTTGTAAAATTAACATTGAGTCAAGCATAATTAAGGTATCCCGTGGGGCTCTCATTTTGATAAAAAGTAAAAATATTGGTAGTCTTTACTTTTCGGAAGGGTTAATGTTGACTGATGAAACAGGACGTCCCTTGTCTGTTAAGGAGTTAAAGTCGACTTGCTTGAAGTAGAGACAACTTGGTCATAGGAAGGCAAAATGTATGACCATTTTGTATAAGAGAGGTTCTCTTTTGGGTGCAAGTTTTGAAAAGATAGGGGATTGCATTTATGTAAATTAGACTCGGGTCAATTTTGATTTGGCAGTGCACAAGTCGAATACTAGAAGTCCTCTAGCTTCTAAGCACAACTTTTGTAACAGCCCGATTTTCAGTAGTGATGAAACAGTGGTTTCTTGACCACAAATTTCAATCGTGTCGACTCGTAATTAATTATTTTTAGAATATTTATAAAGTCATTATAGTCATATTAAAATTTGGTTAAGAAATATTAATGTTTACTTAGTTACTTAAAGAAAAATGACTAAATTGAAAAAGGTGCAAAACTTGCTAATTACAGCTGTTAGGTGATGAAATGGTGTAATTATTAATTGAGGAAGGACTTAAGTGATAATTAAGCCCTAAATAATATAGTGGGATGACAAATTGATGGATACTGACAAAATAATGAAATTATAACGGCAAACTTATAATTTAGTTGAAAATAAAACAAAATTAAGTAAAAAGAAATAGGTTTCTTCTTCATTTTACATTGCCATAGCCAAAATTCATGGTTTTTCAAGCTAGGAGAATCAGCCAAGCAAATTTTTATGCTTGTGAATAAATTTTTTACCCGTTTCTTATAATTTTTATTTTTTTGAAATCGTTGCAACTAGGTCCAGCTAGCCCATACCTTCGTTTTCGATTCTGTTAAAAAATTTGGAAGTTTCCATTGATGAATATTAGATATTTTTTATGAATAACATGAATTTGGAGCTTTGATTGTGTTGTGTGATGATTTTGTAATGTGATTTTTGTTAACTATTGATTTTAGGATTAAATTGTAAAAATGTCAAAATATTAGGGTTTGATAGTGAATTTTAGATTTATTAGGGGCTGTATGAGGGCCTAGAATATTTGGATAGATTATTGATTTGAGAAAATTAGTTAATTTGATAGATTAACTAATTAAGGGATTAAATGCAAAAATTGTAAAAGTTTAGGGTAATTACGTAAATTTGAAAAATAAAAGGGTGTTAATTGTAAAATAGATTTAAAATGAAATATATAATAATAAATGAGTAATTTTATATTTTAGATCAAGACCCCGTAGATACTCGTAGAAAAGAAAAAATAGCGAAATAGTCCTTGAACTTCTGCAATTACTACAATTCAGTCCAGGTAAGTTCATACGGTTAAAATTTAACATTTGTATAAATTGATGATTGGTATTATGTATATATATATATTCTATTGCTGGAAATGAATTATTGTTTGAATTATAATATTAAATTGGATATTTGGTTTGAATTGAACGCGAGATTTGAGTACATTCGTGATTTGGTGTATGACGGAGGTTTGGAGTGGAGATGGTATTGGAGGGAGATATTGGCATTTACCCAAGTAAATCAGGGTTCAGCATTTGTTGCGAACTCTCATGTTTTTTCTGTTTGGCGTGATTGAGTGGATTAGCTCTTACGAGCTTCTGTTCAGCTCTTATGAGCTTCTGTTCAGCTTTCGAGCTTCTATTGGAGTATTCGGGAGGACTAGCTCTTATGATCTTCTGTTGACAATGTACTCTTAACCGTAAGTCATTTTTTGAATGGAAAATCTCGGTAAGGAAACTTGTTTAATAAATTTGAAAGACATGTTATTTATTTTTGTATTGATTTGAATACGAATGTATTTATCGATTGAAGTTGTGAATGATAGGGAGTTTTTCTTGGATGGTTTTTATTGTATGATTTACTATAGTTAGTTCGATAAGATTTTCGTTAAACTCGTCGAACTTACTAAGCTTCATTAAGCTTACTTGTGTTGTTTAATGTCATTGTAGATTTTCGGAAGGTTGGACGACCGAATCGACACTCAAGTCACTATCCAATTTATCTCAGTAGTTTTTGAAACATTTAATTTGGATTATATGGCATGTATAGGCTCTTGTGCTATTTTGGTTAATGTTTGGATTATGTAAATGTGATGAATGATATTTTGTGCAAAAAACTAATTTTCAAATAGTATGAGAATGAAGTATAGTTGTTATGCTAGTATGTGTAGCTTACATGTATTTGAATTGTTGTGATTGTGGTAACTTTATTAGGTATATTGATTTGGTATTGCTTGAATGAGTTAATGAGCATTTTGAGGTAAAGTTGTATATAATTGTGGTACCAATGAGGGTATATTGGTTAGGTACATATTCAGTTGGTTTTGATGCTTTTTTGACCCAATTAATGTCATTTTGATTTGGTATTTTGGTTAGTATTTGAGTTTCTTAAGGTCCAAGCAATTTGAAATGGTAAACTTGTGTTTCTTAAGGTTCAAGGAATGCTAGTCAAGCTATTACATGGCCTAGCACATGGCCTGGCACACGGGCGTATGGCTTGGCCGTATAACCCAAGTCAATGAGTTACACGGGTACGAACATGGGTTAGGACACGGCCATGTGTCCCTATTTCGAATGTCCACACGACCTGAGACATGGGTGTGTGTCTCAACCATGTAAGTCACACAGCCGTTTGACCCTGCAGTCCAAAATTTTCAATTTTTTTCCTAAAATTTCCAAATATTTCTGATTTAGTCTCGGATTGTTTCTATAGTATTTTTAGAGCCTCGAGGGCTCGATTAAGGGACATTATGGATGTATTTGAATGAAATTTGATTATGTTTGTATTAATGTATGATTTGAATGGTTTAATATCCCATTTGTCCACTAATGCTTCGTAACCTTATTCTAGCGACAGATACGGGTTACAGGCTACAACTTTGACTTAGTTAATATCTTGCATAATTCGAGATAAGCCCGTGGCGGACTTTGGCAAAGAAGGCGTTATGGAAATACGAGTCAATGTGGAAATTTGTGGAGTTATGCCTCGTATTTTTTTACTTTTCTTCTCCCAGTTAAACTCTATTTTTAGTTTCTCACTTAAACTCTAATTAGTGTAGGTTATTTTAATATTAGTTTTCCACTTAAACTATGATTAGTGTAGGTTATTTTAATATTATTTGACCTACAATTTTAACCTATAAATAGGCCCTTTTTCCATCCTAAAAAGATAACCCATTACACATTTAGGTATTAACTTTTACAAGCTTTTAGAGAAATTTGTGTTCATGTTTTGAGGGTTCTTATTTTGGGTTTTGGGGTTTAGTTTTACCTCCATCTTTTGTACTCTTCGTTTTTGCCATTTTAGTGAAATTATCTTTGCCCGTGATTTTTATCCTCTTCGGAGGGGCTTTTCTATGTAAAATATTTATGTTCGATCTTTCAATTTCTTTGTTATTTTACTTGTTCGTTGCTTACCCTAACAAACTCAATAGCAATTAGACTTTTACAACTTAATAACTACACTAAATTAACTATTTACTCTATTTAATTTCTTATTTGATCTTTAATATATTTTCATACTAACTTCATAAATCCTCCTATTATTGTTACACTGGCTTGGTTCACGGAATTGGGTTCCAAAACCATATTTTTCAACACCGACTAAATGTGGGTCCTTACAATTATTGTAATAAAACAACACATAGTATCTTAGTAACCTTCATGAAGGATGTGATTCCTATCAAATCAACTAGTTAGCACAACACCTCTTGATGTGTCTGTTAACAAATTGTCTCAATAAATCCCTATATATCGATTAAATAATATACTTTATCATTTGTAGTTAACAAATCATAAACCGCCAACAAGTTCAATTTTTTCATGCAAATCACTGGACTTACAATAGTTTACTCATGCCAAACCCAAAGAACACATTTACCAGAGAAAAAGGTTTATACTTACACCTCATCTACATGGCGTTTACAGGGTACCCAACCCGAGGCTTGAGTATCGAAAAATCCTTCGAGGGAACCATTGTTCCTTACTTCCTTAATCTCATCATTGTCAATCTCACTCGCTCCATCGATCTTCAACATGGTCATGGCACTGTTACTCCCTCTCTCCCTAGCAAACCGACTACTGCTAGGACTCGAAGGCCTTTCGTCACCAAATATTTCTCGATTCTCCACTGTTAATCGTTTATCCTCTTTATTGTCGTTGGTTTTCTCGTTTCAACGATCCATTGGAAATTCGATCACCATTTCTACAATTACATTCTAATTTAACAAATTTGGTCAATGCTAACAAACAAATCATTCATCAAACAATTTGATATTGGAATTACGGTTCAATCTGGTGGAATCATAAACGGAAGACGAGTATGAAAGATTCCAACAACATTTACTTTTTTCCTTCTTTGACAATAAAATCTAAGGTTTATAATTGGGAAAATGCAATTGAGAAAAAAAAAAGAATTTATAATTACCAATACCAACAGCACTATTATGCTCAGCTACTAATCAAAACCTTAACAAAGAAATCTAAAGTCAAAATTAAAATATTTGAAAATTACGAGTGAATTTAACAAAGAGAAGCAAAGGAGAAATCCAATATAAGGAATGAGACTAAGAAACATTGTGCCTTTAAAAATTGGTGTTGAAAGGCTTTGAAATAATTTGGGGAATGAGGGACGCCTTGTTGAATGTGACATTTAATGTGATTTCCATAATGAATGCCATTGAAAAAGCATGTTTACAGCGTTTTATGATAAAATTGCCACCAATTCTTGCACTATTTGCCGCATTCGCATTAAAAACACTGTTATATAAAAATAAAGTAATATTTGAAATTAAAAAAATTAAATAAGTGGGGCATTTATTTCCAAATTAGTGGCGTTTATAAGAGAACAACCGCAAAATATAGAGAACATATGTGACATTTATTTAAAAAGCACCATTAATTATTTTATATAATGGCATTTATACTACAAACGTTGCTACATTCTAAACCTCGTGGCATTTTTTTTAAAAACGTCACAAGAAATGCCGCTGAAGCACCAAATTGTTGTAGTGAAAAACCATATATTTGCTAATTGAATGATAATTTATTAATTTATAATAAAAGTTTATTAATTTTGTAAAGGTATAATGATAAATTTGACTCTTAACATTTACATTTTTTTTGGTTAATTTGGCTCTCTCTCTCTCTTTTAGCAAAATTTGACCCTCAATCTTTTAAAAAGAGTTGAATCTTGACCATCAACCTTTTAAAAGAATCAATTTACTTTTTTTAACGAAAATATTTGGCTAAAATGTTAAATTTTTAAACATGACAACCCACATAATAATCCATGCATATTTCATGCTAACTTTTTGAAATTTTTATTTTTTTTTTCATACAAATCTCATATGTCACCTTTTTGTTAAAACAAGATTAAAATTCAATATTAATCTACCATATACACTTTAACATTGACTAATGGTTTGTGACTCCTCTCTATCCATGTTATTATAAAAATAATTAATTAAAGGGTAAACTACACCACATGTCACTCAATTATTGTTCATTTTCTTTTTTATCATCCAACTATCATTTTTTAATTTGGTCACGTAACTATTGTTCGTTTTCTTTTATGGTCATCCAACTATCAATTTTTTAATTTGGTCACCTAATTAATTGAGATTGTTTTTTTAGGTCCATTTTCATTAAATCTCGTTAACATATCAATTAAAAATTGGTATAATAATAATTTTATCCCTCAAATTTTACATATTATATCAATTTAGTCATAATTTTAAAAAATCAACCCTCAAAATTTACAAATGATCTCAATTTGATTATCAAAATTTACCTTCCTCTTTCACTTCCCTCACCTCCACTACCATGTTGCCTCTCCACCTCCGTATCCGCATCCTCTTGAAGAAGAAGAAGAAGAAGAAGAAGATAAGTTATCGTTAAATATTAGCACATATATTCTTACCAAACATGTGTGATTTTTTATGCCTACTTGTGAGATATTATTCAATTTTCATCTTTTTCTCTTGAAGTTAGGATTTGAAGATGAGTCAATGAGTATCAGAGACCCATTTGCTCAATTTTCCTACTCTTTCAAATGCAAGAAACAATTTATTATTATTACACTTTTCATAGCGACCATTGTTATTGTTAATGATTATCATTTTGAAACCCATTAATCCAAGTTCAAATCTCTACCCAAATTGTTTTTTAACTCAAAATCTTCACCAGATCCATGATTTTTAACAAATTTAAAAACTTGGAATATAACATAATTGGAAAGGATGATGATGATCAAAATAATAACTTCGATAAAGAAAAAGGAAATCAACAATATTTTTTAGAAACTTAACAAAGCTTTACCCTAAATCAATCATTAAAGGTGTCAAAAACACCTTACCCTTTACCCTTTATATAAACCCGAAATCCTATTGCATCAAATTACCCCAAACCAAAAAATAAAATTTTAAAAAATCCGAAATATTTTGTCTTGTTTGGTGCTTTTTGGCAAAAGTTTAGGTTCAAATCGAAAAAAAAAGAAGAAAAGCAACTTTTTTTTTTTTGGAGAAAGGTAAGGAGGAGATGGAAAATTTAGATCATTTGTAAATTTTAAAGGTTAATTTTTTAAAATTACGACTAAATCAATATAAAATGTAAAAATAGAGGGTTAAATTTGTTATTATAATAGTTTTTTAACTACCAAGTTAACGAAACTTAACAAAAATAGATAAAAAAAATTCGATTAATTGAGTGACCAAATTAAAATAATGATAATTGAGATATCAAAAAAGAAAAGAAAAAATAATTGAATAACCAAATTAAAAAATTTAATAGTTGAGCGATTTAAAAAAGAAAATATATTATAATTGAGTGACATGTGTGTAGTTTACCCTTAACTAAAACATATTAATAACAATGATTTCATGCCATTTTAGTATTTATTTTAAAATATAATAATAGAAAAGTAAATATATCCTCCAAAATACACAAAAAATAATAGAAGACTCATTTCTCTTCCTTCGTTCTACAAGTTTTTATTTTCCTTTACTTGGAGCACCCTTCTCCAACTCTTTCTCTTGACAACACAATAAATATCCACCGTAAATTCCATAATAAAATATTAAACACTTAACAACTAAATGAACATAATTGCCTTGTATAAATAGAGTGAGATGATGATAACTAACATTATTCAAATGATTTTATAAGCATTTAGCATTTGTTTGAATGCTAACATTCTCTTCATAAATTATCTTGAATGATTAATCACTTCATTATCTGGTTTTGAAAATAACTCCAAATACACTTTAAAAGATAAATATAAAAAATGGGATGTTTGGTAAACAGAGTTTTGGATTTTTTTAGTTGATTTGGACACAAATGAAGGACTGGGTAATCAAACCCTCTAATTGTAATGTTTGGTGAATGGAGGTTTACAAGCATTTCTTGGGTTAAAACCTCCAAAATAAAAAACGCAAATATGGATAACTTTTTTCACAGCTAATTGTGAATGAGATATGTGGAATGACATACTTGACCATGCTTATTAAAAAATTACCCCCTTTATCATATGCTCTCAAACCTAATGATATATGTAGAATGAGTTATCTATTTCTTGAATATTTATGTACTCTTAATCATTTTCAATTTACTTGTGTAAAATGATTTTTTATGCAACTTTATATGAATTGAAATATGCTCCTTGACAAATTTATTCAGAGTGTGACATAATTATTACTAATTTACATACTAAGAACATAACATAATTATCACTAAAAATATAATTTACAATTATATTGATACAGTATTAATATTTATCAATTTCCACAAGGTTAATATTTGCAAATAAGGAACTTAATATGTAACGCTCTGACGTTCTTATTTTTGTTATTGTAAGTATTTAACACAAATATTTGTATTTGCTTCAATGGTTAAGTGTTCTAGGTTTGTGTGTGAGGTCCCAAGTTCAAGCCTTACCTTTAGCATTTTTTGTTATTTTTGGATCTGAGTCTTATCTCTGTTCAGTGGGCTTATTTTTAATTGTATGTGAAACCATATCAGAATGAGCTTGTTGGTCTGAGTGGTAAAGGAGTTAGTGTGTTGGAGGTCTTGTGTTTGAATCTTTGCGTGAGCGTTAATGCTAATCTTTTTGCTCGGTTTCTTGATAGAGTCTTGATGGAGTTGGACTCTGAGAAGTTGGATGTTAAGGGGTTAGTGGGGAGTAAAATAAGGGATTATATTATCTTTTTTTATTTTTTATTTTTTTCTCTCTCTTCCAAAAGAAAATTCCCTAAATTTCCTGACGTCAATTCTTTTTCTCTCTGACGTTTTTATTTCCTCATTTGTTGTCACTTTCAATTTTCGATTTCTTCTGCTTGTTACTGTCGTTTTTCTGACCAATTGTTGCTTTTACGCTTTGGATTCCTCAATCGGGTTGGTAAGTTAGTTTTGGTTTTTGCTAAGGTTAGTTTTGATTTTTGTGCTTTGTGTGGATAATCGATGTTGGGAGTAATCGTTGAATATTGTGGCTCAGGAGAAAGTGGTGAAGCATCGTTATTCACTTTAGCGGCTTGATTAGGTTGTGCTCGTTTTCTTATTCGTGGTAAGTGGTAAGTCGGTTTCTGTAAATTAGGGTTAATTGCGTTAGGCTCGTATTAGGGAACTAAGAGCTGTTGGTTACTCTGTTTATAGGTTTTGGAAGGCTCAAGAGTGGTTTCACGTTGAATCGTTACTAGGTGTGTACTCGAAAGCAGAAATCGAGGTTTTGACAAAAGCTGAAAATGGCCACTAAGTTAGGTGGACGACGAGTATTGGGTCCTGAGTTGGTTTTTGAGACCTAGGATAAAGTTAGACTCATTCGGGATCGTCTGAAGGCAGCTTCTGTTAGACAAAAATCTTATGCAGATCTGAAGAGACGTGATATTGAGTATTCTGTGGGGGACTTAATGTTTCTTAAGGTCTCTCTGTGAAAGAAAGTTCTAAGATTCGGTCGTAAAGGTATGTTGAGCCCCAGGTTCATTGGGCCGTATCAGATTTTAAAGTGTGTGGGACCAATCGCTTATTAGTTGAAGCTACCTCCAGAGTTAGACCGTATCCACTATGTGTTTCACGTCTCGATGTTGATGTGGTATCGGTCTGACCCTTCTCACATTGTCACTGTTGAGGAGATCGAGATTAGACCGGACTTAACCTTTGAGGAGGAGCTAGTTCAGATTCTGGATCGCGATATTAAGGTTCTAAGGAGGAAGTCCATTCCCTTAGTGAAGGTTCTGTGGCGGAATCATTACACTGAGGAGGCCACGTAGGAACCTAAGGACTCGATACATCAGCAGTATCCTCATCTATTTTAATCAAGTAAATTTCGAGGTCGAAATTTCTTTTAGGGGGTAAAGTTATAGCACCCTGACATTCTTATTTTGTTATTGTAAGTATTTGACACAAATATATGTATCTGCTTCAGTGGCTAAGTGTTCTGGGTGTGTGTGTGAGGTCCTAAGTTCAAGCATTACCTTTAGCATTTTTTTTTATTTTTGGATCTGAGCCTTATCTTTATTCAGTGGGCTTATTTTTAATTGTCTGTGAAACCATATCAGAACGAGCTTGCTGGTTCGAGTGGTAAGGGAGTTAGTGTGTTGGAGGTCCTGTGTTCGAATCTTTGCTTGAGTGTTAATGCCAAAAATGGGTACTGTTAATGCCACACGGACGTTCGGTTGCCTGTGTGGTAGGCCGTGTGTGAGGACACGGCTGTGTGATCGATGAAGGCATGGTCGTGCGCAAGACACGGTTGTGTAGTGGCTCGAGTATGGCCGTGTGGGCCACACGGGCTAGGCCAAGTTGGGCGTGTGGGCCCATACGAGCATTTCACACGTGTGTGTAGGTTATAGGGCCAGGCCATGTGGACCACACGGGCAAGGCCAATCTGGGCATGTGGACTTATTATATTGAAATTTTCCGTAGGGTCGCACGGGTCATCCTAATCGACTGTGGACTTACCATAGGGTCCTAAAACTATGTGTTCTGTTAGACTGAAGTATTGTTCTGAGCATGTCTATGCCATGTATATCTGTTATCTATTTAAATAAGCATGATCTATCTGTTAATCCTATATGTATGTTCTATATCTGTTCTGAGGTGGGACATGTATATGAGGAGGAAGTATTCTAACCGGCGTTAAACACCTTTATCCTGGCAGCTCAACTGAATATATTATCTGATATGTGTCTTAATGAAATGACGTGGTATGTAGGGATGGGTGGGTGTTTTTAACCCTACATGGTGTGATGGGATGGTCGGAGATGGTGTGTAAAGGATGGGGGTAGGATTCTGAATATTTGTATTTGTATCTAATTCTATTATTGTGTCTGAAAAAGACATGAGTCTGTATCTGTATATGTTTCTGGTTATGTGTATTATGATTGTATGCTTGCATGCTTAATTCCGTTGGGTTACACATTGAGTTTTCGTAAACTCACATCTGTTTATTTTTCTGTCAGGTAATCTGCAGTCTTAAGCGGATCGGTGTAGTAGAGACTCAGCGGTGACCGCTTTTCTATTAAACTGCCTTAAATTATTATATGGTTTATTTTTATTTTGGATTCCATTTGAGAGTTGTAATTTTGAGGACTCTCTGGACTGTTTGGTTTTAACTGGTTATTTTTGGATTATTTTGACTATTTAATTACTTTGTCAAGATGTTTTATTAAAAACGACGGTTTATACGCAAATAATGGTTTTTCTTAAAAACACGACTGTGATTTCAAACCAAAACGATTAAAGCTTTTACTGTAAATCAGCTTTTTGGCAAATAACTAGTAAAGCAATGTTTTCTAAAATAGAGGTAAGGCATGTGAGTTAGTTAATCGAAATGATGTTACTAGACAACTTTGTTTTCAAACCCATTCTATGTGACATCACCAGATTCGGCCATAACGTCCATGTTGAGTTTGGGGTGTTACATAATAAATTTCTTTATTTAAAATTTCAAAAATATTCACTAATTAATTTCCATAATGGATGGTTTAATTAATTGCTAATAGTGTTTTTATTTCAATAATTTCATCCAATAAAGATTGAAGTATTATAAACAAATAAATATTTAACAATAAAATGTGACATGCCCTTATTTATCATTTTACACATATCAGCTTTTAGCTAAGTTTTACCAAATACTTTTAAATAAACAGTTAATAGAATCAATTGGTCAAACTAGCCACTACAATCAGCAATCAACTATCAGCAATCAACTATCAGCTATCAACCAACTACCAAATAGGGCCAAAGATATATTCAATCATCTCAAACTTCTATATTTCTTCTCCAAATCATTCGAATGAATGATAATCTCATTATTCGCATCTTAAACATCCATACCTCCTCATTGCTCCTTAGCAAGATTAAATCAAAAGCCATGTAATTAAAAATTCAGACATGTCAATACCAAAAACTTTGACTGCACCAAAATTGTTGTTCTAAATATTGTTTGAACATGATGTGAAACAAAATAGTCAAAATTTCTAAAACACTTTTGATATTATTTTATATATTTTAGTAACATATGAAATAATTTTAAAAATATTTGATCAAAACTTTGATTTTTTTATTAAATTTTCAACAATTCTAATAACATTAATTACTACAAGCATTAAACTTGACAAGCTTACTAAAACTAATTAACTTAATTAAATCCAAAAATCTCCAAATTTGAGGCTTCAACATGGAACAAAATTTGATAACTTAAAAAGATAGTTTTAATTACATTTTGACGACTTTATTTTTTGATAAATAAAATAGTATTAAGTAATTACAATAGTAAGCATAAAATAAAATAAAACCTTTAATATATTTTTGAACTAAACCTCGCACAACTTGATGAGGTTCAAAGAACACCTAGATATTTATGAATCATGTAGTAGCATGCTTGGCCATGAAGTCTACAACATCATTGTGAGTTATGGAAATGTGACGGATACGAACTTTCCAATTCATCTGAATTAGCTTATGAATGGCCCGTAATTCTATAATACGACTATCAATAGAATTATTGGCTACGATTAATTCCACAAACAACGCATTATCAGACTCAAGTTCAACCTGTCGATAACCCTTGTCCCAAGCAACTTGAAGCCCTTCTAACATGAACCTCGCTTCAATTCTAAACACTTTATCTTTTCCTAATGACATGGAGTAACCACATAACCAATTACCATCAGCATCTCTAATGACTCCTCCAATTGCAGATGAATAACAACTAAGTGAAACTATACCATCAATAATAAGCTTAACCCATCCACTCTTCGGAGCTGACCATTTGGGGTCAATAGTTATATAACTTGAATGTAACATAGCTTTTGAGGTTGGATAATAGCTTCTCATCTGACAGATACTTGTATATACCACATCCTGGACAGAACTGTGACAACCAAAAAATACAAACATATTTATGCTTTTCCATAATAACCAATAAACTATATGAAATAACATTTGCCTATCAATTTTGTGATTACCAAAATTCCATACATTTTGCATGTTCCAAACAACCCATTCATCAAGAGGTAAGGATAAGAATATTACCTGCTTATGAGTTGGTACAATTGAACTCTGGACTACCCATGGAAATTTACAATCTTTGACTACATGTAACTTGGTCTCAAGGGAAATATTGCAACGTTGACATTGGCCCTCACAGGTTAATAGTTTGTTCTTCCACAATAACCAAATGAACACTCTAACTCATTGAGGGACCTTAATTTTCCAAAATAACTTCCCGACATTAGAGTTATCAATCGAATCAAATTGGTACACACCTCTATAGCTTTCTACCATGGAAAATGCATTTCTAGTCGCCCATCTCCATGATAAACGATCATTTCTAGCTTTCTGGGAAAGGGAAAAACCAAAGCTATTTGCATCAAATAAGGGCCAGGTAGAAGGCTTCGAAGACGGTTCCAATCCCAATTCCCTAGCTTATCCATTAAGTCATACTCGCAAAAGTGTCATTTGGTTGCTCAGGTTCCACATAGAAATTCCTTAAAGGACCCAGTTGATAAATCCAGTTGTCATTCCAAAAATTTATCAAGGCTCCATCCCTAATAGTCCAATAAACATTTTTCACCACATCTTGCCAAACTCACATCAAAAACCTCCATATGTAGGAACAAATACTCCTATAGATAGAATTTGGTAGTACTTAACAAATCTTGTATTTACTCCTCACAATCTTGACCTATAAGTCATCAATCTTAGTTAATAAAAGAAAATCGAGTTTAAAAAAGAATAGCTTGTTCTGAACAGCTAAACATCGTATAATCGAACCTCTAACCTTAACCAAATGACAATAGTTATCCCATTTAACAAGGGTCAGTTTCCTAGTATCAGAAGAGGATCCCTAAACAAAATTATGAGTCAGCTTCTCAATATCACCACACATAGTTATAGGAATACGAACTGTAAACATAAAATAATTAGGGATAGATAGCAACATAGATTTAGCTAACGTAATTCTGTCTGCCAATGAAATTTTATTAGCCTCCCACCCATTGAGTTTACTACGAACCTTATTCACAAAAAACTTAAAAGTGCCAACTCTGACTCTCTTATGAATAATCAAAAGACCAAGGTACATCCCCAAATCATCAACACATTCAAAACCCACATTCTTACAAATATTCGACGCAATTGTTTCTAGAGCATTATGCAATAAAAATACCTAAGATTTGTTCTTAATCACTTTTTATCCCGAGAAGTGACAGAAGGTATTCAAAATATCATTTATAACTTCAGATTACTTCGAGTCCACTTCCCCAAAAAGCTTTAAGTCATCCACAGAAAATAAATGTGATAAAGCTAGACCACCTTTAGCTAGAAACAGAGGTCTCTACCTCCTATTATTCACTGATTCACGAATTAAGTAATGTGATAAAGTTAGACCACCTTTAGCTAGAAACAGAGGTCTCTACCTCCTATTATTCACTGATTCACGAATTAAGTGTCCCAACCTCTCCATACATAAGACAAATAAGTGAGGAGATAGGGGATCTCCTTGTCGTAACCCCTTGGAAGGCCTAAATTCATATGTGATCGTACCATTTCAAAGAACCTAAAATGTAGTTGAAGCCATACAATTCATAATTATTGTGATTAACATAAATGGCGACCTTACTTCTAAAAGTGTATCCCTTAAGAAATCCCAATGAATTCTATTATATGCCTTCTCAAGATTAATTTTAAGGATCATCCCAGATTTTTTACTTTTAAAATTCCTCAAAGAATGTACCACTTCCTGAGTAATAACAATGTTGTTCGAAATGCTTCTGTGTAACAGCCTGTTTTCAGTGGTGTCAAAAATAATATTTTCGGAACCACGATTCTGATAAGTGAGTTAGTATTTTAATATTTATTTAATGTCTATAAGGTTAAATTAGGGTCGTATTAAATTTTTGTTACGCAGTTTTGAGGTTTATATAGTTAATTAGGTAAAAAAGACTAAACCGTAAAAGATGCAAAAGTTAGTTTCTATTAGTTAAATGGATTTAATGGCTTTTGAAATATAAGTTAATGGATCTAGTTGGTAATTATGCCATTTATTTTCATGGTGGACAATGATGGACATGATTTGGTTATTTTATAATCTTTTAAACTAAGGGTAAAATTGTAATTAACTAAATAAACTCAAAATAAATCACTAAAATGTTATCATCTTCTTCCTTTTAATTTTTTTCAACTGAAAATACCATTAAAGAAGGAGCTTGAATTTTGGTTAGGGTTATTCAATTGCATGGTATGTGTTTGAACCCTGTTTTTAGTGATTTTTATGTTTTTGAGCTTGTTTTAGCATAGTTTAGTTTTTCCAAGGGTTAATTTGAAAACTTTTTAAAGGATGAGGGACTTTCCATGGTTGAATTTGAATGTGTTTTAGGTTAAATTAATAGATTATTAAACTTGGTTGTTAAATAAACTTGTTTTGTTAAGTGATTTTTGATGAATTTAGGGTTAAGGGTTAATTTGTTAAAAGTGTAAAATTTCTTGAAGTTGATGAGAAATTTTGATAATTATGGGCTGTTTAGGACCCCTATTAAAACCGGCTAGTATGCTTTTTTCTAGAAAAATGGTGAATTTGCAAGTTTGGCTTAGGGACTAAATTGTATAAAAGTTAAAATATTAGGGATGATTCATTTCACATTGAAATGAGTTATGAACTAGTATTAATGATTTTTTTTTACTATTTGAAATACTTAATTGAGTTAAATTACTATTTAGATCAAGAAAAGAATCAAACAGACTTGAATCAAGGAAAAGCGAAAATCTCGGATTAGTTTCGACTTAGTTGTAACAACCATTGTGATTGAGGTAAGTTCATTTGATTTAAATACTTATTAATTATTCTTTGGATTGATTATTAGTTAACGATATGTTAGATATAATTTGACTCGACAATATTATGATAGCTTGAATACTTGATGGTTTAATAATCCCATTTGAATCTTAAGAATTCTTAGGATACAAATGAAATGTCATTAGGAATTATATGGTTTCGGATGTTGATCCTAGATGTCCTACCAATGACTAAGGTCTTGCATTTGTTACAGATTCTCCACAGCTCATGTGAGCATTATTAAAAATGATACGATTACATGAAAAGGCGCACTATGTGTAAGCATTCCCGAGCATCTGATGTAATTTTATATGGTTCAAAGGATAAGTAAAGGCTAATGGAAAGGTATTAATATAAACTGATGGGTGTTAATTATATTATGAAATAGAAAATTTGGTATTTGCAAATGAATGGAAAAAGGTTATTTAGCAAATATGTGAGAAAAGATAAATGTATGAAATTCATTTAATGATATATACCATGTTACTTTGATGATATATTTTAAAGTTATCTACTACCTATGTGGATTGTTGTGAATAGGAAAGTAAAGTATTTATATGATTCAATGAGCATGGCTGAATGATTTTATGTTGATGTTCGATAAGTATGAATTTCTATTATACAAGCTTACTAAGCACTAGTTGCTTACGTAGTTGCATTTCCTTTGTTTTGTAGATCATCGGAAACTCAATCGATTGGAATATATCTTAGTCCTATCACAGTATCCAAAATTCATTTTGGTAGCTTTTGGTTATTTTGGCTATGGTTATAAATGACATGTATAGGTATTATATGAATAGGTGTTGTGAATACGTTATTTGGTCTACTTGGTTTGGTTATGTTTTTGAGTATATGTTTGTTGGACTTGTAATGCTTATTAAGAAAATGTCTTTGGTCACTTTTGAGTGCTATGTAAATACATGACTTGAGGTATGTCTATATGTGATTTAAATGGTTGAATGGTTTGTGGTTGTGATGATGCATGTTTAGGTTATAATGTGATTTTGAATTAGTATGAATTGAGGTACCTTTGAATGGAAAATTGGTTAGAACTTATAGGTTGATTGATTTGGTATATTTTGAGTATGTTTAGAGAATGTCTTGGTCAATTGAATGTATGGGTAAATAGTATATCTTGTAGGGCAAGAATAAGTATTGAAATAGCTTGTTTTAGGGTTTAAATTTGGAGCACATAGCCTGGGACACGGTCTGTCACACGACCGTGTGCCACACACAGTCATCTCACACGACCGTATATCATTTATATTTAGGTGCAGTTTTCACTCAATTTTAAGACACGGTCTATCACATGGCTATGTGTTTCAAAATAGTTTGTCACACGGTCTCGCACACGACTTGCAATATGACCGTGTGACCTAACATCGAATGTACACACGGTTTGGCACATGGCTTGCGACACGATCGTATGATCCTATTTCAAATACCCACACGGGTGGACATATGGGTTGGGACACTGCTGTGTGTCCTTATATCGAATGTCCACACGATTTGAGCTATGTCACACGGCCGTTTGACCCCTGTTTCCCAATTTTTTATATTTTTCCAAAATCTTCTTATTTGTTTCAAATTAAACCCCTGATTGTTTTTAAATTGTTTTTAAGGCCCTGAAGGCTCGATATAAGACCCAAATGTGTATGATTGCTATGATTGTAATAAGTTATTGGAAATTAATTTAAATTGTATTTTTGATCTATTTTGAAGTTAAAGGTTTTGTTTTGTATAGTAAGTAATACTCTGTAACCCTAATCCAGCGACGGTAACGGGTTAGGGGTGTTACATTTTACCTATCACAAAACTACCTTGATTTTGTTTAGTAAGCCTCAACATTAGCAATCTTAATCTTTTAACAATTGATTTGGTTATTATCTTATATAAAACCATACAAAAGCTAATGGAATGAAATTGAGTGATAATTTCTAGACTATCAACCTTTGGGATTAGAACAAGCAAAGTTTTATTAATCCTGTGGTCCACTGGACAACCTTCAAACACCTGTTGCACCATCGAGCAAACTGAAGGTCCAACAATATTGCACTGAGGTTGATAAAACTTCACATGGAAACCATCAACTCCTGGTGCCTTAAGTGTGGCCTTACCAAAAACTGCATTACGAATATCTAAATTTGTCATTTCCAACACAAGCCTATCTTTTTCAGCTAGTGATAAATCTTGGAAATAACCTCTGTAGGACAAAACACCATCAATTGAATAGTCCATGGAAAATAGACTCTTATAAAAAATCCATAACATGTTTTAGTATAGTAGGATCAAAACACCAATCAACCCCATCTAGTTTAAGGCCCTCAATTATGTTCCTTTTACGTCAAGGAAGAGTCCTACCATGGAAGTATTTTGTATTCCAATCACCATTCATAAGCCAAATTGATCGGGATTGCTAAAGCCATTAGAGCTACTCATGCTTCAACACCTCCTCTGAAGCTTGTCTCAATTCTATTTCCCGAGTACTAAATCTTTCATTTAGCCTTAACTCCATTAGACTTTATACTTTCTTCAGTTCGTAAACCAGTTGTCTTTTCCAGGTAAAAATGTTACCATAGACATGCTTGTTTCAGCCTTAGACCTTAACTCGAAATTGTTCAAGCATATTCACCACGGATTCTTCATAATTCCAATTATTACTAACCAACATCCTAAACTCAAGGAGAAGAATCCAATTGTCAAGACACTGAAAAGGTCTTATCCCTCACCCGTTGAGGTTTAAGGGACACTAAAATTGGGCGATGACCAGATTTTAACAGATGCAAATTTCGAACTATAAAATAAAGCGTGAACATATCAAAACTTGTACTCCCTAGAGCCCGATCCAAACGTTGAGATAGCCCCGTTCTACTCCATGAAAAGTGAGGCCCACAACAACCCAAATCCCGAAGACCATTATTAATAAGAAATTCCTGAAACAGAGGACATCTATTTCTAGTTGCAGTTGCGCTACCTCTCCTTTCAGATATATCCAGGATCGAATTAAAATCACCAGCAATTAGCCAAGGTTCATCACATGACTCAACTACATAATTCAATGATCGCACAACATATGCCTATTAATTCTTTGGGGACTAGCATAAATTGACAATTTTTGGCCATTACCAATCCACATGTGAATAGCCTCAAAATTTAATCCCAAAATTTTAACATTAATAATATCATTCTAGAGAACCCAAATACCACATGAGAATCCATTCGCCACAATTCTACAAGAGTTCGAACACCTCAATTTACTAATAACTCCACCAGCATGACAACCACTTATCCAGGTCTCAAATAAGCAAAAGAAATCAGGACTAAACTCACGTCTATATTCAAAAATAAATTAATGGAAACGAGGGTGACCTGCTCCTTGAGAATTCTAAAACATTAAATTTTAATCCATCAAAATATATGACAAGATCAAGCATTAGAACAAAACATAGCACTAGCAACTTACCCCAACGTCATGATCAAGAACTACTGTCGAATTCTCACATTCTATCAAGGAAGTAAACCCCATATTCAAATGTTCTAAAGCCTTATGTAAATTACCCACAATACCCTCTATAGCCACTAAAACGTCCAAGGTAGGTTGCACATTGTAGCTCGATTTACCATCAAGAGGATTTCTTTTTTTAATATTGTCCTCTAAAACAAGCTTAGATCCTTCTCCCAAAGATTCTTTCTCGGTAGCTCCAAATTTAAACATATTATTCTCCTTCCCAGCCTCAGTACCATGCAATTCAATTTCAATAGCTTGAAATGTTGCGTGCTTTAATTTATTCAAATTGGTCATTAGAGGAACACTCTTGAAATTTTTCTGACCCAGAATATCCTCATTACCCGCTCGGCCCAACAAAACACCCATACCAAACCCATTAGTATTCTTTTTTTAGACAAACCCACCTCCACCATTATTAGGCATCAAAACCCTTCCAATAGACTTAACCCCAAAATTTCTAATCACCCATTTACCATTAACCCTAATGTCCCTTCTCCTAACCCCAGCATCCCCATTAGCCGCCTCCACAACTTTCCTTTTTAACAAAAACGTTCATTTCCTTACTTCTATCATCATTTCATTCTTTAATGAAAAAATCATCAGATTCTCCTCCATCACACTAGTTCCAATCGATTCACTCACCCTGTGATTGTTGATTCTTGTCTCCTCCCCTTCAGCCTCAAACATGGAAAACTTAGAGCTCTCGAAATGGTTGTTTCCACTAATAGTTCTTCCTTCTGATGGATCACACGATTTCCTCCTTTACTGTCGTTCAATCATCATCTAAGGGCCAAACGCCTCTTCCTCCACTTGAGATTGGAGACCAGAATTATCAACCCCGGATTTGCCAGCAATAGTTGCTTCCTTTGCCACAGGCGATTTGTTTTCAATGCATAACAACGAGGTATGTCCAAAAAGTCTACACGATAAACAAATGTTAGGTAATCCTTCATACTCAACTATTTGGATTCTTCCATTGATTCTAACCTTTGAAACCAAGAATTTTTTCAGATCCACACCAATAGCCAATCTCGCAAATCTCCCTTTGACTGTCGCATCAGTCCGAGCATCGATCCTATAAACCGATCCGATTATACTTCCGATGGCCCTTAGCAAAAAATTAGAATAATATCATTCAGACAACCCCAATAATCAAATCCAAACTACCTAAGTATCCATATCACTGTTGGTTGTCAAAAACTGACCACTTAACGCCACCATATCAATGTCATCTTTCTCTTGGAACCAGACAAGGTAAAAGTAATTTTACAGATCCATTAACTGAAATCAAGCCCTAATATTCCATAGAACAAATTCATTAATTGAAATCAAGCCTTAATATTCCATAGAACAGACACCTTGTTTAATAAAGTGTTGAAAGCTATTTTCCTACCCAGTAATTTGATCACAATTGATAGAGCCATTTTCTTTTCAATGAACTTATGGACATGGTCCAAAAATATGATAGAAGGAATTCCATTCATAGTTTCCGTCATCACATCTTAATCCTGTAACTTGAAATCTTCTTCCATACCAACACTCCCATTTAGATCCGATGAATCTGCCATCAACTTAACCTTATACGAATCTTTTGCCACGATCTCCTCTTGCACCGTCTACTCGTTTCCATCCATTGTCGGGTCAGGCACCTCCATAGTTAACTCCGGCTGTCATCTGATTTTCTTCGTAACCCTTCCGACACCACAATTCGAAGCCGTGGAATTTGCTCCAATAGCAAAATCAACTCGAGAGAGCATTTCAAACATGTTTTCACTAATTGTAATAAAAGTAAACTGTTAATAAAAATTCAACCTTTTTTATAGTTATACTTTTTAACGACTTCTGTTAATAGTTTGGTAACTTTCAAAATGATTGTGATTAAGACAAACATAATTTAGAATAGTTTAATAACTTCAAATATAAATTTTATAATATTTACCAGTAATTAAGACAACAGCATCATCAATGCTAACATAAGCGGTGACATCATCCTTTGTGAGAGAATAAGAAAACAAGCTTTTGCCAACAAATTCAATTGTTAACTCCACTCAAAACGTTTACTTGCAAGACTCGAGACCATCGGCTGCTTCGTCTCAAAATATAATATTTACTTATATTGATCTTTTTGACATGCCAAATTATTTAAAATATTAACCAAATTAAATATATTATATGTTATATGACATGAGTAATTCAAATAAAACTTGGTAATTTTTTTTACACTTAATTGGAAATATTTAATAATGAATAAAATATAATCACTTTCCAAAAATGTATAAATACAATTGCTCATTGTATTCTATTTCTAAAGGGTTTATCTGTATTTTTGTTTTTTGTTCTTTTGAAGATGACGATTCGATTGAGCCAAACTGATTGATAATATCAACTTCACTAATTTCTCTAAATTATATTAAATAATGCATATTTGTACACACAATAATAAATCTATCACAAAATGTCTTACACCTTTTCTTCCTTAACGGGTATCTATGTCTTGATGAGCAAGAAAAATATCAATATATGCTTCTTTTTATTTTCTTACTTTATGTTCCAATTCGTCTCTTTTTTATGCTACAACTTTTTTTTTAATGAAATATATTGTAATCTTTAACTTGAATATTTACATATATTAATGTAAGAATATTTAGTTGTGTATTTTAAGCTCTTTTTTTTTTTACCATTTATTTACTCAACAATTTTTAATATATTTAAATAATTCCTAAATTGTAGCATTCTAATAGATTTTGTAGAATAAGGGTGGATTTAGATGAACGGTGGGTAGAGTGCGATACGTTTAACTTATTTTTTGTTTCACGCTACAGTATCACTACAATATCAAACCTCACATCCCTAAATAGTAATAATAATTAAAGTATTCTTTATATATATATATATTACTTTTAAATTGCAACATATTTATCTTATGAAGCCCTTTCTATTAAACATATAATATAAATTTGTATTTATATAAACTATTATATATATAATTAGGCTCCAATGTCATAAAATGAAAAATTCTAAAATATTGAAAAAATTATATAAAAGTAGCCAATTGTCAATCAACGTGGGTTAGCAATTAATTAACCAAATTAATAATTTGATATTTAATTGTGTCATTTTTTTTTAATATGGTATATATGTTATTTTTTTTGTTTAATTTGGTATTTATATTTAATAAAAAATATATATTTTGGAATCCAAAAATAATAGTGTTAATTTTTTAATGTTTAATTTGGGCTTTAATGTTAATTTAATTAAAACTAATTGTTAATATTAACTCTAAAGCCCATATCAAATCACATCTATCGAATTGTATTTGAAAAATTAAACTTAAAATTAAACAAATTTACAATGAACACTAAATTTATTCTATTAACAAAATCATGAAAAATTTAAACCTAATACTATTATCAATTAATTTCATCAAATCAACTCCAAAACTTGAATTAAATACTAAATAATTTACATTGTTATCTTTAGGTACCAAATTATATAACTTTTGGTAAATATAAGTACCAAATTGGACAACAAATAATATAGGAACCATATTAGAAAAATGTCAAACTCAGAGACTAAATGATATATTAAGTCTTTTTTCTAAAAACACTATCAACTTTTTTATTATAAATTATATCGGATGAATAGCTTATGTGCAAAAATAGGACAAAAAAGTTAAAAATCAAGATAAAAATATATATAATTCAAAAGTCTCGTGACATAATTCACATGGGTGCGATAATCTACTTTAATCTAATTTATATTTATTATAAAAAATTTTATTGAGTTGATGCCACGGTTTAATTGGATATTAATTTAGTTGAAAATTTTTGACTTAATGGTGTAAAAAGTCCTCAAACTTAAAAAAAAAAAAAAAAAAAGCAATTAAGCCCTTTTTTTTTTACTCAATTGAGCACTTGAACTTTCAAAATGCATCAAAAAGGCTCTCAAACTTCTTTAAAAAAAGCAATTAAGCTCTTGCTTTTTTTTTTCCACTCAATTGGGTACTTAAACTTTCAAAATGCATAAAAAAGACCCTCAAAATTTTTCAAAAAATAATTAAGTCCCCGGTCTTATTAAAAATTAGAAAAAAATTATAAATAATAAAAATAATAAATTTTAGAAAAATTATTAAATTTGAATAAAAATTTAAAATTTATTAAAAATTAGAATTTTTTATAAAAATTGTAAAAAATAAAAAAATAAAATTTTATAAAAAATATAAAAAAACTAACAACCCTAGTTTTTTTCAATTAAAGTCATCATGTGTCTCAACATAGTGTGACATGTGATGAAAAATGATAAAAAAAATAAAAATCAATAAAAGTTATAAAAAAATTATAAAATGTTTCTTTTGGTATGATAATTTTTATAATTTTTTTTATATTTCTATATATTTTATAACTTTTTTACGATTTTTATCAAATTTTAAATTTTTTTATTTTTTACGAATTATATATATATTTTCTAATTTTTAATATTTTAATGTTTTATTAAAATTTAATAATATTTATAATTTAATAATATTTATAGCTTTTATTGATTTTAATTTTTTATAATTTTTAATAAAAGTAGGGGCTTAGTTGCTTTTCTTGAAAAAGTTTGAGGGTTTTTTTTTATATATTTTAAAAGTTCAAGTACTTAAATGAGTGCAAAAAAAAAAACAATAACTTAATTATTTTTTTGAAAAGTTTAAAGGCTTTTTTAGTCAAAAACTTAATATACCCTTTCTAATAAATTATTAGTTGGTATTATTTCTTTTCATATTTTATATATTAATCCTTAAATAAAAAAATTAAATTAATATATTTAAAGATCAAATATGTGTTGAATAAATTTAAAAATAAATATTTTTGTTGGCTACCAATAATCATTATTAAATAAATATATATGATATTTTTTACATAAAATATTTTTATTTATATTTTATTGTGAATGTGATATAATCTAATATTAATTATTTTCTTTTTAAATCCTTTAATTAAGTCTCAGCCCCTAGCCCCTGTCGACTAGTGTCAATGGGTTAGACCTTTCGTTTCGCAATCTGTGCAGCCTTAGGCTATTCGCTCGTCCAAATTCACCTAAGTCAGCCTTTACTCGAGTGAGGGTTCCTTAAGAACTCCTCCAAGGCACCAAATTGAAAAGCAGAAGCGATTTATGCCAAAAGAATCAACAAAAGAACAACAGAAAGAGCGCTCGTAAAGTGTTTGAGTAAACGCTCTCTATTCTCTTATTCACAAAGAATAATGAAACAATGTAATAGAGTGAATACAAATGAGGGGGAGGCTCTCTATTTATAGTTGAGCTCCCTCAAAACCGACGGACAAGATACATTTACATCGACGGACGAGATTAACCATATCCTATGATTTAAGGGATTTACAAGATATGCCATATCAAATCCTATCTAATCTTTACAAGATATGATTCCCTCTATCTTTTAAGATCAGTTACCATTATAGCCTAAGTTGCCATATCTTCGCTATCGGGCCAACCAGGCTTTAATCTGACAGGCTTCTCCAATAGTTCCTTGAATCGGGCCAGTTCTCGTGGGCCAAATGATCCTCATCTAAACAATAAACCTCCATCAGATGCATTTGGTGCGATGGTTACGGGCTTTGAACTCTAACCCGTGACACTAGCAGGGTGGCTACCTATTATTTACTTATTTATTCTTTATAATTAAGTAATTTTATTTTAATTATATTTATCTAGTTCCACCGACATTGGTGAAATTTGTAGTCCAATTACAAATATTTTATTTTACTTTTTCTATTCATTCCTTTTCACGATTTAGTTTAAATTTTATTTTAAAATGAATGATATTCAATCTCCCATTCCCTTTCTCAATCTTGAAGAAAGAAAATATTATTATTCTTGAGTTTATTTGTATATCTCGAAAAGTATTAAATTTACTATTTATATAATACGATTACTGTTCATAAATGTGATGTCGTGGATAGGTCTCCATGCATACCAATACGTACCTTACTCTGGGATTAGCACGTGTTCCCTAAGTGTGGGTTTGCCCACATGGTGGTGTGAACCCATATCATGTGAGCTCATGAAAGGATGTGAACACATCACGTGCGAATTCAAGATGCAAACCACGTAGGCTACGGGTTAGGACCCAATCGGGTAACCGAGTAGCGGGTTGGTAATGGCAAAGACCATAATAATTAAGAGTTATAAAGTAGCTCTTCTAAAAACTTGGCTTCACGAGGTGGGAGATTACTGAGATAGAAACTTATCGTGTACGCTTTTTGCTTTAGATTATCATACACACTTTGCCACGTGTTGAGAAGAGGGTTAATTGTGCATTCATTCTCGGACACACGAATCGTTAAAGTGTAAAATTCATTTAAAATGAGGTTACCTTAGCCCTCAAAATCAAATCGTTTGAATTTGAAATTTTTTAGGAGCTGCTGTTGAGAAGGACAATCATGTTTCAGAGGTAATTTTCATAAAATTTCCAAATTGTTCTTATGGTTTTTTTGGGTTTATTCAGGCATAATGGTTAGGGCGATAGGAGGTGATCGTATTACTACAGGTATCCATGGTGGTTTAAGGAGTGAGCCTTCATAACGTCATGAGGTAAATGCTCTCAAGAAGGCAAAAGCTTATGTTTGCACCACCAAACAAGAAGATATGAACTATCACTTGGCCATTCGGGGAATTCAAATAACTAATTTTGCTTATAAGTTCTTGATTGTTGAAGGGTCCAGGCGATTGAGTGACACTATCAATAAAAGTTTTTTGCTTCCCTTACACGTACTAGAAGCATAATTAATTTTTATTTTTCAGAATCTGTATCAACTCAAGGTCTTTTTTACTTTACTTCTCGCAATGGACTGGAACCGATTGTTTCAAATTAGTCTTCGAACATTCTATTGAATCGCTGTAAATGCATAGGGTAAAGAATAAAATTAGAGTTAGTTTTGACTTTCCCATTGAATGGTTCATACTTAGCAAGAGTGTGTGCTTGCGAAGACAAGACATTATATTAGAGGTGGGGTGGGCTCAATTCTATAGGCTTCACCGGGGTCGTGTATTAAAGTTAGAGGAGTTGCTAACTGTTAGAAATGTATTTCATTACTACCTTGTAGATCTGAGCCCTAATGGATGGAGGCAAGTTGATGATGACAATGGTGCGAACACCATTTCAGTTTTGCCCGCTCAGTTTGCGTGGCCACATGGAGCCATTGATGAGTTAAGACTTATTTTATTAGGGAAAAAAAGGATCCTGCAAGTTATTTTTATACTTTTTGTAAATTAAAGCCTCGTCTATGGTCCTCTAAACTTGTAAGGGAGCAAGAAGGTAGCGTGAATCCCTTTATGATTACTGCTAGTGTTGATAATAGACTTGTTGGTGATGCAGGCACAACTCGCGTTGTTAAAGGGAGTTCAAGGGAATCGACAAGTTTATTTAGGAAGATTGATGAATACGTGGATGTTTGATCTTTGATGCAAAATATATGAAGAGGTCCCTTTGGTGCTTTTGTTGGGGAATGAAGCTCAAGTAGTCAAAAGAAACAAAAGACTACTACTGAAGTTGCCAATATTATTCTAAGCAGCGAAGATAAGGGTAGCCCTATAAGGGAACTTTGCCGAAAGAAAGGAAAAGATACGCTGTAAAATCTGGTGATGTGGATACCATTGTTACAATTTTTATTGTGATTCCTTCTCCTCTTGGGTATCTGATAAGTCTAAATTATATAAATTTATTTAGCATCTTTTTACTTAATATTTGAGCAAATTTCGAGTATATTGTTAGAAAATTATATGAATTTAATTCATATTCAGACATTGAGCATGATTTTAGTAAGTTTGTAATTTTATTAATTTTTAGAGTTAATTTTGCATAAAATTGAGTTATATTGTTACATGTTTAATAAAGTGCTTAGTATATTGCAGTGGGACCATGGAATTGACTAACATGGGAGCAAATTAAATGTCACACATGAACAAGTCATATGGACGGTTAGAGCATGATTGGGTTCAGAAATTTTACCTTGACCCAATTGAAGTTGGTTGCTAAAAAGAAATCTAATTGTCTCGAATTGGGTCACAAAACCATCCATCAAGGGGAAGAGAAGCCCAAATTCGGCAAATGCATATGAGTAGCCCAAAATCAACTTTTGGAAGATTTATTTGGAAGTCATTGCACTTGGGAAAGAATTAGAAATCAACTCTCAATTATTACCCAAGAAACCGTCCAACCCCTAGCACAAATCAAGCTAGAATCAAACAAGAAAATCAAGGAAAAAATCAACCACTTTCCACATTTCATGGTCGACCAAGAGAGGGAGCATTTCAAGGGATACCTTAAGCTATTTTTAGCAAACTCTCATATCACCCTTTTACTCTAAATACCACCTCTCATTCCCGTATCACTCATCCACTAATCATTCATTCATTCATTCATTCATTCATTCATTCATTCTTCACTTATTCATTCCTATTCTTTTCAAGCATAAAGGCATTCATTCTCCTCATTCCCCTTAGCTAGCAATTCCTTGAGAAAATTCTCTCTTGGTCCGTCACCTTGAGGAGTATTTTGCGAAGGAGCAAACACAAGGATCAAAGAAAGCCACTGCAATCGATTTCCAGAGGATTGTCGAAATCATTCAGAGTTTATTCTTCCTTATCTTTATTTTGTTTTTATTTATTCAACATGTTCGCAAATGGTTTTAAATTTTTTCATTAACAATGGTAGCTTAATTTTGTTTAGCTAGAATGGTTACATTAATTTGACAAAGTTCATTTGATTCATGTTTATGATGTATGTGCTTCAATCGTTCATGCTTTCAATTAAACTCATGTATGTACTTTATTCATTAAAATATGATTGAATGCATTAGAATTAGTTGATCAATCCTAGCTAAATGACGATTAATAGATGCAATAATTGAAAGATGCATGCTTAATTTAGATCTTAACTCGATTAAATTAAAGGTTCGTAATAACTCGAGAGAGCTCTATTACCTTGCATAACTTTTAGATTTGTATGATTTAATTGTTTCAATCCTAATCCGTCCCTGTTACAAGCCAAAACATCAAAAGCTACCGATATAGCCGCTGGATAGTATGATAGGTCTTCGACGAGCTTCCAAACTGAACGAGCTTCTAATTATCTATAAAACATAGGAAAAGGGACTATGTAATAATATAATGCTTAGTAAGTTCATATAAAATAAAACACTACTTACCATTTCATTATATAGCATTAAAATTTAACATGATATAATCCAACATTTAGCTTGGCACAAGCCTAAGCACCAACACAAACATGTTAGCATACTGAACATAATTCATATGAATTTAACATGGATAACCATTATACTAGAGCATGATTCAATTGGATTTGTCATCCATCATAACATAACATGTTTTCCATGTAGCTCACAATTTCAATATATTTCATTCATACATGTCTTGGTTCATATTGAACACTTACCATTTCCTTTCAAATTTCATGCCCGTTGAACCGTTTAGAATATCATCAGATACGTGGGATAGCTCACACGAAGTATGCTAAACATATAATCATAATTTTTCCTTCCTTTTATAATGTTGCTTACATGAGTTGTGCCATGGTTCTGCTCACACAAGCTGTGAAATGGGCTTGCTTACACGAGCTATGAGTCAGAATATAAGCTACACGATACTGCTCACACGAGCTGTGGAGTATCCGCAACACATGCCGGACCTCAGCCATTGGTAGAACATTCAAGATCAGCACCCGAAATATAGAAACCCTAATGACATGTCATTTGTATCCTACGAATTCTTAAGGTTCAAACGAGGCTCGATAGTCGTCGTAACATTGTTGGATTTGCATTAAATCCACAATTTACATATAGCTCAAAAAATAACATTAAAATATTATACGATTACACGAACTTACCTCGACAATAAAGGCGTAAAAACAGAATCGACTAATCCGAAGCTTTATTTTTACCCCGATCTAAAGTCGTATGAGGTCTATCTTGATCTAATTAAATAAATTCAATTTATTTAATATTCATTCTATTCAATTCAATCTAAATTTCATATTTTGCAAAAATTATGCTTTTGCCCCTATTGTTTTGATTTCTTTACAACTTAGTCCTTAAGCTTGTAAATTGAAATTCGTGTAATTTCATCCCTACCCAAGCTAGCCAAATTTAATATAGATCCATAGCAACTCACACAATTCATGATTTCACAATTTTCATCATGTATTTTACACATTTTAAAAATTAATCCCTATTTGACATTTTCAACAAAATTCACTATACAAAAGCTGTTCATTTATAAGAAAAGATGCATTTTCTTCTATCAAACATAAAAAATCACATGAAAACATTCATGGAAAAACCTTAAAATTTTAATAGTTTTGCAAATTAATCCCTGGGCTAGCTAGACTAAGCTACAATGATCCCGAAAACATAAAAATCATTAAAATCAAGACCGAAATTTTACTTACATGCAAGAGGAATGTCTAGTCGAACTCAACAAGCTCCCATGGAGGTTTTTTTCTTCTCAATTTTTGGTGGAATAGTTCATTAAGGAAGATGACAACTTTTTCTTCTTTTTTTTTTACTTAACATATTTATCAATTTACTTAAATAACCTTATAATTTAACCTTTAAAAACACCCATTTAATGTCCATATTTGTCCACTCATAATAACAATGGTATAATTACCATTTAATTTTATAGCCATTTAGTACATTTAACTTATAGAATTCTAATTTTGCGCCTTTTATGATTTAGTCCTTTTCATCAAATTAAACATGCAAACGATAAAATTTCTTAACGAAATTTTTATACGAACTTGCTATCATACTATAGACATTAAAATAATAATAAAATAAATATTCTCACATTGACTTTGTGGTTACAAAACCACTGTTCTAATTTTACTAAAAACGGGTTGTTACAGTAGCAATCATTATTTTAGCTATTCTCATAATAAGAAGCCCAAAAATGACATTATAATCTATTGGATGGTCTACCACAAAGAATAAAAATATTCTATGGTGGTGTGTTCGTCATCTTTTAGGGTAGCAGACAGGGTAATACACCTTTTCACCTCAACTAGATGGTTCAAAAAGGCATATAAAGATCTCGCCTTCTTTAGAGCCTGCCCTTTTAGCCCCATCTTTTAATATGCGTCCCAAGTTAAAACCTCCACAACACTTCCACTATCTACCAGAATCCTTTTAACCTCAAATCTACGATAGTTACTGATACGACCACAGGGTCATTTCCTTCGTCATCACATATTGAATCCCCATATTCCTCACTGAACTCTACCTTCCACTTCTCTTACTAACGCAGCCCCTTCGACGAACTAACCGACATCACACTTCTGAGATAAGCCTTTCTTTTCGTGTTATAGGTTGCTCACTCTTTATCTGTACCAATTACCACATGCATTGTGCCTTTAACCTTTTATTTACCCTTATCAGTGCCTTGCAAACTCTGACCTGATGGTGAGGCATCTTGAACCACAAAATCTTTCAGCTCACCATTTCTAACAGTATCTTTTATAACATCTTTCAAAGAGAAGCAATCCTGGGTATTATTCCCCTTGTCATTGTGAAAACTACATCTATCTCTCGAGTTGGTTATTAATTGACTGCGTTACATAGGTAGAGGGCTTGAAAAATGTCCAAACTCCTAACTTGATTTAGAATGCAGGTACGCAAAGTATTAAATAAGGTGTAAGCTTCAAATTTTCCATGAAGAACATACCTTCTTGTGTGCTCGCCCTAAGACCTCTGGAATGTCCTTGATGATTCATTTTGTGAATAGTTCCTCTATTATCCCCCACATTGTACACACAGACTTTGAGAAAGAGGACCTTGTTGGCTGCGCACACCCCAACGACCCTTAAATTGCCTGTTATCTCTCTGAAAAGTGTTGTGAGATGCTCTTTTAATTTCCTCTATCTCGGTGAACTTATGCTTACTCTCATACAAATCTGCCAAACTCTGTGGCCTATTATCAGTAAATGAATATTGTACGTGCTCATTTTGGACTCCTATAATGAAGACATCAATAAGCCATTGGTCCTCCAAGTTCTTTGTGTTCAACGAGGCTGCATAGAACTGTTTGACATAATCCTGCAAAGATTCTTCATCCTTCTATTTCACTGACATCAAACCTATAGGAGTTCTCATTATTGTCCTATGGGTTCGAAATCTTTCCAAAAATATTTGTCCCAACCGGGAGAAGCTTTGGATGGAGCCTTGCGGTAAAGATAAATACCAATCTTTCGCGCTTCCCCTGAGAATTGTTGAGCAAGCTTTACACTTCACCGCATCTGAAGCCCCTATCACATTCATATAATCATTATATTGTATGAGATGTACTCTGGGATCCCTCTTACCTTCAAACATCTCTTTCACCATTTTAAACTCGGATGGTAGGCTCACAGTTGCCACTATTGGGGACAAGGGTTGTTTGAACAAAACAATCAATTCTTGTTTTGTACATTAGGGTGCAATGCTCGAACATCTCTACGTAAAGCATCCATCTCATTTTGCCATGGCTTTACATGTACTCCTACAGCCTCCTCTTGGATAGATGTGACATGATTTTGAAGATCAAATTGGTCAAACTACATCTTTCTTCTCAGTTCTTCTTTTTGTCTTAGCAACACCTGTTGAAATAATTGTTGCTATTCAAACCTGGTACTCTGTTGAGTCATCTGTTCCTTCGTCATCCTTAGTTGCTCCTGCAAACCAAATTGGTGTTACGATGATGCCCTTTGATAAGAGGGAAGCGACGATGCTCCCTGATTAGAGAAAAAACATGGTCCCTAACAAGAGGGAGGATTGAGATCGAAAAAATTGGACGCACCTGACTGGCCTGAGTTGCTCAGATTTTCTGGTCAATTAGCAAACCAACTAGCAAAAAGGTCTATTTCACGGGGTTGATTGGCGGTGTCAGAGCCTTCTGCTTGGTCCGTTGGGAAGTTGCTGGGAAAATTCTCGTTAGGGTGAGTCATCTTGGTTTTCTGATTATCTGAAGATCGGAAGACTGTCCATGCTTACCGCATTAAATTGTTTAGTGTTTTTGTGTGTCTCAAAAAGGGTTAAAATCTATATTTATATGATACGGTTATTGTTCATGGATGTAATGTTATAAGTAGGTCCCCATGTATGCCAACACGTACCATGCTCTGGGATTAATACGTGTTCCCTAAGCGTGGGTTCGTCTGCATGGTGGCGTGAACTTACATCATGCGAGCTCATAAAAGGATGCGAACACCTCACGTGCGAACTCAAAGTTCGAACCACGTAGGCTACAGGTCGAGACTCAATCGGGTAACCGAGTAGCGGGTTGGTAATGATGAACACCATAATAACTATATTAATATCTAATATTCAATAAATATTTTATTTTAATTGTATATTAAATTTGTTTTAAAATGAACTACTGTTGCATGTGTGCGTGTTTTTTCTTTTGAGAAAAAAAAAGTTTTAGGTTTACAATTTTCAATGGAGGAGACCTCGTGGGATAATTGATAAAGAATATTTTCATTTTTGATGACCTTTGCAAATAAATGATGTGATATGGGGCCAGTTCAGTTGCTGACAAAATGTTTATTTTTGTTTATGGAGTTGACTTGGTACGTGATGGGGTGATTAGACTTTTGCACCCAGCTTTGGTTTAAACTTTCAACGGTTGCGGCGGTTAGTGCTTTGGTCATGCAGCAGAATTAATTAATTCAATTTCCCTCAAAACAAATCATTCGAATTTGTTCTCTTTTTTGTTTTTGCCTTATCTAAAATTTCCAAGTCGTCACGAGGGCTAATTCTTTGCTTGGAAAAGAATAAAAAGACTTTGAAACCCCCATGTGGGGAGTTTTCATACCAACCTACTTACCACTCTATTAATCCATTGGATTTTAAATGGTAATTTCTCTTAAACCCAGTCTCATTTATTTTTATCAAATGGATGTATTATTTTATTTTATATTCTTTTATGTACATAAATTTACAATCAATCATAATAAGTTATCAAATCTAATTAATTAATTTATCATGCGTTATTAAATTCAAATAATCAATTTATTATAAATTTATGATGTTCTAAATTCATAGTAGCATATTTAATTCGCGAATTTAATAGTTTATTAAATTGATATTTTAATTTTACTCATCTAAGATTATTTTTATTTAATAAAAATTGATTAATAGATTTTTTTTTAGTTGAAATTTAAATTATTTTATCGAGATAATATTTTAATAAAAAACATTTTTATTTAATAAATTATAATTAATAGACTTACTTTTATGAAATAACAATAGTTTTACTTAATTTTTTTTACAATATTTTGTTATAGATGTGAAAAACTGTCATAGAAAATTAAAATAAAGTATAAAAACTGATTCTACTTAAAAGTTTACCATTATTGTGAAAGGCTATTATAACAAATGACTATCATAGAGAGAGTTGGCTATAACTTCATTTGTTAAAATTTTAGTTTGCTTTAATTATTTTATGTTTTGGTCTGTTTGGATTAATACCAACTTATATTGGTGTATAACAACTCGTACAAATATTAATAATTTAAATCTATCTTATTTTTGAAGGTCAGTTTAAATCAACTTTAACTTTTATTAAATTAAAATTAAAACGTAATTATTAAATTTATATATAGTTCAAGAATATAAATAACCATATATCAAAACACATCATTAATTATCTTGACTTGAATAGAACGATTATTAAAATTTTTGTCAGATATCAGTTTGATATGGATTCAAAGAGTAATATTGTCATCCTTTATCCCTAATATTGTATAAAAAAGACATAGTACTAATTTTGCTTCCAATATTACCATCTTTTCTACTAAAAGAAAAAGCAACATTTTCCATTAGGTTGAATGCTCTAACAAGGAAAATGAAAGAACAAAATTGAGCAATTGAAATGGTATAGAAGCATATTGTAATGCTATAAATCTCTATCAACCAGATATTGTTGGGTGATTCATTTACATTACTTCAAATTTTGTGGTGTTTACTGTTAGATCTATAAGTAGCAAATTAATGGCGAAAATGTTTTTAAGATATGTAAAACTTCAATATTATACGTCACGTAAGCTAATTCAAATCATCGTCATCATAAAGCTGCTGTCTTAGGAACCAAATATTCTCTTCGTTCCACACACTCTCCATCGAATCTCCCCCATCCGTCGCCTCAATTTCAACCCCACCCCATGTTCCCGCTATTGTATTTCCTGAACCCAACCCGTTTTGTAAGCTATTCGGGTATTTTGAATTGGTCAGGTCTGAAACGGAAGAGACTTGGGCGTCCAGGGAATCTGATGAAGTGCCTGATAACTCGGGCAAGAGACTCGGGTCAACTCGGACCGAACCAATCGTATCTGCGTAGGTGGTGGTGGTGGAGGAGGATTGTTGAGCCGAGTGGGATCCGGATGAAGCGCAGATTTGTTCGACCAGACGAGGGATCCAAACGTACCGCATAGCGTCCCTGAATTGCTTGCTGTTAACGTCGCATTTAAGCTGTTTCGCCTGTTTTTGGACTCTGGTTCTCCAATAGTTCTTTATCTCATTGTCTGTCCTTCCAGGCAAGTGTTGTGCAATTTTAGACCATCTTCATGATCAAAACCAGATCCAAGTTAGCACAAAAAACCCATTCATATATGAAAATTTAAGGAATGATGAAAGCAAAATTGGGGTTTTTAAGTAAAAAACACAAACCTGTTGCCCCATCGAGAATGGAGTTGAAGAATCAATAGCTGTTCTTGGAGACTAATGTTCCCACGTCTCACTTCCGGTCTCAAATAGTTCAGCCATCTTAATCTACAGCTTTTGCCGGTTCTTTTCAATCCTGGACCAATTCATTTCGTTTCATTTTCAGTATCACAAAAAAGAAATCATGTGCAGAAGAGATTTATAGAAGGCTTAAATTTCTTGGGTTTTATACCTGATAAGCGAGCAACTGAGTTCCAGCGACCTTCGCCATGGATATTAACATAAGCTTTAAGCGTGAAGTCTTCTTCTTCAGTCCATGGACCTTTCTTTACGTCCATATCTTCTTCACTTTGTGGGGTTTCAGATATGAAACCAGTCTCGTAAACATCCATTTCTGAGCTGAAAAGAAACAGGCTTTGTTTTTTTTTTTTTTTTTTTTTTTCCGATGAAGAAACCAAAAAGGATAGAGAGGGATTTGATTTGTGACTTTGGGTTGATTCGAGCAAAGGGGATTCATTTATATAGGGGGAGTTTGGACTGACTACCAAAAAGTAAACAATGATTTTTTTTTTTAATTTTTTGATGAAGAAGAGAAAACAGGGGCATGTGTGTGTGATGAAAAAGTAGAAATTGCAACGACCCATTTGTGAATTTTCTATTTGGGGTTTGACTGTCTGACTTTTCCATGTCTTATGTTTTGGTCTCGTACACGCACAATTGGACAAAATGTTTGAATATGAACTATGAAGACCAAACACTATTCTACGAGGATAAAAAAGGTAGTTTCTTTTTTTTTTCAAAACGAGGACAAGTTGTGTTGTTTTATTATTACATAGATCCAATATTTTCAACGTGTTCTGCTGTGGTTGCAACATGTGAAGATGATGAAAATAGTCAATGCTTGGATCAAAATTTTTACTATTTGTGACCGACCATGTAATGCTATTTCTCCTCCTCTGTGTCTAAAACTAGAAGTAGATCTTCTCTTTCTTGTGGGGTTTTAAACTACCATTTCATCAACAGTTAAAAGAGCATATGGCGCTGATAACATAAAACCCATTTTAAGATTTTATTTTGTTTAAACTCATGACCTTAGATTCATGCGCAATCAGGATACCATTTGAATTATGTGGTATTCTGGTTGCCCTTCAATCTTTAACCATCATCAATTCAAACTACTTTTCATGCACTCTTATTTTTAACTAGTTATGAATTTCCACTACATGTCAAGTGGTGATTCTCACTCGTCAACAATTTAGAGGTATTTTTAGAATTTTTTTTAGGAGTCAAGGGACATATCTTTAATTGTGTTGTTAGGTTTTAGATTCAAGAAAAAGAAAGAGAGTTTGGTGAGCAGAGGAAAGTCAATTTGGTAGCTGTTGCAGATTGTGACTCATCAATGTAATTTTCATTCTTTTTCTGCAAATGGTGTGCTGACAGAAATTGTTTTGGTTTAGAATATAGAATTATGTGAAGAAACCAAATTTAGCAATCAATGTAGTGAGGAAGTTTGGTGTGATGTGATTAAAACAGATATAATCCCCACAAAGTCAATCAAATTTCTCTTTCAACTACATGTATCTGTTATACTGATTTTTGTTGTAAAATTTATTACAATAAGTTTAGGAGAATACATATTTCTAATTCCTTTTCTTTTCTTTTTTTCATTCTATGATTAAAAACAAAATTACATAATGAATTCATTGTTTTTCAGTGCCTAGAAATTAAAGAAACCTGGGCAATAAAATTTTGATAAAATCTGTTTGCAGCTCAGACAACTTACACCAAGCTAAATGCTGACTGTAGTGTAGATGAAAAACGAGAAGCAATGGTCCTAGAGGCAAACGCCTGAATCTTGTTCTTGGCATCTGAATTTATTATAAAGAGGAAAAAAGAAAATCTTGTAAGATAATAGAAATGATATAAACTGTATCTGAGAATTGGCTTCACAGGCTCAGGTTAGATTAAGGTTAAGGGATTAAAGATCCCACCAATCCACTCAAAGGTAAATTTGTGTGGATTTCAAGTTAATTAGCATGAAGTCTAAGGTTCGATAACTATATTTGAAAACCCTTCTTCCTTCCGATCCCATTTTGTATAAAAAAAAAAAAATCAGCTCACCTTCAATCCAAATGAACAAATAAGCCAATAAAACCCAACTTTAACCAAACCCATGATTTAAGGTGATCTTAGTATCATTTTCTCTGTTTTAGGCTTGCATTTCTATTTACAAGTTTGCTCCAAGCCTGTGTAGTATAAGATATAAAGTTTGAACGTGCCGATGAAGCCACAGTTAGAGTGGTAAAGTTGTTGTTCGTTGGCATCATAGATCTGGGTTCGAGTCTTGGGTCACCTATACGCTCCTCTCCTTGGTTTGTAATGATCAAATAAAAAAAGAAAAGAAAAAAAAGCCCTAGCTCAACCTAGTCTCTATGTATATGAGCCAGTGAGAGCAAATTAATAACCTTAACCTTAACCTCTACCCTACATACTCTTGGTCTCTTGGACTGGCAAAGCTGGGCAGACCCATTCATGCACTCAGGGCTGTTAGCTAGAGATAACTATAGTTTATAATTGTTTGCATTCAAACAATAACACAAATGGTTGGATGGCATGTTGTAGGTTATTTCATTAACAAAAAACTTTGACTACATAGACTTCAAGAGCCTTGCAAAATCCACCTAAACCAAGCTAATGACATGGACTGCCATGGTGTGTGATCTAAAACTATCAACCTTTAGCTTGTTTTTCGACACGATTTATCGTTCTACAAGGATTACTATAAATCTGAAACGGCGGAATCTCATACCTTTACGACATTTGGTGAATCCGATGATGTTGGCAATGGCAAGGCTCAAACAAACTCCCACAACTAGGAGATAATCAACTTCAAGTCTTACCAATGAAAATATCCCAAAGATGGTCCAAGCAACAGCCTGAATAGAAAAAAAAGGACAAGAGAAAGTAAGAAATGTTAAAACTTGAAAGCATATCAGAGTGAAAGCATTGAAATTCATCAGCAAGTCACTTCTAATCCATTGTCGCAATAATTACTTACATTAAGATACAATGTCCACCAAAATAACCAAGAATCCTTTTGGTTAATACGAGCTAAGGACTGCATAGAGGGGGAGGGGGGAAGGGGGTAAAAAATAATCAGGCAATGGAATTTGCAAATGAAGAGATAGGGGTAACCAAAATGTAAAGGACAAACCTCGTGGTCAAGGCACTCAAATCTCCATATGCTCTCACCTTGCTCATTTATTTCATTCCACCATCTAAGCCCCACCAATATACGGCCGCTAACATTCTTGACCACCCAAAAATCAAGTGCAGCAAGCACGACGGTGATCACAAAGATGATAACAAAACTATCCGCAAACAGCGTCGAAAGCATGTAAAATGCCAAAGCCGAGGCCTGTCCGAAAAGACACTATACATCAACCAGGGGGAAATGAAATAATGCAATTCTCGAAAACAGCACAAAATTATCACAGCAATCACCTTGAAGAGGACGTGAAAGAAGCATGTTTTGGGATTGGCATAGTTTTCTTCTACGGGCTGTCATGTAAATAGATGAAAAACATATACGTAAATAACAAGAAACCCGAATCTAAAATGTTATGATCTGAGAAATTAGATGGCATGAAAGTCCTTATAAGTTTGGGTTTAGGGGGGGAATTTTACCTGGCTTAGATCCATGAATGAGATGAATATTCAAATGTAAACTGTACTAGTCCTTTTCTTTTGTATGGATTAAAGACGAATTCAGAGATTTTGATAGAACAAGTTTGTAGGGAAGGGGGGTGGGTCTGTGCTTTGGCTCATTTCGCTCCTATAAAATTTCCCTCGTTCTCGCACGAAACGTTGTCTATTTTTCAACAAAATGGACCTTTTTTTTTTTTTTTGGGGGCATGGGGGCTTGAGACAGTCACTTTGTTCATTGGACTGAGTCGAGTAGCGATTTAGATAGCGCGAATTTGGTTCTAAATTGGGTCTAACTTTTTGACAGCAGATAAATGCAGGCCTGCCTATGTTCCGTATGGATGGGGCTGTTACTAATCAGCTTTGCATTAAATTATACAGAGTTCAGTTCAGGTATAAATCGAATCATAATCATAACAGTTTAACTTATAATTTGGGGCTTATTTTTCTTTTGGCAAATAACTTATTTATTTTGTGGATGAGATATTGGGTTTAATAATAATAGAGGTTAAGTTAAAATTTTTAGTATTTGTGAGTTTGGTCCATATTTATGTTATTGAGTTTGTCATATTGATATTTCGGTTCATATTTATTTTGTTGAATTTTTTATTTGAGTTTTATAATTGAATTTGGGTTCTATCATTTATAAATATTCATATGACATGATTAGTGTAATTGGTGTACTTCAATTACTTACACCAATTTTTATAAGTAACATTTTAAAAGTCACCTAATAATTGAGATTGAGTGTATTTATTTATAATTATACATGTGCGGCATGTTTCAGTAATCATTATAATTAGTGGATCTCACAAAATTAAGTGCAATTGGAGTGCCCTTATTACATTATACAATTCTTAGGAGTAGGTTGGTATGGTGAGTGGTAATGTGCCCAATTGACATATTTATCGTGCTTAATTTTGATAAATTCTTAAATGAGATGTTATTAATTTTGGGCTTATTATTTAATTTTTGATCAGGTTCAAAAGAAAACCTAAAAACTCAATTGGGTTGTCATAAAAGTTTTGGATAAAAATAAATTGATAGATAATGATCTATTTTAGAAACTTTTATTTTCGAGATTTATTTGTAAAAAAACATACTTGTAATTTTTCATTAGAACAATATTTTAATTTTTTAGTATTTTATCTTTAAAATAATTTTTTTATTTTTTAGTATTTTATTTATTTTTATCTTTAGTATTAGATTAAAGTAAAGAATTCAAATAGGATTAAGTACATATATATGCGTGGGAGGGTGCGCCCCAGTACTTGGAATTTCCATTTGAACTGAAGTTTCAGTTCCTTTCTTTTTCATTTTTGTTCTTTATTCTTGTCTGCGCAATATTGTGTCAAGTCTCTTTCAATTTCTTTTTTTTTCCCTTTATTTTTAATTAATCTTTATTATACCTCTAATATAAATTTACTATCTTGATGTGAATGAAACCTATGAAGTTAGTTGGTTAAGGTAGTTATCTAGTTGTTAGACTAGATTGTTATTTATGGTATTTTTGGTATATAAGCATCGCTACATTAAATAGCCAATGTGTATTCATTTGTTCATCGAGTTTTTGAATAAAAAATCAAGTCTTTCTTCTTCATTGTTGTAGTAGGTTCAATATTTTTCAAAGCATGACACGATAAAACTTAGTGAGAATAAGATCTTTTGTAGAAACATCAAATTCTTTTGATTCTTGAAGGTTATGGTCTTAAGGGATATGTTTTAGGCACAATTAATGTTCCTTTACAATTTGTAGTTGGCAATGAAGGTCAATTAGTTGAAAATCCAGCACTTCTTGTTCATAAGAAGAAGGATAAATTTTTAGCTTCTTGGATGTTATCTACTGTCACACATGATGTTTTGGTGTATATCACAAAGGCTAGTACTAGTTTTGAAGTTTGGATGACTATTGAAAGAAGGTTTGGTGCGAAGTCAAGCATCAAGATTTCCAATATGCATCATTTGTTATATTCTTTAAAGAAAGGCAATCTTATTGTTAAAAAATACTTGTTTAAGGTGAAAAGTATGTGTGATAATTTATTTGCAGTCGGTAGTATGGTGACAGATCAGGAGCAAGTAAGCATAATTTTGGCATGACTTTCTATGGATTACGAATCTATTCGTGTATTTGCGTCAGTAACTTCGATGTCACTTAATCTATTGACTGAAATGTTTATTGATTTTGAAGCAAGACAGTTAGCATTACTTGTTGAGGTTCCTATGTAGGCTAAATTGGCATCTCACAAAAACATGGGGAGCATCAAACAAAACAAACTGATTACTCCAGGAGTTCAAGTAAGGACACGGAAGAAATGGAAGAGGTTGGTCTCGTGGTAGAGGTCGTGATAATGGTCGTGGTTGGTATTATTCTCAACCACAATGTCAGTTGTGTGGCAAGGTTGGTCATGTGGTTCAGACTTGTTACTATAGATTTGATGAGAATTTTTCTAGTGTTGATCAAAGTTCTTCGATGTCGATCAACTATCATCACTTTGATGGACAAAGGTGTGCTATTCAAGTGCCTCATTGCTCATTTATGCCACATTGCTGTGAGTTGACTGTTTCATCTTCCCAAACTCAATCTCAGTCAATTCCAGTTAGTCTTGGATGCTCTTCTTCTACTAATATGGATCAGGCCTGGTATCCTGACTCAGGAGCAACTAATCATATTACTTTTGACGTGACTACTCTCATGAATGCGTCATCTTATACAGGTACAAGTAGAGTGTCTATGGGTAATAGTGAGTCAGTATCTATTGCTAACATAGGGTCTTCTACTATATTGGTTGGTCCTAGGGTCTTGCAACTCTGGAATGTGCTTCATGTACCAACTGTTTGTAAGAATTTACTGTCACTAGGCCAGTTTGCAAGATATAATGGAGTTTACTTTGAGTTTCATCCTTTTCTTTGTTTTGTGAAGGATGTTTAAACAGGGAAAACTCTATTAGTGGGTTGCATGCATGATGGACTCTATAAATTTGATTTTTCTCGTATAACTTCCAACGTAGTTGCTGGTGTGACTGTTGGGACACGTATGTCACATCGAAGGTGGTGTGCAATGCTTAGCTAGAAAATTCTGTTGAGTTGTGGCATCAAAGACTCGGTGACTGTTGAATTGGCACTTTTAGTCGTATTTTGCGTGATTGTAATATTGTTTTCAGTGATAATAAGTTATCTCGTGTTTGGTCAGCTTGTCAACTAGGTAAAGCTCATAAGCTACCATTTGATTCTTCACAAATAATATATCCTTTTCCCTTTGAATTGGTAGTATCATATGTTTGGGGATCAGCACAAACACGATCAGATGGTTTTCTTATTATGTTTCGTTTGTTGACATGTATAGTTAATATACCTAGTTGTATTTTCTCAAGACTAAGTCTGAAGTTTCAAGTTGTTTCTTCCATTTCCAGAAGTTTGTTGGTGTTCTCTCAAAACTCTTCAAAGTGACTGGGGAGTCGAATATCCTTCTCTCTTGAAGGAGCTCTCTTGATTTGGCATTCAACATAGGATCACATGTCGACATACTTTTGAGCTGAATGGGGTAGCTGAAAGGAAACATAGACATGTAGTTGACATGAGACTCACTTTTCTGGCTCAAGCTTCTATGCCTTTGGATTTTTGGTCACATGCTTTCTCTCATGTTATTCATTTGGTGAATAGATTACGTACTATGGTTTTTCAAGGTTCCACTTCATATAAGTAACTTTATAGAGCCAAACTTAATTATTTATAGCTTACAGTGTTTGAATGTGCTTGCTTTCCTTACTTGAGACCTTTCAATTAGCATAAGCTTTAGTTTCGACCAAAGTAATGTGTTTTCATTAGACTTGGAACAAATAAAAAAGGGTAAAAGTGTCTTGATGCTGAAGGACGAGTGTTTGTCTCTCAGCATGTTGTATTTGATGAGTATAAGTTTCTTTTTAGTTGTGATTTTCAATCAAAGTCTCATTTGGAATCTATACATCAATCTCGTTAATAGCCTCATGTGCTTATGGTTGTGACTTCTAAGCCAATGAATACTATGTTCTCATCAAGTTCGTTGTCAACCTCAACTAGGGATTCTTTTTTGGCAAGTTCAGCACAAGTTTCTCCTATAGCAAGCTATTCTTCAGCAAGGGAGATTGTTTCAGACTCTCACACTGAAGATCAGCTTAAAAGAATTTAGAAAGAGATTGTATTAGTAATAATGTCTCTACTCCACTTGGAGGTTTTGAGAGGCAGATGCCACCTCTGTATAATTCTTTGAATTTACATCCCATGCAAATTAGATCGAAGAGTGGAATATTCAAGCCTAAGGTATTTTCATTAGTCTTAACTGAAAGGGAACCAATGTCTATTGAAGAAGCTTTCAAGAGTGTTGCTTAGATAGAAGCTACAAAGAAGAAGTATGATGAATTGATCAACAACCAAACTTGGGAGTTGATGCATTTACCTAAAAGTCATAGGGTAGCCGATTGTAAGTGGATCTTTAAACTAAAAAGGAATGTTAATGGCTCGGTGGCTAGGTACAAGGGCAGATTGGTGGTTAAAGGTTATTTGCAAGAAACATGTATTGATTTTCAAGAGACCTTCAACCTTATGGTTAAACCAACAACAATTAGGGTGGTTCTTGCCCTTGCTATCTCGATGGGGTGGTCCCTCAAACAAGTGGATATCAATAATACGTTTCTAAATGGTGATTTACATGAAGAGATTTACATGGTGCAACCACCAGGCTTTGAACAACAAGGAAGTGATAGAAAGCAATTGGTGTGCATGTTAAAAAAGACTTTATATGGCCTCAAGCAAGCTCCTCGAGCTTGGTTCCATAAGTTAAAAAAGTATCTTGTAGCTATTAAGTTTGAGGTTTCAAAGTCTGATACATCTCTTTTTATTTGACGAGAGGGCTCTACACTTCTTTATGTTTTGGTGTACATGAATGAAATTATTGTTACTGGAAATGACTCACATGGAATAGGTTAGTTTGTTAAGGAGCTAGACATTCAACTTTCTTTGAAGAACTTAGGAAGGTTAAGTTACTTCTTGGGCATTGAGGTTACTTATACTCCAAATGGTCCATTTTTCAATCAGAGGAAATATATTCTTGATCTGCTTCGAAGGGCATCCATGGACAAGTCAAAAAGATCTCCCACACCTATGGTGACTATATGTAATTTGTCAGTTCAAGTAGAATCTCTTACTAAAGATGAGTCCTTGTACAGGAGTATAGTAGGTGCATTGCAATATGTTGTGATCACAAGGCTAGACATTGCATTTTCTATGAATAAAGTGTGTTAGAATATGCAAAAATTGTTGGACCCTCATTTTAAAGCTATTAAGAAGATCTTACACTAATTACAGGATACATTGGATCATAGGTTGTGTTTCACTTAAGCTTCAAAATTTTTACTTGAAGGATATTCATATGTAAATTGGGGTACAAATGTTGATGATCGAAGGTCTACTATAGGGTATTGTGTGTTTTTTGGAGGAAATCCAATTTCATGGAGTTCAAGAAAACAACAAGTTGTTTTGAGATCTACTGCTAAGGTTGAGTATAGAAGCCTAACACATGTCATAGCTGAAATAATTTGGCTACAGTCTTTGCTGTCTAAGTTACATGTACCAGTTATGAGTAAAGTTTTAGTATGGTGTGATAGTTCAACAACTATTACAATTGCAAGGAATTCTATTTTACATTCCAAATTAAAACATGTAGAATTGGATCTATTCTTTTTCAGGAAAAGAGTAGCAACTGGTTCCCTTCAGGTTGGTCATGTTTCTAGCCAAGACCAAATTGCAGATATACTCACTGAGCCATTATCAGCAGGATTGTTCATGAAAATTAGAAGTCAGCTTAAGGTTGTTAGTAGCAGTCATGAAATTAATGGCAAAGAAGAGAGTCACCAAGCACGGGGAATGTTATGAATATTAAACAATTGAAGTTAGTTGGTTAAGGGTAGTTATTTAGTTGTTAGAATAGATTGTTATTTCTGGTATTTTTGGTATGTAAACATGGCTACATTAAATAGCCAATGTCTGTTCATGTAACACCCCAAACTCGACCTGGAAGTTTAAGCCAAACTTGGATGAGTTACACCAACGCATTGAAAACTAATTTCTTTTTGAAATTCTAACTTTGAAAACTAGAAATTTACTTTTGTCGGTTTAGGTGATTTTATAATTTCATGTTAGAAATTGACCAATACAGACGAGATTATCAAAAGGAAAGCAAGGCGAAGTCTAAAGACTATTTACAAACCCAAAAGATCAAATCACAGTTATTACAGTGCAAGACAATTTGAGCTCTCGAACGCCGTCCAGTCCTAAGCCAGATGTCCACCTAAACAAAATAAGGTAAGACGAGGGTGAGCTACTAAGCATTGCGTAACCAAACTTAGATACAAATAACAAATTTTGATATATACATCAAAGTCATGCAAGGAACTTAAGACAATTTTATAACTAGTACAGAATAGGTTTAGAATGTCATAAATATTTCCACAACAATAGTACAATCAAACTGAACAAAACAGAACGAAACAAAACATAACAAATCGAGTAGAACAGAATCGAACAGAGCAGAGCAGAATAGAACTAAACAATAATATGCGTTATGCAGATGCTGTATTTTTCAAACAGATCAAAATACAGATTTATTAGAAAACTTCCCACCCAAACTTTGCTACACACCAAAATAGAGTTCCCCTAGAACTCATTCAACCAATTCATACCAACAGATATATGTGGGCGGTGCCACCAGTATTTTGCAGTTAAAACTATTAGATTGGATACCTGTGGTCAAGCCACTATAGTACAGTCGAACTGTTAGAACAATATTGTGAATAAACCACCATATAATGTAGACCATTAAATTGATAGAAACTTCCTGGCCTGGACACATGCCCATGTCCGTGGCCTTGTGGTTCTAAATCACAAACAGTGAGTTACACGGTCTAGACAGACGGTCGTATGAACCCTGTACTAACATGGCCACACACGACCTGGACACACGCCCGTGTGCCTTACTTGTATGGCTCTAATTTGATAAACAGTGAGTTACAAGGCCACCCACATGGCCTTGTGGCTCACACGGCTTGGGCATACGTCCATGTCCCTGGCCGTGTGGCATTGATAGCCATGTTTTTTGGTGACCGAAATTCGCATAAATTGAGGTTTTTGGTACGCACCTGATACAGATTCGATGCTGAAACAACCAAGATGACCTCTCGTCCCCTAAAATGACATTACAACAACAAATCAAACAACTTATACAAAACAATCCTTAAGACTAGCATTCAAACCCAAAATAAGGTTGAAGAACTTTAATACGAAGTCTCAAATGAAAAATAACACTTACCCTCGCATAAAATAAAAAATAAAAAATTCTAATGTTGAAAGAATGTTACTCTTGAGAACTTCGTCTGACAAAGACTTACATAGTTAGTATCCATTCCAAACGAAAAGAACTAAATGTAACTTAGACCATCATCAATCTCAAACAAATAAACTTGACAAAAGGCACTTACAGTTCGATTGAAGCTTAATCGCACAAAAGAACTTGATGTAACAAATATAGAAGGATCCAACGATAGAATAACAAAGCAAAAGAAAGAACGAAAAAAGTAATATTGAACGGAGAGGAGGAAAGACAAAAAGAAAAATAGAATGAGAATAGAACCTTTTGAATATCCCCTTTGGAAGTTAATTAACTTGTTTTCTTTAAAAATCAAACAAAATAGCTAAATTACAAAATGGTGTAAAATATTTCCCCATTGCGTACACAAAAACTCAAACACAAGACCAAATGACATACAGATGATTAAACATTGAACCAGCAAGCTCATTCTTGTCATTAATTGATCGGAATTAGATCTTATGCCAGACGATCAAGAATAAGAGTTTGATAAAAATAACAAAATTTTAAGGAACAAGATTCGAGCCTAGAACCTCACACACATACATAGAACACTTAACCACTGAACCAAATCAATTTTCTTATAAAAAATTTCCAAAATCTAAACTCAAAATCGGAGGATGACCATACTTGGTTTCAAAACCCAATTTCTTCTAACCCGATTTTTGGGGTGTTACAGTTCATTTATGTAAACATGGCTACATTAAATAGCCAATGTGTGTTCATTAGTTCATCAAGTTCTTGAATCAGAAACCAAGTCTTTCTTCTTCATTGTTACTATTCTAACACTAGATTTAGGTTGATAGTCAATTCAATATTCAATCCGAGAGAGTCCTCAGATCCAAAATAGCATTTAAAAAAAATTCATTTTGATATTTATTGCTTCTCAATTTAAGAGATAGACACCATCGTCTCACAAAGTTGTATTGACACCAAGTCAAAAAGAGCTGGGTGTACAGTTGGAAGTACCAAATCAATTGTTTGTCATATTCGGTCTACCGAAAAACACATTGGCATGTCAATTAAGTAGTTATTTGGACTTGTGAAGGAAAATAACAATTGGATCTAAACGATCCATGCGATTGAGGTTGTTGGTTCGAGTTGGGCCCTTTTAGTTCACAAGACTACTAGAGAGCTAAATTGTGGACACGTGTTTCGTGATTGTTTGTTTGATAAGGGTTAGTTATTGGGCATTCTTGTAATCAATTTATACACGAAAAGGTTAGTGGTCTGAGGCGTCCTCGATCACTAAACTAACTTATTGGTTGAAGGAGAAGACTTGTTATGAAGGATTGGTTCGAAATTAGAGTAAAAATTGAGCCTAAAACTAGAATTTCATCACCTTGGTTTATTCAATTTAAATTTGTTTTTGTTTATTTTTATTGTTATTTTGATTTCAATTATATCTATTATTTTTACTTTTATCAAATTTAAATTCTCCTTTTTATTTTTGAACAAATCGTCACACGTATAAGAATATTAATTTTGGTGGATTCGACATCCATAAGTGAGAATTGATATAATTACATGGGTATTTACAACCAATTACTGTATGATTTTCCAAGTATACTCGTAAATGATTTAAGTTTAATAAAATATTTTTAGACAATAACAATAGTATTTTAATTTTAGGATTATTTTTATTTTTAAAATATGTTATTTTTTGGGTAAATTTTAAAATATGTTATTTTACTAATCTGGTTTCAGTAACCTAAAATTTTTATTAACGAGAGATATTTTCCCATATATTCTGGTCTACTAAATATTTAGCTAAATTACATAGTATTTATTATAAATTATTTATAATAATTAATATTAATTAAACTAAATAATATCTATTATTCATTATTTATACTTATCAGTCATTCAATATGATTGTACTTGTACCCCTTCAAAAAGATTTATTTATATTTGTCAAGGACCAATTGATGGAATACTAGAGTAATCAGAAAAAAAAATGCATAGGATGCTTATTTTTCATATTAACTTTATTAGTAATGTCTTGCTCTTGGATTGACGTATTATATTTGATCATTTGGTTTTAGGTTTTATTGATTACTTATATTTTTTTTATAATTTGATGAATGAAAATTCAAAAAAAAAATGCATGTGTCAAATCATCTAATGAAGTAATAAGAAGATATCTTTCTCGTAAGAATTAAATTTTAACTTGTTAAGTGCCAACTATTCAATTTTTATCTAATTCAGATCAAGAAAATAAATTACACTTACTACTAAAAATAAACTAAGGAAAGTATGAAAATTCTTTTAAACTAAAACAATGAAAATCTATAAGTTCTCAATCAGTTTTAAGATTTTGGAACTCTAACTTCACCTATTTTGGTTAATCAATTTTCTCTTGTTCAATTATTCAACCTATGTAATTACTAATCTAGGATTTAATAACATTAACTAGACCCTTCCAGTACCTAACTAAGTTAATCCCCCTTCCTCACTAGTTATAATTCTATGCTAGGCAAGTTGGACAATGACACTATGAAACCTATTGGGTTGATTAGAGACTAGATATATTCCTATCCTAGTTGCAAATTAACTTCCTCATCAACACTACTAAAGTTAATCGTAATCTATTTAGTTAAGATCTTAACCTTATTTTTCTCTTCCAAGACAAATCAAGATTATCAAATGAATACAACTTGGTAATCAGGAAAGCATATTACATAAGAACAAGACTAAATAAATAATTAACACAAATAAAAACAATTGAAGATAAAATAATTAATTAACTAAGAATTATGATCTATCATTGTTCCAAGAAAATATAATTTAGTTCATAATTATTTGAGAAAACCACACAAGAAGAGATTTAAAACAAACTTGCATTGATAAGAAGTAAAAGAAATAATCTAGAGAGAAATAATTATTGAACTAATGCTGAGTGCTCCAAATCTCTTTTTCTTCTTGTCTTTGCAAGCTTGAAGTTTCCCTTCGTGTGTGGGAATTGTTCCTTAGCCTCCAATTTGATTTATTCCTCTTTTCTTCCTTTTTTTTCTCCTTAAATCATGTCATTTATTACTTTTAGGGTTTTAATTGTGTCGTTCTATCAGACGCAAAAATTGCAATAGAGTGGATTGCTTGCTATCAATTTCTAAATTAAAAAGCCTATTTCACTCCACTAGATTAGATCTAGTGGAGCGAAAGATTTCTCTTCACTACTTTTTACTCTAGGCTCACAATCTTCTACTCTTTATGTGAAACCTACAATATAAAAAGGAAAATAAGAAGTAAACTCGAACAAACTCTAAAAATGATAAAAAAAAACCAAACAAAATTCAAATAAAATGCAATTAATCCGAAAAACTATCAAATGCACCAAGAACTAATCTAAATACTAAAATTATCTCCTAAAATGCTATAAAAATTATCCTAAAACAACTCTAAATATAAGAGTTATCATAATCATTAATATACTTTTTTCGAATTTAAAATTATGTAGTTTTGCAATTATAATTTATACTACCAAACATAACATAGAGAATTACAATATAATTACATTATGTTAGTCATGTAGAATTTTTTGTAATTACAAAATGTTGTAATTACTACTCTAGCAATTATATATATATTTTTCCAGTTATTTTGTGATGTCCAAACATACTTATAAAAGGTTAAGGTTAAGAATGAAGGAATTACGCAGAGTAATTAGCCATAATGGCTTTCAAACTTGTTTTTATTTCTTTTTTTAATTATGTAATTGTGTCATTTTAAATATATGTACTCTAACATTGAATAAGTTATATTATATTAAGATTTTAATTTGTCATGTTTAATTTTTTTAATTGATCTCGAATAATTTTACTCGATTTTGTTAAAAAAATTCAAATTAAATTAGGAGAACAAAATAAAACTTATCAAGTCGATTAACTTGAATACTAATCGGTAATTATTTTAGTCTAAAAAGAGGGGAAGTGGGATTATATTGAGTGGATATCAGAAAATGTGAAGTTAAGAAATAAAATAGTGACAACAAAGCAGAGAGTAGTACATGAAATTCCTTAATATCTGCGGTTGTGAAATGACATGGTGGAGAATGGGTCTAGGTTCTTATGTTTTTGGGCATCTGATGTTGTTGCTTTTTTTGGTTTGTGATACGGTGGCAGCACAAGAAGTTCCTTCCAGATGATACACACGACCCACATAAGGCAATTACTGTCGCAATAGAAAATAATTAAAATATAATCTTTGTGAGATTTTATTCTCTTTGACCCAACTATGTGGAGAAGAATCTTGGACAAAAAAAAAACTTCAAATTTGGGCTCATCACGGAAACACATGCAGCATATTTATTAAACGTAGAAGAAGCATTACGAAAATTTCTTCCTTTTACAAGGTTTCAATTCCCACGTACTTTTTTTTTTTTTTTAATTTTTTTTATGGAGATGGGGTAAAAGTTATTGTGGTTTTCAACCTAAAATTATATAATTCAATATTTTGTTTCAATAAATTTATTATTAATTCTGTGGACATAATTCTTTTTATTTCGAGAAAGAAAAATTTGGATAATTTCTCTATTATTAAATGGATCAATTCAATTCATGTACTATTAAAAAAATTTAAATAAGATTAAGTTGTAACAAAGCTAATATTTATTGTTTTAAAAATGACATGAAAATTATTATTTATATTTCAACTCCAAAAAAAAATATTTCATCGACAAAATCATAAAAAAATTTCAAAATAAAACTCTGTTGACTAGTAAATGACATTTCTTAAACAATAAATGTTAACTTTGTTGAATTTTGGACTTTTTAATTCTTTTTAATAGTGTAAAGACTAAATTGATCTATTTAATAGTAGAGGGGCTAATTTATTCCGGTCATTATAATAGAGTAACTTGCTTGGTAGGTTCACCCAAATGAAAAGTATTTGTTTATTTTAAGGGTAAATTACATAGTTGGTCACCCAATTTTCATAAATTTTCATTGGGCACCGGAAATTAAATGTTTGCAATATGGACACTATCGTTACATATATATATTTTTTTATCATTTTAGCCACTTGCCATTAATTTTCCTTTACATAAACTCATTTAGTCACTCAATTTTAGTAAGTTTTCATTTTGATCACACATTTTTTTTAATTTCCTTTATTTTTTAAGAATTAATTTTAGTTTTTTCTATTTAAGGGAAAAACTTGGATTTTTACAAGGGAAAATCTGGGTGAGAAAAATTATTTTATCTTTTTAATTTGCTCTAGCTTTTTGTTTTTTAGAATTAATTTCAGTTTTTTCTCTATAAAAGGAAAGGGAAAAACTAATTTATCTTTTTTTATTTCCTTTTTATTTTTGATTTTTTATAGTTAATTTTAGTTTTTTTCTATTAAGTGTAAAATCTTAGGATTTTACAGGAAATTACCTAGGTTTTATAGGGAAGACTTGGACCTTTGCAACGAAAAACTATATCTTTTTAATCTCTTTTCTTTTTTTTCTTTTTTAAAATTAATTTTAGTTTTTACACTAAAAAGAATAACCGAGGGTTTACAAGAATTATCTAGGTTTTTACAGGAAAAACATGAGTTTTTAAATGGGATGGAGTTACGGGTGAAAAACTTGTGTTCCATCTCAGTGCTAAATAACTCAATTCCCTCTAAAAATCTAGGTTTTCTTTTAAAAGAATAAAAATTAATTCTAGAAAAGAAAATGAATACCCAAAATGAAAACTTACTAAAGTTGGATGATTAAAATGAGTCTATGTAATGAAAATTAACGACAAATGACTAATGTACCGGTCCAAATTTGACCGGGCCCAAAGCCCAAACCTAATTTTTTTTAACCTTAAACCAAAAACTACTCAAACCTAAGCCCAATACCTAAAATAAAACTAAAAAACAACCCTAGCCTAATCACCGCTGCCTGCCTGCCCGTGCAGTCTATCACCACTTGCACCCCCACGCCTCTCTCCCCCACCGACAGTCAAGTCCACTGCCACAAGCACCTATAGACCATTAAAATGAAAGGATAACAGTAATAAACAAAGGCTTGTAAATGGCTATAAAAGTCAAGCGAAAATGTATTGAACAATTCGGCATTATTCTTAGCAAATACAAAAACACTTGACAATTTTTTTTAGATCTAAATACATACAAAAGCAGTGATCTCAGTAATAAAATCAGGAGAATAATCCCAGATCGGAGACTCAAAATACCAAAATCAGAAACCAAAAAAACCTAAGGTGATCTTATTTATTTTATTTTTTCTTTCTATTTTTTTTATCTAACCCTACACATATATACACATATCAAAGGCACATAAAAAGCACAAAAAAAGGTACCTTTCAGAGTTCCGCGGTGGCCAGCGACGGCGGCCGGCGGCGACCTTGCGGCGGTCTGGCAATCCCATTTGGCCGGCTACTGGGTTCACCCAGAGAGGGGAAGAGAGGGCTGAGATTTTTTTTTCCAAAGAAGAGAGAAATGATTTTTTTTTCAAAATTTTTGGCTTTTTATAGCCCCACAAAAACGATGTCGTTTCATATGAGGGGGTTAAGCGCCAAAACGGCGCCGTTTAGGCGCCGACCCGAAGACCCGACCCATGAGCATCAGGATCTGCGTGTTTCTACTAATTGGGATAATTGCTTGCGCGGTCCTTCCGCATTTTTGTTATGTTTCAATCCAGTCTTTTCCTAATTCTTAATTCTGTCTTGTAATTTTAATTTGTTTTCAATTTGGTCTTCTGACCATTTGAGGGATAGATGTTGGAACGACGTCGTTTTGGGGATAGGTATAATAGCGAAATCGGTCCCTCCATTTATTTAGCGTGTTTTATTCAGTCTTATCCTTTTATTTTTATTTCAAATTGGCCTTGAACTTTCGTTTTACATTCAATTTACCCCTTTTTTAGTTATCTTTATTATTTCATGATTAAAATTACTTGATTATTATCATTATTGTCATTACTATTATACTTTTATTATTTTCATCATTATTATTTACACTTTATCATTACCTATTTTATTATTATATCATTATTATCATTATTATTATTATGTAGTAGTAGTGTGTATTTTTATTATATACGTATATACATATATATTTATATAGTATTATTCTTTACTTTACTTTAATATTATTATTATTATTATCATCATCTTTGTAATTACTATTACCATTGTATTATGATTTTCATTTTCTTATTACTCCTTTATTATGTTTCTTATCTATTTATATTTCCATTATTATACTATATCCATTATTTATTAGCATTTTATTATTACTATTATTAGCATTAGCATTTTTTTAACAACACTTACATGTATGTGTTATGTTTTTAATACTATTTTAATACCATACATGTTGTGTATATTCTTAATACTATATTGTGTATATGTATTTTTTAATAATAACTATATTATGTATATATTTCATATATATATCATGTATATACATTTTTAATATTATTTTATATATATTATGTATATATCTTTTTAATACTACGTGTATATATTTTTTATTTCTATTATTATGTATATGTTTTAATACATATATGTATATATTTAGGTATCGTTATTATTTTCTTTTTCTTTTTTTTTTATATATTATTGCTGTTTCCAACAAATATCGTATATTTTTTATTATATATTTTACATATATGTATGTTCCCTACCGTTTCATATTTACATCATTACTATTATTATCATGTTTAATACCATATGTATTATTATCGTTTTATACTATTATTATTTATATTATTACTATTATTATCGTTTTCGTTATCATTGTCATTTTTATTTTGCCATGTTTTATTTATTTATCTTGTTTATTTATTTACCTATGTATTCGATTATTTCATTTTCCTCACGTATTTGTTTATATTTACACATTACTAGCCTTGCTATTATTCCATCTCTTATAATTGCTCATATTATTGTTTTGACACTGTTTCACCTAGTATGTTATACGTATTAATACCATAATCCGCTTTTATGTTTTACTATAAATCACGTTATATTTTTTATTCAATACATTAAAATAATTATTTCATAAAAGTAATATTCCGTATTTTGTAATTCGAGACAATCGTACCCTAACTTACTGGGTTCGGTTTTTCTCATTTAAACCTAAATAACGGAATATTCTTTTAAATCATAATATGAGTTTTAAAAAAAATGCTTATTTTCGTAAATACGAGGTGTGGTGCCCTAACTTACCGGGTATGACATTTTGTTACCTTGAAATAAGATTTTTCACGAATAAAGGCAATATTCGGTGTTCGAAAATTCGAGGAAGCGTGCCCTAACTTACTGGGTTTCGATTTTCCTCGTTCACTCTAACTAACCGAATATCCTTTTAAAAGAAGTTAAAATACACTGATTTTTAAGTAAAAGGCAAGCTCATTCTCCAAAGTTAGAGATGTCGTGTCCTAACTCACTGGATATGACGTTTTGTTACTTCGAGGCGAGAAGGTCTTTAGCATTCGAATGTTTTTTAAAGAGGGACCGTATTTCAAATTCTTTCAAGTTTTCAAATCTTCGACACTAAGACACTAATTAATTAACTAGGTACCAAGTTTGGGCGTATCGAGGGTGCTAATCCTTCCTCGTGCGTAACTGACTCCCGAACCTATTTTCTTGATTTGCGTGGACCAAAATCGTTGTTTAAATAAATCAAACCATTTATTAAAAACAACCACTTTTATGAGGTGACCCGATCACACTTCATCAAAAAAGATTGGTGGCGACTCCTCTATTCATTTTCATTTTCAAAATTTAAGTCAATTCCCGTTTTTTTTTTGTTTTTTTCAAAAAATGGTTACGACAACTAACATGATAAAAGTATATAATAATGGTGCCTATATTGTAAAGCCTAAAATAAAAATTTGTAAAAGTTAAGTGAGTAAGTGGATAGTTTAGCTTTATTTTAATTACTTGGGTAAAATCCTTTTCAGTAAAACAAAACTGTGCTAGAATGGCAAAAAGGACAGTACTGAGCAAATGATATTTATTTGGAAAGGATTTCTATAAAAGTAATATAAAAAATAAAATAATTTCAGAAATGGTATGGCTTTGAAATTAAATACGAGAATAGTATGAATGCTATAGTAAAGGTGGTGTCGTATTCCTGTCACCTCTTAAGAAAATAATTATTAAAAGGTTTGATTGATAAATTCGCTAAACTAGTTATATATGTTAAAAATAAAAGTTTATTGGTTAAATAGGTTGATTTTTTTAAAAAATAAAAAAAATTATTTTTGAAGAAAGAGTGGGAAAAGTTATATTTTCTATGTATTTTAATATAATTAGTTTATTTGGTTAAATGATTAAATGTTAGTAGTTTTGTTTTTAAGTCTCAAGTTCGATTCCTCTCCCATTCATATTCATATTTTTTTATTTCATTTTGTTTTAAGATTTTTATATTTTCAATTAATGTTTCTAATATATTAGGCTTTTTCACCGAAATATTATAAAATAAAATAAGAAATTCAAGAATGGTATCCCACCCTGATTAATTACGAGAATGGATTGTTTAGGGGGTGGAGGGTGGTGTAGAGGCAGCACTACCCATTTTTTCTGATGGTGACAGAAATCAATTAAACAAAAAAAAATATTATATTGGTGGTGCCTTGTCGATTGGCGGCATCAAAATGGCAACAGGTTTAGTATATATCCGCGGGTAAAATATGGGTTTAGTATAACTAATAGGGGTCAAATAGGTGGAGCCTCTTCGGTAGGTGGCACCAATCACTCCTCTTTGACAGGCGACACCGGTGTCAGCTTAGAGGTCTCATTGGTGCAGTGGTGCAAGGCGTGCTGGCCCAGCGTAAAGAGACTTTACAATCATGAAACGGGAGAGGGAGAGCAGATTTGTGGTTTGGGAGACCTTATAACCATGGTTCCCATTTGGTTCGGTGGTATAGAGAGAACCAGTTTAAAAAAAAAAGCAGTAAAGAAGAAGAGAAGGAGAAGAAAGGTAAAAAAGAAACAAAAAAGTTAGTAGAGAAGATTAAAGGGAAATAAAGCCAAAAGAAAGGAGAGTAGAGAAGATGAAGGAAAATGTATGTTTGTTTTTTTTTTAATAGATGGGATTAGGAATTAGGCAATAGATTGATTTTTGTTTTAGGGTTTTGAAGGGAGCATACAAATAATTTATTTTAAAGTTATTTTGTTAGTGCAATGAATATCTTATTAAGTGAATATCTATCAATATCAAAATAAGTTTTGATATATTTTAAATTTTAATAGTCATTAGAGGTAGATATGTACTTCATTTATACTTTATATGCCTATAAATAGAGACTTATGAGAAGATTTGTAAATATTCCCATTGATAAATAAAACAATTCTCTATTGCTTCCCATATTTTCTTTGTTTTTTTACTCTTTGTCTATTTATTTTATAACACATTATCAGTACGATTCTCTTTTAATTGTTTTTCCCCGTAAGTCACAAAAAAATTTCCCTTTCACCAAGTCTTACCCCTTTCAAGCAACAACCAATGCAATAGCCGATCACTCAAATTTGCTACTCAAGCTGTTGTCAATTGCCTTCTAGAGCTACTGTTATTTCAGTCTTCAATTGAGGCATGTGCATTATGGGTAATCAATATGCAAAGAAATTTATATAATCCTTATGTGGTATGTTTTTCTCCTTTGTTAATTGATTTTTGGTAAAATTATTTTATGAAAAATATTATTACTTTAAGGTTTCTTTTAAACTAAGATTCCTTTATTAAATTATAATATGTATGATATTTAGATGATTAAATTTTTTTATGATTAAATTATTGTTATTAAAGATTATTGGCCACATATGTGGCTTATACCCAAATATTTTGTTTTTGTTTTTGTTTATTAAGGAATGATATAAGAATGTAGTAATGAATTCTATCATTACATTTATCTTATTTGATACTAAAACAAACAAATATTATTTCAATATTTGATAGTACAAAATTAGTTGAAAGCTTCAAAAGAGCTAATATATCAAATATCTAAAAAACACAAAATTTGTGATGGTTAATGCATTAGTTTTAAAAGATATTCATTATAATGGATATCATATTTGGATTGTCAATGGAGAAAAATTATATTTCATATAAATCAAAAGAGGATTGGGTTATTGATTTGTATTTATTATTCTTGTTATAAATTGAATTGATCGTGACTATCTTTGTGATTTTCATTTGTCATCATCCCCGTTAAGGGGTTGAAAGCAAAATATTTGACTGTGAAAGATCTACTTATGAGCAATAGAATATGGTAAATCTATCTAAAGCTCGTTATGGTTAGATGCACTTGAAGTTGCAAGTTTTTTAAAACTGTGAGTGTAACTCTACAGTATTCAGAATAAGTTCTCAATTAAAATTACATGAAAAAATATTTTTGATGAGAACCTTGCAAGAGAGAACTTATTCAACTTTTCATGATTCAAGTGTGCTCCTATGGTAGCAATATCATGAAAAATAATTTACTTATGACTGAACAAAAACTTTTAACCACAAAACCTAATCATTCTTTGAAGAGAATGTAACAATATGTAATAAATTTGAAAGACATAATCTTTAATGTGGATGTAGTAAATTGGATTATAATAATAGTCATGAAGGATTGTCATAATAAATATTCTCACCACCAGAAGTGAAAAAAATGAAAAAAGCAAGAAAAGAATAATAATTTTCAAGAACTTTTTAAAAAGAGAGACAATTTATTTATGAAGAGTCATTGGTTGTGTACCTATTGTGCACTTGGAAAATAAGATTCACTTTCAAAGTTTGCTATTAATAGATTTTGATTGGATTCAAAGTCTACTACTAAAGTTTAATTTGCTTACTTTTTATTGTCAAGACTCAACGTAGAACAAAAAAAAAGGCACGTCTTTAAATATTAAATCAACTTGATATATGATTTAAATATTTTGAGATGGTCTTCTTTTTAAGTTTTGATTACATGTGTTACATATTGTTTTAAGCATATTATTTGTTCATGAAAATGAATATTAACTGATTTATTTATATAGCTATAATAGGTTTTATAATTAAATTATATATTTGATTAAAATATATCTAGTATGCAAATTTATGTTAACAAATCAACGAATTTTATGGTTATTTAGATTTGATTTAGTTCAAAGAATTGTTAAAGGTAGTAGTTCATACGGTTTAAATTATTCCATTTGTTAATTATTTAAAGAAATGACATGAGCAATTGTAAATGAAAAGTTCTATGAGCTTGAATGATTGGATTTTGAATTAAATTTCATGCATGTTTATGATGGTGGTTATGAAAAAAAATTGCTAGTTTTTCATTATGCCATTTTTTTATATTTTAGAATTGATGTTTATTGATATATTTAGTATAGTTTTGTTTCTATACATGACCTAGGTAGTTATTCTTGGCAGTTAACTGATTATGCAAAACTCTTGTTAAAAGGATTTTAAATCAAACTTAGGACTTCTCGTATCTGAAGCAAGAATCATACCACTAGACCAAATGTCTTACATTTAAAGATTTTGGCATATTTCCTAAAGCGAATATTGCATATAATTATTTGGAAATTATATTTATTGACTTAGTGGCATTATAGACTTCACATTGATTTAGACATTTCCAGTAGTAAATGTCATAATAGTATTTATATGTGAATACAAAGTAAAATGAATGATAGTTAAATTATCAATTTGTTACAATTTAGTACAATTGAAACACATGTTAAAAGTAAAGCAAAAGTTTACTAATACAAATGCATTTACTACTTGGCATGACCAGTTAGACCATATTGAATCATATATGATGCAAAAATTAATTGAGAATTCATATAGACATTCATTAAAAAACCAAAAGATTCTTTAATTTAAAAAATTCTCATTTGTTGCTTGTTCTCAATGAAATTGATTGTTAGAAACTCACTAGCTAAAGTTGAGATTTAATTTCTTGCACTTCTAAAATGAAAATGGTTTCATTCATCCACCATGTGGATGGTTTTGATATTATATGATTTTGGTAGATTCATATAACAACCTGTTTTTAGTCAAATTAGAACAGTAGTTTCAGGACCATAAATCCAAAGTCAAAATAATTATTTTATTATTATAATGTATACAGTATGATAATGACAAAATTTTATTATTTGAATGGTCAAATTGATAAAAAAAGATTAAATCGCGTAAAGTGTAAAACTTGTGCTTTATTAGCTAAAGGTGTTAAATAGCTATAAAACCTTAAATTTAAGGTTCTTATGTTGTAATTAGTCCATTTATAATGTTAGTGGACATTATTGAACATGTGTTAGGTGAATTTAATGATTTATAACAAAAGGTTAATATAGTAAATTAGTAAATAAAGATTAATTAAAAAAATAGTTCCTATCATCTTCCATTATCATTCATTCACCGAAAATACACCTAAGGAAGCCATTAACATAGCTTGAAGCATTCGGCTCATTCTCATGCTTGCATGTAAGTGAATTTCGTCCCATTTTTAATGATTTCTATGTTTTTGTGATCGTTGCAACTAGGTCTAGCTAGCCTAGGGACTAATTTTCAAAATTGTTAAAGATTTTGATTGTTTTCATTAATGAGTGAGCATGTATTTTGGAGTTTCTTGATTGATTATGAATGCTTGTTGATAGATATACAAGTTTTGTTAAGTGATTTTTAGTGAAAATGCAAATTAGGGGCTAAACTATGAAATATGTAAATTTAGTGGTTAAAATGTGAAATAAATGAAAAATATAGGCTTCTAGGGGTATAATAGTAATTTGGCTAGTATGGGTTGTGATTAAATTGCATGAATTTGTGTTTTTGTGAAATAAGGACTAAATTATAAAAATGTTGAAATATTAGGGCAAAAGTATAAATGTTCTTTAAAGAGTGCTTTGGACTAAATTGAATAGAGGAATAATTAAATGAGCTTAATTTGATATTATATAGATCAAGAAAAGTGAAATTTGGAATTAGATCGGGGAAAAGACAAAATACTCGATTAATCGACCAATTTTATCGTTTTTGAACTCGAGGTAAGTTCGTATATTATAAGTTTTAATAAAAATGTGTTTCATATGCTTTGGTATTGCATAAATTATGAATACGAGACTATGGATATGATTGATCGTGATTCGACGACGATTTGACATTCGGAATCCTAATTGAACCTTAGGAATAGTTTAGGGTACTAGTGACATGTTATTAGGGGATACATTGAGTTGGCTTCAAGCCATGATATTAGCACTTTGGGTGCGAGTTATATCAATTTGGCTTCGGGCCATGAATATCGGCTGATTTGGCTTTGGTTCATGATATTAGTATTTTAGATATAAGCTACCTTGATTTGGCTTCGGGCCATGGTATAGGTACTTAGTGTGCGAGACTCTTGAGTATCCGACTTTTATTCCAAATGGTTCAATGGGTAAACAAAAAATGTGATTGAGTATGAGAATGATATGAGATGGTATAGGTACGCACATGACATGTATAAGCTTTGGTTCGAAGAAACATGTGAAGAACATGATTAATATCATAATTGTGTATATGAAAGGTTTGTTAGCTAATGTATGCTAAATGTTGATAAAATCAAATTGTTGAATTATAATCTTGAGATTGACTTGAGTTTATTTTATATGAGCTTACTAAGCTTTATAGCTTACGTTGTTTATTTTCTCGTGTTTTATAGTGTTATCAAGTTAGCTCGAATTCGGGGATTGTTGAAGATTGCTTCACACTATCCACCTATCACTTGGTACCTATGAACTTTGGTATTTTAAGTACGTGGCATGTATAGAGACTTGGTCTTTTTGGTATATGTATTTTGGCCATTTGTGTTGGCTTGTAGATATTAAGTTTGGTTTTGTGTTTAGCCATTAGAGTTGGTTTATTTTGTCTAAGATGGTGATGTATATATATATACATGTGTTAATATTATTTATTGATGAGTTCATAATTGCCTGTGATAGGTAATATGGTTATTAAATGGTTGATATTAGATATGAATTTTGCTTATGAATTGGTGCAAAATGATGTATGTTTGGGAAAGGTTAGTTAGTTGATTTGTATATGTGTTTTTGGTATGTGTTGAATGAGTAAAACATGAGTTTATAAGCATGTTGGTTGCTAGTATTGGAAATGGTATGATTTAGCCTTGATTGTGGTTAAGTTAGATGTTCATTTATGCTATGAATTTGTACCATTTGGGTTGTGTAGGTACATGCAAATTTGGGTGGCAAATTACCTTGGTAAATAGCCTATTTTTTTATCCACACGGACAGAGACACAGACGTGTGTCTCAACCGTGTGTGACACACGGTTATGTTACACGTCCATGTATCCTCTGATGTGGATTTAGAAGCCAAGTCAGTATGCTCGACACGGCCTAACACACGGGCGTGTGAATGGCCGTGTGGCATAAGTCAGTATACCCTCTAGTTTTCGCACAGCCTGGCACAAGGGCGTGTGTGGCCATTTCGAGTAGTACACGGGCTAAGCACATAGGCGTGTGGTCTGGTCGTGTGAGGTAGTCAGAGAGTTACACGGGGTCGGACATGGGCTGGGACATGGCCATGTGATCCCATTTCGAATGTCCACACGGCAGGAGCACACGGGCATGTGACCCCTGCAGTTTAGAAAATTTTCTAAGTTTCGTAAAAATTTCTTGAGCTATCGGTTTAGTCCGGAACCACTTCCAAAGTATGTTTAGGACCTCGTAGGCTTGTATTAGGGACAATGTGATTATATTTGATTGGAATTACATTTGGTTGGTATTTTTTATTTGAATTGGATGGTTGTTTAAGTTGTAAGTACAGTAATACTTTGTAACCCTATTCCAGCGTTGAATACGGGTAAGGAGTGTTACAATGCATGTACAAAATAATCACAAATGTGTTATCAACTTGCAATCTATCGTTTGCAAGATTGCTTGTTTAAATAATTAATTTCAGATCATGTAATTAAGACAATTCATCTTGCTAATACTGATAAGTTTATATCTCAGTCTTTTATTGATTGAGTTTGAAAAACTTTTGTAAAAGTTAATTATTTATGTGCATAATGATTTAGAGAACTTATTGAATCGAACGCCTCTGTTTAATGTCTAAACTATTACTTATGAGAACTAGACTTTCTATTTCAACATGAGTATGTTGATTTACTTGTTATGCGCATCAAGCCAATAAGTTATAAATACTCCCCATTACAATTGGTTTTTGATCAAGAGCTAAATATTTCTCATCTTTGAATTATTGTATGTACGTATATGTTCCTATTGTTTCACCACAACGCACAAAGATGGGTGAATCACATATAAAGTTGGGAATATATATTAATTACAAGTTTCTTTCTTTGTATTATTAGATGTTTTGAATGTATTGGAGAATTAATTTGTGATTGCAATTTTGATTCGATAGTTTTCCTAACATTAGGGGAAAGAAATAATAACTTGTAATGAGTTAAAGGGAGAGTAATTTGAACCAGAAGTTCAACAATGATAACTCATTACAAGTTAACTGTCAAATGTATTTACAAAATTAATGAGAATAATCAAGTTAATATTTTAATTTAAATCAAAGTCCAGTAGGACAATCTATTAGAATAAATAATAGATTGATCGGTCCAAAGATGAAAATTCTTCTAGATAATCATATAGTGGAGGTGGGTGTTTCAGAAGAGACCCAAGACATAACTAATAAGTAAAACTCCAGAAGAGATTCAGGTACTTGAAACTAAATTTTAAAATAATAAAAATAAGAGATCTCGATAAGTTATGTCAATTCGAGAAAATGTGGAACCAAATAATAAAAGTGGTTGACAATGATTTTGCATGCAATATTATTATTGAAATAATGAAATAAAAAGAGGATCTTGAATAAATCTATTAAGAAATATAGATATGGAATAAATTGATTAAAATAGAAAGACGCAACTCAAGTACAATTAAATTCGTGGAGTTTTTGGATCAATAGTTCAAATATCTAAAGGTATAAAGCTAGTAAATGTGAAAATAAAGTAGTTTTGCAAAAGTGGAATAAAAATATGAAGTTTTTCGCTAAATCCTAGCATTGAGTATGAAAAGATATAATATTCTTTTGTGGTGGATATAATAACCTTTAGATATATTATTTTGACAATTTATAAAAGATTTAATTTGCATCCAATGGTTGTTGTTATAACCTTTTATGAATCAATATATAGTACAATTTATATTAAAATCTTTGAAGGATTTAGGATGGTAGAAGCATATTGAAATTCTCAGGAAATTGTTCATTTATATGAATTGAAATAATTTGAACATTTGTGGTAAATAGTAGTTGAAGGAGGATTATAAAATGATCCAAAATACCTCTTTGTATTTTTAGAGAAGAATCATGATTAAAGTTTGCTATGATTATTGTTGAAACTCCTACAGAGATCAAAATCTATTTTCTCAAAAATTTTTCCTCACTCATGACTTTCAAAAGAATGGTGATATAAATTCTTAGTAAATACATTTAAATAGTCATTTGAAAGATTAGTATTTAAGATTGAATACATGGAATATGAGAAAGTATGTGATGTTTTCATGAGGGGGAGTAAATACGTGTTGTACTGTGACAGCCCTATTTTGACCCTAGTCGGAAAGTGGTTTCGGGACTACAAAACCGAGTCTTAAAAATAATTAACTGTTAAATTCTATGCCTATTATATGTGTAAATGCATTTGTGAAAGTCTCATGCTTTGATTTTGTCATTTGTATGTGAAAATTTTATATAGGACTTAAGTGAGACATTTGTGAAATGTGATGGGTAAATTTTAAGGTGATCTATTTATGCATGTTGTTAAAAAGGTGGACTTGCATGTCTAATTAGCCATTTAGAGATAGTGGCCGACCATGATAATGATTAACACATATTATATGCATTTTTTTAAATTTTTTATTAACATTTTAATATACAAAATGAATTAATGAATAAAGAAATAAGTGAAAATTTGGGTGAAGAAAAAAAGCTTCGTCTTTGTTCTTCTTGGCTGAATTGAAAGGAAGAGAAGGGGGAAGACTTTCGGTCAATTGAAACATAAGAAAGGTTAGTGAATGGTGTTAGATTTTTGAAATTTAAGCTTGTTTTAGGTTAATCATCTTGTTTCTTACTTAGCCCATGCAAAAATTTTAAATTTTGATGGATGAATGGAGCATTCGGCTATGGTTATTAAAGAAAGAATTTGATTATTTCCTTTAAGTTTTGATGAAGAATGTGTTGAGGAAAGAAATTGACTTGCTAAAGATATGAATTTTTAATGCTCATATATGTAATAGCCGAAAATAAAAATGCTTGATGTTGTGAACAAATGTTGTTTTGATGTTTTCAATTGAGTAAATTAGATATTTGAGCACCTAAAGATTCGGCATTGTTCATGATTCTTTTATTTAGAATGTGATTTTTAAATGTTATGAGTATTGGAATGTAAGTATATGTGTGCTCGGTCATAGGAGTTTGATATAAAGCTTTGTTAGGTTTGAGTAATGAATGGCCGAATGAGCTATAGGCTATGTAAGGATGAATTTTGTATATAAGTTGTGTGTGTGACTTTATTAGTTAATGGCATTCGGCATTATTATTATTATTTTTATATATATATATATATATATACATCCGGTCTTTAACGGTAATAAGATGAAGTTAAAATGTTAAAAAAAATGTTTCTAAGACTTGTTAAGTCATTCTGCCCATTGCCGAATATAGGTTGATTAAAGGAAATTTTCAAATCGTTTATGTATATGTATGTGAACTAAATATTTAATGAATATTCGGCAAAATGGGGTTAAGGGTTAAGTCATAGGAATTTTGGGTGGTATTCATATTTGGACATTAAGGTTATATGTACTTTGGCTATGTGAGTTAGGTGTTAAGTAACCTAATTATTTGATATGCATAATCGGTCATTGTTTGGCAATAATGTAACCTATGTGTAATTTGTTACATTTGATCATGAGATGGAATTTGTATATGAAAGCTAAGTTTGAGTAGTTAGGGCCGAATGGGGTATATAAGATATTAAAGCATGCTATAATTATATATTGGTGTATACGTGGTTGTAATTAATTCTCTACTTGAATTCGGTTAGGTATGGTTATGGTATGAGCTTATTAGGGTTAATATATTATAAGTGGATGGAGTTTTAGTTAACCTTATGTGTTATGTGCGTTAAAATAGTTGATGATTTGGGTGTTACTATATGCATTTATGCTAAGGATTTTTCAGCTATGTTTTATATCTATGAAATGATTATAATGGATAATATGTAAGAGTAATTTCAGTTTGTTGAATATGCGGTATGTGTATGGCAAATTGTATAAACATGATGTATTGAAGTTACCCTATAAGATCGAAATTGATAATTAAATTATTGGTGTGCATGTATTTCTATTCATTGTAACTTGGCATGTGAAATGGGTGTATGATAGTTAATATGTGTGCTTAAAATGATGTGTTAAAATAATTAGGTATATGATTTGGTTTCATTATTGAGTATAAGGGTTAGGTGCCTTAAAATTTCTTTTGATGTTTGAAATGATTAAACAAATTCATTTGTTTGAATCAAGCTCAAGAGCAAAGAGGAACTAGATCCGTTAGGGGAAAGGAGAAAGCCATCGAATAGCCTATTTGTAACTGTTCAAAAATATACGAGGTAAGTTTTGAGTAATTACAGTTATTAGATAATTGATATAATGAAATAAGTATGATAAATAGATTGAGTATATGGCATATAACCGAATGGATAGTAGGAATTAGGCTGAGACAAATAAATGATTATGTGTTCTTGCGCATAAGTGTAGAACCAATGTTATATTGAAGGTGTGTTTTCTTTGTGTGCTTATATTCAAATGAAGTACAAATATGATATGTTATGTGAGCCGAGTTATCATGTGGATAAATATGCTTAGCATTCGATATATAATATATATCCGGGTTAAATCCCGCAGGCTTTGTGCTAGCGATTGGATTCGGGTTTGTAAACCTAGCAGGCTTAACGCTGGTGATTCGAGGGAGATTACAAATTCGAATGTTCAAAGCAAAATATTATTGATTATGTATGATATATAATAATGTCCAGGTACGTATTATGTACTTATATGTGAATTAAATCAGTTGTTTGAGCCATGAAGTAAAGTGAAACATGTGCTGAAAATTTCTTTGTGTATTTATATATTCGGCCAATAGTCTTTATATGTGATAAACTTGTGTATATTCAGCCTAGTGATTGAAATTTGAATATGAGTTTTGTGATATTTAATGTTCGTTTTATATGACACGTTTTGATTGTTTGAAATCCTTAAAACTTACTAAGCATAGTAATGCTTACTTTGTTGCCTTAATTTTCAATTTTATAGATCTTGTTCGTCAGCTACGGTCTCGGGAATCTCAAAGTCGAAGTCGTCCACACTATCTAAACCCTTTTGGTACTCTAGTAGTTAAATTTCGATAATGGCATGTATAGGCTTGACTTTTTGTTGTTAAATAATTATCTTTTCGATGATGTATATATATATGTATAGCCATGCGAAAATGACTTGATAAGTTACTATATATGTTCCAAATGGTTAATGTGAATGTGTGATTGAGATTCGATTAATGTTTTCAATGTCTGACGTGAATTGAACTTAAGAATGAATCACTTTACTTAATTATTCTTGATATGACTCTTTTGTATATGGTAATACTCTTTAACCCTCCGGCGACGGGTTCGGGTTAGGGGTGTTACATGTACTTTTTCTCTCTTAACCGAGGTTTTGTCCCATTAGGTTTTCCTTGTAGGTTTTTAATGAGGCAACATATTATGCGTATTATAGATATGTGTACTCTTGTGACGGAAAATCTACCATTTACTTCCAAACTAAAACCATAAAAATGGTAGCAGATTGATTAGCTAAAAACCATGCATGGAAATCACAGTTTAAGTCGAAACTAAAACCCAAACTTAGCGAGAGTCCAAAATCAATCCCATGCCACAGTCCATATAAACTTACTTGCAAATCCAATAAAAATAATTTATATAAAACTTAGAAAGAATTTATTAAATCAAACCAAAGTAATTAACTCCAAGACCAACAGTTCGCCAAGTCCATGCTTAACCTCATAGATTACTTGAAAATGGAAAACTAAAGGGAATGAGCTACAAAAACTCAGTGTGAGTCTAAACAAATTTAATTAAATAGAGTCGTACAAATGACATACGCAGAATACACATAGCTCAAACTTACAGAGACAAAATTTAGATCATATTCAAATTTCATAATAGAATAAAGCATAATAGTACATTACACTAACAAATATGCAAATATCATATTCCAATGCAATATGTTTCAAAACCCCACCTATCCAACCTCTACACACCATCTCTTTAAATCACACACACACACACCCAATAAGGGTATACTAAACCCTTTCCAATCTCTACACACCAATAATTGGTTTATGATGAACCCATCCAACCGAACACACCTTAATATAATCATATGCCACTTTTATTATTGCAGTTATATCGCTAAAATATAGTAATGCAGTGAAACTACCGAATCAAACTTCCTTCTTTTCATTGTCAATCCTAACCACAATGCATATGCAAAATTCTCACAAAACATATACTTACACACATATGTATATGTATCAAATATCAAATCAAACATTCTCCAATCCAATTACAAAATATCAGAATAGATAGTGCAGAATTTTCCAACTATCACATCAACCATTTCATATTGCAAATTTATCAAACCACATCTCATACTCATTTATACGAACGACAGAACTGAAATCACATAATTTTAATATGCACAAATAAATCCCCAAGCAGAGGTCACACGGTTGTGTGGCTCGAAAATCACTCCAAAATCGGTTGTAAATCATAGAATTCAACACCAAATCGACCCCTAATTACATATAGTTAAGAACACACACCTGAAATGCACTTCCAAAGCAGTAAGAGTCGATCAAAGAGCCATCACAAAACCAATGCTTCTCCTACTCAAAACGATTTGAACGATGATGTGATGAAGTAAACAAACCTTCAAAGAGATGACAACCGACAATGATATTGAAAAAAAAAAGAGGAAAGAAAAAAAAAATAGAAGAACAAACAAGAAGGAATTGAGGACATTGGGGAAAAGAGAATACCCAAAAACCAAAGAGTCAAAACCGAACTTGCAAAACAAAAGTGGCATAAAAAGAAAATGGGAAAACCAACGTGAAAGAATTTGGGAATTTTTTTTCTTTCTAAAATAGAACTCCTTCTCAACCTCCCTTAGTCCCCATCAGATACTCCTAAATCCAATTTCAATTAAAATCAACCACCTAGCTATCCAACAGAAAAATAACAAAAAGGACTGATTGTTCACGCAAGGATTCAAACACAAAACTAGAGGATAAACTAATAAACACCTTACCACCAAACCAATAAGTTAACTCTATTCTTAAAACGCAAAGCTAACTTAAAGGTCCATCTGAACCACTGATCCTAACCAACAAACCTTAATTCTTCTAACCTCAATTTCGGGGTGTTACAAACATTATTTAGGGATCCAACACGAAACCAATAAATTCAATTAGAAATCTCTTTACCATTCCACCCACAATCAATTGTTTAAATAATTTTATAAGTATATATTTTTAATAAAAAATATTTTCATTAAATAAAATCTAGTAAGAATAATTATGTAATAATTAACAAAATTCTACAAGTGAATCTAAGATTCTGCTAAATATGTTTATTATTTTTCTACACTTTAAAAGCATATGACTTAACAAAGTTCAACAAAATCTTTTATCATGGAATTCACAGATTACTCACAAGTTAAAAGGAATAAAAGGACGAAATTGGAGAACATAAATTCTGCAGTTAATTTTTATGTCTACCCTATTCTCAAATTTTTATTTTTTATTTTTTTTTAATTTCCACCGAATATGAGTACATAGCAATTTGCATGTTTTAAAGAAAATAGATACTTTCCCTGTAAAAGTATTTTGTTAATTTTAGTTACTTGAGATAAAATGTTTTTGGGTAAAATTGTGGTAGATTGGCAGAAAAGGCAGTACTTGAGAATAAATCTTTGTTGCGTTAATTTACATACAAAAAGTTACCAAATTCTGAGATTCTCCATTTGATAACCAATCACAAATATTTGTTAGCGCTAAAGAGTTGGATGTGATATGGTTGTATAATTTGTGTTATTTGAAATTAATAATTTTTTTTTTTTTTTGAAACAAAACATTTTGTGCTTTAAAGATACATCATTTGAAGCATTGTATTATTGCAAATTATATCCAATCTTTTAAATCAAAGAGATTGGATTGATTTTATTTTGAATATTTTAAAATTATACAAGATTTTATTAGGATATTCTTAATAATGTTGGTTTTTAGGCTACTTTAGTGAGGGTTATGATCGTATGTTAGTAAGTTTAAAAATCATTTACATAGAGAGTTTTAGCATTTAATCTAATTGTTAGGAATTTGCTTTTGAAAGTGCACTTTTGTAAATAAAGTAAGTCTAGTCTCTTAATTTTACAAGCTAAACTTTTTTATATGCTTAGTAATTATAACTAATAGCTTAAATTTTTATTTCAATACGTATACAATGCTTTTTATTTATATAATTAATGTAAACATATATAACTATTTTGATAGTTAAAAAAAAAATACACTAATAGAAAACTTCAAAGCATAAAAACCTAAATGATAACTTTTTTGAAATTTTAGTCACTAATTGAATGAATATACACAAAATTTGAAGGCTAATTCATCGTTAAGTCTTAATTATATATTATTAAAATATTTTATAAAAGTGTAATTCAAAATCGAATAATTTAAATAATTATGGAGTTGTAATTTAGTATGTATACAGAATGCAATTAATTTCAATTATAATAGTTAAAATTTAATAATAAAAAATAATTATCTCATTCTTTTTACCATCTTAATGTAATTTCCTAAATTAATTTAATATTTTAAATCATTAACATATACGTTGAAGGCAGTGATATTCATAAGTCAAAACTGGATTACAAAAGACAAGACATAAGGGTGGTAGATAAAATAAGTTAAATATAAGTTCATCAATTACCCATATATTTTTGATCAAATCTATTATTAATACAATCTCTCTCTAAGGGTACTAAAATTTGTGCATCAGTCTTTGGTTACCATATAACATTACTTTTTAGAAAAGAAAATTTATGTGGTCAATAAGTTTAATTTGAAGGAGTGAATTTTATTCTACTATTTCAGATTAGTTCAACATATAAAACTTGATACCTCACACGTAAACTAATTCATATCATCCTTGTCATCATAAAGCTGCTGTCTTAGGAACCAAATATTCTCTTCGTTCCACACACTCTCCATCGACTCTCCACCCTCCGTCGCCTGAAATCCAACCCCATCCTCTATATTCCAAGTGCCGCCTAAATTTTCAGACCATAAACCCCACCCGTTCTGTAAGCTATTCGGGTAGTTTGAATTGCTTGGTGGTTTGTAACAATCTGTGAGGTCTGAAACGGAAGAGAGTTGGGCGTCCTGGGAGTCTGATGAAGTGCCTGATAACTCGGGCAGGAGACTCGTCTTTTCATAGGTGGTGGAGGGTTGAGCCGAGGGGGATCCGGATGAAGCACAGATCCGTTCAATCAGACGAGGAATCCAAACGCAACGCATGGTGTCCCTGAATTCTTGGCCGTTAACGTCGCATTTAAGCTGTTTTGCCTGTTTTAGGACCCTGGTTCTCCAATAGTTCTTTATCTCATTGTCTGTCCTCCCGGGTAATTGTTGTGCAATTTTTGACCATCTTCACCATCAAAACCAGACCCCAGTTAGCTCAAACAATCCACAAAATTTATGGACTAATGGAAGCAAAAATGGGATTCAAAGTAAAATAAACCTGTTGCCCCATCGAGAATGGAGTTGAAGAATCAAAAGCTGCTCTTGGAGACTTATGTTCCCACGTCTCACTTCTGGTCTCAAGTAGTTCAGCCATCTTAATCTGCAGCTTTTTCCACTTCTTTTCAATCCTATATCATTGGAGTATATAAAAAAAAAATCATATATATATGCAGACAGATGCTTAAAAACTTGAAAAAATATTGGGTTTCTTTCTATGGATTACCTGATAAGCGAGCAACTGAGTTCCAGCTACCTTCGCCATGAACATTGACATAAGTTTTGAGCATGTAGTCTTCTTCTTCAGTCCATGGACCTTTCCTTACATCCATATCTTCTTTACTTTGTGGAGTCATTTCAGATATGAAACCGCTCTCGTAAACATCCATTTGTGAGCTGAAAATGGGTTACTTTCTGTGGGGAAGAACTGAGGGTAAGCAATCTAACCTTACTACACGATATTAAGAATAGAGGGGATTTATATAGAGGAAAATGCATCTTTTTTTTTTTTTAAGCATAATAAATTAAAAAGACGAAAAATTAGAACGCGCAAGACACATTTGTGGGTTCATTTTTATTTGACTTGAGTTTGACTGTTTGACTTTTCTCACACGCACAATTGGGCAAAAAAAGAACATTTTAATACTAAGGGTGAAGGAGTAGTATGTAGGAGGACAGACGTTTCGTTAAGGATAATGACGGGTTGGCCTTGTTTATTATTAGTGGGGGCAGTGTTTTCAATGTGTTTGTGCAGCGGTTTACAACATGTGAGGATTATGAAATTAGAGAATGGATCGGTCAACTTGACCTTAATCCAAAAATTAGATTAGATGAATTTACACTCACATACAATCCAATTTATTTAATTATAAAACATTTAAATCTAACTTGAATGGAAAGCTTCCAAATTTGATATTTTTTTTCCTTTTAATTTCATTTCATTTTCACTTCATCCTATCCCTTTTTCCACGGGCTAAGCATTACTGCACTAACATGTTTGTATTATATCAAGGGTAGGGTAGTAAAGTTTTTTATTTTCTATATCCGGCTTGGGACTACGATAATTATTTTTATTTTATTACACCTTATAATATACTTATTAAATTATTAATTTATTTATGGGTCCGCTATATAAAATAATTTTCTTTATATGTGTTTAATACTTAAATTAAGTAAAAATTAATTTTAAAAATAAATATTCAAGATGTGTTTGATTAATTAAAAATTTAAGTACTGTAAAATTAAGTATTAAATTTTTTGTCCTAAAATTTTTAGGTGTTAAATTTTTATTAAAAAATTGTTTGTTAAATTAGTAAATATAAGTACTAAATATAATTATATTGTTTGATAGAAGTAAAAATTGATTTTAAAAGATTATATATATTTTTAATTTTAATCTTATTAAATTATTAAATTATTTTTAAATGGATGATTTATTTTATTTTTTAATAAAATAAAATAAACTTAATATTTTTACACTAAGTGATAAATAGTTATCTACCTACTTATCTTATTCAACACTTTTTTTGTTAAAAAATTTATATTAAGTAAAAAATTAAAATTGTTATCAAATACATTTGGTTGAAAATTTTGATTTCAATAATTTTCATTTAATTGAAAATTTTATGGTTTATCAAACACGTCCTTAGATAAGAAATTTTCTTTTTTAATTTACAACAATGATTTGAACTCAGATTGTTCCCGAAGAAGGTGAACACTGATCAATAAACCACAATTTGAGTTAAAAAACTACCCCCGAATTGATTTAGAATTTTTGAAGTTATTTTTATTTATTCTACTGAAATTGTCTCTTAATTAATCTATACTATATATAAAATGATTGATTAAGTTATAGCACGAATCAACTCGTCACCAATTTAGTTGTAAAATTATTAAAATACTCTTACTTTAAAGAGTAATTAATATTATTATAAATATAAATTTATCTTTTAATACTTTTACATAAAAAAATATTTCTAATAAAACAACTAAAAAAATTATATTGGAAAATTCAAACACAAGATTATCAATTTCAAATAGAAGTCTCATGCCACTCTACTAGTAATTATTTGTTGAAATAATTTTATAAATATACTTTTAAATACAATATTTTCATTCACTCATACCGTGGGTATGATAAAATTTAGCGTTAAGCAGGTGAATCCAAAGAGTTACCCAAGACCTTGGCTCAATAAATTGTGTTGTCCTTTTTTAAAAATAAATAATTCAATCTAAATCTTTTTACTAGAAATTTTAAATTTTAATTCAAAAATTTATATTTTTAACTTGACCTCTAATACAAATATTTTAATTTTTTCTTGATGTTGATGTTTGACTAAATAAATTAATTAAAGAGAGAATATTTGATGTTATGTTAGAGCATAAATCTCATGTACAACCAATGATTAATAACATGATAACTCGTCATTGAATAGATAAAAGTATTAAAGGATTTATAAATAAATACTAATAATTTTATTTAAATATAGTTAAATAATAACTAATTATAAATAAATACTGATAACACTAAACTATAAATTTGAGACCCTAAATCCTTAATTCGAGAGTTATTATTTATTTGTAATAATTATAATTAGTTAATAATTAATTTATGTTTAAATAAAATTATTAGTACTTATTTATAAGTTTTTTTTTTTATTTTTTATTTTATCCAATGATGAAATATCATGTCATTATCAATTGATGGTGTATGAGACTCATGTGTTGATGGTGCACGAAATAATATTTCTTAATTAAAAAGTACAAATTCCCTAAACTTTACAACCTCTTGTTAGATTAGGACTAGAATTACATTTGAATCAATTAGACCCAAAATTGAATGTTCAAACAATTTAATAAATGATACATAATAAAAAAATAATTAGAATCGTTTTGAAAATGAGTTCGTATATTAATCTATCATAGGTGTGGAAATGGTCAAGTTGAGGCCTTATAACCAACCATTGTAGTCTTATGTTAGCTTGAAAATGTATGGAAATGGGAACTTAGTGGACTATTGTGAATGTCGCTACACCAGGTTATCTCGTTGCGACATCCCTTGTTTGATGTTGCGATGTCGACTTTATAATATTTGAAAGTTTTATAAATTGGTCCTAAGTTGGAAAGTTGGCTATTTCCTTCAAGGTTGCGACACTGCCCATTGGATATCGCAACACCACCCTTTGAAGTCTCAACGTCGAAACCCAAGGTCGCGATGTCCATCTAATATAGTTTGGAAAAACTTTACAATTTGGTCCTCGAATAAGGAAACTTGTATATTGTCTTGGAATTTGCGACATTGAACTATTGATGTTGCAACATCAGCTTGAAAGCTTTTAAAAACGTTACATTTTAATCCTCAAATAGTTTCAGATTATTAATAGAGCTTTTGTAGCCTCATATAAACCCCAGTTTGAAATATGATATGATGTAATGATTCAATAATCGTATATTTAGAATAAATTGTTGTATTGATGGAAAAATTATGTTTTTTTTACTGAAATTGTTTAGGCAACGAATGTGAGATCCAATAGCTCAAATCTGACAATCAAATTGAGTAAGGAGTGTTACAGAGTCTTAGATATTGGATTAGATTAGGAGGTTTTGAAGACATATAAAGTGATGTTAGGCAAATAGGGACAAGTATTTGACATCATTGCTCAATTTCTTAAGGAAAATAATCTGTTGAAGGATGAAAATGCAAAGTTGGTTAAACAGGTGGAAGAAAAGGAACCACTCATTGTTGAGGAACTTGACAACGTTGTAAAGGTAAAACAAGAACTTGCAAATACGAAACTTACACTTGAAAGGTTTAATACCAACAACAAAAAACACTTGATGAGATCCTAATAGTTGGGAGGAGAGATCTAAGCAAATGAGGATTAGGCTTTGCTGATAAAGGTAAAGCTATAGTGAAAAGTTTTACAATCTTTGTGAAAGCATTTGGTTCGAAAGAAATAGGTGAAAGCTCTAAGCCAATGTTGTTCAAATCGCCCAAGAAGATTGTCTATTCACCTAAAGTGATTTTTCATTACTGTGGTACTCTTGGTCATATAAGTCTTTGTTGCTTCAAGATGCTGCATAATCTAATATGGAGGTGCGCAGTGTCTAAGGAAGTGCATACTCCTCGTGGGGCATTAGTTGTGAGAAAGCAAAAACAAGTGTGGATGAAGGAGACTAAATGTATGTTGGAAGCACATTATTCTCTAAAATCTATTGTGGATGGAATGTGGTATTTGGATAGTGACTATTCTCAACACATGATAGGTGCAAATACTCTTTGTATTCTTTTCTAATTTGCTAGTTTAAATATTTTGAATAACTCTTATTTTCCATTTTTAACTAATATTGATGTATTTGAGTGAATTTAACAAGAATGTTAGAAGCCTACCTAAGGAAAAGTAAGATCTAGAAATGGCCTTGCAAACACAATGATGGGAGTTGGAAATTGTGTAGAATGGTTTAAGAGCCAAAAACAACAATTAAAGAGTGATATTTGTATAGGTAAAGGATTATTTAGACACTATAACGTGGTCTAAGGATAAGGATGTTTCCACTCTTTGTGGCCAATTAGCACCAAAGAAGGCTAACATAGCAAAGTTAGAAGGAATTGAAATAAGAGAAATTCATGAAAACTTGCTAGTAACAATGTTGATCATAAAAACTAGGCCTACTACAAGGTTTAGTTGAAATATGGCCCATTTAACCTCTCCAACATTCCTTTCGAACTACTTTGTCGGATTCTTAAGAATTTTTATCTACTGAATCCATCAATGGAGGGTTTGTGATGTTCTAGAATTGTTGTCACTATTTAAAAAGGTGTAAAGGGGTTGTAGATGTTAGAGTTGTCAATGTCATGGTTGATGTTGTTTGTAGTGGGTGCTACTAATTCTACTCTCACAAATGCTTTTGTCAATGATAACTAACTCCTTTTATTGTTACCTTGTTGAGATGTTAGAACTTTTTACTGTTATGCTTTTATTTTTGAGTATTGTGACTTTGTTTTTATGCTCTTTGTGATATTGGGAAGTTGTAATATTATTATTTGCCTTTTTATCACTAGAAATACAAAAGTACGTAATAAAATTCTTGTTTATTAAAGACTATATTTCTTGAGATGATTAACATTAGGGGTGAGTATTCGATTGAGTCGAGTCGAATAGAGTAAAAAAATTTTGAGTTAGTCGCGTTGACGAATCTTATTTTACCAATCGATCTCAATTTGATTTTTTTTAATCGAGTCGAATCGAGTTAAAAAATTTCGAGTTAAGTCGAGTCGAGTTAACGAATCTTATTATTTATATTTAATGTTGCATTTACATTGACCCATTATTTAACTAGTAGATGAAGTGCAAACTTTTAGAATAATTTTGAGTAAAGGAAAAAGGGAAAGTGGGGCGATTCGAGAAGGAAAGTAAGGCTACTAGGTAAATATTTATCAAAACGATGTAGTTTTGTCTTTTTCTATTTAGATTTTCGAATTACTCGAATTAAGTGTGAGTGTTCGGTTGAATCGAGTGAAATTATTCGAGTTAAATTAGAAAAATTAATAATGTCAAATTAAAATCTTGTTACAATATAACTATTTCCATGTTAGAGCACATAAATTTGAAACCATATATATTTGAAAACTTTTTTAAAGCATAATAATAATAATAATAATAATAATAATAATAATAATAATAATAATAATAATAATAAGATATTTTAGTACAATAAACTTGAATCATTAATCACTTATTTAGATTCCAAAATTATTATTTTATAAAATTTTTAAAATTTTAAATTTTTACATTTTCAATTTTTTTATATATTTTTAGATTTTTAAAAAATATAATTTTTTAAAAATACAAATTTTAAAATTTTTATAAATTTTTTGATTTTTTGATTTTTTTTGTAATTTTTGTTAAGAGAGACCAATTTGCTCAATTTCAAAATTGGTAAGGACCAAAATGATACTTATACTAATTTGTTACTTGAATTATTCGAGTTATTCGAATTGTAAAAATTCAACTCGACTCGAACTTAAAATCTGAAATTTCTTATTCGAGTTGACAAAAATAGTTCGAATAACTTAAATAACTCAATTCAATTAACTCAAAATTTAAATTTTTTTTATTTTTTTTGAATCGAATAAAAATTTTTTTACTCCTAATTAACATACACACATTTCATATAGGTTTTCCACATAAAGTGGTTACACACATTTCATATAGGTTTTCCACATAAAGTGGTTAGCTTGTACACTCCACAACCAAGCATGCGTGAAACCAAGTAAGGTCCCTCACAATTAGGTGAGAGCTTTTACTGTTCTCCTACAGGCTGCAGTCTTACTTGCCACACTACTCCATAAAAATAAATCTTCTTGAAATTTTCTTTATTTTACTTTTTTATTGTAATATTGTGACTTGATATGACTGTACCAAATTAGTTACCACAACGCCCTATTATATTTCTTAGAATAAATCCAAATTGCTGTTTAAAGAACTCTTATTATCGGTGGATATTGATATATTTTATTTGTAAAGTGTTTATGCCCATTTTTGCATGTATTACTACCAATGTACCATAGACCAAGCTGAATGATGTGTGTCTTGTGGCTTGGGTTTTTATGGTTCTAATAGCCATAAGATGCCCGACACTTCTCCCCATAATCATTTGCTTTATCTAATTTCATTTTTAAGATTGTTAAGATATTCTTGTTTGCCAATCCCACTTGCACATTAGATTGTGGGTAGGCTACAGAAGCATGAATTAAGGCGATATGGAAAATTGTATCTCATTATCTACTATTAACATGTAGTGAATGTGGAACTACACTAAATTTTCACGAAAGGTCTTCCACAAATTTAGTAGCAATGGTAACTACAAGCTGCTTCTCAGTATCTCTAAAGATATATGTATCTTCCCTTTTGGTCAAAAGATACTTGTGTGGCTAAAATGAAGAGAATTTATCTTGTTAAGGTGAAAGTTACAGTGTGCCAATGATCAAGCATATAATCAAAAGCATTATTTTTTTTACTAATTTAGACAAGAATGTTCTCACGATTGCTTTTTAGCCTGAAAAAGGTACACAAAGTTCAATCTTATCCAAACTATTATTTTCCCCTTATATCGTTACATTCTATCTTAAATTTAAAACTTTTAACGTCTAAACATGGATTATTTGAACTGAATTACTATTTATTGATAAATATTTTATTAGTTGAACTTGAACAAAAAAAAAAAAAATTATACAACACCCAATCAATAGGTAAAAATCTATTAAAAAAATATAGTATGCTAAAATTATATGTTTTACGTTGTTATCCTCTCCCTTCTTTGCCTCATTTATTGGTTTGTTTTTCCTTCAGTTTTTTTTCCCTTTAAAAAATTTTGTATAATTTGGTGACTAAAATTTTCAAAATTCTTTTCACCCAATAGTTACATAATTAATGGAAGAGTTTTGTTTTAATTGGTATAATAATAAATTTAATCTTTTAACTTTATACTTTCTATCAATTTAACCTTGATTTATATAAAAATTATAAAATAAAATAAAATTCTTTTTAAAAATTAGAAAATTATAAATAAATATTTAATATATATAAATACATAAAAAAAGTTTCTAAAAATTTTACAAGGAAGGGTTTTGATGGCTATCTGGAAGGGTAGTCAACTAATATTAAAGAAACTAAAAAGCATGAGCATCTATTTAGCTGACCGTATTGTTGAATAAGCGACGACTCTGAAATACTTTTCAAACAATAGTTTTTTAAAGCACGGTGATGGAGTTTAATACATTCTTTGAGTTCGAGTTCACAATAAAAATTGTGCTCTCATTTAATACATAAAAATTAGTAATTGAATTAGATATTAATTATTATTATTTTCTGATTTGAAAGATAAAACTATTAATAGTTACATTTTAAGGGATAAAGTTGACAATTTAATGTTTTTATTTAACTTTATTAAAAAAGTTTAATACCTAGCACTATAAATAATTTTTATGTTATTTTAACTTTTTTCTAGAGAATTTTGTCTATTTATTTTTTTATAATTGGATTAGAATCGAATTTAAGCTTTCATGCCTACAATATAATGCTCTTATCATTAGGCCAAGAAATTATGACAATTTTGTCTACTTATTAGTGCAACAAAATTAAACTAAATGTAATATTAAATTTTATAAAACAATTTGTTATAATCCAATACATGATAAAGCCGAAGTGTTTGGTTAATTTGAGAAGTTTATTACCTTCGAGGTAAAATATATCTTTTTTTCTTTGAGTTATATTATTTATATTTAAAGAATAATTAGAGAAAAATGAGCTTCAAAATATTTTTAGCAATTTTTTGCAAATTAGCCTTTCAATACAATTTTAATGTTTTGGCCATAACTTAAGATACAAAATTTCATTTTAAGCTCATGATATTTCAATTCGAAAGAAATTAAAGATCTAATCGAATTAATTTCTTGACTCAAGCCCAAAAAGCATCAAACTGCCTAAAAATGGCTTGAAAGTTTGACACGAAAATTATCAAGAAATCTTGAAAATTTCTACTTTATTTAATTAATGGCACTTTTGTGTTTTTTTCCCCATTATATTATCTTTTTCCCCATAAATAGACATCATTAGGTTAAAACTGGGAGATACCTAGACTCAGGGGCGAAGCCTGAACAATTTTTTGGGAGCTGAATGAAATTTTAATTTTTTATAGTCTATATTTTTATAATTTTTAAATGATTAAATCAAATTTTTATAATTTTAGGAGAGCCAAAGTGCAATTTTACCTTTACTAATTTAAAATTTTAAAATTTTTTTAAAGAAACTAAATAATAATTTTTCATTTTAAGTTGGGTCGGGGCACTTGCCAGCCTCCTAGCTTCGCCACTGCCTAGACCTAAGGGTAGCCACCTTAGCCCTATTTTATTTTTTGCATTTTATTGTCTCTATGAATTTCTAAATCATTTTTTCTAGTAAAAGGATTATCAACAGTTAGAATCAATAAATTCATGAGGCTTAATTTGTGCTTAATCCTTCTTAGTTATTCAATATTTGTACATATTCTGTTCTAATTACAATTGTTCATATTTGTTAAGTATTTGACCAATATTTGATAGCTTAGAATGATTGTCTTGTCAATTAGAATAACTAAATGCGTAATTGTTTAATTTATTCTAACACTTGTGATGAATTGCATAATTATTTATGTTGTAGTTTATGATTATGTGGTATGGATGTGTGATCTAGTTTAAATAAACCCCATTGAGCTGAGTTTGTTGGTAAGAATTAACAGTACGTTTGGTTGGCTGTAATGGAATAGGGCTGTAATTGAATAGAGCTGTAATGGAATAGAGCTGTAATAGAATAGAGCTGTAATAAGTAATTCAACTGTTTGGTTGAATGGAATGGAATAGAACTGTAATAGTATTCTTGTGTTTGGTTGAATGGAATGATGTTGTAATAGCATAGGGAAAAAAACTAAAATGACCAGAATACCCTTAGCAGAATTTTTTTTTAAAAATAGATGATTATTGTTATTGTTATTAAATTTTAATAAGATTATTATTGAAAATAATTTAAAAAAATAATAAATAGTTTAACCATATTTTAACATAATTATTATTAAATATAATTTAATAAAAAATATAATTTAATAACATTCTTAATATAATTATTATTATATGAATTAAAAAATCAAAATATATAATACTATAAAAATATATATAATCTACTTTATTATTTTTAAACTGTAATACATATTTAATGTGTTAAAATATCATTACTGAAACAAATAATTTAATTATTCTATAATAAAAAATAATTAAATATTAGAAGTAATAAATAACTCATTGCTAAAAAAGTAATAAATAACTTGAAAATTATATTTCACATTCAAGCATAATATTCATATATTAACAAAAAGTTACATGATTTCATTAGTATATATGTCATAATCCATATGTTTTAAAATTTTACAACATCAAAAAGTTACATCATTGTAATGACATTCTATCATGTCATTATACCATCTAAATATTACAAACACAAAAAGTTATCAAAATATCAACACAACCATGATTTTTAATGGTCAGCAAGAAATCTTCTGACCCATTCCAATCGCACAGCAGAAGGTAAACTAAAAAAAATGAGCATTTGCGTTGGATGATCTGGAATTTTGCTCAATGCTCGATAGCGTTCATCCTCAGTTAAACCTTCCACTTCACATAATGTTGGATATAATTTCAGAGCACTTTCTTGAATGGCCATTTCTGACTTTTGTTGAATTACCACTTCGGATGCAATACTCTTACTGATTTCAAGGCCAACGGTTCAGATATTTTCCGCCAATAAAGCGGCAAAGATCATTAAATGAAGTAGAAAAATCACTTGCATCGTAAATCTTTTTTTCTTCTTTGAAAATGCGTAATCACCTTGGTTTCTAGCTAGTTGCGGTTCGGTTGAGGTTGTGTAGTTGAAAGATCCATGTCATCTAAAGAAACATCACTTTCGGATCCATGGAAATCGTTTCTTTCTTCATGAGAATTTGTAGCACTACATCTTCAACATTTATTTCTTCAATAATATCAGCAAATGTTTGAGCATCTTTTCCAGTGGCTCGATCTTTTGCGTAGATGGCAGTAAGTTGGTCATAATAAGGGAAACTCCGATGTCCGAATTGAGTTGCTTCTTTATGACTCTATAAAAATTAAAATTCATATTAGATATAAGTTTTGTTAAAATAAGATAATAAAGACTTGAAATAATTCTTACACTTATATATGAGTTCCAAACCGCATCTTCAAAGAACAACAAGTCGCCTATGCTCATCCCAACCAAAGTCGCTATTGTTTTTTCCACTAAGCATGTCATAAACGATTGACCAATCCCTTTTCAATGTCCTAATCCTCGATTCAAGATTAGGTTTAGCCTTCAACATGGCATTGGGTAAAATGTTTTTCATCATTTTTTCTAACTCATTTAAATAGCCGGCTTTGAATCCCGTATCCGCATTAAAGGTTCCAGCATTGTGCAAGTCGACCATACAAGCAACCAACGCAAAGATCTTCTTCCTGAACCCATTTCCTTTTGGTTCCTCGAGAACTCGGGAAGAAACACTTGATTGGGAAAAACTCGACATAACTATCTTAAGAAAAACGCAAAATGAAAATTAAGTTCAATATTATGCATCAAAAGGTCAACACTTTATAAAATTATAACACATGATGAATCAAAAGAAAATAAATTATCATTCAACAAGTCTAGTACAATACAAAAAAAAAATACAATTCAAACACCACCAAAGTTTCATAAACTAGATATATGAAATAACATAAACAACTTAAACGTTTACTATTTTTACCCTAATCCTAACTAATTTCTAGATGCTTGCCATTCATCGAACATTTGGTTGGCTAGTTCCATCCTCCAAGTAGCCCATGCATCCGACGGATGAATATTTATAATATTCGGTTCATCGTCATCTATCACATTACTAGGTAATCCTTCTCCCAACTCTTCTTCAATAGGATCAAGACTCATATAGGTTCGAATAAAATTATGGAGAAAACAGCATGCAATAATAATTCTATTGTGCACCCTTACAGGATAGAATGATGGACTCCTAAGTATTCCCCATCTAAGTTTTAATAACCCAAAACATCTTTCAATAACATTACGCTCTAAAGCATGTTTCATATTGAAAAATTCTTCTGGAGTACTTGGCTGGTAACCCTGACGCCACTCATTCAAATGATATCTTTGTCCTCTAAAAGGCGCAAGAAATCCCTCACAATTTGTGTATCCAGCATCAACTAGATAATAACAACCTATAAAAAGAAACTATTTGTCATGGTTAATTTCCCAAAAAAGTATGATCTTAGAAATTAATTAAAATTCCTTTAATTTTTGCATTTTACCATGAGAAACTTTTAGTCCATGTCTCCTACTTATGGCATCTCGAAGAACTCGTCCATCAAAGAATGTAACCTTCCCAACCAGAAGAACATAAACAAATTGCATATCAGTGTACAAACACCTAATATATTTGTTGCTATGTCACCTTTTCGTGTTCGATATCTAGGTTTATCAACTGTTGGAACCCTAATCTTGATGTGGGTTCCATCTAAAGCACCTAAGCAATTCTACATCACATGTATAAAATCTCGAGTTAGAATACTATATTTAATTCCAAATGTACTAAATTATATACGAGCTATATATAGAACTCACTCTAATACCTTAAACCATTTCCACCTTGGGTCTGTAGAGAATTAGTCAGTAATTGGCTCTGCCTTTTTAAATAACACATCTTGTAAGCGTATGACAGCATTTAAAACATTGTGAAATGATCTGCTAACGGTTTCCCCGGACCTATTAAAGTGATGCTTGATAACTCGATTTTTAAGGTGATGAGAAATAATATGTAAAAACATTGCCATTTGCTCATCAACAAGCATGTTCCTTGACGACTTCAATTCCCCTAAAGTTTGTAACATCTCACATAGTTTAAAAAAGGTAGTTCTATTCATCCTAACTTGTTCAATACACGTCTCGTCACTAGCATATACAAGTCTTTTCACATAATCTCGTTTTGCATAAAAATCTAAAATATAGGATCTAATCCTTGGTCTATAAGTATGCAAAGCTATGAATGGCACCCAGTGCAACTAAGAACCAATTACTTATGAATCATATACGCTTGCAACCATATTGTAATAGTAAGACCAATTCTTTTACGCCTCTCATTTTGTACTATTAAAGGTAGACGAGCCATTACTGCAAGATATTAAAGTGTTACATATCTTCAAATCGTAGTAAACGGGTCACATTTCTCCAATACTAATTTCAATAACATGAAAAACAAATCAAAGAATTTAATTGCCAAAGAACTTACAAAGTGATTCAAAGAATACAAGATGCTCAACTCGGGTGAGGCAAAAATCAAACAAGCCAAATAAGAAGAGGAAGCAATAACAAATCACAAAGAAAAAATGAGTAATACATATTAATAAATAGGATAAGTCTGTTTAAAAATATATTTGCTTATGTATAAGTAAATAATTTATCAAGCATTTACTAGTGTATAATAATATCATTTTCAAAGTTTTAAAGTTTGTTGCAATTGAAATTCGATCTTATTTTCAAAGAATTTCATGTTTATTTATATAAGTACAATTATCCAAATAAATGTTTATTTAAATCACTCAATACTTATACTCCTTCACTTTATAATTGTTAAATCACTTTTAACATTTTACATGTAGTCATTGAAATGTTATAAATATTTTACATGTAGTCATTTGAGATTCATAAGCAATATTCTCTATGTATATTTATGGAATTGAAAATTTTATAATAATGATATAAGTAATAAGATAAAGTACATGAGTGTAAACTTTTGAATCATGAAATAAGATCATTATTTTTTAGATATTTTATAAATAATATTCCATAACAAAGATATGAAATAATAAAGTACTAATAAATATATATATATAATTGTTTCACATATATATATGTATAACTCAATTCACAATTTTTAATAAAAATACATTTTAATAAAATTATAATCTTTTGTTTTGTATTTTAATAAATTAACAAGTGTCTTAAAAAAGTATAACAAAATGTTAAAAAAAGAGATGCCTGACAATTCTTTAAAATTGTTTGTGGAATAAAAAAAAAAACATATTATTAGTATATCAAATACTAAGTCATTATTTATTTGAGGAAAAAAGTATAATAAAAATACATGTAGGAATGTTAATTGAGGAAAAAACAAAAGATTGATATGAAGGCATATATGCCAAAATAGTTATTTCCCTTTCTTTTAAGGTGCAAATTGCAATTTGTTTTATATTTGCCCTCAGCCTTTACATCTATCTTTTATATTTGCTCTTGGCTTTTACATCTATCTCATCATCTTGATGAAATATCTTAGGAATTCTCATTACTTACATCAATCCTCATAAATGGTAAAACAGATCTTTTATATAATGCCAAAGATCTTGCTTATCAATCTTCTTTCAAACTATCTTTGTTAGCAATATTATTTGATAGTTTATATTTAAAAAGTTGCATTATTCCTCCCAATAATTATGCAAATAATAGATTTATGCAAAACAATACCCAAAACAATACCCAATAATTATTGTATGAAACCTCTCTTGCCTAGCAGTATATGCAACTTGATCGTTTTTCTATCAAGCTCTATGGTCCTTATCTTGAAGTCAATTCTGCCAAAGAAAACACAACATTATTAAATCGTACTGTTCATTCTTAATATCTCAGAATTTATACATATGATTACTTAAGGTATCGAATGGATGTTATACCGATCTGCAACTCAATAGCAATATGAGAAGCATAAAACAATTCCTCAAGCTAACATGATGTTATACTGATCTACAACTCAATAACACTTGGTACAAGGATTAAAAAGCATCAGAAAGTTCCAACCATGGATAGAAAGTTTTAAGCATGCAAATATTTTATTTTTAGTACAAGCAATCAATTATATTACGGGGACCAAACCGTGTACCTCGTGCCAATCAAATTGAAACCGGCTAACCATGCAAATAGAACTTCCCGTAATATATGTGTGTAATATATTTTCCTTTCTGCTATTCTGGTCTTATTTTAATTATACTCTTTTATAGAAGTCAATAATATCCATATCCATCTCCATATGTCTCTCCCTTGCCTTCTCCTCTTAGCAATCTCCTTATTTAGGTGTTAGAATTTGGATCCTTGAGTCTTTCTCTACTAGGTACAAAAACAAAATTTTTGTTTTCCCTTTGATGTAGTCCAGAGTATCCCTTCCGAACAAATGCATTAGAGAAATGACAAGGTATTTAAATACTTGGAACTGAAAGAGCTATTAGCACTCCTAGTTTTCTAAACGTTTTCGAATTGTATGCTACATGTCCCATCTAGTCATGTCACAAATGCATTTTAATTTTATATATAAACAAAAAAAAGCAACATTTAAAGTGATGATGATTCTGAGAAAGTAACATTTTTTATATAATTCTCGCCGTTAACAAAAGAAACAATTCAATCAATATGACATTTATGTTCTCCACATAGACATACGATAGTTCAACTTCAATTACAAAAAGGCAAAGATGTGACATTCGATCCCATTCTATCCTAGCAATACTAGCACTAAGCAAATCCCCAAACCAAATTCTCCATCCATATGTGCACTCATAAAAGAATCTTATATATATATATACGCATCTTAAGCCATTTTTAAAACAAAGCTTATGAGCACATTATCTGTTCTTAATCATTGAATTATGTTTGTGTTTTTTGGCTATTAGGGTAGATCTTAATTTCAACTTAACAAATAAAAATGTTGGACACGAGTTTCTTCCAAAATAGGAAAAAAAATTTAATATAAATAATTTTTGTAAATTGCCATGTATCTAACATTTCACACCAAAAAGTTGCAGATATAAAATAATGATAGGCAGCAGAATACAAGCAATAACAATATAGTCGTAACAAGATTAGTTTTGGCGCACCAAAATGGGTCCCTAGAGAAGAACATGTACCCTCGACATAGTTTGTTCACCCGCAGCATCCAAAATGGGAAAATTTTTGTTTTCCCTTTGATGTAGTCCAGAGTATCCCTTCGGAACAAATGCATTACAGAAATGACAAGGTAATGAAATACTTGGAACTGAAAGAGCTATTAGCACTCGTAGTTTTCTCTGCTTATTTAGTTTATTCTATTAGGTGGTAGTTTAGGCCATATACTAGCCACTTTTCTAATGTCCAAAAGTTCAATTTTCATTTAATTCTATAGTTCTTTCAAACTGCCCCATCTGTCAATATCTATCTTCTGCCATCTGCAGAGAAAAATTGGAAACTACCTGATTTTTGTTTCTTGTTTTAGTATCTTTTATTACACTTCCTTTGATCTTTGAATCTGTCTATGTTCATTCCTGTTTTGTGCTACAGTAGAGTTCTAGATTTATCCCATCTTTGAGTAGAATTTTTCTCTTTCAAATGAAAGCTAAATTATTCATGGTTATCATTACATCTTAAATATTTTTATGGGCTGCTTACTTCTCTTTTTTAGGGTCTTACAATCATTGCATTCAATGATGGACATCTGAATGCCAAGACTTTACGGGAAGTTCTTAGTCTTGGTCCAACTTTTGTAGTGATGAAGTTTACGGAAAGTACGTATTTTATATATATAATTTTTAGTACAAGCAAGCTAGAAAGTTATGCTGCTCCCGAAAAAGTTCAGTTGAAGTTACCAATACCTATATGAGAAGTTAATTAATAGTGTTTAATTGTTCATGTATCCTATGTAAAGCCTAAAGTAATTTTGCACAACCAATTAAACAGATTCTCCCTCAGTACTAATATAGCAGCTTCTAATGGCTATAAAATGTAATGCCAGTCAGTTAACCAAGGCATGTCCTATAAGTTTTGAGTGCACATTCAGGGTGTAGGAAGACTTCTAGAAGTTGAATTTTCACCATTTTTTCTCTTTCCCCCCTCCCCCCGAGCATCAGTTATTAATCATTACAAAGGAGCATGGTTAACAGAGCAAAATATCCTAAAAAAAAACAACTCAGTAAAAGTTTGAACGAGCAAAAGAACGAATCCTCATTTCTATCTTTGTCCTTCCAAATCTAATAACATATAAAAGAATCCTTCTTCTAGAAAACAATGGACACAAATAAAATAAACACCAAACGTTTACTTTAAGAAGTGTATATAGATTACCTTTGTACCTTCACTCAGTTTCTGCCTAACTATTTGCCCCAATGTTGGCTGAAAAAAGGAAAAAGAGATGTAATTTACAAACAAACTAGCTAATAGAGAATAGCTTGATTAAGCAAAGTGTATTCTTGGGGATCTGGGATAGTTAAAGAAAATGGGGGTCTTAATTAAGACAAAGCAAAATTACCTTGTCAGCGAACTTCTTCACTTGATTCAGCGCCGATTTAACATCTGGGTGTTGGATCGTTAGCCCTTTCCTCTCACACCGAAGTCGGAATTTCAAGCTGCGTTTCTGTTGAGAGGAAATTGAAACCGTTGACCTTGATTTCAACCAGAGCTTGAGGATACTGAGAATCGATGGAATTACGTGAAAAAGAGGGAGAAGGGTGAAACGAAATGGGAATAAGACTGAAAAGAGGAAGAAGGGTGGAGGAGAAAGGTGGAACGAAATAGGAACCAGACTGAAAAGAGGGAGAAGGGTGGAACGAAAGAAGGAGAAAATGCTCAGATGTGAGAAGGGTAAACTTGAACAATTTTCACGCTGAATAGGTATTCCCTTGAGGGAGTGCTGAATTGTAAACGGTGATTTAGCCTTGAATAAGGCTGTAACGAATATGGATGTAATAGCCTATTCAGCCAACCAAACAATGGAATAAGGTTGGGCCACTGAATAAGGCTGTAATGGTTTAACATTACAGCCAACCAAACTTAGTGTAAGTCTTTCTTGCTCTTAATGTAGTTGGTAAGTTAAATCTTGTGTGTTGCGTTACAAAGTTATTTATTGGTTAGGGAGGTAATTTAAAACAAATTGCCTCTTGATTACCAAACAAATAATGAGAGATCGGTTGTCCAGCATTGAGTCAGCAACTAATTAAGTTTATTAAAGGCATTGAAGATATCGTTGTGTTAATGATAGAATCTATGGATGAAAGAGAGATTTTACCTTTGACTAGAGTTTTTTCCATTGATTTTTCTTAAACTTTTAATTATTGGTTTCTTTATTTAGTTTTTAATTTTAATTTAGTTTATTTGTTTTCTGAACCCCTTCATTTTATTTTACTTATTTTTATTTGAGAAATAAAATTACCACCAGCCTTTATAAATATAACTTTACTTATTTTTATTAATTTATATTTTCAAGTAGGTTTTATTTTTTAAGTTTGGACAGCCATCAATACTAATATTTTATTATATATATATATATATATATATATATATTCATAAAAGTCATTGTATCGACGTTGATATGCTTTTTAGAGAATAATACAAAATATTTATTCAAATAGAAGTAAAAAATTAAATCCAAAATATATGGATAATAGAAGGATTAAAATTACAATTTGACTTATAATTACGTAAATAAACACGATACTTTAAGATAAACGGTTTATATTTAGGGGGGAGAAGATATGATTTTTGTGTCATTACCTTACACGGGACAGTTAAATAGTGTTCCCTCTCCCTCACCCAATCTTGTAGGAATCAACTTGAATATGGTGTTTGTCGCCACAATAATGATTCTTTTTCTTCTTTTTTTCCTTTGGTAATAAAGTAAGTCCAGTACCCCCCCCCCCCCCCAAACTAATATCTTAATTCCCCTACTCCTTCTCTTATAATTCAAAATATTATTCATATTATTAACAGTAATAATTTATATTACGTAAATATTGACGTATTTATTTCTTCGGCTTATATTTATATATTTTCTATGCATGTTAATACATTTTAACATTTTAGGAATTCCTACTATCGTGTTTATGGCATATTTATGATGAAGGTAATATATATAATAAATATATTTATAAAAATAGTGATTTAAAAATTAAATAAAACTTTAATTGAAATGATAAAATTATTAAAAATTATAGTATTTTAAATTCAAATCTCATATATTTTATATATATAATTTAAAATGACAAAATATCACTATATTAATGATTATTAATTTTTTTTCTTCTTAAAACTCTTGATTTTCGATAATCACATTAATGAAATTCCAACTTCATCAAATCCCTAAGTAGAAGACAAAATTTCACGACCCCGTTTTCTCCATTAACGAAACTTGAACCCAAAATTTTATATAAAAGATGAGCATTTTATCGCTGGATGCAAGTAGTTATGATCCAATTATTTGATTGTCCCAAATGAAATTAATATGATCCCACCGATTAACTTCGATGACGATGACGATGACGAAGACAAAGTAGCGATAGGGTTATTGCATTTCATCTCAAAGCGGGGAATATTTTAAATTACCTTTCATTTTAAATTACCTTTTTCATTTAGAATCTTTGAATCATGAGTACGGCGGAGTTCCATGTTCGAAACTTTTATACACTAAATCTGGTGGTGTCCTTTAGTCTGATTGTTCATTCTCCGATTGGCACTTCTTTTACCAAAATACTATTCATATTCACGTTATAAATTTAATCTTTTTGAAATTTATAATTACAATGTATCTTATTATTACATCTAGTATTTGTTAATGTACTATGAATATTTGGTGATCAGAAATAAAAATTTATTTTTAAAAATGAAAATAGTAAGTCTTAATGTTTAAATGCTAAACCTTGATTTTAAATTTGTTGGTAAATTGTTCCTTAATACTTTTTTTTTGATAAATTTACCTTCAATGTTTTAATTTCGAGTCAAATTGAATAATTTCTTATGGAAAAAATAACCACATTGACATTTCATGATCATGTGTTAGATTTTAATTTACAGGATCAAAACAATGTCATTTTGTATGCTAAATTTTTACAACATATAATATTTTACTTAATTTATTTTTCCAAAACATGGAGACAACTTTCATCCTTGATAACAATTTCAACCCCAAAAAACTCAAATATCATGGTCTTAATTGAGAAATCATGATAGTTGTTAATATGCTAAGTAAAACAGAGTATGAATGGAAGTGATAGCAAAAGCGGGCACTTTTAATGACATTCCATAAAACATGATAAAACAAGGGACAATTAATTGTTTACGCAATTCGGTTTCCATATGTTTGGGGAGCCTAGCTCAGTGAGAATAACCTATTATCTTTAATACTAGTATAACAAGTGATTCAAGTTCTATTACACCCTAGAATATCAACTTCACTTTTGTATTTAAAGACTGGTTCTCTTACTTCTAAGCTCTTCCATTGACAACTTAGGCAATAAATAAAGTTTTTTACTCTCTCAAATGCACTCTCACAAAAATGTTTCTTAATGAACAAAATAAGTGCTCTAAATGCTTCGTTACAAAACCTATACAAGTCTCTTATATAAGAGTTTTAAGACTTACTAACATACTAGAAATTAATTACAATCCAATCCCTTATTCTCAACAGCTAAAATAACACAAATATAACATAAAATAATGACTGTAACACCTCTTACTCGTATCCTATGCCGAGACAGGGTACGAGGCGTCATTGAACTTAAACACATGCATACAAACATTTTCGAGTCATAAAATTTCGCTCAAATTTAAAACTTTTAAACTTCCTCTTAACGTCCCTAGTATGAACTTACGAGGCGTAAAATACGCTTTGGAAACGGTTCGGGAATAAACCGAACACTTTAGAAAACTTTAAAAAATTTCAATGCAAACGGGGGCACACACCCGTGTGGAAGGGCGACACGCCCGTGTGTCCTCTTACTTGGCCATGTTGAAGGCCCGTGTAGATTTATTTCTCAATTTGAACCTACAGGGGCTTTCACACGGCCTAGCACACGCCCGTGTCCATGGCCCGTGTCTCTCACACGACCATGACACGCCCGTCTCTCAGCCCGTATATTGAAAACTTGACATTCTGTTTCTGACGTCATCAACCATTTAGGGGCATACGGCCAAGGCACACGCCTGTGTGCTAGGCTGTGTGGCGAATTTAATTTCGCATTTAAGGTACAAACTTCACACGACTTGGGCACATGCCCATGTACTATGGCCGTGTCCTCCACACAGTTGAGACACACGGTCGTGTCTCCGCTCGTGTGGTTATTACTGGGTATTCTGTTTTGCCAAATTTAGGTGTAGGGGACACACGGCCTGACTATACGCCCATGGGGTAGACCGTGTGTCATACACGGCCTAGACATACGCCCGTGTGGACAAAAACAAGGCTATCTACCAAGCTTTTTTTGCCACCCTTACTTGCACCAACCTACACCACATCAAACATCTTCAATCCAAGCATAAACACATAACCAAATCAACCACAACCAAACATCCACACATCGATTCTAAGCTATTTTCTATCACATACAACATCTTCTACTTATCAATACAAACCATGCAATAATCACATCCATGGAAATCCTCATCAAATGCATTTAGCAATAATAAATATTTGCCATCATCCATGACCTTATACAAAATGAATCAACCTTCATGACAAGCCAACATATTTGGCTAAAATAATATGACACTTAGCAAAAGACCAAGTCCCTATACATGTCATTCTCAAAATGATAAATCTAACTATACTGAATATTCTGATTGATAGTGTGATCGAGCCTCCGACGTCCTTTGATCCTCGAGTTAGCTTGGTGATGCTATAAGAAAAAGGAAAGGAAAGGGAGTAACCATAAAGCTTAGTAAGTTGCATATAAATAAGTAACAACATCAACCATGCATCTTTAAACACATAGCATATTATAAACCAGCACAACATTCTTGATTTAACAATGGTAGATTTACTACATATTTACACATCACAAGTATAAGCCAAAGATTTCAAGATCGTCCTCAAAATCATTCTCATAGATAGAACTTACTCATTTTCATCCTTACCATTAAGGCATCATAACTAAGCTCACATCTCATGAGTTTCAAGTAAGAACCTGTACCACTCACAATATGATTATATCATTTCATATCTTTATCATAAGCTTAAAATAACCCGTGGAACCATTTGGAATACTAAAAGATACCCGATAAGCCTCACACAAAAGGGTAAATTACTGATGCCATATCCCAGATATGGTCTTACATTGGCTCACATGTCGAGGCAAATGCCATTTTCCAGACATGGTCTTACACTAGCTCTCATCTCAATACCGATGCCATGTCCCAGACATGGTCTTACACTGGCTTATATGTCAAGGCCGATGCCATTTCCTAGACATGGTCTTACACTAGCTCTCATCTCAATGCCGATACCATGTCCCAAACATGATCTTACACTGGCTCACATGTCGAGGCCGATGCCATGTCCCAGACATGGTCTTACACTAGCTCTCGTCTCAATGCCGATGTCATGTCCCAGACATGGTCTTACATTGGCTCTCATAATGTGGCCGATGCCATGTTCCAGACATAGCCTTACACTAGCACACATATCACCCAATTGTCATGGCATGGATATCCAATCTATTCCTAAGGTTCAACTGGGAGTTTTTACTACATCAGTTTTCATCATGCATATTCACAACAATAATCAAACACTTTATGCCATATTAATTGTTCAATACATAATAACAATAAATTTGTATTATTTACATACAACTTACCTGGGTATACAAAAAGTGGGTGACTAGATTGAATTAGTCTACTAGCTTGGTCTTCCCCCGGTCTAGGTCCGGACTCCGTTTTTCTTGATCTATAATGAAAAATTCACTTATTTAATCACTACATTAATCAAGACAATCTATAATTCATACATGGGAAAAATTACCATTTTACCCCTAAACTTTTACATAATTACGATTTTAACCCTAGGCTCGTAAAACGATTTTAATAAAATTTCCTCCTTTAACAAGCCTAGCCGAACCTGTATTACTCTTATAGCAACTCACAATTTTCAATTATTTCACACATTTACAACCTATTTTATAAACTTCACAAAATGGTCCTTCTAGGTATTTTCGTGAAAACCCCTTTCACAAAAGTTGTTTATTTAACAACCAAGATTCATTTTCTTCTATAAATACTCAGTAAACATCACAAATCCTCTTATGGTAGATCTCTAGACTATCAACCATTTTGCAAGATAATCCCCTCATTAGCTAGATTAAGCTATAAGGGTTTTAAAAACACAAAAATTAACAAAAATGACCATCAAAATCACTTACTTGTAAGAGATAGAAGTTGTTGAAGTTTTTGAGCTCTCAAAACCCCCTCTTTGCTGAAATTTTTGGTGGAGAAGAAAGGAAAATAAAAAAGATGATAGCTAGCCTTTTAGGTTAATATTTTATTATCAATTAAGTCACCTAACATTTGACCATTCCATGAATTAAGGCTCCACGTCTAGCCACTAATAAATTTGTGGTCTATTTACTCACTAAGGACCTCTAATTTAATGTTTCATAGCCATTTAACACTTTCAACTAGTAAAACAAATCTTTCGTACTTTATACGATTTAGTCCTTCTTTGAAATTAAGCAAGAAATCATTAAAATTAGTTTATCAAAATTTTCAAACATTCATATAACCATGCTATAACATATAAAATAATATTAAAATAATTTCTCTGACTTTGGATTAGTGGTTCTGAAACCACTATTCCGACTAGGCCCAAAATCAGATTGTTACAATAACTAATGAAAATTGGGCTGCTGCAGATAAGTATGCAAAGTTTATCCCAATCTAACACCCTTAATCCAAGGGATTTGGTTTGTAATATCCAATTTGATCCAGTCCTCAAGATGTGTTTCTCCAAATGGATTAATCTTCTTTAATGAGCTTAAATAAATATGCAATATTAACATCATAGCCCATAGATTTTGTTTCAAAAATTTGCAACTTCAAATATGAAAACAATGATGAGTACTTGCCTCAACACTAATTGAAGTTGAAGAAACTCAAAAGTAAACACTTAAGACTTTGTACAAATATGAAGTTTACCCGTCAATGTATCAATTAGTTTTTATTTACTACATAGGGGGAATAACCTACAAAATGTTGAGATTAGTATACTATTGAATGAGTATAAAACAATGAGGAAGACAAGGAGGAGAGGCTGGTGGAGGGAGGGCCAATTCACTTATAATAAGCAAAAAGTCAGAGCTAAGAAGTTAGAGGAGAAGGTTTAATTAATACTTAAGGTTGTTCTTGGGGAAGTAGGAGAGATCCTTAGTCCCTCATGCTTTAGGGCTTATATAGAGGGGTCAACCATTGTCCTGTAATGCTAGGTAGCTGATAGTACGAAGGGATCTACATGATCGTATGGTTGGAAAAGTGGCAGGGTGGTTACAAGTTAATTGTCTCCACATTGTGTATTGTGTGGTCCTGCTATACCATTCTCAACCCTGAGGTTATACAAGGTTGTTACGCCTTAATGGTTCTCACGGAAGAGGTGTAGCAAGTAGTCCCCATGGGAGGTGTGTAACAACTTATCTCCTACACCACAATTTAGAGAATAAACCCCTAAATCTTATAAAACCTAAAAACCTAAATGTTAAAAATATCTACCAAATTTGTGTGTTAGATAATGAAAATTAAGGAGGAGTCTAACACCCTCAACTCGACCCGAACTGACGGATTTGAGTCTTGGGCATTACCACACCAAAACTTTTAGCCAAATTCACTAAACCATATTAGATAGAATTATATATTAGACATACTCTTTTTAAATTATATTCAAGACTAAATTTCAAGAAAACAAATATGGCGCTTAAACATAAATTATTACAAAATTTCTCAATAAATATACCTAAAATAATAATTTACTAATTACAAATTAATTAAGAACTCCTACAATACGCCACCCAAAACAACTTTGTATGCATAATAACCCGACACACCTCTTCCTTGGCGTAGTCCTAACATCGTCCCTTCAAGCGTACTCTCTTGTCATCGAAACTTAAAATAATTAACAAGTCTTGTAAGTTCATGAGTAATTAATGAAGATCATTTCATTGAACCTTGATGGTTACTTCATTTTCTTTGATTATCATCTATACGTTAACCAAATTTCTAAACTATCTATTGTGCGGATACCAATATAGTTTGATTCACATATACGCCAACTGTTATATTCATAACATTCCAATTCTCTCTCATCTGATTAACTAAAGATTCTTTGAAATAATAATTAAGTCTTTCACTAACATATATACTCCCCAACAGAACTTATCTTTTAAATTCGTTTTGTATAGATCATATATTATTACTTACACTTTTCCCAAAACAATCGTTCCTAACATTAACCATTGACAAATACATACACATTGGGCGAATACTTATACAGATCAGAGTACTATCAAATTATTAAACCAATCATATCCACAATTTAGTGAGCATCATTATATCGATAAAGTACTTTGTAAATCAATTTAATGACATCCATAACAATCTCACCAATCCATCCTTTTTCTAAACGAACAGAACCGGTGCACCTTAAGGTGAAAAACTAGGTCGACCAAAACCTCTATTTGTCAACTCTTGCAGCTATGCTTTTAACTCTTTTAACTTAGTAGGAGCTATTTTGTAAGGTGCTATCGATATCGGTGATGTTCTCAGTACAAGTTCTATAGCAAACTCAACCTCTCTGACCGACAGTAATCCAGGTAACTCCTTTGGAAACACATTGGGATATTCGCAAACCATTGACACTGATTTAGGCTTCGATTCAGACACTTTAGTATCTAATACATAAGCAAGATAAGCATTGCAGCTTTTTCTCATATATTTCTGTGCTGACATAGTTGATATCACAATAGGCAACCCACTTAGGTTATCTGATTCAATATGAAACATTTCACTGTTCTAAAATTTTCATACGATAAGCTTTCGTCTACAGTTTACAACAGTATCATGCAGAGTTAGCCAATCCATACCTAGAATCACATCAAATTCATCAAATGGTAGTAACATCAAATCAGCCGAAAAACTGTAACCTTGAGTCATCAAAGGACAATTCTTGCAAACTTTATCAACTGGCACATACTGACCTAGGGGGTTCGATACTTTAACCACGAATATGTAAGGTCGGTAAGCATTACTTAGACCCCTAAATGTGTGAAATTGACTGAATGATATTTGTACTGAACATGTTAATATCTGAACTGAATATATGTACTGAAATTGCATAATATCATATCATCTATTGTATGTTGCATTGCATTGGGTTAGAGGTTGTTATTTGAAGGAAGTGTTCTGAAAGGCTTTAAGCCTAATTTACTGGCGGCTCAACTGCAAACTATTGTTTTGTGCCGCATTCGATACTACTTGAAGTGTAAGGGTGGGTGGGTTGATTATATCCCCACATGGAGTGTAGGGCTGGACGGAGATGGTGCGTAGAGGCTGGTTTGGTAGGATTTTGCTACTGCATAACTGTTACTACTACTGAAACTGTGATGGGCTAAGGCCCTACTGTATTTTTGTCACTGTACTGAGATGGGCTAGCCCAAACTGTCACTGATACTGAAAAGGGTTTAGGCCCAGGACTGTTCAACTATGCACTGTGAATACTAATTGCTTGTTTGTTTCTGCGGGATTACACATTGAGTTTACGTAAACTCACCTTTTTTGTTTAATGTGCACAGGTAATCCTTAGACTTAAACAGATCGATGCGACGGAAGACTCAGCGATGACCACAGTAATTTTTAGACTTCATGGTTTTCAATTTACGATTTATAATTTGATTATTATTGATTATTTGGGCTGTAATTTAAGGACCCTCTGGGACTTTGGTTTTAAATTTGGGTTTTTATTTATTTATTTTACTTTATGGATTTACACTTGCTGGTCGTAAGAAATTCGATTTTTAAAAAGTTAAAGTATTTTCTAAACGCATGATCACTTAGACTATTTTATTGAAGCTTCTACAATGAGGGATGTTTAAAAAAAATGTTTTAAATGAATAAAGACGACTTTTTAAGTTCTAACAAATGTTTACTAAAGATAATAACATAGAATGTTTTCATTGTAACAACGAGGTTTCAAAAACACTATCATGTAACATTGCCAAATATGACCATAACATCTAGGCCGAGTTTGGGGTGTTAGAGAAAGTATGATGAATAAATTGAAAGAAAGCAACACAAAAAAAATAGACAAAAAAAGGAGAACAGATAAATTCTTATCTCAATTAAGAGGAGAGGAGGATGAACACAGGGAATTCATTGATGAGGTTTCTGCTATAAGGCAAGCAACTCAAGAAAGTATCCAATCACAACACGAGTGGCATAGAAGGGAAGAATTTAGATGAAGTACTGGTGGTTGGAATAACATTTATAAAGAAGGACGATCTTCTCATAGATCAACTACAGAATATCATGGAGAAAGAATAAGTAAATCCATCCCAAGTGAGTCTGAGTTTACCTTACGGGGAGCTATACCTGAATTGGCTAGAAGCAAAAGTTCAAAGCAACCAAAAATTAGTGACTCTTTTTTAAAGACTTTACGAAGGAAGATAGGTGGAGCGGTATCTAAATTTTTAATATATGAATAACTTTCTTTTCAATTAGTAAACTCTCCATTGTTGTATAACTTAATTCAAGTGTCAACAGAAGTTGGACAATGTGTAAGCTCCCAACACCTTATGAGGTTTCAGATGTGTATTTGGAGTTAGAGTATCAACGAATTTGTGATTGGGTAAATGGACTAAAGACTCATTGAAAAGAATTGGGTGCAACTCTAATGTGTGATGGTTGGACCAACAGTTTGAATCAAATATACATCATTAATTTCCTTATTTATTGTAGTAAAGGAACCACTTTTTGGAAATTAGTAGATGTCTCAAGTGTTCGTAGTGGAGATGCTAAATTCTACTACAGTTTGTTAGATTCAGTTGTAGAAGAAATTGGAGAAAATTACATTGTCCAAATAGTGACTGATAATGAGGCAACAATGAAAGCTGTTGGAAAAAAATTAATGTTGAAAAGAAAACATCTATATTGGACCTCATGTGTAGCTTACTGTTTAGAATTATGCCTTAAAGATATTGGGAAAAAGCCCAGTGTAGCAAAAGTGTTAGATGAGACAAAGAAAGTGACTTGCTTTGTATACAATCACATTTGGACTATTGATTTGATGAAGAAGTATACATAAGGGAAGCAAATACTTCGACCCACTCTTACTCGATTTGCAACTCATTCCATTCAACTTGAAGAGATAACAAGACAAAAGCAAGGTCTGAAAGAATGTTTAATTCAAAGGTCAGTATTTTATAATTAGTTAATATAATTACTTAAATATAGCAACCTTTAATGATTTTATTAGTTCTAAATAATTTAAATTATATTATTTTAAAATTTTTCTTATGAATATATAGGAATTTAAAGAATCAAAATGGGGACAACAAAAGTTAGTGCCTGCTTATGAAGCCAAAAAAATTGTTTTGCGAAAAAGATTTTTGGAAAAAAGCCAATAACCTCATAAAAGTTTACAAGCCCCTAGTAAAAGTATTGAGACTTGTGGACGGCTATGAAAAACCAATAATGAGCTTTATTTATGAGGCTGTTGATAGAGCTAAACGAATAATTCAATTGTCGAAATTTCACCGAGTACGAAAAGATTATTAACAATAAATAGAATTTTATGCATTTCGACTTGCATTCAACTGGTAAGATAAAATGTTTCATATAATTAAGATCTATTTGTATATTTTAGTATTTTAAGTTTTAGATTATTATTTGATGATATTCTTATAAATTATGCTTAGGTTATTTTCTTAATCCTCAATTTCAATTTGGGGTTGAGCATTCTGAGAATGTACTAATAGAAACATTAGAAGGTACACAACCAGTAATTGAAAGATTAGAACCTTCTTTTGATACTCAAGTCAAAATGGTTAATCAGGTTAGATTCAATTATTATTTATAACTTAGTTACATAATTTGAAATAGAATTTTTTTTACTCTATCTTTTATTTATGCAGTTGTTACTATTTAGAGATAAACATGAGACATTCGGTACTCTACAAGTACAAAGAGCTTGGAAGCAAATGAATCCAGGTAAACAGTTAATTAAATTATTTAATTTAATTTATATTATTTAATTATATTATACATTTTGAAGTTATTTTGAAATTTAAATAATATTATGCAACTGAGTGGTGGATAATATACGGCACATGTGTTCCCGAATTACAAAAATTAACAATTAAAGTGCTTAGACAAACAACTTCTGCATTAAATTGCGAACGAAATTAGAGCATATTTAGTTATATTCACACCAAGGCAAGAAATAGGTTAAAGTATAAAAAACTTAAGAAACTAATGTTTACCTATTATAATATGAGGCTTCAGATAAGGCATCAAAAAAGAATGAGCATTGATGATATAAACTCTAGCTTTAATCCTATCAGCCTTGATCATATCTTTGAAGATGTTGATCCACTATTAGAATGGCTTCATGAGAAAGAGAATCCATTATTAGATGGTGAAGACGCCAGTGTGTTGCCTGTGGATACCTCTAATGATGAAATGGATATTGAGATATTGATCAATCTCAACAACAAAATTTGTCTCATCCAAGTTCTAGTTCAACGCCAAGTTAGAGTGGTGACGGACCCGATAGTGGTGGTTTAAGTCCAGTTGATGAAGATGATGGACATAGTGGTGATAGAGGTGAAATTTGGTCTTCTAGTCAGTATGGAGGAGAATATGGGGTTGGTACCACTAGTGGACATTTCCGTGATAGATCAGAGTTTGATGGAAATATGTTTCCTGAATGTAGGAGAGATAAAAGTGAACCTAGAGCTCTATCAAAAGGAAAAGGCAAGAAGCATACTTCTGTAGGCTCTTCATCTAGTAGGAGATCAAGTTCTAGTAACCTTGGGTATAGTGATTTATCTACTAGCACTCAAGGTTTTTATCCACCAGAACAACCTTCATATTTTCAACCTTTACATGGTTATCGACAACCATATGGTTATTATCCACCATTTCCTAATTATGGTGTGACATACCAGCCTCGAATGCATCCTCTACCACCAATGTATCACTCACCTCCACCTCTCATGTATCATCACTCCTCAAATATATCCTCCATATCAATTATATGAAAACCAAGGCGAAAATGTTACTTTTTTTGGATATATTTTTGGACAAAGGCCAAAAGAATCAAGTCAAGAACGCTCTCAAAGTGAAGGTGAAAGATCTGATCCTCCTCGTCATTCCACTAATTAGTGAAAACTAAATCGTACCACTACTATTATTTGTAAGGTATTTTTTTTTAAAACTTTTGTTAATGTTCTTAATTTTGATGATATTAAAATATTTAAAATATATCTTTAGATAAATGAATGGAGTATATTTTATGAAAAGATAATTAAGAATCGAAGCATGTTAAACTATATATGAAAGTAGAATGAGAGTGAGAACAAGTGGTAGGAAATAGGAATAATTAATGAGAACCTATATATTTATCTATTCCTTTTTTTTCCTTTTGCAGCATAGAATGTTTATCTCTTCACCATCTTCAAAGCTGCCAAGAAATATTGAAGACATCTCTCAAGTATGAATTTTTAATTATTTTATTTATAAAAACTTTCAAACTTATTAAATATGATAAATGTTTAATATTTCTTATTTTTTATTTGTTATTAGTCAATATAACATTCTTAGAAATTTGTAAATAAATATAAGAATAGTTAATGATTATAAAAGTTGTATTCTCATATCATATTAATAAAAGTTCATAAGTGTTAAAAACACTTTAAAAATCATTAAAAGTGACTTTTTATAATTATAATTATAATTATAATGTTTTACAATAAGTTGTGAAAATTTTAAAAAAATTCACGACCACTATACCCGTAGTGACCGCAATAGCATCCGTTATGTCTGCAACCGCGATAAACACAACGTGACCGAAAACGTAGCCGCAATTTAAATCCTTGATCCCCATGTATCATGATCTGCCACTTCAAATCATACATCATCGATGGCTACAACATGAACATAAATACAATCATATCATATCATGTGCCTTAACCACATGATCCTACACACATTCATGTATCGTGTTCTGCCATTTCAATTTCATTTACTGAAGGCTACGCAATGAATGGTTCCTAATCATACCAAGCTACGATGGACCTCTACTCTATGGTCTTACACTCGTTTTCAAACTATGATATGCCAGTTTGGTTAGCACCAAAAATGCCCTACTAGAGGCTTCACAATAAAACTTCAGCTCAACGTTCATTTATTGAGATGGTCGACTCTTTATTGGCTCGTCCAACTCGTATACTAGAACTTATCTGCCTATTATCAAACATGATTCCTTAAACATGATATGAATATGAATGGGAAATAACATATGTATCATAATGTGTAATTTATTTGAACATTGGGACCCTATTAACTAGTTGGGTTGAGTTAGATATAGTTGGCATACCATAGGATTGTACGGGATTATGTACTTATGCGCCAAGATGTACCTCGTGTGTTAGGATGCCCTTTATGTGCCAGTATGGGCTTTGTGTGTTAGAATGCACTTCATTTGCAAAGATTGCACTTCGTGTGCCAATATGCGCTTTGTGTGCCAATGATGTGCTTTGAGCACAATATGCACTATATGTGCCAATTTACCCTACTTCGATTTCTCTGATGATGCACTTCGATGCTAGTTGGTGTGTCGATTGGACGATTCGTGTATCATATATTGAAAAAATGAAGAGGATGGATAATGACTCGAACATTTTAGAACATGACTTGGTTGGATAATGAGTACATATATATGTATGTACTTGTGTTGAAGCATATTACCAATGTTTATGTTATATTATCTTGGATCATGAATGTACCACTGAGCCTTGTCACTCAGTGTATAGTTTGTTTATTCCGTGCACAGGTGCAAGTATCCTCGAAGCCCCAGAAAAGTGAAGCCAGCATCTAGACAGTAGCAATCGACCAACCTAAGCTTGTATAACCTTTTCCTTAAGTCAATGGCATGTACTTAAGGAATATTGGGTCTAATGTTAGAAATGGTCTAAATGGATGTATATAAGTTGTGATTATATGAAATTGGTTTTAATCAGACATATAAATGATGTTAATGGTTTGGTGGCTATGTTTTTGGTAAGTTTGAGTATATGGATTGGTTGATTTGGGGTCTTGGAGCCAAATAATGTTAAACATGCTATGTGGTAATAATTTGAAACAGGGATTTAGTGGTTTTCTGCAATGTCGCTACATCAGGCCACCTCATCGCGATGTCGACTCCGTTTAATTTTGAAATTCTTACAATTTGGTCATCAGGTTGGGAAACTTGGCTATTGTCTTCAATGTCGCAACACCAAGCCCTGGAAATTGCGACATCCACCTGAGATGTTTTGAAAATATTACACTTTAGCCCTTGTTTGATCCTGGGATGGTATTGAGCTTTTGTAAGTTTGTATTTGACTCGAAAATGATTATTTAATGCGTTTAACACATGTTTTACTTGTAATTGAATGTTAAGTGTTGGTATTTGAATATGGTTGATCGTAGTTTCTCCAACAACGAATGTGACATTCTACATCTCAGACCCGGCAATTGAGTCGGGTATGGGGTGTTACAAAAACTATTTGAAATATAAGATTAAAAAGGCTATTGAAATTTTCTAAAAAAATAATTAGGCACCTATACTTTTTTGCATTCAATTGAGCCCTTAGACATTACAATTACAATAAATTAAGTCATTTGATTGTTAAAGTTAACAATAAACCATTACACAGTAACAACAACCATTTTCTGTGTTTATGCCACGTGTGATGTCAGGATTGTGCCATGTGGTGGAAGGGGGTATTTTATATTTAAAATCATTTAAAAAATTATAAAATTATTTAAAATCATAAATAATCACGAAATTTCATAAAATTCATAAAAAAATAAAAATGTAAAATTTATGAAAAAAATTAAAATATAAAAATTATTAAATTATAGAATGTGCAAAAAATATAAAAAAAATATAGAAAATTTTAAAAAATATTATTACAAATTATTCAAAAATAATATAAAATTAAAAATAAAGTTTACAAGAAATTACAAAAAAATATTTACAAAATTATATACAGCTTCAGTTGTTACTTATCTTTTCAACCTATTTTCTCATCTTAATTTACATCTCAAAACACTCGGTTATCAACAATGGACTAGGGGTGTGTAAGCTTTGGTTAGGTCCAAGGTGTATGAGCACAACAGATAACTTTAAGGATCAAATAAGTATATTATATTTTTTAATAGGTGTTGCAGTGTTAGCCATTGGTGTGCAAATGAAAAAAAAAATTAGTTTTTTATATAATTTTTCATATATTTAAATTTATTTGATAATTTTAAGCTTCTAATAACATTTTATAATATTTTTAAATTTTTATCAATTTTTTTAATAATTTTCAATATTTTATAAAATCATAATTATTACAACTTTTTTTATATTTTTTAATTTATATTTTTATAATATATAATTTATATTTTAATAAATTTTCATTTTTAATTATTTTTAGAATATATAACTTTTTTCATTTTTAATAATTTTTATAAATTTCTATATTTTTTATTTTTTTGAACTTTAATTTTTTTTATAATTTTTATGATTTTTATAGTTTAATGATTTTAAATGTAAAATACTATTTTTCACCATGTGGCATGATCTTGGTATACCATGTGGTGAAACCTAGGGGTGACATTCGATTGAATAGAGTAAAAACATTTTGAGTTAATCGAGTTCACGAGTCCTATTTTATCATCCTAACTCAATTTAAAATTTTTTCGATTCGAGTCGAGTGAAATTGTTCGAGTTAAATAAAAAAAACTAAACCTGTCAAATAAAAATATTGTTAAAGTATAACTAATTCCATGTTAGAGCATATAAATTTGAAACCATATATATTTAAAAAAAAATTCAAAGCAAAAAAAAAATACTTGAGTATGATAAATTTGAATCATTAATTAGGTCCAAAAATTATTATTTTAGAAAATTTTTAAAATTTTAAATTTTTAATATATATTTTAGAATTTTTATTTTTTTATATATTTTTAAAAATATAAATTTTTTATATTTTTATAAATATTTTTAATTTTTGAAAATTATTTTGACTTTTTTTGTAATTTTTCAATTTGCTTATTTTCAAAGTTGATAGGGACTAAAAAGATATTTATACCAATCTATTATTCAAATTATTCGAATTGTGAAATTCAACTCAACTCAAAACTCAAATCGAGTTATTTGAGTTGACTCAAATAATTTGAATAACTCAAATAACTCAATTCGATTAACTCAATTTGATTTTTTTCGATTTTTCGAATCGAATCGAGTTTTGCTCACCACTAGTGAAACCCCTAAAAAAATGTTATTACTTTATAATGGTTGATCGTTAACTGTAATGGTCAAATGGGCTTAATTGATTGTAATTTTGACGTTTAAGGGCTCAACTGAGTGCAAAAAATTATAGAGACTTAATTGATTTTTTAAAAAAAAGTTCAAGGGTTGGAAAGACCTTTAGCTATTTTTTATGATTTTCTATAATTTTTTATAACTTTTTTTTATTGTTTTTAATTATTTTTAATATAAAATATCAATTTTCGTCTCGTGGCACAATCTTAGCATGCCAAGTGGTGAAACCATCCCCAAAAAGGGTTGTTGTTACTTTTGTAATGGTTGACCATTAACTTTAATGGTTAAAGAGTTTAATTAATTATACTTTTAACATTTAAGGACTCAATTGAGTATAAAAAAATATATAAGTACTTAATCAATTTTTTTTGAAGTTTAGAGACCCTTTAGCTTTTTTAAAACAATTATTGATAAAATACTATTATTTTAATATCATTTCAAAGCTTAATATTGATGTAAATATTACTATTAAAAAAAAGCAGATTTTCATTGGTTGGACAAATAAAAATAAATGCGATTAATTAGATGCCCGTTTTATAATTTTTTTATAATTGAATGACCAAAAAACATTTAAACATAATCAGATGACCTACAATGTAATTTACCCATAACTAAAAACATGTTTTATTGAATAGCCAAACTAGAAAAATATTACAATTTTTTTAAATAATCTTCATATTTTCCAGAAAAATGAAAAATAAAACATATTCCTGAAAACAATTTATTTTAAACAAAGATCCTTAAATTGATGCTCTTTTCCACTTATAGCTCATTCGATGCATTAGTATATACTTGCGACATACATTAACCTATATTCTTACGCAACAATTTATTTATGCCATTGGCACCTTTTGTTGTGCTAATCACTTTTTACCATCAAACAAAAAAACATGGTCCAATTATTGCACATTGCTAAAACAAGCATTCAAGAATTGAAGGAAAAAAATATATGTATATATAATGTATATTTTACATTAAAAGAGTAATTAAACTGGCTAACCATCAATTCCCGCTAGGAAATAACGGTCCCAAACTTTGTCAATTATTCTTAAACTATAAGTAACAAATGGCAGTGTTTGCAACAAACGTGAAAACCATAAAAAATAACCCATAAAACGGGGGCAGACAATCATAAAATCCAAAAGGGTTGTAAGACTGCCAACTCAGTCATGTCACACCTATGCCTGCAATTTGTGTTACACATATCAGCAATAGAAGATAGGAGAAAGTGAAGAAGCCTAAAAGGGCACAATGTGAAACTTCAGGTTTAACTATATAATTAGAGTTATCTGCATCAACTTACCTTGTTTGCAATGTTGTTTGAGAGCCAGTCCAGCCCCTCGTACAGTCCTTCACCGGAAGTAGCGCATGTGCTCTGGATATACCTGCAACATGTATTATATAGAAGGTGAAATACAGATCCACATATACAGAGGGTCAGGCACATGAATGGTGGTGGAGGAGAGATTTCTTCATCTTACCAATGGCGCTGGCGGAGTGAATGAAGGCCAAGCTTGTCAGTAATCTCAGCAGCATTCATAGCATTTGGAAGATCTTGCTTGTTTGCGAATACTAGCAGCACAGCATCCCTCAGCTCATCCTGGCAATGCACATAAAATAAAATATTGTTAGATTTCACCACGAAATTGTGTCCATAGTGCAACTGCAACCATTTCAGAACATGCTGATTGGAAACAGTGAGCCAGTATAAAGGAAGCTTAATTGACCTCATTCAACATCCTGTGCAACTCATCTCTAGCTTCAACCACACGATCACGATCGTTGCTATCAACCACAAAAATAAGTCCTTGGGTGTTTTGGAAGTAGTGTCTCCACAATGGTCGGATCTATATAGAAAATCAAAGCAAATAAGCAAATTGAATAGTTGAGACAAACAAAAACCATAAAATCTTTTTCTGTATTCTAAAAGATGCAACAAGATCAAAGATATACTCAAAACATAAGGTCCAACTTTGACCAGTAACCATCAAATCTTGCATATACCTAATGGACACCAGGCACTTCTCTCTTTCCATGGAACTAAATGTTCAGGCTGAGTTACATGGCCTCATAGTATCAGATACACGTGTCCAAAATGGGCATGCTCAAATTTAAAAAAAAAAAATTACACATATTTTCAGGATCATATCATTTTGGAATACGTGTCGCTCAGAGGAGCTGGGAATAAGCACTTAAGGAAAAAATCTGGATAACATAGCATCCCGGATATCGAGATGCTTAATATCTTACAGAATATATGAAACCAGAACAATCCCATCCATACCCTTTCCGTTTCACATGCAAGAGCTAAGAATTTACCGGAAGAACATAATAAAAGACACCCTCAATTTTCATTCCATGCAACCTTACAGTTAATGGTAACAATGTTCGAATAGAAACTGAATCTAGTTACCTTGTCCTGGCCACCAACATCCCAAACAGTAAAGCTGATGTTCTTGTATTCAACGGTCTCAACATTGAAACCTACAATATTACAACATATCATAATTCTCCATATCCTCCTTGAAACAAAACTTATTTGAACAACAAAAACTAAACTTTTTTAGTTAAAAAGAGACTTACCGATGGTGGGAATGGTAGTGACAATCTCTCCCAACTTAAGCTTGTAAAGAATGGTAGTTTTACCAGCAGCATCAAGCCCAACCATGAGTATACGCATCTCCTTCTTGGCAAAAAGCCGGCTAAATAGCTTTGTGAAAGACAGCCCCATTTTTCACGTCTGTCAACCAACAAAACACCAAAATCCACCACATATCAGTTTCCAGAACCATCAATTTAATTTGAGAGAAAAATAAATAGCATTTATTCAAGATCAAAGAAGAACCAAATCCAATGGTAAAAATTCAAAACAAGAACATAATATCGTTGGTTCGAATTGAATCCAGATCAACACAACCTAAATCCAATCAATTACGACATAAATTCAAATCGAAAAATCCAGATCGGAACAAATTAACGAACTCACGAGGCTTCCAAGACACAGATCAGATAAAACTACGCAAGGAATTTGAAAATTCAATAGATCGAAGACAATTTATAAAACAAGATTGAAGTCAAAATTTAAAAGGAAAAAGGCAGATCGAGAGAGAGATAAGCTAAATTAGAGCAAAATAAAGTTAGAAATAAAAATCTTTATTGGTTCTGAGAGGAGAGAGAGGCTTACCTGAGAGAAACGCGGGCTATAATTAAGCGGAATCGAACGAAGGAGAGAAGCCAAGATCTACTCTTCTCTCTCTCTCTTTTCTCTCAAAATCAAAGGAACTGTCCTCCAGCGTTTAAAACAGACCTTTGGGTATTCATAGATCCAAAATCAAAATATGATTGTAGTTTCACGGAATTCTTTTCGGTCTAATTTCATTAAACATCCTCAACCTCTAATCTAAATTTTAAATTGATCTCAAACTTCAAAGTTTTGATTGATTCCTCGTAGTAAACAAATAAGGTTATTTTATCAACCCGTCATTAGCTTGGACTTTAAATGTCATTGTACTTAAAATATATACTCTGTATCTATTACATGAACACATTGGATATGATGTGTTAAAAAAATAATTTTCCTAAATTTTATTGACAATGTACTATTTTTAACATATCAAATCCAAGTTATCAATATAATAAGTTTTCACATATTTACAATTTGATATATATTTTAAATATGCTTCAAAGTAGAACCAAATTGATATTTAATGCTCATACTTTATAAACTCAACTAGATCATTTTAGAATTTAAAGACCAATTTAAAATGTTAAATATAATTGAAGTACTTTTGATGAAATTAATCCTATATTTTCAAAAAGTTGTAACTTTAGTTAGCTTCGTCCCTTTTGCCAATGTTTCTTTTTATTGAAAAGAGAATAAGCATAAATTACATTGGCACTTGTCATAATGTTCCTACACCATTAGCATCTTGTAACAACAAACAAGTAACATCTTGAGGAGGATCAATCAACATGCTCTTACCAAGCTACCAATCTATCTACTATGCGATTACTTTCCCGATAAACATGCACCACACGAATATCCCAATCTCAACGAAGCATACCCTTGATTGACCGTATCATTGCATTATAAGATGCATCAACTGCTTGGTTTTTCACTATGTGAACAGTAGCCAAACTATATATTTCGATTAATACCTTTCGCTGCCCCATATCCCAAGTATAACACAACCTGTCATTGAGGCTATGTATGGATTACAGGCAACTTAACCAACTTACCATCAAAGACAAATACCCCATCCTATCATTGAGGAGCTACTTGATGAATTGGGGCAAGCCATCTACTTCTCTAAGTTGGATTCGAGGTTTGGCTACCACTAGATCCGTATGTGGGATAGGACATACACAAGACAACTTTCAAATCTCATAAGGGCCATTATGAGTTCTTGGTCATGCCATTTAGCCTAACTAATGGTCTCTCGAGCTTTCAGGCATTGATGAATGTTGTCTTTAAAAGTGTAACACCTCACACCCGTACCTTTCGTCGAGACGGAATACAAGACATTACCTAACTCAGTCACAATCATTCACACGTTTCTTAGCCATCAAAATTTGATCAAATTTAAAAACTTTTCTAATCTAAATAAAAAAACTCTATGATAAGGGCCTATGAGGCTCCAAACGTTCATTTAAAACCATTCGAGAATGATTCGGATCTTCCCACAAACTTTGAGAAATATTACTAGACATAGGGGCATACGCTCGTGTAGGAGCTGCAACACGCATGTGTGACCAATTCAACATGGTCTTGCTGTTGGCCCGTGTGACTCACACGGCCTAAGCATTATAGGGACACGCCTGTGTCCCACACCCGTGTGGAATTAATTCTAAATTCACACCTATAGGGATTTTCACACGGCCTGACACACACCCATGTCCATGGCCCTTGTCCTTCACACGGCCATGAAACGCCTGTGTCCTAGCCCGTGTGCAAAAACCTAGACATTCTATTTTTGACGTCAGCAATTCTTAAGGGCCACACGGCCAAGGCACATGCCCATGTGCAAGGCCATGTCCTTAACACGGCTGAGACACATGGCTGTGTCTCTGCCCATGTGTTTACTATCATGTATACTAACTTGTAAATTTTTACGTACAGGGGACACACGGCCGGACAACACGCCCATGGGGCTTGCCGTGCGTCACACACGGCCTAGACACACGTCCGTGTGTCTACCCATGTGGACAATATAAGGCTATTTACCAATGCTTCTTTGCCACCCTTACTTATACAACTTACACAATAGTAACGAAAACCAATACAAAACTATTTCATGCAACAGAATCAACCACAATAGACAACATTTCATTTGCGTATATCAAAATTAATATTAGCCATCATTTAAGGCTTAATACAAAATAGAGGGGAATCACCCATGCCAACACATTTGGCCAATTTTCGAAGACTCAAAACATCAAAGTCTAACCTTATACATGCCATTCTAAAAAACAAATAGTCTAACTATACTGAGTGCTTCGGCTGATAGTGTGATCGTTGCCTCCGACGTCCGATGATTCTCGAGTTAGTTAAGCGACATTAAAAGGAAAAAGGAAAAAGGAAAGGAGAAGGAGTAAGCATAAAGCTTAGTAAGTTACACATAAATAAATATACAACCACAATTTTACCATTCATCAACATGTTCGTATCACAGAAGTGGGCATAAGCATAACTTACTCATCACTATCCATATAAATCTCATAGTGTATATCAATGCTCATATCTTATACATTTCAAATAGGTACCTGTACCACTCACAACACCGTTATACCTTACTCATTAGCTTAAACTGTATCTCTCACTGTGGAATCATTCGAAACTTTACTGGGTATTTGATAAGCCTTGGATATGGGGTAGGGTATCGATGCCATGTCCCAGACATGGTCTTACACTAGCTCATATATCAAGTCGATGCCATGTCCCAGACATGGTCTTACACTGACTATCATCTTGTAGCCGATGCATGTCCTAGACATGTCTTACACTAGCACTCATCTCGATGCCGATGCCATATCCCAGACATGGTCTTACACTGGCTCTCATAATGTGGCCGATGCATATCCCAGACATGTCTTACACTAGCCCATAATAACCCTTATGTCATGGCATGAATACCCAATTTATTTCCTAAGTTCAAACGAAAACTCTACTACCTCTATAATCATCGTACTTTCTCAATTCCACAATCAAGCAATTCATGTTATATTAATCGAAATACAATTCAGCATATACATTAGCAATGTAGTTGTATTATTCACATACAACTTACCTTGGATTACAAAATGTGGCGACTAGTCGATTTAGTCGATTTGCTTGGCTTTCCCCCGGTCTAGGTTTGAATTTGGTAATTCTTAAACTATAATAGCAAAATGTACTTATTTAGTCACTAAATAGGATTAAGCAATCAACAATTCACATCTTTGGTAAAATAACCATTTTGCCCCTAGACTCGAAAATTGATTTTTATCGAATTTCTTCATATCTTAAGCCTAGCCGAACCCCTTTTACTCTTATAGTAACCTCAAATTCCCACTATTTCACACATTTATTAACTATTTTACAACTTATGCAAAATAATCCTTTTAGGTGTTTTCATGTTAACACCTTTCACAAAAGTTGGTTATAATACAACCAAGACTCATTTTCTTCCATAAAAACTCAGCAAACACTACAAATACTTTCATGAAAAAACCTTAAACTCTTAATCATTTTGCAAAATAGTACCCTCATTTGAAAGCTCATGCTTCAAGGGGTCCAAAAATGTAAAAATCATTGAGAAAAGTCATGAAAATCACTTACTTGCAAGAGGAATGAGTTGCTGAAATTTTTGAAGCTCAAAATCTCTAACAATGGCTAAAAAATCAATGGTAATGAAGAAAGAATGAAAGAAAAGATGATAGCTAAGCTTAAGGCACTATTATACTATGCATTATGTCATCAAATTACCTAATGTTAACTTTTCAACATTTTTATCTCCCATGGTCGGCCAAGCTAGGATCTAAGGGTCTTTTTTCCCTTTAAGGACCCCAAAATTAAGTTTCGTAACAATTTAACACCCTTAGCTATCACTTTAGGACTTTTGCACTTTATGCGATTTAGTCCTTTTTCACAATTGGGCTCACAACTGTTAAAATTAACTCACCAAAATTTTCATGCACTACTTTAAACATATTATGAGTCTAACATATTATTAAAATATTTTCTCTTACTTCGAATTGGTGGTCCCGAAACCACTGTTCCGACTAGACCCAAAATCGGGCTGTTACAAAAAAAGCTCCTTAAGAAGTTAGTGTTGGTATTTTTTGATGACATTTTAGTTTACTCCACTAGCTGGTCTAAGCATATGGCATATTTTAAAGAGGTTCTGCAACTCTTAATGGACAAAAAACTATTTTCCAAGAAGAGTAAGTGCATCTTTGGCACTACTTAGATTGAGTACTTAGGCCATATCATTTCTAAGGGCTTAGTGGCTATGGATGCTACAAAAATAGAAGGGGTTCTCAATTGGCTTACACCTCAATCTGTCAAGGATTTGAAGGGTTTTTTTGTGGTTACCTTGATACTATAAGAGGTTCGTATGACACTACGGACTTATGGCCAAACCCTTGACTACACTTTTGAAGAAAGATGTATAGTAGAAATGGATTGATACAGCTCTGAAAGCTTTTCAACAACTCAATCAAGCAACTTGCCAAACACCAGTGTTAGCCTTACCTAACTTCCAGGTTGAGATTTGAATTCATACAGATGTATGTGGTTAGGGTTTAGGGGTAGTCTTGTAGTAGAAGGGGAAGCTAATAACCTTTTTCAATAAAGGGTTAAGGGTAAAAGATCAGGCTCTTTCAATTTATGAAAAGGAAATGCTAGCAGTGTTGCTGGCAATAAAGAAATGGCATCCATACCTAGTTGGGAGGCATTTCTAGATAAGGACAAATCACTAAAGTTTAAGGTTTTTATCTGACAGACAGACTATCACCTATTGTCAGCAGAAATGGGCAGTCAAGAAGTTAGGGTATAACTATGTCATTACCTACAGGAAAGGCATTCAGAATATTGTAGTTGATGCCTTGTCAAGAAGGCCTCATTTGTAGGAAGGTCAGTTCTTCCAATATGCAGGCAACATTTCTTGGTTTGACATTTGGATTAGAATAATGTATTTGTGCTTAATTGACACTAAGTTGCAGCAACTCTACTAAGAAATTCAGCAACAACCTTAGTTTCATTCCAAATACTCCTTAGATGGCAAGGTAATCTGTAACACCCCTAACCTGTATCCATCGCCGAAATAGGGTTGCGGAGTATTACCTTAAAAACGTAACTTAAAATCATCCATTTCAAAAACATTTCGTAAATCATATCATAGTCCAATCAAACACATGCATATTGTCCCTTATTCGAGCCCTCGAGGCTTTAGAAACACTTTAAAAATGATTTGTGACTAAATTGAAAACATATGAAACCTTAAGGAAAAACTTAGAAAAATTTAAGCTACAAGGGTCATACGGCCATGTGGCCAGGCCGTGTGACTCACACAGTTGAGACACACGCCTGTGTCTTAGGTTGTGTAACTGCTTAACTTGCTACCCTTTGAAACTTACAAGGGACACACGACCGTGTTGCATGACCGTGTGTCACACACGACTAAGATACACACCCGTGTTTTAGGCCGTGTGGACAAGAAATAGGCCAAATTCAAGCTATTTCTTTCATCCAATTCAAATACACACTTACAAGTCATTTGCACACACAATCAAGCATTAAAACATACCTAAAACATGCATAATAAGACTAATTCAAATGATCAAATTTCATTCAACCAATATGCCATATAAAGCACCTCAAAAGCAAGCATTCAACCTAACCAAACATATGCATAATATGTCACCTTGCTACCATTTTGAAACATACCATTATTGACTTATACCATGTCAATATAACTTACCATTTGAACCATTATTCTCATTTATCTCAAACACACATATACCTAATTGGTCATTTTTCATACAAACACAATTAACTAAATTTCATATTCATTAACCATACTGCAAACGTGCCAAACTTACCTCTTTGGTCATAAAATCATGCATCAACTTAACCATATTAACACCAACCATCAAGATACCATAAGTACATTAACCATAATGATACTTATACATATCAAAACAACCACTAGATTATTCATACACAAATCCACCTATACATGTCATTATAACCTTGATTAAGACATCATAATCTACCAATATAATCACTGGATATTATGATAAATCTCCGATGAGCTTCCACCCTGATCGAGCTTTCGATAATCTGTAAAGTAAGAGAAAGACAACTATGTAAGCAATGAATGCTTAATAAGCTCGTAGAACATGAAACATAACCTATCACTTTAATACTATAATACATAAATTAAACATGATTCAACACTAATACTTTAAACTTAGTATAAACCTATTGAACACCATTCAACTCACAATTGAGTATATTCAATAAGATCACATGTACTTTTCATATATAACATATTGGGATTTATAAGTCATAATACATAATCATCAATCTTTTCATAAGATTATAAACTATTTTATTTACATCCCAATTATAAACTTACCGTTTCAATCCTTTTCATAATTTCATGACATAGTTCATTTGAAACACATACATTACTTTTCCTTTTTCATACCTATTAAACCAAATAAAACAACATCGGATAATTGAAACAATATTGACCGTACCAACTATCTATATAACACAACAGAACAAAGCCTACTAGGCTCGAGACCTGATACAATTACACCAACACAAAGCCTACTAGGCACAGAGCCCAAATATCACCGACACAAATCCCAAATATCACTGGCACAAAGCGTAACACCTCTTACTCATACCCGAGACTGGGACCGGATACAAGGCATCACCAGACATGAACTTGAACATTTTCAGGAAATACGGGTTATAAAATTTCGTTCTAATATAAAATAGATCAAATTGAATCATAATGTCCCTATTATGGGCCTACGAGGCCCTAAACATACATTTAGAATGATTCGGAACTAAACTGAGAACTTACGAAAGTTCATAAAAATTTTCCTAAGTAAAGCCTCACACGCTCGTGTAGAGGCAATGCACACGCCCGTGTGTTTTGGGACATGCCCGTTTCCCCTACCAGTGTTGAATTTATGAAAATTATTTTTCATTTCGAACCTACAGGGGTTTTCACACGGCCGAGCACACACTCGTGTCCCAAGCCCGTGTCCTTCACACGGCCTAGACACGCCCGTGTCTAAAAACTCAAGCATTCTGTTTATGACGTCAGCATCCATTTAGGGGCACACGGCCAAGACACATGCCTGTGTGATATGGGACATGCCCGTGTCCTTCACCCGTGTGTTTACTACCATGCATTCTGACTTAAAATTTAGGTGCAGGGGACATAAGGCTATACCACACACCCATAGGGGCGATCCATGTGTCACACACGGCCTAGACACAAGATTGTGTGTCTACCCGTGTAGACCTTATTAGGCTATTTTCCATGCCTTTGGTTACCCTCTACATCACTTATACTTAAAGGTTACCAAAATACAAAGCAAAACATGATTGTACACTTACAAATAACCTTAATAAACCTCATTGTATGTAAACCTCGTATCATCAGTTTAACACATACTAGGTTATTTCCTTAGTTTTAAAGATTTCCATGTCTCGTTAACACTTTTAAAATTGGCTCATTATTGTAACTCATTGCCAATTATGGTCAAGCCATCCCATGCAAACATAAGTATGCATAAAATTTGTAGGTCATAGCCTACTTCAAAATGAGCCAATTCCCATGCCCATATACAAAAAGATAGACATATCTTTACATGCCTTCATTTTGGCGAATCAAATGACACATATAACAAAATAAACCAAAATCCCTATACATGCCATTGAACCAAATAAAAGTTTCTTTATACCAAAGTTGGACTAGTTGATAGTGTGTCGACTCTCCAACCGTCTTCCAATCTTTACGAGTTCTCGAGCTCTACAAGACAGGGAAAAGAGAGGGGTAAGCATTTACATGCTTAGTAAGCCCGAATAACTGGAAAGTAAACTTATCGAGTAAGCCCGAATAACTGGAAAGTAAACTTATCGAGTAATTAGCATACAACCATATTAAGCAATTAAACCAACAAGAATGAAATGGTTTCCCTATCACATGCACTCAGTTAACAAGTTAGCCACAATAATAATGCACCATGTAATTTGTCTTAGATGAGCTCATCATTCATCATTTCATTTATATACATCATATTAATCCTATTGAGTTTATAGAAAATTCTCGATGGATTATCCATTTACCATTAATTCATAAGAATGATAATTTCAAGTATACACTCCCGCGAACCTCACATTTTACGGTGGGATTACCAGTCCAGGCTAAATCCCCCGTATCGTAAGCTCATAAGGTGATGTCGGGATTACCAATCTAGGCTAAATCCCTTATAGCGACAAACACTCTTAATGAGCTTGGATCTGAATTACCAGTCCAGGCTAAATTCAGACCCTAATTGAATTACCCGTCCGGGCTAAATCCTTAATGCACACATATTCTTCGAGAGGCTCGATCACTCAAGGAACACCCGTTCGAGCTAGATCTTTTCTATATTTGAGATCAACAGATTACCCGTTCGGGATAAATCCTTTTCTGCAACACATGCAGGATCTCAAGTCATGTAAACCATGGTTTATCCATCGAACTTCCTTTTTAACCTCAACCAGGACATTTATTAACATGTCATTATTAAAGATACATTTCATGTATTTTCATGCTATCGTCAAATACAATTATCATACATTCATAAATCATGCAATTAGGCATATTATGAGTTTACTTTAAGTTATCCGAACTTACCTGGTACTCGTCTTGGTATCGTGTCTCGATTATTCTGAAACCTTTCGTTTTCCTCGATCGACCTTCAAAATTTGTTCCTCGAGGTCTATAACAATAAAAAGAAATCATTAACAGCTCACATTATACTTTTAAAATCTAAATTTCACCCCGGTCCAAATGACCGTTTTGCCCCTAACCTTTCACATTTTTACGATTTCGTCCTTAGGCTCGTATAATAAAATGCATGCAATTTATACATTACCCAAGCTTAGCTGAATGTTATTTCCTCTTATGGCAGCCTAAAATTTTCCATTATTTCACATTTCTACCTCACGTTTTACACCTTTTGCAAAAAGGTCCTTTTAGGGGTTTTTCATGAAAATCACTTAGGAAAAGATGTTTAACACACATCCAACTCCCATATTTCTCCAAAAACCATCAAATTACAAGTAAATCATGCATGGGTAAATATCTAAACATGAACCCTAGCATGAAATATGGGTATAAATAGAGAGAGTAAGCTACCGAGATTTCAAAAACACGAAGAACATTAAAAACAGGGATTGGGAGCACTTACTATTCAGCTTGAAAATGTTGAAAACCCTAGCTATGGAGACTTGAGAGTTTTTGCTGGACAAGGAAGAAGAATGGCTGATTTTTGCCTTCTTTTTCCCATTTTATTTCATTAAATTGCCAAATGACCAAAATACCCTTAAACCATTTCTTTAAGATTTTATCCATATAAGCCCATTTTTGTCAAAAAACTTAGAAATTGGGAAAATTTCACTCCAAGATCTTCTAATTTATAATATAAAGCAATTTCATACAAATTTCTTCTAGAATCCAAGTTTTGAGATTTATTCAATTTGGTCCTTATTTTCCAATTAGACATCTTACTCATAGAATTCTTTCATGAAACTTTATCACATGTATATTATCATATTATAGACCTCATAATAATCATAAAATAAATATTTTGATGTCGAATTTGTGGTCCCGAAACCACTATTCTAACTAGGCCCTATTTCAGGATGTTACACAAAACCTGCTAGGTAGAAAGCCCGAATAAACATTACGTTTCAATTTCTTAAAACATAACTAAATGACATTTAAGATTTAAAAATAATGAAATAGTATGAAATATTCAATACAATTAAGAATAATTGTATAACGAACATATTTAGCTAAATTGTAGAAATATCAAAGTACAAGGGCTTTTTGGTAATTTTTTATTTTCCTAGATTTTCCACTCGATCTTGATATAAATTAATAAATTCATTAAATTTATTAATTCATATAGTAAAACAATTTATTTTATACAATTTAGTCATTTTTGAAATTTTTACAAAATTTGTAATATCTCGAATTAGGGCATAGTCAGAACAGTGGTTTCGAGACCACAAATCCGAATTAGAAATAATTATTTTATAATTATTATAAGGTCTATGATATGTTTATATGATTTTGTAAAATTTTCATGAAGAAATGTGAGAAGTGTTTAATTTGGCTTTAAGGACTAAATCGCGTAAAGTGCGAAAGTTGCATTCTAATAGCTAAAAGTACTAAATAGATATAGAATTTTTAGTGGAAGCCTTTATGTGAAAATTAGCCCACTAATAAGTTAGTGGAAGATATTTGTTTGGTATTATTGAAATCAGTTAGAAATTAAAAGGGTAAATGGGTAATTAAGTTAAAAAAGTATAATAAGACAAAAATGCAAAAAGCTATCATCTTTTTTATTTCTCTTTCTTCTCCATCGATTTTTTCCCAAGGAAATGGCCATGGAAGCTTGAAAATTTCAGCAACTTCTAACCCTCACAAGTAAGTGATTTTGATGGTCATTTTTGATGATTTTTGTATTTTTAGAACCCTTGTAGCTTAATTTAGCTAATGAGGGGACTATTTTGCAAAATGGTTGAAAGTTTAGGGATTTTCCATGAGAATATTCATGTTTTTTGCTGCATTTTTATGGAAGAAAATAAATCTTGGTTGTTAAATAAACAACTTTTGTTAAGTGATTTTCATGAAAACACCTAAAATGGACCATTTTGTAAAAGTGGTAAAATAGATGGTAAAGGTGTGAAATAATGAAATATGTGGGTTTCTGTAAGTAAGATAAATATTCGGGTAGGCTTGGGTTGGGATAAAATTGAATGAATTTTATTTTTCGAGCCTAAGGACTAATTTGCAAATAAGTGAAAGTTTAAGGGAAAAATTATAAATTTTCCAAAGTATGATTTTTGGGTCAGTTTGAATATTGTGAGTAATAAATAAGCTATATTTGAAATGTTAGATTAAGAAAATCGAGATTCGAGATTAAATTGAGAAAGTACGTGGTTAAGGATAAAAAGGGAATAATTAGCCGTTTTTGCATTCGAGGTAAGTTCGTGTGATAATAATAACGCAATGTATTATTTGAACTGAAATGCCTAATTATTATTATATAATTTGTATGATTTGTTACAGACATACTCGACGAGGAATCGACAAATGAGACGTGTGATAAAATTGGTAAGACAATAATGTTATTGTGATTTGTGATTGCAATCTGAATTGATATGAAAATAAGGATGCGTTGAATTATATGTTTGTGGTACTATATACGTGATGGTGTTATGCTTCACGAAATTATATTGTAAGCTATGTATATGTAATGACCTAAAACATATGTCTATGATGTTTAATGAGATTGTAATGAATGGTAACTTGGTGTTAAAGAGTGATATTACATGGAATATGTATGACGAGATTTGTTGTGGTAAAACTCCTGGTTGAACCTTAGGAATAGATTGGATATCCATGCCAAGACATTTGGTTGATATGTGTGCTAGTGTAAGACCATGTCTGAGACATGGCATCGGTCATATTATGAGAGCCAGTGTAAGACCATGTCTGGGACATGGCATCGGCATTGATATGTGTGCTAGTGTAAGACCATGTCTAGGACATGACATTGGCCACATTATAAGAGCCAGTGTAAGACCATGTCTGAGAAATGGCATCGGCCTCAATATGTGAGCTAGTGTAAGACCATGTCTGGGACATAGCATTGGCCTCAATATGCGAGCTAGTGTAAGACCATGTTTGGGACATGGCATCGGCACCGATGTATAAGAGCCTATGTAAGACCATGTTCGGGAGATGGCATCGGCATTTTACCCTTTTGTATGAGGCTTATCGGGTATCCTTTAGTATTCCAATTGGTTCAACGGGTGATTTAAAGATTGTGTCATGATTGAGAAAAGTTATGATGATGTTGCAAGTGGTACGGGTATGTGTGCAAAACTCATGAGAAATGATCTCAGTTTATGTTGCACCTTTGGTAAGGATGCAAATAAGTAAGTCATGCTCATGAGAATGATTTTGTGATGACCTTGTGATTATGGGTCTATGCTTATGATGTATAAATATGTATTTTTACCATGAAGGTTGAAATGATTTGTAAAGGTGTTATAAACTTAGTTATCATTATTCTACACTAAAACAGTTTTGGACAGTAGCAGTAGTCCGACTTTGAAAATCCACCAAAAATTATGAAAATTGATTTAGAGGTTGAATAAAATATGAAATTAAATCTTATCGAGTCTAGTTTCACATAGAAGAAGCGGTGTAAGCAAAAGAATTTCATGTTATGAGATATTTGGATTTTTGTGAGACAGGGCTAGAGTGATTTTGGGTTCCCTTGTCTTAACTTTGGAAAATAATTAAAAATTGTATGGAAATAATTATAGGTTAGAATTCATATTAATAAATCCTTAATGAGTCTATTTTCAATTGAAATAGACGGAAACGTTATCCAAATACCGTACTGTGAGATAATGAATTTTTAGTGAAGAAGGGTTAAAACTGTCAAATAGCATAATAGGGGAGAATTTAAAGAATAAACTATACTTATTGGCTAGACAAAAAATTCTAAAAATTTTATGGTAAAGATATATGTGAGTCTAGATTTAAGGAAAATTAGCAGATCTTAATTTGGAGTTTCGTAGCTCAAGATATAAATAATTTAGTGACTGTGACATGAGTAGACAGCTTGAGATGAACAAGAGTAAATAGTAGAATTTTGTGCAATTATGATTGTATTAACTTGTGAACATGTTGTGAGAATTGTCAAAAACATGTTAATAAATTGCTTATTATTTTCATATGGACTTACTAAGCTATATAGCTTACTCCTTTCCTTTCCTTTCTCTCATAGTGCCACAGATCCTAGCTCGGGTTGGACATTGTCGGAGATTCTATCACACTATCCAGCTATTGAAGGGTATAAATGATTTCAAGCACTTTAAGTCTATGGCATGTATAGGGACTTAGTTAATTTGATATGTGTCATTTGATTTGGCCAAATGTATTGGCTCATAATGGGAATATGATTCGTTTTGTATATGGCCTTATGATATGGCTCATATTGGTTATTGGGTTGTGAACCTATCCATATATGCACGCATGTGCTAAAAGGTTTCAGAGGGTGTGGTCATGTGTGTTTGGTATGGATGAATTGTGAATGTGCCTTAGACTACTTGATCGTTTAAAAGTGACTAAATTGGTCTATAGATAGACCTTAGCATAAGTATGAAGTGTAAGAATGTGTTAACGATAATTACGGTATGAAGTTGATAAGACCGTATGTCTCATCCGTATGGAGGACATGGTCTAGCATACCGGCGTGTGTCTTGGCCGTGTGACCCTATATCGTTACTGACATCATAAACAGAGAGTTATACGGGTTGAGGACACCGGCGTGTCCTGAGCCACACAGGCTTGTGTGATCACACGGCCTGCCCACACGGGCGTGTGACTCTCCAAAATATGAAAATTTTCTAAGTGTTGTAAAAAGTTTGTAAGTTCTCTGTTTAGTCCCAAACCACCCCCGATGTATGTTTTGGGCCTCGTAAGCCCATATAAGAGACATTATGAATATGAAAGAATGTTTTTAATTTGAACGAAATTTTATGGCCCGATTTTACATAGTTGTGTACGTTTAAGTCTGGTAATGCCTCGTACCCTGTTCCAGCCTTGGGTGCGGGTAAGGGTTATTACATTTAGTGGTGTCAGAGCTATGGTTTAGTCAGTTCTCGTGACTAACCTAGCATGTGTGAAGGTTTAGCTATACATGACACGAATTTGTGATAGTGTGATGTCTCCCGACGCGAATGAGAACCATCTTGTTTAGATAAAGGTACTCTCCAACTGAGCTATACCCGACCATGTTAATAGTGGTACTAAGGTAATTGAGTAAAGTGCAATTATGATGAGTTAAAACTCGAAAATGTATGAATAAGAATTCATGATATATATATGTATGTACATATATGAGACATGAGAAACATGAAATAGAATGTGTGAGCGGCATAATGAGCTTATCTATGATTGATCGATAATTCCATGATGTATAGGACTGATTTGCTTTAGTGAATGTATGTGTTTAGGTAACTTACCAAAAATATTAGTGGAATGAATGTCCATGTATACTTATTTGAATAATTATGATTAGCAAACTCGTATAGTTTAAGTAAATGTGTTAAATCGATTGGATTGATTTATATGATTGTAATGATATGTATATGATGATGTGCGAGATGAAAGTTTTGATTCTGATACATTTATTCATATTTGTTAGCCCTCACATGATGTTATGTGTTTGATATGTTTAATTAAGTGAATGTGACGAGAAAAGACATTCGAAATTCATAGAATGTATGCATAAGTGAACTTGACTGAATAAGATAATCGAAAAATCTGTGAAATACAAATGTGAACGATAGTTTGACTGAAATGAATGATATAACTGTGACGACGTTACTTTGATGATGAAAGTTGTGGCATATGTATATGTATATGAGAGACGAGTTAGGGACCTTACGACCTCACCCTTCCCCCTTACCAGAGTGGTGTTTTGCAATGGAATTTTGTGAGAAATGTATTGAATGAACTCATAAGTGTAAAACTAAAGAGTTTAGTGATAGAATAGCTATGAATATGATCAGAGATTGAGAACAGGTTGATAAGTGAAGCCATAATTAGTAAAGTATCAGATCGACCTGGAAAAATTTTGTGATTCACGCAATATCACAGTTGGTGAAAAAGTTAACTTTGATAAATCGATCTATTCTAATACGATGTCGAGAAATGTATTAATCAAAATTTCTTCAAAACTGATCTCCTTTAGTGAAAAGAATAATATGAAATTCGTAATGGCTGAACAGATTATGACAGTCTCTTCTAAGGTGTTCTATGTGTTTATTTGTTCTTAGAAATATTCCTATGGCTATTGATCCTTCGATGAAATTCTTGTTATGTGGGAATGTTTTATAATCATGCTATTAGACGAAAGCATTGTCAGCATGACTGGTTTATAATCTATGTTGCTCTATTTCCCTCAAGCATTTTAATACATTTTGTCTGTTGCGAATGGATGGGAAAATGTGTATGAAGCTATGACTCTGTTTCTTTTAAATATTGCTTTATCTAATTTATATATGGGAAGGTACATTGTTATTGTTACACCTAATCCCAGTGGGTCTGAATAATGTTTTTCTAGACTTCTTTTCTCTAGAGGATTATCGAAATCTTTCATACTTTCTTGTGAGCTATGTTTTCGATATTTTGATACGGTATCACATCTTGGATTTCTTTATTTTGAACTTTTCCAACTTAGATTTCTTCCTCTTGGTTTTCATGTCATCTTTATTTCATAAATTGTCAATCTTGACTCATGTCTAAAGTGTGTTCTTTGGCTTGTGATGACTATGTTGACTATGATTATGCTTTTGGTTTGATTATTAGTAATGTGGTGACCTTAGTATTTGGATTTTTCAAATTTTCGTATAAGGATTTGACATCGAAAAAGACTTCTTGATTTCAGTAATATGTTGTTGAATGAATTGTGAAGTGTTTTAAGACCATAAGGCAACGTGATAACTTAGAGTGTCTAATGTTATAAAAAGATCTGAGTTTGATATAATGAAGATGACTTGGGTATTAAAAGATGATGAGATAGTATCGAATGATCTTAGAGGAAGCAAATTGTGATTACAAGTGTTTGGATAGAAAAATCCAAAACTTATACAAAGATTTTGCAAGAAAACTCACGGAAATAGTGTGTTAGTGATCGAGTTTGAAACTCGATATTTTCTGATATTTGTGTATGAGTAATTGAAATGTTAATGGAGTTAAAGCTGAACAACAGGCTTTACCAGAACTACCTTCGTCAGTATTGATATTAGAATGGAAATAAGAAAGGGATCATTCTCGAGGCCATACCAGGAATTTCCCCTATCTTGTAAAGAGAAAAAAAAATGTTATGTGGCTTGTTGATTAAATGTTTGATGAGATATGTAAAATTTTGTTAGTATGTACGGAAAAATTTTTGCTCATCAGATTAATGGGATTTCATGTCTCTATGATTATTAGAATTCTTGGAGTGCTAAGTATTCATTAATCGAATTGAACTCTGGGTTTTATATTGTGATTTCTTGAGGAAGCTAAAAGAGACTTTGAAATTTAAGAGCAACTTAGAGTTGAGTCCGCAAGCTATCAGGCCGTATTAAATTATAGAGTGTATAAGGTCGAGATGAACTAGCTAGTTTCACTATTTGAATTCAAAAAAAATTCAAGTACATGTGTATACGTGTTATGGTGACACGGATTTGACCTTTCATGTGTATGAACTCTTCAATAGAAGGGAGATTCAGTCGATGTGTTGTATAGTGAAAGAATCGCTCATGATTCGAGTATGAGAAAAAAAAGAGATAAGTATTGAAGGTACAGCCGAGTGAGAGTTCTGTGACAATGATTATAAGAAGAGAAGTTTTTGCGAAAACCAAACCACTTTTCTGGTAAGATTTTCGGGGACAAAAATCCTTAAAGGGGGGAGAGTTGTAACATACCGAATTAGGGCCTAGTCAGAACAGTGATTTTGAGACCACAAATCTGAATTAGAAATAATTATTTTATAATTATTATAAGGTCTATGATATGTTTATATGATTGTGTAAAATTTTCATGAATAAATTATATGTGAGAAGTGTTTAATTTGGCTTTAAGGATTAAATTGCGTACAGTGCGAAAGTTGCATTTTAATAACTAAAGGTATTAAATAGCTATAGAATTTTTAGTGGAAGCCCTTATGTGGAAATTAGCCCATTAATAAGTTAGTGGAAGATATTTGTTTGGTATTATTGAAATTAGTTAGAAATTAAAAGGGTAAATGAGTAATTAAGTTAAAAAGGTATAATAAGACAAAAATGCAAAAAGCTATCATCTTTTTTATTTCTCTTTCTTCTCCACCGATTCTTACCTAAGGAAATGGCCATGGAAGCTTGAAAATTTCAACAACTTCTAACCCTCACAAGTAAGTGATTTTGATGGTCATTTTTGATGATTTTTGTATTTTTTAGAACCCTTGTAGCTTAATTTAGCTAATGAGGGGACTATTTTGCAAAATCGTTGAAAGTCTAGGGATTTTTCATGAGAATATTCATGTTGTTTGCTGCATTTTTATGAAAGAAAATGAATCTTGGTTGTTAAATAAACAACTTTTGTTAAGTGATTTTCATGAAAACACCTAAAATGGATCATTTTATAAAAGTGGTAAAATAGATGGTAAATGTGTGAAATAATGAAATATGTGGGTTGCTGTAAGTAAGATAAATATTCGGCTAGGCTTGGGTTGGGATAAAATTGAATGAATTTTATTTTTTGAGGCTAGTGACTAATTTGTAAATAAGTGAAAGTTTAGGGGCAAAATTATAAATTTCCCAAAGTATGATTTTTGGGTCAATTTGAATATTGTGAGTAATAAATAAGCTATATTTGATATGTTAGATCAAGAAAATCGAGATTTGAGCTTAAATCGAGAAAGTACGTGGTTAAGGACAAAAAGGGAATAATTAGCCGTTTTTTGCATTCGAGGTAAGTTCGTGTGATAATAATAACGCAATATCTTATTTGAATTGAAATACATAATTATTATTATATAATTTGTATGATTTGTTACAGACATACTCGATGAGGAATCGACAAACGAGTCGTGTGATAAAATTGGTAAGACAATAATGTTATTGTGATTTGTGATTGCAATTTGAATTGATATGAAAATGCGGATGCATTGAATTACATGTTTGTGGTACTGTGTACGTGATGGTGTTATGCTTCACGAAATTATATTGTAAGCTATGTATATGCAATGACCTAAAACATATGTGTATGATGTTTGATGAGATTGTATTGAATGGTAACTTAGTGTTAAAGAGTGATATTATATGGAATATGTATGACGAGATTTGTTGTGGTAAAACTCCCGATTGAACCTTAGGAGTAGATTGGATATCCATGCCAAGACATTTGGTTGATATGTGTGCTAGTGTAAGACCATGTCTGGGACATGGCATCGGCCACATTATGAGAGCCAGTGTAAGACCATGTCTGGGACATGGCATCGGCGTTGATATGTGTGCTAGTGTAAGACCATGTCTGGGACATGGCATCGGCCACATTATGAGAGCCAGAATAAGACCATGTCTGGGACATGGCATCGGCCTCAATATGCGATCTAGTGTAAGACCATGTCTGTAACGCCCCCACGCCCGAAACCGTCATCGGAGTCAAGCTTGAGGTGTTACTAATCTTATTTTACCTTTTTAAACAATTCTAACTACTTATATTAATTTTCGGAATAAACTATTTTTCTTCGTCATGGTTGCTTAAAAATTCATATCTCGAGTTACGAAACTCGAAATCCAATTCCGTATATTTTCCCTGAAAATAGACTCATATATCTATTTACTACTTTTTTTTCTAGAATTTTTGGCTAGGCCAATTAGTACAGTTCATTAGTTAAAGTCTCCCCTGTTTCAGGGTTTGACTACTCTGACCTCTGTGTATTACGAATCAGATATCTCTCTGTACAGAATTTCAATGACTATGAAGTTTGTTTCTCTTAAAACTAGACTCAATAAAAAATCTGTACATATAAATTATGACTTCTAATTATTTTTATACAATTTATGGTGAATTTCGAAAGTTGAAACAGGGGATCCAAAAATTGCTCTGTCCCTATTTCACTAAAACTCAGATATATTATAAAATACAAAACCTTTACCTGCTTTTCTTATTCCATATGAAAATAGATACAATGAGATTTAATTTCATATATTATTCATTATCAAACCATGTCTCTACAAATTTTTGTGATTTTTCAAAATCACATTATTTCTGATACTTGAATCCGTTTTTAAGTTACTTCCACATTTTTCATAATTTTCATGTGATAGTTACTACTTAATCATACATACTATTAAACATGTATATCATCAGCCATTCTATTAGCTAATCACTAGAAAATATTTACACATCATTCATTGATCATATCATATCAAAAGAAACCAAGTTCCTATACATGCCATACACAAAACGAAACGTCTAACTATACCAATGTAATTTCTTCGATAGTGTGATCGGGTCTCCGACATTTCCTTTGATCCCTGAGTGGCTTGATAAAAACTATAAGAAAAATAAAATAAGAGAGTAAGCACTAGGCTTAGTAAGCTTACAAGCAAATAAATTACAACATTCAACATAATGAATAAATATACATCAAGTCACCTAGCCTCATAAACTTTCTTTACTTCTCATTTTCTACCTTTTTCTTTACTCACTTACCTTCTTTCTTACCTGACCTTTCACTATTTATAAATATACTCTACCTTCCCTTTTTGCTGATAACTCACTATGATTTAACATATACAATGACCCAATGAACCACTCAGAATACTAAGGATATTAGGGTCGTTCTTGTCTATCAATGTCCTGCCAATGCCATGTCTTCGACATGGACTTACATGAATTATTCCTATCTCCAATACCATATTTATATATATAATATGGGCTTACATGGCTCATTCCTGTCTCCAAAGCCATATATCTGATATGGCCTTACATGGCTCATTCCTATCCTGTCCTGTCAACCCCAATATCCTAATATTCCTAAGGTTCAAACGGGGCTTCTTAATGCTTTTTCTCTACTACTTCGCCTTTAATTCGACTTTAAATATTCTAAAAAAAATAAATATATAAATGCTGGAAATTAACAATAATAATGTAAAATATAAGAATTTTGCATTTATTTACTGTAAACTTACCTCGATACAAAATGTGACTAAACTTTACAATTTAGTCCTTTACTTTTTCTTTTCCCCGATCTACTCCTGAATTCAGTTCTTCTTGATCTATAATAGCAAATTTAACTTATTTAATACATACATTCATTAAAACAACATTTAATACGAATTTTGGAAAAATTACATTTTTTCCCCTAAACTTTTGCATAATTACACTTTTGCCCCTAGGCTCGGGAATTAAACTTCATCCCTTATTCTTATGTTTTATGACATGTTGATAATTTTTCTCTTCTATGGCAACATCAAATTCATACTCTAACATGCACTTATGACTATTAGGTATTTTACCGATTAATCCCTTTTACTCGTTTTTACCTAAAACCGAGTAGCACAAGTTGTCTAACATAATCTAAGACCTCATATTCTATCATAAAACATCAAAATAAACACTTTTCACCTATGGGTATTTTTCCAAATATGAGCCCTAACTTAAATTATTGCTAGCATAAGCTTTATCGAGCTACCGGGACTCCGAAAACGTAAAAATCATTAAAAACGGGGCTTGGACTCACTTACTATGGAGCTTGAAAATTGAAGAAACCCTAGCTATGGAGAGAGCAAATTTCGGCAGCAACTTATGGAGAAGATGACCATTTTGTGTTATTTTTCCCATTTTATTTCATTTAATATCGAAATGACCAAAATGCCCCTCCTTACTAAACTTTTAAAAATTCCTTCCATGTCGTAATTTTGTCCATGAACTTAAAATTGGTCAAATTGCTATTTAAGACCTCCTAATTAATATTCCAAAACAATTTCGTACTAAAAACTTCTAGAATGTAAATTTTGCAACTTATTCGATTTAGTCCCTAACTTCAAATTAAGCATTTTATGCATAGAATTTCATCACGAAATTTTCGCACAATCATGTAATCATATCATGAACCTCAAAATAATAATAAAATAAATTTTTCTACCTCGGATTTGTGGTTTCGTAACCACTGTTCCGTTTAGGCCCTATTTCGGATGTTACATTTCTCACCCCTTTAGGGATTTTCGTCCCCGAAAATCTTACCTGTGAAGAGATTTGGGTACTGTTTTCGCATAGCCTCTTCAGGTTCCCATGTAGCCTCGTCTACCCCATGTCTATTCCATAGTACTTTCACAAGTGCAATAATTTTGTTCCTTAATTGCTTTACTTCTCGAGCTAGAATCTTTACTGGTTCTTCAACGTAAGTCATGTCTAGCTGAATCTCGACCTCTGTCTGAGAAATCACATATGACGGATCTGAACGATAACGACGTAGCATAGACACATAAAATACATTATGAATCTTCTCTAACTCAATCGGCAAAGCTAACCGATATGCTAATGGTCTGACTCTCTCAATCACTTCAAACGGTCCAATAAAACGTGGACTTAGTTTGCCTTTCTTGCCAAATCTAAGAACTTTCTTGCCAAATCTAAGAACTTTCTTCCACGGGGATACTTTCAAAAAAACTTTGTCACCAACTTGATATTCAATCTCTTTTCTTTTCAAATCTGCATACGACTTTTGTCTGTCTGAAACTGTTTTCAAGCAATCTCTGATGATTTTTACTTTCTCTTCTGTTTCCTTAACTAGATCAACCCCGTAAATCTGATCTTCCTTAAGCTCTGTCCAATACAAAGGTGTGCGACATTTACGTCCATACAAAGCTTCATAAGGTGCCATCTTCAAACTTGACTGATAACTATTATTATAGGCAAACTCTACTAATGGTAAATATTTTTCCCAACTGCCTTGAAATTCCAACACACAGCATCTAAGCATATCTTCAAGTACCTGAATAACTCTCTCTGACTGACCGTCGGTTTGAGGATGGAAAGCTGTACTAAAACTCAACTTTGTGCCCAAATCCTTCTGTAATTTCTTCCAAAACCGTGAAGTAAATCTTGGATCTTTGTTTGAAATGATCGATAATGGTACCCCGTGTAGTCTGACTATCTCTGAAATATACAACTCGGCCAACTTGTCAAGTGAATAATCCATACGAACTGGGATAAAATGAGCCGACTTCGTTAATTTATCAATCACAACCCATACTGCATCTTTCTTTCTCGGTGTAAACGGCAATCCTGTCACAAAATCCATAGTAATTTGATCTCATTTCCACTCAGGGACTAGCACGGGCAACAATAAACCTGAAGGTACCTGATGTTCGGCCTTTACCTGCTGACAGATCAAGCATCTAGAAACAAACTCTGAAATGTCCCTTTTCATTCCTACCCACCAATACATTTTCTTCAAATCATTATACATCTTTGTACTACCTGGATGAATAGACAAAGAACTACTATGTGCTTCCTGTAAGATCTTTTGAATAAGCTCATCATTCTTCGGTACGCATACCCTGTCTCTGAACATCAAACAACCGTCAGAACTAATCTGAAAATCTGACTCTATATCCGACTCACACTGATCTCTTTTGGCTAACAACTCACTTGTCATTTTTCTCGAGTTTCACAAATTTCTTCAAGAAACATCGGTTTGGCTCTCAACTCACTAAGATAAAACCATCATCCGATAAGGCTAAACTAGTGTTCAAAGCTCTTAATGCAAACAAAGATTTCCTACTCAAAGCATCAAGAACAACGTTTGCCTTACAGGTGATAATCGATCACTAGCTCATAATCTTTAATCAACTCTAACCATCTTCTTTGCCTCAAATTCAAATCTTTTGAGTCATCAAATATTTCAAACTTTTGTGATCGGTAAATATATGGCACTTCTCACCGTACAAATGATGTCTCCAAATTTTCAAATAAAAACAATGGCAAACTAGCTCTAAATCATGTGTCGATAGTTCTTCTCATGTGGCTTTAGCTGTCTAGAGGCATAAGCGATTACCTTCCCTTCCTGCATAAGTACACAACCAAGTCCATCCATGGACGCATCACTGTAAATCACAAACTCCTTACCTGGCTCTGGTTGTACTAAAACAAGAGTTTTAGTCAACAATGCTTTTAACTTATCAAAACTCTGTTAACACTTCTCAGTCCATTCAAACTTGACATCCTTTCACAGCAATCTTGTCAGCGGGTAGCTATCATAGAAAATCCCGCTACAAATCGTCTATAATATCCAGCAAGACCAAGAAAACTTCTAACTTCTGATACATTTCTAGGAGGCTTCCAATCAACAATGGCTGAAATCTTGCTCGAATCAACCTTAATACCTTCACCTGAGACAATATGTCCAAGAAAACCAACTTCTCGTAACTAGAACTCACTTTTGCTGAACTTGGCATACAACTGATTATCTCTCAAAATCTGTAAAACTGTTCTCAAATGCTCTGCATGCTCAGTCTCATCATGAGAATAAATCAAAATATCATCAATGAACACAACTACAAACTTATCCAGGTACGGTCTGAAAATTCGATTCATTAAGTCCATGAAAATGGCAGGAGCATTAGTCAAGCCAAATGGCATCACAAGGAACTCATAATGACCATACCTAGTCCGGAAAGCAGTCTTCAGGACATCTGGCTCTTTAACTCGCAACTGATAGTATCCGGATCTCAAATCTATCTTGGAAAACACAGTAGCTCCCTTCAATTGATCAAACAGATCATCAATTCTAGGCAATGGATACTTGTTCTTTACTGTTACCTTGTTAAGTTACCGATAACCTATGCACAATCTCATCGATCCGTCTTTCTTTTTCACAAATAGCACTGGTGCACCCCATGGTGAACTACTGGGTCTTACAAAGCCTTTATCTGTTTATTCCTACAACTGAGCTTTCAATTCTTTCAATTCCAACGGAGCCATTCTATAGGGAGTAATAGAAATGGGCGTGGTACCTGGAATCAACTCAATACCAAACTCAACTTCTCTAACAGGAGGCAAACCTGGTAGTTCTTCCGGAAACACATCGGGAAACTCACATACCACGAGCATCGATTCAATTTTCAATTACGGATCTTTAGTGTTCAACACAAAAGCAAGATAAGCTTCATACCCTTTTCTCAAACATTTCTGAGCAAACATAACAGAAATTATGGAAAATGAACTATCTGACTCTTCTGAATTAACCCGAATAATTTCACCATTTTCACACTTCAACTCAATGAATTTCTTCTTACAATTCACTATCACATCATGTGTAGTCAACCAATCCATACCAAGAATCACATCAAACTCATCAAATGGTAATAGCATGAGATCGGCCGAAAAACAGTAACCTCTAATCATCAAAGGACAACTTCTACATACTTTATCTACTAATACATGCTTGCCTAATGAATTCGATACTTTAATCACAAATTCTATAGATTCTATAGGCATACTTATACTAGGCATCAATTTCTTGCAAACATATGAATGAGTTGAACCCGGATCAATCCAAGTAATGACATTAATATTATGTAGAGAAAATGTACCCGTAATTACATCGGAGAAGGATGCCTCTTCGTGTGTACGAATAGCATAAGTCCTTGCAGGGGCTCTAGCATCTGGTCTCACAGCTGAATCTCTTGAGGTACCTCTGTTACTTGCTCCTACTCCCGGTTGCCTCGGTAATCTGCCTCTAGTAGGAGCATTTCCGGATCTAGCACTCTGTGTTATCTCTCGATTAGCTACCTCTGGACATTCTCGTACAAAATGATCTGGAGCACCGTATTTATAACAAACACTTTCGTCTACCTGGCAAGGACCATAATGAAGTCTACCACACCGTGGACACCCTGATCTACCCTGTCCAACATTACCTACACTCGCAGTCGAGGTGGTCTAAGCCTTCGAATCCTTAAATCTGCTGCCTCTATTCTGACTAGAATACCTGGCTGAGAAACTAGATCTGGTAGAAAACTCCTTTGGCCTTTTGGATGCAGCTTGGAATGACCTGTTCATCTGTGTCTTCTTTGTATCTTGTGTCTCTGTCTCAACTTTGCCTTTTCTTTTTAACAGCTCCTCTGCCTTACAGGCTCTCTCAACTAAAATAACGAATTCTTTTATTTCTAGGACACCCACTGACAGTCGGATATCATCATTTAACCCATCCTCAAACCTTTTACACATGGTAGCCTCTGTAGACACACATTCTCTAGCATATTTACTAAGCCTGACAAATTCGCGCTCATAATCGGTCACCGTCATATTACCTTGTTTCAATTCCAGGAATTCCTTTCTCTTCTGATCAATAAACCTCTGACTGATGTACTTTTTACGAAATTCCTCCTGAAAGAAATCCCAAGTGACCCTCTCCTTTGGTACAATTGATACAAGTGTTTGCCACCAGTGGTAGGCTGAGTCTCTAAGAAGTGATACTACACATTTCATACATTCCTCGGGTGTACAAGATAATTCGTCAAAGACTCTGATAGTATTTTCTAACCAAAATTCTGCTCTTTCTGCATCATCATCCTTTGTTGCTCGGAACTCTTCTGCCCCTTGTTTCCTGATTCTATCAACTGGTGGCTTTTCTCTTATCACTGTACCTGTGACTGGGGAAGCTTGAGCTGCATGGGTAGCCTGAGAATCATGAGGGGGTGGAGGTCTAACTGCTGGATTCGTACGAACGAACTCGGCAAACAAATCGTTCAGAGCTTGGAAGAGAGCTTCTCGAGTCACTCCTCCCTGATTAACTGTTACTGACCTATTCTCAGATGGCGTTGCCTCTTTCGCAGGAGCAGGCGTATTACTTTCTACATCATCATCACCAGCTCGCTCGGGATCCATTACTATAAAACAAAATATTTAAAAATCGTCAGGAGTCATCACACTATCAAAATACAGGTATGGCATGTATAGCTAGACTTTTACTCACACTAACTGTTCCGAGAACCGACTAAACATACTCTGATACCAATAAATGTAACACCCCCACGCCCGAAATCGTCATCGGAGTCAAGCTTGAGGTGTTACTAATCTTATTTTACCTTTTTAAACAATTCTAACTACTTATATTAATTTTCGGAATAAACTATTTTTCTGCGTCATGGTTGCTTAAAAATTCATATCTCGAGTTACGAAACTCAAAATCCAATTCCGTAAATTTTCCCTGAAAATAGTCTCATATATCTATTAACTAATTTTTTTCCAGAATTTTTGGCTGGGCCAATTATTACAGTTTATTAGTTAAAATCTCCCCTGTTTCAGGGTTCGACTACTCTGACCTCTGTGTATTACGAATCAGATATCTCTCTGTACAGAATTTCAATGACTATTAAGTTTGTTTATCTTAAAACTAGACTCAATAAGAAATCTGTAAATATAAAGTATGACTTCTAATTATTTTTATACAATTTATGGTGAATTTCTAAAGTTGAAATAGGGGATCCAGAAATCGCTCTGTCCCTATTTCACTAAAACTCAGATATCTTATAAAATACAAAACCTTTACCTGCTTTTCTTATTCCATATGAAAATAGACACAATGAGATTTAATTTCATATATTATTCACTATCAAACCATGTCTCTACAATTTTTTGTGATTTTTCAAAATCACGTTATTTCTGATACTTGAATCCATTTTTAAGTTACTTCCACATTTTTCATAATTTTCATGTGATAGTTACTACTTAATCATACATACTATTAAACATGTATATCATCAGCCATTCTATTACCTAATCTCTAGAAAATATTTACACATCATTCATTGATCATATCATATCAAAAGAAACCAAGTTCCTATACATGCCATACACAAAACGAAACGTCTAACTATACCAATGTAATTTCTTCGATAGTGTGATCGGGTCTCCGACGTTTTCTTTGATCCCCGAGTGGCTTGATAAAAACTATAAGAAAAATAAAATAAGAGAGTAAGCACTAGGCTTAGTAAGCTTACAAGCAAATAAATTACAACATTCAACATAATGAATAAATATACATCAAGTCACCTAGCCTCATAAACTTTCTTTACTTCTCATTTTCTACCTTCTTCTTTACTCACTTACCTTCTTTCTTTCCTGACCTTTCACTATTCATAAATATAATCTACCTTCCCTTTTTACTGATAATTCACTATGATTTAACATATACAATGACCCGATGAACCACTCGGAATACTAAGGATATTAGGGTCGTTCCTGTCTATCAATGTCCTGCCAATGCCATGTCTTCGACATGGACTTACATGAATTATTCCTATCTCCAATGCCATATTTATATATATAATATGGGCTTACATGGCTCATTCCTGTCTCCAAAGCCATATATCTGATATGGACTTACATGGCTCATTCCTATCCTGTCCTGTCAACCCCAATATCCTAATATTCCTAAGGTTCAAACGGGGCTTCCTAATGCTTTTTCTCTACTACTTCGCCTTTAATTCGACTTTAAATATTCTAAAAAAATAAATATATAAATGCTGGAAATTAACAATAATAATGTAAAATATAAGAATATTGCATTTATTTACTGTAAACTTACCTCGATACAAAATGTGACTAAACTTTACAATTTAGTCCTTTACTTTTTCTTTTCCCCGATCTACTCCTGAATTCCGTTCTTCTTGATCTATAATAGCAAATTTAACTTATTTAATACATACATTCATTAAAACAGCATTTAATACGAACTTTGGAAAAATTACATTTTTGCCCCTAAACTTTTGCATAATTACACTTTTGCCCCTAGGCTCGGGAATTAAACTTCATCCCTTATTCTTACGTTTTATGACATGTTGATCATTTTTCCCTTCTATGGCAGCATCAAATTCATACTCTAACATGCACTTATGACTATTAGGTATTTTATCGATTAAGCCCTTTTACTCGTTTTTACCTAAAACCGAGTAGCACAAGTTGTCTAACATAATATAAGACCTCATATTCTATCATAAAACATCAAAATAAGCACTTTTCAACTATGGGTATTTTTCCAAATATGAACCCTAACTTAAATTATTGCTAGCATAAGCTTTATCGAGCTACCGGGACTCCGAAAACGTAAAAATCATTAAAAACGGGGCTTGGACTCACTTACTATAGAGCTTGAAAATTGAAGAAACCCTAGCTATGGAGAGAGCAAATTTCGGCAGCAACTTATGGAGAAGATGACCATTTTGTTTTATTTTTCCCATTTTATTTCCTTTAATATCGAAATGACCAAAATGCCCCTCCTTACTAAACTTTTAAAAATTCCTTCCATGTCCTAATTTTGTCCATGAACTTAAAATTGGTCAAATTTCTATTTAAGACCTCCTAATTAATATTCCAAAACAATTTCATACTAAAAACTTCTAGAATGTAAATTTTGCAACTTATTCGATTTAGTCCCTAACTTAAAATTAAGCATTTTATGCATAGAATTTCATCAAGAAATTTTCGCACAATCATAAAATCATATCATGAACCTCAAAATAATAATAAAATAAATTTTTCTACCTCAAATTTGTGGTTTCGTAACCACTGTTCCGTTTAGGCCCTATTTCGGGATGTTACAATGTCTGGGATATAACATCAGCCTCAATATGCGAGCTAGTGTAAGACCATGTCTGGGACATGGCCTCAGCATTGTTATAAGTGTCGGTGTAAGACCATGTCTGGGACATGGCACTGGGATTTTACCCTTTTGTATGAGGCTTATCGGGTATCCTTTAGAATTCCAACTGGTTTAACGGGTGATTTAAAGATTGTGTCAAGATTGAGAAAAGTTATGATGATGTTGCAAGTGGTACAGGTATGTGTGCAAAAATCATAAGAAATGGTCTCGGTTTATGATGCAGCTTTGGTAAGGATGCAAATAAGTAAGTCATGCCTATGAGAATGATTTTGTGATGACCTTGTGATTTTGTGATGACCTTGTGATTATGGGTCTATGCTTATGATGTATAAATATGTATTTTTAGCAGGAAGGTTGAAATGATTTGTAAAGGTGTTATAAACTTAGTTATCATTATTCTACTCTAAAACAGTTTTGGACAGCAGCAGTAATCCAACTTTGAAAATCCACCAAAAATTATGGAAATTGAGTTAGAGGTTGAATAAAATATGAAATTAAAGCTTATCGAGTCTAGTTTCAAATAAAAGAAACGTGTAAGAAAAAGAATTTCATGTTATGAGATATTTGGATTTCTGTGAGACAAGGCTAGAGTGATTTTGGGTTCCATTGTCTTAACTTTTGAAAATCATTAAAAATTGTATGAAAATGATTATAGGTTAGAATTCATATGAATAAATCCTTAATGAGTATATTTTTAAGGAAACAGACGGGAACATTATCCGAATTCTGTACTGTGAGATAATGACTTTTTAGTGAAGAAGGGTTGAAACTGTCAAACAGCAAAATAGGGGAGACTTTAAAGAATAAACTGTACTTATTGGTAGACCAAAAATTCTAAAAATTTTATGGTAAGAATATATGTGAGTATAGTTTCTGGGAAAATTATCTGATCTTAATTTGGAGTTCCGTAGCTCAAGATATAAATAATTTAGTGACTGTGATGCGAGTAGACAACTTGAGATGAACAAGAGTAAATAGTAGAATTTTGTGCAATTATGATTGTATTAACTTGTGAACATGTTGTGAGAATTGTTAAAAAACATGTTAATAAATTGCTTATTATTTTCATATGGACTTACTAACCTATATAGCTTACCCCTTTCCTTTCCTTTCTCTCATAGTATCACAGATGCTAGCTCAGGTTGGAGATCATCGGAGATTCTATCACACTATCCAGCTATTGAAGGGTATAAATGATTTCAAGCACTTTAAGTCTATAGCATGTATAGGGACTTAGTCAATTCGATATGTGTCATTTGATTTGGCCAAATATATTGGCTCATAATGGGAATATGATTTGTTTTGTATATGGCCATGTGATGTGGCTCATATTGGTTATTGGGTTGTAAACCTATCCATATATGCATGCATGTTCTAAAAGGTTTCATAGAGTTTGGTCATGTGTGTTTGGTATGGATGAATTGTGAATGTGCCCTAGACTACTTGATGGTTTAAAAGTGACTAAACTGGTCTATGGATAGACCTTAGCATAAGTATGAAGTGTAAGAATGTGTTAACAATAATTATGGCATGAAGTTGATAAGTTTAAACTAGGTAAAGTATGGTGCCTTATGCATGAATAAATCGATATGAAATTGCCTCGAAAAGTGCCATTGAAGTTATGTTTAAGTAAGTGTTAACGAGGGTGTCAAGTAGCTTGGTAAATAGACATTTTCTGGGCCACATGGGCAGAGACACGGCCGTGTGTCTCATCCGTATGGAGGACACTATCTAGCACACGGGCATGTGACTTGGCCATGTGACCCTATATCGTTACTGACGTCATAAACAGATAGTTATACGGGTGGAGGACACCGGCGTGTCTTGAGCCACATGAGCGTGTGTGATCACTCGGCCTGCCCACACGGGCGTGTAGCTCTCCAAAATATGAAAATTTTCTAAGTGTTGTAAAAAGTTCGTAATTTCTCGGTTTAGTCCCAAACCACCCCCGATGTATGTTCTCGGCCTCATAAGCTTATATAAGGGACATTATGAATATGAATGAATGTTTTAAATTTGAACAAAATTTTATGGCCCAATTTTAATAGTTGTGTTCGTTTATGTCCGGCAGTGCCTTGTACCCTGTCCCGACCTCGGACTCGGGTAAGGGGTGTTACAAAATTACCCCTAAAGTTTTACTTTTATTCAATTTAGTCCTTGAGCCCAAAACATGCAAAATAACCATTTTTAATGGCAAATTATAACAGCCGAATATTCATGGCACCCATTTTAGCCCATTATTGCAATAATTTCACATCAAATCCTTATACTTTCAATATTTTAACAATTTAGTCCCTAATCGATAATTCATCAAAAATCACTTAATAAAATGCTTATAAATAACAAATAACACCTAAAATTCATCATTTAACATCTAAAATCATAAGTTTCATCAATGGAAAATTCAAAATCTTTAACAGTTTCAAAAACAAAGATACGGGCTAGTTGGACCTAGTTGTAACGATCTCAAAAAATAAAAATGATTAGAAATGGGATCAAATCACATACCATGCATCAAAATTTAAGCTTGGAAAAATGATTTTTCCTCCCCACACCATAGCTATACGGTTGAATTAGAGAATGAAGAAGATGATGATTTAGATTTGGTTTATTTTAGTTTTTAATTATTAAATTACTAATATACCCTTTTAAAATCATGAAATTTACCATGCAACCTATCCATGAATATCCACTCACATTAAATATGGTATAATTACCATTCAAGTCCATTAATTCACCTTTCCAAAGCTAATTGATCCATTTAATTAATAGAATTCAACTTTTGCAGCTTTTATAATTTAGTCCTTTTCAATTAATTAACTATTGAAACTTTAAAATTTTTCAAATAAACATTAATACCATATTAATGACATTCCGTAAATATTTATAAAACTATTTACGGCTCGGTTTATAGAAACAAAGTTTTGATACCTCATTTTTTAAAATCACTTGACCTTATGGTCTTACCACTCGAACTTAATAAATCGCTTAAATAACATAAATTATCAAATCAAAAACCTTTTCAAAGTCACATTTAACTCGTAAATATTAAATAATAATATTTACGAACTTACTTGTCGGATTTGGTGGCCCCAAAACCACTATTTTCGACAACACTGAAAAACATGTTGTTACATAATCAAGAGGAAGGGGAAAGTAATGGTTGGAGAAAACATCAATCTTAAACGGGGGCTCTTTGACTACTTCTGTGGTGGGGCAGTAGGGGGTCACTCAGGTGTCCACGCTACAAGGCATAGGCTTCTAGGCTTACTCTACTGGAAAAGTATCTCTAGATATTTGAAGCAATAGGTGAGGGAGTGTATCACTTATCAGAGGAATAAAAGTGACAATTCAGCTCACACAGGACTCTTACAGCCCCTCTCAATTCCTGAACAAGCTTGGCCGGCAATCAGTATAGATTTTATTGAAGGATTTCCACCCTTTAAGGGAAAAGATACAATACTGGTAGTTGTCGACAGGTTGACCGAATATGGTTATTTCTTGGCATTGTCTCATCCATTCACTGCTCCTGTAGTGGCTCAAGAGTATCTAACAAATGTCTATAAGTTGCATGGCACTCTTGAGTCAATTGTCTTTGACAAAGATAAAGTCTTCATCAGCAACTTCTTGATGGAATTATTTAGGAAAATTTGCACTCGAATTCATTTGTTTATTGCCTACCACCCTAAAATAGATGGTCAAACAAATATTTTAAATAGATGCTTGGAGGGATACCTTAGGTGCATGTTAAGTGAGAGACTAGGTGGTTGGCTTCTTCGGTTACCTTTGGTTGAGTGGTGGTATAATACCACTTATCATTCAACCATCCAATCCACACCTTATGAGGCTTTTTATGGCCAAGATCCTTTATCCATTTACCCTATTTGGCTAGTATTTCCTATGTGCCCATAGTGGATCGCAGCCTGCAGCATCAAGAAGTAGATAGGTAGCTATTCAAGTTCCATTTGAAGAGAGATCAAGTTCAAATGAAACAAACAGTTGACTGTAGGAGGTTTGATAGGGAGTTTCAAGTGGAAGATTCAGTGAACCTGAGTCTCCAACCCTACATGTAGCACTCTATGAGAAAGATATTGAATCAAAAATTGTCCCCCAAGTACTTTGGGCCCTATTATGTGGAAGCTGAGGTGGGAAAGGTTGCTTACAGACTGTCGTTACTTGAGGGGTCTTGAATCCATCCTATATTTCATACGCCCCAACTTAAGAAGCACATTGGCAAGGCTCCCAGTCACCCTTCTCAAGGTACCAGTTCGAGTCATAGAGAGGCATATGGTGCAAAAAGGGAACCATACTGCTACAAGGATCTGGTTCAAGGGGGGACTAATTGTTATGGAAGGAAGCAACAACAGTCAAGATAGTTTTGAATTTTTGTTATTGTTGGTTTTGTTGTATTGTAAACGCAACCTTTTGCTTTAAGAAACTTTAATAAAATGGTAGGTTTTGAGGCAATTGTTAGTTAGGAACTTGCCAATTTGTTTAAGGAGTTATTACCCTTCCTCTTAAGCACCATTCATGGGAGGAAGGCAGTAATGTATTTTCAGAATCTGTTTTGATCATCTCTCATCTCTCTAGATTTTCTTTTCTTTTTTTCTCTTCTCCGATGATCTTTTTTTGTTCAAATTTTCTCCTATTAGAACTCAGAACATCCGAGATAAATGCCACTATAGAATCAACGAACATAATCAGGAGTTTACTTTTGCAACTGTAGAAATGAGAAGAATAGCAAGCAGTTTAAATTTGCAATGGCAGCCATGTCTGTCTTGTGTTTGAAGAACAAGAACATTGGCTTTTGGGCACGGTTGGGCAGAACCTCGCCCTTAACTTTTCATCATATAGAGTTTTATATAAACGGGCTGCTAACCTATACCAAGAAAAAGAAAGCCCAAAAGGAGAAAGTGTTGGAGCTGATGTTGAACCCATGTTTTGAATCAAGTGGATGGCTAGATATATCCAAATCTAGACTACTAAATAAACTAGACGGCCCAAGATTTAGTCCATATTTTTTTCAAGTTGAAAACTTTGCGGTTGAAAGCTGCAATACTGGGCATTGCCTCAAAATCATGTAAATGCTAGTTCGCTTGACAAGCATGGCTGCCTTCTTCAACCTTTCAATCATGCTACAAAAACATTTGATGCATTGATACCACTTTTGTCTTATGTATGGGAATGTGTTGATCAACTGTTTTTGCTTCACAGGTTTTCAGAGTCCATTAAGGTTGAGAGTGGGCTAAATACATAAGAGTTTGTTCAATTCTTTCCATTTGAAGTGAATCACATGGTAACTGTTGGATATAAACCATTTCTTTATTAAACAATTTCCATTTGCAAATTTATTTGACTTTCTGAACTCATGGATCGATTTACACAATCCAGAGAGGAAGTCAATGCCTGCCAAATGTAGTCTTTTTATAGTGAATCTACCATCTGCTCTCAATATAAAAAAACCCCCCTTAAGAAATGGATAATGGAGGGTTCTCTAAGGATTTGATATTGCTTCTTTGGATTTGGGTTTTCCTTGCTATGATTGATGTTTCAAAGTGCAGCCTTGGTAGACCACTTATTATCAATTTCGGTGATTCAAATTCGGATACAGGAGGAGTACTAGCCGGCACCGGACTTCCCATCGGCCTTCCTCACGGCATCACTTTTTTCCATAGAGGCACTGGACGATTAGGGGATGGACGTCTCATTATTGACTTCTTCTGTAAGTCCAATTTCTCCTTAACCATTCTTAATACCTCATTTGCTTCAAAGAAATTGATTTTGTATTTGGTAGGCCATGGAAGTTAGGAGACAATAAGCTATATGTCGCATGCATAACTTGAGCCTTTTGATAATCCAAGTTTGTGGCTCTATGTTGGTAGGTGAACACTTGAACTTGAGTTATTTGAGCCCATATTTAGACTCATTGGCTCCAAACTTCACTAGTGGAGTGAACTTTGCTGTATCTGGTGCAATGACCCTGCCACAGTTTGTCCCTTTTGTTCTTGATGTTCAAGTTCGCCAATTCATTCGCTTTAAAAACAGATCAATTGAACTCCAAATAACAGGTAACGTGCGATTGAAAACTGCTTTTAAAAGATACTTAGTGATCGGATTCTTGGTTTGGCTACAAAAGATCAATTGGCCTCAAAACACATGTTGCTTTATATATATACCCAGGTACAGGAAGTTTCATAGATGAAAAGGGGTTCCGCAGCGCTGTATACATGATCGACATTGGACAAAATGATCTATTAATGGCATTGTATGCATCAAACTTGACATATGAACCAGTAGCCAAACAGATCCCTTCTTTTCTTGCAGAAATCAAATTAGCTATTCAAGTGAGTCCATCTCATTTCATTAACTAATTCGGGTTAGTGTCGGATTCATGGTTTCGATTCTCCCTGCTAACAAAATCATCTTTGTAATTTGTTTTGCACCTATAGAACATATACTCATATGGTGGCAGAAAATTTTGGATACACAATACCGGTCCGTTAGGATGTGCGCCGAAGGAGCTTGCATTACATCCTCATAACAAGACCGATCTTGACAGAATCGGATGCTTCCGCGTCCACAACGATCTCGCGAAAGCATTCAATCGAGGATTACGTAATATCTGTAAAGAAATGAGAACTATTCTAAAAGATGCAACCATTGTGTATGTTGACGTATACTCCATAAAGTACAAACTCTTCGCCAAGTATAAAAAATATGGTAAAGTACATATCTTTGTCTATGCTTTCATCTTTTTCTTTTGGTATTTCATATTAAATAATAATGATGTATGTAGGTTTCGAGGATCCATTCATGGCCTGTTGTGGCTATGGAGGTCCTCCAAATAATTACAGCCAAAAAGCAACGTGCGGCCAGCCTGGTTCCACCATCTGCAACAATGTGTCACGGTCTATGGTCTGGGATGGAGTTCATTACACTGAAGCTTCGAACCGTGTGGTGGCGACCACTATTTTATCAGGCCGTTATTCTACGCCAAAAATGAAGCTTGAAAGCTTTGGGGAGCATTGATTAATATTTAATACCCTCCTTCGATCCTGTTTAAAAACAAATAATTGGCCTCAAAGGCAAAAGCACATTGACTGATTTGTATTATTGGAATCTGTAGTGGGATGAGCTCATCTCAAGCATGCTGACTGATCTTGTAAAAGATATATGAGATTCTAGTGGAAGTTGGACACTAATTTTGTTGTCTCTACTAAACAGTACTTGTCATTGATGATCATAATGATGAAAAAGTAGCAATGATATTAGTGGATGCAAGGAATTACGTAAAAGTGTAGCTAAAAATCACTAATCACATTGATTTAACAGGGGGCAATTAATGTTGAATTTTTCATGGATTGTAGTAATCCTCCAAATATATTAAAGAAAGGTCAAAATTAATCACATATTTGTTTTTATTATTTATCCCTATTCAAATTTAATTCTTCCAAATTTTCTGCAAGGCATTAATTAATACCAGAGATTTCTAACAGAACCATTAAGTTGCTTGCATTTGTTATTTTAATTTGTTTGTATAATGATTCCAAATATAGCCACCTAAATTTCAAAATTTCATTCAATAAATTTTAATTTAAATTTGATACAATTTAATTTAATCATAAAAATTAATAATTTTAATTTAAAATTTATCTAAAAAATCACTCAAACATGTAATATTGACAGATTTAATTCCAATATATATACCAACTTGCAAAAATAAACTATTTAATATGAAAAGGCTGGTCATATTTCGACTCAAATTGATATTAAAGCAAGACACATGATGTGTAAGTGGTGATCTTGGAGTTGATTTTTGCTCACTACAGAAGGCTCTTTAGTTTCATGAACTCCCATGTTAGATGGATCCAATTACACATGTTGGAAAGCTAGGATGGAGACCTTTATAAAGTCAATAGATGAAAAGTCAGCGTGCAGTTCTCAATGGATGAGAACTTCCTGATGTTTCTGGAATTAAAACTTTTAAATCTGAACTTATCGAATCACCAAGGAAGAGAAATTAGCTAATGCAAATTCCAACGCCTTGAATGTTAATTTTTTTTTTTTTTTTTTTTTTTTTTTTTTTGGAGTTGATGACTAAAAATTCAAAAAGATTTTCAAGTGTACTACAACAAAAGAAGCTTAGGATAATTTTGAAATAGCCCATGAAGGAATCGACATTGTCAAGCAATCGAAGTTTTGTAGATAAAGAAAATTTTTGAATCAATTATAAAGTGTCACATGTCAAGCTAAAGTTATTGTGGGTCAAATCAAAATTATCATGGTGAAAATGATGACATCATATATGTGTCATAATTATTTTTTAATTAATTTAAATTAAGGTATAAATATCGAACTTTTATATTATCACTAATTAAAAAATAAATTAATTAAGTGATAATATCAAATTATTATTTTATCTCAAAATAATTAAATTAACAAGAGATAAATAATAAATAAAAGAGTTTAAATTCTTGTAGAACAATCAAATGGAACAATTAAATTTTACAAGAACTCTCTCTTGTTCAAAGGGGTTACCCAAGCCATTTTATAGAGACATTCACAACCTCAAAAAGCCTAGAAAATATTTGCAAAATTCTTTGAAGAAGTCGAAGAACTTGAAGAAATTTTGACGAACACCATAGCTGTTCTAAAGTTTGCATGTAAAAATTTATGGAACATTTGGTTGGACGATCTCTACCTTTCTTCTTTTCTCTCAAAAAGTCAAAGTTCAAAGTTGCAATGACCATAAAGAATATCATAATCAATAAGCTTGCTCAAGATAAACCTACAGCTCGTTCAACTTCATCATCAACCACTAATGTCCTTGCTCATCCCTATGGTACTAGGCAGAAGATGAAAGCTCTTATTTGGAAAAACTTATCCAATGCTTAGTGACAATCCACTCCATGATGCTTCTTCACCAACTCATGACCCAAAAGAAGTTTTCCTTTGTGGATTAGGTGTAGCCCGCCAATTATCATTCAAGGGGGAAAACGTCCAATCAAGTGACCATGTTATTCATGTTGGATCTGGTGCCCTAAGTGTAGCACTTTCGTTTATGTACACTTGTATTTTTTTCCGAATATATTGGTTTAATAAAATTATCCATGAATGACAATAATACCCTTTATATATTTTCCTAAATGGTTTTTGCATGCGAAGCAAAATGGAAGCAAATATTAGCTCATTGATTGCTTAATGTTTAACTAATACTAAGTGGTATTACGTGGTCGAATTGTGATGTAGAAAGACAACTTATATTAGTAGATGAACCTAAACATGTCCTTAGTCTAATCGTAAATGAGCAAACTGGTTTGAAAGACTAATATGTTGTATATTAAGTCCAATTGGAGAGATGCTTTGTCTTGTACATTAGAGCGGATGACTCCTGAAAGATAGAGACATAGATGTGACTGACTGGACTGGCAGTACATCAAATTGGACCCAAGTAGAGTAGATACTAAATTCGTTGATGGGTTTACTCACTTGTAACATTCATAGTGTAACATCCTGAAATAGGGCCTAGTCGGAATAGTGATTTCGGGACTACAAATCCGAACTCAAAATATTTATTTTATGGTTATTATGAGACCTAAAATATGATATTATGCATGTGTTAAATTTTCATGAAGAAATTCTTTAAGTAAGGTGTCCAATTGGAAATCAGGGACTCAATTGAGTAAATTGCAAAACTTGGATTCTAGAAGAAATTTGTATGAAATTGCTTTAGATTATAAACTAGAAGGTATTAAAGAGAAATTTTCCAAATTTCTAAGTTTTTGGACAAAAATGGGCTTGCATGGATGAAATTTCAAAGAAAGGGCATAAGGGCATTTTGGTCATTTAGCTTTTTAATGAAATAAAATGGGAAAAATCAAGCCAAAATCAGCCATCTTCTTCCCCATAGCTGCCAAAATTCTCTTGTCACCATAGCTAGGGTTTTCAAACATTTCAAGCTCAATAGTAAGTGCTCCCAAGCCCCGTTTTTAATGTTCTTTGTATTTTTGAAATCCCGGTAACTTGATCTTTCCATTTCTACCCATATTTCATGCTAGGGTTCATGTTTAAAAATTTACCCATACATGAGTTACTTGTATTTTGGTGGATTATGGAGGGGTATGAAAGTTGAAGGTGTGTTAAACATCTTTTCTTAAGTGATATTCATGAAAAAACCCTAAAGGGACCTTTTTGCAAAAGTTGTTAAATATGTGGTAGAAATGTGAAAATAAAGGAAAATGTGGGCTTCCATAAGAGAGAAAAATGTTTGGTTAGGCTTGGGTAATATAGAAATTCCATGTGTTTCATTATACGAGCCTAAGGACTAAATCGTAAAAATGTCAAAGGTTAGGGGAAAAACGGTCATTTGGAACGGGGGTAGAAATTAAACTTGAAAAGTGTAATGTAATGAATTAATGATATAATTTTGTTGTTATAGACCTCGAGGAACAAATTTCGGAGGTCAATCGAGGTAAACACAAGGTTTCAGAATAACCGAAACACAGCTCCGAAACGAATATCAGGTAAGTTCGGATAACTCGAAGTAAACCTATAACATGCATAATTGTATGTTTTGTGAATGCATGATAATTGTATTGTTGATGGCATGATAATGCATGGATTGCATCTCTAATAATGAACTGTTGGATAATGTCTCGGTTGAGGTTAAAAAAGGAATTCGATGGATAAACCATGATTTACATGAGACTTGAGATCCTGCATGTGTTGCAGAAAAGGATTTAGCTTGGACTGGTAATCTAAAGATCTCAAGTATAAAAAGGATCTAGCCTGGACTGGTGTTCCTTGAGTGATCGAGCCTCCCGAAGAATATGTGTGCATTGTGGATTTAGCCCGGATGGGTAATTCGATTAGGGTCTGAATTTAGCCTGGACTGGTAATTCAGATCCAAGCTCATTAAGGGTGTTTATCGCGTAAGGGATTTAGCTTGGACTGGTAATCCTGACATCACCTTATGAGTTTATATTACGAGGGATTTAGCCTGGACTGGTAATCCCGCTGTAAAATGTAAGGTTCTCGGGAATGCATACTGAAACGATCATTCGTATGAATTGACGGCATTTGGATAATCCATCGAGATTTCCTAAAAACTCAACGGGACTAACACGAGATATATGAACGAATGACATGTTAAATGATGAGCTCATCTAATATATATTACATGATGTTTTGTTATATGACTAACTCATTGATTGAGTGCATGTGATAGGGAAACCATTTTCGTATTTGTTGGTTTCATTATCTATTATGGATGTATGCTAAACTATCGGTAAGTTCACTTTCCAGTTATACGGGCTTACTAAGCATGTAAATGCTTACCCCTCTCTTTTCCCTGCTTTTCAGAGCTCAAGAACTCATAAGGATTGGAAAGACAATTGGAGAGTCAACACACTATCAACTAGACAAGCTTTGGTATAAAGACATTTCTATTTTGTACAATGACATGTATAGGATCCTTGAGTATTTTGTTATATATGTCATTTGATTTGCCCAATGAAGGCGTGCAAAAATATGTTTATCTTTTTGTATATGGCCATAGGAATTGGCTCATTTTGAAGTAGGCTATGCCCTACAAATCTATGCATGTTTATATTCATATGTGATGGCTTACTTATAATTGGCAATGAGTTATAATAACGAGCCAATCTTAATATGTCAAATAGACATATAAATCATTAAATGCAATATGGGAATTAACTTAGCATGTATGAAACCAATGACATAAGGTTCACATGCAATGAGGTTGATCAAAGTTTCATATTTGTAAATGGATAATTTGGCCCAAATATGCACTATAGTAATCTATAAGTGTAATCGGCTAGTAGAAGGTGACTTAAGGCTTGGAAAATAGCCTAACATGGTCCACATGGGTAGACACACGGGCATGTGCTTAGGCTGTGTGTGACACACGGGCTACTCCTATGGGTACGAGCTATGACCGTGTGTCCCCTGCACCTGAAATTTTAAGTCAGCTTAGAGCACGGGCTAAGTACACGGGCGTGTGCCTTGGCCGTGTTTATTTAACAGAATGGTGAGGTTGAAGTCAGTGTAGCACACGGGCAAAGCCTACGGGCGTGTGCCTTGGCCGTGTTGCATACTAGAAAAAGGACACGGAAGTGTTCTATGCCCCACGAGCATGTTACACTTCAACTAAGGGAAAATTTCTTAATATGCCCCAAGTCTATTGGACAATTTTGGTTTTGTTCCGTACTGCCCCTAGGAGTGTTTTTAGGCCTCGAAAGCTTGTATAAGAGACAAAGTGCACACATTTGAAAAGTTTTAAATTATGAGCGAAATTCAGTAACCCAATTGTATAAGTTTATAAAAGTGAATTACCAGTAACGCCTCGAACCCTATCCCGACGTTAGATATGGGCAAGGGGTGTTACACATAGTGTGACATACTTTAATCTTGAGTGGATGATGGACTATGTATGCATGACTCATATACTTTGATGTAAGTAAAAGTCTAAGTTGAAATAGATAAGGAATTGAAAGCTGATGAGTTGGGTATACGACTTCTGTAGTATGTAGCACCATTCACAATAGTGAAATTCATAGCTCAAATAATTGATAAGTGATATCTCTTTTTGGCATTAAATGATATATGAAAAGTAAACGTGACCACATGTCATTTGCTTTTATGATGAACGACTTAATTACTATTTGATAGTAATTGACTTTTCATGAAGGAAGATGTAATGATTACATTAGATAAAATAAGATTATATTAGAAGAATAAATTTACCTGAAGAGATTAAGGATATCCTATGAAGGTAACACACTAATGATAAGGTCATTGGACGAGCATTGATCGAGTAGCTTTCGTAATAATATGCAATTAGGGAGAGCTCAGTCACGATACTATAGTGTAATGACTTCGTGACTAAATGAGTTTGTAATTAATAGGTGAAAAGTTAGAACTTAATTATAAATCATTTGAGCCCTAATTACATGTTTATTCGGTCCTTTTGTTAGCTTGTTGAAACTAGAAATGAATTGCATGTTGAACCAAATGAACAAAAATGGATAGAAATTATTAAGTTAGAGAAAGAGTTACATTCGAAAATGAATGTGGTTTCTCAGTAAGTATGGAAATGACCTAAGATTTAATTTAAGCTTTTTGAATTATTTTTTAATTAAATAATTGAAGTTCAAAATTGAATTAGAATAATTGGTAATTATGAATCCATTGAATGTAGAAATATTAAATATATTTTCATATAGATTCTTTTACGGTAAAATTATCATGATTTTAACGGAATCAGAATTGGATTGAGAAAATTATTTAATTGATAAATTTATATATTTAATTAAATTAATTTAAGATGTTTATTTTGGAAAATAAAAAGAAAAACAAGTATTGGATTGAATTGAATTATAAAGTACTGGGTTAAAAGTCTAGAAAATACTTATAATTGAATCTAATACGGGAGAGATCCAAAAGCCTCTCATGATTGATACATGAGACGACAAATCCCTAATCCTATTTAGACTAGGATTTAGTTTTTCTATTGAAATAGACTTCTAGTAATTCAACAAATGTTTCACTTCTTCTTCCTATAAATAGATAACACCAATAAGGCTAAATATACAACTTTGAGCTATTATTATTCTGTCCGAAAATAGTGAGAATTTACTTTCTAAGTATAAATTCTATTTTTCAAAATAACAATTTTACCAGTTTCTATTAAAGGGAGATTTGCTTTCCCACTGAAAGTAAAGTAAATAATTTTTTATTTTGTATTTGATTCGAATTTGTTTGAGCCCACACTTAAAGCAGTTTGAGGTATGAGAATAGCGAAGAAGGTCATTTGGTTAAAAGCCTAGAATGACAAGGATCCATTTAGTCGAAAATACAAGTGTGATTTTGGTAAAGAGTTTATTGCTATAGATATCACAAATCGACTCAGTTTTAAAATTTTCTATTCTCTCCTGTGCAAGAAAATCATTTTTGAATTGAATTTTTTTAATAAATGGTATCAGAGCTAGGTTATGTTATGTTTATAGTATAAATTGATACTAGATTTTTTTTTCTTTTTTCTTCATGCGTGATTAATTTTTGATAAGATGTGTCATTCTTGTAATTATATGCATGTTTAGGGGAATGTATGTTATTATTTTATTATTACGTATGATAAAGTAATTTTACCAAAATTGTGATTCTTAGAAAATTATATGTAATTTTATTAATTTCTCGGGTATGTATAAGTTAGATCATAGACTATCATCTTCACACATGATTTAATTTTATTATTTTAGAATAAATTATGTGAGCCGAAAATGGACATAGAATTTATGTAACCTATATTTTTCGATGAAACTCAAAGAACCAAGACTTATCTAGGCCGATCAAGACAATGCAAACCCGACCCAGCCAAATCGATAGTAAACTGATGGTGGTCCGACAGTAGGAGGCTGTTGGTGGTTCGACGGTGATGTTCAATAGCAAGGGTCGACAATGGTGGTAAGATGATAATGGTTGGTTGCAGTCGATAGTGGCCAATAGTGGTTCGGCGATGGTCGACTGTGACCTAAGATAATTTGGCGGTGTTGACGACACAAAAATAACGATACACAGACGGCAACGATAATAATGTGAACCAATACTGTAGTAGAAGTCCGTGGTGGCAAAATAGAAGACCCAAAGTATGTTTGGGGTGAATTTTGTAATTTTTATTTATTTTTAAGATGAAATCATAGAAACTTTGGCTGGTTAGCATGATTATATTTATTTGACTATGAATGTATGTTCATGAATATGTATGACAAGCATGCTATATAGTTTAAGGAAAGAATGTCACATGTACTTATCATACATGTATTGGTCATTCATGATTGAAACCGGACATTAAAAACCTTGTATGTTTTTAAAAGATTGAGTGGGAGAAGGTCCCTAAACAAGACCTACGGCCTCCATTAATGGTCTTTTGTGATGACATGAAAATTTAACTACCTTATGGTAGATTGTCATATGGATCACACTGAGGAGATTTCCTTAAAGTAAGTGGAACTGTCTTGTAAGCGTATGATAGTTGGTCGACCCTGTTGTAGGTATTATCATGCAATATAAGAAGAAGTTCTTTCTTTAAACATGTTGGTCAACGAGATTGTTCTACAATGACTCATTTGTGGTACCTGATGTGATAGGTGTTGAGTTAATGGTTATACACTCAAGATCTTCTAGTTAAGTGACTTCCCATGAAGCTTTACTTAAGTTAGAATGATGGCCAAATGTTAAACGATTATTAGTACGTGTGAATTCCTCAAGAATTAGGTTCATGTACTAATTGAATGAAAATCCATGTTCTTACTAGTTGATCAAGATTACCCCATAGTGACTTGGTTCAATAGGTGTAGAAATTATCATTGAAATGGCTTACAAATGTTTTCACGGTTTAATATAAGATGCATGCAACATCTTAATGCATATTGTAAAGTTGTAAAATTTTTTAAAATATTCTCTTAATAAAAAGATATTAATGAATGAATGTTTTATTTTCAGTTCGAAAATGACTCCTACTCCCTTAAGAAATATACTCACTGAGAACAAACTGAACGAAAATAACTATAAAGAATGGAAAAGGAACTTGATGATTATCCTAACCTATGAGAAACTAAAGATAGTCATTAATATAAACGCCCTTCTACAATTCAAGCTGAGGCTAGAAATCGCTGGGAGAAGTCTGATGAGATAGCTCGTTGCTATATGCTGGCAAGTGTGACCAACACCCTTTATAAGAAATTGGAAAGCTGTAAGACTACCAAAGCGATTCTAGAAAACTAGAAGACATGTTCGGAGGCCAAGTTACATTAGCTCGACAATCGACTATAACTAGTTTCATGAATGCCCAACAAAGGCCCAACACTATGGTCAAAGACCATATGGTTACTCTTATAGGATACTTTGTCAAGCCTACGGATAATAAGGCCAATTTGGACCAAAACACTTAAATTGAGATGGTGTTCAAAATCTTGTTCAAGAATTTTGTAGGCTTTCGGGCCGCATATAACCTTGGGAGAAAGAACCTAACGCTTACACAACTTATGAAGGAATTACAATCTTATGAGTTGATGTTGAATGATGGTCAGCTGATCCAAAAAAGAAAAGCTTTTTCCTCAAAAGGGAAAAGAAAACGTGCTAAAAAAAAAGCAAGGCTAAGTTCTTTGGCCCACCACAACTAGAAAGGAAGAGAACCATGCAGTCTAAATACTTATCTAAGTCTGAATACTTCTTCTGCAGCAAGAAAGGGCACTTCAAGATGAATTACAAAGAGTGGAAAAATTACCTGACCACTAATGGCAAAGGTATGTAACTCTTTGTGATAGAAGCTTGCTTATTAGAAGATTCAATAGACCATTGTATCATTGATTCTGGAGCCACTAATCATGTGTGTGTTTTTTTACAAAGGTTCAAAGAGACGGAAGATTTTATCGATAAGAGTCTATCGTTGTAGATTGAAAATGGGATAACTGTGGCAACTGAAGTAGTGGGAGATGTATATCTTTATTTTCATAATTTTAAGAAGATTATTTTGAAATATGTTTTCTATATGCCAAGTTTAAAAAGAGACTTTATTTCTATTACATATTTATATAACGACGGCTTGACCTTTACTTTTAATATTAGTATTGCAATATTTAGAAATTGTAAACTTTTCTTAATGGATGGATGTCAAATAATCTCTATTTTATCAAACCAAATATGTACACACTTTTTGAGAATAAAATTTTGAATGAAAAGACATAAAATTTCTCACTCTAATGAGGTGTACCTTTGGTATTTGAGACTTGGTCATGTTAACAAAGAAAGAATCACTAGACTTGTGAAAGATGATACTTTAAGTTTGCTTAAAGAAGTTGATCTTCCACAATGTGAATCTTGCTTAAAAAGTAAGATGACTAAGCAATCTTTCAATGTAAAAGGGACGAGGGCTGTGAAACCCTTAGAAGTTGTGCACACTGACGTACGTGGCACCATGAACACCGGTCCAAGAAGTGGTTACAAGTGTTAAGTAACCTTTATTGATGATTATTTCGTATATGAGTATGTGTACCTAATCCACCGCAAGAGTGAAACCTTTGATAATTTCAAAGATTTTAGTGCGAAAGTGGAGAAACAACTAGGTTTGCCCATAAAGACACTTCGGTTTGATTGAGGTGGGGAATATTTATCAGATGAGTTCTTACTATACCTCATAGAGAATGGGATTCTATCCCAATTAACAGCTTCGGACAGTCCACAACAGAATGACGTGGCAAAGAGAAGAAATCAAACATTGGTAGACATTATTTGTTTAGTGTTAAGATATTCGAAGCTACCAATCTCCTTTTGGGGATATGAATTGCAAACAACTTGCTATATTATGAATGATATACCATCTAAGGCAACATCAAAAGCTTCATACGAATTGAGGCTTGGAAAAATTCGAATCTAAATTATTTAAGGATTTAGGGATGCTGACCCAAGTAATGGATAAAGATATAAAGAAGTTGGATTCACAGACATAATTGTGCATGTTTGTGGGAAATCCAAAAGGAAAAAATAGTGGTTTATCTTATAACCCGAAAGAACAAATTCTGATAGTGTCAACTAATGCTACTTTCCTTGATGAAAATTACGTAAATGACTTCAAACGTTGAAGTAAAGAAAGACTCGAAGAACTTTTGGGAAATACATAAAGGCCTATAGAAATGATTCTAGAACTAACTTCTAACAGTAGACCTACTAATGATTAACAACATAGGGTGCTTCGCCGCAGTGGGAAGTTCTCTCATAGGCTTGAGCTCTTCCAATCTAGCAGAAGTATTTTGAACACTGAGTCTGTTGAATAGGAAGATGATGACCCACTCACATATGATGAAGTGATGTAGAGTGTTGATTCCAAGCTCTGAGAAATAAGTATAAAAGTTGAGATGGATTTTATGCATTCGAATTCAGTGTGTGAACTTGTAGACTTACCGGAAAGGATAAAACCCATAGGATATAAGTAGATCTATAAGAAGAAAAGAAATGCGGATGGAAAAGTGGAAAATTATAAAACTGTACTTGTAGCAAAATGTTATACTCAGAAAGAAAGTATTGGTTACGAAGAAACCTTATCTCCGGTTGCTATGCTCAAGTCAATCCGCATATTGTTATCTATTGTGACGGCTCTCGATTATGAGATTTGGAAAATGGATGTCAAGATAACATTTTTGAATAACTATCATAAGGAGAGCATATATATGATGCAACCCACTAGAAATATAGCTAAAGGAAATGAGCATAAAGTTTGCAAACTAATCAGATCCATATATGGACTTAAGTAAGCATCCTGCTCATGGAATCAAAGATTTGATCAAGCAATCAAGACTTTTGAATTTGAGAAAAACGTAGATGAACCTTGTGTTTATAAATGTATTGGGGATGAAAAGCTGAGCTTTCTTGTTCTATATGTCAATCACATTTTACTAATTGGGAATTTTGTAGGGACATTGTCATTATTTAAATTGTAGTTAACTCAATAGTTTAGCATGTCATTAGTTAAATTGTAGTTAACTCAATAGTTTAACATGAAGGAATTAGGAGAAGATAATTTTGTTCTAGGTATTTGAATCTTAAAAGATTGAAAGAACAAAGTGATATAATTATCCTAAGCTTCATACATAGACAAGATATTGGAACATTATGCAATGACTGATTTGAATAAGGGAAATCAACCTTCTATATCAGGATTTCACCTTTCTTTAGAGGATTATCCTAATACAACAGAAAAAAGAGAAAACATGAGAAAGGTTCCTTATATTTTGGTAGTAGGAAATTTAATGTATGCTATGTTATGTGTAACGCGTGGTTTGTGCAAGTGTACATAGTCATTATCAAGTAATAAATATAAGAGTTATCGTATCCATATAGACTGTATATGTTAATCAATATTTTGTGCAAGTGTACATAGTCATTATCAAGTAATAAGTATAAGAGTTATCGTCTCCATATAGACTGTATATGTTAATCAATATTTTGTAAAATTAAAGTTAACAATTTGGTGAGAAAAACACAATAGTTTTGATTGGTTGATGTTAAGTAAAAATAATTATCTAGATGTAAAATTATTCCTAATGCAAATTAATCTAAGTATGATGATTAATCAAAATGGACGAGGTGGATTTAGTAGCAGAATTCACTAGATTTCAACAACAATTACATGCATATGCTAGAATAATCACATCAATTAATTTAGTTCATTTCATCATATTAATAATGTCTAGGAACATATTCCATGGCAACTTGATCTTTCATGAGTTTGGAACCAATATTAAGTCCTTTCGAAATCTGTTACCTAGAAAAAAAAACATGCATTTTACTGACCATATTCAACTAAGGGTTTCTTAAAATTCATGTGAAGTAATAGAGACGGGTTAGGTTTGAAACAATTTAATCACGTAAACCTAAAATCTATGCAAGATAATAGAGCTCTTTTGAGTTATTATGAACCTTTAATTTTGTCAGGTTAAGATCTAAATTAAGCATGAGGGCATAAGAATGTGAAACATGACTCATTTATTTCACTTGGGCACGTGGGACTCTACTGGATTTGGTGCCCTAAGTACACTTTTACTTTTTTCGAATAAATTAGTTAATAAAATTATTCATGAATTACATTAATACCCTTTATATATTGTCCTCATATGGTTTTTGCATTTAAAGAAAAATAGAAGCAAATATTAGCTCTAGTTGTCTAATGTTTAACTAATACTAATGTAACACCCCTCACCCGTATCCGACGCCAGGACAGGGTTCGAGGCATTACCAAGCTTAAACTTTCACAACATACAAAATCGGCTTACCAAATTTTGCCCAAATTTAAAACTTTTCAAACACATGCATATCATTCCTTATACAGGCTTTCGTGGCCTAAAACATACATCGGGGCAGTTTGGGACAAAACTGAAAACATTCGATAGATTTTGGGCAACTTAATAAATTTTCTTGCCTTGGAGAGTCACACGCCCGTGTGTGTGGGGCCGTGTGGTCAAACACGCCCGTGTGGCTTGGGACACGCCCGTGTCCTCAGCTTGTGTAATTCTTTGATTATGACATCAGCATGCATTTAGGGGTACATGACCAAGACACACGCCCGTGTGTCTAGCCCATGCTTGAAACTGATTTAAAATTTTAGTGCAGGGGACACACGGCCATACCACACGCCTAAGGGGGCGATCCGTGTGTCACACACAGCTTAGACACATGCCCGTGTGTCTACCCATGTGGACCTTATTAGACTATTTCCAAGCCTCTAGTCACCCTCTACCTCATTTATACTTAAAGGTTACCAAAATACAAGGCAAGACATATTTGTACTCCTACAAATAACCTTAATAAGCCCCATTGCATGAAAACCTTGTATCATCAGTTTAATACATGCTAAGTTATTTCCTTTGTATTAAGAGTTTCCATGTCTCAGTGGCATTTTTAAGATTGGCTCATTATTGTAACTCATTGCCAATCATGGTCAAGCCATCCCATGTAAACATAGTATGCATAAATTTGTAGATTACAGCCTATTTCAAAATGAGCCAATTCTAATGGCTATATACAAAAAGATAGGTATATCTTTACATGCCTTCAGTTTGGAAAATCAAATGACACATATAACAAAATACACCAAAAGCCCTATACATGCCATTGAACAAAATAAAAGTGTCTATATACCAAAGCTAGACTAGTTGATAGTGTGTTGACTCTCCAACCGTCTTCCAATCTTTACGAGTCCTCGAGCTCTGTAAGATAGGGAAAAGAGAGGGGTAAGCGTTTACATGCTTAGTAAGCCCGAATAACTAGAAAGTAAACTTACTGAGTAATTAGCATACAACCATATTGAGCAATAAAAACCAACAAGCATAAAATGATTTCCCTATCACATGCACTAAATCAACAAGTTAGTCACATAACAATGCACCATGTAATTAATCTTAGATGAGCTCATCATTCATCATTTCATTGATATACATATTTCATGTTATCCTGTTAAGTTTCTCGAAAATCTCGATGGATTATCCATTTACCGTCAAGTCATAAGAGCAATCATTTCATGTATGCACTCCCGCGAACCTCACATCTTAGGACGAGATTACTAGTCCAGGCTAAATCCCCCATAATATAAACTCATAAGGTGATGTCGAGATTACCAGTCCAAGCTAAATCCCTTATAGTGACAAACACCCTTAATGAGCTTCTATCTAAATTGCCAGTCCAGGCTAAATTCAGACCCTAATCGAATTACCTGTCCGGGCTAAATCCACAATGCACACATATTCTTTGGGAGGCTTGATCACTCAAAGAACACCCGTTCGGGCTAGATTCTTTCTATATTTGAGATCAACGGATTACCCGTCCAGGCTAAAGCCTTTCTACAACACATGGAGGATCTCAAGTCACATATAAATCATGGTTTATCCATCGAATTTCCTTTTTTAATCTCAACCGGGACATTTATCAACATGTTATTATTAAGGATGCATTTCATGGATTTTCATGCCAATAACAAATGAAATTTTCATACAGTCACAAATCAAGCAATTTGACATATTATGAGTTTACTTTCAGTTATCCGAATTTGCCTGGTATTCGTCTCGGTATCGTGTTTCAGTTATTCCGAAACCTTTTGTTTCCCTCGATCGACCTTCGAAATTTGTTCCTCGGGGTCTATAACAATAAAAATAAATCATTAACACCTCACATTATAGTATTCGAGTTTAAATTTCACCCCCAGTCCAAATAGCCTTTTTGCCCTTAGCGTTTCACATTTTTACGATTTAGTCCCTAGGCTCGTATAATGAAATGCATGCAATTTCTACATTGCACAAGCCTAGCAAAATGTTATTTCCTCTTATGGAAGCCCACATTTTTCCATATTTTCACATTTCTACCACACATTTAACACCTTTTTCAAAATGGTCCTTTTAGAGGTTTTTCATGAAAATCACCTAGGAAAAGATGTTTAACACACATCCAACTTTCATATTCCTCCATAAACCATCAAAATACAAGTAACTCATGCATGGGTAAATTTATAAACATGAACCCTAGCATGAAATATGGGTAGAAATAGATAGAGTAAGCTATCGGGATTTCAAAAATACAAAAAAAAATTAAAAACGGGGCTTGGGAACACTTAGTATTGAGCTTGAAATGTTGGCAAAACCTAGCTATGGAGACCCTTGGAGTTTTGGCAGCATGGGGAAGAAAATGAGCTGATTTTGGCTTGATTTTTACCTTTTTATTTCATTAAATTACCAAATGACCAAAATGCCCTTAAGCCCTTTCTTTAAATTTTTACCCATACATGCCCATTTTTGTCCAAAAACTTAAAAATTGGGTAAATTACTCTCTAAGGACCTCTAATTAATATTCCAAAGCAATTTCATACAAATTTCTTCTAGAATCCAAGTTTTACAATTTATTCAATTTGGTCCTTATTTTCCAATTGGGCACTTTACCCATAGAATTTCTTCATGAAACTTTAACACATGCATATTCTCATATTCTAGACCTCATAATAATCATAAAATAAATATTTCAACGTTCAATTTGTGGTCCCGAAACCACTGTTCCTACTAGGCCCTATTTCGGGATGTTACAACTAAGAAGTATTGCGTGGTTGGATCGTAAAACGGAAAGACAACTTATATTAGTAGATGAACTTAAACATGTCCTTAGTCTAATCGAAAATGAGCAAATCGATTGAAAGACTAATATGACATCTATTAAGTCCAACTGGGGAGATGCCTTTTCTTGGGCATTGGAGAGAATGACTCCTAGAAGATAGAGACATAGATGTGGCTTACTAGATTACCAGTACATCAGACTTTCATTTATGGATTTATTCACTTGTGACGTTCAAAATGTGGCATACTGACCGCACCTCGATGTGTGTGTCGAGGCTTGTAAATCTGAAATTAAATGTAAGAATTAGAGTGTGATATCTGCAAGTATACATGTCAAATTATAATATAGTTTCAAGTTTTTGCAACGGAACCCAAGAAAGTATTCCAAGGATCATACCCAAGGCAGATTTGTCTAAACTACATTGCAATTCACACTCAAATAAGTCCAAGTAGTAATCACATACTAATTAGTATAACAAGTTAATAATTAAAAGATTATATAAGAAAACATAAAATCAAAACTAAAATAAATAACCAAATTTCAATCAATTTGAACAAGTCGAATATTAACTCGCATCCGTGTTCATCATCAACTTCAAACTCAAGTTTTAACAAATTAGCTAACATCCGTGTTCATCATCAACTTCAAACTTAAGTTTTAACAAATTAGCTAAAATTTAATCTAGTTAATACATTCCAACATATAACTAAATTAATTAATCAATTTAATCTACCTATATTTTTACCTAATAGTTTAAACTAGGATAAATTAAGGGTTCCTAAGTAGACTATCCTTTCGACCATATCTACCTAAGTTACTTCCTAGCATTGTCAATCCTAGGGTTTAATCTCTTTAAATCTAAGCCAACTAAATAGGGGTAAACCCTAAATTATTAGCCAATCACTCTCAATTTTGCTCGTCAATCTTCCTAGGGTTCTTAGTTCATGGCCATTCTAGATGCAATTTTCCCCAATCAAATTCTCAACATTCAAAGTAAAATTAAAAACAAGAGAAGGGAGAAGAGAAATCTAAATCCGAATTTGTATGTTGAAGACCGATTTGTGAAACCCTTAGAATTGATGTTGATTGTGATTCAATTGCCAAAGAAATAGAAGCAAACAAATAAATTTGTTGTGTGAAAGAAAAACTAAACTTCAATGAAAAGTAAAAAAATATTTGAACATAAAAAATGAAATTAAAAACCCTAAATTTAAGAACAAGAAATTTAAATAATCACAAGAAGCTCCATAATTAAGTCTTGAGCACTAATATTTATAGTATTTTTGTTAGATTACCAAATTAGGTCAATTAAGGAATGCTAATTATGTTAATTAAGGCTGTGAAGATGAAAAACTCCCTTGGGAATTGAATGGGCCTTGTTGACCCAGTGTTATGACATCATAGGGGGGTTGTCGGTACATTAGAATTTGAATATAACATCTCTTAGTTCGGAGTTGGTTGTCGTGACATTGAAGAGTTGTTGTTGTGACATCGATGGAAGAATGCTCCTTTAAGGTTAAAAGTTTGTTGTCACAACATCCTCATTAAATGTTGCGTCATCTAAGGTAGTCCACTGACTCCTTGGCCTAAAACAATGTTCTACACACTCAATCAACACATTAGTCCTTCCTTAGGCCTAGATTGGCCTAACAACTCATAAAACACTCTAAAATGCTTGTTTTATTAAATTTAAAAATAACATTAACTAAATTCAGAAACTAAATAAAAAGCTAACAAATTACTTGAATCTAAGCTCATTATGTGTTGTAAAGAGCTCAATTTGCCACAACGAACTATGGCAGATCAAATTCCCCTACACTAACTCATTGCTTGTCCTCAAGCAAACAAGACAATCACATGCAAAAATAAAAGGAAAAGATGTCCCTTTAGCATGCTTCATACAAATGACTAGTTTAAAAAGTAAATAACAGGATGGCTTGTTAAAGCATGCAATTTTGACATGATATATAAAATACTTGTAATATCCCGAATTAGGGCCTAATCGGAATAGTGGTTTCATGACCACAAATCCGAGATAGAAATAATTATTTTATAATTATTTTGAGGTTTACGATATGATTGCATAATTGTGTGAAGATTTCGTGAAGAAATTTTTGGCATAACGAGTTTAATTTAAAGTTAGGGACTAAATTGAATAAGTTGCAAAACTTGCATTCTAGAAGTTTTTAGTATGAAATTGCTTTGAAATACTAATTAGGAGGTCTTAAATAGAAATTTGACCAATTTTAAGTTCATGGGCAAAATTAGGACATGGAAGGAATTTTTGAAAGTTTAGTAAGGAGGGACATTTTGGTCATTTGGATATTAAATGAAATAAAATGGGAAAAATAACACAAAATGGTCATCTTCTTCATTTGGTTGCTGCCGAATTTTTCTCTCACCATAGCTAGGGTTTCTTCAACTTTCAAGCTTCATAGTAAGTGATTCTAAGCCCCGTTTTTAATGATTTTTACGTTTTTGAGATCCCGATAACTCGATAAAGCTTATGCTAGCAATAATTTAACCTAGGGTTTATATTTGGAAAAACACCCATAGGTGAAATTTGTGTATTTTGGTGTTTTATGATAGAATATGAGGTTTTAAATTATGTTAGACAACTTGTACTACTCGATTTTAAGCAAAAACGAGTAAAAGGGCTTAATTGGTAAAAATACCTAATAGTCATAAGTATATGTTAGAGTGAGAATTTGATGTTTCCATAGAAGAGAAAAGTGATCAGCATGTTATAAAACATAAGAATAAGGAATAAGGTTTAATCCCGAGCCTAGGGGCAAAAGTGTAAATATGCAAAAGTTTAGGGGTAAAATTGTAATTTTTCCAAAATTTGAATTAAGGATTAATTTGATAATGTGAGTATTAAATAAGCTAAATGTGTTATTTTAGATCAAGAAAGACGTGGAATCGACCCTAATCGAGGAAAAGAAAAGATTGTGGACTAAATTGCAAAATCTTTGTATTTTGGTACCAAGGTAAGTTCATGTGTAAATAATGTAGCATAATTGTTATTTTTAAGTTATTGATGTCAATTATATGATATGCTGATTTTTATCATGAAATATATGCTTTGTGGTTATTTTCGAACAAAATGTAAATTATGTGAGCTACTTGTTAAATACAAATTGTTACCGAGTATTGGTTTCGGCATTCTACGGAAGATGGCAAAGATATGTGTTCGAGGAAAATCCCGTTTGAACCTTAGGAATAGATTAGGATACAAGTGACATGTCACTAGGATGGTTGAGCATCCGAACTCGTTGACTTGAGTCCAAGTTCACTTATGGATGCGAATGTCCGAACTCGTTGAGTTGAGTCCGAGTTCGTGAGATGTAACTAGGCATCCGAGCTCGTTGAGTTGAGTCCGAGTTCACTTATGGATGTGAACACCTGAGCTCGTTGAGTTGAGTCCGAGTTCGCTTATGGGCGGGTTAGATGGTAGCTTGGCTACATATGTGGGACTTATGTGCAAACTTTCCATGTATCCGAATTATATTCCGATGTGTTCAACGGGTAAAGTTCTACTCAAATGGTGGAATACTCGAGATGAAAAGAGACGTATTGGTAAGTGTTGTGAAATGGATACTTTGGACAGGTATGTACTTAACCCTCGGGTTAAGTATTGATACAACAACGATAAGGTAACAAGATGATGAAAAATGATTAGAAATGTGATATATGTTTTGGTGATACTATGCTAATGTTGTTTGGTATGATTGCTTTGTTATGTTACTTATTGTTTGCATATGAACTTACTAAGCATTTATGCTTACTCCCTCCTTCTTATTTATTGTAGTTTTGGACAAGCTAGCTCAGGAGTCGGGATAGGTCGAAGGCTCGATCACACTATCTGAAGGAGTTTTTGGTAAATGGCTTGTAAAATTTAAGTATGGCATGTATAGCAATATACCTATTTTGTGTAAATGATCTTATGATATGATGATGGATTGGTTGAGAAAATGCTTGATAATTATAAGTTATGGAAATGGTTAGTTTAGATTATGTTTGATGTCATGGAAGGTTAATAGGTTATCTAGTTCATGAAAACTCATAAAAAGGATGAAATTTGCCATAAACAAAACATTGCAGCAACACTGACGTGAGTTTGAAAATTTACTAAAAAACATAGAAATCGAATTTGGTGATGTATTAAATATGAAATTGAAGCCTAATATGTCTAGTTTTACATAAAACAAACTAAACAGGTAAAGAAATTATATGTTAGAAGATATTTGAATTTTAGTGAAACAGGGCCAGAACAATTTCTGGATCCCCTTTTCCAACTTTAGAAATTCACCATAAATTGTACAGATATAATTAGGTGTTTTATTTTATATTATCAGAATAATTATTGAGTCTAGTTTCAGGAGAAACAAATCTCATAGTAATATGAATTTTGTACAGAGAGAAATGTGGTTCGTAGTAAACAGAGGTCAGTCCAGTCGAGTCCTGAAACAGGGGTAATTTTAACTAATAAACTGTACTAATTGGCCTAACCAAAAAATTCTATAAAAAACTAGTAAATAGGTATATGAGTCTAGATTCATGGAAAATTTATGGATCTTGATTTCGAGTTTTGTAACTCGAGATATGATTTTTCTTGTAACTGTGACGCAAGTAGCTAGAAAGCTGTGAATGTAGAAACAAATAATCCAAAGTTCTTAAAATGTTAAATTAAGTTTAGTAACACCTCATACTCGACTCCGACGACGGTCTCGGGCGTGGGGGCGTTACAATACTCACTATTCTCAATTTTAAATATGAGAGTTCATTAAATTATAAAGTGAATAAGTACAATGATAACTAAGCATATGAATCCATAAAAAAGATTACATAGTTATAACATTTATATCAGAAGAATGTAAGTAATTACAATTTCACATACTTAACATGATTTCCATCCATTAACAAAGTTGCCTACGTCAAACAGATCTTTTCAGCTTGTAATGTTCTAAGGCTTAATGTTGGTTTGGAATTCAATAATTTGAAGCTTTAAAAAGGTTCAAGCACGAAAATAGTTTGGCACATGATATTGTTCCCTATGCACCCCTAGTATAATTTTAAGCTCACGTCCTTATATCTTCTTCTCTCACCTTCTTTTTCTCTCCATATGTGAAGACATGGTATAGTATTGGTAAGTATAATCAACTTAACGAGTTTGGTGCAATATGAATGAAAATTTACTAAGTATTTGTGATTTTTTTTGAATCACTTTATTTCACTCTTTGTCACTCGCATTGCTTTTATCCTGTTTCGTGCTTTTATATCTCTCACTTTGTTTTAAACCCTCAAAATGTTTTTAGTCTCACACTATTTTTCATTTAGGCACTTTATTTTCAAGAATCCTATATTTACTATATCATATTTTTTTACTTTAATTTTTTTTTTGAAACCTCCTTAATGTATCTACCTAACCCTCAATATATGTGGCTCGACATCTAAATTCATGCATTAATTCTGGGACGAAGAGAAGGATAACTAGATTTTCTTATCAATTCATGGTTTCATATGAAGCCTCATAAAAAAGTGGATTAGGCTCAAGTATAGGTACTAGGGTACACATGCATAAGGTTAGCTTTTTGGCACTAGTTTTCACCAAACAATTCCTTAGGTCATCCTTAAGCACCTCAACATCCATAGATTCAATCATGCAAGTTATAAAATTATAGCTACCTATAATTCAAGACAAACATACATGCTTTCCTTATATTATTAATCATCATTTAGTATACTCAATTTCTTTCACCTATTTATAGTGTAATAAAATAAACTAACTAATCTAAAATTTAAAAACCTAAAATATTTTATTATCATGCCAAATTTACATGTTTCATACATTTAAACCTATTAACATGCTCCTAACCGATCACTTGCATTGTTGCAAGCTCAAGCACAATGCACACAAAACAAAAAATTTGACAAAAAAGACAATAAAAATAAACAAAAATAGTAGCAAAATAATTTAGAAATTTCTATATAACTCCCCACACTTTAGATTGTACATTGTCCCTAATATGCCCAAACAAAAGATAAGAGTTAGAACTACTTGTTCTCTCCGTGATGGTATAACGAGGTGTAGTTGGGTCGTTCTCCTATTGCATATTTAGCTCGATAAAGTCGTGCATCTTCTATATGGGTTTCCTACATAAAAACACTGTAGTTTTTTTCAATGATTAGTTAACAATAATAATAAGTACTAAGGTCCTAACCTACAATAGTAATAAAAAATATCATCCAAGTTTGAAATTTACAACCCTAAAAATAAAAATTAAAGTTTACTAATCGTTAGAATCAAACACCGATGATTCTTCCATCCTCATCTTCCCCTTATATCTTTCGATAACTATCTTTGAAGATCTTGCACCTAATGAGTGGGTTAGGTTGTCACCGGTTGGACTGTGGAGCTGTGGAGGTTGATGCCCTTAGTTGAAGGTCACTGAGGTTGGATCGCCTCCTCAAAATTGAGACATGTCAAAAGTCCTTTTCCATCTCTTCTCATTGTTCTCGTTCTCCTCATTCTTCTTCCTAGGACTGCCCTCAGAATTATGTGGGTGCATATTTACATGGCGGGAGCTATGGCATTCGTGCACTATATCTCCTCATATAATCCTCACAAACTGGTTGCACCTTATGCATTTGTTGTATCATCCATTCTAAATCTGACATCTTGTCTTGCCCTTTAGCTTTTTTTTCCCTGTTAGGGATGGTGGAATTTCCATCTTTTGCTTCCTCTGCTGGTTCCATTTCAAAACCTATAGCCTCTGAAGCTCCTGATACCATGCAAAAATTGAATCTCTGATGAGGCTATTAGTTGGCTTCAGGAATTGCTTGGTAGTAATCATTAGAACCTTTTCCTTTTTGCATAGAGCCACCATGAGGTGTGAGAAGAATAACCCATCCTTCGGGGCATTGATGCATTTTGCCATAGACTAGTAAATCCACATCCTTATGCACACTTGTTTTCTCTGTAAAATAAAACAAAATAACTCAGAATTAACGTTAGATACATTTAGGACAACAAAAATCTGAGTACATAAAAATTGTATCCACATTTTCATGATTGGGAATTGTGACTGTAACACCCCTTACCCATATCCGAAGCTGAGACAGGGTTCGAGGTGTTACTAGACTTAAACATTCACAAACATGCAAAATCGGGCCATAAAGTTTTATCCAAATTAAAAAAATTTCAAACACATGTAAATCGTCCCTTATACAGGCCTTCGAGGCCTAAAACATACATTGGGGTGGTTCGGGACTAAACTGAGGACTTCAGAAAGCTCTGGGAAGACTTAGAGAAATTTTCATGAAACAGGGTCACACGCCCGTGTCGACACAGGGACACGCCCGTGTGTCTTCAACAAGCCCGTGTCTTCAGGCCGTGTAACTCTCTGTTTATGGCGTCAGCAAAACAAATTGATCCACATGACCAAGCCACACGGCCGTGTGCTAGGCCGTGTCCTCCACACAGCTGAGACACATGGTCGTGTATCTGCCCATGTAGCCAACACTTAGGCTATTTTCCAAGCCTTATGTTGTCCTTAATTCTCTCCCATACTTACACATATTATCGATACACATTATAACATCAACTTAATGGTTAATCATCCTTTAGTAAAATTCTGTCAAAGCATTTACATGTTGTCATACATGTGTTTATTTTCTATACTCATGTTACACCAAGTTAGACATTTCAATTCACATTCTATAATTGTCTATATTCAATCATTATCAACTTACTATCATGCCACACATTCATTCCATGGTCACGACCACCTCGAATGGTCTTAGAGCATTCATCATGTACATGTGTTATACTAATTATTCATAACAACCAATTATAAACACATCACAAACATTAACACATAGTAAGAATAATTAGGCTTACAAGCCATAACCATTTAAGCCATATCATAAATCAATATAAGCCAATACATTTGACTAATCATAACAACATCTAACATAAAAACTAGTCCTTATACATGCCACTGACGTGAAAGTATTTAAACACATATGATAATACTCCGGAGCTGTTGGCTTGATAGTATGATGCTACCTCCGACGGTCTCCAACCCCGAGCTAACCTGAGAACACTAAGGAAATGGAGAGGAGGGAGTAAGCTTAAAGCTTAGTAAGTCCATATGAAAATAATAAGCAAATTATCAACATGATTCCATGAAAATGTAATCATAATTACACTTTTGCTGATTTTCTGGTCATGTTATTTTCTCGAGTCATAGTTACTAATTTATTTATATCTGGAGCTAAGAAACTCAAAATTAAGATCCGTTAATTTTTTATCAAACTAGGCTCATATATCTTCTTACCATAAAATTTTAAGAATTTTTGGTCTAGCCAATAAGTACATTTTATTCATTAAAGATACCCTTGTTTTACTATCCGACAGTTCCGACCTCTCTTCACTAAAAATTATTTATCTCATGGTACTGGACTCCAAATTAAGAACCACTAATTTTCCCAGAAACTAACTCAATATATTATTACAATAAAATTTCAGAATTTTTGGTTTGGTCAATTAGTACAGTTTATTCATTAAAGATACTCCTGTTTTACTGTCCAACAGTTCTGACCTCTTTTCACTAAAAATTATTTATCACATGGGACAGCTCTCGGATGTTGTCCCCATCAATTCCTATTGAAAATAGACTCATTAAGGATTTCAAGCAAGCAAATTATAACCTATAATTATTTTTTTACAATTTTTAACTATTTTCCAAATCAGAACAGGGGATTCCAAAATCATTCTGACCCTGTCGCACAAAAATCCAATTTTCACAGAATATGAAATTCTTTTGCCTTCATCGTTTCTTTTATGAGAAAATAGACTCATTAAGTTTTAATTTCATATCTTATTCAACTTTAATTAAATTTATACCATTTTTGGTGATTTTTCAAAGTCATACAACTACTGCTGTCCAAAATTGTTTTATTACAAAATTTCACTTTTACATAATTTCACTTACTCCATTCTATCTTACCAAAAGATTCGCTCAACTATCAAGCACATTGCTCACAACTTTTCACATAGATACACTTGCACTTATTCATCACATAGTCATGTACATATGTATTTTCACTTAGTAAATTTCCCGTTGAACTCATCGGAATAATAACAGATACCTGGTGGCCTGTGCATATACCACCCTTGTAACCGAAGCTCTCTGGTATGCATAGTACCCTGCACTTAGTACTATACATGCGACCTATCAATCTGGTACACGTAGTAGCCTGCACTTAGTACTACACACGTGATCGAAGTTAACGGGTACGCATAGTAGCCTGCACTTAGTACTACATATGAGACCTATCAATCTGGTACATGTAGTAGCTTGCACTTAGTACTACACACGTGATCGAAGTTAACGGGCATGCATAGTAGGCTGCACTTAGTACTACACATGCGTCCTATCAATCTGGTACATGTAGTAGCATGCACTTTGTACTACACACATGACTCACAATGGATCATTTGTATCTCTTCTATTCCGAAGGTTCAATCAGGAAATTCTTCACTTTTCAACATTTTACCAACTCGTTCTTAGTCAATTTTGATTCGTAGTTTACATCAATTGATCATTCTATAGGTAGCCACATCTCATATAATAACAAAGATAATAACATAAAAAGAATCGAAATATTATTTACATACAAACTTACTCATTTCAAAGAAACATCATATTCCATCAAACTTCCAAACCTTTACTGGACGTACTCGAATTGTGGCTTCATTCACATAGCAATATCTCATAATCAAATGGCATTGCAACATTTTCATCATAATAGCAAAACATCAAGAACATGTTATATCATCAAAATAATCATATAATATCAAATTATTCACATATATATATACTTACAACTCGTGTAATATCGAAGCATTAGCATTCAAATACAATATTGCATTATTAAAAAACCATGAACTTATCTCGGGTTCGAGTACGACTATATATTCTGATTTAGTCCATAATCTCATTCGTTTCCAATCTATGCCCAAATCTCATTTTCCTTGATCTAATACTACATCTAGCTTACTAATTGTCACATTATTCATATGGGTCCAAAAATCATACTTTTACAAATTTATATTTTGACCCCTAAACTTTCACATATTTGCACTTTGGCCTCTAGGCTCGTAAAATGATTTTTATTCAATTTCCTTGCATTTCAAGCCTAGCCAAATCATTTTCATAACTTTAGTAGCCCCTAATTTCCACTAAATCACACTTTTATGACAAATTTTGTAACTTTTACAAAACAGTTCTTTTTGACAATTTCACCGAAAATCACTTAGTAAAAGTCATTTATTATACACCGAGAATTCATATTCTACCATTAGACATCAAAGCACATACATGTCATCCATGGTTAAATTTTTAAACACAAACCCTAGCTCAAAATATAGGTAGTAGATCTTGTTACGAGGATTTCAAAAACGTAAAAATAATTAGAAACGGGGCTAGAACGGACTTACAATCGAGCTTGGAAGATTAAAAAACCCTACCTAAGTCTTCTATATGCAAGTTTCAGCCATGGGGTAGAAGATGGACAAAAATTGGCTTTTAATTTTGTTTTTAATTCATTTTAATTACTAGATTACGAAAATACCCCTAACTTAAAAATATTTTATTTCACCCATTTCATATCCATTTTTGTTCAAAAAATTATCCAATGGTCTAATTTCCATTTAAGGGCCTTCAATATAAAATTTCATAACAATTAGACACCTCTAACATGTAGAACTCAACTTTTACACTTTTTACAATTTAGTCCTTTTGACCAAATTGAGTGCCCAAACGTCAAAATTTTCGAACAAAATTTTCACAAAATCATTCCGTGAAATTGTAGACCATAAAAATATAATAAAAAAAAATTTATTTTGTCGAATTTATCATCCCAAAACTATTGTTCTGACTAAGCCCTAATTCGGGATGTTACAACTCTCCTCTCTTTAGGGATTTTCCTCCTCGAAAATCTTACCAGAAGAGTGGTTCGATTTTCACATAAACTCCACTATCTCATAATCATTGTTGAAGAACCTTTACTCAGGCTATGTTTAATACTTAGCTCTTTAATTTCTCATACTAAAGTCATGAACAATTTCGTGTTATACGACGCATCAATCGAATCTTGACTTCTATCAGAGAACTCATGTATACAAGGGTCGAACCCATACCGTCATAGAATATGTATATACACATAATACTTGAATCCTCTCGGATTCAAATGGCGTAGTCAGCCCGATCATCATGACCTTAAATTCTCTATCATTTTATACAGCCCTACAGTTCACTAGTTCGACCTCTGGTCATCATTAAAATTCAGAAACTCAATTAGCTTTTTCAATAATTCACAATATAAATCCTGGATCCCAAATCGATTAACGAAAACTAGCATTTTAAGAAATTCAACAATCTCAAAGATACTTAATCCCATAAGTCTGATGAGCGAAAATTCAGTACTGACCGACATGATTTGCAGATTCATCAATTACTTAACAACAAGTCATATGACATCTTTCTTTTTCAAAGATAGGAATAATTCTAATATGAAATCTATAGTATCTCATTCTCAGAGATCATACCATAACTATCTTATCATCCTTTAACAATTCAAGTCAGCTACACTATCTCAACTTAAGTCTTTCTATGACAACAGATACTTTAAGCTATCACAACAGATACTTTAAGCTATCACATTGCCTTTCTTGTCTTAAAACACATCACTGAAAATCAAGAAGTCTTTGCTCAATGCAGACTAAACTAGTTTCAAGGCTTCGGTTAACAATATTCTCGTATATTCAAATCATTACCAACATGTAGTAGACCATTCAACTTTCATAAGACAAAAACTTTATCATTCAAAGCAACTTTAAATTGTATCAAAGTCTTCTAAAATATTTACACTTTCATTCAGACTATCTGTCTTTAACCCAGAGAGATAAATCTTATTCTCAGACTTGGAAAAAATTCGAAGATAAATATTCCATTAAATCTTTCAAACAATAACCCATACAAACTGAACAACCAAGTCGGTCTTAATTATTACTTGATAAAGTTTCAGGAAATCCTTCCTTTCAATTGTCAAAACGATTTACATGTAATCATGCAAAATTCACTCATCATACTAATCAAAGTTCATTTCAATTGCATTAGCTCAAGGTATTAAAAATGTTCCCAATCGAAGGCATTAACTTGATTAACTTTCTTGAGAAAAGAAATCCATTATACAAGCTGATACTAGCAATTTCACCACTTATGCCTTTGCCGATGTCAAATCATTCACGAAGATTTAGAGAAATCCAGATACTAAAATTACCACATTACTATAATCAAACCAGAAGCATAGTCACACTTGACATGATTATCACAACTGAAGAACACACTGTAGATATGAGCCGTGATTGATAAATTCCGGATATAAATAATAAGAAAACCAGGATTAAGAAGTCCAAGATATAGAAATCCAAGTGATCATGTTATTTTGTGACAGGTTTTAAATATTTCTAATTACTCTGTAATGCCCCGTACCCGAGACCGTTGCCGGAGTCGAACACGAGGTGTTAACAAACTTAATTCATTGCTTAAATAGCTCAAACAATTAAATTTTAAAATTTCCAGTCCAGCTAGCAATCTGCGTCACAGTCGCTTAAAAATTCATATCTCGAGTTTCAAAACTCAAAATCATATTCCGTAAATTTTCCCTGAAACTAGACTCACATATATATTTACTAATTTTTTTCTAGAATTTTTTGCTGGGCCAATTAGTACAGTTTATTAGTTAAAGTCTCCCCTATTTCAGGGTTTGACTGCTCTGACCTCTGTGTATTACGAATCAGATATCTCTCTGTACAGAATTTCAATGACTATGAGATTTGTTTCTATTAAAACTAGACTCAATAAAAATTCTAACCATATAAATTACACAACCTATATATTTTTATAAAATTTATGGTGAATTTATAAAGTTGAAACAGGGGATCCAGAAATCGCTCTGGCCCTATTTCACTAAAACTCAGATATCTTGTAAAATATAAAACCTTTACCTGCTTTGCTTATTCCATATGAAAATAGACACAATGAGCTTTAATTTCATATATTATTCACTATCAAACCATGTCTCTACAAATTTTTGTGATTTTTAAAAATCACATTATTTCTGATACTTGAATCCGTTTTTAAGTTACTTTCACATTTTTCATAATTTTCATGTGATAGTTACTACTTAATCATACATACTATTAAACATGTATATCATCAGCCATTCTATTAGCTAATCACTAGCAAATATTTACACATCATTCATTGATCATATCATATCAAAAGAAACTAAGTTCCTATACATGCCATACACAAAACGAAACGTCTAACTATACCAATGTAATTTTTCGATAGTGTGATCGGGTCTCCGACGTTTCCTTCGATCCCCGAGTGGCTTGATAAAACTATAAGAAAAAGAAAATAAGAGAGTAAGCACTAGGCTTAGTAAGCTTACAAGCAAATAAATTACAACATTCAACATAATGAATAAATATACATCAAGTCACCTAGCCTCATAAAAATTTACTTCTCATTTTCTACCTTCTTCTTTACTCACTTACCTTCTTTCTTACCTGACCTTTCACTATTCATAAATATAATCTACCTTCCCTTTTTGCTGATAATTCACTATGATTTAACATATACAATGACTCGATGAACGACTCGGAATACTAAGGATACTAGGGTCGTTCCTGTCTATCAATGTCCTGCCAATGCCATGTCTTCGACATGGACTTACATGAATTATTCCTATCTCCAATGCCATATTTATATATATATAATATGGGCTTACATGGCTCATTCCTGTCTCCAAAGCCATATATCTGATATGGACTTACATGGCTCATTTCTATCCTGTCCTGTCAACCTCAGTATCATAATATTCCTAAGGTTCAAATGGGGCTTCCTAATGCTTTTTCTCTGCTACTTAGCCTTTAATTCGACTTTAAATATTCTCAAAAAAAATAAGTATATAAATGCTGGAAATTAACAATAATAATGTAAAATATAAGAATATTGCATTTATTTACTGTAAACTTACCTCGATACAAAATGTGACTAAATTTACAATTTAGTCCTTTACTTTTCTTTTCCCCGATCTACTCCTTGAATTTCGTTCTTCTTGATCTATAATAGCAAATTTAACTTATTTAATATTCACATTTATCAAAACAGTCCTTTACTCAAACTTTGGAAAATTACATTTTTACCCCTAAAATTTTGCATATTTACACTTTTACCCCAAATCTCGTAAATTAGACTTCAACCTATTTTCTTATGTTTTATGACATGCTGATCATTTTTCCCTTCCATGGCAACATCAAATTCTCACTCTAATATGTACTTATGACTATTAGGTACTTTTACCGATTAAGCCCTTTTGCTCGTTTTCACATAAAACCGAGTAGCACAAGTTGTCTAACATAATTTAAAACCTCATATTCTATCATAAAACACCAAAATACACAAATTTCACCTATGGGTATTTTTCCAAATATAAACCCTAGGTTAAATTATTGCTAGCATAAGCTAAATCGAGCTACAGGGACTCCAAAAACGTAAAGAACTTGAAAAACGGGGCTAGAATGGACTTACAATCGAGCTTGGAACCTTGAAAAACCGTAGCCATGGTTTCTCCTTGCTATATTCGGCCATGGTGAAGAAGATGAGCAAAATTGGCTTTTAATTTTGTATTTTAATTCATTTTACCCCTAAATGACCAAAATGCCCCTCCTTACTAAACTTTCAAAAATTCCTTCCATGTCCTAATTTTTGTCCATGAACTTAAAATTGGTTAAATTGCTATTTAAGACCTCCTAATTAATATTTCAAAGCAATTTCATACTAGAAACTTCTAGAATGCAAGTTTTGCAACTTATTCGATTTAGTCCCTAACTTCAAATTAAGCATTTTATGCATAGAATTTCATCACAAAATTTTCACACAATCATGTAATCATATCATGAACCTCAAAATAATAATAAAATAAATTTTTCTACCTCGGATTTGTGGTTTCGTAACCACTGTTCCGTTTAGAACATATTTCGGGATGTTACATTTCTCCCCCCTTTAGGGATTTTCGTCCCCGAAAATCTTACCTGTGAAGAGATTTAGGTACTGTTTTCGCATAGCCTCTTCGGGTTCCCATGTAGCCTCGTCTACCCCATGTCTAGTCCATAGTACTTTCACAAGTGCAATACTTTTGTTCCTTAATTGCTTTACCTCTCGAGCTAGAATCTTTACTGGTTCTTCACCGTAAGTCATGTCTGGCTGAATCTCAACCTCTGTTTGAGAAATCACATGCGATGGATCTGAATGATAACGACGTAGCATAGACACATGAAATAGATTATGAATCTTCTCTAACTCAATCGGCAAAGCTAACCAATATGCTAATGGTCCGACTCTCTCAATCACTTCAAACGGTCCAATAAAACGTGGACTTAGTTTGCCTTTCTTGCCAAATCTAAGAACTTTCTTCCACGGGGATACTTTCAAAAAAGCTGTCACCAACTTGATATTCAATCTCTTTTCTCTTCAAATCTGCATACGACTTTTGTCTGTCTGCAAGTCGCTTTCAAGCAATCTCGATGATTTTTACTTTCTCTTACTGTTTCCTTAACTAGATCAACCCCGTAAATCTGATTTTCCTTAAGCTCTGTCCAATACAAAGGTGTGCGACATTTACGTCCATACAAAGCTTCATAAGGTGCCATCTTCAAACTCAACTGATAACTATTATTATAGGCAAACTCTACTAATGGTAAATATTTTTCCCAACTGCCTTGAAATTCCAACCACAAAGATCTAAGCATATCTTCAAGTACTGAATAACTCTCTCTGACTGACCGTCGGTTTGAGGATGGAAAGCTGTACTAAAACTCAACTTTGTGCCCAAAGCCTTCTGTAATTTCTTTCAAAACCGTGAAGTAAATCTTGGATCTCTGTTTGAAATGATCGATAATGGTACCCTGTGTAGTCTGACTATCTCTGAAATATACAACTCGGCCAACTTGTCAAGTGAATAATCCATACGAACTGGGATAAAATGAGCCGACTTCGTTAATTTATCAATCACAACCCATTCTGCATCTTTCTTTCTCGGTGTAAACGGCAATCCTATCACAAAATCCATATTAATTCGATCCCATTTCCACTCAGGGACTAGCACGAGCTGCAATAAACCTGAAGGTACCTGACGTTCAACCTTTACCTGCTGACAGATCAAGCATCTAGAAACAAACTCTAAAATGTCCCTTTTCATTCCTACCCACCAATACATTTTCTTCAAATCATTATACATCTTTGTACTACCTGGATGAATAGACAAAGAACTACTATGTGCTTCCTGTAAGATCTTTCGAATAAGCTCATCATTCTTGATGACGCATACCACGCTCTCTCGAACATCAAACAACCGCCGAAATCGATCTGAAAATCTGACTCTATATCCGATTCACACTGATCTCTTTTGGCTAACAACTCACTGTCATTTTTCTGAGCTTCACAAATTTCTTCAAGAAACATCGGGTTGGCTCTCAACTCAGCTAAGATAAAACCATCATCTGATAAGGCTAGACTAGTGTTCAAAGCTCTTAATGTAAACAAAGATTTCCTACTCAAAGCATCAGCAACAACGTTTGCCTTACCTGGGTGATAATCGATCACTAGCTCATAATCTTTAATCAACTCTAACCATCTTCTTTGCCTCAAATTCAAATCTTTTTGAGTCATCAAATATTTCAAACTTTTGTGATCAGTAAATATGTGGTACTTCTCACCGTACAAATGATGTCTCCAAATTTTCAGCGTAAAAACAATGGCAGCTAGCTCTAAATCATGTGTCGGATAATTCTTCTCATGTGGCTTTAGCTGTCTAGAGGCATAAGTGATTACCTTCCCTTCCTGCATCAGTACACAACCAAGTCCATCCATGGACGCATCACTGTAAATCACAAACTCCTTACCTGGTTCTGGTTGTACTAAAACAGGAGCTTTAGTCAACAATGCTTTTAACTTATCAAAACTCTGTTGACACTTCTCAGTCCATTCAAACTTGACATCCTTTCGCAGCAATCTTGTTAGCGGGGTAGCTATCATAGAAAATCCCTCTACAAATCGTCTATAATACCCGGAAAGACCAAGAAAACTTCTAACTTCTGATACATTTCTAGGAGGCTTCCAATCAACTATGGCTGAAATCTTGCTCGAATCAACCTTAATACCTTCACCTGAGACGATATGTCCAAGAAAACCAACTTCTCGTAACCAGAACTCACTTTTGCTGAACTTGGCATACAACTGATTATCTCTCGAATCCGGAAAAACGTTTCTCAAATGCTCTGCATGCTCAGTCTCATCATGAGAATAAATCAAAATATCATCAATGAACACAACTACAAACTTATCCAGGTACGGTCTAAAAATTCGGTTCATTAAGTCCATGAAAATGGAAGGAGCACTAGTCAAGCCAAATGGCATCACAAGGAACTCATAATGACCATACCTAGTCCGGGAAAGCGATCTTGGTGACATCGACTCTTTAACTCGTAGAATCGATAGTATCCGGATCTCAAATCTATCTTGGAAAACACAGTAGCTCCCTTCAATTGATCAAACAGATCATCAATTCTAGGCAATGGATACTTGTTCTTTACTGTTACCTTGTTAAGTTGCCGATAATCTATGCACAATCTCATCGATCCATCTTTCTTTTTCACAAATAGCACCGGTGCACCCCATGGTGAACTACTGGTCTTACAAAGCCTTTATCTGTTAATTCCTACAACTGAGCTTTCAATTCTTTCAATTCCAACGGAGCCATTCTATAAGGAGCAATAGAAATGGGCGTGGTACCTGGAATCAACTCAATACCAAACTCAACTTCTCTAACAGGAGGCAAACCTGGTAGTTCTTCCGGAAACACATCGGAAACTCACATACCACGAGCACTCGATTCAATTTTCAATTCGGATATTTAGTGTTCAACACAAAAAGCAAGATAAGCTTCATACCCTTTTCTCAAACATTTCTGAGCAGACATAACAGAAATTATGGAAAATGAACTATCTGACTCTTCTGAATTAACCCGAATAATTTCACCATTTTCACACTTCAACTCAATGAATTTCTTCCCACAATTCATTATCACATCATGTGTAGTCAACCAATCCATACCAAGAATCACATCAAACTCATCAAATGGCAATAGCATGAGATCAGCCAAAAAACAGTAGCCTCTAATCATCAAAGGACAATTTCTGCATACTTTATCTACTAATACATGCTTGCCTAATGGATTCGATACTTTAATCACAAATTCTGTAGATTCTATAGGCATACTTATACTAGGCATCAATTTCTTGCAAACATATGAATGAGTTGAACCCGAATCAATCAAAGCAATGACATTAATATTATGTAGAGAAAATGTACCTGTAATCACATCGAGGAAGGATGCCTCTTCGCGTGTACGAATAGCATAAGTCCTTGCAGGGGCTCTAGCATCTAGTCTCACAGCTGAATCTCTTGAGGTACCTCTGTTACTTGCTCCTACTCTCGGTTGCCTCGGTAATCTGCCTCTAGTAGGAGCATTTTCGGATCTAGCATTCTATGTTATCTCTCGATTAGCTACCTCTGGACATTCTCGTACAAAATGATCTGGAGCACCGCATTTATAACAAACATTTTCGCCTGCCCGACAAGGACCATAATGAAGTCTACCACACCGTGGACACCCTGATCTACCCTATCCAACATTACCTACACTCACAGTCGAGGTGGTCTGAGCCTTCGAATCCTTAAATCTGTTGCCTCTATTCTGACTAGAATACCTGGCTGGGAAACTAGATCTGGTAGAAAACTCCTTTGGCCTTTTGGATGTAGCTTGGAATGACCTGCTCATCTGTCTCTTCTTTGTATCTTGTGTATCTATCTCAACTTTGCCTTTTCTTTTTAACAGCTCCTCTGCCTTACAGGCTCTCTCAACTAAAATAATAAACTGTTTTATTTCTAAGACACCCACTGACAGTCGGATATCATCATTTAACCCATCCTCAAACCTTTTACACATGGTAACCTCTGCGGACACACATTCTCTAGCATATTTACTAAGCCTGACAAATTCGCGCTCATAATCGGTCACCATCATATTACCTTGTTTCAATTCCAGGAATTCCTTTCGCTTCTGATCAATAAACCTCTGACTGATGTACTTTTTATGAAATTCCTCCTGAAAGAAATCCCAAGTGACCCTCTCCTTTGGTACAATTGATACAAGTGTTTGCCACCAGTGGTAGGCTGAGTCTCTAAGAAGTGATACTACACATTTCATACATTCCTCGGGTGTACAAGATAATTCATCAAAGACTCTGATAGTATTTTCTAACCAAAATTCTGCTCTTTCTGCATCATCATCCTTTGTTGCTCAGAACTCTTCTTCCCCTTGTTTCTTGATTCTATCAACTGGTGGCTTTTCTCTTATCACTGTACCTGTGACTGGGGAAGCTTGAGCTGCATGGGTAGCCTGAGAATCATGAGGGGATGGAGGCCTAACTGCCAGATTCGTACGAACGAACTCGACAAACAAATCATTCAAAGCTTGGAAGAGAGCTTCTCGAGTCACTCCTCCCTGATTAATTGTTACTGGCCTATTCTCAGATGGCGCTGCCCCTTCCGCGGGAGCAGGCGCATTAGTTTCTACATCATCATCACCAGCTCGCTCGGGATCCATTACTATAGAACAAAATATTTAAAAAATCGTCAGGAGTCGTCACACTATCAAAATACAGGTATGGCATGTATAGCTAGACTTTTACTCACACTAACTGTTTTGAGAATCGAGAAAACCTACTCTGATACCAATAAATGTAATGCCCTGTACCCGAGACCATTGCCGAAGTCGAACACGAGGTGTTAACAAACTTAATTCATTGCTTAAACAGCTCAAACAATTTAATTTTAAAATTTCCAGTCCAGCTAGCAACCTGCGTCACAGTCGCTTAAAAATTCATATCTCGAGTTTAAAATTCAAAATTATATTCCGTAAATTTTCCCTGAAACTAGAATCATATATCTATTTACTAATTTTTTTCTAGAATTTTTGGCTAGGCCAATTAGTACAGTTTATTAGTTAAAATCTCCCCTATTTTAGGGTTCAACTGCTCAGTCCTCTGTGTATTACGAATCAGATATCTCTCTGTACAGAATTTCAATGACTATGAGAATTATTTCTCTTAAAACTAGACCTAATAATGATTCTAACCATATAAAGTACACCACCTAATTATTTTTATAAAATTTATGGTGAATTTATAAATTTGAAATAGGGGATCCAGAAATCGCTCTGGCCCTATTTCACTAAAACTCAGATATCTTGTAAAATATAAAACCATTACCTGCTTTGCTTATTCCATATGAAAATAGACACAATGAGCTTTAATTTCATATATTATTCACTATCAAAACATGTCTCTACAAATTTTTGTGATTTTTCAAAATCACATTATTTCTGATACTTGAATCCATTTTTAAGTTACTTTCACATTTTTCATAATTTTCATGTGATAGTTACTACTTAATCATACATACTATTAAACATGTATATCATCAGCCATTCTATTAGCTAATCACTAGCAAATATTTACACATCATTCATTGATCATATCATATCAAAAGAAACCAAGTTCCTATACATGCCATACACAAAACGAAACGTCTAACTATACCAATGTAATTTTTTCAATAATGTGATCGGGTCTCCGATGTTTCCTTCGATCCCCGAGTGGCTTGATAAAAACTATAAGAAAAAGAAAATAAGAGAGTAAGCACTAGGCTTAGTAAGCTTACAAGCAAATAAATTACAACATTCAACATAATGAATAAATATACATCAAGTCACCTAGCCTTATAAAAGTTTACTTCTCATTTTCTACCTTCTTCTTTACTCACTTACCTTCTTTCTTACCTGACCTTTCACTATTCATAAATATAATCTACCTTCCTTTTTTGCTGATAATTCACTATGATTTAACATATACAATGACTCGATGAACCACTCGGAATACTAAGGATACTAGGGTCGTTCCTGTCTATCAATGTCCTGCCAATGCCATGTCTTCGACATGGACTTACATGAATTATTCCTATCTCCAATGCCGTATTTATATATATAATACGGGCTTACATGGCTCATTCCTGTCTCCAAAGCCATATATCTGATATGGACTTACATGGCTCATTTCTATCCTGTCCTGTCAACCTCAGTATCCTAATATTCCTAAGGTTCAAACGGGGCTTCCTAATGCTTTTTCTCTGCTACTTCGCCTTTAATTCGACTTTAAATATTCTCAAAAAATAAGTATATAAATGCTGAAATTAACAATAATAATGTAAAATATAAGAATATTGCATTTATTTCATCAGTAAACTTACCTCGATACAAAATGTGACTAAACTTTACAATTTAGTCCTTTACTTTTTCTCTTCCCCGATCTACTCCTGAATTTCGTTCTTCTTGATCTATAATAGCAAATTTAAATTATTTAATATTCAAATTTATCAAAACAGTCCTTTACTCAAACTTTGGAAAAATTACATTTTTACCCCTAAACTTTTGCATATTTACACTTTTACCCCAAATCTCGTAAATTAAACTTCAACCTATTTTCTTATGTTTTATGACATGCTGATCATTTTTCCCTTCTATGGTAACATCAAATTCTCACTCTAATATGTACTTATGACTATTAGGTATTTTTACCGATTAAGCCCTTTTGCTCGTTTTCACTTAAAACCGAGTAGCACAAGTTGTCTAACATAATTTAAAACCTCATATTCTATCATAAAACACCAAAATACACAAATTTCACCTATGGGTATTTTTCCAAATATAAACCCTAGGTTAAATTATTGCTAGCATAAGCTAAATCGAGCTACCGGGACTCCAAAAACGTGAAGAACTTGAAAACCGGGACTAGAATGGACTTACAATCGAGCTTGGAAGCTTGAAAAACCCTAGCCATGGTTTCTCCTTGCTATATTCGGCCATGGTGAAGAAGATGAGCAAAATTGGCTTTTAATTTTGTATTTTAATTCATTTTACCCCTAAATGACCAAAATGCCCCTCCTTACTAAACTTTCAAAAATTCCTTCCATGTCCTAATTTTTTTCCATGAACTTAAAATTGGTTAATTTGCTATTTAAGACCTCCTAATTAATATTTCAAAGCAATTTCATACTAGAAACTTGTAGAATGCAAGTTTTGCAACTTATTCGATTTAGTCCCTAACTTCAAATTAAGCATTTTATGCATAGAATTTCATCACAAAATTTTCACACAATCATGTAATCATATCATGAACCTCAAAATAATAATAAAATAAATTTTTCTACCTCGAATTTATGGTTTCGTAACCACTGTTCCGTTTAGACCCTATTTCGGGATGTTATATTTCTCCCCCCTTTAGGGATTTTCGTCCCTGAAAATCTTACCTGTGAAGAGATTTGGGTACTGTTTTCGCATAGCCTCTTCGGGTTCCCATGTACCCTCGTCTACCCCATGTCTATTCCATAGTACTTTCACAAGTGGAATACTTTTGTTCCTTAATTGCTTTACCTCTTGAGCTAGAATCTTTACTGGTTTTTCACCGTAAGTCATGTCTGGCTAAATCTCAACCTCTGTCTGAAAAATCACATGTGATGGATCTGAACGATAACGATGTAGCATAGACACATGAAATAGATTATGAACCTTCTCTAACTCAATCGGCAAAGCTAACCGATATGCTAATGGTCCGACTCTCTCAATCACTTCAAACGGTCCAATAAAACGTGGACTTAGTTTGCCTTTCTTGCCAAATCTAAGAACTTTCTTTCACAGGGATACTTTCAAAAAAACTTTGTCACCAACTTGATATTCAATCTCTTTTCTCTTCAAATCTGCATACGACTTTTTGTTTGTCTGAAGCTGCTTTCAAGCAATCTCTGATGATTTTTACTTTCTCTTCTGTTTCCTTAATTAGATCAACCCCGTAAATCTGATTTTCCTTAAGCTCTGTGCAATACAAAGGTGTGTGACATTTACGTCCATACAAAGCTTCATAAGGTGCCATCTTCAAACTCGACTGATAACTATTATTATAGGCAAACTCTACTAATGGTAAATATTTTTCCCAACTGCCTTGAAATTCCAGTACACAGCATCTAAGCATATCTTCAAGTACCTGAATAACTCTCTCTGACTGACCGTCGGTTTGAGGATGGAAAGCTGTACTAAAACTCAACTTTGTGCCCAAAGCCTTCTGTAATTTCTTCCAAAACCGTGAAGTAAATCTTGGATCTCTGTCTGAAATGATAGATAATGGTACCCCGCGTAGTCTGACTATCTCTGAAATATACAACTCGGCCAACTTGTCAAGTGAATAATTCATACGAACTGGGATAAAATGAGCCGACTTCGTTAATTTATCAATCAGAACCCATACTGCATCTTTCTTTCTCGGTGTAAATGGCAATCCTGTCACAAAATCCATAGTAATTCGATCCCATTTCCACTCAGGGACTAGCACGGGTTGCAATAAACCTGAAGGTACCTGATGTTCGACCTTTACCTGCTGACAGATCAAGCATCTAGAAACAAACTCTGAAATGTCCCTTTTCATTCCTACCCACCAATACATTTTCTTCAAATCATTATACATCTTTGTACTACCTGGATGAATATGCAAAGAACTACTATGTGCTTCCTGTAAGATCTTTCGAATAAGCTCATCATTCTTCGATAAGCATACCCTGTCTCTGAACATCAAACAACTGTCAGAACTGATCTGAAAATCTGACTCTATATCCGACTCACACTGATCTCTTTTGGCTAACAACTCACTGTCATTTTTTTGAGCTTCACAAATTTCTTCAAGAAACATCGGTTTGGCTCTCAACTCAGCTAAGATAAAACCATCATCTGATAAGGCTAGACTAGTGTTCAAAGCTCTTAATGTAAACAAAGATTTCCTACTCAAAGCATCAGCAACAACGTTTGCCTTACCTGGGTGATAATTGATCACTAGCTCATAATCTTTAATCAACTCTAACCATCTTCTTTGCCTCAAATTCAAATCTTTTTGAGTCATCAAATATTTCAAACTTTTGTGATCAGTAAATATGTGGTACTTCTCACCGTACAAATGATGTCTCCAAATTTTCAGCGTAAAAACAATGGCAGCTAGCTCTAAATCATGTGTCGGATAGTTCTTCTCATATGGCTTTAGCTGTCTAGAGGCATAAGCGATTACCTTCCCTTCCTGCATAAGTACACAACCAAGTCCATCCATGGACGCATCACTGTAAATCACAAACTCCTTACACAGTTCTCGGTTGTACTAAAACAGAGCTTTAGTCAACAATGCTTTTAACTTATCAAAACTCTGTTGACACTTCTCACCCATTCAAACTTGACATCCTTTCGCAGCAATCTTGTCATCACGGGGTAGCTATCATAGAAAATCCCTCTACAAATCGTCTATAATACCCGGCAAGACCAAGAAAACTTCTAACTTCTGATACATTTCTAGGAGGCTTCCAATCAACTATGGCTGAAATCTTGCTCGAATCAACCTTAATACCTTCACCTGAGACAATATGTCCAAGAAAACCAACTTCTCGTAACCAGAACTCACTTTTGCTGAACTTGGCATACAACTGATTATCTCTCGAATCTGTAAAACTGTTCTCAAATGCTCTACATGCTCAGTCTCATCATGAGAATAAATCAAAATATCATCAATGAACACAACTACAAACTTATCCAGGTACGGTCTGAAAATTCGGTTCATTAAGTCCATGAAAATGGTAGGAGAATTAGTCAAGCTGGAAATATTCTCAAAAAAATAAGTATATAAATGCTGGAAATTAAAAATAATAATGTAAAATATAAGAATATTGCATTTATTTACTGTAAACTTACCTCGATACAAAATGTGACTAAACTTTACAATTTAGTCCTTTACTTTTTCTTTTCCCCGATCTACTCTTGAATTTCGTTCTTCTTGATCTATAATAGAAAATTTAACTTATTTAATATTCACATTTATCAAAACAGTCCTTTACTCAAACTTTGGAAAAATTACATTTTTACCCTTAAACTTTTGCTATTTACACTTTTACCCCAAATCTCGTAAATTAAACTTCAACCTATTTTCTTATGTTTTATGACATGCTGATCATTTTTCCCTTCTATGGCAACATCAAATTCTCACTCTAATATGTACTTATGACTATTAGGTATTTTTACCGATTAAGCCCTTTTGCTCGTTTTCACTTAAAACCGAGTAGCACAAGTTGTCTAACATAATTTAAAACCTCATATTCTATCATAAAACACCAAAATACACAAATTTAACCTATTGGTATTTTTCAAAATATAAACCCTAGGTTAAATTATTGCTAGCATAAGCTAAATCGAGCTACCAGGACTCTAAAAACGTAAAGAACTTGAAAAACGGGGCTAGAATGGAATTAAAATCGAGCTTGGAAGCTTGAAAAACCCTAGCCATGGTTTCTCCTTGCTATATTCGGCCATGGTGAAGAAGATGAGCAAAATTGGCTTTTAATTTTGTATTTTAATTCATTTTACCCCTAAATGACCAAAATGCCCCTCCTTACTAAACTTTTAAAAATTCCTTCCATGTCTTAATTTTTTTCCATGAACTTAAAATTGGTTAAATTGCTATTTAAGACCTCCTAATTAATATTTCAAAGCAATTTCATACTAGAAACTTGTAGAATGCAAGTTTTGCAACTTATTCGATTTAGTCCCTAACTTCAAATTAAGCATTTTATGCATAGAATTTCATCACGAAATTTTCACACAATCATGTAATCATATCATGAACCTCAAAATAATAATAAAATAAATTTTTCTACCTCGAATTTGTGGTTTTGTAATCACTATTCAGTTTAGACCCTATTTCGGGATGTTACATACTCGTTCTTGGAACTAACTTTTATCACGATGTAGGCAAGTGTACCTATCAAACAATAGTATAGTTTTAGCAAGACCGGATTGTCGAACCCAAAGGAACTAAAAGTACTAGTAATGACTATCTTTTTATTATCTAGCCTAAGAATAAGGGGGTTTGTTTTAACTAACTAATTAACTAAACTAAGAATTCATAGAAAATAGAATTGGGGAATTACTTTTGGAAAAAAATTGAATTAAGACAATACCCAAGGAAGAATCCACCTAGACTTTACTTGTTATTCTAACTCCGAATTGGACGATTTATTCATTTGACTTGATCTGTAGAAATCCCTAAGTTATATTATTATCTCTCTCGAGACTAATAACGTCTAACCCTAGGTTGAATAATTGAAATCTCATTCTAATTAGCTTCCTAGGATTGCATTAACTCAATCTATGGATCCTCTTATTAGGTTTCACCCTAATCCGGCAAAATCTTGTCACCCTATCTCTGGGCGCGTAATCAACTCCGCTTAATTATGACAATTGTACTTTAGTCAAGGTCTATTCCTCCTCTGAATAAGAGCAGAACTTGAATCAATATCCTGGAATATCAAAACAAGAATTAAGAACACATAATTAAGAACAAGTCAAATATTTATCTTACAATTCAGAAAATAATAACAAGATTCATCTTAGGTTTCATCCCCCTTAGGTATTTAGGGGATTTAGCTCATAACTAAAAAGGGAAACATCTTAGAAGAATAATGAATACAAAACATAAAGAAAACCCAAAACTTTTGTAGCGAAATTGAGGGGAATCTTCAATCTTGAGGATGAAACCGGCTTCTGAGATGGATCGATCAGCTTTCCTTGAGCAATTCCTTGCTCCCTCCAGTTTGTCCTCTCTTCTCCTCCTTTAAGGTGTATTTTTAGGCTTTAGAATGCCTAAAAGCCTTCAAAATTATCTTTTTCCGAATTGGACTCAACTTGGGTTCGGCAGGGACACGCCCGTGTACTATTACTTCAGGCCGTGGTCGAGCTTGTTAGAATAGCACGGCCGTGTGCGATTACTTCAAGTTGTGTTCGAGCCTGTTAGAATGGCACGATCGTGTGGTCTACCCGTGCGAGTCGTGCTTCGATTTTGCCAAAATGCCACGGCCTGTGGTCTGCCCGTGTGAGGAAGTCCAGGCTGTGTTGATCTCGTACGTTGGCACCATTTTCTCCGTTTTTGGTTCGTTTCTCGTTCCTTTTACTCTCCTAAGCTCACCTAAGTATAAAACATGAAATTAAAGCATTAGGAGCATCGAATTCACAAATTCTAAGGAAAAATCATCCATAAAATGCGCTAAGCATGGGGTAAAAATATGTATAAATGACGGTTTATCAAATACCCCCACACTTAAGCATTTGCTTGTCCTCAAGCAAAATCCTCATCTCATAATCAAAACAAATTCTTCTCAACTTATAATTTCTATCGATAATACCTCAATATAATCCATAGGTAACCAAACATTGAAAATTTGACTAAAAGAACATCAAAGTTTCAAACATTCCAAGTTGAGCATTTTATCATGAAAACATAGGTGTCTCCCCTCATCTAAGTAATTACCTTTGATTCAAAATATCACAGAGTTTCACATCCTCACTAAAGATTCACTCAAATCACTTGAGGTGTTTAAGGACAATAAATGTAGCACTCAATAGTCAATAATGAAAAGTCATTACCATAGGCTTGCATGAAAATCAAATCTCCACAACTATAAATTGAGATAAAACATTAATCAAAAGGTCTTTAGAGGGTTGTAATGTGGCTTTGGTTAAAGGGTGTGGTCACAAGCTAGAAGAAAGGGTTAGAATCGAGATTGAATTGAAAAATTGCCTAACTAGAAAAATGACTAGTCATCAGTTGCGTACAACAGAGCTTTTTTCTCAGAATATGGAATTTAACCACTTTAGCTCAAAAGATCACTACTACCTATATGTATACATGTTTTTTTCAATAATGTTTTTTTAAAGAACAAGTCAAATACAAAATAAAATAAAACATAGCTAAACAACTATTCCAACTCAAGTCTCGACAAAAATAGGGATCAAATTAATTTAGGGGATTTTAACAATAATGTGTTATGGGTTAATATCGAGGGTAAATTAGTGAATGGGTTGTTAGGCTCAAGGGGGTTCACTAAGGGTTAATTATGAAGGTAAGCTTTTCATGGCATGAGTGGGTTAAACCTAAGTACCTTTATCATTTTGACATATCAAATCAAATGGTGTGGTCTTGACAAGCATAATCAAGCAAGTTCTAGAATAACACTTCAATATTGGCGCACTCATAATGAAAGTGAGCATGGAAGAAATAATAGATGCTCTTGAAGGCTCAAAATCTCACAAAGATTATGACTTTTTGATGTTTAAACTTGTGAATTTCGATTCAAGATAATACCTAGACTTAGAGAAACAACCTACCAGTTTTTAATTCTTCAAAAATCAACTTATCATGCTTGATTTCCTAATGTCTTAAAGTTTAAACCATCAATACATAAATGCTTATGTTTTAATTCAAGACATATCAATAAAAATCATAGGTTAATTAAAATTCATTCTAATAGTGATATGAGTAATTCACGTGAGAATAAGACATATTCAAATGGTGATATAAAAGACCCCCCCACACTTAAGATATACATTTCCCTCAATGTACAAAGATAGATATATTGAAAAAGATAAAATTATGATCATAAGATAAGGAGAGAAGTGAAACTTCCTGAATGATGAATGAATTCCTTGAACTGGAGTTTTTGGAGAGTAAATGTCGCGAAAGTGGAGGTGGATACTCCGGTAGTGGTAGAGGTTCATTAGTCCATAAGTCCTGTGCCAAAAGAATATTATATCTGTTGGTAGCTATAGTCATGGTCGAGCAGGACATGGTAGTCGTGGAGAACCTTTCCCGGTGTAGTTTTTAGTTCCTATGTGAGGATGAGCTTAGGAGCTCTATATAACTGTGACAGAATCAGGAACTTTTTAGGAGATGTAAGGAAACAGAATTACTCGTAATGGAATAACTGAAGTTGGTCATTGTAAAATAAAAATTATAAAATCTAATAAAGATAAGCGTAAGGAAAAATAAAAAGGAGTCTGAAGATAAAATGAAAGTCAAAACATAAAATAAAATAATTAATAAAATTTTTTAAGCATCTTCATCGCTAGATGGTTCGCGAGGTGGGGTGGCGATGAGATGTGAAAATGCTGACAAATCTGATGTAAAGTTGCATCAATGTGATCAAATCGTTGAAATTGCTGCTCAAATCATGCGAGGCGCTCAAAGGTGTCCGCGTATGAAACCACCGCATGAACTGGACGAGAGGGGCGTGGTGGCTGAGATGGTGGGTCCTCGTGTTGTGGAGGGACATCATTAGTAATGTCCTTGGCGGCCTTCTCCTCGATAGATTGGGTGAGACGATATTGAGGAGGGTAGGTTCCTCGACGCTTCGCGATCATCCTCATGCTTAGCATGCTCGAGATGCCTTGTGGGGACATCTGGCCAATGAGGGTCAAGGATGATTCTTGGGCTGCGGTGTTGAGGAGCCCGAAGTGTCGTGCCAGTCAAGTCACATAGGGGCCAATGAAGATGACCCCCCCTTCGATACCGCTCTGTTTGGTGGCAAATGGCAAGGGTGATAAATTAGGTGAGGTCATAGACGTGCCCGTGCGACATACACCATAAGTAGTAGACGTCGTTGGTGGTGACGACGCCGGTGCTCTCTCTCTGCCCTGTCAAGGTGTGTGCCAAGATGGTCTGTAGGTACCTCAAGGAGGGAGAGAGAGCTGATGCCTTGGAGCGGCTTGGGTTGTAGGTGTCTGAACCGGGGACTAAATCGTACCAGCACTTCAAGAGAGAGTAGTGGATGTGGCGGTAGAGAGTGTCGAGGTCGTTCTCGTCCATGAACTCCTCTGTGTATAGGCCCAAAGCTAACCGAACTTGGGTACACTCAACTGGCGAACTAAACCGTCGAGACGGAATTGGACCGTGCCGGGATCATTGTGATTCGTCATTACGGTCTGAAGATGGAACGTTGAGCATAGTTCCATCGTAAGCTCAAGATACGTTGGCTCGATGATCCCAAAGAAACGCTCCCAAGGGTCGGTGGTTAGGAGGGCCTGAATCGCATCAGCCAATTAAACTTGTTCTACTGCAGCCCAGTCGATGCAGCGGCCCGTAGTTAAAGGTCGAGCTTGGAGTATTTGGTAGAGTTCTTCTTGGGGCCCAATGGGGAACCACTGAAAAGGATGGCAAATTTTCGCGGTAGGACCCAAGGAAGATGACGCCCCCTTCCTTCTCTTTGAAGCGGGGATGGCTATTTTCTTTCCTTGTGAAGACGACATGGTACTTGCAATTAAAACCATCAATTCATCTTGAGGAATGGTCAAAGTAAAATGAAGACGAAAATTAAAAAAAAAATCAATCATAATTTCAGCCACAACTACTAAGACTAATAACTTAACCAAAGCAATCAATTTTATGGCATAAAATGGCAGAGAATTCCATGGAATGCAATCATACTTGACGGATGAAACATGTCAACACAAAATGCATGAGTATGTTTGTTATTCTAACCATGAATACTTACTTTAAACTAGTCAAAATGGGGTATGGAAATCATGTAATGAGTAAGAATTTCACATGAAAAAGATGATAACTACTTTAGATAATGAATTTTGAGTGATAGAAAGATAAAAATAACATATAAAATGTAGATTGCTATGATAACTAGCATGAAAGATGAGTGTAATAAAAGAGAAAAGAGTAAAAACGCTAGAAAGGGGAGAATGAGAGTCCAAAACGGGGCTAGAAGCGGCGCATGGGCGTGGTGAGGCGGGCGTGTGGATTTGCAGCGGTTAGGATTAGAGATTTTGGGTGAAGAAGATAATGAATAGTGCAACCTATTTATATATTTTGGGGCACACGGCCAGGGAACACGCCCGTGTTCCCCAATTTCAGCCCGTGTGATTCGCGGATTTAGAATTTGGGTGCGTCTGGCATTCAACCCACACCCGTGTATTTTGGGCGTGTGGGTGCACACGGTCGCGTCGCACGATAGTGTTTGGCTTTGTTCGCTTCTCCCACGCCCGTGTATGTAAGCCCACGCCCGTGTTAATTTAACAGATTCCACCACGGGTGCTAGACACGGGCGTGTCGCATGCCCGTGTTATTTTTTCAGGTTCACCCACGGTTCTAAGGCACGGGCGTGTCAGACGCTCGTGTTATTTTGGTAGGCTCGCCCACAGCCATATAGCACGGCCGTGGCATTTTATCGTTGCCTGTGTTTGGGAAAAATTTCTGTCCTGTTTCTACACGATCCTTAGCATGCCCGTGTGCCTGGCCGTGTTTGCATGGAAAACCTTTTTTTAGGATCTCCGTTAGTAAGTTAGGTGTTAAATACTAAAATTTAAAGAAATTAATATTGTTAGTGCTCGGGTTACCTCCCGAGAATCGCTTATTTATAGTCTAAGCTCGACTTACCTCTCCATTGAATGGTCATGGTGGTTCGAGGAGTTTATCCTCCTCATTCCTGCTATCAATCTCACCAAGATAAGGTTTTAGACGAGTGTTGTTTACCTTAAAAGTGCCGAACTTGGGATGACTTACCTCGACTGTACTGAATGGAAAAATGTGAAGTACCGTAAGAGGGATTTCTTCATTCGGTTTGGTAGTGATAATGTGAGGATATTCGGCATCTAATAAAACTTTATTTCCAACCTTAAGTTAATTTGGAGAGGTATTGAGCTCGATCTAGCGTGGTTTTGGTTTATCGTGTTTTTTCGGTCTCTGTGTCTGCCATTCATCTAGCTCCTCGATTTGTAGCCTTCGTTCTTCATGGATAGGTCTTCTACTATTGCTTAAGAATGGCTCATGTACTTCCTTCAGATTTATTTCCTGCAAAGTAGGTTGTACCATATTGCCAGTTTTAGTAGAATGGTTTAGACGATCACCTTCAATTTCTGATGGGTTGCCAGAATTGCGAGCTTGAAGGGTGATTATTTCATCTCCTACACGAAGTGTGAGCTCACCTTTGCCAACATCAATAATCGTTTTAGCAGTTGCCAAAAAGGGCCTTCCTAAAATCAAAGGATTGTTGCTATCCTCCTCTATGTCTAGAACAATGAAGTCAACAGGAAATATAAATTTATCGATTTTAACTAGCACATCTTCAATAATACCCCTGGAAATATTATAGTTTTATCTGCTAATTGTATGCTCATCCTAGTCTGTTTGGGTTTCCCAAGACCTAATTGTTTGAACATTTTGTAGGGCATGACGTTAATACTAGCCCCTAATTAAGCTAATGCATTATTAACATCTAAACTACCAATTAAGTAAGGAATTGTAAAACTCCCTGGATCTTTTAATTTGTTGGGTAGCTTATTCTGTAGAATAGTGGAGCAAACTGCGTTTAGCTCCACATGTGACGCCTCGACCAACTTCCGCTTATTTGCTAAAAGCTCCTTTAAAAATTTCATTGCGTTTGGCATCTGTGATAGAGCTTCAATAAACGGTAAGTTAATATGTAATTTTTTTAAGAGTTTAAGAAGTTTACCAAATTTTTCGTCTGAGCGGTCTTTCCTTGTCGCATTAAGGTATGGCACACGTGGTTTGTAGCATCCTCACCTTTACCTTTGCTTATCTCAGTATCTTGCCTTGGTTCTAGTTCAGGTGTGACTAACCTTTCCTCATCTCAACTAGTAATCGCGTTGAGGTTCTCCCTTGGATTAGATTCTGTGTTGCTTGGCAAGCTACTCTGTTCAGAAATCAACTTGGCCAACTGTCCAATCTGAGTTTCGAGCCCTTGGATCGATGCTTGTTGATTCTTAAGTGCTGTCTCGGTATTCTAAAAATGAGTTTCTGACACCGATATAAACTTTTTGAGCATCTCTTCAAGGTTTGGCTTCTTCTCTTGTTGGTAGGGTGGTTGTTGGAAGCCTGGAGGAGGTTTCTGATTGCCTTGGCTTCCCCATGAGAAATTTGGGTGGTTCCTCCAACCTGCATTGTAAGTGTTACTATAAGGATTGTTTTGAGATCGAGGATTGTTACCCATGTAATTTAATTGCTCGTTGTCCATGTTGTGACCATATGGCGGGTATTCTAAACTGCTTGATCCACCTCCATTTGCTTCGTACTGTATGATTGGGTGAACTTGTGAAGAACTAAGAAAACCATCAATTTTATTATTCAAGAGTTCTACTTGATTAGAGAGCATGGTGACCGAGTCGATGTTATAAACACCAGCTGTTTTCGTTGGTTTTGTCCTCATGACTTGCCACTAATAGTTATTCAGTGACATCTCCTCTATAAATTCATAGGCTGCTTCAGGTGTTTTATTGTTGATGGTTCCACTAGCAGCTGTGTCAACCATTTGTCAAGTCGAAGGATTCAGGCCATTATGAAAGGTTTGAACCTGTAGGCAGAGTGGTAACCCATGGTGAGGGCATCTTCGCAAAAGATCTTTGTATCTCTCCCATGCATCGTAGAGTGTCTCTAAATCCATCTGCACAAAAGAAGATATATCATTACGTAATTTAGCCGTTTTAGACGGTAGAAAATATTTTAATAAGAACTTTTAGGTCATTTGTTCCCAAGTAATAATTGACCCTCATGGTAATGAGCTCAACTACTGTTTAGCTTTGTTCCTCAATGAAAAAGGGAATAACTGAAGACGAATGGCATCGTAAAAAATGCCATTAATTTTAAATGTATCGTAGAATTCCAAGAAATTTTCCAAGTGGGTGTTTGGATCCTCATCCTGCAAACCATCAAACTGAACAATTTGCTGTATCATCTGAATAGTGTTAGGTTTTAGTTCAAAATTATTTGTAGCAATAGCAGGTCTAACTATACTCGATTCAATTCCTGTTAAAGAAGGTTTAGCATAATCATACATAGTGCATGGAGCAGGATTCTGATTTACTGGATTAACAACAATCACAGGAAGTATCAGGTTTTCCTGATTTTCAGCCATCTCCTCGGTTGTGGCTTGTATATTGTCCTCTTGCTCTTCCTCTATGTATCTTAGGCTTCACCTTATTTCTCTTCGGTTTCTGCGAATTGTGCGATCGATTTCTTTGTCAAAAAGTAGTGGTCTTGACGAGTTTATTCTAGTCATAAACTATAAAAACCTACCAAGAGAAAGAAAAAGTGAATTAATAAATAATAATAATAAAATAAAATTAACTTGCAATGAAAATAAATGGCTAAATTAATAAAAATTGAGTGTTCCTAATATCTTAGTTCCCCGGCAACGGCGCCAAAAACTTGATCGTGTTATTTTGTGACAGGTTTTAAATATTTATAATTACTCGTTCTTGGAACTAACTTTTATCACGATATAGGCAAGTGTACCTATCGAACAATAGTATAGTTTTAGCAAGACCGGATTGTCGAACCCAAAGGAACTAAAAGTACTAGTAATGACTGTCTTTTTATTATCTAGCCTAAGAATAAGGGGGATTGTTTTAACTAACTAATTAACTAAACTAAGAATTCACAGAAAATAGAATTGGAGAATTACTTTTGGAAAACGATTGAATTAAAACAATACCCAAGGAAGAATCCACCTAGACTTTACTTGTTATTCTGACTCCGAATCGGACGATTTATTCATTTGACTTGATCCGTAGAAATCCCTAAGTTATATTATTATCTCTCTCGAGACTAATAACGTCTAACCCTAGGTTGAATAATTTAAATCTCATTCTAATTAGCTTTCTAGGGTTGTATTAACTCGATCTATGGATCCCCTTATTACGTTTCACCCTAATTCGGCAAAATCTTGTCACCCTATCTCTGGACGCACAATCAACTCCGCTTAATTATGACAATTGTACTCTTAGTCAGGGTCTATTCCTCCTCTGAATAAGAGCGTAACTTGAATCAATATCCTGGAATATCAAAACAAGAATTAAGAACACATAATTAAGAACAAGTCAAATATTTATCATGCAATTCAAAAAATAATAGCAAGATTCGTCTTAGGTTTCATCTCCCTTAGGTATTTAGGGGATTTAGTTCATAAGTAAAAAGGGAAACATCTTAGAAGAATAATGAATACAAAACAATAAGAAAACCCAAAACTCCTGTAGGGAAATTGAGGGGAGATCTTCAGTCTTGAGGATGAAACCAGCTTCTAAGATGGATCGATCAGCTTTCCATGAGCAATTCCTTGCTCCCTTCTATGTGTCATCTCTTCTCCTCCTTTAAGGTGTATTTATAGGCTTTAGAATGCCTAAAATTCTTCAACATTAGCTTTTTCTGAATTGGACTCAACTTGGGTTCGGTAGGGACACGCCCGTGTGACACGCCTGTGTATGATTACTTCAGGCCGTGGTCGAGCCTGTTAGAATATCACGGCCGTGTGCGATTAGTTCATGCCATGTTCGAGCCTGTTAGAATGGCACGGCCGTATGGTCTGCCCATGTGAGGAAGTCTAGGCCGTGTTGATCTCGTACATTGGACCATTTTCTCTGTTTTTGGCCCGTTTCTTGTTTCTTTTACTCTCCTAAGCTCACCTAAGTATAAAACATGAAATTAAAGCATTAGAAGCATCAAATTCACCAATTCTAAGGGGAAATAATCCATAAAATGCACTAAGCATGGGTTAAAATATGTATAAATGACGTTTCATCACCAAGATAAGGAAATCCAAGATACAATATCATAATGAAAGACCCAGAACAAAGCTTATAAGAAAATATGGAAGATTTCGATAATTTCCCAGAAGAAAAAAGTCTAGAAGAATACATCATTCAAGCCCACTGGAACTAAATGCAACAAGGATAATGTACCATCCCATATATATATATCGAACAGAGCATCCATTAGAAGGAACAAAGTCATAACATTAGGTACATTATCTCATAAAATCCCAACAGACGGAACGTAATAGAATGCTAGAGGGAAAATAGAGCAATACAGATTATATACCAGTCAAACTATCAATACTTTCATCTTATTCCAAGATTAGAAAACATTTTCGCACGATAACAATTTATCTAAAAATAGATAGCCCCAGTAATACTTTTGAGAGTAAATGAACTCATAGAGTACCTCAAGAGAGACAATCATAATCTGCTTACTATAATTACCACATTTTGATATCTTACATGTCAAGATTTATTCCTCCAACTATTTCTGTCATTACAAATCCCACATTATGATTTTCATTGAAGAAGGTTGGTTCTGAAGAAATTCCAGTTACTACATTTCTCAACATCGCACTTTACTAGCTCTGTCTTTACTTATCAATCCAATTAATCTCTGATCATAGTTATAATCATTCTACAGTTGAACTCTTTGGTCTCATACTTGTGAGCTTATTCAGCACTAATCTTATAAAATCCTTTACAAAACACCACTCTGGTAAGAGGGTGGGGACGTAAGGTCCCTAACTCATCTCTCATACACATATACATATAACACTATTTCATCATCATAATAACATTTTCACAAGCATATCATCCACTTTAGGCGAACTATTATTCACGTTCGTATGACACGAACTTTTCAGTTATCTTATTTAAACTAGTGCATTTATGCATACATTCTATGGATTCTGAATAACTTTACTTATCCCATTCATTCAATCAAACAAGTCATGCACATAACATCTTATGAGGGCTAAACAAACATGGATAAGTATGTCACAATCAAAACTTTTATTTGGCACTTCATCATATACATATCATTACATTCATATGAATCAATCCATCAATTTAACATAAATAAGTTCATTACATTATAATCTTTTGTCTCATTTAAAGATATTGTTAAAATTCATCAACATTCAACGTCCAATTGGGAAAATGACATTTTTATCCATAACATGATATTATAAACCTTTATTCATACCTTTATGAATTTGTTTTTATCACATTCACTTAATTAAATAAGTCAAGTGTACAACATCATATGAATATCAAACAAGCATGAGTATTCCTTGTAACATAAACTTTTATCTCACATGTTATCACATACATATCACGAACTTTTATTCATACTTTTCTGAGTTTAGGCTGATCATTACTGTACTTTACCCGAATACCTTAGCTTCACATTTGACATGGTCGGTGTAGCTTGGTTGGAGAGTACCTCTGTCTAAACAAGATGGTTCTCATTCGCGTCGGGAGACATCACACTATCACGGATTGGTGGCATGTATAGCTAGACTCTCATTCATGCTAGGTTAGTCCGAGAACCGACTAAACCATAACTCTGACACCACTAAATGTAACACCCCTTACCCGTATCTGAAGCCGGGACAGGGTTCGAGGTGTTACCAGACTTAAACATTCACAAACATGCAAAATCGGGCCATAAAATTTCATTCAATTGAAAACTTTTCAAACACATGTAAATCGTCCCTTATACAGGCCTTCGAGGCCTAAAACATACATCGGGGTGGTTCGGGACTAAACCGAGGACTTTAGAAAGCTCTGGGAAAACTTAGCGAAATTTTCATAAAACAGGGTCACACGCTCGTGTAACACCCCTTGCACGTATCCAATGTCGGAATAGGGTTTGAGGTGCTACCAAACTTAAACTTAACCAATCTTAGGAAATTGTGCCATAAAATTTTGACCAACTTAAAACTTTTCATTTCATATTCAATTTGTCCCTTAATAAGGCTTACGGGGCCCAAAACATACATTCAAGGTGGTTCGGGACCAAACTGATTGCTCAAGAAAAACTGGAAGAATTTCATGCTTTAAGGCTACACACGCCCGTGTGCTAGGGACACACCCGTGTCCCATACCCGTGCGGCCAAGTTAATTCCACAATTTTTCATAAAACAAGTACACACTTCACATGGCCTGGACACATGCCCGTGTCCTTTTCCCGTGTCCTTTCACACGGCCACGACACGCCCGTGGCGCAGCGTGTGTGTAAAAACTTGGGTATTCTATTTCCGACGTCAGCATCACACGACCATGGTACACGCCCGTGTACTAGGTCGTGCCCTTCCACACGACTAAGACACACGGCCGTGTCTCTACTCGTGTGACCATTACCATTTCTGACTTGAAATTTCTAAGTGCAGGGGATACACAGCCTTCTCACATGCCCATGGGCTGTCCGTGTGTCACGCACGGCCTAGACACACTCCAGTGTGTCTACCCGTATGGACAATATGAGACTATTTACCCAGCCTCATTGCCACCCTAGTATGCCTATTTTTATGTCAATACCAACCAATACCAAATCAAGCATGATAGACATTCATTTAACCATGAAGATGCATCTATTATAGACTCAAAATTAATGTTATCCTCATTCAAGGCTTAATGTAAAGTGTAGAATCTATTCAAATCCAACACATTTGACCAATTCTCAAAGACACAAAATAATAAGGTCTAGTCCTATACATTCCATAATAAAAAATATAAATCCTACTATACTAAGTATTACAGCTGATAGTGTGATTGATATCTCTGACTTCAAGGGATCCTTGATCTAGTTAAGCGGCACTGAAAGAAAAGGGAAAGGAAAGAGAGTAAGCATAAAGCTTAGTAAGTTGAATATAAATAAATATACAACAACAATTTCACCATTAGTCATCATACTCATAGTTCAAAGGTAAGCATAAACTTGACTTACTCATTACCGACTACTCAAGTCACATTTTCTAATTTGAGCTCGTTACTCATGCATACCAACTAGGTACCTGTACCACTCACAACATTATTATACTTTCCTTATTAAATCACTTTCATAACATTTAAAGTTAAACCTTTTGGAATACTATCGGATATTCTATAAGCCTCAAACATGGGATAAGTTGCCGATGCCATGTCCCAAACATGGTTTCAAACTGGCTATCATCGTCGAGGCCGAAGCCATGTCCCAGACATGGTCTTATACTAGCTTTCGTATATACGTGTTGATGCATGTCCCAGACATGTCTTACACTAGCATAACTCTTTGCCGCTGCATATCCCAGACATGTCTTACATTGGCTATAATCATCGTGGCCGATGCATTTCCCATACATGTCTTACACTGGCACACAAATAACCCGAATGTCATGGCACGAATATCCAGTTTGTTTCCTAGGGTTCCAACGGGATCTTTCTATTATCTCAATCATTAATATGCATTCTCAGTTCACAATCTAGCAATTCATACTGTATCAAATCAATAACAGTTAAAATACATGCATTAACAATGTTGTTGTATTATTTACATACAACTTACCTCAGTTTACAAAATGTACTCGACTAGTCATTTTAGTCGACTTGATTGGCTTTCCCCCGGTCTAGGTTCGGATTTGACAAATCTTGATCTATAATAACAAAATACACTCATTTAATCATTAATTACAATTAGGAAATCATAAATTTACATCTTTCGTAAGATGACTATTTTGCCCCTAGACTTTGGCAATTTGACCATTTTACCCTCATGCTCGAAAATCAATTTTTATCGAATTTCTTTGTATTAAGAACCCAGCCAATTTATTTTTACTCTTATAGCAACCCCAAAATCCCACTATTTCACACACTTATCACTTATTTTGTAACTTATGCAAAATAGTCCCTTTAGGTGTTTTCATGCTAACACCCTTCACAAAAGTTGTTTAGAACTCTTCTAAGACTCATATTCTTCCATAAAATTTCAAAAAATAACATATACATTCACATGGTGAAACCCTAGACTTATCACCATTTTGCAAGGTGGTCCTCTCATTTGAAAGCCCATAATACAAGCATTTCAAAAATGTAAAAATCATCAAGAAAATCGTCAAGATCACTTACATTATGAGAGGAATAAGTTGCTGCAAACTTTCAGCTTTCAAACCTCCCTAATTGCTGATATTTTTGGTGGAGAGAAGGATAGAGAAGAAGAAAAATAGTAGATAGGCTTTAGGCATTATTTTATCTTCAAATCATGACATCACTTACCTAAACTTTTGACCATTTGCAAAAATTGTCTCATGGCCGGCCAAGCCATATTTAGAGGTCTAATTGCACTTTAAGGACCCCCAATTTTAATTCTCTAGCTATTTGGCACATTTGGGTACTAAAATGCTACTTTTGCCTTTTATGCGATTTAGTCCTTTTTCGCAATCGGGCTCACAAACATCAAAATTAACTCACCAAAATTTTCGTTCACTAATATAATCATGTTATAACCTCATAATTGTAATAAAATAAATTTTCTAACTTCAAATTTGTGGTCCTAAGATTACTGTTCCAACTAGGCCCTAAATCGGGCTGTTACATTTCTCCCCCTTTAGGGATTTTCGTCCTCGAAAATCTTACAGGTGAATAAGTTCGGATACTGCTCTTTCAGAGACTCCTCGGGTTCCCATGTGGCTTCCTCGACCCCATGTCTATGCCACAAAACCTTCACAAGTGGTATGTTCTTATTTCTCAATTGTTTGATTTCTCAAGCCAAAATCTTGGTCGGCTTCTCATCATAAGTCATATTCGGAAGAATCTCTACTTCAGTTGGCGCAATTACATGCGAAGGGTTTGATCTGTACCGACATAACATGGACACATGAAACACATCGTGAATCTTTTCTAACTCTGGTGGCAAGTCCAATCGGTAGGCAACAGCCCTACTCTCTCGGTAATCTCATAAGGTCCTATGAAACGGGGACTCAACTTGCCCTTTCTACCAAACCTAAGGACTTTTCTCCACGGGGAAACTTTCAAAAATCCCTTATCACACCGACTTCAAACTTAATTTCCTTTTGTCTCAAATCCACGCAGGATTTTTGTCTATCCGAGGCGGCTTTCAGGTAGTCACGAATTACTTTAACTTTCTCCTCAGCCTCTTTGACCAAATCGACCCCATAAATTTGATTCTCTCTCAACTCAGTCCAGTATAAGGGCGTTCGACACTTTCGCCCATACAAAGCCTCATAAGGCACCATTTTCAGACTCGACTGATAGCTGTTGTTGTAGGCGAATTCAACCAATGGCAAGTATTTTTCCCAACTTCATTGAAATTCGAGAACACAATATCTCAACATGTCCTCTAAGATCTGTATCACTCTTTCCGACTGTCCACCAGTTTGCGGATGAAATGCCGTGCTGAAACTCAACTTGGTTCCCAAAGCCTCTTGTAACTTTTTCCAAAACCTTGAGGTAAACCTCGAATCTCTATCTGATACAATCGACAATGGCACTCCATGAAGCCTCACAATCTCAAAAATATATAACTCGGCTAATTTCTCGAGGGAGTAATCAGTACGCATTGGTACGAAATGTGCCGACTTAGTTAGTCTATCGACAATAACCCATACTGCATCTTTCTTTTTTGGGGTTACAGGCAAACTGGTCACGAAGTCCATAGTGATACGATCCCATTTCCAATCGGGAACCATAATAGGTTGAAGTAAACCCGAAGGTACTTGATGTTCAGCCTTTACATGTTGACACACTAGGCACTTGGAAACAAACTCTGAGATGTCTCTTTTCATACCCGACCACTAATACATTTTCTTAATATCGTTGTACATTTTCGCACTCCCCGGGTGAACAGATAAACAACCACCATGAGCCTCACTCAAAATCTTATGAATAAGTTCATTGTCCTTGGGTATGCAAATTCTGTCTTTGAATATTATACATCCATCAGTACTGATACAAAAATCCGATTCAATTTCTGACTCACACTGATTTCTCTTGGCTTGCAACTTCTCATCACCTTTCTGAGCTTCTCGGATTTCTTGAAGAAAAGTCAGTCCGGCTCTCAACTCTGCTAGGATCGAACCATCATTAGATACAGTCAACTGAGTATTCAAGGCTCTCAAGGTAAACAACAACTTCCTACTTAAGGCATCGACGACTACATTCGCCTTTCCCAAATGGTAGTCAATAATCAATTCGTAATCCTTTAACAGCTCAATCCATCAGCGTTGCCTCAAATTCAATTCCTTTTGAGTCATCAAGTACTTTAAGCTCTTATGGTCGGTGAATACCCGACATTTTTCTCCATACAAATGATGTCTCCAAATCTTCAGTGTGAACACTATAGCCGCTAGCTCCAAATCATGGGTCGGATAATTCTTCTCGTGTGGTTTTAGCTATCTCGAGGCATAGGCTATAACCTTTCCTTCTTGCATGAGCACACACCCTAAACCATTTAAGGATGCGTCGCTATAAATCACAAACTCCTTGCCCGACTCTGGTTGCACTAACACTGGGGCTTCCGTTAATAAAACTTTTAATCTCTCAATACTTTGCTGACACTTTTCCATCCATTCAAACTTGATGTCTTTTTGCAACAGCCTACTCATCGAGGTAGCTATCATAGAAATTCCATTTACAAACCGTCTGTAGTATCCGGCTAAATCCAAAAAGCTTCGATCCTCTATTACATTCCTCGATGATTTCCATTCCACAATAACGGAGATCTTATTTGGATCAACTCAGATTCCGTCTCCCAACACAATATGTCCTAAAAACCTGACCTCTTTAAGCCAAAATTCACTTTTGCTGAACTTGGCGTATAATCGTTTGTCTCTCAAGGTTTGCAACACAACCCTCAAATGCTCAGCGTGCTCACCTCATCACGCACGTAAATTAATATGTCATCAATGAAGACGACGACAAACTTATACAAATACGACTTGAAAATATGGTTCATCAGATCCATAAAAATCGTCGGGGTGTTAGTCAAGCCAAAAGGCATGACGAGGAACTCATAATGCCCTATCTTGTCCGAAATGCAGTCTTCGACACATCTTTCTCTTTAACCCTTAGCTGATAGTAGCCAGACCTCAGGTCGATCTTAGAAAACACAGTGGCTCCCTTTAACTGAAAGGATACTTGTTTTCACTGTCACCTTGTTGAGTTGTCTATAGTCGATGCATAGCCTCATCGACCCATCTTTCTTCTTCACAAAAAGTACCGGAGCACCCCACGGGGAATAGCTCGGTCTCGCAAAACCCTTGTCTGTTATCTCTTGCAACTGTGCTTTCAATTCTCTCAACTCTGTTGGAGCTATCCTATACAGGGCGATCAAGATAGGTGACGTTCCAGGAACTAATTCAATCTCAAACTCAACTTCCCTCACTGGAGGTAATCTGGGTAACTCTTCCGGGAACACATCTGTGAACTCGCAGATTACCGGCACTGATTCAATCTTTAACTCTGACTCTCGAGTATTCAGCATAAAAGCTAAATAAGCCTCATATCTTTTTCTCAAATATTTCTCAGCAGTTAAAAACGATACTATTACGGGAAATTTATCTGACTCATTTGGTCCAACTTGAAGAACATTCCCGTCTTCACATTTCAGCTTAATTTCTTTCTTTCCATAGTCCATTACAACACTGTGGGCAGTCAACCAATCCATCCCGAGGATTACATCAAACTCATTGAATGGCAATAACATTAAGTTAGCCAAAAAAAATGACCTCTAACTATTAAAGGACAATCTCGACATACTTGGTCTACTAACACATATCTACCCAAGGGATTAAACACTCTTATTACAAATTCAGTAGACTCCACTATCATGTTCATTCGAGGAATCAATTCCATACAAATATAGGAGTGGGTAGACCTCAGGTCAATTAATGCAAAAATAGATATATCATGGATAGAAAAACTACCTGTGATCATATCAGGAGACTCTGCCTCATCGCGGGCACGAATAGCATAAGTCCTTGCAGGCGCTCTACCCTCGGACCTCACTGCAATGTCTTTCACCGTACCTTTACTACTAGCCCCACTCTCGGGGTTCTTTTGTGGTCTACCCCTCAACAGAGCACTGCTTGCCTTCATTTCTTGCTTCTTCTCTTTCTCTTCTATCTCAGGGCAATCGCGAATAAAGTGGTCTAGTGACCCACACTTATAGCAGCCTCTCTCGTTCCCTCGGCACTCGCCAAAATAACGCCTACCACACTCCGAGCATTCTGGCCTATTTGGTCGAGTGCTACCGACACTTGCGACCGAAGTGGTCTGGGCTCTTGAATTTATGTTCTGTCGGTTCTTATTTCTATTTGAGAATCCTATCGAAGTATTTGATTGGGTAATGAATTCCTTCGACCTCTTAGATGAGGATTGTTGTGATTTCCTCATCTATCTTTTATTTGAGTCTCGCGACTCAAAAGCCGCCTTTCTCCTTTCTTTAATTAACTCTTTGGCCTTACAGGCTTTATCAATAAGGGCTACAAATTCTCGTAGTTCAAGAATGCCAACAGACACTCGAATATCCTCATTGAGACAATCTTCAAACCTCTTACACATGATGGCTTCTGTAGATACGCACTCCCTTGCATACTTGCTGAGCTTCACAAATACCTGTTCATATTCCGTTACTGATATTCGGCCTTGCTTTAACTTTAAGAATTCTTTCCTCTTTTGATCTATGAATCTTTGGCTAATATACTTTTTCCGAAATTCCTCCCGAAATAATTCTCATGTAATCCTCTCTCTCGGTACAATGGACACGAGAGTGTTCCACCACTGATAAGCCGAGTCCCGTAAAAGTGACATGGCACACTTTACGCACTCTTCAGGCGTGCATGATAGTTTATCGAATACCCTAATGGTGTTTTCTAGCCAGAACTCTACCCTCTCTGGATCATCATCTATACTAGCTCGAAATTCCTCGACCCCTTATTTTCGGATCTTGCCTACTGGAGGCCTCTCTCTTCTAAACATGTCCGCACCTTGCGGAGCTACAAGGGTAGAATGAGGAATCGGAAGAGGTGGGGGAGGTGGAGTGTTCGGGTTCGTACGAACAAACTCCATATACCAAGCGTCCATCGTACAGAGGTAGGCTTCTCTAGCCCCTCCATCATGACCCATAGTCACAGGCTCGCTCTCTACTAGCGCGGTACCCTCTGCGGGAGTCGACGCATTACTTTCCACGTCATCCGCCGTGGCTCTATCAGGATCCATTTACTATATGAAAACATGATTTATAATAGTCAGAATTCAGCACACCATCATTATACAACTATGACATGTATAGCTTGACTCGTACTCTCGCTAGGTTAGTCTTAGAACAAACTAAACCATAGCTCTGATGTCACTAAATGTGACATCCCTCGCCTGTATCCAACGTCGGAACAGGGTTTGAGGTGCTATCGAACTTAAACTCAACCAATCTTAGGAAATCAGGCCATAAAATTTTGACCAACTTAAAACTTTTCATTTCATATTCAATTTGTCCATTAATAAGGCTTACGGGGCCCAAAACATACATTCAGGGTGGTTCGGGACCAAACCGATGGTTCAAGAAAAACTTAAAAAATTTCATGTTTTAAGGCTCCACACGCCCGTGTGGGTATAGGGCACACGCCCGTGTGCTAGGGACACGCCCGTGTCCTATACCCGTGCGGCCAAGTAAATTCCACAATTTTTCATGAAACAAGTGCAGACTTCACATGGCTTAGACACACACCCATGTCCTTTGCCCGTGTCTTTTCACACGGCCATGACACGCCTGTGGCACAGCCCGTGTACAAAAACCTGGGTATTCTGTTTCTAACGTCAGCATCACACGACCATGGTACAGGCCCGTGTACTAGGCTGTGCCCTTCCACACGGCTGAGATACACAACCGTGTCTCTGCCCGTGTGACCATTACCATGTATTCTGACTTGAAATTTCTAAGTGCAGGAGACACACGACCTTCTCACACGCCCATGGGGCTATCCGTGTGTCACACACGGCCTAGACACACGCCGTATGTCTACCTGTGTGGATAATATGAGACTATTTACCCAGCCTCATTGCCACCCTAGTATGCCTATTTTCATGTCAATACCAACCAATACCAAATAAAGCATGATAGACATTCATTTAACCATGAAGATGCATCTATTATAGACTCAAAATGAATGTTATCCTCATTCAAGGCTTAATGTAAAGTGTGGAATCTATTCAAAGCCAACACATTTGGCCAATTCTCAAAGACACAAAATAATAAGGTCTAGTCCTATACATTTCATAATAAAAAATATAAATCCTACTATACCGAGTATTACGGCTGATAGTGTGATCGATATCTCTGACTTTAAGGGATCCTTGAGCTAGTTAAGCGGCACTGAAAGAAAAAGGGAAAGGAAAGAGAGTAAGCATAAAGCTTAGTAAGTTGCATATAAATGAATATACAACAACAATTTCACCATTAGTCATCATACTCATAGTTCAAAGGTAAGCATAAACTTGACTTACTCATTACCGACTACTCAAGTCACATTTTCTAATTTGAGCTCATTATTCATGCATACCAACTAGGTATCTATACCACTCACAACATTATTATACTTTTCTTATTAAATCACTTTCATAACCTTTAAAGTTGAACCTTTCGGAATACTATTGGATATTCTATAAGCCTCAAACATGGGATAAGTTGCCGATGCCATGTCCCAGACATGGTCTCACACTGGTTATCATCATCGAGGCTGAAGCCATGTCCCAGACATGGTCTCATACTAGCTCTCGTATATACGTGCTGATGCATGTCCCAGACTTGTCTTACACTAGCACAACTCTTAGCCGATGCATGTCCCAGACATGTCTTACACTGACTATCATCATCGAGGTCGATGCATGTCCCAGACATGCCTTACATTGGCACACAAATAACCTGTAACGCCCCGTACCCGAGACCGTCGCTGGAGTAGAATACGAGGTGTTAACAGACTTAATTCATTACTTAAACAGCTCAAACAATTTATTTTTAAAAACAGTCAAACTAGCAATCTGCATCACAGTCGCTTAAAAATTCATATCTCGAGTTACGAAACTTGAAATCCAATTCTGTAAATTTTTCCCTGAAACTAGACTCATATATCTATTTACTAATTTTTTTCTAGAATTTTTAGCTAGGCCAATTAGTACAGTTTATTAGTTAAATTCTCCCCTATTTCAGGGTTCAACTGCCCTGACCTCTGTGTATTACGAATAAGATATCTCTCTATACAGAATTTCAATGACTATGAAGTTTGTTTCTCTTAAAAATAGACTCAATAAGAAATCTGTACATATAAATTATGACTTCTAATTATTTTTATACAATTTATGGTGAATTTCCAAAATCAGAACAGGGGATCCAGAAATCGCTCTGGCCCTGTTTCACAAAAATTTAAACATCTCATAAAATATAACTCATATACCTGTTTCGTTTCTTCCATATGAAAATAGAATCATAATTCTTCAATTCCATATTTTATTCATCATCTAATTATATCTCTACTATTTTTAATAATTTTTCAAATTCACGTCACTACTACTGTCTGAATCTATTTTATGATAAATTTTACCTATTTCATGGTTTCCATGGATTAACTAGCAATTTGACATACATAACACCAAATATGATCATAATTAGCCATTCCAATGGCTAATCATTACCAAGCATTTTTATACTACTCAATAACCATATCATAAGACCATATATACAAAATGATTATAATGCTATACATGCCATACTCAAAATATACAAGCCATTATGCCAAGATGGTATACGGATAGTGTGAGCGTGCCTCCGACCGTTCCCGATTTTCGAGCTGGCTTGTCAACACTACAAGGAATGAAAAGGAGGGAGTAAGCATAAATGCTTAGTAAGTTCACATGCAAATAGCAAGTAACATAACCATATAAGCAAACATAAAACATCATTTGCATAATCATCACCAAGACATTCATATCATATTTTCATTTATCATCTTACCATATTGTTGTTATATCGATTTTTCAACCCGAGGGTTAAGTACATACCTGTTCAAAGTATCCATTTCACAACACTTACCAATACGTCCCTTTCATCTTGAGTATTCCTCCATTTGAGTAGAACTTTACCCGTTGAACACATTGGAATATAATTCGGATACATGGAAAGTTTGCACATAAGTGCCACATATATAGCCAAGCTACTATGTAACCCGCCCATAAGCAAACTCGGACTCAACTCAACGAGCTCGGATGCCTAGTTACATCTCACGAACTCGGACTCAACTTAACGAGTTTGGACATTCGCATCCATAAGTGAACTCGGACTCAACTCAACGAGCTCGGATGCCTAGTTACATCTCACGAACTCGGACTCAACTCAACGACTTCGGACATTCGCATCCATAAGTGAACTCAGACTCAACTCAAAGAGTTCGGATGCCCAAATATCCCAGTGACATGTCACTTGTATCCTAATCCATTCCTAAGGTTCAACGAGACCTTTTTCCCAATCATGTGTCTCAACCATCTTCTACGGAATACCGATACCGATACTCGGTAGTATTTCACATTTTCCAAGTATATCACATAATTTGACATATTATCAAACAATTATCACGAGTATAATATTTCATAATAATTATCATATCATTTAAAAAACATAAAAACATTTAAAATAATAACTATGTTACCAACATTTACATATGAACTTACCTAGTATGCGATAATGGCTACTTTTACCATTTCGTCCACAACTTGGTATTTTCCCCATTTTAGCCCGAATTTCAGTTTTTCTTGCTAATCGAGATTGGAAGCTTGAAAAACCCTAGCCATGGTTTCTCCTTGCTATATTCGGCCATGGTGAAGAAGATGAGCAAAATTGGCTTTTAATTTTGTATTTTAATTCATTTTACCCCTAAATGACCAAAATGCCCTTACTACTAAACTTTCCAAAAATTCCATCCATGTCCAATTTTTGTCCATAAACTTAGAAATTGGTAAAATTTCTATTTAAGACCTCCTAATTAATATTTCAAAACAATTTCATACTAGAAACTTCTAGAATGCAAGTTTTGCAAATTATTCGATTTAGTCCCTAATTTCAATTTAAGCACTTTAGGCATAGGATTTCATCACGAAATTTTCACACAATCATGCAATCATATCATAAACATCAAAATAATTATAAAATAATTATTTCTATCTCGAATTTTGTGGTCACAAAACCACTATTCCGACTAGGCCCAAAATCAGGATATTACATAACCCGAATGTCATGGCATGAATATCCTGTTTGTTTCCTAAGGTTCCAATGGGATCTTTCTATTATCTCAATCATTAATATGCATTCTCAGTTCACAATCTAGCAATTCATACTATATCAAATCAATAATAATTTGAATACATGCATTAATAATGTAGTTGTATTATATACATACAACTTACCTCGGTTTACAAAATGTACTCAACTAGTCATTTTAGTCGACTTGCTTGGCTTTCCCTTGGTCTAGGTTCGGATTTGACAAATCTTGATCTATAATAACAAAATACACTCATTTAATCACTAATTACAATTAGAAAATCATAAATTTACATCTCTGGTAAGATGACTATTTTTCCCCTAGACTTTGGCAAATTGACCATTTTCCCCTCATGCTTGAAAATCAATTTTTATTGAATTTATTCGTATTACGAACCTAGCCGAACTATTTTTACTCTTACAATAACCCCAAAATCCCACTATTTCACACACTTATCACCTATTTGCAACTTATGCAAAATAGTCCCTTTAGGTGTTTTCATTCTAACACCCTTCACAAAAGTTGTTTAGAACTCTTCTAAGACTCATATTCTTCCATAAAATTTCAAAAAATAACATAAACATTCACATGGTGAAACCTTAGACTTATCACCATTTTGCAAGGTAGTCCTCTCATTTGAAAGCTCATAATACAAGCATTCCAAAAATGTAAAAATCATCAAGAAAATCGTCAAGATCACTTACATTATGAGAGGAATAAGTTGCTGCAAACTTTTAGCTTTCAAACCTCCCTAATTTCTAATATTTTCAGTGGAGAGAAAGGATAGAGAAGAAGAAAAATAGTAGATAGGCTTTAGGCATTATTTTATCTTCAAATCATGACATCACTTACCTAAACTTTTGACCATTTGCATAAATCTTGTCTCATGGCCGGCAAAGCCATATTTAGGGGTCTAATTTCCCTTTAAAGACCCCCAATTTTAAGTCTCTAGCTATTTGGCACATTTGGGTACTAAAATGTAACTTTTGCCTTTTATGCGATTTAGTCCTTTTTCGCAATCGGGCACACAAACATCAAAATTAACTCACCAAATTTTTCATACACTAATATAATCATGTTATAGCCTCATAATTGTAATAAAATAAATTTTCTAACTTTCAATTTGGGGTCCCGAGACCACTGTTCTGACTAGGCCCTAAATCGGGCTATTACAGCCCGTGTGGACACAGGGACAAGTTCGTGCGTCTTCAACATGCCCGTGTCTTTAGGCTATGTAACTCTTTGTTTATGACGTCAGCAAAAAAAATTGATCCACATGGCCAAGCCACACGCTCGTGTGCTAGGCCGTGTCCTCCACATGGCTGAGACACATGGTCGTATCTCTGCCCGTGTAGCCAACACTTAGGCTATTTTCCAAGCCTTATGTTGTCCTTAATTCTCTCCCATACTTATACACATTATAGACACACATTATAACATCAATTAAATGGTTAATCATTCTTTAGTAAAATTTTGTTAAAGCATTTACATGTTGTCATACATGTGTTTATTACCTATACTCATGTTACACCAAGTTAGACATTCCAATTCACATTCTACAATTGTCCATATTTAATCATTATCAACTTACTACCATGCCACACATTCATTCCATGGTCACGACCACCTCGAATAGTCTTAGAGCATTCATCATGTACATGTGTTATACTAATCATTCATAACAACCAATTATAAACACATCACAAACATTAACACATAGCAAGAATAATTAGGCTTACAAGCCATAACCATTTAAGCCACATCTCATGGCCATATACTATAAATCAATATAAGCCGATACATTTGGCTAATCATAACAACATCTAACATAAAAACTAGTCCTTATAAAGTCTAACATAAAAACTAGTCCTTATACATGCCACTCACTTGAAAGTATTTAATACAAATATGACAATACTCCGGAGTTGTTGGCTTGATAGTGTGATGCTACCTCTGACGGTCTCCAACCCCGAGCTGACCTGAGAACACTAAGGAAATGGAGAGGAGGGAGTAAGCTTAAAGCTTAGTAAGTCCATATGAAAATAATAAGCAAATTATTAACATGTTTCCATGAAAATGTAATCATAATTACACTTTTGCTGATTTTCAGGTCATGCTATTTTCTCAAGTCATAGTTACTAATTTATTTATATCCGGAGCTACAAAACTCACAATTAAGATCTATTAATTTTCTATAAAACTAGAATCATATATATTCTTACCATAAAATTTTCAAAATTTTTGGTCTAGCCAATAAGTATAGTTTATTCATTAAAGATACCCCTGTTTTACTATCTGACAATTCACACCTCTCTTCACTAAAAATTATTTATCTTATGGTATGAGACTCAAAATTGAGAACCGCTAATTTTTCCAGAAACTAGACTAAATATATTCTTAAAAATAAAATTTTAAGAATTTTTGGTTTAGCCGATTAGTACAGTTTATTCATTAAAGATACCCTTTTTCACTATCTGACAGTTCTGACCTCTCTTCACTAAAAATTATTTATCACATGGGAAAACTCTTGTATGTTGTCCCCATCAATTCCTCTTGAAAATAGACTCATTAATGATTTTAAGCATGCAAATTAGAACCCTAATTATTTTTGTACAATTTTTAATGATTTTTCCAAATCAGAACAGGGGATTCCAAAATCATTCTGACCCTGTCTCACAAAAATCTAATTATCATAGAATATGAAATTATTTTGCCTTCATCGTTTCTTTTATTTGAAAATAGACTCATTAAGTTTTAATTTCATATCTCCTCTAATTCAAATTCTACCATTTTTTGTGATTTTTCAAATTCATACAACTGCTGCTATCCAAAATTGTTTTATTACAAAATTTCACTTTTACATAATTTCACTTACTCCATTCTATCTTACCAAAAGATTCGCTCAACTATCGAGCACATTGCTCACAACTTTTCACATAGATATACTTTCACTTATTCATCACATAGTCATGTACATATGTATTTTCACTTAGTAAATTTCCTGTTGAACTCATCTGAATAATAATAGATACTCGGTGGCATGTGCATATACCACCCTTGTAATCGAAGCTCTCTGGTACGCATAGTACCCTGCACTTAGTACTACACATGCGACCTATCAATCTGGTACACGTAGTAGCCTGCAGTTAGTACTACAAACATGATCGAAGTTAACAGGTACGCATAGTAGCCTACACTTAGTACTACACATGCGACCTATCAATCTGGTACACGTAGTAGCCTGCACTTAGTACTACACACGTGACTCACAACAGATCATTTGTATCTCTTCTATTCCGAAGGTTCAATAGGGAAATTCTTCACTTTTCAACATTTTACTAACTCGTTCTTAGTCAATTCTGATTTGTAGTTTACATCAATTGATCATTTTATAGGCATCCACGTCTCATATAATAACAAAGACAATAACATAAAAGGAATCAAAATATTATTTACATAAAAAACTTTCTCGTTTCAAAGAAACATCATATTCCATCAAACTTCCAAACCTTTACCGGACGTACTCAAATTGTGCCTTCGTTCACATAGCAATATCTCATAATCACATGGTATTGCAACATTTTCATCATAATAGCAAAACATCAAGAACATGTTATAGCATCAAAATAATCACATAATATCAAATTATTCACATATATATATACTTACAACTCGTGTAATATCGAAGCATTAGCATTCAAATACAATATTGCATTATTAAAATCACATGAACTTACCTCGGGTTCGAGTACGACTATATATTCTGATTTAGTCCATAATCTCATTCATTTCCAATCTATGCCCGAATCTCATTTTCCTTGATATATAATACCACATTTAGCTTACTAATTAGTCACATTATTCATATGGGTCCAAAAATCATACTTTTAAAAATTTGTATTTTGACCCCTAAACTTTCACATATTTGCACTTTGGCCCCTATGCTCGTAAAATGATTTTTATTCAATTTCCTTGCATTTTAAGCCTAGATGAATCATTTTCATAACTATAGCAGCCCCTAATTTCCACTAAATCACATTTTTATGACAGATTTTGTAACTCTTACAAAATGGTTCTTTTGACAATTTCATCGAAAATCACTTAGTAAAAGTCGTTTATTACACACTGAGCATTCATATTCTACCATTAGACATCAAAACACATGCATGTCATCCATGGGTAAATTTTTAAACACAAACCCTAGCTCAAAATATGGGTAGAAATGAGTAGATCTTGTTAGAGGATTTCAAAAATGTAAAAATCATTAAAAATGGGGTTAGAACGGACTTACAATCAAGCTTGGAAGCTTGAAAAACCCTAGCTATGTCTTCTCAATGCAAGTTTCGTCCATGGGGTAGAAGATGGACAAAAATTGGCTTTTAATTTTGTTTTTAATTCATTTTAATTACTAGATTACCAAAATGCCCCTGACTTAAAAATATTCTACTTCACCCATTTCATGTCCATTTTTGTCCGACAAATTATCCAATGGTCTAATTACCATTTAAGGGCCTCCAATATAAAATTTCATAACAATTAGACACCTCTATCATGTAGAACTCAACTTTTGCACTTTTTACAATTTAGTCCTTTTGACCAAATTGAGTGCCCAAACATCAAAATTTTCGAACGAAATTTTTAAAAATCATCCCGTGAAATTGTAGACCATAAAAATATAATAAAAAATTTTATTGTGTCAAATTTTTGGTCCCGAAACCACTATTCCGACTAGGCCCTAATTCAGGATGTTACAGTGACACCTTATACCCGACCCGATTTATCGGATTTGAATATAAGATGTCACAATACCTACATACTTAGAAAAATTTTACCATCTATGAAAGCCATACGGAATGTACCTCTTATTTATTAAAAATCCTTTCTAGGATAATAAGTTTGAATAAAACATTTATCGTTTGTCACAGACTTTCAAAGGTAGTATAAAACCTTACAACTTAGATGTTTTATAAAGCAGACATATTCATAGCGTGTATTACTATTTGTCATTTAAAAAACATATTTCTAAGAAGGTCCTTTTGTATGCATAATATTACCCGTAGTTTACCGCCACGACATATTTCGTAGCTTAGTCTTTCCTAACACATTAGTTCGATTCTTAGACATACAGGCTAAAAGACGCATATAAGTTAAAAGGAACTTAGTTGGTGTCACTCATTATTACATTTTTACAAGGTTGTAGAATCTTTCGACTCAAGGGTTTTAGCATATAATAGTACGTCAATCTTTGCACTTAACTGTCTTATACTCATTTCACCTGACTGGTGAATCTCAGACCTTACACGGATCCCATTACACAATTTCTTTGCATTTTGTAGTTAGATACACTTCTCAGAATGATACCCAACAGATAGTACTCTTGACAGATTCCTTTACAGGATCCAATAATTATCAAAACACCAGTTACATCATATTTTCAAATCATTCCAAACAACCAAACTTGCTTTGAAGAATGTAACATTTAATTCAAGCAATCTTTCACGTACCTTGCTACTCTACTTTTTACTCGAATCCTTACTTCTGTTACTACAGAATCCAAATAACTCCCAACCAAACCTGAAAAAAAATCTAATTAGACAACACTCATGCAAATTGGGCATACCATATCTTGACGATGACTGACATTCAGCTTTACCTTAAAGACAATTAAGTCTCCTACAGCTTCCTCATACACTTGACAGACTCTTAGTGTTCAAACAAAACTCTAGGGTGTATCCCTTCATAGGGGTGCACTCTTTAGGGTGTAATCTTTCTTCTCTTGGAAACATCTTGTGATCAACTCCTTAGATACCACCAATGGGCAGATACTTTAACACTAGTATGCGCCAATACTCTAACTCATCATCAAGCCAATTGGGTGGTGGATTATGTTACCACAACACACCCAATAGTCTACATACCTACTTTACTGAAGACCAATAGGTCTTGTGCCTTGTAACAAAGACATGTGGAAATTCTTCTAAATGGTCTGAAGTGTTTCTAATCAGTATGAGTATATATTAGGTTGGGTCAGAGTATAGTCCAACTTAAGGTCAGATTTAACAAGATCAGTATGAGAATTTGCCAAATGTATGAAAAATAAATGGTATCCACCAAGAATGATGTTTATGAATAACTGTTTAAAATTGTTTGAAGCGAAAAGAAAAAGGTAGTATCGCCTGACAGGATCTAGAAATAGCCAAACAATTAGATGAATGAGGATAAGTTAAAGAATGTGAGTGGTGTATAAGTATACGATCATTTAATTGATAATGTGAGGGTATCTACCAAAGACAGTTATGAGGAAATCCAACTATTCAAGATGAAAATTTCAGCTTGATAAGTTAAAAATGTATGTTGTGTCAAATCTCACTAGGTTCTTATAAACTTACAAAATGTTATGTTTATATTTCAAGTTTTTTTGTTTAAGTGTGTTCTCCGACAGGGTCAAGCCAGGAGTACGCCTGAGAAGTGGCGAATGGGGAAACCTATGCATACAGTGGACTTGTTTGGACAAATGGCGTATTGTAGGATTACGCCATGTGAGTCTATTTTATTAAATTTATGTATTGTAATAAATTTTTATAAACATGATAGATGATGTTTAAATATAATTACTTATTTCTTTAATAATGAATTATAGTAAACATTAACGAAAATTTCTCAAGTCAAAAGTATAAGAAGCTGTTTCGAAATATTGTTATGAGAAATGTGTAAAAACACCCAAGATCTAAACTCGAGAATCGCATTGGGTTGAGGGTGTTACAAACCTGGTCCTCCACGCCCATATTATTGTGGGTCCTCTTGATCTTAGTCAGGTGAATTTCAATTGCTTACAGAGGGTTGGCACTGGATCCTTGAACTTTAACGTTTACAATCTTGGGGGCGAAGACCGGGAAAAATTCCAGAGAGAGTGGAAGTAATCAACCAACTTCTTCATTCTTATTGAGCCGAAGTAGAGAATGAGGACTTATAGAGAATTGATTTGGAAGAAGTGCCCCAGACAAACAAATCCCCCATTGAGCCAACTGACCCGCCCGTTGAGGGAGGAAATTAAAAATATTTCTGCTTTCTTGTATTTAAATTTCTTTAATCCTTTTGTACAAACTTCCTTATCTCATTAATGAAATTATTATTTTCCTCCCGCAATTCCACTTACCATAATACTAACAGTATGCCTAAGTATTCGCCATAAAAAAGTCTTTAACATACCTGAGGAAATAAGCCAGGTCTGACATATTATGCATACAAGGCTGACTCTCACTTAACTTCCAAATGATTATGTAACACCCCTAACCTGTATCCGTCATCAGAATAGGGTTACAAAGCATGTTTTAAGGTCTCGTAGGATCTTGTAAAGGACAATGTGAATGAGTTGAATGGATTTAGATTATGAATGCATAAAAGTTTGTAAATAATGTGTATTATCTGGTAATGCCTCATAACCCTATTTCGACGACAGATATGGCTTAGGAGTGTTACAATACATGCCAATATAACCATGAAAAAAACATCAAAATCTCCGATATAATCTCCAGATAGTGTGATAGATCTCCGATGAGCTTCCAAACCGGTCGAGCTTCCGATAATCTATAAAACATAGAAAAGAACAACAATGTAAGCATAATGCTTAGTAAGTTTGTAAATCATGAACATAGCTTACCATTTGAATGCATAATCATATGAAATAGACGCGACTTAATCAAACATAAGCTTGACACAAGCCTAAGCATTACGAACAACAATAGTTAGTACTTAAACACATAACTTAACAAATTCATCACATGGTAAGGTATAATGCATGAATATAGCATCCTTTGATTCATACTTTCATCATCATTAATATTAATACATTGATTTCGAACATTTCGTACCTTTCCATAAGTTCAGAATATAGTTGACCGGAATACTTACTATTCCTTCCCTTTACATAACTGTTGAACCACTTAGAATAATATCAGATAAACAGGAAGCTCACACAAAGTTTGCTAACACATGGTCGAAACCATTTCCTTTCCTTTTCCTTTACTCAGATGCTCACTCAAGCCATAAATGGGTCTGCTCACACAAGCTGATGGTTGAAATGTAGCTACATGACGCCACTCACACAAGTTGACGAGTATCTACAACAAATGCTGGAACTCAGCCATCGGTAGGACATTCAGGACCAACACCCAAAACATGGTAACCCTAATGACATGTCATTTGTATCCTATATATGCCTAAGGTTCAAATGGGGCTCAATAGTCGTTGTAACGTCATTGGATTTCCATCGTAACATGATATGATAAATAGTATAATAGCATTTAATTCAAATAACATTAAAATGCTATTTAAACATACAAACTTACCTCAAATGCAAAGACGACGAAATAGGATCACCAATCCAAGAATTTGTCTTTCCCTCAATCTAGATCCATTTAATATTCATTCTATTCAATTCATACTTTTTCAAATTATACTTTTACCCCGATTATTTTAATTTCTTTACAATTTAGTCCTTAAGCTTGTAAATTAACATTTATACAATTTCATCCATATATCATGCTTGCTGATTTACCTAGCGACTCATATCAACCCATAAAAATCATCAATTCACAATTTCATCTTGATATTTTATTACTTTTACATATAAGTCCCTAAATGATAATTTCATCAAAAATCACATTACAATAGCTGTTTATTTAACAATGACTCATAATCTTTCATAAATTTTCAAGAATAACTCAAACACATTTATGGAAAAAAACCTAATCCTTTAAAATTTTTGCAAATTAGTCATTGATTTAACTAGATTAAGTTACAACGATCCCAAAAACATAAAAATCACTAAAAATGAAATCAAAATTCACTCACATGCCTGGATGGAATAGCCGAACTTTCAAGCACCCTTCAATGGTGTTTCCTCTTCCTTAATTTTAGTGGGAGAGATGAGTGAAAGATGACACCTTTTGTTATTCTTTATTTTACTTTAGATTATTTACTAATTACACATTTAACCTTTATTATTAACCTTTAAAATTACTTAATTCATGTCCATAAATGTCCACCCATAATAAAACTAGTCTAATTACAACATAAATCCCTTAAAAATTTAATTTCATAGTTAATAGATACCTTTAACTACTGGAACTCCATTTTTCACTTTTTATGATTTAGTCCTTTTTACTTAATCAAGCATGAAAACATTAAAATTTCTTAACGAAATTTTTATATGACATTACTAACGTATTGTAGACATTAAAATAATAATAAAACAAATATTTCCACATTGGATTTGTGGTCCCGAAACCACTATTTTGATTTCACTGAAAATAGGCTGTTACAACTCTCCCCCTAAAGGAATTTTTGCCCCTGAAAATTTTTACCAGAAAAGAAGTTTGGGTATTGCACTTTCATAGCTTCTTCTGGTTCCTAGGTAGCTTCATCTATACCGTGTCCTTGCCAACGGACTTTCACCAAAGCTATGTTTTTATTTCTCAATTCTATACCTTTTCGAGTTAAAATTTTGATCGGTTCTTCACCGTACATCATATCAGGCTGAATCTCGATGTCAACTGGTGAAATCACATGTGAAGGGTCTGATCAATATCGTCATAACATAGATATGTGAAATACATTATGGATCTTTTCTAACTCTAATGACAAAGCTAATCTATAAGCTACTGGCCCGATAAAACGCGAACTTAACTTTCCTTTACGACCGAATCGAAGAACTTTCTTCCAGGGTAAGACTTTCAAGAACACTTTGTTGCCAACTTGAAATTTAATTTCTTTTCGTTATAAATATGTATAAGATTTCTATCGATCTGAAGCTACTTTCAAGTTGTCTTGAATTACTTTAACGTTATATTCAGTTTCTCATATCAAATCAACCCCGTGAAGCCTTTTTTCCTTAATCTCAGTCCAATACAATGGAGTTCGGCACTTTTGACCATACAAAGCTTTGTACGGTGCCATTTTTATACTCGATCGTTAACTATTGTTGTATGCGAATTCGACCAACGGTAGAAATCTCTTCCAATTACCTTCGAACTTTAAAACACAAAATCGAAGCATAACCTCGAGTATCTGAATTACTCGCTTGGATTGACCGTCTGTTTGGGGATGAAATGCGGTGCTAAAATGCAAATGAGTACTTAGAGCCTCATGTAACTTGCTCTAGAATTGAAATGTAAACCATGGATCTCTATCAGAAATAATAGAAATTAGCACCTCGTGTAATCTGAAAATCTTAGCAACATATAACTCTGCTAATCTCTCAAGCGAATAATCTGTATGTACTAGAATGAAATGCGTAGACTTCGTCAAATGATCTACAATGACCCAAACTGCATCTTTTTTCCTCGGAGATAGTGGTAGTCCCGATACGAAATCCAGAGTGATGCGTTCTTACTTCTATTCTGGAATCATCATTGGTTGTAACAAACCAGAAGGTACCTAATGTTCGGCTTTAACTTGTTGACACACTAAAAATTTAGATACGAAATTTGAGATCTCTCGTTTCATATCTGGCCACCAGTACTTTTGTTTCAAATCACCATACATTTTATTTTTGCCAGGATGAATAGACAAGAGACTATTATGAGCTTCTTGTAAAATATTCTGAACGAGATCTGAATTTCTTGGAATGCAAATTCTACCTTTGAAGTATAAACTATCATCGGATCCAATCTAAAAAGTTGAATCAGGAGTCGACTCAATCCATTTCTGTTTAGCTATCAACACATCATCGCATTTCTGAGGTTCGTGAATATGTTGTAAAAACATCAGTCTAGCTTTCAACTTCGCTAAGATCAAAACATCATCAATCAACATCAATCACGTGTTCAAAGCTCACAAAGCAAACAAAGATATTCTACTCAAAGCATCAACAACTACATTAGCTTTTCCCAGATGATAATCAATGATCAAATCATAGTCTTTTAACAACTCGAGAAATCTGTGCTATCTTAAATTCAGATCTTTCTGTGACATCAAGTATTTTAGACTTTTATGATCTGTGAAGATGTGACATTTTTCTCCGTACAAATGGTGTCGCCAAATATTCAACGTAAACACAATCGATGCATGCTCTAAATCATGCGTCAAGTAGTTCTTTCCATACGAATTTAACTGTCTAGAAGAATACACTATCACTTTGCCTTCTTGCATTTAAACATAGCCCAATCTGTTCAACAAAGCATCACTATAAATCATAATTTTGGACACTCGATTTGATGATTTCTGATGCGAAATTAAGGATTCCCCTATGATTTTCATTTGGACCTTCAAGAGGGAAATGGATAGTGTTACTCATAAATAAATAACAAATAAAGAAATGAGTGAACATAATACGTATGGCCCCTATACCATTCAGCCAAGAGAGGAAAACACTTAAGAGGGAAAATGGATGATCAAATAATCCACACTTACACACTTGATCAAATCAAGATAGGTCATGGATTGAAATAGACACTAGGTTGGAGAGTTGGGAGATCTAAAAGAATCATTAAAGTAAGAAGATATAAGATTAATCAAAATAAAATGTTGACAATGAAGCGAAGAAGAAAAAACATAAGAAATCCAACCACCAGCGATGTCAGCGGTGGTCTGGTGGAGACGATGGCGACGGTTTGGCAGTGGTTGGAGGTGGGAAAAAGAGAAGGGCGGTGTAGTGGTGCTAAAAATGTGCCGTGCTAGGAGGTGCTCAGATCGGTCATGATGGAGAAAGGAGCAAAATAAATGAAAAGATAAAGGTGGTGGCTAGATAAGAGAGAAAATAAGTGAAAATGGAGAAAAAAAGAGAACATCTGAAGAGAGGGAGGAGGGGACGAAAATGCAAGGTTGGGAGAGTGGGAATAGGTTGGTCAACTAGGTCTAGGTCCAATGAAGCTCTTCTATGGCAAGGATGAGAGATTTTGGCAAGGGAGGGAGACATGGAGTGAAAAGGGGGATCATGCACCCTCAACTTAAAGTAAGTTTGACTCTTAGTGAAAGAAAGGAATCCTCCTAAATATAGTGACTGTGGGGTGGATGACAACTCATAAAGCACATAGGAAAAATGTGTAAAAATTTAATAAAAAGAATATGAACATGGGGTCTTGAACTTAGGACCACTAGGATAGTTAATGAGCATTTAAACCATTAGACCAAATACTTCCTTGTTCTCAAACTTGTGGCACTAATAATAAAAATATGGGATGTGACACTCAGGCCTTATTTTGCCCCTAAGGTAAATAAAAGACCGAATTTGCACATTTTATAGAATATAAATAAAACTAAGAAAACTTAAGTAAAACATCACAAAAAATACCTGTATTCAAGCTCCTTAAATGTGAAAACTAGTTTAATCTGCTACATTGAATTACGACAGATCAACACCCCAAGGTAAACATTGTCATGTGGGTTCACTAGATGGGATTTACTTTCAAGGAAAACTAGTCATTTATGACTTTCAGAGAGATTGTCCCAAGATGACTCACAAATGAGAGCATGCTCATGATGGGTGTTGAGTCAATTGTTACACACTCAAGATCATCTCTTATTAAATAGTTTCCCAAGAAACAATATTTAAGTTAGAGATGATGGCCAAATGTTAAATGGTCGTTAGTTCATGTAGAGTCTTGAGAATTAAGATTCACGAATTGATTGGATGTAATCCATGTTCTTACTAGTTAATCATGGAACCCCAAGGCGACATGGTTGATAGGTGTGGAAATGATCGTAGCAACGAAAAACTATTTTTTTAAGGTTTTGAATACAAGATGCATGCATCATACTGCATTCTTAATATGTTGCTGAAGTGAAAAATATTTGCTTAATACAAAGTAATTAGTGAATCTTTATTTTTTTCTGTTCAAATATGTCTCATACTCCTCTTATTAGTATTCTTACTAAGAATAATTTAAACGGGGATAAATTTTTAGAATGGAAATGAAACTTGCTGATATTTCTCAACTGTGACAAACACAAATTTGTTCTTAACGAAACATGCCCTCCTGAAGCTCAGCCCAAAGCGAGAAATCACTAGAGAGATTCTGACTCGATTACTCGAATCTATATGTTAGCGAGTATGAGTAATGTGTTGCAAAAGCAACACAAGAATTTTCATACTGCCAAAGAAATCATGAAAAATTTGGAAACTTTTGGAAGATTTGCTTGGAAGTCAAGTTGCATTGGCTCGATAATTCGCTATTACAAATTTGATGAATTCTCAACAGAACAATGGCACTCCGGTCAAAGAATATAAGCTTAAGCTTTTGGGATTCTTTGCGGAAGCGGAGGACAATGGGGTTGAACTAGACGTGAACACTCAGATTGAAATATTGTTCAAAACCTTAACCAGGGAGGTTGTTGGTTTTAGGGCCACTTACAACTTAGGGAATAAGGCGCTTACCTTGACTTAACTTATGAAGGAATTACAATCTTATGAGTTGATGCTGAATGGTAGTAAGTCAATTTAGGTGAAACCTGAAGCAAACTTAGCTATGGGCCCCTTGTCCTCTAAAGGGATGCAGAAAGCTAAGGGAAAGAAGAAACTGAGTAACACCCCTAACCCGTATCCATTACCGGAATGAGGCTACGAGGCATTACCAATCATAATACAATTCAGAACAGACTTTCATTACATAGTTAATCATCTAATATATTTTCAAAATCAAACTGACATGTTTCGATTCTATAGTTGATATAATTTCCAAGGATATAATTAATCAATACAAATAAAGATTCATGAAGATCAAATGTTAAATTCAAAACCAATATATGTCATTTCACATACCAATTAAATATCTATACTATAACATTTATGACATTCAAGTAATGTGCCATTTAAAAACCGATACAAAAATCATATTAATCTTTTATCTATTCGGCTAACAAAGTTTACCTATACATATTTATTGATTTTCGAATAGCTATCAAACTCACGCACCCATACATATTTTTACTTTACACAATAAGCATATACCAAATATATCTCATATAAATAACATGCATTTCAATTTATTAATGCATTACATGTTATAACACAATACACATCCATCTATTACTCTATAACTGAAACACGTGATCAAGTACCATTATATATATATTTAAAGATGAGATATATATCAAGTCAACTCATCATATGCATAAATATTTATACAAGCAAATGCCGAATCACAAATTGGTTATAACCGACTCATATAATTTCATCTTTTAACCGAATTTACAAACACATTATTGTAATAATTTTCAAACCAACTCATGTTACAATTTATACTTCACAAGAATAAGGCATTAACCACAAATAGACATATATTTAAAACATGAATTTTACATACCATGTAATAAACATATCAAAACAAACTTTTATCATGTTCAGAAATAGCCAAACAACCCTTAATGCCAAATCACATATAACACATTGACCGAATACAACAACCAAATTCACATATACTTTTGCCTATGCATATCGTAGTTGAATCAACCACATATTCATCCAAAATCATTAACCATTTCCAAAACATATAACACCTATCACAAACACCATTCATTCATAGCACGTAACATTATAACCAAAATGAATTCTAACCACAATCAAACATAACCGAATTCAAACATAGAAATTAAACCATTTTCGTATGGCTCAAATTATACATAAACCATAATACAACATTTCAAAAATATAATCCAGTCTATACATGCCATAGGTTCTAAAATTCAACTTATAAAATACCGAAGACAGCCGATAGTGTGATAGACTTTGCTGACGATCCTTGAGCTCATAACTTCATCCAAAATCTATAAAACATAAATAAACATACATACACAGAGTAAGCTTTTATAGCTTAGTAAGTCACAAGCAATTAAACTATTCAATGACATGAAAAATTCATTTAAAGTAAATCTAATTATACCAACATAATCGTATTAAACCAAAATTTATGATTTCACATATAACATATACTTTTGCATGTAAATTTACTTATGGCCGAATACACATATATAAATGTTGACAAAATATCTTTCGATTTCAAAGCTAAATATCATTATGTGAACACATATACATATACTCTTGAATCATAATATGATGTCGTATGCATATACATAACAATGGCCGAATATACTTCACAAGGTACACATGTTCACATTAGTAACTTACTCACCTTATTTTAAATAGGTAATAAACCAATTCATACCTGATCATATTAGCTCATTTTGCACATTCAGTCACAACCTATCGTTGCCCGATGAACCATTTAGAATTGGATAGGGCACTCGGATAATCTCACATATCGTACAATGTCAACGTCCCAGACTTGGTCTTACTCGTATAAATATATTAGAGTCACATATTGATGCCAACGTAGAAAACGTGGTCTTACTCGCATAAATATATCGATGCCATGGTCTTACTTACACATCGCATATCGGAATCCTATGTCATGACATATGTATCCTAACTATACGTAAGGTTCATACGGGGTTTTTGGACGTCATAACTCGATCAAAACAAAATCATAAACATTTCTGCCAAGCTTATTCACATTCAGCTAATACATATATATTTACATATTTCAATTCAACATATATAATTCACATTTAATTAAAATTAAGTACGTCTATTTTCTTATAAACTTACCTCGGACGATGAAAAATGGAACAGGACGACTAGTCGACAACTTTAGTTTTGCTCCGATCCAAATCTGATTTCTTTGGTTTTTGATCTAAACATATTCAAATTAAACTCATTCAAACATATTTTCATTCATTTTAGTCCAAAAACATATAAATGACCAAATTACCATTTTACCCCTGACAATTCACATTTTTTACAATTTTGTCCCTATTGCACAAAACACAAAATATGCAAAATTTCAATACACCCATGGTAGGCCGAATGCTCCTAGTATTCATACAACTCCATACATTTCATTTATTTGACATTTTAGTCCTTCGAATTATTATTTTTGCAATTTAGTCCTAATTATACAAAATCATCAAAAACTCCAATACAAAACATGTTAATCCAAAACATATCTTTCATATTTCATCATCAAACAACAAAAATCACAAGCTTTCAAAAATGGCATAACTCAATTTATTCACCAAAATAAAAAAAAATTCAAGCATGGGTCTTGTAGATAACTTAGCAATGATCTCAAAAATATAAAAATTATAAAAAACCGAGCTAAACACATACCTTAATTAAGCTTGATCAAGACCAAACCCTAGCTTTCTTTTTCTTTTCTTTCTTATGTTTTGGTCATGAACAACAATTATGAAACCATGTTTTATCTTTTATTATATTAACTTATATTTTTAATTTACTAATTTAACCTTAGTTAAAATATTATACTTTCAGATAAACTATGGCCATTGTCGTCCACCTATATTAATAGTCACCTAATTACATTATAAATGCTTCATATTATAAAGACAACAACAATTTGGTCCTCACACATTAAATTATCAAGTTTTCATTTACGCGATTAAGCCATTTTATTTAATCGGACACTCAAATGACAAAATTAAATCACGAAAATTTCACAGATATAAATTCACACATAATAAACATAGAAAATAATTTTAAAATATTTTTCTGACTCGAATTTGTGGTCCCGAAACCACTGTTCTGATTAGGGTCTAAATCAGACTGTTATAACTCTCCCCCCTTAGGGATTTTCGTCCCCGAAAATCTTATCGGCGAATAGGTTTGGATAACGCTCTTTCATTGTATCTTCTGGATCTCACGTTGCTTCCTCAACTCTGTGTTTATGCTAGAGTACCTTAACTAATGAAATTTTCTTATTTCGCAATTTTTTAACCTCGCGAGCTAGAATACAAATCGATTCTTCCTCATATGTCATATCAGGCTTAATCTTAATCTCTGACGGACTAATCACATGTGAGGGATCAGATCGATATCTACGAAGCAGTAAAACATGAAATACATTGTGAATCTTTTCTAGCTTAGGTGGCAACAATAGTCTATAAGCAACTAGCCTGATACACTCTATAATCTCATACGGCTCAATAAATCTCAGACTCAATTTGCCTTTACAACTGAATCTGAGTATTTTCTTCCATTGTGATACTTTCAAAAAGACATTGTCCCTAATCTGGAACTCTATATCTTTTCGTTTCAAGTCCACATATGATTTCTGGCGGTCTGATGCTGTTTTTAGACTTTCACGGATCACTTTTAATTTCTGTTCAGTCTCTCTAATTAAATCGACCCCTTGTGTCTTATTTTCATTGAGCTCAGTCCAATACAATGGTGTACGACATTTACGAACGTATAAAGCCTCATAAAGTGCCTTTTTGATGCTCGATTGAAAGCTATTATTATACGCAAATTCAATCAAAGGTAAGTATCGTTTGCACATACCATCGAACTTGAGAATGCAACATCTCAACATATCCTCAAGTATCTGAATGATTTGTTTAGACTGACCATCTGTTTGTGGATGGAAATTAGTGCTAAAATGTAATTTTGTACCTAGTACATCTTGCAGTTTCTTCCAAAATTACGATGTAAACCTCGGATCCCTATCCGAAACAATAAAAATAGGCACACCATGTAATCTCACAATCTGAGAAACATATAACTCAGCAAGCTTATCAAGCGAGTAATCCGTACGAACCGGAACAAAATGAGTTGATTTAGTCAATCTATCCACAATAACCCAGATTGCATCTTTCTTGCTCGATGTCAACGGCAAACCGGATACAAAATCCATCGTGACTCTGTCCCATTTCCACTCAGGTATCATAATCGACTGAAGCAATCCAGAAGGTACTTGATGTTCGACTTTTACTTGCTGACAAATTAAACATTTTGAAACAAAGTCAGAAATGTCTCATTTCATACCATGCCACCAGTAAAACTATTTCAGATCATTGTACATCTTTGTACTACCCAGGTGAATAGATAATCGATTACTGTGAGCTTCGTTCAAAATTATCTGAATCAATTCTGAATTTCTTGGGACACATATTCAATTTCTGAACCTCAAACAACCCTCAGCATCAACTTTGAACTTTGAATCAACATCTAAATCACATTGAGCTCGTTTTGCTATCAAATCATCATCCACTTTCTGAGCATCACAAATTTGTTGAATAAATAACGGTCTTATTTTTAATTCAACTATTATCGAACCATCATCAGACATAGCCATATGAGCATTCATTGCATGCAAAACAAATAATGATTTTCGGCTTAGAGCATCGACAACAATATTAGCCTTTCCCGAATGGTAGTCGATCATAAGCTCGTAGTCTTTTAGCAACTCTAACCATCGGCATTGTCTCAGATTCAGATCTTTTTGAGTCATCAAGTATTTCAAGCTTTTGTGATAAGAATAAACATGACATTTCTCAGTGAACAGATAGTGACGCCATATCTTTAATGCAAATACAATAGCTACCAATTCGAGGTCATATGTTGGATAGTTCTTTTCATGCGGCTTTAACTGTCTCGAGGCATAAGCTATAACTTTTCCTTCCTCCATCAAAGCGTAGCCCAAACCATTTAAAGATGCATCGCTAACAAGTTCTTTACCCGATTCTGGCTAAACTAGCACTGGAGCTTCGCTCAAAAGGGCTTTCAACTGATCAAAACTTTTCTGCTACTTTTCTGACCACTCGAACTTAACATCTTTCTACAGTAACTTCGTCACCAGGGTTGCAATCATAGAGAAACCTTTCATGAACTGTCTATAGTAACCAGCAAGTCCCAGAAAACTTCGGACTTCAAAAACATTTCTCGGAGGTTTCCAATCAAGTATAGCTAAAATTTTACTCAAATCAACCCGAATACCCGATGATGATACAACATGTCCCAGAAAACTAACTTCATGTAACCAGAACTCGCATTTACTAAACTTTGCATACTACAGTTTATCTTACAAAATTTGTAACACAAGTCTCAAATGTTCAGCATGCTCAGTTTCATCACGGGAGTAGATCAAAATGTCATCTATGAACACAACCACAAACCGATCCAAATACTGTCTAAAGATTCGATTCATCAAATCCATGAAAATAGCAGGTGCATTAGTAAGTCCAAAAGGCATAACCAAAAACTCATAATGTCCGTACCTCGTTCGGAAAGTAATCTTTGGCACAACGGAGTCTTTAACTCGCAATTGATAATAGCCTGATCTCAAATCTATCTTCGAAAACACTGTAGCCCCTTTCAGTTGATCAAATAGATCATCAATCTATGGCAACGGATACTTATTCTTTATAGTCACCTTATTGAGCTGTCTATAATCGATGCACATTCTCATAGTTCCGTCTTTCTTTTTCACAAAAAAACTGGTGCACCCCAGGGAGAGAAACTTGGTCGCGCGAAACCTCTCTTTGTCAACTCTTGCAACTGTGCTTTAAATTCTTTTAATTCAGTAAGTGCCATTCTATACAAAGCTACTGATATCAGAGTCGTTCCCGGCACTAACTCAATACTAAACTCTACTTCCTGAATAGGTGGCAAACTCGATAATTCTTCAGGAAACACATCTGGATACTCACACACAACAGGTACTGATTCAATCTTTCTTTCGGCCACTTTACTATCAAGCACATAGGAAAAATAAGCTTCGCAACCTTTCCTCACATATTTCTAAGCTAACATGGAAGAAATCACTACTGGTAAACCATTCAGATCATTAGATTCAATTCGAATAATCTCATCATTTTGGCACCGTAAATCAATAGTCTTTCTTTTGTAGTTTACAACAGCATCATGTAAAGTCAACTAGTCCATACTTAGAATTATGTCAAACTCATCAAATGGAAACAACATCAAATCAGCCAAAAAGCACGAATCTCGAATCATCAAGGGACAATTCTTACACACTTTATCAACCATAACACATCGACCTAAAGGGTTCGATACTCTAATCACAAACTCAGTAGACTTAATAGGCAAAGTCTTACTGAATACTAAAGTCTCACACACATAAGAATGAGTCGAACCAGGATCAATCAATACATTTCCACTAGTATCATAGAGAGTGAATGTACTAGTAATAACATCTGGGGATGAGGCTTCCTCGTGTGCACGAATAGCATAAGCTTTGGCAGGTGCACGAGCCTCGGATCTAACTGCTGTATCTTTAGTCCCTCTCTGACTACTACTCATATTACCCATATTTCTAGGTGGTCTACCTCGAGTTGTAGTGTTACCCGATCTCGTATTCTATACTAGATTTTGTTTAGCTAACTCTTGGCATCACGAATATAATGATCCATCGATCCACATTTAAAATAGGCCTGACCATGCAATTTGCAACTATTGATATGTCGTTTACCGCAATGTTTACACTCGGGTTGATTTGATCTGTCATTACCCACACTAGCTACTGAGGTAGCTCTCGAACTCACAAGTGGTCTATTCTGATCCCGTCGAGAATGACCCAAAGTAGCCTTAGAACAGCTAAAATCATCTTGGAACTTCTTTGGTGTCGACTGAAATGACTTACTGAATGATCTCTTACGTGAATCTCTTGCTTCAAAATTAGCTTTTCTTTTCTCTTTCCCGAGCTCTTTAGCTTTGCAGGCTCGCTCAACGAGTACTACAAGCTCTTTTATCTCAAGTATGCCAACTAATAGTTTACTGTCTTTGTTCAACCCGTCTTCAAATCTTTTACACATTATGGATTCGATTGAAACACACTCTCGGGTATACTGACTGAGTCTCACGAATTTTTACTCATACTCTATCACGGTCATCCGACCCTGTTTCAACTCCAGAAATTCTTTGTGCTTCTAGTCGATAAATCTCTGGCTGATATATTTCTTACGGAACTCAGTCTGAAAGAACTACCAAGTTACCCTCTCTTTTGAAGCCACCGATACTAGTGTAGTCCACCAGTGATATGCGGTGTCTCGAAGTAAAGATATGGCACATTTCAAACATTCGTCTGGAGTACAAGATAGTTCATCGAACACATGGATAGTATTATCAAGCTAGAATTCATCATCATCATCAGTAGCTTTGAACTCTTTAGCCCCGTGTTTTCTAATTTTATCAACATGTGGGTTATACAATCTCAACGGGTCACTTACTTGAGGTGTAGCAGGTATCAAAGATGGATTAGTCGAGGGTGGAGGTTGTTTTACAGCCGGATTAGTCCGGATATACTGAGTAAGCCAGTCATTCATCATTTGGTAAAAGGCTTGATTAGCCTCTCCCTCTTGGTTACTCGAAGTCGGTCGAGAATCAACTGGTGCTGTCCCCTGCGCAGCAGTAGGCACTACACTCGACATCATCAGCTACAGCTCTATCGGGTTCCATTTACTATATGAAAACATATTTTCAAATGTCAAAAGACATCACACTATCACAGTATATAATATAGCATGTATAGCTAGACTCACACGTGCTACGTTAGTCCTAGAATCGACTAAACCGTAGCTCTGATACCAATAAAATGTAACACCCCTAACCCGTATCTGTCTCCGGAATGAGGCTACAAGGCATTACCGATCATAATTCAATTCAAAACAAACTTTCATTACATAGTTAATCATCTAATATATTTTCAAAATCAAACTGACATATTTTGATTCTATAGTTCGTATAATATCCAAGGATATAATTAATCAATACAAATAAAGATTTATGAAGATCAAATGTTAAATTTAGAACCCGTATATGTCATTTCACATACCAATTAAATATGTATACTATAACATTTATGACATTCAAATAATGTGCCATTTAAAAACTGATACAAAAACCATATTAATCTTTTATCTATTCGGTTAACAAAGTTTACCTATACATATTTATTGATTTTCTAATAGCTATCAAACTCACATACCCATACATATTTTTACTTTACGCAATAAGCATATGCCAAATATACCTCATATAAATAACATGCATTTTAATTTACTAATGCATTACATGTTATAACACAATACATATCCATCTATTACTCCATAATCGAAACACATGATCAAGCACCATCATATATATATATATCTAAAGATGAGATATATATCAAGTCAACTCATCATATGCATAAATATATATACAAGCAAATGCTGAATCACAAATTGGTTATAACCGTCTCATATAATTTCACCTTATAACCAAATTTACAAACACATTATTGTAAAAGTTTTCAAACCAACTCATGTTACAATTTATACTTCACAAGGATAAGGCATTAACCACAAATAGACATATATTTAAAACATGAATCTTACATACCATGTAATAAACATATCAAAATAAACTTATATCATGTTCGGATATAGCTAAACAACCTTTAATACCAAATCACATATAACACATTGACCAAATACAACAACCAAATTCACATATAATTTTGCCTATGCATACCGTAGTTGAATCAGCCACATATTCATCCAAAATAATTAACCATTCCCAAAACAAATAACACCTATCACAAACACCATTCATTCATAGCATGTAACATTATAACCAAAATGAATTCAAACCACAACCAAACATAACCGAATTCAAACATAGAAATTAATCCATTTTCACATGGCTCAAATTATACATAAACCATAATACAACATTTCAAAAATATAATCTAGCCTATACATGCCATAGGTTCTAAAATTCAACTTATAAAATATAACATCCCGAAATAGGGCCTAGTCGGAACAGTGGTTTTGGGACCACAAATTTGACGTTGAAATATTTATTTTATGATTATTACGAGGCCTAGAATATGAAAATATGCATATGTTAATGTTTCATGAAGAAATTCTATGAGTAAGGTGTCCAATTGAAAAATAAGGACGAAATTGAATAAATTGCAAAACTTGGATTCTAGAATCAATTTGCATGAAATTACTTTAGATTATTAATTAGAAGGTCTTAAAGAGATATTTTCACAATTTCTAAGTTTTTGGAAAAAAATGGGCATGCATGGAAAATTTTGGAAGTTTAGTAAGGAAGGGCATTTTGGTCATTTGTTAATAAATGAAATAAAATGGGAAAATGAAGGCAAAAATAAGCCATTCTTCTCCCTCTTGCAGCCGAAATTCTCAAGCCTTCCATAGCTAGGGTTTTCAACATTTTCAAGCTCAATAGTAAGTGCTCCCAAGCCCCGTTTTTAATATTCTTCGTATTTTTGAAATCCTGGTAGCCTACTCTCTTCATTTCTACCCATATTTCATGCTAGGGTTCATGTTTAGGAAACTACCCATGAATGAGATGCTTGTATTTTGATGTTTTATGGAGGAATATGAAATTTGGATGTGTGTTAAACATCTTTTCCTAAGTGATTTTCATGAAAAACCCCTAAAAGGACATTTTTGTAAAAGGTACAAAATATGTGGTAGAAATGTGAAATAGAGGAAAATATGGGCTAGTACAAGTTCATAGTACATTTGGCTAGGCTTGGGTAATCAAGTAATTTCATGTATTTCGTTATACGAGCTTAAGGACTAATCGTAAATAATGTAAATGGTTAGGGGCAAAACGGTCATTTTGTCCGGGGGTGAAATTTAGACTCGAAAAGAATAATGTGAAGTATTAATAATTCATTTTTATTGTTATAGACCCTGAGGAACAAATTTCAGAGGTCGATCGAGGAAAACAAAAGGTTTCAGAATAACCGAAACACAAAACCAAAACGAGTGCCAAGTAAGTTCGAATAACTTAAAGTAAACCCTTAATATGCCTAATTGTATGTATTATGAATGTATGATAATTGGTTATAATGATGGTATGAAATTCCATGAAATGTGTTTATAAGAATGACATGATAATAAATGTCCCGGTTGAAGTCAAAAAGGGAAATTCGATGGATAAACCATGGCTTACATGACTTGAAATCCTGCATGTGTTGCAGAAAAAGATTTAGCCCGGACGAGTAATTCGTTGATCTCAAATATAGAAAGGATCTAGCCCGGACGGGTGCTCCTTGAGTGATCAAGCCTCCCAAAGAATATGTGTGCATTATGGATTTAGCCCGGATGGGTAATCCAACTAGGGTCTAAATTTAGCCTAGACTGGTAATTCAAATCCGAGCTCATTAAGGGTGTTTGTCGCTACTAAGGATTTAGCCTGGACTGGTAATCCCGACATCACCCTATGAGTTTACATTACGGGGGATTTAGCCTAGACTAGTAATCTCTCCATAAGATGTGATGTTCGCGAGAGTGCGTACATGAGATGATCACTCTTATGAGTTGACTGTAAATGGATAATCCATCGAGATTTCCAAGAAACTCAACGGAATTAACATGAGATATAAAAATGAGAAGGTTGGATCATGAGCTCATCTAAGACAAATTACATGGTGTATTGTTATGAGACTAACTTGTTGATTGAGTGCATGTGATGGGAAGCCATTCCATGCTTGTTGGTTTTATTGCCTAATATGGTTGTATGCTAATTAATCGGTAAGTTTACTTTCCAGTTATTCGGGCTTACTAAGCATGTAAATGCTTACCCTTCTCTTTTCCCTATCTTACAGAGCTCGAGGATTTAGAGATTGGAAGACAGTTGGAGGATCAACACACTATCATCTTGTCTAGCTTTGGTACATAGATACTTTTACTTTGGTTCAATGGCATGTATAGGGCTTTGGTTTATTTTGTTATTTTATTATATGTGTCATTTGGTTGGCCAATGTAAAGGCTTAAATATTAAACTTATTGTTTTTGTATATGGCCATAAGACATGACTCATTTTGTTGTAGGTTATGACCTACTAACCAAACATGTTTATGTTAGAAAAATGTTCTTGTGATGATTGAATATGGCCAAAACATTTGGAGCTAGTTAGGCTATAATTGGCAATGAGTTATAATAATGAGCCAAGTTTAAATGTGTTCTAATGGGATGGAAATCGTCAATATAAAAAGAGGATAATTGAGCATGTACATAATCGATGAGATGAGGTTAACATGCAATGGATCATTTATGACAGTCCTCAAGCATATTTAGGTTATGTTAAATACAATTGGGATTCATATATGTGAGTGTATGATGAGGGTGACTATTGGCTTGAAATTATAGTCTAAAATAAGTCAACACGGGTGGCACACGGGCATGTGTCTAGGCCGTGTGTGACACAAAGATAGCCCCATGGGTGTGTGGTATTGTCGTGTGTCCTCGGCACCTAAAATTTTTAAGTCAGAATGCATGGTAGTAAACACACAGGTAGAGACACAGCCATGTGTCTCAACCGTGTGGAGGGCATGGCCCAACACACGGGTGTGTGTCCTGGTCGTGTGCCCTTAGATGCATGCTGACGTCATAAACAGAATGCTCAAGTTTTTGGACACGGACGAACACACAGGTGTGTCTAAGCCGTGTAAAGGACACTGGCCAGGGACATGGGCGTGTGCTCGGCCGTGTGAAAACCCCTTTAGCTTCAAAATAGAAAATAAATTCAATTAATTCCACACGGGTGGGGGACACGGGCGTGTCCCAATGCACATGGACGTGTGCTATGCCTCCACACCGGCGTGTGAGGCTTAACCTAGAAAATTTCTTAGGAACTTTCTCAAGTTCTCGGTTTAGTCCCGGACCGTTCTCAATGTAGGTTTAGGGCCTTGTAGGCCTATAATAGGGACATTAAGATGTTGTTTGACTGGTTCTAAATTGGAATGAAATTTTATAACCCATATTGTTCGAAAATGTCCGAGTATGAGTCTGGTAACGCCTCGTGCCTGGTCCTAGTCTCGAGAACGGGTAAAGGGTGTTACATAAAATACCGAAGACAGTCGATAGTGAGATAGACTTTGCTGACGATCCCCGAGATCGTAACTTGATCCAAAATCTATAAAACAGAAATAAACATACACACACAGAGTAAGCTTTTATAACTTAGTAAGTCACAAGCAAATAAACTGTTCAATGACATGAAAAATTCATTTAAAGTAAATCTAATTATACCAACATAATCATATTAAACCAAAATTTATGATTTCACATATAACATATACTTTTGCATATAAATTTACTTATGGCCGAATACACATATATAAATGTTGACAAAATATCTTTTGATTTCAAAGCTAAATATCATTATGTGAACACATATACATATACTCTTGAATCATAATATGATATCGTATGCATATACATAACAATGGCTGAATATACTTCACAAGGTACACATGTTCACATTAGTAATTTACTCACCTTATTTTAAGTAGGTAATAAACCAATTCATACCTGATCATATTAGCTCATTTTGCACATTTGATCACAACCTATCGTTACCCGATGAACCATTCAGAATTGGATATGACACTCAGATAGTCTCACATATCGTACAATGCCAACATCCTAGACGTGGTCTTACATGTAATCACATATCGATGCCACTGTCCCAGACAAGGTCTTACTCGCACACATATATCGGAGTCACATTTCGATGCCAAAGTATAAAACATGGTCTTACTCGCACACATATATCGATGCCTTGGTCTTACTTGCACATCACATATCGAAATCCTATGTCATGACATATGTATCCTAACTATTCCTAAGGTTCATATAGGGCTTTCGGACGTCGTAACTTGGTCGAAATGAATTCATAAACATTTCTGCCAAGCTTATTCACATCCGAATAATACATATATATTTACATATTTCAATTCAGCATGTATAATTCACATTTAATTAAAATTAAGTACATCTATTTGCTTATAAACTTACATTGGATGATGAAAAATGGAACGGGACGACTAGTCAACAACTTTAGTTTTCCCCCGATCCAAATCTGATTTCTTTGGTTCTTGATCTAAACATATTCAAATTAAACTCATTCAAACATATTTTCATTCATTTTAGTCCAAAAACACATTAATGAGCAAATTACCATTTTACCTCTAACATTTCACATTTTTTACAATTTAGTCCCTATAGCACAAAACACAAAATATGCAAAATTTCAATACACCCATGTTAGGCCGAATGCTCCTAGTATTCATACAAGTCCATACATTTCATTTATTTGACATTTTAGTCCTTCAAATTATTATTTTTTCTATTTAGTCCTAATTACCCAAAATCATCAAAATCTCCAATACAAAATATGTTAATCCAAAACATATCTTTCATATTTCATCATCAAAGAACAAAAATCACAAGCTTTTAACAATGGCATAACTCAATTTATTCACCAAAATAAAAAATTCAAGCATGGGTCTTATAGATAACTTAGCAACGATCTCAAAAACGTAAAAAGTATCAAAAACCGAGCTAAACACATACCTTAATCAAGCTTGAACAAGGTCGAACCCTAGCTTTCTTTTTCTTTTCTTTCTTATTTATGTTTTGGTCATGAAAAACAATTATGAAACCATGTTTTATCTTTTATGTTTTATTATATTAACTTATATTTTTAATTTACTAATTTAACCTTAGTTAAAATATTATACTTTCACATATATTATGTCCATTGCCGTCCACCTATATTAATGTGGCCTAATTACATTATAAATGCTTCATATTATAAAGAAAACAAAAATTTGGTCCTCACACATTAAACTATCAAGTTTTCATTTACGCGATTAAGCCCTTTTATTTAATCAGACACTCAAACAAAAAAATTAAATCACGAAAATTTTACAGATATAAATTCACACATAATAAACACAAAAAATAATTTTAAAATATTTTTTGACTCGAATTCATTGTCCTGAAACCACTATTCTGATTAGGGTCTAAATCGGACTGTTACAAACTGACCAAGTCTTCAGTTCCACCTCGTGTGGATAGGAAGAAGTCTAAGAAGTCAAAAGATCCTAAAAACAGTAAATGTTTCTTTTGCAACAGGAAAGGGCATTTCAAATCAAATTGCAAGGAGTATTTGGATTACTTAGTCAAAAAGGGAAAAGGTTTGGAACTCTTTGCAGGTGAAGCTTGCTTAGTGGAAGAATCAATTGAAAACTGGGTTATTAATTCTGGAGCCACTAACCATGTGTGTGCTTCTTTACAGGGGTTTAGCGAAACGAGAGGTCTGCGTGACAAGAGCCTTTCGTTGTAGACCAAAGATGGGAGCTATATTTTAGCCGAAGTAATGGGAGAAGTTATTTTACACTTCTATAATTTTAGGAATATTATTTTAAAGAACATGTTTTATGTGTAACACCCCAAACTCGGCCCAGACGTTATGGCCGAATCTGGTGTGTCACATTGAAGTGTTTTAGCGAAAATCGTGTTTTCATTGAAAACCCTTCTTAAAATAAAGGAAACCTTAATTAACTAAAAAAAAACACACCTTTCAGTTGCAAAAACCTTGTTGAAACATTTGATTTAAGAAAACTTATCATTTAAAAATTTAATTGCGGAAACATAGAAAACATACTATAATTTAGAAAACTCATGTTCAACTTCTTGTAATTACATTGAAAATAATAATAATAATTCAATTAATAATAACACAATGAAAACCTTATTACAATCTGGTCTAGAACATACTTAAAAAGAAGTAAAAACTTGAATGCTTGAAAAAAAACCCAAGTCCAAATCATCTTGCTAGCTGGCCACCTAGAGTCCTTCCAAACATTGAACCTTCTACTGAGCATCACCTAAAAATAAAATAAAAGAGGAGGTGAGATTTTGCAAACTCAGTGTGTACAACCCTCGACAAAAACAAGCATTCAAATAAAACATCATTCATCAATCATGCAATGCAATCCCATCCAAATTATCCATTTGCTACACACTGGCTCCGTCCCCCGTCACACCATGTGGGGATATAAATATCAACCCACCCAACCCACACACCATGGTAGCCCGGTTGCGGAACCACCTTCATTTATATATTGGGCTTTAAAAGCCGTCGGTGGATCCACGATTGTCAAGCAACCATGCGATCCTCATATACTTCCTCCGTTCCATAATTCCCAACCCATATGCAACCTAAGCAGAATATCATATGTATGCATGTCGCATCCACAAAACTTACATTCAACACCTAGGGGTATTTTGGTCATTTTCGCCCTTAGGGGCATTTTGGTAATTTTCACTTAATTACGATTTTCACTTATCTTGGCCCGTTAACAAGTCCCGTGAGCTAAGATGAACGAATACTATGCACTAGATAGGATTCTAGAGAAGAGGAGGTGAGTTATTAAGACCGCTTAAGTACCAAGCTCTCCTTAAATGCAATCCTAGACATGCATATACCCGTTGCCACACCTTAACCCTATGACTTGTCCACGGTTGCAAATAATTAATTAAGTCTTATGTGGATATCATATACTAGGCCCAAAATCCCTTACAGAGCCCAATCAAATTCACATACCTGGATCTGGCCCATTAAGCCCAATCATATTCATATGGCCCATTAGGCCCAAATCACCTATATATGGCCCATTAGGCCCAAATCACATTTATATGGCCCGTTAGGCCCAGTCACATCCATATTAATGCTCACATACAAAATCCTATCACATAGCATCAATATTCAATTTTTGCCTATTATGGGCCCAACAGCCCATCGGGCCCATTTAGCCCATTTGGCCCATATGGCCAAATCACAACCCAAGTCCACGAAATCGCCCGTGGGCCTCAGGCTGTAAGAGTATGCCCAAAGATCAATCACGAGATGGTTGTAATAACATACTTGGTTTATCATGTTTATTAATATAAGGCGTTGCCATTATTATTCCAGTTTCTTTTCTGTGTGCATAAATAAACTGTTTTATAATAATGTCCTGAGAATAATATGATTATTCTCAAAAGATCCTTAGTCAAGTATTGTTATTGGCTAGGACAATAATAATGCATTAAGACTAACATGTAGTTGATTGATGATAAAAAGTTGTCATTGATATGGAGTGTCAGAATCAATGCATGAATATGTGTGTTAGAGAACAACATATTGGACTGACCCGCTATGAGTATGTTTCTTGGATTATTATATAATTGTCACAACATTACTCATAGTGATTAATATGTATATGATCCTCATACTTGAGATCATCTTTATCCCAACATCGTAAGTTGTATATTTTGATACTGATCAAACAAACACCGTGAATCGGTTGTTCTATAAAGACGATGTTGGATATACCACAATCTATGTTGAGGGATATAGTTGATCAATATAGGATAAGTCCCTCCTACATAGTGGGAGTAATATCTCAGGCCACTTGATTGAGTGAGGCTAGAAATGCATGGCCATGCTCAAATAAGTTGATATGAGATGTCATACTTATTTGTGTATCATAGTCTACTCAAGGTATCAAGAAACATGGGATGGACTATGCAAGTGTGACTATTCTATGACTTGTGTCCATTCCAAAGATATAGGACTTAAGGATGAATGCATGAAAGGTTAATCACAAAAGGTTATGTCGAATCATGACTTCTTGTAACTTAGGTAGCATTGATGCATTGCTAGATGCCACTTATTGTTTGTAACATTAGAATCGTTCTAATATTACTACTAACGTTACAAGAACCTATAGGGTCACACCCTATGGTTGAAATGAACGAGGTAAAACATAGTTGGTATATTGCTTGGTTGTCACATGAATTAAATTAATTATAGAATTAATTTAATTGGGCAATCAAATTGTTGAACATACTATTTATGTACAAGGATGTTGTACACATAATCAGAACATAATTTTATTGATATATGAATTTAGTTCGTATATAAGTTTAAATAAATATAGTTTACCGAAATCTTTATTACAATTAATGTAATTATAATTTTTCGGTTAAACATTATTATATTTATTTCAATGATAATTATTATGTTCGGATTAATTTTAATGAATTAAAATTTGTTATAAATATATACCAATTAAGAGGGAGTTATATATAGCAAGGGTAAAAAAACCCTAAAAAGGATATATATATATATATAACTATCCCGAAAATATGAAAGTGGTCTAGCAGCCATTTTAGCAAAATACTCTCTGAAAATAGTTTTCTGGGATTTCTACCGTTCATTGTCAATCAGGTGGACTACGTAGAGGCCGACATCGGAAAAGGTTGCGGCTTGGCTCGATAGTGGTTCAGCATTCCTGTTGCCTAGGTGTCGCTGTCTACTCAGATTGAAATTTTGGTAATTTCGAAACCTTTTTATCACCCCAATTCGTTCCTTACACATGGATCCTTGGTTTGGATCGCCGAATTTTTAATTTTTCGCTGCGCCTTGGAGGCACCGGTGTTCCAACACAGGCAACCTATCGGTTTCCCCCTTACCAGTTTTCATGCACTCGCAAGACTACCGTAGCCAAACTTTTGGCCTTTTGGCATTTCAGCTTTTCGGCTTTTGCCGAATTATTGTGTGTGTGCAGTGTATGTACACACCTAGTAAGCAAGCGTGATGCAATTTCTTTAGCCCAAACCTTGAGTCCAATCCTTAATCGCTTTTTTCTTGATCACGTATTTCCTAGATCTACACAAATCTTAACTATTAAAACCCAAATAATAGGTGACTCGTATCCAACACAAGTCTCCTTACCATAACTATGACCATTCGGCCACCTTAGCCAATGGGAGAAGATTACTTACCAAAACCGCTACACCTTAAGGAGCAATTCGGCAGAGAGCTAAAAACCAAGATCCGATACTAATTCCCTACCAAAGTTGATCAGAAAGAGTGAGGGACAATAATCGATACTAAACAAAGAAAACCAATTGGAAGAGCAACACTTACACTAGACTCGGTCAAAAAGTATTCGGCCCTCAGTTTTTCGGCTTTTCAAACTAAGTATGGTGAATAAGGTTTATTTGGTACAGATTAAAAAAGAAGAGTAGTAGAAGAAATTGGCAAAGAAGATTGTGTAGAGGAGAATAGAAATTGGCAGAAAGAAAAGAAAGTAAAATAGAGGGTTTTCAGCTTTTTGGATCTTGAAGAGAAAAGGGTTTTTGGCACAATGTGCAGGGAAATTCGTCATTAACTTTTCAACCCTCCCATTCGGCACCTATTTATAGCCCTATAGCTGAATTCTTCAAGCTCAAGTTCCCAATTCATCTCCACTTACTCCTCACTTCTCATCTCCTCATTTTTCTCCCTAATAACCCCTTGATCCTTTCCTTAATTTTCTCTTTTGAACACTCCCCTTGGAGTCCATCTTCACGCCACTTCCATCCTTCTAGAAGGCCAAAACTAAATTCTAAAAATACTAAGCTAGGATTCGAACCTTGGACCCCCTTGCTAGCTACTAACGCCACCTTACTACACCTTATGTGGCGTCACTTAGCCACTTCACCACAGACTCTTTTTGTGTCCAATTGTTTCTTCATTTATTCAAAAGCCCAACTACTAGCCAACCCTAATTCTTTTAATAATTAAATTATAATTTCTTCTACCCTTTAATTCGAACTCAACCTTAGCTAAGACCTACTAAAATTATCGTTTGGATAAGAATATTAAACACTATTTTCATCAAAATCGAAAATAAAGAAAATTCGGGATTTCGAGATTTTTGGATTTTGGGATTTTTGGGGCGTTACATTATGTACCTCATTCTAAGAGGAATTTAATTTCTATAGCATGCTTATTTTATGATGATTATACCATGACATTCAATAATGGGATTGTTATTCATAGAAATCGTTCTTTAATCTATAACGGATGGATGGAAAACAATTTCTACTTTATCAAACCAAATAACTACTTGATGCTTCAAACTAAAATAGTGAATAAAAAGCTTAAACATTCTCACTCTAATGAGGAGTACCTATAAAACTTAAGACTTGGTCATATTAACCAAGAAAGAATCACTAGACTTGTGAAAGATGGTCTCTTAAGTATGCTTAAGGAAGTTAGTCTTCCACAACGTGAATCTTGCTTGGAAGATAAAATGACTAAGAGGTCTTTTAATGTGAAAGGTACAAGGACCAACCAAACTTTAGAACTTGTGCACACTGATGTATGTGGTCCCATTAGCATCAATGCCCGAGGAAGTTATGATTATTACGTGACTTTTATCGATGACTATTCTAGATATGGATATGTGTATTTAATGCACCGAAAAAGTGAAACCTTTGATAAATTTTGGGAGTTTCATGTGGAAGTGGAAAAGTAATTACATTTATCCATAAAGAATCTTTGGTCAGACCGAGGTGGGAAATACTTGTTGACGAGTTCTTAGGATACCTCATAGAGAATGGGATTTTATCCTAATTGACTATGCTAGGCACTCCACAGCAAAATAACATAGCTGAGAAAAGGAATAGAACATTACTTGATATGGCTCATTCCATGTTAAGCTATTCACAACTTCCTACTTCCTTCTAGGGATATGCAATAAAAAGGGCTTGCTATATTCTAAATGATGTGCCAGCCGAGTCTGCTTGTAAGACACTTTATGAACTGTAGCATGGAAAGAAACCCGCTCTAAACCACTTTAAAGTGTAGAATTGTCTAGCATACATTCTGAATAAGGATGCAAAGAAGTTGGATGCATGAACAAAATTGTGCATGTTTGAAAGATATCCAAAAGGAACAAAGAGAGGATTATTCTACAATCTGAAAGATAATACGATTAAATTTTCTACTCATACTACTTTCCTTGAGAAAAGCTACATGGATAACTTTAAGCCTCAAAGTAAAGTGGTAATCGAGGAAATTTTGGGAGTGGTAGAACAATCACCAAGTTCAATTCTTGAGAAAGTCGTAAAAAGACCTGTAAACAATCAACACCATAAGGGAATCCGTCGTAGTGGGAGAGTTTCTAAGAAAATGAACTTCTTCATTAATGATGGTAGTATTTATAATACGGAAGCCAATCATGAGGATGATTATCCACTCACTTACGATGAGGCTATGTAGGACGTTGATTTCATGATCTGAAAATAGGCCATGGATGCCGAGATGGATTCTATGAAATCTAATATGGTGGGGGAACTTTTTAGACTTACCGATTGGGATTAAACTCATAGGGTGTAAGTAGATCTACAAGAAGAAGAGAAATGTGGAAGGGAAAGTGGAAACACACAAAGCTAGACTTGTAGGGAAAGGCTACACATAGAAAGAAGGCATCTATTACAATAAGACCTTCTCTCCAGTAGCCATGCTCAAGTTTATTTGCATACTCTTATCCATTGCCATTGCTCTCGATTACAAGATTTGGCAAATGCATGTCAAGATAGCATTCTTGAATGGCTATCTTGATGAGAAAATTTACATGGCTCAACCCACTGACTATGTTGTCAAAGGAAAGAAGTAGAAAGTTTGCAAATTGCTAAGATCCATTTATGGCCTTAAGTAGGCATCCCGCTTATGGAATAAAATATTTGAAAAAACGATCAAGACTTTTGGATTTGAGCAAAACGCTGATGAACATTGTGTTTATAAGTGTATAAAGGAAAACAAAGTGGTTTTCCTCATTTTGTATGTCGATGATATTTGACTTATCAGAAATGATGTAGGAGATTGTCATCAGTTAAACTATGGTTAGCTCAATAGTTTAGCATGAAAGACTTGGGTGAAGCTAGTTATATTCTTGGAATTTGAATTCTTAGTGATCAAAAAATAAAATGATAGCTCTTCTGAAGCTTCATACATTGATAAGGTACTAGAACGTTTTGCAATGACTAATGCTAAGCTAGGTGTTTAGCTGACTGCATCAGGTTTTTATCTTTTTTTAGATGACTGTTCTAAGACAGTGGAAGAAAGAGAGCCAATGAGTAAGGTTCCATATATTAAGGTATGGTTAGTCGATATCAAGCGAATTCAGGTCTCAAACATTAGCAAGTTGTAAAGAAATTATTAAGGTATCTTAAAAGAATCATGGATTATATGTTTGTGTATTCTGGGGAGAACCTTACTACTATTGGATACACAAACTCAGAATTCTACGCCTGTAAAGATTTGAGGAAATCGATGTCAGGAAATGTATTCTTTCTAGGCCATGGAGTCATAGTATGGAGAAGTGTAAATCAAACTTGCACTGCTGACTCTGTAATGCCCCGAACCCAAGACCGTCGCCAGAGTCGAGCACGAGGTGTTAATGGACTTAATTCATTAATTAAACAGCTCAAATAATTTATTTTAGAACTTCCAGACAATCTGGCTAACTGCGTCACAGTCATTTAAAAATTCATATCTTGAGTTACGAAACTCAAAATCCGATTCTGTAAATTTTCCCTAAAACTAGACTCATATATATATCAACTAATTGTTTTCTAGAATTTTTGGTCGATCCAACTAGTACAGTTTATTAGTTAAAGTCTCCCCTGTTTCAGGGTTCGACTACTCTAACACTTGTGTATTTCGAATCAAATATCTCCCTGTATAGAGTCTCAATTATTATTATGTTTGTTTCTCATAAAACTAGACTCAATAAGGAATCTGTACATATAAATCATGACTTCTAATTATCTTTGTACAATTTTTTGTGAATTTCCAAAGCGAGAAGAGGGGATCCAGAAATTGCTTTGGCCTTGTTTCACAAAAATTTAAATATCTCATAAAATATAACTCATATACCTATTTTGTTCCATCCATATGAAAATAGACTTATCAAGATTTAATTATATATCTCATTCACTATCTAAATCCTTTTCTACTATTTTTAGTGATTTTCCAAATTCACGTCATTATTGTTGTCCGATACTGTTTTAAAGCTAATTTCACCTTTTTCATGATTTCCATGGAATAACTATCATTTAGGCATACATTACACCAAACATGTCTTTGATTAGCCATTCCAACAGCTAATCATTATCAAGCCTTTACATACCATTCATCAACCATATCATAAGATCTTACACACAAAATGGCTACGATGCTATACATGCCATACTCAAAATGAAACGTCTAGCTATACCAATATAATCCTCGTGATAGTGTGCCCGGACCTCCGACGTACTTTACGATCCCCGAGTTAGCTTGACAAAACTATAAAAAGAAGAAAAATAAAGGGGGTAAGCATTAAGCTTAGTAAGTTTGCATGCAAATAAATAACAACATTCATAAGAATTATCTTACTACTTGGCATGATACTACTTAATGCAACTTCATTAATTGTCATGGACATATTTTAAACTTCTTCACTTACTCACTTACTTAAATACTTACTTACTTAATTAAATTTATTAATACATTTTACTTACCTTTTTCCTTATCAAGCATACATGAACATTATGCACATACCTTTGCTCTTCTAGCATGAACTTGTCTTACCTTTTTAGTATAACTCGTCTTACCTTACCTTACCTTGATATTCTCTTTAAATTTTCCCGTTGAACCACTTGGAATACTAAGGATACACGGGTACCTTACAATTGCCATGACTTGTCACAGTCTTACTTGGTATCCTTTTGAAACTTACCATTTCCATGTCTTGACATGGTCTTACATGGTATCCTTGCCTTATGAACTCACCAATGCCATGCCTTGGCATGGTCTTACATGGGACATTTGCCTTATAGTAACTTATCAATGTCATGTCTTGACATGGTCTTACATGATTTCCTTGCCTTAGAAATCTTACCAATTGCCATGCCTTGGCATGGTCTTACATGGTATCCTTGAACCCTAATGTCATGACATTTGTATCCCACACATTCCTAAGATTCAACTTGGACTTTCTGAAATTACTTCTCCGTCAATTCATGCTTAAGTCTTCTTTGAATAATTTCATAAAATAAATATATACATGCTGGAAATTAACAAAATTAACATAAAATAACAGAATATTACATTTATTTACCGCAAACTTACCTCGAAACAAAATACGATCAACTATATCGATTTAGTCCACTATCTTTTTCTTTCCCCGGTCTAACTTTGGATTTTGTTCTTCTTGATCTATAATAAAAAAATTTAGCTTATTTAATACTCACATTTATTAAAACAGTCCTTGACCCAAACTTTGGCAAAATTATATTTTTGCCCCTAAACTTTTACATATTTACACTTTTTTCCCAAGGCTCGAAAATTAAACTTCATCCTATTTTCTTATGTTTTATGACATGATGATCATTTTTCCCTTCTATGACAACATCAAATTCTCACTCTAACATGTACTTATGACTATTAGGTATTTTTACCGATTAAGCCCTTTTACTCGTTTTCACTTAAAACCGAGTAGCAAAAGTTGTCTAACATAATTTAAAACCTCATATTCTATCATAAAACACCAAAATACATAAATTTCACCTATGGGTATTTTTCCAAATATGAACCGTAGGTTGAATTATTGCTAGCATAAGCTAAATCGAGCAACTGTGATTTCAAAAACGTAAAGAACATTAAAAACGGGGCTTGGAATCACTTACTATGGAGCTTGGAAGCTTGAAATAAACCCTAGCTATGGAGAACCCTTTAATTTTCGTCCTAATGAAGAAGATGGACATATTTTTCCATCTTTTTCCTTTTTTTTAATCTTTTAATTACCAAATGACCAAAATACCCTTAATACCTTTCTTTGAAAATTTTCATGTACAAGCGTATTTTTGTCCAAAATTTTAGAAATTTGTCAAATTTCTATTTAAGACCTCCTTATTAGTATTCCAAAGTAATTTCATACTAAAAACTTCTAGAATGCAAGTTTTGCAAATTATTCGATTTAGTCCCTAAATATCAAATTGGACCCTCTATCGATAAAATTTCTAAACGAAATTTTCACACAATCATGCAATCATGCCATAGACCTTAAAATAATAATAAAATAAATTTTTCTACCTCGAATTTGTGGTTTCGCAACCACTGTTCCGTTTAGGCCCTATTTCAGGATGTTACATTTCTCCTCCCCTTAGGGATTTTCGTCCCCAAAAATCTTACCTGTGAAGAGATTTAGGTACTGCTTTTGCATAGCCTCTTCGGGCTCCCATGTAGCCTCGTCTACCCCATGTCTATTCCATAGTACTTTCACAACTGCAATACTTTTGTTCCTTAATTGCTTTACCTCTCGAGCTAGAATCTTTACCGGTTCTTCACCGTAAGTCATGTCTAGCTGAATCTCAACCTCTGTCTGAGAAATCACATGTGACAGATCTGAACGATAAAGACGTAGTATAGACACATGAAATACATTATGAATCTTCTCTAACTCAATCGGCAAAGCTAACCGATATGCTAATGGTCCGACTCTTTCAATCACTTCAAACGGTCCAATAAAAAAGTGGACTTAGTTTGCCTTTCTTGCCAAATCTAAGAACTTTCTTCCACGGCGATACTTTCAAAAACACTTTGTCACCAACTTGATACCCAATCTCTTTTCTCTTCAAATCTGCATAAAACTTTTGTCTGTCTGAAGTTGCTTTCAAGCAATCTCTGATGACTTTTACTTTCTCTTCTGTTTCCTTAACTAGATCAACCCCGTAAATCTAATTTTCCTTAAGCTCTATCCAATACAAAGGTGTGCGACATTTACATCCATACAAAGCTTCATAAGGTGCCATCTTCAAACTCGACTGATAACTATTATTGTAGGCAAACTCTACTAATGGTAGATATTTTTCCCAACTGCCTTGAAATTCCAGTACACAGCATCTAAGCATATCTTCAAGTACCTGAATAACTCTCTCTGACTGATCGTCAGTTTGAGGATGGAAAGCTGTACTAAAACTCAACTTTGTGCCCAAAGCCTCCTGTAATTTCTTCCAAAACTGTGAAGTAAATCTTGGATCTCTGTCTGAAATGATCGATAATGGTACCCCGTGTAGTCTGACTATCTCTGAAATATACAACTCGGCCAACTTGTCTAGTGAATAATCCATATGAACTGGGATAAAATGAGTCGACTTCGTTAACTTATCAATCACAACCCATACTGTATCTTTCTTTCTCGGTGTCAACGGTAATCCTGTCACAAAATTCATAGTAACTCGACCCCATTTCCACTCAGGACTAGCATAGGCTGCAATAAACCTGAAGGTACCTGATGTTTGGCCTTTACCTGCTGACAGATCAAGCATCTAGAAACAAACTCTGAAATGTCCCTTTTCATTCCTACCCACCAGTACATTTTCTTCAAATCATTATACATCTTTGTACTACCTGGATCAATAGATAAAGAACTACTATGTGCTTCCTGTAAGATCTTTCGAATAAGCTCATATTCTTTGGTATGCATACCCTATCTCTGAACATCAAACAACCGTCAGAACTGATCTGAAAATCTGACTCTATATCCAACTCACATTGATCTCTTTTGGCTAACAACTCACTGTCATTTTTCTGAGCTTCACAAATTTATTCAAGAAATATCGGTTTAGCTCTCAACTCAGCTAAGATAAAACCATCATCTGATAAGGCTAGACTAGTGTTCAAAGCTCTTAATGCAAACAAAGATTTCCTACTCAAAGCATCAGCAGCAACGTTTGCCTTACCTGGGTGATAATCGATCACTAGCTCATAATCTTTAATTAACTCTAACCATTTTCTTTGCCTCAAATTCAAATCTTTTTGAGTCATCAAATATTTCAAACTTTTGTGATCAGTGAATACGTGGCACTTCTCACCGTACAAATGATGTCTCCAAATTTTCAGCGCAAAAACAATGGCAGCTAGCTCTAAATCATGTGTCGGATAGTTCTTCTCATGTGGCTTTAATTGTCTAGAGGCATAAGCAATTACCTTCCCTTCCTGCATAATTACACAACCAAGTCCATTTATGGACGCATCACTGTAAATCACAAACTCCTTACCTGGTTCTGGTTGTACTAAAATAGGAGCTTTAGTCAACAATACTTTTAACTTGTCAAAACTCTGTTGACACTTCTCAGTCCATTCAAACTTGACATCCTTTCGTAGCAATCTTGTCAGTAGGGTAGCTATCATGGAAGATCCCTCTACAAATTGTCTATAATATCCGGCAAGACCAAGAAAACTTCTAACTTCTGATACATTTCTATGAGGCTTCCAATCAACAATGGCTGAAATCTTGCTCGGATCAACCTTGATACCTTCACTTGAGACAATATGTCCAAGAAAACCAACTCTCGTAACCAGAACTCACTGTTGCTGAGCTTGGCATACAACTGATTATCTCTCAGAATTTGTAAAACTGTTCTCAAATGCTCTGCATGCTCAGTCTCATCATGAGAATAAATCAAGATATCATCAATGAACACAACTACAAACTTATCCAAGTACGGTTTGAAAATTCGGTTCATTAAGTCCATGAAAATGGTAGGAGCATTAGTTAAGCCAAATGGCATCACAAGGAACTCATAATGACCATACCTAGTCCGGAAAGCAGTCTTCAGGACATCTGACTCTTTAACTCACAACTGATAGTATTCGGATCTCAAATCTATCTTGGAAAACACAGTGGCTCCCTTCAATTGATCAAACAGATCATCAATTCTAGGCAATGGATACTTGTTCTTTACTGTTACGTTGTTAAGTTGCCGATAATCTATGCACAATCTCATCGATCCGTTTTTCTTTTTCACAAATAGCACTGGTGCACCCCATGGTGAACTACTGGGTCTTACAAAACCTTTATCTATTAATTCTTGCAACTGAGCTTTCAATTCTTTCAATTCCAATGGGGTCATTCTATAAGGAGCAATAGAAATGGGCGTGGTACTTGGAATCAACTCAATACCAAACTCAACTTCTCTAATAGGAGGCAAACCTGGTAGTCTTCCGGAAACACATCGGGAAACTCACATACCACAGGCACTGATTCAATTTTCAATTTTAGATCTTTAGTGTTCAACACAAAAGCAAGATAAGCTTCATACCCTTTTCTCAAACATTTCTGAGCAGACATAACAGAAATTATGGCAAATGAACTATCTGACTCTTCTGAGTTAACCTGAAGAATTTCACCATTTTCACACTTCAACTTAATGAATTTCTTTCCACAATTCACTATCACATCATGTGTAGTCAACCAATCCATACCAAGAATCACATCAAACTCATCAAATGGCAATAGCATGAGATCGGCCGGAAAATAGTAGCCTCTAATCATCAAAGGGCAATTTCTACATACTTTATCTACTAATACATGCTTGCCTAATGGATTCGATACTTTAATCACAAATTCTGTAGATTCTATAAGCATACTCATACTAGGCATCAATTTCATGCAAAAATATGAATGGGTTGAACCCGGATCAATCAAAGCAATAACTCTAGTATCATGGAGAGAAAATGTACCTGTAATCACATCGGGGGAGGATGCCTCTTCGCGAGCACGGATAGCATAATTCCTCGTAGGTGCTCTAACATCTGGCCTCACTGCTAAATCTCTAGATGCACCTCTATTATTTTCCGCAGCTCCCAAATTTCTCAGTGGTCTGCCTCTGATAGGAGCTTTTCCTCATCTTACACTCGGTATTGCTTCCCTTTTAATCATCTCGGGACACTCCCGAATAAAATGGTCTGGTGCACCACATCGAAAACAACCTGTCTCAGTTGCTCGACACAGACTTGGGTGACGTCGACCACATCGGGGACACTCTGGTCTATCAGGCTGAACACTGCCAACACTTGCAATCGAAGTGGTCTGAGCTTTCGGACTCATAAACCTTCTGCTTCTGTTTCAGCTAGAATATCCAGCTGAAAAATTAGATCTAGTGGAGAACTCTCTAGGCCTCTTGGATGTAGACTAAAATGACTTGCTCATTAGTCTTTTCTTCATGTCTTGCGTCTCAATTTCAACTTTGCTCTTTCTTTTTAACAGCTCCTCTGCCTTACAGGCTCTCTCAAATAGGATAACAAACTCTTTTATTTGTAGGACACCAACAGACAATCGGATATCATCATTAAGCCCATCCTCAAATCTTTTGCACATAATAGCCTCTGTAGACGCACACTCTCGAGCATAATTGCTAAGTCTAAAAAACTCATGCTCATATTCAGTCACTGTCATATTGCCCTATTTCAACTCTAGAAACTCTTTTCTTTTCTGGTCAACAAACCTATGACTGATGTACTTTTTACGGAATTCCTCCTGAAAGAAGTCCCAAGTGACTCTCTCTTTCAGTACAACTGATACAAGTGTCTTCCACCAATGGTAGGCCAAATCTCTAAGGAGTGATACAACACATTTCATACATTCCTCAAGTGTGCAGGATAACTCATCAAAGACTCTGATAGTATTCTCGAGCCAAAATTCTGCCTTTTTTGCATCATCATCTTTTGTAGCTCGAAACTCTTCGGCTCCTTATCTTCAGATTTTATCAACTGTGGTTTTTCTCTTATAACCGTACCTATGACTGGGGGAGCTACATGGGTGGTCTGATGATCATGAGGAGGTGGAGGTCTAATAGTCGAATTCGTTCGAACGAACTCGGCAAACCATTCATTCATAGCTTGGAAGAAGGCTTCTCGAGCCCCTCCTCCCTGACTAACTGTAACGGGCCTTTCACTACTATTTGGTGGCACCGTCCCTTCTGCGGGAGCGGGCACATTACTCTCTACATCATTTGGACCAGCTTGTTTGGGATCCATAACTATAAAAGAAAACATTTTAAAATCGTTAGGAGTCGTCACACTATCAACACATAAGTACGGCATGTATAGCTAGACTCTTACACATACTAAATATTGTGAGAACTAACTAAACCTTTGCTCTGATACCAATAAATGTAACGCCCCCAACCCGAGACCGTCGCCAGAGTCGAACACGAGGTGTTAACGGACTTAATTCATTAATTAAACAGCTCAAATAATTTATTTTAGAACTTCCAGACAAGCTGGCTAACTGCGTCACAGTCGTTTAAAAATTCATATCTCAAGTTAAAAAACTTGAAATCCAATTTCGTAAATTTATCCTAAAACTAGACTCATATATCTATCAACTAATTTTTTTTTAGAATTTTTGGTCGGGCCAACTAGTACAGTTTATTAGTTAAAGTCTCCCCTGTTTCAGGGTTCGACTACTCTGACCCCTGTGTATTACGAATCAAATATCTCCATGTACAGAGTTACAATTATTATTCTGTTTGTTTCTAATAAAACTAGACTCAATAAAGAATATTTACATATAAAGCATGACTTCTAATTATCTTTGTACAATTTTTTGTGAATTTCCAAATTCATAACAGGGGATACAAAAATCGCTCTGGCCCTATTTCACAAAAATTTAAATATCTCATAAAATATAACTCATATACCTGTTTTTTTTCCATCCATATGAAAATAGACTCATCAAGATTTAATTCTATATCTCATTCACTATCTAAATATTTTTATACTATTTTTAGTGATTTTCCAAATTCACGTCATTATTGCTGTCCGATACTGTTTTAAAGCTAATTTCACCTTTTTCATGATTTCCATGGAATATCTAGCATTTAGGCATACATTACACCAAACATGTCTTTGATTATCCATTTCAATAGCTAATCATTATCAAGCCTTTACATACCATTCATCAACCATATCATAAGATCTTACACACAAAATGGCTACGATGCTATACATGCCATACTCAAAATGAAACGTCTAGCTATACCAATATAATCCTCGTGATAGTGTGCCCGGACCTCCGACGTACTTTACGATCCCCGAGTTAGCTTGACAAAACTATAAAAAGAAGGAAAATAAAGGGGGTAAGCATTAAGCTTAGTAAGTTTGCATGCAAATAAATAACAACATTCATAAGAATTATCTTACTACTTGGCATGATACTACTTAATGCAACTTCATTAATTGTCATGGACATATTTTAAACTTCTTACTTACTTAAATACTTACTTACTTAATCAAATTTATTAATACATTTTACTTACCTTTTTCCTTATCAAGCATACATGAACATTATGTACTTACCTTTGCTCTTCTAGCATGAACTTGTCTTACCTTTTTAGTATAACTCGTCTTACCTTACCTTACCTTGATATTCTCTTTAAATTTTCCCGTTGAACCACTTGGAATACTAAGGATACACGGGTACCTTACCATTTCCATGACTTGTCATGGTCTTACGTGGTATCCTTTTCAAACTTACCATTGCCATGTCTTGACATGGTCTTACATGGTATCCTTGCCTTATGAACTCACCAATGCCATGCCTTGGCGTGGTCTTACATGGGACCTTTGCCTTATAGTAACTTATCAATGCCATGTCTTGACATGGTCTTACATGATTTCCTTGCCTTAGAAACCTTACCAATTGTCATGCCTTGGCATGGTCTTACACGGTATCCTTGAACCTAATGTCATGACATTTGTATCCCACACATTCCTAAGGTTCAACCGGGACTTTCTGAAATTACTTCTCCGTCAATTCATGCTTAAGTCTTCTTTGAATAATTTCATAAAATAAATATACACATTCTGGAAATTAACAACATTAACATAAAATAAGAGAATATTGCATTTATTTACCACAAACTTACCTCGAAACAAAATACGATCAACTATATCGATTTAGTCCACTATCTTTTTCTTTCCCCGGTCTAACTCCGGATTTTGTTCTTCTTGATCTATAATAAAAAAATTTAGCTTATTTAATACTCACATTTATTAAAACAGTCCTTGACCCAAACTTTGGAAAAATTATATTTTTTCCCCTAAACTTTTACATATTTACACTTTTTCCCCAAGGCTCGAAAATTAAACTTCATCCTATTTTCTTATGTTTTATGACATGCTGATCATTTTTCCCCTCTATGACAACATCAAATTCTCACTGTAGCATGTATTTATGACTATTAGGTATTTTTACCGATTAAGCCCTTTTACTCGTTTTCACTTAAAACCGAGTAGCACAAGTTGTCTAACATAATTTAAAACCTCATATTCTATCATAAAACACCAAAATACACAAATTTCACCTAAGGGTATTTTTCCAAATATGAACCCTAGGTTGAATTATTGCTAGCATAAGCTAAATCGAGCTACCGAGATTTCAAAAACGTAAAGAACATTAAAAACGGGGCTTGGAATCACTTACTATGGAGCTTGGAAGCTTGAAACAAACCCTAGATATGGAGAACCCTTTAATTTTCGTCCTAATGAAGAAGATGGACATATTTTTCCATATTTTTTCTTTTTTTTAATCTTTTAATTACCAAATGACCAAAATACCCTTAATACTTTTGAAAATTTTCATGTACAAGCCTATTTTTGTCCAAAATTTTAGAAATTGGTGAAATTGTTATTTAAGACCTCCTCATTAATATTCAAAAATAATTTCATGCTAAAAACTTCTAGAATGCAAGTTTTGCAAATTATTCGATTTAGTCCCTAAATATCAAATTGGACCCTCTATCGATAAAATTTATAAACGAAATTTTCACACAATCATGCAATCATGCCATAGACCTTAAAATGATAATAAAATAAATTTTTCTACCTCAAATTTGTGGTTTCGCAACCACTGTTCCGTTTAGGCCCTATTTCAGGATGTTACAAACTCTACTATGGAGGCCGATTATGTGGCTGCTTCAGAGGCAATGAAAGAAACAATATGGCTTCAAAAGTTCTTAATCAATCTTGAAGTCATTCCTGGTATGGAAAAAGCTGTAACACTGTATTATGATAACAATGCTGCAATAACTAACACCAAAGAAATGAAAAGTCACAAGAGGATGTAACACATTGATCGAAAGTATCACTTGATACGAGAGGTAGTAGCTGAAGAAATTGTATATGTGATGAAAGTAGCTTTTGAAGATAACCTTGTGAATTTATTTATTAAGACTATAGTTTTAGCAAACACATTGAAGATATGTGAATGTGAAACATGACACAAGTACTTCACTAGGGCAAGTGGGAGATTGTTGAGAAATGTGCTCATATTATAGTAAACATGTAACTGTTTTCTATTTATTTGAATGGTGAATAAATAAATAAAGTTAATTTCACAATTCAAATTTCACTATTATGTCTTTTGTATTTTTGTCTTTTATATTTTGCATGCATGGTGAACTTGTGACAAGAAAATATTAGCTCATTGATTGTATAAGTTCAAACTGAAGATAAGTGGCATTGTAAGAACGTTTACATTGTGAGAAAGATAACTTACTTTAGTAGATAATATAAATAAGTTTGTAATCTCGTAAAAGAATTGAAGTGAGCATTTGATCCAAATACTAAGAAGGGTTATTATGTCATCTACAATTCCAATCAGGGAGATGCTAGTCTTGGCTATCGAAGCAATTGACTCCACTGGTAGAGACATAGATGTATTAATTGGTAGAATGATACACTAGACTGGACCCAAGATGAATTAATTTTGAATCCATTTGGGAATTAATTCACTTGTGACAATCATTGTGTGATTTACCTAAATCTTGAGTTGGTCACTGACCATGCGTATGCAAGTCATGTGTTTTGATATAAGTGGAGGCTTATTGTAACAGCCTGATTTTTATTGGTGATGGAACAGTGGTTTCGGTATCACAAATTTCCATCATGTCGACTCATAATTATTATTAGAATAATTATAAAGTTATTAAAGTCGTATTAAATTTTGGTTTGAAAATATTAATGCTTAGATAGTTAATTAAAGAAAAAGGACTAAATTGTAAAATGTGCAAAATATAGTTATTATAGTAATTAAGTGATTAAATGGTTTAATTCATAAATGAGGGAGGACTTAAGTAATAATTATTCCTAAATAGGTATGGTGGGATTGTAAATTAATAGAAAATAACAAAATAATAAGTTTTAATGGCAAATTTTGTAATTTTAATGAAATCAAAACAAAATTAAGTAAAAGAAATATGTTTCTTCTTCATTTTACCTTCCATAATCGTAAGTTTGAAGGTTACTTGGGCTAGGAGAATCGGCCATACTTATTTCTTTGCATGTGAGTTAATTTCATACCAGTTTCTTATAATTTTTATGTTTTTGAGATCATTGCAACTAGGTCCAGCTAGCTCATACCTTTGTTTTTTATTCTGTTAAATTTTTTTAAAGTTTCCATAGATGAATATTGATATTTTTTTATAAATACCATGTGTTTGGAACTTTGATTATGCTATTTTTTATTATGTTATTTGAAGTTTCCATAGATGAATATGGTCTTACACCTAATCTCAACTAACCCTAATGTCATGACATTTGTATCCTAACTATTCCTAAGGTTCAACTGGGATTTTCTCGCTTGTCGAACTTTGTTGAATTCATTCAAAGAATAAATCACAATTTATACAATAGTAACACAATTAAAACATAAATAATAATGCATTATTTATATACGAACTTGCCTCGATACAAAAAAAAAAAGTAGAAAAGGATCTAATCGTCAAACACCTTATTCTTTCCTCGATCAAGGTCTGAACTTTATTTTTCTTGATCTGTAATAGAAAATTTAGCTTATTTAATATTCACATTCCTCAAATCAGCCCAAAAATCCTATTATGGCAAAAATTACACTTTTGCCCCCAATCTTTGACATATTTACATTTTTGTTCCTAGGCTTGTAAAATGAAATGCATTCAATTTCTTTGCTACCCAAGCCTAGACGAACCTAAACAAGCTCATATCAGCCCACATTTTTCATCAGATCAAATTTTTACTACCCATTTTACAACTTTTTACAAATAGGTCCTTTTTATACATTTTCACTAAAAATCACTTAGTAAAAGTTGTTTATCACACCTTAAACATACAATATCTTCCATCAAACATCAAAATACATGAATTTCACACATGGGTAAATTTTTAAACATGAACCCTACTTCAATACAATGGTAGAAATGGAAAGATAGGGTGAATACGACTTCAAAAACGTAAAGAGCATTAAAAACGGGGCTAGGATGTACTTACAATCAAGCTTGAAAGTTGAAGAAACCCTAGCTATGGTGACCTTCTAAAATTCAGCACTTGGAGAAGAAGATGGACAAATTTTTGCTTGATTTTTCCCTTTTTATTCATTTTTTAACCAAATGACTAAAATGCCATTTTTGCCAAACTTTAAAATTTTATCTCACCATGTTCATTTTTGTCCACTAACTTAAAAAATAGTTTAATTGTCCTATAAGGACCTCTAATTTAAAATTTCATAGAAATTGGACACCTCTAGCATTTAGAACTCAACTTTTTCACTTTTTACAATTTAGTCCTTTTTACTAAATTGAGTGCCCAAACGTCAAAATTTTCGAACAAATTTTTCACGAAATCATTCCATGAAACTGTAGACCATAAAAATGTAATAAAAACAAAATTTTCTATGTCGAATTTGTGGTCCCGAAACCACTGTTCTGACTAGCCCTAAAATTGGGCTGTTACAATGCATAATATTGCCCTCGGTTTACCACCATGGTGCATTCCTTAGCTTGGTCCATCTTGACGTACTGGTTAGATTCTCAGACTTGCGTTCCAAAAGATGCATATAATTTCAAAAGAACTTAGTGGGTCTCACTATTTATTACTTTTATATGGGGTCATAAAATCTTTCGACTCAATGGTTTGGGTTCCCTATAAGATATTAGTGGATACTTTCTGATTCTTAGTTTGTAGATAATCGTACACCAATCTCTACACTTAATCGTCTTATACTCATTTCACCCAACTAGCGGATCTCATACTTTACACCATATTTTGAAACCCATTACATAATTTCTTTGCAGTTTATAGTTAGATATGCTTCTCAGAACAATACCTGATGGGTATTACTCTTGAAAAATTTCTTTACAAGATCCAACAATTATTAAAACAATAGTTACATCATATTTTCAAATAAGTCTAGACAACCAAACTTTCTTTGAAGAATGTAACGTTTAATTCAAGCGATAGAATCCCAGATAACTTGAATAATCACATGTGAAATCAATTGTGAAGGATCATAATGATATCATCGCAACATCGACACCTAAAACACGTTATGAATTCTTTCCAACTATGTCGGTAATGCTAATCGATATGTCACTGGTCCTATTCTTTCAATAATCTCATACGACCTAATAAAACATGGACTCAATTTGCCTTTACGGCCAAATCTAAGAATCTTCTTCCATGAAGATACTTTTGAAAATACTTTGTCACCAATCTGAAATTCGTTCTCTTTTCATTTCAAAACTGCGTATGAATTTTGTCGATCTGAAGCTACTTTCAAGCAATCACGGATCACCCTTACTTTTTCTTCGGTTTCTCTAACCAAGTCAACCCCGTGAATCTGATTCTTTCTGAACTCTGTCCAGTATAATGGAGTCTGGCATTTTCAGCCATACAATGCCTCATAAGGTGTCATTTTTATACTCGACTGAAAACTATTGTTATAGGCAAATTCGACCAATGGTAGATATTTTTCCCAACTACCCTCGAATTCTAAAACACAACATCGGAGCATGTCTTCAAGAATATGAATTACTCTTTCAGACTGGCCATCCGTTTGCGGATGAAAAGCGGTACTAAAGTTCAGCTTCGTGCCCAAAGCTTCTTGCAACTTCTTCCAAAACCGTGAAGTAAACCTCGGATCTCTATCTGAAATAATAGAAATAGATACCCCGTGCAATCTCACAATCTCAGCAATGTACAGTTCAGCTAGCCTATCAAGCGAGTAATCAGTATGTACCGGTATAAAGTGAGTCGATTTCGTCAATCTATCAACCACAACCCATACGACATCTTTCTTTTTCGGAGTTAAAGGAAAACCCGTTACAAAATCCATTGTGATTCTATCCCATTTCCTCTCGGGTACCATCACTGGCTGAAGTAAACTCGAAAGTACTTGGTGTTCTACTTTCACTTGTTGACAAATCAAACATCTTAAAACAAACTCTGAAATATCTCGTTTCATACCCAACCACCAATACTATTCCTTCAAATCTTTATACATTTTCGTACTACCCGGATGTACAGATAAACAACCATTATGTGCCTCATGAAGAATTTTCTGAATAATTTTATCATTTTTTAGTACACAAACTCTACCTCGGAACATCAAACAATTATCGGATCCGACATAAAAATTTGAATCACTAGCTGATTCACAATGAGCTCTCTTGGCTTGCAAATCATTGTCATATTTCTAAGCTTTACAAATTTGCTGAAGAAATAACGGTCTAGCTCTCAACTCAGCTATAATTGAATCATTATCGGACAAAGTCAACCTCGTGCTCATTGCTCTCAAGGAACACAAGGATTTTCCACTTAGGGCATCTGCATCTACGTTCGTCTTACCCGAGTGATAATCAATCACCAACTCATAGTATTTCAGTAACTCAAGCCATCTTCATTGCCGCAAATTTAAGTCTTTCTGAATCATCAAATATTTCAAACTCTTGTGATCAGTAAAAGCATGGCATTTCTCACCGTACAAATGATGTCTCAAAATTTTTAATGCAAACATAATAGCGGCTAATTCCAAATTATGCGTCAGATAATTTTTCTCGTGTGGTTTCAACTGTCTCGAGGCATAAGCTATCACTTTGCCCTCTTGCATCAGCACACATCCTAATCTATTCAGTGACGTGTCGCTATAAATTATAAATTCCTTTCCCGGTTCAGGTTGCACTAAAATCGGTGCCTCAGTTAATAATGCCTTCAACTTCTCAAAACTTTGCTGACATTTTTCGGACCATTCAAATTTGACATATTTTTGCAACAATCTCGTCATAGAAGTAGCAATCATCGAAAACCCTTTGACAAACCAGCAATAGTAACCGGCTAAGCCCAAAAAGCTTCTAACTTTGGACACATTTCTTGGTGATTTCCAATCAACAATTGCCGAAATTTTACTGGGATCAACTCGAATACCATCACTTGAAATGATATGTCCCAAAAATCTAACCTCTCGGAGCCAAAACTCACTTTTACTGAATTTAGCAAACAATATCTTATCTCTCAGAGTTTGCAATACAGTTCTCAAATGCTCGACATGTTCGGACTCATTACAAGAATAAATCAGTATATCATCAATAAAAACAACTACAAACTTATCCAAATATGGTCGGAAAATTCGGTTCATCAAGTCCATAAAAATGGCAGGGGCATTAGTTAATCCAAAAGGCATAACGAGGAATTCATAGTACTCATACCTTTTCCTGAAAGTATTTTTCGGCACATTTGACTCTTTAACTCTCGACTAGTAATACCCAGATCTCAAATCAATCTTGGAAAACACTGTTGCTCCTTTCAACTGATCAAACAAGTCTATTCTCGTCAATGGGTACTTGTTCTTTATGGTTACCTTATTGAGCTGTCGGTAATCTATACAAAGTCTCATAGAACCGTCTTTCTTCTTCACAAATAATACCTGTGCACCCTAGAGAGAATAACTCGGTCTCGCGAATCCCTTATCTGTCAATTCTTACAACTGAGCTTTCAATTTTTTTAACTCAGTCAGAGCCATCCTATATCGAGTAATCGATATTGGTGAAGTTCTCAGAACTAAATCAATACCAAACTCCACTTCTCTAATTGGAGGTAATCTTGGCAACTCTGGCAACTCCTCTGGAAAAAAACATTTGAATATTCACACACCACCGACATTGATTCAATTTTCAATTCAGACTCTTCCATGTTTAACACATAAGCTAGGTAAGCTTCACACCCTTTTCTTATACATTTCTGAGCTGAAATTGAAGAAATCACCACAGGCAATCTATCTGACTCATCTAATTCAACCTGAAGAATTTTATCATTTTCACATTTCAATTCAATAACTTTTTGTCTACAATTTACTATAGCATCATGTAACGTTAGTCAATCCATACCCAAAATAACATCAAACTCATCAAATGGCAACAACATCAAGTCAGCCGGAAAATAATAACCTCTAATCATCAAAGGACATTTCTTACAAACTTTGTCAATTAAAACATGCTTGCCTAAAGGATTTGACACCTTAATCACAAATTCAGTAAAATCGACAGGCAATTTCTTATTATTTACCAAATTCATACAAATATACGAATGAGCAGATCCAGGGTCAATCAATGCAATAACGTCAGTATCATAAAGACAAAAAGTACCAGTAATAACGTTGGGAGACGTCGCTTCTTCGCGAGCACGGATGGCATAGGCTCTCGCTGGTGCTCTTGCTTTCGATCTCATGGCTATATCTTTAGTCACACCTTTACTAGTAGCTCCATTTCCAGTATTCCTTGGGGGCCTTCCTCTAGAAGCAGTATTACTAGGCCTTGCAGTTTGAAATTTCTCTTTCTCTGCCATCTCCGGGCAATCTCTGATAAAATAATCTTGAGATCCACACTTAAAACAAGCCTGGTCATTCATTCTACATTCATCGGGATGACGTCTGCCACACTACTAACATTCGGGTCTGTTAGACTTTACATTACCCACACTCGCCATTGAGGTGGATTGAGATTTAAAACTTGAATGTTGCTTCTCACGATCTTTGCGTGAATATCTCACTGAAAAATTTGAACGAGAATAAATTTCTTTAGACTTCTTGGACTAAGATGGAAACGACTTACTGATCGGTCTCTTCCTCGAATCTCTAGCTTCAAGATCAGCTTTGCTCTTCTCTTTATTCAATTCTTCGGCCATGCAAGCCCGTTCAACCAATACCACAACCTCTTTCAACTCTAAGATCCCAACTAACACACGAATGTCTTCATTCAATCCATCCTCAAATCTCTTGCACATGATGGCCTTGGTGGAAATGTAACACCACTTACCCGTGTTCGACGCCGGAACAGGATACGAGGCATTACCGGACTTAATCACTAATCATTGTATAAAAACCGATTCATAATTTCACTCTAATTTAAAACTTTTTCAAACACATTCAAGCTTTCCCTTAAAAAGAGCTTACAAGGACCATATCATTCTTTAATTCAACCACACACATAGGCAAGCATGCACATTCATAAATTGCATCATTTAATTAATAACATAATCAAGACTATCTACATTAAATGACTTTATACAATAGAGACATTAAAATAACATAGGTTAGTATTTTAGGCCAATTCCTAGAAACTTAGTAACAATTAAACGAGTCTCCATACATGCCAAAGACTTAAAAATACTTTAAAACCTTTATATATCGATTAATAGTTTGATAGTGTGATTTAACCTCCGGCGACCTCCAACTCGAGCTAACATCTGAGACACTATAGGAAAAAGGAAAGGAAGGGAGTAAGCATTATAGCTTAGTAAGTAAGTATGTAAATATTAATAAAAAATACATTATCATACTTTAAATGAAGTCACAATATGTTCCCGAAATATTACCATCACAAACACATACATACTTTAACTCTTACAATCATAAACAAGTTCAAAATAAGCTGTCTAGCAGAGTACCAGCAGGAGCTACAGAACTCCAAATTACAAACCGTTAATTTTTCTTGAAACTAGATTCACGTATATTCTTACCATAAAATTTTCAGAATTTTTGGTCTAGCCAATTACTACAGTTTATTCATTGAAGTTACCCCTGTTTCACTGCTCAACTGTTCTGACCACTCTTCACTACGAATCAATTTTGTCCTCGTACAAAATTCAAAGGATGTTATAGTTTATTTTATTTGAGACTAGACTCATTAATTATTTCAAGCATATAAATTATATCCCCTAATTATTTTTGTACAATTTTTAATAATTTTTCCAAGTCAGAACAGGGGATCACGTACTCATTCTGAACCAGTCTCTCAAAAACTTAAATATCTCATAATATAGATTTCCTTTGCTTTCTCTGTTTCTGTTATATAAAAATAGACTCATTAATCTTTAATTTGATATCTCATTAAGTCTCTGATTAAATTTATATTATTTTTGGTAAATTTTTAGATTCACGTCACTCCAACTATCCATAACAGTTTTATTGTCAATTTTGATCTTTCACACTTCAATTGTATTCATCACTTACCCATAACAATCTTTCCAATTTCCAATCACATATCAAGCATATTGCTCATAAGTTACACACGTATATACTTACACTTATCATCACAAAGTCATACACAATTTCATTTAATCAATTTCCCAGTTGAACGCTTCGGAATAATAATATATACGCAATGGTATTGCACACAGCCCACCTTTAAAATTGAAACTCTCTTGTACACATAGTGGCCTTCACTTAGTACCACTCATGTGACCTAGCTTGATTGTACACATAATTTTGGCTCTCTTGTACACATGGTGAACACTTAGTACCACCTATGTGACCTAGCCAGTTTATCTCGTAGCTCTCTTGTCTACATGGTGTCCTTCACCTAGAACCACGCATGCGACCTAATTACATATATCTCGTAGCTCTCTTGTCTACATGGTGTACACATAGTATCACCCATGCGACCTAGCTACATCATAATGTCTCGTAACTCTCTTGTACACATGATGTGCACTCAGCACCATACATGTGACCTAGCTACATACCATTTGTATCATCCAATCTTTCCGAAGGTTCAACCGGGATTTCTCTCTCTTTCTAATACTTGATTCCATACTTCCAATAGTCAATTATGATTCAAAAATCAGCCACAATACATAAAATATGCTGAAATATAAAAACATAATAAAGATAATGTATTATTTACATACAAACTTACATACTTTCTCATTTCCATGTCGAATTAATATTGAACATTTAAATCATCATAATTATACTTACTTTCAACACCTCGGCAATCATAGTAAATATATCAATTTTACATTGAAACATGCATAAATTAATCCTTATTATACATATGAACTTACCTCGATACTAAAACGACCATTTTACCAACTTTCCCGATTTTCGATTTTTCTCCCATTCTAAGTTCAAATCTCGTTTTCCGGGATCTAAAACATCATATTTTAATTATTTAATTAATGTAATATTCAAAACAGTCCTTAACTCAAACTTTGGATAAATTACAATTTTGCCCCTAAACTTTTGCATATTTACACTTTTGCCCCTAGGCTCAGGAATTAAACTTCATCCCTTATTCTTATGTTTTATGACATGCTGATAATTTTTCCCTTCTATGGCAACATCAAATTCTCACTCTAACACATAGTTATGAACAATAACAACTTTTACCGATTAAGTCGTTTTACTCATTTTTGCTTAAAACCGCTTAGCAAAAGTTGTTTAACATAATTTCAGCCTTCATATTCTACCATAAAACATCAAAATAAACACATTTCACCTATGGGTATTTTTCCAAATATGAACCCTAGCTTAAATTATTGCTAGAACAAACTTAATCAAGTTACTGGGATTCTAAAAATGTAAAGAACTTGAAAAACGAGGCTAGAACAGACTTACTATTGAGCTTGGAAAGCTTGAAAACCCTAGCCATGGCTTCCCCCATGCTAATTTTGGCCTCCATGAAAAAGATGAGTCAATTTTGGCTTTATTTTTCCTTTTTATTTCTTTTAATTACCAAATGACTAGAATGCCCTTAAGGCCTTTCTTTAAAATTTTGTCCTATTCATGCCCATTTTTGTCCAAACGAAATATAATGGTCTAATTACCATTTAAGGACCTCCTCTTTAAACCCCCATTTCAATCAAGTACTTATGAATTAGAACACATATTTTGTAACTTTTGCAATTTAGTCCTAAAAGTCCAATTAAGCACTTTATCAGTAAAATTACTTAACGATATTTTTACACAATATTTTAATCAATAAATAAACCTTAAAACTTAATCAGAATAAATTTTTCGACTTCAAATTCATGGTTCTAAAACCATCGTTTCGTTTAGGCCCTAAATCGGGCTGTTACAGCAACTTCTGCAAATAAGCCCTAATAGGTAAATTAAACTTGCAATCTATAAAATTTCTTATCAATACTCTAACACATGCATCTAATCACTCGGTAAATCATAAAAATTAATCGAAATAAACTTTTCTATCTCAAATTTGTGGTTTCGCAACCATTATTCCATTTAGGCCCTATTTCGAGATGTTACAGGAAACACACTGCCAAGCATACTTACTCAGTCTGACAAATTCTCGCTCATACTCTGTTACAGTCATACAAACTTGTTTCAACTCAAGAAATTCTTTACGTTTTTGATCGATGAACCGTTGGCTAATATACTTCTTAAGAAACTCTTTCTGAAAGAAGTCCTACGTGACCCTTCCTCTCGGAACTACCGACACAAGTGTATTCCACCAATGGTATGCAGAATCTCTCAGAAGCGAGATAGCACACTTTAAACACTCAGATGGTGTGCAGGACAACTCATCAAATACCTTGATGGAGTTTTCAAGCTCGGCTCTCTCGGGATCATCATCCTCATTAGCTCGAAAATCTTTAGCCCCATGCTTTCTAATCTTATCAACTGGGGGCTTATTCATTCTTACAAAGTCCATATCTTGTAGGACTACGGGAACCAGTCGAGGAATGGAGGAGGTTGGGCATTCCAATTTGTTCGAATAAATTCTGTATACCATTCATTCATCATATGAAGAAAGGCTTCCCTACCTCCTTCTCCCTGACTAACCGTAGGGGATCCGCCATCAGACGGCGCTATCCCTTGAGTGGGAGCCAGTGCATTACTTTTGACTTCATCAGCCTCAGCTCGATTGGGATCCATTATTATATGAAAACATAATTTACAATTGTTATGAGGCATCACACTATCATAGTTCAATTATGGCACGTATAGCTAGACTCTTACACACGCTACATTAACCCAAGAATCGACTAAATCGTAGCTCTGATACCACTAAATGTAACACCCCTTACTCGTATCCAACTCCAAAATAGGGTACGAGGCATTACCGGACTTAAACTCAAACAAACATTCAAAACTGAGACAAGAATTTCCACTCAAATTTAAAAATTTTCAAAAATATTCATATCGTCCCTTAAACGAGCCTACGAGGCCCAAAACACGCATTAGGAGTGATTTGGGACTAATCCGAGAACATTAGAAAATTTCTCCACACTTAGAAAATTTTTCACCAAAACAAGGGTCAGACACCCGTGTGGTTTGGGACACGCCCGTGTAGGTAGGCCGTGTGATCACACACATCCGTGTCCCTAACCCGTGTAACTCTCTGTTTATAACGTCATCAAAAAATTGAAGTTACGCAGCCAAGTCACACACTCGTGTGCTTAGGCTGTGTGGGCAATTTAATTGTCATAATTTTTCATAAAATAGGTGCAGACTTTACACGCCCTGGGCACACGCCCATGTCCCTGGGCCGTGCCCTTCACACGGTTGAGACACACGGTCTTGTCTCTACCTGTGTAGCCAATTTAAAACTAAAATTCAAGATTGTAGGGGACACATGGCTGGATCACACACCCATGGGGCAAGCTATGTGTCACACACGGCCTAGACACACGCCCATGTGTCTACCCGTGTGGACAAAAATAAGGCTATTTACCAAACCATTTTGCCACCCTTACTTGCACCAACCTACACAACAACAAGCAACACAAATCCAAGTATATACATTCAACCAATTACATGCTATTTCCTATCATATACAACATCTCATATTTATCATCTTAAACCATGCAAAATCTACATTCATGAAAGACATCTTCATATTCATATATGCTTAACCAATATTAGCCAATTTCAATGGCTATTTACAAAATGAATCATCAACCATTATAAGTCAACACATTTGGAAAAATCGAATATGACACATAAAAAAATGACCAAGTCCCTATACATGCCATAACTAAAAATAATGTAATCATAAGTACCCAAAATGATAATTTGATAGTGTGAATGGATCTCCGACCATCTTCGATCACTGAGTTGGCTTGGTGACACTATAAGACAAGGGAAAAAGAAAGGGGAGTAAACTTTAAAGATTAGTAAGTTCCTTTGCAAATAATAGGCATCAAAAACACACTTTAACATATACTTAACATGCAGTAAATTAACATAAATGTTATTGTAAATTTCATAATCAAGCTTAGCATATATGTTATTAAGACCTTAACATCATAACTTAATCAAACCATACCGTAGGTCCATCACATATCGTGCTCATTAAGCATGAGTTTTATGTACATACATGTACCAAACTTGCAACTCACCATAATTTTTCCCAACATACCATAATCTTTCACAACTTAAAATTTGCCGTTAAGTTTCCCATTGAACCACTTGGAATACTAAAGGATACTCGGGAAATCTCATACACATAGTATCATACCAATGCCATATCCTAGATATGGTCTTACATGGGATCTCATATCGATTCCAATAGCCTAGCTATGGTCTTACACAAAATCTCATATCAATGCCATATCCCAGATATGGTCTTACACGTAATCTCAACTAACCCTAATGTCATGACATTTGTATCCTAACTATTCCTAAGGTTCAATCGAGATTTTTTCGCTTGTCGAACTTTGTCGAATTCATTCAAAGATAAAATCACAATTCATACAATAATAATACAATCAAAGCATAAATAATGATGCATTATTTACATACGAACTTACCTCGGTACAAAAAAAGAGTAGAAAAGGATCTAATCATCAAACACCTTATTCTTTCCTCGATCAAGGTCCGAACTTCGTTTTTCTTTATCTATAATAGCAAATTTAGCTTATCTAATATTCAAATTACTCAAATCATCCCAAAAATCCTATTATGGAAAAAATTACACTTTTGCCCCTAATCTTTGACATATTTACATTTTTATCCCTAGGCTCGTAAAATGAAATTCATTCAATTTATTTGTTACCCAAGCTTGGCCGAACCATAAAAATGCTCATATTAGCCCACATTTTTTGTCAAATCAGATTTTTACTACCCATTTTACAACTTTTTACAAATAGGTCATTTTTATACATTTTCACTAAAAGTCACTTAGTAAAAGTTATTTATCACACCTTAAACATACAATATCTTCCATCAAACATCAAAATACATGTATGTCACACATGGGTAAATTTTTAAACATGAACCCTACTTCAATACAATGATAGAAATGGAAAGATCGGGTGAATACGACTTCAAAAACGTAAAGAGCATTAAAAACGAGGCTAGGATGTACTTATAATCAAGCTTGATAGTTGAAGAAACCCTAGCTATGGTGACCTTCTAAAATTCAGCACTTGGAGAAGAAGATGAACAAATTTTTTCTTGATTTTTCCCTTTTTATTCTTTTATTAACCAAATGACCAAAATGCCCTTTTTGCCTAACTTTAAAATTTTATCTCACCATGTCCATTTTTGTCCACTTACTTAACAAATGGTTTAATTGTCCTATAGGGACCTCTAATTTAAAATCTCATAGCAATTGGACGCCTCTAGCATGTAGAACTCAATTTTTCACTTTTTACAATTTAGTCCTTTTTACTAAATTGAGTGCCCAAACGTCAGAATTTTCGAACGAAATTTTCATAAAAATATTCCATGAAACTGTAGACCATAAAAATGTAATAAAAACAAAATTTTCTATGTCAAATTTGTGGTCCAAAAACCATTGTTCCGACTAGCCCCAAAATCAGGCTATTACAATGCATAATATTGCCTCTAGTCTACAACCATGGCGCATTCCTTAGCTTGGTCCATCCTGACGTATTGGTTCGATTCTCAGACTTGCGTTCCAAAAGACGCATATAATTTCAAAAGAACTCAGTGGGTCTCACTATTTATTACCTTTTTATGGGGTCATAGAATCTTTCGACTCAAGGGTTTGGGTTCCCTATAAGTTCTTAGCAGATACTTTCTTCTGATTCTTGGTTGGTGGATAATCGTATGCCAATCTCTACACTTAACCGTCTTATACTCATTTCACCCAACTAGCGGATCTCATACTTTAAACCATATTTCGAAACCCATTACATAATTTCTTTACGGTTTGTAGTTAGATACGCTTCTCAGAATCATACCTGATGGGTACTACTCTTGACGGATATCTTTACAAGATCCAACAATTATCAAAACAATAGTTACATCATATTTTCAAATTAGTCTAGACAACCAAACTTTCTTTAAAGAATATAACATTTAATTCAAGTGATAGAATCCTGGATGGCTTTAATGTCGAACCTAAGAAATTCCAAGTTTGACAGACACTTGCACCACTAATATTCCAAATACCACAAGTTCCCTATCTTGATGGTCATCATGACAGAATCATTAAATGGATTCACTGTCGAGAACTCTTTCAGATAATGCCTCATAAGCATGCCCAAATCTTACCAAAAGGATGGAATAAAAACTCAACACAACGGCTTTCCAAATAATTCACCACAAAGGCTTTCCAAATGATACGCCACAAGGGCTTCCAGAAGAATTCACCACAAAGGTTTTCCATAGAATTCTCGAGTTTATAGTACCAGCGGACCTTGGTTTACAATCCTGGCGAACTACATATTTGCCATGCTAACCTTCGTGTTTTTTGTCTCGGCGGACTAACACAATGGATGCCATGGAGTCTCACTCACATGGTCTTACACTGTCTTGCCATCTTGGCGTATAATCAAATGATGCCATGGGGCCTCACCCACATGGTCTTTCACATATTATATTCATCCGTAAGGTCGGGTCGTGATCTATCAATCTGGTTTGCAATAAAACTACCATACATGAGGCATCTCAAATAAATATTCTTTCCACATTTTCATATAACACAAATTTGTTAGTACTGGAATCACATAACAAGAAGGTATTAGACTATGACTATACTCACACCTGCAACACAACTTATCACACCTACCCAGACTCCATGAGCCAACTCATTAGGGTAGAGACACTTATGTAAATCTCATTCATATTTATAACAGAACCATAAGGGTGTAAGGTTCAGCGCCTAACCAGAGACCTACTTTTACTTCAACCTGGAGTTTTTGTTTCGATTGTATTTCCTAATCCAATTGTAGCAACAGCTTAAAATATTACAAGATTTCCATTAAAATCTACATTACAAACATTATACTAGCATTTCAACTACACGTAACCTTCATGCAGGGCCATCTTGTAATACTCTTCCTTTCTTTAACTGTAACGTGCAAAGCTGTAAGACTTACTAGAAGGTAGAATCATCTACTCATTAGATGAGATATTAGTCCAATCTTAACAAAGAAGAAGAAGAGAATGTTAAGGTTAGAAAGAAGAACCTGGATATTAAGTAGATAAAAAAACTATCTGAAATGTCCCATTCCCATAAATATACTCTTGATCCCGTTGATTTCCCTGCCAAATTCAGAGTAGGTAGAAGAAAATTTGGTGAAGGTTTACCTTACTGTTTACCAGTAATGAGAAGGATTAAATCAATCTAATTGACTCCTATTGAGAAATGGCTAGCATGCTACTTGTGATCATTTGTTTAGTTGGCTTGTTTTAATGTACAAGTAATCATTCACACATCTTGACACTCTTCTCTTTACTCTAATCTATGCTTTTGTTGCTGCAGAATCCCAACAACTCCCAACCAAACCAAAAACCAAATATAATTGGACAATACTCATGCAAATCAGGCATACCATATCTTGGTGGTGACTCACATTCAGCTTGATTTTAAAGACAATTAAGTCTCCTACAGCTTCCTCAAACACTTGATAGCCTCTTAATGTTGAAACAAAACTCTAGGGTGTGCCAATTCATAAAAGCGCACTCTCTTGGGCATGATCTTTCTTCTCTTGGAAATATCCTGTGATCAATTCCTTAGATATCACTAATGACTAGATGCTTTAACACTAGTATGCACCCATACTCTAACTCACCATTAGGCCAATAGGGTGGTGAATTATGTTTCCACAACACGCCCAATAGTCTACATACCTACTTTACTCATAGTTTTGGATCTATCAATTTTTGGGGTGTGACAGGAACATAACCGCTTAGTTGAATGAGAGTGGGCTATTGCTATGAGGCTGATATTTCCACTTGCCCCTCACTTCAGTTAGATAATTTATTTCATTGTCCATATCAATGTTTTTATAAAAATTCATATAAAAACTTTCAATAAAATCATCTATATGATATAGAGCATTATAATATTTACAAATCTCCGTGGGAGTGAAAAGGACTTGTTTACCCCTTACAGAACATATGAATGAATATCAGTTCATAGTAAGGTATTTTTCTAATATTTTAATGGTGTGTAAAATTCTTAGACTATCTGAATAATAGTTGATTCTTTTGGGGTTAAGCAAAAATCAGCCTACCCATGATAATGAGCTAAATCTTGAAGCTCATTGGATAAAGTTAATGACGGATCAAAACCCCTTTCTTGTATAAATATTTTCCCTTGAATTTCAAGAAAATGATTTTCCACATTTTGATGTTCAAAATGATCAAAGTCAAAACTCGTCAATGGCTCTATGCTTTTGGTTTTTCTAAACTTTTTCGGTGCCATATTCAACTATTTTAATGAACTAGATTAAACCAAAATTTTCAACCAAATGATTCAACTTAAAATCTAACAACAACCCAAATTATTAACGAGAACGAATTTGGAATCCTTAACCTCATATTTTGATATCATTGTGATTATCGAAGACCGTTGTTGAGGAGTGGAACACATTGTTACTTGTAAAACACAAAAGAAAGAAAGAACAATTGCAACAGCTTTTAGACAAAAATCAGTTTGGAAGTGTTTTGTGAGAGAGATTTGGAGAGTTTAAGAGGCTAATAATCTGATTTAGGGGCTTTAGTGAGGTTAGATATGTTTTATTCTTAGGTTTTAAGGTTTAAAACCGGTGGGTTTTAAGATTTTTCGCCTCGGATCATTAGATGTTGCATCAACCAATATTGATGCTGCGAGATTGCAATTTGAAAGCCTGTGTCGCGACATTCACCCTTAGAACCTCTAAGTTTTGTTTTAAAGTTCCGTTTTGCAACACTAGGGTTTAGTCTCGTGACATTTCCCTTGATAATTCAAAATTTTAGTTCGAATTCCAATGTTGCGACATTGTTGGCCCATCAAAAAGTGGATTATGCTCAAGTATAGGTACTAGGGTACACATGCATAAGGTTAGCTTTTCAACACTATTTTTCACCAAACAGTGGTTTAGGTCATCCCTAAGCATCTCAACATCCATGGGTTCAATCATGAAAGTTATAAAATTATAACTACCTACAATTTAAGACAAACATACATGTTTTCCATATGTAATCATTCATCATTTGGTATACTTAATTTCTTTCACTTATTTACAGTTTCATAAAATTAACTAACTAGTCTAAATTTTAACAACCTAGAATATTATACTATCATGCCAAATTTACAAATTTCATACAATCCATTCCTATTACATGCTCCTAACCTATCACTAGCATTGTTACAAGCTCAAGCACAATGTACCCAAAACAAAAAAAAATTGACAAAAAAGACAATAAAAAATAGTAGCAAAATAATTAAAAAGTTTCTATGTAACCCCCCACACTTTAGATTGCACATTATCCCTAATGTGTAACAACCCACACCTACTCGATCACCAGGTCTGAACTAAAAGGTGCCACATTCATTGATGGAGCAATTGCAATCAATTTATAATATAATAATCATTCACACATGCAGTAAAACATAAATCATGATCAAATTACAATAACTAATCAATTATGGGTCTTATAAAAGCTTACAAAAGCTCAGTACCATTTTCGGGATCAAATTATGACTAAACTAAAAATTTTCAAAATATGACAAGAGGGTATCACTATATCCAAGGCTTGGTATCTCAATTTCCTAGATAGTAGCTAAACTTCTCAACCTAAGGACCAAATTACAAGTTTTCAAAATAGAATAGGGTCGATATAGCGATATCGAGGGTACAATATTGCGATATCAAGAACAAACCACCAAGTCCCTGTATTTGACAAAATTCACATTCCTGAAACTTTATAAGCATAATTACATACATACTCAAATCATGCTCAGCTAACATAACCAAACCTACAATATCAATTCCTAAATATTTATACCATATTTAACCACATACACAAGTTTCATTTTCATACCAATCTAAGCATACCAATTACCTTAACTAAACTAGGATGGTACCTTACCATCTATAATCTAAACAACTATTGCATAACATTCAAAAGCTTATGTAAACATACCTATAATCAACTAACCTTTAACATATCAACCATCTATACCATTTAGAACATATATACTAAAGACATATAAACAACATATGATCACTTAGTCAAATCTACACCTTAGCATAACAACTTCAAAAGATACAAAAGTTCATAATCAAAACAAACTTGGCTCAACTTAGGTAAGTACATGCCAAACTATTAACAAAACTAGAAATGCACAAACATTGCTGATTTGGGTTCAATTTCTTGATGCTGAGATGATCACCTCTCGATCTACCAGGAATCTACTTTACCTATGTATGGAGAAAAAATAGAATTGTACGCTAAGCAAAACACCCAGTGGTAAATCTATGATTCAAGATAATTTAAACAAATATAAGTTGATGGATACATCTAATTCAACTTAACCTACAATCAATTCACATGTAATTACATGCCAATCACTTTTTAATTCAATATAACATGCTTATATACATGTTAGTATCCTAATTCAATATGCATATATAACATCTTACCATATAACATACATTTCATAGGCAAATTAATTCATTTCTACTATCACTTATAAATTTTGGTGCTTATTCACTTATTATTATCACAATCAAATTCATATGTTCCATTTCATTTAAACATTTCAATCATTTCTGAGCTTGATAGCTCTTTCATACTCATTCGACCCTTAGGGCTTGTTTTCAACTATTTGCATGTTGATACATATCTCAAATCAATATAATTTCTACTCTTATACCATTTAGACAATTTAAATCTTTATAACACTATTAACTAGACATAGACTCGATACAGATACAGATTTGTCACTGCAGGTTGCCCAACAACAATGACGCTATAATGATATATAATACCATCCCGGATTGCCCAAAAACAATGATTTTCTCAACTCAATCAATTTGTAACCCCAGATTGTCTAGAAATAATGACTCACAGCATAATATCTACCACCATAGATTGCCTGACAATGATGGTTTTACACAGTATTCTAACCCTATGGCATGCCAACTATGTTCGTTTATCATATATAAACCAATTTTCATTTCATTACATATAGATCAATTCGCATTCTTTTATTCTCAATTTATCATCGAACCATCAGTTTATCATATATCACCCCATGCTTCAAATCAATTTCATATCAAATATCAATCAAATCTAGAATTTTTTATTCTATTCAGTTTAGTCCTTATCTCAATAATCAATTCAAATATGTCAATCAACTCAAATAGTCATCAACAACTTACCTAAAAAATATATGATGTAAAATGACATGAAAAAGTAGCAATTAAATAAGTATCGAATCATAGAAATACAAACCAAAAATTTTGAGTTATTTGTCGACTGCTTTGGATTTCCTTTTCCCTCATGATGAAGCCAAGTCAACCTTTGCTACGGGTTAACATAAAACATATAACGCTATCAATAATCAACCAATTCTAAATCAATTAGCAATTTATAAAAAAAATCAATTTATTCAATTTAGTCGCTAAAATCAGGACTAACAAAACTTTCAATTTAAAGTTCCAAATCGAAATATGATTTCATTATTACCCATTTGGGACTTTTTATTTCTTATTTATATAGTCAATTTTATATTTTATTTAGTTTGGTCCCTAATATATGAAACTATCAATTAAGCTTTACAATTTAGTCATTTTTCACATCTAAGCTTAAAATCTATCAATTTCACACCTAAAACTTCCATAAACCAATAATTGAAACTTTCTAAAACTTTAAAATTTTTACAAATTGATGTATGGGCTAGCTAAATCAAGCTCTCAAGACCTCAAATCTATAAAAATTAGAAGAGAATGACTAAATTGCACTTACCAAATTAGGGCCAAAAGTTCAAGCTTTCTTTATATTTTTTTTGTTTGCTTCGTTTTAGTGAGGAACAAGATGATGTTGTTCATCTTTCTTCCACTTTATCATATATATATAATTAAATTAATTAAACACAATTTATTTAGTTAAAACTTAAATTAATTAAGCTAATGGTTTCTTAGTTTAATTGTCCACTATATATCATTTTATTATAGTCTAATTGCTATTTTAGGCCTTTAGTTAATTTTAATTTAAGTTCTCATGTAATAAGTGGTACCAGAAATGGTGGTTTCGAAATCTAATTTTCTAATGATCGAGCCAGTAAATATTAATAACTAGTCTATTATAGAATTATTTTGATATTTGGTCTGATAATTTTTAATGAACGATTAGTAATTAAGGTACAAGTGTAACGCCCCAAATCTCCAATAATGTAGTTACGTGTTATGTTATATGTGGTTCACGTGCTATGTTGGTTAAGGGTCGTAAGTAGTGTGAGAGGACCTGGGTTCGAACTTAGGCTTTAGCAAAAATTTTGGCTTCTTATTCAATAAACCCTTGTCTCCTACTGGTAGACTTTTAAATTAAAAAGAGTGTTGTTTGGCATAAAATGCTTGATGGTTTAGGGGATAGAGGCGTGTGGAGTGTTATAAGGGGGATGAGGTTCGAGGCGTGGCAGTGCAGTAGAGCTTTTTATTTTGTGTTGTGCCGTGTAAGTGATTGAATGGTGGTGGGACTCTAATTTAGTTGGCGGTTGGAGTGTTTGAGGGAGTGTGTGTGTGTGGCCAAATTTTAATAGGGATGGGAAAGAATTTGAATGGGTCAAAGGAGAAATTTAGGGAGAGAATTGATGAGGGGATCATGAAATAGGGTAGTGGAAGTGGTTGGCCGAAAATGGGATTGTGCCAATTGGGGACTTAGGCACTTAGTGCCGTATGTGTCTAGTTTTTACTCTCTTCTACACTTTTTCTCTTTTGCTTTCGGTTTTGACTCTCCTTTCGAGTTCGTTTCTTTTTTATTGTAGAATTGCCAAAATTGGTTTTGACAACTTGGTACTTTGAAGTGATTGTTCTTTGGGTTGCCAAATACTATCCTCGTCTTGAGGTCCTTCCTATTGCTTTTGGGTTTGGCTTGGGCAAGTCTGATCAACTCTCTTTCTTCCACTCTTTTCTTAATTGATTTCTTCTCTTGCTCAACCGCATTTCTTCCCTCTTATTCACTTGACGAATTCCCCATTGGTTCTCTTTTTCTATCGTCATTTTTTCTATTCTAATCTTCAACCGTTTTTGCATATACCTATCCCCTTCCAGTTTTTGACTTTTATTAGTGTTCTTTGATTTTGGTAAGTACTTATGAATCTCTCTCTCTCTAGTTCTTTCTATAGGAGGGATCGTTTGTCTAACATTGCTTTCCCTTGCTGAACATTGCTAGGGACGTTTCTTCTAGCCTGTTGGTACCCTCGACTTGTGTGGGTTAGAGCCGATTGTACTTCCTTCCAATCTGTTCCTGCGTTTGTGGTAAGTAGACATCCGTAAAAGGTTTAGACTATTCTTTTGGGGATGATTGATAAGACTTGGTTGGTATGCAGGTAATCACTAAGGAGTAAGGATAGGGCTTTTGGAATGAACTAAGATAAACAAGCTAAGTCGACTGATCTAAGCAATTGAAAGGTAATCTTAAGATAAAGTTTAAGGCTTGTTTTCTACTCGGATGTTAGACATCTAACCAAAGCTTTTGATACAATAGGTTGGGTGTGCTCGTGGTTTCATGGCGCTTTTGCAATCAGATGTGTAACCACACTACTTTAATCGATAAACGGGAAAAGTCAAAAAGTTGTTACCATCGGTGCCACGCGGGTGCGCACTCACCCGTGTGGTCATCTAAACGCATAAGCGCGAGCATGTGATTGTAGAGACCACCATGAGTGACATCGTGGGCTTAGGTTGTATTGGGCCATGTTGGGCCGAAATGGGCCGTGTGGGCCCCACAGGCTCGTGGGCCCCGCACGAGCAAACTGGATGGATGTGTGGAGATTATTGGGTCAGCTGTGTTGTTTACACAGCCAAGGCCACGATTTGGGCTTATTGGGCCACACAAGCATGTGGGCCAACATTGGTCGTATTATGGGCTTGGGCCCATTTTCGCTGTTTAATTGATAAGGTTGCACGGGTCGCACGAGATGACTGTGGACCTATTGATGGGTCGGTAAGTACACCAGACCCTAATTTATATGATGACTGTTATACCCCTACGTGGTAAATGACGAATATACGCATGCATGTTGTATGACTATTGAGCATGCCATCATTATTGTATGAACATTTATATTATGTTGCGTTGTATTGGGTGAGATATATGTTATTGGAGAAAGTGTATAGAAAGGCTATAAGCTTATACTGGCAGCTCTGCTGCAAATACTGTTAGTGTCGAGTCCGGTACTATATTTTGGAGTGTAGGGATGGGTGGGTCGATTTTATCCCTACATGGAGTGTAAGCCTGGACGGAGTGGAGTGTAGAGGATGGATGGGTAGGATCTTTGTATGCATTTCTGATACTGTACTGAATTGGGCTAAGGTCCACTAATACGTCTATTATAATGGGCTAAGGCCCTCACTGATATTGCTATCGATATGGGCTTAAGCCAGACTGTTCAACACTGTATGTTTGACTGTTTAATAATTAGGAATTACACATTGAGTTTCATAATTCACCTTATCTGCTCTACTGTACAGGTAACCCTTAGGTGGGTCGGTGCTGCGAGGGACTTAGAGACGGCCACACCACTGTTTATGATTTAGCTTGAATTTTAGTATAAGTAGCTTTATTTGCGGTATTTAATGTGATAAGGCCGTTTAAAGTTTTTATTTTTATTTATTTATTTATTTATTTTATTTGTCGATTTTATTAAATTGACTTATATCTGTTGGCCGTAGGATTTGGGTTTTCAAAAGGGAAAAAGGTTTGCAACTATCATACTACGTAACTTAATTAAAAAGCTTCCGTAATGACAATGTTTTAAAAATGTAATAACGACCTATTGCAAAACATGTTTGCTAAATGAACCTGTAGTTTGGAGATCGAATTAAACAAGTTAGCTTTTCACAAGAGAACAAAAAAGGTTTTAACACAAACGAGCTTTTCTAATAAATTTACGGTTTTTAAAACTCACTCCAATGTGACATCACAGATGCGGCCCTAACGTCTAGGCCAGGTTTTGGTGTTACATTTAGTGGTATCAGAGCCAGGTTACAAAACTCGACTGTCGATTTGGGTTTTCCTAAAAACGTAAATTTCAAAAAAAAATTTAATGGTGGAAAAATATTATGAGGTGTTGTCCCAAATGTTTAGTCTATCGAGTCTCTGGTGCCGATCTTGTAAGTTTTCTAAAACTACTGTCTGTTTTAACTAAAATATTAAGATTATTGTAGATAATAGACTGTACTGAAACCTTAATTAGGGCAACCTAAAACTATAGTAAGACTACGACTTGCGAGAACAAATAACTCTGAATTATTGATGCTATTTTTTTTCATAAAACATCCTTAATAAACATTGGAACTATAAAACTAATGCATAAAACTGTTAATATAGATAATACGCAAATCGATAATGATTACCAGAGGTACTCGTGGAAGGGGTACAAGAGGCTGTGGTGGTGGCCGTGGAGGTGTTCGGGCTAAGTCTTTGGCATCGGGTCATATACCTAACATTGGGGCAAGGGAGGCTTCGGCTTCATCCGTGACTGAGACTGGGTCACACAATCGTACAGCTGGGGACGACGCACTGTCCCAAGCTATGCTACGAATTCTGGAGAGGGTCACTGGGCCCAATACTAATATTATAGGCCGCGAGTAGGTAACAGAACGACTCAGGTCGAATGGGGCTGAGATCTTCAGGGGTATCACTAGAGTTGCCCCTAATGTGGCTGAATATTGGATAGAGGCCATGAAGAGGATCATGGATGACCTCGACTGCACCCCCGAGTAGAAACTAAAAGGTACAGTATCATTGCTACAAGATGAAGCCTATTAGTGGTGGCCTACAGTGAAAGAGGGTACTCAGCCTGATCGATTAACTTGGGAGTTTTTCAGGGGGATAAGTCTGTAGCTGATTATGAGGTGAAATTTTTACGATTGAGCCGTTATACGTAAGGCATGGTGGCCACTGAGTATGAGCACTGTGTTTATTTCGAGGACGGCCTTAGAGATGATCTGTGAGTTTTGATAGCTCTACAGAGAGAGCGAGATTTTGCAGTGTTGGTAGAAAAGGAAAACATCGCTGAGGATGTGAAGCGTGCTGAGTGCCAGAACCGTGAGAAGGATAAAGGGAGGAACAATAGGGTTTGGGAGCCCTCAGGTTTAGCTTTGGGGCCTAAGAAAAAGGCCAGGGTTGATGGGCCAGCTATAGTTGGGGCCCCTGTTGCTAATTTTCGGTCACAGCCTTGTGCTGTTTATAGGAAACACCACCAGGGCGAGTGCTAGGTACAGGTGGGGGCATGTTTTAGGTGCGGATCTATGAATCACCGTATCAGAGATTGTCTACGGAGGCTCGATCAGATGCAAGCTACTGGTAGGGGTACTGTTCAACCGCAAAAAGGTTTTTAGCAGCCACCGAGGGGTCGTGGACAGGCCAGAGGTGGAAATGGTATGGGCCGTGGTCCTAGAGCACCGGGCAGAGGTGTTGGTCATACTAAGGCAAGGCAACTGACACTGGTTTATTCTACACATCGTCAAGAGGATAGAGACGCCCAAGATGTTGTTATAGGTACGTTCTTTATTCACCAGGTACCTTACACTGTATTGATTGATATTGGGTCTACGCACTCTTATATAGCATACTCTGTGTCTGAGGCTTTGGGTGTGATGTGTGAAAACACTACGAGCGAGATTAATGTGTTGAGTTCATTAGGGCAATTTGTGAGAGTAAATAAACTGTTTAAGGAGGTACCTTTAGAGGTTCAAGGAAGAATCTTTTTGGCGGATTTAATAGAACTCCCTTTTGGGGAATTTGACTTGATACTGGGTATGGATTGGCTAGTTAAGCATCAGGCGAATTTTGATTGTGCTTCTAAGCGGGTGGTCCTAAAAACTGTGGAGGGTGACGAGGTGGTTGTGATTGGGGAGCGTCGAAAGTATCTCTCAAATGTGATTTCTGCGCTGAGAGCTGAAAAGATGGTTCGTAAGGGTTGCGAGGCGTATTTAGCCTATATTAGTGCTTCTGGATCTAAAGTTGTGTCTGTTAAGAATATCAGAATAGTTAAAGAGTTTCCAGATGTCTTTCCCGATGAGCTACCGGGGTTACCTCCTAATCGTAAAGTTGAGTTTGTGGTAGAGCTCTTGCCTGGTACAGCTCCGGTGTCTATCACCCTTCATAGAGTGGCATCGAAGGAGCTTGTAGAGCTTAAGACTCAAATTCAAGAGTTATTGGATCGAGGATTCATCTACCCTCGTATGTCTCCATAGGGAGCACTAGTTTTATTTGTTAAGAAGAAGGATGGAACCATGCGCATGTTCATCGACTATCGGTAACTGAACAAATTGACTATTAAGAATAAATGCCCCTACCGAGGATTGACGATCTATTTGACCAGTTTCGAGGAGCTTCGATTTTCTCTAAGATTGATATTCGATTAGAGTACCATCAAATGAAGGTTAAGGAGACTGATGTATACAAGATAGCATTTAGGACTTGTTACGGTCATTACGAGTTCCTAGTGATGTTGTTTGGACTTACTAATGCACCAGCGGCTTTTATAAATTTGATGAACTAAGTGTTCCAGTCCTATCTGGATCGGTTCGTAGTAGTGTTTATAGATGATATTGTGGTGTATTTGAAGACTGAGAAGGAACATGATGCTCATCTCCGTGTTGTTCTATAGATTTTGAGGGAGAAATAATTGTATGTTAAATTCAGCAAGTGTGAATTCTGGCTACGTGAGGTAACTTTTCTGGGTCACGTGGTATCTGCTGAGGGGATTAGGGTTGAACATCGAAAAATTGAAGCGGTTCTGGATTGGAAGCAACATAAGTCGATATCTGAGATTTAGAGTTTTTTGGGTTTGGTAGGGTATTATAGGCAGTTTGTTAAGGGGTTTTCGTTGATTGCTGCACCTTTAACTAAGTTGTTGTGCAAAGGGGTACCATTTAACTGGACTGATAAGCAGCAAGAAAGTTTCGAGAAACTTAAGAAGGTTCTGATTGAGGCCCCTATCTTAATACAGCCAGAATCTGAGAAGAAATTCACTGTCTATAGTGATACATCACATGTTGGTTTCAGGTGTGTACTGATGCAAGAGGGTAAGGTAGTGGCGTATACGTCACGTCAGCTTAAGATGCATGAGGTGAACTATCCGACACAGGACTTGGAGTTAGCAGCTATGGTATTCGCATTGAAGATTTGGAGGCATTACTTGTATGGTGAGAAGTGTATCATTTATATGGATCACAAGAGCCTCAAGTATCTCCTCACTCAGAAGGAATTAAACCTTAGGCAATGTGGATGAATAGAGTTGCTTAAGAATTATGACTATTCGATTGAATACCATCCTGGTAAGGCTAATATGGTAGCCGATGCATTGAGCCGTAGGGCTGTCACTGATTTGAGGGCGATGTTTGCTCATCTCAGCTTATTCGATGATGGGAGTATATTGGTCGAACTTCAAGTTAAACCTGGTGGATTGAGCAGATTAAGGGTAAACAGTTAGAAGATGAGTCGTTGGGTACATGATTTTGACAGATAGAGAGTGGGGGAACTTTAGATTTTGGGCTGAATAGCGAAGGGGTACTTTGTTTCTGTAGAAGAGTCTTGTGTACCGAAGGATACTGATTTGAGGCAGTATATACTACAAGAGGTGCATAGTAGCCCTTACGCTATGCATCCTGACAGAAATAAGATGTTCTGAGAATTTCGAGAATTATATTGGTGGCCAGGACTTAAGCGTGAAGTTACTGTTTTTGTGAGTAAGTGCCTGACTAGCCAGTAGGTTAAGGCAGAGCATCAGTTGCCTTCAGGGTTACTTCATCCAGTTAAGATTCCACTTCGGAAATGGGAGAGAGTAACTATGGACTTTGTTGGACTATCCTCGTCTTGAGGTCCTTCCTATTGCTTTTGGGTTTGGCTTGGGCAAGTCTGATCAACTCTCTTTCTTCCTCTCTTTTCTTAATTGATTTCTTCTCTTGCTCAACCGTATTTCTTCCTTCTTATTCACTTGACGAATTCCCTATTGGTTCTCTTTTCCTATCATCATTTTTTCTATTCTAATCTTCAACCGTTTTTGCATATACCTATCCCCTTCCAGTTTTTGACTTCTATTAGTGTTCCTTGACTTTGGTAAGTACATATGACTCTCTCTCTCTCTATTTCTTTCTATAGGGGGTCATTTGTCTAACATTGCTTTCCCTTGCTGACCATTGCTAGGGACGTTTCTTCTAGTCTGTTGGTACCCTCGACTTGTGTGGGTTAGAGCCGATTGTACTTCCTTCCAATCTAGTCCTGCATTTGTGGTAAGTAGACATCCATAAAAGGTTTAGACTATTATTTTGGGATGATTGATAAGACTTGGTTCGTATGCAGGTAATCACTAAGGAGTAAGGATAGGGCTCTTGGAACAAAGTAAGATAAACAAACCAAGTCGACTAATCTAAGCAATTGAAAGGTAATCTTAAGATAAATATTAAGGCTTGTTTTCTACTCGGATGTTAGACATCTAACCAAAGCTTTTGATACAATGGGTTGGGTGTGCTCGTGGTTTCGTGGCATTTTCGCAATCAGATGTGTAACCACACTACTTTAACCGATAAACGGGAAAAGTCGAATAGTTGCTACCATCGATGCCACGCGGGTGCGCACTCACCCGTGTGGCCATCTAAACGCATAAGCGCGAGCATGTGACTATAGAGACCACCATGAGTGACATCGTGGGCTTAGGTTGTATTGGGCCATGTTGGGCCGAAATGGGCCGTGTGAGCCCCACGGGCTCGTGGGCCCTGCACGAGCAAACTGCATGGATGTGTGGAGATTATTGGGTCGGCTGTGTTGTTTACACAGCCAAGGCCACGATTTGGGCTTATTGGGCCACACAAGCATGTGGGCTGACATTGGTCGTATTATGGGCTTGGGCCCATTTTCGCTGTTTAATTGATAAGGTTGCACGGGTCGCACGAGACGACTGTGGACCTACTGATGGGTCGGTAAGTACACCAGACCCTAATTTATATGATGACTGTTATACCCCTACGTGGTAAATGACGAATATAATCATGCATGTTGTATGACTGTTGAGCATGCCATCATTATTGTATGAACATTTATATTATGCTGCGTTGTATTGGGTGAGATATATGTTATTGGAGAAAGTGTACAGAAAGGCTATAAGCTTATACTAGAAGCTCTGCTGCAAATATTGTTAGTGTCGAGTCCGGTACTATATTTTGGAGTGTAGGGATGGGTGGGTCGATTTTATCCCTACATGGAGTGTAAGGCTGGACGGAGTGGAGTGCAGAGGATGGATGGGTAGGATCTTTGTATGCATTTCTGATACTGTACTGAATTGGGCTAAGGTCCACTAATACGTCTATTGTAATGGGCTAAGTCCCTCACTGATATTGCTATCGATATGGGCTTAAGCGAGACTATTCAACATTGTATGTTTGACTGTTTAATAATTAGGGATTACACAATGAGTTTCATAACTGACCTTATCTGCTCTACTGTACAGGTAACCCTTAAGTGGGTCGGTGCTGCGAGGGACTTAGAGACGGCCACACCACTGTTTATGATTTAGCTTGAATTTTAGTATAAGTAGCTTTATTTGCGGTATTTAATGTGATAAGGCCATTTGAAGTTTTTATTTTTATTTATTTATTTATTTATTTTATTTGTCGATTTTATTAAATTGACTTATATCTGTTGGCCGTAGGATTTGGGTTTTCAAAAGGGAAAAAGGTTTACAACTATCATACTACGTAACTTGATTAAAAAGCTTCCGTAATGACAATGTTTTAAAAATGTAATAACGACCTATTGCAAAACATGTTTGCTAAATGAACCTGTAGTTTGGAAATCGAATTAAACAAGTTAGCTTTTCAAAAGAGAACAAAAAAGGTTTTAACACAAACGAGTTTTTCTAATAAATTTGCGATTTTTAAAACTCACTCCAATGTGAAATCGCAGATGCGGCCCTAACGTCTAGGCCAGGTTTGGAGTGTTACATTTAGTGGTATCAGAGCTAGGTTGCAAAACTTCGCTATCGATTTGGGTTTTCTTAAAAATGTAAATTTCAAAAAAAATATTTTAATGGTGGAAAAATATTATGAGGTGTTGTTTCAAATGTTTGGTCTATCGAGTCTCCGGTGCCAATCTTGTAAGTTTTCTAAAACTACTGTATGTTTTAACTAAAATATTAAGATTATTGTAGATAATAGACTGTACTGAAACCTTAATTAGGGTAACCTAAAACTATAGTAAGACTACGACTTGCGAGAACAAATAACTCTGAATTATTAATGTTATTGTTTTTCATAAAACATCCTTAATAAACATTGGAACTATAAAACTGATGCATAAAACTGTTAATATAGATAATACGTAAATCGATAATGATTACCAGAGGTACTCGTGGAAGGGGTACAAGAGGCCGTGGTAGTGGCCGTAGAGGTGTTCGGGCTAAGTATTTGGCATCGGGTCACATGCCTAACATTGGGGCAAGGGAGGCTTCGGCTTCATCCGTGACTGAGACTAGGTCACACAATCGTGCAGCTGGGGATGACGCACTGTCCCAAGCTATGCTACGAATTCTGGAGAGGGTCACTAGGCCCAATAATAATATTATAGGCCGCGAGTCGGTAACAGAACGACTCAGGTCGAATGGGGCTGAGATCTTTAGGGGTATCACTGGAGTTGCCCCTAATGTGGCTGAATATTGGATAGAGGCCAAGAAGAGGATCATGGATGACCTCGACTGCACCCTCGAGCAGAAATAAAAAGGTACAGTATCATTGCTACAAGATGAAGCCTATTAGTGGTGGCCTACAGTGAAAGAGGGTACTCAGCCTGATCGATTAACTTGGGAGTTTTTCAGGGGGATAAGTCTGTAGCTGATTATGAGTTGAAATTTTTATGATTGAGCCGTTATAGATGAGGCATGGTAGCCACTAAGTATGAGCGCTGTGTTCGTTTCGAGGACGGCCTAAGAGATGATCTGTGAGTTTTGATAGCTTTACAGACGGAGCGAGATTTTGCAGTGTTGGTAGAAAAGGCAAAGATAGCTGAGGATGTGAAGCGCGCTGAGCGCCAGAATCGTGAGAAGGACAAAAGGAGGAACAATAGGGTTTGGGAGCCCTCAGGTTTAGCTTTGGGGCCTAAGAAAAAGGCCAGAGTTGATGGGCCAGCTAGAGTTGGGGCCGCTGTTGCTACTTTTGGGTCACAGCCTTGTGCTGTTTATGGGAAACGCCATCAGGGCGAGTGTTGGGTACCGGTGGGGGCATGTTTTAGGTGCGGATCTATGAAGCACCGTATCAGGGATTGTCTACGTAGGCTCGATCAGATGCAAGCTACTGGTAGGGGTACTGTTCAGCCGCAAAAAGGTTTTCAGCAACCACCAAAGGGTCGTGGACAGGCCAGAGGTGAAAATGGTACGGGCCGTGGTTCTGGAGCACCGGGCAGAGGTGCTGGTCATACTAAGGCGAGGCAACCGACACTGGTTTATTCTATACATCGTCGAGAGGATAGAGACGCCCAAAATGTTATTATAGGCACGATCTTTATTTACCAGGTACCTTACACTGCATTGATTGATATTGGGTCTACGCACTCTTATATAGCATGCTCTATGTCTGAGGCTTTGGGTGTGATGTGTGAAAACACTACGAGCGAGATTAATGTGTTGAGTCCATTAGGGTAGTTTGTGAGAGTAAATAAACTATTTAAGGAGGTACCTTTGGAGGTTCAAGGAAGAATCTTTTTGGCGGATTTAATGGAATTCCCTTTTGGGGAATTTGACTTGATACTGGGTATGGATTGGCTAGTTAAGCATCAGGCGAATTTCAATTGTGCTTCTAAGCGGGTGGTCCTAAAAACTGTGGAGGGTGACGAGGTGGTTGTGATTGGGGAGCGTCGAAAGTATCTCTCAAATGTGATTTCTGCGCTGAGGGCTGAGAAGATGGTTCGTAAGGGTTGCGAGGCGTATTTAGCCTATATCAGTGCTTTGGATCTAAAGTTGTGTCTGTTAAGAATATCAAAATAGTTAAGGAGTTTCTAGATGTCTTTCTCGATGAGCTACCGAGGTTACCTCCTAATCGTAAAGTTGAGTTTGGGGTAGAGCTCTTGCCTGGTACAGCTCCAGTGTCTATCACCTTTTATAGAATGGCATCGAAGGAGCTTGTAGAGCTTAAGACTCAAATTCAAGAGTTATTGGATCGAGGATTCATCTACCCTAGTATGTCTCCGTAGGGAGCATTGGTTTTATTTGTTAAAAAGAAGGATGGAACCATGCGCATGTGCATCGACTATCGGTAACTGAACAAATTGACTATTAAGAATAAGTATCCCCTACCGAGGATTGACGATCTATTTGACAAGTTTCGAGGAGCTTCGATTTTCTCTAAGATTGATCTTCGATCAGGGTACCATCAACTGAAGGTTAAAGAGACTGATGTATACAAGATAGCATTTAGGACTTGTTACGGTCATTACGAGTTCCTAGTGATGCTGTTTGGACTTACTAATGCAGCAGCGGCTTTTATAAATTTGATGAACCGAGTGTTCCAGCCCTATCTGGATCGGTTCGTAGTAGTGTTTATAGATGATATTTTGGTGTACTTGAGGACTGAGAAGGAACATGATGCTCGTCTCCGTGTTGTTCTGTAGATTTTGAGGAAGAAATAATTGTATGTTAAATTCAGCAAGTGTGAATTCTGGCTATGTGAGGTAACTTTTTTGGGTCACGTGGTATCTGCTAAGGGGATTAGGGTTGATCTTCGAAAAATTGAAGCGGTTCTGGATTGGAAGCAACATAAGTTGGTATCTGAGATTTAGAGTTTTCTAGGTTTGGTAGGGTATTATAGGCAGTTTGTTGAGGGGTTTTCGTTGATTGTTACACCTTTAACTAAGTTGTTGTGCAAAGGGGTACCATTTAACTGGACTGGTAAGTAGCAAGAAAGTTTCGAGAAACTTAAGAAGGTTCTGACTGAGGCCCCTGTCTTAATACAGCCAGAATCTGAGAAGAAATTCACTGTCTATAGCGATGCATCACATGTTGGTTTCGGGTGTGTACTGATGCAAGAGGGTAAGGTAGTGGCATATACGTCACGTCAGCTTAAGATGCATGAGGCGAACTATCCGATACATGACTTGGAGTTAGCAGCTGTGGTATTCGCACTGAAGATTTGGAGGCATTACTTGTATGGTGAGAAGTGTATTATTTATACGGATCACAAGAGCCTCAAGTATCTCCTCACTCAGAAGGAGTTAAACCTTAGGCAATGTGGATGGATAGAGTTGCTTAAGGATTATGACTGTTCGATTGAATACCATCCTGGTAAGGCTAATATGGTAGCCAATGCATTGAGCCGTAGGGCTATCACTGATTTGAGGGCGATGTTTGCTCGTCTCAGCTTATTCAATGATGGGAGTATATTGGTCGAACTTCAAGTTAAACCGAGGTGGATTGAGCAGATTAAGGGTAAACAGTTAGAAGATGAGTCGTTGGGTACACGATTTCGACAGATAGAGAGTGGGGGAACTTCAGATTTTGGGCTGAATAGCGAAGGGGTACTTTGTTTCCGTGGAAGAGTCTTGTGTACCGAAGGATACTGATTTGAGGCAGTATATACTACAAGAGGCGCATAGTAGCCCTTACGTTATGCGTCCTGGTAGAAATAAGATGTTCCGAGACTTTCGGGAATTATATTGGTAGCCAGGACTTAAGCGTGAAGTTACTATTTTTGTGAGTAAGTGCCTGACCAGCCAGCTGGTTAAGGTAGAGCGTCAGTTGCCTTCAGGGTTACTTTAGCCAGTTAAGATTTTACTTTGGAAATGGGAGAGAGTAACTATAGACTTTGTTAGTGGGCTACCCCTAACGCCTTCTAAGAAAAATTCGATATGGTTCATCGTGGACCGATTGACTAAGTTTGCTCACTTTATACCTATTCGTACTGATTACTCGCTGCAGAAACTGGCTAAGCTATATGTGTCTGAGATAGTGCGACTTCATGGGGTACTGATTTTTATAATATCTGATAGAGATCCTCGTTTCACGTCTCGATTTTGGAAAAAGTTACACAAGAAATTGGGTACGAGGTTAGACTTCAGTACTGCGTTCCATTCTCAAACAGATGGTCAGTCTGAGTGGGTGATTTAAATACTAGAAGACATGTTAAGGAGTTGTGTGATTGACTTCTGGGGTAGTTGGGAGGATTACTTACTGTTGACAGAGTTTGCATACAACAATAGCTACCAGTCTAGCATACAGATAGCACCTTACGAGGCATTGTATGGTCGTAGGTGTCGTACTCCATCGTGTTGGACTGAGTTGGGTGAGCGACGGATGCTGGGCCTGAGTTAATTTCGGATACCGAGGATAATGTTAGGTTGATTCAGGATCGACTGAAGGCGGCTTCAGACAGACAGAAATCTTATGCAGACCTGAAACGTAAGGGGATTGAGTTTTTAGTAGGGGACTTAGTTTTTCTCAAGGTCTCTGTAACACCCTGAATTTGGGCCTAGAAGAATTGGGCTTTAAGTCTGGGTTTGGATAGAAGAAAACCTGAATATTGAGAAGTTTTATATATTACTAGTGTTAAATATATATATATATTGATAAAATATTTCTGTTATTATTACTGATATTTTTATGAAAATTAAAATAATTAGATACAAATATATTTATAAAATTGTTGTTGCTAATTTAGTGTTTAAATTAAATTATCATTAGAAAATTTTACTGTATCTATTTTTATTGATTTATGGAAATTATAATTATTATTATTATTGTATTTGAAATTTTCATTGTTATGGTTATTATTATTATTATTATTTAAAAATATAGAAGATATTATTATTAATGTGGTGTTTAAATTTAGTTTTTAAATTTAGAAGTATTTAAAGTTGTGGGTAAAATGTATCACAAAAAGAGCTTTAGTAAAGTGGCAAGGGTGACGTCACTAAGCTCCTAAAAAGGTAGCGTGTGGAGCATAGAGGAAGACCTGGGATCAATTCCCTGTGTTGGCAAATAAGAGTATTTATTTTTATGTGCAGGAAGGGTAAGTGTTGGAACCTAAGGGGATGCTGTAAAAGGAGAGTTGGATTAAGTCAAATGCATAGATTAAGGAGGGATAAGGGGAGAGATTTTAGGGATTTGATATGGAGATAGAGTTGGCCGAATAAGGGAGATTGGAGAGGGGATTTTCGGCACTTAGGTAGTGGTGTGCCGTTTTTCCCTTGAGGTTAGTCTTTTTCTCTCTTTTTCTTTTTGCAGCCGAACCTACCATCTCTTCTTCTTTCTCTTTCTTTCAAACCAGCCCATTATTTCCCTGCATTCACCCATTATTTCTTTCCTTAATCTCTACTTACTGTAAATACAAAAAGCCAAAATCGAGTAAGATATAGGGTGGTGTCGAATCTTTGTGACCAGCAACCTTTTCTTTCCTTTTCAATTGTTGGCATTCAATTCCTTTACCTTTTAGGCATACGGATTCTAGAGAAGAAAGACTGTGGTAAGCGCTCAAACTCTAAACAATTTCTAGAGTAACTTTTGGCCAAAAGTCGAAACCCCATAATTTAGGGAGATGGCCGAATATGGGTATAGGCCTTATGGGGTCTTCTTTTAATATTTTTGTGGTTTATTTAGTGAAGGAGCAGCAAGGTGTAGTGTCGACTTGAAATAGCTTGGATCACCGGAGTGGCTAGGCCTAGTCATCAATCGCGGCAAGGTAAGATTCCTAAGGCCATTATGGATGGTGGTCGAATGTGTAAGTATTAATATTAGATGATTTCTGGTTTAGTTCAATTATGGGAGGCTGATTATTAATGATGGATTATAGGAGAAATCGTGTAGGAGATCTCGTCAAGGAATATCGCCAAATAGGTGTGTAACGAACCCTTTTTCATAGCTTAAAGCGATAAATGCCGAAAAAAAATGCCAGAAATTCCGCATTTCGAGAACTTGTGAGCAAGCGAACGCTCACTAGTTAGTTAAACTCCATGAGATGATGATCGAGAACAATGGAAACGGTAAGAATGAGATTTCTGGCATTCTTGGTAAGTTGGGCCTCGAGGGGCTAAAATCGGGCCCAATGGGCTTTCGGGCCCATTTGGGAAAAAATTGGTAGAAACTGAAAACATGTTAAATTGCGCGTTAAGACTAGTAATACCAATATGGAAAATAGGCTAAATGGGCCTAGAGGACAAATCGGCTATGTAGGGCCCATTAGGGATTTCTAGCCCAATAACTCGGTTTCGTTAAAAATGAGCCAGATTCGCGGTTAAAACAAACGAATGGTTAGTAACTGATATTGAACATGAAAAATCCCTAATATTTGGTAGGATTACGGAATTACCCTTATAGCATGAAAATGACTGTTTTGCCCCTAGGTAAAAATGACCATTATACCTCTAGGGTTTAATTATGAACTTGTTACATAGGATTTTGATGTACATGATATGTATGATATGCACATGAAACGTATGATATGCACATGATATGTATGATACGCACATGATATATATATGATATGCACATGATGAATTCATAAATACATAGGGTTGGGTTTTTTATATATGGATGGAGGAAGTGCAAAAAGGGCTTATGCCCCAGTTAATAAAGGGCTTATGCCCCAGTTATGATAATGGGCTTATGCCCCAGTTTATCGAAAAGGGCTTATGCCCCAGTTAATAAAAAGAGGCAAGGCCTCCAGTTATATGATAAAGCAACTATCTTTGCCGCTGGAGAGTTTTAGTCAGGTGGGTTGAGTTATTCCCACATGGAGAGCTTGGTTAGTACGGGTGGAGAGTAGTGGATGGTGGGTCGAGTAGTCTCCCCAAATGGGCTTGCATTCATTCTTTCATCGACATTACATGTGGTATTGAAATGGGCCTATGGGCTATACCGTTTCTGATGAAAGGCTTGGCCCAAGAAATATGATATATGAGAAGGGCTACGGCCCAGTACATGTTGAGATTGGATTTGGGCTTAGGCCCAACAGGCTGTTATTGTTTTGGGCTCTGAAAGGGGCTTGTTGCACACTGAGATTCCAAACTCACCCCCTTTCCTTAACCTTGCAGGTAAGCCTTGATGTGGGGACTTGGGCCGGAGGGGATTCAGAGAGGCCATGGTGATCGTCTCAGATTTTTAATTAAGCGTTGGTTTTCTTTAAATTTATTTTAATAATTATTTATTTTGGGGTTGTAATAAGGCCATTTTAACTTTTCTTTTATTTTCGGGATTATTTTATTTTTAATAACTTTAAAACTGGTTGATAATTACTCAAATGGGCTAGACTTAGGACGTGTTTTCAGAACGATACTTGCTTTCAAAATATCTCACGCCACGACTAATCAACTTATTAAAGATGTCCATTTAAGCAAATTTAAACTTGATATAACAAAGTGTGGCTATGGTTGTGGGCATGTCTAGGATTGGATCCAATCAAAGAGCTTGGTACTTAAGCAGCCTTCATGGCTCACCTCCTCTGTTTCGGATACCTACCTGGTGCCCAGCTTCCATACACTTTGTTAACTCAACAAAATATATGGTTTTTAAAACATTAAAACGGAACGTGGGTTTTCAACTCTGATGTGGCACGTCAGATTCGGCCGTAACAACTGGGCCGGGTTTGGGGTGTTACAGTCTCACCGTGGAAGAAGGTATTGAGGTTTGGACGTAAGGGCAAGTTAAGCCCTAGATTCATTAGGCCTTATCATATAGTGAAGCGTGTGGGACTGGTTTCCTACCAACTTGAGTTACCTCTAGAGTTGGACTGGATTCATAATGTGTTCCACGTCTCTATGTTGAGGCGATATCGTTCTGATCCTACGCACATTGTTTCGACGGAGGAGGTTGAGGTTAGGCCAGATCTGACCTTTGAGGAGGTACATGTTCAGATTTTAGACCGCAATGTGAAAGTTCTGAGGAGGAAGTCAGTTCCAGTGGTTAAGGTGCTTTGGCGTAACCATAGTTCTGAGGAGGCCATGTGGGAGCCCAAGGAGGCGATGCGACAATAATACCCTCATCTGTTTTGATCAGGTAAAATTTGAGGCCGAAATTTTATTTTAGAGGATAGAGTTGTAACGCCCTAAATCATCAATAATATAATTACGTGTTATGTTGTATGTGGTTCACGTGCTGTGTTGGTTAATGGTCCTGAGTAGTGTGAGAGGACTTGGGTTTGAACCTAGGCTTGAGCAAAAATTTTGGCTTCTTATTCAATAAACCCTTGTCTCCTGATGGTAGACTTTTAAATTAAAGAGAGTGTTGTTTGGCATAAAATGATTGATGGTCTAGGGGATAGAGGCGTGTGGAGTGTTATAAGGGGCTGAGGTTCGAGGCGTAGCAGTGCAGTAGAGCTTTTTATTTTATGTTGTGCCGTGTAAGTGATCGAATGGTGGTGGGACTCTGATTTAGTTGGTGGTTGGAATGTTTGAGGGAGTGTATGTGTGTGGCAGAATTTTCAGAGGGATGGGGAAGAATTTGAATGGGTCAAAGGAGAAATTTGGGGAGAGAATTGAGGATGGGATCATGGAGTAGGTAGTGGAAGTGGTTGGCCGAAAGTGGGATTGTGCCAATTGGGGACTTAGGCACTTAGTGCCGTATTTGTCTAGTTTTTGCTCTCTTCTACATTTTTCCTCTTTTGTTTTCGATTTTGACTCTACTTTTGGGTTCATTTCTTCCTTGTTGTAGAATTGCTGAAATTGGTTTTGACCACTTGGTACTTTGAAGTGATTGTTCTTTGGGTGGCCGAATACTATCCCCTTGTTGAGGTCCTTCCTATTGCTTTTGGGTTCGACTTGGGCAAGTCTCGTCAACTCTCCTTCTTCCTCTCTTTTCTAAACCGATCTCATCTCTTGTTCAACCGTATTTCTTCCCTCTTATTCACTTGATGAATTCCTCATTGGTTCTCTTTTCCTCTCGTCTTTTTTCTATTCTAATCTTCAACCGTTCTGCATATACCTATCCCCTTCCAGTTTTCAGCTTCTGTCAATGTTCTTTGATTTTGGTAAGTACTTATGAGTCTCTCTCTCTCTAGTTTTTTTAAAGGGGGATCATTTGTCTAACATTGCTTTCCCTTGCCGAACATTGCTAGGGACGTTCCATCTAGTCTGTTGGTACCCTTGACTTGTGTGGGTTAGAGGCGATTGTACTTCCTTCCAATATGTTCCTGTGTTTTTGGTAAGTAGACATCCGTCAAAGTTTTAGACTATTCTTTTGGGGATGATTGATAAGACTTGGTTGGTATGTAAGTAATCCCGAAGGAGTAAAGATAGGGCTCTTGGAACGAAGTAAGATAAACAAGCCAAGTCGACTGATCTAGGCAATCGAAAGGTAATCTTATGATAAAGAATTTGATTAAGGCTTATTTTCTACTCGGATGTTAGACATCTAACCAAAGCTTTTGATACAATAGGTTGGGAGTGCTCGTGATTTTGTGGTGTTTTCACAATCAGGTGTGTAACTACATTGCTTTAATCGATAAATGAAAAAAGTCAAAAAGTTGTTACCATCGATGCCACGCGGGTGCGCACTCACTTGTGTGGTCATCTAAATGCATAAGTGCGAGCATGTGACTGTAGAGACCACCACAACCGACATCGTGGTCTTAGGTCGTATTGGGCCACGTTGGGCCAAAATGGGCCATGTGGGCCCCACGGGCTCGTAGGCCTTGCACGGATGTGTGGAGATTATTGGGTCGACTATGTTTTTTACACAGCCAAGGCCACGGTTTGGGCTTATTGGGCCACACAAGCATGTGGGCCCACATGGGCCGTATTATGGGCTTGGGCCCATTTTTGCTGTTTAATTGATAAGGTTGTACGGGTCACACGAGACGATTGTGGACCTATTGATGGGTCAGTAGGTACACCTAGACCCTAATTTATATGATGGCTGTTATACCCCTACGTGGTAAATGACGAATATACCCCACGCATGTTGTATGACTGTTGAACATGCCATCATTATTGTGTGAACATTTATATTATGTTACACTGCATGTGGTGGGATATATGTTATTGGAGGAAGTGTAGCGAAAGGCTATAAGCCTATACTGGCAGCTCTACTGCAAATACTATTAGTGCCGAGTCTGGTACTATATTTTAGAGTGTAGGGATGGGTGGGTCAATTTTATCCCCACATTAAGTGTAGGACTGGACGGAGTGGAGTGTAGAGGATGGATGGGTAGGATCTTTATACATTTCAGATACTGTACTGAATTGGGCTAAGGCTCAAACTGATATGCTATTGAAATGGGCTAAGGCCCTCACTGATATTGCTACCGATATGGGCTTAAGCCAAACTGTTCAACACTGTATGTTTGACTGTTTAATAATTAGGGATTACACACTGAGTTTCATAACTCACCTTATCTGCTCCACTGTGCAAGTAACCCTTAGGTAGGTCGGTGCTGCGAGGGACTCGGAGACGACCACACCACTGTTTATGATTTCGCTTCAATTTTAGTATAAGTAGCTTTATTTGAGGTATTTAATGTGATAAGGCCATTTTAAGTTTTTATTTATTTATTTATTTTATTTGGGGATTTTATTAAATTGACTTATATCTGTTAGCTGTAGGATTCAGGTTTTCAAAAGGGACAAAGGTTTTCAACTATCATACTACGTAACTTGATTAAAAAGCTTCCACAATGACAATGTTTTAAAATTGTAATAATGACCTATTGCGAAACATGTTTTGCTAAATGAACCTATAGTTTGGCAATCGGATTAAAGAAGTTAGCTTTTCAAAAGAGAACAAACAAGGTTTTAACACAAACGAGCTTTTCTATAAAATTTACAGTTTTTAAAACTCACTTCAATATGACACCACAGATGCGGCCCTAACGTCTAGGCCGGGTTTGGGGTGTTACAACAAGGACTAAATAGTAAAAATTGTAAAATTTAATCATATTGATTTTTATTTATTTAAAATGTTAAATAGTATAGCATAAAGGTTTGAAGTGGTAAATTAGCCATTTTTTAAGGCATGGACAGTTGAGCATGTGTATTTAGATTAGTTTCGTTAATTATTTTGTTAATTAAATAAAAATTAAGAATTAATAAATGAAACAAACGGTGGATGGAAAGAGATAGTACCTTCATTCTCATCCATCTTTACCGTTTTCACTATTGAAGTAAAGGAATGAAAGCTTAAAAAATTCCATTGACATTCGACTTTGCATGGTATGTCTATTCGGGAAAATTCTTCATAAATTTTATGTTTCTGAGATCGTTGTATCTTAATCTAACTAACCCAGGGATTAAATCATAAATTTCTTAAAGTTTTAAAATGTTTTTATTGACGGTTTTTGATGTTTTTGGATGTTAAATGACTTGGTTTTAAGTTTAGATATGATTAAGGACTAATTTCTAAAGTAAAATTGGTTAGTTTTGAGTATATAAACTAACTTGTAAACATTTCAAAATTTGCTTGAAAATTTTGTAATTACTGATTATAGAGTGTTGTAAAAGGGTGTATTTGAAATTTTATTGTAAAACAGTGTTTAAATGTGAAAGATATGATAGTTTCAATTTTATTGACTAAATTGAAAAAATTGCAAAACTTTAAAGGAATTGTGAAAAATGATAATAAGATATCATATGCATTATAAACTGTTATAAGGTAGTTAGCACTGATATTTTGAAATGAATCATCGTATAGATCAAGAATCGAATCAACTAGAACTTAATCAAGGAAAAGGGAAAATTACTAACTAGTCCCTCACAGCTCATTTATTATCTATTTCCAGATAAGTTCATACGGTGTAGTTATATATGCATATATACATATATATGAGTAATGCATTGTAGTTGGTTTGTGAATTTATTTTGTGTAATTATAATTCAAAATTGTATTCAAAATGGTACATAAAGGTGAGTAATGGGTTGAATTGTAATGATTGTATCGGATGATAAATGGTGGCTGGATAAACAATAGGATAGGATACAATTGGCATGCCAATAGGGTTGTTTGCACGTTGTAGGGGATTACAGATGAGATGTGATTGATGTACGAGAATATACTAATTATATCAGAATCCAATATTTTTTGCGGATTATCGAGTTTGTCTTTGCAGAGACCATTGTTACCGGTTAGCTCTATGGAGATTTAGGTGTGTTTTAGAGGGATGTGTACCTAAGGTCTTAGCACTTCGGTGCCTAGGTGTGTATTTCTGGTTTAGCTTGATTGAGCAATCAGATGTGTTTTGGTGGTTACCTGCGTATCTGTGTCTCTTTATTATAGTTCATCGGGCTAAAATGGTAACAAAAATGTAATAGATGGTATAATGATATACTTAATGATAAAAATGTATTTATATATGTGATTGAAAGAATGCAAATAATGAACTTGATAGATGATTTAAGGGATTGGTTTTGAATGGAATTATATGGTACAATCCAAAGTGTTAAATTATTGGATTTATTAAACTCACCATATTGTTGGGATCGTGTTGACAGAAAAGTCATGTGGTTATTTAAATTGGAAAATTAACAATATATTTTGATAAGCTATATTGTAACATCTCGATTTTAGGTCTAGACGAAACAGTGGTTTCAGGACCACAACACTGTTTCATGAAAATCTTGTTCGAAAATTTCGACGTTTGGACACTCAATTTAGTTTTAAGGACTAAATTATAAAAAGTGCAAAACTTGAATTCTAGATGTTAAAGGTGTCCAATTGCTATGAGAATTTAAGTTAGAGGTCCTTATATGATAATTAGACCATTGGTTAAGTTTATGGACAAAAATGGATATGATTAAGTGAAACTTTAAAGAAAGGCTTCGAGGGCATTTTGGTCATTTGGTAAATAAAAGAATAAACAGGGAAAATCAAGTCAAAATTGGTGTCCATCTTATTCATCATAGCTGAAATTTTCAAGCTCTCCATAGTTAGGGTTTCTTCAACTTTCAAGCTTGATTGTAAGTGAATCCTATCCCAATTTTTAATGCTCTTTATATTTTTGAAGTCGTATTCACCTGATCTTTCCATTTCTACCATTATTTTGAAGTAGGGTTCATGTTTAAAATTTTACCTATGCATGACATGCATGTGTTTTGATGTTTTATGGTAGAAAATGAAAGTTTGATGTATTATTATACACAACTTTTACTAGGTGATTTTTTATGGAAATGCATAAAAGGACCTATTTGTAAAAAGTTGTAAAATAAGTAGTGAAAGTCTGATTTAATGGAAAATGTGGGCTGATATGAGCATGTATATGGTTCGGCTAGGCTTGGGTTACCAAGAAATTGAACACATTTCATTTTACGAGCCTAGGGACTAAAATGTAAAACGTCAAAAAGTTAGGGACAAAATGGTAATTTTGTCTAGGGCGCAAATTAATGTAAATGTATGTGTAAAATGATGAATTGATAGTCTAATTTGCTTATTTAAACCTGGAATCACCGATTACGAAACTAGATTGAGGAAAATGAAAGGTCTCAGAATAGTTGAGTCCGAATACGAACCATTCTCAAGGTAAGTTCGTGTAACTAAATTGTGTATATTTATATGTTTGAATTATGTTTATGTGAATTATACAATGTTATAGATATATGAAATAATCATAAGATGGAAAACCTGAATAAAATTTCATTGTTTCGGTTGAGCATTGTATTTCGATGGATTATAATAATTTCCTTGAACTGAACAAAAATAATATAGAAAGGATTTAGCCCTGACGGGTAATCCTGAGCTACACTCTCTTGAGCAAATGTTATGAAATGGATTTAGCCCGAACAGGTAATCCATAGTAGGCTCATTAGAGCTAACGTTAACGAAGGGATTTAGCTTGGACTGGTAATCCTGATAACATCCCGATCTAGAGCCTAGTCTGAATAGTGGTTTCGAGACCATGTATCCGAAATAGAAATAATTATTTCATGATTATTATGAGGTCTAGAATGAGAATGTATGCTTTCGTAAAAATTTCATGGAGAAATTCTCAATTTGACATTATGGACCAAATTGAAAATATGAAAAACTTGAGTTCTAGAAGCTATTAGCATGAAATTGAGTTAGATTATAAATTAGAGGTCCCCAAATTGTAATTTTACCAAGTTCTAAAAATTTGGACAAAAATGGGCATGCATGGATATAATTTCAAGGAAAGGCCTGAAGGGCATTTATGTTTTTTGGTAAAAAAAAGAAATAAAACGGAAAAAGAAGTGAAAATCTTGTCCATCTTCTTCAAGGTAGTGCCAAAAATTCTAAGGACCATAGCTAGGGTTTTCTTCAACTTTCAAGCTTGATAGTAAGTGCTCCCTAGTCCCGTTTTTATGTTCTTTATATTTTTGAGATCCTTGAAGCATGTTCTAGCCATTTCTACCCTTATTTTAAGCTAGGGTTCATGTTCAAAAACTTACCCATGTGTGACATGTATGTATTTTGGTGTTTAATGAAGGAATCTGAAAGTTTGATGTATGATAAACATTTTTTGTTATGTGGTTTTCCATAAAAACACCTAAAAAGGGACCAAGTTGTAAAAGATGTGAAAATGGGTAGTAGAAAAGTGAAATAAAGGAAAATGTGGGTTGTTATAAGCTAGAATATAATTCGGCTAAGCTTGAGAAATCAAGGGAATGCATGTATTTCATTATACGAGCCTAGGAACTAAAATGTAAAAATGTACAAAGTTAGGCGTAAAAATTTAATTTTGCCATAGAGTAAGTCTCCGAGCTGAAATTGAAGAATGTGATGAATTAATAATTTAATTTGTTTATATAGACTCGAAAAGACCAATTCCAGAAGTAGACCTTGGAAAACAAAAGGTTTTGGAATAGTCGGAATCCAAACCCGAGACATCATTCAGGTAAGTTCGTGTAACCTAATTGGATTTTTATGCATGTTGACTTTAATTGTTGTGTTAAATTGAATGTGAAATGTATAAATAATGAATTGTGTGAAAATGTTCATAAATTTGAAATTTATTGAAAAATGGGTTAGAATCCGTTTGAATATGGAATTTTGATGGATAGGTCACTTCTCACGAGAAATGGGATCCTGCATGTGTTGCAGAAAGGATTTAGCCCGGACGGGTAATCCATTGATCTCATTATGAAAAGGATTTAGCCTGGATGGGTAATCCTGAAACGAGCCTATTAAGTACATGTTTTAATTAGGATTTAGCCTGGACTGGTAATCTAGATTAGACTCTGTAGGGACTTCTTTGTCATATAAAGGATTTAGCCTGGACTGGTAATCCGACAAAGCCCTTAGAGTACATGATACAGCTAGAATTTAGCCTGGACTGGTAATTTTTCTATAAAAGATACGGCTCGAGAGTGTACCGGATAGGGCACTAGGGAGATAATTGATAGTTAATAAAATAGTACACCTAGAGCGTACTAAGTGATGAAATATCCATCGGGAATTCAATGATTCACCGGATAAAACATTTGTAAATGACATGAGGAATACGAAATTGAATATGTATATGATGTGATGAGCTCATCTATGAGTCTTGGAAATCATGTGACTAACTTGTTCCTTGAGTGCATGTGTTTAGGGAAAATTATTTATAATTGATGGATACATGGCTTATTGTGATTATGTGTTTAAAATGACCGGTAAGTTTACTTTCCGTTATATGAACTTACTAAGCATGAAATGCTTACCCCCTTTTTACTTTTCCCTTTCTTAAAGAGTTTTTGGACTCGTGAAGGTTGGAGGACGGTGGGAGTTTGATCACACTATAGACAATCTCATTTTGGGTATAAAAAAACTATTCATTTTGACATAATGACATGTATAGGGTAACTTATCTTTTGGTTATATGAGCCAAGTGCAATGGCTCATGATGGTTGATAAATCATTTTGTATATGGCCTTGAGATATGGCTCATATTTTACTATTGGGTTGTAACCCTTATTAATCATGTATGCATGCAATGTGTTCATGTTGATGTGGTTGCTTGTGAATGATGGATGTAAGGTATAGCATGTTTATTTGGTGAATGATCTATGATCAATGAGTATGGCCACAACAATGTTATAAATGTGTAAAGTTGGAAAGAAGGATATAAAAACCTAGAGATTATGAATTGGTATGAAAAAAATTAAGAAATGCATGTAAAAATTAAGATAGTGCATGGAGGCGTTAAGGGCATAATTTCATCATGGATTTGGATATTGGAGTAATTTAAATGTGTTTTGTTGTATGCTGAGAACATGTATAAATGAGTGAGTCTTAAAGGGTGGCAAGAAGGCTTGGAAAATAGCCTAGAATTTATTCATACGGGTAGACACACGGGCATGTGTCTAGGCCATGTGTGACACACGGTCTACCCCATGGGCATGTCATTCGGCCGTGTGTCCCCTGCACCCAAATTTTACAAGTCAGAATGCCCAGTAGTAAACACATGAGCTAAGACACGAGCGTGTGTCTTAGCCGTGTGAGAGACACGACCTAACCACATGGGCATGAACTTTGGCTGTGTGAAGTCTGCACCATTTTATGAAAAATCATTTAATTTTATTTAGCCACATCAGCGTGTGACACAATCGTGTGACCTTATTTTGGTGCTGACATCATAGTCAGAGACTTAAACGGCCTGAGGACACAGGCATATCAAGAGCACACGGCCGTGTCCCCTTTCTCACATGGGCGTGTGACTCTTTATTTAAGGAAATCTCCCAAGTTTTTCTAAAGTTCCCGGTTTGGTCCTGAACTATTTCTAATGTACGTTTTGGACCTCGTAGGTCCATACAAGGGATGTTTGGCATATGTTTGAACGACTTTTGAATTGAAAGAAATGTTATAGCACGATTTTGCATGAATATTTGTATGCATATTCAGTAATGCCTCGTACCCTGTCCCGGCCTCGGGTATGGGTAAGGGGTGTTACGGATGTAGCTTGAGAGTGTGCCCTATGAATATGTGCTCAAGGAGCACCCTGGATGTAAATTGACGAACAATTGACATGTATACCTTGAGTATACTACCTGAGTCTCCATTGAGATTTACAATAGTTCAATGAGAGGAAATCTTGAAAAATGGAAATTGTGAAATGATATGAAAGTTTGTATTATGGTGAGCTCATCTATGTTGGTTTGAATACTTCATGATGTATATGACTAACTTGTTTAACGAGTGAGTGTATTTAGGTAACTTGTCAAAATTATTGATGGAATGAATGTGTATGTATGCTTATTTGAATAATTATGGCCGATAAGTTTTCTTTCCATACGTGAACTTACTAAGCATGAAAATGCTTACCCCATTTTACCTTTCTTTGTTTGATAGTGCTCGTAAGGCTCACGATGGTTGGAGGATTTAGTTGGAGCAAGATCACACTATCCACAAATCTCCTTTTGGTATAGCTAAATGATTCATTTTGGTATAATGGCATTTATAAGCTACTTGGCATAGATGAAGGCTTGTAAGTAATATTTTGTGACTTAGCCATTGGAATGGCTTATGATGTTAATGTATGTTCTGTAACAGTCCGATTTAGACCCTAGTCAGAATAGTGGTTTCGAGATCACATATCCGAGTCAGAAAAATATTTAAATATTATTTTTCATTTTTATGATATGTGAATGAGCATGTGTGAAAGTCTCGTAAGGAAAATTGAATGTTTGTGTGCTTAATTTTGAAAAAGGACCTAATCGCGTAAAGTGTAAAAGTAGCCTTCTGTTTGTTAAAGTACATAGTTGATTTGGCTTTCTAAAGTAAGGGTCCTCATATTGCAATTGGACCATTAACATGGTTAATGGACATTTAAGGACAACCATTATAAGTTATTATTATTATTTCATTAAGGACTAAAGTGTCAAAATATGAAAATATGAGGGCTAGTTTGCAAATTTCCCTAAATATGTGTTTATGGATTGTTTTGAATGAATGTGTGATTAAATAAGTTAAATTTGAATTTATATAGATCAAGAATTAAAAAAAACGAAATTAGATCGGGGAAAGTCGAAAGTTGTCGAGTAACCGATTCCATCCATCTGAATTCATACGAGGTAAGTCGATATACAAATAAATGTATTTTGAATTGAATTATTATTGATTATATGTTTTGAAAAATGTTGAATGATCATATTTGTTGAAAATGAGATATTCGAGAAAGTATCGACAAAGTTTCAACGTCCAAAAATCCCTGTACGAACCTTAGGAATAGTTATGATGCATATGTCATGACATAGGATTTTCGATATGTGTTATCGTGTAAGACCACGTCTAGGACGTTGGCATCGACTTCTGTTTTACATGTAAGACCATGTTTAGGACATTGGCATCGTATCTGATTTCGTGTAAGACCCTGTCTGGGACAGTGGCATCGATGTTTGATTACATGTAAGACCACGTCTGGGACGTTGGCATTGTATATGCTTTTCGAGCTATCTGCATATCCTTACGTTTCCAAATGGTTCAAATGGGCATTCCAATAAAATTAATGACTTTGTGATATTATATCCGATTCAGGTACGTTTGCATTGTATATTATGTTTGAGAATGAAAGGTAAGTATAAGTAAATTGACGTTGTTTATATGCTTTAAATGATAAGTTTATTTGTATATGGCTTACTAAGCTTTTGAAATCTACTGTGAGCTCGAGGATCGTCAAGGATTGTCACCACACTATCGAATCTTAATTTGGTATCTTTTGAGAATGTATATATTGATGGCATGTATAAGCTAGAAGTGTTTTGGTTAGGTTTTGTAATGTATATATTATGCCATGTGATATGGCTAGCTTATGTTTGAACTTATGGTTGGAAATGTTATATGTCATGTATGGTATCATGAATTATATGGTATGTTTTGAATGACCAAAAGAAATGGTCAATGTTGATAAGTTTTGGTAAGTTTTGAAATATATGTTTTGGTATGATTTTAGTTTAGGCTTTGGTATGATTTGATTGATGAATTGAAGTTGGAATTTATTGATATTGTAATGGCATGAATAATGTATGTTTTGGTATAGAAATTGGCTAAAATTGTTGTGCAATTATACTTGGTTTGGTGCTTGTAGGTTTGACCTAATTGGGGTGGAAAGTTGGCTATTCAAATGGCCTATTTTTGTCCACACGGGCCGAGACACGGGTGTGTGTCTCAGCCGTGTGTGACACACGGCTATGTTGCACGGCCCTGTGTCCCCTGGGGTACCCTACAATTGTAAGTCATGCTCGAGCACAACCAAGGCATACGGGCGTGTGGCTAGCCGTGTGGCACAAGTCAGACTTGACCACTTCTAAGACACACAGGCGTGTCTTATGGCCGTGTGAGAAAGTCAGTATGTGTGCCCTGTTTTGACATGGCCTAGACACACGGGAGTGTCTGATGCTATGTAAGGCACACGGCCTGTTCACACGGGCGTGTGACCTGTATTTCTTTGAAAATGTTTAAGTTTTGGAAAAATTTTATTTTGTTTGGTCTAGTCTCGACCCCTTTTTAATGCATGTTTAAGGTATCGAGGACCTATATAAGGGACTTATTATTGATGTTTGAATTATGATAATATGATTCTTATGAAATGTATGTTAATTGTTCCGTTTTATCTGGTAATGCCTTTAACCCTAATCTGGCGATGGATACAGGTTTAGGGTGTTGCATGTTCAAACTCTTAAGTGTCAAGTATGGTTGATGATACATTTTGAAAATGGCCATTGAAATTGGCTAACATTGGTTTAAGTTTATATGCATATGATGAAGTATTTCATGGATGTGGAAATTGCATGGTTTGAGTTAATAAGTATGTAAATGATGTGTGGATCCCTTGGTTGTAGCTGAATTTATTGTATGTTTATACTTGGAATTGTATTACATGTTGTTGTGTAGGTTGTGCATGGAAAGATGGTAAAAAGGCTTGGTAAATAACTTTATTTTTGTCCACTCGGGTAGACACACAGGCATGTGCCTAGGCTGTGTGTGACACACGACTTGCCCTATGGGCGTGTGTTCCGACTGTGTGTCCCCTGCACCTTAATTGTTGCAAAACAGAATGCTCAGTATTAAAAACATGGGCAAAGACAGGAGCGTGTGTCTCAGCTGTGTAGACGGCACGACCTTGAACACGAGCGTGTGCCCTGGCCGTGTGAAGTCTGCACCTATTTTATGAAAAACTATGAAAATTTATTTGACCACACGGCCTAAACACATGGGCCTGTGCCTTGGCAGTGTGACTTAAATTTGTTAATGACGTCATAAATAGAGAGTTAGACGAGTTAGGGACACGAGTGTATGTGACCACACAGCCTGCCCACATAGGAATGTCGTAAACCACACGGGTATGTAACCCATGTTTTGGCGAAAATTTTCTAAGTGTTGGGAAGGTTTTTAAAGTTCTCGATTTAGTCTCAAACCAGTCCTAACACATGTTTTGGGCCTCGTAGGCTCGTTTTAAGGACAATATGAATGCTTATAAAATGTTTTAAATTTAAGTGGAAATTTATGTCTCGATTTTGAATATTTGTTTGAGTTTAAGTCTGGTAATGCCTCGTATCCCGTTCTGGTGTCTAATACTGGTAAGGGGTGTTTTATTTAATGGTATCAGAGCTACAATTTAGTCAACTCGGACTAACGTACCCAGTACGGGTTTAGCTATACATGCCATTATATAAACTGTGATAGTGTGATAACTCTTGACCACTTTTAAATGTATTTTCATATAGTAAATGTCTTCCAACCAAGCTCGAGATGAGTCTGAAGAAGCTGAGGGCACTGCTCAAGCTTCTATACAACAAGCCGCAACTAGTAATAGTAAGAGGAGACCCGTGTCAGAGGGTCGCGAAGAGGCAAAAGCAGCCTTCTTTGAAATGATGGATGAATGGTTTAGTGAATACATAAGAACAAACCCTGCTATGCCACGACCTCCCCCACCTGACCCGCAACCTGATTATGAGATGCCATATGGTTTTGAGCCCAAAAGGATCAGAAAGGCTCCGGTTGATAAAATAAGAAAATATGGAGCAGAAGAGTTCAGAGCTACTATCGATGATTCAGAAAAAGTCGAGTTTTGGTTAGAGAGTACCATTCGGGTTTTCGAGGAATTATCATGTACTCCCGTAGAATGTTTGAAATGTGCGATATCTTTACTGAAAGACACAACATATTATTGGTGGAAAACTATATCTTCAGTTGTACCAAGGGAAAATGTCACATGGGAATTCTTTCAAGAGGAGTTCCGAAAGAAGTATATCAGCCAAAGGTTCTTAGATTAGAAAAGAAAATAATTTTTAGAGCTTAAACAGGGAGATAGAACCGTGTTAGAATATGAACGAGAGTTTGTTCGGTTGAGCCAGTGCTAAGGAATGGGTTCAAACCGAAGTAGAGATGTGCAAACGCTTTGAGGAAGGACTGAACAAAGACATTAAACTACTGATTGGGATCCTCGAAATAAGAGAGTTTGCCGTGCTAGCCAATCGGGCCAAGAAGGCTAAGGGTTTAAGTATAGAAAAGAAGCAAGCCGAAAGGGAAACCTGGGCTCCGGGTAAAAGATTCATGAGTAAGTCACAAACCTCTGCTTCAAAGAAATCAAGAAGTTATCATGAGCATTTTACCTCATCAGTGGGACATATAGTAAAGGAAAGAAGTTCCAAACGCTCTAAATCGAGGACTTCGTCTCCATCAGCAACTAGTGTAGGGAGTGTTGGGAACCCAAAGCCACAGTGTAATGTATGTAATAAATTGCATTATGGTGAATGCCGGATGAAAAGTGGGGCATGTTCCAGGTGTGGTTCACTTGATCACTTTCTTAAGGAATGCCCAGAAAGAGCTGAGAAGGATACTAAACAGACTCCTATATCGAGTAACCTCACCTTGAAGGGTAGACCTCCATGACACCCCGAAAATGTCAGTGGTAGTCGTGGTACTACAAAGGATTCAGCAGCCAAACCTGAGGCATGAGCTCTAGCAAGGACATATGCCATACGTGCAAGGGAAGAGGCCTTTGCACCCGATGTTATCACTGGTACTTTTTCTCTCTATGATACTAATGTAGTTGCATTGATTGATCCTGGATCAACACATTCTTATATTTGCATGAAGTTAGTATCTAGTAAGGATTTACCTGTTGAGTCTACTGAATATGTGATTAAAGTGTCGAACCCTTTAGGCAAATATGTCTTAGTTGATAGAGCTTGCAAGAATTGTCTTTTGATAATTCGAGGTCACTGTTTTCAAGTAAACTTAATGTTGTTACCATTTGATGATTTTGATGTTATATTGGGTAAGGATTGGTTGACACTACATGATGCTATAGTAAATTGTAGACATAAAACTATTGAACTGAAATGTGAAATTGGTGAAATTCTTCGGGTTGAATCAGATAGTCAGATACACTACCTGTTGTGATTTCTTCTATGTCAGCTCAGAAATGCATGAGAAAAGGGTGTGAAGCCTATCTTGCCTATGTGTTTAATACAAAAGAATCGGAATTGAAAATTGAATCAGTGCTAGTAGTGTGTGAATATTCGAATGTGTTTCCAGAAGAATTCCCAGGTTTGCCTCCAATTAGGGAAGTTGAATTTGGTATTGATTTGGTCCTTGGGACTACACCGATATCGATAGCTCCGTATAGGATGGCCTTGACCAAATTGAAGGAGTTGAAAACTTAGTTACAAGAACTAACAGATAAGGATTTTGCGAGACAGAGTTATTCTCCATGGGGTTCACCGGTATTATTTGTAAAGAAGAAAGATGGCTCTATGAGACTGTGCATCGATTATCGATAGCTCAACAAAGTGACCATAAAGAACAAGTATTTGTTACCAAGAATTAATGACTTATTTGATCAGTTGAAAGGGGCAATAATGTTTTCAAAGATAGATTTGAGATCAGGCTATTATCAATTGAGAGTTAAGGAGTCGGATGCACCAAAGACCGCTTTCAGAACAAGGTACGGGCATTATGAATTCCTTATTTTGCCCTTCGGACTGACAAATGCTCCTGTAGTTTTTATGGACTTGATGAACCGGATTTTTAGACTATACCTAGATAAGTTTGTGGACGTGTTCATTGATGATATCTTGATTTATTCTCGAGATGAATTCGAGCACGCTGAGCATTTGAGAACTGTTCTACAGATTTTGAGAGAAAAACAGTTATATGCTAAATTCAGTAAAAGTGAGTTTTGGCTCAGAGAAGTTGGATTTTTGGGACATATCATTTTAGGCAATGGTATTCGGGTCGATCCCAGTAAGATTTTAGCAATAGTTGAGTGGAAACCACCGAAGAATGTATCCGAGGTTAGAAGCTTTTTGGGTTTAGCCGGTTACTATCGCTGGTTTGTTAAAGGTTTTTAGATGATTGCTACTCCTATGACGAGATTGTTGCAAAAAGATGTCAAGTTTGAGTGGTCCGAAAAATGTCAGTAAAGTTTTGAGAAATTAAAGCCTTATTGAATGAGGCACCGGTTTTAGTGCAACCCGAGCCAGGAAAGGAATTCGTGATTTATAGCGATGCATCATTGATTGGTCTTGGATGTGTGTTAATGCAAGAGGGCAAAGTGATAGCTTATGCCTCGAGATAGTTGAAGCCATATGAAAAGAATTACTCGACACATGATTTGGAACTGGCCGCCATAGTTTTTGCCTTGAAAATTTGAAGACATCATCTGTACGGTGAGAAATGCCATGTTTTCACTGATCATAAGAGTTTGAAATATTTGATGACTCAGAAAGACTTAAATTTGCGGCAACGACGATGGCTTGAATTACTGAAGGACTATGAGTTGGTGATTGATTATCACCCAGGTAAGGCGAATGTAGTTGCAGATACCCTGAGTAGGAAATCCTTGTTTGCCTTGAGAGCCATGAACACGAGGATGACCTTATTAGATAAGGGTTCAATTCTAGCTGAGTTGAATGTTTCTTCAATAGATTTGCGAAGCTCAGAAGTGTGATAGTGAAGTGCAAACTAAGATAACTCTGTGTGAATTGGGTAATGACTCAGATTTTCATATCGGTTTCGATGGTTGTTTGATATTTTGAAATAGGATTTGTGTACTGAAAGATGACAAATTTATTCAGAAAATTATTCAGGAGGCACACAGTGGTTGTTTATCCGTTCATCCGGGTAGTACGAAAATGTATAATGACTTGAAGAAAATGTATTTGTGGTCAAGTATGAAAATAGATATCTCCAAGTTTGTTTCGAAATGTTTGGTTTGCCAACAAGTGAAAGCCGAACACCAAGTACCTTCAGGTCTGCTTCAGCCAGTGATGGCTCCCAAGTGGAAATGGGATAGAATTACAATAGACTTTGTAACATGTTTTCCTTTGACCCCGAAAAAGAAAGATGTCGTATGGGTTGTTGTTGATAGATTGACGAAATTGGCTCATTTTATACCGATACGTATTGACTACTCACTTGATAAGTTAGCTAAATTGTACATTGCTGAGATTGTGAGATTGCATGGGGTGCCTATATCAATTATTTCGGATAGAGATCTAAGATTCACTTTGTGGTTTTGGAAGAAGTTGCAAGAAGCCTTAGGTACGAAGTTAAATTTTAGTACCTCCTTCCATCCACAAACTGATGATTAATCCAAAAGAGTAATTCAAATTATTGAGGACATGCTCCGATGTTGTGTTTTAGAGTTTCAAGGTAGTTGAGAGAAATATCTACCGTTGGTTGAATTTTCCTAGAACAACAACTTTCAGTCAAGCATAAAGATGGCATCATATGAAGCGTTATATAGCCGTAAGTGCTGAACTCCTCTGTATTGGATGGAGCTCAGCGAGAAACAAATTCACGGGGTTGACTTAGTTAGAGAAATCAAAGAAAAGGGGAAAGTAATTTGTGATTGTTTGAAAGCAGCTTCGGATAGACAAAAGTCATACGCGAATTTGAAAAGAAAAGAAATTGAGTTTCAAATTGGGGATAAAGTGTTCTTGAAAGTATCTTCATGGAAGAAAGTTCTTAGGTTTGGCCGGAAAGGCAAGTTGATTCCACGCTTTATTGGGCCGTATGAGGTAATTGAAAGAATCGAGCCAGTGGCATATCGGCTGGCTTTACCGATAGAGTTGGAAAAGATTCATCATGTGTTTCATGTGTCTATGTTACGGCGGTATCGATCTGGCCCTTCACATGTGATTTCTCCAACAGAGGTTGAAATTCGACAGGATATGACGTATGGGGAGGAACCGATCAAAATTTTAACTCAGGAAGTGAAGTAGTTGAGAAATAAAAGTATAGCCCTAATAAAAGTCTTATGGCAAAGACACGGAGTTGAGAAAGCTACGTGGGAACCTGAGGAGGCTATGAGAAAACAGTACCCAAACCTATTTTCTGGTAAGATTTTCGAGGACGAAAATCCCTAAAGGGGAGAGAGTTGTAACATCCCGATTTTAGGTCAAGTCAGAACAGTGTTCGAAAATTTTGATGTTTGGGCACTCAATTTAGTTTTAAGGACTAATTATAAAAAGTGCAAAACTTGAATTCTAGATGTTAAAGGTGTCCAATTGCCATGAGATTTTAAATTAGATGTCCTTATATGATAGTTTGACCATTAGTTAAGTTTATGGACAAAAATAGACATGATTAGGTGAAATTTTAAAGAAAGGCTTCAAGGGCATTTTGGTCATTTGGTAAATAAAAGAATAGAAAGGGAAAATCAAGTCAAAATTGGTGTCCATCTTCTTCACCATAGTCAAAATTTTCAAGCTCTCCATACCTAGGGTTTCTTCAACTTTCAAGCTTGATTGTAAGTGCATCCTAGCCCTATTTTTAATGCTCTTTACATTTTTGAAGTCGTATTCACCCGATCTTTCCATTTCTACCATTATCTTGAAGTAGGGTTCATGTTTAAAATTTTACCCATGTATGACATGCATGCGTTTTGATGTTTTATGGTAGAAAATGAAAGTTTGATGTATAATAACAAAGTTTTACTAGGTGATTTTTTATGGAAATGCATAAAAGGACATATTTGTAAAAAGTTGTAAAATGGGTAGGAAAAGTCTGATTTAATGGAAAATGTAGGCTGATATGAGCATATATATGGTTCGGCTAGGCTTGGGTTACCAAGAAATTGCACACATTTCATTTTACGAGCCTAGGGACTAAAATGTAAAATGTCAAAAAGTTAGGGGCAAAATGATAATTTTGTCTAGGATGCAAATTAATGTAAATGTATGTGTAAAATGATGAATTGATAGTCGAATTTGCTTATATAGATCCGGAACCACCGATTACGAAACTAGATCGAGGAAAACGAAAGGTTTCGAAATAGTTGAGTTCGAATACGAACCATTCTCAAGGTAAGTTCATGTAACTAAATAGTGTATATTTATATGTTTGAATTGAGTATGTTTATCTAAATTATACAATGTCATAGATATATGAAATAATCATAAGATGGAAAACCTGAATAAAATGTCATTGTCCCGGTTGAGCATTGTATTTCGATGGATTATAATAATTTCCTTGAACTAAACAAAAATAATATAGAAAAGATTTAGTCCGAATGGGTAATTCTAAGCTACACTCTCTTGAGCAAATGTTATGAAATGGATTTAACTCAGACGGGTAATCCATAGTAGGCTCATTAGAGCTAACATTAACGAAAGGATTTAGCCTGGACTGGTAATCCTGAATAAGCTCTTGAGAGCGAATGCTAAAGACGGGATTTAGCCTAGACTGGTAATCTTGTTATATAAATGTGGCTCGAGAGTGTGCTCTATGAATATGTGTTCAAGGAGCACTCTGGATCTATGAATATGTGTTCAAGGAGCACTCTGGATGTAAATTGACGGACGATTGACATGTATACCTTGAGTATACTACTCGAGATTCCATCGAGATTTACAATAGTTCAATGAGAGGAAATCTTGAAAAATGGAAATTGTGAAATTATAACAGTCCGATTTTGGGCCTAGTCTGAATAGTGGTTTTGAGACAAAAAACCAACGTAAGAAAATTTATTTTTATTATATTTTTATGGTCAACTATTTCACAAAATGAATTTGTGAAAATTTTGTTTGAAAATTTTGACGTTCAGGCACTCAATTTAGTCAAAATGATTAAATTGTAAAAAGTGCAAAACTTGAGTTCTATATGCTAGAGGTGTCCAATTGTTATGAAATTTTAAATTGGAGGTCCTTTAATGGTAATTAGACCATTGGTTAATTTTTTTGGACAAAAATGGACATGAAATAGGTGAAATAGAATATTTTTAAGTTAGGGGCATTTTGGTCATTTAATTAATTAAATGATAAGATAAACAAAATAAAAGCCAAATTTTGGTCATCTTCAACCCCTTGGCCAAAATTTTGAAGATCACCATGGCTATGGTTTTTTTCAAGCTTTCCAAGCTCCATAGTAAGCCCGTTCTTGCCCCGTTTTTAATGATTTTTACGTTTTTGAAATCCTCGTAACAAGATTTACCTATTTCTACCCTTGATTTGAAGTAGGGTTCATGTTTAAAAATTCACCTATGTGTGACATGTGTGTATTTTGATGTTTAATGGAGGAATATGAAAGTTTTTTGTGTGTTAAACGATTTTTACTAAGTAGTTTTTGGTAAAAATGCCTAAAAGGACTAATTTGTAAAAGTAATAAAAGTTGTCATAAAAGCGTGATTTATTGAAAATTGTGGGCTGCTATAGTTATGAAAATGATTCGAATAGGCTTTTATGTTAAAGAAATTGAATGAAAATCATTTTACGAGCCTAGGGGAAAAAGTGTAAATATGATAAAGTTTAGGGGCAAAAATATAATTTTTCCATAGTATGATTTTTGGATCACATTGACTAATGTGACTAGTAAATAAACTAAATGTGATATTATAGATCAAAGAAAACGAGGTTCGAACCTAAAACGGGAGAAAAAACGAGAAATTGACGGTTAGGTCTCTTTTTGCCATTGTGGTGTCGAGGTAAGTTCATTTGCAAATAATGCAATATGTACCATACTTTAAATGCTTTAATATTGCATGTATGGTAAGTTCATATGAGATGTTATGTCATATTTCTATTGCTTTGATATCAAATGAATTTTAATGCTTTACTACTATTATGAGTATGCTTGATTATTCCATGATTATGTGATTGGTGCTATGGATATTGAAATCGACATTACGAGCAAGCTCAACCGAAATGTGGTATCGAAGAATCTCGTTTGAACCTTAGGAATAGTTTAGGATACAAGTGACATGTTACTAGGAATTATGTGATCTGAACTTATTGAGTTGTGGTATGAGTTCATGATATATGTGGCATCTGAACTCATTGAGTTATGGTCTGAGTTCACGATGTATATGACACATGTTTTGGCATCTGGGTACTGGTCTCACATATTCTACCGGTGGCTGGGTAGTCCGGCATGTGTTGCAGATACCTGATAGCCTATGTGAGCTGACCTGTGAGTAGCTCGAAAGCGAGCAACATGTGATATATGATATGAAGTAGCATTGGCTACATATGAGGCACTTAGGTACAAGATTTTGATGTATCCGATAGTATTCTGAGTGTTCAATGGGTAGTTCTAAAGGAAATTCAATAGGTAATCTTGACGAATACGTCAAAGATGAGAAAGTAAGTTATTATGTGCAAATGGCACAAGTATGTACATCGAACTCATGACAATGACATGAGATATGATGAACTTGTGGTAAGAATATATATATGAAGAATAGGTTTAAGTGATTTGATAATAAAGTGCCAGTTTATATTCATTAAGTTAAATGTATGATTAAAGTTTTTTTAAATTGCATTCTATTTGCATGTGAACTTACTAAGCTATGAAGCTTACCACCCTTTCTTTCCCACCTCTTATAGGTTTATTCAGCTAGCTCGGGTTGGAGATCGTTGGAGATTTTATCACACTATCAAGCTATCATTTGGGGTATAAGTGAATATAAGTATGTTAAGTCTATGGCATGTATAGGGACTTAGTCATTTTGTGTATGTGTCATTATGATATGGCAAAATGTATTGGCTTGTAATGAATAAGGATTTGATTTGGTATGTAGCCATATAAATTGGCTTATATTGGCTAATGGGTTGCAAGTATATTAATTACTCATATGCCTAGGCCAATGTAATTGTGTGATGTAGTTTATAACTGTATGTTAATGAAAGTTAGTACAAGGGAATCATGAAAGAGTAAAATTAACATTAAAACAGTTTTGGACAGCGGCAGTAGTATAACTTTGAAAAATCACCAAAAATTTTGGAAATCAAATTAGAGAATGAACAAAATATTAAATTAAAGTATATTTAGTCTAGTTTTACATAGAAGAAACGGCGTAAGCAAAATAATTTCATTTTATGAGATATTTGAATTTTATGTGACAAGGTCAGAATGATTTCAGGTTCCCCTGTTTTGAATTTGGAAAATCATTAAAAATTATATAAAAATAATTTGGGGTTAAAATTTATTTATTTAAGTTATTAATGAGTCTATTTTCAATAGAAATAAATAAAAACATCATCTGAATCCCGTAATAAGAGATATTTAATTTTTAGTGAAGAAAGATCGAAACTATCAAACAACAGAACAGAGATGAATTTGAAGAATTAATTGTACTTATTGACTAAACCATAAATTTTTAACATTTTATTGTAGGAATATATTTGAGTCTAGTTTCAGAAAAATTAAGAGGATCTTAATTTAGAGTTCTGTAGCTCAGGATATAAATAATTTAGTGTCTATGACTCAAGTGGACAGTTTTGTTATGAATAGTAAATAATTGTTTTGATATGTTTAAGCCTTGATTATGGTTGTGTTGGTAGCTTAATTGTGCCATGTTAAGTGGCATTGAAAGTGTGTATGTGAGTGTGCAAATAAGGGTGGCAAATGGCTTGGTAAATAGCCATTTTCTTGGCCACACGAGCAAAGACACGGCCGTGTGAAGGATACGACCCCGGGACACGGGTGTGTGACTTGGCCATGTGACTCCAAATTGTGCATGATGTCATAAATAGAGAGTTACACGGGCTGAGGACATGGGTGTGTGTGACCACACGACCTACCCATACGGGCGTGTCCCAAACCACACAGGCGTGTGACCCCTGTTTTGATAAAAATTTTCTAAGTGTAGTAAAAGTTCCAAAAGTTTTCAGTTTAGTCCCGAACCACTCCCAACGTATGTTTTGGGCCTCGTGGGCCTGTATAAGGGACGATATGCATGTGATTGGATGAATTTGCTTTGAACCAAATTTTATGGCCCGGTTTGTATGAATGTTTATGTTTAAGTCCGATAATGCCTCGAACCCTATCTCGGCGTCAGATACAGGTAAGAGGTGTTACATTTATTGCTATCAGAGCTATGGTTTAGTTGATTCTCGGACTAGCATAGCGTATGTGAGTCTAGCTATACATGCCATATTACTACTTGTGATAGTGTGATATCTCCCGACACTGGCAAAATTGTTTTGTCAAGACAGAGATGACTGTCAACCAAGCTATTTTTTGATAATGCTGATAATGTTATTGAAATGATTGAAATGTGCTTATGATGTGTCGAAATTTGGAAAAAGGTATGAATAGAAGTTCATGATATGTATGTGTTAATGTACAAAATGAGATAACCACAAGTTGAGAAATGTGAAAACTAGAATGAAATGAAAGTTTATATGGTGATAAGCCCATCCATGTTTGTTTGGCATGCATATGATATTATGTGTAACACCCTTTAATCATGTCCGACGCCGAAACAGGGTACGAGGCATTACCAGACTTAATCGTTCACAAACATGCAAAAAACCAGGCTACAAAATTTCTTTTAATTCAAAACATTTCATACACATGCATAATGTCACATACACAGGCCAACGAAGCCCTAAACATGCATTGAAAGTAGTTAGGGACTAAACCGAGAACCTTAGCAAATTTTGGGAAAACTTAGAAAATTTCTTTCCATGAGACAAGGTCACACGCCCGTGTAGACATAAGGACACGCCTGTGTGCCTTCGACATGCCCGTGTCCTCAGGCCGTGTAACTCTCTGTCTATGACGTCAGTGAATAATTTGAACCACACGACCAAGTCACATGCCTGTGTGCTAAGGCTGTGTCCCCCACACGGTTGAAACACACGACTGTGTCTCAGCTTGTGTAGTCAACACTTAGGCTATTTTTCCAAGCCTTCATGTTACCCATAAACCCTTACAACCTTATACATATTTAAACCATAATTCATGGCATCATTTTAGTGATTAAACACTCTTTATTAAGACATATTCATAACATTAACATGTCTTCTTATAAGCAATGCATCTACTCATGCAATACCAAGTCTAGATTCCTTAATTCACATTCATAAGACATGTCATTTTGATGATCACTTTTACCATTATACTAGGGTTACCAACTTATCCATCAAGCACTCATGTTCAACCATTATCACGTTGTTTTTATAACGTGCAATTACTACATGGCTATGACCACCTCAATTGGTCATAGAGCATATATCCAACACACATGTCATATTACCAACCATGCATGGCAAACAAACATAATCACATCATAAACCTTAAACATGACATGAATAGCTAGGTTTTCAAGCCATAATGAATATGAGCCACATCTCATGGCCATATACATATAACTTAATATAAGCCAATACATTTGGCCAAAGCATATTAACACATGTCAATAAACTAGATCCATATACATGCCACTCACTTGAAATTTCTAATATATGCTTCATTATTCCAAAGGTAGTGACTTGATAGTGCGATGCTGCCTCCGACGATCTCCAACCCCAAGCTAACCTGTCAACACTAAAGAAAAGGAAAGGAAGGGAGTAAGCTTTATAGCTTAGTAAGACTATATGAAAATAATAAGCAATTTATCAACTTGCTTCTCAAGTTAATACAACCATATTTGCATTTTTACTTATGTTCAGGTTGAGCTATTTTCTTGAGTCATAGTCACTAAATTATTTATATCCTGAGATACGGAACTCCAAATTAAGATCCAATAATTTTACCTGAAACTAGACTCGCATATCTTCTTACCATAAAATTTTAAGAATTTTTGGTTTATCCAATTAGTACATTTTATTCTTCAAATTCACCTCTGTTTTGCTGTTGGACAGCTTCAACCTTTCTTTACTAAAAATTAATTATCTCCTCCCACGGGATTCGAATGATGGTCTCATTTGTTTATTTTGAATATAGAATCATTAAGGATTCTAATCGTAAAAATTTTAACCCATATTTATTTTTTTACAATTTTTAATGATTTTCCAAAATCAGGATAGGGGATTTCGAAATCATTCTGACTCTATCTCACAACAATTTTGAAACTAGAGCTTCGGCTAGAGCGTATGCCATACGTGCGCATGAGGATGCATCTTCTCTCGACGTGATTACGGGTACTTTTTCTCTCTATAACACTTCTGTTATTGCCTTGATTGACCCTGGTTCTACTCATTCATATGTGTGCATGAAATTGGTATCTAGTATGGATATGCCTGTTGAGTCTACGAAATTTATGATTAAAGTGTCAAACCCGTTAGGCAAGCATGTTTTAGTTGATAAGGTATGTAAGAAATGTCATTTGATGATTAGAAATTATTGTTTTTCCGCTGACTTAATGTTATTGTCGTTCAATGAATTCGATGTTATATTGGGCATGGATTGGTTGACACTTCATGATGCTATAGTAAATTGTAGACAAAAAGTTATTGAATTGAAATGTGAAAATAGTGAAACTTTTCGGGTTGAATCAGATGAGTCAGATAGGTTGCCAAGTGTGATTTCTTCGATGTCTGCTAAAAAATGTATGAGAAAAGGATGTGAGACTTATTTGTCTTATGTGTTGAATACAAAAGAGTTTGATATAAAGATTGAATCAATACCTGTTGTATGTGAGTATCCGGATGTGTTCACAGAAGAGCTGTCAGGATTACCTCCTATTAGGGAAGTTGAGTTTGGTATTGAGTTAGTCCCTGGTACAGCACCTATCTCAATTGCTCCTTATGGAATGGCCCCGACTAAATTGAAAGAACTGAAGTCATAGTTGCTAGAATTGATTGACAAGGGTTTTGTGAGACTGAGCTTTTCGTCGTGGTGAAGTTTTCCTACAACAACAGTTATTAGTCAAGTTTGAAAATGGCGCCTTATGAGGCATTATATGGGCGTAAGTGCTGAACGCTGTTGTATTGGACTGAGCTTAGAGAAAATCAGATTCACGGAGTTGATCTGGTCAAAGAAACCGAAGAGAAAGTGAAGGTAATTCGTGATTTTCTGAAAGCCACTTCGGATAGACAGAAATCCTACGCGGATTTGAAATGGAAAGAAATTGAATATCAAGTCGGTGATAAGGTATTTTTGAAAGTGTCTCTGTGGAAAAAGATTTTGAGATTTGGCAAGAAGGGCAAGTTGAGTCGTCATTTTATAGGGTTGTATGAGATCACCAAGAGAATAGGGTCGATTGCCTATCGATTGGCTTTGCCATCAGGGTTGGAAAATATTCATCATGTATTTTATGTGTCTATGCTGCGCCAATATAGATCAGATCCTACACATGTGATTTCATCAACAGAAGTTAAGATTTGACCGGATATGACTTATGCTGAGGAACCGGTTAACTCAAAATCATACTAATGACCTGCACTAAAACTTACATCCAAATACCAACCATTTCAAGCATTGGATTGAAGCAAATTTTAACATCTAAATATGTTATAACATGACACACGCATATATTTATAATCTTACCTTGGTTTAACCTAATTAACATTATTTGACCACATACACTTAACATAACACATGTGTATTTATCATAATATCCTACTTTATAATACCAAAATAAACCATTACTAGCCATTCCAATGGCTAGGTTACAAACATCATTTTCAAGCCACTAATGGCCAAGTATCCTATACATGCCATTATATCAAAATTGTAACATCCTGATTTTAGGTCTAGCCGGAACAGTGGTTTTGGGACCACAAATTCAACGCAGAAAAATTTATTTTTATTATATTTTTATGGTTTACAATTTTATGGAACTATTCTGTGAAAATCTTGTTCAAAAATTTCAACGTTTGGGCACCCAATTTAGTTTTAAGGACTAAATTATAAAAAGTGCAAAACTTGAATTCTAGATGTTAAAGGTGTCCAATTGCTATGAGATTTTAAATTAGAGGTCCTTATATGATAGTTAGACCATTTGTTAAGTTAGTGGACAAAAATGGACATGTTTAGGAAACATTTTAAAGAAAGGCTTCAAGGGCATTTTGGTCATTTGGTAAATAAAAGAATTAAAAGGGAAAATCAAGTCAAAATTGGTGTCCATCTTCTCTCCTTGGCCAAAATTCTCAAGACACCATAGCTAGGGTTTTCTTCAACTTTCAAGCTTGATTGCAAGTGCATCCTAGCCCCCATTTTAATGCTCTTTACATTTTTAAAGTCGTATTCACTCGATCTTTCCATTTCTACCACTATTTTGAAGTAGGGTTCATGTTTAAAATTTTACCCATGCATGACATGCATGTGTTTTGATGTTTTATGGTAGAAAATGAAAGTTTGATGTATAAAAATAACTTTTACTAGGTGATTTTTTATGGAAATACATAAAAGGACCTATTTGTAAAAAGTTGGAAAATGGGTAATAAAAGTTTGATTTAATGGAAAATGTGGACTAATATGAGCATGTATATGGTTCGGCTAGGCTTGGGTTACCAAGAAATTGAACACATTTCATTTACGGGCCTAGAGACTAAAATGTAAAATGTCAAAAGGTTAAGGACAAAATGGTAATTTAGTCTAAGATGCAAATTAATGTCAGTGTATGTTTAAAACGATGAATTGATAGTCGAATTTGCTTATATAGACCTGGAACAATTGATTATGGAACTAGATCAAGGAAAACAAAATGTCTCAGAATAGTTGAGTCCAAATACGAACCATTCTCAAGGTAAGTTAATGTAATTTAATTTGGTATGTTATTATGTTTTAATTGAATTGTGTGGTTGAGATAATATATACATAATGATACACACTATGAAATAATCATAAGATGGAAAACATGAATACTATGTCATTATCCTGGTTGAACATTGTATTTCGATGGATTATAATAATTTCCTTGAACTGAATAAAAATAATATAGAAAGGATTTAGCCCAGACGGGTAATCCTGAGCTACACTCTCTTGAGCAAATGTCATGAAATGGATTTAGCCCAGACGGGTAATCCATAGTAGGCTCATTAGAGCTAACATTATCAAAGGGATTTAGCCTGGGTTGGTAATCCTGAATAAGCTCTTAAGAGCGAATGCTAATGACGGGATTTAGCCTGGACTGGTAATCCTATTTTATAAATGTGGCTTGAGAGTGTGCTCTATGAATATCTGCTCAAGGAGTACTCTAGATGTAAATTGATGGACAATTGACATGCATACCTCGAGTATACTACCCGAGTCTCCATCGAGATTTACAATAGTTCAACAAAAAGAAATCTTGAAAAATGGAAAATTGTGAAATGGTATGAAAGTTTATATTATGGTGAGCTCATCTATGTTGGTTTGAATACTTCATGATGTGTATGACTAACTTGTTTAATGAGCGAATGTATTTAGGTAACTTGTCAAAATTATTGATGGAATGAATGCGTATGAATGCTTATTTGAATAATTATGACCAGTAAGTTTTCTTTCTATTACGTGAACTTACTAAGCATGAAAATGCTTACCGTGTTTTACTTTTCCTTGTTTTATAGTGCTCGTAAGGCTCGAGAAGGTTGGAGGATTCGGTCGAAGCAAGATCACACTATCCGCAAATCTCCTTTTAGTATAGCTAAATGAATTATTTTGGTATAATGGCATGTATAAGCTACTTGGTGTAGATTAAGGCTTGTAAGTAATATTTTGTGACTTATCCATTGGAATGGCTAAGGATGTTTGGAACGACGAAAATGTGCAAGTGTACACAATCGCAACAAATAATAAAGTGACAAGTAAATGTCGAGTTATAGTACCCACAGGGACTGTGTAAAGAATTATTTATGAATGCCAATTTAAACACTTTGGTGAAAAAATAAATAAATATTTTTGTTTCGAAAGGGTTATTAAGAAAAGTAAGATTTTAAACTAAATAAAAATAAAAGTTCTAATGCACGATTTCAAAATATGATTTAATCAAGATGACATAATTGTGTTGGATTAATTACATTTCTTTAACTTAGAATTATTAAACTCATGCTTATGTTGTTACGAATAAATTCACGGCAACTCGGTAATTTGCTAACTTATGAACATATTCACCTACACAAATCCATTCATCTCTTAACATATCCCTATGTTAATTCAAACAATTAAACCGATTTTAATAAGCAAACATGTTATTGCACATACATACTCATTAAATTGAACTATTCTCTTGCATATTCCTATGTCAATTCAAACGATTAATTAAATCTAATGAGCATATAAAAGACTATGTGAGGTAACAAAGTATTCCTACCTTGAAACAGCGTAATCACAAAAATCTCGCAAGTTATGCAAGACAAGTGTATCGCCAGATACATTGCTAATTTAACCTTCAGCTACCTTAGAAGAATAAACATGCACTGATTAAGTGTTGTGTCAATTAATTATAATTTCAATCCATTTAAATAATTAATTCATTAGCTACCTCACAATTGTAATGTAAGAATAACTTAGGCATAATTTTACTTAATCAAGCATTTTACCGAGGCCTATAATAGTATAAACACAATTTTAATAATTTAAGCAGATGAAATGCAATCAAACCAACACGAATTAAATTCAAGCTAAGCTGATTAAATTAACCATTCCAACAACTTAAATATTCATAGATATGTTCATCATAACAACAACAAAAACTAAAGAGATAGGGAACAAGAATCAAATCTGGTGTTTCTCTGTGGCTTGACTGGTTTGCTCCGTCTTCATTCTCTATTGACCTTGCCGATCAAGGCTGCTATGAACACTTCAATGTTTCTCTAAAATGGCTGATGAATGCTCCTTTCCCAAGAGGAGAAATCGGCAAGAAAGCAAGGGACTTGGAATGGGAAAATGAGAGGAGAAAGTGAGAAAGGAGAAAAGAGATATGAATGAATAAGGGATGAATTGAATGATCAGCCAAGGGGGGTTTTTATAGCTGAATGCGGCAAATAAAATTTGCTAAAAATAGCAGCCAAAGAGCCACCCCATGGTCAGCCATCTCTGTAGCAAAGTTGATTTCTTCAACTTTGCTAAATATGGCTTGAGGCAAATCTTCAAAGCCATCAATTGTGGAGGAGCTGATTTGCAATTTGAACAAGTCTTCAAGGGCTTCTTTGCAGCTTAAATAATTAGCTAATGAGCTGAATTGGGTCAGAACTTGGACTGTTTTGGGCTGTCCTCTTCTTGGCCGGTTCGGTTCACACGGTTTGGTTCAATCGGACCATTTTTTCATAATTAATTAATAATAATTTATTAACCCAAATTAACTTGGATATAAATTAAAATTAATTATATTATGAATTAATACATATAATTTTGGATCGTCATAGGCTAGAAATTAATTCGCTTCGATACTTCAAATTACTTCTCGGTTTTGTGCTTCTAGTAGTGTCTGTCGAGCCATTTTTCGCCCTTTGTGCAAACCTGTTGAAAATAACCAAAATTCATCAAAAATAATTATAAAATTAATTAAAATTCAACATGTTCACATTTTAAGTGCACTTTAATTATTTTATAAAAATTAATTATTTTTTGAAAAGAATTTAACCGAGTTCCCATGAATTTAAGTTAAAAAGGGTATGAAAAACTTGCGTAGTAGATGGGATGAAAAACTTTGTTCCTTCGCTGACCCATGACAACTCTTATCGCAAAGTCACTTGTGTCACACATCAATTCAAATGGCAAATTCCAGTTTGGTGTGACGATTATGGGTGCCGTAACTAACCGACTCTTCAAATCTTTGAAAGCTCTTAAGCACTCTTCATCAAATTTGAACGTCGTGTCCTTCTCCAATAATTTGCATAAAGGTTTAGCAATTTTGGACAAATCCTTGGTGAATCTTCGATAGAAACTAGTGTGGCCCAAAAAGCTCCTAACACCCTTTACAGATGTTGGAGGTGGGAGTTTCTCAATAACATTTACCTTTGTCTTATCAACCTCTATTCCATGTCTTGTTATCCGATGCCCTAGAACAATCGCTTCTCGTACCATGAAATGGCACTTTTCCTAGTTGAGTACTAGGTTTGTTTCTTCGCATCGCCTTAATACCTTCGCTAGATTCACTAAGCAATCGTCATAAGTATCTCCAAATATTGAAAAAATCATCCATAAAAACTTCCAAATACTTCTCAACCATGTCAGTGAAAATAGGCATCATACATCTTTGAAATCTAACAGGTGCATTACATAAACCAAATGGCATGCGTCTAAATGCAAATGTAACGTACAGGCAAGTGAATGTTGTCTTGTGTTGATCTTTTGGTGCTACTTTAATCTGATTATACCCCGAGTATCCGTAGAAAAAATAGTAATAGTCTCGCCCTACGAGTCTATCTAGGATCTGGCCCAAAAAAGGCAAAGGAAAGTGATCTTTCCTAGTCACCTTTTTTAGCTTCCAGTAATCGATGCAAATTCTCCATCCCGCAACCGTTTTAGTTGGTATCAACTCGTTATTCTCGTTTTCAATGACTGTGATACCTCTTTTCTTTGGCACGTACTGGACCGGACTCATCCATTAACTATCTGAGATGGGGTAGATTATACCTGCATCTAACCATTTAATGTTTTCTTTCTTGACTACATCCTTTATGATGGGGTTCAGTCTTCGTTGTCCATCAATCGTCCCTTTTTTTTCCATCTTTTAAGATAATCTTGTGCGTGTATACAGATGGACTAATTCTATGAATATCAGCTATGGTCCATCCGATAGCCTTCTTAAATTATTTCAACACCAGGATGAGTTTCTCTTCTTGCTCACTAGTTAATTCTGTTGAAACAATCACAGGCAAATTAGAAGCGTTACCTAAATAAACATATTTTAAATGTGAAGGTAGTACCTTGAGTTCTAATTTAGGTGGCTCATCGATTGACGAATTTGGTTGGGCATAATCCCTTTTCTCTAATTCCAAAGATTCAAAACGAGATTGCAGATTAAATCCCTTTTGATTAGCTTCTAACAATGCTAAGTATTCATCCTCCTCTTCATCGTTCGGAGGATCTGATGTCAAAATATGTTCCAACGGATCCTCAACATAGTTGAGCTCCTTCTCCACTATTAAATCCTCTAAATTGGATACTGCAGAACAATCATCAATTGTGTTAGGAAATCGCATAGATTTAAAAACGTTAAATGTTACTTGATCATCCTGAACATGCATCGTAAGCTCGCCCTTCTGCACATCAATAAGGGTCCTTTCGGTTGCTAAGGACGGTCTTCCTAAGATGATTGACACTTCTTTGTCTACTTCAAAGTCTAGAATAACAAAATCAGCAAGGAAGATAAATTTATCTACACGTACCAATACATCTTCGATTTTTCCTTCTGGATGTGCTAAGGATTGATCCACTAATTGAAGTGTAGCCGTAGTAGGTCTAACTTCACCTATCCCCAACTTTCTAAATATTGACATAGGCATCAAGTTAATACTCGCACCTAAGTCACATAATGCCTTACCACAATATGTTGCTCCAATGTTGCATGGTATGGTAAAACATCTAGGATCCTTCAACTTTAGTGGTAATTTGTCTTGAAGATATGCACTACATTCCTTCGTCAGAGCTACCATCTCAAATTCTCTAAGTCTTTATTTTTTGGACAGGATATCCTTCATGAATTTGACGTAGTTCGGCATTTGTTCAAGTGTTTCAACCAACGGAATGTTGATATGAAGTTGCTTGAGTACATCTAAGAACTTCTTGAATTGAATCTCTTGCTTCTGCTTTTGAAGTCTTTGAGCGTAGGGTGGTGGTGGATTCTTTACTGGAACTATTTGATTCATCTTTTGTGGCAGTTCTACATCTAACGGAGTTATTAGTTGATTAGAATTAGCTGGTTCTGAAATTACCTTGTCAGGTTTTGCAGAGTCTGGTTCTTGTGAAACTGGAATTTCAACACTCGGCTAAACTTCCTTTGGATCTTGAGCGTCAGCTTCCTCCTTTTTAGCTTCAATGGTGTTGGGCTCTACTATCTTTCCACTTCTCAATGTCAACGCAATGCTCCTTCCCCGGATTCCTCGGATTCTTCGTATCACTAGGTAAAGCACCTTGTGGTCAGTTCCTGAGTTCAGTTGCAAGCTGGCCCATTTGGTTTTCTAGGGTTTTCAATGTAGCTGCTTAGCTTTGGATTAAGGCATCCTTTAACAGATTTTCTAAGCCATTGGATGGTTCAGCTTGGGTTGGTTTCTGAACTTGTTGGGGAAAACTATGTGGCTAGGTCGATCTTGGTTGGGCGTAAGTATTACTGGTTCCAATCCCTTGGTTACTCAAGGAAAAATTCAAGTGGTTTTGCATGATGGGTTATAGAAATTGGATTGCAGTCCTTGCCTTCCTCAATTTTGGTTCTGGTTACATGGATTCAGGTTTGATGGACATTCTTCGAACAAATGTTCTTCCCCATAACAAACACAGGCTATATTTTCAAATTGGTTAGGTGGTTGTGCTAAAAAACTATTAGACTCGTTAGTAGTAAGATTTTTAAGCATTGAGGATATGGGGACACTTGAGATGCGAGTGAAGTGAGAGCGTCTACTTCATGTATTCCAGCAACTCGTCTTCCTGCAAAATTGATAATTGTTGCTGGCAATCCTTTCAATGATTTCATAAGCCTCATTATAATACTTAAAAAGGAGAGCACCGTTAGTAGAAGCATCCACTACCATCCTCGTGTGAGCATTGAGACCATTATAAAATGTCTCAAATTGGATGCAATATGGGATTCCATGATTAGGGCACTTTCGTAATAATTTTTTGTACCTTTCTCATGCCTCATATAAGGACTCATCATCCATTCATTGGAAAGCAGTAATCTCGTTCCTCAACTTAGCATTCTTGCTAGGCGGGAAATACTTCATAAGGAATCTTTCTACTAACTCTTGCCATGTGGAAATTGAGTTTGGTGGCAATGAGTTCAACCAAGCTCGAGCTCTGTCCCTTAGCGAATACAGGAACAGCTTCAATCATAATGCATCTTCAGGTACTCTGGCTAACTTGAAAGAATCGCTAACCTCCATAAACAGTCTTAAGTGTAGGTGAGGATCTTTGGTAGGCATTCCACTAAATTGGTCCACTATCTGAAGCATTTGGAACATGACTGGCTTCAACTCGAACTGTTGTGCCTCAATTTTGGGTCTCCTAATACCCGGATTAAGATCATTAAATACTAGCACGGCATACTACCTTAAAGCTCTATCCGTATCGTCAGCAATAAGGATTGGATTTTGAGCAAGGTTTGCTCCATTTCCTTGATTCGGATTTTCAAAATTCATTTCTTCGGTCCTTCTCTGACTTGCTTGTCTTCTTTGCTATCAGAAACTTCGTTCAATCTCAGGGTCTACAGGGAGTAAATTGACGATTCAGTCAATACTCATAAACACCTGAAGTAATCACAGAAGAATTAATTAAGTTTGAATTTAAATAGAAAATTAAACCAAAATGCAAAACTAACAAATTCACAAATAATGACTTTTTAAAACAGTCCCCAACAACAGCGCTAAAAACATGGAACGATAGAAATGTGCAAGTGTACATAATCGCAACAAGTAATAAAGTGACAAGTAAATGTCGAGTTATCGTACCCACAGGGATTGTGTAAAAAATTATTTATGAATGTTAGTTTAAACACTTTGGTGAAAAATAAATAAATATTTTGTTTTGAAAAGGGTTATTAAGAAAAGTAAGATTTTAAACTAAATAAAAATAAAAGTTCTAATGTACGATTTCAAAATATGATTTAATCAAGATGACATAATTGTGTTGGATTAATTACATTTCTTTAACTTAGAATTATTAAACTCATGCTTATGTTATTACGAATAAATTCACGGCAACTCAGTAATTTTCTAACTTATGAACATATTCACCTACACAAATCCATTCATCTTTTAACATATCCCTATGTTAATTCAAACGATTAAACCGATTTTAACAAGCAAACATGTTATTGCATATACATACTCATTAAGTTGAACTATCCTCTTGCATATTCCTATGTCAATTCAAACGATTAATTAAATCTAATGAGCATATAAAAGACCATGTGAGGTAACAAGGTATTCTTACCTTGAAATAGTTTAATCACAAAAATCTTGCAAGTTATGCAAGGCAAGTGTATCGACAGATACATTGCTAATTTAACCTTCAGCTACCTTAGAAGAATAAACATGCACTGGTTAAGTAGTGTGTCAATTAATTATAATTTCAATCCGTTTAAATAATTAATTCATTAGCTACCTTACAATTGTAATGCAAGAATAATTTAGGCATGATTTTACTTAATCAAGCATTTTACCGAGGCCTATAACAGCATAAACACAAATTTAATAATTTAAACAGATGAAATACAATCAAACCAACACGAATAAAATTCAAGCTAAGATGATTAAATTAACCATTCCAACAACATAAATATTCATATATATATTCATCATAACAACAACAAAAATTAAAGAGATAGGGAACAAGAATCAAATCCGGTGTTTCTCCGTGGCTTGACTAGTTTGCTCCGTCTTTGTTCTCTGTTGTCCTCACCGATAAAGGCTGCTATGAACACTTCAATGTTGCTTCAAAATGGCTGATGAATGCCCCTTTCCCAAGAGGAGAAATCGGCAAGAGAGCAAAGGACTTGGAATGGGAAAATGAACGAAGAAAGTGAGAGAGGAGCGAAGAGATGTGAATGAATGAATGAGGGATGAATTGAATGATCAAACAAGGGGGGTTTTTATAGCTAAATGTGGTAGCTAAAATTTTCTAAAAATAGCAGCCAAAGAGCCACCCCTTGTCCGGCCATCTATATGGCAAAGTTGATGGCTTCAACTTTGCTAAATATAGCTTGGGGCAAATCTTCAAAGCCATCAATTATGGAGGGGATGATTCGCAATTTGAACAAGTCTTTAAGGGCTTTTTTGTATCTTAAATAATCAGCTAATAAGCTGAATTGGGTCAGCGCTTGGACGGTTTTGGGATGTCCTCTTCTTGGCTAGTTCAGTTCACTCGGTTTGGTTCAATTAGACCATTTTTCCATAATTAATTAATAATAATTTATTAACCCAAATTAACTTGGATATAAATCAAAAAATAATTATATTATGAATTAATACATATAATTTTGGAATGTCTTAGGCTGGAAATTAATTCACCTCGATACTTTAAATTGCTTCTCGATTTTGTGCTTCTAGCAGTGTCTGCCGAGCCATTTTTCGCCCTTTATGCAAATCTGTCAAAAATAACCAAAATTCATCAAAAATAATTATAAAATTAACTAAAATTCAACATGTTCATATTTTAAGTGTACTTTAATTATTTTATAAAAATTAATTATTTTTCGACATGAATTTAACCGAATTCACATGAATTTAAGTTAAAAATGGTATGAAAAAGTGTGTAAATTTTTGTGTTTCCAATGTTCTAGTGGTGCATGTATAATGTTAATGTATGTCCAAGTTCTTAAGTGTCAAGTATGGTTGATGATACATTTTGAAAATGGCCATTGAAATTGGCTAACATTGAAAGTGACACTGAGGTGTTTGAGTAAGAATGTGTTTATGATGAGTCGAAACTTGGAAAGGTATGAAGAAGATTTCATGATATGGATGTGATGAGGTACAAAATGAAATAGTCATAAATCGAGAAATATGGGAAAAGTGAAATGAAATGGAAGTTTATCTATTGATGAGCGCATCTATGTTTGTGTGACATTCATAGGATATTATGTGCTTGACTTGTTTGGTTAAGTAAATGCTATGAGTAAACTTACTCAAAATTCATGGAATGTATGTTTAAGTACACTTGTTTGAAAAGGATAATTGAAAAGTTCGTGTAACATAATTATGTATGTTAATTTGCTTGAAGTGAATTATGTAATTGTAAGGATATGATGTTGATGATAAATGCTAAGTCATATGTGTGTATTTATGAGAGTCCAGTTAGAGGCTTTACGACCTCACCCACTTATCAATATGGTATTTTATAACTAAAATTCACAAGAATTATGTTGAATAATTCACAAGTGTGAAACTAAAGAGTATAGAAGTGGAATAATTAATAATGCAGACGGAGTTAAAAATAGTTTGACAAGTGAATACAGTTTTGAAAAAAGATATCAGATTATTTTAAAGATCATTCAGATTACGTAATGTCACGGTTAAAGAAAAAGTTAACCACGGCTAATCGACTTATTCAGATATGATGTCTAAAGTATGTGTTTGCTGAAGTTTTTCCCGAATTGGTTTTCGTTAGTGAATGAAATGATGCAGGGTTCATGATGATAGAATTAGTCAGAAAAATGATAATTGAGTAGTAAAGATGTCTATGTGTGTGACAGCTATAGTTGAAATGAATATGATGACCTTTTCTGGGTATTATATATATTCTTTTATCCTCAGATATATGTGTGTGGTTGTTCAGTTTTTGATGGAGTTCTTATGTTGTGAGAATGCTAGCTAACTATGATGTTAGACGAAAGCCCTGTTGGTCTGGTCGGTTTATGATCAGTATTTCTTCATATCTTTAGAATTTTATTCTAATATGTTGCAATGAAGTCAATGGTAAAAATTTATATAAGACTATTCTTATGTTTCTACTAATTATGATTTTATTTTATACATGCGGGAAATATATTATCTTTGTTATGATGAAGTCCAGAGTCGGTAAGCAGTGTTTTTCTTCTGGCTTTCTCTGAGGAATTATCAAGATCTTTATTATCTTCTTGTGTGTTAGATGTGCTAGTGATTGCAAAAGCGTTATATAATATTTTTGAGTTCAAGTTCAGATGTCTATTTGTTAGCAAGTGTTTCTAACATCAAGAGCATTTAGGATTATTGCAATCGGTGATAATACTAGTGTGATATGAGATAGAATGGCTATAGATTTCGAATTGGAATTGCCATTAATATCAGAAAAGAAAATGTTATTTAGTTTATGGTTAATTATTTGACAAAGAAATATATGTATGATCATTTCAGTAGGTACAGAATTTTTATTTTACAGATCAGCTAAGTATATGTGTTCCTAAGAGGGTAATTTAGAATTTTGACAATAAGTTCCAACAATTATTCTAGAATTCAAAGGTGACTGGAAAAATAAATAAATAGATAATATTCAAGGTTAAATCGAATTGTGATTCTGAGAAGTTAGTAAAAATGTTTCATGAGTGTTGAAAGCAACTTCTTCTGATAAGATTTTCGGGGACGAAAATCCCTAAAGGGGGGAGAGTTGTAACAGCCTAATTTTTAGTGGTGTCGGAACAGTGATTCGAGATCACTAAATCCGACTAATGAGTAGGAAATATTATTAATTTAGTAATTATAAGTTAAATGTGGAGTTAGGAAAATTTTTGAAATAGTGAATAGTGTACTAAAAATAAATACTAAAATAATTAGAATCGAAAACGAGGTATCGAGACCTTGGGAATTTTGAATCGAGCCATAAATATTTTTATAAATATTTATGGAGTGTTAATAAGTTAGTATTAAAGTTTCGTCAAGAAATTTTAAAGTTTTGATAGTTAATTGAACAAAAAGGACTAAATTGTATCAAATGCAAAATTTTGAGAAATGATTAAATAGCTTAAATGATAAAAGAAAAAGGGTTTAAAAGGGAAATAGACCCAAGGTCTATTTTGGGCTGGACGGCAAGGGCATGAAATCAGCAAGAAAATAAGGAGAATTAAGGGCAAAATTGGAAAATTACAAAATTTACTTGATAAAGTTAGGACTAAAGTGGAATTATCTAGATTTCTCTTTATTTTTCTGCATTCTCATCAGCAAAAACGCCATGGAAGAGTTCCCCTAAGCTGGTTTTTCATATTTTTACTTCATGTAAGTTCAATTCTTGATTATTTCTTAAAATTTTTGTGTTTTTGTGACTTTTACAACTAGGTCCACTTGTTGAATTCATTAGTTTTTGATTCTATGAAAGAAATTGAAAGTTGCTATGAATATGTGCTAGAATTATATGATGATTTGGCATGGAATTAGAGCTTTAAATTGTTTATATGTTGATTTTATTGAAAGAATTGAATAGAAAGTGAATGTTTGGGACCTAAGTGTAAAAGAGTTTGAAGTTAGAGTTTTATGTGGAAATTATGAATTTCAATAGTTATGAAATAACTTATAATGTCTATTAAAAGTATTAATTGAGAAAATTATCTTAATTTAGGGTTTAATTGAGCAAGGACTGAATTGTTTGAATTGTGAAATTTGGGGTAAAATGGAAATCAACATTTTGCACTACAACTGTTTTGGACACCACCAGTAGTCTAACTTTGAAAAATCACCAAAAATTGTAGAAATGAAATTAGAAGATGAATAAAATATGAAGTTAAATCTTATTGAGTCTAGTTTCTTATAGAAGAAATTATGTAAGTAATGGAATTGTAAATCATGAGATATGATAAATTTTGTGAGACAAGGTCAGAATGATTTTGGGTTCCCCTATTCTAACTTTGTAAAATCATAAAAAATTGGATAAAAATAATTATGGGATTAAATTTATATTTTTAGAATCCTGAATTAGTTTATTTTCAAGAGAAACAAATGGTAACATCATTAGAATCCTGTACAAGGAGATAATTAATTTTCAGTGAAGAAGGGTCGGAACTGTCAAACAGCAGAACAGGGGAGACTTCAATGAATAAACTGTATTAATTGGACCAACCAAAAATTATGAAATTTTTATGGTAAGAAGATATATGAATCTAGTTTTAGGGAAAATTAGCGGACCTTAATTTGGAGTTCTGTAGCTTTAGATATAAATAATTTAGTGACTATGACACGGGTGGATAGCTTGAATATTCACATAAGTAATTAGTGAAAATTATGGATAAGGTTACTTGCAAGTGTGTTATTTATACCAAGGATGTGAATGAAGAGGCCGAGGAGGAAAAATATATGAATGACTCGTGTATAAATTGATCACATGCCCAATTATAATCGATAAGTGTTGGATTTGAAATGATATAATGTTTTATTTGGAATATTTATTATGAAATTATGATTATCGTTATAATAGAAAAATTGAACTTGTGAGTTTATATGGCTAAATTTTAGTGATTATTTGTTAATTTTATGAATTTCATGATGTGCTATTTCATATGTATTGATGATAAAACCGTGAATAATGTAAAAGCATGAAAATTGAATAAATGATCAAATTAAGCATTTCAGTTTAGTGACAAGATGAATTGAAGGAAAAGACCATGGTTGGACCATGGCAACAAGTGATAAGTGATAGCTTCGGCTACACTTATCTGATCAAGGACAAGTGAAAGTGATAAGTGATAGCTTCGGCTACACTTATCTGATCAATGACAAATGAAAAGTGAAAAGCGGTAGTTTCGGCTACCTGATCAATGAAAAGTGGTAGCTTCTGCTACCTGATCAGTGAAAAGTGGTAGCTCCATCTACCTGATCAGTGAAAAATGGTAGCTCTGGCTACCTGATCAGTGAATAGTGGTAGCTTCAGCTACAAGTGACAAGTGACAAGTGATTTTCGTATAAGACCATATCTGGGATATGGCATCGGTTTGATATATGCTACTGTATAAGACCATATCTGGGATATGGCATCAGTGAGATATGTGATTCGTGTAAGACCATAGCTGGGCTATGGCATTGATATGTGATATGTGATTACGTGTAAGACCATAGCTGGGCTATGGCATCGATATATGAATATGAGTAAGACCATAGCTGGGCTATGGCATCATTATGTGAAGATGTGTAAGACCATAGTTGAACTATGGCATCGAGAAAACGAAGTACTCAATTCCGTAAGATGTTCACTAATTTGAAGAAGTTTGGTAAGTATTACATGGAATTATGTGATATAAGGAAATACGAGTTGATGAGACATGAGCATAAAACTTGGTTGATGAATGAGTTCATTTGTGATTATATATTTCTATGCCTTGAGTGTATTATCCGTATGAATTGGTATTCCAAATGAGTTAATGAGAAAACTTCTAGTATGAAATAATCTAAGTTCGAAACAAAATATCATGAAAACGTACTTGAAATACATTGGTATGTCTTGTATATGCTATTTGAATTCATAAATGTGGAAAGTAAATGTATGTGGAAATATGAGATGATGATATCTATACATGGAATTTATTGATGAATACGTACATCCAAATTTATATGAAAGATTTTAGTGAACATTGAAATTGCGCTCAATAAGTGATTTGGCAATTTAAAATCGTGATTGGTAGGAAGAGTTAATGAATTGCATATTTATGAATTGTTACATGTATTTGTCTGAAATATGAGGAAGTGATAGTAATTGATACATGGAAATATGAAACTATGATATATATAAAAACATGGAATATGTTTGATTAATGTGTTCATTCATAATTATGGAATTTATGTACCTCATGTGTGCTATTTGCATAAAGATGATATCTTAAATACTTTGGTGCAAAAAGTTTAAATATGAAATAGTATGAAATAGAAACAAATTGTTATGAAAATGTATTTAAATTATCTGTAAGTGTTTCGTGCTTCTCGATAATGCCTCGTACTCTATTCCAATGGCCATTGAAATTGGCTAACATTGGTTTAAGTTCATATGCATATGATGATTTCTTTCATGGATGTGCAAATTGCATGGTTTGAGTTAATAAGTATGTAAATGATGTGTGGATCCCTTGGTTGTGGTTGAATTTGTTGTATGCTTATACTTGGAATGGTATTACATGTTGTTGTGTAGGTTGTACATGGAAGTGTGGCAAAAAGGATTGGTAAATAGCCTTCTTTTTGTCCACACAGGTAGACACATGGGCATGTGTCTAGGCCGTGTGTGACACACGGCTTGCCCCATGGGTGTGTGTTCTGGCCGTGTGTCCCCTGCACCTTAATTGTTGCAAAACAGAATGCTCAGTATCAACCACACGATCAGAGACACGGGCGTGTGTCTGAACCGTGCGGATGGCACGGCCTTGAACACGGGCGTGTGCCCTGGCCGTGTGATGTTTGCACCTCTTTTATGAAAAATTATGAAAATTTATTCGACCACACGACCTAAGCACATGGACATATGCCTTGGCCGTGTGACTTCAATTTGTTGATGACGTCATAAATAGAGAGTTACATGGGTTAGAGACACAGGCGTGTGTGACCACACGGCCTGCCCACACCGGCGTGTCCCAAGCCACACCGGTGTGTTACCCCTGTTTTGATGAAAAATTTTCTAAGTGTTGGGAAGTTTTCTAAAGTTCTCAGTTTAGTCCCGAACCACTCCTAATGCATGTTTTTGGCCTCGTAGGCTCGTTTAAGGGATGATATGAATGCTTTGAAAAGTTTTAAATTTGAATGGAAATTCATGTCCCGATTTTGAATGTTTGTTAAAGTTTACGTCTGGTAATGTCTCGTACCCTATTCTGGTGTCGAATACGGGTAAGGGGTGTTACAAAAATGATTTTTTACTAAATATACCCAAAATAAGCTAGTGGGTAATGTGATGATGCTCCAACTGATCTCCAACCTTCACGTGCTTCCTAGCATTATAAAACAGGGAAAATAAAACTAAATGAGTATTTCATGCTTAGTAAGTTCGTATAACATGAATCAAAACTTACAAATTTACATTTATTAACATTAAGCATTCAATAACATGTTATTTCATCAATTTGGCAAATTTACCTATACACATACACTCAATCAAACAAGTTAGTTACATAAATGTTCACATATGCATCAAGTAGGCATAGATGAGCTCATCATACTATATTCTTTCAAGACATCAATCATTTCATCTCATAATTCTCATATCACGTCATTTATTTTATCCGTTAAATCATTGAATTTCCGATGGATACTCAGGTAGTACACACAAAGTGTAAAAATCAATAAATCCGTCAATTCATGTTCAATGGTACCCATAAGGCACTATATCAGAGAGCACACTCTTGAGCCATACACATGAGTATACAACAGGATTACCAGTCCAGGCTAAATCCTTTTTATGACAAAAGCTCTAAAGAGTTTAATTTGGATTACCCGTCCGGGCTAAATCAATTCCATAACATATGCTCGAGTAACTTATATTAGGTGTAACACTCCACACCCGTGCCCCATGCCGGGTCAGAATATGAGGCATTACCTCACTTAAACTTATGCATATATACGTTTTTCTATCCCCAAAACATGGTCAAATTAAAACTTTTTAAATTTTATTTATAAACTCCTTAATAAGAACCTACTAAGCCCAAAAAATTCATTGGAACCCATTCGGAAACAATCCAAGTCCTTTAAAGAACTCTGAAAATAACTCTTAACATAGGGGCACACGCCCGTATGACATTTCAACATGGTCGTGAGCCACACGGGACTAAGCAATACAGGGACACGCCCGTGTCCTATACCCGTGTGGAATTAATTCTAAATGCATACCTACAGGGGCTTTCACATGGCCTGGAACACGCCTGTGTCTCTAGCCCGTGTCCTTAACACGGCCATGACACGCCCATGTCCTAGCTTGTGTGCAAAAACCTGGATATTCTATTTCTGACGTCAGCAATCCTTAAGGGCCACATGGCCAAGGCACACGCCCGTGTGCTAGACCGTGCCCTTCACACGGCTGAGACACACAGCCGTGTCTCTGCCCGTGTGTTTACTACCATGCATACTGACTTACAATTCTTACGTGCAGGGGACACACGGCCAAATCACACGCCCATGTGGTGGACCATGTGTCACACACACGGCCTAGACACATGTCTGTGTGCCTACCTATGTGGACAAAATAAGGCTATTTACCAAGGCTTTTTGTCACCCTTACTTATGTAACCTGCACAAAAATCACTCTATACTAACATAAGGGCACATCACATAGCCAAAATAACCACAATGGACAATATTTCATTTATGCAATTTACTCATCTATGAAAATATCATCTTCTATTTATAAATCAAAATGAGTATTGACCATCATCCATGGCCTTATACAAAATGAATATCATATTCATCATATGAGCCAACACATTATGGCTAACTAACCAAACACTAAACAAAGACTCAAGTCCCTATACATGCCAGAAAACAAAACAATGAAACTAGCTATTCCAAGGTCTTGAATGATAGCGTGATCGAAGCTTTTGATGTCACTGGATCTCCGATGCTAGCTTGGTGGCACTATAAGGAAAGAAAAGAAAAAAGGGTAAGCGTAGGAGCTTAGTAAGTATATATATGCAAATAAAGTGTAATTATAAAAGAATCATATTCATTCAACGGTAGCTTGTCATGCTTAAAAGACATAAATCACTTAACATCTCTATCTTACTCTTCCTTTCATTCATGTATACTTAATACACCTCATTCCTTACTCAGGTCCTAACCATGAGTTCGGTATCCATACTTCATCAAAGTATTCACCAACTAAATCTTCAGGTTACCCGTTAAACTCACGAAATACATATGGATACATGGGGAATTTGCGTCTAAATGCCATATAAGAAATTAGGGCTACCTCATGCTATGAAACGCTCACATTTGAGCTATTCACGGGCCTTTTTATCAAGTTAGGACCCGGACCCCATAGCTATCATGTAACGTTTGCTCATTGAGCCACTCACGGGTCTGTACACAAAGTCAGTGACCGAACCCACGTTACCTATAGCATTCATCTCATGAACTCAGACTCAAATCATGAGTTCAGACTACATAATTTTCATAACATGCCCTTTGTATCCTATGCTATGTTTAAGTTCAACGGGGCTTCATATCTAATCGAATAGCATCGCATTTGCTCACATTGTAATTTACTCGCATAACTTGTCATTTATACATTCATGGCAACAATTAGAATTTAGATACATAACAATAAGCTAATTTCACGTGTATATTATTAAAATATTCCAAAGTAAGCTTCAATAACACATTATTTACATATGTACTTACCTCGATACAAAATGATAAAGACGAGCTTAATCCTCGTAAACTTTGTTCTTACCCCGATCAAAACTCGAATCACGTTTCTCTTGATCTAAATTAATAAAATTCATTTATTTCATCAACATATCAATTTAAATGCCCGAAAGTTCATAATTGGGCAAAATGACTATTTTGCCCCTAGACTTTCACAAAATGACCATTTTACCCTTTTGCTCGAAAATCAATTTTTATCGAATTTCTTCATATTATAAGCCTAGCTGATTACTTTTTATACTAGAAGTAGTCCAAAATTTCCATTATTTCTCACATTTATCAACAAATTTCCAACATATGCAAAATAGTCCCTATTAGGGTTTTCATGAAAAATCCCTTCATAAAAGTTGTTTATTATACATCTAATACTCATATTCTTCCATAAAATTTCAAAAAAATACACATATGCTTTCATGGTAAAACCCTAATCTCTCAACCATTTTGCAAAATAATCCCCTTCATAGAAAGCTTATGTTACAAAGAGTCCAAAAATACAAAAATCATCAAGAATAACCTTATAAATGACTTACTTATAAGGGATGTTAATGACTGATATTTTGAGCTCTTAAAACCCCCCTTTAGAAGATGAAAATCAGTTGAAGAAGAAGAAATAAAAAGGTGAAGCCTTTTTGTTTTATTTTATTTAAAACTAGTCAAAATTAGTGACCAAAACACCACCTAATTTTGACTTTCCCATCAATTTGTCCCCTATGGTCGGCCACCCTATTCTTTAAGGGTCTAATTGCTCTTTAGGGCCCCCAATTTAGGTTCTATAGCTAATTGACACCCTTATCTAACAAAATAGGACTTTTGCACTTTATGCAATTTAGTCCTTTTTCACAATTAAGCAAGCAATCGCTAAAATTAATTCACCAAAATTTTCATGTACTTATCTAATCATGCTACAATACATAAAATTATATTTAAAATAATTTCCTCGACCTCGGTTTAGTGGTTCTAAAATCACTATTCTGACTAGCCCTAAAATCAGGCTATTACATTAGGATTACCCGTCCGGGCTAAATCCTTTCAGAAATGAGGTCAAAGGATTACTCGTCCAAGCTAAATCTCGTCAGTAACAAATGCAAGACCTCAATCCATAAGGGACATCACCTTTATCCATCGAAATCCAATGTTCAAACGAAGTTCAATTCCTTTTTACACAATTCCGATCAAGTATTCATTTCTATGTTATAACATCCAAAATAACTCACATAAATATAAATCATATTTCATACAAACACAACATTCGATTTAACATATTTACAAGCTCAATTAAGTTACACGAACTTACCTCAACACTTGTTTGCATATATAAATCTATTAATTCGAAACTTTCTCTTTTCTCGATCTAACTTTGAATTTGTGTTATCCGGATCTATATAAATGAATTTATTCATCAATTTATCACATTTCACATTCAAGTGGACTCAATTTACATCCTAGGCTAAATTACCTTTGTGCCCCCAACTTTTCCATAAATTCTAATTTCATCCCTAGGATCGGAAAATGAAATTTATGCAATTTACTCCCTATTCCAAGTCTAACCAAAATTTCACTATAAAATTTACAGCACATACATTCTATAAAATTTACAATTTTTCTTCAATTTTCACAACTTTACATTTTAGTCTCTAAATCATGTTTTCACCAAAAATCACTTTGTAAAAGTTGTTTATCTATCAACAACCTTTCACTTTCTACCATAAATTTCAAATTTTTAGCATATTCATCCATTACATAATTTCCATACCTTGATAACTTTTCAAATTGATCTCTCAAATAGATAGATTAAGCTATCCCGGTTTCAAAAATATCAAAATTACTCAAAACGGTACAAGAAAACTTACACAATTTAGCCAAGAAAGTTTTTTTCTCTCTCTCTTAGGGTTTCCATGTATTTTGGGGATGACATAAAATAAGATGATATTTATTTTATCATCTTTTAATTAATTAAATTAATTCAATTTCCAATTTAGTCCTTGCCCTTTTTCTAAATTTCCATGGATGAGTCACCAAAATATCTACATACTTTTCTTTAATGGTCTAATTACCATATAAGGACCTCAATTTTTGAATTCCATAACTATTTAATCCTTCTAGCTACTAGAATTTAACTTTTGCATTTTATGCGATTTGGTCCTTCCCATAATTAAACACATAATCGGTAAAATTTTCTTATAAAAAATTTTACATGACATTTCTAACATAATACGAACCATGTAATAAAATTAAAATAAATTTTATTTTCTGCTCAGATTTGTGGTCTCAAAACCACTGTTCCGATTTCACTGAAATTGGGCTATTACACTAATCCTAGTTATTGAAATAAACTTCTATTAATTTAACAAGGGTTATACTTATTCTTCCAATAAATAGATTGCATTGGTAGGGCTAAATATAAAACTTTGAGATATTGTTATTTTACCCAAAAATAGTGCGAATTTATTTTCCAAGTATAAATTTTATTTTTCGGAACAAAAATTCTTCTGTTCCCATTAAAGAGAGATTTGCTTTCCAACTAAAAATAAAGTAAAAAGAGATTCAAATTCGTTTGAGCCCACACTTGAAATAGTTCGTGGTATGAGAATAGTAATGTAAGTTATTCGATTGAAAGTTTGGAACGATAAGGATCCGTCTAGTTAAAAACACAAGTCTGGTTTTGGTAAAGGGTTTATTGTTAAAATATCACAAATCGACTCGATTTTCAAAATTTTTATTTTACTCTGTGCAAGAAAACCATTTTCAAATCGGATGTTTTTCCATCAAGCATTGCATAGGATTTTTTTTGTGATGAAGGAAGAGTTGGTACTTGTGTGCACTCTATTGGAACTTTTGCACATTTATATTTGGAACTCGTGTGTATTATCAAAGTGTTAGAGGAAGTGATATTTTTACACGTACTAGTTCATTTTTGCCTGTTTGGCGTATGTACGCATCTATGTTGAGTGTTAGGAGATTAATTAGTGTATTTGTTCTTTGACCCAATATTGGTTAATAGGGGCATATATTTAATTATAACCAATATGATAATGATAAAGATGAAATGAAATTGATCATGATCATGATGTATGAGAATGAGATATGTGAAGTTCAGAAAATACCAAGTATGATTTGATATATGTCATCAGAATTGTAAAAAAGAGATTAATTAATGTTGCAACGATTACACTAAAATCTCTTTAATTGTGATCTCTTAATGCTCTAGCAAGCTGTATTGCTTAATGGTTTTATATTGTGAGATTGTCTTTTTGTTAACACCACTCATCTTGAAAAGCTTAATATGCAAATTATTTGTTTTATGCACTGGTTAAAAGTGTGTATGAGTGTTGATTCATTCATACACGGTATCCAAAGCCTCGAGTCTCAGCTATGCATTTGTTAAACTTTGTAATTTTTTACATTAAACTTAGTTTTGGCCATGTACCTAGGTTACTAAGTGGATTTTTATGTCTTCTAATATTTTCATATGGACTTGGTATGTTATGCATGTTTGGTATGTTTTGGTACATTTTTGGAACCTTTGATTACTTTTGAATTAGATTTAGGATGCAAATTTACATGTTGAATGTATGGTTTTTACATTATATTTTACTTGGTTAGTTAATTTTGATATATTATGCTAATGATTATCTTTTTACATGTTTTAGACTTGTTTTAGTATACCAATGTGTTCACTCTGGTATACTAGCATGTTTTAAATGTTTAGGTGCTTTTAGGGACACAATTGCATGACATGTAATGCTTAATTTCTGCATTTTTGGGCATATGTCTCGAGACATGGTATGATTGTCTTGAGACACGATGTAATTGTTTTGAGACATAAAACATCAAAGCTAAATTCTTAAAGTCTTGAGACATGGTGTTATTGTCTTGAGACATAGGTCAATTATCTTAAGACATGAAACTTTGAACCTAAAATTTTAAAACTAGGAGTCATATCTTGAGACATGTCTTCACTATCTAAAGACATAGTCCTAAATTTTTCTAGTTTAACGTAAGATTTGTAACTTGGCTCCGTGTTTAACTGTCTTTGGCACCAAATTGTTGTAAATGGGCCCATTTGAGTTCATTTATGTTCATTTAACACTTGTATGATCGTTTAATTGTACTTGCCACACTTAATTTATTTTTAGCTTTAGTGATTATTTTAACATTTATTTGAGTTACTTTGGCAATAGATATGACATCTTGCATCTAATTGACTTTCGATTCAGGTGTAGGGTGTTACAAAAAGAATGTGGTCACCAAGAAGATGGCTGTTTCCTTGTGCAAGATTGTTACATTTACTAAATTTGATCTGAGGACAATGAGCTTTTATGAAGTGGTGAAACATGTTGAATAGATTACCCAAGTAATCTCTACCTTTTTTCTTGATATTTCAAATTCTAATAAAGCAAAACTCTAACATTATGGATAAAAATGAACCTTTGGATAAGATGCCACTAAAAATAAAGTACTCATACAAATGGAAACAAGGAAAACATTTTGTTACTACAGTTGAAAAATGTATTAAAGCTAGGGAGGAAGCAAAAGATGCAGATGCACCACTTGTTACTAAAGTAGTTGCAACTACTAGTCTACTATCAGCTTTGAAGACTCGATGGGTTGAACATCTCAATAAGGAAATTGTTGTACTTGATTGTATTATCACCCACTTAAATAACATACATATAGATTTTTGTTAGATATTCTTTCCAATAAATGAATATCTTTAACATGTTTTGAACAAAAAGGGGGAGTGGAGTTGGAAAGCTGAAGTTATTGTTGTTGATGATGATGGTAATATTTTTGTTTCTTTATATTTTTTGTTTATTTCTCCTCAGTTTGATGATATTGAAGTCTGCTCAAAGAACTTTTTATAATATTTTGTGTATGATTTCAATTTGGAACTCTTTTTCTTTAAACTTCCTATGATATAATCCTAGATTCTTTAATTTTTAATGCATACTTTATCTCAAGCATTAATGGTTGATTACTTGGTTATATTCTTACTTGAGTTTTTTTAAGGGAGAGTTACTTACTAATTAAGGGGGAAATGTTTGTTGATCAATCCTTTGTTTCTTTAAAGGGAGATTTACTTACTAATTAAGTTGGTTATATTTTTTTTAAAGCATTCATGGCATTTCTTAGAAGATTGATTTAAAGGACAGACAAATCTCAATGGATCAAATCCAAGCAAATCAAGAAGTCCAAATTCCTTGATTTATGGAGATTGGATCGGATGACTTAAAGTATATCTTAAGGATATTTTTATTTATCTTAGGCTTTATTAGGATATTTGTAATCCTGATTGTAGGCTACTTTGGTGGGATTTAATATTGTAATTTATTTGTATTTTATCAAGCCTAAAACAACTATATATGAAAGTTTTGACTTAGTTAGTTGGTACTAAAGTTAGCATTTTATACTATTCAATTAAGAACCATTTTAAGAGTACATTTTGTAATTAAAACACAAGTGAGACTAATGCACAAAGAGCGTACCATGGAGGTAAATTGATTAAATAGGGTTCATTCGACCTACTTGAGTTGACCCAATTCGTGAAACATGTGGAGAAACCCAACTATTTGAAGCCTTGGTGGCCCAATGAAGCACTTAAGGAAAATTAGGATTTCCATGGTAAATATTAAAACTAATATTAGAAGATTTGTAATATTATAAGATTTAATTTTGTAATCTTAAAAAATTGTGTAAAACCCTTAAGAAAATCAATTGCAGATAAGCTTTAATCTCGACCATCAATGTAAAGTGAATTGTATCGTTGGATCTAGGAGAGCTTAACTATAAATAAAGGCATTCCCCCTTATTTGTAATCACTTTATTCAAAGTATTGAATATATTTGAGAACATTTACTTAAATAACTTGTGAGCATTACTTTCACATCTTGTGAGCATTACTTTCTTGTGGCTTTTTCTATTTTCTCGTTACTTCTTTATCTTTGAGTTACTTCCACTTTATTTTCAGTGTTTTGGAGAATTTTTATTGTGAATTCTCACTTTTTCAGAGTTAGGCTAACTTAGGGCATATTTAAAGCAAGTAAATCGCCTAAGGTTGCACGGATTGCAAGACTAAAGTTCTAGCCCATGACAGTTGGTATTAGAGTTAAGGTTCAAAGGTGTCAGTTGAGATGAAGAAAGAAGTAGATGATCAGATTGAGCTTAGTCAGACCCATGGTAGGGGCAAAAAAACTAGTCGATTGATGGATATGCTGTTGGCTTTTGGAAAGTTGAGCGGTCAATCTTGAAGAATACATAGGGGATGTGAGGGAGACACTTAAGGTAGTTAAGGGACGCACCGATGGGTTGGATTCAATTAAGGGGTAGCTCAGGAATTTTGTTGTAGAGTATCTCAAATCTAATGTGGAACTGATGCAAAGGGTGCTCAATTCCACCACAGATAAGTTAATAATAAGGAATGATGCTCTTAATGTGACAGTCCTATTTTGACCCTAGTCGGGAAGTGGTTTTGGGACCACAAAACCGAGTCGAAAAATTTTCTAAATGCTCTTTTCTACGTCTATTAGTAGTGAAAATGCATGTGTGAAATTTCATGTTTTAAATTTTATCAATTGAATGTCGAATCAAAAAAAAGGGGGGGGGGACTTAAGTGATTAAAGTTAAAATGTGTTGGGAATAATATGGGATGACCGAAATAAACATGAATCAAAATTTAAGGTTTTGCATGGCTAATTGTCCAAAATAAAACTAGTGGCCGGCCAAGCTCATAATTATGGGCATTATATGCATGGTTTAATATTATTATATTAAATAGTGATGAGAAATATGTAATAAAAAAATGTGTTAAATTAATGAAATGAATAAAACAAAGAAAAGAAATAAAAGTGTTCATCTTTTGATTTCTTTGGCCGAAAATTCTAAGAAGAGAAGGGAGGGGAGACAAGCATTCGGCTACTCCTTTCTAGTCTTGATTAAGGTATGAAGTCCATGTTAGTTTTTGAATTTTTTTGCATATATTAAACTAGTTACTAAGTCCCTTACTTGCCCATGTCAAAATTTTGAATTTGGTAGTAATATGAGTATTCGGTTATGGAAGAGGTTTAAGGGGATGTTTGTTGCCTTTATGAATTAAGGAATAATTAGGAATGGGTGATGTTGGAACTAATTTAATGTTCATATAGATAATTTGAATGATAGAAAAATCGGCTTGTGCATTTGTGAAAATGCCGAATGTGAGCATATATAATAGTTGAGTAATGCTTGTGTTTAAAGTGATGGATTGGAGTGGATGCTTATATGTGTTGTGAATAATTATAAGTTAAATTAAGGTTTTCTAAATTACCTTTGTCATTGCCGAATGTGTGGATAGTTGAAGAAAAATTTGTTAAAATGCTTAGTAAATGGATATTTGGTTAATGTTGTGTATATAAATTACTTAAAATATAAACTTTAAATGAGTACTAAAGGTTGTATATGAATTCGGCCTTGGGAGAAATGTTAGTATAAAAATGTTTGAAAGTTAAATAGGCTATTGCTTTAATGACCAAATGTGCCAAAGAATAATGCATGAACTAGTTGACCAATATGTGTTAAGGGAACATGAATAAATATATTTTGATGAGCTATACATTCGGTTATAGTATGAAATGCAATGTTAATATTTAGTTGCTAGTATGTATATGTGTGCTAGCCGAATTTGAACTTGAATAATGATTTGAGCACGATGTATTGTATTGAGACTATGCTTAAGTGAAATTATAGAATTGTGATGAAATTGATTGGTGATATACATGTTTAAATAATATGAATGCGAAGAGTTGTGAAAGAGTAAATTGGTAATAAATCTGCTTGGGACAGCAGCAGTAATGTGACTTTGAAAAATCACCATAAATTGTGGGAGTTGAGTTAGAAACTGAATAAATTATGTAATTAAAGCTTAATGAGTCTAGTTTCAAATGAAATCAACGAGAACATATTTTGACTTCTGTACAATTAGAAATTTGATTCGTAGTAAAGGGTGGTCAGATTAGTCAAACAGTGAAACAGGGGAAACTTTAAGAAAAATCTGGTATTGATTGGCCAAACTAAAAATTCTGAAAATTTTATGGATAAAAGATATATGAGTCTACTTTCAGGAAAATTTCACGGCAATTGATTTGGAGTTTCGTAGCTCCAGTTATAAATAATTTGGTGATTGTTGCTCAGGAAGACAGCTTATTGTGAATTTGTGATATTGTGGTAAACATTGATAAAAATTTGTTAATGAGTTGCTTAATGTTTTCTTATAAACTTACTATAATATATATGTGAGAAAGTCGAATGTATATATTATATTCCTGAAGTAATGCTTGAATAGTCGAATAATGACTAGTTTAAAATTTTTGAATTTAAGCTCAAGAGCAAAGAGGATCGAAGTTGGATAGGGGAAAAGAGAAAGTAATTGAGTAGCCTTTCCGCAACCGTTCAAGTATATCCGAAGTAAGTTTTGAGTAGTCACCTTTAGTATATAATTGATGATGCCTTGATATGTATATATTAGATGAATTGTGACCTTTTGGTTCTACTTGAATTAAGTTGTGTGATAAATAATTTATGTATATGACTTATAGTCGAATGGTCACTATGGGTTAAGTTTGAATGGTGAAATGGATATGTGATATTTATGTATGACTTTTGAACCGAAATGTAAATGATGGTGTTCAAATGGAGCTTATATCCGAATGTAGCAATTGACTACTAATGTGATATGTTGAATGAGATGTGTTAATATATGATTAAATATGCATGATATTTGATGTGTATCCGGGCTTAAATCCCGCAGGCTATATGCTGGAATTATATCCGGGTTAAATCTCGCAGGCTTCGTGCTGGTATTATATCCAGGTTAAATCCCGCAGGCCTAGTGCTGGTATTATATCTGAGCTTAAAGTCCCGCAGGTTTTGTGCTGGTGACTGGATTCGGGTTTTAAACCTAGCAGGCTTAACGCCGGTGATTCGAGTAAGATTATGAATTCGAAAGTTCGAGGTAAACTACTATTGATTATGTATGATACATTAAGATAGTCAGGTACGTATTATGTACTCGTATGTGAATTGATTTTTAAAATGAATTATTAGTATCAAAGAACGATATATGTGTGTGAATGATTACTATATCTACGAATAAGAGCATGACCTATTCGGTCGATGTCTGTCATTATATGAAAGTATGTGACTTAAATTAATTGTATGAGCTATAAAGTAAAGTAAAGTATGTGCTGAAATTTCTTTGTGTATTCATATATTTATATACATATATATTCGGCCAATAGGCTTTTTAATTGGTGTACTTGTGTATATTCGGCCAAGTGATTTGTAATTAGAATATTAGTATTGTGATACTAAATGCTCGATTTAAATGACAAGTTTTAATTGTTTGTATTGCTTAAAATTTACTAAGCTTTGAAAGCTTACTCTGTTCTTTATTTCTCTGTTTTATAGATTATTGATTTTGGCCACCGACTCGGGGATCGTCAGCAGTTCATCACACTATCGATCTTTTTGGGTACAGTTATATTTTGGACTCGATATGGCATGTATAGGTTAGGCTGATGATAAAGATGTTTTGAAATTGTAAATATTCTGGCCATACGAAAATGGTGTATAACTTAAATATCAGTATGTATTTCAGCTCGATCTCTGTTTATGTTTATTTACAATGTGAATGAGATTATTAAATGTTTAGTTCGGTAATACCTCTTAGCCTTAATCCGGCGATCTGATTCAAGTTAGGGGTGTTACACTTAAGGCCATGGTGACAACCTTGAAGGAATAGATGGGGGAGCTTGTTATATACAAAATCGCTTTAGGTAATAGGATGTTGGCTATGACACCTAAGCATAAGGTTGTTGTCCCCAAGTCAAAAGAGTTTATGAGGATGAGGTTCGCAAAGGATGTGGAAAATATTTTATGGGGAATGGAACAATACTTTCGTACTAGAGGCATTGTGGATGATGCTACTAAGGTAAATTTTGTTGTTATGTATTCACTGATGTCACTCTTTTATGGTGGCGTTATAAGTGCATAGATGATAAACGTGGTTGAACAAAAATTAGGACTTGGGAGGAGTTTCAAAAGGAATTCAATAGGCAATTTACCCAATATATGCCAAGGATGAGACTCGGGCTAAGTTGCGCCGGCTTATGCAACAAGGTATGGTTAAGGAGTATGTACAGAAGTTCAGTGAACTCATGCTCCAAATTTCCTATTTGAGTGAGAATTAGACATTTTTCTCCTTTATAGATGGGCTAAAGCCTTAGGCAAAGCAGGAGTTGCAACACTGGGGAGTCAAGGAACTTACCAAAGCCTTGACCGTAATAGAGTCTTTAATTGAGCTCATTCTGAGGAAAGACAAGTTCGAGTCTTCCAAGCCCTAGGAGAAGGGAAATGGTAGGGGAGATGAAGAAAGAATGATGAAAAATGAGAATGGTGGCAATGAGAAATCACCTAGCGAGAAGTGGAGACCCAATAACCATCTGAGGGACAATGAGAATAAAAAAAAGCCAATATAATGCTTCTTATGTAGTGGGTCGCATAAGGTGTAGGACTACCCACAGCAATCTATGTTGTTTGTGATTAGTAAATAAGATAAAGAAAAGCCCAATAAGGAGATGATGTTTTCGGACATCAACATCGCATGCCGAAGGAAGAGTGCTCTTGTCGATATGGGAGCAACTAATCTATTCATATCGAAGAAAATTATGGGTAAACTTGGTCTCTCAATTAGCAAATTTACGAAAAAGATCAAAACGAAAAATGCCAAAGAGGTCACAAATGTGGAGTAGCATAAGGAGTTGATATGTAAATTGGCAAGTGGAAAGTTAAGAAAGACTTCGAGGTAATTCATTTAAATGATTACAACTTCGTGCTTGGCTTGAATTTCCTTGATCAGATTAATACTCTTTTGATTTCTTTTGTCGATTGCATTTGTATCTTGAATAATCGTCAACGACAATGCGTGGTGTTAGTGAGTCATGATAAGAAAGGTGGAACCAAGGTATTGTCGGCAATCCAACTAGCTAAGAATGTTTATCATGGCAAGAACGTTGACTTGGTAGATTGGAGTGCTAGGGAGACCCCATTGGAATTGCTAGAGGTATGGCAATCGATATGAAGCCTCTTGAGTCATCAGTAGGGCTACCACCTATGAGAAAGGTAGGTTGTGCATCAGACTTTGGGGGAAAATTAATTATGCAAACTAGGCAATTAAAACGAGTAAATGCAATGAAAAAGGTGCATATCAAACACTTTCCTAGTGTTTTACATTTTGACTTACCATTGGCTTAGCAAAGACATAGGAGCCCTTTTAGAGTTCTGAAACAAGTAAACTGATGGATTTACAAATCAGAGTTTGTGGGAATACTCAAGGTTAAACCAGTGTTCAATGTGGGCATGCCTAAGCCTATTTGTGCAAATCAAGGGGATCTCGATCGAGGCAAGTCAAAATAGGGGCAAGTAAGAGTAGTGGGATCTTGTGAACGAAATGTATAGAGGAGTGAAATGGTTTGAGTTAGGAGACGACAGAAGCTAAGGTAAATGTTCCAAGGGACGTAACTACCTAATAGAGTGACTAGTTGGGAATCGACTGAGGCACTAAGATAGTTCCGAGATAAGTCAAACCAGTGTCATTTCGATGACGCAACGAGGACATCGCGAGAATGAGTGGGAGGAATATCATGAGTTATGGATCAAAGCTTGTGACTAATGCACAAAGAGCATCACATAGAGGTCAATTGATTAAATGAGGCTCATTTGACCCACTTGAGTTGGACCGATTCATGAAACATGTAGAGAAACCCATCTATTTGAAGCCTTGGTGGCTTAGTGAAGCACTTAAGGAAAATTAGGGTTGTCATGGTAAATATCAAAACTAATCTTAGAAGATTTGTAATCTTAGAATCTTTGATTTTGTAATCTTAAAGAATTGTGTTAATCCCTTTAGAATCTCAATTGTAGATAGGCTTTAATCTCGACCATCGATGCAAAGTAAACTATATCGTTAGATCTGGAGGAGCTCAACTATAAATAGAGGCCTTCCGTCTCATTTGTAATCACCTCATTCAAAGTATTGAATATATTTGAGAGCATTTACTCAAACATCTTGTGAGCATTGCATTATTGTGGATTTTTTTATTCTCTCGTTGCTTCTTTGTCTTTAAGTTGTTTTCACTTTATTTTTGTGCCTTGGAGAACTTCTATTGTGAGTTCTCACTTTGCGAAAATTAGGCTGAGTTAGGTGGATTTAAAGCAAGGAAATTACTTAAGGTCGCATGGATTACGAGACTAAAATTTCAACTCCGTGACACTAAAGTTAACACTTTATACTATTCAATTAAGAACCATTTAACAAGTGCAGTTTGTAAGCAATACACAAGTGAGACTAAAAAGTACAGAGACTGGACATGATCAAAATTTGAGAAAAAAGTTAGCACTTTAATGGCTATCGTTTGAGTCAGGATTAAAATTTCAAACTTGAAAAGTATAAAGACTAAAAATGATAAAAGTAGAGAAGAGAGACTAAATCCAAAACTTATACCTAATACAAGACTAGTAGTAGAATTTGACCTAAAAAATTAACTGTTACGATTTGACTTAAAATTAAAAGATTCAAAATAAAAAATAAAAAAACTAAAATTAATCAAATTCAAATTTACTAATTTAATAATAAAATTTAACATAAATAAAGTAAGCTAATTTGAGAGCTTTTTAGTCTATTAAACAATAGAAATTATTATAGTAGTGGGATTAATGGTGCAACCACTAGTTAAATTGATGGCTCAATAGAGGAAATGATTGATCAAACTTTTATTGACAGGTAGTTGTGTCTTTGCCTTACATTTATCAATTATGAGCAAGAAAAATAAAGTATGTAGACAAAATCATTCGTTGGCATTTGGCAACTCCCCTCGTATGAATATAAAAGGGAAAAAGAGTGGGTCGAAAATTTGTAAAGTGTTATGTTATATATATCAAAGGTTATATTATAAAACGTAAATAAAATATATCAAATTTTTTTCATTTGTTTAGTAAACGTTTATATTTTATTAAATCTAAACAAGTTTCTATCTTTTAATTTGTATCCAAATTAATGATAACATATATTAAATGAAATTTAATATCACGCTTACTTCTATTTAAATTAAAAATTAGAAGCTTTTGGCTAACAAAAATTAAAAAAATATAAAAGTTAATTGTATGAATTATTAATCTTTCATAAATATTAATAGAGGAGAAAAAAATTCAACGTAGATTGTAAGAAACAATTTAAAAAAAGATTAAACTCTATCTAATATTATTTTAATATAAAAAATCATGTTTTCAAATGTTACAATAAACAACAAAAAAAAAAGAAATTAGAAGGATATCGGAAATTAATTTTTAAATTAGTAATATTTTTTTTAACAATTTTATTATAAGTTTTGATCGTACTTACTCTTTTGTTTTTGACACAATGTTTGGAACTACCTACAGTCTCTCTCCAACAAATAAATAAGAAAATAATACGCTTCAACATTCTCAAATCTATATCCTCTTACATAGAAATTAATATCAATCTTAAACTGAATATATTTAAAAGTATGAAAATAATGTGAATAGAGTATACTCAATAAAATATTTAAGAATCTTGTTATCCTGTAACTTACATTCGGATGCAATAACATTTGGTAGGGGTACGGAAGTTATCATTATTTGAATCCTTACTAAGATAAAATGAGTAATTTAAAATATTGAAATGTACTACATTTATTTTAGCTCATCTTTTAATTAATTGCTGATATGTAGCATATTGCAAATATGCCATAATAAGTTGAAAAGCTATTTCAACAAAGTTATTATGATGTATAAATAATTTATCCACTTAACTCAAGTTACCATGTTTTGTTATAGTATTAGTTTGTATATCTGTACAAACTGTAAATATCTATTAAATATATAAAATTATATCTTTAAAGTATTTACATAAAATTGTAACATTTGGTAAATAATATGGTTAAAAACTAAAACATATTAAACTAAACAATATGTTTAAATCAATTTTAAATAAAATTGAAGGACTGTTAATATGAAATTACCATGTTAAAATGTTTGAATAGATGATTTAATCAAAATCAATATAATAACTTAGTACTAAATAAGAATTAAATATTGATTGCATTTGAACCAATCAAATATAAAATTAAATTCACTAAATTGCATGATAGTTTAAGTTGAAAGCATTTATTAAATAATTAACTCAAAAAGATTTAAATAGACCTTATCATGGGCTGAGTCATTTGTCTAAGTACAAAGGCTCGCTTGAAAAGTAAGAGGGTTATGACAAAAATATAGGCCCGAAAAATAGGCTTGGACCTCGGGTAAGTTTTTTGCTTAGCCTAACCCGAATCTGACTAAATATTTTCCTACTATTGTTTTGATGTCATTTTGCTATCATATTGTTACTATTTTGTTGTTATTATTGGATATTTGTAACTCTTATTTTATTGTTAATTTTGCATCTATTTTAGAGGCATTTGCTTTCTAAGTTGCAATTATCTTAGTGTTATTTAAATATAATTTTTTAGGGTAAATTACACCAACAATCACTCAACTTTAGGGTAGCTAACAAAATAGTCACCTAGAATAGTCACCTAGGTTTCATTTCAGTCACCCAACTTTTGAAAAATAACAAAACAGTCACTAACGTTATAAAAAAGTGACAAAACAGTCACTGACTAACAATTTCTGTTAGTGTTTTAACAGAATCGCTGATGTGGCAAGTTAACTAGTTGATGTGGCCAGTTAACTTGCCACGTTGGATGAAGAAATTGAAAAAAAAACACTAAAAAAACCCCTTTAACAGAGAGGAAGAAGAAGAAGAAGAGACAATAGCAGCAGCAGAAGAAGAATAGACTGTAAAAAGAAAAGTCTTATTTGCCTAATTTGGCGGGGTTTGATTCTTTGCCATTAAACTTCATGTCTTTGCTCTTCTTCTACGTTTGCAGCTGAATAGCAGCATCAATTACCAAATCCTCTAAAATGCTGTCAATTAACCCTGTGAAAACTTCCTCCATATCGAGTCGGCTATCCATCCATATTCCAGATTTGTGCAAATCCTTTTCAACAAATTGCTGTAATGTCTGTTGGGGTAGCTCCAAAAGGAGTTGCCAATTGACATGTCTCAACACTTCATGAACCAGATTTTTTGATAACATAGTCGGTTGAAGTTGTGGATAGAGAAGCGAAATCCATGGGGAGCATCCAAAATAACATTGATATATCTCCAAAATGACTTCACTGATATAGCCAAAAAGCAGCCTACGATCGGTATAGGACTTTTCAAGCCATATTTCAACATTATTGAACAAGGATGCATCAGGCATTTGGTCCAACAAAAGCCATCTCCTAGACAGCTTACCCCAATTGAGACCAAAAACTTGGAGAACTGCTCTTATGCTTTCAGACAAAGATCCTTGCTTATCCTTGGAAGTACCTACAATACTCTTCAAATCAACTGGGATTCTAATAGGGAAGTTGCATTGTGTTCTTCGATATCTATACAAAAGGGTTCGACCGGTGGTTCAGCTACACAAGATTCAGATGTTAATTCACCATAAAAAAGAAAACATATGCCCTATATATAATAAGCAATTTCTACCAAAGGAATTCATTCACCTACTAGAGATACAGTGCTAAGAGAGTTAACGCTATCTTCGACAAAGAACTGTTCAAAAACTGATACAGGACTTGGTGGTCTGTCTTCGACTGTATGATCGTCGGCTCGATGATAGGGCTGTTAAATTGGTGGATGAAAACAAAGTAAGATTTGGGGTAAGTCATGGTTTATGAAAGGGGAAATTGAAATTGATTTCCACCATGAAAACCCAAAGATTTATGAAAGGGGAAATTGAAGTCTAATAGGATTTATAGAGGGGGAACATGTTTTTCACCTATTTTATCTCCAAGTATCTCTATTTTTTCTCTTCTTCTTCTTCTTCTTTTTCTTCTTCTTCTTTTTCTCTTATTATTCTACTATATAAACCCTAAATTGCTGCTGATATAGCTGTTTAAATTGATGCTAATCGGTCAGCTGGACGCCGTTATCTGCCACGTCACTTTACCGTTATGTCTATAATGGAAAACGGCAAAAATGACTATTTTGTCACTTTTTAAAAGTTGAGTGACTGAAATGAAACCAAGGTGACTATTTTGTCAGCTACCTCAAAGTTGAGTGACTGTTGGTGTAATTTACCCTTTTTTTTAATACAAATGCCTAGAACTACCTATAGTCCCTTCCCAACCCTTAAATAGGAGGATAAATGCGCTTCAACACACTTGAACTCACATCTTCCTGCATAGGTAACAATGGCGATATCAACCGAATTAGGACTTAGTTGGTCTTATAAAGATTTTTAATATATTTTTAATTTTTTGAAAAATATTTATTTTAATATTTTTAGTATACTTGATGTATTATATTTTTTTATTTTTTATATAAAAATAAAATTAAAATAGTTAAAGCAGACGGGTTGAGCTAGACTCGGGTTTAGAATTTTTTTATCTAGGTCAGACTTGGTTAAAATTTTAAACTCATTTTTCGAGTTCAGCCTAAAATTTTGCATCGACTTGAACCCGACCCGACCCAACCCGGCTCATGATCAGGTCTAAATATAAGCATTGAGTTATAATTTTGAAGAAATTACGTTAATTTTTTTATTTTAAAGATATTAATTCATATAAAAGTATTACATTATAATTAATTTATATATTATTTTAAAAATATAAAATCTTAGTGGTCAACTTCGAATATAGGTTTTTAGTTTGTAAAATACTTGCATTTATGATTATTGAAATTTAAATATTCGTATGTGGAACAGGTACACATTGAAAGATTTATTAAAGTAAAAAAGGATTTTTTTTTTCTTTTTTGCAATTATCCCATTTAAATTTTTTTTGGAACACTGGTTCTATTTAAATTAGTAGTAAAAGTAGTTATTTGCTTTTAATATATTATTTTGTTAATCAAGTATAAAATAGTGTTGGTTTAAGATAAAATGATTGCATAAGGTTGTTAAGTTATGGATTAATTGCAGGTTTTTTCCTGAAATAATATAAAATAATTAAATAAATACTGAATTGAGATAAATGTAGTAATATTTTCGAATCTAAGCAAGAGTTATAATAAAAAATCAGTACCTCCTGACCAATCGATGACACTCCTCTCTCCAATTACCAGTTACATCAAGTTTTAAAAAAATAATTTTTTATTGGTGTTGCTTAGTTAATCGGCGGCATCAAACTGGAATGTGATGACTTAAAATATTTAAAGACCTGATATGTAAACTTTTCATTTTAATTGAAAAGCTTTAAGGCTGTCAGTACCAAACTTCAAAAAGGTAAATTGCTTAATAGCCCATTCTTATTTAATTTCTTTTATTTCCCTTTAACACCAAAAATAGAGTGGTCTATTACTAATTAGTGCCAAAAAAAATTTCTACTAAAAAGTATTTTGGTAAAAAAACCAATTTCAACTAGGAATAAATTTAATTTATTTTTTAAAAAATATTTTTTTCAAATTATTTTATTCTAGTTCGAATAATTTTTTGAAAAATATTTTTACAAAAAAAGTTATTTGAAAAAAAAATTATTTTTTTGAAAAATGGATAAAATTTGTTTCCGGATGAAATCAACTTTTTTACAAAAATACTTTTTAATAAAAAAAAACATTTTGGATTACTTGGTAAGAGGCCTTTCTATTTTTTGTGTTGAAGGGAAATAATAAACAAGAAGTGTTTATGAAATAATTTACCCTATTTAAAGTTTGGTGCCACCAAGCTGACTTAAAGAATCAAAATGATAAATTTACATATCAGATCCCTAAGTAGTTTAGGTTATCGCATTTTAGTTTGGTGTACCCATAAAAATTTATTTAAAAAAGAAAATTTGATGTGGCCGGTGATTGGGGAGAAGGATGCGGCCGATTGGTCAGGCGACATCGGTTTTTTACTGTAGCTTTTGTCTAAATTCATAAATATTAGTACATTTATCTCATTTTAGTATTGATTTAATTATTTTATATTATTTGAGTAAAAAACCCATTAATTGCAAATGTTTCAGTTTAAAAAAATGCAAATATTTTAAGAGAATTCGATAGATATTTGCAAACTCTAGGAAACCGTTAATACCCAAATACGTAAAATTTCAAATGTTTCCACTATGTTTATACAATTAATAAGTAAATTTGATACTAAAAAGATTATTATATATGATGTATAAAAGATGAAATAAAAGTATTATTACTGTTTTAGTTTTGTATTACTGTTATATATATATATATATATTGTATATTAAATAATAAAATCAGCCAATTGAGTTTTAGCTCGGTTGGCATCGACATTATTGCTAATGTAGGGGAATGTGTGTTCGAGTACGCTAAATCGCATTATCCTCTCATTTAAAAGTTAAGAAGGATCTAAATAGTTTTAAGCATTGTATAAAAAAATAAAGACCACTTATATAAAAGAAAGTAAATAAAAAATAAAATAAAATCAATATGCAATTAATTAGAAAAAGCTATTTAAAATTTGTAAAACGTATTAGGTGATGAGTAAAGGATTTATTTTGTTAAATGTTGAAAAATAAAATGTGGAATAATGCTTAATCTTTATTGACCATGTACATCCATATATATATACAAGTATTTACAGCTAACTGCTTTGATAACTAATCCCTAACTACCAGCTAACAATTACAACAAACTCTAACACTCCCCCTCAAGTTGGAGGTTGAAAAACATTCTTAACCCTCAACTTGTACATTAAATTGTTATGCTGTTGAGACCCTAAGGCCTTAGTCATGATATCTGCAAGCTGATTTGTAGTTGATACATGCTCTGTCCGAATAAGCTCATCCTATATTTTTTCTCGTACAAAGTGGCAATCTATTTCGATATGTTTTGTACACTCATGGTAAACAGGATTTGCTGCAATCTGTATTGCTGCTTTACTATCACAACACAATTCAACTGGCTTCAAATTCTGCACTCCTATCTCTTGTAACAGTCCTGTTAACCATACTATCTTTGTTGTCACAGCAGTCATGCTCCTATACTCAGCTTCAGCTGAAAACCTAGCCACTGTGCTTTGTTTCTTGGACTTCTACGAAATCAAGGAACTCCCCAACATGATGCAATAACCAGTGACAGATCTTTTCGTCATTGGCAAGCTGCCCAATCAAAGTCACAAAATGCAGCTAATTTTCCTTCATTATCAGCCTTGAACAACAAACCTTGGCCTAGAGCTTTCTAAATATACCTCACAACCCTCATTGCTGCCTTCATGTGAGACTGTTTTGGCTGCTGCATAAACTGACTAAGATAGTGCACAGCAAATACCATGTCAGGTCTAGTATGAGTCAAGTAGATTAATCTTCCAATGAGCCTCTGATATCTTGTTTTGTTTTCTAGCAGTGCATCTTCACTTTGTATGTTTTTATCGTAATCCACAGTTGTCAACTTCAAATTTTGTTCCAATGCTGTTGAAGCTGTTTTAGCATCTTTTAAGCCAGTGTCTTCAATTAATTCATGCACATACTTTTTCTGGCTTAACACAATTCCTTCCTTAGACCTCAACACCCTAATTCCAAGAAAGTACCTCAAGTCTTCCAAATCTTTCATCTTGAAGGTCGTATTTAAAACTCCTTTTACTTCCTCTATCATATCAATATCACTCCCTGCTATCAATAAATCATCCACATATACAAGTAACACCACAATTTTTCATTCAACTCTTTTTGTAAACAAAAAGTAATCATACTTACTTTGTGCAAACTCGGCTGCAAGAAAGGCCTCAGTAAGCCTAATATTCCACTGTCTGGAGGCTTGTTTCAGCCCATATAAGGATTTCCAAAGCCTAAAAACCATCTTCTCCCCCTGGCTGCTAAATTCTTGTGGCATCTCCATGTAAACCTTTTCATTCAAATGCCCTTGTAAGAATGCATTAGAAACGTCCATCTGACACAAATGCCACTGAAAACGCGCTGCAAGAGCTAGAACAATCCACATCGTCACCATCTTCGCAACCAGAAAGAAAGTGTCCACAAAGTCAATCCCCTCCTGCTGGTTGTATCCTTTCGCTACCAATTGAGCCTTATATCTTTCCACCTCACCTGTCGCACGATATTTGACTTTGGATACCCATTTACATCCAATAAGGACCTTGCCTGGAGGCAAATGAACCACATCCCAAGTGTTATTTGATTCTAATGCAAGAATTTCCTCTCGCATAGCACCAATCCATTCAGGATTTTTACAAGCTTCAAAAAAAGATGAAGGTTCAGGAATATTTGTTGCAAAAAAAATGATTGTATATGAAAAGGTAAATGAGAAAGAGAAAGAACCTACCCTGAAGGTGAAGCTGATTGGTAGGAACAAACAAAGTCTTTAAGCCAGCCAGGTGGTTTTAAAGAACGAGAAGACCGACGCGATACCCCCGGGGAAGGAATAGAACAATTTACAGGATTATGGATGACATTTGGACTATTACCAGAGGAACCAAGATTTTCAGGTGACATATTAATAAGATTGTCATGAGTACCCAATGATTCAGGACTATCGTGGGAAACCAAATTGTCACGTGAAACAGAACCAGAAGATAATGGAATGTTCAAAGAAAGAAGTCAGAATCAGGAAATGAAGGCTGAGGAAGAAACAAACCAGAAGCAGCCTGTGGTGAATCGTGAAAAGGAATAATGCTTAATCTTTATATGTTGAGATTTCACGTATAGACGTGGGTTGGATCGAATTAAGTAAAAAAATGTTGAGTTAATCGAGTTAATGAGTCCTATTTTATTATCTTAACTCGATTTGAAATTTTATAGAATTAAGTTGAGTGAAATGAATTCGAGTCGAGTCAAATCGAGTGAAATTATTCGAGTTAAATTAAAAAATTAAACATGTTAAATTAAAATCTTGTTACAATATAACTAATTACATGTTAGAACACATAAATTTGAAAACATTTTCAAAGCACAAAAAAAAAGATACTTTAGTATGATAAACTTAAATAATTAATTAACTTATTTAGGTCCAAAATTATTATTGAAAAATTTTAATGTTTAACTTTATTTACACATTTTTTAGTTTTTATAATTTTTTAAAAAATGATTTTTTTAATTTGTTATAATTTTTGTTGAGAGAGAGACCAATTTATTTATTTTCAAACTTGACAAGGACTAAAAAGGTATTTATATTATTTTATTATTTAAATTATAAAATTTAACTCGATTCAAACTCAAAACTCAAATAATGAATTAACTTAATAATTCGAATAAATTAATTAAATAAACTGGATTTTTGCTTAAGGGTAAAAAATATAAAATCAACCTCAAAAAAGATAGAAGAACAATCATTTCCTTTACTTCTGAACTTCCACCTTGGTGTCTTTGGTGTTATCGAAAACATTAATTAGAGAATACAGTAAAAAAATAATTAATAATATGCAAGAAAAGAAAACATTATTTAGAGGTGCAGAATCAAAAGCAATATCACAATAATAACCTTTACCATCATGCCAGGTATAATAAATAAATTATTTTAATATAATAATATTTTACTCGCTTATAAAAAGGAAGCCTAATCATTTTTTTGGTGCGTATGTAAACCTCCCTCAGTTGTTTTCTACTTTGAATATGATTAAGTCAGCTTCTTTTATTTTATTTTTCCTTCTTAAAATCAAATCAAAGCGTATGAATGTGCCTTTAAAGTATTGCATTTGAAATGGAAAAGAGAGAGAATCAAATAATTGCTCACTCATATAAAAGGAGAGGAATGTTTGGAAAATGGCATAAATTATATAAAACAAAGTTTATTTGGGCCTAATTTTAATTAATTAACTTTTTCAGGGACCATCCCAATCAAAATGAGCTAATAATTTGATAGGCAAGACAAATTAAAACTTATATGGTTATTTTTTATATTTTAAGTTTTATTGTTTGTCATTTCTATCATCCATCAGTGACCAAATTAAAATTTTATTTTAAGAAGTTAAAATTAAATTATAAATTTTTATAAGGGGTTAATGTATAATTTTTATTTTGTCATAATTTTTAAAGAAATTGAACTGAAATTTTAATATTTTGGGGGTGTCAAAAGTGCAAATTATCATTACATTAACATGAAAATTATTATTTTAGGTCTTGTGCTTTGCCTGCTCCCTAACATCGTCTTATGTTGTTAAAATCCTTATTCGCATGAAATCGAGAGTTTTCAAAACCAAACAACTTCAATCCTGACCTCTGAACCAAAATAAATAAAATGTTTTAAAGCTGCCTGTAATTTGGAGCAATTGTTCTTTACACCTATAAAGGTTTTCATACCCACCAAAAGTGAACCCTCCAATTAAACCAGTTTAAAGCTACAATTATCCAATTGGAAAAGAAAAAGGAAAATTAAAGCTACGATTAAACAATTAAACATTATACAGGAATTGGTCGAATCTTTCCAATTTTTTCTGCATGATTAGTGTTTGGTGGTGCAGAATCTGAATATTATATAATATTCAACTTAATGTTAATGACATGATTATGCTGAGGGAAAGCTTTTCTTTTCTTTTCTTTTTTTTTTTCATTTTATTAAAGAGAGTTGTTGGTAGAGAAACTTATAAGTTGAACTACGTTATATAATCATTAAAATATAATATTATATTAGTTGGAGATTCAAACTTGGAATATTCTTTTTTTTTCCAAATTATAATTCTATATACATAACTATGAATCACGTAGCTAGTGTTGTAAGTGATAACCCTATTTTGCAATAACATGTGTATTTTTATGCCTGTATATGTTTTATATCGACTAAATTTTAAAAATATGTCAATTTATTTTTTTTAAAAAAAGGATTTTGGACTGATTTTTGTGATATTTAGAGAAATAAATCTATTTTGGAGAGAGAAGTAGAAAACGAGTCCAACAAGACACACTTTTCTACTAAGTTAGATGAAAACGCGTCCTCCTAGATGTGTTTTTAGGCAATAGTAACTTTTTCCAAAGGTAAAAAAGTCCAATCGACAAATTTTTTCCACCGGTCAAAACGGCTAGTTTATTTGCTATATAAACCCAGGTCATTTTCTTCCTTTTGCATTCAAATCTCATTCTCCTAGTTCTCTCTCAAATCTCTTAATTCATTCATTCTCTCATTTCCCTCAAGTTTTCAGCTCTCAATTTTTCATTCAATTTCTCTCAAAATCTTGTTGTTTTAATTTTACATTTCATAATTTATTTATTTTTAATTAATTTTTATAATCACAATTCCACTTATTTGTTTCAATGTCAAGCACATTTTCAACGCCCGATTGCAAATGTTAAGAAAATATTTTTAATGTTTTCAATTTTAATTAAGTTCATTATTAAGTTGTTAACATTATTAAATTTATATTTTTTTATGTTTATATAATCAGGCCGAAGATCGAATTTTAGAGATGTACATACACAATTTATCTACGAGGGCATTGCGTGTTATTGAACAACACTTGCAAGAGGCGAGATTCTTGCACATGTCTCGTATGCTCGGGAGCGGGGGAACTAAATTGGATCCCACACTTATCATTGTTTTGGTGGAAAGATGGAAACCTGAGACACAGACATTTCATCTTCCATGCGGTGAGTGTACAATTACACTCGAAGAGGTAGCTTTACAACTCAGTTTACCAGTGGATGAGTTAGTCACTATGGGGGTAGTGGTCGTTGGCGATTGGAGTGGCATTTGCGAGCAAATATTAGGCAAGGTGCTAGACAAGTTTTTTGGTAGCCGGATAGAGATGAAATGGTTTAGAAGAAAATTTCAATTATCTCGACAACTCCGTGAGTTCCCTTGAAAGAGAACTATACGCTCGAGCATTCATCCTAAGGTTAATTGGAAGTATTCTAATGCTTGATAAATCTTGAAATATGGCACATTTAAGGTGGCTACTACAACTCGTCAACTTGAAAGAAGCGAGGCAACTTAGTTAGAGATCAGTTGTATTGGATGTATTGTATCGAGAGATGTGTCGAACGACACAACAAAAAAAATGGTGGTTGCATACTCCTTCTGCAATCATGGGCATGGTATCGGCTATCATTTTCACGTCTTCGAGCAAATGCCCCTTATCAATTCCCACTCGTAATAGGGTAAAATTCATTTGATAATATAGTTATCATAATATCTTTTTCATTATTATTATTTTTGAAATAACATATTATTTGAATAGATGAAACAATGAGACGATTTGTGTGGGTATAGCAGACAAGCTTGAAGGTATCCTACTATTGTTTGATCAATGATTGGAAGTCAAGGTTAGTTTTGGAAATTTTAAATTATATAATATTTACATAAGGATTTGAAATTTAATATTAGGTAGATAATAAAATTTATAATTTCGTACTATAGTTTGAATAGATACCATATGCTAATCCGAGAATTCAATAATGCATCCCAATCGAATTTTTGGCCAATTGCAATATCTGGCACGTCAAGGTGTCATTGATAGTTTTCGCGATGGTGGAGATGTACAAATCCGATTAAGTGATGTACCAATTCAGCTTTAGGCAAACTATTCCGCCGTCACCCTATGACATCGAAAAACTGCACAAGGTCGACTTGTGGGAAAGAATCAACGAAGATTGGGTGAAATGCCACGAGAAATATATCTACATTTGGTAGTATAGGTACGATTTCATACCTATGCACCAATCAATTCTTACACCGGAATTGGCAACCTCTCTGAATTACATGACATGATTTAGACATCACACAGTAAGCCATATCTATTGCCAAAGGAGGAAAGGACTAGGCAATGTCGCCGTAGGAGGCCAAGATGACTTTGCATGAATCTTAGGTCGGGAGTATATGCCTCGATAGAGTCATCATCAGCTCCAACCCCACACGTGGCATCGATGGTTGCACCACATCCTAGTCAGTATGATTCATATTATTCTAGTGCTTTTACTAACCCCGTTTTTTATATACAAGCACCATTGTACCATGTATCAACACATGCTGCAGGTGTATTTTTTGCACCACCTCCGTCCCTAGCACCATATAGAGCGTCAATGTCGACAACAATACTGAAGTATCCTTCATATCCAAAAATTCCAACATTTTATCTGCAATCGAGTTATGTGACACCATACACTTATTCGCTGATAGTGTCGCAAACACCTCCAACGTCATTATTCTACTAAGGTGGCACATCTTCACAACCACTTGTTACCAGAACAAACGATATACGATGACAACCTAGGATGGAACCACACTCAGCCATAGAGGAACAAGATGAAGATGAGGTGAAGATAAAGATGAAGAAGAAGATGATGAGGTGTAACAACCCATTTTTAGTGAAATCAGAACAGTGGTTTTGGGACCACAAATTCGAGGTCAGAAGAAAATTTATTTTAATATTATTTTATGGTCTAAATTACGATAGAAATATCATATAAAAATTTTGTTAAGAAATTTTACAGATTACATGTCTAATTTGATGAAAAGGACCAAATTGCACAAAGTGCAAAAGTTGAATTCTAGTAGCTTAAGGTATCAAATAGCTATGGAATTTAAAATTGGAGGTTATTATATGAAAAATAGAGCATTTTAAGGAGTTAGTAGATAAGGATGATTATTCATCATTGGAAATTAAGAAATTATTAAGGTTAATTTTGGAAAGATGATAAAATAATGATGATAAATGGAATAAATAATTAAAATATAATCACTTTCATCATCTTTCCTAAAAAAAATACATGGAAACCCTAGCCATGGATGTTGAGTTCAAGTAAGCTATTTTTGCTTAATTAGGTATGTATTCTTGTCTTGTTTTTAATTATTTTTATGTTTCCAAGATCGTAATAGCTTAATTTAGCTATCTCGGGGATTAATTTGCAAAACTATTAAAGTGCTAGGGTTTTTCCATGGATGAGTATAGTTGAATTATGAAGTTTTATGGTAGAAAATGAAAGGTTGTTGATAGATAAACAACTTTTGTAAAGAGAAATTTGATGAAATTATGATTTAGGGATTAAATTGAAAAGATGGAAAATTCATGGAAAAATTATAAATTTTATGAAATTCATGGACTACTATTGTTATATATGAAAACTGATTAGGCTTGGAATAAGGATTAAATTGTATGAATTTCATTTTTCGAGCCTAGGGAAAAAATCGTACTTAATTAAAAGTATAGGGAAAAATAATAATTTTGCCAAAGATGTGTATTGGACTAAATTGAATGTGAATTGTATTAAATTGAGCTAAATTCATTCGTATAGATCCAGATAGAACTAGTACGGAATTGGATCGAGGAAAAGAAAAAGTATTGGATTAGTAGCTTACAAATCTATGTATACTTGTCGAGGTAAGTTCGTGTAACTAAATTGTATAATTATATGTTTAAATTGAATGATATGTATGTGAAATGTATAATTGCCGTGTACAAGTATTGATCATATATCCGATAAGTACTAAGTCCCGTTTGAACCTTGGAAATTCGAATGATACAAATGACATGTCATTAAGGGTTCTCGAATTGGTTGTGGTCATGCATGTGTTGCAGACACACCAAAGCTTGCAAGAGTATCCCATTATTTAGCTCTTATGAGAATCTCGCTATATGGCTCTCACAAGCCCCCGATATTTGGCTCTCACGAGCTTTCCGATATTTGGATCTCATGAGCTTCCCAATTAATGGCTTTTTTAAGCTTCCAGTTTATGGCTCATATGAGCTTCCCGATAATTGGCTCGCATGATCCTCCCGTTACATGGCTCGGAAGAGCTTCCTAATTACATGCTCGTATGAGCATACCTGTATATGAATTGATGGATTATAGATTTGTACACTTCGTGTGTACTACCCCTGTATCTAACAATAATTTAAATGGTTTAACGGGAAAAGTTCTAATATGAGACAATATGAATTCGAGACAAATTATTACGGGTATATACTTGAAATACATGGATATGATTTGTACATGTTATATGGACACATGATGTGAAAATTATATTTATATGAAAATTTGATTATTGTTGAGCTCAAACATATTTCTTGATATTCATATGAAATACATGACTAATATGGTTAATAAGGATAAGTGCTTAGGCTATTGGCCAAATTGCTTCAGATATATCTTGTTTGCTTACCTTAAATGTGAGTAAATGGTAAGTTAAATTCCAAGTTATACGAACTTACTAAGCTTAAATGCTTACTCTATTTTATTTCCTCTGTTTTATAGTAACTCGAAAGCTCATCAAGGTTGGAAGCTAGTTGAAGTTACATCACACATCTATCGGCCAATTTCGGTATATATAGTAAATTCATTTTGATTATAACGGTATGTATAGGTTTATTTGGCCAATGATGGCATACAATTGTTTTGTTGTGATTAGCCATATGAATGGTTTGAATTCGATGTATAAATATATGGTGTTATCATGTTTAATGTGTACTTGGTATGGTTGAATAATGGATAATTTATAAGCATAGTGATGGCTGGATTGGATTGGATTGGTATATTAGGTATAAATTAATTTGGTAAGTATGGATTCTTGGATATATGTGATGATATTTTATGTTTATATAACAGTCCAATTTTAGTGAAATCGGAATAGTGGTTTCAGGACCACAAATCTGAGTCGAAAATAAAATTTATTTTAATTTTATTACATGGTCCGTATTATGTTAAAAATGTCATGTGAAAATTCTGATAAGAAAATTTTATAGATTAAGTGCTTAATTACGGGATGGACTAAATCGCATAAAATGAAAAAGTTGAATTCTAGTAGCTAGAAGGATTAAATAACTATGGAATTCAAAACTTGAGGTCTTTATATGGAATTGGACCATTAAAGAAAAGTATGTAGATATTTTGGTGACTCATCCATGGAAATCTGGAAAAAAGGCAATGGTTAAATTGAAAATTGAAATAATTTAATTAATTAAAAGATGATAAAAGAATTATCATATTATCTTATATCATGTTCAACACCAAAATACATGGAAATTGTAACACCCCTAACCCGTATCCGTCGTTGGAATAGGGTTTCAGAGCATTACCAAAACTTTCAAAACATTTTACAATTAAATAGTGTAAATTACTATTCATTAACCGAGATCATTCAAAACATCCCTTAATTGGACCCTCGAGGCCTAATACGAGCATTAGAGTCAAGTCGGGACTTAATCAGGAACTCTAAGAATTTTTCGTGACATTTCAAAAATTTTCCAAGGTGCAGGGCTCACAAGCCCGTGTGGCCCTGGGACATGCTTGTGCTGGAGGCAATGTTCGACCCCGTGTAACTTTCTAACTTGTGCACACGACCATGCCACACAACTGTGTGATAGGCCATGTGGTTAATTAATTCAATTCGAAATTAGGTGCAGGTTTCACATGGCCAGGACACACGCCCATGTTTTAGGCCGTGTAGCACACACGGCAGAGACACATGCCCGTATCTCTGCCCGTGTGCTCAATTCTGAGCACTTTGTTTCTAAAAATTAAGGTGCAGGGGACACACGGCCTAACCATATGCCCATGCTACCAGGCCGTATGTCACACACGGTCTAGACACACGCCCGTGTGGACAAAATAAAGCCATTTCTAACTTTATTTCTCACCTAAAATTTCACCCAAGACCTGCACTTGAAACACACATCCAATACCTGTAACACCCCTAAACCGTATCCGTCACCGGACTAGGATTAAAAGGCATTACCAAATATATACAAATACTTCTAGCCTATACATGCCATATTCTAATATTCACTTTTTCAAAAGGTACCAAAATAGAGTTTGATAGTGTGGTGATGATCCTTGATGATTCCCAAGCTCCCGGTAGCTTCCATAATCTATAAAACAGTTGAAAACACACACAAAGTAAGCTCTCAAAAGCTTAGCAAGCCATATACAAATAAACTCATCACATAATACATTTCTAAACCATTTTATTCATGTAGTTCATAGCAAAATATAACCACATTTCTATAATTCTTATATAGCTCAATTGTTCATAAATCAACTACATATGCAAATCTCATTCAAATAACTCATACATATTTCATATGTCCACATATATACATATCCTTACCTTTCATTCTCAATCGTAATAGACATTTCAAACATACCTGAATCAGATACAAGTTCACATAATCATTCATTTTCTCAGAATGCCCGTTGAACTGTTTGGAATCAAATAGGATACGCGGATAGGTCGGAAAGGTCGTACAATGCCAAATCTCAGTCCATGGTACGATGAGCTCATCAAGCAATATTCTTTCAAGTCATTATCATTTCATCTCATAATTCTCATGCCATGTCAAGAGTTTTATATCCGTTGAATCATTGAAATTCCGATGGATGCTCAAGTATTACACTCGAAGTGTACGATTCAATAATCCGTTAATTTCTTATTCAAGGGTACCCATTAGGGCACTTAACCAAGGAACACCACTTAACCAAGGAACACACTCTCGAGCCACATATCGTATAACATGATTACAGTCCAAGCATAACCCTTTATATAACGTATGCTCAAAAGAGTTCAATTAGGATTACCAGTCCAGGCTAAACCCTAACCATAACATATACTCGAGAGTTATTATATCCGGATTACCTGTCTGGGCTAAATCCTTTGTAAAACAAGGTCAATAGGATTACTCGTCTGAGCTAAATCCTGTCTGCAACAAATGTAGGACCTTTATCGTTTCTGGAAAGCGCATATAATCATCAAAATCCAATATTCAATTGGGACTTAACCTATTTTCACCATTTCAAGCATGTATTAAATTTCTTATTATAGCATTCAAGTAATATACATCAATATAAGTCATATTTCATACAACAAAACATTCAATTAAGCATATTTACATGCCCGATTAAGTTACACGAACTTACCTCGACACTTGTTCGCGTATAAAATCTACTAATCCGAAACCTTTTCTTTTCCTCAGTCTAACTTCGGATTTGTGTTGTCCAGATCTATACAAATAGCTTTAATAATAAATTTCATATTCATTTGGACTCAATTTACGTTCTAGGCAAAATTACCATTTTGCCCCTAATTTTTTCATAAATTCTAATTTCACCCCTAGGCTCTGAAAATGAAATTTGTGCAATTTACTCCCTATTCCAAGCCTAACCAAAACCCCATTACAAAATTTACAGCACATGTATTCATAAAAATTCAAAATTTTTCATCAAATTTCACAACTTTACATTTTAGTCCCTAAATCATGTTTTCATCAAAAATTACTTTGTAAAAGTTGTTTATCTATCAACAACCTTTCATTTTCTACCATAAATTTCTAATTTTCAGCATATTCATCCATGACCCATTTTCCATACTTTGATAACTTTTCAAATTAATCCCTCAAATAGATAGATTAGACTATCCCGGTTTCAAAAATATCAAAATTACTATAAACGGGATAAGGAAACTTACCCAATTAAGCCTTGAAAGTTTTTCTCTCTCTCCTAGGGTTTCCATAAAATTTTGAGGTTGGAGATCACAAAATAAGATGATATTTTCTTTTTATCATATTTTAATTAATTATTTATTTTAATTTCCAATTTAGTCCCTACCCTTTTCTAATTTTTCCATGGATGAGTCATCAAAAATCTACATACTTTTCTTTAATGGTCTAATTACCATATAAGGACCTCTAGATTTGAATTCCATAGCTATTTAATCCTTATAGCTACTAGAATTTAACTTTCACATTTTATGCGATTTAGTCCCTCTCGTAATTAAACACTTGATAAAATTTTCGTATCAAATTTTTCACACGACATGTCTATCATAATACGGACCATCTAATAAAATAAAAATAAATTTTATTTTTGGGTCGGATTTGTGGTCTCGAAACCACTGTTCTAATTTCACCGAAAAATGGGCTGTTACAGAAACCCTAGGAGAGAGAGAAGAAACTTTCTTAGCTTAATTGGGTAAGTTTTCTTGTCCTGTTTTTAGTAATTTTTATATTTTTGAAACTGAGATAGCTTAATATATCTATTTAGTGGATCAATTTGAAAAGTTATCAAAGTATTGAAATTAGGTCATGGATGAATATGCTGAAAATTTGAAATTTATGGTAGAAAATGAAAGGTTGTTGATAGATAAACAACATTTACAAAGTGATTTTTTGATGGAAACATGATATAGGGACTAAAATGTAAAGTTGTGAAAATTGAAGAAAATTTTTGAAATTTATAGAATATATGTGCTGTAAATTGTATATTAAAATTTCAGTTAGCTTGGAATGGGGAGTAAATTGCATAAATTTCATTTTCTGAGCCTAGGGACGAAATTGAAATTTATGGAAAAGTTGAGGGTAAAATGGTAATTTTTCTAGAATGTAAATTGTGTCCACTTGAATATGAAGTGTGATAAATTGATGAATAAATTCGTTTATATAGATCCCAAAAACATAAATTCGAGGTTAGACCGAGGAAAAGAAAAAATTTCAGATTAGTAGATTTTTAAACGCGAACAAGTGTCAAGGTAAGTTCGTTTAACTTAATCGAGCATGTAAATATGTTGAATTGAATGTTGTGTTTGTATGGAATGTGACTTATATTGATGTGAATTGTTTGATTGCTATGATGAAGAATTGAATACATGCTTGAAACGGTGAAAAAGGGTTAAGTTTCGTTTGAATACAGAATTCCGATAAATATATGTGCTTTCCCGAAATGGATGAGGTCCTGCGTTTGTTGCTGACATGATTTGGCTTGGATGTGTAATCCTATTGACCTCGTTATAAAAAGGATTTAGCTCAGATAGGTAATAGTGATATAATCCCTCTCGAGCATATGTTACAATTAGGATTTAGCCTGGACTGGTAATCCTAATTGAGCTCTTCTGAGCATACGTTACATAAAGGATTTAGCCTAGACTGGTAATCCTGTTATACGATTTATGGCTCAAGAGTGTGTTCTTTAATTAAGTTCCCTAATAGGTACTCTTGAATAAAAAAAAATTGATTGGTTACTGAATTGTACACCTTGAGTGTACTACTTGAGTATCCATTGGAATTTCAATAATTCAACAAACACAACTCTTGGAATGATAAGAGAATTATGGGATGAAATGATTAATGTCTTGAAGAAATATAGTATGATGAGCTCATCTATGCTTAATTGATGTATGTGTGAACACTTATATAACTAACTCGTTTGATTGAATGTATGTGTATAGGTAAATTTGCCAAATTGATGAACAAACATGTTATTGAATGCTTAATGTTATTAAATGTATATTGGTAAGTTTTTATTCCAGTTATACGAACTTACTAAGCATGTAATGCTTACTTAGTTTTATTTTCCCTATTTTATAGTACTCGGAAGCTCACGAAGGTTGGAGATCAGAGGATCATCATCACACTATCTAATAGTTTATTTTGAGTATTTGTAGTAAAATCATTTTGGTATAATGGCGTGTATAGGATAACTTGGCCATTATTGGCTTGAAAATGATGCTTGTAACTTAGCCATTGGAATGACTAGTAATGGTTTGTTTTCATATACTTGTAATGTCATACTATGGTAGCTATGTATATGTTAATTAGTTGATCAAATTATTTCTAACATATGGACTAAACCAAGGTAAGATTATAAACATGTATGCATGTAATGATATGTCATGTTGAATGATAGAGTTTGCTAAATTTGAATGCTTGAAATGATTGGTATTTGGACTGCTAGGTCCTTTTCACCTATAATATCAAACTTGCTAAATTATAGGTGAAAAGGGTTCTAGATGATACATGTGGGAAGTTGTTATGTTGAAGGTGATTGGGTATGTGTGGACTTGATAAAGTATGATGTTATGAGCATGTATATAAAGGTAAGGAAATGATATGTTTAAGTCTTTATTATTGATGTATAGGTTAAATTGGCTAATGAATGCATGTAAATATTCAATAATGACTAGCTATTGGAATGGCTAGTTATGGATATGCTTTGGTGTTATGTATATCTAAATGAAAGTTAATATAAAGAAATCATGACAGAGTAAAATTAGCAATAAAATAGTTTTGGACAGCAACAGTAGTATAACTTTGAAAAATCAGAAAAAATTGTGGAAATGAAATTAGATATTGAATAAAATATGAAATTAAAGCCTATTGAGTCTAGTTTTACATAAAAGAAACGGTGTAAGCAAAAGAATTTCATTTTATGAGATATTTGAATTTTTGTTAGAAAATGTTAGAATGATTTTAGGTTCCCCTTTTTCGAAATTGGAAAATCATTAAAAATTGTATAAAAATACTTGGGGGGTTTAAATTTATACATTTAAATTCTTACTGAGTATATTTTCAAGAAAAACAAATAAGAACATCATTCAAATCTCGTACTAAGAGATATTTAATTTTTAGTGAAGAAAGGTTGAAATTGTCAAATAGCAGAACAGGGATGAATTTGAAGAATTAACTGTACTTATTGGCCAAATCATAAATTCTTAAAATTTTATGGCAGGAAGATATTTTGAGTCTAGTTTTGAAAAAATCAAGCGGATCTTAATTTAGAATTCTGTAGCTCAAGATATAAATAATTTAGTGACTATGACTCAAGTGGACAGTTTTGTTATAAACAGTAAATAATTGTTTTGATATGTTTAAGCCTTGATTATGGTTGTGTTGGTAGCTTAATTGTGCCATGTTAAGTGCCATTGAAAGTGTGTATGTGAGTGTGCAAATAAGGGTGGCAAATGGCTTGGTAAATAGCCATTTTCTTGGCCACACGGGCAGAGACATGGCCATGTGTCTCAGACATGTAAAGGACACGGCTCCGAGACACAGGCGTGTGACTTGGCCGTGAGACACCAAATTGTGCATGATGTCATAAACAGAGAGTTAAACGGGCTGAGGACATGGCCGTGTATGACCACATGGCCTACCCTCACAAACGTGTTGTAACATCCTTTACCCGCGTCTGACGACGGGATAAGATACGGGGCATTACCGGACTTAAACATACACAATTTCATAAAATCAGGCCATAAAATTTCATTCAATTTAAAATGAATCAAACACATGTACATTATCCATTATACGGGGCCCACGAGGCCCAAAACATACACCGGAGGTGATTCGGGACTAAACTGAGAATTTTTGAAAATTCTACAACACTTAAGAAATTTTCCATGTTTAAAGAGTCACACGCCCGTGTGGACTAGGCCGTGTGGTCACAGACGCCCATGTGGCTTGGGGCACGCCTGTGTCCTCAGCCCATGTAACTCTTTGTTTATGACGTCAGCAACGAAATGGGGTCACATGGCCAAGTCACATGCCCGTCGGCTGAGACACACGGCCGTGTCTCTGCCCGTCTGGCCAACACTTAGGCTATTTTCCAAGCCTTGGTCAACCATAAACCCTCACACATTTATAAAACATCAAGGAAATATAACATGGCCTCTATTTAACGATTAAAAATCTTCAATTAGGCCACAAACATAACATTTGCATGTCATGATTCATGTGTTTTACAGACTCATTTGACCTTGTCTATTATGATATCACTTATACTTTTATATCATTGTTAACATCATACCAAAAGATTTCAACTTAATCATCAAACATTCATATTCAAGGCTAACTCATAACTTTATAAAATGCCAACATATTTCACATGCGTAGAATAACATGCTTGCCTAAGATATTGCACACCATATCAAGTCACATACTCACATCACATGAAACTTTTAAGCTTGTGCATGCACATATAATAGGGTTACAATCCAATTATAAATACAAGCCACGTCTCGTGGCTATATACAATTGAATCATTATAAGTCAATACATTTGGCCAAATCATAAAACACATATATCAAAAGACTAATTCTCTATACATGCCACTCACTTGAAAATACTTAAGGTTTATTAATACCCCAAAATGATAATTTGATAGTGTGATGCTGCCTCCAACGATCTCCAACCCCGAGCTAACCTGACAACGCTAAAGAAATGGAAAGGAGGGGGCAAGCTTTATAGCTTAGTAAGCCCGTACAAAAATAATAATAAGCAATTAATTAATGTGCATTTTCCAAATTCTTACAACATGTTCTCATGGTAACACAATTGAAATTGCACATAATTCCACTATTTGCTCAAATTCCAGTCAAGCTATCGACTTGAGTCATAGTCACTAAATTATTTATAACTTGAGCTACAAAATTCTAAATTTAGATCAATTAAAATAATTTGAAACTAGACTCATATATATTTCTACCATGAAATTACCAGAATTTATGGATTAGCTAATAAGTACAGTTTATTCTTCAAAGTTATCCTTGTTCTGCTGTTTGATAGCTTTGACCTTTCTTCACTAAAATTGATTTATCTCTTGGTAAGGGACCTGGATGATGTTCCAATCTATTTCCCTTGAAAATATATTCATTAAGAACTTAGTCATATCAATTCTAACCCATAATTATTCTTGTACAATTTTTAGTGATTTTCCAAAGTTAAGACAGGGGAGCCCAAAATCACACTGACCCTATCTCAAAAAAATTCAATTATCTCATAATATGAAATTCTTTTTCTTACGCCATTTCCTCTATGTGGAACAAGACTCAATAATATTTAATTTCAAATCTTATTCAATCTCTAATTCGATTTCCCCAATTTTTGGTGGATTTTCAAAGTTGGACTACTGCTGCTGTCCAAAACTGTTTTAGTGCAATATGATGATAACTATCATAAGTTCATTTTCAACTAATCATGAACTCACCATTTCATGGATTCCATGTTCAATTGCACAATATAAGTTAGCATGATATTGCAACAAAATTCATAATCATAATTCACACATCTTAGCTCACCGAGGTCTCGACATTTAAAAATCTCAATAACCATAAGCTTAGTGTACATACGTTTACCCTTTCAACACTTTTCACATATTACTCCACTTCTTAACCATAATCTTGAATGACCCATTGGACCACCCAGAATACTGAAGGACATTCGGGATTATCATACACCAAATAGAGTGCCAAAGCCATGTCCCAGACATGGTCTTACATGGGTCCGCATATCGATACCATATCCCTGATATGGTCTTATACGAAGTCTCATATCAGTGCCGATGCCATATCCCAGACATGGTCTTATACGAGACCTCATATCGATGCCATGTCCCAGACATTGTCTTATACGAAATCACTTAACGATGCCAAAACCATATACCTAATATAGTCTTATACGGATTCACATATTGGTGCCGATGCCATGTCCCAAAAATGGTCTTACACGGGATCTCATTAACCATAGTGTCATGATATCCGAATCCTAATCCTCAGGGTCCCTCGGGATTTCCGAGATACAAGGCTATCATCAGGATTCCATTGAACCATCACAAACCAATTTCATTAGGGCATACATACATATATCATATGATATCAAATGTTAAACACATAATAATGGAATTGTTGAATTACTTACACACAAACTTACAATTCATGTAATATCAAGCATTAACATTCAAGTATAATATTGCATTATTATTATCATACGAACCTACCTTGATACCAAAAATGGTGAAAAAGGACTTAACCGTCAAATGCTTATTTTTTCCCGATCTAAGTCCGAATCTCTTTTTTTTTATCTATAATATCATATTTAGCTTACTAATTAGTCACATTATTCATTGTGACCCAAAAATATATTATGGAAAAATTACATTTTTGCCCCTAAACTTTATCATATTTACATTTTTGCCCCTAGGCTCGTAAAACGAAATTTATTCAATTTCTTTGTACTTTAGGCCTATCTGAATCATTTCCATAACTATAACAGTCCAAAATTTCCACTAAATCACACTTTAATGACACTTTTATATTTTTTTTACAAAATGGTCCTTTTAGACATTTTCACCAAAAATCACTTAGTAAAAGTTGTTTATTTAACACCCAACATTTATTTTCTACCATTAGAAATCAAACACATGCATATCACTCATGGGTAAATTTTTAAACATGAACCCTAGCTCAAAATAATGTAGAAATAGATAAATCGAGTTGCGGGGACTTCAAAAATGTAAAAAACATAAAAAACGGGGCTAGGATGCACTTACTATGGAGCTTGGAAGCTTGAACCAAACCCTAGCGATGGCTTCCATGGTAGATTCGGCTGGAACAAGAAGAAGTTGAACAATTTGGCTTATTTTGGCTATTTAATTCTTTTAATTATTAGATTACCAAAATGCCCCTAACTTTAAAATATTCTATTTCACCTATTTCATGTTCGTTTTTGTCCAAAAAATTAGCCAATGGTCTAATTACCATATAAGGACTTCCAATTTAAAATTTCATAACAATTGGACACCTCTAGCATGTAGAACTCAACTTTTTCACTTTTTACAATTTAGTCTTTTTGACTAAATTGAGTGCCCAAACGTCAAAATTTTTGAGCGAGATTTTCATGAAATCATTCCGTGAAATTGTAGACCATAAAAATATAATAAAAATGAATTTTCTTACATCGAACTTGTGGTCCCCAAACCACTATTCTGATTAGGCCCAAAATTAGGCTGTTACAACTCTCCCCTCTTTAGGGATTTTCATCCACAAAAATCTTACTGTAAATAAGGTTTTATTTTAGGATTAGCTCCTTCATTTAAAACATCATTAGAGAACATTTACTAGTACTGAACTTTTAGTTCCTAACACTTCAATCCTTCGTTTCAAGGTCATGAGCATTTCTTCGTTATACAACGCATCAACTGAATCTTGACTTATGTCGGAGAACTCATATACATGAAGAATCTGATCCATACCATCATAACACAAATACACATAACATACTTGAATCCTTTCGAATTCGAATGGTGAAACTAGCTAGTTCATTACGGCCTTATATTCTCTATAATTTTATATGGCCCGATAGTTTGCGAATGCAGTCTCTTAATTGTCTGTAAATTTTCAGAGTTTCCTTTAACTTTTCCAAGAAATTATGATGTAAACCTCAGACTCAATCCAATCAATGAAGACTAGCATTCAAAGAAATCTGGCAACCTCAAAGACACATAATTCCATTAACCTATCAAGTGAGAATTTTGTACATGCCGAAATGATTTGCAATTTCGCTAAACAGAAAACAACAATTCACATAACGTTTCTCTTTTTCAAAGATGGGGATAATCCAGATATGAAATCTATAGTAGCTGTTTCCCATTTCATTCTAGTATCAATACTATACTCCCTTAGTCCATGAATTACTAACACATTTCCCAGCTACACAGACTTACAATAAAACTTCAGTTTTCAATCTTGAACTCAGCTAAGACCGAACCATCAATAGACAAGATCAAACGTATAACCATCATTCTCAATGAAATTGAGGATTTTCAACCTAATACTTGTAATTGTATTTTGCTGTTCTCAAAGATCAAACAATAACTAACTCATCATCTTTCAATGGTTCAAATTATCTATGCTATCTCAGATTCAGATATTTTCATAACATCGGATACTTTAAGCTATCACGTTGCTTTCTGGCCTCGAAACACATCCCAATTTATTCACTATCGTATCTCAGAAAAATTGAGAATACTATGCCCGAGGTAGGCTGTTTCAAATCTAATATTTTGATTAACAATACTTCCAACTGTTTAAAACTTTACTAGCATGTAACAGACCATCCAAATTTTCATGAAGGTAATAACTTTATCAATCAATACAACTTCGACTCATAATAATTTCTTTTAAAATATACATTCTTCATTCTGAATGCCCGTCTTTTACTCATAAAGAAATGAAATTCTGTTTCCAGACATGGAAATAGACTTGGATATAAATATCTCATTTAATCTTTCAAACAAATAACCCATACAGCTTGAAAAACCAAGTCGATCTTAATTATCAATCAATAATAATTCAAGTATTCCCCTCATACTGATAATAGAACAATTCAAACATACAATCTTTTATAATTCTTTTACAACACAAGTCAAAATTCTTTATAAACTTTTTGAGCTCAAACAAAACATAAAGCTTTTTTCTAATCCAATAGAAATCAAGATTACCGATAAAAATGAAAACCAGTATACAATCTGAACTCGAACTGTCACAATCTATACTTTGGCCAATTTCAACCCTTTTTATGAAGATTAGAAGACCTCATATAAGTATCACCGTGATGCCATGATCAAACTAGAGATATAACCATATAGACATATTTAGTTTTGACCCATGGATATCCCACGTAAACGAATCACATTTTATACATTTTAACATTAGGAATAACAAGAAAACCGAGACATTGGCATTCAAGATATGTAGACATACAGAATTTCCGAGAATATAGCCCAAATGAAATAATAAATATCTCTATGATCCTCTCAAAGAAAAGAAATCTAGAAGAAAATACTATTCAGACTCGCTGAAACCAAATGCTACAAAGACAATGCATTTTCCATATATATACTGAATAGAGCAACAATCATTAGAATCAGAATCATAGCATCATATGCATTTTCTCATCGATTTTCAATAGACGGATGGTAATAGAATACCACAGAGAATTTAAGCAATGCAAATTATAAACCAATCAGACTAATAATACTTTCGTTTGCTATTATGATTATAAAACATTCCCCTACAATAAGGATTTGATCAGAAGATTGATAACCACATGAATACCTCTGAGAACATTTGAACACACAGAATACCCCAGAAGAGATGGTCATAATCTGCTCAACTGCAACTGTCATACTCAGACATCTTACTATACAAACATTATTCCTTTAACTATTTCTATCATTACTAATTCCACATTATTCCATTCATTAATGAAAATCAATCCGGAAGAAATCCCAGTTAATACATTCCTTCAACTTCATACCTGAATAAATCAATTTGCCAAATTAACTTCTTCTCTAACTGTGACATTACGAGATCCGAAAAATCTTTAGAACAATCTGCTATCTTTTCTAGTTTTGTCTTTACTCGAAAACCCATTCTCAATCTTTGACCATGTTTATAATTACTCTACCACTGAACTCTTTGATTTCACTCTCGGGAGCTCGATCAACATAAGTCTCGTAAAATTTCATTATAAAACACTACATTGGTAAGGGGGTGAGGTCATAAAGCCTCTAACTTAACTCTCATATATATACACATATGTAACTTAACGTTCATCATCATCATAATAATATCATCACATGGTAAACTTCCATTTCGTACATCATCATATACACATCATAGACCTTTATTCGTACCTTTATAAGTCTCATTTCATCATAAGTATACTCTACTCAGATACTTTAGCATCACTACCAACATGATCGATTGTAGCTCGGTTGGATAGTATCTCTGTCTAAGCGAGATAAAACTCATCCGCGTTGGGAGACATCACACTATCATAGATTATATGTAGCATGTATAGTTAGACTCTTACACATGCTAGATTACTCCTAGAACAGACTAAACAATAACTCTGATACCACTAAATGTAACACCCCTTACCTGTGTTCGATGCCAGGACAGGATACGGGGCATTACCGGACATAAACATACACAATTTCATAAAATCAGGCCATAAAATTTCATTCAATTTAAAATGAATCAAACACATGTACATTGTCCCTTATACGGATATACGAGGCCCAAAACATACACCGGAGATGATTCGAGACTAAACCGAGAATTTTTGAAAATTTTACAAAACTTAAGAAATTTTCCATGTTTAAAGAGTCACACGCAAGTGTAGATTAGGCCGTGCAGTCACACACACCCATGTGGCTTGGGGCACGCCCGTGTCCTCAGCCCGTATAACTCTCTGTTTATGATGTCAGCAACGAAATGGGGTTACACGGCCAAGTCACACGCCCATTTGCTAAGGCCGTGTTCCCCACACAGTTGAGACACACGGTTGTGTCTCTGCTCGTCTGGCGAACACGTAGGCTATTTTCCAAGTCTTGGTCAACCATAAACCCTCACACATTTATACAACATCAAGGAAATATAACATGGCCTCCATTTAACGATTAAACATCTTCAATTAGGCCACAAACATAACATTTGCATGTCATGATTCATGTGTTTTACAGACTCATTTGACCTTGTCTATTATGATATCACTTATACTTTTATATCATGGTTAACATCATACCAAAAGATTTCAACTTAATCATCAAACATTCATATTCAAGGCTAACTCATAACTTTATAAAATGCCAACATATTTCACATGCGTAGAATAACATGCTTGCCTAAGATATTGCACACCATATCAAGTCACATACTCACATCACATGAAACTTTTAAGCTTGTGCATGCACATATAATAGGGTTACAATCCAATTATAAATACAAGCCACGTCTCGTGGCTATATACAATTGAATCATTATAAGTCAATACATTTGGCCAAATCATAAAACACATATATCAAAAGACTAATTCTCTATACATGCCACTCACTTGAAAATACTTAAGGTTTATTAATACCCCAAAATGATAATTTGATAGTGTGATGCTGCCTCCAACTATCTCCAACCCCTTGCTAACCTGAAAACACTAAAGAAATGGAAAGAAGGGGGTAAGCTTTATAGCTTAGTAAGCCCGTACGAAAATAATAATAAGCAATTTGCTAACGTGCCTTTGCCAAATTCTTACAACATGTTCTTATGGTAACACAATCGAAATTGCACATAATTCCACTATTTGCTCAAATTCCAGTCAAGTTGTCTAATCGAGTCATAGTCACTAAATTATTTACAACTTGAGCTACAGAATTCTAAATTTAGATCAGTTAGAAGAATTTGAAACTAGACTTATATATCTTTCTACCATAAAATTTTTAGAATTTATGGGTTGGCCAATAAGTACAGTTTATTCTTCAAAGTTACCCCTGTTCTGCTATTTGACAGCTTCAACCTTTCTTCACTAAAATTTTTTATCTCTTGGTATGGGATTTGGATGATGTTTCCGTCTGTTTCTCTTAAAAATAGACTCATTAAGAACTTAGTAATATTAGTTCTAACCCATAATTATTATTGTACAATTTTTAGTGATTTTCCAAATTTAAGTCAGTGGAGCCCGAAATCACTCTAACCTAGTCTCACAAAAATTCAATTATCTAATAATATGAAATTCTTTTCCTTACAACATTTCCTCTATGTGAAACTAGACTCAATAAGATTTAATTTCATATCTTATTCAGTCTCTAATTCAATTTCCACAATTTTTTGTGGATTTTCAAAGTTGAACTACTGCTGCTTTCCAAAACCGTTTTAGTGCAATATGATGATAACTATCATAAGTTCATTTTCAACTAATCATGAACTCACCATTTCATGTATTCTGTAACACCCTGAATTTGGGCCTAGAAGAATTGGGCTTTAAGTCTGGGTTCGGATAGAAGACTGAATATTGAGAAGTTTTATATATTACTAGTGTTAAATATATATATATTGATAAAATATTTCTGTTATTATTACTGATATTTTTATGAAAATTAAAATAATTAGATACAAATATATTTATAAAATTGTTGTTGTTAATTTAGTGTTTAAATTAAATTATTATTAGAAAATTTTACTGTATCTATTTTTATTGATTTATGGAAATTATAATTATTATTATTGTATTTGAAAATTTCATTGTTATGGTTATTATTATTATTATTATTATTTAAAAATATAGAGGATATTATTATTAATGTGGTGTTTAAATTTAGTTTTTAAATTTAGAAGTATTTAAAGTTGTGGGTAAAATGTATCACAAAAAGAGCTTTAGTAAAGTGGCAAGGGTGACGTCACTAAGCTCCTAAAAAGGTGGCGTGTGGAGCATAGAGGAAGACCTGGGATCGATTCCCTGTGTTGGCAAATAAGAGTATTTATTTTTATGTGCAGGAAGGGTAAGTGTTGGAACCTAAGGGGATGCTGTAAAAGGAGAGTTGGGTTAAGTCAAATGCATAGATTAAGGAGGGATAAGGGGAGAGATTTTAGGGATTTGATATGGAGATAGAGTTGGCCGAATAAGGGAGATTGCAGAGGGGATTTTCGGCAGAGGGGTTTTAGTTAGGGATTTTCGGCACTTAGGTAGTGGTGTGCCGTTTTTTTCCCTTGAGGTTAGTCTTCTTCTCTCTTTTTCTTTTTGCAGCCGAACCTACCATCTCTTCCTCCATCTCTTCTTCTTTCTCTTTCTTTCAAACCAGCCCATTATTTCCCTACATTCACTCATTATTTCTTTCCTTAATCTCTACTTCTGCCGAAATACCGCAAAAAAGCCGAAATCAGTGAGGATAGGGTGGTGTGAATCTTTGTGACCAGCAATCTTTTCTTTCCTTTTCAATTGTTGGCGTTCAATTCCTTTACCTTTTAGGCGTACAGATTCTAGAGAAGAAAGACTGTGGTAAGCGCTCAAACTCTAAACAATTCCTAGAGTAACTTTTGGCCAAAAGCCGAAACCCCATAATTTAGGGAGATGGCCGAATATGGGTATAGGCCTTATGGGGTCTTCTTTTAATATTTTTGTGGTTTATTTAGTGAAGGAGCAGCAAGGAGTAGTGTCGACTTGAAATAGCTTGGATCACTGGAGTGGCTAGGCCTAGTCATCAATCGCGGCAAGGTAAGATTCCTAAGGCCATTATAGATGGTGGTCGAATGTGTAAGTATTAATATTAGATGATTTCTGGTTTAGTTCAATTATGAGAGGCTGATTATTAATGATGGATTATAGGAGAAATCGTGTAGGAGATCTCGTCAAGGAATATCGCCAAACAGGTGTGTAACGAACCCTTTTTCATAGCTTAAAGCGATAAATGCCGAAAAGCCGAAATGCCAAATTTCGGCATTTCGAGAACTTGTGAGCAAGCGAACGCTCACTAGTTAGTTAAAATCCATGAGATGATGATTGAGAACAATGGAAACGGTAAGAATGAGATTTCTGGCATTCTTGGTAAGTTGGGCCTCGAGGGGCTAAAATCGGGCCCAATGGGCTTTCGGGCCCATTTGGAAAAAAAATTGGTAGAAATTGAAAACCTGTTAAATTGCACGTTAAGACTGGTAATACCAATATGGAAAACAGGCTAAATGGGCCTAGAGGACAAATCGACTATGTGGGGCCCATTAGGGGTTTTTAGCCCAATAACTCGGTTTCGTTAAAAATGGGCCAGATTCGCGGTTAAAACAAACAAATAGTTAGTAACTGATAATGAAAATGGAAAATTCCTAAAATTTGGTAAGATTACGAAATTACCCTTATAATATGAAAATGACTGTTTTGCCCCTAGGTAAAAATGACCATTATACCCCTAGGGTTTAATTATGAACTTGTTACATGGGATTTTGATGTACATGATATGTATGATATGCACATGAGATGTATGATATGCACATGATATGTATGATATGTACATGATATATATATATGATTTGCACATGATGAATTCATAAATACATGGGGTTGGGTTTTTATATGGATGGAGGAAGTGCAAAAAGGGCTTATGCCCCAGTTAATAAAGGGCTTATGCCCCAGTTATGATAATGGGCTTATGCCCCAGTTTACCGAAAAGGGCTTATGCCCTAGTTATTAAAAAGAGGCAAGGCCTCCAGTTATATGATAAAGCAGCTATGCTGCCAGTGGAGAGTTTTGGCTGGGTGGGTTGAGTTATTCCCCACATGGAGAGCTTGGTTGGTACGGGTGGAGAGTAGCGGATGGTGGGTCGAGTAGTCTCCCCAAATGGGCTTGCATTCATTCTTTCATTGACATTACATGTGATATTGAAATGGGCCTATGGGCCATACCGTTTACAGTGAAGGCTTCGGCCCAGTAATATGAAATATGAAAAGGCTACGGCCCAGTATATGTTGAGCTTGGACTTGGGCTAAGGCCCAACAGGCTGATATTGTTTTGGGCTCTGAAAGGGGCTTGTTGTACACTGAGTTTCCAAACTCACCCCCTTTTTCCTTAACCCTGCAGGAGAGCCATGATGAGGGGACTTGGAGCCGGAGGGGATTCAAAGTGGCCACGGTGATTGCCCTTGGGTTTTTTTTAATTAAGCATTTGGTTTCCTTTAAGATTTCTTTATTTATTTACTTATTATTTATTTTTGGGTTGTAATAAGGCCATTTTAACTTTCCTTTTATTTTATTTTCGGGATTATTTTTTTTATTAACTTTAAACTGATTGATAATTAATGGGTTAGGCTTAGGACGCGTTTTCAAAATGGAACTCGTTTTTAAGATAACACAATGACACGATTATCCAACTTTAAAGAATATTCACTTAAATAAACTTCAACTCGTTATAACCAAGTGTGGCAATGGCAGTGGGCATGTCTAGGATTGGATCCAATCGAAGAGCTTGGTACTTAAGCAGCCTTCATGGCTCACCTCCTCTGTTTCGGATACCTACCTGGTGCCCAGCTTCCATTCACTTGTTAATTTATTAAAAGTCAATTTTTTAAACACTAAAATGAAACATAAATTTTCAAACTCTTATGTGGCATGTCAGATTCGGCCATAACGTCTGGGCCGGGTTTGGGGTGTTACATTTAGTGGTATCAGAGCCCGATTGCAACAACTCGGCTGTGGATCGGGTCCAAAAATCTTTTTGAAAATTTAGGCCCAAGAAGGGTATTTTTGGAAATGGTTCTTTTCAAAGATGTTTTACGAGGTATACATGTTAAAATGGTTCAAGTTTTCCTGGTTTATAAAACGGGGCTAAAATCAAAAGTTTCAAAACAAGGGTGTTACAAGGGTATTTCAAAATCAAAATTTTAAATTTCTAGTTTCTGTGACCAAATACATGGTTTTTTTTTTGTTTTAAAATGGTTTGGAGAAAGAAGTGGCACTGAATCCCCGGCACCAAGTCTGTAAGTATTCCTATTACTCATACTACACTGTATTAAGATATTACTGTAGATAGAACTGAGACCATATCATAACGTTATAGCTAGGGCAATACTAAAAAAAAAAAACCCTAGAATACTGAGACTATAATTAGGCTATGATTCTGTGAAAATAGAAACTCTAAAATACTATCTCTGCATAAGACATATGAATAAATGGTAAAATTTTTGAGACCTTTATAGTTATTTGATATGTGTACTGGTAATGTAGAGTGTTGATATGGATTTTGAGGGTAAGCAAAGTCTGCCAACTTCGGGTAGCGGCAACTCGGAGCTTAGGTCTGAGGCACTGGCCGAGTTAGTAAGGAAAGTGGTAGAGGAAGTATTGGATACCAAAATTAAGGAAATCAGGGAAACGCTTCAAGCAGGGTGCTTGGAGTGTAGGAAAAGGAAGGATCCTAGTTCTCAGAGAACAGAGCCTCGTTCTGTAAAACATGTTAAGAGACGACCAAACTCTCCAACCTGTAAGAACTGTAACAGGCGTCATCCGGGTGAATGCCATAGGAAGACAGGAGCATGTTTGAGATGTGGGTCCAAGGAGCATCGAGCTCGGGATTGCCAAGTTTATATTATTTAAATATGTGTTACGAGTTGTATGCGTGCTTGATAAACGTTTCTTTACTTTGGTAATTAAATATTCTAGGTCGTACTAAGAATTATTTTTTTAGAGTGCTTGCAAGCATAGTGGTTTGACTTGAGTAATACGGTTTGTTGGTAGTTTGAAATTTCGAGGACGAAATTTCTTTAAGGAGGGTAGAGTTGTAACACCCTGAATTTGGGCCTAGAAGAATTGGGCTTTAAGTCTGGGTTCGGATAGAAGACTGAATATTGAGAAGTTTTATATATTACTAGTGTTAAATATATATATATATATTGATAAAATATTTCTGTTATTATTACTGATATTTTTATGAAAATTAAAATAATTAGATACAAATATATTTATAAAATTGTTGTTGTTAATTTAGTGTTTAAATTAAATTATTATTAGAAAATTTTACTGTATCTATTTTTATTGATTTATGGAAATTATAATTATTATTATTGTATTTGAAAATTTCATTGTTATGGTTATTATTATTATTATTATTATTATTTAAAAATATAGAGGATATTATTATTAATGTGGTGTTTAAATTTAGTTTTTAAATTTAGAAGTATTTAAAGTTGTGGGTAAAATGTATCACAAAAAGAGCTTTAGTAAAGTGGCAAGGGTGACGTCACTAAGCTCCTAAAAGGTGGCATGTGGAGCATAGAGGAAGACTGGATCGATTCCTGTGTTGGCAAATAAGAGTATTTATTTTTATGTGCAGGAAGGGTAAGTGTTGGAACCTAAGGGGATGCTTTGTAAAGGAGAGTTGGATTAAGTCAAATGCATAGATTAAGGAGGGATAAGGGAGAGATTTTAGGGATTTGATATGGAGATAGAGTTGGTAGAATAAGGAGAGATTGCGGAGGGGGATTTTCTACAGAGGGGTTTTAGTTAGGGATTTTGGCACTTAGGTAGTGGTGTGCCGTTTTTTTCCTTGAGGTTAGTCTTCTTCTCTCTTTTTCTTTTTGCAGCCGAACCTACCATCTCTTCCTCCATCTCTTCTTCTTTCTCTTTCTTTCAAACCAGCCCATTATTTCCCTACATTCACTCATTATTTCTTTCCTTAATCTCTACTTCACTAAAAATACATAAAAAAGCCAAATCGGTGAGGATAGGGTGGTGTGAATCTTTGTGACCAGCAATCTTTTCTTTCCTTTTCAATTGTTGGCGTTCAATTCCTTTACCTTTTAGGCGTACAGATTCTAGAGAAGAAAGACTGTGGTAAGCGCTCAAACTCTAAACAATTCCTAGAGTAACTTTTGGCCAAAAGCCGAAACCCCATAATTTAGGGAGATGGCCGAATATGGGTATAGGCCTTATGGGGTCTTCTTTTAATATTTTTGTGGTTTATTTAGTGAAGGAGCAGCAAGGAGTAGTGTCGACTTGAAATAGCTTGGATCACTGGAGTGGCTAGGCCTAGTCATCAATCGCGGCAAGGTAAGATTCCTAAGGCCATTATAGATGGTGGTCGAATGTGTAAGTATTAATATTAGATGATTTCTGGTTTAGTTCAATTATGAGAGGCTGATTATTAATGATGGATTATAGGAGAAATCGTGTAGGAGATCTCGTCAAGGAATATCGCCAAACAGGTGTGTAACGAACCCTTTTTCATAGCTTAAAGCGATAAATGCCGAAAAGCCGAAATGCCGAAATTCTGGCATTTCGAGAACTTGTGAGCAAGCGAACGCTCACTAGTTAGTTAAAATCCATGAGATGATGATTGAGAACAATGGAAACGGTAAGAATGAGATTTCTGGCATTCTTGGTAAGTTGGGCCTCGAGGGCTAAATCGGGCCCAATGGGCTTTCGCCCATTTGGAAAAAAAATTGGTAGAAATTGAAAACTCATTAAATTGCACGTTAAGACTGGTAATACCAATATGGAAAATAGGCTAAATGGGCCTAGAGGACAAATCGGCTATGTGGGGCCCATTAGGGTTTTTAGCCCAATAACTCGGTTTAGTTAAAAATGGGCCGATTCATGGTTAAAACAAACAAATAGTTAGTAATCGATAATGAAAATGGAAAATTCCTAAAATTTGGTAAGATTACGAAATTACCCTTATAATATGAAAATGACTGTGTTTTGCCCTAGGTAAAAATGACCATTATACCCCTAGGGTTTAATTATGAACTTGTTACATGGGATTTTGATGTACATGATATGTATGATATGCACATGAGATGTATGATATGCACATGATATGTATGATATGTACATGATATATATATATGATTTGCACATGATGAATTCATAAATACATGGGGTTGGGTTTTATATGGATGGAGGAAGTGCAAAAAGGGCTTATGCCCCGATTAATAAAGGGCTTATGCCCCGATTATGATAATGGGCTTATGCCCCATTTACTGGGGCGGGCTTATGCCCTAGTTATTAAAAAGAGGCAAGGCCTCCAGTTGTATGATAAAGCAGCTATGCTACAGTGGAGAGTTTTGGCTGGGTGGGTTGAGTTATTCCCCACATGGAGAGCTTGGTTGGTACGGGTGGAGAGTAGCGGATGGTGGGTCGAGTAGTCTCCCAAAATGGGCTTGCATTCATTCTTTCATTGACATTACATGTGATATTGAAATGGGCCTATGGGCCATACCGTTCTAATGAAGGCTTCTCGCCCAAAGAATATGAAATATGTGAAGGCTTCGGCCCAGTAATATGAAATATGAAAAGGCTACGGCCCAGTATATGTTGAGCTTGGACTTGGGCTAAGGCCCAACAGGCTGATATTGTTTTGGGCTCTGAAAGGGGCTTGTTGTACACTGAGTTTCCAAACTCACCCCTTTTTTCCTTAACCCTGCAGGAGAGCCATGATGAGGGGACTTGGAGCCGGAGGGGATTCAGAGTGGCCACGGTGATTGCCCTTGGGTTTTTTTTTAATTAAGCATTTGGTTTCCTTTAAGATTTCTTTATTTATTTACTTATTATTTATTTTTGGGTTGTAATAAGGCCATTTTAACTTTCCTTTTATTTTATTTTCGGGATTATTTTTTTTATTAACTTTAAACTGATTGATAATTAATGGGTTAGGCTTAGGGCGCGCGTTTTCAAAATGGAACTCGTTTTTAAGATAACACAATGACACGATTATCCAACTTTAAAGAATATTCACTTAAATAAACTTCAACTCGTTATAACCAAGTGTGGCAATGGCAGTGGGCATGTCTAGGATTGGATCCAATCGAAGAGCTTGGTACTTAAGCAGCCTTCATGGCTCACCTCCTCTGTTTCGGATACCTACCTGGTGCCCAGCTTCCATTCACTTGTTAATTTATTAAAAGTTAATTTTTTAAACACTAAAATGAAACATGAATTTTCAAACTCTTATGTGGCATGTCAGATTCGGCCATAACGTCTGGGCCGGGTTTGGGGTGTTACATATTCCATGTTAAATTACACAATGTAAGTGAGCATGATATTGCAATAAAATTCATAATCATAATTCATGCATCTTAGCTCACCAAGGTCTCGACATTTAATAATCTTAATAACCATAAGCTTAGTGTACATACGTGTACCCTTTCAACACTTTTCACATATTACTCCACTTCTTAACCAAAATCTTGAATGGCCCATTGGATCACCCAGAATACTGAAGGACATTCGGGATTATCATACACCAAATAGAGTGCCAAAGCCATGTCCCAGACATGGTCTTACATGGGTCCGCATATCATGTCATATCCCAGATATGGTCTTATACGAAGTCTCATATCGGTGCCGATGCCATATCCCAGACATGGTCTTATACGGGACCTCATATCGATGCCATGTCCCAGACATTATCATATACGAAATCAATTAACGATGCCGAAACCATATACCTGATATAGTCTTATACGGATTCACATTTTGGTGCCGATGCCATGTCCCAGAAATGGTCTTACACGGGATCTCATTATCCATAGTGTCATGATATCCGAATCCTAAGCATTCCTCAAGGTCCCCCGAGATTTCCGAGATACAAGGCTATCATCAGGATTCCATTGAATCATCACAAACCAATTTCATTAGGGCATACATGCATATATCATATGATATCAATTGTTAAACACATAATAATAGAGTTGTTGAATTACTTACACACAAACTTACAATTCATGTAATACCAAGCATAAACATTGAAGTATAATATTACATTATTATTATCATAGGAACTTACCTTGATACCAAAAATGGTGAAAAAGGACTTAATCGTCAAATACTTGTTTTTCCCCGATATAAGTCCGTATCTCGTTTTCCTTGATCTATAATATCACATTTAGTTTACTTGTTAGTCACATTATTCATTGTGACCCAAAAATCATATTACGGCAAAATTACATTTTTGCCCTTAAACTTTATCATATTTACATTTTTTCCTTAGGCTCGTAAAACAAAATTTATTCAATTTTTTTGTACTTTAAGCCTAGCCGAATCATTTTCATAACTATAGCAGTCCAAAATTTCCACTAAATCACACTTTAATGACATATTTTTATTTTTTTACAAAATGGTCATTTTAGACATTTTCACCGAAAATCACTTAGTAAAAGTCGTTTATTTAACACCCAACATTCATTTTCTACCATTAGACATTAAAAAACATGCATATCACTCATGGGTAAATTTTTAAACATGAACCCTAGCTCAAAATAATGGTAGAAATAGGTAAATCGAGTTACAGAGACTTCAAAAATGTAAAGAACATCAAAAACGGGGCTAAGATGCACTTACTATGGAGCTTGGAAGCTTGAACCAAACTCTAGCCATGGCTTCCATGGTAGATTCGGCTAGAACAAGAAGAAGATGAACAATTTGGCTTATTTTGGCTTTTTAATTCTTTTAATTATTAGATTACCAAAATGCCCCTAACTTTAAAATATTCTATTTCACCTATTTCATGCCCATTTTTGTCCAACAAATTAGCCAATGGTCTAATTACCATATAAGGACCTTCAATTTAAAATTTCATAACAATTGGACACCTCTAGCATGTAGAACTCAACTTTTGCAAATTTTACAATTTAGTCTTTTTGACTAAATTGAGTGCCCAAACGTTATAATTTTCAAAAAATATTTTCACAAAACCATTCCGTGAAATTTTAGACCATAAAAATATAATAAAAATGAATTCTATTACATCGGATTTGTGCTCCCGAAACCACCGTTTCGACTAGGCCCAAAATCTGTCTGTTACTCGTGTCCCAAGCCACACGGGCATGTGACCCCTGTTTTGATGAAATTTTTTTGAGTTTTCCAAAGTTTTTGGTTTAGTCCCGAACCACTTCCAATGCATGTTTTGGGCCTCGTGGGCCCGTATAAGGGACGATATACATGTGTATGAATGATTTCAAACTGAATGAAATTTTATGACCTGGTTTTGTATGATTGGTTATGTTTAAGTCTGGTAATGCCTTGTACCCTGTCCCGGTGTCGAACACAGGTAAGAGGTGTTATAGTGTGGCTGGCTGTGTGGCACAATTTAGAGAGTTACACGGGGTCGAACACGGCCTGCAGCACGGGCTTGTCCTAGGGCCACTCGGGCGTGTCCATTGGACCACACGGGCGTGTGAGCCCTGCAACTTAAAATCTTTTTAAAAATTTGCTAAAAATTTTTAGAGTTTCTGATTAAGTCCCAACTCAATTCTAGTGCTTATATTTGGCCTCGAGGGTCCATTTAAGGGACATTATGAATAATCTTGGAAAATGAACAGTAATTGACATGAGTTATCTGTAAATGTTCTGTAAACTCCGGTAATGCCCCGCAACTCTGTTCTAGCAAAAGATATGGGTTAGGGATGTTATAGTTTAAGACTTGACTTTGGCTTGTTTTAAGTAGTTTTATATGGTTTGATGATGTGCAAAAGTGTTGATGTAGGTTGAAGACAAATTGGGTGAGAAATGTGGTTAGAAAAATGTGGTTAGAAAAATGGCCTATTTCATCCACACGGGTAGAGACATGGGCGTGTGTCTCAACCGTGTGTGGCGCATAGCCAGATGACACGGTCATGTGTCTCCTGTATCTTTTAATTAATGCAAAATAGAATGCTCACACGGCTTAGCATGTAACATCCCAAATTAGGGCCTAGTCGGAATAATGGTTTCAGGACCACAAACCTGACATAAAAATATTTTTTTTATGATTTTTTTGAGGTCTAGAATATGAAAGCATGCATGTGTGAACGTTTCATAAAGAAAATCTAGTTGTAAGGTGTCCGATTTAAAAATTAGGGACCAAATCGAATAAATTGTAAAACTTGTGTTCTAGAAGCAATTTGTATAAAATTGATTTGGATTATTAATTAGGAGGTTTTAAATATAAATTTTCCTAAATTCTAAGTTTTTGGACAAAAATGGGCATGGATGGAAAATTTTGAAAGTTTAGTAAGGAAAGACATTTTGGTCATTTAGTAATAAATGAAATAAAAAAGGAAAATCAAAGAAAAATTCACTCATCTTCTTCCTTGTGGCTGCCAAAATTTGCAAGGGTTTCAGAAGCTAGGGTTTTGACATTTTCAAGCTTGATAGTAAGTGACTTCTAGCCCCGTTTTTAACGTTCTTTACATTTTTGAGATCCTCGTAACATGCCCTATCCATTTCTACCCATATTTTAAGCTAGGATTCATGTTAGAAATTTGACCCATGCATGAGATGATTGTTCTTTGATGATTTATGGAGGATTATGAAAGTTAGATGTTAGATAAACATCTTTTACTAGATGGTTTTTCATGAAAACACTAAAAAGGGACCTATTTGTAAAAGGTACAAAATGGGTGGTAGAAATGTGAAATAGAGGAAAATGTGGGCTGATATGAGCTTAGAATAGATTCGGCTAGGCTTGGGTAACCAAGAAAATACATGCATTTTGTTTTACGAGCATTAGGACCAAATTGTAAAAATGTGAAAGGTTAGGGGTAAAGTGGTCATTTTGCCCAAGAGTGAAATTTTGGGCTGAATTTGAATAATGAGATAGAATAATAATTCATTTTGTTTATATAGACCCCGAGATAGAATACTAATTCATTTTGTTTATATAGACCCCGAGAGACCGATTCCTGAGGTTGACCGTGGAAAACAAAAAGTTTCAGAATAACCGAAATTCAAATCCAAAACATTTTCCAATTAAGTTCATGTAACTCGAAGTAATACTTTTAAAATACTTATATGTATATTCTTGAATGTGATATAAATTGTGATACTCAATGTATAATAATTCATGGAACATGATTGTAGTGATTTAAAAAGGATTTAAATATCCCGGTTGAATGTAAAGGGTATCCGATGGAATTCTTGAAAACAAATTGATGGTAAAAAGGATCTAGCCCGGACGGGTGTTCCTTATGTGATCTGGCCTCTTAAAGAATATGTGTTTTAAATGGATTTAGCCTGAACGGGTAATCTAAATTAGGATTTGAATTTAGCCTGGACTGGTAATTCAGATCCAAACTCATTAGAGTATTTGTCGTTGCAGGGGATTTAGCCTGGACTGGTAATCCCAACAATACTCTGTGAGTTTATACTACGGGGGATTTAGCCTGTACTGGTAATCCCGCTACAAAAGTATGAGGTTCGCGGGAGTGCGATCGTTGAAAAGGTCACTAATATGAATTGATGATAAATGATTTAGTACGCCATATGTGTACTAAAGAATATCCATCGAGATTCTGAGAAATTCAATGAGATTAGTATGAGAAGTGGAATTGAGATTTTTGTTATGATGAGCTCATCTACTATTTGTTTATTATCATATATTACTATGTGTCTAACTTGATGATTGAGTACATGTGTTAGGGAAAATATTCTATACTTGATGGATTAACCTATTTAATGTGGTTGTATGTTAAAATAACCGGTAAGTTTACTTTCCTGTTATATGAACTTACTAAGCATGTCAATACTTACCCTGTTTTATTTTCCCTATTTTATAGAGCTTATGGACTTGTGGAGCTTGGAAGACGGTGGGAGCCTTGATCACATTATCAATAAGTCTCGTTTTGGTATAAAGAAACATTCATTTTGATATAATGGCATGTATATGATTTTTGATCATTTTGTTGTATGTGTCATTTGGTCAGCCAAAGAAATGACTTATGAAGATATGCTAATCCATTTTGTATACGGCCATGAGATGTGGCTCATATTGATATAGGTGGTAACCCTACTAAATACACATGATTAAGTTTAAATGTTTCTTGTGATGTGATTGTATAGCCTAGCATGAATGGATGTGCAAAATGAGGCCCAATAACTTGAGAATGGTTATGGCATAAAATGGTATGTGGTTATATCATGGCCTAAGTATAAAATGTGGAATGTACTAATGATAACCCTAATACAAGAAGTGTAACTTGAACAAGTGTAATAAGGTTTACATGTATGAATCATGTCAAGGATGTTTAAGTGTAATTATATACCATGTTAAGTGTCCTTGAAATATATGAGTGTGTATGGATGTAAAAGGGTGACCAATGGCTTGGCAAATAGCCTTTAAATGGTCCACACGGGCAGACACACGGGTATGTGTCTAGAACGAGTGTGACACACGGTCTGCCCCATGGGCGTGTTGAATGACCATGTGTCCTCTGCACCCCAATTTTGCAAGTCAGTATGCTCAGTAGTAAACACACGGGATAAGGCACGGGTATGTGTCTTGGCCGTGTGAGGGACACGACCTACCCACATGGGCGTGTACTCTAGCCGTGTGAAGTATGCACCTTTTTATGAAAAATTCAATTAATTTTAATTGACCACATGGTCTGGCCACACGGCCGTGTGATACAGCCGTGTGACACTAAATTGATGCTAACGTCATAGTCAGAGAGTTACACGGCCGGAGGACACGGGCATGTAGAGAGCACACGGACGTGTCCCCTTTCTCACACTGGCTTGTGGCTCTGTATTAGGGAAATTTCCCAAACTTTTCTAAAAGTTCCTGATTTAGTCCTGATCCTTTTCCAATTGTTGTTTTGGGCCTCGTAGGCCCATATTAGGGACAATTTGTGTATGTATGAATGAAGTTGTTTTAAAAAAAAATTTTATAGCCTGAGTTTTTGCATGAATGACTGTGTATATGTTCGGTAATGCCTCGTATCCCATCTCGATCTCGGGTACGGGTAAGGGGTGTTACATAGCACATGGGCGTATGGCTTGGCCATGTGACCCTGTATCTTATTAATGCAAGTTAGTATGCTCACACAGCCTAGCACACGGGCGTGTGGCTTGGCCATGTAACCCAAGTCGGAGAGCTCATAAGTTTGGACACAGGTTGGGATGGCCATGTGTCCCTATTTCGAATGTCCACACAGCCTGAGACACGGGCGTGTCTCTTGATCGTGTGAGACACACGGCCTTGCCACACAGGCATGTGTCCCCTGCACCTTTGAAAAATTTTAATGTTTACTGAAAAATTCTTTGAGTACCTGGTTTAGTCTCGACTTATTTCTAACATGTATTTTGGTCCTCGAGGGCTCACATAAGGGACAATATGATGGATTTGGATTAGTTTTTGGTATGAGTGCTAAATGATATGAAATGTCTCTTCTTTGATCTGTAAATTTTGGTAATGCTCTGTAACCCTATTTCGGCAATGGATTTGGGTTTGAGGTGTTACATGAGGAGTCAGAACCCTAAGTAAATAGAAATCCTACTCGCAACCGACACCCATTGAGTTGTGGTAGACATTCGGCCCGACGACATTGATGATTTAAAAAAAAATTCATGTAAATTATCATTTACTTTGTTAACTTTTAATTTGTATTGTATTAAATTTTTTCATCCATAATGTATTTGATATCAATAATATATACTTATTTATTTACAATCAACAAAGAAATGAAAAAAATTGTTTATATTGTATTCTACTATATTTTACATCAATATTATATTAATATTTACAATTTACCAAAAAATGAGAAGTAATGAGAAAATGAACAAATTGTCTATGAAAAAAATGAATAAATGTGTTAATTAAGTCTTGTTCTCAATGTTTTCTCCAAGTGTGGACATGTTGGCCTAGTATGCCCTGAGTTCCTACAATAATTGCATAACCTCGATTGGTTTGTCCTCTCCCGAATATCCATATTGTTACGTATTTGAGTAGAAATCAGTTGACCTTTGGGCTTGCGACGCAATGAAATATTCGATACCAACTCAAAAGGAATGCTCCATAGAGGTGCCACATGCTTTCATCTAAGACCGATGGGAATACTAATTTCCATACGTTATATATACATCTTAGTTTGTGTACTTCGTCAACATCGCTAATGCAATCTGGATGTGCCGAGACACATACAACAATTGCATGTGCACATGAAAAATGAAGTGCTTGAAATCTTCCACAATCGCAGGTTCGACTCAGGTTTACACCATGCGATCCCTCAATAATACCCTGGTAGGGTCTATGGAACTCTGTGACCTAAAATGTTTGATTTAGACACGTGTGACACACTTCAAACATAGAGTTTGCTCTTTTTGCTTTTTTTTCTAATTTATTTCATCATATCCTCACACCAAATGTGATTGGCCTTTATTTGTCCAACATATTTTTCCACTCGCTTTGGAAATAAGATTACTAAGCAAAAATATGTTTTTTTTATCACAGAGGTTATGTAACAACCCTTTTTTAGTCAATTCAGAATAGTGGTTTTGAAACCACAAATTTGAGGTCAAAATATTTATTATATTATTATTTTAATGTTTTCAGCATGTTAATAGTCTCGTATAAAAATTTCGCTAAGAAATTTAATCGTTTACATGCCTAATTCGACAAAAAGGGCTAAATCGCGTAAAGTGCAAAATTACAGTTCTATAAGAAAAATGTGTCAAATTGCTATGAATTTTGAATGTGAGTGGCCATAATTGGTAATTAGACCATTAATATTATTAGTAGACAATGATGGGCATCATTTAAGTGAAGTTAAAAGGTTTAATTAAAGGTTATTTAAGTAAATTAATAAATAAACATAGTAAAATAAGTAAAACAAAACAAATTTTCTTGTTCATCTTCTTCTAGCCTAAATTTTGAGGAAAACACACCAGGTTTTAAGCTTCAACATTTGGTCATCTCTCTTTGCTTGCATGTGAGTATTTTTCGTCCCGTTTTTAATGATTTTTATGTTTTTAGAGTCATTGTAGCTTAATCTAGCTAGCCCAGGGACTAAATTGCAAAACTGTTAAAAGCCTAGGGTTTTACCATTGATGAATATGTATATGTTTTGAAGTTTAATGGAAGAAAATGAATGGTTGTTGTTAGATAAACAAAATTTGTTAAGTGATTTTGGTTGAAATTGCAAATTAGGGATTTATTTGTAAAATGTGTAAAATTCAAGGTGAAATGTGTGAAATAATGAAAATTTTAGGCTACTATAAGTTTATATAGAATTCGACTAGTATGGGTTGAAATGAAATTGCATGAATTTTTCATTTTATGGGCTAGAGACTAAATTGTAAAGAATTCAAAATTTATGGGGTAAAAGTGTAATTTTACCATAATATGATTTTTGGGTTAAATTGAATAGAATGATATTTAAATAAGTTAAATTTGACTATATATAGATCAAGAAAAGCAACGTTCGATTTTAGATCGGGGGAAAAACAAAATAGTGAATTGATAGCTTGATTCTCTCTGTGAAAATTTGAGGTAAGTTCGTATGTTAAAAACATTAATGTAATTGTGTTTTAAATGCTTTATTATTACATTATTGATGAATACGACTCCAAGGAAACATTCGACAAAGATTGGCGACATACGAAATCCCGATTGAACCTTAGGAATAGATAAGATACAAATGACATGTCATTAGGGGTTATTGTGTTTTGGGTGCTGGTCCGTATGTTCTACTAGTGGCTGAATTTTCTAGCATGTGTTGCGATTACTCATCAGGTTGTGTGAGTAGCACCGTGTAGCTACGTCTTGACCGTAAGCTTGTGTGAGTAGACTCGATGATAGCTCGAGATGAGCATTTACATATGAGATATGAGATTGAGGTGGTTTCGACCATGTATTGGCACTTAGTATGTGAGGTTCCTGAGTATTCGATATTATTCCAAATGATTCAATGGGTATATTGATGATATGAAAGGGTAAGAGATTGATACGTATTAGTGCAGGTATGTACGTAAATCATATAAGCATTGAATCCATGAAATTTGTAAGTTTCATGATTATGTGAATGAATATATGTTATCCTTGTGATTAGATAGAGTTGTAGTATATTATGTTTATATTACTTAAATTGTGAATGATTGGTAAGTTATACTTATTAGCCATACGAGCTTACTAAGCTTAATAGCTTACTTTGTTTACTTTCCGTGTTTTATAGTGGTTTCGAAGCTTGCTCGAATTGGGAGTTATCGAAGATCTCATTACACTATCCAGTTGTTGTTTTGGTTCTTTTAAACTTGTGTACTTGGCTATATGGCATGTATAGGTGTTTTAGTTAATATGGTCTATATGTTGGAAATGTATATAGTCAATTGATTTGGCTTATTTTAGAATACTTGGTTATGTATATATGTGTAAGTGGCCTTTTTGTTATGTGGTTTATATTTGCTTGTGAATGACTTGTTAAGAATTGGCAACGAAGGTAACAAATGGTTGAAATTGAGAATGAATTAGCATGCTAAGTATTAGGCAAATTAATGCATATTTGAAAGTGACCATTTAAGTGATTTTGAATGTGAAATTGGTATGTTTTTGAATGGCTAATTAGGATACTTATGAGCATTTTGGTTGCTGGCATTGGTAGTATATGATTTTGGCTTGAAATTGGTTGGCTATAAGTGCCTATTTTTGCATTGGTTGTTTGTGCAAATTTCGAACCTAGGTTGACAACACTTTGGGTGAGAAATGTGGCTTGAATCATAGCCTATTTTTGTCCACATGGGCAGAGACACGGGCATGTGTCTCAGCCGTGTGTCACACACGGCTAGGTGACACAGCTGTGTGTCCCCTGGTAGTATTTAGAAACCAAGTCAGTAGCTCCACAAGGCCCAGCACACGGGCGTGTGACTTGGCCGTGTGGCATAAGTTAGTATACCCTTCAGTTTTCTCATGGCCTAGCACACGACCTGGCACACAGGCATGTGAGGCCATTTCGAGGGGTACACAGGTTAGTCACACGAGTGTGTGGTTAGCCGTGTGACCCAAGTTAGTGAGTTACACGGGCCAGGACATGGGCTGGGGCATGAGTGTGTGTCCCTTGTACTTTGAAAATTTTCTATGTTTTCCTGAAATTTTCTTGAGTTCTCGATTTAGTCACGAACCACTTTTAATGCATATTGTTGGTCTCGAGGGCTCGTATTAGGGACTATATGATTGTATTTGAATGATGTTTGTTGGGATTTGAGAATTGTATGATTGTTTAATTGTTAAGTCTAGTAATACTCCATAACCCTATTCCGACAATGGATACAGGTTAGGGGTGTTACAGGTTATCAGCAAGACATGCCCCCTTCAATATAGAATTTACGCATTTCGCTAGGTTCGTTGTCTTGTGCTTGTATCGTAGACCACCATCATACGATTGAGTCCACTGCTTCTTGGGTATCTCATTGAGGTGCCTTGCACCATGTTCGTTTATAGCTTGCAAGTTCTCCAATATTTCATGAAAACGATTTTGGACGAGCTCATACCTTGTCGAAGAAAATAAATAGTATATCCATGAATGCAAACACCGTATATGTTAAAGAATGATATAGGAAATAGTTGCAACAACATACCCATTATAATAACTTGTTGCCGCTCAACATCCAAATGATATTGACCCATGTAGTTAGACCTTATATGTTGTATACAATACCTATGGTGTGTATAGTCCTAGAGGTTTCCAAATCATTCAATTGTGGTATGTATTCTGGGTCTCCTATCATAATTGACATATATATTGGGTTGTGACACAACACACCTTCTCAAATTAGTGAAGAAAAAATCCCAATCATCGGTGGATTCTCCTCTTATTATTGTAAAAGCTATTGACATAATTTTTTATTACCATCTTGTGTAACAACCAACAATAATCGATGCTCATATCTCATGTACATGAATGTGTCGTCAATTTGTACAAATGGCTTATAGAACCAGAGTGCTATGATGCATTGCTTGAATGTCCAAAAAACGATGAAAATCTCTTTTCCCTTGAACCAAACAATTGTAGAAATATACAAGCTCCATTTTCAGATCAGTTACGGAACCTAGGATGTACCGATCGAATACCTGACACCATTGCCACAAATCATTAGATGATTTGTCCCACCTATTATGCATATTTTTCATAGCCATCTGTTTTGCGACCCATGCCTTGTAGTACGACACAATATAATCGTACTGGCTGTGGATATTGGCAATTAAAACAGGCACGAAAATCCTAGGATTCGCTTTCACGATAGATAAAATAAAGTCAGAATTTAACTTGGGATAATTCTGTGTCATACCTATAACAACACGAGTATTTCAAAATGAGGTAGGTAATCTCAAAGATGAGGTCAAAATCCAATCTCGAATGATCATGTGACGTACCTCCGACAATACAATTATGTGGAGTGTTATATTTTTTAATTGTTTAGAACCCTGTCTTCTTTCTCACAAATGCCATGATTTTCCATGAACATCTGTTGTCGTGCATTGCACACTTGGCCTCAAATTTCTCTGATCAGGATTTTGTAACATGGAAGTTGACTCTATACTTTATGCTGAGCCGCTTCATTGAAACAACAAAATCATCTTTCCAGGAAAACTCCATTCCAACTTGTAAATCACCAACATTTAACGAAGAACTTGCATAGCCCAATCTTCAATAAGGGAGTTCTAGAAATTCTAACCCACCTTTAGTATGGAGGTTGACATTATGAATTTCAGTCGGAGGTGCAAATGGCATGAAATTCAAATGGGTTCCTCCAGTATTGTCTGGACGTTCACCGTTAAAATCACTCTCTTCTGGTTCAATAGGAACTAACTCTAGTTCAGAGAATAATGCAACTTTCGAACCGTCCAGCCTGGACTCCTAGATTTGATCATTGTTGAATTTAGATCTTTTTTCATTCTCAGCTCCCTCTTCATCCTTAGCTGCCTTTTTGTTATCAACCCTAGTTACATGTTCAAGGTTGGATGTTCTTTCACCGGTGTAGGTTGTAAGGAGTAAATCATTCGTTCTTGTATACCCTAAGTTACAACCAAAATCATCGGTGTAACTTGATGGCATAAAACATTAATGTTTTGAAGTTGAAATCAAAAGGTGTTGAGGTGTCGAAGTTAAGGTTATCGACAAACCTTGACTGTTGGATATATTGTGCACCAAATTTGAAATCGAGGGCTGAAACCGATAAATGTCTTCCCATTGATGATTTAGAGATTTCATAATAAAAGCTTTGTAACAATGTTCTGAATCCATTGCACAACCGTGTGATAAGACTTTCTACTTTTTTTTCCACTTCAGTATTAAATGGAACTGTTGTCGAACTTGGAGCACCTTCAACGACGTTGACAAAGTGGGAATATAACTCTAGTATAGCATTTCCACTAGAGCAATACAAATCGAGCATTGCCTTGAACTCCATGTTGCCTTTGAGCTCAAATATATCATATCTAATAGGGTTTAGTGACATTAGATATTTATATTTCATGCTTGAAATTCTTCTCTAGATTGAACTCAACACTTTTTTCCTAATTCTTGACCGAAGCTTATGTAGTTTTATGCTTTGGTTGAAAGCCAATTTAGTAGATTGGGATAATACAAAAATAACCCCAATTTCAGTGTGATAAATTTGACCTTCCTAATAAATAACCACTTTAATTTGTCTACTCCTCTTCAACCAAATAAATTGTTTCACGTAAACATTATGTAGAAAAAAAGAGTAATAATTATCCAAAAACAAAAATAGAAAAACTTGATCTAATTTAGTGTGTTGGGTCGATTTTTAAAATTCAAGTCTTTAACATAAAGAAACTTGTCCTTACGCAAATCTCCTTATGAAAACAATCTACAGTATACAAGTTCTCCAACAAAAAGGCGGCTCCTTTTCTAGCAAATACTACCCCCGATATCAAATATAACTTCAAAGTCTTGGAAAATATTTGACATGACAAGTCTGACTAGTTTTTAAAAAATGCGTCTTGTTAGAAGCATTTTAAAAATATTTTATTCAAAATTCTTTGGCCTGAGAATTTTTGGTTCAGGGTTAAGGTTTCAGTTATGGGAATTTTTCACAGGTTAGGGTTGAAAATAGGAGGGAACGTTGCCCATTTTCAACCCTAGCCTTAAGCTGTGAAATAATTCCAAAACCCGAGAATTAGGAGATAATTTTCATAGATTACAGGAATCACTGGGTAATTTTCAAATTGGGCTCTCACATTGTTTTTTTTTTTAAATTCCCTCTGGTTTCCTATATGAAGAGGGGTATTTCTCCCCCTACTTAATTATCTCTTGGCTACCATCCTTTACGAGATAAAAAATTCTCTTAAATTAATTTTTTTTGTTGAATGTTGAAATTTTTGGATGGAAAGATTTATTTGTGTTTGAGGGAGACAGTGTGATAATTTTAAGGTGTTTTTGAGTTTCTGATGATGCAGAAACACACGGAGACCCCTGACATTTCATCTGTGGTGTCACACCCTAAAAATTAGCAACTCTAAAAAAGATGGGTAAGGTAGGTATGTAAACTGTTGGGCGCGCAGTGCTAATATAATCCGCCACCCTATTAGCCTAATAGCAAGTTAGAGTATTGGCACATACTAGCGTTAAAGTATCCATCCATTGGTGATACCTAAGGAACTGATTATAAGACATTTCCAAGTGAATAAAGATTGCACCCAAGATGGTGTGCGCCTATGAAGGGGTACGCCCCAGAGTGTTTTCTGAACACTAAGAGCCTGTCAAGTGTATAAGGAAGTTATAGAGGACTTAATTGTCTTTATGATCAGGTCGAACATGAGCCACTGTCAAGATATGGTACGCCTGATTTGACTGAGTACTGTCCAATTGGATTTTGTATCAGGTTTGGTTGGGAGTTGTTGGGATCCTATAGCAACAGAAGCAGAAATAAGAGTAAAGAGCAGAGTAGCAAGAAGTGTAAAAGATTGCTTGAAGACTAAAATAAGCCAACTAATCAAATCATCACAAATAGCATGGCTGGTCCTTTCTCAATAGGATTCAATTTGATTAATTTGATCCTCCCATGACTGATCAACAATAAAGTAAACCTTCACCAGATTTTCTTGTACCTACCCTAGATTTGGTAGGGAAATCAGGGGGATCGAGAGTATATTTATGGGAAAGGGGACATTTTAGATGGTTTTTCTATCTGCTTAGTGCTGGGGTTCTTCTTTCTAACCTTAACACCTTCTTCTTGGTTAAGATCAAACTAGGATCACGTTTAATGCATAGACAATTTTGCCTTCTGGTAAGTCTTACAGCTTTGCACATTACGATTATAGAATGAGAGAGTGTTATAGGAAGGCCCTACATGGGGGTCGCATGTAGTTGAAATGTTTTGGAATAGAGATTCTAATGGAAATCTTATGATCGTTTAAGTAGCTACTATTGGATCAGGAAAGACTATTAAAGGAGAAGCTCTAGGCCAAGGTAAATGTGAGTCTCTAGAAATGAATTTTGTATATCATTCTAATTCAAATAAATAAGTAAGGCCCCTATAAATAGGTATGTCTCTTTGAAGAAAATCTCTATATAGAAGTAAAAGATGAGTATAGGAAGTTGTTTAAATACGAGGTAGCATGATAAATGTCTTTGTTGTTAGAGAGTTAGTACGTCGTCTCTAGAATGCATGTGTGATAATAATTAGTATTACTTATGTGTGTATGGTCAAAGTCTAAGTAAAAAGATATTTGATGTGGTATGAGTCCAGTACAGGCGAGTCTGTGATATGAATAAATGCAAAGTGGAATTAAACTGTGTAGCCTTCAATAGGGCAGATATATTACTAATCGGACAGACAGATCACTGTGAAATGGAGATTTATTTTGTAACATTTGGGAGGGTACGTATATTACTAATCAGACTGGCATATCACAGAATAAATCTGAGGAAAGTCCATGATCATGGCATCATAAGGTAATACGACAAGAGGGCGTGAAGTTATAATCACTGGGTTCTATAAAAGAATCCTTCAAGAATAATATCTTCTAAATATCATTCTAAGGAGTACATTCAACTACCTTTTGCAAAGCAAGTGTGTAATGGGACTTGAATTATGGGGTGAAGTCTGTGATTCGCCAATTGGGCCAAATGTGTAAAAGGTGGTCAAGTGTAGAGATTGGCACATGGCTATTCGCCAACTAGGAATAAAAAATGTATTCGCCAAGGTCTAAGAAGGAATCCAAACCCTTGAGTCTAATAATTAAACCCTCAGATCCTCTAGCAGTTAATTGGTATAAGAGCTTTCGGTTTAGCCGATCCTCTAGCAGTTAAATTAGAGTTTACCCTTTATGCATAATACGTCAGACCCCTTAGATAATTTAAAGACTTTAATGTTGTGAATATTTTGGTATGCTATTAGAATTGAGGTAAGCGAGATAGTTGAGAATGAAACTAATAATTTCATTAATAAGATAAGGAAATTCGTACAAAAGGAGTAAAGACATTTAAATACAAGAACAGAAGAGAAAATTTCAGTTTCCCGCCTCAGTTGGCTAGTCCGTTGGTTCGATAGGGGCTTCTTCTATTTGGGGGCATTCTCTAGGGACTCTTTCCAGATCAATCGAACCTTTTGAGTCCTCCTCCTCCCCTACTTCGAGCTTAGTGGGAATGAAGAAGTTGGCTGATTACTTTCATTCCCTCTAGAACTTTTCCCATTATTCTCTTTTATAGTTATAAACTATAATAGCCCAAATTTCAGCGATGTCAAAAATAGTGGTCGAGACCACCAAATCCGACAAATGAACTCGTAGATTATATTATTTAATATTTATGAGCCAAATGTAGCTTTTAAAAGATTTTTGAAATAGTAAATTGTGTTTTATAAAGATTTATTTGGTCAATAAATTGAGAAAAAAATGTATCGAGATCTCGGTGTTATAAACTGAGCCATAAATATTTTTATAAATATTTACGGAGTGTCAATAAGTTATTATTAAAATTTCGTTAGAAAATTTTGACGTTTGGGTGATTAGTTAAATAAAAAGGACTAAATTGAAAAAGGTGTAAAAGTTGCTAGAAGGATTAAATAGCTCAATTGTCAAATGAAAAAAAGACCTAAAGTGCAAATAAGCCCAAAGGAGATATTTTGGGCGGCAATAGGTGAGAAAAATCAGGAAATGGGTGAAATAATGGCAAAATTAGAAAATTGCTAAAATTAGCTAAATAAAAATAGGACCAAATTGGAATATCTAGAATTCTCTTCCTTTTCTCTTCAATTTCATCAGCTGAAAAACAGCTATGGAAGAGGGTTCAAGCTGGTTTTCATACTCTAGCTTCATGTAAGTTTAATTCTTGCTTTCTCCTTGAAATTTCTAAGATTTTGGACTTTTACAATTGGGTCCAACTTATTATGTCGTTAGTTTTTGATTCCATGACTAATTTTTAAAGTTTCTATGGATGAGTGCTAGAAGCATATGATGAATAAATATAGAATTGAAGCTTTAATTTTGATATATGATGATTTTATCAAGTAAAATTGATGGAAATTGATTTTAGGACCTAATTATGAAAGAGTTTGGAATTAAGGTCCAGTGCTAAAGTTCTGAATTTCAGGGATTATGAAGTAGTTTAAAATGATAAAGTATTAATAGAGAAAAATTAGCTCAATTGAGGGGTTAATTGAGCAAGGACTGAATTGTATGAACTGTGAAATTTGGGGTAAAATGGAAATCAACATTTTGCATTAAAACTGTTTTGGACAGTAGCAGTAGTCTAACTTTGAAAAATCACCAAAAATTTTAGAAATTGAATGAGAGGATGAATAAAATATGAAATTAAATCTTATTGAGTCTAGTTTCTTATAGAAGAAATGATGTAAGTAATGGAATTGTAAATCATGAGATATAATAAATTATGTGAGACAAGGTTAGAACGATTTCGAGTTTTCCTGTTTTGATTTTGGAAAATCATCAAAAAATTTTAAAAACTAATTAGGGGCTTAAATTTATATGTTTATAATCCTGAATGAGTCTATTTTCAATAGAAACAAATTATAACATTATTCAAATCTCGTACGAGGAGATAATTAATTTTTAGTGAAAAAGGGTCGGAACTATCAGACAGCAGAACAAGGTTGATTTTAAAGAATAAACTGTACTTATTGGTTAAACAAAAAAATCTGAAAACTTTATGGTAAGAAGATATGCAAGTCTAGTTTTAGGAAAAATTTAACAGATCTTAATTTGGTGCTCCATAGCTTAAGTTAAAAATAATTTAGTGACTATGATATGGATGGACAACTTTGGAATATAAATATAAGTAAATAGTGAAATTATAGATAATGTTACATATAAGTGTGTTATATATATTAAGGATGTGGAATGGAGAGGAGGAGGAGGAAAATATGTGAGTGACTTATGCATAAATTGATCACATGGTCGATTATATTTGGTAAATGTTAAACTTTGTTAAATGAAAAATGTTATAAATTCATGTTTGAATTAAATGTTATATATGTTAAAGAATAAGTTGAATATTTGATATTACCTAATAAATGAATATCCGATATTGCTTAGTAAATGTCAAGCCAAATATAAAAAAATATGGTATAAGTGGAACATGTGTGAAAGAATGTGGTAAGTATTTTCATGGTTATTATTGAGCTCATTCACATGAATCTGTCATTTGAAATTGTGATAGACAGGAAGAAATAGTGAATGGCATGCTTATGTATGGTTATATGTTTTTATCTAAAACACAAGAAAATGATGGTTATATATTTTGTATATGGAGACATGAGACTATGATATATGAACATGGAATATATTTTATAAATTTGTTCGTTCATAATTATAGAATTGTGCAACTCAAGTGTATTATTTGTATAAAGATAGTATTTCAAATGATTTGATGAGTAAAGCTCCAATGTGAGATAGTCTGAAATCAAGACAAATTGTTATGAAAGCGTATTTAAAATACATAGATATGATTGTTATAAGTTATGTGAATAAATGATGTGTAAAAGTGTATGCATATGAGAAATTTAATGAAAGTTGAACCCATACATGTTTCTTGATATTTATATGAATTATATGACTAACAATGTGATAAAAATAGGTATTAGGGCTCATTATTAATTCGAATAATTATGCTTTGCATAATTATGTTGAATATAGAGAAGCAGTAAGTTAATTACCATGTTATACAAATTTATTAAATATTACATGTTTACTTTGTTTTACTTTTTCCCCTAATTAATAATGATTCGATAAGCTCCGGTAATGCCTCGTACCCTATTTCGATGATAGATACGGGTAGGGGTGTTACATAAACATTGAAGTACAGGGACATGATAGATACCTTCTAAAGATAGGTAAAGTCCACTTGGCTTAGATTTAAAGGGCCCATATAAACTTAGGCATGGAAGACCAAATTGGACCTCAATTTAGGAAAAGCCTCCATTTTTCCTTATGTTATATAGGTACTTTTTTAGAGTTTCTTCGTTGGATTAGCATAGACATTCCAACTCTGATGAGTGGCATTGTTCTTGGGATTTGAATTTCTCCTCCCAAGGGGACTCTCTGGCCTTCAGCGAACTATTCTCCTCCTCCATCTATATGCACCTAACTTGTACATCATTATACTTGGCATTCCAATCTAAGACTATTCGCCAGTTGAGATCCTCAATTTCGCTCACAACTTCTTGATGATTTTGGCGTAAGTGAGCCGAAGATTATTCGCCAAAGTATATAGGTTCTTCCAAGCTCATCATTTTTGCATTGTTCTGCTTATAAGTTTCTAGATGTGCCCAACTCATAGGCCCGTATTCAATTGCTAAGGCTTGAGAAGACCTCGCCAGTGTCAAGAGTGGAGATGATTGGAAATTTGAAGAAAGGAATGAGTGGAAATCCTTTTTCACCTATTTAGGCACAATGTTTTTTTACTGCTTATGGATGGTACCCAATGAGAAGGGAGATTGCCCTAACCTCAACAGATTTTGCCAAGGGAAAAGTTCATTTGTTTCGCCAGTAGAAGCATTGTTGGGTAAAGAATTAGAAGGAGCCTCTAGCTAGTTTAGGCATATTGCCTCTGGTGGAATTTCAGCCGTAGGAGAATCAATGGCATAGACTTGAGAGTCTACAGAATTAGAAAACTCTATAGGCAGGGTAGGTACAAGAGGAAGGGCAGGAACAGATAGAGTGTTGACGTTAGGAGGAGTAAACCCTTTTTTGAGTCTACGTCAAGTTAGCTGTGGGTGATCACTATCCTCAGTATGCTGGGCACTTCTCTCCACTCTTGGCCTATTTTGAGCTTTCTTACCAACCACTATTCTTAGTGAGGCAGTGATAACACCTTCATTCTCATGATCCTCATCTAGTAAAGTTAAGGCATCCATGTTAACTGCTGGAGATAGTGCAGTGATATAAGAACTGGAAGTGGACCTTGCAACATCAATAAGAGAATTAGCCTAACTGGGAGAAAGAGTGTAAGTCATATAATGACAAATAATGTTCCAATGGCATGGGTGCAAGCTACATTGATCATAGTAAAAGAAAGGAGGCTCCCTCATTCTTCCCACTAAAATTCGTGCCAGATCCTTATTGGAGTTATAGGGCCAGATGCTTAAGCAGAAGGGATATTCGAAGAATCCACTCATAATAGAAGTTAATTAGCTTGGAAACCATTGAGATTTAGTCCTTACAGACAATATTGAAAGACATGTCTAATAGTGACGATTTCTCCCAATTCTAGAACACATCGCACCCTTAACCGTTTGAATTGTTTCCATAAAATCTGAGTCAACAGGTTGACTTTGTAAGCAGATATCTTCCCAAGGTAGGGACAAGTAGGTGGGAAAGCCAAACCCAGTTTCGAGCTTAGTGATGACCCTTACAAACTTGTCTTTTTTAATATAAAGGTTTCAGGTCCAAATCTGGATTATAGGCTTAAAGCCCTAGCGTGTGCTAAAGTGGGTATTTCCAGTTGAGGCACCCTATCTTTTTACCTTTAACTGGTAAAGCTTTTGGAATACGCCAAGCATCAATGGCTTGTGTTGCATACAATAGTTTATGAAGAAGGCCACAAGTGTCCACCAGGATAAGGTAGAAAGTTACCCTGGTGAAATACCATACTCGTTGAGCACTGAGTAGAAAAAAGGGTGTAGAGGCAGGTGGAAACCAACTTCGAACAAGAAAAAAGGAAGGATAAACCCCATGGTATTATCACTTAGCTGACCTCCCCTTGAACTATTTGTAAATTGAAGGCATATTTTTGTCGAAGGATGCCTCGAGCCCCTAGGTATCGCATCAGTTCTTCATCAGTGGTGTTGCACTTATACATAGGAGCAACCACATGTTGCGTATAATCAGGACCTCTAGGATCGATCGTGACCGTATCTCTAGGGCTGCCATTTCTACTACTCTAGCCACAACCACCACGACCTCTTTCATATGTAGTTGTTCAAACCATTTTCAATTAAATGAAAAGGAAAATGAAGGGGGGAAATTACCTCTGAAGAAAATGTGAACTAGAGACGAAAGGAAACAAGAAATTTTGACAGAAAATAAATCCAGGGCTCCGAGATACAGTATAATGATTGGGATTGTGTTTAATCCTAATATTTATAAAGAACCAAGAATCCGTATGAAGTTTCAAATTTAAAACCAATTCTTCAAATTCTTCAAATCACAGCACGACACTTGTCTAGGTTAAGGCCACGAGACGTTTAAAAACACGAGAGTGCCTACCAACATTTTTCTATAACACCAATTGAAACTAACTATTTGAATCTACGCCAGTTGGGATATACAGAGTGTACGACACTAATGAGAAGCTTGTTATAACTATGCTTGGAAATTCCTCCAACCAATGTTATACATTTGATTCGAGGAGCTAGCTATGTATCCAAAAAGATGAAATTTTGAGGATGAAATTTCCTGAAGGAAGGGAGAGTTATCACACAATGAAAATCGACGAATCCAAAAAGATGGATAAGGTAGGTATGTAGACTGTTAGGTGCACTATGGTAACATAATTCACTATCCTATTGGCCTGATGGTGAGTTAGAGTATTGACCCATACTAGCATTGAAGCATCTGCCTATCGACGATATCTAAGGAATTGATCGCATGACATTTCAAAGTGAAGAATGATTGCGCCTAATACAATACGCGTCTATGAAAGGGTATGCCCTAGAGTTTTGTTTAAACATTAAAAGCCTATCAAGCCTATGAAGAAGCTATAGGAGACTTAATTGTCTTTAAAATCACGCTAAACATGAGTCACCACCAGTATATGGTATGCTTGATTTGCGCATGAGTATTGTCCAATTGGATTTTTTATCGGGTTTGGTTGGGAGTTGTTGGGATCCTGCAACAACAGAAGCAGAAATCAGAGTAGAGAGCAGAGTAGCAAGATGTGTGAAATATTGTTTATACACTAAAACAAGCCAACTAAACAACTCATCACAACTAGCATGACTGGCCATTTCTCAACAAGAGTCAATTATATTGATTTGACACTCCCCATGACTGGTTAACAGTAAAGTAAACCTTCACTAGATTTTCTTGTACCTACCCTAGATTTGGTAAGAAAATTAGGGGGATTGAGAATATATTTATAGGAAAGGGACATTTTATATGTTTTTTTCTATCTTCTTAATGTTTGTGTTCTTCTTTCTAATCTTAATATCTTGTTCTTCTTCATTAAGATCAGACTAGGATCTCATTTAATGAGTAGACGATTCTGCCTTTTGGTAAGTCTTACATCCTTGCATATTATGAATATAAAAGGAAAAAGTGTTATAGGAAGGCTCTGCATGGGGGGCCAAATGTAGTTGAAATGTTTGTAAAATGCCTATAATGGAGATTCTAAGGGAAATCTTATGTTCATTTAAGGAGTTGCTGCTGTTGGATTGGGAAGGACTGTCAAAGAAAAAGCTCTGGGCTGAGGTAAAGGTAAGTCTCTGTTGAGTCTCTAAAATCAACTATTGTATATCATTCTAATTTGAATAAATGGTTGATGCCTTTATAGATAGGTATGTCTCTTTGAGGAAAATATATGTATAGAAGTAAAAGATGAGTGTTGAAAGTTGTTTGAATACGAGGTAACATGATATGTTTCTTTATTATTAGAGAGTTAGTATGTCGTCTTTAGAATGTGTGGATGATAATAATCAGTGTTACCTATGTGTGTATGATCAAAGTCTAAGTAAAAAGATCTTTGATGTGGTAAAAAGATCTTTGATGTGGTACGAGTCCAGTACAAGTGAGCCAGTAATATGAATAAATGTGAAGAGGAATTACATTGTACGGCCTCCGGTAGGGCAAATATATTGCTAACCGGACAGGCTGATCACTGTGAAATAGAGATTTATTGTGTCACCTCTAGTAGGGTAGGTATATTACTAATCGGACTGGCAGATTACAAAATAAATCTGGGGAAAGTCCATGATCTTGGCATCATATGCTAATACGACAAGGGGGCATGAAGGTATAAGACCATGTGGGTGAAGCCCCATGGCATTCACAAAGATGGTTAGTCGGGACAGAAAACATGTATTACTTGAAAAGCCTTTGTGGCATATCATTTGGAAAGCATTTGTGACGTATCATTTGGAAAGCCATCATGATAAGTTGTCATTCCATCTTTGTTGCAAACTTGGGCATATCTTAGACACTATCCGAGATTTTTTTACTTGGATCAAACATTATATTCTTCTAAGCATGGTTATCTGGACTGATATAAAGATACGATGTAACTGGTGTTCTGATAATCGCTGGGTCCTACAAAAGAATCCGTAAAGAATAACATATGTTGAGTATCATTTTGAAGAGTGCATTCAACTACCTTCTGCTAAGAAAGTGTGTAATAGGATTCAAATTATGGGGTGAAGTTTGTGATATGCCAATTGGGCAAAATGTGTAAAAGGTGGTTAAGTGTAGAGATTGACACATGACTATCCGCCAACCAGGAATTAGAAAAGTATTCGCCTAGGTCTAAAAATGAATCCAAACCCTTAAATTAAAGAACTCTACCATACCGTTTAAAGGTAATAATGAGTGAGGTCTACTAAGTTCCTTTGAACTTATATGCATCTCTTGGTATGCAGGTTTGAAAATCAAATCAATATGCCGGAGGGACCAAGCCAGGAATGTGCCATGGTTGTAGATCGAAGGCAATATTATGCATACAGAGGGACATTTAAAGAAATATGTTTTTCAAATGACAAATAGAAATACACGCTGTGAGTATGTCTATTAAATCAAACATATATGTTGCAAGGTTTTATACTACCTTTGAAAGTCTATAACAAACGATAAATATTTTAATCAAACTTATTGTCCTAAAAAGGATTTTAAATAAATAAGAAGTATATTCAGTATGACTTTCATAAATTGTAAAATTTTGTTATGTATATAGGTATTGTGGCATCTTATATTCGAATCTGGTAAATTGGGTCAGGTATAGGGTGTTACATGTGGTGTGTGGATCGAACCATCCACTTAGAAGCCTATCGCATTGCATCTCGAGCACTAGTTCATTGTGGTTATACAATCACGGGTTAAAGTATAACTAGGGCTCCCAGATGACGTTGGTTATGCGGTCACAGGTTTGGGTATAAATCGAGAGCCTAATTGACGTTGGTTATACGGTCACGGGTTCAAGTTTCATGATAATAAAAGAGGATGTTTTATAAACCAAAAACATAATTTTGAGACAATATTCATAAGAAAAAACTAAAGGGCTTTCCAGTATAATCAATTTATTCTTTTTCTCCATCTCCACCAAAATAGTATCATTAACCTCCTTGTTTGAAACCTTTGATGGAGTTGGAGGCAAGAGGACTTTCTTAGGGAGGAGTGACTGTTACAGTAGAGAAAAGATAAAGGTCATTTCGTTGCGTCAACGGCTGCTGTGATTAAAGAACTCTTTAATAACTACAATTGTTGCTGCCCCGACTCGAGTTTTAGCTTCTCTCCACCACCACAATCACTCGCCTCCTCGAATGCCCTGTTGCATCCAAATCTGTCATAGGTCTTGGACAATTAGGTTTAGAATACTACTTTGGTGGAGATGGAGAAAAATAATAAGTTGATTATACTGGAAAACCCCTTTGCTTTTCTCTATGATTATGGTCTCAAACTGATGTATCGGGTTTATAGAGTATCCTCTTTTGTTATCATGAAACTTGAATCCGTGACTGCATAACCACCATCATCTGGCTCTAGAGTTGTACTCTAACCCATGATCGTATAACGATCGTCAACCGGGAGCCCTTATTATACTTTAACCCGTAACCGTATAAGTATTGTGAACTCAAATATACCTTAAAATTATCATAATGTCTACCTCAAACACAAACACAAATAAATCTTTGTTGCCAAATTTCACAAAAAATGTCAAGGCGCATTTAGTTTCTCTATCCAAAATTGGCCAATTTCCCTAAATATCACAAAAATCGGCCTAAAGCCCTATTTTTTTAAAACTGGCATATACTTATAGTTTAGCCTTTTTTATTTATATATTACTTTTTCTTTCCTTATAATGACAATATTGGTCCAATGGTTTATGAATTAAGGCCATTTATATAATGGGTAAAGTATAAAAGTAGTCACCCAACCGTCTTTTGTTTTATTTTGGTCACTCAACTATTAATATTTTCAGTTTAGTCACTTAAGTTTTTGAAATTAAATATTTTAGCCACTCTCTCGTTAGCTATCATTATATAAGTGATGAAAAGTTGATGTGGGCTTTTAATAACAATTTAGCCTCCAATGTTTAGATGTTCTATCAGTTTGATCCTAAATCTAAAAAAATCAACAAATTTAGCTCAATGTTTAAAAAATTTGTTATTTTGATTAAAATTCTAAAAAATTCAATAAATTTAGCCCTCAAAATTTACAAAATTTTTCAATTTAGTTCTTACTATTGAACAACTTCATTTTTCTAATATTCCTTACCATGCTTCCAAAAACTGTTGAACAATTAGAGTATTTAGCATATAGTGCTCATTTTAAACAAATTTCACCTTCGTGAATATGGTATAAAATCAAGTTAGTTTAAATCCAACTAGATAAGTGTCATATTTTAGATTAATATCATATTATTTAATTAAACTCCTCTTAAAAAATTAACAATTTTAAAATTATTATATAATGATTTTTATTTATTTTTTTCTTATTTTAAAAATATATAAAAATCTAATCCCCACGTAGAGAAAACAATGCAATATGAAATCTTTCATGAAATGAAAAACCTAGAAAAGTATTTTGTTCTACTATGTTCTTTTTTTTACTTGGACATGTCGTCAGTAATTTCTAAACTTAAGTAGTCCAAGTATGTCGGTCAAACTACTAAAGTCCTTGAAAATCTAGTCCAAGAATTGAAAATATAAGCTGAACTAAATCAAACAAGATAACTTTGTCAATTCTATATCTTATGGGGATGTCAAACTTCATCTCCCAAATGTCCATCAATACATTGCATGTTCATTTCTTTTTGAATCATGTGATATTATTTTATTTTTTAATATATATGTTTTGTTTTTTTTTTTAATTTTTCATTCATTTTTATACTTTTATCCAAAAATGAATTTTTATTTTTTTCCTTTTTTTTTGAAACTTTTCAAATTAGACCTACTTTGACAAATTTTGTGAATGTTGAGGGCTAAATTTATTGAATATTTTAGAATTAGAATTAAAATGATAAATTTTGTAAGCATTAAAGGCTAAATTTGTTGAACGTTTTAGATCTAGGATCAAATTGATAGAATGTTAAACATTGAAGGGATAACTTTATTAATATGCCAATAAATAATGTAACCTCTCAAACCCGGCCTAAACGTTATAACTAGATACTAAAGGTTACATTGACCACCGAAATGGCCTAGTAAAGCCATCAGATTCAAAACATGTTTTTAAAATTGTTTGCTTCTTTCCATATCAAATTGTGTGAATCTCTTAGTTTTCCAAAAACATATGAGTTTCAAACATAAAACAATTTATTTAAATATATATATATACTTTGCAAAAGTTTATTATTTTTTAAAACTTAGTTGATTTCCATCTTATTTACTTTTCAAAACTCATTTTTCATATTGCAGCGAAAAATGTGATATTTGATAGTTTTTTAATTAAAAATCATGTTGCTAGCATAATTAAATCAATTTCCAAGGTTAGACTGTTTAAAACTTAAATGTCATGCATGCAATAAAAAAACCCCAAATTAAAGTTTTATTCCATAGTCCAAATAAAACATTACAGTCCAAAATAATAAAAAGTTTAAAAATTAAGTTTAAAAATACGTTTATTAAAAATTATTTGAGATACTCCTCCGGTTGTCAAATCCAAATCCTAAGCTCGCTGGTTATCTGAAAAGACAGTAAACTAAGGAGTGAGCTTAAGATCTCAGTGTCAGTCATAACTCAAGTAATCAGAATAGTACAAAAAAATATATGGCACATCAGGCAACTAATATATAGAATATCATAACGGTACAGAATCACAATTTTCAAAGTACATGTATATGTTCATGTATGACCATGCAGTTTTGAGTTACAGAGAAAGATCCTACCCAACATCGTGTTGTGGACAAGCCACTAGTATTTGCAAATAAACTACTAGAAATATGTGGACAAGCCACCAGTAGTGCAGATAAACTACTAGAACTTCCTCCCTTCATAATTGACTCAACCCCAATACAATGTAATATGACATACAGTGATAGTAGCGAAATTAGTACAGTAGGCATGTTTTCAACAGGTAATCAAATTTAACAGAAACATGGGCATGCATTATCATGAATTCAATATATCAGTAGTAGTGAGCATGCTTTATCATACTATCAGTAATAACAGTAATAGTATACATGTTTTAACATGTAATTGGAATATCAGTATCAATATGCATGTTTTAGCATCACGAAACATGTAAAATAGTACAAATCATATAATTGCAATATACATCATTTCGATCAAAACAATAGATTTTCGTTAAGGACACTTACATATGGCCAACCTTAACAAAGGGTACAAATCTCATTCCACTGTCACTCCAAAGAAATTCATGCCATTGGTTGATTATAAATAATATATATAATCACTTAGATATCATCAAATACACATATATACTTAGTTAATACACACACCTTATTTTGTACGTCTGAACAGTACTGGATCTAAACTAATGTACTCCTTTGGTATCGATCAGATCAGATCTCGCCTAGATCTAATCATTGAACAACAAAACACACACCATCACACATATCAGTTTCGCTAAAGCAGTTTATCTAGACCCACTTATGAAATTTGATGAAAATCAACTTACATTATCTGCACCTTAATCGACAAATACATATAGCAAACATCACATGATAGATTCGGCTAACACGAACATTAGATTCGAAAAAAAATAGAAATATGATCTATTTACTAGATCTGCTTTTAGAGGACACTTACTGGAAACACGAAAATATACACACTTTTTCATGCCCTTTTTAACTCAAATTCATGCAAATCCATAGTAAATCTTAACGAAAAATATATAATAATTATAAAATAATTAAATTGTACTTAAATTATTGGCATGTTGAATTTTAATTAATTTTATAATAAATTTTGATTAATTGATCATTTTTGACAGATTTGCACAAAGGGCGAAAATTGGCTCAATAGACACTTCTAGAAACGCAAAACCGAGTAGCGATTTTTGAAGCATTAAGGTGAATTAATTTTTCAGCCAAAGATGGTCTAATCAATACCCACGAAGTTCCACTGGGATCATTAGAGTTATTATCTCGGGAGTACACACAACCAAAAGTGTTGATTGAAGAGCCAGTTTAATTGGAACTGAAGACTTTGCCTCCTCATTTGAAATATGATTATTTGGGTTTTATCTCCATTTTTACCTATCATGATTTCAGTTGAGTTCACCAAGAATCAAGAAGAAGAGTCATTGTTGTTTTGGAAAAGCACAAGAAGGGTGTCGGATGGATTATTGCAGATATTCAAGTCATGGGTTGGAGGATTTGTAGGAATTACCAGAAGTTAAACAAGGCCACCAGGAAAGATCATTCTAAGTTTTCTTTCCCTAATAAGATGTTGGACATATTTGATGGGAAAGAATATGATTACTTTCTAGATGGTTACGATTGGTATGACAAATGACCATTTGACACCACCATGGTCAATGACGATCTTGAATAAATGGAGGGAGTTCTCTTTACTTTCTCTATCCTTATTTTATATTTTTAGTTTTTTTTTTCATTTGAATAAAATGGTAGATTTAGATAAAATTTTCTTTGGATCATGACATTAGTTAAAACTCTGTCTAGGAGATTGGGACTTAAGCGGAACCATCTGTGACCACTCCAATCTTTCCTGGTAGTTTAATTTAATGTATTTTTTAAGAAAATATTTTTCTAAGTAGGCTAAAGAATTTAAGTATTTGTTTTCTTAAATAAAGGGTCAACTTTTAACCCAAGCACTAATTTCTTTGAGTTTTTTTAGTTTACTTTTAGTACAGGAGCTTAGGATCCAAAATGAGCTGCCATTGGGCTTAAGATACTACTAGGAAGGGAAATATTCAACCCTTTTTCGCACAAACCTATAGCCCTTACCTTGCTCCACCGCCACTCCCAAGTACCCCAATAGTGCATCTCACTTAACCCCTTAATGTTGCAGCCCTTAACACCCTGAATCACCACCCCAAACACCTTCATTCGAAGTCACCAACTACCGCACCTAAACTATCCTTAAAACCGCCACCCTCTTCAACTCTAAACTTTACCCTCAGCTACTCACTCACCTACCCAAAATTGAAACCACCCTTAACAGATTTCCTAAGTTCCACAAAGTGAAGATGTAAAACCCCTAACCCGTACCTAATGCTAGAATATGGTTACGGAGCATTACTGGACTTATTCCTTAAGTAATCATACATTTCACATTCATTTCTCAAATCCATACAAATGTCATTAAAATACAGTCATATAGTCCCTAGCACGAGCCCTGGGGGCGTAAAACAAGTATTAGAAGTGGTTCGGGACTAAATCAAATACTTAATAAATTTTTCGAAAAACATAGAAAATTTTAAAAGTGCAAGGGACACACACCCATGTGGATAGGCCGTGTGTCTCACACAGCCAAGAGACACGCCCATGTCATAGGGACATTCAAAATGGGATCACATGATCGTGTCCCAACCTGTGTCCGACCCCATGTAACTCTCTGACTTTGGTCACATGGCCAACCACACGCTCATGTGACTAGCCTGTGTACCCTTCGAAATGGCCTCACACGCCTGTGTGTCAGGCCGTGTGAAAACTAGAAGGTATACTGACTAGTGCCACACGGCCAAGCCATACGCCTGAGTGCTAGGCCGTGTGAAACTACTAACTTGATTTCTAAATAAGTAATAGGGGACACATGACCATGTCACCTGGCCATGTGTCACACACGGCTGAGACACACGCTCGTGTCTCTGCCCGTGTGGACAAAAATAGGTTATGTTCCAAGCCACATTTCTCACCCAAATTTGCAACCACCTAAATACATCAAATAGCATATGACTATATCATCAATGAGCATTCAAACTAACCAAAATTCAAGTTCAAATCATGCAATACCTTTACCAACAACCAAAAATGCTCATAAACATCACAATTGACCACTTAAAATCATACCATTATCACCACCAAAAGTTACCTAAATGGTCAAATGCATATATATGCACTTTTGTGCCTAACACACATTCAATATGCCATTTCTCAATCTCATCCACATGATGCTCAAAATTTCCAAATCACAATCAAGGCATTTCCATGGCAATCCAAATACATACAAAATAAGACTAATCACACATGTTTACATACCATCATTTACCAAATCAAGCCATATTGAATGACTAATTACATAACCAAAACATATAGGCTTTCATCAAGCAAATGACCTATACATGGCATATAACCAAAATACATTACATCCAAAAGCACCAAAACAACAGCTGGATAGTGTGATGAGATCTCCGACAACTTCCAATCCGAGCAAGCTTCGAAATCATTATAAAACACGGAAAAGTAAATAGAGTAAACTACTAAGCTTAGTAAGCTCGTGTGGCTAATAAGTACAACTCACCATATAATCATAATTTAAGTAATTAAACATGGCATAATGCAACTCAATTTAATCCACAAACCTAACACATATTCATCCATAAGGTTAGACATAAACTTCCCAAATTTCATAGATTCAATTCTTATATGATTCACATACATACCTGGAATGATACGTATCAATCTCTTATTCTTTCATACCATCAATATACTTGTTGAACCATTTGGAAAACTATCGGATACTCGGGAATCTCGCACACTAAGTGCCAATACATGGTCGAAACCATCACTATCTCATATCTCGTATAAATGCTCCCTCTCAAGCTATCACAGGGCCTGCTCAAACAAGCTGATGGTCAAGACGTAACTACACGGTGCTGCTCACACAAGCTGACGAGTAACCGCAACACATGCTGAAAAACTCAGCTACCGGTAGAATGTACAGACCAGCACCCAAAACAAGGTAACCCCTAATGACATGTCATTTGTATCCTATCTATTCCTAAGGTTCAACCGAGATTTCATACGTCGCCAAATCTTTGTCGAATATTTTCATTAAGTCGTATTCATCAAGAATGCAATAATAAAGTATTTAAAACACAATTACTTTAATGCTTATTAACATCCGAACTTACCTCGAATTAATACGGAGAAAATCGAGCGATCAATCCACTACTTTGTTTTTCCCCCGATCTAATTCCAAACGTAAGTTTTCTTGATCTATATATATAATCAAATTTAACCACTTTATACTTATTCTTTTTAATTTAATCCAATTTCATGTTATGGAAAAATTACTATTTTGCCCTTAAACGTTTGACTTCTTTACAATTTAGTCCATAGACTCATAAAATGAAATTCATTCAATTTTATCCCTACCCAAGCCTAGCCAAATATTAAATATACTTATAGCAGCCCATATATTTCATATATTCACACTTTTACCACACAATTTATCACATTTCTCAATTTAATCCTTAATTTGCAATTTCATTCAAAATCACTTTACAAATGTTGTTTATCTAACAACAACCATTCATTTTCTACCATCAAACATCAAAACGCATACACATTCATCAATGGTAAAACCCTAATACTTTAACAGTTTCACAAACCAGTCCCTAGGCTAGCTAGGTTAAGTTACAACAACACCAAAAACATAGAAATCATTAAAAATGGATCAAAATTCACTCACCAATTGAGCTGGCAAGCTTGGTCGAACCTAACATGCATCCATGGAGGTTTCTTTCTTTGGTTTTTTGGTAGAATAAGATAGAAAATATGATAGCTTTTGTCTTTTCTTTATTTTACTAACATATATTTCTTAATTTACCATTTTAACCTTAATTATTTACCTTTAAAATCACTTAATTAATGTCCATATTTGTCCACTCAACATGTCCATGGTTTAATTACAACAAAAACCCTCCAATAATTTAATTTCATAGCTATTAAATCCCTTTAACTTATAGAACTCTAGTTTTGTACTTTACGCGATTTAGTTCTTTTTTATTAAATTGAGCCTGCAAACGATTAAATTTCTTAACATGCTATGGACACTATAATAATAAAATAAATATTTCAACTTCGGATTTGTGGTCCTGAAACCACTATTCCAATTTCACTGAAAAAGGGATGTTACAGAACAATTTGGTATAATGGCTATGCTGCAACACATGTAGTTGCAGCAACAAGATTGCTGGAGATACTCAAAAATACGGGATGACTTAATCAGAGATGCATTTAAATATATATTTCATAACCCATTTGTTTTTGTGCCTGAATTTCAATACTTTATACTCGAACCATGGACTCCAATGTTGAGGAAGGAAAAAGATGAGTCAGATTCATAGGGATCTACAAATAAATAATAAGGGGGATCTTTACTTTATTTCATTTTCTTTCCTAGGTTATTTAATGTTTTAGGATTAGGTTCTATTAGGATTTTCATTTTTCGCATAATAAAATATGAGGTAGAAATCATAAATAAAAATGAACAAGTTGCAAAGTACAAAGTGTGGCAATAGATATATACATGTCTAGGATTGGATCTAGAGAGAGCTTAGTACTTAAACAGTCAAATTGACTCACCTCATCTTTTCTAGAATCCTACCTGGTGTATAGTATCTATTCACTTCTAACAATGAAATCGTTCATCTTAAGTATGGGGACCAAAAAATTGAATTATTTCCTCTCAGAATAAAATTTTCTTTTAATTATGATTATGATATATTTTGTTCGAAAATTTGAAATTTTGTTAAGTATGCTAAACATCAGTATGAATAAAATTCTATTATTTCAATAATTGCTATGTTGGTTGAATTATGACATAAATGTACTCTTAATAAAGTATGTAAATCATACCATAAAATTTTTAGTTCCTTAAGAAAGTTAGGCATGTATGAAAGTTGAAGTCTCTAGAATTGACCTAGTAGTTTCTTGAGGCGAAATCCTAGGAAACATGGTGAAACACCCCAAACCCGGCCTAGACGTTATGGCCGAATCTGGCGGTGCCACATTGGAGTGCTTTTTGAAAACTTGCTCTTGTTGATGAAAACCCATTTAGAAATTTAAAGCCTCTTTGTTAGATCTCAAATCAGAATAGCTATCTGTTATTCATTTTAAATTGTTATTACTTTAAAAACATTGTTTGTTGCAGAAGCATTTCAAAAGTGTTAAGAAAACGTAATGTTTTAAAAGAGGTTATCGTTTAGGAAAACTGTATTCTACTTCTGACAGATATAAATCATAATAAACAAAAAATCCCAAATTAAAAGTTAGAAAATTAGAGAGTCCTTATTAGAAAATTAGAGAGTCCTTATTACATAATTTAAAACCCAAAACAAAATCTAATAGCAATTAGGCGCCAAATAAAAGAAAATAGGAACAATAGTGTGACCATCTCCAAGTCCCTCGCAGCACCGATCCACCTAAGGATTACCTGTACAGTTAAAACAATTGGGTGAGTTTACGAAAACTCAGTGTATAATCATAAAAAAAAAACAAACAGTAAGCAATGCAGTTTGGGCTAGAGTCCATTATGGTAACAGTACAAGTACAATTATGCAACCCAACCCAATCCAGCCGACACACCACTCCGTACCACCAACACACCATGTGGGGACCGAGTCGACCCACCCAGCCAACACACCAGTATCGCAGCATAGCTGCCAATAATAATATATGGCACACAGCCATGAACAGCGACAAGAAGCCATCAGTAACATAGTGACAAAAAGCCATCAATAACATATCGGCATAAAGCCTTCAATAGGATATTGGCACAAAGCCATAATCAGAATAACATGCTAAAAGCCCTCAGTACAAAATCTTCCTCCATAACAGTGTCCCAACCCCATGCAATATGTCGTGTATGCAGAATGTCATGCTCACTCATTACACGTGTATGTAGTATGGCCATGCTCAGAATAGTCATTTATGTACATATCATAAGCACATCAGTCATACTTAACACAAATTAAATAGTCATTCTACCTCTAGGGTATATTGGTCATTTTTACCTAATAGGGGTAAAACAGTCATTCTACCCTACAGGGGTATTTCAATAATTTAACCTATAGGGGTATTACGGTTATTTACTGACCTCTCAGAAGGTCTACAGTCACCTCGAGCGACTTATGTAACCTAACTGGTCATGACAGTGTAAATGGGCCCAAGGCCCTTTACTCGACCCAAGTGGGCCCATATGCTCGTGTGGCCCATTTAGCCCAATTTGAGACACGGCTATGTGAACAACGCAGCCCAATCCAACATTTACCACAAATTACAGATTTTATCCGTGTGGGGCCTATGAGCCCATTGGGCCCACACAGCCCATTTCGGCCTATCGAGGCCAATAATGACCTCTACAGTCCTACACCTAATATTTGTAGGCTCGAATCACCACACCTATGATCGCACACTCATGTGGCATCAAACATTGTATTTTGACTTTTTGAATTTTCGGCTTTTGCCGATCTACAGTCCAATGAGTGTGGAATACACACCTGTTGCGTAAATTGCGCTAAGATCTACAAGTTCTGAACCCTTGGTCGATCGCTTGCAAATCTCACACTTAATCCTTTACAAGAGATAGTCTACGGATGCCCTTTAGAGATATCTGAAATGTTGACCAAAAGTGAAGAGATACCACTAATCGACCTACCAGAGTATGCCCTTACACCAAGGCACAAAAAGGAACACCCACCCCTAAGATGGAAGATTTGACGATTGACCAAAGATCAACTGTAAAAATCGAAAGTAGAAGTAGGGAAAGAGCAATACGGTAACAGCTTGAATATTAATGGTGAAAGGATGATAAGAAGAGAGGAGATGATAAAGGTTATTCGACAATAGATCAAAAGAAAAGAGAAATAGTTTGAGGGCTAGCTGAGGGGAGAAGAATGGGTAATCAAACACTAAAAGCAAAATTGGAAAAAAAAAAAGACGAAAGAGGAGAAAATGGCATAATTAGCTAGAGGGAGAACAACCGAAAATGTTGATTAGAGACAGAGAGTTAAGAGAAAAATGGTAACAAGGAAACCAAAAATTAGTGAAACCAGCACAAAACGAAAGAAAATACCCAAAAATCAATACTACATTTGGCTTCAGAACAAAAAGTAGCCAAAAACCCGAAATGGAGAGTCACACTCCACTACTAAGCCGAATTCTTGAGTGGTTGATGTCCACCAATGTCCACAACTCTTCCCCTCATCAAAAATCCCTTAATCTTCTTCCCCTATCCCTCCTAAAAATCCTCCTTAATCTCCTCCTTGATTTACTCCACCATCTATTCTTTGACCAATTCAAATTCCACATTGCAGAGTTCCAGTCCACTTCTGCTTCTCATATGGCAAGAGTAGCAAAATAAATACTCTTTTTACCTTGCCAAGACTTGAACCTTAGACCTCAAGCAACTATCACACGCCACTTACCACAGTACCACAATCTCATTTGTGACACTTTTTAACCACAATTAAATATAGAGCTTACCTGCTAATGCCAGAATTCATTTAAGAGGAAAACTAAAAATTTTGCTAAAGCCTAGTTTTGAACCCAGGACTTCTAAAACACTCCCAATGACTCCTAAATTACTAAACCAATAGAGCAAACATTTTATTTGTAATATTTCTTGCACACATAAACTTTTATATGCAGTCTCTTAGCGGCTCCCATGCACAACGCCCAACACTTCTAGGCCCAAAAATTCGGAGCGTTACAACTCACCCCTCCTTAAAGAAATTTCGTCCCCAAAATTTCCATCTATCTAACAGTCGTCTAACACCGACTACACAACTGCGCTGTCGCTGCGTAGTCTGTTTCTAATATCCCTATCATTTTTTAACTAGAGCTTGGAACTTCCTACACATACCTAAAAACACCTAACTATTGAAGCAGACAGATAGATATCACATATGCAAACAATTTTTATATCCAATATCACATCCAAACAAAACACACCTGACTTAAAAGGGACAGGGCAGTCCCGGACCCGATGCTCCTTAGACCCGCATCTGAGACATGCTCCTGTCTTCCTCCGGTATTCACTCGTATGATACTTTTTACAGTGCTCGTAAGTAGAAAAGTTCATACGCGTCTTAACAAGTTTAATAGAATGAGACTCCTACTTCAGAGGACTGCGATCCCTCTTCTTGTTACAATCCCATCATCTAGCCCGAAATGTTCCACTAATCTCCTTAGCTCTAGCCTCAAACACTTCTTCTAGCACTTCGCTTACCAACGGGAACAGTGCCTCAATCTCAAGCTCCAGGTTACTGCTACCTGAAGTTGGCGGAATCTCTTTAACTTCCTCCTCCTGAATAATCTCATGTTCCGGGGAAACAGACGACTCCTCGCGACCTTGCTTGCCTTCGAATCTATCACAGTATTGTTGCTAGCTTAAAAGTCTGATTTCCAGAACATACATAGAATAAATGTAAAATCTAACTTTATGTACAGTATAATACCCAATGAAACTTATGATTCGGCACCATAGACTCAGTAAACCACACTTTTAGGAAAACATTCAGAAAAACCTTTCGACTATTTCAAATCTTTTGAAACAATTCTTTTGAAAATTCAATTTTAGAACCCAAACCACAGTCGAGTTTTAAAATTTGGCTCTGATACAACTAAATATAACACCTCAAACCCGGCCTAGAGTTATGGCCGAATCTGACGGTGCCACGTTAGAGTGCTTTTCGAAAACTTGCTCTTGTTGATGAAAACCCATTTGGAAATTTAAAGCCTCTTTGTTAGATCTCAAATAAGAATAGCTATCTGTTATTCATTTTAAATTTTTATTACTTTAAAAACATTGTTTGTTGCAGAAACATTTCAAAAGTGTTAAGAAAACATAGTGTTTTGAAAGTAGTTATCGTTTAGGAAAACTGCGTTCTACTTCTAACAGATATAAATCATAATAAACAAAAAATCCCAAGTTAAAAGTTAGAAAATTAGAGAGGCCTTATTACATAATTTAAAACTTAGACGCCAAATAAAAGAAAACAAGAACAATATAGTGACCATCTCTGAGTCCCTTACAGCAATGATCCGCCTAAGGATTACTTGTATAGTTAAAACAATTGAGTGAGTTTACGAAAACTCGATGTGTAATCCCAAAAAAATAAACAAACAGTAAACAATATAGTCTTGGGCCTGAGCCCATTACGATAACAGTACAGTACAATTATGCAACCTAACCTAATCCAGCTGACACACCACTCCGTACCACCAACACACCATGTAGGGACCGAGTTGACCCACCTAGCCAACACACCAGTATCGCAACATAGCTGCTAGTAATAATATATGGCACGCAACCATGAATAGCGGCATGAAACCATCAGTAACATAGCGGCACAAAGCCATCAATAACATATCGGCACAAAGCCTTCAATAGCATATCGGCACAAATCCATAATCAGAATAACAGGCTAAAAGCCCTCAGAACAGAATCTTCCTCCATAACAGTGTCCCAACCCCATGCAATATGTCATGCATGCAGAATGTCATGCTCACTCATTACACGTGTATGTTGTATGGCCATGCTCAGAATAGTCATTTACATACATATCGTAAGCACATCAGTCATACTTAACACAAATTAAATAGCCATTCTACCTTTAGGGGTATATTGGTCATTTTTACCTAATAGGGGTAAAACAGTCATTCTACCCTACAGGGGTATTTCAATAATTTACCTTAAAGGGTTATTATGGTCATTTATTGACCTCTCAAAAGGTCTACAGTCACCTTGAGTGACTTACGTAATCTAACTGGTCATGACAGTGTAAATGGCCCAAGGCCCATTACTTGGCCCAAGTGGGCCCACACACTCGTGTGGCCTATTTAGCCCAATTTCAGGTACGGCTATGCGAAAAACGTAACCCAATCCAACATTTACCATAAATTTTAGATTTTATTCGTGTGGGGCCTATGAGCCCATTGGGCCCACACGGCCCATTTCAGCTTATCAAGGCCCATAATGGCTTCTAAAGTCCTACACCTAAGATTTGTAGGCTCGAATCACCACACATACGATCGCAAGCTCGTGTGGCATCAAACGTCGTATTTTGACTTTTCAACTTTTCGGCTTTTTGGCTTTTGTCGATCTGCAGTCTAATGAGCGTGGAATACACACCTATTGCGCAAACTACGCTAAGATCCACAAGCTCCGAACCCTTGATCGATCGCCTGCAAATCTCACACTTAATCCTTTACAAGAGATAGTCTACAGACCCTCTTTAGAGATATCCGAAATGTTGACCAAAAGTGAAGAGATACCACTAATCGTCCTACCAGAGTATGCCCTTACACCAAGGCACAAAAAGGAACACCCACCCCTGAAATGGAAGATTCGACGATTGACCAAAGATCAACTGTAAAAATCGAAAGCAGAAGTAGAGAGAGAGCAATGCGGTAATGGCTCGAATATTAATGGTGAAAGGATGAAAAGAATAGAGGAGATGATAAAGGTTATTTGGCAAGAGATCAAAAGAAAAGAGAAATAGTTTGAGGGCTAACCGAGAGGAGAAGTATGGGTAATCAAACACTAAAAGTAAAAAGAGAGAAAAAGAGAGACGAAAGAAGAGAAAATGGCATAATCGGCTAGAAGGAGAACAACCGAAAATGTTTTTTGGAGACAGAGAGTTAAGAGCAAAATGGTAACAAGGAAACCAAAAAGTAGTGAAAAGAGCACAAAACGAAAGAAAATACCCAAAAATCAACACTACATTCGGCTTCAGAATAAAGAGTAGCCAAAAACCCGAAATGGAGAGTCACACTACCACTACCAAGTCGAACTCCTGAGTGGTTGATGTCCACCAACGTCCACAACTCTTCCCCTTATAAAAAATCCCTTAATCTTCTCCCCCTATCCCTCCTAAAAATCCTCCTTAATTTGTTCCACCATCTACTCTTTGACCAATTCAAATTCCACCTTGCAGATTTCCAGTCCAATTCTACTTCTCATATGGCAAGAGTAGCAAAATAAATACTCTTTTTACCTTTCCAAGACTTGAACCTTAGATCTCAAGCAACTATCACACGCCACTTACCACAGGACCACAAGCTCATTTGTGACACTTTTTAACCACAATTAAATATAAGGCTCACCTGCTAACTCCAAAGTTCATTTGAGAGGAAATCTAAAAATTTTGCTAAAGCCCAGATTTGAACCCAGGACTTCTAAAATAATCCCAATGACTCCTAAATTACTTAACCAATAGAGCAAACATTTTATTTGTGATATTTCTTGCACACATAAACTTTTATGTTCAGTCTCTTAGCGGCTCCCATGCACAAGGCCTAACACTTCTAGGCCCAAAAATTTGGAGCGTTACATATGGAATGTTGAAAATGATTTAGGCAACTTTTGTTTGGACCCTTTGAGCCTTTCAAGCCAACCTTGATGAAATTTTATCCCTTGAAACCCAACTTTGAGACTATATGACCTAATTTTATTTGAACCCTTACAATATTTAGCCATCACTTTTCTCTGAATTATATTTAAATTGTTCTAAACACTAGACTCAGTACAATTCAGAACATTATTTGAAAATAAGTTTGGGGGTGCTGAAAAGAAGTATCAAATGCTAAAAAAATTATAGTACATACAACAAAATGCTCATGAAAAAAAGAACAGAAAAAAATAAAATAAAAAAGAGAAGAGCATACATACTTGAAAGAAAATAGATGTACAAAGGAGCATGTGAGAGCAAAATAAGTTGGTGTATTGAAGGTAAATATTCCAAAGGTCCGATTGAAGCTGAGTCTAGTGTTTTAAGCCTAAATTTATCTATCTTTTACCTACCCCTAGCCTATCCACATTACAACCTATTTAAAAGACCTATTGATTCAAGTTTCTATACTACCTACATTAGTGGAGAGAAATTGCTATGCTCAACATATGAAGGCATAAATTAAACTTGATGATTGCAACTTAATATTAAATAAGGGAATAAAATCATATTGGTAGGGATTTAACATGTCTTTATTGAGTAAGCATTTAGATTATTTTTTCTATCATAATAATAATTGAGATTAATTTGAATGATATGTATACTTAAGCAGTGTAAATCTCAAAATTCTTATTCTTGAGCATAAGTATACTAAATTCGTAATTTTGGGAACAATGTTGTTCTGAAAGAATTTTTCGAAGGTGTTTTCGAGAAATTCTTTTCAATTTGTGCATTACTCAAGACAAGAAATGAATTAAATTTGGGGGTGTGGAAACATGAAAACATACACTCTTTTTCATGCCCTTTTTAACTTAAATTCATGCAAATTTGTAGTAATTCTTGTCGAAAAATATTTAATAATTATAAAATAATTAAATTGTACTTAAATTATTAACATGTTGAATTTTAATTAATTTTATAATAAATTTTGATTAATTTTGATCATTTTCGACACATATGCACAAAGGGTGAAAATTGGCTCGACAGACACTACTAGAAGCGCAAAATCAAGAAGCGATTTTTTGAAGCATCAAGGAAAATTAATTTTTCAACCGAAGATGGTCCAAATTATAAATATTAATTCATAATATAATTAGTTTTAATTTTAATCCAATTTATTTTGGGTTAAATAATAATTATTTATTAATTATGAAAATAGGCTCGGTTGAGCTGAACCGAGAAAACTAACCTAATCGAGCACTGGGCTACCCAAACCTCCCACATGCTGACCCAAGCAGCTTGTTTTTCTGATTATTTGGCTTGCAAAACATCCCTTTAAGACTCCTTGAATTTTCATTCAAACCCCTCTACTTATCATGCCTTCCTAGATTTGCCCCTACCTTAAAATAGCAAGTCTAAAACCTTCAAACTTGCCACATGTGTGGGTGGCCATGGGGGGACTCTATGGCTGATGATTTTTGCTATTTTTAGCAGCCTACTCAACTTATAAATACCCCTCTTGGCTGCTTATTTCAAACACATCTCAAAACTACTCATCCTTTCACTTCTCTCTCACTTTCTCTCTTCAATCCCCTTCCATTGTTCTTCATTTTCTTCCCCATTCCTTTGTCGATTTCACCTCTTGAAAAAGAGTCCTTCAACCACCATTTGGAGAAGAATTCAAGTGTTCGTGGAAGCCTCGGTTCAACAAGAACAAGTGGAGAAGGAGGAGCAGAGCAAAAAAGTCAAGCCTCGGAAAAACACCAGTTTTGATTCTTGTTCCGTATCCTTTTAATTTTATTGTTGTTGTTATGAACATGTCTATGAATATTTGTGATGTTCATATGTTTAATTTAATTAATATGGCTTTAATTTAATTCGTGTTAGGTTGATTGCATTTTGTCCACTTAATTTATTAAAATTGTGTTTGTGTTGTTATAGGCCTTCGTAAGAGTTTGATTAAGTAAAAACGGGACTTAGTTATTCTTGCATTACAATTGTAAGGTAACTAATGAATTAATTATTTAAATGGATTGAAATTGTAATTAATTGACACGAAACTTAATCAGTGCATGTTTAATCACCTGAGGTTGCTGAGGGTTAAATTAGCAACAGTATCTAACGATACATTAGCCTTGCATAACTTGCAAGATTATTGTGATTAAACTGTTTCAAGGTGGAAATACATTGTTACCTCACGTAATCTTTTATGAGCTTATGAAATTGAATTAATTGTTTGAATTGGCATAGAGATATGTAAAAAGATTATTTTAATTTCATAATTATGTATGTGCATTAACACATTTGCTTATTAGAATTTGTTTAATCGGTTGAATTGACATAGAGATATAGTCAAGAGATAAATGGATTTGGGTAGGTAAGTATGTTCATAAGTTAGCAAATTACCGATTTGCCGTGAATTTATTCATAACAACATGAACATGAGTTTAGTAATTCTAAGTTAAGAAATGTAATTAATCTAACACAATCATGTCATCTGGTTTAAAATCATCTTTTGAAATCGTGCATTGGAACTTTTATTTCCTCTTTATTTATTTTACTTAGTTAAAAATCTTAGTTTTTAATCACCTCCTCAAATCAAAATATTGTTCTTCACCAAAGTGTTTTTAATTGCATTCATAAAAAATTCTTTTCACAGTCCCTATGGATACAATAACTCAACATTTACTTTTCACTTTATTACTTGTTGCGATTGCGTATACTTGCACATTTCTGTCGTTCCATTGACACTACACAGATTTGAAATTGTTGATAAGAGGGAAGAAGAACAGAGTTTTGACCAAAGAAAAATAAAAAGAAAAAAGAAAAATGGAAGATTTAAATATAACCAAAAGAAAAAGAAAAGGGAGGAGAAATTAAGAAGAATGGTTATGGCGGTGTCGCGAGGATGGTTGGTGGTAGTGCAAAAGGGGCGATAAGGAATGAGGGACGGTAGTAAAGAAGAAAAATAGTGGTACAGGATGGAGATATGGGTGGCACAAAAGAAAAATTTGTGGTGTATGGTGGTGCGAGTGGTGGTGCAAACAAAAAAAAAAATAGAGAAAAGAAGAAAAAGAGAGGGAGCAAGGAGAAGAGAAAAGGGTAGCCAAAGGGAGGAAAGATTAGGGGAAATAAAAGACAGAAGGGAAAAATGGGGAAATATGTGAACAAAATGTGGCAAAGGGAAAGAAACAAAAGAAAATGAAAGAGAGGAGAAATGAGGGAAGAAAGCAGAGGACAAGATGAGAATGTTATAAGTCAACACCAACATCATCTCCATCATCATGGGAGGCAATCAAGGGTTGACCGCATGGTTTGCCAAAATTAAAAAAAAAACTCAGTGTGGTGACTTGAACTTGGGTTTTAAGGATGAACTCATTAACTTTTAACCATCAGGCCAATAACTCAATTATGCTCAAAAGGCACATAACAAATTTATAAAACTTGGGGAGTGAAAACTCTCCCTTCCTAAAGAGAAATTTCATCTACAAAATTTACCTGATCCAAAAATATGAGGATACTGGTGACTAATTGAGTCCTCTGAATCCCACGTAGCCTCCTAAATGCCATGGCTCCACCACAGAACCTTAACCATAGGAATCTGCTTCTTTTTAGGAATCTTAACCTCACGATCCAGAATTTGAATAGGCTCCTCCTAAAAAAATAAATACGGTTTCGTCTCAATCTATTCAATCAGAACAATACAAGAATGATCAGATGGGTACCACCTCAACATAAAAACGTGGAACACATCACGGATACGGTCCAACTCAAGAGGTAACTCTAACTAATAAGCCACCAATCCAACTCTCTTAAGAATCTGGTAAGATCCAATAAACCTTAGGCTCAACTTGCCCTTCCGTCCAAATCTTAGAACTTTTCTCCATAGAGACACTTTTAGAAATACTTGATCCCCTACATTAAACTCAATGTCCTTCCTCTTCAGATTTGCATAAGACTTCTGTCTACCCAAAGTCGCTCTCAATCGATCTTGAATCACCCTCACTTTACCCTTAATTTCTTAAACTAGGTTCGAACTCAAAGTCTTCTTTTCGCCTAATTGAATCCAACACAAAAGTGTCCGACACTTATGACCATACAAAGCCTCGTAAGGTGCCATCTATATACTCGAATGAAAACTATTATTGTACACAAGCTCAACTAGTGACAACTGCTCCTCCAAACTACCTCTAAAATCAATCACACAACTCCTCAACATATCCTCAAGAATATGGATAACCGACTCAGATTGTCCATCTATCTACGGATGGAATGTTACACTGAAGTCCAGCCTAAAACCAATTGCCTCATGTAGCTTCTTCCAGAATCATGACATAAAACGGGGATCCCGATATGAAATAATCGACACAGGCACCCTATGTAGTTTCACTATTTCAGAGATATACAAGCTACATAGCTTCTGTAGAGAATAATCAGTACGAATCGATAGGAAGTGAGCCGACTTGGTTAACCTATCCACAATTACCTAGATGGACTCTTTCTTAATAGGTGTCAAAGGTAACCCACTAACAAAGTCCACAATTATTCGTTCCCATTTCCACTAAGGAATTTTAATCGGTTGCAATAGGCCAAATAGGAATTGATGCTTAGCTTTCACATACTAGGAAGTCAAACACTTAGCCACATAATCCATCACGTCATGCTTCAAACTAAGACACCAATACAATTCCCTTAAATCATGATATATCTTATTTCCTCTAAGATGCATTGCATGATGGCTACTATGGGCCTCCCAAAGAATAGACTACATCACACAATATCTTCATAAAAAACATGAAATACCATCAAAAGTAAACCAAAAGTCCTCATTCTTACCTTCCTTAGCCAGTTTGACCCAATGTAACAGATACACATTTAGAGGTTGCCTTTCCTTAATCTCACTGACCAAAGTTGGCTTTACTTGCAACTTTACCAGTAAACCACTATCCTCATACAAACTCAGCCTAGCAAACAAAGTGCTCAAATCCATCATCGACCTTTTACTCAAAGCATCTGCCACAACATTGACTTTTTCGGGATGATACTCAATGGTACAATCATAATACTTTAGCAACTCAATCCATCTCTATTGTCTTAAGTTCAACGCTTTTTGGATGAGAAAATACTTAAGACTTTGGTGATCCGTATAAATAATACACTTCTCACCATACAACCAATGACTTTAGATCTTAAGTGCAAACACCACAACCGCCAGCTCTAGATCATGAGTTGGGTAATTGCATTCATGTGGTTTAAATTGCCTTGATGCATAGGCTATAACTTTACCATCTTGCATCAATACACAACCAATACTAATGTGAGATGCATCACTATACACCACGTAATCCTTTCTAGGCTCGGGCTGAATCAAAACCAATGCTCAAGTTAATATAGCCTTAAGCTTTTCAAAGCTAGCTTGAAGCTTATCAGTCCACTTAAACAATGCACTCTTCATCAATAGCTTCGTCAAAGGAGCAGTAATCAAAGAAAACCCCTTGACAAATCCTCAAAAAAAACCCAGCTAAACCAAGGAAACTTCAAATCTCATAAACATTTTTAGGCTACTTCCATTCCAGAATATCCTCCATATTCTTTGGATCTATACAGATACTTTAGCAAATACCACATGACCTAGAAACATCACTTATCTAAGCCAAAATTCACACTTACTCAACTTAGCATAAAGCTTCTTCTCTTAGAGAATCTGCGGAACAACTCTCAGATACTCACCATACTTGATTCTGGTCTTAGAATAGACCAGAATGTCCTCGTTAAAAATAATAAATTGATCTAAAAACAACTGAAACACCTTATTTATCAAGTCCAAGAATGTAGCAGAGCCATTATTCAGAACAACTCTTAGATGCTCACCATACTCGATTTCAATATTAGAACAGACCAGAATGTTCTCAATAAAAACAACAAACTGATTTAAAAATGACTGAAACACATTATTCATCAAGTCCAAGAATGTAGCAGAGGCATTAGTCAGACTGAAAGGTATTACTAGGAACTCATAATGACCATACCGAGTCCTAAATGTAGTCTTAGGTACATCTCAATCCTTCAACTTGAGTTGCTAATAACCTGACCTTAGATCAATTGTAACAACCTATTTTTAATGGTGTCAGAAACAGTGGTTTTGGGGCCACCAAATCTGATGAGTCAGTTCATAAATATTATTATTTAATATTTACGAGTCAAATATGGTTTTAAAAATATTTTTGATTTGATAATTTATGTTATATAAGAGAGCTATTAAGTTCAAGTGGTATGACCCTAAGGTCAAGTGGTTTTAGAAAATGAGGTATCGGGACCTTGTTTCTATAAATTGAGCCATAAATATTTATGGCTCGTCATTAAGGTGGTATTAAAGTTTTGCAGAAAAATTTTAACATTTCGATAGTTAATTAATTAAAAAAGACTAAACCATAAAAGTTGAACAAGTCAATTACTATTACTTTAAAGGTGTTAAATTGATTAAAGAATTATAATTAGGTCGCCTTAATGGGTAGATTACCCATTCTTTAGTTGGTGGATGGTTAAAGCTTCATTTTCATTTAATTTTATGTGTTTTATATGTTATTATATTATTGTTAAATGATAAAAATAAAATAAAGGTTAATAAAATAAGTAAACATAATATTTTTCTTCCCCATTTGGTTTTTTTCATCACCGAACCACCATGGGAGAGTTTGAAGTTTGGCCAACCATGTTTCCTTGCATCTAAGTCCCTAAACTACTCGTTTCTAATAATTTTGATGTTTTTGAGATCGTTGCAATTAGGTTCAGCTTGCTCATATCTTCGATTTTGAAACTGTTAAAGATTTTGAATGTTGCCATTGATGAATCTTGTGATTTTTTATTTTAAATGATGAATTCGAAATGTTGATTGATAATTAAAAGTATTTTGTTAAGTGATTTTTGATGAATTTATTAATTAGGGACTTAATTGTTAAAATTGTAAAAATATAAGGATTTTATGTGAAATTAATACAAATGTGGGCTATTTTGGTTGCCATGAACATTCGGCTAAGCTTCAAAAGTACCAAATTATATGATCGATAGTGCAATGAAGTCTCTGATGCTCCCTGGGTCTGAGCTAGCTTCGCAAAACTATAAAACATCGAAAATTAAACAAAGTAAACTATAAAGCTTAATAAGTTCGTATGTGAACATGAAACAATCACAACATTCATTAGCAATTCAAAATAGATAATATCATTAACATTTAAAGCAGCAATTCATTAACAAACATATAATTTATTTATATCCTCATTCATGAATTCTCAACTTCATCTATCTCGATACTTGAATAATTTTCCGTACATACCTGTACCGATATATTTCTATTTCTCATCAATACTCTTATCAAACATCTTCGGTTTATAAATGCTTATGATACAAATTCATTGATATTCCGATGCCATAGTCCAACTATGATCTTACTCACACATTGCCAAGGCCCTGTCGTGGTCTTTCATTCACATGCCATAACCCGGTTATGGTCTTATTATTTGATTTGTCATAGCCCAGGCATGGCCTTATTCGGCAACTTGCCTTATTCATTTCGTACATTTCGTTTACTATCTCAACAGTTATCCAATAGAATAATTACTATCTCAATTTCATCCATCAAACAAGTAGATACACATTTAAGTTCAATTACGTGAACTTACCTCGAGTTTGGAGTTGACTGATCAGATTGACTATTCGACAACCTTGCTTTTCCCCCGATCTAAATTCGACTTTCTTTCTTAATCTATATGAATTCAAAATTAACTTATTTATTCATCTACCCATTCAATTTAGTCCAAAATTACTCATTTGGGCATTTTTACACGTTAACCCATAACTTTCACATTTTTAACAATTTAGTCCTTATTTCACAAAACATAAGAATTCACATAATTCAATAAGACCCATGCTTGGCCGAATTTAAAATGTATTACTAGCAGCCCATAACTTTCATTTATTTTCATATTTCAACCCCTCAATTTACATATTTCACAATTTAATTTTTCACAATTTAATCCTTTTTTGACATTTTTATCAAAAATCACTTTGCAAAACATGTAAAACTATCATCAAGCTTTCATATTTCAACATTAAACATTAAATAACTAATAGATTCAACAATGGTAACTCTCAAAATCTTTAACAGTTTCAAAATCTAAGGTATGGGCTAGCTAGAATACGAAGCAACGATCTCAAAATCATAGAAATCATTAAAAACGGATGAAAAATACTCACTTGCATGAGAATCAAAGATGGCCAAATACTTGGATGGTCTTTAATGGTTTCCCAAGCAAATTTTTGTTTGAAGATTCAAGAAAGAAAGATGATAGCCATATTTGTTTTATTTAATTTACTTATTTAACTAAATTACTAAATTAACCTTTAATGATAATAACTTAAAACACTTATTATAAGCCTATAAATGTCCATTTAGACCACCAATGGTCTAATTACAACTTAAAGACTTCTAATTTAATAAACCATAGCTATTAGACACATTAAATTAATAGCACACAAGTTTTACACTTTACACAATTTAGTCTTTTTTCTCAAATTGAGCAACCAAACGCTAAAATTTCTTAACGAAAATTTCACACCATCATATATTCATGCTGTAGACATTAAAAATAATATTAAAATAATATTTTGACCTCAGATTTGTGGTTTCAAAACCACTTTTCTAATTTGACTCAAAAATAGACTGCTACAGTGAGCATGATGTAAGACCTTAGCTCGGCTATATGGCACAAATAGTTTGCCAAGACATTAAACATAAGGATTATATTGATTTAGACATGTTGATATGGCGTTATGACGTTACGAAAAGTCCGTCAGAATGGTAATGTGAAAAGGTCCACCAAAATGTAAAACGTGGTACCCCAACGACGAAGTTCGCCACACAGGAGGTACGCCATGGACTAAAAACAAATGAACAACGTGAATGACACGATAAATTGCATATACACATAGGCAAGGTACACCTGAGGGTGTGGATCTTAGAATTCATAAAAAGATTTACCAAAGGCAAATCAAAATGGGGCCAACAGTATAAAAATTAAGTTTGCCAGAGAAACGACAGATCTTATGAGGTTAAGTAAACACGATTCAAACTCTATTGGCCTAACATCATGAGTCTTAGGCTGATGGAAGGTCCGCTGACAATTCGTAAGGAGAAGGGGGTAAATGGTTGGTTCAGAATAGTTCATAGCAAAATATGAGAATTCGAGGTGGCAATGGGTGATCAAGTAGAACCAATCAGTAGGGATCCATAGGTGAGGGACTGCTAGGGGTGGAATAAGTTCGCTGATAACTCACGGAGAATAGTTCACCAAGAATAGTGGAGAAAAAGTAAAAAAGGAAGGGTCAGAGTATGGCAGAGCTAGGTATGCCCTATCAAGTGACCAATATCATGAAAGATCACACTCGTGTATCATATTAAGATTGAGTCAGAACTACAGTAAGCTATAAGTGAAGTGGAGAGACAACATCCTTGGAGAAATCTGTAATATACCAAAAGGGGACAGTGAGTTGAAATCTCTGTCCAAAACTTGTTTATTATAGTTTTCTTACTAGTTGTTGTACTATGTTGTTAAGAAGATTCTCACTAAGTTCACCAGAACTTCTAGGTTTTACTGCTTAATCATAAGATAAAGCGTGACAGAGATGTGAATGGAGGGAACAAGCTAGCCATCACTTATTCAATATGACATAGTAGAAGTTGCATGTGTATGTAAAGGGGCACCTATAGAGGCCTCGCCTTGGGGGTTAAGGCAAACAAAAGAACAATAAAATAATATTCAAACATTGTAACAAAATACAGAAATTAAGGTCATACGAAATCTTTATGTTTCTTTTTTTTTAGAGTATGATATTATTGGCAGTTAGGCCCAAGTGATTAAGTTATTCTTATATGTAGCATCCGGTACCCAAACCTAGCGATCGGGTCAGTATGGAGTGTTATATGTCCCATGCCACAGTCTAAATAAAACATTACAGGCTCAAATAAAAAAAAGTTTAAAAATATGTTTATTAAAATTTATCCATTATACTTCACCAATTGTCGAATCCTAATCCTAACCTCACTAGTTATCTGAAAAGACAATAAAATAATGAGTGAGCTACAGAAGCTCAGTGTGAGTCATTACTCAAGTAATCAGAGTAGTACAGGACAATATATGACACATTATGCAGCTAATATACAAAATATCATAACGGTAAATAATCACAATTTTCAAAATACATGTATATTTTCATGTATGACCATGCGATTTTGAGTTATAGAGGAAGATCTTACCCAACATCGCTACACACCACAATAACAGTTCCCTAGAACTCATCCATCCCTACACACTGTGTTGTGGACAAGCCACAATATTTGTAGATAAACTGCTAGAAATATGTGGATAAACCACCATATATGCAGTTAAACTGCCAAAACTTCCTCTTTACATAATTAACCCAACACCAACGCAGTACAATCTGGCATATAGTGATAGTAGCAGAATCAATACAGTAGACATGTTTTCAACATACAATTAGATTTAATAGAAACAGTGGGCATGATTTATCATGCATTCAGTATATTAGTAGTAGTTAGCATAATTTATCATGCTTTCAATAATAACAGTACAGTGGACATGTATTAACATGTAATCAGAACATTACAGTCTCAAATAGCAAAAACATATAAATATTACGTTTAAAATACGTTTACTAAAAATCATCTGAGATACTCCTCCGATTGTCGAATTCAAATCCTAACATCGCTGTTTATCTAAAAAGACAGTAAACTAAGGAGTGAGCTTAAGAAGCTCAGTGTGAGTCATAACACAAGTAATCATAATAGTAAAAATATATATAGCACATTAGGAAACTAATATACATAATATCATAACAGTGTATAATCACAATTTTTAGAATATATGTATATGTTCATGTATGACCATGAAGTTTTGAGTTACAGAGAAAGATCTTACCCAACACCACTACACACTAAAGCCATAATTCTTCAGAACTTATCCATCCCTACACACCGCATTGTGGACAAGCCACCAATATTTGAAGATAAACTGCCAAAAATATGTGGATAAACTACTAGATATGTAGATAAACTACCATAAATATGTGACGAACTACCAAAATTGCAGATAAACTGTTGGAAATATGTGGAAAAGCCACTAGTAGTGCAAATAAATTGCTAGAAATTCATCATTTCATAATCTTCCCAACCCCAATGCAATGCAGTATGACATACAATGATAGTAGCAGAACTAGTACAGTAGGCATGCTTTCAACATGCAATTAGATTTAACAGAAATTGTGGTCATGATTTATCATGGATTCAATATATCAATAGTAGTGAGCATGCTTTATCATGCTAATTGTAATAATGGTAACAGTAGACATTTATTAACATGCATGTTTTAGCATCACAAAATATGTAAAACTGTACAAATCATATAATTGTGGCATACACCATTTCGATCAAAACAATAAATTTTAGTTAGGGACCTTACATATAGCCAACCCTAAGAAAGGGTACAGATCTCATTCCACTATTACTCTAAAGGCATCCATGCCATTGGTTAATTACAAATAATATATATAATCACTTAGTTATAGAGGTGAGCATGGGTTGGGCCACTCGGCCTGGCTCGAAGGCCAGCCCGAAATGTGAAAGGGTTTGGACAAAAATATAGGCCCAAAAAATGAGCTTGGACAAAAAAATAAGGCCCATTTAAAAAATGGATCGGGCCTCAGGTAAGGCATTTTTTGCCTAGGCCCAGCCCAAATTCACTAAAGGACAAAAAAATCTAATCTTTTTAATATTATTTTCTTATTATTTTCTCTCTATTTTCCTACCATTTTACTATTATGTTGCTACTATTTTGTTGTTATTGTTTGGATATTGTATAAAACTTATTTTATTGTTAATTTTGTTACTATTTTAGAGACATTTGCTTGTTAAGTTGCATCTATCTTAGAGTTATTTAAACATACATATTTTTTAAAATTTATTTTCAATTTGTTGGGAAATGTTTATTTTGATGCTTTTAGTATTTTTTATGTATTATATATATTTTAAAATTATATAAATTAATATAAAAATTAATATAGGTGGGCCGTGTCGGGCCCAAATTTTAGCATTTTTGTCCAGGTCGGGCTTGGGAAAAATTTTAGGCATATTTTTCGGCCCGACCCGACCCATTCTCACCTCTACTTAGATATCATCAAACACACATATATATACTTAGTAAAGACACACACCTTATTATGTACGTCCGAATAGTACTAGATCAAAACCAATGTACTCTTTTGGTATTGATCCGATCGGATCTCACCTAGATTTAATCATTGAACAACAAAACACACCCCGACACACATATCAGTTTCGTTAAAGCAATTTATCTAGATCCACTTACGAAATTTGATGAAAATCAACTTACACTATCTTCCATTTAAATTCATACTCAGAAATGGTTTAACACGTCTAAATCTGCACCTTAATCAAAAAATACACATAAAAAAATCACATGTTAGATTTGACTAACACTAACATTAGATTATACAAAGACAAATAAGATCTATTTACCAAATCTGCTTTTAGAGGACACTTACCTACACAAATTTGAAATGGTTGATAAGAGGAAAAGAATAAAAGAGTTCCGATAAAAGAAAAATAAAAAAAAAAGAAGAATAATGGGAGATTCAACTACTGTTGCGTGTAAAATGATATGTGATTTTGTACAAGTATACACGTCGGTTTAAGTAATAAAGTGATAAGTGAGTATCATTCCCATGAGGATCGAATTGAGGCACAAAAGTGGTTAAGTTATTATAATAAAACACGATTAATGCAATGGAAGAACTAATGAATGGTAAACTAAGGTAAGTATGCAGTGATAACTCAAAGGAATAGTAATGTATGCAATTGATGGAATTGACAAGTAAATAGAAATGCTATGGAAAAAGTGAATGCAGAAATGTAATGGCAATAATAGAGTGATCATATGAATTTAATGTAAACAAAGAAATTAGCAACTAAATATGCTGTGACAAAGATACTACGATAAAGAATAAGGATAAAGTTGAGATTACCCAGAATTGACCCTTATTGACAATGATGCCTTAGCAAAATCATATCTAACTACACAGAAGAGTTCTAGAATGGCCTGCCTCTCGCGAGAGCAAAACCTCAAGTTACCTTGCCCGAGTCTATAGGCCATTTAGATATCTTATTAGGGTTCCTTCTATATGATCGTAACTCTATGTCTAGAGTCGACTACAAGTGTATCGAATACTTACTCATTTTATTTAATTTTAATCCAACCAATCCAACTCTTTCATAATTAGAATCTATTTATAGTATGTGAACAACCTTCTATGTCTAGAGATCATTGCATTTTAATTAAGAAATAAGAACAATCAAATGAAATGGTAAAGTAAATTAGATATATACTATATCCATAAAAATAGTTTAAGGCTTCATCGAAAGTAATCTCAACCCTATGAGATTTAACTTATGGGTTGGGAAACAACTTTCGCTTGCCCAGTCCACACTTTGGCAGCATAGCGTCCAGTGATGGCTAAGAAAGACTGCCTTTAAGTTCCTCTCCTTTGCGCAGCCGAACCCTTATTCATGCCTAAGGATCGTTCTCACTTGTTCGTCGTTTGTGAGGTCCCCTTCATTGGTTTTTATAAATAGTTTAGTCTAAGGTCAATAACAGCTCATGAGTATCTTCTCCTCCTTTAGGGTGATTTATCTAGTACAAATTTGAATTTGAACTGGGACTGTTGCGCGAAATATGTTGACTTGGTCATCCCAGCATTGCCGCGACATCCGTGCTGGCAAACTGTCTGCACTTTACCCTGACAGAACTTCACTCATTTATTTCATCGTTCCAAAACTTGTTTCTTCCACACAAAAATTCCACTGCAAGTGATTAAAAGCACCTAATTAAAACACAGTCCAAGTCCTAATCCAATATTAAAAATATATATTAAAAATATTAACTAAAATGTCTTAAAATGCAACAAAATGTACTTAAGTGAAAGCAATTAGCTAAGTCTAAAGTCATGAAATAGAATTCTTTTTAAGAGTTTTCAACTATAACAAAAAGAAAAAGAGAAGGGAGAAGAAAAGAAGAAGAATGGTCGTGATGGTGCGACGACGACACGACGAGGGCGCAATGGTAGTGCGACGATGACGGATGGTGGTGTAACACCCCACGCCAGACCCATCAACTAGATCCGGGAATGGAGCATCAAAAATGAATCGAATCAACTTAACCTAAACTTTTTCAAGTAACTGTTATAGAATAGACTAAAATAAAACCATCTAATCATAAGACCAGTAATAATTCTTACAACGAAGGCCTTAAGTCACTAAATGTTTGATAAACCATAATATATACATATTTTTACCCTATGCTTGGCAAATTTATGGATGATTTTTCCTTGGCTTTATTGAACTCGATGCTCCTAATCCTTTAAATTCATGTTTTACACTTAGGTAAGCTTAGGAGAGCAAAAAGAGCGAGAAACGGGCCAAAAACAGACAAATTGGGCCTAAATCAGTGTTTCACACGGCCTAGGCACTTACACAAGGGTAATCCACACGCTTGTGTGTGACACGTAGGTAGACCACATGCCCATGTGTCATGGCTATGCCGACACAAACCAAGTTAGAATTACACACAGCCTAAAGCACCTTCACACGGGCATGGCACACAGCCGTGTCCCTATTTAAACACCCTAAAAGAGGATTAGGGGGGACACACAGAGATTATAAGGCAGAAAACACTAAAGGATAGCCATCGGAATCAGCTCAGAGAGGAGATCTACATCAAGACTGAAGATTTCCATCCAATTTTCTAGAAGTTCTTTGGGTTTTTTTATGTTTTTTTTATTTTCTAAACTTTGAGATGTTTTCCGTTATTATTATGAACTAAACTCCCTAAATACCTAAGGGAGATGAAACCTAAGACGAATCTTATTACTCTTTGATTTATATGATAAATACTTGTTCTTATTCTTAATTGTGAGTTCTAAATTCTTATTTTAATATTTCAGGGTATTAATCAGGATTTTGATGTGTTTATTCAGTAGAGCAAAAGTCCCTGTTTAAGAGTAGATCATTCATAATTAAGCAGAGTTGCATGCAATCCTAGAGATAGGACGACATAAATATGCCATATTAGAGTCAAATCTAATAAAGGAATCCATAGAACGAGTTAATGTAACAATAGGAGTTTTAATTAGAAAGAGATTTCAATTAATCAACCTAGAGTCAGTTGTTTTTAGTCTCGAAAGGGATATTAACATAAATCAGGGATTTCTACAGAATAAGTCAAGTGAATAAATCGTCTAAGTCAAAGGTAATAAGTGAAGTTTAGGTGGATTCTTTCTTGGGTATTGTTTTCTCCATTGGTTTTTCTAAAGTATTTTCCAACTTCCATCTCTATCGTAATCTTAGTTAATTAGATAATTAATTTTAGTTTAAAAACACCCTTTAATTCCTAGGCTAGATAATAAAAAAATAATAATTACTAGTACTCTTAGTCCTCGTGGATACGATATTTTCGGTCTCACCATAACCATACTACTATTCGATAGGTGTGTTTGCCTTAAGTCAAATTTTTAGTTAGCTTTATGATCATCAAGTTTTTGGCGTCATCGCCAGGGACTATGATATTAGGAACGCTTGATTTTTATTACTTTAGCTATTTTTTGCAATTTACTTTTTATTTTTAGTTTAATTTTTCTTTACTAATTTTTCTTTTCTTTACTTCTGGCAGGTTTTCATAGTTTATGACTAGAAGAAACTCGTTAGGACCTCTACTTTTTAATAGTGAGATTGAGAGCACAGCTAGCAGAAATCGAAGAGAAATAAGGCAAAGCTTTCAATAATAGAAGAAGGGCATGAGGACGATATTCACACCACAACTGAGGAGATGGCTGAAAATAAGAACAATCCACTACCTCCTGTGGTTGCTGCGGATCCAGTAAATCAGAATCCTACTCTGCGTACTATGTATGATTATGCTAAACCCATTTTAACAGAAGCTGAATCAAGTATAGCTAGACCTGCTGTTGCTGCAAATAATTTTGAACTGAAACCCAACACGATTCAAATGATACAATAGTTTGTTCAGTTTGATGGTTTGCAGGATGAGGATCCAAACACTCATTTGGCGAATTTTCTAGAATTCTGTGACACTTTCAAGATAAATGGCGTTTCTGACGATGCCATTCACCTTCGGTTGTTTCCATTCTCATTGAGGAACAAAGCTAAACAGTGGTTGAACTCATTACCACGAGGGTCAATCACTACTTAGGAACAAATGACCGAAAAAATTTTACTTAGATATTTTTCACCGGCTAAAATGGCTAAACTAAGGAATGATATCTCTTCTTTTGTGTAGATGGATTTAGAAACTCTTTATGATACATGGGAGAGATACAAGGACTTGTTGAAAAGGTGCCCTCACCATGGGTTACCTCTCTAGCTGCAGGTTTAGACGTTTTACAACGGTGTGAACCCCTCAACGAGGCAATTGATCGGCAGAGCCACTGGTGGAACTCTAAAAAACAAAACACCTGAAGAGGCTTATGAATTTATTGAAGAGATGTCACTGAATAACTATCAGTGGTAAGTCATGAGAACAAAGCCGACAAAAGCAGCCGGTGCTTTCAACCTCGATGTGGTTACTATGCTATCTAACCAGGTAGAACTTTTAAATAAAAAGATTGATGGTTTGTATGGTTCTACTCAGGTACATCCAGTAATGAGGTGTGATTCAAGTGGAGGAGGAGTACATAACACAGATTATCCAACCTTCAACCCTAGCACTGAGGAGGAACAAGTTCAATACATGGGTAATAATAATTCTAGACCTCAAAATAACCCATACAGTAATACATATAATGTAGTTTGGAGGAACCATCCCAATTTCTCGTGGGGGGGTCAAGGAAATCAAAGACCACAACATCCTCCAGGTTTTCAACAACCACCTTACTAACAAGAGAAGAAACTGAACCTGGAAGAGATGCTCACGAAATTTATCTCAGTGTTAGAAACTCGTTTTCAGAATACCGAGACAACTCTTAAAAATCAGGAAGCATCGATTCAAGGGCTCGAAACTCAAATAGGCCAACTTGCTATATTGATTTCTGAACGACCACAAGGTAGCTTGCCAAGTAATACTGAAACTAACCCAAGGGAGCATCTTAATGCGATTACTGTTCAAGATGAAGAAGGGTTAGTTGAACCTGAACCAGAACCGAGGCAAGAAATTGTGGTAAGTAAAGGTAAGGATGAGGTGGACCATAGTGAGCAAAAATCGATAAGTAAAGAATATAAACCTCGTGTCTCATACCCCAATGCGACAAGGAAAGACCACACGAACGAACAATTTGGTAAATTCCTTAAATTATTAAAGAAATTACATATTAACTTACAGTTTATTGAAGCTCTTTCACAGATGCCAAACGCAGTTAAATTTTTAAAGGAGCTTTTAGCAAATAAGCAAAAGTTGGATGAGGCATTGCATATGGAGTTGAACGTAGTTTGCTCAACCATTCTACAGAATAAGTTACCCAACAAGTTGAAAGATCCAGGGAGTTTTACGATTCCTTGTTTAATTGGTAGTTTAAATGTTAACAATGCTTTGGTTGATTTAGGGGCAAGTATTAATTTCATGCCTTATAAAATGTTTAAACAAATAGGTCTTGGGAAACCTAAACAAACTAGGATGAGCATTCAATTGGCAGATAAAACAATCAGATTTCCTAGGGGTATTATTGAAGACGTGTTTGTTAAAATTGATAAATTTATATTCCTAGTTGACTTTGTTGTCTTAGACATGGATGAGGATAGTGACGTACCTTTAATTTTAGGAAAACCATTTTTAGAAATTGCTAGAACTATCATAGATGTTGGCACAGATGAATTGATACTTTGTGTAGGCGATGACACGATTACTCTTCAAGCTCGAGATTCTGCTAAAATATCTAGTAATTGAGATGATTGTTTAAGTTCGGTTAATTCAAATAATATTACAACTCAAACTTCTTTGCAGGTGTCCCCTAGGAAGAATGTGATGGAGCCTCATTCTAATCCATGCCACAAAAACAGAGCGACTCATGAAGAACCAAGGCTTCAGATCGATGAACTAGATGAATGGCAAACACATTTCAAGGAGAAACCAAAAGCACACGAAAAATCAAAGTGACACCACGATGAGCGTAGGGATGAAACAAAGCAAATTAAAGTTGGGGATAAAGTATCGTTAGATGAAAAGGACCCCCGAATTGTTACTTCAAAGCTTAATACAAACGGAGTGACTCCTTTCACGGTACTGAATGTTCTCTCATGCGGTACAGTCGAGGTAAATCATTCTCAATTTGGCACTTTTAAGGTAAATATTACTTGACTTAAACTTTATGAGGATAATAAAATGGATATTGAGAAAGAGGAGTCTCGACTCCGTGATCCATTGTAATCATACGAATGAGAGGTAAGTCGAGCTTAGACTCTAAATAAGCGCTTCTCGGGAGGCAACCCGAGCACTAACACCAGTAACTAGTTTATTTTAGCTATTTTAAGTATTTTTATGCAGGTACAGTGGCCCGCACGGCCTGGACACACGGCGTGTCCTTGGCAGTGTGGAAACAGGGCTAAAAATACCCCAAGTATCGAGCCACACGGTCATGAATTCGATCCACATGGCCATGCGACATGGCCGTGTGACGCACACGACCTGGATGTACGGGCGTGTCTTAGGCCGTGTGAAAACTGAAACTAAATTTTCAAATTTTATTTAAGTCAGGGAGCCACACACGCGAGGCACATGGCTGTGTGTTCGGACACACGGGCGTGTGAAGTACCACATGGGCGTGGAAAAAGTGAAGAACCTAGCACGCGGGCGTGCGATAGGACCGTGTGCATCACACGGCCTGACCACACAGGCGTGGCCCCAAGCTGTGTGACAGATAGTCATAAAAATTCCGCGATAAGCACAGGCTGGATGCGAGCCACACGGACGTGTGGCCTAACACGGGTCTCACACGATCGTGCCCTTTTTTAAAACCCCCAAACCCTAATTTATTATTTTCTTCTTCTTCCTCAAATTCTCCCAACCCTAGCCGCCAGAACTCCTTCAGCCCCTTCTCCGGCCACCTTTAGCCGCCGACCACACCAGCAGCACCCTCCCCCATCTCTCCCCTCCATTTTTCTTTTCTCTTCAACACCCGCGCACCACACGGCTTTAACACCCTCCCCACGCCCGTGTCCAATTTCAAAAAGTAGCCCCCTTCTTGTTGACCCACGCCCGTGCCCTCCATCGCTGTTCCTACTTCAACCTCCCCCAACCACTATCGGTTCTCCCTTTTACCCTTTTTTTAACCTTTATTTTTTTATTTCTTTATTATATTTTTACTTAAATTTTATTATTATTGTTTATTATTATTACAATTATTATTTTTAATTACCTTATTCTCATTGGTCTGCTGATTTTAGTTACTGTTCATTCCCATTAAAAATTGTTCAACTACTAACTCTTGTCTTTCTTCTTGAAAAACTTGCTTTAATTTTTATTCTAGTTTATTTACTAGGAAATTTTATACATTTAGGTTGCACTTAGGAAATATAATGCATTTAAGTTTTTGTTAGGCAGTTGGCATTGTAATTATTGCTATTGATATGATGGAATTGAACTTAAATGGTTCTTTTTAGTTGATGCTTAGTATTTTGATTCGTCCAAATTGAATTCTTCACTTGCTTTATTGCAGATCCATCATGACAAACATAAGAGGCAAGAAGATTGTTGTCCCTACTTCGAAAATGCGGAAGGGTCCTGGCGTAACCTCCTCGAGTGCCTCAACTAAAGCTCTTCACCCTTTACTTCAGTTCTCGTCAGGCCCACAGGATGACCTATATTAGCTTCTATGAGTACGTCCATTGGGAGTGGGCCGATGTATTGACTGGGCATCACTTTGGAGCAGGTCCAACTTGCTCACCTTGTTCGATTCCATCTCGATACTACACCATGAGATCGGTTCTTTACAATCATTAAGCCCACATATTCAGAGCTGACATTTGAGTTCTGCACTATGTTCCCCCTACAGCACGTGATGAACACACATGACGAGGATGGTACTATCATTTTTAGACTTGGTGGACTTGTCAGGCATATGAGTGTACCCAAGTTTGGAGCTGCTTTGGGCCGTGCTTCAGAGAATTTCCTACAGCTTCACCGTCATATACACTATTCGCCATCTTGATGTTGGACCAACCTTACAGCGAGCACGGTTCCCTATGACGCAAGTCACTCGAAGGCAACCTCTCTCCCTCCAGTACTACGTTACATTCATGCCATCTTGGCTCATGCTTTGACTGGGAGGAGAGAGAGCACTGGAGTAGTCAGCACCACCAACGCGTACTTCTTATGGAGCATGGCGATTGGCCATGTATTTGACTTAGCATATTTTATTGCCCTCACCTTTCGCCACTAGACAGATCGCCACAGGAGGGGCCCCATCTGCCTTGGCCCCTATGTAACTTACCTTGCTCGACACTTTGGCTTCTTTAACACTCACTTTAGTTGGCTAGATGCCTTCGTAGGGAATTTTCAGTATGATCTGCATACGGATGATAGAGCGACACCGTGGAGTCGACCCACATCAGTACAGGCTCGTCCACTCTGCTGACCAGGATAAGCCAGAGGACATTACTGACAATGTCCCTCCCCCTCACGAGGATCCACCATAGCCTCCACCATCGAGTCATCACCACACTCCTTCTGATGACAGCTTTTGAGGAGTATCATTCAAGGAGTTTACTAAATTCCGTCAGTAATGTGCTCAGAGGTTCGACAGTCTTGATGTGAGGTTCGACAGTATCAATGAGACTTTACAGTAGATTCGCGAGTACCTCCATATCGCTCCTCTAACGCCACCGAATCACGACACTGATGATGAGGACCTTTGAGTTCATTTCTTTTATTTTTATCTTTATTTTATGTTTATTTTTAATTTTATTTCCCTTTATTTATTTTTGAAGACTTTTGTTTTATATTTTAAACTCTGCTTATCTTTATGGTTATTATTGAATTATCCCTTAATTCTCTTCCACAGTGGTGTTTATTTTCTTATTAGTAACTCAGAATCATGCCCTTCATTAGCCTTACCTACAATTCTCACTCTCGTTATTCCAAGGATTTCATCCATAATTTTAGGCAGTTTCGCTTCTCTCCCTCTATTCTTATATTATGCTTATATTGTTATTATATATCTTTGTACATTGAGGACAATGTACATCTTAAGTGTGGGGAGGTTATTTATGTAATTATCAGAAATCCCTGAAATTTTATCTTGTTCTCAAACAATTTTCTCATATCATTATTAGAGTAAATTTTGATTGATTTATGATTTTTATTGGTATGTTTTGAATTAAATCATAGGTAACTGTGCATTGATTGTTTAAACTTTAAGACATTAGAGAATCAAGCATGATAAGTTGAATTTTTGGAAGTAAAATTGCTAGGTTATTTCTCTGAATTGAGGTATTACCTTGAAGTTTTGAATTTACAGGATTGACATCAGATGCCCATAAATTTTTGTGAGATTTTGAGCCTTTTAGAGCATATATCTTTCTTGCTCACTAATTTTATTGGTTATGAGTGTGTCAACATTGATTTGTTATTCTAGAACTTGTTTCATTTATGCATGTCAAGACTACACCTTTGATTTGATATATGAAAATGATAAAGGCACTAGGTTTAACCCATTTACCCCATAAAAAGCCTACCCACACAATTGACCCCTAGTGAACCCCTTTGAGCCTTAACTATTATTTCTTGATTTTTTCCCTTAATATTAACCCATAATTTAACCCTTTTTGATTCGTAAAGAATTTCTACCTTTTTATTGACTCCCTTTTTTATCTAGATTTAATTATATTAATTACCTAGCTATGTTCTTTCTTTTCAGTCCCTGAATTATTTCTTATTATGTACTTTTCATACTTGTACTTATTCTTAAAAAAAGTATATTCATTCAGTTACATATTGTTCTAAAGAGCTTAGATAAGTTAAAATGTTATATTGAGAAAAATCTCACATCATTAGTTTTGGATAGTTCGAATTCTGGCACTTTTTGTAATTCAGTGATTAGCTTCATTTTTTTCTAAGTTTGGTAATTTGTTAAATTAATCTCGATTCTAACTCTCTTTTTCAGCCTTTATCCACACCTTTAACCCAAACCCAATTACAACCTTGTTAAAGACCTTTTGATTTGTATATCAACTCATTTATAGTGGTGGAGATTTGATTTTCATGCAAGCCTATGGTAATAACTTTTCATGTTTGACTATTGAGTGCTTAATTGTTGAACCTTAAACACTTTGAGTGATTTGAGTGAATCATTAGTAAGGATGTCAAACTTGTCAATTTGGAATTAAAGATGATTACTTAGATAAAAGGGGTACCTATGATTTTATGATTGAAATGTTCAATTTGGATTGTTTGAAACTTTAATGTTCTTTTAGTGAAGCTCTTAATGTCTGATTACTTGTGAATCATTTTGAACACTATTGATGAAAATTATAAGTTGAGAAGGGTTTATTTTAGTTGTGAGTTGAGGATTTTGCTTGAGGACAAGCAAATGCTTAAGTGTGGGGATATTTGATAAACCATAATATATACATATTTTTACCCTATGCTTGGAAAATTTATGGATGATTTTTCCTTGGTTTTATTGAACTCGATGCTTCTAATCCTTTAAATTCATGTTTTACACTTAGGTGAACTTAGGAGAGCAAAAAGAGCGAGAAACGGGCCAAAAACGGACAAATTGGGCCTAAATCAATGTTTCACAGGGCCTAGGCACTTACACACGGGTGACCCACACACCCGTGTGTGACACAAAGGTAGACCACACGTCCGTGTGTCATGGCCGTGTCGAAACAAACCAAGTCAAAATTGCACACGGCCTGAAGCACCTTCACACGGGCATTCCACACGGTCATGTCCCTGTCGGGACCAAGTCTAATTCTATTCGAAAAAGGCCACTTTGGAGGGTTTGAAAGCATTCTAAAGCCTATTTAAACACCCTAAAAGAGGATTAGGGGGGACACACGGAGAGTAGAAGGCAAAAAACACTGAAGGATAGCCATCGGAATCAGCTCAGAGAGAGGATCTACATCAAGACTAAAGATTTCCATCCAATTTCCTAGAAGTTCTTTGGGTTTCTTTATGTTTTGTTGTTTTCTAAACTTTGAGATGTTTTCAATTATTATTATGAACTAAACTTCCTAAATACCTAAGGGAGATGAAACCTAAGACGAATCTTATTACTCTTTGATTTATATGATAAATACTTGTTCTTATTCTTAATTGTGAGTTCTAAATTATTGTTTTAATATTCCAGGGTATGAATTCAGGATTTTGATATGCTTATTCAGTGTAGCAAAAGTCCCTGTTTAAGAGTAGATCATTCATAATTAAGCGGAGTTGCATGCAATCCTAGAGATAGGATGACATAAATCTGTCGGATTAGTGTCAAATCTAATAAGGGAATCTATAGAACGAGTTAATGCGAAAATAGGGGTTTTAATTAGAAAGAGATATCAATTAATCAACCTAGAGTCAGTTATTTTTAGTCTCGAAAAGGATATTAACATAAATCAGGGATTTCTACTGAATAAGTCAAGTGAATAAATCGTCTAAATCGTCTAAGTCAAAGGTAATAAGTGAAGTCTAGGTAGATTCTTTCTTGGGTTTTGTCTTCTCCATTGGTTTTTCTAAAGTATTTTCCAACTTCCATCTTTGTCGTAATCTTAGTTAATTAGATAATTAGTTTTAGTTTAAAAACACTCTTTAATTCTTAGGCTAGATAATAAAAAGATAGTAATTACTAGCACTCTTAGTCCTCGTGGATACGATATTTTCGGTCTCACCATAACAATACTACTGTTCAATAGGTGCACTTGCCTTAAGTTGAATTTTTAGTTAGTTTTACGATCATCAATGTTTAGTTCTTCAACTTTATGTTTCTAGTTAAACTATTCAAATACAAAGAGACCTATAAAGTTTCCTTAACTTAGGGCTACCTAACTCGAAACCCAGGCCCTAAGAACATCGTTTGGTTACACCATGATTGATCCTAAGGAAAATCCTCCAATGGTACCCCCTTCCAATGTGCATGAATTTGATCCAACATCGATCCTTAATCTCTACTCCATTTGGCTTGGTCCTTCCTCTGAGTCTTCGAACCTCATCACAAATTCTGCGAACATCAGCCACATTACTATAAGTTCAATTGAAATTAGTGAGTTCCTTCACTAAACCGCTCACAAATAAACTCTATTGCACGAGGGTAATAAATGTAAAATAAATTAACTTAAATTTACTCATTGCTCACCCAAGGCAAGTGTTCTTTTTTAGGATGGCAGACTTTACCCTATCCTGTAAGCTACTTGGCTCGTTAATAGACCTTCCTCTGATCGAACTCTTCATTCGACCATGATCTAGACCTCTCATCATATCAATGAGTCCTATCCTAACTTCTCGCCTTCTCATCCAAGGTTTTTTAAGACCTACCTTCCTTAGTGGACTTCCATGGTCGAACCAGTCCTTGGCAGACTCCTTCTATCCATACCTTAGTCTCAAAGGACATGTTAGCACTTTTGTATTATGTTAACTTTTAGCAGTTCTTGCCACTCTAATGAATCCATTTGTGTTCCACCTTAGTGTTCACAATGGTGGGATTACATCCAATAATCCACCCCTCACACTAGCCCTTACGTGGAAACTCTCTTATCCCATAAGTAAAAATCGCTCTATTTAGTTGAACCAGTAGGATATCATTCCTATAACTAAATGAGCTTGACATTCCTCTTGCTCGTTTCCTTCCTACTACTATCATTGTGACGGAATTCTCGCATTAGACTTTCCTCAAAGAGGAATAACCTCGACAGACATTTTGTCTCCTCTTACTTTCCCATACTTAGGCTAGATCCTGCATAGCCCTATCTTTCTCTAATTCCTATTGAGTCTTCGCCTATGCCTTTTCAGCTTTCATATCCATATTTACCGTTTTTATCCCTTTTAACGGATTTCTCTAGATTCACTTGCCATCACTTACACTTTCCTTTAACTTTTCTTCCACCTGCGTGGTTTCTCAAACTTACTGCACTGACAATATACCTTATGCTTAATGTACTAGAAATTTTTCACGTCTATTTCTTGATAGACTCTATAGGTTGCTGTAGTGGAGCTATGGTCTTACACCATTCTTATCCCATTTCCTTTGTCCCGATGAACTTATCCTGTGTTTACTTTCCTAGCAAATTTACCTCATATTTATTGTCTCGATGGATTATCTTTGTTTTGTGTTTATTCTCTCAGTGGACTTATCTCTATGAATGACATAGAGTCTTTCATCCATGGTCTTACATTGATAAATCATCTTGACGTACTATCATATGATGTCACAGTGTTTTTCATCCATGGTCTTACTCATTATACCTGACTGCCAAAGCATCTTTCATCTATGGTCTTACGCCATATACTTTATACTTTGTATCATGCTGCCATGGCATCTTTTATTCATGGTTTTACGCTACATAGCTTATACCAAACTGCCAAAGCATCTTTCATCTACGGTCTTACGACATATACCGTCGTCATGGTGCGGTAAAAACCTTTCCATAATCCATATTACTCGAGTCCTCTTCCATTACCTCATTTACATCACCTAACTTTGATGCTCGAACATTGCAATGTTCCCTTCGCAAGGTTTAGAGCTTCGCCCGATGCGATATCTAAAAGGTTCTCTCCCCACTTCCCTTCCGAACTTCATCTATCCTATAGAGGTTTTTACCATAATCATGCAATGCATGCATATATCATCATACTTCATCTATCTTAAGCATAATGTCATACAAACTGTGAATACTCATATACACATACTTTTCATGGCATACTAAGATAGAATGGATAATAATGGTAGTTTTGGAGTCTAGAACTCACTTGAACTTCATTGTCTCCATGGCTTAGCCTTCTCAAACGCCAAAGATTCCATTTTCCTAGAAGCTAAGCATTTCAACCAAAATCATGGGTTATACTCAAAATTCTCAGTTTAAACCCATTTTTGAAAAAACATGCAGAACCCTTAAAACGGTTCTAAAGTCTATAACTTTATTCTATGTATATAGAATGGTTAATAACCTTACTCACTTTCTGGTTTCCCTACTTTTCCATTTTAATCCTTATAAATTCTGCTCCATGCAGAACCTTCCATGATTATTCCTTCTTCAAGCTATTGAAGAAGATAAAGAACGGGAGAAAATGAAATAGAATAAAAAAGAAAACCACCCCTGGGAAGATATTTCCTAGTTATTTACAGCCATTCCCACTCTATTACCATTCTTATAAGAACCGTGTATTCATAATCATTATGCCTCCCACATTGGCATCAACTGGTTCCTTTTCAACTGAACTAGAATTTGTTTTCAACTATGTCCAATTTAGTTTCTAAATTTTCTTGATTTTTCAATAGCTAACTTATAGTATCTTTTAATTTAGTCCCTTAATTATTCTTAACCTCAGGTTATTAGAAATTTGAGTGTTACAAGTGGTGGTGCAAAATGGGAGGATAGGGAGGAGGGATGATGACAAAGAAAAAAAATAAGGGTACAAGGTAGACGTATGGCTGGCATAAAAGAAGAAAAGGTGGTGTACGGTGGTACGAGTGGTGGTACAAATAAAAAAAGTAGGGAAAAGAAGAAAGAGAATTGGAGCAAGGAGAAGAGAAAGAGACAACCAAAGGGAGGAAAATATAAGGGGAAAGAAAAGACAAAAGGGAAAAAATGGGGAAAGATGTGAACAAAATATGACAAAGGGAAAGAAACAAAAGAAAATGAAAGAGAGGAGAAAGGGGAGGATAATATGAGCAAGTTATGGGTCAACACCAACATCATCTCCACCATCATGGGCAGCAAGCAAAGGTTGACTACAAGGTTTCCTGAAATTTTTAAAAAATATGTGAGTGTGGGGACTTGAAATTGGGTTTAAAGGTTGAACTCACTAACTATTAACCATTAGGCCAGTAACTCACTTATGCTCTTTCACACTCCAGAATTTGCGAATCCAATTAAGAGTGAGATAATGCATGTTAATTCTATTTTGGTGTACTATGATAGCATGATCTACCACTGAATAGTTGGTTGGCGAGATAGAGTTTTGGTGCATATTAACGTTAAAATAACTACTAGTTGGCGGTATACAAGGATTTAATTGTTGAGTAACTTTAAGTGAAGAAAAAGTACACCCCAAAGTTTTAGTTGAGCAAGAAAAGCTTACTAAGTGTGTAAGAATACTACAAGAGAGTTAATTGTATTTTAGACCATGTCATATGTGAGTCACCGCCAAGGTCTAGTACGCTCAGTTTGCTTGAACATTATTAAGTTGATTCTTGTAACAAGTTTAGTTAGAAGTTATTGGGGTTTTGTAGTAACAAAGTAGAGCATAGAACAGAGTAGTGAGATGCATGAAACATTGCATATACGTTTAAGAAAGCCAAATAAATAAATTATCATAGCAACATTGGATTGATTTGACCCTTCCCATGACAAGTCAAATAGTAGCAAAGATCTTCACCGGCTTCTCTTTATCTACTCTCGGATTTCTATGGGAAAATCAAGAAGTTTGGGTTAGGTAAGTATCATCACTTGTCAAGCCCATAGTAAAGGGTCAGGGAGTTTATATCTAGTAAAGGAAAAGACATTCTAGATGACTTTATTTTCTACCTCACGATTCTAGGTCTTTTCTCTCTAACTAAAATGTTTTCTTCTTCTTCTTCGTTAAGCTAGAGGCAAGATTTTTTTTAACCTGTGGATGATTCAACCCTCTAACAAGTCTTATTGCGTTGTATATCACGATTATTGAAGGGGAAATGTGTTAAAAGTAAAGTGTGATTAGGAAGGTCCTACTTAGGGGGCCCATGTGATTGGAACGATAGTAAACTATCTATAATAGAGATTTTAATGGAAATTTTATGATCTTTTAAGTTTTTGCTACTGGATCGAGACAAACGACAGAAACAGAAGCTCTAGACCGAGGTAAAGGTGAGTCTTTGGTAAGTCTTTAGACCTATCCTTCACACGTTATATTGTTATAATTCTTTGCATGGCTAATGTCCATATAGAATATAGTATATATTCTTGAAGGAATGGCAATATGTATGTATGCTCGCGTGTTTTATGTGAGGTAATTGTATGTATGTACTGAAATGCACAATGTGATCTATGAAAATGATTATGTGTTAAAAGCATGTATGGAAAGTATGATTTTCGTTAAGGTTATGAGTGGAAACTATACATGTTGATTTATTTGAGTAGTACATGTCAAAGTATGGTTAGCGATAAGAGGGTTCGAGCAGAGTGTCGGGAAAATATGTGGTAGGACAATAAACCCCATGATGGTACTTTGATGACATCTATCAGGATAGTAAACACGAAGGCTAGTATGCAAAAAGGTAGTTTGCTAAAATCATAAACACAAGGTTCACCAAGACAGTAAAAACGAGAAAAGGCCAGTAGGGAAATTATGTGGGAAGACCATGGCGATTGCATATTTTGGAAATCGCGAATGAGCCGCACTTGCTTACTTGGGTTTCTACGTGTCCCTGGGGACGATGATGGGAAAACCTCAAACTATGCTGAGTTTAAGCAAAACCATATCGTCAAACACAACCATTTGTGTGGTGCCTTGGTGACAAACTAAATCAAGCCTTTGTAGCGAATTATCCGAAGAGCCTTTGTGACATTATGCAAAAAGCCTCAGTGGCGAAGTAATCTGGGGAATACTTATAACAAGTTTTCTAGAAGGTTTATATCGTGAATTCTTCAACACGTAATCATCGAGTTGCTAGTCTGCCTTTGTGGTGAGGCATTTTTTGAAAGAATTCTTAGCAATGTGTCGACTAATAAACCCGCCATTATGATCCACCAAGACAGAAAGCTTTGTGCACCTAAAACCATGAATGGTGTAAGTGTTCACCAAAACTAGGTATTCTCTTGTAAGTACTAAAGTAATTTGGGAATTCTTTTAGATGATCAAGCATATTACATTCCTTGAAATGAGATTGTGTTTTGAATATACTTAAAGACATGATGTACCTGATATTTTGATGGTCGCCAAGGCCAGAATAGGAATTTGCCGAGAGTAATGTCAATATGCATATCATCCTGAGAATTTCATCCAACTTCTATTTTTAAAATAGGTGTGGAATAAGATCTATTATAAATTGTGTAGTTTGTGATCCACCAATCTAGTGGAGGGTGTACAAGGTGGCCAAGTTGGAGGTTGGCGCATAGTTATCCATCAGGAATAAAAAAAAGTATCCTCCAAAACCTGAAAGGAAGTCTAGAATTCTTAATTCGAGGGAAACTCAATGATATTATTTAAAGGTAATAATGATTAAGACTCGTTAAGCTTTGTTGAACTTACAGACGTCTATTGTAATGCAGGTTTTTGAGTTGATCTAGTCTGCCAAAAGGGACCAAGCTAGGAATGCATCGAGGTGATTGATCGTAGGGCGATGTTATGCATACAGAGGGACATTTTTAAAAACATGTTTTCAAATAGTAATACACGCTGCAAAAATGTTTTTCTTATCAAAAATTTTTGTTGTAAGGCTTTATACTACCTTTGAGAGTATATGATAAATAATATATGTTTCATTCAAATCTTTTGTCTTAGAAAGGATTTTAAATAAATAAGAAGCACATCTAGTATGGTTCTCGTCGATTGTAAAATTTTGTTAAGTATATAAGTACTGTGACATCTTATATCCGAATTTGATAAGTCAGGTCGGAAATAGGGTGCTACATGCTCAAAAAGCACATAACAATTTTATAAAACTCGGGGTGTGACAAATAAGCCCACGTCATCTTTCCATCACTCATCTAACAACAACTAACATAAGAATGATTGAAATATTTAATTTTGAAAAGTTGAATAACTAAATAAAAAAATTAATAGTTGGGTGACCAAAGTAGAACAAAAGGCATAGTTGGGAAATTAATTTTGTAATTTACCTTATATTATAAGTTTCAAAATACTGTAAACATGTATAGGTGCATAAATAATATATAAAGTGAATGTAATTTTCATGCACATTTCTCTTTCTTCATGGAACTATATGTGTTAAAAGATTCGAATGAATAGAGAAATTGAAAATCTAAGCTTCTAGGTTTGAGGTTTGTTGGACATTATCCTTAAGGATAATTCATCTTACAACATATATCAAATTCAACAAACTCTTCTATTACAAAAAAAGAAAAGAAAGAAAAGAAAAGAAAAGAACAAATAACAATAAGAAAAAGATACTTAGTGAAGGGGATTGAGAAGAAGCTATTTTTCATTGAAGAATAAGAGGGATTTGGATGTACTAAAAATATGTTAACAGGTGGGATATTTATCAGCTCCAATGTAATGGTAAGTAGAGAAATCAATGTAAACCAAAGAACAAGTCAAATCTAATTTTTCATCATAAGACTAAAAAAAATAAAAAAAAATTAGTGTGAAAAATAAAAATAAAAATTGAACTCTACAAGTTGGGACAATAAATAATAATAATAATAATAATAATAATAATAATAATAATAATAAGATAATACTCAATGAAGGAGAAGGAGAGAAAATTTTTAGTGAGGAAAAAATGGAGATTTTGATGTATTAAAAGTATGTTAGTAGGTGTGATATTTATAGGCTTTAGTGAAACTGTAAGTAGAAGAAATCAATGAGAGAGTTAAAGAAAAGCAAGCTAAATCCAAGGAAAATCAAAGAACAAGTCAAATCTTATTTTTCATTTGAAAATTTCAAAAATCAATGAGAGAATTAAAGGAAATCAAGATAAATCCAAGGGAAATCCAAAAACAAATCAAATCTAATTTTTCATGGTAAAGTACAATTTTAAAAAAATAATTTGCTTTAGAAAATAAAAAAATAAAAAATTATGAAATATCACCATATGTAGAGGGTAAATCTAACAAATTACACTACAATTAGCTTTTGGGTCTAATCATGTGACATCCTCTCATTTTGCTTTTACAAGCCTTATAGAACATCGTGGTTGCCTAAAGGTTTATACTAGTGGCGTGGGATCAATTCTTTTGAAATATCCCTTATTTACAACAATCTCTCATATTTCAAAAGAATCAATGATAAATTTTTTTGAGTATTTCTTTCTTTGATATAATGCATTGATACAAGTTCCTTTTAGGCTATGAACCAGAACATGAGACATAATTCACAAAATAATTGGAGAAATTGTAAGTTTTTGTGAACTAAGAATTAAAATTCTTATCAATAATATTATACCTACAATTTTGTTCTAATAGGCAATGCATGTGCTTGGATTTTCATGAGTGCTTTAGAAATTTCGTTACATATCTCATAGAAGTGATCCTACTTTACACTCATATAGGTCAATCCATCAAGTGCACACTTTAGATTAATACACCACTTATAAAAGGATGCAGATTTAATTAAGAGTTTACTCAACCTCACCTTCTTTACATTTTTAGCATCATTTACACCTTAGGAATGATATAATTTATAATTTTCAATGATTCAAATAATGACTTGTAATTACTCATATAAACCTAATTAATAGGATCACCATTCACATAGGTTGGCTTACCATCTTTGTTGATATCTCAAGCTAATAGTATTCTCATTCCTATCAATGTTTCATTTATTAATTTTTTCCCTAAAGGTTTAGTCAGAAAATTGACCAAATTCATTTCTCACTTTACGTAATCTATGGTTATGACACCATCTTTTATAGCTATTTTATCACACTACATCTTATACAAAGTTATCTACTTTTACCATTGAAATTTTTATTATTTGTAATTGCTATGGTAATCACAATGCACAGACACAGAAGATGTATGTTTCGTGGCCAAAGGAATACTTCCAAAGAAGTCTTTTAACCACTCAGCCTCATTACCAACCAACTTTAAAGCAATGAACTCCAACACCATGGTAGATTTAGCCATGATAACTTGTTTGGTCGATTTCCAAGTAAATACGCCATTACCAAAGGTGAAAACATAACCATTACTTGATTCTGTCTCATCTAAATTTAAAATCTAGTTTGCATCATTGTATCCTTCTAATATAATGGGAAATTCACTGAACAAGATATCATAATTGTAACAGTCTCGGTTTAGCTAAATTGAAACAGTGGTTTTAGAACCACAAATTCGAGGTCAAAAAATTATTTTAATATTATTTTATGTGTTTACAGAATGTCAGCATGTATGTGAGAGATTTTCGTGAAATAATTTTATCGATTGGATGTTTAATTTGATAAAAGGACTTAATCGCGTAAAATGCAAAAATGACTTGCTATTTGTTAAAGTGCTAAATTGCTAGGTTCTTTTTAATGTGGAGGCCTTGAAATGAAATTAGGCCATTAAATAATAACATGGACGGTAATGGACAACCATTATAAAGCTTTTATATTATTTCATTAAGGTTAATAAGGTAATTAAGTTAATAAATGATAATATAATAAAACAAAAAATGAAAATGGTCATGCATTTGTTCATCTTTTGACTGAAACTACAAAAGAAAAAGAAAGAAAAAGAGCAAGCTAGGTTCGACCTTCGTTTCTTTAATTAAGGTATGGATTTTGTTCGGATTTTGATAATTTTTACGTTTTTGAGATCGTTGCTTTGAATACTAGCTAGCCCATGCTTGAATTTTTGAATTGGTTGCAGATTTTTGATTTGCAATTATTGATAGCTTGAGATTTTTTTGGTCTGATGATGAAAAATAAATCTTTGTTGATAGATTATTATGTTTAATTATGTGATTTTTGATAAAAAAAAATGTGTATTAAGGATTAAATTGTGAAATTTTTAAATTTAGGGTCAAAATGTGAAATAAATAAAATATATGGACTTATATGACCTAAGGGAATATTCGGCCAAGCATGTGTATAAGGAAATTATGTATATTTGGTGTTTTATGAAATAAGGACTAAAATGTTAAAGTGTGAAAATATAAGGGACAAAGTATAAAAAGGCCTAATTATGTATTTTTGGATTGGATTGATTAAATGTGTGACTAAATTAGTGAAATCTAAATTTATTTAGATCAAGAACGAAAGAAATCGAATTTGGATCGGGGGAAGTCAAAAGTTGACGAATAGTCGATCTAGTTCGTTTAACCAGAATACGAGGTAAGTTCATATGCAAATAAATGTATTTAAATTAAATTATATGTGTTTACTTGCCATTGATTTGTTATGAATGTTGAACGAGTAATTACGAGCAAGAAACGATGAAGTTTCGACATCTGAAAGTCCCGTACAAACCTTAGGAATAGCATAGGATACAAATGTCATGACATTAGGTTATCAAGATGTGCTTACATGTAAGACCATGTCTGGGACATTGGCATTGTATTGAGATTACGTGTAACACCATGTCTGTGACATTAGCATCGTATTGTGATTTCATATAAGACCCTGTCTAGGATAGTGGCATCGATGTGTATTTACATGTAAGACCATATCTAGGATATGGCATTGTACGAGCTTATGTGATTTTCGAGTATCCTTAACGATTCCGAATAGTTCAATGGGCAAAGTCAAGTTGAGAAAGATTATGTGAATAAGCTAAGTGATTCAGGTACGTATGAGATTCATACGAGCATTGAGTTGAGAAGTAATTCATGAACTTACATGTGAATATGAATAATTATGCATTGAGAAAGGTTTCTGTATCTATATGTGCATATACATGAATTACTTATTTGATGGATTCAAATATGATATTGAATATGTGTACAATGGAAAGGTTTGTGTAATTGAATGTGTTAAGTTATGTTTAACATTTTTGAATTGATATGAATATGTTTATATGATAGTTTTATTTGTATATGGCTTACTATGCTTTTAAAGCTTACTTTGTGTGTTCTTTCCATTTTTTATAGATCATTGAAGCTAGCTCGGACATCGGGGATCATCGGGAACTATCATTACACTACCAACTACTTTTTGGTATTTTTGAAGCCTTGCATATATGGTGTATGGCATGTATAGCTAGTAAGTTGATGATATGTTTTGTGTTAAGATTTTAGCCATGAGATTTGGCTTACTTTTGGTTGGAAATGTTTATATGTATTTGGTCCTTAAAGTTGGCCTCAATGATGTGTTTGGTAAGTAATTTATGTGATGTATATAATGCTTATGTGATGGCTTAATTATGGGTTATTGAAATGGTAAGTTTTGTGGCATGATATAGGTGATAAGGAATTGATAAAATGCATTTAGTAGTTATGCAAACTTAATGATTCGGATATATTGAAATGGTATGTTTTGGTTGTGGAAATTAAGTAGTTGATATGGTTTATTATGAAATAACATGAGATGTTGTGAATTAGCATATTTTGCCTGTCCATATTTGTGATGAAATGATACCATTTTGATTGCTAGGTGAACATGAGAAAATGGTGGCAAATTGGCCTTGCAAATGGCCTATTTTTGTCCACACGGGCGTATGTCTTAGTCATGTGCGACACACGGTCATGTTACACGGTCGTGTGTCCCTTGGGGTACCTTTCAATTTAAAGTTAGTATACCCTACAGTTTTGACACGTCCTAGACAAACGGGTGTGTCTACTGACCCTGTGTGGCACACGGGTTGGCACATAGCGGTGTGGTCGGCCGTGTGACTCATGTTAGTAGCCCCCTTAGATTTCACACGGCCTGGCACACGGGCATGTCCTCGGCCGTGTGGTGCAAGTCAATATGTATGCCATGTGTTCACACAGCTTGTGACACGGGTGTGTCTGGTAGCCGTATGAGGCACACGGCCTGTACACACAGGCGTGTAACCCTGAAAAGTTAGAAAATTTTATAAGTTTCTCAAAGTTTATGAATGTTATCGGTTTAGTCACGAACCACTTCTAAGCATGTTTTAAAGTCTCTTAGAGCCTTGTAAGGGACAATGTGAATGATTTGACTGAATTATTATTATGAATGTTCATATGTATGTGAATGATGTGTAATGATCGGTAATGCATTGTAACCCTATTTTGGCGATGGATACAGGTTAGGGGTGTTACATTTAATTGGTATCACAGCTACGATTTAGTCAATTCTAAGACTAACGTAGCGTGTGAGAGTCTAGCTATACATGCATACATATATAAACTGCTATAATGTGATGATTCTTGACAGTTAAAATGTGTTTTTTATATAGCAAATGGATCCCGATTGAGCCGTAACTGTTGATGTGGAAAGTAATGCGTCCGCTCCTGCTCAAGGGGTAGCGCCGACTGATTCTAGGCTGATTATGAGTAGCCATGAGGGAGAGGATAAGCAAGCCTTCTTCCAGATGATGAATGAGTGGTTTACTCAGTATATTAGAACTAATCTGGCTGCTCCACAACCTTCACCCCCATCTAATCCTCCACAAGTCCCTGTCATGCCACAAGTTGTGAATCTAATTCATTTTAGTAAGCCTCCGGTTGATAAAATTTGAAAATATGGGGCTGAAGAGTTTCATGCTACTACTGATGATGATATTGAGAGAGTTGAGTTTTGGCTCATGAATACGATACGAGTTTTTGATGAAATGTCGTGTACTCCTGATGAATGTCTTAAATGTGTTGTTTCACTTCTGAGAGATACGGCGTATCATTGGTGGAAAATGATGATATCAGTGGTTTCGAAAGAATGAGTCACTTGGGAGTTTTTTCAGACTAAATTTAGAAAGAAGTACATCAGTCAAAGATTCATAGATCAGAAACACAAAGAGTTTTTTGAGCTGAAATAGGGCCATATGTCTATTACAAAATATGAACGAAAATTTGTGAGATAAAGTCAATATGCACGAGAATGTGTCTCGACTGAAGCAATTATGTACAAGAGATTTGAAGATGTCTTGAATGAAGATATCCACTTATTAGTCAGAATTTTGGAAATAAAAGAGTTTGTTGTGCTCATTAAACGAGCGTTAAAGTTGAAGAACTCGGGAAAGAGAAAAGAAAAGCTGACTCAGAAGCTAGAGAGATACGAAAAAGATCATTGAATAAGTCTTTTCATTCAGCATCCAAGAAATTCTTAGATGACTTTAGCCATTCAAAGGCTACTATGAGTTATTCTAGACGTGATCGAGACAGACCACCTATAAGTTCGAAAGCTACCTTAATAGCTAGTGTTGGTAACATCAGGCCTAATCAACCTGAGTGCAAACATTGTGGTAAACAACATCTTGGCAATTGTAGATTGAATGATTGTGCCTGTTTCAAATGTGAATCATTAGATCATTTCATCTGTGAATGTCCTGAGTTGGTTAAGCAAGAGATAGAGCAGAATATGAGGCTGAGTAACACGATAGCTTGAGGTAGACCACCCAGAAACATGGGTAATATGAGTGGTAGCTAGAAAATGACTAAAGATACGGCTGTGAGATCTAAAGCCCGAACACCTACCAAAGCTTATACTATTCGCGCCCGTGAAGAAGGTTTGTCTCTAGATGTTATTATCGATACTTTCATTCTCTATGATACTACTGTGATTGCATTAATAGATCTAGGATCAACTCATTCTTATTTATATGAGACTTTAGTATCCAGTAAGACTTTTCCTGTAGAGTCTACTGAATTTGTGATTAGAGTATCGAACCCTTTAGGCAGATGTGTCTTGGTTGATAAAGTATATAAGAACTGTCCGTTAATGGTTCGAGATTCCTATTTTCCAACCGATTTGGTGTTGTTGCCATTCGACGAATTTGATATAATTCTGGGTATGGATTGGTTAGCATTGCATGATGCAATAGTGAACTGCAAACAGAAGATGATTAATTTGAGATGTCAGAATAATGATATTGTTCGGATTGAATCAAATTATTTGAATGGATTATCGGTAGTGATTTCTTTGATGTTAGCTTGGAAATATCTGAGAAAAGGTTGTGAAGCTTACTTGGCTTATGTGCTTGATACAGAAGTGACTGAAAAGAAAATTGAATTAGTGCCCATTGTGTGTGAGTATCCGGATGTGTTTTCTGATGAGTTACCAGGTTTACCACTGATATGAGAGATTGAGTTAGGCATTGAGTTAATGTCGGGAACTACTCCGATATCGATAGCTCCGTATCAAATGGCTCCGACAGAGTTAAAAGAACTAAAAGCTCAGTTGCAAGAATTAATCAATAGAGGATTTGCACGATCGAGTTTTTCGCATTGGGGTGCTCCTGTATTGTTTGTGAAAAAGAAAGATGGCACGATGAGAATGTGTATAGACTATAGACAGCTAAACAAAGTGACGATAAAAAATAAATACCCTTTACCACGGATAGATGATTTGTTTGTCTAATTGAAAGGGGCTACAGTGTTTTCAAAGATAGATTTGAGGTCGGGTTACTATCAGCTGCGAGTTAAAGACTCGATGTGCCGAAAACCGCTTTCTGAATGAGGTACAGACATTATGAGTTTTTAGTTATGCCTTTCGGACTAACAAATGCACCTGCTGTCTTTATAGACCTAATGAATCGGATCTTTAGATCGTATTTGGATCGATTTGTTGTTGTGTCTATTGATGATATCTTGATTTATTCCCATAATGAATCCGAGCATGTTAAACATTTGAGAATTGTATTATAGACTTTACGTGATAAGTAGTTGTTTGTAAAGTTTAGTAAATGTGAATTTTGGTTGCTGAAGTCGATTTTTAGGTGCATATTGTGTCAGCATAGGGTATTCGAGTAGATCCGAACAAGATTTCGGCAATATTAGATTGGAAGCCTCCGAGAAATGTATCCAAAGTCTGAAGTTTTCTGGGACTCACCGGTTATTATAGATGATTTGTAAAAGGTTTTTCAATGACTGCAACTCTGTTGACGAGACTACTTCAGAAAGATGTTAAGTTCAAGTGGTCAGACAAGTGCCACAAAAGTTTTGATCAGTTGAAAGCTTTATTGACCGAAGCTCCAGTGTTAGTACAACCAAAATCAGGTAAAGAATTTGCAATCTATAGTGATGCATTGTTGAATGGTCTGGGCTGTGTTTTGATGCAAAAAGGTAAAGTCATAGCTTATGCCTCGAGACAGTTGAAGCCGCATGAAAAGAATTACCCGACGAATGATTTAGAATTAGTAGTTATTATGTTTAAGTTGAAGATTTGGCGCCATTATCTGTTCGGTGAAAAATGTCATATTTATCCTGATCATAAAAGTTTGAAATACTTAATGACTCAGAAAGATCTGAATTTGCGACAACGAAGATGGTTGGAATTGTTGAAAGATTACAAGCTAGTGATTAACTACCAACCGAGAAAGGCTAATGTTGTGGCTGATGCTTTAAGTCTAAAATCTTTGTTTACACTACGTGCGATGAATACTCAGATGGTTCTATCTGATGACGGTTCAATTATAACTGGGTTAAAAGCGAGACTGTTATTTATACAGTAGATATACGAAGCTCAAAAAGTTGATAATGAAATGTTAGCAAAATAGGCTCAATGTGATTCGAACCCTGATTCAGAATTTCGGATTGATACTGATGATTGTTTAAGATTCAGTGGCTGAATATGTATTCTGAGAAATTCAAAGTTAATTCAAATGATTTTTAACAAAGCACATAGCAGTCGTTTATCTGTTCATCCGAGAAGCAAGAAAATGTATAATGATTTAAAACAGTTTTATTGGTGGCATTGCATGAAACGCGATATTTTAGAATTTGTTTCGAAATGTTTGATTTTTCAGCAAGTTAAAGCTGAGCATCAGGTACCATCTGGTTTATTACAGCCAATTATGATTCCTGAGTAGAAATTGGATAGAGTGACTATGGATTTTGTGTTAGGATTTCCCCTATCTCCGATTAAGAAAGATGCAATCTGGGTTGTAGTTGACAGGTTGACAAAATCGGCTCATTTCATTCAGGTAAAAAAAGACTACTCGCTTGATAAGTTAGCTGAATTGTACATTTTTGAGGTTGTGAGATTACACGGGGTACCTATTTCTATTGTATCGGATCAAGATCCGAGATTCACTTCACGATTTTGGAAGAAAATACAAGATGCATTAGCTATGAAGCTACACTTCAGTACTACTTTTCACCCACAGACGGGTGGACAATCTGAGCGGATTATTTAGATCCTTGAGGATATGTTCAGATTTTGCATTCTTGAGTTTGAAGGTACGTAGGAACGATACCTGTCATTGATTGAATTTACATATAATAATAGCTTTCAATCGAGTATAAAAATGACACCTTACGAAGCATTGTACAATCGCAAATGTCGAACACCTTTGTATTGGACTGAGCTTAGCGAGAATAAGATTCACAGGGTCGATTTGATTAAAGAGACTGAACAAAAAGTGAAAGTGATTCATGAAAGTCTGAAAGCAGTGTCAGATCATCAGAAATCGTACATAGACTTGAAATGAAAAGATATTGAGTTTCAGATCGGGAATAAAGTGTTTTTGAAAGTATCTCCATGGAAGAAAATACTTCGATTCGATCATAAAGGCAAACTGAGTTCGAGATTCATCAGACCGTATGAGATTATTAAGCGTATTGGGCCGGTTGCTTATAGATTATTAATCCTACCTAAATTAGAAAATATTCATATCGTATTTCACGTATCGATGCTTCGACAATATCGATCCAATCCCTCGCATGTGATTTCCCCGACTGAGATTGAGATTCAGTCTGATATGACATACAAAGAAGAACCAATCAGAATATTAGCTCGCGAGGTTAAAGAATTGAGAAATAAGAAAATTTCTTTAGTGAAAGTCTTATGGCATCGACACGGGATTGAAGAAGCTATGTGGGAACCCGAGGATGCTATGAGAAAGCAATATCCAAACCTATTCATCGGTAATATTTTCGGGGACAAAAATCCCTAAGCGGGGAAGAGTTGTAACAACCTGGTTTTAGCTAAATCAGAATAGTGGTTTTGGGACAACAAATTCGAGGTCAGAAAATTGTTTTAATATTATTTTATGTGTTTACAGAATGTCAGCATGTATGTGTGAGATTTTCGTGAAATAATTTTATTGATTGGATGTCTAATTTGATAAAAGGATATGTGTGAGATTTTCGTGAAATAATTTTATTGATTGGATGTCTAATTTGATAAAAGGACTTAATCGCGTAAAATGCAAAAATGACTTGCTATTTGTTAAAGTTTTAAATTGATATGTTCTTTTTAATGTGGAGGCCTTGAAATGAAATTAGGCCATTAAATAATAACATGGGCAGTAATGGACAACCATTATAAAGCTTTTATATTATTTCATTAAGGTTAATAAGGTAATTAAGTTAATAAATGATAATATAATAAAACAAAAAATTAAAATGGTCATGCATTTGTTCATCTTTTGACCAAAACTACAAAAGAAAAAGAAAGAAATAGAGCAAGCTAGGTTCGGCCTTGGTTTCTTTAATTAAAGTATAGGTTTTGTTCGGATTTTGATAATTTTTATGTTTTTGAGATTGTTGCTTTGAATACTAGCTAGCCCATGCTTGAATTTTTGAATTGGTTATGGATTTTTTGATTTGCAATTGTTGATAGCTTGAGATTTTTGTGGTTTGATGATGAAAAATAAATCTTTGTTGATAGATTATTATGTTTAATTATGTGATTTTTGATAATAAAAAAAGTGTGTATTAAGGACTAAATTGTGAAATTTGTATATTTAGGGGTGAAAATGTGAAATAAATGAAAGATATGGACTTATATGAACTAAAGAAATATTCGGCGAAGCATGTGTGTAAGGAAATTATGTATATTTTCTGTTTTATGAAATAAAGACTAAAATGTTAAAATGTGAAAATATAAGGGCCAAAGTATAAAAAGGCCTAATTATGTATTTTTGGATTGAACTGATTAAATGTGTGATTAAATTAGTGAAATCTGAATTTATTTAGATCAAGTACGAAAGAAATCGGATTTGGATCAGGGGAAGTCGAAAGTTGATGAATAGTAGATCCAGTTCGTTTAACCCGAATACGAGGTAAGTTCATATGCAAATAAATGCATTTAAGTTAAATTATATGTGTTCACTTGCAATTGATTTGTTATGAATTTTAACGAGTAACTACGAGCAAGAAACGATAAAGTTTCAACATCCGAAAGTCCCGTACAAACCTTAGGAATAGCATAGGATACAAATGTCATGACATTAGGTTATCGATATGTGATTACGTGTAAGACCATGTCTACGACATTGGCATCGTATTGTGATTTTGTGTCAGACCCTGTCTAGGTCAGTGGCATCGATGTGTATTTACATGTAAGACTATATCTAGGATATGGCATTGTACAAGCTTATGTGATTTCCGAGTACCCTTAACGATTCCGAATGGTTCAACGGGCAAAGTCAAGTTGAGAAAGATTATGTGAATGAGCTAAGTGATTCAAGTATGTATGAGATTCATACGAGCATTGAGTTGAGAAGTAATTGATGAACTTACATGTGAATGTGAATAATTATGCATTGAGAAAGGTTTCTGTATCTATATGTGCTTACACATTAATTACTTATTTGATGGATTCAAATATGATATTGAATATGTGTACAATGGAAAGGTTTGTGTAATTGAATGTGTTAAGCTATGTTTAACATATTTGAATTGATATGAATATGTTTATGTGATAGCTTTATTTGTATATGGCTTACTAAGCTTTTAAGGCTTACTTTGTGTGTTCTTTCCATGTTTTATAGATTATTGAAGCTAGCTCGAACATCGGGGATCATTGGGAACTATCATTACACTATCAACTACTTGTTGGTATTTTTGAAGTCTTGTATATACGGTGTATGGCATGTATAGGCTAGTAAGTTGATGATTTGTTTTGTGTTAAGATTTTAGCCATGAGATTTGGCTTACTTTTGGTTGGAAATGTTTATATGTATTTGGTCCTTAAAGTTGGCCTAAATGATGTGTTTGGTAAATAAGTTATGTGATGTATATAATGCTTATGTGATGGCTTAATTATGGGATATTGAAATGGTAAGTTTTGTGGCATGATATAGATGATAAGGAATTGATGAAATGCATTTAGTAGTTATACAAACTTAATGATTCGGATATACTGAAATGGTATGTTTTGGTTGTGGAAATTAAGTAGTTGATATGGTTGATTATGAAATGACATGAAATGTTGTGAATTAGCATGTTTTGGCTGTCCATATTTGTGATGAAATGATACCATTTTGATGACTAGGTGAACATGAGAATATGGTGGCAAATTGGCCTTGCAAATGGCTTATTTTTTTCCACACAGGCAGAGACAAGGGCGTGTGTCTCAGCCGTGTGCTACACACGGTCATGTTACACGGCCGTGTGTCCCCTGGGGTGCCCTTCGATTTAAAGTCAGTATACCCTATAGTTTTGACACGGCCTAGACACACGGGCGTGTCTACTAGCCGTGTGTGGCACACGGGCTGGCATATGGGTGAGTGGTCAGCATTGTAACTCAAGTTAATAACCCTCCTTAGATTTCACTTGGCCTAGCACACGGGCGTGTCTTCGGCTGTGTGGTGCAAGTCAGTATGTATGCCCTGTTTTCACACGGCTTGTGATACGAACGTGTCTGGTTGCTTTGTGAGGCACACGGCTTGTTCACACGGGTGTGTGACCCTGAAAAGTTAGAAAATTTTATAAGTTTCTCAAAGTTTGTGAATGTTATCGGTTTAGTCCCGAACCACTTCTAAGCATGTTTTAAGGTCTCGTAGAGCCTTATAAGGGACAATGTGAATGATTTGAATGAATTTTGATTATGAATGTTTATATGTATATGACTGATGTGTAATGATCGGTAATGCCTCGTAACCATATTCTGGCAATGGATATGGGTTAGAGGTGTGACAATAATTCATAGTACCTTTCAAGTATTTCATTACTCTGATTCTAGCAACTCAATGCTAATGATTTGGGTTATATGTGGTCAATTAACTTACCACATATGTTATATTATGTTGAGTAAATTTCATTAAATGCATCAAACTTCTAATAATTTGTGAATGCTGAGATTGAGCAACAGAGTCACCTCTATTTTTCTTCAATAGAGTGTTAATATCATAAGGAAAAATTATTGGTTTGATATTAAAGTGGTCAAACTTCTGTAAAAGTTTCTCAATATAATGTTCTTGTAATATGATTTTAACACCTAATATAACACTTGCTTCACTTAAATCTTTCATGTTAAGGTTAGAAGTGTAACACCCCTTACCCGAGTTCAATGTCGGAACAGGATATGAGGTGTTACTGTGCTTAAACACATACAAACATACATTTCCTATATATGAAATTTCGCTCCAAATTAAAACTTTTCCCCGAACACACTTTCGAATTAGTTCGGGACTAATCTGTGCAATCTAGAAAATTTTGTAAAATTTCAAGCTGACAGGGGCACACGCCCTTGTGGAAGGGCAACACGCCCATGTGTCTTCTTAACATGGCCATGTTGAAGGCCCGTGTGACTCACACGGCCTGAACATATTGGGACACGCTCGTGTCCCTAGCCCGTGCGAATTTATTTTTCGATTCGAACCTATAGGGGTTTTCACACCACCTAACACATGCCCGTGTCCATGGCCCGTGTCCTTCACTCAGCCATAACACGCCCGTGTCTCAGCCCGTGTACAAAAACTTTGACATTCTATTTCTGATGTCATCAACCAATTAAGGGCACACGGCCAAGGCACACGCTCGTTTGTTAGGCCGTGCCCTCCACACGGCTGAGACACACGACCGTGTCTTTGCTCGTGTGTTTACTACCATGCATATTGACTTGTAAACTTGAGGTGCAGGGGGCACACGGCTGAACTACACGTCTGTGGGGTAGACCGTGTGTCACACACGGCCTAGACACACACCCGTGTGTTTGCCCTTGTGGACAAAAATAAGGTTATTTACCAAGCCTTTTTGCCACCCCTTACTTGCACCAACCTACACAATATCAACCAAAATCAATCCAAGCATAACACATATAACCAAATCAACCACAACCATGAGAAATTTGCATCAAATGCATTTAATAATAATCAATATTAGCCAACATTTATGGCCTATACAAAATGAATATCACATCCATCAAATGAGCCAACCCTTGTGGCTAAACTAACAACACACTAAACAAAAGATTCAAGTCCCTATACATGCCAAAATCAAATGTTAAACTAGATATACCGAAGCTTTAGGTGATAGTGTGATCGATGCCTCCGACATCTCTTGATCCCCGATACTAGCTTGGTGGCACTATAAGAAAATGAAAAGGAGAGGGAGTAAGCATAAAGCTTTGTAAGTTGCATACAAATAAGTAACTACATCAACCATGCATATTATAAATCCACACAGCATTCTTGAGTGAACATGGGTAAATATCGCTACATACTTATTATATCACAAGTATAAACCAAAGATTTCAATATCGTCCCAAAATCACTTTCATAGCTAGAACTTACTCATGTCATTCTTACCATCAAGGCAACATAACTAGACCCATATCTCATAAGTTTCTAATAAGAACTTGTACTACTCACAACATGATTATATCATTCCATATCATTGCCATAAGCTTTTAAAATAACCCATGAAACCATTTGGAATGCTAAAGGATATCTGACAAGCTTTACACAAGAGGGTGAATTGCCGATGCCATTTTCCTAACATGGTCTTACACTGGCTCGCATGTCGAGGCCAATGCCATGTCCCAAACATGGTCTTACACTAGCTCTCATCTAATTGCCGATGCCATGTCCCAGACATGGTCTTACACTGGCTCTCATGATGTGGCCGATGCCATGTCCCAGACATGGTCTTACAGTAGCGCACATATCAGTGCCGATGCCATGTCCCAGACATGGTCTTACACTGGCTCTCACAACATCCCCGATGCCATGTCCCTGACATGGTCTTACACTGGGACACATATCACCCAAATGTCATGGCCTGGATATCCAATCTATTCCTATGTTCAACCGGGAATTTACCGCATTAATTTCATCATGCCTTATTCATAATCAAATTCAAACATATTATTGTTAATAAATCATTCAACACATAATAATGATAAAGTTACCTTACTTACGTACAACTTACCTCAGTACACAAAAAGTGGACGACTATTTGGATTTAGTCTATACTTGCTTGGTCTTCCCCCGGTCTAGGTCCAGATTTCGTATTTCTTAATCTAAAATAATAAAAATTCACTAATTTAATTATCATATTAATCTATGCATTTCATAATTCGTATTTTGGAAAAATAACCATTTTGCCTCTAGACTTTCACAAAATTACTATTTTACCCCTAGGCTCGTAAATCGATTTTTATCAAATTTTCTCACTACCCAAGCCTAGATGAATTCTTTTTATACTAGGAGCAGCCCATAATTCTCATAATTTCACACATTTACCACATAATTTATAACTTATACAAAATGGTCCTTAGTTAGGGTTTCTATTAAAACTACTTCACAAAAGTTGTTTGTTTAACAACCAAGATTCATTTTCTTCCATAAAAATTCAGCAAACAACATGAATACTCTCATGGCAAAACCCTAGACCCTCAACCATTTTGCAAAATAGTCACCTCATTAGTTAGCTTATGTTACAAGGGTCCCAAAAGTACAAATTTATCAAGAAAAGTCATCAAAATCACTTACTTATGAGAGAACTTAATGGCTGAAAATTTCAAGATTTCAAGATCCCTTCCTTGCTGAAAATTTTGGTGGAGAAGAGAAGAAGAGAAAAAAGATGATAGCTTTTCCTTATTTTATTTTATTCTAGTCAAATTGGTCACCAAATTTCACCTAATTTTGACTTTTTTTATTTTCTTATCCCTATGGCCGGCCATGCCATTAATAATTGCCTATTTGCTCTTTAAAAACCTTTAATTTTGGTTCACTAGCTATTTGACACCTTTAGCTAATGAAATAAAACTTTTGTCCCTTATGCGATTTGGTCCTTTTTCGCAATTGAGCATGCAATCGCTAAAATTATTTCACCAAACTTTTCATGCACTCATATAAACATGCTATAACACATAAAATAATATTAAAAATAATTTCTCTAACCTCGAGTTAGTGGTTCCAAAACCACTGTTCCTACTAGGCCCAAAATCGAGTTGTTACAATTCTCCCACCATAGGGATTTTCATCCCCGAAAATCTTACTAGTGAAAAGGTTAGAGTATTGATCTCTCATAGTCTCCTCGGGTTCACATGTGACCTCTTCAACCCCATGTCGATGCCACAATACTTTCACGAGTGCTATACTTTTATTTCTCAATTGATTGACCTCTTAGGCTAAGTCTTAACCGGTTCTTCGCCATAAGTCATGTCTGATCGAATCTCAACCTCTGTTGGCGAAAGAACGTGCGAAGGGTCAAAATGGTAACAGCACAACATCGACACATGAAAAATATCATGGATCTTCTCTAACTCGGATGGCAAGGCTAGTCGATAAGCTACCGGTCCAATTCTCTCTTTCACCTCATAGGGTCCAATAAAACGTGGACTTAATTTTCCTTTCTAACCAAATCTGAGGACTTTCTTCCACGGGGACACTTTTAAAAACACCTTATCACTGACTTGAAACTCAATTTCCTTTGGTTTCAAATCCATGTAGGATTTCTGTCTATCCGAAGCGGCCTTCAAACAATCATGAATTACCTTAACTTTCTCTTCGATCTCTTTGACTAAATCGACCCTGTGAATTTGATCTTCTCTGAGTTCAATCCAAAACAAGGGCGTTCGGCACTTACGCCCATATAAAGCGTCATAAGGCACCATTTTCATACTCAACTGATGGCCATTGTTGTAGGCACACTCAACCAGCGGTAAATACTTTTCCCAACTACCTTGGAATTCAAGAACATAACACTGCAACATGTCCTCAAGAATCTAAATTACTCTCTCCTACTGGCCGTCGGTTTGCAGATGGAAAGCCGTGCTAAAATTCAACTTTGTCCCCAAAGCTTCTTGTAACCTTTTCCAAAATTGTGAAGTAAACCTCGGATCCCTATCCGAAATGATCAACAAGGGCACTCCGTGAAGTCTCACAATTTCGAAAACATACAACTTGACTAGTTTATCAAGTGAGTAGTCGGTACGTACCGAGATAAAATGAGCAAACTTCATTAATCGGTCGACTATGACCCAAATCGCATCTTTCTATCTCGGTGACAACGGCAATCCTATCACAAAATCCATGGTAATTCGATCCCATTTTCACTCGAGAACCATCAAATGCTGAAGTAAACTCGAAGGTACTTGGTGCTCGGCTTTCACTTGCTGACAAATTAAACATTTCGACACAAACTCTGAGATGTCTCTTTTCATGCCCAACCATCAATACAATCTCTTCAGGTCATTATACATCTTAGTACTACCCAGATGGATTGACATACAACTACTATGTGCCTCATGAAGAATTTTCCCAATAAGCTCATCATCTCTAGGTACACAGACCCTATCTCGGGACATCAAACAACCTTCGGTACTAATTCGAAAATCAGATCTGTCAACTATCTTACACTGAGTCAACTTGGCTTGCAAATCTTTATCACTCTTCTGAGCCTCACAAATTTCTTGGAGAAACATAGGACTAGCTCTCAACTCCACTAGAATCGAACCATCCTCGATTACCGAAAACTGAGTATTCATAGCTCTCAAGGCAAACAATGACTTCCTACTTAATGCATCAGCAACCACGTTTGCCCTTCCCGAGTAATAGTCAATTACTAACTCGTAATCTTTAATCTACTCCAGCCACCTTCATTGTCGTAGATTCAAGTCCTTTTAAGTCATCAAATATTTTAAGCTTTTATAGTCAGTGAATACCTCGCATTTCTCACCATACAAGTGGTGTCTCCAAATCTTCAGTGTGAACACTATGGCTGCTAACTCTAAGTCGTGAGTCGGATAATTTTTCTCATGCGGCTTCAGTTGTCTTGAGGCATATGCTATCACCTTGCCTTCTTGCATGAGCATGCATCCTAATCTATTCAACGATGCATCACTATACACTATGAACTCTTTTCCCGATTCTGGTTTCACTAAAATTGGGGCTTCAGTCAACAACGCCTTAAGTTTTTCAAAACTCTGTTGGCATTTTTCCGTCCACTCGAACTTGACATCCTTCTGTAGCAACGTCATCGGAGTAGCAATCATGGAGAATCCTTTAACGAATATTCTATAATAACCTGCTAAGCCTAGAAAGCTTCTAATCTCTAATACATTCCTTGGCGGTTTCTACTCAACAATAGCCGAGATCTTACTCGGGTCAACTCTAATCACATCAGCTGACACGATGTGTCCCAAGAATCCAACCTCTCGGAGCCAAAACTCACTTTTACTAAACTTGGCATATAGCTTCTTATCTCGTAATGTCTTCAAAATGATTCTTAAATGCTTTGTGTGCTCACTTTCATCATAAGAATAAATTAATATATTGTCGATAAAAACAACCACGAACTTATCCAAGTACGACCGGAAAATACGATTCATCAAGTCTATAAACACAGCGGGAGCATTTGTTAAGACAAAGGGCATGACAAGGAACTCATAGTGCCCGTATCTTGTCCAGAACGAGGTTTTCGACACATCTTGCTCCTTAACTCTTAGCTGGTAATAGCCGGATCTCAAGTCTATCTTAAAAAACACCGTGGCTCCCTTTAATTGATCAAACAAATTGTCGATCCTCGACAAGGGATACTTGTTCTTCACTGTCAACTTGTTGAGCTGTCTGTAGTCTATACATAATCTCATCGACCCATCTTTCTTTTTCACAAAAAGTACCAGAACACCCCACGAGGAATAGCTCGGTCTCGCAAAACCCTTGTCCGTTAATTCTTGTAACTGTACTTTTAACTCCTTTAACTTCGTCAGAGTCATCCTATATGGAGTAATCGAGAGAGTTGTCGTACCAGGGACTAACTCGATACCAAACTCAACTTCCCTAGTTGGAGGTAATCCGGGCAATTATTTTGGAAACACATCTGGGTACTCACATACCACTGGCACTGACTCAATCTTTACTCCCGACTCTTGAGTATTCAACACAAATGTAAGATAGGACTCATACCCTTTTCTCATGTATTTCTCAGCAATCATAGAAGAAATCAGTACAGGTAAACTGTCTGATTCATCTGATTCAACTCAAATAATATCCCCATTTTCACATCTCAATTCAATAAATTTACTACAATAGTTTACTAACATGTTATGAATAGTCAGTCAATCCATGCCAAGAATTAGGTTAAATTCATCAAACGGTAGTAGCATGAGGTTAGTCGAAAAACAGTGGCTTCTAATCATTAAAGGACAGTTTCTATACACTTTGTCAACTATTACATGTTTGTCTAATGGGTTGGACACTTTTACCACAAATTTAGTAGACTCCACTAGCATATTCGTACTAGGTACCAATTTCATGCAAACGTAAGAGTGGTAGACCCCAGGTCGATCAAAGCAACTATAGATATATCATACATAGAAAAGGTACCCATAATCACATCGGGAGATGCGGCATCATCGCGAGCGCGAATGGCGTATGTCCTTGCAAGTGCTCTGCCCTTGGACCTCACAGTAGAATCTCTAAGCATACCTCTACTGCCAGCCCCACTCCTAGGGTTTTTCTGTGGTCTACCCCTCGAGGGAGCATTATTCACTCTCACATCTTCCTTTTTGTCTTTCTCCTCCATCTCAGGGCAGTTTCGAATAAAGTGGTCTAGTGAACCACACTTGAAGCAGCCTCTATCATTACCTCGGCACTCACCAAAGTGTCTTCTACCACACTGTGAAAACTCTGGTCTATTCGGTCGAGCACTACCAACGCTCGCAATGAAAGTGGTCTGAGCTTTAGACGCCCCATATTGCTTATTCTTGTTTCTACTCGAGAATCCTGTCGGCGCATTTGTTTGAGTAGGAAAATCCCTCAATTTCTTGGATAAGGTCTAAAATGATCTTCCCATTTGTCTTTTCTTGGAGTCACGTAACTCAATATCAGCTCTCCTTTTCTCTTTGGCCAATTCTTCGGCCTTACACGCTCTCTCAACAAGTACTACAAATTCTCTTAACTCCAAAATACCAACCAACAATCGGATGTCTTCGTTCAAACCATCCTCAAACCTCTTGCACATAGTGGCTTCAATAGATATGCACTCCCTAACGTATTTTCTGAGTCTCACGAACTCACGCTCATACTCTGTTACTGCCATTCGGCCTTGCTTCAATTCTAAAAAAAATTTCCCCTTCTAGTCTACAAACCTCTAACTAATATACTTCTTTTGGAATTCTTCCTGAAAAAACTCTCATGTAATCATTTTCATTGGTACAACCGACACAAGGGTGTTCCACCATTGGTAGGCTGAGTCTCGTAGGAGTGACACAACACACTTCATGCACTCCTCAGGGTTGTAAGACAATTTATTGAATACCCTAACGGTATTTTCCAACCAAAACTCTGCTCTCTCTGGGTCATCATCAATTTTAGCCCGAAATTCCTCGGCCCGGTGCTTACGAATTCTATCTACCAGTAGTTTTTCTCTCCTAACCACTTCTACTCCTTGGAGAGCCATATGAGTAAGCTGAGAAATCTGAGGAGGTGGGAGAGGTGGAGTGTTCAGATTTGCACGAACGAACTCTGAGCACCAAGCATCCATTATATGAAGGTAGGCTTCTTTAGCCCCTCCGTCCTAACTCAATGTCACGGGCCCACTTTAGACTAGCGCAGTCCCTTCATCGGGAGCCAGTACATTACTTTCCACATCATCCACCATAGCTCCGTCAGGATCCATTTACTATATGAAAACACAATTTAAATTTGTTAGGAGTCTTCACACTATCACAATATATTTATGTATGTATAGCTAGACTCGTACTCATGCTAGGTTAGTCCGAGAATTAACTAAACTATAGCTCTGATACCACTAAATGTAACACTCATTACCCGAGTTCGATGCTGAAATAGGATACAAGATGTTACCGGGCTTAAACAAATACAAACATACATTTCCTAGATATGAAATTTCGCTCCAAATTAAAACTTTTCATAATACCTTAATGTCCTTATTATAGGCTTACGAGGCCCCGAACACACTTTGGAATTGGTTTGGGACTAATCTGTGCAGTCTAGAAAACTTTGTAAAATTTCAAGCTGACAAGGGCACATGTCCGTGTGGAAGGGCGACATGCCCGTGTGTCTTCTTAACATGGCCATGTTGAAGGCCCGTGTGACTCACACAGCCTGAACATATTGAGACACGTCTGTGTCTCTAGCCCGTGTGAATTTATTTTTTGATTCAAACCTAAAAGGATTTTCACACGGCCTGGCACACACCCGTGTCCATGGCCCGTGTCCTTCACTCAGCCACGACACGCCCGTGTCTAAGCCCGTGTACAAAACCTTTGACATTTTATTTCTGATGTCATCATCCAATTAAGGGTACACGGCCAAGGCACACGCCCGTGTGTTAGACTGTGCCCTCCACACGGCTAAGACACATGGCCGTGTCTCTGCCCGTGCATTTACTACCACGCATACTGACTTGTAAAATTGAGGTGCTGGGGACACACGGCCGGACTACATGCCCGTGGGGCAGACCGTGTATCACACACGGCCTAGACACATGCTTGTGTGTCTGCCCGTGTGGACAAAAATAAGGCTATTTACCAAGCCTTTTTTCCACCCCTTACTTGCACCAACCTATATAATATCAACCAAAATCAATCCAAGCATAACACATATAACCAAGTCAACCACAACCATGAGAAATTTTCATCAAATGCATTTAATAATAATCAATATTAGCCAACATTTATGGCCTATACAAAATGAATATCACATCCATCATATAAGCCAACCCTTGTGGCTAAACTAACAACGCACTAAACAAAATATTCAAGTCCCTATACATGACAAAATCAAATGTTAAACTAGCTATAACAAAGCTTCAGGTGATAGTATGATCGATACCTCCGACGTCTCTTGATCCCCGATACTAGCTTAGTAGAACTATAAGAAAATAGAAAGGAGAGGGAGTAAGCATAAAGCTTAGTAAGTTGCATACAAATAAGTAACTACATCAACCATGCATATTATAAATCCACACAGCATTCTTGAGTGAACATGGATAAATATCGCTACATGCTCATTATATCACAAGTATAAACCAAAGATTTCAATATCGTCCCAAAATCACTTTCATAGCTAGAACTTACTCATGTCATTCTTACCATCAAGGCAACATAACTAGATTAATATCTCATAAGTTTCGAATAAGAACCTGTACTACTCACAACATGATTATATCATTCCATATCATTGTCATAAGCTTTTAAAATAACCCATGAAACCATTTGGAATACTAAAGGATATCTGACAAGCTTTACACAAGAGGGTGAATTACCGATGCCATGTTCCAAACATGGTCTTACACTGGCTCGTATGTCGAGGTCGGTGCCATGTCCTAGACATAGTCTTACACTAGCTCTCGTCTCATTGCCGATGCCATGTCCTAAACATGGTCTTACAATGGCTCTTATGATGTGGTCGATGCCATGTCCCAGACATGGTCTTACACTGGCTCTTACAACATCGCCGATGCCATGTTCCAAACATGGTCTTACATTGGCTCTCATATCGTATCCGATGCCATGTCCCAAACATGGTCTTACACTGGCACGCATATCGCCCAATTGTCATGGCATGGATATCTAATCTATTCCTACGTTCAACCGGGAATTTACCTCATTAATTTCTTCATGCCTTATTCGTAATCATATTTAACCATATTATGCTAAATAAATCATTTAACACATAATAACAATAAAGTTACCTTACTTACATACAACTTACCTCAGTACATAAAAAGTGGATGACTATTTGGATTTAGTCTACTTACTTGGCCTTCTCCCGGTCTAGGTTCGGATTTCGTATTTCTTGATCTAAAATGATAAAAATTCACTAATTTAATCATCATATTAATCTATGCATTTCATAATTTGTATTTTTGCAAAATGACCATTTTGCCCCTAGACTTTCATAAAATTACTATTTTACCCCTAGGCTCGTAAATCAATTTTTTTCAAATTTTCTCACTACCCAGCCTAGTGAATTTTTTTATATTAGTAGCAGCCCACAATTCCCATTATTTCACACATTTACCACATAATTTATAACTTATGCAAAATGGTCCTTAGTTAGGGTTTCCATGAAAACTACTTCACAAAAGTTGTTTATTTAACAACTAAGATTCATTTTCTTCCATAAAAATTCAGCAAACAACATGAATACTCTTATGGAAAAACCCTAGACCCTCAACCATTTTGCAAAATAGTCCACTCATTAGTTAGCTTATGCAACAAAAGTCTCAAAAGTACAAAAATTATCAAGAAAAGTCATCAAAATCACTTACTTATGAGAGAACTTAATGGCTGAAATTTTCAAGCTTTCAAGACCCCTTTCTTGTTGAAAATTTCAGTGGATAAGAGAAGAAGAGAAAAAAGATTATAGCTTTTCCTTATTTTATTTTATTCTAGTCAAATTGGTCACCAAATTTCACCTAATTTTGACCTTTTTGATTTTCTTATCCCTATGGTCGGCCATTCCATTAATAATAGCCTATTTTCTCTTTAAGGACCCTTAATTTTGGTTCTCTAGCTATTTTACACCTTTAGCTAATGAAATAAAACTTTTGTCCCTTATGCAATTTAGTTCTTTTTCACAATTGAGCATGCAATCGCTAAAATTATTTCACCAAACTTTTCATGCACTCATATAAACATCCTATAACACATAAAATAATATTAAAAATAATTTCTCCGACCTCAGGTTAGTGGTTCTGAAACTACTATTCCGACTAGGCCCAAAATCGGGTTGTTACAAGAAGAAAGATAACACTTTGTTTAAAGTACTAACTCAAAACTAGTATTGAAAATAAGTTTATCTTTAACATGCAAGATTATGATCACACAATCGCTACCAACAACTTTCGTATGTAGACATTTATCTACTTCAACAGAAGAGAAACTATCATTTACCAATGCTTAATCAAATTTCTCATGCCATTGTTGAGGTGTTTGTTTCAAGTCGAACAATTATTTGAGAAGTTTACAGACTTTAGTTTCTTGACCTAGAGCAAGATATCCATTGAGTTTTTTCATGTAAATTTTTTGTTCTATATCACCATTTAAAAAGTTGTTTTAACATACATTTGATGTGTAAATAGTTTTTGTATAAAAACTAAAGGAACTAGAATTTGAATAAAAGAAATTCTTGTTACAAGAACAAAAGTATTAAAATAATCTATATTTTGTTTTTGTTTTTCAATAAAGGATTAAATTTCCTTTTAAAAATCCATTTACTACTACTAGTTTTGGCTCCAATAGATAAATCAACTAATTTCCAAGCATTATTTTTTAAATAGCTTAAAGTATGTGGCATTTTAAATATTTTGGCCATAAATAATTATTTCATCTCTTTATTTTGTGAAAATTAAGGATTTAGCTTTCTATTTTAATTTGTTATAATTTTATTCTTATACTTTATAAAAACTAAGAAGTTAGTTCAATTATGGATAACTTTTAAATCTTTTCATTAAATCACTAACCTAGAAATTATCAGTTTAACAATATATGTGCAATGAATTAATAAGAATCAACAAATTGATAATTTATATGTAATAAATGAACAAAAATCGATAGATGAATTCCATGTATCTACCAATAACCAAACTAATTTCTTGGTTCTCATAAAGTATAAGTGCCAAATTCTAACAAAATTATTGTAAAGAGATTAATTTTTCAATTTAGATAAAATAAGAGATGAAATTTAGAATTGGACTATATACATATACTACATATGAAGTCTTTAATTAAGTTGGTGCCATGAGTTAATTAAGCACTAATTTAGTTGGATAATGATTAAAATATCATTGCTCTATAAAGTAAGTTATATCGTTTTGGTGGTGTTTTTGTCTTTTTATATTCCTTTATATAATAAATAGAAAAATATACACATACATAATAGAATTTGAACATTAAGACATGATTTTCATTATTTTTGCTTTTATCATTTTAACCAAAATCTTATCTGTTTTTATATTATTTTATTTTTTTTACCTAGAATATAATTTAGTATAGATAATAAAATGGCATTGGGTGTTGTTGCTATATTCATAGGGCCCTCTTTAAAAGAATATTCCTTTAGGTTAGAAAGGCTTTATAATTAAAATCCACTTATAAAATGGAGAAGCATGCAATACAGGTAGTAATCGACATCTTTATGGTTCAAAGATTAATTAATTAAATAATGGAGAGAACAAAATGGTCTACTTTTGACTCGCAACCTCAAAAGAAGCTATGAAAGCTCCTCCAACAAATCAAATAAAAATTACGAAATAAAAATATTTATATTATAGTCCAATATGGAAGTGAAAGAGAAAGTGCAACACTTTCTTTTATTAATAAATAAGGCCCTTTTTGGATTAAAACAATTGGTGTTTCACCGCTTTGAAGACATATATTTCGCTTTTTATTTATTTATTTTCTACTTTTCAAATTTTGTTTGCTTTAACGCATCACAACCTTTTATTTTCACTTGAGCATTGAGTTTCGGTTAATACAAAAATTCTCTATACATTTGAGTTGACTTGTCACTCAATTCAATCAGTATTATTATCGAGATATATAATTTAAAATGGTTAACTTCAATTTTAGTCCCTATATTATATTAAAATTTAAATTTTATTATTTTTACTTTTAATTTTTAATCTATTGCTTTTATAATTTTATTGATTAATCCAAATAATTAACATCATCATCTTTTTAATTAAAATATTACGTTGTTATATATAATTTGAAAGCGAATTTTTAAATTCGAAAAGTAAAAGGGTTAAATTCTTGAAAGTAAAAGTACATAATTAAATTTTAAATGTACGAAGTATATAGGGACTTAGAGTATATTTTAATCTTAAAAATTTTAGTTTATAATTTTATACAAACAAAGAATCAACCTAGTTAATTAATTAATAAAAATATTTAATTTAAATTGAATTATAAAATTATATTATTTTATTATTTTAAATATTATTCTTATAACTAACACTTAATTAGTATTTTAAAATATTATTTAATACATATAAAAATAGGATATCTTTATTTTATTTCACCTAAACCAAAAATTTTAATTTTAACACTAAAATAACTAATATTATCCTTGATATGGATTCTAATCTAAATACATTTTCTTTTCTATATATACATATAATTACCAACAATAATTCATTGGTTAGAATAATAAAGTCTCACCTTCAAGTAATGATTTTATTTGATGGAAAATATATAAATTTTAGTTTAATGATGTATAAATCTGAATTCTTAAATTAAAAAATATATTTTATATTTTCATCTTTCATAAGAATAAAGTAGTAATTAATAGATGGAGAGACTTTTACATGCTTACTCTTAAAGAGCACGATTTTTATATTAATACAATATTAGTTTTTTAAAAATTTATAAGATAAAACAAATCCTGGGGGGGAAAAGTCATCTTTGTGATTTGTTTTGATCCCTGTGATAAATCTCACATGGCCTAATAGAAGCAGAAGTAGCCGATAAGCATGCTGGCTGCTTATGATCTTGCTGATTGTTAATAATAATATTTATTATTATTAGTATCAATCGAAAATTTTAAAATTAAAACATATTTATATTTATATAAAAAAACTGTTTTCAGATACATATTTTTTTTCAAACTTTTTCATATCCAATTTTAAATTTATAAAACTTATTTATTTTAACAACCCTAATTACTCTTCCTAATAACATCATTCTCATAATATTTATCAACAGTCACAATCAAAATATATTAAAATCGATCATTACGCTTACAAAGCACATTGAATAACACTGATAGGGCTTGAAGCTAGGTAGGGGTGAGTAATTGGTTTTTTTAGTTGGGTAGGTTAAGTTTTCATACATAAACAACTAAATTTAGTTTTAATAATTAAGGCATAATTGTCATAAATAGAGATGCTCATGACCGGGTCGGGTCAAGTTCAAGTAAAAATTTAGGCTCAGGTCTGGCCCGGCCAGAAAAATAAGCCTAAAGTTTTACTCAAGCCCGACCCAGTTAAAAATGTTAAAATTCGGGCTCAACCTGGCCCGCTCGTATTAATTTTTTATATTATTTTTATATAATTTTTAAATATATATAATACATCAAAAATACGAAAAACATCAAAATAAATATTTTCCAATTGAAAGTAAATTTTAAAAAATATGCAGACTTAAATAACACTAAGATAAATACAACTTAACAAGCAAATGCCTCTAAAATAATAAAAAAAATTAGCAAATACCTTTAAAATAATGACAAAATTAACAATAAAATAAGTTTTATACAATATCTAAGTAATAACAATAAAATAGTAACAATATAATAGTAAAATGGTAACAAAATAAGGAGAAAACAACAAGAAAACAACATTCAAAAACAAAAAAAATAGAGATTTTTTTGTCTTTTAGTGAATTCGGGCCGGGCCCGGGCCAAAAATACCTTACCCGAGGCCCGACCTTTTTTTTAAACGGGCCTTATTTTTTTCAAGCCCATTTGTCTGTCTTATATTTTTGCCCAAACCCTCCCAAATTTCGGGTGGGCCTTTAAGGCGGGCTTGGTGGCCCGACCAATGATCAGGTCTAGTCATAAATACCCTCAACATTATTAGGTTTTTGGGTTTGAGCTCTTGACTTTTTTTTATTGGATTGATGCCCTCAACGTTATTACCTTTTTATAAATCAGTCGAATTTTAGTGGGAAACGTGAGTTGACTGTTAGTCAAGCGTAGGTCAACGAAGTAGCCTATGTGGCGTGCAAGGATGAAGATGACATGTCAAGAATAAAGAATTAAATATGAAATTAAAAGTAAATAAATAATTTGTAAAAAAAATTATTCTAGGTAAAATTAAAACCAATCATAAAATCCCTAAAACTCTTACAATAAAAAAACCTTCAACAATATCCAATGTTCAAGAAACCACTATCTCTTAATAAACCCAAATTGAAATCCCTCTCCTCTTATTATCTCAATTTACCATAAACCCTAAAAAATTGTACTTTTTCTTCCTTGTCATCTGAAATCATGGATTCAGGAAACTTGCTCAAATCTAAATCACATAGTTCAAATAGCCAACTTAGAGAATGGGTATCGCATGGTTTGGAGGGGGAATCGAGGTATTCAAATATTTTTACTTTATCGCGGAGGGAGTATGTGTACGATGGGGAATAATTACAATGTTGCTGCAAGAAGTTAGCTCCAAGAGATACTTCATAGAGCGATTTAAACTCAAGGAAGAGATTTTATGGTTGTTCAAATTTTCGGGTAAGTGAAGAAGAAATTTATGTGTTATTTCAGCTTTCAAAAAAAATTTGGAAATTTTACTTGCTACTTTAGCTTTCAAAAATTTTTGGGTATGTTCAAATTTTAAAAATTTCCCTAGGTTGAGGGTTTATGATTTAAATTTTTTTTAAAATCCCTAAAACTCTTACGAACATGGCTACTTCGTTGGGAATAAGGGATTAGAGATTTTATTATCGGTTTTAATTTTACCTAGAATAATTTTTTGACATTATTTATTTCTTTTTAATTTCATATTCAATTCTTTATTTCTAACATGTCATATTCATCCTCGCACGCCACATAGGCTACTTCGTTGACCTATGCTTGGCTAACAATCAACTCATGTTTCCCATTAAAATTGGGTTATTTCTGGAAAAATCGTAACGTTTAGGACATCAATCCAAAAAACGAAAGTCAATGACTCAAACCCAAAAACCCATAAACATTGAAGGTATTTTTGAAAATTATGCCTTTAATCAATCTAAGAGTGACTTTTTAAATTTACATTATTACTAGATTTTGAGAAAAACATGATATTAAAATTATTTATAAAAAATAATAATTGAATTATAAGTGAAATGGTAAAATGTTTGTGGTTAAACATTTTTTAAGTGTGAGTTTAGTTTTTGACATTGCATTTTGAAAGAACAAAAATGTTACTTGTAAATAAATTGAGTAGTGCTAACAGTAGTGCAAATTGCTTTAGATATTGATGATTAATAATGAAGAATAAAGACAAACACACAATTATTTATGCAATTAAGTTTCTCCACATCTGTGGGATCTTGCTCAGAGAGATAATTCACTATTTTAAGACTTTGCATAAGTGACTACAAGCTCTAACACTCACCAAATTAGAACCCTCATTTTTGCACATAACATCTATATCACTATTTGTTCAAAAAAAAAGATCTATATCACTCTTCTCGAAGTTTTTTTCTTAAAAACATAGGACAAAAACCAAGTAGCACACTTAATTTTACACTTACTACACTCACAAGAAATGTTCCTCGGTGAACAAGAATAAGTGCTCTTAGATCAGTACATCACTTATAAAAGTCTTTTCAATTTATATGGAATTGAGACTTGCTACCATTCTTTATCAATTAATCAATATTCATATTAAAATAGCAAGATAATTAATATAAAAAATATCTTTAATGAGTCCAAGATAATTAATATAGAAAATATCTTTAATGAGTCCAAGATAAGTCTTGAATTTTTAAAATATGCTTCAAAGTTTATCGAATCCAATCTAACTTCTTCAAAATAAGGAAGTCAATTTCCTTAATTAGATCCAAACCAGTCTTCAAGATATGTTGTAACACCCCTAACCCATATCCATCGCCGAAACAGGGTTACGAAGCATTACTAGAGTTTACAGAACAATCATAAATAAATCATGTCATTTACTATTCATTTCTCGAAATTAATCATATTGTCCTTTAAATGGGCCCTCGAGGCCGAATTTAAGGATTAGAAATGAGTCAGGATTAAATCAGAAACTCAAAGAATTTTTCAAGAAATTTCACAATTTTTCTCATATACAGAGGTCACACGCCCGTGTGGGTGGGCCGTGTGGCTCACGCGGCTGAATGACACACCTATGTCCTAGGCCATGTGGTATATGAAACAGGTCACACGGCCGTGTCCCCAGCCCATGTAACTCTCTGACTTGCAAAACATCAAGGTGTAATTTTCACACGGTTAAGGCACATGCCCGTGTCCTAGGCCGTGTAGCACATACGGCTAAGACACACGCTTGTGTCTCTTCCCGTATGCTCAATTTTGGGCATTCTGTTTCTCAATTTTAAGTTGCAAGGGACACACGACCAGACTATACGCCCATGTGTATGGCCGTGTGTCGCATATGGCTGAGACACATGCCCGTGTCTCTACCCGTATGGACGAAAATAGGCCATTTTAAGGCCACTTTTCTCACCCTTTTTACTATCAACCTGCACATAACTTTTTCATATACCAATATAACTCAATCAAGCAACCAATATAAACCAAAAATCATGTTTTAAACTTATTAATCCATCACAAAGCTCAATTGCATACATTTACCATAATAACTCCATTCATTAAATACTAAAAACTACTACTATGTATATGCATACAAACATAAACATATGTATCATTCGCAACCATATGTCAAGTTTCACTCTTTTCTAAACTAATCCTTTACATGCAATATAAACCATGGGTTGTATTACAAAAATCTATCGAAAAAATCCAGATAGTGTGGCCCGATATGTTGATCCGATCCTCCGTACTCACGTCAATCTACAAGGAACATTTAAACACATAAGAGTAAGCTTATAGAAGGTTAGTAAGTTCATAGGTTTTAAATGTAAACCTTATCGAACAAACTATAATATAACAATAAACATAGCATTTCACTAATATTGCCTGCCAATCACAACTTCAATTAATAAAATTCACTTGATTGAGTACAATATCAAAAACTTCTTATATTATTCCACTATAAATCCATATGACACTTACCAATACTTGTCAAATTAAATAACGTCTTATGGAGTTGAGTACATCGTTTTCTTGATGCCATAATCCTGCTATGGTCTTACACATATAATGCCATGGCCTTGCCATGGCCTTACACTCGTAGTGTCATAACCTAGTTATGGTCTTATTATCAGGATGTCATAGCCTAGCTATGGTCTTACACATATTCACATATACTGCCATGGTCCAACCATGGTCTTATGTTTACAGTGCCATAACCCAGTTATGGTCTTTTCACTGAAATGCCATAACCCAGCTATGGTCTTACATTTAACACTTTTCCATGGTCCAACCATGGTCTTATCCGTCAATTCGTCTTTTGTCACGGAACGATTGTACTCAATCCTGCGTTCCACTTAACTTGAACTTTCAATTCAATTTTTATAATATTACAATAATCATAATTCAATAACAAAGATATAAAATAATACCATATATCACCTTCAATTTAACAATTAATCATAAAATTCAACCATATGAACTTACTTGGAGTAGTTTGCAGAAGTTATAGAAAATTCAAGGACTATTCTGTTAATTTCTCTTTTTCGAGTTTATCTTCAGGTTCTTGATCTATAATGTAAAATTATTCATTCATTAGCATCTAATTTAATTCTAATTCATTTCACAATTTATGCCCTATTATTTTCAAAATTACACATTTACCTTAAATTTCATAGTTTTTACAATTTAGTCATTGATCAATTAACCCATAAATTGAGCTTATTTTTCTCAATTAACAATTTATCTAATCATTTTAGGCTACTATACAGCCTTTGATATTTATAATTTCAGCACAAACCCTAATTCTTAACTTTTTCACAATTAGGTCTTAAAAATCAATTTCTATTGAAATCACTTAATAAAATCATCGCATAACAAAATTAAAGCTTCAAATCCATGTTAATTCATCATAAGCTTCCAGAAATTATCCATGGAAACTTTCAAAATCACTCATAGAATCAAAAACTAATGAATTCAATAGTTGGACTTAGTTGTAAAAGTATCAAAATCACAAAAATTTCAAGAAATAAACAAGAATTGAACTTACTTGTAGCAAGAATATGAAAAACCTATTTAGAGAAACTCTTTAATGGTTGTTTTTGGCTGGAGAAATATGAATATTTCTCTAGAGTTTCAATTTGGTCACTAGTTTTATTTTTTAATTCTAACCAAATTACCATTTTGCCCTTAGTTCACACCAATTTTGTCTATTTCTTCTTCCCGCATGCCATCTATCCGTTACCCATGTGCCAAATTACTTACTTGGTCCTTCCTTAATTATCACTTATGCTATTTAATAATTATTCCTTTAATTAGCAAGTTTTGCACCTTTTCCAATTTAGTCCCTTTTAATTAATTAAATATCAAAACGTTAAAATTTTCTAACTAAACTTTAATACTAATGTATTGGCATGCTGTAAATATTTATAAAAAAAAATTTTACGGCCTGATTTATGAAATCAAGGTCTCGGTACCTCGTTTTCGACCTAATTTACCTAATAAATTATTTTAATTCATAAAATTCACTAATTCAAAAACATTTCTAAAGTCACATCTGACTCATAAACATTAATTTATTAAATTTTCAAACTTACTCATCGAATTTAGTGATCTCAAATCACTGTTTCTGATACCACTAAAAATTAGGCTGTTACAACTCTCCCCCCTTCAGGAAATTTTGTCCTTCAAATTTATTACCTGAGAATAAGTTTGGATACTGTGATCTCATTAATTCTTCAATTTCCCAGGTTGCCTCCTCCAAACCGTGACGATGCCATAACACTTTAACTAATGGTACTTGTTTATTTCATAATTCTTTAACTTCTCGAGCTAAAATTTTTACTGGTTCTTCTGAATAAGTCATGTCCGGTTGAAGTTCAATTTTAGTGTGAGAAATCATATGTGAAGGATATGATCTATACTGTCTCAACATGGATATATGGAACACATTATGAATCTTTTCAAGTTCTGGATGCAGAGTTAACCGATAAGCCTGAGGGTCAATTCTTTCAATGATTTCATACGGTCCAATAAATCTTGGACTTAGTTTTCCTTTTCTTCCAAATCGTGACACTTTCTTCCATGGTGAAACTTTTAAGAACACTTAATCGCCAATCGCAAATTCTATATCTCTTCTTTTCAAATCTGCATATGATTTCTAACGGTCTGAAACAACTTTTAAACTATCTCAGATGATTCGAACATTTTCTTTGGTTTCTCGGATCAAATAGACTCCCACTAACTTTGATTCACTCAATTCCGACCAATACAATGGAGTCTTACATTTTCTACCATAAAGAGCTTCAAATGGTGCCATTTTTATGCTGGACTAATAACTATTATTGTAAGCAAATTCGGTGAAGGATAAGTACCTTTCCCAGCTATCTCCCTCAAGTATGCAACATCTCAGCATGTCTTCTAGAATATGAATCACTCGTTCTGATTTTCCATCAGTTTGAGGATGAAATTTTGTGCTAAAATTTAGCTTAGTACCCAAGGCTTCTTGTAGTTTATTCTAAAATCTCGATGTAAACCTTGGATCTCGATTCGAAATAATAGATGTCGGAACCCCGTGTAGTCTTACAATCTCAAACATATATAATTCTGCTAACTTTTCAAGTGAAAAGTCTGTTCTGACTAGGATAAAATGTGCTGACTTAGTCAATCTGTAACAGCCTGATTTAGACCCTAATCGGAACAGTGATTTCGAGATCACGAATCCGAGTCAGAAAAATATTTAAAAATTATTTTCTATGTTTATTTTGTGTAAATTTACATCTGTGAAATTTTTATGCTTAAATTTTATCGTTTGAGTGTCTAATTGAATAGAGGACTTAATTGCGTAAAATAAAAATTTAGTGGTTATTTCTAAAAGAGACTGAATTGTTAATGGCTTTATTAATGAAAGCCTTTAAGTTGTAAATAGCCCATTTATTTATTAGTGGGCCGGTGGTAGGCATAAATTATATAGTTTTTATATTATTTCATTAAGGTTATATGTAAATTAAACTTTAATTTATAATAAGATATAATATATATATCATAAAGCATAAAAGTGAAAGCCATTTTATGTTCATTGACTTATTGAATGGACGACTAAGGGCTTATGTTATTTGGCTTTGTTATAAATTTAATAAGGTTAATTTAGGAAACCAATAATATATGTTATTATAATATAAAGAATAACATAAAAAAAAATAAAAGTCATTTATGTGTTCATTCTTTATCTTCTTGCCGAAACTAAAACAAAGAAAAGAAATAAAAGAAGTTAGGGTTCGGTCATCTCTTAAGCTCAATTAAGGTATGTGCTTAGCTTAGTTTTTGATAATTTTTATATTTTTGAGATCATTGCTAAGTAATCTACAAGACCCATGCTTGAATTTTTGATTTTGATGAATATTTTGAGTTATGCCATTGAAGAGAGCTTGTGATTTTTGTTGTTTGATGATGAAATATGAAAGGTACGTTTTAAATTAACATTTTTGTATTGGAGTTTTTGATGATTTTAAGTAATGCAAAAATAACAATTTGAGGGACTAGAATATGAAATAAATGAAATATATGGGCTTGTATGAACATGGGTAAAATTCGGCCTAACATGAGTGTATTGAAATTTTGCATATTTTGTGTTTTGTGCAAAAGGGACTAAATTGTAAAAATTGTAAATGTTAGGGGTAAAATGGTAATTTACCCATTTATGTGTTTTTGGACTAAATTGAATGAAAATATGTTTAAATGAGCTTAATTTGAATATTACCATAGAAAGTGGATTTGGATTAGGGGAAAATGAAAGTTATCGACTGGTCGTCCCGTTCCATTTTACATCGTCCGAGGTAAGTTTATAAGCAAATAGAGATTGTTAATTCTAATTATGTATGAGTTTATAACCTGAAATTAAATTATATGAGATTTTATATGTGAATACCGAATGTGATTATGCTTGGGAACAATGTTTATGAATTCGTTTCGACCGAGTTACGACGTTCGAAAGCCCCACATGAACCTTAGGAATAGCTAGGATACATATGTCATGACATAGGAATCCGATATGTGATGTGTGAGTAAGACCATGGCATCGATATTGACTCTGATATATGCGTACGAGTAAGACCCTGTCTGGGACAGTGGCATCCATATGTGATTACATGTAAGACCACGTTAGGGACGTTGGCATTGTACGATATATGTTTGATTATCCGAGTGTCCTATCCAATTCCGAATGGTTCATCGGCCATCGATAAGTTGGGATCAAATGTGCAAAATGAGCTAAAATGATCAGGTATGAATTGGTTTATTACCTACTAGAAACAAGGTAAGTAAGTCATTAATGTGAACATGTGTATCTTGTGAAGTATATTCGGCCTTTACTATGTATATGGATATGATATTATATTTTGATTCATGAGTATAAGTATATGTATTAATATAATGGTATTTAGCTTTGAAATTGAAAGATATATTTTGCTTATATATGTGTATGTGTATTCGGCCATATAAAATAAATATATATGAGATTATTATCCTTTGACTTATGAATTTATGCATATAAGAGTAAATGTATTAGTTATGATAAAGATATTTTGGCTCGGAAATTGAATGATAGTTTGTAAAAAAATATGTATATTGTAAAACCCCAGATCCGGCCCAGACGTTATGGCCAGATCTGACGTGTCACATGGACTTACGACTTAGTATGCATTCGTTGGTTTAAGTGATTAGGGTGGTCTTTGTAAAAACAGCAATTGAATGAAAAGTCAGTTTATCAATCTTTAGGCTATCCCTTTCTCGTGTTTGTTGAGTCTTGAAAACGTTTATTAATTTTGAAAACCCCCGCAGCCTAACACTAGCAGTTTCGACATAGTATAAATATAATCAGAAAATAAAAACCATAGCGGAAAGAGAAATTTATATAGCGGCCTTATTACAACTTAAAACCCAAAATTAAATCAGAATATAAAAATAATAAAAATAAACTAACTGAGAAAAACCAACTTTGTAGATGATGTGGCCACTCCGAATCCCTCACAGCTCCAAGCCCACTATGGTTGGGGATTTCCTGTAGAGATGAAAATAAAGGGTGAGTTTGGTAAACTCAGTGTGTAACATAACCCAACCATAGCCCAAAACAGATCAAACCTCAGAGTCAGACTTATCTGGGCTTTGGCCCAGTACAGAAATCAGAATAAAACTCATAGGCCCATAGCAAATACAGAACAAATATATCATGAATGCAGAAATCTCAACCCAGAGCCATCCATAACACCCCCATACCAGCCTTACACCATGTGGGGAGACTACTTGACCCACCCAACCGCTACACACCACAGAAATTGCAGCGAGGCTGCCAGATATTGTGACGAAGTCACCAGATACAGATATTGTGGCGAGGCCACCAAAATAGATATATATATATTTATATATATGGCGAAGCCACCAGATTGCAGCGAGCCTGCCAGATATTGTGACGAAGTCACTAGAACAGATATATGTGGTGAGGCCACCAGATTGCAGCGAGGCTGCCAGAGCGCTTCCTCCATCAATATAAACCCATGTCCCATGCAACAGAATAATATGTCATGGCATACGATATCTAAAAGCAGAACATCATGCTTTTCGATAAAATAAAATATCCCTAGGGGTAAAATCATAATTTTTCATGTATAAGGGTATTTCAGTAATTATTACCTATTGCTAGGGTTTCATGCTCATTCTAACGTTTACCAAGTAATCAGAAGTACTTACCTCGTCTTTTTACCAAAGTGGGCCTGTTGGCCCATTGGCACGTTTTTGGCCCATTAAGCCCAAAAATACCGTTGTGCACGAAAATGTACATTCTGCACTCTAATCATCCAAATGCACCATATTCATTAACAATCGTTTCACGAGCGCCGCAGACGTCATGAGCTCACAAAATACCAATGTTTCGGTATTTCAGCTTTTACTGATTCAGTCTAAGAAATGGTGTCGTTTACACACCTAGTTGATGACGATTGATGACGATATCTCCCACGTGATAATCCTACGATCGATCACTAACACATTAGACTTACGAATTAACGATAACTACCATAAATCCACGTCAACTAACCCAATCATCACACAAATTAATCATTTACGCACGAGGGGCAAAATAGTCATTTTACCCTCCAGGGGTAAATCGGTATTCCTACCCTACAGGGGTATTTTAGTAATTCTACAACTTATCCACTTGGGCCTACGGACCCATTGGGACTACATGGCCCATTTCAGCCCATCGCGGCCTGAAATAGCCGTCCTACTGCTAGAGTAATTAGAAATACACACCGTTAGGAGATGCAGCTTAATCCAAGCGCCCCACACTCTTAGCCGACGCCCAACCCAAACGAGCACGCCACCAAGCGAAAGGGATCAGCCAAGAAGGGTATGCCAACTCTTCTCATGGTTTGCTCTATTTAAAGCCAGCTCTCCATCTACTCTTATGTCAGCTTCCCGATATGGGATCCCTCCATCATCAGAGTTTAAAACCAACACCAACTCTTGCCGTCCTAACATAGCAAAATAATCAACCTTTGCGTGCCAAGGGATTCGAACCAAAGTCCTCTCACATGCCAAATCACGCCACCACCATTAGGCCATCAACTCATTGTGTCATAAGTCTAACACATTAAACTTTAAAGTGCACCTACTTGCTTCCAGATTTATTGAAAAGAAAAACCAAAATAAATTGCAAGAGGCAAGACTTGAACCTTGGACCCCTTACTTCCTCTATGGCGTTACTTCCTTGTCCCCTAAGTGGTGCTACCTTGCCACTACACCACACTCCTTTTTATGTCATCTTTTACCCCTTTACTCTTAAAAGCCCAAACTCCAATTGCATCACTTGTTCTTAAAATCAAAATTCCGAAGACTACCACGGATTTAACTTAAGTTTGGGCCTTCCAAAAGCCCACTAACCTACTAAAATATATATTTTAACCAACCAGAACACACCCAAATTTTAAAAAAACACAGAAACACAGAAAACCCAAAAATTGGGCGTTACAACTCTACCCTCCTTAAAGAAATTTCGTCCTCGAAATTTTACCTGAATCAAACAGATGAGGATATTGTTGACGCATCGCCACTTCTGGCTCCTAAGTAGCTTTCTCTCTGCCATGATTACGCCACAGCACCTTTACTAGCGGAACTGATTTCCTCCTCAAAATCTTAACATCTCGATCCAAAATTGGCACAGGCTCCTCCTCAAAAGTCAAGTCTATTTGGACCTCGATCTCTGCAACCGACACAACATGAGTAGGGTCAGAACGATACCGCCTTAACATGGAGACGTGAAAGACATCATGAATCTTATCCAACTCTGGAGGTAGCTCCAACTGATAAGCCACTGGACCCACTCGCTTAAGAATCCGATAAGGCCCAATGAATTGCGGACTTAACTTGCCTTTCCTCCCAAACCTTAATATTTTCTTCCAAGGTGAAACCTTCAAGAAGACCATATCACCCACAGAGTACTCAATTCCCTTGCGCTTCAAATCTGCATATGACTTCTGTCTATCAGATGCTTTCTTCAATCGGTCTCTAATCAACTTGACCTTATCCTCAGTATCTGCCACCAATTTAGGTCCAAGAACCTATCGTTCACCCAACTCGGTCCAACAACTAGGTGTACGACATATTTGCCCATACAGTGCCTCATAAGGAGCCATTCGAATACTTGCCTGATAACTGTTGTTATATGAAAACCCTACCAACGGTAAATAATCCTCTCAACTGCCTCGAAAGTCGATAACGCATCCCTTCAACATGTCTTCCAGAATCTGAATAACCCTTTCCGACTGACCATCAGTCTGAGGATGAAAGGCTGTACAAAAGTTCAACTGCGTACCCAATGCCTCATGCAACTTTTGCCAAAATCGAGATGTGAATCTAGGATCTCGATCAGAGGTAATCGACACTGGCACTCCGTGAAGTCGCACTATTTCCGCCACATACAATTTGGCTAACTTCTGAAGTGAATAATCAGTGCGGACAGGTATAAAATGAGCAGATTTGGTCAACCTATCCAAAATTACCCAAATCGAGTCCTTCTTCGATGGAGTCAAGGGTAACCCACTCACAAAATCCATGGTTACCATCTCCCACTTCCAAAGTGGTACTTTCACTGGCTGCAAAAGTCTAGAAGGTAATTGATATTCAGCTTTCACTTGCTGACAAGTCAGAAATTTTCCCACAAATTCCGTTACCTCTCGCTTCAATCCAGGCCACCAATACAACTTCTTTAAGTCGCGATACATTTTATTCCCTCTAGGATGCATAGCACACAGACCTTGGTAACACAAAACTCTACCTCGGAATACAAACTCTACCTCGGTAACACAGAACTCCCTCACTGTTCAGTCTGAACTTAGAAGTATCCCCATTCTTAACTTACTGGAATCGAGAAACCAGGGACTCATCCTTTGATTGTTTTTCCTTAATCTCATCCACCCAGGTCGGCCTAACTTGCAGTTCTGCTAACATACTATCGTCGTCATACAGACTCAAACGAGCAAACATGGCTCTCAGATAAGATACAGTTCTACGACTTAGGGCATCAGCCACCACATTAGCTTTGCCTGGGTGATACTCAATTGCGCAGTCATAATCCTTAAGCAACTCTATCCATCTCCGCTGCCTAAGGTTCAGCTCCTTCTAAGTCAGCAAGTACTTAAGACTCTTATGATCTGTGTATATAATACACCTTTCTCCGCATGTGTAATGTCTCCAAATCTTAAGCGCAAAGATTACCGCGCCAACTCCAGGATCATGAGTAGGATAGTTAACTTCATGTGGTTTAAGCTGTCGCGATGCATAAGCAACCACTTTACCCTCTTGCATCAGCACATAGCCCAACCCTACATGTGATGCATCACTGCATACGATAAAATCTTTTCCAGACTCTGGCTGAATCAGTACAGGTGCCTCGGTCAGAACTTTCTTCAGCTTCTCAAAAGATTCTTGTTGTTTCTCACCCAAACAAACGGTACTCCCTTCCTTATAAGCTTTGTCAAAGCGCGCCATCACGTAAAAATCCTTCCACAAACCTTCTATAGTACCCAGCTAAACCCAGAAAACTTTGAATTTTTGACACTGACCTCGGTCGCTTCCATTCCAGAATCGCTTCAATCTTTCGAGGGTCCACCTTGATCTCTTCAGTAGAGACAACATGCCCCAAGAAAGTTACCTCTCTCAACCACAACTCACACTTACTGAATTTCGCATGAAGCTCCTTCTCCCTCAGTACTTGCAGCACAATACGAAGATGCTCATCATGCTTCTCCTTAGTTTCAGAATAAACCAGAATATCATCGATAAAGACGACTACGAATTGATCCAAGTATGGCTGGAACACTCGATTTATCAGATCCATAAATGCCGTAGGTGCGTTTGTCAACCCAAATGGCATAACCAAGAACTCACAGTGACCATACCGAGTTCTGAATGCCGTCTTGTGAATATCACCTCCTTAACCCTTAACTGATGATACCCAGATCGAAGGTCAATCTTGGAAAATACTAAAGCTCCTCTAAGTTGATCGAATAAATCATCGATTCTCGACAGTGGGTACTTGTTCTTAATCGTCAGTTTGTTCAACTGCCGATAACCGATGCACATCCGCATTGACCCATCCTTCTTTTTAACGAAAAACACTGGTGCTCCCCACGGAGACACACTTGGTCTAGTGAAGCCTCTATCCAATAACTCTTGAATTTGGGCTTTCAGCTCCACCAACTCCTTCGGTGCGATCCTATAAGGTGCAATGGACACCGGTGCCGTTCTAGGCAACAAGTCGATTCCAAACTCAACCTCTCGGTTCGGAGGTAAACCCGGAAGCTCCTCTGGAAAAACATCTTGAAAATCCTTGACGGTTCTAACTTTATCCACTGTCAGACCCTCAGTTTCTAATTGGCTTACAAATGCCAAAAAAGCCTCACATCCCTTTCGAATCCACTTCTCGGCTCTCAATGCCGACACCACATTAGACAGATAATCCCTACGCTCGCCTATCACCAAAACCTCCTCATCCTTTGTGGTCTTTAACATCATTCACTTAGTAGCACAATCCAAAGTAGCCCTATGCTTAACAAGCCAATCCATTCCTAAAATGAGATCGAATTCTCCAAAAGGTAGCTCCATCAGATCCCCAGAGAAAACTTTTCCTTAAGTTTCTATAGGCACATCTCTATACAGTTTATCTACCCTAACCGAGTGACCCAAATGACTTAGTACAGATACCCCACTCACGGTCACCTCAGAGCGCACACCCAGCGACCCAGATATAGCACATGCAACATACGAATCGGTAGATCCAACATCTAGCAACGCAGTGTATGGCATACTAGAAATAAAAAACGTACCAGTTATGACGTCAGGTGCATCGCCCTCCTCTCGACGACGAGCTGCATACACCAACACCGGCTGACGAGCCTCAGCAAATCCAGCACCCCTACCAGGCGCTCCTCTTCCTTGACCATTTCCATTACCACCCCTGCCTTGCCCACGTCCTCTCGGAAACTGTGGCCCACCCCTCACTGGTTGAGCGACCCTTTACTCTAAAACTTAAACCTGATCTGGTTCTTGGGGATAGTCCTTAACCCTACGCTCTATAAATCTGCATCGGAAACAAGCACCAGAATGTTTTCGACACTCGCCCATATGTATCTTCCCACAACTCCTACAACCCTGCGGTCTAACAGCATTCATCGGTATTGCTCGAACTGGCTCCATTACCCTTGCTCTCTTAACATTCTTATTCATACCACCTGAAAGTCCTGAACCTCTCCTAAAATGGTTCCGATCTTTCTCACGATTCTGTCTTTCTGTACGCTTCACTTCCTCAGCTATCTTAGCTTTCTCCACTAAAGCAACAAAGTTACGCTCCCTCTGCGGAGCAATCAGCACCCTAAGTTCATCTCTCAGATCATCCTCAAAGCGTACGCTACGCTTATACTCTGTAGCAACAATCCCAGAAGTATACTGGCTCAGTCTCAGAAACTCAGACTCATACTCAGCCATTGACTTACTCCCTTGCACCAGGTTTAGAAATTCTTTCCGGTGAGCGTCCACGTAACTAGCCCCAACATACTTTCCTTTGAAGGTTGTCTTAAACAGCTCCCAAGTCACACTGTCAGTAGGAGTTCCATCTCTCACCGTGAGCCACCACTGATAAGCCTCATATCTGAGTAATGATATGGCTCCCTTCAGCTTCTGCTCCATAGAGCAGTCCAGATCATCCATCATCTGCTCTATGGCTTCTAACCAATACTCAGCCACATTCAGAGCTACACCAGATACACCCCTAAATATCTCTGCTCCATTGGCTCAGAGCCACTCAGAAATAGACCCCCAAATTTCATTTCCCGTACTTGCCCCAACAACCCTTTCCAAAACTCAGAGCATCGCCTAGGACAGAGCATCGTCCCCGACACCTCGATCATGAGACTCTACATCCATTGTCGGTGGTACCGATGCATCTGCTACCGGTACATGTCCTAAAGACGAAGATTCAGTTTGAGCATTACCTCGGCCACGTCCACGACCTCTTCCACAAACTGCTCGTGTACTCATTTTGTATTATCTGATTAAGAATTTTATGAATCAGTTTAATATTTTAGTGTTTATTACAAATGTCTTATGAATAACAGTAATTTAGAGTTTGAGTTTGTTTTCTTTCGCGGTAGCCTAGCTACAGTCTCAGTCTACTTATCAGAGTTTTTATAGTTCCAGTCTTACCCTAACTAAAGTACCATGATAAGGTTTTGTACAAGCATATAACAGATATTTTAGAAACAATCAGAAAGGCTCAGAAAACTTACAGACTTGGGCCGGAGATTCGGTGTGCCACCTTCTAAAAAAACTAATTTTAGAAAACTGATTTTAATCTTTAAAATCATCTATTTGTAAAGAGAAAATATTGGAAACATTCTCGAAAATAATTTATAATCAAGTTCCTCAAAAAAATGATTTTCAAAAACCTTTATCCAATGTTTCTTTACAACTCTTATTTTTAGACCCGTTTCACAGTCGAGTTGTTGCAACTTGACTCTGATACCACTAGATGTACCACCCCAGACCCGGCCCAGACGTTATGGCCAGATCTGACGTGTCACATGGACTTACGACTTAGTATGCATTCGTTGGTCTAAGTGATTAGGGTGGTCTTTGTAAAAGCAGCAATTGAATGAAAAGTCGGTTTATCAATCTTTAGGCTATCCCTTTGTCGTGTTTGTTGAGTCTTGAAAATGTTCATTAATTTTGAAAACCCGCGCATGTAATATCCTAATTTTGGGCCTAGTCGAAATAGTGGTTTTGTGACCACAAAATCCGAGATAGAAATAATTATTTTATAATTATTTTGATGTTTATGATATGATTGCATGATTGTGTGAAAATTTCGTGATGAAATCCTATGCCTAAAGTGCTTAAATTGAAATTAGGGACTAAATCGAATAATTTGCAAAACTTGCATTCTAGAAGTTTCTAGTATGAAATTGTTTTGAAATATTAATTAGGAGGTTTTAAATAGCAATTTTACCAATTTCTAAGTTTATGGACAAAAATTGGACATGGATGGAATTTTTGGAAAGTTTAGTAGTAAGGGCATTTTGGTCATTTAGGGGTAAAATGAATTAAAATACAAAATTAAAAGTCAATTTTGCTCATCTTCTTCACCATGGCCGAATATAGCAAGGAATGGCTAGGGTTTTTCAAGCTTCCAAGCTCGATTGTAAGTCTATTCTAGCCTCGTTTTTCAAGTTCTTTACGTTTTTGGAGTCCCGGTAGCTCGATTTAGCTTATGCTAGCAATAATTTAACCTAGGGTTTATATTTGGAAAAATACCCATAGGTTAAATTTGTGTATTTTGGTGTTTTATGATAGAATATGAGGTTTTAAATTATGTTAGACAACTTGTGCTACTCGGTTTTAAGTGAAAACGAGCAAAAGGGCTTAATCGGTAAAAATACCTAATAGTCATAAGTACATGTTAGAGTGAGAATTTGATGTTTCCATAGAAGGGAAAAATGATCAGAATGTCATAAAACATAAGAAAATAGGCTGAATTTTAATTTACGAGCTTTGGGGCAAAAGTGTAAATATGCAAAAGTTTAGGGGCAAAATTGTAATTTTTCCAAAATATGATTTTGGGTCAATTTGAATAATGTGAGTCCTAATTAGACTATATTTTAAATGATAGAGCAAGGAAAACTGAAATTCGGGCTAAAATGGGGAAAATACCAAGTTGTGGACGAAATGGTAAAAGTAGCCATTTTCGCATACTAGGTAAGTTCATATGTAAATGTTGGTAACATAGTTATTATTTTAAATGTTTTTATGTTATTTAAATGATATGATAATTATTATGAAATATTATACTGATATAATTATTTGATAATATGTCAAATTATGTGATATACTTGGAAAATGTGAAATACTACCGAGTATATCAGATCGGTATTCCGTAGAAGATGGTTGAGACACATGATTGGGAAAAAGGTCCCGTTGAACCTTAGGAATGGATTAGGATACAAGTGACATGTCACTGGGATATTTGGGCATCCGAACTCGTTGAGTTGAGTCCGAGTTCACTTATGGATGCGAATGTCTGAACTCGTTGAGTTGAATCCGAGTTTGTGAGATGTAACTAGGCATCCGAGCTCGTTGAGTTGAGTCCGAGTTCACTTATGGATACGAACGCACGAGCTCGTTGAGTTGAGTCCGAGTTCGCTTATGGGCGGGTTACATAGTAGCTTGGCTACATATGTGGAACTTATGTGCAAACTTTCCATGTATCCGAATTATATTCCGATGTGTTCAACGGGTAAAGTTCTACTCAAATGGAGGAATACTCAAGATGAAAGGGACGTATTGGTAAGTGTTGTGAAATGGATACTTTGAACAGGTATGTACTTAACCCTCGGGTTGAAAAATCGATATAACAACAATATGGTAAGATGATAAATGAAAATATGATATGAATGTCTTGGTGATGATTATGCAAATGATGTTTTATGTTTGCTTATATGGTTATGTTACTTGCTATTTGCATGTGAACTTACTAAGCATTTATGCTTACTCTCTCCTTTTCATTCCTTGTAGTGTTGACAAGCCAGCTCGGTAATCGGGAACGGTCGGAGGCACGCTCACACTATCCGTATACCATCTTGGCATAATGGCTTGTATATTTTGAGTATAGCATGTATAGCATTGTAATCATTTTGTATATATGGTCTTATGATATGGTTATTAAGTAGTATAAAAATGCTTGGTAATGATTAGCCATTGTAATGGCTAATTATGATCATATTTGGTGTTATGTATGTCAAATTGCTAGTTAATCCATGGAAACCATGAAATAGGTAAAATTTACCATAAAATAGATTCAGATAGCAGTAGTGATGTGAATTTGAAAAATCATTAAAAATAGTAGAGATATAATTAGATGATAAATAAAACATGGAATTGAATAATTATGAGTCTATTTTCATATGGAAGAAACGAAACAGGTATATGAGTTATATTTTATGAGATATTTAAATTTTTGTGAAATAGGGCCAAAGCGATTTTTGGATCCCCTGTTCTGATTTTGAAAATTCACCATAAATTTTACAAAGATAACTAGAAGTCATGCTTTATATGTACAGAATCCCTATTGAGTATAGTTTTATTAGAGACAAACGACATAGTCATTGAAGCTCTGTACAGGAAGATATCTGATTCGGAATACACAGAGGTCAGAGTAGTCAAACCCTGAAATAGGAAAACTTTAATTAATAAATTGTACTAATTGGCTTGACCAAAAATTCTAGAAAAAAATTAGTAAATAGATATATGAGTCTTTTTTCAGGAAAAATTTACGGAGTTGGATTTTGAGTTTTAGAACTCGAGATATGAATTTTTAAGCGACTGTAACGCAGTTAGCCAGCTTGTCTGGAATTTCTAAAATTAAATTGTTTGAGCTGTTTAAGCAATGAATTAAGTCTGTTAACACCTCGTATTCGACTCCAGCGACGGTCTTGGGTACGAGGCGTTACATTTGGTGGTATCAGAACAGGTTTAGTCGGTTCTCGGACTAACCTAGCATGTGTAAAAGTTTAGCTATACATTCCACTGATCTGTGATAGTGTGATGTCTTCCGACGCGTATGAGTATCGTCTTATTTAGACAGGGTACTCTCCAACCGAGCTGCGCCGACCATGTTCAATGTTATGTGAAGGTATTTGAGTAAAATTATGATTATGATAAGTATCGGTTCAGAAAAGTATGAATAAAGGTTTATGATACATATGTGATAAATATTCATATTTGCTTAATGCTCATATGATGTAGTGTATATGGCTTACTTGATAAGATGAACGGAATAAATAGAAAGTAGTAGAGGTATGAATAAAAGTCGTAATATTATGATACGAATGAAAATGTCCTTGTTTTGATTTGGACGTCGAATGTTGATGAATGCTAATGATATATAATTTTTATGAGATAAAGGATTATAATGAAATGAACTTAGCTATGTTAAATTGTTGGACTGAATTATATGATTGTAATGATATGTACATGATGATGCACAAAATGAAAGTTATGATTGTGGTGCAAATATCTATGTTTGTTTGGCCTTATATGATGTCATGAGCATGACTTAGTTTAATTAAATGAATGGATAAGTAAAGCTATCTAGAAAACATAGAATGTATGCATAAGTATATTGTCTAAATGGGACAATAGGAAAATTGATGTAAGCCAACATGAATGAATGACATGATTTTGATGATGGAAGTTGTGTCATATGTGTATGTATAAGAAAGTCGAGTCGAGGTCCTACAACCCTCCCCATCGAAATGGTACTTATAATGGAATTTCATGAGATTTGTATTGAATAAGTTTCCGGTTGAGAACCCAAAGAATTCAGTGATAGAATAATTATAAGTATGATCAGAGATTGAAAATGAGCTGATAAGTAAAGTCAGAGCCAGTAAAGTATCGGATTGACGTAAAGATTATTGGAATTATGCACTGTTCCAGTTAGAAAAGGAATTCTCCTTGGTAAACCGAATTACTCAGGTGCAAGGTTGAGAAAAGTGTAAATCAAAATTTATTCAGAATTGGCCTTCTTTAGTGAATGGTTTAATATGAAATTTGTGACGGCAGAACTAGTTGGGGAAATGATATTTGAAATGTGAACTATCTAAGTGTGATAGTTATGACTGGACAGATTTAGCAGTCTCTTTTGAGATGTTCTATGTGTTTACCCGTTCTCAGAAATATTTCTATGGCTATTGATCTTCTGAAGAAATTCTTGTTATATGGGAATGTCTTTTAATCCTGGTGTTGGATGAAAACATTGGTAGTCTGACTGGTTTATAATTTATATTGCTCTATTTCATCGGGTATTCTATTTCATTTTGTCTGATAAGAATTGATGAGAGAATACATATGATATTATGATTCTATTTCTTCTACTTGATGCTTCATTTGATATATATGTATGGGAAGATATATTGTTCTTGTTATATTTGATTCTAGTGGGATTAAATGATGTTTTCTTTTGGACTTTCTTTCTTTGAAGAATTATTGGGGTATTCCGTATTTTCTCTATGAGTTTGGTTTTTGATTCTCCGGCTTGGTTTTCGATTCTCCAGCATAGTATCGTATCTTGGATTTCTTTATTCTGGATTTATTTATTCTGGATTTCTCTATTTTGGATTTCTTTATTCAGTTTTCTTGTTATCTTTGTTCCATAATTTTTCAATTATGACTCGTGTTCAAGTCGTTCTTCACTCGTGATAATCATGTCAAATATGACTATACTTCTAATTTGATCTTGGTAATGTGGTGATTTTAGTATTGGGGTTTTTTCTAATTTCGTAAGGATTTGACATCGTAAAGGCATAAGTGATAAAAGCGTGAGTTTTAGTCGGTATGGTGAATTATCTATTTGAAAGATTTCATGCGACAATTATTTCGTGATTATTTTTCCCAAGTCCGATAATAGAATTTCATTTTGTACGGATAAAAGAGTAAATAGTCCGAACGAGAAGTGTATATTTATTAGAAAAAGTTTGATATTAGTTAAAGTCACTACGAATGATAAGGTTTTCATTTTGTGAAAGCTGAAAAGTTTATTACATGTTGACAAAGTTCGGATAGATGAGAATATTGGTAACCAAGCATCCGAACTAGACTAGTCTACATTGAGTAAAGACTTCGACTTTCAAGAATGTACTCGTTGTATGAATTGTGATGTGTTTCAAGACAAAGTGAGGTAATGTGATAGTTTAGAGCATTCGATGTTACATAAAATTGGAGTTGTTAAAGGGGTTAAAGCCGAGCATTGGGATCTATCAAAATTATCCTTGTCGTTGTTGATATTGGGATGGAAATGAGAAGGATTATTCTTAAGGCCATATCGTAATTATTTCCATGGCGTAAAGAGGAAAATGTGATGTATCCTATTGTTAAATGTTTGGCGAGATCTATAAATCATATTTGTATTGAATGAATTCCTACTCATCAGATTCATGGAAATTCAGGTCTCTTTGATTGTTGGATTTCTTGGAATTCTAGTCTCCATTAATCAAGTTAAGATCCGGGTTTTATGTCATGATATCATGGGAAACTGAGAAGGGTTGAAAATTTAAGAACAGTTGAGAGTTGAGACTGTAAGCTTTCAGATCATATGAGAAATTAAAAAGATGTATTGGAGGTACAGTCTAAGTGAAAGTTCTTCGACACCGAATATGAGATTAAAAGTGAAGACCACTTTTCTGGTAAGATTTTCGGGGACGAAAATCCCTAAAGGGGGGGAGAGTTGTAATATCTTGATTTTGGGCCTAGTCGGAATAGTGGTTTTGTGACCACAAAATCCGAGATAGAAATAATTATTTTATAATTATTTTGATGTTTATGATATGATTACATGATTGTGTGAAAATTTCGTGATGAAATCCTATGCCTAAAGTGCTTAAATTGAAATTAGGGACTAAATCGAATAATTTGCAAAACTTGCATTCTAGAAGCTTCTAGTATGAAATTGTTTTAAAATATTAATTAGGAGGTCTTAAATAGCAATTTTACCAATTTCTAAGTTTATGGACAAAAATTGGACATGGATGAAATTTTTGGAAAGTTTAGTAGTAAGGGCATTTTGGTCATTTAGGGGTAAAATGAATTAAAATACAAAATTAAAAGTCAATTTTGCTCATCTTCAACCCCATGGCCGAATATAGCAAGGAGAAACCATGGCTAGGGTTTTTCAAGCTTCCAAGCTCGATTGTAAGTCCATTCTAGCCCCGTTTTTCAAGTTCTTTACGTTTTTGGAGTCCCGGTAGCTCGATTTAGCTTATGCTAGCAATAATTTAACCTAGGATTTATATTTGGAAAAATACCAATAGGTTAAATTTGTGTATTTTGGTGTTTTATGATAGAATATGAGGTTTTAAATTATGTTAGACAACTTGTGCTACTCGGTTTTAAGTGAAAACGAGCAAAAGGGCTTAATCGGTAAAAATACCTAATAGTCATAAGTACATGTTAGAGTGAGAATTTGATGTTGCCATAGAAGGGAAAAATGATCAGAATGTCATAAAACATGAGAAAATAGGCTGAAGTTTAATTTACGAGCTTTGGGGCAAAAGTGTAAATATGTAAAAGTTTAGGGGCAAAATTGTAATTATTCCAAAATATGATTTTGGGTCAATTTGGATAATCTGAGTCCTAATTAGACTATATTTTAAATGATAGAGCAAGGAAAACTAAAATTCGGGCTAAAATGGGGAAAATCCCAAGTTGTGGACGAAATGGTAAAAGTAGCCATTTTCGCATACTAGGTAAGTTCATATGTAAATGTAGGTAACATAGTTATTATTTTAAATGTTTTTATGTTATTTAAATGATATGATAATTATTATGAAATATTATACTCGTGATAATTATTTGATAATATGTCAAATTATGTGATATACTTGGAAAATGTGAAATACTACCGAGTATCGGTATCGGTATTCCGTAGAAGATGGTTGAGACACATGATTGGGAAAAAGGTCCCGTTGAACCTTAGGAATGGATTAGGATACAAGTGACATGTCACTGGGATATTTGGGCATCCGAACTCGTTGAGTTGAGTCCAAGTTCACTTATGGATGCGAATGTCCGAACTCTTTGAGTTGAGTCCGAGTTCGTGAGATGTAACTAGGCATCCGAGCTCGTTGAGTTGAGTCTGAGTTCACTTATGGATGCAAACGCCCGAGCTCGTTGAGTTGAGTCCGAGTTCGCTTATGGGCGGGTTACATAGTAGCTTGGCTACATATGTGGCACTTATGTGCAAACTTTCCATGTATCCAAATTATATTCCGATGTGTTCAACGGGTAAAGTTCTACTCAAATGGAGAAATACTCAAGATGAAAGGGACGTATTGGTAAGTGTTGTGAAATGGATACTTTGAACAGGTATGTACTTAACCCTTGGGTTGAAAAATCGATATAACAACAATATGGTAAGATGATAAATGAAAATATGATATGAATGTCTTGGTGATGATTATGCAAATGATGTTTTATGTTTGCTTATATGGTTATGTTACTTGCTATTTGCATGTGAACTTACTAAGCATTTATGCTTACTCTCTCCTTTTCATTCCTTATAGTGTTGACAAGCCAGCTCGGAAATCGGGAACGGTCGGAGGCACGCTCACACTATCCGTCTACCATCTTGGCATAATGGCTTGTATATTTTGAGTATGGCATGTATAGCATTATAACCATTTTGTATATATGGTCTTATGATATGGTTATTGAGTAGTAGAAAAATGCTTGGTAATTATTAGCCATTGGAATGGCTAATTATGATCATATTTGGTGTTATGTATGTCAAATTGCTAGTTAATCCATGGAAACCATGAAATAGGTAAAATTTACCATAAAATAGATTCAGACAGCAATAGTGACGTGAATTTGAAAAATTATTAAAAATAGTAGATATATAATTAGATGATGAATAAAACATGGAATTGAATAATTATGAGTCTATTTTCATATGGAAGAAACGAAACATGTATATGAGTTATATTTTATGAGATATTTAATTTTTTGTGAAACAGGGCCAGAGCGATTTCTGGATCCCCTGTTCTGATTTTGGAAATTCACCATATATTTACAAAATCCTTATTGAGTCTAGTTTTATTAGAGACAAACAGAATAGCCATTGAAGCTCTGTACAGGAAGATATCTGATTCGTAATACACAGAGGTTAGAGTAGTCAAACCCTGAAATAGGGAAACTTTAATTAATAAACTGTACTAATTGGCTTGACCAAAAATTCTAGAAAAAAATTAGTAAATAGATATATGAGTCTATTTTCAGGGAAAATTTACGGAATTGGATTTTGAGTTTCAGAACTCGAGATATGAATTTTTAAGCGACTGTGACGCAGTTAGCCAGCTTGTTTGGAATTTCTAAAATTAAATTGTTTGAGCTGTTTAAGCAATGAATTAAGTCTGTTAACACCTAGTATTCGACTCCAGCGGCGGTCTCAGGTACGGGGCATTACAGCGCAGCCTAACACTAGCAGTTTCGACATAGTACAAATATAATCAGAAAATAAAAACCATAGCGGAATTGAAATTTATATAGCGGCCTTATTACAACTTAAAACCCAAAATTAAATCAGAATATAAAAATAATAAAAATAAACTAACTTAGAAAAACCAACTTTGCAGATGATGTGGCCATTCCGAATCCCTCACAGCTCCAAGCCCACTATGGTTGGGGATTTCCTGCAGAGATAAAAATAAAGGGTGAGTTTGGTAAACTCAGTGTGTAACATAACCCAACCATAGCCTAAAACAGATCAAACCTAAGAGTCAGACTTATCTGGGCCTTGGCCCAGTACAGAAATCAGAATGAAACTCATAGGCCCATAGCAGATACAGAACAAATATATCATGAATGCAGAAATCCCAACCCAGAGCAATCCATAACACCCCCGTACCAACCTTACACCATGTGAGGAGACTACTCAACCCACCCAACCGCTACACACCACAGAAATTCCAGCGAGGCTGCCAGATATTGTGAAGAAGTCACCAGTTACAGATATTGTGGCGAGGCCACCAGAACAGATATATAGATTTATATATGTGGCGAAGCCACCAGATTGTAGCGAGGCTGCCAGATATTGTGACGAAGTCACTAGAACAGATATATGTGGCAAGGCCACGGATTGCAAATGAGGTCGCGTAACGCTTCCTCCATCAATATAAACCCATGTCCCATGCAACAGAATAATATGTCTGTCATACGTACAAAGAAATAGAACATCATGCTTTTCAGATAAAATAAAATATCCCTAGGGGTAAAATCGTAATTTTTCATGTATAAGGGTATTTTAGTAATTATTACCTATTGCTAGGGTTTCATGCTCATTCTAACGTTTACCAAGTAATCAGAAGTACTTACCTCATCTTTTTACCAAAGTGGGCCTGTTGGCCCATTGGCCTATTTTCGGCCCATTAAGCCCAAAAATACCGTTGTGCACGAAAATGCACCCTCTGCACTCTAATCATCCAAATGCACCATATTCATTAACAACTGTCTCACGAGCGCTCGCACGCTCGCGAGTTCACAAAATACCAACGTTTCGGTATTTCGACTTTTACCCGATTCAGTCTAAGGGAGGGTGTCGTTTACACACCCGGTCGATGACGATTGATGATGATATCTCCCACGCGATAATCCTACGATCGATCACTAACACATTAGACTTACGAATTAACGATAACTACCATAAATCCACGTCAACTAACCAAATCATCACACAAGTTAGTCATTTACGCACGAGGGGCAAAATAGTCATTTTACCCTCTAGGGGTAAATCGGTAGTCCTACCCTATAGGGGTATTTTAGTAATTCTACAACTTATTCACTTGGGCCTACGGACCCATTGGGACTACATGGCCCATTTCAGCCCATCGCGGCCCGAAATAGCCGTCCTACTGCTAGAGTAATGAGAAATACACACCTGTTAGGAGACTGCAGTTAATCCGCGCTCCCACACTCTTAGCTGACGCCCAACCCAAACGAGCACGCCACCAAGCGAAAGGGATCAGCCAAGAAGGGTATGCCAACTCTCCTCATGGTTTTCTCTATTTAAAGCCAGCTCTCCATCTACTCTTATGTTAGCTTCCAGATGTGAGATCCCTCCATCATCAGAGTTTAAAACCAACACCAATTTTTGCCATCCCGACATAGCAAAATAATCAACCTTTGCGTGCCAAGGGATTCGAACTAAAGTCCTCTCACATGCCAAATCACGCCACCACCACTAGGCCATCAACTCATTGTGTCATAAGTCCAACACATTAAAATTTAAAGCGCACCTACTTGCTTCCAGATTTATTGAAAAGAAAAACCAAAATAAATTGCAAGAGTCAAGACTTAAACCTTAGACCCCTTGCTTCCTCTATGGCGTCACTTCCTTGTCCCCTAAGTGGCGCTACCTTGCCACTACACCATACTCCTTTTTGTGTCATCTTTTACCCCTTTACTCTTAAAAGCCCAAACGCCAATTGCATCACTTGTTCTTAAAATCAAAATTCTGAAGACTACCACGGATTTAACTTAAGTTTGGGCCTTCCAAAGGCCCACTAACCTTCTAAATATATTTTAACCAACCAGAACACACCCAAATTTTAAAAAAACACAGAAACACAGAAAACTTAAAAATTGGGCGTTACATATATGTTCATTCGGCCATGGATAACCTACATGTGAAAGTACATATAAAATACATGAATTTGTAAGTTTAAGATTTAAAGTAACTACGATAGTATAATTTGGTTTAGTTTAAATGATTTGATTATGTTATTAATTCATTTATTTGCTTATGACTTACTAAGCTATGAAAGCTTATTCTGTGTGTGTTCATGTTTACCTTTGTTTTTTAGATTTTGGATTCAAGTTATGAGTTTCGAGAATTGTCAGAGGAGCTTATCTCACTATCGACTGTCTTCAGTATTTTATGAGCTGAATTCTCGAACCTGTGACATGTATAGGCTAGTTGTAATATGTTTGATTTTGGGATATGTATATAAAAGCCATGCGAAAATGGCTTGTTTAATTTATTAAGCTCAGTTTCAAGGTTTGGTCAAGATATGGTTATGTTGGCTTTGGTTTTGGTGATTTAATTATATAAGACTATATGATCCGGTATTTAAGTAAGATAGTTTTGCATATAGTTAAAGTAAAGATAATGTGTGTAATAGCCCAAATTCGCTCGGGCCCAATAAAAACAATAAAGCAAAATACACAAAAAAATTAAATATTCAGTCCATTTACAAAGCACACTGTTAATTTGACAGCCTAAACTACCCAGCAGCCCATTACACCCTCAACCCAAAAATACACGGGGCCCAAAAGGCCCAAGTCAGTTAGCAGGTTAGGAAACCCTAGGGTTTACAGAAGCTTCGTGCCGCAAGCACTCCAATCGTCATGCCCCTTCGTCTCGTGCCGTTCCAGTGACTGTTCATGGATGCCTCCATCGGCGCCATGACTCCAGCTCCGTATCGCGCCATAATTGGCGCACGAATCAACACCAGCGCACTCACCGCCGTGATATCCTCGCTGGTACCTGCAAAAGGAAGGAACCACAGCAGAAAAGAGAAGTAAACATGGAAAGAAATCAAAGATTTCTTTCCCAAAATGTAACAATTAACAGAAGGCTATAAAAGCCTCTTTTCTAATCTGTAAGAAGGAGGAGGGGGGATTTTTCAGATATAAAAACACAGAGAAATAGATTATAGATTTTTTGAGCTTTGCCAGAAAATAGAGGTGATTCTTCATGCTTTATTTTCTTTATTTCCCTCTTGGATACCTGCATTTCATACATACAAAGTACTGTAAAAAAATATAAGAGGATTACCTCTCGATTCGCTGTGAAAAGTGAAGCTTTTCGAATCCCGACCGCCGTACGTGGTGGAGTCGGCAGCAGCGCGTGGGCGCATGGTAGCCTGATGATGGAGGCTCGACGAGCTCCGAGGGCCTGCTCTCTGTCCTCTTTCAGAGTTTTTTTCTATTTTTTTTAAAATGGGTTAAAAATGAATTTCTGGGGCCAAAATTTGGCATATATAGCCTCATGGAAACGACGTCGTTTTGCTTAAAACGATAGGCTTCAAGACAGCGTCGTTTCAAAGGCAAGGATCCGCGCGTTGACCCGTGACCCGGGAAGGATCCGCGTGTTTTTGTTTAAAGGGCTAATTGCCCAATTGATCCTTCCCCATTTTTAATATTTATAATTTCATTTTATTTTTATTATAATTTGGCCCTAACCTTTTATTTTTGTTTCAATTTAGTCCTAATGGCCATTATAAAACTTATTTTGGGAACGACGTCGTTTTTGAGATTAGGGCTAATTGCCCAGTGAGTCCCTTGGATTTTAGCGCGCGTTTCAATTAGGTCCAAATTTTTTATTATTTTAAAATTAACCCTAGAGTTTTATTTTTATTTAATTTTAATCCTTTTTAAATTTTTTATATATTATTTATTTTTACTATAAAAATTATTTATATATGTAAAAAATTTATATATATTATTTTTATTTATATATTATTATATATTTTATTATATATTTTATTATATATTATATCATTATATTATATATATTATTCATTATATTATTTTTATTTTATTATATATTATATATTATATTATTTTATTATTTATTATTTATTATTATGTATAATTTTAAAAATTTGTAAATTATTATTAAATAATACATATATCATTATTAAATATTTAGTATATTATGTAATATTCTAAAATTTACTATAAAGTTTTGTTCCTATTTAATATAATATTATTTTTATAAATATATATTAAATTATTATATCATATAGTATTTTTTATTAATTAATTAACCATTTTTTAAAATTCTCCTTTATTATTTATATATTGTTTTAAATATTTTTAATACCTCATTTATTTTTTAACGGTATTTAGTTTTCATCTTTATTTTTTGACTTATTTTACATACGTTAATAATTTGTTTTCGTTTTTTTTTTATTTAGTATTGTTTTAGTATGTTAATTTTATCTCATAAATTATTTGTATTTTTATGTTATTTATTGTTTTTTATATATTTGTATGAAAATTGATCATTTATGTTGCTATTTTAGGTTATACTTGTATGAAATATTATTGTGTATACCATGTAATTTTATATTTTATGTTTATTATTTTCTATATTATATTTGCATGAAATGTTAAAGTATGTTTCATGTAGTTTATATTATTTAGTATTGATATCTTGTAATATGTTAAATGCATCATTGTTTTATAAATTTCATTTAACCCAAAAGAATTTTTAAAAATAAGGCAATGTTTTTTGTATTTAGGAATTCGGGAAGTAGTGCCCTAACATGTTGGGTTGCGATTTCCCATTTGTCTAAATGCCTAAAGTATCCTTCTAAATAAATTTTGTAAATCATGAGATGATTTCAGTTACGAAAGTTTAAGAATATCGTGTCCAGTCATGCTGGATGTGATGTTTGTACTCTTTTGGAGTGAAGGAATCTCGATTTTTAACTCAAATTATTCTGGTTTTAAAAAGGGATCCTATTTTTAAATTCTTTCAAACTTTTGACATTAAGACAGAAAACTATTCAATTTGGTACCAATTTTGGGCGTTTCGAGGATGCTAATCCTTCCTCGTACGTAACCGACTCCCGAACCTGTTTTCTCACATTTTCGTAAGACCAAAATGTTTTATAAGGTGATCCAATCACAGCTAAAAAGGTTGGTGGTGACTCCCATTTTCAAAATCTCCCACAAAAAAAATGGTTTCGACAGCTTGGCGACTCCACTGGGGACCAATAAGAGAGTCAAGCCGAAAATTGATTGCTTTCTGCCTTAATGTCGAAAATTTGGAAAATTTTAAAATACGATCTTTTTACATATGTTTGTTGCATATGATTGTTATTTTTCCGCACACATTGCATTTGCATGACCGTTGTGGTCACACCCTTAAGTGGGAGTGAGAAGCTATGCTTTCGTGAGGTTTTCACCTCCGCATGAGCTAGTGGATTGCTTTCGGGATACATCCGTACCTATGTCTTCGTGAGATTTTCATCTCCGCATGGCCATAGGAAAATGTGTTCCCCTGAACCGAACTTGGTCCATATGAGCCTATAATGGGTGAGGATCGAGGAATCTGCTAGTTCAGGTACTCTCACTTTAGAACTGAAACACATATAGTGAACTTTAAGTGCTTACCCTAAGTAGTACAGTAATAACCTTTAGTAAGCTACCCTTATAAGTGCTTGTTTATTATACCTTTTATATATGACACTGACCTATTTTATTTTGTTATCATTGCATGTCATTCAACATTTAGAGGTGTCGATTCACAGTTCAATTTATAGATTAGAAAGTTTTGTAATGAGGAACAAATATCTTGATAAAGTGGAGGACAACGCTTACATTCTGCAATGCGTGGTCGAGAAAACCCGATTAGAGAAAGGATAGTGTAGTGTATACATCGAGTTATGGGACTTCACTCAGTATCGGTTAAATCACGAAATGAGTTTCAAGAGTTGAAGGGTATTTGGGCCCAATGGGATGACGAGGCTAAGCAGCTGTTCTACCAGAATTATGGAGATCTTTCCTATTTGCTAGACATCAAGGTGGATAAGCATCTGTTTCGAGCTATGGTACAGTTTTGGAACCCTGCTTATAGTTGTTTTACATTTGGAGAGGTAGACTTAGTACCTACTTTGGAGGAGTATACGACCTTGCTTCACTGTCCAAGAATTCAAGGTAACAAAGCTTATGTTAGGGCTGCTAATCTCCCAACTTTCGTGAAGAAATTAATGATGATCACAGGGATGAGTGAACAGTGGGCCGCAGCTCGAATCCAACAAAAGGGTGATGGTAAATGCATTCCATGGGAAAGTTTGAGGGATTTGATATTGGTGCACCCAGATGTGAAGAAGAGGGTTGATGTCTTGGCCTTAAGTATTTATGGTTTCGTGATTTTCCCCAAAGCTATTAGGCACATAGATGAGGCAGTTGCGGATTTATTCGATTGACTTGGTAAATAGAACACACCTGTGCCTGCAATCCTAGCTGAGACGTTTAGATCCTTGAGTGCATGTCAGAGAGCTGGTGAAGGTAGATTCATTGGATACGCATAGTTGTTGTTATTATGGTTCCACAGTCACTTTTGAAAGGTCAATAAGGTTCCTTACCGAGTGTTCTTTGAGGATTATTCTCCCTTAAAGGAAGCAGCAGCTACGCCGAGGAGGGACGACATTACAGAGGAAAGGTGGATGGAAATACTTCAGAATCTCCGAGAGGAAGATGTTATGTGGAAAGCCCCTTAGATGGCTCCTAATAAAGTCCTTTATCATTGCGGAAGCTTTGATTGGGTACCTCTTCTTGAAATTTGGGGAGTTGTTGGTTATACACCATTACTCGTCCTGAGGCAATACAAAGCAGGGCAGTTTATACCGGCAACACAAGGGTTAGCTCAGAATGATTTCTCATATAAGGGAGATCATTATAAGAAGAAGATGCAAGAGATTCCCGAGGCTTGGAAGAAGATTTGCTATGTGAAGATTCTAACTGAAGGTCCGACGACAACCCTTGAGTACAAAGGGTGGTTTAGTAAGAGGATCAATGATAACATCCCTAGGCCGAGTTTGGGGGATACTCGATCAATGGATGAGAACTTACGAGTGGTTCCATCAGAGTTAGAAGTCATCAAGCAAGAGTTCGAAAGAAAGAGTTTGGAGCTCGGGGAAAAGATAGAGAAGCTGGAGGAAGAGAAGATATACCTAAGCTTAGACGTCGACGTTCAGAAAATTGAGGTCAAAAAAGTAAGGAAAGAAAAGAGAAAGATTGAGGAAGACCGTGATGACTTGAAGACGCAATATAAGAGGATACGGCCATCAATGAAGAGAGCTGGATTGGGAAAGTCTTCTGAGAAGTGGCAATAAGAGGTTCAAGAAGAAAGAGCCAAAGCCGAGTATTGGGAGAAGAAGTTCCAAGAGATGCAGGCGCAGAATCAGGTCTTAGAGAAAGAGAATCAAGGATTAAAAGCTAAGGTGACTGAGCTTGGATGATCTCTTCATCATCATCGAAGTCGTAACTCTGCGGTCAAGTTAAAGGCAAGTCTGAACAAGATCGAGGAAATGAAGTACAATATTGGAGGGTTGGAAGTAGCATTGCAGAACTGTGAACTCTGGATTGAACAGCTTGAGGCAAGAGAAGGACATTAGAAAGGAGAGTTTCATCATTTTCAGGATCAAGTCAGAGATAGGGAATACCTCATGGGAGAAGTCATAGTCCAGATTCGAGAGGTTGCTGATCATTTGCAAGACCTAGCAGTGCAAGCTAATGTATTGAGTGCAAGGCAGGAGTCAGTGTCAGATAGAGGTCGAGAGTTAGCTTTTTATTGGATGGGGTTAAAACTCTGGGCCTGAGGGCGAAAGCGTATTTGTAATCCGTTTTGTGTAAAGATTTTTGTTTCTTAAATAACATTTTCTAAAAGAAACTGAATCAGAATCGATATCTTTTTTGCATTCATGCATTTGCATCTCATCGCATCATATGCATTCAAATTTGTAGAAAGACCCTAATTAGTTAAAATTATTAGAGAGAAAGAGAGAGAGTGAGAGAAAGAAAAAACCTGGAAGCAACACATCCTTATGGTACACACACTAAGACAAAGAATATGGATCAAAGACTTGAGCAGATCCAGAGAGAAATGCAAGAGCAATTGCAGGAACAATTGGAAAAATTCCAACAGGAGATGAAGGATCAAATGTTGGAGGCCCAAAGGAATATGATGGCTAAGATGGCTCAGCTGCTGAAGGGGGCAACGGATAAAGGAAAGGCCCCTATGACTATCACCGAAGAGGATAATGAGGATCATCCTCTGGGTTTTGCCCCACCCTATGTGCAAACTCAACCTGAGGCATATCCTCGAAGGCCGTCCTTCAAAATAAGGCCTCAACATGGGCAAGTCGATGCTGGAACACCCATGAACTTCCAAACTGGCTCGAGATCCAACCCGGGATATAACCCTACCAATCCAGTCATCCCTGATTTAGATATAGTTGAGAGGGAAGAGATGAGACTCGAATCATCAAGGCAATTAGAGGAACGTTGCAGATGGTTAGAGGAGAAATTTAAGGCATTGGAAAACGCTGATAATCGTCAGGGAATTGATGCCAAGGACTTGAGTTTGGTCCCAGACTTAGTGCTTCCTCATAAGTTTAAGATGCTGGAATTTGAGAAGTACAATGGGACTACTTGCCTTGAGGCCCATATCACCATGTTCTGTAGGCGAATGACCGGCTATGTAAACAATGATCAACTATTGATCCATTGTTTCCAGGATAGTTTGGTTGGGGCAGCAGCTAGGTGGTACAATCAATTGAGTCGCGCTAGGATCGGTTCTTGGAGAGACTTAGCGCAAGCCTTCATGCACTAACATAATCATGTGACTGACATGACTCCTAATAGAATCACTCTGCAGAACATGGAAAAGAAGCCTAATGAGAGCTTTAGGCAATATGTACAGAGGTGGAGGGAGGTTGCCATGCAAGTTCAACCACCGTTCTTGGAGAAAAAAACTACCATGCTATTCATTAACACCTTGAAGGCCCCATTCATTACTCATATGATTGGAAGTACCACCAAGAGCTTTGCTGATATAGTTATGGCAGGGGAAATGATTGAGAACGCCATAAGAGGTGGTAAAATAGAGGGGAAAACTGCTAAAAGATCGGCCCCAACAAGGAAAGATAATGAGGTGAAAAATACGAGTAGTTATAACTCAAAAGCGATTACGGTTAGTCAGCCCAGAGCAACTACAGTTGGGCAACAGGATTCCCAAAAGTCGGGATCTAGTACGAGATAAAACTCTGAAAAGGTCTCATTCACGCCTATCCCAGTGACGTACTAGGAGCTTTATCAAAGTTTATTTGATGCGCACGCAATAGCTCCTTTTCATTTGAAACCACTGCAACCTCCATATCCCAAATGGTACGATGCAAACGCCAAATGTGAATACCATGCAGGGATATCGGGACATTCGATCAAAAATTGCACTAGCTTTAAAAAAGTAGTGGAAAGACTTATCAAGATGGGGGTCGTAAAATTTGATGACACCCCTAGTATAGAGAACCCGTTGCCGAACCATTATGATCAAATGATAAACACAATTGGGGAAACTGGTATGAGAAGGATTAAAGAGGACATGGCCGAGGTAAGAATACCGATGAAAGTAATCTGGGAAGAAATGATGAAAAGAGATATGATAATCTATGAAGAAGGAAATAAAGGAGCAAGGGACTACTGCGAGTTCCATGTAGAAGAGGGACATGAGATTCAGGAATGTGACAAGTTTAAGGCTTTGTACCAAAGCCTTATGGATAATAAGGAGCTAGAATTTTATGAAGTTGGCTCAGATGAGGGACACGTATGCGCATTGGAAGGTGAACCAAAGAATCAAAGAATCAACCGACCAAGGATCATTATTTCTCTACTAAGGAATAATGAAGTTGAGACACAAGCAACGCTGAAAGTCATTATTCACAAACTCGCTTCCTTTCCTTATAAGGATAACAAGAGGGTACCCTGGAATTATGACGGCAATGTGACAATGTCGGAGAGAGAAGATATAGCTAGTACTTCTAAGGAGGCTCAAGTTGAAGGTTCCTACACACGTAGTGGGAAGCGTTATGATGCAGGAGGCATCAAAGCTGAGCCCACGAAAGTGTAAGCCTTTGACATTGAGAAGAAAAGTGGGGCTAAGGTACTTGTTAATAAGCCAGTGAAGAAAGAAGAGGCTAGAGAGTTTTTAAAATTCCTGAAACACAATGAATACAGCGTGGTTGAACAATTGCTCAAACAACCAGCTCGCATATCAATGTTGGCTTTGCTTCTGAGTTCAGTGGTACATCGTGACGCATTAATGAAGGTGTTCAACGAGACTTACGTTACTAATGATATATCTGTCAACAAGTTGGATCGATTGGTTAGTAACATAAGCACTGACAACTTCATTTATTTCAATGATGATGAAATCCCACCTAGTGGCATGGGATCAGCTAAAGTTTTGCACATTACCATTTGCAACAAAGGATATACATTGCCGAGTGTGCTTATTGATAATGGGTCAGCCTTAAATGTCCTGCCATTGTCCATATTGAATAGATTGCCCATAGACAATTCTCACATGAAAACATGCCATAATGTAGTGAGAGCATTCAATGGCACGGAGAGAAAGGTCATGGGAAGAATTGACATCCCTTTGATGATCGAGCCAAACACGTATGAGGTAGACTTTCTAGTGATGGACATCAAACCCTCTTATAATTACTTGTTAGGGAGGCCTTGGATACATTCGGCAGGAGCGATGCCCTCATCTTTGCACCAGAAATTGAAACTAGTAACAGACGGACGGCTGGTCACCATAAATGCTGAGGAAGACATCATAGCAGCAGTTACCAGTGACGCACCTTATGTAGAGGCGAATGAGGAGGCTGTTGAGTGTTCTTTTCGCTCCTTTGAATTCGTTAATGCAACATTTATTTCAGAGGGGAATGAGGTGCCGATGCCTAAAATATCCAGAACCACAAGAATAAGTTTACAGATGACAGTAGGGAAAGGAGCCTTGCCAGGAAAAAGGATTGAGAAGATATCTCTAAGAAAGGATTCAAGTTCTAGAACTAAAGGAGAAGAGAGACCATTTTGGCTTGGGTTTCAGGCCAGATCACAGACAGAGAAGGAAGGAAATAGAGAAGCGTCAAGAAAGAAGAATGGCGCGTTTAAGTGGAAGAGAAGTAGAGTGGGAATCGATGACGTTCCCTCATATAGCCTAGACTTTTATATCAGGAGGAATAATTCACCCTAAGAGAGGGTTGCTCGAAAAAGGAAGTCATCACATCAATGTTGTACATAATGAAGAGTCTAAACGAAGAAACCTTGAAGGCATTCGCCCTTACAAACTAGGAAGATCTTTAAACAATTGGACTGCAGAAGAACTTCCTGTAGTTTTTAAAGATTTTTCAGAGTAATTTTCAGAACACTCTTGTTGCTCTAAAGCCTAGGAGTAATAAGACTTCATTTGTGAAATAGGCTCATGTTCAGATATTTTGTTTCAATAAAACACGTCTTTACTATCAATTCGAGCAAACATTCTTTCATTCTTTATTCTTTTGTCCTTTTAATTCCGCTAAAATCTTTCATTTCATTCATAACATGTTAATAGACATTCTTAAATTCATTTGTCCTTTGTACATTCCTTTGCACCCCCACAGGTCCCTAGATATCAATGACATGAGCGATGATACTACAAATCCTAAATTCTCTTTTGAGCAAGACATGTGTTTAGAGGAACCTCAGGGTTTTGAAGATGACAGGGATTGTGATGTGTCTCTAGATCTGTTGAGATTGGTGAAACAAGAGGAGAAGCAAATTCTACCCCATGAGAAAGAGGCAATAGAGAATATAACCTTGGAAGAAGGGAAAGAAGTGAAGATTGGGACACACATTGCTAAGGAAACGAGACAAGGTCTTATTGAACTATTACGAGAATTCAAAGATATCTGCGCATGGTCATATCAGGATATGCCGAGGTTGAATACTGATATCATGGTACATCGTCTCCCCATAAGACAGGATTGAAAGCCAGTCCAACAAAAATTACGAAGGATGAGGCTTGATTTTGTGCTGAAAATAAAAGATGAAGTCAAGAAGCAGTTTGATGCTGGATTCGTACAAGAGGTTAAATACTCGGAATGGGTGGCTAACATTGTGCCTGTTCCTAAGAAGGATGGAAAGGTACGAATGTGTGTTGATTGCAGAGATTTGAACAAAGCTAGCCCAAAAGACAATTTTCCTTTACCACACATCGACAATTTGGTGGACAATACAGCGGGATACTCGTTGTTCTCCTTTATGGATGGCTTCTCAGGGTACAATCAGATAAAGATGTATCCTGAGGACATGGACAAAACCACCTTCATAACATTGTGGGGCACCTTTTGTTACAAGGTAATGCCCTTTGGGCTGAAGAATGCAGGGGCAACATACCAAAGGCCTATGGTGACCTTATTCCATGATATGATGCATAAAGAGATTGAGGTGTATGTTGATGACATGATTGCCAAATCTCGAACAAAGAAGAAGCATATTGAAGTCTTGAGGAAGTTATTCCTGAGATTGAGGAAGTTTTAGTTGAAGCTTAATCCGGCAAAGTGCACCTTCGGAGCTAGGTCGGGGAAATTATTGGGCTTTGTGGTCAGTGAAAAGGGAATAGAGGTTGACTCAGACAAGGTTAGAGCCATACGAGAACTGCCTCCACCACGTACTCAAAAAAAAGTTTGGGGTTTTCTTGGAAGGTTGAATTATATCGCTCGGTTTATTTCGCAATTAACCGAGAAATATGATCCTATATTTCACCTCCTTAGAAAACACAACCAAGGTACTTGGGATGAGGAATGCCAGAATGCCTTTGATAAAGTCAAGCAATACTTATTAAACGCTCCAGTGTTATCTCTGCCCAATCCAGATAAACCATTAATTCTGTACTTATCAGTGTTTAGTAATTCTATGGAATGTGTGCTTGGTCAACATGATGAGTCAGGAAAGAAGGAGAAAGCAATATATTACATCAGTAAGAAATTCACTAAGTGTGAGATGAGATATTCGCCGATTGAGAAGTTGTGTTGTGCTTTGATCTAGACGACTCGAAGGTTGAGGTAATATATGCTATATCATACAACTTGGCTAATTTTGAAACTTGATCCATTAAAGTACATGATAGAGTCAACAACCCTAAATGGAAGAATGGCAAGGTGGCAGATATTGCTTTCTGAGTTTGATATAGTCTATGTGAGTCAAAAAGCCATAAAAGGAAGCGCAATAGTAGAATTTCTGGCTAGCAGAGCTCTAGAAGATTATGAGCCATTGAGCTTTGATTTCCCCAATGAGAAGTTGATGTATGTGGCAACTACTGAAGAATATCCATGGAAGATGAACTTTGATGGAGCATCCAATGCCGTAGGAAATGAAATCGGGGCAGTCTTAGTATCCCCAAATGGAGATCATTATCCATTCACATGCAAATTGGATTTTGACTGTACAAACAATATGGCGGAGTATGAAGCATGCATCATGGGGATTCGAGAGGCTAAAAAGTGAAAAATTAGAACCTTGGAAGTATATGGAGACTCTGCGTTGGTAATTTACTAGCTTAGGGGTGAATGGGAGACAAGGGACCCCAAATTGATTAATTATCGAAAGGTAGTTTTGGGGCTACTTGAGGACTTTGATAACATCACCTTCAATTATCTCCCACGGTACGAAAACCAGATGGCAGATGCTTTAGCAACACTGACTTCCATGATTAAAGCAAATAAAAAAGAGGATGTGAGACCAATTCAGATGAGTATTTCTGAGGTTCCAGCTCATTGTTGCAACATTGAAGAAGAGGAAAAGGATGACCATCCTTGGTATCAAGATATATTACGGTATGTGAGAAATCGTAAATATCCTGAGCAGGCAACTGAGAATGACAAAAGAACCTTAAGGAGGTTAGCTTGTGAATATGTACTAGATGGGGACATCCTTTATAAAAGAAGGAAAGATCAGATGCTTTTGAGATGTGTCGACGCTGTGGAAGCCAGGAAAATCTTGGAAGAAGTACGTGAAGATGTTTGTGGGACACATGCTAATGACTTTACAATGGCAAGGAAAATCATGAGGTTTGGATACTATTGGTCTACTATGGAAGGAGATTGTATCAGCTATGCCAAGAAGTGTCATAAATGCCAGATATATGGGGACAAGATTCATGTACCACCTTCACTTTTACATGTTATGACTTCTCCATGGCCCTTTTCCATGTGGGGCATGGATGTCATTGGGCCAATATCACCAAAATCTTCGAATGAGCATCGTTTCATTTTCGTGGTCATTGACTACTTCACGAAATGGGTAGAGGCAACTTCATATGCTAGTGTTACCAAGTCGGCAGTAGGTCGATTCTTGAAAAAGGAGATCATTTATCGGTATGGAATGCCTGAGAGGATCATATCGGACAATGCATTGAACCTGAACAACAGCACGATTGCGAAAGTCTGCAGCCAATTCAAGATCAAACATTATAATTCATCTCCATATCGCCCAAAAATGAATGGGGCAGTGGAAGCTGCCAACAAAAACATCAAGAAGATAGTGGAGAAAATGACTGAGACCTACAGAGATTGGCATGAGAAATTACCATTTGCACTCTTGGCCTATCGAACGTCCGTCAGAACCTCTACTAGGGCAACTCCTTTCTCGTTGGTTTATGGGATGGAGGCAGTGTTACCCATTGAAGTGGAAATACCTTCTCTTCGAATTTTTTCAGAGATAAAGCTGGATGAAGCGAAATGGATTCAATCACGATATGATCAATTGAACTTGATTGAAGAAAAGAGGCTAAGGGCTATTCATTATGGCCAGATGTATCAGAAGCGAATGATGCAAGCTTATGATAAGAAAGTTCGTCCAAGAGAATTTCACGAAGGGGACCTTGTACTGAAAAAGATTCTTCCTATACAGAAAGACTTTAGAGGAAAATGGATGCCGAATTGGGAAGGGCCGTATGTTGTGAAGAAGGCTTTCTCTGGTGGTGCACTTATTTTGACAGAAATGGATGGGAAGAGTTTACCCAACCCAGTGAATTCAGACTCAATCAAGAGGTACTTTGTCTAAAGAAAAAGGAAGCCAAGGTGAAAACCCGCAAAGGGCGCTTTGAGACTTCTAAAAAAAATTGGAGAGGCCAAGGTGAAAACCCGCAAAGGGCGCCTTGAGACCAAAGGGGTTTTGAGTTGAAAACCCGAAAGGGCAACTTAAATTTCGAAAAGCATACAGTGACCTTGCTATACCAAATTCAACAAGAAGTGGAGTGTGTTACATACCAGGGCATCAACAAAGTACTTTGGATCTTCTAAACACATGTTAAACTCGAAACAACCTTCATGGAGTTTGTATACAAAAGCCCAAGCTGTGATATGTAGGGCATCTGATTTTTGTCCTATTTACTATCTTTGGATTCTTTTTCTTCTCAAAGATATGTTTTCACATTAATTTCCTTTTGTATTTTTGATGATTTATCTAACTATTCTCAAGATCAAATTATTCGTCTTCCATTATTCATAAAGTGTGTTGCATTGAAATAATGATTGATGAACTAAATATTTTTACAAATGAAGTTTTGCATATTACTCTGGAAATCTTTAGATAATATGAGAAACTAAAACAGAACAATTGTTTGAAGAATTCTCATGAGTGAAGGTTGGAGGTGCTCGAGAAAATTTCTTCTTCAGTCCAAAGGATGATTGGACAATTCAAACGATTCAATCCTAGGAGAGGATCATCTCCAGTAGGTCGTAACATTTGAAGAATGGTACAATAGAACCAATTTGATTCAAAACATACGAGTAGAGTATGATTGATACTTCGAGTAAAATAAAGATGAAACTTTGATGGATGAATGAGTAAAGACGTCCGAAATAGGAGTCATTTTCATAACATTTTGCATCATAATATATCTATTTAGGAGCATTTGACTCATTTCGATCATGACATCCTAATCATTAGGTATGAGCACAAACGCATTCTACAGGTTATGTCCTTTAGGGGACAATATAGATTACCGATAGCAGATTTGGCATCTCTGTATTGACGGGGAACAAATCAAAGAAGCAGATTTGGTGTCTATGTATTAGACAGGGAGCAAATCGAAGATAGTAGATCAGACATTCGTGTGTTTACATTGAAGCAGATCGAAGATGACAGATTTGGCATTTCTGTATTAGACGGAGAGCAGGTCAAAGATAGCAGATATGACATTCGTGTGTTTACATCGAAGCAGATCGAAGATGATAGATTTGGCGTCTCTGTATTAGACGGGGAGCAGATCAAAGATAGCAGATCTGACATTCATGTGTTTACATCGAAGCAGATCGAAGATGACAGATTTGGTGTCCCTGTATTAGACGGGGAGCAGATCGAAGATAGCAAATCTGACATTTGTGTGTTTACATCGAAGCAGATCGAAGATGACAGATTTGGTGTCTTTGTATTAGGCGGGGAGCAGAACAAAGATTTCAGCATGGCGTCTCTGAGTTTGCAGGGAGTAGGTTGAAGATAGCAGATTTGACATTCCTGAGTTACAGTGAAGCAGTTAGAAGCTATCAGAATACCTTTGAAGAAGATAAGGATCAAGATTTCGAGACTTGGCCAGGCCGGGCAAAATTGGTCCTTTAATAGTCTTTACTCTATTTCTGTTACATGGCAATGAGCAAAGAGGTGCAGCTGTAATAGCCCAAATTCACCCGGGCCCAATAAAAACAATAAACCAAAATACACACAAAAAAATTAAATATTCAGTCCATTTACAAAGCCCACTATTAATCTGACGGCCTAAACTACCCAGCAGCCCATTACACCCTCAACCCAAAGATACACGGGGCCCAAAAGGCCCAAATCAGTTAGCAGGTTAGGAAACCCTAGGGTTTACAGAAGCTTCGCACCGCAAGCACTCCAATCGTCACGCCCCTTCGTCTCGCGCCGTTCCAGTGACTCTTCATCGACGCCTCCATCGGCGCCGTGACTCCAGCTCCGTATCGCGCCGTAATTGGCGCACGAATCAACACTAGCGCACTCACCGCCATGGTATCCTCGCTGGTACCTGCAAAAGGAAGGAACCACAGCAGAAAAGAGAAGCAAACATGGAAAGAAATCAAAGATTTCTTTCCCAAAATGTAACAATTAACAGAAGGCTATAAAAGCCTATTTTCTAATCTGTAAGAAGGAGGAGGGGGGATTTTTCAGATATAAAAACACAGAGAAATAGATTATAGATTTTTTGAGCTTTGCCAGAAAACAGAGGTGATTCTTCTTGTTTTATTTTCTTTATTTTCTTTATTTTCCTCTTGGATACCTACATTTCATACATACAAAGTACTGTAAAAAAATATAAGAGGATTACCTCTCGATTCGCTGTGAAAAGTGAAGCTTTTAGAATCCTGACCGCCGTACGTGGTGGAGTCGGCAGCGACGCATGGGCCCGTGGGAGCCTGATGACGGAGGCTCGACGGAGCTCCGAGGGCCTGCTCTCTGTCCTCTTTCAGAGTTTTTTTCTATTTTTTTTTAAAAATGGGTTAAAAATGAATTTCTGGGGCCAAAATCTGGCTTATATAGCCTCATGGAAACGACGTCGTTTTGCTTAAAGCGATAGGCTTCAAGACGGCGTCGTTTCAAAGGCAGGGATTCGCACGTTGACCCGTGACTCGGGAAGGATCCGCGTGTTTTTGTTTAAAGGGCTAATTGCCCAATTAAACCTTTCGCATTTTTAATATTTATAATTTCATTTTATTTTTATTATAATTTGGCCCTAACCTTTTATTTTTGTTTCAATTTAGTCCTAATGGCCATTATAAAACTTATTTTGGGAACAACGTCATTTTTGGGATTAGGGCTAATTGCCCAGTCAGTCCCTTGGATTTTAGCGCACGTTTCAATTAGGTCCAAATTTTTTATTATTTTAAAATTAACCCTAGAGTTTTATTTTTATTTAATTTTAATCCTTTTTAAATTTTGTATATATAATTTATTTATTTTTAATATTTTATATATTATTTATTTTTACTATAAACATTATTTATATATGTAAAAAATTTATTATATATATTATTTTTATTTATATTTTATTTATTATATTATTTATATTTTATTATATATTTTATTTATATATTTTATTATATATTATATCATTTTATTATATATATTATTCATTATATTATTTTTATTTTATTATATGTTATATTATTTATTATTTATTATTCTGTATAATTTTAAAAATTTGTAAATTATTATTAAATAATACATACATCATTATTAAATATTTAGTATATTATGTAATATTCTAAAATTTACTATAAAGTTTTGTTCCTATTTAATATAATATTATTTTTATAAATATATATCAAATTATTATAACATATAGTATTTTTTTATTAATTAATTAACCTTTTTTTAAAAATTCTCCTTTATTATTTATATATTGTTTTAAATATTTTTAATACCTCATTTATTTTTTTAACGGTATTTAGTTTTCATCTTTATTTTTTGACTTATTTTACATATGTTAATAATTTGTTTTCGTTTTTTTTTTTATTTAGTATTGTTTTAGTATGTTAATTTTATCTCATAAATTATTTGTATTTTTATGTTATTTATTATTTTTATATATTTTTATGGAAATTGATCATTTATGTTGCTATTTTAGGTTATACTTGTATGAAATATTATTGTGTATACCATGTAATTTTATATTTTATGTTTATTATTTTCTATATTATATTTGCATGAAATGTTAAAGTATGTTTCATGTAGTTTATATTATTTAGTATTGATATCTTGTAATATGCAAAATGCATCATTGTTTTAAAATTTTATATTTCATTTAATCCAAAAAAAATTTTCAAAGTAAGGCAATGTTTTTTGTATTTAGGAATTCAGGAAGTAGTGCCCTAACATGCTGGGTTGCGATTTCCCGTTTGTCTAAATGCCTAAAGTATCCTTCTAAATAAATTTTGTAAATCACGAGATGATTTCAGTTACGAAAGTTTAAGAATATCGTGTCCAATCATGCTGGATGTGATGTTTGTACTCTTTTGGAGTGAAGGAATCTCGATTTTCAACTCAAATTATTCCGGTTTTAAAAAAGGATCCTATTTTTAAATTCTTTCAAACTTTTGACATTAAGACAGAAAAATATTCAATTTGGTACCAATTTTGGGCGTTGCGAGGGTGCTAATCCTTCCTCGTACGTAACCGACTCCCGAACTTGTTTTCTCACATTTTCGTAAGACCAAAATGTTTTATAAGGTGATCCAATCACACCTAAAAAGGTTGGTGGCGACTCCCGTTTTCAAAATCTCCCACAAAAAAAATGGTTTCGACAATGTGGTATACTAATGTTGGAGGTTTAGTATGTTTAATATTGAATGATGGTGTAAACATGGTTGATTTTGGTCATGATATATATTTTTATTGGATTAAATGTTTGTTATATATGTGAGAAACATTTGGAGAAAGATTTAATGGCTTGATTTAAATTGTCAATGTTCGAAGATATTATATAAGTGCATGATTATGTGTTTCGGTAAATGAGTAAATAATGGAAGAAGTTGTATTTTAAGTATGTTTTGAGCTAGTTAAGTTACAACTATGCTATGTAGGTGTGATGTATTTGATAAAAGTGTGGGTTGCATTTGAATTGACTAGGATTTGATTTAGTAAGGTGGTAAAATAATGGTTGCATATTTGGTTGTGTAATAATGCTGTATAAATGGAGATTAAATTTCATATACTTTGTAATGGAAAAATTTTGGTAAATTTGGAGTAGTGAAGCTATGTACTCTTTTTGTGGATGTGTTATTAGCCGAATGGAGGAAGCATAGAAATAAAATCTTCTATGTATGTTATGCATTATAGTAATATACGGCATAGGTAGAACTTGAATGGTTTTCTGTGCTTAACATGTCTTAAAAAGGTACGGTAAAAATTTGCCATGAGAATTAAGTCTCGTAAACATGTGCTTTTGGTATGTGTTGAGTGGTACAAATAGTAGTGGATAATGAATAAGCATGTAATTAAAATGTTTATATTCAGACAAAGTTTTAGAAAACGACCAAATGAATAGTAATAATTGTTAAAAAGTATCATGATGGTTTAATACAAATTAGGTGAGTTGTTTTTTTGGAGTTTGAATATTAGTTTTATATATATACATATTGCGCATTGGTAATAGTTGTAAATGAAGTGATTGTTAGATAATTTTAGTTAATTGAGTAACATTTGAATCTTTTGTGAAGTTGATCTTTTTGGCCGTATATGCTAATGTTCCTAATATATGTAAAATGCATTATTTGACTTGTTATGTGCATGATATATGTGATTAAAAATATAGATATTTATAACTCAAATTTTAGGTGTTCGAATATCATGGAATTAATGACCACATTGTTTAAAGTATATTAGAACGATTCAATGTTTGAATTAGCTAATGTTTTAAATATGTAATATTTGTGACTCATGTTTAGTGATGATCTATTGATTTGGTTTGTTTTATTGATTACTATAATAGAAATTTTTAATGCATAAAAAGTGTCTAATGAATGCGTTAAGCTATGTCTTATGGTAATGTCTCGTAACCCTCATCCGGCGACGGATATGGGTTAGGGGTGTTACATTTTATTGGTATCAAAGCTATGATTTAGTCGGTTCTAGAACTACTATAGTGTATGTGAATCTAGCTATACATGCCATAATTAATCTGCGATAGTGTGATATCTCATGACTTTGACGAAAATTGTTTTGATGAGACAAATAAGTTTTAAATCGAGCTAATTTTGATAGTATGGAATGTGTACTCGAATGTTTGAATGAAAATGTGTTGTTGATGAGTTGAAACTTATAAAGGTGTGGATGAAATAGTATGATATTTGAGTTAGGATTGCTATCTGAATGTTTTGATTGTGAATTAGTGATTTGAGTCGGTATATGAATTAAGTGCTAAAAATAAAAGTGATTAAAAGCAAATGTTTATTAAATGTTTGGATAATGTGAAATTATTAATGAATTGGCTATTTGAGAAAGTGTGTGTTATGTGTATTTATGTGTAAGTTAAATTTGAGGCTTTATCACCCTCACCCTCTTATTAGTGAAATTTACTGTGAAACCTTTAAGATTTGGATTGAATAAGCTCACGAGGGTGAATGAATTAACAAATGAAAATAGTATTAAAAGAGACATTGGATGGTTCTGAAGATCATTCAGGTTATGTGACGTCACTATTAAGGAAGAAGTTATTTTCGACCACATGACCTAATCAGGTATGTTATCCAAGGGAAATCTTAGTTAGAAGCTTTTCTGAATTGACTTCTATCAGTGAAGGGATAATGTTTGAATTGTATTGATGGTTGAGTATAATGGTTATAGTCGGGTAGTTATTACGATTTCTTTTGGGTATTCTATGTGTACATTTATTCTCAGAAGTATCTGTAACTGTTTAATTTTAGAAGGAATTCTTATCGTATGAGAACCTTAGCTAAACATACTTATAGACGAAAGCATAATTGATCTGTTTGGGTTATGTCCAACATTGCCCTGTCTTTCTCTGATATTTATTCCATTGTGTGGATATTAGAAATCGACGGTAAAATCTGTATAATGTTAATATTCTATTTCTACCAGATATAGTTATGTTAAAAATATGCAAAAATTATATTGCTTTGTGGATTTCAGCATTTATGAGTGACATAGTTCTTTCTGGATAATTTCTGGGATAAAGTCGGGGTTGATATCATTCTATATGGGTTGTAATTTTTCGATATTTTGTGTAGCTTCAGATGTTAAAATTTCACTATTCTGGTCTTCTTATGATTCTATGAGATTATCTGTAAGAAATTTTTATCTGACAGAAATGGTTATATCCATTATAATTATAATATCTGTTTTGAAAATTTGAGAAGCACTGTAGCATTTTTATTAGAGTTATAAAAGTTGTGTTTCTGCATTGGTTGTTGTCCAAATCATATATGGTTTTCTTCTGGGTTCAGATACTTTATTAACAACCGGGATATTATCTATTATTTCAGGTAAGACGTCAGTCTCATTATGGTATTATGATTTCTATTTGTTGATTGTGGCTTCTGTATAATGATACGTTTGAGTTATTCTTTTAACGGGAAGAAATAATTTCTTTGAAAAGACTGATCCAGTGGTTTAGTTTGATTTGAATTATTTGATTTAAAAGAAGATTGGGTTATATGTGCTTGAATCTATTTACCAGACTGGTAATAAATTTTAAATGTACATGTGTGATCTGAGGAATAGTCTGGAAGAAGAATTTGTATTCTTGAGAATTTCATAGAGAATTATGTTTATCGGAACAATTCTATCTGAGAAATGTTGTGGTAAATTAAAGTTAGTTCGATTGTTGAATATTATGTTGCACGAAGATATTATCAACTAAAACATCAGGTCTGATTTAGCCTAAGCCGAAGAAAATGTTTATGATTTTCAGTCATGCGTCAATGAATGATTTGAAGTGTGTTCTGATAATAGAATGTATAGAGATGTCTTGTGATCCCATATAGTTTAAAACTGCAAAAAAAAAATAAAAAAATAAAATTAGTTAAGTGACATATTTGATGGTTCGATTATAGTTGAGATAAAAGCAAGACCGTTATGTATTCAACAGAATTGTGAGGCTCGGAAAGTTGATAATAAATTGTTACCAAAGCAGGGCCAATGTGATTTAAATGTTGATTCGGATTTTCAAATTCAGAGTTAATTCAGATGATTTTGAATGAAGCTCATAGCAATCGGTTATCTATTCACCGGGGAAGTACAAAGATGTATAATGATTCGAAACAGCATTATTGGTGGCATGGTATGAAACGAGACATTTCTGATTTTGTTTCAAAATGTTTAATCTATCAACAAGTAAAAGCCGAACATCAATTACCTTCTGGATTGCTTTAGCCGATTATGATACCTGAGTAGAAATGGGACAGAGTTACTATGAAATTTGTATCTGGTTTACCACTGACACCGAGCAAGAAAGATGCAATCTGGGTTATTATGGATAGATTAACTAAGTCGGCTCATTTTGTTCCGATACGTACAAACTATTCGCTTGATAAGCTAGCTGAATTGTATGTTTCTTAGATTATGAGATTACATGGTGTGCTTATAACTATTGTTTCGGATAGAGATCCGAGGTTTACATCGCGGTTTTGGAAGAAACTGCAAGATACACTAGGTACAAAATTATATTTCAGCATTACTTTCCATCCACAAACAGATGATCAGTCTGAGCGAATCATTCAGATACTTGAGGATATGTTGAGATGTTGCATTCCCGAATTCGAATGATACCTACCTCTGATTGAATTTGCGTATAATAACAACTTTCAATCGAGTATCAAAATGGCACCTTATGAGGCTTTGTACGGTTGTAAATGTCGTACACTGTTGCACTGGACTAAGCTCAGTGGAAATAAAAGTGATCTGTGAAAGTCTGAAAACAGTGTTAGGTCGTCAGAAAACGTATGCGAACTTGAAACAAAAAGATATAAAGTTTCAGATCAGAGACAAAGTCTTTTTGAAAATCTCATCGTGGAAGAAAATACTCAGATTTGGTCGTAAAGGCAAATTGAGTCTGATATTTACGTCTGAGATTGAGATTAAATCAGATATGACATATGAAGAAGAACCGATTCGTATTCTGGCTCGTGAAATTAAAGAACTACAAAATAGGAAGATTCTATTAGTTAAAGTACTATGGCATAAACACAGAGTTGAGGAGGCAACGTGGGAGCCAGAGGATGCAATGAGAGAATGTTATTCGAACCTACTCACTAGTAAGATTTTTGGGGACGAAAATCCCTAAAGGGGAAAGTTGTAATAGCTCGATTTAGACCCTGATTGGAACGGTGGTTTCGGGACTACAAATTCGAGTCAGAAAAATGTTTAAAAATTATTTTCTGTGTTTATTTTGTGTGAATTTACATCTGTGAAATTTTCGTGCTTAAATTTTATCGTTTGAGTGTCTGATTGAATAAAGGACTTAATCACGTAAAATAAAAATTTAGTGGTTATTTCTAAAAGGGACCAAATTGTTAATGGCTTTACTAATGAAAGCCTTTAAGTTGTAAATAGCCGATTTATTTATTAGTGGGACGGTGGTAGGCATAAATTATATAGTTTTTATATTATTTCATTAAGGTTATATGTAAATTAAACTTTAATTTATAATAAGATATAATATATATATCATAAAGCATAAAAGTGAAAGCCATTTTATGTTGATTGACTTATTGAATGGACGACTAAGGGCTTATGTTATATGGCTTTATTATAAATTTAATAAGGTTAATTTAGGAAACCAATAAGTTATGTTATTATAATATAAAGAATAACATAAACAAATAAATAAATAAAAGCCATTTATGTGTTCATTCTTTATCTTCTTGCCGAAACTAAAACAAAGAAAAGAAATAAAAGAAGTTAGGGTTCGGTCATCTCTTAAGCTCAATTAAGGTATGTGTTTAGCTCGGTTTTTTATAATTTTTATGTTTTTGAGATCGTTGCTAAGTAATCTATAAGACCCATGCTTAAATTTTTTATTTTGATGAATATTTTGAGTTATGCCATTGATGAGAGCTTGTGATTTTTTTTTGTTTGATGATGAAATATGAAAGATACGCTTTAGATTAACATGTTTTGTATTGGATTTTTTGATGATTTTAAGTAATTAGGACGAAATTGCAAAAAAAATAATTTGAGGGACTAAAATGTGAAATAAATAAAATATATAGGCTTGTATGAACATGGTAAAATTCGGCCTAACATGAGTGTATTGAAATATTGCATATTTTGTGTTTTGTGCAAAAGGGACTAAATTGTAAAAATTGTAAATATCAGGGGTAAAATGGTAATTTTTCAATTTATGTGTTTTTGGACTAAATTGAATGAAAATATGTTTTAATGAGCTTAATTTTAATATGTTTAGATCAAGAACCATAGAAATTGGATTTGGATCGGGGGAAAACGAAAGTTGTCAACTAGTTGTCCCGTTCCGTTTTACTTCGTCCGAGGTAAGTTTATAAGCAAATACAAATTGTTAATTCTAATTATTTATGAGTTTATAAGCTGAAATTAAATTATATGAGATTTTATAAGTGAATGCCGAATATGATTATACTTTGGAACAATGTTTATGAATTCGTTTCGACCGAGTTACGATGTTTGAAATCCCCGTATGAACCTTAGGAATAGCTAGGACACGTATGTCATGACATAGGATTCTGATATGTGATGTGCAAGTAAGACCATGGAATCGATATGTGACTCCGATATATGCGTGCGAGTAAGACCCTGTTTGAGACAGTGGCATCGATATGTGATTACATGTAAGACCACGTCAGGGACGTTGGCATTGTACGATATATGTGTGATTATCCAAGTGTCCTATCCAATCTGAATGGTTCATCAGCCATCGATAAGTTGGGATCAAATGTGCAAAATGAGCTAAAATGATCAGGTATGAATTGGTTTATTACCTACTAGAAACAAGGTAAGTAAGTCATTAGTGTGAACATGTGTATCTTGTGAAGTATATTCGGCCTTTGCTATGTATATGCATATGATATTATATTTTGATTCATGAGTATAAGTATATGTATTCATATAATGGTATTTAGCTTTGAAATTGAAAGATATATTTTGCTTATATATGTGTATGTGTATTCGGCCATATAAGATAAATATATATGAGATTATTATCCTTTGACTTATGAATTTATGCATATAAGAGTAAATGTATTAGTTATGATAAAGATATTTTGGCTAAAAAATTGAATGATAGTTTGTAAAATAAATATGTATATGTTCATTTGGCCATGGATAACCTACATGTGAAAGTACATATAAAATACATGAATTTGTAAGTTTAAGATTTAAAGTAACTACGATAGTATAATTTGGTTTAGTTTAAATGAATTGATTATGTTATTAATTCGTTTATTTGCTTATGACTTACTAAGCTATGAAAGCTTACTCTGTGTGTGTTCATGCTTACCTCTGTTTTATAGATTTTGGATTCAAGTTACGAGTTCAGGAATCGTCAGAAGAGCTTATCACACTATCGACTGTCTTCGGTAAATTCTCGAACCTATGGCATGTATAGGCTAGTTGGAATATGTTTGATTTTGGGATATGTATATAAAAGCCATGCGAAAATGGCTTGTTTAATTTATTAAGCTCAGTTTCAAGGTTTGGTCAAGATATGGTTATGTTGGCTTTGATTTTGGTGATTTAATTATATAAGACTATATGATCCGGTATTTAAGTAAGATAGTTTTGCATATAGTTAAAGTGAAAATAATATGGTATACTAATGTTGGAGGTTTAGTATGTTTAATATTGAATGATGTTTTAAACTTGGTCGATTTTGGTCATGATATATATTTTTATTGGATTAAATGCTTGTTATATATGTGAGAAACATTTGGAGAAAGATTTAATGGCTTGGTTTAAATTGTCAATGTTCGAAGTTATTATATAAGTGCATGATTAAGTGTTTCGGTAAATGAGTAAATAATGGAAGAAGTTGTATTTTAAGTATATTTTGAGCTAGTTAAGTTATGATGATGCTATGTAGGCGTGATGTATTTGATAAAAGTGTGGGTTGCATTTGAATTGACTAGGATTTGGTTTAGTAAGGTGGTAAAATAATTGTTGCATATTTGGTTGTGTAATAATGCTGTATAAATGGAGATTAAATTTCATATACTTTGTAATGGAAAAATTTTGGTAAATTTGGAGAAGTGAAGTTATGTAATCTTTTTGTAGATGTGTTATTAGCCTAATGGAGGAAGCATAGAAATAAAATCTTCTATGTATGTTATGCATTATAGTAATATGGGACATAGGTAGAACTTGAATGGTTTTATGTGCTTAACATGTCTTAAAAAGGTACGGCAAAAAATTGCCATGAGAATTGAGTCTCGTAAACATGTGCTTATGGTATGTTTTGAGTGGTACAAATAATAGTGGATAATGAATAAGCATGTAATTAAAATGTTTATATTCAGACAAAGTTTTAGAAAACGACCAAATGAATAGTAATAATTGTTAAAAAGTATCATGATGGTTTAATACAAATTGGGTGAGTTGTTTTTTTAGAGTTTGAATATTAGTTTTATATATATACATATTGTGCATTGGTAATAGTTGTAAATGATGTGATTGTTAGATAATTTTAGTTAATTGAGTAACATTTGAATCTTTTGTGAAGTTGATCTTCTTGGCCGTATATGCTAATGTTCCTAATGGATGTAAAATGCATTATTTTATTTGTTATGTGCATGATATATGTGATTAAAAATATAGATATTTATAACTCAAATTTTAGGTGTTCGAATATCATGGAATTAATGACCACATTGTTTAAAGTATATTAGAACGATTCAATGTTTGAATTGGTTAATGTTTTAAATATGTAATATTTGTGACTCATGTTTAGTGATGATCTATTGATTTGGTTTGTTTTATTGATTACTATAATAGAAATTTTTAATGTATAAAATGTGTCTAATGAATGCGTTAAGCTATGTCTTATGGTAATGTCTCGTAACCCTAATCTGGCGACGGATACGGGTTAGGGGTGTTACACAATCTATCCATAATGTCCCAGATCGAATCTTTCTTTCTCGGAGTCATAGGCAATCCGGATACAAAATCCATGTGACATGCTCCCATTTTCACTTAGGAATCATGACAGGTTGCAACAAACCTGTTGGTACCAGATGTTCTGCTTTGACTTGCTGACAAATCAAACATTTTGCAACAAACTCACAGATTTTCCGTTTCATACCAGGCCACCAATACATCTTTTTCAAATCACAATACATTTTCGTGCTACTCGGATGAATAGAATACATGCTTCTGTGAGCTTCAGAAAGAATATCATTTTTCAAATCTAAATTATTCGGAACACAAATTTTATTGCGATAATATAACATACCGTTATCATCAATGGTATACACAGAACTCAACTTGTCCCGAACCATTTGTCTTTTCAACACCAATTTTTGTTCATCATCTTGCAACTCTTGAATCCGTTAAAGAAACACAGGTTTCGTTCTCAATTCTACTATTATAGAACCATTTTCATTACGAGACAAATGAGTGTTCATCACCCAAAGTGAAAACAAAAACGACTTTTGACTAAGTGCATATGCAACCATATTAGTCTTTCCCGGGTGATAATCAATAACCAAATCATAATCTTTCAACAACTCTAACCACTGTCTCTGTCTCAAATTCAGCTCTTTTTGAGTCATCAAATACTTCAAACTCTTGTGATTTGTATACAGGTAACACTTTTCACCGTATAAATAATGTCTCCAGATTTTCAAAGCAAACACAATTGTAGCCAACTCAAGATCATGTGTAGGATAATTCCTCTCGTGTAATTTTAACTTCCGAGAAGCATAGGCCACTACTTTTCCTAATTGCATCAATACACAGCCCAAACCATTGAAAGACTCATCACTATACACAACATACAAAACTCTATATTTTGGCTGGGTCAAAACTGGAGCATCTGTCAACATCTTCTTCAATTGATCAAAACTCTACTGACATTCATCAGACCACACAAATTCAACATTCTTCTGTAATAATTGAGTCATCGGTGAAGCAATCATCGAGAAATTCTTAACAAAACAACGGTAGTATCCTGTTAATCCCAAAAAACTTCGTACTTCTGTTATATTCTTTGAAACTTTACAATTCACTACTGCAGATACTTTACTTGGATCTGCTCGAATCCCTTCAGCTAATACAATATGACCTAGAAATCCAACCTCATGAAGCCAGAATTCACAATTGCTGAACTTTGCATACAACTGCTTTTCTCTCAAAATCTGTAATACAATTCTCAAGTGTTGTGCATGCTCAGATTCTAACTTGGAATAGATTAGTATATCATCAATAAATATAACTACAAATCTATCCAAATAAGGCTGAAAAATCTGATTCATTAAATCCATAAAAGCAATAGAAGCATTGGTCAAACCAAAAAGCATTACCAAAAACTCATAATGACCATACCGAGTTCTGAAAGCAGTCTTTGGAACATCACATTCTTTAACTTTCAACTAATAATACTCGGATTTGAGGTCTATCTTCGAAAACATTGCAGCACCTTTCAGCTGGTCAAACAAATCATCAATACGAGGCAAAGGATATTTATTCTTAATTGTAACTTTTTTCAGCTGTCTGTAATCTATACACAATCTCAAATATCCATTTTTCTTTTTCACAAACAAAATAGGTGCACCACAAGGAGACATACTAGGTTTGATAAACCCTTTGTTTAGTAACTCTAACAACTATGTCTTCAACTCTTTTAACTCAATCGGTGCCATTCTATACGGTGTTATGGATATTGGAGCTGTTCCCGGAATCACATCAATTACAAACTTAAGTTCACGATCTGGTGGTAAACCCGGTAATTCCTCAGGAAACACATCAGTAAACTCATTAACAACTGGTAATTGTTCTAGCTTTGATTCAGAACCCTGAGTATCAAGAATATAGGCTAAAAATGCTTCATTGCCTTTACACAACAATCTTTGAGCAGATAAAGTTGAAATAATTCTAACTATTTCTTTCGGATTTGCAAACTCAACAGTAACCATTTCACTAGTCTGACATTTCAGATCAATCTGTTTTTCTTTACAATTCGCTACAGCATCATGCTTTGTCAATCAGTCCATTCCCAGAATAACATCAAATTCTCGAAAAGGTAGTAGCATCAAATCAGCAAGGAATTCACAACCTTTTATTTTTAGTAGACAGTCACGACACACTAGATTAACTATCACACTTTGACCTAATGGATTAGTGACTTTAACATCATAGTTAGTAGGTTCAACAAATAATTTCTTTTTTAGTGCTAATGTAGTGTAAACATATGAATGTGTAGACCTAGGGTCAATCCATGCATACATAATAACATCGAAGAGATAGAATGTACCAGCTATTACATCTGGAGCTAAAGCTTCCTCTCTTACTCGAATGGCATAAGTACGTGCAGGTGCCCGAGCTTCTAACCGAACAGCAGAATCTCTCATACCCAAACGAGCAGTCCTAGTCGCACTACTTTGACCTAATCGTCTACTTCTTTAAGAACTATTTTCTTTTCTTTTTGTTCTCCCTCCTCTTTTAACAATTGAAGACAATCTCGAATGAAATGATCACTAGCCCCACACTTGTAACAAACTCTTATCTTGCCTCTACATTCACCAAAATGTTTTTTCCCACAATATTTGCATCTAGGCCTAGGAGCATTCTGTACACTATCAACACTAGCTGTAGGTTTAATGGTTACCCCAAATTCTTGCTCAGTTGCTTTGTTCCTATTCGATCGTTCTGGCATTGAAGTGGATCGACTAGAATCAACTTTAAACTTTTTAGCCGAAAATGCAGAAAATGACATGGAGGAACTTCTCTTATAAGATTCTTTATTTTATCATTCCCGTTGCATTTTTGTATTATACACCTCTTCTATTTTCTAAGCACAATCTGACAGAACAACAAATTCTCATATCTCTGTGCCTCCAATCATCATTCAGATCTCATCATTTAGCCCATCCTTAAATTGAATACACATTTCCTCCTCAGATGGTACAATATCTCTAGCATATCTATTGAGGTATACAAACTCTCTCTCATATTCAGTTACTGACCGATTTTCTTGTCGCAAATCGAGGAATTTCATTTTTTTTATCCAGATACCTTTTACCAACATATTTCTTTTTAAACTCATTCTGAAAAAATTCCCAAGTGATTTTTCTTCCGATACCACAGCTTCCATAGTCTCCCACCAATTATATGCTTCTTTTTTTTTAATAAAGAAACAACATATCTCAAATAATCATCTGGAAAACAAGCCATTTCTTTAAAAACTCTTACCATGTTTTGTAACCAATACTCAGCTTTGACAGGGCCATCATCTGATCTACTTCGAAATTCCTCAGCCACAAATTTTCTAAGCTTTTATATTGGAGAACTCTTACTAAATTCAGTTACTGGAGGAGGTGGAGGAGCAACTAGGGGTGCTACAGATAGGTTGCTGAGCCTGATTTCTTTTTTTATATCATCTCATTAAACCATTTGTTCACAAATCCATAGAACATATTTTTGAGTTATTGTTCTTGCATAAGAGAAATTGGTAGGCAACTACTTGTCCCATGGTTAGATGTTTGTACTCTACTATTAGTTTTATCCTGTTCAGCACGTTCAGGTCTATCTAACATCTTTTCAATCTATAAGAAAACAAGGATTAGATCGGATCATACACATCACACTATCACAGATTTATATGGCATGTATTTCTAAACACTTTACACATCACATTTGTTCTAAGAATTGGCTAAACTGAAGCTCTGATACCAATAAATGTAACACCCTTAACCCATATCCGTCACCAGAATAGGGTTACGAAGCATTACCAGATTTTACAGAACAGTCATAAATAAATTATGTCATTTATTATTCATTTTCCAAAATTAATCATATTTTCCCTTGAATTGGCCCTCGACGCCTAATTTAAGGATTAGAAACGAGTCAGGACTAAATAAAAACTCAGAGAATTTTTCGTGAAATTTCACAATTTTTCTCATATACAAAGGTCACACGCCCGTGTGGATAGGTCGTGTGGCTCACACGGTCGAATGACACACCCATGTCCTAGGCCGTGTGGTATATGAAACAGGTCACATAGCCATGTCCCCAGCCCCTGTAACTCTCTGACTTGCAAAACATTAAGGTGCAGTTTTACACGACCAAGGCACACGCCTGTGTCCTAGGCCGTGTAGCACACACAACTGAGACACACGCCCATGTCTCTGCCCATGTGCTCAATTCTGGGCATTTTGTTTCTCAATTTTAAGTTGCAGGGGACACACAGTCAGACTACACACGCATGTGTATGACTGTTTGTCATACACGGCTGAAACACACACCTGTGTCTCTACTCATGTGGGCGAAAATAAGCCATTTTATGGCCACTTTTCTCTCCCTTTTTACTATCAACCTACACATTACTCTTTCATATACCAATATAATTCAATCAAGCAACCAATACAAGCCAAAAATCATGTTTTGAACTTATTAAGCCATCACAAAACTCACTTGCATACACTTACCATAATAACTCCATTCTTTAAATACTAAAAACTACTACTATGTATATGCATACAAACAAAAACATAAGTATCATTCACAACCATATGTTAAGTTTCACTCTTTTCTAAACTAATCCTATACATGCCATAAAAACCATGGGTTGTATTACAAAAATCTACCGAAAAAATCTAAATAGTGTGGCCCGATGTGTTGATTTGATCCTCTGAACTCACGTCAATCTACAAGGAACATTTAAACACACAAGAGTAAGCTTATAGAAGCTTAGTAAGTTCATAGGTTTTAAATGTAAACATTACCAAACAAACTATAATATAACAATAAACACTGCATTGCACTAACATTATTTGCCAATCACAACTTTAATTAATAAAATTCACTTGATTGAGCACAATATAAAAAACTTCTTATAGTATTCCACTATAAATCCATATAACACTTACCAATACTTGTCAAATTAGAGAATGTCTTACGGAGTTGAGTACATCGTTTTCTTGATGCCATAATCCTACTATGGTCTTACGCATATAATACCATGGCCTTGCCATGGTCCTACACTCGTAGTGCCATAACTCAGTTGTAACACCCTTAACCCGTATCTATCGTCGAAATAGGGTTACAAGGTATTACCGATCAATCACAACATAAATCATTCATTTTGCATACATGATTTAATTTCACACAAATATCAATCTAACATAATCATATTGTCCCTTATAAGGTTCTACGAGACCTTAAAACATGCTTAAACAAGGTTCGGACTAAACCGATAATATCCGCAAACTTTGAGAAACTTATAAAATTTTCATGCAATTAAGGGTCACACGCTCGTGTGAACAGTCCGTATGCCTCACACTGCCACCAGACATGCTCGTGTCACAGACCGTGTGAAAATAGGGAATACATAGTGGCTTGCACCACACGGCCGGAGAACGCCCGTGTGCCATGGCCATGGGAAAACTGGAGGGGTTACTGACTTAGGTCACACGGTCGACCATATGCCCATGTGCCAACCCATGTGCCAGCCCGTGTGCCACACACGGCCTATAGACACGCCCGTGTGTCTAGACCGTGCCAAACCTGTAGGGTATACTGACTTAATATCGAAGGGCTACCCCCATGGGTCACATGGTCGTGTAGCATGATCGTGTGTCACACACGGCTGAGACACACGCCCGTGTCTCTGCTCGTGTGGACAAAAATAGGCTATTTCCAAAGCCAATTTGCCACCTTTTTTCATGCACACCTAGCAACCAAAATGGTACCATTTCAATACATTTATAGGTAGCCAAAACATGCCAATTCATACACAATTCATGTCATTTATAAACCATCTTCTTAATACTCAAATTCATAGCCAAAACATACCAAATCAATATGCCAAAATCATCAACTTACATAACTTCTAAATGCATTTCTTCATCATGTTATCATCTATTTTATGCTTCAAAACATACCATTTCATCATTTCAAAATCAAGCCATAAAATATCATCTTTCAAGCATTAATTCACCAAATGACAACTAGCTACTTGAGCAACCATATAACCATACCAAAACATAAGGCAACTTATACATCATGTATTACTTCCCAAACACCTAATTCAAACCAAATTAAATGGCCATACACACCAACATTTACATCATTTCATAAGCCAACACACATGGCTAATATCATATCTCAAAACATATTAACTTAACACTAGCCTATACATGCTATATACCATATTCACAAAACACCAAAAGTACCAACAAGTTGATCGATAGTGTGACGATGTTCCCAAAGATTCTCAAGTCTGAGCTAGCTTCGATTATCTATAAAACATGAAAAGAACACACAAAGTAAGCTATAAAAGCTTACTAAGCCATTACAAATAAATTATCACATGAATCATTATCATTTCCATCAATAGGCAACTATGAGTAAACATTTATAAGATCACAAACCTTTCTCATTGTACACATATTCAATATCATAATTGAATTCATTAAATACTTCCCTTTCGTTACTTGTATGAATCTCGTATGTACCTGAGTCATTTAACTCATTCACACATTCTTTCCCAACTTGACTTTGCCTGTTGAACCATTCGGAATCATTAAGGATACTCGAAAATCACAATAGCTCGTACAGAGCCATATCTCAGATATGGTCTTACATGTCGTCACATATCGATGCCACTGTCCTAGACAGGGTCTTACACAAAACCGAATAACGATGCCAATGTCCCAAACATGGTCTTACATGTAATCACATCTCGGTAATCCTAATGTCATGGCATTCGTATCCTATACTATTCCTAAGGTTCGTATGGGACTTTCAGATGTCGTAACTCTATCGATTCTTGCTCGTATTTGCTCATTCAACATTCATAATAATTCAATGACAATTAAACATGTATAATTCAATTTAAAGACAATTATTTGCATATGAACTTACCTCGTATTAGGGATAAACAGACTAGATTGACTATTTGACAACTTTCGATTTCCCCCGATCTAAATCCAATTTCTTTCTTTCAGAATCTATATGAATTCAAAATTAACTTATTTATTCATTGATTCAATCAATTCAGACCAAAAACACATATTTAACCAAATTTGCACTTTGACCCTAAACTTTCACATTTCTTACAATTTAGTCTTTATTTTAATAAACACAAAATTACACCAATTCAATTCAAATCCATGTGTGTTGAATTACTATAGTACCCCTAGCAGCCCATATTTCACATTTATTCACACTTTTAACCCCACATTTTCATCTTTTCACAATTTAATTCCTAATATGCATTTTTACTCAAAATTACTTTACAAAACATAGATATCCATCACTAAGCTTTCATAATTCATCATCAAACATTCAAAAACACATGAATTCATCAATGGAAACTTTCAAAACATTAAGCAGTTTTGCAAATTAGTCCCTGGGCTAGCTAGTACTCAAACCAACGATCACAAAAACGTAGAAATCATCAAAAATCAAGCTCAAAGCATACCTCAATCAAGTTATGCAAGTGCCGAACCCTAAATGGACATGGAAACTTTCTTTTTTTCTTCTCAAAATTTGGCTAAAGGATGATGATAAGCATAATTTTGATTTTTGGTTTTATTTATGTTAAGTTATTTACCAAATTACATATTTAACCTTTAAAATATAACTTAAAAATCACTTAAATCATGGTCATAAATGTCCAAAAACCTTAATTATAGCATGATAACATCATAAGGACCTCACATTTAATCAACCATAGCAATTAGACACCTTTATCAAATAGAATGCAAATTTTGTCCTTTTTTTCTCAAATTAAGCATTCAAGCGCTAAAATTAAATCACGAAACTTCCACACATACATGCTAACATACTGTAAACACATAAAATAATATTAAAATAATTTTTTCAAAATTGGATTTGTGGTTTTGAAACTACTATTCCAATTTAACTAAAATCGAGTTGTTACACCAGTTATGGTCTTATTATCAGGATGCCATAGCCCAGCTGTGGTCTTACACATATTCACATATATTGCCATGGTCCAACCATGGTCTTATATTCACGGTGCCATAACCCAGTTATGGTCTTTTCACTAATATGCCATAACCCAGCTATAGTCTTACATTTAAGACTTTGCCATGGTCCAACTATGGTCTTATCCATTAATTCGCCTTTTGTCACGGAACAATTGTACTCAATCCTGCGTTCCACTTAATTTGAACTTTAAATTCAATTTTTTTAATATTACAAAAATCATAATTCAATAAAAAAGATATAAAATAATACCATATATCATCTCCAATTTAACAATTAATCATAAAATTCAACCATATGAACTTAACTGGAGTAGTTTGCAGAAGTTGTAGAAAATTCAAGGACTATTTTATTAATTTCTCTTTTTCGTGTATCTTCGGGTTCTTGATCTATCATGTAAAATTATTCATTCATTAGCATCTAATTTAATTTTAATTTACTTCACAATTTATGCATTTTATTTTTAAAATTACACATTTACCCCAAATTTCATAATTTTTACAATTTAGTCCTTGATCAAATAACCCATCAATTGAGCTTATTTTTATCAATATTTTTATCAATTAACACTTTATCTAATCATTTTAGGCTACTATAAAGCCTTTGATATTCATAATTTCAACACCAAACCCTAATTCTTAACTTTTTCACAATTAGGTCCTAAAAATCAATTTCTATTGAAATCACTTAATAAAATCATCACATAACAAAATTAAAGCTTCAAATCCATGTTAATTCATCATAAAATTCCAGAACTTATCCATGTAAACTTTAAAAAATCACTCATAGAATCAAAAACTAATGAATTCAATAGTTGGACCTAGTTGCAAAAGCATCAAAATCACAAAAATTTCAAGAAATAAACAAGAATTGAACTTACTTGTAGCAAGAATATGAAAAACCTGTTTAGAGAAACTCTTTAATGGCTGTCTTTGGCTAGATAAATATGAATATTTCTCTAGAGTTTCAATTTGGTCACTAGTTTTATTTTTTAATTCTAACCAACTTACCATTTTGCCCTTAGTTCACACCAATTTTGTCTATTTCTTCTTCTTGCATGCCGTCTATCCATTAACCATGTGCAAAATTACCTATTTGGTCCTTCCTTAATTATCACTTATGCTATTTAATCATTATTCCTTTAATTAGCAAGTTTTGCACCTTTTCCAATTTAGTCCTTTTTAATTAATTAACTATCAAAACGTTAAAATTTTCTAACGAAACTTTAATACTAACTTATTGACACTCCGTAAATATTTATAAAAAAATTTTATGGCCTGATTTATGAAATTGAGGTCTCGGTACCTCGTTTTCGATCCAATTTACCTAATAAATTATTTTAATTCAAAAAATTCACTAATTCAAAAATATTTCTAAAGTCACATTTGACTCATAAACATTAATTTATTGAATTTTCAAACTTAATCATCGGATTTAGTGATCTCAAATCACTATTTCTGATACCACTGAAAATTAGGCTGTTACATATGTTGCTATAAACGGTTTGGATATCATAGATGCACTTGCATACTGTTGGGGATAAACCCGATTAAGCAATGAACAAGTAAAATAACAAAGAAATTGAAAATATAGAACATAAATATTTTACATAGAAAAACCCCTCCGAATAGGATAAAAAACCACAAGCATAGATAATTTCACTATAACGAAAAAAATGATGTGTACAAAAGATGGAGATAAAATTAAACCTCGAAACCTAAAATAAAAACCCTTAAAACGTAAACACAAAATTCTTCAAAAGCTTGTAAAAGCAAATACCTAAATGTGTAATGAGTTATTTTTCTAAGGTCGAAAAAGGGCATATTTATAGACTAAATTTGTAGGTCAAATAATATTAAAAGGGTAATCAACAAAAATAGTCACTTTTGTTCACCTCAAGTTACATTTTAGTCACTTATGTTTAAAATGTTACGTTTTAGTCACTTATGTTATTATTTTGTTACGAAGTGATCACTCTACCGTTAAGTTCCGTTATCTCTCTAACGGTAATCCTAGGTGGCAGTCCAATTAGATTTTAGGTGCCAACTTGGATTTCTAAATTGGATGAAAATAGATTTTTAATTAAAAAAATTTAATTAATTAAAATTTTCAAACCTAAACATTAACTAAAAAAACTGCTCATCTCCTCTTATTAATTTTTCTTCTGTCTCTTATTTTTTTTAATGGGTTTTTTATTTGACTGGAAAAACTATTATTAAGATCAAAATAGTTGAAATCAGCAATAAGAAAGAATAATCTGGAATACCCACAAAGAGATTGTGAACATACAAGTTGATTCAGATTAGAAAAAAATTGATTGAGAAACCAATTATTCAAGAACTATGAAAGAACTAGAAAATATAGTAATTAGGAACAAGAACAGTGAAAGTAATAGCCCTTTTCTAAAAATTTTAAAATTAGCTTGAATGAAATATGTTCATGAAAACATGTTTCTGGTTGCATTTTATGAGATGTCTACTGAAGCAAAATAAAATACATGTTTACAAACAATTTCAAAAAGTAGAAGAAAATATTAAGAATTTTAATTTAGGGTTTTCATGAAACAATAAAAAATTCACTCTTTTGTTTTTCAGTATTGAATAAAAGAAATAAAGGAATTCAAAGAAGACATACCTAAACCCTCCATTGAATCCATCTTTATGAAGCAATCAATTTGATTAAAAAAAACCCATTGAAAAAAAGAAGAGATAGAAGAAAAATTAAAAAGAGGAGATGAACAGTTTTTTTAGTTAAGGTTTAGGTTTAAAAATTTTAATTAATTAAATTTTTTAATTAAAAATCTATTTTCATCCCATTTAGAAATCCAAGTTGTCACTTAAAATCTAGTTGGACTGCCACTTAGGATTACCGTTAGAGAGATAACAAAACTTAACGGTAGAGTGATCACTTCGTAACAAAATAATAACATAAGTGACTAAAACGTAACATTTCAAACATAAGTGACTAAAATGTAACCTGAGGCAAACAAAAGTGACTATTTTTGTAGATTACCCAATATTAAAATAACCTACACTAATCAGAGTTTAAGTGAGAAACTAAAAAAAATTTAACTGGGAGAAAAAAAAGCCAAAAAATACGAGGCATAACTCCATAAATCTCCACATTGACTCATATTTCTATAACGCCTTCTTTCCTAAAGTCTACCATGGGCTTATCTCGAACTATGTAGGATATTAAATGAGTTAAAGCTGTGCTTAGAAGCTGAAAGTCTTCTAGTCTTCGACTTATGCACTACCAAATCAAAATTGAACCAGGTCTGATTTCCACGAACGCAGTGCCCTATCTTTTCAAAACTGCATCCAAAAGAGAATCTTTTTTATACGAAACGATAATACCTTTTTCCCTCCTATGACCAAGTTGTCTCCTCTTCAAACAAGTCGGCTTCGATTCCTTAATAGACAAGGGGCGTCCTGTTTCACCAGTCACCGTTGACCCTTCTAGAACATAAATATTGCCAATCTTTTTGCCTTTCATCAAAATGAGAGCCCCATGGGATAACTTAATGCCACTTGAATTGATGTTAATTCTACAACCCTTCGAGTCCAAAATTCTCAATGAGATAAGATTTTTCTTTAAGTTAGGCACATGTCTGACATTTGAAAAAGTCTTAATTGTCTTGTCATGTATTCTGATCTGAACAGTACCAATATCGGTTACTTTACTAGGTGAACTATTCCCCATGCGCACAACTACACCTTTAATGGAACTGTATGCGGAAAACCAATCCATGTTAGGACACATGTGGAAAGAACACCCCAAATCCAGAATCCATTCAGATGTAAGCTCAAAGCTTTCACTTATTGTCACAAATAAGAAATCATCACCTTTATTATTGGCTAAATTAGCACCAATTAAATCTTCCTCGTTGCTCTCAGCAACCCTTTTATTTCGCAGTTTGTAATAAATTGTTTTGACGTGACCTAACTTCTTACAATAGCGACATCTCTTGTCTCTTTAATTTGATGCTATCAAAATCGAGGCTTGCCTATCTGACTTGCTATCCAAACCAAACTCATTGTCGAGTTTGTCTTTGCTTAACAGATGACCCTTTACATCCTTGAATGAGAGATTATCTCTACCATAAATTAGGGTTTTCCTAAAAGACTTGTATGAAGGAGGTAAAGAGCATAATAATAGAATAGTCTGATCTTCATCATTAATTTGAACCACAACATTTTTTAAATCATTCAAAATATTAATAAATTGACTGATGTGACCTCTAAGGTGCTCACTTTCATCCATGCAAAATATGTATAGACGTTGTTTCAACACCAATCGGTTAGCTAGAGACTCTGTCGCGCCGAGGGTTTCTAACCTTTTCCATAAGGTGAATGTCGTTTTCTCCATCAAAACTTCTTACAACACATTATTTGTTAGATATAATTGAAAAACAGATAGAGCTTTTTTTTATCTAACCTATCTTATTCTGATTTATCCATGTATGCAGGCTTCTTCTTTGTAAGGACCTTCTCAATATCGCTCTGAATTAGAATTGTTATCATCCGAACTTGCCACAAATGAAAATTTGTGATGCCATCGAACTTATCAACATCAAACCTTGTTGTTGTCATCTTTGAACGGGTTGATTGTGAGAATCGAACTAGCTATAATATAAGTTTGTTGGCGATAAACCTGATTAAGCAACAAACAAGTAAAAAAATAAAGAAATTGAAAAGATAAAACGCAAATATTTTACATGGAAAATCCTTTTGAAGAGGATAAAAAACCACGAGCAAAAATAATTTCATTATAACGGCAAAAGCGATGAGTACAAAAGATGAAGATAAAACTAAACGCCGAAATCCGAAATAAGAACTCTCAAAACGTAAACACAAAATTCTCCAAAAGCTTGTAGGTCAAATAATATTAAAATAACATACACTAATCATAGTTTAAGTAGGAAACTAAAAACAAATTTTAACTGGAAAAAGAAAAACCGAAAAATATAAGGCATAACTCCACACATATTTCCAAAGTATCAACAAAGATCAAAGTCCAAGTGTTTTGTTACCAAAATTTGTCAAGTACATATATGACAGGTTTATGAGTTTAAGTAGTGCCAAACACCTATAGACACTGCTCATAAAGTACCTAAACACATTTTCAATTATTTTATTTAAACATTTCGTATAAAAATAATAAAATATGAAAGCAATATTATATTAGCATAAAATTCATTATTAAATGAGATTTTTTAAGTAATAACCTAATTAATTTAGTGTAAAGATGACTTGTGAGGCAAATTTAATTAAATATTTTATGTTAAAAGAAATAAATAAATAAATAAGAATAAAATACACTAAATTCAATTATGAGTTGTATTAAGCGACAACTCAATCATTTTAATCGAATTTAAGTAAATAAGCGAATTAGCATAAACGACAAATCCCACAATATTAAAGCAAAGTGTCAAGGGTGAAATCTGAAGTGTAATGAGAGCAGCAAGTTGCAAAGTAGTTTCAAAAAAATAGGGTGATGCTTGAAATTGACTTCAAGCTCAAGATATATTTTATTTGGTTGTTTCCTACAGGTAAGCAAGACCCCCATTTTTCTTCAAGAGAGAGGAACGGCTATAATATTAATATCTGCGTATGCTTTTGACTTCCCAATTTTCTACAACAAATTAGTTGTTCACAGCACATGGACGAAGCCATTAGTTTTAAGATCTATTGTAGTTAATGGATACGTAAATGCGTTTATAAGTTCCTGGGTTTTGACTAATTGAAACTAAGTTGATCTCATTTTTTTTTTACTTTTCTTTTTATTATAATATTCCAATTAGAGAGGTTATTAATTATGTCATCTCAATTCGTAAAATAACTAAATATAGAATTACTACATATCAGTCATGCTAAAAACTGGGTCGCATTGCACGTATGAACAAAATTTTAATTCAAAAAGATAACATCAGCATTCTCTCAAGAGAAATTGATATTTGTGTACTTAAATTTTGGGATGAAACAAATTAATTGGTGTAAAGTAAATGTTTTGAGTTAAATTATTTGAAAATACATTAAATACATCACATTATATTGTCTAATAAAAATTTTATATATCTCCGACAAATAATATTTAAAAGATTAAAAGAACTTTTCATTATATTGAAACACTTAACAATTTAAACATAAACCAAATAGAATCAAAATCATCCAATAAATTTCAAAACCTAATTTGACTCAAACTATGTCATTGACAAGTTTGTAAATATGGTGGTTAAAAAGTTATTATCTATTTTTTATTTTTTAAAATCTTAATTAAAACCTACCTTGCTTTTTAAAATAATTGTCCATATAATAATAAGCTAATTTGGAATTCAGAGTGTTGACACGAAACAGTCGTGGGTCCAGCTGAGACCAACAGTGTGAATAATGGAATGATCCAATCAAATTCAAAAGGAGAAAAGGCACAGAAATGGACGACCTTGGTTTAGCAGAGGATTAACATCTTGTTAAAAGAATTGACAATGAAATTCACTCTGGATTTGTCATAATTAGATTCACGTATGTTCCTGTCATGTTTTTTCTACTTTATTTTTTAAAAAAGAAAAAAGAGAAAATATAATTACATTTAAAATGTCATATATATATATATATATATATTATATAATCCTAAATTATTGGCATGTTAAAAAATTGACATGTGATTCCACCATCACAGTTGTCTGCACCAAAATGTTACCTCCACTTTTCCAGCTGCTTATATATTTGGATCCTTCCTTCCCTCCTCCTACGCCCCATACATTGCATCTAAGAACCCATTTTCAACCCCTAACGGTGCCTTCTCTTCCATAAAAACGTTACCCAAAAGAATTTTCAGTCTTCCCTAACATACTACAATTATGTAAATTTAGTGCCTTATACTCTCTGATCCATCATCTTTAACTTTCTTTGCTCATTTTCCTGGAAAAAAAAAAGTTGTTCAACATGAACATCTTCTATCTTCGCTAAACCTTTTTATCTTTACTTTGAAACTCACAAAGTCATGTAATTTACATGATCGCAGGTTCAAAACTCTCGTTTGTTTCCAATAGCTTATATTCTTAATCATTTTCAGTCTTTTTTCTTTTACCTCACTTAGAAGATTATTGAAGGAAGAAGGAACTAAAGCCAGTTGTTTAGAGTTTAGATAAAAACTAACCATGGAGGAGACCTTTGTGCCTTTACGAGGCATCAAAAATGACCTCAGAGGCAGATTGATGTGTTACAAGCAAGACTGGACTGGTGGCTTTAAAGCAGGCTTCAGGTATATATATACATATATAATCTTTGCTATATGCTTGTTTATTGAGGCTGATGACGACTCGACTGTGTTGCTTTATTACAGGATTCTGGCTCCCACCACTTACATTTTCTTCGCCTCTGCCATTCCCGTCATTTCATTTGGTGAACAACTCGAGAGAAATACCGGTATTTTAAATGCTTAATCGTGTGTGCATTCGGTCGGTTCGGTCGTCTATTTATATTCCCTTTTTAATTATCTGCAGATGGAGTGCTCACAGCAGTTCAAACCTTAGCATCTACAGCACTTTGTGGGATCATACACTCGATAATCGGAGGTCAACCTTTGCTGATACTAGGAGTTGCTGAGCCAACTGTCATTATGTATACATTCATGTTCAACTTTGTTAAAGACGTACCGAATTTGGGTCGGGACCTATTTCTAGCTTGGTCTGGATGGTGAGCTGTTAACTCTAATTTTCTTTTGATCAATAATTAGCCATACCATATTAATATTCCTCAAAGATTCTTCAATCATATATATTCGCTGCTATATTTGAAAAAAGTTTTCTTTTTGTGTTAAATTGTTTGTAGGGTATGTGTGTGGACTGCAGCCTTGCTGTTCTTACTCTCTATCTTGGGAGCATGTTCCATTATCAACAGGTTTACCCGTGTGGCAGGCGAATTGTTCGGTCTGCTTATAGCTATGCTGTTTATGCAGCAAGCTATCAAAGTAAGATCAATAATTTATCATCTCATGTTTATTTTCTACTGTAAACCATACCCTTTTTAAGTTTTTTGTTCTGATAAATTTCATATACAGGGCATTGTGGAGGAATTCCGAATTCCACAACACGAAAATCCCAAACTCACAGAGTTTACACCTTCATGGAGGTTTGCCAATGGGATGTTTGCTTTGGTTTTGTCATTTGGCCTTCTTTTTTCGGCATTAAGAAGCCGAAAAGCAAGGTCTTGGCGCTACGGGACTGGTAAGCTAACTTTTTCCTTGATCACCTTTTGGTTGTATATATGGCACCATTTGCTTTTGACAACTTACAAAGAAGCTTTTTTGACAGGTTGGCTTAGAAGCTTTATAGCGGACTATGGTGTGCCATTTATGGTACTTGTGTGGACAGCAGCGTCTTACATACCATCCGCAAGTGTTCCGAAAGGGGTCCCACGACGTCTCTTCAGCCCGAATCCCTGGTCCCCTGGTGCTTATGAAAATTGGACAGTTATCAAGGCATGTTTAACCAAATACCATTGCCAATCAACACTGCACACACATATAATCTGTCTTCTTATTGGACAAATAAACTGACACAAAGAGCTTGAAAAAAATGACAGGACATGCTAAATGTTCCAGTTGTGTATATCATTGGAGCTTTCATTCCAGCCACAATGATTGCAGTGCTTTATTACTTTGACCATAGCGTAGCATCTCAGCTTGCTCAGCAGAAAGAGTTTAATTTGAGAAAACCATCTTGTTACCATTATGACTTGCTTCTTTTGGGATTCTTGGTATGCACTGATTCTTCCTGATCTCTTTCCTTAATCTAAAATTTGCCCTGGGAACACTTTTTTGATTTGCTTGTTTCTTGATGGCAGACATTGTTATGTGGTCTTATCGGCATCCCTCCGGCAAATGGGGTCATTCCGCAATCACCGATGCATACCAAGAGCTTGGCTACCCTCAAACATCAAGTATAATTCCTTCTTTAAACCCTCTGAGCCTTTTTGTTCAGTCTTCAATTCATTTATGATCAGCAGAGACTGACTCATGGTTATGATGCAGCTGCTTCGTAATCGACTGGTTGCAACAGCACGCAAATGTATAAGAAAGAATGCTAGCTTGGGACAATTGTATGGAAATATGCAAGAAGCCTATCAGCAAATGCAGACCCCTTTAGTTTACCAGGAGCCTTCAGCTAGAGTAAGACTCTGTCTATGACGATATAGATCATGTAGCTGCTTCCTGGCATAATCAAAGCATATGCATGATTAACTAATGAAATCACTAAATTTATGATTCTGAGTTCACTGATAGTAAACTGTCTTAAGCAGGGACTACATGAACTAAAAGAATCAACCGTTCAAGCTGCTACGTGTACAGGCAACATCGATGCCCCTATCGACGAAACTTTGTTTGATATCGAGAAAGAGATTGATGATCTATTGCCTGTTGAAGTAAAAGAACAGCGTCTCAGCAACTTGCTTCAAGCCACCATGGTAGGAGGATGTGTTGCAGCAATGCCTATCCTTAAAATGATCCCGACTTCTGTCCTCTGGGGCTACTTCGCATTCATGGCTATCGAAAGCTTACCGGGTAACCAATTTTGGGAAAGGATTTTATTGCTCTTCACTGCACCAAGCAGAAGATACAAGTAAGATATTCCAAAACAGACATTTTATACTTGTATAGTTTAAAAGTATCCATTGTCCCATCTTATGTTTTCCTGCAGGGTCCTTGAGCAGCAACATGCAACCTTTGTGGAAACTGTTCCATTCAAGACTATTGCAATGTTCACCATTTTCCAAACGGCGTATCTGCTCGTATGTTTCGGTCTAACCTGGATTCCGATCGCCGGGGTTATGTTTCCTTTGATGATCATGCTTTTAGTACCAGTAAGACAATACGTCCTGCCCAAGTTTTTCAAAGGGGCGCATCTTTATGACTTGGATGCCGCAGAGTATGAAGAGGCACCCGCTTTGCCATATAATCTTGCCACAGTAAGATACTCGTCTCCTCTCCTACAACCAAAAAACCTTTCCCCCATTTTCCATTGCTTATTATTAATCATTTAAACTTTGGCTTACAGGAGACAGAGCTGGGACAAGGAGCAGCCTATGCAGGGGACAGTGAGATATTAGATGAAGTTATTACAAGAAGCCGGGGTGAATTCAGACATACTTGCAGTCCTAAAATCACAAGCTCCACTGCTACGCCAGCAAATGGCCCGAGAAGCCATCAAAGCCCACGGCTCTCATGTAATAGCCCTCGTCTGAGTGAGCTGAAAGGTGAGAGAAGCCCTCGGGCGAGTGGAAATGGATCACACAGTCCAAGGACTGGGGAGCTGAAACCATCTAATCTGGGGAAAAGTCCTCTTAACCGAGGATCGAATTAGTGGGGGGATATTTGTCGAATATTCTGATAAATTCTGTTGGCATAATGTGTTTTTTAAAATGGTTTTTCATTTCCCAGTCTTTTGTTTTGAGTGTGTTAATTGGCTTGGCTTAGCAGAACTGTAAAATGTTCCCTCTTCCTTCTTATATCCCATTTTCATATGTAACAAAAGATTCCATTTGCTTTTCTTGCCAGAAATATATAATACTTAAAACATATTTTTTGCTTGAAAATGTTAGCCCTTATTCCTTCTGTCTGTGTCAAATTCTAGTTTTTATCTCTCTATTATACTCAAATTTAGGATTTAGTCCCTATTTCTTTTTTATACAATACTTATTTGTATCTATAACTCCATAACCCTATAAGTGAAGCCAGGAATTTTTTTAATGGAGTCCGGATAAGAATACAACTTGTGGGTAGAGGGAGCAAACTTAAATTTTTTTTATACTAAAAGGAGTAAATTGCATTACTAAATTGGAGGAAAAAAGCATTTAAACATGTCTAAATTCACATCCTCGATTGTTACAACAGTTACGATGCCACTGTCGAAGCTCAATCAAACATTTAGTCCCTATACTTCAATTTAACATAATTGAGTCATTTTATTGTTATAAAGTCTTTAGTTATTCCAAATAGATGCCACTAATTGTTAAAATTAAAATGTTCATGTGAATTTTGGGGGGATAAAGCAACATTTAGTCATTGAATTTGACAACTTTTCTCAATTTAGGTCCATGTGATGATGTCGCATTCTGAGTGAAATCACATTCTTAAAAGTTCAAGTGATGACGTAGCGCAATTTCAAAGTGTCATGTCATCACAAAGACTGAAATTCGAAAAAGTTATTATGTTCAAAATTTATGTGGATAAAAAATATTTAGGTATCAAGTTGAGAAGAATTGTTAAATTCAGGGATGAAACATGCCTTATACTTTTTTTTAAACCCTTCTAACAAAAAAAAAATCACTGAATTTGTACAAACCCCTTATAATATCCACAAATGGCTTGTTTTTGGTAAGAGATGAGCATCATTATATGTAAACTCGGGCGAATGGTACACATCAGTACTCTAATGCATTTCTCATTTTGAGTCCGAATAAATATATTTTTGAACCCTCACTTTAAATTTAAAGTGTATATCCTCTCGCGAATCTTAGCAATCACCTGTTCTTATTTTACATATTGATCATTTTGAAGTAAAAAAAAAAAAAAAAATTTTTGGTGAAATGGTTATCTTGTGCATAATATATTTGTTCTCAATAATTACGTAGAAGTCTATATAGTGCAATATATATATATATATATATATATATATATATATGCTGATGACGGGTGCATGTAGGATCAACCAAATCCTCATTAAAATTAATTTTTTTCAGGGAAGTCTATGTTTTAAATGAAATAGTTAATATAGAATTAACTATTTAGACCGTGAAATTATTATAATAAAAGTACCAATTTATGCTGGATTAATTTTAAAATTTAAACATAGTATCTGACCCTTGTTTTTCAAAATCCTATGACATATGGAAGCAAGCAAAAGGTTCTAAATCACATCAACAATTATGGAATTTGTGAATATGATATTCTTTGAGTTAAATTCACAAAGGACCAGATGATGAAGGCATCCATAAGCACTAATTCATTTAGATCAAAGCATATGGGATAATGTCATCCCCATGCATGTACCGTGAATTTTCTGACAGTTTTTTTCATTACCTTTTTAAGTGCATGTTGGAACATGCTCACCACCTGAAGCGGCTACCTTGCTACTGCATGTAAAAAGCTTCTTCTTCGAGAGTGCATTGCAACTGAGAACCCTCTTGTCATTTCCACTAAAATAATAGAAAAAAACAATGGAAAAGGTCCATTTTCCAGCACAATTATGAAAGCTTGAAAAAGAACAAAAAACAAAAACAGAAGATAGCATTTGAGATGAAAAGAAGGTAGCTTTTGATAATAGTTTTTGGAAAGAAGAAAAAAGAATAAAGCAATGGCCAGAATTTGTTTTCTCTTGCAGGCATTTCAAGTAAACTGCAAGATATGGGAGGACCCTACATTTTCAATTGCTAGAAGGGAAAATGTGGAGATGGTGTGTTGTTGTTTTCAATAGCTTTGACTTTGATGGGGAAATGGGAATGAATGAATGATACATCAATACATCATTTTTTTTTTCATTATCACATTAAGCTGATGATGATTTCAGTATCTTTGTCTTTTGAGTATAGTTCAACTTTTGGTCCTTTCCAGAAAAAAAAAACTGATAAACATGAAGAAAAATGGTCTAATTTTAATTTTATCCCTCAGCTTTATAAAAACTGTGCAATTAGTCTTTCTCATGCACATATACTCCGCCAACCAACGACCTCTGCCATGATACATATAATCACATGGGTTTTTGCCTCCCAGAGTGTGCCAACTATAGCTACTTGGCCGAATATGTACACTAATTATTCCTGACAATTAAATCATTTCGATAAGATATCGGAGTGTGCCAACTATAGCTACTTGGTTGAATATGTAAACTAACTACTCTTGATAATTAAATCATTTCGACAAAATAAACATCACTTACTATTCACATATCCTAAAATTATGTATTTCATATTACTCACTTAACAAGAATCTTGAAAGGGATTAGAATCTTGAAAGTGATAGATAGTGCCTCATAAAGTGAAATATTTCCATTGAGGTGAACTCATAAATACCTCTCTGACCCCAATGATCCAGCATGTTCTCGTACCCCTTACTCTGAATTTTCACCCTAACTCTCTTTCTCCTCAAGCTCTTCCCTCATCCTTCATCTTCGATCACCACCTTTTTAGTATCAACAGTCTTTCTATTTGAATTTGTAATAATTTGATTGTTATTATTTATAAAAATTGAAAGCTAAGCCTATATATTGATAACACACTATTTTTTTTTGCTAATTTATAATATATAAATCATTTAACTATTGATTTTTACTAATTCTTTATATATGAATCATTGAACTGCTGATTTCTAGGGCAATAATTTAATAATGATGGTTAAAAATGTTACTTAATTTGATTAATATTTTAGTTTCCGTAAAATATAAAGACTAAATTATGAAAATTTGAAGTAGAACTAATTTCTCAAATTTGATAAAGGAGAGGGATGAAATTCATAAATAAATTAAGAAAAATCAGAAATTTGGTGATCCGGGTTGAGATTGGACGCATCAGTTGACCAGTGATCCACGTATGGCCAATGCCAAAAAAAAAAAACATGTGGTGGGTAACAAAGGTAGAAAAGTTACCAATTACCACTAAAAACAACATAGATTTGGCATCAAATCAGTTTCACTGTCCAAATCACTCGAGCCTTCATATGAACCACTTGAATTCAATCATGAACATTGTTGAGGGTGGGCTACTCAAACTCTTCCTTTTTGGGTAGGCTAGGGGTCAGTCATGAAGATGGTGGGGATTGGTGATAAACATTTGGAGCTGACATGAAAATATCAAAAAAAGAAAAAAAAGAAAAAAAAAAGGCAATATGCCATCAAGGAATGTTTTATTCATAAGATGAAAAGAAATTAAGTTTACTCATTTGTCTGGTTAAAATCAATGAGATCTATAAATGATAATGTAAATTAATTTTTTTTATTAATCCAACTAGTGTTGAATGTATTTAAAATACGTAAATTAAATTATAAGTATTTAAGTATCTAGTGCATCAACAACAATTATGTTAAAAGAATTGTATAATGTTAATAAAAATTAAAAGAATTATTTATTTTCTTAACAAAATTTATACAATTACAATAATGGGTTATGGCCTCTACTTTAGCAATAAACAAAAGTTGGAGACTGCATCCACATATAGATTCCTTGAGAAAGTGGTTTGAAATTAATGAAAACTGTGATAGCAACTACTGCAATACTTAATTATGTGTTATTTGAATTTTTGTTTTTTTCTTTAGGAAACCCTCAATAGAATAAGAGTAATGAAGAAAATATATTATCAATAATTTTCATCCCATCTTTTCTTCAAAGTGAAAGGTTGAGAATACAAAATGAAAATGCTTCTTTTTGTCCTAAAAGTTGGAAAGAAAGACAAGAGTTATCAAAATTAATTTGCTTTATTAGATTCATAGTATATGCAATTTTAATAAATGCTTGGGTTGGTGGAACAAAATCATCCAAATTGGAATAACATATCGCTTTGGTTTAAAGTAATCTTGAATAAATTAAATAAAAGGAAAACATTGTAACCTCATAACCTTTTTTTTTTTTTATCCACTTCTTGTTATTATGATTGTGGTGACACTTTTTTTTTATTTTTTTATTCGTAAGCACTACAATCATTTCTAATTTTTTTTCTTTTACAATAGCAATGAATGGTGTAGGATTTTTTTTAATATTAACATTTATAATAATAATTCATTTTAAACTCCATCTTTATTTATTATTTTTTTTACATAATTTTATAGATTTATTATATATAATTTAAGATACTCCTTGATAAGATGAAAAGTGATAAAGATATTAAGGGTTAAATATGTTATAAGTCATTTTACTCTTTATAAATTTAAAATTTGATCCTTATAATTTTATTTTTAGGAATTTAATCTTCTTAATTTTTAGATTTTAAAATTCAGGTATTAAAATTATTTTGTTAAATTTAGGTTCTTACAAATATATATTTTTTCAAATTACATTGCTATTAAGTATTTTTTTTTATTTTAAAATGTCATATCAACCAATTTAGCAAAAAAAAAAAAGAAGAAGAAAGTAGTGTTACCAATATACTTGAATTTTAAATTTTAAAAAGTAAAAGAATTCAATTTATAAAAATAAAAATATAAAAATTAAATTTTAAATTTATAAAAAATATAAAAAACCTATAACATATTTTAATAAAAAATTAGTGCCAAAGCCATGAAGATGACATAAGCTGTGTTTTATTTTCAATTTTTTTTTAGTTTCATTCTATGATAAAATAAACATCATTTTAGGTAGTATAGTCATTTTCTTATTCTGATACATTTCTTTTAAATTATTGTCAAATATTAATCTTTCAACCTTTCACATAAGCTTTTAATTAATTTCTATTTTTAAACATATTTAATAATTAAATAAGAATTTAATAGTCAATCAAGTTTTTAAGCATCCAAGTATCAACAAGTGATTCATATAAAATATATTTGAGTAAACTATACTTATGGTCATTTTTGTTTACCTTAAGTTACATTTTAATCATTTATGTTTGAAATGTTACGTTTTAGTCACTTACGTTATCATGTTATAACATTTTAGTCACTGAACAGTTAATTGTCATTAACGGTGTAACAATAAACTGTTATGGTATGTTAAATCATCATTTCAAACAAAAATTTTAGGTTAAGTTATACAATCGTTCCCTATGTTTTTTCATTTTGAGCAATTTAATTTTTTTTCTTTTATGTTCTTTAATCTTTTTTTTCTTTTTTCTTTTTTCTATTCTCTTCTGTTTCTCCCTTTGTTTTCTTACTTTCTCCATTTCTTTTAACATATCAGAAAATCGAATTGGCAATAAAGAAAAAAGCAAGAAGTTAGAAGCCATCAATGCCTATAACCAAAACCCATAAACCCATACCATGTTTCTTTCTTTACTGCCAATTTGACTTCCTAATATGCTAAAAGAAATGGAGAAAGTAATAAAACAACGGGAGAAGCAAAAAATAATGGAAAAAAAAAGAGAAAAGTTAAAAGAGCATAAAAGAAATTAAATTGCTCAAAATGAAAAATTATGGGGACCAATTGTATAATTAACCTAAAATTTTTGTTTAAAATGATGATTTAATGTGCTACGTCAACTTACTGTTATACTGTTAACAGCTTAGTGAGTAAAATATTACAACACGATAACGTAAGTGATTAAAACGTAACATTTCAAACATAAATGACTAAAATATAACATGAGATAAACAGGTGTAGTTTACCCTAAATTTTAAAGGAAATTAGGTATGAATTTGATTAAATATATTACTTATGTGATGAAAAATTAATGTGAGAGATGTAGTTTGTAGAAAAGGATAAGTTGGAGTTCATTCGTTGGCGTCCTTTCTTACACTCCAGTCTTTCGGTAGCCTAAATACAGCCAACGTGATTTATAATTCTCTTGGCATTAATAATAACAAAATCGTTCAGTAGTTAGGGAGGAGTGGTGTGGGATTGAATTGTTCTGTTTTATTTTAAAAACAAAAAAAACAAAAGAAATAAAGAAACAAGAAATAGGAGAAATGTGTAATTTTTCCGATGTCAAGTATGAAATATTAAAGTTAAAAACTTCCCATTTTCATTTCGTTTGGAAAATGGCAATTGGGCAGTTATTAAAAATGTGTCGACCCATTCAAATTCCTCTGTGAAGGGCCCATTATTGGTTTTAATTATTTCTTGAGACCCAAATCAACATATAACGTTAATGTGTTTGACTCCAAAACTCTACATGCCAATCTTTGTTAATTTTATTGTCTCCATCCCCAATACTTAAATTTAAAACTATATTAGATCTTTTATTACTTGATCCAACTAGCAAGGGTGAACTCCAATTTTTTTCTTCTAAATTATAAATATTTGGAACACCAAAATACAAGTTTATCATTATACTTATTTATATTTTTATAAAATTTAAAGAAACTTTAAAGCAATTTTGCCCATTTGAGGCGAACACCTCTGCCTATCCCATCTTGCTCCATAATTATAGGGAGAACTTATGGAGGCAAGTAGTAACCTTGGCCCCTCAAAAAAGATGAAATTGTGTTTCCTTTTATAAACTACCGATGTTTTCATCCATTTTACCATATGAGTATAGTCCTATTAAGGTTGAGGTGGTGTTTAGATAAAACATTTTCTATCAATTTTGACTCTAAAATTCGAATTTGATTCAAATATTTAGGGAAAAGTCATAATTTTAAAAAATTATAAACTAATATAATAATAATAATATATTTTAACCCTTATAATTTTAAAATTTATTTTGGTTTCCCCTTAAAAATATTTTACTTTTGCCCCTTCAACCGGTGTTGGTTGGTCACCTACATTTCACCTTTTACTTGGTTGCTTCAATTTTAAAAAAAAATAATTCAACAGTTTAGATATGTTTTTCTCGACCATTTTACCTATAAAGGCTCATTTCCCACTTTATTTACAGAAATGAGCCACTTTATTTATTATTTACTGGAATGGGCAGAAAACACTAAAACACGTCCATGTAGGAACGTTTTAAGGGGAAATTCCAACAAAATGTGTCCCTGAGGGAGCGTTTTTGCCATGTCAGCAAAAAAAGTACTAACGTGGACGCACTTTGCTGACATGGCAAAAGCGCTCCCTTAGGGACGAGTTTTAGCCCATGTTTTTGACCCCCAACAGTCATTTAAAATTTTGACCGTTGGGGGGTCCAATGGTAAAAAAAAAAAACTATAAACCCCTTCCTATTTTTTCCACACAAACATTTCTTCCAAAATTCTAAAAAAAGTTCTCAAAATTCTCCCTAAATTTCTCAAAGTTCTCTTTAATTAACTATTTCATTTAATTTTTTTTCTAAATTAGTATTATTTTTTTATAATTTCTAAGATATTTGATTGTGTTATCAATGGCCGGGAATTAATTTGTCTCGATTATAAACATATCTCCGTCAAACAAATGAAAATGGTAAGGGTTAATTTCAATTTTTGAATATTATTTAATATTTTTTCATTTATGTAATTTTAATTAATTTTTATTTTATAATTTTTTATAACAGTCAATAGATCGGGTGTTACAATGTTATATTTGTAATATGTTTGGTCCTCCATCACCATTGATAGAAAATTACTTGAAGGAAGCGGGTTTTTGGCACGTGGCCAATATAGGCCGGGGGTGCAAGTTGGATTCGAAACTCATCAGCGCGTTCATAGAGAGGTGGAGACCCGAGACACACACATTCCATCTTCCATACGGGGAGTGTACGATCACTTTGGAGGATGTACAATTACAATTGGGATTGTTAGTGGATGGATCCGTATTCATTAGGTCTGCTCCATCTGCTGATTAGGGAGTCATATGCTGTAATAGCTCGAATTAGGGCCTAGTCGGAACAGTGGTCTCAGGACCACAAATCCGAAGTTAGAAAATTTATTTTATTACAATTATGAGGTTATGACATGATTATATTAGTGTATGAAAAATTTGGTGAGTTAATTTTAAGGTTTGTGAGCCTGATTGCGGAAAAGGACTAAATCGCATAAAAAGAAAAAGTTGCATTTTAGTACCCAAATGTGTTAAATAGCTAGAGAATTAAAATTGAGGGCCTTTAAAAGGCAATTAGACCCTTTCAAATATGCTTGGCCGGCCATAGGAGACAAGTTGGTCAAAATGTCAACATTAGATGAATTGATGACATAATAGTTAAATAAAATAATACCTAAGTTACTTAGCATTCATCTCTTTCATTCCATTTCTTCTCCTTTGGCCGAATATACCAGTAAAATTTAGGGTTTAAGCTTTCAAAATTTCAGCAATTTATTCCTCTCTCAAGTAAGTAAATTTTGATGGTTTTGTTGATGATTTTACATATTTTGAATGCTTAAAGCATGGGCTTTCAAATGAGAGGACTATCTTGTAAAATGGTGAAAAGTCTAGGGTTTTACCATGTGGATATTCATGTTATTTTCTGAAATTTTATGGAAGAATATGAGTCTTAAAAGAGTTCTAAACAACTTTTTTGAAGGGTGTTAGCATGAAAACACCTAAAGGAACTATTTTGCATAAGTTGCAAAATAGGTGGTAAGTGTGTGAAATAGTGAGAATTTGGGGTTGCTACAAGAGTAAAAAGGGGTCTGCTAGACCTAAGATAAAAGGAAATTTGATAAAAATCAAATTTCGAACTTAAGGGTAAAATGATCAAATTGCCAAAGTCAAGGGGCAAAATAGTCATTTAACCAAAAATATGAATCTATGATTGCCTAATTGTAATTAGTGACTAAATGACTGCATTTTTCTATTATAGATCAAGATTTACCAAATCCAAACTTAGATCGGGGGAAAGCCAAGCAAATCGACTAAATTGACTAGTCGAGAATATTTTGTAAATCGAGGTAAGTTGTATGTAAATAATATAACTACATTATTAATACATGTATTCGAATTGTCATTGAATTGATATAGCATGAATTGCTAGATTGTGAAATGAAAATGTATAGTAATAATTGAGATAGTAGAAAGATCACATTGGAAACCTAGGAAACAAACCGGATATTCGTACCTTAACATTCGGGTTACTTGTGTGCTAGTGTAAGACATGTCTGGGACATGCATCGGCCACATTATGAGAACTAGTGTAAGACCATGTCTGGTACATGGCATCTGTGTAGAGATGAGAGCAGTGTAAGACATGTTTGGGACATGCATTGGCCTCAACGATGATAGCCAGTGTAAGACGTGTCTGAGACATGCATCGGCTAAGAGTTGTGTTAGTGTAAGGCATGTCTGGGACATGCATCAGTATATACGAGAGCTAGTATAAGACCATGTCTGGGAGGGATCGCAGGAGGGATCGCACGAGGCACCATCAAGGAGCTCATCTTATTTCCAATCCTCATCGCCTTATAGGATTCAAACACCTTTGCATTATTTGTTCTATCAAGGTGGGTCATCATCCTAACACCCATAACCAGAAAAACCACAACCCCTATCAGAAGCTGAACCAAGAAGGAATCTAGTGCATAACTGTTGACCACCCCCATGTGGTACTGATTCTGACCGGCACATGCATTATTTTTTAATATATTTGTATAAACTATTTTTATATTGTTTCATTTAATAAATAAAATTTGTTTTGAATATTTTAATAGTAAATTATTTTTATATTTTATCGTATTTAATAAAATAGAACTTCTTTTGAATAAAACAATAGAAATAATGCAACATAATTTCATTTAAGCAATTATCAACTATTTCGATTTGGACATGTTCGAATTGTATGACCTGAGTTCCTACATCACCCGCATAACTTTTGTTGGTTCGTTCTTTTTTAGATATCCATATTATCAGGTATTCTACTCGAGCAAGGTCGACCTTTTGGTTTGCGATGCAATTTTCTATCCGGTAACAACTTAAACAGAGTAAACAATATAGAGACCACTTACGTTTATCTAGGATCGATGGGAATACGTGTCTCCACACATTGTACATGTATTTTATTTTGTACATTTCATCAACATAGCTCATGGGATTCAAATGGAGATTCTGGCAAGCTGCAATTGCATGAGCGCATGGATAACGAAGTGCATCAAATGTCCCACAATCGCAAGTTATATTTCTCAGGTGTACATAATATTTTCCCGTCGGTAATACCTTGGTTTGGCCTGCCGAACTCGGTCACACAAAATTGTAGGTTGTCATGATCATGACACATTACGTGCATGGTGTTGGCTCTCATCTTCGCCTTGTTAATTTCTTGTAATACTTTCCAACAGCATACATGACCTTCTTGTATTTGGCCTATATAACTCACTACTCACTTTGGAAATAGTGCCACCAAACAGAAATATGTCTCCCGCACAATTGAGATTATCGACAAATGACACGTTCCTTTTAGAATAGAATTTATGCATTTAGCCAACTTTGAGGTCATATGACATATCGTAGGCTGTCGTCATATGCTTTTGTCCACTGATCGAAAGGTGTGTTACAGAGGTAGTCTACGCCTTAATCGTTAACTGACCGCAAAATTGCCAACATATCATGAAAATGGTCCTTATTGATCTCATGCCTTATCAATATAAATTAATAGTGAAAATTACATACCATTCTTCCATTCAGAATAAATTGAATATTACAAATAAAATTATATTAGTGGAGATTAAATACCCATGTTGGTAACTTGTCATCGTTCAGTTGTAGACCAATATTTCCCTTAGTAGTTGGACGCAACATGCTTTAGATAATATCGATAGTGTGTACGATCCCATAGGCTTCCTTGTTGCTCAATTGCAGCTAGTATTCCAGTGTCTCGATCCAATATAATGCAGATATCAAGTTTGGGGTAGACATGCCTCCTCAACCTAGAAAGAAAGAAATCCTAGTCGTCTCTTGACTACCCCCGTGTTATTACAAATGGAATTAGAAGGATTCTCCTACAGCCATCCTGTGCCACATCTAGCAATAGTTGATGGGTATATCTACCATACATAAATGTATCATCAATTTGTACCAATGGCTTGCAATACACAAATGCATCCCGCCATTGCTTAAAGCTCTAGAACAAACACTTGAACACTTGGCATCTACAGAGCAAGCAATCTTTGTAGTACTCAAGGCCTGTTTCAAGGTCTGTTATGCAACCTAGAACGTACCTCTCCAACATCTGACACCACTGCCACACCTCATTATATGAAGCGCCCCACCCACTATGCATCTTTTTCAACATATTCTGCTTAGCTATTCAGGCCTTGCGGTAAGAGGGCATGTACCTCAATTGGCTACGAATATTGGCAATTAAGATCGACATAAAAGTCTTGGGATTCACCTTCACCATCGATAATATTAAGTCAATTATCATATCTGAATCCATCTTGGGATGATCTTTTAAAACACCTGTCAACGAAATATGTTAAATAATACAACATTAAGTAATAACAGTATTATTCAAAAACCCTAAACACCTAGTGATATTGTACCTGCAACACACGTGTGTGGACATTTGTACTTTTTTATCTTCTACAGCCTTGTCTTTTTCCTAACCGAAGCTATGACTTTCCATGAACATGTACCATCTTGCATTACACACTTGGCCTCGAACTTCTCGGATTTAGATTTAGTCATGTGGTAGTTAACCCCGTTCATGATGCTATATTGTTTCAATGTACCAAGAAAACTATCCTTACTGAAAAATTCCTTACCAACTTTCAATTCATCTGAATGCAACGATGAACTTGTACAGTTACGCTTTCTGTGTGGTAAATCTCGAAGCTCCAACGTATCATTTGCCGATAAATTGACATTATGCATATAGGTTGGAGGTGAGTACACCGTAAATTGCAAATCTTCTTCTTTCATCTAAACCCCATTTACTATCTTCAGGTTCGGTTAAAACAGGCCTCGATTTAGAAAATAATGCAATTTCTACACCATCAAGGTCAGGCTCTCAAGGTGGACCCACATCAAACTCATCATCGAACCCACCATCATTTGCAACGTATGAGGTCCCCTCGCCCGTGGACACTGTAGGGAGTACATCATCTCTCTTGTGAATGTTTCGTAACATCCCCAATCAGATGTGGATTGCCAACCACTAGAAGTTGATGTCATTCCCAGTACGTATTTCCAACATTGAATATCGACCCACCAAGGTGCATGTCCCATCCACTAACTAAGTGTCGTGCAGGATTTGTGTACTATATACTGCCACCAAACACGGGTGCTTCTGTATTCTGCCTCCCATTAACAGAGTGTCGGACAGGGGTCGTGTATTCCTCCTGAACAGCAGTAGATGTTGAAGTCGCAAATGCTTCATTTGACGATGAAAATTGTACATATAACTCAAGATAAGGTGATCCACTAGTGAGATAAGTCTGCACCATCGCCTCTAAGTTACGATCACCTTTGATATCAAATGAGTCATATGTCATGGGATCAATCGAATCACAAAATCGGCACTTAATAGACAATACTCTCATTAGCGTCATTCCAAAAATTTTGCGCCTAATTCTTTTACGAAGTTCTATCAAATTTATGTTTTGGTTAAAAACTAGTTAAGTTGTGCTCTCCGATTAAAAAACAATACCGTTCTCGGTGTCACGAACCTCACTATCATATTAAATAACAGTACCAATACATTCACTCAGCTTCAATTTCTATTCTGCTTAGCCTCTCTAATTTTTCTTGCTGTAACTTATGCAACATGAGAATGAAATTTGACTCACTTATAGCCTAAGGCAAAGCAGGAACTACTGTAGAAAAAGAGCGTCCATGTGAGAGCTTTTTCCAGTAATTTTACTAACAGTGTATCCTGTTTGAAGCATTTTTGACACTATTTTTTCAAAATCGTCTTCTCAAAATTATTTTTTCAAGAACTACTATAGAAAAAGAGCGTACACGTGAGAGCTTTTTTTAGTAATTTTGCTGACAGTGCATCCTGCTTGAAGCATTTTGGACACTATTTTTTCAGAACTGTCTTCTTAAAATTATTTTTTGGGAACTACTGTAGAAAAGGGTGTCCACATGGGAGTTTTTTTCAGTAATTTTGCTGACAGTGCATCCTACTTGAAGCATTTTTGACACTATTTTTTTAGAACCGTCTTCTCAAAATTATTTTTCCAGGAACTACTATATAAAAATAGCGTCCACGTGGTACCCTTTTTCAGTACTTTTGCTAACAGTGCATACTGTTTGTGTAACACCCCTAACTTGTAACCGTCGCCAGAATAGGTTAAGAGGCATTACAAGACCTGTAACTCAATTCAAAACATTCATTTAACAAATTTCATCACATTTCAGTAACCATCAATCATTCACATTAATATACTTAAATCAATCATACAAAGTCTTAATTATGCATTTGGGACTAAATTGATAACATATAAAAATTTTAGAAACTTTAAAATTTTCAACATTTCAAATACCACACGCCCGTGTGAATAGGCCGTGTGCTTTACATGGCATTAGACACGCCCGTGTGTCTAAGCCGTGGCAAAACAGGGCATACATACTGACTTGTCTATACGGCCACAAGACACGCCCTGTGTTAGGCCGTGTGAAAATTAGGGAGGCTATTGACTTAGGTCACACGGTCGACCACACGCCAGTGTGCCACACAAGACTGATAGACATGCCCGTGTGTCTAGATCGTGTTAAAACTGTAGGGTATACTGACTTTAATTTGTAGGGTACCTCAGGGGACCCACAGCCGTGTAACATGACCGTTTGTCACACACGGCTGAGACACACACCGTGTCTCCTCCCGTGTGGACAAAAATAGGCCATTTGAAAAGTCAATTTGCAACCCTAAAACATAAGCACTTACATTCATATTAGACCGCAATTATGCAACTCAATTGGCAATAAAAATAACCAATTCAATATACATTATAAGCCATAACCAAGCTTACCATTTACAAATCCAAATACATATATAACCACTTATGCAATTCATTCATCTAACATCAATATATCAAGACTTCATTTGCATAATTTCATCCAAATATTACCATACCAAAACATACACCGCTAAGCTCATCTATGAAATCAAAATATAATACCAAAATAAGCCAAATCACATGGCTTAACTTATATACAATTTCATTCTTAAACCATGATACCAAAACATAACTATTATCATCAAACTAACCTATACATGCCATATTTACATAAGTTCATAAGTTCAAAATACCAATCAGAAATTGGATAATGTGACATGCAAATCCGACTTGCCCGAAACGAGCGAGCTAACGAACCCTATAAGGCATAGAAAATGAAACAGAGTAAGCTTATAGCTTAGTAAACCCGTATAATTTAGAATTTAAACTTAACATTTATAAACTATCAAGCAATAAATAAAAATGTAAACAATTCAATTTATCCATCACATGTTAGTCATTTAACAAATACTTAAAGCTATCTATTAGTACTTTACTTTGCATCAATTCTAAAGTCACATATCAAATATTTAGCACTTATAACCTGTAACATATCCGAATAACCAATATTTAAGCCCGTTGAACCTATTAGAACTTCAAAGGATAATCGAGTGAACAATGTAAGTAATCTGTCAATTCATCATCATACATGCTCTTTCGAGTCATGGTCGGTAAGCTCCTTCGAGCTAAACAGTAAGCTCTATTGAGCTGAAACATTAAGCTCTAATGAGTTGAACAGTAAGCTCTATTGAGCTAAATAGTAAACTCTATTAAGTTGAATGATAAGCTCCAATAAGCTGAAACAGTAAGCTCTTATGATCTATGGTGAGTCCGCAACAAATGCAGGAGCCCGACTAATACGGTAATCTCAGTAACAGGTCACTCGTATCCAATGAATTCATATAGTTCAAACAGGGCCCGGTAACGAATACAATATATCTTCTAGGCATTCATATTTCAAGTATTTCAATAAATTACATTCAATTCAAAAATTACAAGTATAGAAAAGTTTGATTCTAATTATACGAACTTACCTCGTATTTGCTTGGTTAACTTTCGTCTACCTGTCTACTATTTGTTTCCCCCGATCAAGTTTCGATATTTGTTTGTCTTGATCTAAATTTATCAAATTAAATATTTTCAATAACTATTCATTTCAATTTAGTCCCTAATTCACATATATGGAAATTTACATTTTTGCCCCTATAATTTTAACTATTTTGCAATTTAGTCCTTTATACATAAAATGGTAAATTACACATTTTTAACCAAAATCCACCTTAGCTGAATTCTATATGGTATTATAATAGCCGATATTTTCATTTATTTCACATTTCTAACCACAATATTTCGATCTTTCACAATTTAATCCCTAATTCTCATTTTTGTCAAAAATCACTTTATAAAACTTGTATAGCTATTAACAACCATTAATAATCTAACAAGAAACTTCAAAATACTCAAGTATTCAACAATTTAATATCTCAAAATCTATAACAGTTTCAAAAATGAAGGTACGGGCTAGCTAGATTAAGCTGCAACGAGCTCAAAAACGTAGAAATCATTAAAAACAGATAAAAAATTGTACCTTAATCAAAGATTCAAGCTTGGCCGAATGGAAACCTAAGTTTTCTATTCTTTCTTCTCAATTTTTGGCAATGGAGATGAATGATATAACAAAAATTTGATTTTCTTTTATTAATATAACATTAATTAACATTTTACCAAAATAACCTTAATGAACTTTAATAATTTCAAAAATACCAAGCCAACAACTTATACTATATAATTTAAGGTCTAATTGACATGCAAGGACTCCCATATTAATAAACCATAGCTATTTAATACTTTTAAATAATATAACTCAACTTTTCCGCATTACGCGATTTAGTCCTTTTTATCGAATTAATCTATTAAACGGTAAAATTTCTTTACGAAACTTTCACGTAATTAACCTATCATGCTGTAAACCTTAGTAAAATAATAAAATAAATATTTTGACTTCGGATTTGTGGTCCCAAAACTACTATTCCAATTTGACCTAAAAACAGCCTGTTACAGCTTGAAGCATTTTTTTACATTATTTTTTCGAAACCGTCTTCTCAAAATTATTTTTTCAGAAACTACTATAGAAAAAGAGCATCCACGTGTTTTTCAGTACTTTTGCTGACAGTGCATCCTGCTTGAAGCATTTTTGTCACTATTTTTTTAGAACCGTCTTTTCAAAATTAATTTTTCAGAAACTACTGTAAAAAAAAACAAAATCCTTCTTGTCAATATAATTTTTTTCAAGACTCAACCCTAAAATCTTTTACAAAAACCCTAAATTGCTAAACACAAAATTATTTTTAAAAACCCTAAACCCTAATTTTATTAATTTACTTAAAACCTTAAACTCTAATTTTATTAATTTACTTAAAACCCTAAAACCCTAATTTAATTAATTTTTAAAAAAAATTGTAAACCCTAATTTATTTTTAAAAATTCCTAAACCTTAAACAAATAAATTCCTAAATTATTTTAACAAAACTCTAACCATAAATCACTAAAACCCTAAGCCCATAAACCTAGGCATTAAACATGCAAATAGCCCTAACCCTAGAAAAACATAAGCTAAAATGCGTCCTTGAGGGAGCGCTTTTGCTATGTTAGCAAAGTGCGTCTACTTCAGCGCGTTTTTTACTGACATGGCAAAAGCGATCCCTCAGGGACGTGTTTTGTTGAAATTTCCCCTTAAAACGCTCTTACATGGATGCATTTTAGTGTTTTCAGCTCATTTTGATAAATAATAAATAAATGGCCCGTTTCCGTAAATAAAGTAAGAAATGGGCCTTTCTTAGTAAAATGGTCGTGTTTCTCTGACACCTAAAAGAAATGTTTTCTTTGGCAACACAGAAAAATGTTTTATTGTAATCCATTTCTAGGTTTAATATGGTAAATTATACCTAAGGTCACTAAACTATTAGTGAGTTTATATTTTAGTCACTTAATTTCAAAAAGTTACAAAACGGTCACTCAAAAAGTTACAAAATAGTCACTGAATTATTTGAAAGTTTTTATTTTAGTTATTGGGTTGTTAAGTTTTTTTTTAAAGTTCGACTAGTGAGCTCCAAGTGACAATTCGAAAATCAGTATGGTGAATTAGTACCTATCAATAAGCAAAAGAATATACATTAGATCCAAGTCAATCTAATAGTTAGTGTCGGAGATCAAAGAAGAAAGTTATTTCAATTTTGGTTATCAAATTCGTGACATTTAAAGTTGTTTCATAGAAAAACTAAATTATAGAGGAGAAAGGGAGGAAAACTTTCAATTGGTGTAGGTGGTGCGAACATAGGTCATACAATAGCAAATTTAATAGCCCAATGACTTAAATGGAAACTTTCAAATGGTTCAGTGACCATTTTGTAACTTTTTGAAAATTAGTGACCCAAATAAAATCTTACTAATAATTTAATGATAATATGTGTAGTTTACTCTTTTTAATAAAAATTGCATTTATCTTTATTTGAATAGAATGATAGTTAAAGTTCTTGTTAGACACATGTTTGGCATGGATTTGAATTGTGTTACTTCCATTCCCTACCTCTGATATTGTATAAAAAAAAATTGTGCATTTCCTTACTCTTATTATTATGCAATCATTAATTTATTCAATACTTACATTTCTTATAAAATCTTGTATACATATTCAAATATAAATATGAAAATATTTTTTTATAAAATAATTAAAAAATATATGAAAATCTAGAAATGATTGAATATATATCTTTGATACATAAATTTTGTTTAGTTAAGCATAAATATCAAAACTATACAAGAACTAAGGGTGAAGCCTAAAAATTTTTTGGGGGACCGGAATTAAATTGTATATTTTTACTATAGTAAAAATGCAATTTCACCATTTTGATAGCCTATATCTTTATAATTTTTAAAGGATTAAATCAAATTTTTATCATTTTGGGAGAAAATGTAATTTTACCATTACTAATTTAATATTTTATAAATTATAAAAGGGCCTAAATAGAATTCCATTTCAGGGGGTTGGGGCCCCTGCCAACTCATTAACTTCGCCATTGGAATGAACTTTCATTTTGTGAAATTCTATACATGAAACTTTGATTTGATTCAATTTTCACAAATCACTGACAACATTATCAAATTGGCACCATTTTAGGTTAATATATTGCATACAGAAGCATTTATCTTAATCCAATATGAAAATAAATGTATGTATAGTTAAATCAAAATCAAAGTTCCATGTATATATATGAACCAAAATTTAAGTTTCATGTGTATAATTATACCAAATTAAGATTTATATATCAAATTACACATTAAACTAAAATTAATATATAATTTTGATATTTACACCTTTAGTTCATTGGTAGTGGTAAGTTTAAACCCTTGTATTGAGATTAGTAATAAGTGTTGAGCAAACTCTAGATAGTGCACGTTAAATAAGTATTTTTCAAAATAAATTTAGTTTCCAAATTTATTTAAAATTTTTTGGTTATACTATAGAAAATTAAATAATGAATACTATTATTAATTTCACATAATAAAATTAAAAGAGTATTGTAAACAGTTAATCTTTTATAACCATTCACGTTCAAGGGTAATAATTATAGACTACGAGTTGAGTTAAAAATGCAAAAAAAAAAAAAACTGAATTATGACCGCTGTTTAAATTTACAATATATGAAGCCAGAAATCTAGTTTGATTTAGCTTCTAAAGTATTTTTTTATTTCCATTTTTAAAATATAAATTTTATTTTAAAAAAATAAAAAACAAGTTAATAAATTCAAATAACTTTTTTCGATAATACTAACATGATAAAAATAGAAAAAAATTCTTACATCTATTTAAATTCAAAGCAAAATAACAAATTTTATATTTAAAAACCAATAGAAAATATTTTTTATATTTATGAGTTTAAACCAATATCAAATCATTTAAAGTTAAAAACAATTGTTAATTTTACAACACATTTTTAGTGAATAAAAATAAAATTTTCTTATTTTCTAATGTTTACAAATTTTCACAAATTTTCACTTTCATTTAAAAATATTTTTTTAATTTTCAACAAAAGGTGTTTCCTTCAATAATGGGGTAGGGGTGAGGGTGATAGGGATTGTAACAATATAGATTCTCTTGCTACTAAATTAAGAGGTCGTTGATAAAATAACCCTATTTTCTTAAAGTAAAGTCTCTTTTAAAATTTAAAATTTATTACTTATATTTTAATTTTGAGACATTGACTCCTTATACTTTTTTCTTTAAAAATTATAATTTTAAAAAATTTAAAAATATAAAAATAAAAAATATTTGAAAATTTAAAATTTAAAAAATAAAAATATAAAAATGATTATAAAAAATATAAACAAATATTCCAAAATTAAATGTTATCTAAGCTAGGTAGGAGCAACTAGTCAGACTGGGAATCGAATGGAGTATCCGTTTAGTGAGAGGTAAAAGATAGGTTAACTCGTGAATTGATACAATTTGATTGAACTGAACTAAAAGACCAATTGAACCAATTTCAAACTAGTTAGACCATTTGGTTCCGAGAACGACTAATTCAAACAGTTTAAAGTAAATAAATTATTAAAAAAATAAAAACATTAAAATTTATAGAAATTGATACAATTACTATTTCAACCAATCCATAATAGTTCGTTGGTCAACTAGTTTCTAAATTTTTAAAATTTTTGTAGCCTTCAGCATTTACATTTTTTTGTTAATTTGGTCTATACCCTTTAGAAGTACATACTTTTTCTAAAAAAAATAAAAAAAGTAATTTTTATTATTTAAAAAAATTTAAAAAAATATAATTTTCTAAAAATATATAAAAATATGAAAAATAAAAACTCTTTAAAAATAAAAAAATAAAAGATATTAGCATAATGACAAAATTAGCCCCTAATGTTTGAGTGTTGGGTCACTTTGGCCCTTTTTTTTTGGAGTACTTTCATACATAACCTTTTTTTTTATCAAATTGGTCATTTTTTAACGATCTTACTGACGTGGCTATGAAGGGACTAACAATGCTATTGTGGAAAAAAATTTTCCACCTAGGCACCACACGTATTTAGATACTGACGTGAGTAAATGAATTTAAACTTAAAAAGTAATTAAAATTAAAAAAAAATTTAAAACCTCTAACTAACACACACGGGTAGAATTAAAAGAAATTAGTAGCTTTTAAATGAAGAACCCTAAATCTCAAATCCTCTCCCTCTCCATTGAAATTCTTTAAAAATTTAAGCTTAAAATTTAGTGGGATTGTAAAAGAATCGAAAATATTGTTTGAAATAAGTGATTGGAAGCCATCAATAGAGAAGCTGCCTTATTCAAAGTTGGTTTCATCATCACGAGGGGAGTTCGTTTATGATGAAGAGAAAAGAAGATGTTTTTGTAACAAGTTAGCTCTGAGAGAGACATCGTGGAGTGATTTAAACCCAGGCAGAAGGTATTATTGTTGCTCTGATTTTCGGGTAAGCATATATTTAGCTGATTAGTTTTAGGATTGATAAGAAATTAGAGATTTTTTATTTTTATTTATTATTGTGTCTGTTGGAATAAATTGGTGCTACAATTCATCATAGCATTAGAACTAAGATTGGGCTAGTTACTGTATATTTAGCCGATTTATTTTAGGGTTCATAAGAAATCGTGTGATTTTTTTATTTTTTTAATTGGATATTGATGAAACATTTCTTTTCTATGCGTGAAATGTATTCGAGTAAGCATATTTAGTCGATTTGTTTTAGGGTTCATAAGAAATTAGGGATTTTTTTGTTTTTTTAATTGGATATTGATGAAACATTTCTTTCAGATGCATGAATATTAGAGTAGTCACTATATATGAACTCAGTTGTGCTAAATTAGGGAATTGTAGAGTTTATATAATAAAAAGTCGATTTTTTTGTGTGTGAAATGTAGGTTGGTGAATGTGGATTTTTTAAGTGGTATGCTGATAAGCTGTGTAACAGGGCAAATGAAGTAATACGTGAATTACGTGATAGCAAAAGAAAACCTCCAAAAGATAATAAGAGACTTAGGAAGCAAATAATGAAGTGTGGAAGTGGTGAGATGCTTGCAAGTGACAATAGAAGCAGTAATGTTGAAATGTCTAAGAGTGGCAGTGTGCAAAATATGGGTAAGGACAACCAAACAAAAGAGGTGAATTGTGATGTTGTGGATAAAATTGAATTAAACACAAAGATTAAGAGCTTGAAGCAAAAATGTAAATCACTCAAGAAAAAGAAAGAGTTTTATAAGAAAATGTTTATTTACAGTGTATTGCTTATGTCATTTGTCACATTATTTAGGAGTGTTATAATTTGAACCATTTATATGTACTAAATTTTTGGGGATTGCAAATATTTTTAATGGTTTTTTAGGCTTTGGTAGCCTTAAGGGGACCTTTTTAATGTTGTGGATTATGTTAGATCATTAGTTGTCGAATTATAACAGCCTGTTTTAGTTAAATCGGAACAGTAATTTTGAGACCACAAACTTGAGGTAAAAATAATTATTTTATTATTATTATAATGTTTACATTATGATATCATGTTGGTGTGAAAATTTCGTTAAGAAATTTTATCGTTTAATTGCTCAATTTGAGAAAAAAGACTAAATCGCGTAAAATGCAAAAGTGCTGTTCTATTAGTTAAAGGTGTCAAATAGCTTTGGTTTCTAAATATGGTGGCCTTAAATGGTAATTAAACCATTGAAATATGAATGGACAATTTTGGACAACCATTTAATGATTTCTAAGTTATATAACAAAGGTTAAAATAGTAATTAGTAAATAAAGGGTAATTTAATTAAAACAAAACAAAATTTTAAGCCATTCATCTTCTTGATTGCCGAATGTGCAGGAGGAAGAAAGCCATTTTATGGCTTGAATCATTTGGCTACTTCAAGGCTCAATTGTAAGTTCGTTTTTGCTCGGTTTTTAATGATTTCTATGTTTTTGAGATCGTTGCAGCTAGGTCCAGCTAGCCCAGGGACTATTTTGTAAAATTGTTAAATATTTTGAATGATTCCATTGATGAATATATGTGTATTTTGAAGTTTCTTGATAGATTATGAATGCTTGTTGATAGATATACAAGTTTTGTTAAGTGATTTTTAGTAAAAATGAAAAATAGGGATTAAATTGAGAAAAGTGTAAAGTTAGTGGTTAAAATGCCAAATAAATGAAAATTATAGGCTTCTAGGGGCATTATGGTAATTCGGCAAGCATGGGTCTATTGTGAATTTTCATTAATTTGTGATTTTATGAAATAAGGACTAAATTGTAAAAAATTTGAAATATGTGGGGTAAAAGTGTAAAATGCCTTAAAATATGTTTTGGACTAAATTGAATGAATAATTGATTAAATAAGTTAATTTTCATTATTTATAGATCAAGAAAAGAGGAATTCGGACTTAGATCGGAGAAAAAGCAAAGTAATTGAATAGTCAGTCCGTTTTGTTATTTCCGTATACGAGGTAAGTCTATATAATTGAACTTAAATGTGTATCTATTTATTTGATGGATGAAATTGAGATAGTATTTATTATAATAGATAAATGTGGAGATATTAAATTTAATGTACGGTTAAAGTAATCGAGATGTTAAATAAGACCATAGCTGGGTTATGGCAAATCAGATAATAAGACCATAACCGGGTTATGGCATGTGAATGTAAGACCACGACAGGGCTTGGCAATATATGTGTAAGACCATAGTTGGACTATGGCATCGAAAAATTGAAGTATTTGTATCGTAAGCATTTATAAGTCGGGGTGATTTGATAAGAGAATTGTTGAGAAATAGATAAGTATCGTACAGGTATGTAAGGAAAAATAATTCAAGTAACGAGTTAGAAGAAGTTGAGAACTTATGAGTTATGATATGGATAAACTTTATGTTAGCTCATTGTTTGATGCTTTAAATGTTAATTATGTTATCTATTTTGAGATGTTAATGAATATTGTGATTATTTCATATTTACATACGAACTTACTAAGCTTTATAGCTTACTTTGTTTAATTTTCGATGTTTTATAGTTTTACGAAGCTAGCTCGGATTCGTGGATCGTCAGAGACTTCATCACACTATCAGACATCTATTTGGTACGTTTGAGTTGTGTAAATATGGTATATGTCATGTATAGGCTTGTTTCATTTTGGTATGTTTAATGAACATGTAATTAGGCCATTTGAGTTGGCTTGTGATGATAAATTTGTTAATGTATAAAGATGTGTAAATGGCTTTGTTTTGAGTTAGGTAGTTGACCTATATTGAGTAAATGAGGTTGAATTAATAATGCATGTTTGGAATGGTTCAACTAAATGAAATATATTTATGTGAATTATGAATAGTAAGGCAAGTTGAATTAATAGGTACTTGAATAGGTAAATGGCATTGAATTGAGTATTGAATTGGTTGAAATGGATATAGTATGATTGTGTATTGGTTGATGACTTTTGGCTGCATATTTGTGTCTTAAAATGGTACCAATTGATCTTGTATAGGTATGTGCAAAATGGGTGGCAAAATGGCTTGGTAAATGACCTACTTTTGTCCACACGGGCAGAGACACGAGCGTGTGTCTTAGCCGTGTGTGACACACGGTCATGTTACACGACTGTGTGTCCTCTGGTGTTGAAATTGAATTGAAGTCAATATGCTCCACACGGTCTCACAGACGGGTCTGTGACTAGCCGTGTGGTACAAGTCAGTGTACCCCCTAATTTGCACACGGCCTAGCACATGGGCGTATGACTTGGCTGTGTTGCATATGTCAGTATACCCTCTAGTTTTCAAAGGCCTGGCACACAGGCGTGACCTCGACCGTGTGATACAAGTCAGTATGTATGCCCTGTTTCCACACGGCCTGAGACATGGGCATGTCTGGAGCCGTGTGAGGCAGACGGCCTATTCACACTGGAGTGTGACCCGTATATAACTGAAAAATTTTCATATGTTATCGGTTTGTCTCAAACCACTTCTAAAGCATGTTTAAGGCCTCGTAGGCCTTTATAAGGGATAATATGATTGTGTTGATTGGTTTATAAGAATGAATGCTTTATGTTTGATAAATATATGCTATATGTTATGAATTGATCGGTAATACCTCGTAACTCTACTCCGACAATGGATACTGGTTTGGGGTGTTACACGAATGAATAGTCTATCCATAATATGGATGATAGTGTTACATGAAGAAAACCATTAGATTAAAACTTTCAAAAACAAAGTCTTTTAAGATGGTTTTGGGCAATTCCATTTTGATTTTTATTGGATTAAAATCATTAGATTAAAACTGCTCTCTATAATTTAATTTTTATTGGATTTGGTCATTTAATTATGCTTTGTTTTGATTTCTGTTTCACGTATTTGAAAAGCTTAACTAAAACTAGCAAGTAAGGCTGACATTAGTATAAAAATATTTCCCCACAAAATAAAAATCTAATGCACTTGCCGATTTGATGTTCACTTTTTTCATATGTGGGGTTTCACCAATTTCATGTTAAAAAAAGAACTGCTATAGCAGTAATGGTATATCTCTTTCAGCAAATCATTTCAAAAAACAAACAGAATATGTTATGCTAACAAAATGATCCTATAACAATAAGATGTTAACCAACCATTTCAACAAATCATTTCAAAAAACAAACAAAATATGTTAACCATCTCAATTCATTTCTTCTTCTTCTTTGCTGCAGTGGATTCTTGTGTGCTGATAGGTTCCTGATATGCCATCCTTTTTTGGGTTTTAGTTCTTATACTCGTGATAGACTGAGAACAAAAATCAGAACCCCAAATTAGATTTAAATAATTTGGAATTGACATTAAAAAAGTGTTTACAATATACATGTGATCCAGTTGTGTTAGGTTGAATGCATGCTGTTATGTTATTCTCTTTTTGGCTTCTAGTTCGTGTACTCGTATCGGACTAAGACCAAAAAAATCAGAACCCCAAATTAGATTAAAATATTTTTGAGTTGACTTTAAAGTAGTGTATACGATATACCTGTGATCCAGTTGTATTAGGCTGAATGCATGGTGTTATGTTGTTATTTTTTGGGGTTCTAATTCTGGTATTCGTACCAGAAAAAAATCAGAACCCAAATAAGATTTTAATATTTTGGAATTGACAATGAAAAAATGTTTATGATATACTTGTGTTCTCGTTGTGTTAGGTTGAATGCATGATCTTTTGTTGTGACCCTCACCACCACATTTCTTACATCTCATAATTAGACTAGCCCTACTGAGTTGTCTAGGTTTCACTTTTTTTTGTTCATTTTTTACCTTCCTTCTATTCTTCTTTGGCTTACTAGGCATTGTTTTCTCAACTGGTGAAAGCACAGGCTCAATACCAGATTTAGTTCATTCATGTGACCTATTTATGGAGTGCAAAGCATATTCATATGCTTTCAAATATGTGTCCTTGTGGTAGTACCTATGTAAGTAGTCATCAAGATCTTGTTCAAGATGCCATATAGCACAACAGACATGGGGACAAGGGATCCCAGATAATTTCCATCTTCGACAACTGTAGGTTTTATGCTCTACATTTACTACGTACTTTTTTTTTGCCTTTCTTAACTTTACACCCATTTTCCCCATTCCAAATCATCTTCTAAGCAACACCTTCCTTGTTGTTGTCATCAAATTTTTTCTTTGTTACTGGACCATAATTATATTCCCATAAACTACATTACTTCCTCTTAGCCACTATTCTAGTCATCATATTAACTCTAATTTCCTCCAGTATGGTTATTATGCTATTAAATCTAGACTCCACGATGCTGGAGTTAAATGCTTCACAAATGTTATTGTCCATAATATCTAACACTAAGTGTAACCCTTGGAAGGTCTTGGTCTAAGCATTCGGATTCTTAAAGAATAGCTCCTTTGCAATGCCTTCATCAAGCTTATACAAGTCTTCTTCTTCTTTTTTTGTTCCCACTTCCGCCCTATTGTAGACTTCACAACTTTCCAAAAAGTAAATTCAAATGTCTTTATTTTCTTCCTACCAGACCAGTTTGATAAGACATGCCTAGCACAATTTCTATGTTTTACTCTAGGCATAATGTCATTAATGGCTATCTCGAGACCCTACAGATTAATTTACAAAGCTTAAGTAAATCATCAGTAATAATTAATAGTATTAGTAATAAATAAATGCAAAATAAATAGTTTACCTTTTGTTGGTCACTGATGATGGTATACCCGAAACCATCTTCCATTCCTAAGTCTGCTATCAATAGACTAAGAAACCATGCCCAAGAATCAATGTATTCCCCCTCAACAATAAGCTATGCAACTGGGTACATCTGATTGTTTCCATATCTCCCAACAACAGCCAACAACTCACCCTTAAATGGACCTTTTAAAAAGCAACCATCCAAACCTATTATATGTCTGCATCTTTCTTTATAGCCTCTTTTTAATGCTTCAAAATAGACAGAAAACCTCTTGAAATGTAGTGGAGATTCTGGTGTGACTCTATTCACTGCCATCTTTATAGTACTTCTAGGATTTTTTAGTCTCAACTCATCAGCATAACCCTACAGCATAGTAAATTCCTGTACGAAGTTCCCTGCCAACTTATCCTTCTCCATTTTCTTGGCCCTTCTACACCTTGTTATATTAACATTGGCATACATTTTTGAAGCTACCCTTTTTTGTATCTCCCTTAGCTTTATTTTTGGGTGGTCCCCAATAGTAGCTTCAAAATGTTTTACAATAACTTTTAGATTGACAATTTTGTTTCGAAAACTAACACAACAGTTGTGCTCATCATGGAAACTTTTCACTTTCATGCATCTAGCCATGTTACTGTAACTTGCAAATATTCCCCATTTACACTTTTTTGATGCAATGCATTTAACTTTAACCGTATTTGGTTTATTCTTAATTATCTTAAGTTCCCTTCTACAACACATTGGGTACTTACGAATTGCAGATTTGAATTGCTCACCATCTTTAAATAACATCCCAATACAGAAGTGTGAACTTGCTGAGTTTGGATTGTATATGGGGAACCTACTTCTTTTTCTATAAACATCAATATTGTCATCATCTTCTAACCCAAGTATGCTCCCATGATCATCACTATCAAAATATTTAGTCTCATTTCCATCTTCTTCCCTATCAACACAATGATTTAGTCCTTCACCATCGACTTATTCAGGGACTTCAGCCTCAAACTGCTCTCTAGAGCTTTCACTTTCAATCTCATCAAGTATTATTTCCTTACCTTTTCCACTGGTTTTCCTGTAACACCCCTTACTCGTATTCAATGCTAGAATAGGGTACGAGGCATTATCGAACTCACATTACAAGCAATCGTACAATTTCAAACCATAAATTTGCGTCCAAATTAAAACCATTTGTAATCAATCATAAAGTCCCTAATACGAGCATACGAGGCTCAAAACGTGCTTTGGAAGTAGTTCGGGACTAAACTGAGAAATTTAGAAGTTTTTACAAAACCTAGAAAATTTTTCCACTATATAGAGGTCACACGCTCGTGTGAATATGGGACATGTCTGTGTGGGCAGATCGTGTGATCACACACGCCATTGTCTTGACCTCGTGTAACTCTCTGACTTGTAACTCATGAACAAATTGAGATCACACGGCCAAGTCACATGTTCATGTGCTAGGCCGTGTGGCACACACGGCTGAGACATACGCCCGTGTCTCTGCCCGTGTGCCCAATTCTAAGGATTCTGTTTCTCAAAATTAGGGTGCAAGGGACACACAACCTAACCACATGCCCGTGTTACCAGGCCGTGTGTCACACACGACCTAGACACACTCCCGTGTATCCGCCTGTGTGGACAAAATAAAGCCATTTCCTAGCTTTATTTCTTACCCAAAATCACCCAAAAACCTGCACATGAAACACTCAACCAATTCCAACCACTTCAAGCATTCAATTTGGAAATTTCATCATTCATCAAAGCATACCATTTCATGCATACATGGTTATAAACTCACCTTAGCTTAACTTAGGCATTAACAATATTTTATCACATGAACTTAGCATAACACATGTGTATATTTATATATCACAATAGCTTACTAAATCATACCCAAAATGAACCATCATTAGCCATTCTAATGGCTAGGTTACAAAATAACATTTCAAGCCACCATTGGCCAAGTTGTCCTATACATGTCATTATACCAAAATGATTCTACTATATATACCCAAGATAGCTAGTTGATAGTGTGACGATGCTCCAATGATCTTCCAACCTTCACAAGCTTCCGAGCATTATAAGACAAGGGAAAAAAAAGGAGTAAGCATTACATGCTTCGTAAGTTCGTATAAGCGGAAATTAAACTTACCAATCTTGATTATTAAATCTAAACATACAAGATCATGTTTCCATCCATTTGGCTAAATTTTCCTAAGCACATACATTCAATCAAACATGTTAGCCATCAAAATCTTTACATGAATCAAGTAACATAGATGAGCTCATCAAGCAATATTCTATCTAGCCATTACTATTTCATCTCAAGGTTTTCAAGCCAAGTCAAAAGTTATATGTCCTTTGAATCATTGAATTCCAATGAATGCTCAAGTAGTACACTCGAAGTGTACGATTCAACAATTCGTCAATTTCTTATTCAAGGGTACCCATTAGGGTACTTAACAAGAAACACTCTCTTGAGCCACATATTGTTTAACAGGATTACCAGTCCAGGCTAAATCTTTTATATAACGTATGCTCAGGGGAGCTCAATTAGGATTATTAGTCCAGACTAAACCCTAATTATAACGTATGCTTGAGAGGTATTACATTGGGATTACCCATCCGGGCTAAATCCTTATTATAACAAGGTCAATGGGATTACTCGTCCGAGCTAAATCCCGTCCGCAACAAATGCAGGACCGTATCTATTTTGGGAAAGCGCATATATTTATCGGAATTCAACATTCAATTGAGACTTACCCCTTTATCATCATTTCATGCACATATAAATTTTCCATCGTAACATACATATAAGGCACATTATTTAAATCACATTACATACAATGTAACATTCAATTAACATATTTGCATACCCAATTAAGTTACAAGAACTTACCTCGACACTTGTTTGCGTAAAAGTCTACTAATCCGAAATCTTTTCTTTTCCTCGATCTAGCCTCGAGTTTGTGTTTTTCAGATCTATATAAATAAATTTTATCATCAATTTCATACATTTCATACTTAAATGGACTCAATTTAAGTCCTAGGCAAAATTACCATTTTGCCCCTACCTTTTCCAAAAATTTTATTTTCATCTTTAGGCTTGGAAAATGAAACTTGTACAAATTACTCCATATTCCAAGCCTAACCAAAGCTCCATTATAAATTTTCCAGCACATGTGTTCATAAAATTTCAAAATTTTTCATCAAATTTTACAACTTTTCATTTTAGTGCTTAAATCATGTTTTCATCCAAAATCACTTTGTAAAAATTGTTTATCTATCAATAATCTTTCATTTTCTACCAGAAATTTATAATTTTCAGCATAATACATCCATGAACCATTTTCATGCCTTGATAACTTTTCAAATTAATCCCTCAAATAGAGAGATTAAGCTATCCCGATTTCAAAAATACCAAAATTACTAAAAACAAGACAAGAGAACTTACCCAATTGGGCCTTGAAAGTTTCTTTTCTCTCTCCTAGGGTTTCCATGTGTTTTAGGTTGAAGATGATGAAAATAAGATGATTTATTTCTTTTCATCTTTGAATTAATTAAGTATTTTGGTATTTCCAATTTAGTCCTTGCCCTTTTTCCATAATTCCATGGATGAGTTACCAAGAAAAATCTACACACTTTTCTTAATGGTCTAATTACTATATAAGGACCTTAAGTTTTGAATTCCATAGCTATTTGATTCTTATAGCTATTAGAATTCAACTTTTGTATTTTATGCTATTTACTCCTTTTCGTAATTAAACATTTAATCAAAAAAATTTTCATATCAAAATTTTCACACGTCATTTCTAACATATTATGGGCCATATGATAAAATAAAAATAAAATATATTTTGGGTTGGATTTATGGTCTCGAAACCACTATTTTGATTTCACTGAAAAATGGGCTGTTACATTTCCCCCTCCACTTTCCTGTCCTCCTCCTCACCAACTCCATCACTCTCACCACCTTCATTGACAGCAACATCATTACCCTCCCCACCTAAACCTTCAGCAACCTCACCACCCTCTCCAACACCTTGACCCTCAACACCCTCACCACCTTTACTGCCAGCAACCTCACCACCCTCTCTCTCACCCTTACCCTCACCACCTTTACTGCCAACAACTTCACCACCTTCATTACCATTACCACCAAACTGTAAATATGCTACAACTAACATTGATTCATCATCGACAAACTCAGCAATTTCAATCTCATTCTCTACATATAAGTCTATTTTCTTATGCTTAACCCAGTAGTTTATCATGTCAATAGTGTTACTATCATTCCACACAACCTTAAGGTTATCTTGTAAAGTCTTACTGCCAAGTACATGGAAATAAATTAGTTGCACTATATTAAACCCTAACTCATCTTTAACTATTTTACATAACTCAAAATATGATATCGTATCTGGATCCTCTTTAAGGCTAACTATCTCACCACCTAAATACCTAACATGGGGATCACGTACAAATTTACCCCCAACAGGCAAGTTGACGTAGTATTCCTCCTCTACAGACATCTGTAGTTTAAAGAATAAAAAAACATAAGCATAATGACAAACAATGTGCAACCAAAAAAGGTACATACAAACAAATTATTAAATAATATAAATCATAAACAATTTATATAAAGTTAAATGATTTAATAATTATATTTATGTCATAACAGCACAACAATAAAACATGGAGGGACCACTTCCATTCCTCGTGCAGTGAAAAATATAAAATTATTGCCCCCACCAAGAGTTATTACTAAGTTCACAGAAAATCCAAGATTATTTCCCCCACCAAAGTTATTAGCAACAACAAATAGAAACAACAACCAATAGACATATTATACATAAAACTTCTTCTTCAAAAAGGACATACTGAAGGTTACATACTGGAGGTTATGGTTTATAATAGTGCTCTTAAACTTAGAGTTACAAAAGATGGTAGAGAAATAATTGGTGAAGGAATAAGGCATATTTTCCAAATACATTAGTAAAATCTTTGGAAAATTGTCTATACCAAAGATGTAGAACTCAATGAAACTACAAGTTTGGCAAAATAGACAGAAAAAATTCTTAGCAAAAGGAATTGCATATAGAATTCAATTTAAATAAAAAAAATACAAATTATTTACTAAACATAAAAAATAAATTCTTAAACCAAACAAGAAGTAGTATTTTTTATTAGCTCAACAAAACTGTAGTTATATTGGTAAAGTAAGTATAAATTGACAACAATTGTAAAGGCTCAAATACTCATCAATTGTGAAGTCATTCAATTATATACCATTATAATTGTAGAAGGCCCAATCTGTCCAGGCCCGTTACAGAAAACAAATAACCAAACTAATAAATAATTAGGTCCATCATCAAAGTCCAATTACAAATAAATGGCCAAAACTATATAACCTACAATGTTATAGACCCAAATTCCAAGCCCGATTGTCAAGCCCAATACCCATGGCCCAAAACCTAAACAATCAGCTAACCCAGGAACCTTAGGTCACACTTGCGCCGCACCTCCCACAGATGGCTTCCTCACTACCGTACGCCTCCGTACGCTTCCACTTCAGCGTTAGAACCTACGAGAAGGAATGAAATCGCAATAACAGAATACAACAGAGCAGAAAAGAAAAACCTGTATTTTGATTTTTTTATCTAGCTATAAAAAGCCAAAGAGATCATTATATAGGATTTTCGTTTTTGAATATGAATGCACACAATAAATATCAATACAAAATATCAGAATCATCAAATTTAAAGGTGATTTTTGCTTATCTCTATGATTTTTTTTCATTCTCTTTGTGTTTATTTTAAAGAAAAAGGAAACAAATATAAAAGAAAAGGGCAAGAAAACTTCACCTTTGACATCCATACTGCCGAACAGAGAGGAGGAGATGAGGGAGCCACCCCCGATGAAGGGTGGTCGAAGGCCGAAAGGCCCTTCACCCGTTTAGGGCTTTTTTGTTAGGGTAGTGGGATTTTAGGCCTTGAATCGGGCTTGGAGAAGGCAAAATGGCCTTAAAATCCCTTTTTGTAATCCAACCGCCGTATGCGGAGGTCGCCGACAGACGGGCGGGCCACGGTCCAGTGGCCAAAAATCGCCCAGGCCAAAGAACCAAAGCCCTTCCTGTCTTTCTTTTTTTTTAACCATAGTTGAAATGAGGATTTTTCAAAAAAATTTTGGGTTTTTATAAAGCATTGAAACAACACCGTTTAGGGGCCAGATTTAAACGTCTAAACGACGTCGTTTTAGCCTCCTAGATCCACGCGTTGACCCGACTCGTGGAGGATCCGCGCGTTTTTAATAAAAGGGGCAATTTGCTCTCTAGGTCCTTCCGCATTATCATCGCCATTCAATTTAGTCCTGTTTATGTTTTCCTTTAATTTTTAATTTGGCCCAGCAATTTAATTTTGGTTTCAATCTGATCCTCGAACCATACAAGTGTGTATATTGGAACGCCGCGTTTTGGGATTAGGGACATTTTTCATTTTAGTCCTCGTTCATTTGTGTGTATTTTAATTCAATCCTTAGTTCTATTTCAATAACTTCATTTATTTTCAAATTGTCCTTTTGATTTTATACTCATTTCAATTGAGTATTTTTTTTATTTTAGTTTATGTTTTTCTTTGTAATTCTTTTTTTTTAAAATCTAATTATTATTCATCTTTTAGAAATTGTTTAAACATATTATTTTGGAATTATTCTACTAATTTTGCATTATTCTAGTTTGTTATTTTACAATTTATTTATTTTAAATTCTCTTTTATATATATATTTCTATATTTTTATATGATATTTAATTTAATGCTATTATACATATACATAATTTATACTAAATTATTTCTATTATAAGTATATATTATTGATTTCATATTATTTCATGTAAATATTTTCTTTTAAGCTTATTTACGTGTGTGTATATATATATATTCTTAAACCTATTTATGTATATAATTTGTTTCTTCTAGGGACCTTTTTTTAAAATTATATGTTTCATTCGTTTTAAACGCTTTCATATATTAGCATTTTTATATGTACGTTATTTATATCAAGTTTTTTTCATGTTTATTATCAGCTTTAAATCAATATGTTTGGTTTTAAAATTATTTTGCATATTATTTATTTCAAATTTCTTCTTACGTAATATCCATTTTAAAAAAAAATTGTTTATGTATTATTATGTTTATTTTTATTTCTTTATATAACCTATTTCAAATTCTCTCATGAATTACTTATTTAAAATTTTTTATATACATTTTATCTTTTTAAATCACTTTTTATATCGTGTTGATTTCAAATTTTTATTCTATCACATTACTATTTCGATTCTATTCATCCACATTTAAAGGCTTGTTATGTTTTATGTATTTCAATTTGTTTGTATTAGCTTTATTCTTAGGTTTGCATTAGTCTTTAATTATTAATGCTAGTTTTTAAAATAGGATCATAAGATTATTTTCATTGGTATTTTGAATTGTATGTTCATATTGTTACTCTTGTCGTCCGTTTGTATAAAGTTGCATTCACATATGATTATTTCATACTTGCAATTATGCTTCTATTTTTGTTATTGCATCATGATTCAAATTTCCACTTCCGCCCAATATCGATTATCTTTTATTCCCAAACAAACTAAACAAATATATTTTTTGAGTCAGTTTTATAATCGCTTAGTTAAAGGCTTTTGAAATAAGGCAATATTCCTTGTTTGGAAATTCAAGAAATCGCGCCTTAACGTGCTGGGTTTCGATTTTTCGTTTGGCCAAATAATCGAATATCCTTTTTAAACTTTCAATGCATGATTTTGAAGTACTGCTTAGTTAAAGGCTCTCGAAATAAGGCGATATTTTGTGTTTGGAAATCTGAGAAATCGTGCCCTAACGTGCTGGGTTTTGGTTTTCGTTTGACCAAATAATCGAGTATCCTTCTGAAAATTTCAATGCATAAGTTTCAAAAATCAAGAGACGATCTTGATTTCGAGGGTTTAAAAAGTCGTATCCTAACGTGCTAGATGTGATATTTTATTTCCTCGGGACAAGAGAATCTTAACACCCCATTCAAGTTATTCAAATTTAAAAAAAAAGGAATTGTCTTTCAAAATCTTTTCAAATTTTCAACAATAGTACATCAATTAATCAATTAGGTATCAATTTTGGGCGTTGCGAGGGTGCTAATCCTTCCTCGTACGTAACCGATTCCCAAACCCGTTTTCTTGACTTTCGTAGACTAAAATCAATATTTTAACAAAATAAAATGTTTTATAGGTGATCCGATCACACCTAAACAAAAAGGATTGGTGGCTACTCTATATTTCATTTTAAAATCGATCCCCATTTTTCCAAAATAAAAAATGGTTTCTACAATAATAACTAAAGTTTAGAAAAAAAATTCAACTCCTCCAATTGTTAGTTAATGATAACTAAAAACCATGGAAAGACAGATAATATTTGAACAAATAAAGAAACAAGTACAATACCAAAATTTCATTTATTTAATTTTTCCTAGGACATTAGGCCATTCCCTAGTGGATCTATCCTTAAAGTTCTGTCAAGAGTGCAGACAAAACTAGAGAGGCCTATAATTTAAGCTTAATTTAAATTCCTAGAATCTTTTTAATTAATAAATAAAATTATTTTTAGTGATATTACTATTACATTCCATGAAAAATTTAACCAGCAACACAAAGCAAAATGATGGAATTCAAAATCTAGCAAAGAGGATATATCTATGTTCAAACCTAAAGGCTTAAAAAAATTTCAAATTTCAAACTTTTATTGCTTTTCGTTTTTACTCTTTCTCACTTCTCTCTCACTTCAAGGATGTTTTATTGCTTCATATTAAACATATTAGCTCGAGGGGAATCTTCCTTTAGTCGGTCCTCAACGTACAAAAAGACAAGACATAGACAAGTTTATTAGGAGGGAGGGAAAGCTTACATAAACTAATTTATCGAGGGGAATCTTCCTTTAGACAGATTTATTTAACTCCAAATACATGAAAAGTTGTAGTAAAGTAAAAACAAAATCCCAACAAATACAAAAAGAAACTCTCATACAAAACAAAGCATTAAAATGAAGAGCAATTTGTTTGTTTGTACCTTTTCTTCTCTGTGATTTGGAGCACGAACCTTCACCAATATTCACTCCAAAAGAGCTACGAGAAAACACAATATATATGAACCCTAAACTTGAAATTCCCCAAAATCAACAATCTCATAACCTGAAAATCCATGAAAATCCCCAAAATTTTGAAACCTAAACCAAAATCCCTGATGTGTCACTAAACTAACTAAAAATACGACTAAGGCAAGTGCACCTATAAATAAATGGTATAACTATGGTGATTAGAGATATCGTATCCACGAGTACTAAAAGTATTAGTAATTACCATTTTCTTATTATTTACTTGACAAATTGGAGTGATGGGTTTTAAACTAAAATTACTAAATTAATTTAACTTAAGAACTCAACAGAGAGTTAATTAGGAAAATAATCGAAAGATAACCAATGAGAGAAATAATACCCAGGAAAGAATCTTGATCCGTAGAAATCCCTAAATTATGCTAATATCTTTTTCGAGAGTAGGAGCAACTGACTCTAGGTTGATTAATTGAAATTTCTTTCTAATTAAAACCTCTATTCTCAGATTAACTCGATTTATGGATTCCCCTATTAGATTTAACTCTAATCTGGTAGATTTATTTCGTTCTATTTCTAGGATCACATGCAACACCACTCAATTATACTAGATCTACTCTTAAACAATGACTTATCCTCCTTTTATTTAAGCACCTTAAGCATGAATTAATATGTGACACCCCAAACCTGACCGGGACGATTGGCCCAAATTCCAAGCGTTACATTAGCCACCTAAGTGACTGTTAGGCTAACGACCTCTTAAGACACACCTCAATCTTATCCACTTATTAGTTATTTATTAATGCAGAAGCAACTTGTGAACCAATTTTAAACTTTTTATAAGTAATTTAACCTAAGGGCATTTTTGTCACCTTATCACCTACGATTAAACTAACCTGAATTTAGATCTATACATTTACCAACCCGCTTTTAGTAAATTTATGTAAGCCCTAAAAATTTCAACTTAATCCGAGCTTATTTTCTATGTCTAATTCAGATTTTATCATTAAGGACTAAATCATAACAATTTCAAACTATTAATACTATACCTGAATATTAAATTGTGTGCATTTCTAACAAATTTTATCAATTACAAGTCAAATCCTAAAATTCTATCAAGTTTCCTTATCATTTAAGGCTTTAATTAGGCTTATCAATTTATAAGACTAATTTGTAATTTAAACGGACTAGAGAACCAATTTAAAAAGACCAGAATTCAAACCCCCAACAGTCCACTACAAAAAATTTTTGTGCGAAAAATTTGATTTTAGACCCGATTTTGAGTATTTTAATAGCCAATTAAACTCAATTTAGCTACAATTAAATATCATACATATTCATACACCTTTAATTGAATTTATTAACACCAATTAAGCCTCAATTAAATAGAATTAAACATTTAATTTCATGTATATCACCCACAGGTTAATTCAAACAAGTGGTGAAACTTAGTTGCTAATAAACCACACCATGGAAGCTTCATTTAAACAATGGTTAGTGTAAATATCATGCCTCACACATCCTGTTAGCAATCATCGTGTTATCAAGCAACAATACACTATAAATTATTCAATAATCAAACTCAAACATGCATATATGATATTATAAAGCCATCCAAAATTAAAAATGTCCGATGTCCAAGTCCAATTACAACCAAAATTAAACTAAGTCCCGAAAGTTCGACAATGCCCAATTAACATATCCAAAACGTGTAACTAAATTTCTACCGAGCCTTAATCTCTTGGAACTCTCTTGCTTGGCTCCCCAGCTTTTCAATCCTACTGGTTAACTGTACGAATGTGATGGTGTGAGACTAAAAAGCTCAGTGAATGTTAATAAAACGACAAGTAAATTAGCACCCAAATCATGCTTAAATTGAAACTAGTCAAATACAATTTTTTAATCACAATATCAATACATAATATTTTAATGTCATATGCACAACCATGTATCAAAAATCATAATTAATCATGACATATAATCTTAAATTTAGCATATAATATTTCATAGATTTATATTGGCATATATAATCATGGCTTAATCGGGTGATCATACATCGGATAAATGAATCTCCTTACTTCCAATCAGAATCAGAATCAGTCCCGGATTGAGCGAGTTAAGGCCGCATGCTCCCTTATATCGCTTCAAATAACTCCCGTTGAGTGGATGCACAAGCTCAACACTCACTTATTTACTCCAAATCAGTCCACCTAGAGCCTTGTTGCTCACAAATAACATATCAATATGGTGAGTACTCACAAATCCTATGGCATGCCAACTATATCCAATGTATCCACCATTCTCTAATGCCAATATAATCAATCAATCATAATATAATTTCAATCAATAATGTGCTCAATTTAAAGTGCCAAAATGCATATGTGAATCATGTAACATAGCCATTTTAATATCAAATTAAATCTAGACTACCAATTACCTGTTATAAATGTTCATTTATCAATTGAAATATCAACATACCATGAACCAAAAACTCCAGCATGCTTGCTTAGTTGACCATTATAATAAATCAAATCAAGCACATAAAATCACTAGATGCTCACTTACCAACACTTAACAAAAATTTCATCACTTAAACATATATCAATAATCTTGCAAAATTAACCAACTAAAAATCAATTAAATATTTGCAATCAGTAATTAATCATCCAATTAAGCATAAGTGAGGGTCAATTTACCAAATCGCCCTTTAATAACACTCACCACACAACTAACTCAACCACAACCAAGTGATCAACCAAGGAAATCCAAGCTTCAATTTCGATTAGCTCAATCCTCTTCAAGATTAGGAGTTTCGACAGAGGTAAAATAGATATTATTTCCTTTCAAAAGATATAATGAACACAAATTTCCATCAACTAGGCTACACGAAATTCTCACTCAAAGTTACCTTATCGGATTTGTATCATCAAGTCGAAAATTCGATTCCTCACAAATTCGATCAATCTAGCCCTCCTAACCATTTTCAAACATCAATTCTACACCAAATAAACATAAACTAGACATCAATTTCAAATTTTAATCAATTTCACAAAAATTCGAAAAATCGGTTTAAGAAGATGATGAATTACCTTACAAAGCATATTTAATCTTGATAAATAAGATCAAAAACCTTTTAGTAGATCCATTTTGAGTAGGAACATCTATTGATTTATGGATTTCCTCTCAAAATTCAAGATCTACCATTAAAACACCTTAAGCTTTTGAAGAAGATGACATTGATAAAAAATCATGTATGTATCACTCAAATCATGTAAATATGCTTCTAATCATCATAAAAATAAATTTTGAAATAATAATTACCTTTGATTCATTCTAAATCCTTTGATTGCAAATCTTGATTCAAGAATCTTGAGAAATTTCAGAATATTTTTGGCTATTTTTGTGAATAATTTCGGGTGAAAAGAGAGTATTTTGAGAAGGAAATTTGTTGAATCTATTCTCTAATGATATATATTTAAAACCATGCAAAGAAACGAATTTTATAGCTCTCTAATCAGATGTAAATTGTGTGAAAAGTAGGCTAGATGCATTGTGTTTAAAACTAAAACAACCCACTAGAAATTTAAAAATTGAGAAATTTGCCTAATGGCCACTCACACATTTCCCTTACTTTACCAATAAATCATTTCCCTCCAAAATTACGAATTTAAAGATTTATTTGCCAAACAAATACTCCAAAATTTCCTTTATTTTACAATTAAATCCAATTTAATTAATATTTAAATTTTACTCAAATTAATCCTCAATAAAAATTATTTTAATTTTTGACCCAAATTAATTATTTTCACTAATAATTATTTAATACCTGAAAATTAATTTTCCAAATATATTTTTATTTTTCCAGATTATTTTTTAATCGATTTTAGATGAAATTGACCTCTTAAATTAAATTAAAAATTACTATTAACCTGATAAATTCCTAAATTCACGCTAGGAACCCGAAAAATATACCTGAAACTACTAGATTCGGTTTAGGGATATTACATAATATCCCAAAAATATTAAAACAAGAAGTAAGCACACATAACTGAGAATTAGAATCAAGTGTTTATCACGTAAAATAGAAATTAAATAATAGAATTCATCATAGGTTTCATCTTCCCTAGGTATCTAGGGAATTAGTTCATAATTCTTAATAAAAACATCTCAAAATCAGAATAATCACAAGAAATAAAGAAACTCATAAAAACTTCAAAAGAAATTAAAAGAAGGTCTTCAATCTTAATGGAAATCTACTTCAGAGTTGGCTCCACTGGTGTTCTTAGAGTTGTTTTCTTCAATATTCTCTGATCGCTCCCATATCTCTTATTCTAATCAGTATTTATAGACTTTAGAATGCTCAGAAAGCCTAAAAATTGCATTTTTCCGCGTGTTTGGGAAGCAAGTTGCAAAATTGACATGGTCTGGCACATGGTCGTGTGTCTAACTTGTGTGGGAAGGCCCAGCCCGTTTGGCTCTTGAAATCTACTCTTTTTGTCTGATTTTTGCTCATTTTTCACTTCTTTTGCTCTCAAATGCTCACCTAAGTATAGAAACATGAATTCAAAGGAATAGAAGCATAAAATCCACCAATTTGCATGAATAATCATCCAAAAAGTGTATTAAGAACGAGATTAGAATATGTTACTTTTATCACTTATAAAATATCCTTACATTTAAACATTTGCTTGTCCTAAAGCAAAATCCTCAACTCACATTAAAGTTAATCTTTCTCAACTTATAATTCTTATCAATAATATTTCAAAGTAATTTGCAAATAATCATGTATTGACAATTCAACTAAATAGCACTAAAGGTTCAAACCATCCAAGCTGAAAATTTTAAAGTATGAAAACATAGGTGTCTCCCCTTATTTAAGTAATTATCTTTAATTCAAAATCAACAAGAATTGACATCCTCATTAAAGATTCACTCAAAGCACTTAAAGTGTTTAAGGTTCAAGAATAAGCACTCAACAGTCGAACAAGAAATGTCATTACCATAAGCTTGCTTGAAAATCAAATCTCCATCACTATAACATGATATGTGTAATAGCCCGTTTTTAGTTAAATTGGAATAGTGGTTTCGGGACAACAAATTTGAGGTCTAAATAATTATTTTATTATTATTTTAATGTCTACAGAATGATAGTATGATTGTGTGAAAATTTTGTTAAGAAATTTTATTGTTTAAATGCTCAATTTAATAAAAAAACTAAATCGCGTAAAGTATAAAACTTGAGTTCTATTAACTAAAGGTGTCTAATAGTTATAGAACTTTAAAGTGGAGGTCCTTATGTGGCAAAATGACCATTTTTATAGTGGGTGGACATTTATGGACATGCATTAAGTGATTTTAATGTTTTATAACCAAGGTTAAATGTGTAATTCAATAAAAAATCTTAAGTAAAATAACATAAAATTAAGATACCGTCTTCTTCATGCTATCTTTCCATAAAAAATTGAAAGGAAAAAATCTATAGATAGGGTTTCAAGGTTCAACCAACTATTCTTGGTGCATGTAAGTTTATTTTTGTCCCGTTTTTAATGATTTCTATGTTTTTGAGATCGTTACAGCTTAATCTAGCTAGCCAGGGACTAATTTGCAAAAATTTTAAAGGCTTAGGGTTTTTCCATTGATGAATGTATATGTATTTTGATGTTTGATGATAAATATGTATGGTTGTTGTTAGATAAATGACATTTGTAAAGTGATTTTTGTTAAAATTGTCAATTAGGAATTAAATTGAGAAATGTGAAAATTTTATGGTGGAAATGTGAAATAAATGAAAAATATGGGGTGCTATGGTAATAAGAAAAATTCGGCTAGCATGGGTAAGGACCTAATTACATGAATTTGTATTTTTATGAGCCGAGGACTAAATTGTAAAGATGTTGAAATATTAGGGGAAAAAGTGTAAAGTTTTCATAATATACATTTTGGGCTAAATTGAATAGATTGATAATTGGATGAGTTAAATTTGATATTATATAGATCAAGAAAAGCGAAGTTCGGATCTAGATCAGGGGAAAAACAAAATATTGAACTAGTCGATCTATTTCATCGTTTTTGCAATCGAGGTAAGTTCGTATGTTAATAAGCATTAATATAATTGTGTTTTAAAGACTTTATTATTGAATTTAATTGTGAATAGGACCTTACGAATATGTTCGACTAAGATTCGGCAATGTGAAATCCCAGTTGAACCTTATGAATAGATTAGGATACAAATGACATGTCATTAGGGGTTATGTGATTTGGGTGCTGGTCCGTACGTCCTACCGATGGTTGAGTTATCTGGCATGTGTTACGGATTCTCGTCAACTTATGTGAGTAGCACCGTGTAGTTACGTCAAGACTGTTAGCTTGTATGAGTAGACCCGTTGATAGCTCGAGAGTGAGCATTATATGAGATATGAGATTGAGATAGCTTCGGCTATGTATTGGCACTTAAGGTGCGAGATTCTTGAGTATTCAATAGTATTCCAAATGGTTCAATGGGTATATCAAAGATATGAAATAGTGAGAAATAGATACGTACCAGTACAAGTATGTACGGAAACTATATGAGCATTGAACCTATGAAAGTTGTGAGTTCATGATTACTTATGTGATTGAATATATGTTAACCTTATGATTTAATGATTTTGTAGTATATTATGTTCATACTACTTGATTTGTGAATGCATGGTGAGCTTTACTTATTAACTATAAGAGCTTACCAAGCTTTATAGCTTACTCTGTTTACTTTTCCATGTTTTATAGTGTTTATCGATTACTCTGTTTACTTTTCCATGTTTTATAGTGTTTATCGAAGCTAACTTGGATTGGGAGTCGTCAGAGATTGCATCAAACTATCAAGCTTTCACTTTGGTACTTTTGAAATTATGTATTTGGTTATATGACATGTATAAGAGTTATGGTCATTTTGGTTTATATGTATAGCCATGTGATTTGGCTTATTTTGGCATGTTTGCTGATGTATGTATATATGTGAAAAAGGACTTTTGATATGTTGTGTATAATTGTCGTTTATATGCTTGTTGTGAATTGGCATTATGGATACCAAATGGTTGAAAATTTGAGATAAGTATGCTTGTGGTTTTAGGCAAAATAGTGCTTATTTGAAAGTGACCGTTTAGGTGATTCGAAAATGTGAAATTGGTTTGAATTGAATGGCTTATTGTGATAATTGTGTGTATTGTGATTGATGGTATTGATATAGTATGGATTGAATTTGGTTTAGATGAGTTTAAATGCCATTTGAAGTTGTGGTCATATGCTTTTTGGTTTGGTGTAGGTGAAAGCAATTGGGGTGAGAAAGATGGCTTAGTAAATAGCCTATTTTTGTCTACACAGGTAGAGACACAGGCGTGTGTCTTAGCCGTGTGTGACACACGGTTAGGTAACATGGTCGTGTGTCCCCTAGAGTTCAATTAGAAATCAAGTCAGTATGCTCCACACAGCCCAGCACACGGGCGTGTGACTTAGCCGTGTGGCATAAGTTAGTATACCCTATAGGTTTGGCACGGCTGGCACATGGACGTGTTAGGCCATATCGAAGCGCACACGGGCTAGACACACGGGCATGGGGTTGGCCGTGTGACCCAAGTCAGTGAGTTACACAGGGTCGGACACTAGCTGGGATACGGCCATGTGATCCCATTTCAAATGTCCATGCCTTGATTGATCTTAGATTGACTCATTCATATATCTGTATGAATTTAGTGTCTAGTAAGAATTTGCCTGTTGAATCTAACGAATTTGTGAATAAAGTATCAAACCCCTTAGGCAAGTATGTCCTAGTTTATAACGTTTACAAGAATTGTCCTTTGATGACTCGGGGTTATTGTTTTCTGAAAAATTTGATGTTTTTACTGTTTGATAAATTCAATGTGATTTTGGGTATGGATTGGTTGACTCTGCATGATGCTATTGTGAATTCTAGATGAAAGACCGTTGAATTGAAATGTCAAAATAGTGAAATTCTTCGAATTGAATCAAATGAGTCGAATGGATTACCTATTGTGATATCGTCGATGTTAGCTCAGAAAGATGTGAGAAATGGTTGTGATGCTTAGCTTGCGTATGTACTGGATACCAAAGTGTCAAAATCGAAGATTGAATCAGTACCAGTGGTTTGTGAGTATCTGGGTGTGTTTCTAGAAGAGTTGCCACTGATCAGAGAAGTTGAATTTGCTATTGAATTAGAACCGAGAACATCGCCGATATTGATAGCTCCGTACAGAATGGCTCTAACAGAATTGAAAGAGTTGAAATCTCAGTTGCAAGAGTTAATAGATAGAGGTTTTGCATGACCTAGTTTTCCTCCATGGGGTGCACCAGTTCTATTCGTAAAGAAGAAAGATGGATCGATTAGACTATGTATTGACTATCGTCAGCTCAACAAGGTTACAATTAAGAATAAGTATCCACTGCCGAGAATTGATGATTTGTTCAATTAGTTGAAAGAAGCAATAGTATTTCTGAAGATTGATTTGAGATTTAGCTATTATCAGTTGCGAGTTAAAGATTCAGATGTGCTAAAAACTGCATTTAGAACAAGGTACGAGCATTATAAATTTCTTGTTATGCCTTTTGGATTAACTAACGCTTATGCAATTTTTATGGATTTGATGAATTGAATCTTTAGACCGTATTTAGACAAATTTGTTTATGTATTCATTGATGACATTCTGATCTATTGCCGAGATGAATCTGAGCATGCTGAACATTTGAGGATTGTGTTACAAACATTAAGAGATAAACAATTGTTCGCTAAATTCAGTAAATGCGAGTTTTGGCTCTAAGAAGTTGGATTTTTGAGGCATATTATTTTAGTGGAAGGTATATGAGTTGATCCTAGTAAGATTTCAGCAGTTGTTGACTGGAAACCACCAAGAAACATATTCGAAGTCAAAATTTTTTTGGGATTAGTTGGTTACTATTGGCATTTTGTAGAAGGATTCTTGATGATTGCTACATCGATGACTTGATTGCTACAGAAAGATGTGAAGTTCGAATGGTCTGAGAAATGTTAACAGAATTTTGAACAGTTGAAAGTATTGTTAATTGAAGCACCAGCTTTAGTTCAGCCTGAGTCAGGTAAAGAGTTTATGATTTTTAACGATGCGTTATTAAACAGTTTGGGATGTGTTTTGATTCAAGAGAGCAAAGTGATAGCTTATGCTTCCAGACAATTAAAGCCGTATGAAAAGAATTATCTAACGCACGACTTAGAATTGGTCGCTATCGTTTTCACTTTAAAAATTTGGCGACATCATTTATTCGATGAAAAGTGTCATATCTTTACTGACCATAAGAGTTTGAAGAATATAATGACTCAAAAAGATTTGAATTTGAGACAACGAAGATAGCTCGTGTAACGCCCTGACCTTCTTATTTTTGTTTTTGTAAGTGTTTGATATAAAAGTGTATCTACTTTAGTGATTAAGTGTTCTGGGGGTGTGTGGGAGGTCCCAAGTTCAAGCCTTAAGTAATTTTTGTTATTTTTTTGGAATTAAACCTTATCTTCGTTCAGTGGACTTATGTTTGATTCTCTATAAATCCATATCAGAATGAGCCTATTAGTTCGAGTGGTAAGGGGGTGTGTTGTGTTGGAAGTCCTATGTTCAAATTCCTTCACGAGCATAGATATTAATTTTTGCTCTGCTGATTGATAGAGTTTCAGCCGTATTGAAAGTCTGAGAGTGGGGGTTAGTGGGAGAAAAATATGGGATTTGGGGGTTATCGAAATTGGGTATCTTTTCTTTCTACTAAAATTTTCTCCCTCTTCCTAAGGAAACTGACGTTAGCCCTTTATTTCTCTACTGTTTCCATTTTTCTTTTTCTCCCTTTCGATTTTGATTCTTGTTTGTTGGCCGTCACACCTCTATTTTTCGTTGTTCTTATTTTCGTCGCACGTTCTGGTAAGTGGAGCTTTGCTTTCCTGTAACTTTTGTTTTTCCAATGTTGATTAGGGTTATACTGTTGTTGTGGGCAGCAACGAATTGAGAAGATCGTGATTCTTCTCCTGTGGGATACTAATTAATCGTCTGGAGTGTTGGGGTAAGCGGTAAGTGCTTGACTTGAGTTATGGTTGGCTTTGGGTTTTGGTTTCATCGTGTATTAAGATTGATTTTGAGCGTCAGTATGCTGATTTTTAGGTTTTAGAGTGTTCGTGGTTGCAGTAGCATCAAAACAATACCAGGTGTGTACCTGAAACGCCGAAAAATGAACGTCGACAAAAGTTGAAAAACCTCATTGTTGATGCCACATGGGCGTGCGGTCACCCGTGTGGTAGCCGTATGTGAGAACACGGTCGTGTGGTCGATGAAGGCATGGCTGTGTGCAGCACACGACTGTGTGGTGGCTTGAGTATGGCCGTGTGGGCCACAGGGCTAGGCCAATTTGAGCGTGTGGGCCTACATGGGTATGACACACGCGCGTGTGGATTCTTGGGCCAGGTTGTGTGGGCTGCACAGGTAAGTTCAATTTGGGCGTGTGGGCTACATAGACGTGTGGGCTCACACGGGCATATAGGCCCATAATTCTGAAATATTCTCTAGGGTTGCGCGGGTCATTCCGTTCGATTGTGGACCTACCGTAGGATCAGTAAAGGCTTTAAACCCTATCTATATGCTATGAATTTTTGCTAGACTAATCTGATTAGGATACTAATGTATGCCTGATTATACTGTTATAAGTGTATCTGTTATTTGTATAAAGCATGTTGAGCATGTTTAGTTTGATAATTCTATATCTGAAATATGTATCTGTTTTGGGGTGGGTTTTATATATATGTGGAGAAAGTGTTCTGTATGGCGATCACCGCCTATATTTTGGCAGCTTGGCTGCACTATATCTAATACGTGTTGTAACAACATAATGTGGTGTGAAGGGATGTGTGGGTGTTTTTAACCCTGCATGGTGTGATGGGATAGTCAGAGTTGGTGTGTAAAGGATAGGGGTAGGACTTTGCATATCTGAATCTGTAATTTGATCTGTACATCTGTTTCTGTAATTGTGTCTGGGATTGGCATAAGCCCGATTCTGTATCTGATTGTCTGAAATATTTATGTATGTTTGCTTGCCTAATTCTACTGGGTTATACACTGAGTTTACGTAAACTCACATATGTTTGTTTATTTTATCAGGTAATCCTCAAACTTAGGCGGATCGGTGCGGCGGAGACACAGCGGTGACCACTATATCGTAAAACAGTTAAACTTAGTTCTTTTGGTTTATTTTAAATTTTGGACTTATTTGAGAGTTGTAATTTTTTGGGACTCTTTGGACTGTTTGGCTTTTAACTGATTATTTTCTGGATTGTTTGTCAATTTGATTTCTTTGGTAAAATTAGTTTATTAAAACGACAGTTTTTATGTAAACAACGGTTTTCCTAAAAACACGACTGCATTTTCAAACTATAACGACTAAGGCTTCCGCTGTAATAAGTTTTGGTAAAGAAACTGACTAATTTTTGGTTTTTAGTAAATTTCAAAGATTGATGTCTTACCAAGTCAACACAGTTTCCAAAACCCATTTCTTGTAACATTACCAGATTCAGCCATAATGTCTAGGCCAGGTTTGGGGTGTTACATGTAGTGATATTAGAGCCAGGTTACTAAACTTGACTGTGAATTTTGGGTTTCAAATTTTTTGTTTTGAAAGTATGGGATTCAAAATGATTTGAACAAATTGAGAAAGTATGTGGTACATGGAGCCTTCGGTGCCGATCTTGTAAGTACTTTTAAAGCTTAGTTAGAACAGTTCTAAAACACTGTAGTTAGTACTTTTTGAGACTATACTGAAATAGTTAGAGACTGAAACCTCTGAAAACACTTCTGAACTTTTGATAAATTGCGCATAAAATATCTACTGATAAGTGCTGAAACTGAGGCATAAAACTTTTAATGTAGATAAACCACGAATTAGACAATGAGCGCTCGTGGAACACGCAGACGTGGCACTCGTGGCCGTGGTAAAGGCCGTAGGGGGCTCAAGCTGAGTCTTCCTCTCTAGGTAGTATGTCAAATCTGGATACAAGTGAGACACCGGTTTGGCTTGCTACAGAGACTGGGTCTTAGAGTCACTCGGCTGGGGATGACGCACTGTTCTAGGCCACGTTGAGGATATTGGAGAGGGTCGTTAGACCCCATTTTGGAGCTAGAGGCTGAGGGTCAGTAACTAAATGACTTTGGTCTAATGGTGCTGAGTTGTTTAGGAGTGTCACTAGAGTCGCCCCTAGTGTGGCCGAGTACTGGTTGAGGCCACAGAGAGAATTATGAATGACTTGGATTGCACTCCCGAGCAAAAATTCAAGGGTGTAGTCTCCTTGCTTCGCGACGAGGCATATTAGTGGTGGTTAACGGTTGAAGAGGGTACTCAGCCTAATCGTTTGACTTGGGATTTATTTAAGACCACATTTCAAAGTAAGTATGTGGGAGCAAGCTATATAGATGCTCGTAGGCATGAGTTCATGAATATCAAGCAATGGGATAGATCTGTGGTCGAGTATGAGGCCGAATTTCTAAGGTTGAGCTGCTACGCTCAAGGTATTATGGCGTCTGAGTGTAAGAGGTGCGTTCGGTTTGAATATAGATTGAGGGATAATCTAAGGGTATTGATTGCTCCACAGATGGAACGCGAGTTCAAGGTTCTAGTTGAGAAGGCAAAGATTGTCAAGGATGTTAAGTGCGTGGAGCGTCAGAACAGAGATCGTGAGAGAGGAAAGAATAAAAAGGATTCAGAGCCCTCTAGTTTTGTTCTGAGGCCTAAGAAAAAGGCCAGATCTGATGGGCCAGTTAGAGTGGGGGCTCCTGTTGCTCCAATTGGGTTGCAGCCATGTAGTAATTGTGGTAGGCGCCATCCGGGCGAGTGTTGGAGGAGAATTGAGGCCTGTTTAAGGTGTAAACCTTTGGAGCACCGTATTATAGACTGTCTATGGTGGGCAGATCAGACACAAGCTCTGGGTTTGGTGCAGCCTCAGAGGGCAGTTTAGGAGCTACCTAGGGGCCGTGGAGCGGCCAAGGGTGGTAATGGTTTAGGCTATGGACAGAGAGCACCGGGAAGAGGTGCTAATCAGACAGAGGTGAGGTAGTCTGCACTTGTCTATACTGCTCGACGCTGAAAGGATAGAGATACTCTAAATTTTATCATCGGTATGTTCTTAATTTCTTATGTGCCTTATACTACTCTTATAGACATAGGTTCTACACTCTCCTATGTAGCTAGCACTGTATCTGGAAACTTGGGGGTTACTGTTGAGAGCACTTCTAGTAAGATCACTGTACTGAGTCTGTTAGGACAGTCTGTTCGAGTTAGTAAACACTATAGGGACATTCTGTTAGAGGTGCAAGGTACTCTTTTTCTGGAAAATCTAATGGAGCTTCCGTTTGGGGAGTTCGACTTAATTATAGGCATGGATTGGTTGGTCAAGCACCGAGTTAGTTTGGACTACATGACTAAGAGGGTCGTTCTGAGGACTGAGGATGATAGAAAAGTGGTCATAATCGTTGAGCGTCGAGACTATCTATCCAATTTGATCTCCATTCTTGTGGTTGAGAAACTGGTTCGGAAAGGGTGTAGGGCATACTTGGCTTACGTCAGTGTTTCTGGTTCTGAGGACTTTTCTGTTGGGAATATCAGAACTGTAAGAGATTTTTCGAATATTTTTTCCTGAGGAGTTACCGGGTTTACCTCTGAATCGAGAGGTTGAGTTTGGGATTGAGCTTCTTTTGTGTACAACTCCGGTGTCCATCGCTCCCTACCATATGGTATCGAAAGAGCTTAGTGAGCTTAAGGCTCAACTGCAAGAGCTTCTGGACCGTGGTTTCATCCATCCTAGTGTATCTCCGTGGGGAGCACCGATTCTGTTTATTAAAAAGAAGGATGGGACCATGAAGATGTGTATTGATTATCAGCAGTTTAATAAGTTGACTGTGAAGAATAAGTATCCGCTTTCGAGGATCGACGACTTGTTTAATCAGTTCCGAGAGGCTTTGATGATCTTCAAGATTGATCTTTGATCTGGGTATCATCAGTTGAGGGTCAAGGAAGCTGATGTGCATAAGACTGCATTTAGGACTCGTTATGGACATTACGAGTTCCTAGTTATGCCATTTGGTTTGACGAATGCTCCGGCCACATTTATAGATCTGATGAACCGAGTGTTTTAGCCCTATCTAGATCAGTTTGTCGTGGTCTTCATCGACAATATCTTTGTTTACTCTAAGATTGAGGATGAGCATGATGAACATCTTAGAGTAGTGCTTTAGATTCTTCATGAGAAGCAGCTTTACGCTAAGTTAAGCAAGTGTGAGTTCTTGTTGTGTGAAGTGACTTTTTTAGGGCACATGGTTTCTGCTGAGGGGATTTGAGTTGATCCTCGAAAAATCGAGACTGTGCTTGGTTGAAAATAGCCTAAGAACATATCAAGATCCGTAGCTTTCTAGGTTTGGCGAGATATTATCGGCAGTTTGTTGAGGGGTTCTCCCTGATTGTGACTCCTTTGACTAAGCTTCTGTGTAAGGAGGTTCCATTTGTCTAGACTGATGTACAACAATCAAGTTTTGAGAAGCTCAAATCTTTTTTGACTCAGGCTCATGTTTTAATATAGCCTAAATATGGTAAAGAGTTTGTAGTTTACAGTGATGTGTCGCACGTTGGTTTGGGTGGTGTACTGATGCAAAAGGGTAAGGTGGTGGTTTATGCATCTCAGTAGCTTCAGACATAAGAGGGAAATCATCCAACGCATGATTTGGAGTTGGTTGCAGTAGTCTTTGCATTTAAAATCTGGAGGCATTATTTGTATGGTGAGAGGTGTATTATCTATACCGATCACAAGAGCCTTAAGTATCTCCTTACTCAGAAGGAGTTGAACCTTAGGCAGCGACGATGGATTGAACTGCTTAAATATTATGACTGCACCATAGAGTATCATCCTGGTAAGGCCAATATGATGGTCGATGCTCTAAGTCATAGAGTGATGACTGATCTGAGGGTGATGTTCGCTCGCCTTAGTTTGTTTGACGATGGGAGTTTGTTGGCCGAGTTACAGGTTAAGCTGACTTGGATTGATCAGATTTGAGATAAACAGTTAGTGGATAAGACTCTAGGTGTGCAGTTCCGTCAGGTTGAGAGTGGTACTACTTCTGATTTTGGGTTAAATAGTGATGGTGTGCTATGTTTTCGAGGACGAATCTATGTGCCAAATGATTCTGATTTGAGACAGTCGGTTCTGATGGAGGTGCATAGTAACCCTTATGTTATGCATCCCGATGGTAATAAGATGTATCGGGATCTTCGTCAAATATATTGGTGGCCGAGTTTGAAGCGCGAGGTTACTGATTTTGTTGCTCGATGTTTGACGTATCAACAAGTTATGGCTGAGCATCAGTTGCCTTTAGGTTTGTTGCAGCCAGTTAAGATTCCCTTATGGAAATTGAAACGTGTGGCGATGGACTTCGTTAGTGGGTTACAGTTGACACCCACTAAAAAGGACTCTGTTTGGGTCATCGTGGATCGAGTGACCAATTGTGCTCACTTCATTCCGGTTCAGGCAAACTATTCTCTGTAGAAGCTAGCAAAGCTCTATATTTCGGAGATTGTGACATTGCATGGGGTATCTATTTCAATCATTTCTGATAAGGGTCATAGCTTCACATATCAGGTTTGGAAGAAATTGCATGAGGCCTTGGGTTTGAGATTGGACTAAAGTACTACGTTTCATCCTCAGATCGATGGCCAATCTGAAAGGGTGATTCAGATACTAGAGGATATGCTTCGGGGTTATTTAATTGATTTCTAAGGGAGTTTGGAGGATTATCTGCTGTTAGCAGAGTTCGCCTACAATAACAGCTTCCAGCTTAGCATCCAGATGGCACCTTACAAGGCTCTGTATGGTCATAAGTGTCGTACACTGCTATGTTAGACTGAGTTGGGTGAACGTCGGGTTTTGGGTCCTGAGTTGATTTTTGAGACCGAAGATAAGGTCAGGCTAATTCGGGATCGACTGAAGGCGGCTTCTAATAGGCAAGAGTCTTATGCGGATCTGAGGAGGCTTAATATTGAGTACTTTGTTGGGGGACTTCGTCTTTCTTAAGGTTTCACAGTGGAAGAAATTTTTGAGATTTGGCCGTAAGGGCAAGTTGAGCCCTAGGTTTATTGGGCTGTATCGGATTCTGAATCGTGTAGGACCGGTCACTTATCAGTTGGAGCTACCTTCAGAGTTAGGCTGTATTCACGATGTGTTCAATGTCTCGATGTTGAGGCGATACCGGTCAGATCCATCTTATGTAGTCTCTGTTGAAGAAATTGAGGTTAGACCGGACTTGACTTTTAAGGAGAAATCGGTTCAGATTCTAGATCGCAATGTTAAGGTTTTGAGGAGGAAGTCCATTCCGTTAGTGAAGGTCCTGTGACGAAATCATGGCACTAAGGCAGCCACATGGGAACCTGAGGACTCAATGCGTTGGTAGTATCCTCATTTGTTTGATTAGGTAATTTCGAGGCCAAAATTTCTATTAGGGGGTAGAGTTGTAACGCCCTGACCTTCTTATTTTTGTTTTTGTAAGTGTTTGACATAAGGGTGTATCTACTTCAGTGATTAAGTGTTCTGGGGGTGTGTGGGAGGTCTTAAGTTCAAGTTTTACCTTAAGCTATTTTTGTTATTTTTCTGGAATTAAGCCTTATTTTTGTTCAGTGGGCCTATGTTTGATTCTCTATAAATCCATATCAGAATAAGTTTGCTGGTTCGAGTGGTAAGGGGGTGTGTTATGTTGGAGGTCCTGTGTTCGAATTCCTTCATGAGCATAGATATTAATTTTTGCTCTGCTGATTGATAGAGTTTCGACTGTATTGAAAGTCTGAGAGTGGGGGTTAGTGGGAGAAAAATATGGGATTTGAGGGTTATCGAAATTGGGTATCTTTTCTTTTTACTAAATTTTCTCCCTCTTCCTAAGGAAACCGACGTTAGCCCTTTGTTTCTGTACCATTTCCATTTTTCTTTTTCTCCCTTTCAGTTTCAGTTCTTGTTTGTCGGCCGTCACACCTCTGTTTTTTGTTGTTCCTATTTTCGTCGCACGTTCTGGTAAGTGGAGCTTTGCTTTCCTGTAACTTGTGTTTTTCCAATGTTGATTGGGGTTATATTGTTGTTGTGGGCAGTAGCGAATCAAGAAGATCATGATTCTTCTCTTGTGGGATAGTAATTAATCATCCGGAGTGTTGGGGTAAGCGGTAAGTGCTTAATTTGAGTTATGGTTGGCTTTGGGTTTTAGTTTAACTGTGTATTAAGAGTGATTTTGAGCGTCGATATGCCAATTTTTAGGTTCTGGAGTGTTCGTGGTTGCAGTAGCATCAAAACCGTACTAGGTGTGTACCTGAAATGTTAAAAAATGAATGTCGGCAAAAGCCAAAAAATCTTATTGTCGACGCCAGACGGGCGTGTGGTCACCCTTGTGGGAGGCCGTGTACGAGAGCATAGCCGTGTGGTCAATGAAGGCATGGCCGTGCACAGCACACGACCGTGTGGTGGCTTGAGTGTGGCTGTGTGGGCCACACGGGCTAGGGCTATTTGAGCTGTGGGCCCACATGGGCTTGACACACAGGCGTGTGGATTCTTGGGCCAAGCTATGTGGGCCACATGGGTAAGGCCAATCTGGGCATGTAGCCTACACGGGCATGTGAGCCCACACGGGCATGTGGGCCCATAATTCTGAAATACTCCCTAGGGTTACGCGGGTCATTCCGTTCGAATGTTGACCTACCGTAGGGTCAGTAAGAGCTAATTAAACTTCTATCTATATGCTATGAATTTCTGCTAGACTGATCTGATTAGGATACTAATGTATGCCTGATTATACTATTATATGTGTATCTGTTATTTGCATAAAGCATGTTGAGCATGTTTAGTTTGATTCTGTATCTGAAATTTGCATTTATTTTGGTGTAGGTTTTATATATATGTGGAGGAAGTGTTCTGTATGGCGATCACCGCCTATATTCTGGCAACTTGGCTACATTATATCTGATACGTGTCGTAACGACACAATATGGTGTGAAGGGATCGGTGGGTGTTTTTAACCCCATATGGTGTGATGGGATGGCCGAAAGTTGGTGTGTAGAGGATGAAGGTAGTACTTTGCATATTTGAATCTGTAATCTAATTGTACATCTGTTTCTGTAACTGTATCTGGATGGGCATAAGCCCGATTCTGTATCTGATTCTCTAAAATGTTTCTGTATGTTTGCTTGTCTAATTCTGTTGGGCTACACACTAAGTTTACGTAAAGTCACATCTGTTTGTCTGTTCTGTAAGGTAATCCTCAGACTTAGGCTGATCGGTGCGGTGGAGACACAGCGGTGACCACTATACTGTAAAATAATTAAACTTAGTTCTTTTGGTTTATTTTAAATCTTGGACTTATTTGAGAGTTGTAATTTTTGAGGACTCTTTGGATTGTTTGGTTTTTAACTAATTATTTTTTGGATTGTTTTTCAATTTGATTACTTTGGTAAAATTGTTTTATTAAAATGACAATTTTTATGTACACAACGGTTTTCCTAAAAACACAACTACATTTTCAAACTATAACGACTATGGCTTCCGCTGTAATAAGTTTTGGTAAAGAAACTGACTAATTTTTGCTTTTTAGTAAATTTCAAAGATTGATGTTTCACCAAGTCAACACGGTTTCCAAAACCCATTTCTTGTGGCATCACCAGATTCGGCCATAACATCTAGGCCGGGTTTGGGGTGTTACAGCTCGAGTTGCTGAAAGATTATGAGTTAATGATTCATTATCATCCGGGGAAAGCGAATGTAGTTGCAGATCCTTTAAGTAGAAAATATTTATTTGCTTTACGAGCAATGAACACACAGTAAATTCTACATTAAACACATAGTGGTTATTTATTTGTTCATCTTGGGAGTACTAAAATGTACAATGATTTGAAACAGTTATACTTGTGGTCGGGTATGAAACGAGACATTTCAGAGTTTGTGTTGAGATTTAACAGCCCGTATTAGACCCTAATCAGAATAGTGGTTTTGAGACCACGAATTTGAGTCAGAAAAATGTTTAAAAATTATTTTATGTGTTTATTTTGTGTGAATTTATATCAGTGAAATTTTCGTAATTTAATTTTGTCGTTTAGGTATCCGATTAAATAAAAGGACTTAATCGCGTAAATTAAAAATTTGATAGTTTAATGTGTGAGGACCAAATTGTTGTTTTCTTTCTTATATGAAGTATTATTAATGCAATTAGGCCATATTTATTGTAGTGGATGGTAGTGAACATGATTTATAAAGATTTTATAATTTATAATAAATGTTATTTAGGTAAATTAATTAATAAGCCATTATAACATAAAACATAAAAAGATTAAAACCATTTTATGTTCATCTTTTATATTGACTGAAACTTCAAAAATAAGAAAGAAAGGAAAGATTTTAAGGGTTTGACACTTGCTTAAGCTCAATCAAGGTTTATTTTTGTTCAGTTTTTGATAATTTCTACGTTTTTGAGATCGTTGGTTCGAGTACTATAAAACCCATGCTTGAATTTTTTATTTTGGTGAACATTTTGAGTTATGCCATTGTTGAGAGCTTGTGATTTTTGTTGTTTGATGATGAAATATGAAAGATGTAACAGCCCGATTTAGGGCCCAGTCAGAGCAGTGGTCTCGGGACCATAAATTCGAAGTTTGGAAAATTATTATTATTATTATTATGAGGTTATAACATTATTTTATTAGTGTATGAAAAATTTGGTGAGTTAATTTTGATATTTGCAAGCCCGATTGCTAAAAATGACTAAATCGCAAAAAGGGCAAAAGTTGTATTTTAGTACCCAAATGTGTTAAATAGCTATAGAACTAAAATTGGGGGCCTTTAATGAGCAATTAGGCTCCTAGCAACAAGGTGGCCGGCCATAGGAGACAAGTTTAGTCAAAAGGTCAATATTAGGTGACTTGATGACATAATTTTGTGATAAAATAATACTTATGAGCTTAGCTATTATTTTCTTTCTCCTCCACACCTTCTCTCCACCGAAAATAACATCAAAAGAAGGTTTTGAAGCTTTGAAATTTCAGCAACTTATCACTGATTGTGTGTGATAAGTTATGATTGATCGTACTTGGAAACTAACTATTATCACGATAAAGGCAAGCGCACCTATCGAACAGTAGTATAGTTTATAGCGAGACCGGAATGTCAAACCCACAAGAACTAAAAGTACTAGTATTAACCTTCTTTTTATTATCTAACCTAAAAATAAGGGGATTTTCTTTATCTAAACTAATTAACTAAACTAAACAGGAAGTAAATTGGGGAAATACTTTTGGGAAAACTGATTGATTTGGACAATACCCAAGGAAAAATCCACCTAGACTTCACTTGTTATTTGACTCTGAACTAGACGATTTATTCACTTGACTTGATCCGTAGAAATCCCTAATTTATATTATTATCTCTCTCGAGACTACCAACATCTAACCCTAGGTTGATTAATTGAAATCCCTTTTCTAATTAAAACCCCTAGTGTTGCATTAACTCGATCTATGGATTCCCTTATTAGGTTTGACCCTAATCCGGTAGATTTATGTCGTCCTATGTTTAGGATTGCATGCAACTCCGCTTAATTATGCTGGATCTTCTCTTAAACAGGGACTTTTGCTCCTTTGAATAAGCACATCAATACTTGAATCAATATCCTGGAATATTAAAGCAAGAATTAAGAACACATAATTAAGAACAAATCAAGTATTTATCATATAATTCAGAAAATAATAACAAGATCCATCTTAGGTTTCATTCCCCTTAGGTATTTAGGGGGTTTAGTTCATATTTGTAAAAGAAAACATCTCAGAAGAATAATGATAACAAAACATAAAGAAAACCCAAAACTCCTGAAGGAAAATTAAGGGAGATCTTCCGTCTTGAAGGAGAATCCGACTTCTAAGATGGATCAATCAGCTTTCTTCGAGTAATTCCTTGCCTCCTACTCCCTGTGTCCCATTTTATCCTACTCTAGAGTGTTTATATAGGTTTTAGAATGCCTCCGATCCCTCCAAAGTTCCATTTTTCGAATAGAACTAGATTTGGGCCCGACAGGAACACGACCGTGTGCCACGCCCATGTGAGGCGGCTTAGGTCGTGTTTAGAGTCGTTTGAATAGGCACAGGCGTGTGGTCTACTCGTGTAAGGAAGTCAAGGCCGTGTTAGAGTCTGTTAAATAGGCACGGGCGTGTGGTCTACCCGTGTAAGGAAGTTTAGGCCGTGTTGATTTCCCATGTTGACCCATTTTCTCCGTTTTTGGCCCGTTTCTCGCTCTTTTTACTCTCCTATGCTCACCTAAGTATAAAATATGAAATTAAAGAATTAGGAGCATCAAATTCCATAAATTTAATGATAATTCATTCAAAAATGTGCTAAGCATGGGATCAAAATATGTATAAATTACGACTTATCAATTACCCCCACACTTAAGCATTTGCTTGTCCTCAAGCAAAATCCTCCACTCACAATTAAGAATTCATTTTTCCCAATTTATAACTCCTATAAGTAATATCTCAAAATAATCTATAAGTAATCATACATTGAGAATTCAACTAGAAGAACATCAAAGTTTCAAACATTCCAAGTTGAGGATTTTATCACGAAAACATAGGTGTCTCCTCTCATCTAAGTAATCACCTTTGATTCAAAATCAAATGACTCCCTAAAGATTTACTCAGAGTTTAACATCATAGTTTAACATCCTCACTAAATATTCACTCAAATCACTCGAGGTGTTTAAGGACAACAAATTTAGCAATCAACAGTCAACATGAAAAGTTATTACCATAGGCTTGCGTGAAAATCAAATCTCCACCATTATATATTGAGATGATACATCAATCAAAAGGTCTTTAGAGGGTTGTAACATGGTTTTCGTTAGGGGGTGTGGTCACAAGCTGAAAGAGAAAGTTAGAATCGAGATTGAATTGAAAAATTACCTAACTAGAAAAATACTAGAACTGACAAGTTGCATTCCTACTTAGATGATCCTAGGATTAAGCTTTTCTTCATGGATAACATTGTTTTAATCCAAGCATTACATAATGTCGTAATATGCTAGACGACGAATCTCAATTGCAACAACTCCGTATCTTTTTTTTTAAGAACAAATCAAGTAACATAGGACTTTGCTAACTATCACATATAAAACATAGCTAAGCAATTTATTCAAATCAAATCTCGAAAAAAATAGGGATCAAATTAATTGAGAGGATTTCAACAATAATGGGTTATGGGTTAATATTGAGGGTAAATCAATGAATGGCTTATTAGGCTCAAGGGGGTTCAATAAGGGTTAATTATGACGGTAGACTTTTATGGAGTGAGTGGGTTAAACCTAAGTGCCTTTATCGCCTTGACATATCAAATTAATGATGTGGTCTTGACATGCATAATTAAAGCAAGTTCTAGAATAACAAATCAATATTGACGCACTCATAGCAACAATAAAAGTGAGCATGAAAGAAATAATACATGCTCTAAAGGCTCAAGATCTCACAAAAATTGTGGCTTTTTGATGCTAACTCTGTGAATTTCAACTTCAAGATAATACCTAAACTTGGGGAAATAACCTAAAAAATTTTAATTCTCAAAAATCAACTTATCATGTTTGATTCTCTAATTATTTAAAGTTTAAACCATCAATGCATAAATGCCTATGCTTTAGTTCAAGACATATGAATAAAAATCATAAATTAAACAAAATTCATTCTAATAGTGATGTGAGTGAGTCACGTGAGAATAAGACGAAATTTAGGGATTTTTTTGATAATGATATAAATAACCCCCCACTTAAGATGTACATTGTCCTCAATGTACAAAGATAGATTTAGTGAAAAATATAGATATAAGATCATAAGATAGGGAGAGAAGTGAAACTTCCTGAATGTTAAATGGAATCCTTGACTTGGAGTCATGAAATAATTGGCTAAGGCAAGGGTGAAATTGGAGGAGGATACTCTGGTGGTAGTAGAGGGTGTTAGTCCACAAGTGCTGCACCAAAAGAATATTATAACTGGTGGTAGCTATGGTCATGGTTGAGCAGGGCATGGCAATCGTGGAGAACCTTTTCTAGTGAAGTTGTAATTTCCTAAGTAGTTGTGTGCTTTGGAGCTCTTTATAACTGCGATAGAATCAATAACTCTTTAAGAAATATAAAGTAGCATGATTACTCGTTAGGAGATGGCTCAAAACATAAATTGCTTAATATAAATTGTAAACCTAAAGATGAAGTAAAAATAGTATTACGCAAAATAAAATAAAAAGTAATGTAAAAAGATAAATAAAGATAAAAGTAAAAAAAATAAAAATAATAAATAACTTTAAAAATCCTCATCGCCAGACGGTTCGTGAGGTGGGGGTAACGGTGAGATATGAACGTACTGACAAATTTGATGTAGGGTTGCATCAATGTTATCAAAACGCTAAAAACATTGCTGCTCAAATCGAGTAAGACGCTCAGAGATGTCAGAGAGTGAAGCAGCCGCATGAACGGGACGATGAACAGGTGGTGGCTGAGATGGTGGATCCTCGTGAAATGGAGGGACATCATCAGTAATGTCCTTTGGGTCCTCCTGCTCGGCTGATTGGAAGAGGCGGTACTGAGGGGGGTCAAATCCACGTCGTCATTCGATCATCCTCATATGGAGCATACTCGAGATGCCCTGTGGGTACATCTGACCGATGAGAGTGAGGGAGGATGATTGTGCCATCGTGTTGAGGAGACCGAAGTACCGTGCCAGGCGAGTCACATAAGGGCCGATGGAAATGACTCCCTTCCTATGCCGCTCTGTCTGACGGCAAATGGCAAGGGCGATGAAATAGGCAAGGTCGAATACGTGCCCGTTCGCCATGCTCCATAAAAAAATAGGCGTCGTTAGTGTTGACGACGCTGGTGCTCTCACGCTATCCTGTCAGGGTGTGGGCGAGGATGGCATGTAAGTATCTCAGTGATGGAGGGAGAGTCGATGCCTTAGAGTGACTAGGATCATAAGTGGCCGAGGTAGGGACGAGGGCCTTCTAGCAGTTTGAAGGCGAATAGTGGATGTGACGATTTAGACTGTCGAAGTTGTAGTCGTCCATGAATTCCTTCGTATAGAGCCCTAAAGCGACACCGAGCTCAGGCACGCTCAACTAGCAAACTAAACCGCTGAGACAGAACAGGACCGTTCTGGGATCATCAAACTCTATCATAACGATCTGAAGGTGGAAGGTCGAACAAAGTTCTAACGTGAGCTTGAGATATGTTGGCTCGACGATCTCGAAAAAGAGCCCTTATGGGTCAGTAGTCAGGAGAGCTCGGACGGCGACAGCGAGTTGGATCTGCTCTAGAGCGGTCCAATCAATGTAATGGACCACACCTAGGGGTCGGGCCCGTAGTATCTGGAATAGTTCCTCTTGGGGTCTCAAGGGAAACTGTAGGAAAGGGTGACGCACTACGGTAGATGCGCTCGCTGATGTGGCTCCGGGTTCCTTCCGTTTTTTTTAGGCGGGAACGGTAGTTTTCTTACCACGTGGATTTGACATAGTGTACCTGTAAGAAGGACGGTTGCATGTTGTAATGGACGGATCAAATAACATACTAAAAAATCAAAAAGGATATAACCATGAATTAAACTAATAAATTCAACCAAAAACTAATGATACTAACAAAACTCAGCCAAGAACAAGCAACTTCATAAAGCAATTTTATGGTAAATGGCATAGTATTAGCATGACTAAATGCACATGAAATAGATGAGAGTAACTAATGATGGTAAGAAAAGGGTGTCAAATATATGAAATAGAACCTAAGAATGAGGATGACATGATAAGCAAATAATAAACAAAATGTAAGTAAATCATGATAGTAAGCATCAAAAGAAAGTAAAAGAGAAGAGGAAAACGATACTGGAAGTTCGATGGCCGGAGGAGTGGCAGCGCGATGGTGGATGGTTGTAGTGTGGAGAAGAAGAGAAGAAGGAAGGAGGGAAAATAAGAAAAAGGGTGAAGATTTTGATGCGTATGGAGGAAAAGGGAGGAGAAAGTGTGGTTTTTGGGTGATGGCCGGAGTTGGGGTGGCGGCAGCGAGGGGAGCGGCGGCTAGGGTTAGGAATTAGGGAAGGAGATGATGAATAGTGGGGGTTTATATAGAAATTGGGGTACACGGCCGTGGGGCACGCCCGTGTGCCCTTATTTTAGCCCGTGTGTTTCATGGTTTTTTAAATTTGGGCGCATCTGGAAATTTCCCTACGCCCGTGTTCTTTGGGCTTGTTGGTACACACAGCCATGTCGCACAGTCGTGTCTTGCTTCACTCGCTTATCCCATGCCTGTGTTATTCTGATAATTTTGAGCATGGGTGTGTCGCATGCCCGTGTTAATTTATCAGTATCTACCACGGCTTATTGCCATGGGCGTGTCTCACGCCCATGTTGATTTGGCAGGAATACCACTACCATGTCGCACGGTCGTGGCAACATATCAAATCTCGTGTTTTGGAAAAAACCCGTGGTATGAGCACGGCCTAAGGCACGCCCGTGTGCCTAGTCGTGTGGATTTGGAAAACCTGTGTTCAAGGACTCAGTTAATGATTCAGATGTTAAAACTAAAATTTAAAGGTTGCCTCCTGAGAAGCGCTTATTTATAGTCTAAGCTCGACTTTACCTCAATTCGCATGATTACGGTGGATCACGGAGTCGATACTCCTCTTTCTCGTTATCAATTCTATTATCCACATAAAGTTTAAGTCGAGTAATGTTTACCTTATAAGTGCCGTATTGAGAATGATTTACCTCGACTGTACCATATGGGAAGACATTCAATACCGTGAAAGGAGTCGCTCCATTTGTGTTAAGCTCTAGAGGATCAATTCGGGGGTCCTTTCCATCTATCAATACTTTATCCCCAACTTTAATTTGCTTTGATTCATCCCTACGCTCATTGTGGTGTCGGTTTGATTTTTCGTGTACTTTTGGTTTCCCCAAGACATGTGTTCACCATTCATCTAGTTCATCGGTCTGAAGCATTCGTTCTTCGTGAGTTGCTTTATTTTTGTGACATGGATTAGAGTGAGGCTCCATCATGTTCTTTCTAGAGAACTCCTGCAAAGAAGTTTGAGTTGTAATGTTATTAACCGAACTTAAACAATCATCTCGATTACTAGATATTTTAGCAGAATCACGAGCTTGGAAAGTGATCATGTCATCCCCTACATTAAGTATTAGTTCACTTGTGCCAGCATCAATGATAGTTTGAGCAGTTACTAAAAAGGGTCTTCCTAAAATTAAGGGCACGTCACTATCCTCATCCATGTCTAAAACAAAAAAGTCAACTGGGTAAATAAATTTATCAATTTTAACTAGAACATCCTCAATGATACCCCTAGGAAATCTGATTGTTTTATCTGCCAATTGAATGCTCATCCTAGTTTGTTTGGGTCCCAGACCTAGTTGTTTAAACATTTTATAGGGCATGACATTAATGCTTGCCCCTAAGTCAGCCAAAGCATTGTTAACATTTAAACTACCAATTAAATAAGGAATCGTAAAACTCCCTAGAACTTGCAACTTGTTGGGTAGCTTGTTCTGTAGAATGGCTGAGCAAACTACGTTTAGTTCCACATGCATCGCTTCATCCAACTTCCGCTTATTTGCTAAAAGCTCCTTTAAAAATTTAACCGTGTTTGGCATCTGTGAAAGAGCTTCAGTAAACGGTAAGTTAATATTCATCCAACTTCCGCTTATTTGCTAAAATCTCCTTTAAAAATTTAACTGGGTTTGGCATCTGCGAAAGATCTTCAATAAATAGTAAGTTAATATGTAATTTCTTTAATAATTTAAGGAATTTACCAAATTGTTCGTCCGTGTGGTCTTTTCTTGGGTATGGTACACGAGTTTTGTACTCCTTACTTACCGGTTTTCGCTCACTGTGGTCCACCTCACCTTTTTCTTTACTTACCACAATTTCTTGCCTCGGTTCTGGTTTAGGTTCAACTAACCCTTCCCTATCTCGAACGATAATTGAATTGAGTTGTTCCCTTGGGTTAGTTTCAGTATTACTCGGTAAGCTACCCTGTGGTCGTTCAGAAATTAACTTAGCAAGCTGTCCTATTTGAGCTTCGAGCCCTTGAATTGACGCTTGTTGATTTTTAAGCGCTGTTTCGATATTCTGAAAACGAGTTTTTGACACTAAGATGAATTTCGTTAGCATCTCCTCAAGGTTTGGCTTTTTTTCCTACTGGTAAGGTGGTTGTTGAAAACCTGGGGGATGTTGTGGCCTTTGATTTCCTTGACGACCCCATAAGAAGTTAGGATGGTTCCTCCAACCTGCATTATAAGTGTTACTGTATGGGTTATTTTGAGATCTAGAATTATTATTACCCATATATTGAACTTGTTCCTCCTCGATGCTAGGGTTGAAGGTTGGATAATATGTGTGTACTCCTTCTCCACTTGAATCACACCTCATCACTGGATGTACCTGAGTAGAACCATACAAACCGTCAATCTTTTTATTTAAAAGTTCTACTTGGTTAGAGAGCATAGTAACCGCGTCGAGGTTGAAAACACCAGCAGCTTTCGTCGGCTTTGTTCTTATAACTTGCCACTGATAGTTATTCAGTGACATTTCTTCATTAAATTCGTAAGCCTCTTTAGGTGTTCTGCTGTTCAATGTTCCACCGGTGGCTGCATCGATAAGTTGCCTCGTTGAGGGGTTCACACCATTGTAAAAGGTTTGAACCTGCAACCATAGAGGTAACCCATGGTGAGGGCACCTTCTCAAGAGATCCTTGTATCTCTCCCATGCATCATAAAGTATTTCTAAATCCATCTGCACAAAAGAAGAGATATCATTCCTTAATTTAGCTGTTTTAGCCGACGAAAAATATTTTAATAAAAAATTTTTAGTCATTTGTTCTTAAGTAGTGATTGATCCTCATGGTAACGAGTTTAACCACTGTTTAGCTTTGTTCCTCAATGAGAATGGGAATAACCGAAGGCGAATGGCATCATCAGAAATGCCATTTATCTTAAAAGTGTCGTAGAATTCCAGAAAATTTGTCAAATAAGTGTTTGGGTCCTCGTCCTGCAAGCTATCAAATTGAACAAATTGTTGTATCATTTGAATAGTGTTAGGTTTCAGTTCAAAATTATTTGCAGCAACAGTAGACCTAACTATACTCGATTCAGCTCCTGTTAAAGTAGGTTTAGCATAATCATACATAGTATGTGGAGAAGGATTCTGATTTACTGGATCAGCAGCAACCACCGGAGGTAGCTGATTATTCTGATTGTCCGCCATCTCCTCGATTGTATTATAGATATCGTCCTCTTGCCCTTCCTCTATGTATTGTAGGATTCAATTTATTTCTCTTCGGTTTCTGCGAGCTGTGCTTCTGATCTCACTATCAAAAAGTAGAGGTCCTGGTGGGTTTCTTCTAGTAATAAACTATAAAAACCTGCCAGAAGTAAAGAAAAAGAAAGAATAGAAGAAAAAAATTAGATTAAAAATAAAAAGTAAATTGCAATAAAAGTAAAATGGCTAAAGTAATAAAAATCAAGTGTTCCTAATATCTTAGTTCCCTTGCAACAGTGCCAAAAACTTGATTGTGCATGATAAGTTTTAAATTTATGATTGATCATACTTGGAAACTAACTATTATCATGATAAAGGCAAGCCCACCTATCGAACAGTAGTATAGTTTATAGCAAGACCAAAATGTCGAATCTACAGGAACTAAAAGTACTAGTATTAACCTTCTTTTTATTATCTAGCCTAAAAATAAGAGGATTTGCTTTATCTAAACTAATTAACTAAACTAAGAATGCACAGGAAGTAAATTGGGGAAATACTTTTTGGAAAACTAATTGATTTGGACAATACCCGAGGAAAAATCCACCTATACGTCACTTGTTATTTGAGTCTGAACTAGACGATTTATTCACTTGACTTGATCCATAGAAATCCCTAATTTATATTATTATCTCTCTCGAGACTAACAACGTCTAACCCTAGGTTGATTAATTGAAATCTTTTTCTAATTAAAACCCCTAGTGATGCATTAACTCGATCTATGGATTCCCTTATTAGGTTTGACCCTAATTCGGCAGATTTATATCATCCTATGTCTAGGATTGCATGCAACACCGTTTAATTATGCTAGATCTTCTCTTAAACCGGGACTTTTGCTCCTTTGAATAAGCACATCAATACTTGAATCAATATCCCGGAATATTAAAGCAAGAATTAATAACACATAATTAAGAACAAATTAAGTATTTATCATATAATTCAGAAAATAATAACAAGATCCATCTTAGGTTTCATTCCCCTTAGGTATTTATGGGGTTTAGTTCATATTTGTAAAAGAAAACATCTCAAAAGAATAATGAGTACAAAACATAAAGAAAACCCAAAACTCCTGAAGGAAAATTAAGGGAGATCTTCCGTCTTGAAAGAGAATCCAGCTTCTGAGATGGATCAATCGGCTTTCTTCGAGTAATTCCTTCCCTCCTACTCCTTGTGTCCCATTTTATCCTCTTCTAGGGTGTTTATATAGGCTTTAGAATGCCTCTGAACCCTCCAAAGTGTCTTTTTCCGAATAGAACTAGATTTGGTCCCGATAGGGACACGGTCGTGTGCCACGCCCATGTGAGGTGGCTTAGGTCGTGTTTAGAGTCTGTTGAATAGGCACGGGTGTGTGGTCTACCCCTGTAAGGAAGTCCAGGCCGTGTTAGAGTCTGTTAAATTGGCACGAACGTGTGGTCTACCCGTGTAAGGAAGTCTAGGCTGTGTTGATTTCCCATGTTGACCCATTTTCTCTGTTTTTGGCCCGTTTCTCACTCTTTTTACTCCCCTATGCTCACCTAAGTATAAAACATGAAATTAAAGGATTAAGAGGATCAAATTCCATAAATCTAATGATAATTCATTCAAAAACGTGCTAAGCATGGGATAAAAATATGTATAAATTACGACTTATCAATCACCTCAACAAGTAAGTGATTTTCATGTCCTTAGTTGATGATTTTTGCATTTTTGGGACCCTTAAAGCATGAACATCCAAATGAGGGGTCTATTTTGCAAAATGATTAAGAATTTAGGGTTTTTCCATGAATGGATTTGTGATGTTTGCTGAATTTTTATGGAAGAATATGAGTCTTAGAAGAGTTTTAAGCAACTTTTGTGAAAGGTGTTAGCATGAAAACACCTAAATGGACTATTTTGCATAAGTTGAAAAATAGGTGATAAGTGTGTGAAATAGTGAAATTTTGGGGTTGCTACAAGAGTAGAAAGGGTTAGATTAGGACTAAAATAAGAGGAAATTTGATAAAAATTGATTTTTGAACATAAGGGTAAAATGATCATTTTGCCAAAGATGTGAAATTATGATTGCATAATTGTAATTAGTGACTAAATGAGAGCATTTTGTTATTATAGATCAAGATTTGTCAAATCTGAACCTAGACTGGGGAAAACCAAGCAAATCGACTAAACCGACTAGTCAAGTACATTTTGTAAACCGAGGTAAGTTGTATGTAAATAATACAACTATATTAATAATATATGTGTGTAAGTTGTCATTGAATGGATATATCATGAATTGCTTGATTGTGTATCGAGAATGCATAAAGACAATGAGATGGTAGAATTCCCGTTGAAACACTAGAAAATGAACCGAATATTCTAGCTGTGACATTTTGGCCACATTATGAGAGCCAGTGTAAGACCATGTCTGGGACATGGCATCAGCATCAAGACGAGTGCTAGGGTAAGACGTGTCTGGGACACGCATTGGCCTCGGTAATGATAGTGAGAGTAAGACCATGTTTGGGACATGGCCTCGACTTGAGATGTGAACCAGTGTAAGACTATGTCTGGGACATAGCATCGACACCTTACCCCTAGATTGAGGTTTTTAGAATGACCAGTAGTGTACTGAATGGTTTAAAGGTGTACGTATGTTTGCGAGTTAATAATGAAAACATAACCATGTTGTGAGTGATATAGGCACCTAATTGGTACGTGTGAGAAATGAACTCATTAGAGAGCATATGACTTGTATGTATGGTAATGAGTAAGTCAAGCTTATGCTTATCTTTTTGTTACGAGCACGATGATTATTGATGAGTTGTTGTTGTATATTTATTTATATTCAACTTACTAAGATTTTATGCTTACCCTCCTTTCTTTCTATTTTCTAATAGTGCCGCCTAATTAGCTCGAGGATCACTTGGAGTCAGAGATATTGATCACACTATCATCCGAAACCTTTAGTATTGTTCGATTTATATTTTTTAATGTGGCATGTATAGGGCCTAGGCTTGATTATTTTGTGTCCTTAAGTATTGGCCAGAGGTGTAGGCGTGGGATAAGCCCCACCCTTTGAATTTAGCCTTGATGTTGACTATCACTCATTTTGATCATATGCAAAGATGATGTTTCCTTGGTTGAGTAAATTGCCTTATGAAAGAATGTCTATAGTAGCTGAATTGGTTGTATGGTATAGGCTAGAATTGGTGTTGGTTGAGTTTGTGTTAATTGATGTAAATAAGGTTGGCAAATAGTCCTGGTAAATAGCCTTATTTTGTCCACTCAGGTAGGCACACGAGCGTGTGTCTAGGCCGTGTGTGACACACAGTTAGCCCAATGGGCGTGTGATGAGGCCGTGTGTCCCTTGCACGTAAAAATTTCAAGTTAGTATGCATGGTAATAACCACACGGGAGGAGACACGACCGTGTGTCTTAGTCATGTAGAGGACATGGCCTAGCACATGGGCGTGTGCTATGACCGTGTGACATGTTGGGTATGCTGACGTCAGAAACAAAATAGTTAAGTTTTCTTACAGAGCCTAAGACAGGAGCGTGTCAAGGCCGTGTGTACAACACGGGCCAGGGACACAGGTGTGTGTCTAGCTGTGTGAAGTCTGCACTTGAATTATGTAAAATTGTGTAAATAAATTGGCCACAAGGGTATAGGACACAGACGTGTCCCTAGGTGTTTAGGCCGAGTGAGACACACGGGCCATCAACACGACCATGTTAAGGTGGTCACATGGGTATGTTACCTTTCTACACGGGTGTGTTAAATACAAAGTTTGATAGATTGGATAAGGACCCGAAAGGATTTTGAATGGTTCCCAATGGTCAATTTAGGCCTAGTAAGCCCATATTAAGAGGTTTAAAGTAGAAATTGAAAAAGTTTTAAATTTGGGCTAAGTTTTGGTGACTTAAGATGGGTTGCACGTATGAGATCAAGTTAGGAAATGCCTTATATACCGCCCCAGCTTGGGTAACAGATATGGTGTGTTATATTTAGTGGTATCAGAGCTATGGTTTAGTCGGTTCTAGGACTAACCTAGCGATATTACGAGCCTAGCTATACATGCCATAAAAATATATTGATAGTGTGACGATTCCTGACGATTATGAATTATGTTTTCATATAGTAAATGGATCTTGATAGAGCCATGGCGGAAGACATGGAAAGTAATGCGTCGGCTCCCGCCAAAGGGACCGCGCTAGTGGAAAGTGAGCCAGTGAATATGGGCCCAGAGGGGTTAGGATAGCCTACCTCCGAATGATGGATGCTTGGTATACGAAATTTGTTCGTGCGAATCCGAACACTCCACCTCCCCCACCTCCTCCGATTCCTCAGTATGCCCTGGTAGCTCCGCAAGGTGCGAACATGTTTAGAAGAGAGAAGCCTCTGATAGTCAAGATCCAAAAATAAGCGACCGAAGAATTTTGGGCTAGTATAGATGATGACCCGGAGAAGGTAGAGTTCTGGCTAGAAAATATCATAAGGGTATTCGATGAACTATCATGCACACCTGAAGAGTGTGTGAAATGTGCCGTGTCACTTCTACGGAACTCAGCTTATCTGTGTTGGAACACTCTCGTGTCCGTGGTACAGAAAGAGAGGATTAATTGGGAATTTTTCCAGGAGGAATTCCGGAAAAAGTATATTAGCCAAAGATTCATGGACCAAAAGAGGAAGGAATTCTTAGAGCTAAAGTAAGGTCGATTGTCAATGACGGATTATGAGCGTGAATTTGTGAGGCTCAGTAAGTATGCACGGGAATACATGTCTTTGAAAGCCACAATGTGTAAAATATTTGAGGATGGCCTTAATGAAGATATCCGAGTGTTTGTGGGCCTTAAAATTAAGAGAATTTGTGGTGCTCGTTGAGAGAGCATGTAAGGTAGAAGAGCTAGTAAAGGAGAGGAAAGCGACATTTGAGTCACAGGATTCAAAGAAGATTAAAGGAATTCTCTACCTGATCAAATAATTCGGTGGGGTATTCAAATAGAAACAAGAACCAGCAGAGCAAGGCATCTAGAGCCCAGACCACCTCGGTCACGAGTGTCAGTTGTGCTCAGCCAAATTAGGCCGGAGTGTTCATAATGTGGAAAACGTCACTTCGGTGAGTGCTGAGGAAACGGGAGGGGTTGCTTCAAATGTGGGTCACTAGACCACTTCATCCGTAATTGCCCCGAATTGGATGAAAGAGAGAGAAAACAAGATGTGAAAGTAAGTAGTGCTCCCTTGAGGGGTAGACCACAGAAGAACCTGAGCAGCGGGGCCAACAACAGAAGTGCCTCTAGAGATACTGCAGTAGGGTCCAAGGGCAGGACTCCTACAAGGTCCTATGCAATTCGAGCTCGCGAAGAGGCAGAGTCTCCCGATGTAATCACTGGTACTTTTTCTATCCACGATATAACTATTTTTGCTTTAGTTGACCTGGGATCTACCCACTCATATATTTGTATGGAGTTGATACCCTATATGAGCGTGATAGTAGAGTCCATCGAGTTTGTGATAAAAGTGTCTAACCCGTTAGGCAAGCATGTGTTAGTGGACCAAGTATGTAGATATTGTCCTTTGATAATTAGAGGCCATTATTTTCTGGCCAACTTGATGTTGTTGCCGTTTAATGAATTTGATGTAATCCTCGGGATGGACTGGTTGGCCTCCCATGGTGTTGTAGTAGATTGTGGATGAAAGGTAATAGAGTTGAGATGTGAAGACGGGAATGTTCTTCGAGTTGGACCAGATGAGTCAGAAAATCTGCCTATAGTGATATCGTCGTTGACTGCTGAGAAATATTTGAAAAAAGGATATGAATCTTATTTAGCTTTTGTGCTGAATACTCAAGTGTCTGAGTTAAATATTGAATCAGTGCCAGTAGTCTGCAAGTTTACAGATGTGTTCTTGGAAGAGTTAACCGGATTACCTCCAGTGAGGGAAGTTGAGTTTGAGATTGAATTAGTTCCTGGACTGGCACCTCGATCGCCCCGTACAGGATAGCTCTAACGGAGTTGAGGGAGTTGAAAGCACAGTTGCAAGAGCTAATAGACAAGGGTTTTGCGAGACCGAGCTATTCTCCGTGGGGTGCTCTAGTACTCTTTGTGAAGAAGAAAGATGGGACGATGAGACTATGCATCGACTATAGACAACTCAACAAGGTAACAGTGAAAAACAAGTATCCTTTGCCAAGGATTGATGATTTGTTCGATCAGGTGAAGGGAGCCACCGTGTTTTCTAAGATCGACCTGAGGTTTGGCTACTATCAGCTAAGGGTTAAAGAGCAAGATGTGCTGAAGACTATATTTCAGATAAGATACGGGCATTATGAGTTCCTCGTGCCTTTTGGCTTGACTAATGCCCCGGGTGTTTTTATGGATATGATGAACTGCATTTTCAGGCCGTATTTGGATAAGTTTGTCGTCGTCTTCATCGATGACATATTAATTTATTCGCATGATGAGGGTGAGCACACGGATTATCTGAGAGTTGTATTGCAAACCTTGAGAGACAAGTAGTTGTACGCCAAATTCAGTAAGAGTGAATTTTGGCTTAAAGAGGTCGGATTCCTAGGACACATTGTGTCAGGTGATGGGATCTGAGTGGACCCAAGCAAGATATCAGCTATCGTTGAGTAGAAACCACCAAGGAATGTGACAGAGGTCCGAAGCTTTTTGGGTTTGGACGGATATTATAGACGATTTGTAAATGGATTCTCTATGATAGCTAACCCGATGACTAAACTACTGTAAAAAGATGTCAAGTTTGAATGGACGAAAAAATGCCAGCAAAGTTTCGAGAAATTAAAGGCTTTGTTAACTGAAGCCCCGGTGTTAGTACAACCGGAGTTGGGCAAGGAGTTTGTGATATATAGCGACACCTCCTTGAATGGATTGGGGTGTGTGCTTATGCAAGAAGGTAAGGTTATAGCTTACGCTTCTAGACAACTGAAGCCACATGAGAAAAACTACCCGACACACAATTTAGAGTTGGCCCCATTGTGTTTACATTGAAAATTTGGAGACATCATCTGTATGGCAAGAAATGTCGAGTATTTATCGACCATAAGAGCTTAAAATACTTGATGACTCAGAAGGAGTTGAATTTGCGGCAACGCCGATGGTTAGAACTAATAAAAGATTATAAGTTGATTATTGACTACAATCTAGGAAAAGCAAACGTGGTCGCCGATGCCTTGAGTAGAAAGTTGTTGTTTGCCTTGAGAGCCTTGAATGCTCAGTTGAAAGTATCCAATGAGGGTTCGGTTCTAGTAGAGTTGAGGGCTAGACTGACATTTCTACAAGAGATCCGTGAAGCTCAGAAAGGTGATAAGAAATTACAAGCTAAGGTGGCTTAGCGTGAATCAAAAATTGAATCAAACTTTAGTATTGATGCCGATGGATGTATAATGTACCAGGATAGAGTTTGTGTACCCAAGAACAGTGAACTTATTCAGAAGATCTTGAGTGAGACTCATAGTAGTTGTTTGTCCGACCATCCGGAAAGTGTGAAAATGTACAGGAACCTTAAGAAAATGTATTGGTGGTCGGGTATGAAAAGAGACATTACAGAGTTTGTGTCCAAGTGCCTAGTATGTTAGCAAGTAAAGGTTGAACATCAAGTACCTTCGGGTCTACTTCAGCCTATCATGGTCCCCGAGTGGAAGTGGGATTGGATCACTATCGATTTTGTGACGGATTTGCTGTTAACCCTAAAAAAGAAAGATACAATAAGGGTTTTTGTGGATAGGCTAACTAAGTCGGCACATTTCATACCAGTGCGTTCCAATTACTCCCTCAAGAAATTAGCCGACTTATATATTTTCGAGATTGTGAGGCTTCATGAAGTACCATTATTGATTATCTCAAACCAAGACCCGAGGTTTACCTCGAGGTTCTGGAAGAAGTTACAAGAGGCTTTGGGAACCAAGTTGAGCTTTAGCACAGCATTTCATTTGCAAACAGATGGACAGTCGGAAAGAGTAATTCAGATTTTAGAGGACATGTTGCGGTGTTGTGTTCTTGAGTTTCAGGGAAGTTGGGAAAGATACTTACCATTAGTTGAATTCGCCTAAAACAACAGTTATCAGACAAGTCTGAAAATGGTGCCTTATGAGGCTTTATATGGACAAAAATGTCGAACGCTCTTATATTGGACTGAGTTAAGAGAAAGTTATATTTACGGGGTCGACTTAGTCAAGGAGACCGAAGGAAAAGTTAAGGTGATTCGTGATTGTTTAAAGGCCGCTTCGGATAGACAGAAATCTTATGCGGATTTAAAACAAAAAGAAATTGAGTTTCAAGTAGGTGATAAGGTATTTTTAAAAGTATTTAAAAGTATATCCTTGGAAAAAGGTCCTCAGATTTGGCAGAAATGGAAAATTAAGTCCGCATTTTATCAGACCTTATGAGGTGATTGAGAAAATTAGGCCGGTAGCCTACCGGTTAAGATTGCCATCAGAATTGGAAAAGATCCATGATGTATTCCATGTATCTATGCTACGCAAATATCTCTCTGACCCTTTGCATTTGGTTGAGCCGACAGAGGTTGAGATTTATCCAGACATGACCTATGGAGAAGAACAGGTCAAGATTTTGGCTTGGGAAATCAAACAGTTGAGGAATAAGAGTATAGCACTCATGGCATAGACATGGAGTCGAAGAAGCCACGTGGGAACCTGAGGAGTCTATGAGAGAGCAGTATCTGAACTTATTCATCGGTAAGATTTTCGAGGACGAAAATCCCTAAGGGGGAGAATTGTAACAGCCCGATTTAGGGCCTAGTCAGAATAGTGGTCTAGGGACCACAAATTTGAAGTTTGGAAAATTATTTTTATTATTATGAGATTATAACATGATTATATTAGTGTATGAAAAATTTGGTGAGTTAATTTTGATATTTGCGAGCCTGATTGCGAAAAAAAACTAAATCGCAAAAAGGGAAAAAGTTTCATTTTAGTACCCAAATTTGTTAAATAGCTAGAGAACTAAAATTGGGGGCCTTTAATGAGCAATTAGACCCCTAGAAATAAGGTGGCATGCCATAGGAGACAAGTTTAGTCAAAAGGTCAATATTAGGTGACTTGATGACATAATTTTGTGATAAAATAATACCTATGAGCTTTGCTATTATTTTCTTTCTTCTACACGCCTTCTCTCTACCGAAAATATCAGCAAAATAGGGGTTTTGAAGCTTTGAAATTTCAGCAACTTATCACCTCAACAAGTAAGTGATTTCTATGTCCTTAGTTGATGATTTTTGCATTTTTGGGACCCTTGAAGCATGAGTTGATGATTTTTGGGACCCTAAAACTCTTAAAGCAACTTATCACCTCAACAAGTAAGTGATTTCTATTTTGTAAAATGATTAAGAGTTTAGGGTTTTGCCATGAATGGATTTGTGATGTTTGCTGAATTTTTATGGAAGAATATGAGTCTTAGAAGAGTTCTAACCAACTTTTGTGAAAGGTGTTAGCATGAAAACACCTAAAGGGACTATTTTGCATAAGTTGCAAAATAGGTGATAAGTGTGTGAAATAGTGAAAATTTAGGGTTTCTACAAGAGTATAAAGGGTTAGATTAGGCCTAAAATAAGAGGAAATTTGATCAAAATTGATTTTCGAGCATAAGGGTAAAATTGTCATTTTGCCAATGTCTAGGGGCAAAATGGTCATTTTACCAAAGAGGTGAAATTATGATTGCACAATTGTAATTAGTGACTAAATGAGTGCATTTTTTTTTATTATAGATCAAGATTTGTCAAATCCGAACCTAGACCGGGGGAAAGCCAAGCAAATCGACTAAACCGACTAGTCAAGTACATTTTGTAAACCGAGGTAAGTCGTATGTAAATAATACAACTATATTAATAATATATGTGTGTAAGTTGTCATTGAATGCATATAGCATGAATTGCTTGATTGTGTATCGAGAATGCATAAAGACAATGAGATGGTAGAATTCCCGTTGAAACACTAGGAAATGAACCGAATATTCTAGCTGTGACATTTCGGCCACATTATGTGAACCAGTGTAAGACCATGTCTGGGACATGGCATCGGCCTCAAGACGTATGCTAGAGTAAGACGTGTCTGGGATACGTATCGGCCTCGATAATGATAGGGAGAATAAGACCATGGCTGGGACATGACCTCGACTTAAGATGTGAACCAGTGTAAGACTATGTCTGGGACATAGCATCGACACCTTACCCTTAGATTAAGGTTTATAGAATGACCGGTAGTGTACTGAATGGTTTAAAGGTGTACGTATGTTTGCGAGTTAATAATGGAAACGTAACCATGTTGTGAGTGATACAGGCACCTAATTGGTACGTATAAGAAATGAGCTCATTAGAGAGCATATGACTTGTATGGATGGTAATGAGTAAGTCATGCTTATGCTTATCTTTTTGTTACGAGCATGATGATTATTGATGAGTTGTTGTTGTATATTTATTTATATGCAACTCACTAAGCTTTTATGCTTACCCTCCTTTCTTTTCATTTTCTTATAGTGCCGCCTAATTAGCTCGAGGATCACTTGGAGTCAGAGATATCGATCACACTATCATCTGAAACCTTCAGTATAGTTGGATTTATATTTTTTAATATGGTATGTATAGGGCTTAGGCTGGATTAATTTTTGTCCTTAACCATTGGCCAGAGGTGTAGGCGTGGGATAAGCCCCACCCTTTGAATTTAGCCTTGATGTTGACTATCACTCATTTTGATCATATGCAAAAATGATATTTCCTGGGTTGAGTAAATTTCCTTATGAAAGAATATCCATAGTAGCTGAATTGGTTGTATGGTATAGGCTAGAATTGGTGTTGGTTGAGTTTGTGTTAATTGATGTAAATAAGGGTGGCAAATAGGCTTGGTAAATAGCCTTATTTTGTCCACATGGGTAGGCATATGGGTGTGTGTCTAGGTCGTGTATGACACACGGTCAGCCCAATGGGCATGTGATGGGGCCGTGTGTCCCCTGCATGTAAAAATTTCAAGTCAGTATGCATGGTAATAACAACACGGGCGGAGACACGGTCGTGTTTCTCAGTCGTGTAGAGGACATGGCCTAGTACACGGGCATGTGCTATGGTCGTGTGACATGTTGGGTATGCTGACGTCAGAAATAGAATACTCAAGTTTTCTCACACGGGCTAAGACACGGGCGTGCCAAGACCGTGTGAACAACACGGGCATGTCAAGACCGTGTGAACAACACCGGCGTGTCAAGACTGTGTGAACAACACGGGCTAGGGACACGGGTGTGTGTCCAGGCCGTGTGAAGTCTGCACTTGAATTATGTAAAATTGTGTAAATAAATTGGCCACACGGGTAAGGGACACGGGCGTGTCCCTAGGTGTTTAGGCCGTGTGAGACACACGGGCCATCAACACGATCATGTCAAGGTGGTCACACGAGCATGTTACCCTTCTACACGGGCGTGTGCCCTGTTTTAAATACAAAGTTTGCATAGATTGGATAAGGACCTAAAAGGACTCCGAATGGTTCCCAATGGTCGATTTAGGCCTCGTAAGCCCATATGAAGAGGTTTAAAGTAGAAATTGAAAAAGTTCTAAATTTGGGCTGAGTCTTGGTGACTTAAGATGGGTTGCACATATGAGATCAAGTTAGGAAATGCCTTATATACCGCCCCGGCTTGGGTAACGGATATGGGGTGTTACAAAAGATATGTTTTAGATTAACATGTTTTGTATTGGAGTTTTTTATGATTTTGAGTAATTAGGACTAAATTGCAAAAATAATAATTTAAGGGACTAAAATGTGAAATAAATGAAATATATGGACTTGTATGAGTGTGGGTAAAATTTGGCCCAACATGGGTATATTGAAATTTTGTATATTTTGTGTTTTGTGCAATAGGGACTAAATTATAAAAAGTGTAAATGTTAGGGGTAAAATGATAATTTGCCCATTTATGTTTTTTTTGGACTAAATTGAATGAAAATATGTTTGAATGAGCTTAATTTGAATATGTTTAGATCAAGAACCAAAGAAATCGGATTTGGATCGGGGGAAAATGAAAGTTGTTGAGTAGCTGCCATGTTCCGTTTTATATTGTCCGAGGTAAGTCTATAAGCAAATAGACGTACTTAATTTAAATTAAATGCTAAGTATACATGCTGAAATGAAATATATGAATTTATATATGCTATAGCCGAATGTGAATAAGTTTGGCTACTATATTTCCAAATTCGTTTCGACCGAGTTACGACGTCTGAAAGTCCCATATGATCCTTAGGAATAGTTAGGATACATATGTCATGACATAGGATTCCGATATATGTGTGCGAGTAAGACCATGGCATCGATATGTGACTTCGATATATGTGTGCGAGTAAGACCCTGTCTGGGACAGTGGCATCGATATGTGATTACATGTAAGACCACGTCTAGGACGTTGGAATTGTACGATATATATGTGATTATCCGAGTGCTATCCAATTCTGAATGGTTCATCGGGCAAAGGTAAATCATGATCGGATGTGTAAAATGAGCTAAAAGATCAAGTATGAATTAGCTTGTTATTATTTTAAATAAGGTAAATGTATTCGGCCTTGAGATTATTATTGGAATGAGCCTTAAAATTTTGCATGCATGATTATATGTATTCGATTACATAATTAATATATGTATATTAAATAATTTTGTGACTCGTGGGTTTGTGTATTTGTGTGTATGTGTACTAAGTTGATAATGATTAATTGGCTTTGGAAGTTAAATGATAATATGTTAATTTGGTGACACGAGCATTCGGTCAAGGTGACTTTTATGAATGAATATTTATATTTATCATGTGAACTTTATATGTTTGGATTTAAATGTGTTATGATGATATACTTTGGCCCAATTTAATTAAGTTGATGATATTATTAAGTTGCTCATTTGCTTATGACTTACTAAGCTATAAAGAGCTTACTTTGTATATGTGTGTCTCTGTTTATAGATTTTGGAGTCAAGCTATGAGCTCGGGAACTGACAGCAAAGTTCATCACACTATCAGCTATTTTGGTACCTTTATAAGTTAAACTCGGATTATGGCATGTATAGGCTGAACTATGCTTGAGATGTTGAATTTTGGTTATGTATAATTAAAGTCATGCGAAAATGGCTTACTTCTAAGCTTAGTTTTTTATTATATTTGATTATGGTTTAAATTGTTTTTGGTGATGATGCTATGAGTTATGAATGAATGGCATAGGTGATAGATGTTGTACATCATGGAAATGGTTGGGTAGTGACATGAGTTAGGGTATTAAAATTGGTTAATGACTTTGGAAGTGGCTTGAATGAATCGGCTAAATGTGTTTGTTTGGTTAGGATGTGTTTATTACTAAGATATAGTATACATGTGAATTTGCTTATTATGCTTAGTTTTGATCTAATAAGTTCTTAGCTATGATATCTAATGAGTTTAGTTTTGATAATTTGGTGATGGTAATTTTGGTTGTGTAAGTGGTTTGAAATAACATGATTCGGCATTACAGGTTGGTTGATCATGTCCAAATATGATATATCTTTGTCTTAATATGTTTATTATTATGATATGGGAAAATTTATGTTACTAATATATTTATATAAATTAGTTAAATGACTATGATTGTAGTAATGATATTCGGTTATGAGATGGGAGACATGAATATTATTTTTGAATTACCTATGATTCAACATTTGTAATTTATGTTCATTGAAAGTAATAAATATATATAGTTATATGTGTTCGGTCACCATGACAAAATATCCATTAAAGTCATAAAGATTAGTTTCATAAATGAACTATTATATGATAATAACATGCGTAAATGTTTGGCATAATTATATGACTCATGTGGTTGTTTTTCAATTAGACAGTTGGTACTAATTGGGTTAGTCACTCTATAAATATTTGTAAAGATTTTTATTTGTATAATGTATTGTCATGTGATTTAAAGTATAAATTTAATTGATATTAGATATTTAAATGAGGCTTAAGTTTGAGTTGAGTAATGATATCATTAGTTAATATGGAAAGTCAGTGTATACTTATGCTCATGTATTATAATAGCTGAATAATTATTTAGGTATATACCAAATCTTTGTTAAAGTCTGTAAATGCTATAATATTTGAATGTTATAATTCATATTATTGCATGTGAATGATATGACTGTATGTATATGTATGATATGAAATGCTTCAAATTTAAATGTTGTATGAGTTCATGAAATAAATTTTGAATAATTTTTTAGACTCGTTCATGTGTATATATTAATCATTGGAATTGTGTTTTTGATCGGTAATGCCTCATAACCTTAATTCGGCGACGGATACGAGTTAGGGGTGTTATATGAGATGCTTAGTTTGTTAACAAGTCAAAGTCGAGCATCAAGTGCCTTCAGAATTACTACAACCAGTGATGATACTAGAGTGGAAATGGGATAGAGTTATGATGGATTTTGTATCGGGATTACCCTTATCTCCGAAAAAGAAAGATGCTATCTGGGTTATTGTTAATTATTTGACAAAATCGGCAAATTTCATTCCAGTATATACAGACTTTTCACTTGATAGACTAGTTGAGTTGTACATTTCTGAGATCGTTAGATTGCACGGGGCTCTAGTTTCTATTATTTCAGACAGAGATCCGAGGTTCATGTTGCGATTTTGGAAGAAATTGCAAGAAGCTTTGGGCACGTGGTTGCATTTTAGTACTGCATTTCATCCCCAAACCGATGGTTAGTCTGAGAGAGTAATTTAGATTCTTGAAGATATGCTTCGTTGCTATTTTTTAGAGTTTAAAGGCAACTAGAAGAAATATTTACCGTTGGTTGAATTCGCGTATAACAACAGTTTTTAATAAAGCATAAAGATGGCACCATATGAAGCATTGTATGGTCGCAAATTTTGAACTCCATTGTACTAGACTGAGCTTATTAAGAAAAAGATTCATGAGGTTGATTTGGTTAGAGAGATCGAAGATAAAGTGAAAGTAATTCGCGATAGTTTGAAAGTAGCTTCAGATCGACAAAAATCATACGTGGATTTGAAACGTAAAGACATTGAATTTCAAATCGATGATAGAGTGTTTTTGAAAGTATCTTCGTGGAAGAAGATTCTTCGATTCGGTCGCAAAGAAAAATTGAGTCCGCAATTTATCAGACTGTATGAAATTATTGAGAGAATAGGGCCAATGGCATATTGACTAGCTTTACAATCAGAGTTAGAAAAGATCCATAACGTGTTTCATGTGTCGATGTTACGACGGTATCGATTGGATCTATCGCATATTATTTCTACAACAGAGATTGAAATTCAGTCTGATATGACGTATAACGAAGAGCCGATCAAAATTTTAGCTCGAGAGGTTAAAAAGTTAAGAAATAAAAGCATAGCTTTAGTAAAAGTACTTTGGCAATGTCACGGTGTCGAAGAAGCTACGTGGGAACCTGAAGAAGCTATGAGAAAACAGTACCCTAACCTATTTTCTGGTAAGATTTTCGGGGACGAAAATTCCTAAGGAGGAAGAGTTATAACAGCACATTTTTAGTCAAATCAGAACAGTGGTTTTGGGATCACAAATCTGAGGTCTAACTAATTATTTTATTATTATTTTAATGTCTACATCATGATAGTATGATTGTGTGAAAATTTTGTTAAGAAATTTTATCGTTTAAATGCTCAATTTGATAAAAAGGACTAAATCACGTAAAGTATAAAACTTGAGTTCTATTAACTACAGGTGTCTAATAGTTATAGAAGTTTAAAGTGGAGGTCCTTATGTGGTAATTAGACCATTGTTATAGTGGGTGGACATTTATGGACATGCATTAAGTGATTTTAATGTTTTATAACCAAGGTTGAATGTGTAATTCCATAAATAATCTTAAGTAAAATAACATAAAATTAAGATACCATCTTCTTCATGCTATCTTTCCACCAAAAATTGAAAGGATAAAAGCCATAGATAGGGTTTCAAGGTTCGACCAACTATTCTTGGTGCATGTAAGTTCATTTTTATCTTGTTTTTAATGATTTCTATGTTTTTGAGATCGTTGCAGCTTAATCTAGCTAGCCCATGGACTAATTTGCAAAACTGTTAAAGGTTTAGGGTTTTTCCGTTGATGAATATATATGTATTTTGATGTTTGATGATAGAAAATGTATGCTTTTTGTTAGATAAACAACATTTGTAAAGTAATTTTTGGTAAAATTGTCAATTAGGGATTAAATTGAGAAATGTGAAAAAATTTTAGTAGAAATGTGAAATAAATGAAAAATATGGGATGCTATGGTAATAAGGAAATTTCGGCTAGCATCGGCAGGGACCTAATTACATGAATTTGTATTTTTATGAGCCAAAGACTAAATTGTAAAGATGTTGAAATATTAGGGGCAAAACTGTAAAGTTGCCATAATATACGTTTTGGGCTAAATTGAATAGATTGATAATTGAATGAGTTAAATTTTATATTATATAGATCAAGAAAAGTAAAGTTCGGATCTAGATTGGGGGAAAAACAAAATATTGGACTAGTCGATCTATTTCATCATTTTTGCAAATGAGGTAAGTTTGTATGTTAATAAGAATTATTATAATTGTGTTTTAAATGCTTTATTATTGAATTTAATTGTGAATAGGACCTTACAGATATGTTCGACGAATATTCGATAATGTGAAATCCCGGTTGAACCTTAGGAATAGAGTAGGATATAAATGACATGTCATTAGGGGTTATGTGATTTGGGTGCTGGTCTGTACGTCCTACCGGTGGTTGAGTTATCCGGTATGTGTTGCGGATTCTCGTCAGCTTGTGTGAGTAGCACTGTGTAGCTATGTCATGACCGTCAGCTTGTGTGAGCAAACCCGTTGATAGCTCAAGAGTGAGCATTATATGAGATATGAGATTGAGATAGCTTTGGCTATGTATTGGCACTTAGGGTGCGGGATTCCTGAGTATCCGATAGTATTCCAAATGGTTCAACTGGTATATCAAAGATATGAAACGGTGAGAAATAGATACATATCAATACAGGATGAGCATTGAACCTATGAAAGTTGTGAGTTCATGATTACTTATGTGATTGAATATATGTTAACCTTATGATTTAATGATTTTGAAGTATATAATGTTCATACTACTTGATTTGTGAATGAATGGTGAGCTTTACTTATTAACTATATGAGCTTACTAAGCTTTATAGCTTACTCTGTTTATTTTTCCATGTTTTATTGTGTTTATTGAAGCTAGCTTGGATTGGGAGTCGTCGGAGATTGCATCACACTAACAAGCTTTCACTTTGGTACTTTTGAAATTATGTCTTCAGTTATATGGCATGTATAGGATTTATGGTCATTTTGGTTTATGTTAGTAATGGATTTAGCCATTTGAGTTGGTTGTAAATGATGAATGGTTTGTTATATGTATAGTCATGTGATTTGGCTTATTTTGGCATGTTTGCCTAAAACCACATTTTTGCCTAAAACCACAACTTTGGCATGTGTATAGCTTGTGGTCAGGTAACACAGTCGTGTGTCCCCTGAAGTTTAATTAGAAATCAAGTTAGTATGCTCCACATGGCCCAGCACACAGACGTGTGACTTGGCCGTATGGCATAAGTCAATATACCCTACAGGTTTGGCACAGCTTGGCACACGAGCGTGTGAGGCCATTTCGAAGGATACACGAGCTAGACACACGGGCGTGGGGTTGGCCGTGTGACCCAAGTTAGGGAGTTACACGGGGTCGAACATGGGCTGGGACATGACCATGTGATCCCATTTTGAATGTTCACACAACTTGTGACACGGGCGTCTCTTTGGCCGTGTGAGACACACGACCGGGCTACATGGGCATGTGTCCCCTGTATTTTGTAAAATTTTTTAAGTGTTCCAAAAATTTCCTGAGATATCGGTTTAGTCCGGAACCACTCCTAATGCATGATTCAGGCCTCGTAGGCTCGTATTAGGGACAATGTGATTGATTATGAATGATTTATATTTGGAAATGGAAAAATGTATGAGAAATGTATGTTTATTTGTGTAATAAGTTCGGTAATGCTCTGTAACCCTATTCTGGCAATGAATACGTGTGAGGGGTGTTGCAATATGATACACCAATCAAAAGGTCTTTAAGAGGTTGTAATGGAGCTTAGGTTAAGGGTGTGGAGAAGACCAGAAAAGTTGGTTATAATCAAGATCGAGTTGATAAATTACCAAACTAGAACAAATAATCAAATGCTGAATTCAAAACAAGTGCATCAATCAAGAATAAACATGAATAAATAACAAGCTTCTTTTCAAAATATGGATTTAATTGTTCAAGCTCAATCAACATAAAACTAATTAATAATCAAAATATATTTTTTTCTTTTTCCATTTTTTTAACTAGAATAAATAAAGAAAATTCAGCAATTCAAACAAAGGAACATAATTAGGCACCTAACCAAGTCAAATCTAGACAAAAAGGGAGTCAATAAATGATAAGAAGTCACAACGAAAAAATGGGTCATGGTTTAACCTTAACGAGTTAATCAAGAAAAGGTGTGTTAGGCTCAATGGGGTTCACTAAGGGTTAATTCAAAAGGTAGGCTTTTTATCGGATAAGTGGGTTAAAACCTAAGTGTCTTTATCATCTTAGTATATCAAATCAAAGGTGTGGTCTCGACATGCATAACCGAAGCAAGTTCTAGAATAACAAATCAAGTTGACACACTCATAACCAATAATAGAAATGTATGCTCTAAAGGTTCAAAATCTCACAAAAAATCATGGTTTTGATGTCAAAATTGCAAATTTAAAACTTCAAGGTAATACTTCAATTTAGGGAAACAATCTAAAATTTTTAATTATGAAAAATAACTTATCATGCTTGATTCTCTCACGTCTTAAAGTTTAAATCAACTAATGCACAAATATCTATAAATTAATCCAAAACAACATCAATAAAAATCCGAAATTTAAAATAATTCTCTCTAATGGAAGTATGAGAAAAGTACTTAAACACAATAAATAATTCAATGATTTTCTAATAATTATATAAATAACATTCCCACACTTAAGATGTATATTATCCTCAATGTACAAAGAATATAAGCATAGAATAAGCAGAATATCATAAGAGAGAGAGAAAACTAAAACTGCCTTGAATATAGATGAAATCGCCAAAATAGTGAATCGAAATTGTAGGCAAATCTAAATGTAGTGCATGTTTTTGAACAAACTAATAAGAAAATAAACACAAATTATGAAGAAGATTAAGAGGTTACAAGCTCAATTAGAAGTAACAATAAAAATAAAGACATAGTTCGAAAGATAATAAATGAAAAAAGTTTAAGAAAATAAAAATAAAACAACTAAAAACAAAAATAAAAATAAAAATAAAACTGAAAAGAAAATAAATAAAATCAGTGATCTTCATCGTCGGAGACATTGTGATTGTAAGGCATTGGAACTAAAGAAGATATGTGGAGGTGTTGGTAGATCTACTACAAAGTCGCATCAACACTGTTGAACCGCTCAAAACAGTGTCACTCAAAACGAATGAACCGTTCAGAGAGGTCCGCAAGGGCAGTAATAGAAGTAGTGGGACGGTGACTTGGAGGTGGATGATGAGGTGAATCCTTGTGGTGGAAAGGGACATCATTAGTGAAGTCCTCATGCTCATCCAAAGGGTTAGAATGAGATAATTGGTATCGAGGAGGATTCACTCCATGCAGTCGCTCAATCATCCTCATGTGACTCATACTCGATAACTTCTGCGAGGTCATCTGTCCAACTAGTGTGAAGGAGGAGAACTGCTCTGAAGTGTCAAGGTTGTTGATGTGTCATGCAAGACGAGTCACGTGAGGGCCTAAATAGATAGGACCCTTCTTACTGCACTCTGTCTGATGGCAACAAGCTAGAGTGATGAAATAGGCAAGATCAAATGTGTGCCTCGTGGCCATGCTCCACAGGAAGTAAGCGTTGAATGTATCGATGACGCTGGTGCTCTCCCTTCGACAGGTAAAAGTGTAAGCCAAGAAGGCCTGAATATAGCACAAGGTCGGAGGTAGGAAAGTCACCTATAATTGACTCGGATCATAGAGCGTCGTGCTAGCTGTAAGCTCTGTCCAGTATAGAGATGGTGAATAGTAGATGTGCCGGTATAAAGTGAGAAACCCCTCGGCACTTATGAACTCCTCAGTATAGAGTCCTAAGGCAGCTCCGAAATCTACAATGCTCAGATGGCGTGTTGTACTGCCGAGTCGAAAAGTAATAGCGCTCGAATCATCGTGGCTCGACATTACGTGCTGAAGGACAAATGTCAAACAAAACTTTAAGGTCAGCTCCAAATAGGTGGGATTGACGATGGGAAAGAAATAGTCTCATAGAGTTGTAGCAATCAGTGCGCGGACTTGATCAGTTAGTTGAATTTGCTCCAAGGCTCGCGAAAAAGGTCATGCTTGGAGTCATCTACTTTTTTGAAGTGGGGACAACGACCTTAGATTTTCCTCTAGTGTTTGTCATGGTGTGCATGAAAAAATAAAATAGTCAAATATCTGAAATGCAATAAAGTATGCATCACCAATTAAACAAATAGAGAAGTTGGTAAGTCACGTGCAAATTAAAATACGTCACTAACAATCCTCTCATGACGAACATCAAAATCTAAACTACCTAAATAAAAAAATTGAATCCTACAACATTATGTACTAATACATAATCATGCAAAAACCAGTTACTAAATTTACTAAGTAGGCATACCAACACATGAAGTATAACATAAACATGAAACAAAAATAAATCAGAAGAAACTAAAGCAAATACTAATGATAATAAAAAGAAAAACAAAAAGTAATAGTAAGAATAATAACAGTAATAAGAAAAATAACAGTAAAATAAATAAGACTAAACCTAATAACAGGAAAAACTAAAGTAACAATAAAAACAAGAATAATAATAATAATAACTAAAACTAAAAAAACAAGAACAATAAAAATAATAATGAAAATAAAATAATGAAAAAATGTATAGGAATAATAAAAAATAAATATAATAAAAATAAATAATAATGAAAATAATAATAAAATAAAATAATAAAACATAAAAAGGAAAAGAGAGGCTAAACAGTGGAGGACTGACGGTGGAGCGGTGGCCAGAGTTACGACGGGGTGGTGGGCACGACAATCGGTGCAAAAAATTGACGTGATAAAGGAGATGTGTGAGATGGAACGGTTTTGGGGCTATGAGGGCAATGGTGGTTTTTAGAAGGGAAGAAAGGAAAATGGGGGAGTGATAGGTGGCGATAGAATGGGGTGACAAGGGTGGCCAGATTGGTAAAGGGACAGCGGCGGCGGGGCTTTCTAAGGAGCTTGGGTGAACGACGACTAGGAGAAGGAAGTGAGGAAGAAGTCAAAACAAAAGGAAAATGGGAAATTAGGGTTTTAAAGGGACACAATCATGTTTAGGCCCATGTTGGGCCACACGTCTGTGTCACACGCCCGTGTGACACTCTCTCAGGCCATGTGCAATTTAAAATTGAAGCATAGTCTTCACACGGCCTCGGACACGCTCATGTTTCCAGACCGTATGTGTTATTCCTTTGCTTCTTCCACACCTGTGTGGAAGGTCGTATGAAGCACACGGTCTCACACACGCCCGTGTGACAGGCCATGTCACTTGCCCCTGTAACTCATTGACTTAAATTTAAAATTGAGAAATTAACTCTAATACTCACACGGCCTAGGACAAGCCCATGTGTCTGGGCGTGTGTGTCACACGGCCATGTCGCCAGGCCATGTGGACCATCTTAAGTCGTGTAACAATCGAAATTGGAAAAATTAAGTCCCAGGACTCACATGGCCCAGGACATGCCCGTGTGTTCAGGTCGTGTGCCCTACACGGCAATGTCTTCCCACCGTGTAACTCTCTATCATTTGCTCTATTATGCACACGACCATGTCGTTAGGTCATGTGACTCACTGTCAATTACCCTCTTTTGCACACGGCCTGGAACACGCATGTACGTCCAAGCCGTGTGGGTCAAAAAAATTTTAAATTAAGAATTTAATTTAATTAGTTTTAAATTAGCATACAATAAAATTAAAAGAATTAGTAGAAGTTAAACACTCGGGTTGCCTCTCGAGAAGTGCTTATTTTGAGTTTAAGCTTGACTTTACCTTGTATGGGCTAAGTTATGGTGGTTCTTAGAGCCAAACCTCTCCTTTCTCGTTATCAATTTTATTACCAAAATAAGGTTTGAGTCAAGTATTGTTTACCTTAAATGTGTCGAACTCAGAATGTGTTACCTCAATTGTACCGTAAGGGAAGACGTTTAATACTGTAAATGGGTTCGATTCATTTGACTCGAGCTTTGAAGGGTAAATTCGTAGATCCATTTTATCTAGTAGTACTTTGTCCCCAACCTTAAATTGGTTCGTTCCATTCACATGCTTATCATGGCGTAGCTTTGGCTCTTCATCGTGTTTTCTCAATTTCTTCTTGACATGTGTTCGCCATTCATCTAGTTCATCAAGTTGCACCATTCGCTCTTCATATGTTGTTCTATTTCTGTCACCTTGAATGACACATGGCTCCATCATGTTTTCACAAGGGATTTCCTACAAAGAAGGTTGAGCCACATGGTTACTAACATTAACAGAGCATATAAATTCATCTCAATCACTAGAGACTCTCACAAAATCATGCTCTTGGAGAATAATCTTTTTGTAACCTACGCAAAGCACAAGTTCACCCATACCAACATCGATAATAGTCATAGCAGTGGCTAAAAAAGGGTGGCCTAAAGTAAAAGTTACCTCACTATCCTCATCCATATCTAACACAACAAAGTCAATGGGAAATATGAATTTATCAATTTTCACAAGCACATCCTTAATAATACCCCTAGATGTAACAACCCGTTTTTAATAAAATCAGAACAGTGGTTTCGGGACCACAAATTTGACGTGAGAATATTTATTTTATTATTATTTTAATGTCTACAGCATGTTAGTATTATTGTATAAAAATTTCATTAAGAAATTTTACCGTTTGTATGCTTAATTTGATAAAAAAGATTAAATTGCAAAAGGTGCAAAACTTGAGTTCTATAAGTTAAAAGTATCAAATGGCTATGAAATTAATTAGTTAAGGGGTTTATGTGGTAATTGTACCATTTTTTTATTGAGTGGACAAATATGGACATTAGTTATGAAATTTTAAAAGTTAAATGTAAGGTTAAATTAGTAAATTAGTTAATAATTAAGTTAAAAACAAAAGAAAAAAAAAGTGCCATCTTTCTTAATGGTTTAACACCACCGGAAATTGAAGGAAAAGAAGCCATGGAAGCTTGGACATTCGGCTCTTCTTATTTGGCTTGCATATCAAGACAAACCTCGTACTACTATAGGTCGAGGCAAAGATAAAGTTTCGGATTAATCGCCTCCGTATCTACGTTTTATCGTAGTGGTAAGTTCGTGTAATTATATTTCATTTATACACCTTGTTTTGAAATATCTATATATCATAGACTGTAATCTATAAATCTGTCACATATCTAACGATGTTACATTGACTAACGAGCCCCATTTGAACCTTAGGAATTCGTAAGATACAAATGACATGTCATTAAGGTTACATGATTTGAGTGCTGGTCATGAATGTCCTACCAATGGCTAAGGTCCGGCATGTGTTGCAGATGATCCTCGTGTGAGCAGCATCGCGTAGCTACGTTTTGACTCACAGCTCGTGTGAGTAGGCCCATTTTCACAGCTCGTGTGAGTAGCATAGCATAGCTACATTCCAACCAATAGCTCGTGTGAGCAAGCCCCTTTTCATAGCTCGTGTGAGCATACTTATTCACAGCTCGTGTGAGCAGATATGTACAAGAATTGACGAATTATAGTTATATGAGTTAGCACACTTTGTGTGAGCTATCCTAGGTATCTAACGGTATTCTAAATGGTTCAACAGATATTATTCGAAAAGGAAATGGTAAGAGCATGACATAAAAATCCTTGATATGGTGATACATGGTAACATTATAAGTTGAGACGAATAATAAACTCATGTGATATATGTTGTGACTAAATGGCTATTCTTGTTAAAGTGCCTATGATTTATATCTTGTATGCTAACATGTTTGGTGTGGATGCTTAGGCTTTGGCCAAGCTTTGGTTGGATTATGCCATGTTAATTTAATAAATGTTATGTATTTAAACGGCAAGTTAAGTTTTATTATATGAACTTATTAAGCATTTATACTTACTCGGTGTTATTTTTCATGTTTTATAGTGAATCGAAAACTCGTTTGGGTTAGAAGCTTGTCGGAGTTCTATCACACTATCCATTGCCTAAATTGGTAGATTTTGGTGTTCCAAAGTCTTGGTTATAATGGCATGTATAGGTGTTTTGGTTGATATTTTAGCCAATGTGTTTTGGCTCGTAATTATGGTATTTTGAATTATTGAAATGGTTGATATGTTGATATATGTATGTGGCCTTATGATAGTTGATTTTATAGCCTTTATGATGCTTAGATAATGGAAGTTGAACATGGTCATTTTGGTATGTGAAATGTAATTGACCTATACGGCTAATGGTGTTAAATGATGAATGGTAAATTTGATACTTTTGGCATAAACTTAGTTATAAGTTGGTTGAAATTTTGCTAAACTATGCATATGGTTATACATGTTTAATTGTTGTTATTGAGATGCCTTTTGGGAATATTGGTTGTATGCCCATGTATCTTATTTGGATAGCTTGATGTTGCATGGTTTGGTGCACTTTGGGATGCTTGATTATATGTGGGAAATTGGTTCTAGTTATGTGCATGTTTGGGTGAGAAAATTGGCTTGAAAATGACCTATTTTTCATCCACATGGCCAAAGACACGGGCGTGTGTCTCCTGTAGTTTACAAAGGATTGCAAGTCAAGCAACTACATAGCCTAGCACATAGACGTGTGCGGCCACTTCGAAGGGTACACGGCCTAGCACACGAGCATGTGGCTTGGCCATGTGACCCAAGTTAGGGAGTTACATGGGCATAGACACAGGTTGGGACACGACTATTTGTCCCTACTTCAAATGCCCACACGACCTGAGACAAAGGCATGTGTCTCAGCCGTGTGACCTTTGTAGTTTGAAAATTTTCATCTTTTTCCTAAAAATTCTATATGTTTCTGATTTAGTCTTGATTTGTTTCTAATGTTTTTTTAGGGTCTTGAGGGCTCATATAAGGGAAATATGTATGTTATTGATTAATTTTGCTATGCATGATGTTGTGAATTAAAAATTTTAAATTTTTGATAGTTTTGAATTGTAAACTCTGGTAATGCTCTGTAACCCTATTTCAGCGACGGATACTAGTTAGGGGTGTTACATAGGATATCTGATAGTTCTATCCACTAGTTGAATACTCATCCTAGTGTGTTTGGGTTTCCCAAGACCTAGTTGTTTAAACATTTTGTAGGGCATGACACTAATACTAGCCCCTGAATTAGCCAAAGCATTATCAATACTTAAACTACCAATGAGGCAAGGAATAGTAAAAGTCTCTAGATCTTTCAATTTGTTGGGTAGTTTATTTTGAAGAATGGTCGAGCAAACTACGTTTAGCTCCAAGGTCAAAGAGTCATCAATCTTCCTCTTGTTTATTAATAGCTTATTTAAGAATTTGACATAATTTGGCATCTGCGAAAGGGCTTCAACAAATGATAAGTTAATGTGTAAGAAATTTACCATATTGTTCGTTCGTGTGGTCTCTCTTCGACATGTTAGGATATGGCACTTGAGGTTTGTATTCTTTGACAACCGGCTTTTTCTTTTTCTTATCTTTCTCAACCTAATCATTGTTTACCACAACTTCTTTCCTCGATTCTTGTTCAGGTTTAACTAACCCTTCCACATCTAAAATAGTAATTGCATGAAGTTGCTTCCTAGGGTTCGATTCAGTATTGCTAGGCAAGCTACCTTGTGGTCATTCCAAAATTAGTTTAGCATGTTATCCTATTTGGTTTTTGAGTCATTGTATCGATACTTGTTGATTTTTCAGTGCTACCTCAGTGTTTTGAAAATGAGTTTCTGACACTGAGATAAACTTTGTCAACATGTCTTTAATGTTCAGCTTTTTCTCTTGCTGGTAAGGTTGCTAGAAGCCTGGAAGTGGTTGTGTTCTTTGATTTCCTTGACCACCCCAAGAGAAATTGGGATGGTTCCTCCAACCTGCATTATAGTTATTACTATAAGGGTTATTTCGAGGTCTAGAATTATTACCCATATAATTGACTTGCTCATTCTCTATGCTAGGACCGAAGGGCAGACATTCCAGATTATTTATTCCTCCTCCATTTGCATCGTATTGCATCACCAGATTCACCTGCGAAGAAAGATATAAAGCATCAAATTTTATTATTTAGTATTTCTACTTGGTTTGATAACATGGTGACTGCATCTAAATTTACAACACCGACTGCTTCTATCGGCTTTATCCTCATGACTTACTACTGATAATTATTCAGTGTCATCTCTTCTATAAACTCATAAGCTGTTACACCCCTAACCCGTATCCGTCACTGGAACAAGGTTACAGAGCATTACTAAAATTTACAGTTTAATTATAATTAAATCATATTATTTACTATTCATATCCAAAATCAATCATATTGTCCCTTTATGGGCTCTCAAGACCCAATATACATGTTAGAATCAGGTCGGGACTAAACTGAAAACTCAGAGAATTTTTTCGCGAAATTGCAAAATTTTTCTTTGGTACAAGGGACACACACCCATACGGCTAGGCCGTGTGGCTCACACAGCCAATGACATACCATTGTCCCAAGCCGTGTGGATAATCGATGCGAGGCACACAGCCTGTAACAGCCCATTTTTCGATTGAATCGAAACAGTGGTTTCGAGACCACAAATTCGACCCAAAAATAAGGTTTATTTTTATTTCATTATATGGCCCATAATATGGTAGATATGTCGTATGAAAATTGTGATATGAAAACTTTATCAATTTAGTGCTTAATTACGATAAGGATTAAATCGCATAAAATGCGAAAGTTGAATTCTAATAGCTATAAGGATCAAATAGCTATGGAATTCAAAACTTAAGGTCCTTATATGAAATTAGACCATTAAGAAAAGTATGTAGATTTTTCTTAGTGACTCATCCATGGAAATATAGAAAAAGGGCAAGGACTAAATTAGAAATAGCAAAATACCTAATTAATTAAAAGATGAAAAGAAAATATATCATCTTATTTTCATCATCTTCAATCTAAAATTTTATGGAAACCCTAGGAGAGAGAGGGGAAACTTTCAAGGCCTAATTGGGTAAGTTTTCTTGTCCCGTTTTTAGTAATTTTAGTATTTTTGAAACTGTGATAGCTTAATCTCTCTATTTGAGGGATTAATTTGAAAATTTATCAAGGTATGGAAAATGGGTCATGGATGTATATGCTGGAAATTAGAAATTTATGGTAGAAAATGAAAGATTAATGATAGATAAACAACTTTTACAAAGTGATTTTTGATGAAAACATGATTTAGGGACTCGAAAAAGTTATAAAATTTGATGAAAAATTCTAAAATTTTATGAATACATGTGCTGTAGAATTTGTAATGGAGCTTTGGTTAGGCTTGGAATAGGGAGTAATTTACACAAGTTTCATTTTTCGAGCCCAAGGACAAAATCAAAATTTATGGAAAAGTTAGGGATAAAATGGTAATTTTGCCTAGGACGTAAATTGAGTCCATTTGAATATGAAATGTGTGAAATTTATGGTTAAATTCATTTATATAGATCCGAATAACACTAATTCGAGGTTAGATAGAGGAAAAGAGAAGGTTTCGGATTAGAAGATTTTTAACGCGAACAAGTGTCGAGGTAAGTTCGTGTAACTTAACCGGGCATGTAGTTATGTTAATTGAAGGTTGTTTTTGTATGAAACGTGATTCATGTGATGTGCTCTACTTGTATGCTATGATGGAAAGTTGATACATGCTTGAAATAGTGATAAAGGGTTAAGTCTCGATTAAATGTTGAATTCCGATGATTATATGCGCATTCCCGAAACTAATAAGGTCCTGCATTTGTTGGGGATGGAATTTAGCTTGGACGAGTAATCCCATTAACCTTTTCATATAAAGGATTTAGCCTGGATGGGTAATCCCGATATAATACCTCTCGAGCATACGTTATGATTAGGGTTTAGCATGGACTGGTAACCCTAATTGAACTCTTAAGCATACGTCATATAAAAGATTTAGCTTGGACTGGTAATCCTGTTATACGATATATGGCTCAAGAGAGTGTTTCTTGGTTAAGTGCCCTAATGGGTACCCTTGAATAAGAAATTGATGGATTATTGAATCGTACACTTCGAATGTACTACTTGAGCATCCATCGGAATTCAATGATTCAATGGACATATAACTCTTAACATGGCATGAGGATTTTGAGATGAAATGATAATGTCTTGAAAGAGTATGCCATGATGAGTTCATCTATGTTACTTGATTGATATAAAGATTTTGGTGACTAACATGTTTGATTGAATGTATGTGACGAGGCAATTTAGCCAAATGGATGGAAACATGACATTTTATGCTTAGATTTAATAAACAGGATTGGTAAGTTTAGTTTCCATTATATGAACTTACTAAGAATGTAATGCTTACTCCATTTATTTTTCCTTGTTTTATAGTGCTTGAAAGCTCGTAAAGGTTGGAAGATCATTGGAGCATCATCACACTATCAACTAGCTACTTTGGGTATATATAGTGAAATCATTTTGGTATAATGGCATGTATAGGACAACTTGATCATTAGTGGCTTGAAAATGATGTTTTGTAACCTAGTCATTGGAATGGCTAGTAATGGTTCATTTTGGTATTCCTAAGTAGGTTATTATGATATATATACATATGTGTTAAGTTGAGTATATGTGATCAAATGTTGTTATTGCCTAAGTTAAACCAAGGTAAGTTTACAAACACATATGCATGTAATGGTATGCCATGATGAATGATGAAATTGTCTAATTTGAATGCTTGGATTAGTTGGTATTGGATGTGTGTTTCAAGTGTAGGTCTTGGCTGAAATTTTGGGTGAGAAATGAAGCTAGAAATGGCTTCATTTTGTCCACATGGGAAGACACACGGGCGTGTGTCTAGACCATGTGTGGTAACATGGGCATGTGGTTAGGCCGTGTGTCCCCTGCACCTTAATTTTGAGAAACAAAATGCTCAGAATTGAGCACACGAGCAGAGACACGAGCGTGTATATCAGCCGTGTGTGCCACACGGCCTAGAACACGGGCATGTGTCTTGGCCGTGTAAAACCTGCACCTAATTTCAAATTAAATTAATTAACCCACACGGCCTAGCACACGAGCGTGTCCCAGGGTCACATAGGCGTGTCCCTTGGGTCACACGGGCATGTCTCTTGGACCACACGGCCGTATCCTAACCCATGTCCTTACCCGTGTAACTCTTTAACTTGGGTCACACAGCCAGCCACACACTCGTGTGCTAGGTCATGTGGAGAATTTAATTTTCAAAAATTAAGTGCAGGTTTTACACGGCCAAGACACACGCCCATGTGTTGGGTCGTATGTCTCACACAGCTGAGACACACACCCGTGTCTCTGCCTATGTGACCAATTCTGAGCATTTTGTTTCTCAAGTTTTAAGATGCAGGGGACACATGGCCAAACCACACACTCGTGCACATGGCCATGTGTTACACACGGTTGAGCCACATGCCCATGTGTCTACTCGTGTGGATGAAAATAGGCCATTTCCATAGCCACTTTTCTCACCCAAATTGTCTTCAACCTACATCAATACTTGCATATATATATACCAATGAATTCAAGACATTAAATCCAAGTCAACATTAACATTATGCATAATATATCATCACATGTATTTATGTACTCAAACTAACCTTTTGTAAAACATATATGTTTACCATAATTCAATCTAACCATACCAAGCACACATATATTAATCATTATATAACCTCATATTTATATACACTAAACATACCATTTCTATTCATTCCAATGGCTAGATTACAAAAAACCATTTACATGCCAACATTGGCCAAGTTAGCCTATACATGCCATTATACCAAAATAAGTTTACTATTTATACCAAAACGAGCTGAAGGATAGTGTGATGATGCTTCGACCGATTTTCAACCTTTACGAGCTTTCGAGCACTATAAAACAGAGGAAAGAAAATCGAGTAAGTATTTTAAATGCTTAGTAAGTTCGAATAATAGGAAATTAACTTACCAATTATATTCATTTAAAATAAGCACTCATAGTACATCCAAATCAAAGAAATCAATAACCTAATCACACATAAAACCTCATCAAGCATGTTAGTTATATAGTTCATATAAATACTAATAAATAAGGATGAGCTCATCAATGTCCATTTCCATATACATGTATTTATCATTTTGAATCTCCAAGGAACATGTGTATACCATACTTTTTCATGTTAAATGTTCTCATGGTGCTTCATTTTAGATTTATATTATCCTTTACCAGGATGTTACCCGTTGAATTATTTGAAAACTTGATGAATACATGGGTAATACACTTAAGGTGTACAATACGGTAAATCTGCCAACTCATATTCAAGAGTGCTTATAAAGCACATAAACGGGAAGCTTATCTGGGCTAAAATAGAAAGTTCAGTAGAGCAATATTCAGGAAGCTCGTGCGAGCCTATAACGGGTAGCTTCGAAGAGCCTATAATCAGAGAGCTCCGGATAGCCATATATCGGGAAGTTCAAGCGAGCTATATCGGGAAGCTCACATAGAGCCAATTAACAGGAAGCTCACGAAGATTCGTAATCAAGAAGCTCATAAGAGCTAAGGTGTGTCTACAACACATGTAGGATCACAACCTATCGGGATGCTCCAAAGAGCTATAACGGGAAGCTCACAAGAACCATATATCTGGAAGATCATGAGAGATAATAACATGATGCTCTTTTGAGCTATGATGCGTCTGCAACATATGCAAGGCCACAACTAATACAGGGGCCCAGTGTCCAATCAAATTTCATGTATTCAAACGGGATTTAATAATTAGCGGGCATTATCAGGATTATGAATTTATTTCCTAAACATACCAAATTCATAATTCAACATTCACATATACAAGATTTCACTCAAACATGTAAATATACACAATTTAGTTACAAGAACTTACCTCGATACTTCTTTGTTTTGAGAATCTACTAATCCGACACTTATTGTTTTCCTAGATCCAATTCAGTACTAGGTCTTTCCAGATCTATATAAATGAATTTAACATCAATTTAATTCATTTCATACTCAATTTAATTTAATTCATATCCTAGGAAAAATTATCATTTTGCCCCTATACTTTCAATAAATGACGAATTCATCCCTAGGCTCAAAAAATGAAATCCATGCAATTTAATCCTTATTCCAAGCCTAACCAATTTTTACATATAACATTTAAATCCCATGTATTTCACAAAAATAAAAAATTTTCCATGAATTTTGCATCTTTTCAATTTAGTCCCTAAATCACAATTTCATGAAAATTCACTTTACAAAAGTTGTTTATCTATCAACAATCTTTCAATTTCTATGATAAATTACAAAATTTCAGCATATACATCCATGGAAAAAATTTTAATTCCTTGATAACTTTGCAAATTGATCCCCAAAATAGATAAATTAGGTTGTTACGATCTCGGAAATGTAAAAATTACTAAAAAGGGGACATGATTACTTACCCAATTAAGCTTGCTTGAAGTTCTTTCTCTTAGCTAGGGTTTCTATAAAACTAATTTGGTGAAGATGATGAAATAAGATGATATTAGGCTATTATCATCTTTATTTATTTTAAATTCCAATTTAGTCCTTTTCTTTTTCTAATTTTCCATGGATGAATCATCATAAATATCTACTAACTTCTCTTAATGGTCTAATTATCATATAAGGACCTCAAGTTTTGAATTCCAAAGTTATTTGATACTTATAGCTACTAGAACTCAACTTTTTCATTTTATGCAATTTGGTCCTTTCCATAATTAAACATGTAATCGGTAAAATTTTCTTAGCAAAACTTTCACATAACATTCCTATCATAATGCAGATCATGCAATAATATTAAAATAAATTTTCTTTCTGACTCAGATTTGTGGTTCCAAAACCACTGTTCCGATTTCACTGAAAATGGACTGTTACGTAAGCTACCTCAGGTGTTTTATTATTAGTGTTCCACCGGCTACTGCATTAATTAGTTGCCTAGTTGAGGGATTCAAACCGTTATAGAAGGTTTGAACTTTTAACCATAAGGGTAACCCATGATGAGGGCACATTTTCAATAAATCATTGTATCTCTTCTGTGCATCATATAATGTCTCTAAATCGATCTAGGTGAAAGAAGAAATTTCATTCCTCAACTTAGTTGTTTTAGTTGGTGGGAAGTACTTTAGAAGAAACTTCCCAGTCATTTGAGCCCATGTAGTGATGGAATCTCGTGGTAAAGAGTTTAACCGTTGTTTTGCTTTGTTCCTCAACGAGAATGGGAACAACTATAAGCAAATGGCGTCATCAGTGATGCCATTAATCTTGAAAGTGTCATTAATCTCTAGAAAATTATCCAAATGAGTATTTAGGTCTTCATCTTGCAAACCGTTGAACTGAACATACTGTTGTACCATCTGAATAGTGTTTGGCTTCAGTTCAAAATTATTTGCAGTAATGGTAGGTCGCACAATACTCGATTTAGCCCTTAGGCTGGGCTTGGCATAACCGTACATAGTACGAGGAATAAGATTTGTAGGAGGTAGCTGAATATTGTGATTTTCGCCTATCTCCTCAGTAATAATGTTGTCCTCTTGTTCGTCTACTATATTATGTCGACTTTGCCTTGCTTCTCTACGATTTCTGTGAGCAGTACTTTCAATCTTGCTGTCAAAAAGCAATGGTCCTGACGGGTTTCCTCTAGTCATATATTAAAAGTACCTGCCATAATCAAACAAAAGAAAAATTGGAATTTAATAATTAAACTAAAAAAATATAAATAAAATAAAATAAAATAAAAATGCTTAAATTAATAAAAATAAAGTGTTTCTAATATTTTAGTCCCCGGCAATGGTGCCAAAAACTTGATGTGTCACTAAACTAACTAAAAATACAACTAAGGCAAGCGCACCTATCGATAAGTAGTATAACTATGGTGAGCAGAGATATCGTATCCACGAGGACTAAAACTATTAGTAATTACCGTTTTCCTATTATTTACCCGAAAAATTGGAGTGATGAGTTTTAAACTAAAATTACTAAATTAATCTAACTGAAGAACTCAATAGAGAATGAATCGGGAAAATAATTGAAAGATAACTAATGAGAAAAACAATACCCAAGGAAGCATCCACCTAGACTTCATCTAATATTATGAATCTGAATTAAACGATTTATTCACTTGGTATCTTGGTTCGTAGAAATCCCTAAATTATGTTAATATCTCTTTCGAGAGTAAGAGCAATTGACTCTAGATTGATTAATTAAAACCCCTATTATCCCATTAACTCGATTTATAGATTCCCCTATTAGATTTAACACTAATCCAGTAGATTTATGTCGTCCCATTTCTAGGATTGCATGCAACTCCACTCAATTATGCTAGATTTATTCTTAAACAGTCACATTTTCTCATCTGATTTAAGCACATTAAGCATGAATTAATATCCCTAAAATATTAAAATAAGAAATAAGCACACATAATTGAGAACAAGAATAAAGTATTTATCGCATAAAATAGAAATTAAATAATAGAATTCATCATAGGTTTCATATTCCCTAGGTATCTAGAAAATTAGTTCATAATTCTGAATAAAAACATCTTAAAGTCAGAATAACCACAAGAAATAAAAAAACTCATAAAAACTTCAAAAGAAATTAAAAGAAGGTCTTCGATCTTGATGGAAATTTGCTTCAGAGTTGGCTCCAATGGTGTTCTTCGAGTTTTTTTCTTCAATATTCTCTGTTCGCTCCCATATCTCTTCTTTTAATTGGTATTTATAGACTTTAGAATGCTTAGAAAGCCTAAAAAGTGTGTTTTTCCACGTGTTTGGAAAGCAAGTTGCTAAATCAACACGGTCTAGCACATGGTCGTGTTTCCAACCAGTGTGGCTCATACGGTCGTGTGTCTAGCCCGTGTAGCTCTTGAAATCTGCTCTTTTTGTCTAATTTTTGCTCCTTTTTTTCTCATTTTGCTCCCAAATGCTCACCTAAGTATAGAAACATGAATTCAAAGGATTAGGAGCATAAAATTCACCAATTTTCATGAATAATCATCCAAAAATGCATTAAGAATAGGATTAGAATACGTTACTTTTATCGCTTATCAATCCCCAAACCCAAGAACCCTAAACATTGATCGAAATAACATATATAATAGTTTGAAAGTGAAAATTATAAAAACACCCCAACTTTTTCCTTTCTCGAGTTAGGGTTCTAATATTTTGCTTTGATTAACTAATTAAAAAGTTAGGGTTCAATCTTTTTGTTGTGATTGATTGGGCTTCTCTTTTTTGGTTAGTGTTTAACTCGTTTTAAATTTTTAAATTATTTTAGTTATGGGTAAACCCTAAAAATTTTCTAAATGTTTTTTTTTAATTTTAATTACTTATTAAGTTTAAATTCATTTACTGACGTGACATTATTTTGTCTTATATGTCACGTTAGCATCTACATACGTGTGGCACCTAGGTGGAAAAAAAAAATCACGTCAACTTCGTTAGTCCCTTAACGGCTACACCAGCAAGACTGTTAAAAAATGACCAATTTGACCAAAAAACCAAAATGTTATGTATGAAAGTACTCCAAAAAAAAACTCAAGGGCCAAAGTGACTTAACACCCAAGCGTTAGGGGCTAATTTTGTCATTATGCCAAAGATATTTTACAAATATTTTTAAAATATAAAAAAATCAAAATTTAGTTGTAATCTAAACCAGACCGGACCGGTTTAATCAATAACTAACTAGGGTATCAATCCAGTGAGGTAAAAAAACTGGTTGGCTTGCGAACTAGTATAGACTAGTTGAACTAAGCTAAAAATTCAGTTGAGCTATTAGTTGAACCGATTTTTATAATTTTTATTTTGATTTTTTAAAAAAATTATTTGCTTTGAACCAATCGAACTGATTATTCTGGGAACTAATTGGTCAGACTAGTTTGAAATTGATTAAACTACCGATTCAACCGATTTTTTAGCTCAATTCAACCAATCCGTATTGGTTTGTGGGTCAATCGGATTTTTACCTCTCATCGGATCAATACCCTAATGATTCTTGGTCTAATTGATTGGTCCGGTCCAGTTTGGATAACATTGATTTTTGAAAATTTTATATTTTAAAATATTTTATCTTTTATCTTTTTAAAATTTTATATTTTAAAGAGTTTTAATTTTTTCTAATTTTAATTTTTTTAAATATATTTTTTAAATTCTAATTTTTATTTAAAATGTGAAAAAAATTTAAAATTTTGTATGTACTTTTAAAGGGTAAGGACCAAATTGATAAAAATGTGAATGTTGAGGTCTTAAAAGATTATTTTACAAAGATTAAAATATCAATTTTTTTAAAAAAAATTAAAAATACAAAGATTATCAATATATCAAAATTTTTAAATAAAGAAAGTCAAAATTTTAAATAAAAATACAAAGATTTAATATATCAAAATTAAAATATAATAACCAAATTTTGAATTTCATAAGATTACAAATACTTTTAAAAAACAGAACTTTGTTTTTAAAAGAAACATGATACTATAATTTTTCTTGTCAAATTGATACTTCATTTTGATTTAGCTAATTTTTGTTCTTATCCAACAGTGGCTAATTAGCGAGGTGACGACATAGATTCTGCCATGGTCAAAATTAATCTCTACAAAATTATGTAGAGAAATGTTTAAAAATAGGCGAATGGTAGATTTAATCACCTTAAATTGCGTTTTGCATTTTTTTTTTTTTGCTTCGAAAACTGGCATCCATTAATGAGGGGATTGGTCTTAAAAAACTTGACAAAACAAGTAGACAAGAAGCAAATGAAAAGACAACAGAAACAGCAACAACCACACAAGATAGGGAAAACTAAAGCACATAGAAACGCCAAGACCGGAAAAGAAAACACAACAATCCCTAGCAGAGACCCATAGAATACCAGTCAATAGCTTTCCTCTTCTCCTTCAAAGAACCATTGTAGCCAAACTGAAAAGGGAAGCAAGCTTTGAAGAACTAACATCGGAGATTCAAATAACCTTCTCCAAAACTTCAAAGCCCCCAATACTCCTCAACCTTAACGACTCTTATCCAACCAGTCCTCTGCCACTAGGATTTCGACAGAAGTTGGCGCCTCTTCAACCCAAAAACATGGTGAAAACAGCTTTTGCCCCTCCAACGCCAAAGCATGAGCCACCCTATTAGCGTTTCTTGGAACAAATTGGTAAGTCATTTCCTCTAGATAACCCTCAAGTATCCTAATATTTTGAGAAACTAGTCTGAGTATGGATCTATCTTCCCTTACTATTGTAAGCTTCTTGATAATTGTTAGGGAATCCCCCTCCAGTGAAACCATCTTGAAACCCATATCAATCACAAAAAGGAGAGCACGTTCACAGGCCTTAGCCTCCGCAACAAATGCATCTGCAACATCGGCATAAGGGTAAGTACATGCACCCATAATTAATCCCACTTCATTACAGGCTAAAACAGCCATAGTGGAGCGATTAGAAACTCCCTGAAAAGAGGTATCAAAATTTAGTTTAATAACCCCTAAGTTAGGGGGCTGCCACAACTCAGTCATAGTAGTTTTTAGATTAACCACTAGAGCTTTACTCAAGCTCAACTCATGGGCATAACCCTGTACAAACCCTAAAAGATCCTATTGGGAAAATTTTAGACCTTCATGAACCACTTTATTTCATTTAAACCAAAAAGCCCAAAAAGAAATAATTAACAACTTTTTGGTATCCTCATCAACTGCTATAAAAGTGCTCACTAACTGATTTTTTTCCATTTGAGGTTATCCTATTGCAATCAATCGAAAGATTCAGAGACTGCTGCAGTTGTCGTAATACACCACAGTACCACAATAAGTGGTCAGGATCTTCCGGCGCCTCCTTGCACAAAGGGCAAACATTGTCAAATCACAATCTTCGTTTGTTAAAGTTACTGTAATGAGGCACATAATCTTTAAGTAGCTGCCACATGTGGATTTTAAGTTTTGAAGGAGTTTGTAAATCCTAGAGCAACTTGTAAAATTTTTTGTATATGTATGTAGTAGTCGAGTTGTAAGCAAAATGTTGTCTTTCTACAGTAAGTAAGGCCCTATACCCACTCTTCACAGAGTACTCCCCAGTGGCATCATGACGCCAAACCAACATGTCCTACACTCTAGAGGTTGCAAGAGGAATATTGAAAATTTAAGCAGCCTGCTCATGGTCAACAATCTGACAGATGACTTCCTTATTCTAGGTACCCGAGCTAACATCAATTAATTGGTTCACTGTAGTCCACTAAGTACTCATACATTGAACTAAAACCCTACTATTACTAAGGCTAGGCAACCAAGGACCATTCCAGATATTCATAGCCTCACCACTACCAATAAGCCAAAGTAAACCATCGGAGATCAGCTCCCGAGCATTGCATAAGCTTCTCCAGGTAAAGAGGGGTAAGTACTAATTCTAGCTAACATAATATCTGAACAAGGATAATAACGGGCTTTAAAAACCTTTGCTAAAAGGCAACCGGACTACGAAAGCAATTGCCAAACTTGCTTAGCTAACAATGCTGTGTTAAACAAAAAGAGGTCCCAAAATCCCATCCCACCTTCAGATTTGGGAATACATAGCTTACTCCAAATACTCTAGTGAATACCCTTAGCCGATTTACTATTATACCACCAAAATTTATTCAAAATACTTTCTAACTTTTGACATAAAGTTTTCGGTAAAGCAAAACATTGCATAACATAGACAGGAATTGCTTGCAATACTATTTTAATGAATACTTCCTTACCTTCCATCGTAAGATACCGGAGACTCCAACTCTCAATCCTCTGCCTAAACCTGTCCAGAAAACTTGCAAAATCCCATCTTTTTTTCCTCCCAACCATCATTTGCAAGCCCAAATATTTCTCTGGATTTGTAGCCACCCTAACTCCTAGAATGTTGGTGAATGCATTCCTCTCAGCACGACCCACACTAGCTCCAAAATAAATAAGTGATTTATCAAAATTTACTTGTTGCCCCGGCAACAGTTCATATTCCTTAATGATATTACGAGCAACATGAGCCCCATCCACTGAAGCATCACCAAAGAGATTGCAATCATCAACAAATAACAGATGATTAATCGTGAATCTATTCCTTCCAATCAGAACACCTCGCATCAGACTTTTATGTTTGGCTTCATTCAGTAATAAGGAAAGACCTTCACTAAAGATTAAGAAAAGGTAAGGACTGAGTGGATCACCTTGCCTCAACCCCCTTGACAGAGAGAAACAGTCGCTAATACCCTCGTTAATTCCCACCGTATAAGTAACCGAGCAGACACACCGTATGGTGAGAACAACCCAATCTGAATGAAAGCCCAATCTCATCATCATACCAGCCAAAAAATCCCATTCAACTCAATCATACGCTTTACTCATATCGAGTTTAAGCGCAAAATTACCTCGTTTGCTCCTCTTCCTAATTTTAAGTGAGTGTAAGACCTCATAAGCAATTAAAACATTATCCGAGATGTGTCTCCCTGGAATAAAAGCTCCTTGAGCTTCGTTAATAGGGTATTCGAGCGTTATACTCATTCTATTCACCAAAACTTTCGAAATGATCTTATAAATCACATTACACAAGCTTATGGGTCTAAACTAAGAAAGGTTTTTGGGTTTCTCCACTTTTGGGATTAACACTATATGTGTTTTATTGGTCTCTCCCATATCAATCTCCCTATTCAAAATAGACAAGTAATAATTAGAAATGTCAACCCTCACAAGATGCCAATACCTTTGGTAAAACATTGCTCGAAAACTGTCAATTCCTGAGGACTTAAGAGGCGCCATGGTCTTCACCACATGCCAAATTTCATCCATCATAAAAGGCTTAAGTAGTTCATCATTCATGCTCTCAGTGATCCTTTGCTCGACTAGACCAAGAAGCCGATCATTGCCACCAGCGTCGGAAGCTATATAGAGATCACCAAAATGCTTCAATGTAACCTGCAGCATCTCTGCCAGTTGCAAAACCCACCGACCATTCTCTTCTTCCAGCCCCATAATCCTATTATGATTATAATGAGAAATAAAAACTTTGTGAAAAAAACTTGTGTTTCTATCCTCATTTTGTAGCCAGTTCATCCGCGTACATTCTTTCTAAAATACTTACTCTTTGTCGGCTTTCAAATTCAACCTTAGTTGCACCTCCATAATTTCTGTCAAAATCGCATTAGTAGGGTCTTGATCATAGAGGTCAAACAGCCTTTTCTCCAAATCCACTTGATGTCTTTTTTGTTCCTGGATTCTTGAATAGCTCTAAAATTAAAATAGTTGTCCCGCCTTAGCTAACTTATCAGGGACACTAGCATTTGCATCATCCCAAGCCTGTCGAACAATCGCTCCAAAAGAGTGGTCTAAGCACCACTTTTCTTCAAAACGGAAGAGCTTGGGCCCAACGGGCTCACGGCGTCGAAAAGTTCCAATCGTATTCAAAAGGACAGGACAATGGTCAGAAAATGAGTGACTCAGATGCTCTATCGAATAACTAGGAAAGAGAGCCATCTATCCCAAGATCGTAACTCCCCTATCAAGCTCTCCCAGATATTAGAGGACCGAAATATTCCTCTTTCCCACGTGAACCACTGACCAACGAACCCCATATCATTGAGACTACACTTTTCCAAAGCATTTCTAAACTCGGACATTTTTCGTTTAGATCAGAGACATCCCTTTTTTTCTCAAAAGAGCTAGTGATCTCATTAAAATCTCTAACCACTATCCAAGGGACCGATTAGTCATTATCCAATTGATGAAGAAGCTCCTAAGGCCTCCACTGATATCGCTCATTTAGGTTTCCATAAAAACCCGTAAGTCTCCAAGTTTCACCATTTTCATTATCATGAATATTAACATCTACATGAAAATGAGAATAGCTTCTAAGTGGGATCAGCGAGTTACCTTTCCAACCCAAGGATAATCCTCCTTTTGATCCAATAGCACCAATGTCAATACCATTCGCAAAACTACATTTCAACCGTACCATTTCCATTTTCTTAGTATTTAACTTTGTTTCCATAAGAAACAAAATTCGGGGATTAATGGCCTTTAATTTATTTCGGAGCCTGCTGACCGTCCGTGATCTCCCCAAACTACGGACATTCCAGCTAAGGATCTTCATTGTAGTCGACTGTTCTATCTTGCAGAGTTAGCTGATATATCATGACTACCACCAGCGGAAGCAGTATTCGAAGGATGAACTGAATCATTCACCACGCGTTGGTGTTTCTTGCCTTTAAAAAAAAAAAGCGAGTCATTTTCGTCATCCACCTGTAATTCCATGGGTCCCTTCCTACACCCGACCCTAGATAATTCCCGAGACTCCATATTTGGCCATTTGTCAATCCTCTTAATTAGTGGCATAGAACCATATCTAAGAGGAATCAAATTGGGATTAGGATAAATTTGGGCAGACTTACTCCTCCAATTACGCCCAGAATCCCTTTTGCCTGCGAAATTTTTCCCCTGAAAATTTTTTTCCTTATTCAACATACAGCATTCCGAACTATCTACTTCCTGCAACCATTTATTGGTAGTTACATTTTGTCGGCGCACCACCGCACGAAAGGAGATATCCCATCCAAAAATAATTTGGATGACTCAATTTTGGTACGAAAAGGGTAGAAACTTTCACCATGCCCCAGCTTGCCATAAATAAAGTAGAACAGACTAAGCTTCTCATACTGGAATTTGGCATAGATAACCCAGTCTTTGCCAATCAAAATTTTTTTCTTCCTTTTTAGTGGGGTTGTCACATCCAAACGAACTCGAATACGCTCAAAAATTTGAAAGCCCATTGACGAAAATGATGTGTCATAGTCAAGAAACTGCCTTATAAAATTTCCAATTTACTTGGCCATAGAATCCGTCCCCAATCCTGGGGGAAGATCATGAATTTGAACCCAAAATTCTGCCAAATTCAATGAGACTATCAAAGGGTTCTCTCCCATCTGGATCCTATAAAGCAATAGTAAAAGGTTGTTAAAGAACCATGGTGTCTTCATAAGAACTCTTTGAATGTCAACCTCATGAAAGAACTGAAAAATGAACTGTTTCTCTCCCAAATCAGAAATACAGATTCCCCTGATAGGATGCCAAAGATCTGCCAAAGTATTCCGTAATGAGGGAAAATGAATGACACTATCAGTCAAACAGTGACCCATCAAACAAAGATAATAGTTCTAATCCACTGCCATAGCATCCTCTTGGAACGCCTCCTCTTCCTCATCAATCAAACTCAGATTAACCAAATCTTCCTCCATACTCCAACAACAAACCCCAAAAAACTAAAAACCCAAAAAACCATGTCAAAAGATAAACGAAACCCTCGTGTCAAAAGACAGACTAATGCCATAACTCCTTTCCCTTTTCAGCCATTTTTTATTTTTGCGTAGTGTGCCGCTTTGCATATTAAATTTTAAATTATTATCCATCTATTAACTATTTTTAATCATGATATGTTACAAAAAATTTAGGTTAAATTGGATAAATAATCCTTATATTGTGTCTTTTTGAGTAATTTATTTTTTTTCCTTTTATTTTCTTTGGTTTAAATGCATTTTGGCTTTGAATTTGGTACCTTCTCACAAATTCGTAATGTAGTTTAGTAAATTCTAAAAACATCTAAAGAAAAAATAGAAAATTCTAATAATATTTAAAAATCCAAAATAATATAAATATATAAAACTAAAGAGAAATCAAACTCAAGAACATCGAATTGGAGAAGAAGATAATGGAGAATACTCATATCTATCTAATCCTTCGTCTCTCTCAATCTATTTCTCTATACATATTTAATTTCAAAAGATTAAAGGGTAAAAAAAATACCTTTAGTAAAAAATAAAAAAATCATAAAAAATTATTAGAAAATTATAAATATTATTGAAATTTTAAAAATTACAAAAATCATTAAAAGTATTTAAAAATATAAAATTATTAAACGTTACAAGAATTGCCGTATGGTGAAATCACTGAAGATTTGAATAATTGCTTAAAACTTTAATATTTGTATCTTAGAAACAACTTTTTCATTGAAAGACATATCCCTTGAATGGAAGCAAATTCTTCAATATTTTCCTATGGAAATTGCATGAAAACATGACGAATCTTGTTGTTCTAAGCCTTGAGGACAATCCTATTGATCAAACTTGGTTCTTTGATAAGATTTTAAAGCTAAAGAAACTATATTGGTTTTATTTGGTGAATTTCAGCATCGAGGCGAAGATTTCACCTGCCATTGGAGAACTCACTGAAACTTTGAAGTTGATTTCTTCTCAAATGGTTTAACTTTTTTATTAGTTTTTAGGGGAAAATGGAATAAAATACTCTTAGAAGTGTGGCTGAGGTGTTGTCATTTCGTGTTTGCCAGTGCAAGGACCACGTGCAAGGACCACGAAGCATAGTTGAATTTTATTTGAAACCCATTTGTATTATGGTTAAAGATTTTTTTCGTATGGGATATTAAATATAAGTTGAGATTAAAGGATATCCTTTCAAACTATATGTTTTGAGATGCAGATATTGCTCAAGCCATTGCTAGCCATCAAGAGGACAAGAAGGTTGCAGTCTAGAAGCTAAGAAATGCATATGTCATGGAATTAGAACTTTAGTATCTCAAACTGCACGGTCTAAAGTGATTTTTTTACTTTAAATCTGCCTATATCAACTTAACTTTCGAGGAATGAGAATTCTCGCAAAAATTCTCTAAGGCATCGAAACAAGTGGAAGCAAACTCCAAAAGAAAGAGCAACGAAAAATAGAAAAGCCAAAGGAAAACTATTGCACCCCAAGTGTTTGAGTAAATGCTCTCAATGTATTTTTTAACTCAAGAATGAAATAATTACAAATAAAGGGGGATAGCTTTATTTATAGTTGAGTTCCCCCAAATCCAAAAGTACAAATCGAATTACATAAATGACTGAGATTAATTCTCATTTACAAAAAGAGAATCTTAAAGGATTTAAATTTTATACATGTTTATCCTTTACGATTTACAATAATTACCCTGGTAAAATACAATGTTTACAATTTAAACAGGACCCAGGTAGATGGGCCTTGAGTCTCTTCCAAGCAATGCGCCTATCTTGTCGGGCCAAATGAACCCCAATGAACAAGAGGGGACATTAGAGTGTGTATTGGCTGCGGGGATCTTTATGCGACTTATTACATTCTCCCCCACCTGTTCATGCAACACCCTCGTTGCATCTTCGGAATGGAACCAGTTTATCTTTTTTTGGAACAACTATAAAGCCTTAGTAGGTTCCCAACTAGCCTCACTGTCAGGAAGTCCCTTCTATCGAACAAGGACTCATGCCTCAGCCTATAGTACTTCTGTCGCATTACTCAGTCTGCCATGATGCACTCAACATCACAATCATAGGAAACCCTTACCCCCATTAGTGCTCGTTCAGACTTGCCTCTATCTGGATCCTCTTGATCCTCATGGAACGACTTAAGCATAATAACATGGAACACTTGATGAACCCTAAATTTTGCTGGCAACTCCAATTTGTAGGCCATATTGCCTACCCTTTTTAGAACTCTGAAAGGTCCCTCAAACTATCGCACAAGCCCCTTGTGCAAGCCAATGTGGTGCAAAATCAAGTGCAATTTAGTAAGGACTGAGTCACCAACCTGATACTACATATCTCTACAATTCTGATCAGCCTAATTCTTGTTGCATTTACTTGTCTTGTGTAGTAAGTCAATTTACTCTTGTCAATCTTTAGTAAATCGGTAAGTTGATGGATTTGATCCTTCATAATGGGTAGCAACAACATTAGGTATGACTGGTTGTTGCCCCGTCACTATTTTAAAGATGACTCAAATTCATAGTCGCATTACGCTATAAGTTATAAGAAAATTGGGTCACATCCAACAACTTTAGCCAATCCTTCTGTGAGGCACTCACATAGTGCCGAAGATAAGTCTCCAATAAAGTATTTACTCTCTTGGCTTTCCCATTAGTTTGCGGATGCATGCCAGAGGAAAGTTGAAGTTTGATCCCATCAACTTGAACAACTTTGTCCAAAACTGACCCGTAAATCACCCGTCTCTATCGCTAACAATAAACTGTGTCACTCTTTAATATTTCACCACATGTCTAAGGAACAAACGAGTTGCCTCCTCAGCAGTACACTCTTTGGTTGTTGGAATGAAGATTCCATACTTGGAAAATTTGTCAACCACAACAATGATACTCATAAACCCATCAGATTTAGGCAAACCAATAACAAAATCCTTGGATACACTCTCCCATGGACGTTTCGAAATGGAAAAAGGCTATAATAAATCGACTGGCAATTTTAACTCCACATTGTCTTATTGGCATACTATACAAATCTTTACATAGGTCTCAACATTATCATTCATGTGGGGCCAATAATAACAATCCTCCAAAAGAGCCAACGTGTGGTGCTTACCTGAATAGTCAGCCCATCTTGAATCATGACATTCCTTCATGACTTTCTTGCACAAATCCCCATATTTAGGCACATAAAGGCAATGCTTGTGAGTGTACAACGACTCTCCCCCTCAAGTTTTCTTCGTGGTGTTTTTCCATTAAATTACTTTGTTTATAAAATTCTTATTTTAATAAATAAATTTCATATTAAAAAATGAGAAAAATAGACATTCATGTATTTATAAATATTTTTATAATATGTATTTTTATAAAATCTTATGTATTTTTATCGAAAAATGAACGGTCAAATATTTTTTATTTTTTTTAATTTTAAATTTTTAAGAATCAAGACTAAATTGACGTAATGTATTGTTGAATTTTTAGAATTAGAACCAAATTGATAGAATATATAAATATTAGATGACTAAATTTGTTATTATGCGAATGAAACACAACCATGTCAGTAATTTGCTAGTGATTTAACAAATGAGTGACCAAAAAATATTAATTTTTGATAACATTAGTGACTAAAATAGAAAATTTTAAACTTGGGTGACAAAAACAAAAACATGCTAATAGTTAGAATGAATATTTATATAGTTTACCCTTATAGAAAAGGTTATGATTGTAAACCAAACAAAAATGGTTAAATTTACTTCATTATAGACACAATCCAAACAAAATGATATACATCTATTTAACGATTTCATTATAGACACAATGGGATTTCATGGGATCCTTTTAAATCAATGGTTGAAATAAAATAAAAAAAGGAATATCAATCCCGTCGTTGATCATGCCACGTAGATTTGCATTGAGAAACATAAATTTACTTTTCAATCAATTCAACCGATTTTAACACTAAATAAGGAGATAAATTGATTTTTAAGGTAATCGATTCAACATGTTTTACGTCACCAACACAAATTTTTAATTTCTAATGTGACTTAATCAAACAATTAAAATATACTCATTTTTATCTTTTAACCACGACTATTAATTTAAAAAGAATCTCACCATATAGTAGTATAATAAGATCTCACAAGACATTACTACCAACATACAATCAATTTATAGTGAAAATTATTTAGCAAAGTGTTTCAGTAGAATTTAAATGGAGCCTAAATGTGGGTATATATAAAAGATGTAACAGAAACAGCTAGGACTTTTACATTCGTGATTATGGAAATTAATAAATGTAGAAGAAGAAAAGCTTGAATGCTTGATGATGTGGTCTCACCTTTTAGAGCGCAGCACGCAGTACTCAAGTACTTTATTTGGTGCAAACCAACAGTTGGATCCCTGCCATGGCGCCTCTGCTCCCAGCTACATTCTCGACCTTGTTTCATAAACTTTGATGAAAATAAATCCTTCAAAATTAAAGTGAAAGGGTAAGGTCTAATCCTTGTTTAACTTTAACCCCCTCATCTTCCACATCATAATTACCAGTTTCTTGTTTGGTTTGAGAAGTAGCAGTGAAGCCGCTCATGGTAGTGGGTTTCTTCAGCTGATCATCATCGGTTTTTTCCATGAAATCTTGATGCTGAAACGACGGCTTCCACACTGCAACCACATGCTTTTCTCCTTCAAGCTTTCGCTTCTTGGTGTTGTTGATGATGAAACGATCGCGTGCCTCACGTATGTTGTTGACGAGAGCGTAGAATTTCTCCATCTTCTCTTCCTCATCATCCTCTTCTTCGTTTTCACCATTATCATTGCAAATCTTCCTCTTCTTGCTTTCAAAGCTACCACTACTACTCTCCATATTGGGTTTTTTTTTTTTTGAAAAAATAAAATTGAGGTCAAGAATACGAGCTGAGAGAGAGAGAGAGAGAGAGACAAAGAATGAGCCTGATGGTGTTTGTGGGTAGCTTCTTCGTAGCTTCTTCAAGAGTGATGATATTTTAACATTATAGACGGAAGTCAAGGTCAGGCCGTCCGATCCTCTTTTTTTTTTTTTCTTCCCTTTTTGCTTTCATTATTTCTTTGTCTCCCTTCTGCCCTGTGGCTTAAAGTTCCTACCAGCACTCGTTCATGCTTGTTTTAACTCTACTGGATGGTTGGACTGGAATCCGTCGAAAAAGGCAATGGATTAATAGATTTGTAAATAGATACAAATTAATTTAATCTATAGTTAAATCGTTTAAAACGATTTTATTTTTAATAATTTTTTAATTTTATGAAATTTTTAGTGATTTATTTATTTAAGTCATACGACTTATTAGACGAAGAAATTGATTAGACATTTAGTTTAATCATTCATTTAATTCTGAAAATTTTGTATTTACTTTTATTTTTTTTATAAAAAATAGTAACTAAATTTCTACATGTTTCATTTTCTCAAAAAGTATATAAGAACATATCATGTGTCATGTTTTTATTGAGTGATATTGGTTTTTTTTTATTGAGTGATATTGGTTTTTTTTTTAATTAAGACAATTAATTATTTAGATATTACTTTCAGTAATAAAAAAATAAGACCAATCTGATTCGGGATATAGTTCAAATCGGTTTTGGAAAAAGAATTATAGCTGCTTTGCATTATTCTAAATTTCTAATTCTTAAACAAACAAATTGAAAAAAAGTAATTAAAGCTAAGAGAACAATTTCCCATCAGTTGGGATGGGATAGATTCATTGATTTTTTTTTAATTTAAATAAAAAATTTTATATTTTTTTACGTAATATTTTCAGTAATTTATATATAATATTTAATTTTATATTATAAAAATAAAAAATAAAACTACTCATACATGGAAGAAAAATTAAAAGCAAAAATATTTGATATAATAGAGATGTTAGACTTCACAAGTAAAATTAGAAGATTAATAAATATCCTATAAAAGATATAATATTAATATATCAAATATTCGCCTAAATTAAAATCTAATTTAAGTAATAATAAATGTTTATTTTGTAAACTCAAATTAGTTTGAATCAAATAAATTTAAATAATAATTATATTGAAACTAAACTAAATATAATAAAATCAAATTAAACACGATTGAAATCGGTTTTTAATTTTATTTATTTATTTTTTTCTCTTACCTATTTTTTTTAATATGTATATCAAAGTTACATTAATTTAAATGTCCTACAAACATAATCGAAAACCGAGTAGCCTACCTATGTTTATGAAAAATAAGCCAATGATGACTTTGAGTGCGACACATTTTTCTTGGTTTTGATTTTTTTTTAAAAAAAAGTTTCGTATAGAAATTTGATTTTTATTCTTGAAATTATTGGGACGTACATGGAACGTAAATAATGAAATAGAATTTATATACTTGTCATCATTACAAAAAGTTATACGTGAATTAACAATGATAAAGAAAAAAAAAATTACCTTCGAGAAGAAACAATGCAAAAGAAATAAGTTGTATTTTAATAATTGTAATAATTGTAAAATTTTAATATTATTAGTAAAATATTTAAATTTTTATGTTAAGTAACATCTACCCTCTTCATTTTTCTAATTAATTTTTTTAATTGAATTGGTGTATGATTCATTTATGATATTAAATTTAAAAAAATTATATTAAATATACTAAATTTTATCATACTTTTAAAAAATTAATATTTAGATTATACTTATACAAAAATTAATAAATAAATTTAGATTATAATAAAATTTTTAAATAATTTCATTAAAAAATTAATATTAAATTAATTTATAATATCATCTCAATAAAATAAAACGAGTGCACATTTTAATGCTTGTAGCGTAAATAATGTTAGTACACGGTAAGAGTCAAAAAAGCTAGCTTTGGCACCAGTCACCACCAAACCGCACGTGAAACATGTGTAAATTGGATCCAAATTCACACCACTAATATGATCAAAGCCTTACGTATGCCTTGTGACTTCCGTTCATTTTATGGTTTTCTTGAGTTTCATGCAATGCTTTGTAAATTGTATCAGTAGTTATATGATTAGTTTGTTAATTTAATTGATTTAATTGGTTTTATTAATAAATATTAAAAATTTGATTTAATTAAGTTTTTATTGATTTAGTTGATTTTATAATGGGTTAAATCAATTTATATCAATTCTTATTTAATCGGTTTAAAATTATATTTTGAATTGATACCTAAATATATTTTTGATCCAATTAATATGTTCAGTTGATTCGATTCAAACAACAGTTATTTCATATAATAGTGTAGAAATTATGAGTTGTTTCTCATTTACAAATTTGAAATATTTGTAATTTCTAATATAAGAATTGTATTATAAATGTTATTATGAAAATATTGAAATTTTAAGCTTAAATTATCAGCCCTTGGTAAATTTATTTTTGATAATTTAATTAGAATTTCAGCATTTAATTTAAGGTATTCATTGTATATTCACATCATGAAATAAATAAATAAAAGTTATCTACTATAATTTACTGCCTTCCGAGGCTTAATTTAATTGATATCTAAAAAGGTGTTTAAATGCATAAAATCTCAAAAGGGAAATGAGTTACCTTATAAAGGTAAAATTAACAATTTTTTGGTCTTGGTGTTAGACGAAGACCACATAAAATAACTTAAAACACTAGAAAAATGTAAATGATTCAGTAATATTCTTGTAGGGGACTCAGTAATTTACCTCGTAATTTATAAAAAAAAATTATAATTTTGTAATAAATTTGATAAATCCTAATTAATCACACTAACTTCCCCTCGCTTAAACGCGGACAAAAGTTGTTGGAATGTTATTTTCTTTTTACTTCGCATTCATACTACTGGATGAAGTATTTAATAATAATATAGAAGGGTGACATCATTAAACTTAACGGGTATGAGTATGACCAAGAAATTACACACATAACAAAAATTTCCTTAAGAAATTCGTGTTTAAGATTTAAAATATGAACAATCATTACGAGGTTTAAAAATCCTACAAATGGGTAACACAAAATCATTAAGTATATTAAAATAAATAAAAAAAGTTTTTTTTTAAATAAAATCAGACATGTCCGATAACTAAAACTTGCTTGTCAAATTAAAATTTTCTGAATGTTGTCAAATTAAAATTTTTAGTGCTTGATATTTATGTAATTCATCACAAATAAAAAAAATGCGACACATATTATTTACCAGATGTATTTGTTGGTAGGTGTAAGTTAATGATTGGTCTAGTAGCAAATGATTTGGGTTTATTTCAACATTTATTGATATTAAATTTCGAGGTTAAATTAGGCAATCCCTTCACCTTAACAAAAGAAGTTTATCAGTAAAAGTAGGGAAAAGACAGAAAAAGAAAAAAGAAAAGAAAACCTACCTGTTTTATTGGAGTGATAGAAAGAACGTTCTTGTTAGTTGTTAATGTATCTTTTGTGTTCACACTTAGAGTTGAAAAAGAGAACTTTGCCTTTTTTCCTTCTACTATTTATTTTAATTTGTAAACGTGCCAACGTTTAATTATAAAAAAACTATACTAAACATATATGAAATTAAGTAGTGGTATCCGTAAGTATACAAGTCAAATTGTAATAATATTTATATTACAACAGAACTTAGGAAAATATTATGAGGATCTTACTCAAGAGAGGATGGAATAAATCCATTGAAAATCTCTTTATAATAATAAGTCTAAATAATATTAATTAAATCATATATTTCAATAGATTATAAAAGAGATGAAGATTAGAAATTAAATAACTAAAATAAATAAATAATAAAATAAACAAACAACTAAATATATCAAACAAATTAGGAAAATTAACTCGTTTTAGGGGTTGTAATTAACTTCTAAATTAGGGTTTTAAGGTGGATTAACTATTAACTAACCAATTATTACCTCTCGGCCTTTAACTGATTAATTAATTGGTTGATATTCGCTTCTCTCCCGACCTAACTCTCAACCAGGATAAATTACGATTTACTCGGAAAAACTTATCTCCCGACCTTGTTTATCCTATGATTACTTCTTAGGGTTGTCAAGCTTAGAGTTTAAGAACACGTAATTTAAACCAACTAATCCTATCGAGGAACCCTAAATCCTCATTAATCACATCATCATCCACTCGTTAATCTCCCCTAAAGGATTTAGCCACTCATGGTATTTATAATTTCGATCTCAATTGAATTAAACAAGTAGATAATACGAATGAATCAGAAGAGAGAAGAGATTAGAATAATCCTGATTTGATGTCAATTGAAGAATGGAGTAGCGGATTTCTCGATTGGAATAATGAACATCATTGCTTGCGAAAGAGAAATAAACTGAATACTTCAATATTATAAAAGAACTCTTGGATTGAAACCAATTCCAAGAGGAAAGAGCAACATGTTTAAGAAAAGAAACGAACACTTAATCTAAATCCTACTTCTAAACTATTATGGTTTTTGGATGAATCTAAGATGACTTATGTGACATCTCTGTAACATCTGCGTTTTAACTTGGGGTTAGGTATAATGATGGATCGGATCAAGAATTAGTGCAAAATTTTTAAAATATAATAAATAAGAATTTTGAGTATTAAATTAGGAAGTATTTAGATCCAATAAGATATTAGAAAATAATCCTTAGGTAGGAAAATTTTAAATAGATACATTGACTTAATTGAAAGAATAGAGAATTTCTTGTGGCCAAAGTAGGAAAATAATAAGTTAGGAGATATATAGTAGTAGAGGAAATGAAGGAAGGATCAAAAAGAAATTTAACCAAAGTGTTGTATGAGTCATCCTAGGAAATATGAAAGATGAGGAAAGACAAAGTGGTAATTAGCCAAGTAGATATTTATTAGGTGTAATGATGATGGGTAAAAGTAAAAAGATCAATGGCTTAAGGACTTATTAGCAATTTGACCATTTTAATTAAAAAAGTGAGATATTTTAGTGGAATGGTGTAGAAAGTGGGAGAAAAGATGAAAATATATCATCTTTTCACCAAGCCAAACCGTCACTTCTCCCCCCAACTTCCATCCCACTTTTCTTTTAATTCCCTTCATGTCTTTCCTCCATTGTTGAACCATCCAAGCTTCAAATCTTCATTTCTTGAGTAAAAACTAAAGAGAAGGCTAGTGAACAACTTTATTTCATGAGAAAACTTCCATAGATGGGTTAAAAAAGAGAAAAACATGAGTTAGGGTTTTGGGTGTTCAAAGAGCTAAGGTAAGAGATGATGAAATTATCATACCATAAATGTTTATTTATATTAAATAGTATAGGAAAGTCACTTGATTGTGGTTGTTAACATATAAATGTTATATGTTTTATATGAAATTGAAGAGAAAGAAAAGAAGGGAGAGGATAAAATTAAAGTAAAAAGAAAAGAGAAGGTCAATGAGTGAAGGAAGAAGAAAATACATCATTTCAACCTTTTTGTTGTAAGTACTACAAGATTTTTAAATTATTTTTATTTAAATGCTTATATTGTAATATGGAATTACTTAGAATAGAAATGTAGAATATATATTTATATTTGTAAATAGATAATAAAAAGGGGATTAGATTATGAAATTATGAAATTTGTAAAGAAAATTATAGGTGGAGAATATGAAATGGTATATTTGTTTGAGCACTAAATAATGATGTTGTGGTAAAAGCGTATGTGTGAAAATGGTGTGATGTTTGTGATTTGTGAAATGGGGACTAAATTGTAGATGATGGAGAAATGTGAAATCTTTTCCGAAATACTTATGTAAAGTATTTAAATGTATGAAATTCAACTTTTACGCCCAAGTAGACAAAATTAAAACTACTAGGATATTAGTGGCATGCCATTAAGGGACCTTAGCATGCTCTCCGATTATTAGCACATTAGTGCTCTTTGTATAGCATTTTAGTGCTCTTTGTTCAATAGTGCATAATAATGCATCTCTGTATTTATTCCGTATATCCGGTGTGTTCTATAAAGTCTACTATGGGCTAAGAATATGAGTTGTGAACAAAAGTGAATCATCAATGTGTTGAGGTAACTTACAATAGGTAAGTTAAATTTTATTAAAGTAATGTATAGTTGAAGAAACTTCTATGTGTGTAAATATGTATTAATTAAATAAGTTTAAAATATTATGTTATGATTCATTTACCTATTTATTCTTGTAGTGCTTACCAAGCCTTCACTGGCTTAATGCGTTTATTTTAACACGTAGGTACAGTTAGACTCGAAGAGATAGAGTCGGGCCAGGAGATCTCTCATCATATCACATCATCCTCAAGAGCTTCAAGAGTAGGTACCATATTTTGAATTAAAATGGCATGTACATAGGTAGACCAATGTGTTCCCATGTGTTAGGGACTAAAATATAAACTCTTGAAACTCTATCTATTGTGGTTTTACTTGAAGTATTTTGATTCTATATGAAATGAATTATTGAAACTATAAGTATGTTTGCAAATTTGGTTTGCTAATATGATGATTATGATTGATTTGGAGTAGTTTTGAGTAATTTTAATACATTTTTAATTGGTTTTAACTGTTGAGAAGAATCCATATGTATTGCAGGGGGTTTTAGTGAACTTTTAAACTATTTTTTTTGCCAAATTTTACCCAAGGTATCGATACCAAGGGTAAAGGTAATGATACCTAGGCTTTGAAATACAAAATTGCCAAAACAAAATGTGATTTTGGTATCGTTTTTTTCATAGGCATCGATATCGGAGGCTAGGTATCGATACCTAGGTCTAAGGTATCAATACCTTCATAAAAAATTTGAATTTTTGGAGTCCCAGAATGTCATTCTGGTATTGATTTTGTGCAGTAGTATCGATACCTTTACCCTTGGTATCGATACCTTTTGTTTTGGTATCGATATTTTCCCATGTTTTGAGTATAAACAGTGTTAAAATAATTTCCAAACATAATCTAACACCCAATAATGGCCCCACACATTTATATTAATAATTTTTGGGTTAAATAAGTTGAAATACTATGTATAAATGTTTAAATTAAATAGTGTCTAGCCAAAACCATTTTGGCATCAAATGCAATAGTCTTATAACGAGATCATACGACCAGAACGGGTATAGAGGTGTTACAATCCCGCCCGATGTAATTCTTGTTGATGTTGTGTGGGCAAATTGGTGGCTAAGTGTAGGCTAGAGAAGGCTAATTTTGTGCACTATCCGCCAGTGAGGTGTTAAGTGTTAGTGGTCGTGCCATGATTGACAGACTATTTGGCTTATTAGGTAAGTCTATAATATTTTGGTAAAAGAATTTGTCTTTTGGTGAAGTTTAGATCTATATGTCTTGGCATGGTCGTTAAGGGAACCCGTCAATTTGAGGATTCTCTGGGTAAGTTTTGTGTAACGAATCTTTATGTTTGTATCTGCCAGTGGTGGATTATAGGATTTTGGACTTGATAGTTTTCTGTTTGAGCACGTGTGATTACTGTACAATTTTAGTTGGTTTCTTGTTATGATCTAGTTTGATATTAACTAGACTGCATTAGGTGTCTAAGGTGGGCTTTGCCTAGAAATTATTATGTTGGCCACATTAAGGTGGTGAGTGAACTTTGCATGTTAGCAACGTGTAAGTTGTTGTAAAAAGTGTGTACTATAAATATAGCAAGACTTTTGTAACGGGAGTTCCTCTTTCCTTTCTTTTTGCTTTGTTTTACTCTAGTAACCTGTTTAATAAAGAGTTCTTCATTGGAGAGGAACATGTAAGTGTTTGAATGTTAAGAAAAAGGTTGAGAGTGTAGCGAAGAACATGGTGTAATCAACTTAGGGCTAGTTTGGCCATGTAACAACCCTTACCAGTATCTGACGTCGGAACAGGGTACGAGGCATTACTAAACTTGAACTCAAACAAACATTCAAAATCGAGACATGAATTTCCACTCAAGTTTAAAACTTTTCATAAACAATCATTTCGTCCCTAAAACAAGCCTACGAGGCTCAAAACATACATTGAAAGTGGTTTAGGACTAAACTGAGAACTTTAGAAAATTTTACAATACTTGGAAAATTTTTCACCAAAATAGGGGTCACACGCCCATGTGGCTTAGAACACGCCCGTGTGGGTAGGCCGCGGGGTCACACACGCCCGTGTCCTTAACCCATGTAACTCTCTGTTTATGACATCGTCAGCAAATTGAAGTCCCACGACCCATGTGCTTAGGCCGTGTGCTCGAATAAATTTTCATAATTTTTCATAAATTAGGTGCAAACTTCACAGGGCCAGGGCACACGCCCGTGTTCAAGCCGTGCCGTCCACACGGCTGAGACACACGCTCGTGTGCTCGATACTGTGCATTATGTTTTGCGACAATTAAGGTGCAGAGGACACATGACTGGAACACACGCCCATAGACACACGGCCTAGACATACGCCCATGTGTCTACCCGTGTGGACAAAAATAAGGCTATTTACCAAGCTTTTTTACCATCTATTTATGCACAACCTACACAACAACATTTAATACCATTCCAAGTATAAACATACAACCAATTTAGCCACAACCAAGGGATCCACACATCATCTACATACTTATTAACTCATACCATGCACATTCCACATCCATGAAAGACATCTTCACATGCATACAACTCAAACCAATGTTAGCCAATTTCAATGGCCATTTACAAAATATATCATCAACCGTACTTAACACTTAAGAATTTGGACATAAATTAACATCATACATGCACCACTTGAACATTCTTAGCTATTCCAATGGCTAAGTCCCAAAATATTACTTACAAGCCTTCATCTATGCCAAGTAGCTTATACATGCCATTATACCAAAATGAATCATTTAGCTATACCAAAAGGAAATTTGTGGATAGTGTGATCTTGCTCCGACCGAGTCCTCCAACCTTCGCGAGCTTTACGAGCACTATAAAACAAGGAAAAGTAAAATAGGGTAAGCATTTTCATGCTTAGTAAGTTCGCGTAATAGAAAGAAAACTTACTGGTCATAACCATTCAAATAAGCATACATACGCAGTCATTCCATCAATAAATTTGACAAGTTTCCTAAATAAAATTACTCATTAAACAAGTTAGTCATTCACATCATGAAGTATTCAAACCAACATAGATGAGCTCCCCATAATATAAACTTTCATATTATTTCACAATTTCCATTTTTTAAGATTTCTTTTTGTTGAACTATTGCAAATCTTGATGGAGACTCGGGTAGTATACTTGAGGTATACATGTCAATCATCCGTTAATTTACATCCAGAATGCTCCTTGAGCACATATTCATAGAGCACACTCTCAAGCCAAATTTATATAACAAGATTACTAGTGCAGGCTAAATCCCGTCTTTAGCATTTTTTTCACTCTCAAGAGTTTATTCACGATTACCAGTCCAGGCTAAATCCCTTCGATAATGTTAGCTCTAATGAGCCTACTATTAATTACTCGTCCGGGCTAAACCCATTTCATAGCATTTGCTCAAGAGAGTGTAGCTCAGGATTACCCGTCCGAGCTAAATCCTTTCAATATTATTATTTTTTGTTCTAGGAAATTATTATAATCCATCGAAATACAATGCTCAACCGGGAAAATGACATTTTATTCATGTCTTCCATCTTATGGTTATTTCATAGTATATATATTGTTACGTATATATATTATCTCAATCACACAATCCAATTAAAACATACTAACATACCAAATTAAATTACACGAACTTACCTTGAGAATGGTTCGTATTCGAACTCAACTATTCTGAGACCTTTCGTTTCCCTCGATCTAGTTCCGTAATCTATTGTTCCAGGTTTTTTTGAGCAAATTCGACTATCAATTCATCGTTTTACACATACATTTACATTAATTTGCATCCTAGACAAAATTACCATTTTGTCCCTAACTTTTTGACATTTTACATTTTAGTCCTTAGGTTCGTAAAATGAAATGTGTTCAATTTCTTGGTAACCCAAGCCTAGCCGAACCATATACATGCTCATACCAACCCACATTTTCAATTAAATCAGATTTTTACTACCCATTTTACAACTTTTTATAAATAGGTCATTGTATGCGTTTCCATCAAAAATCACCTAGTAAAAGTTGTTTATCATACCTTAAACATACCATATCTTCCATCAAACATCAAAATACATGCATGTCACACATGGGTGAATTTTTGAACATGAACCCTACTTCAAAATAGTGGTAGAAATGGAAAGATCAGGTGAATATGACTTCAAAAATGTAAAGAGCATTGAAAACGGAGCTAGGGTGCACTTACACTCAAGCTTAAAAGTTGAAGAAAACCCTAGCTATGGAGTCTTGAGAAATTCGGCCAAGGAGAGAAGATGGACACCAAATTTTGACTTGATTTTCCCTTTTTATTCTTTTATTTACCAAATGACCAAAATGCCCTTGAAGCCTTTCTTTAAATTTTTTCCTAAACATGTCCATCTTTGTCCACTAACTTAAAAAATGGTCTAATTATCATATAAGGATCTCTAATTTAAAATCTAATAGCAATTGGACACCTTTAACATGTAGAATTCAAGCTTTGCACTTTTCATAATTTAGTCCTTAAAACTAAATTGAGTGCCCAAACGTCAAAATTTCTGAACAAGATTTTCACAGAATAGTTACATAAAACTGTAAATCATAAAAATATAATAAAAAATATATTTTAATGCGTCAAATTTGTGGTCCCGAAACCACTGTTTTGACTAGACCTAAAATCGGGATGTTACAACTCTCCCCCTTAGGGATTCTCGTCCCTGAAAATCTTACTTAAAAAGAGGTTTGGGTACTGTTTTCTCATAGCCTCCTCAAGTTCTCAAGTTTCTTCCTTGACTCCGTGTCTTTGTCACATGACTTTCACTAGGGTATACTTTTATTTCTCAACTGTTTCACTTCTCGAGCTAAAATTTTGATTTGTTCCACTCCATTCGTCATATCCGGTCGAATCTTAACCTCTGTTGAAAAAATCACATGTGAAGGGTCACATCGATACTACCGCAACATAGACACATGAAACACATCATGAATCTTTTCCAACTCTGTCAGTAAAGCCAACCGATATGCCATTGGCCCAATTCTTTCAATCCCCTCATACGGCCCAATAAAGCGTGGACTCAACTTGCCTTTCCGGTCAAATATGAGAACTTTCTTCCATGGAGATACTTTTAAGAACACTTTATCCCCAATTTGAAACACAATTTCTTTTCTTTTCAGATCCGCGTATGACTTTTGTTTATTTGAAGCTACTTTCAAACAATTATGAATTGCTTTCACCTTTTTATTGGTTTCTTTAACTAAGTCAACCCCGTGAATTTGTTTCTCGCTGAGCTTTGTCCGATACAGAGGAGTTCTGCACTTACGGCCATATAACGCTTCATACGATGCCATCTTTATGCTTGACTGAAAACTATTTTTGTAGGCAAATTCAACCAACAGTAGATAGTTCTCCCAACTACCTTGAAACTCTAGATTACAACATCGAAGCATGTCCTCAAGAATCTAAATTACTCTTTCAGATTGACTGTCGGTTTGTGGAAGGAAAGCAGTACTAAAATTCAATTTCGTACCCAAGGCTTCTTACAATTTCTTCCAAAACCACGAAGTGAATCTCGGATATCTATCCGAAATAATCGATATAGGTACTTCGTGCAATCTCACAACCTCAGTAATGTACAATTCAGCTAACTTATCAAGCGAGTAGTCAGTACGTACCGGTATAAAATGAGTCGACTTCGTCAATTTATCAACAACAACCCATACGACATCTTTCTTTTTCGGGGTCAAAGGCAAACCCGTTACAAAGTCCATTATAATTCTATCCCATTTCCACTCGGGAACCATCACTGGCTGAAGTAGACTTGAAGGTACTTGGCATTCGGCTTTCACTTGTTGGCAAACCAAGCATTTTGAAACAAACTCGGAGATATCTCTTTTCATACCCGACCACCAATACATTTTTTTCAAGTCATTATACATTTTCGTATTACCCGGATGAACGGATAAACAACCACTATGTGCTTCTTGAAGAATTTTCTAAATAAGTTCGTCACCTTTCGGCACACAAATCCTATCTCGGAATATCAAATAGCCATCAGAACCAATATGAAAATCTGAGTCATTGCCCGACTTACACAGAGATATCTTAGCTTGCAATCCACTATCGCACTTCTGAGCTTCGTAAATCTGTAGAATAAATGTTGGTCTAGCTCTCAACTCGACTAGAATTAAACCATCATCCGATAAAGTCATCCTCGTGTTCATGGCTCTCAAGGCAAACAAGGATTTCATACTCAGGGCATCGGCGACTACATTCGCCTTACCCGGGTGATAATCAAACACCAACTCATAGTCCTTCAGTAACTCAAGCCATCATCGTTGCCGTAAATTTAAATCTTTCTGAGTCATCAAATATTTCAAACTCTTGTGATCAGTGAATACATGGCATTTCTCATCGTACAAATGATGTCTCCAAATTTTTAAGGCAAAAACTATGGCGGCCAGTTCCAAATCATGTGTCAAGTAATTCTTCTCATGTGGCTTCAACTGTCTCAAGGCATAAGCTATCACTTTGCCCTCTTACATTAACACACATCCAAGACCAATCAATGATGCATTCCTATAAATCACAAATTTCTTTCCTAGCTCGAGTTGCACTAAAACCAGCGCCTCAGTCAATAAGGCTTTCAATTTCTCAAAACTTTGTTGACATTTTTCGGACCACTCAAACTTGACATCTTTTTGCAACAACCTCATCGTAGGAGTAGCAATCATCGAAAACCCTTTGACGAACTGGTAGTAGTAACAAGTTAAGCCCAAAAAGCTTCTAACCTCGGATATATTCTTCGGTGGTTTCACTTAACTATTACTGAAATCTTACTGGGATTTACCCAAATACCATCGCCTGAAACGATATGTCCCAAAAATCTAACTTCTTTGAGCCAAAACTCACTTTTACTGAACTTAGCATATAACTATTTTTCTCTCAAAATCTGTAGAACAGTTCTCAAATGCTCAACATGATTGGATTCATCTCGAGAATAAATTAGGATATCATCAATAAACACGATCAGAAACTTATCTAGGTATAGTCTGAAAATCCAGTTCATCAAGTCCATAAAAACTGTAGGATTATTCGTTAGTCCGAAAGGCATAACAAGGAATTCATAATGCCCTACCTTGTTTTGAAAGCGGTCTTTGGTACATCCGACTTCTTAACTCTCAACTGATAATAGCCCGATCTCAAATCTATCTTTGAAAACACCATTGCCCCTTTCAACTGATCAAACAAGTCATCAATTCTCTGTAACAGGTACTTGTTCTTTATGGTCACTTTGTTAAGCTATCAGTAATCGATGCACAGTCTCATAGAGCCGTATTTCTTCTTTACAATTAATACCGATGCACCCCAGGGAAAATAACTCGGTCTAGCAAAACCTTTATCTGTCAATTCTTGCAACTAAACTTTCAATTCTTTCAATTCAATCGAGGCCATCCTATATGGAGCAATTGATATCGGCGAGGTACCAAGGACTAATTCAATACTAAACTCAATTTCTCTAATCGGAGGTAACCCTAGCAATTCCTCTAGAAATACATCCAAATATTCGTATACTACCGGTACTGATTCAATTTTCAATTAAGACTTCTCAGTGTTCAACACATAAGCAAGATAGGCTTCACACCCTTTTCCCATACATTTCTGAGCCAACATAGAAGAAATCACAACAGGTAGTATATCTGCCTCATCTAAATCAACCCGAAGGATTTCACCATTTTCACATTTCAATTCAATAATTTTCCGTCTACAATTTACTATAGCATCATGTAGTGTCAACCAATCCATACCTAATATAACATCAAACTCATCAAATGGTGACAACACTAAGTTAGCCAGAAAACAGTGACCTCGAATTATCAAAGGACAATTCTTGCAAACTCTATCAACTAGAACATATTTGCCTAAAGGGTTCAACAATTTAATCACATATTCAGTAGACTCAACAGGTAAATCCTTACTAGATACTAACTTCATGCAAATATAAGAATGGGTTGATCCAAGATCAATCAATGCAACTACAATTAGTATTATCGAGGCGTCTTTCCTTGCACGTATGGCATATGTCCTTGCTGGAGCTCGTGCTTCAAATCTGGCTGCTGAATCCTTTGCAGTACCACGACAACCGCTGACATTCCCGGGGTGTCGTGGAGGTCTACCTCTCAAGGTGAGATTATTCGATATAAGAGTCTGTTCAGTATCCTTTTTAACTCTTTCCGGGCATTCCTTAAGAAAGTGATCAAGTGAACGACACCTAAAACATGCCCCACTTTTCATCCGGCATTCACCATAATGCAATTTATTATATACATTACACCGTGGCTTTGGGTTTCCAACACCCCTTACACTAGCTACTGAGGGAGATGAAATCTTCGATTTAGAGCGTTTGGAACTTTTTTCCTTTCCTGTATGTCCCACTAATGAGGTAAAACACTCATGATAACTTCTTGATTTCTTTGAAGCAGAGGGTTGTGACTTACTCATTAATCTTTTACTCGAAACTCGAGTTTCCCTTTCGGCTTGCTTCTTTTCTATACTTAAACCCTCAGCCTTCTTGGCCCGACTGACTAGCACGGTAAAATCTCTTATTTCGAGAATCCTAATCAGTAGTTTAATGTCTTCGTTCAGTCCTTCCTCAAGTGGTTGCACATCTCAACTTCGGTTTGAACCCATTCCCTAGCATACTGGCTCAACCGAACAAACTCTCGTTCATATTCTGACACGGTCCTGTCTCCCTGCTTAAGCTATAAAAATTCTTTTCTTTTCTGATCTAAAAACCTTTTCCTGATATACTTCTTTCAGAACTCCTCTTGAAAGAATTCCCACGTGACATTTTCCCTCTGTACAACTGAGGATATAGTTTTCCACCAATAGTATGTTGTGTCTTTCAGTAAAGATATCGCACATTTCAAACAATCTGCGAGAGTACATGATAATTTCTCGAAAACCAGAATGTTATTCTCTAACCAAAACTCAACTTTTTTTGAATCATCATCGGTAGTAGCTCTAAACTCTTCTTCTCAATATTTTCTTATTTTATCAACTGAAGCTTTTCTGATCCTTTTGGGCTCAACACCCCGTGGCATTTCATAATCAGGTTGCGGGACAGGTGGGGGACGTCGTGGGATAGTAGGGTTTTCTTTTCATGTATTCACCAAACCATCCATCTATCAATTTGAAGAAGGCTGATTTCGCCTCTTTTCGACACTCTGACATGGGTCTCCTCCTCCTACTACTGGTTGCAGCTCTTTGTACAGAAGCTTAAGCAGTGCCCTCAGCTTCTTTAGGCTCATCTCAAGCTTGGTTGAAAGACATTTACAATATGAAAATACATTCAAAAATGGTCGGGAGTTATCACACTATCACAACTTATATAATGGCATGTATAGCTAAACCCGTACTGGCTACGTTAGTTTGAGAATCGGCTAAATCGTAGCTCTGATACCGCTAAATGTAACACCCATTATCCGTATCCAACGTCAGAATAGGGACTTGAACTCAAACAAACATTCAGAACCGAGACATGAATTTCCACTCAAATTTAAAACATTTAATAAACAATCATTTCGCCCCTAAAATGAGCCTACGAGGCTCAAAACATACATTGAAAGTGGTTTGGGACTAAACCGAGAATTTTAGAAAATTTTACAATACTTAGAAATTTTTTCACCAAAACAGGGGTCACATGCCCGTGTGGCTTGGAACACGCTCGAGTGGGTAGGCCGTGGGGTCACACATGCCCGTGTCCCTAACCCATGTAACTCTCTGTTTATGATGACCTCAACAAATTGAAGTCACATGGCCATGTGGTTGAATAAATTTTCATAATTTTTCATAAAATAGGTGCAGACTTCACACGGCCAAGGCACACGCCTGTGTTCAAGGCCGTGCTATCCACACGGCTGAGATACACGCTCGTGTCCCTACTCGTGTGCTTGATACTGTGCATTGTATTTTGCAACAATTAAGGTGCAAGGGACACATGGCCGGAACACATGCCCATGGGGCAAGCTATTTGTCACACACGGCCTAGACAAACGTCCGTGTATCTACCCATGTAAACAAAAATAAGGCTATTTACCAAGCCTTTTTGCCATCCTTTCATGCACAACCTACACAACAACATTTAATACCATTCCAAGTATAAACATACAACCGATTCAGCCACAACCAAGGGATCCACACATCATTTACATACTTATTAGTTCATACCATGCACATTCCACATCCATGAAAGGCATTTTCACATGCATATTAGCCATTTCAATAGCCATTTACAAAATGTATCATCAACCATACTTGACACTTAAGAATTTGGACATACATTAACATTATACATGCACCACTTGAACATTCTTAGCCATTCCAATGACTAAGTCACAAAATATTACTTACAAGCCTTCATTTATGCCAAGTAGCTTATACATGCCATTATACCAAAATGAATCATTTGGCTATACCAAAAGGAAATTTGTGGATAGTGTGATCTTGCTCCGACCGAGTCCTCCAACCTTCGCGAGCTTTACGAGCACTATAAAACAAGGAAAAGTAAAATGGGGCAAGTATTTTCATGCTTAGTAAGTTCGCGTAATAGAAAGAAAACTTACCAGTCATAACCATTCAAATAAGCATATATACGCATTCATTCCATCAATAAATTTGACAAGTTTCCTAAATAGAATCACTCATTAAACAAGTTAGCCATACACATCATGAAGTATTCAAACCAACTTAGGTGAGCTCACCATAATATAAACTTTCATATTATTTCACAATTTCCATTTTTCAAGATTTATTTTCGTTGAACTAATGTAAATCTCAATGGAGACTTGAGTAGTACACTCGAGGTATACATGTCAATCGTCCATTAATTTACATCCAGAATGCTCCTTGAGCACATATTCATAGAGCACACTCTCAAGCCACATTTAAATAACAGGATTACCAGTCTAGGCTAAAGCCCGTCTTTAACATTCGCTTTCAAGAGTTTATTCACGATTACCAGTCCAGGCTAAATCCCTTCGATAATGTTAGCACTAGTGAGCCTACTATGGATTACCCATCCGGGCTAAACCCATTTCATAACATTTGCGCAAGAGAGTGTAGCTCAGGATTACCAGTCTGGGCTAAATCCTTTCTATATTATTTTTATTCGGTTCTAGGAAATTATTATAATCCATCGAAATACAATGCTCAACCAGGACAATGACATTTTATTCATATCTTCCATCTTATGGTTATTTCATAATATATATATCGTTACGTATATATATTATCTCAATCACACAATCCAATAAAAACATACTAATATACCAAATTAAATTACATGAACTTACCTTGAGAATGGTTCGTAGTCGAACTCAACAATTCCGAGACCCTTCGTTTCCCTCTATCTAGTTCCGTAATCAGTTGTTCTAGGTCTATATGAGCAAATTAGACTATAAATTCATCGTTTTACACATACATTTACATTAGTTTGCATCCTAGACAAAATTATCATTTTGTCCATAACTTTTTAACATTTTACATTTTAGTCCCTAGGTTTGTAAAATGAAATGTGTTTAATTTCTTAGTAATCCAAGCCTAGTCAAACCATATACATGCTCATACCCACATTTTCAATTAAATAAGATTTTTACTGCCCGTTTTACAACTTTTTGCAAATAGGTCCTTGTATGCATTTCCATAAAAAATCACCTAGTAAAAGTTGTTTATCATACCTTAAACATACCATATCTTCCATCAAACATCAAAATACATGCTTGTCACACATGGGTAATTTTTAAACATGAACCCTACTTCAAAATAGTGGTAGAAATGGAAAGATCGGGTGAAATCGACTTCAAAAACGTAAAGAGCATTAAAAATGGGGCTAAGGTGCACTTACACTCAAGCTTGAAAGTTGAAGAAAACCCTAGCTATGGAGTCTTGAGAAATTCGGCCAAGGAGAGAAGATGGACACCAAATTTTGACTTGATTTTCCTTTTTTATTCTTTTATTTACCAAATGACCAAAATGCCCTTAAAGCCTTTCTTTAAAATTTTTCCTAAATATGTCTATCTTTGTCCACTAACTTAACAAATGGTCTAATTATCATACAAGGACCTCTAATTTAAAATCTCATAGAAATTGTACACCTTTAACATCTAGAATTCAAGTTTTGCACTTTTTATAATTTAGTCCTTAAAAACAAATTGAGTGCCCAAACATCGAAATTTTTGAAGATTTTCACATAATAGCCCTTTAAAACTGTAAATCATAGAAATATAATAAAATATATACTTTATTGCGTCGAATTTGTGGTCCTGAAAGCACAGTTTCGACTAGACCTAAAACCGGGTTGTTATAGGCAATGCTTTTGAAAAATGCTATGGAAAAGTGCTTTGGAGAAGTGCTTTTGAAAAGTTTGGTTTAAAATTTGAGTGTTTAGCATTGCTGTCAAAAAGTGCTTTTGAGAAATAAAATGTCCATTTTGGACATGTTATTATCAAGTAACAAATATTCATTTAAATAATATTTAAATTAGTTAATATTATTATATTTTAGTAAGAATATAAAAAATTATTATAACTTATTATTAATATTTTAATATATGAAATATAAATTTTGAATATTTTTAAGCAATAAATATTAATTATTTATAAAATTTAATTAGAATATATAAACCATATTTTAAATATTTAAATATAACCATTAAATATTTGTAATTAGTATTTTTAAAATATATTTTTTTATTTTTAATTAATGATTTTAACACCTTTGTAATTAAGCACCAAGAAAAAAAATGGGAAAGTACTATGTTATTGGGGGGTGAAAAAGTAATTAAGCACTAAAAGTGCTTTTGGGAGAGGAAAAGTTAAAAATTTTAGCTTCTCCTTTTCAGAAAAAGTCAAAAATTTCAGCAAAAAATAACTTTTTTAGCATTGCTTTTCTTCCAAAAGTGCTTTTGGAGCCAGAAGTGCTTTTTTTAAGCACTACAGAACAGGCCCTTAGTTGAGATCCTCAGTGAGTATCTAGTCTGTATTACATGTTAGTTGCTATCTAGATTGGCGCGAATGATGAGCCACTAGTAGGGTATGTTAGCTACTAACCAAAGTGGCGTGAGTGTTAGGTTTCTTGTAACACCTCTAACCCGTATCTGTCACTAGATTAGGGTTACGAGGCATTACTGAACAAAAGCGCAATTCCAAACATTCATATATTCACACAAGTTAAACTCATTTATATAGATCATATAGCTAATTTATATATCAAAGCATACATTAATTTTCATATTGTATACACAAACCATAACACAAATTTCAATGCATTACTCACGACATATTATGCATTAATATACACAACATTAATTATTTTCAACATAGTCAAGCATACTTCTAATACCATCTATGTATTTATGTGTATAGCCACCAAATCACATATCATTTCAATATGTATCATTACAGTCATTCATCAAATGTATGCCAACATGTCTACTTCTTTTACCGAATATCAAATATGACATTTCCTTAACCAATACACATACACATTCTTAAAACTAAATGAGCCATATTACACAACTTAAATACCACTCACGTATGCGGCATTGGTAATAGTCAATATGAACGAACATGATTTGTACATTAATGCAAGTTAAAACATCCACATGGCAATAGTCATACATTTTCATATACTTCATTTAAACACTCATCATTTAAGACCAAACATACCTCTTTTTAGTCACAAGACCATGCGCATATGAACATATTAATTTAAACTACTTTGAGCACAAATACCAACTAAAAGTACACTCAATCTACATGCCAATTTACCATACTTAAAACACAAACACATGACCAAATCACTAATCAAATTTAAGCACAAATTATGACCATTTTTAGCCATTCACTATGTACCAAAGTAACCAACAACTTAACCATTTATTCATATCCATTTTAGTAATATACCAATTACCATTTTCGGTCACAACTAATAGGATCATAGAACACTAGTTTACTAGCATATTAATAAGTCTAAATAATATACCAATGTGTCTCTACTTGGCCAATTCACTACATTAGCAACCATAACATATGTGCATATATATATATATGTATATGTATATGAATTCAATTAACAAATCAAGACCGAACACATAGGCACATCAACTTCCACTATCAACCCAATTCCTATTACAAAATATACATCCCAATATCTCAAACTTACCATGATGAACAAATCATGAACTACACATATCATTAATTTAAACCATAAGTAAATACCGAATACACCCCACGCATATATCTTGAATATTACCTAACTAATACATGATATACCCTAACTCATCTAGCATCCATTATTTACCTTATTGCCGAATCACATAACCAAGCTCCACAACATAATATACCATGGATATACTTTCAATATAAGTTCAAACCAATACCAAATATATACATTAACTTCATAATCGAGCCATTTTCACATGGCTAAATATATACATATTTCTAGATCAAACATATTATCTAGCCTATACATGCCATAGATTTAGAGTTTAAACTTATAAAATACAAAAAAGAAACAATTGATAGTGTGACAAAGTTCCTTGACGATCCCCGAGCTCGTAGCTAGCTTCCAAAATCTATAAAACAACGAACAAACAAACACACAGTAAGCTTGAATAGCTTAGTAAGTCATAAGCAAATAAATCATTTCAATGACATGCATAATTCAATTAAACTAGGTCGAATCAAGAAAACCTTAACCACATATACATTTATCATATTTGCAAATTCATATATCATCACTTGAACATTAACATTGTAATGTCATTTGGCCAAATATGAACAATTACATTAACATATATAGTTCACTCTTTTATCAAGCAAATTTCATATCTTCATCTCAAGTACTATACTCACCTTACTTTCATAATCAATTAACTTCATACGTACCTGAGCTATTTAGCTCATTTTCACATTCGGTCTTAAATCGATATTGCCCGTTGAACCATTCAGAATCAATAAGGATACTCTGATAACTCATAAAGCTCGTACAATGCCTACGTCCTAGACATGGTCTTACATGTAATCAACTATCGATGCCACTGTCCCAGACAGGGTCTTACAGGAAATCACATACGATGCCGATGTCCCAGATCTGGTCTTACACGTAAATCACAAATCGATGCCAACATCCCAGATTTGGTCTTACACGAAATCATATATCAGAATCCTATGTCATGACATGTATCCTAACTATTCCTAAGGTTCATACGGGGCTTTCGGACATCGTAGCTCGATCATTTTATGCTCGTAACCAATCATTCCATGCTAAATACAATTCGGCTAGTTAATTACACATTTATACAATTCAATTTGGCTATGTATAAAATAAATACATTCAATTTAACATCATTTATTCACTTATCAACTTACCTCGGATGAAGACGAATGAACCGGGATGACTATTTGACAACTTTAGATTTCCCCCGATTCAATTCTAATTTCCTCTTTTCTTGATCTAAATTAATATAAATTAAACTTATTTAATCACACATGTACTCAAATTCACCCAAAAACACATAAAAAGGCAATTTGCACTTTAGACCCTAGCATTTCACATTTTTCACAATTTAGTCCCTATTTCATAAAACACAAAATACACATAATTTCATTAAACTCTAGTATAGTTGAATTTTACTAAGGTTCATAGCAGCCCATTTCATTCATTTATTTCACATTTTAACCCCTCAATTTACAAAATTTACAATTTAATCCTATATAGATATTTTTACCAAAAATCACTTAATTAAACATATTAATCTAACAACATACTTTTATTTTCCATCATCAAACAACAAAAACCACAAACTATCATCAATGGAAATTCATGAATACATCATCAAATTCAAAAATTCAAGCATGGGCTAGCTAGTATTCATAGCAACGATCTCAAAAACGTAAAAATCATCAAAAACCGAGCAAAACACATACCTGAATTAAGCTCCCAAAGGTGCCAAATGTTTAAAGCTTCCAAAGCTTTATTTCCTTTTTAGATTCATCCAAGAAAGATGAACACATATCTGGCCATTTGTTTTTGTTTTATTTATTAGATATTAATATATCAATTACCAAATTAACCTTTTTATTTTCATTTAAAATCCACTAGCCTTAGGTTTTTATGTCCATCAAATATTTCAATGGTATAAATTCAACATAAGGACCCCACATTAAAAAGGACATAACAATTTAGCACTTTAACAAATAGCTAGCCATTTTTACATTTTACGCGATTAAGTCTTTTTATTAAATTGAACACTCAAACGATAAAATTAAATCACAAAAAATTCACCTATATAAATTAACATGCTGTAGACACCCAAAATAATATTAAAATATTTTTTTGACTCGAATTTTGTGGTCCCAAAACTACTGTTCCGAATAGGGACTAAACCGGGTTGTTACATTTCTGGTAGGGCATGTTAGTTGCTAACCAGCCTAGTGATAAGGGTGTTGCCTTTGGTAGGACATGTTAGTTGTTAACCATGGCAAAGAGCCCTAAACTCATGGGAACATGCATGTGTACTAAATAATAAAAATTGTGATATCTATTATGATGTGTGATTATGAGATTTGATGATATGAATGAGTACGAATGAACGCAGAAGTGGATCATAAAGTTTGTTCAAGTCACGGATTTGACTCAGGGCTCTAAACATTCGCAAAGAAATTTAGATTTTGACACAACTTGAAACACAATCAAATTTAAGTCAAATAAAAAAATAGAAATAAATAAATAAGATAAATAAATAGAATAATAAATCAAAGATTGGAACAATAAAGAAGAAAATAAAGAAAATAGATGGAAAAGATAGAACATGATATGTAGAAGTCCTAAGAAGCCTTCGAAACACAAAGAATCGACAACCCTCTTTTAAGCGGCTCTAATTTCCCCTCCAAGATAGAAAACTTAGCAAGAAAAAGTTTGAAAATGATCCCCACAATCTAAAAAGATTGTTAAAACTCTTCTAAAATAAATTCAAGACAAATTCTTGAAAAGAAAAACTCAAAAAGAATTTATTAACTCAAAAGAGAAATTGACTAATAATGAATTAAATGATTTGTGTACAATTCAAATGTCTATATATAGGCTAGCTAAATAAATCTAAATAAAACTCTTAAGTATACTAGAACTCTAATTAATCTGAACAAGAAGTAGATTTAAACTATACTTTCTTGTTGACATAAAACTCTTAAATAACTTAAACTACTTAATAATGATTAAAAATTCAGAATAATAAAATAATAAGAGCTGATAAATACAATATTTGACTCATATATAATAAAATTTAAGCCCCAAAATTGAACCCAATATGATTTAAACTTGAATTAAAATCCCGAAACTCGTAATTCCCATCTAGAAATTCTACTCACGTAGTCTTAACTAAAATGATCATAACTTGAGCTCCCAAACTCAAAATCGAGTGATTCAAAGTGCGTTACCAAACTAAGAGATAGATCTTCGAATTCCATGAGACATCTCAACCCAAAAATGACTGGATTTCATCCAAAAAGTCATCACAAGTTTGTTGATTTCCTGAACTTGAAAATTGACAGCTTCGGTTAATGGAATTTAATAAAATCACCCCATCTATGCATGTATCATTCTCCCTTTGCTCGAAAAGATTTGTCCATGAATATTTTCTTTGATCGAATCTTGGTTTGATTTGTTTGGCCTTTGACATTGTTGTTGGGCCTTGAGGTAGTGTGAGCCCATCACATTCATAAGTCTGAAATTAGGCCTTGAGACTCGCATCATTCCCCCTTCCTCAAGAAGATTCGTCCCCAAATCTTTAGCTGCACAAAAAGAAAAAAAGGATTAGAATAAATAACAATAAAATGAAAAACAATACTTACCTAAGCTTTCTTGTGCGTCAAAATTATCTTCAGGATCATAGATATGATTTTTATCTCCCAAATTAGCATGAATCAAATATCTATCCTTCAAAAACAAACCATCAACACTAAACAAAGAAATATTAGGCACATCAGTGTTCAAGTAAAAAATAACATGTAACTTTCTTTTAATATACATGGCCATCCATAATAATTTTCAACGATGAGTCAAAAATATCACATAATTATAAAAATCAAGAAATTCCAACGATGAGTCAATAATATCACATAAATATAAAAAATGATTTAATAAACCTATCTAGTGCAACAAAATTACTATTTTTAACCTTTACAAATCTAAATAAACCCATAAAATCAATTGAACTTTCAAACCAAGGTATAATGAAATTTGACCAATGAGAAAGCATGTTGTAAGGAAAACCAAAATCAGTATCATACTTGTCAAAAACATTCAAGGTATGCCTTCTTAAATCAATTTCTAATGTTTCCTTACTTTTATTACCTTGTAACACTTGTAGGAAATTATCAATATTCAATTTACCTCTTCCACACAAGTAAAATTGTCTATCGATGGTAGAGTAATATAATTGGAAGTTCGTCAATGGATCATTGAAGTCCTCTAATGAAGAAACAACACTAAACAAATTTTAGCTAGGGTTAGTTAAAACATAATCACTCATCGCTTTTGTATAGGTTTTTTTTCTTTTCTTTTTCTTTTTTCACTTGAAAACTCTCCAATTATACCTCATATGTACAGGTGATCATGGGTTGGGCTACCTGGCCCGACCTGAAGGCCCGCTCAAAAAATGAGAGGGTTCGGGTAAAAATATAGGCCCGAAATATGGGTTTGAGCAAAAAAATGAAGCTTGTTTAGAAAATGGGCTGGGCCTCGGGTAAAACTTTTTTGGCCCGGGCTCGGTTCTGCCCAGCCCGAATTATATACTAAATATTTTTTTTATTTTTAATCATATTTACTTTTTTATTTTCAATTTTGATATAACCACTTTTTATTATATTTTCAATTTGTGTATTATTTTAAGAATTATTTTAGTCTCATTTTTTATTTGTTTCTTGTTTTAATATTTGTTTTTATGTTTTTAAATATATTTGATTTATTATATTTTTTATTTTTTTATTTAATGAAATAAGCTGAAAAATTAATATGGGCCGGGCCAGTCTCGGGCTTAGTAATTTTATTTTGAGCCGGGCTTGGACAAATTTTCAAGCCTATATTTTGGGTCAGGCCTGGGCCCTGGCCTAAAAAATAGGCCTAGAATTGTGACTAGGCCCGATCCGAATTGGGCCCGTCTTGGCCCACGATCACCTCTACTCATATGGATTTTCACTCACCAAATTTGGACCATCAAGTATACTTTTATCACTCAAGGTCTCTTTTCTCTTTGTCTTTTTTTAGTTGGTTCTTCTTCACTTCCCATACCCTCTACAAGTATTATGAATGTAACACCCCAAACCCGACCTAGACATTATGGCCAAATTCGGCATGTGTCACATTGAAGTGTTTTAGCGAAAACTGTGTTTTCATTGAAAACCCTTCTTAAAATGAAAGAAACCTTAATTAACTTAAAGAAAACACACCTTTCAGTTGCAAAAACCTTGTTGAAACATTTGATTTAAGAAAACTTATCATTTAATAATTCAATTGCGGAAACGTAGAAAACATACTATAATTTAGAAAACCCATGTTCAACTTCTTGTAATTACATTGAAAATAATAATAATTCAAGTAATAATAACACAATGAAAACCTTATTACAATCTGGTCTGGAACATACTTAAAAAGAAGTAAAAACCTAAATGCTTGGAAAAAAACCCAAGTCCAAATCATCTTGCTAGTTGGCCACCCAGAGTCCTTCCAAACATCGAACCTTCTACTGAGCATCACCTGAAAATAAAATAAAAGAGGGGGTGAGTTTTCGCAAACTTAGTGTGTACAACCCTCGGCCAAAACAAGCATTCAAAAAAAACATCATTCATCAATCATGCAATGCAATCCCATCCAAATTATCCATCCGCTACACACTGGCTCCGTCCCCCGTCACACTATGTGGGGATATAAATATCGACCCACCCAACCCACACACCATGGTAGCCCGGTTGCGGAACTACCTTCATTTACATATTAGGCTTTAAAAGCCGTCGGTGGATCCACGATTGTCAAGCAACCATGCGATCCTCATATACTTCCTCCATTCTATAATTCCCAAACCATATGCAACCTAAGCAGAATATCATATGTATGAATGCCGCATCTACAAAACTTACATTTAACACCTAGGAGTATTTTGGTCATTTTCGCCCTTAGGGGCATTTCGGTAATTTTCTCTTAATTACGATTTTCACTTACCTTGGCCTGTTAACAAGTCCTGTGAGTTAAGAGGAACGAATACTATGCACTAGGTAGGATTCCAAAAAAGAGGAGGTGGGTCATTAAGACCGCTTAAGTACCAAGCTCTCCCTAGATCCAATCCTAGACATGCATATACCCGTTGCCATACCTTAACCCTTTGACTTGTCCACGATCGCAATATATTAATTAAGTCTTATGTGGATATCATATACTAGCCCAAAAACCCCTTACAAAGCCTAACAATTTCACATACCTGCATCTGGCCCATTAAGCCCAATCATATTCGTATGGCCCATTAGGCCCAAATCACTTGTATATGGACCATTAGGCCCAAATCACTTTTATATGGCCCGTTAGGCCCAGTCATATACATATTCATGCTCACATACAAATTCCTATCACATAGCATCAATATTCAGTTTTTGCCTATTATATTCATGCTCACATACAAATTCCTATCACATAGCATCAATATTCAGTTTTTGCCTATTATAGGGCCAACAGCCCATTGGGCCCATTTAGCTCATTCTGGCCCATGTGACCAAATCACAACCCAAGTCCACGGGATCGCCTGTGGGCCTCAAGCAAACTATCGGTCTCCTCCTTATGAGTGTTCACGCACTCGCAAGACTATCGTAGCCAAACTTTCAGCATTTCGACATTTTGGCTTTTGGCAATTCAGTGTGTGTGTGTACAGTGTATGTACACACCTGGTAAGCAAGCGTGATGCGATCTCCTTAGCCCAAACCTACAATCGATATCGCTCAAATATTAATCACACATACTAATCAAATACTTTACCAAAAGTCGAAATCTCACCTTAACCTTACCTGAACGCCAAGCCTTTACTAGCTTCTACTTTGATCACTAATCACGTATATCTCTCAGATCTAAAAAGCAAATCGACAGGAATCCAAAACTGATATCTAACACTAATTCCCTACCAAATTCGATTAGAAAGAAGTGAGGGACAATAATCGATACCTAGCAAAGAAAACCGATTGGAAGACCAACACTTACACTAGATTCGGTCAAAGGTAATCGTCACTTGGAAGATTCAGCTTTTCGGCTTTTCAAACTAAGTATGGTGAATAAGGTTTATTTGGTACAGATTAAAGAAAAAGAGTACTAGAAGAAATTGGCAAAGAAGATTGTGTAGGGGAGAATAGAAATCGGCAGAAAGAAAAGAAAGTAAAATAGAGGGTTTTCGGCTTTTTAGATCTTGAAGAGAAAAGGATTTCTGGCACAAAGTGAAGGGAAATTCATCATTAACTTTTCAACCCTCCCATTTGGCACCTATTTATAGCCCTATAGCCGAATTCTTCAAGCCCAAGTTCCCAATTCAGCTCCACTTACTCCTCATTTCTCATCTCCTCATTTTTCTCCCTGATAACCCCTTGATCCTTTCTTTAATTTTCTCATTTGAACACTCCCCTTAGAGTCCATCTTCACGCCACTTCCATCCTTCTAGAAGGTCAAAATTAAATTCTAAAGATACTAAGCTAGGATTCAAACCTTGGACCCCTTTGCTTGCTACTAACGCCACCTCACTACACCTTATGTGGCGTCACTTAGCCACTTCACCACAGGCTCTTTTTGTGTCCAATTGTTTCTTCATTTATTCAATAGCCCACCTACTTGTCAGCCCTGATTCTTTTAATAATTAAATTATAATTTCTTCTACCCCTTAATTCTAACTCAACCTTAGCTAAGACCTACTAAAATTATCGCTTGGATAAGAATATTAAACACAATTTTTATCAAAATCAAAAATAAAGAAAATTCGAGATTTTGGGATTTTTTTTTAATTTCGGGATTTTTGGATTTCGAGATTTTTGGGGCGTTACAATGAATATTCAATTAAGTACAATAAATCTTAGTAAGAGAACCTGACATTAGGATTTTATCTAACTCTATAGATTCAAGGAAAAATTTCTCATCATCTTTTTTTTTTGATTCACAAAGTTCATTATCACAAATCACTTTTCCACTAGAGTAAGAGTTAATAGAAGGTAGGAAGTCATACTTACTTTCTTCTCTAATTGGATATTTAAGGACATTGGAAACCCTAATGATCTTTTGAACTACACCAATAACATTTCATAACAGGTGAGAGATCAGTTGTACTCCTTTCATTTGGCCATCTTTGCTTGAAGTACGCATCAATTGATTGGTAAACTTGAACATGGTGTCGACATTTCGTTTTGACCTCTTTGTAGTAATGAGAAGGAGCATAACGCTTCCGCATCACTTGTTTCAACTCATCCAGGTTTCAATTACCCTTTCATAGTTTTTTTGACAATTAATTCCAAGTTGAATTCACCAACTCAATGTATAATCTGAAAATCCAAGGGTCGCCAATGAGACTTTTTCCTTTTTCAGGAATTTATAATAACGGAACATAAGTTCAATTTTTGATTCCCACTTACAATATACTTTGGGATCATGCTTCCATCGGAATGGTGAAATGTTGAACTTTGGTGTAGCTACAGAAGGCTGGCCTCAATCAGGAACACCCAAAGTTTCATTAGTGTGACAATATCTTTGCCTACCATTATTAGAATGAATATGAAGTTGTTCATTGTCCCCATCATCATCACTATCACGAGCACGAGACTGCCAGTTCGAATAAATCTCCAAATGAGCAACAACTTGAGTTAGCATTTGAATTTGATTGGCAAGCTGATTAACATTCTCTTTTTGTTCTGTTTAAAACTTAGTCAAATTGGCCCCAACTGTATCACGTAGTGTTGGAACACCGGTGCCTCCAAGGCGCAGTGAAAAATTAAAAATCCGGTGATCCAAACCAAGGATCCATGTGTAAGGAACGAATCGGGGTGATAAAAAGGTTTTGAAATTACCGAAATTTCAATCTGAGTAGACAGCGACGCCTAGGCAACAGGAATGCTGAACCACTATCGAACCAAGCCGCAACCTTTTCCGATGTCGGCCTCTACGTAGTCCACCCGACTGACAATGAACGGTAGAAATCCCAAAAAACTATTTTCAGAGAGTATTTTGCTAAAACGACTGCTAGACCACTTTCATATTTTCAGGCTAGTTATATATATATCCTTTTAGGGTTTTTTTACCCTTGCTATATATAACTCCCTCTTAATTGGTATATATTTATAACGAATTTTAATTCATTAAAATTAATCCGAACATAATAATTATCATTCAAATAAATATAATAATGTTTAACCGAAAAATTATAATTACATTAATTATAATAAAGATATTGGTAAACTATATTTATTTAAACTTATATACGAACTAAATTCATATATCAATAAAATTATGTTCTGATTAAGTGTACAACATCCTTGTACATAAATAGTATGTTCAACAATTTGATTGCCCAATTAAATTAATTCTATAATTAATTCTATAATTAATTTAATTCATGTGACAACCAAGTAATATACCAACTATGTTTTACCTCGTTCATTTCAACCATAGGGTGTGACCCTATAGGTTCTTGTAACGTTAGTAGTAATATTAGAACGATTCTAATGTTACAAACAATGAGTGGCATCTAGCAATGCATCAATGCTACCTAAGTTACAAGAAGTCATGATTCGACATAACCTTTTGTGATTAACCTTTCATGCATTCATCCTTAAGTCCTATATCTTTGGAATGGACACAAGTCATGGAATAGTCACACTTGCATAGTCTATCCCATGTTTCTTGATACCTCGAGTAGACTATGATACACAAATAAGTATGACATCTCATATCAACTTATTTGAGCATGGCCATGCATTTCTAGCCTCACTCAATCAAGTGGCCTGAGATATTACTCCCATTATGTAAGAGGGACTTATCCTATATTGATCAACTATATCCCTCAACATAGATTGTGGTATATCCAACATCAGTCTTTATAGAACAACCGATTCACGGTGTTTGTTTGATCAGTATCAAAATATACAACTCACGATGTTGGGATAAAGATGATCTCAAGTATGAGGATCATATACATATTAATCACTATGAGTAATGTTGTGACAATTACATAATAATCCAAGAAACATACTCATAGCGGGTCAGTCCAATTTGTTGTTCTCTAACACACATATTCATGCATTGATTCTGACACTCCATATCAATGACAACTCTTTATCATCAATCAACTACATGTTAGTCTTAATACATTATTATTGTCCTAGCCAATAACAATACTTGACTAAGGATCTTTTGAGAATAATCATATTATTCTCAGGACATTATTATAAATTAGTTTATTTATGCACACAGAAAAGAAACTGGAATAATAATGGCAATGCCTTATATTAATAAACATGATAAACCAAGTATGTTATTACAACCATCTCGTGATTGATCTTTGGGCATACTCTTACAATCTCCCACTAGCACTAAGACCAATCACTTATATATCTAATACCAAGTGACTTAGTGTGACGATCATGCTTCTGGCGTGTCGGAGGCTTGGTTAGGGATCAACAATGTTATCATCCAGAGGTACTCTGCATATCTCTACATCTCCTCGATCGATAATCTCTCGAATAAGATAGTAGTGTCTAAGTATATGTTTGAATCGTTGGTGAGATCTGGGTTCTTTTGCTTGTGCAATGGCTCCATTGTTATCACATCGGAGTTCTATAGCATCTGATATGCTAGGCACAACCCCTAGTTCAGTAATGAACTTCTTGATCCAAACGCTTCTTTTCTTTCCTCACTCATGCAATATACTCACCTCCTCTGTTGTAGAATCGGCTCTCAGATTTTGCTTTGAACTCTTCCAGCTCACAGCACCACCATTAAGGAAAAACACAAAACCTGATTGCGATCGAGAATCATCCTTGTCGGTTTGGAAGCTGGCATCAGTGTAACCTTTTATGTAATACCCCTACCCGTATTCATTGCCAGAATAGGGTAAGAAGTATTACCAGAGTTTACAAATTAAATTTTTTTTAACTCAATATATCCCCTTTTATAGATATCTAACCTTCCCTGTAAATTTTAAACCGAGACCAATCCACATCAACCAAACCAATTCAACATATTTTCAAAATAAATTCATGCATATTTATAAGATAACGTCATCACATACCCAAAACCAGGTTTGTTAACCATACCAATGGCTAACTCTACATTCATTTCACAAAATCATTTACTTTATTAGCTTATACATGCCATTGATTTCCAAAATAAAGTTTCTTTATATACCGAAATCCTGAGGTTGATAGTGTGATGTGTCTCCGACCAAATCCGACCTCCGAGCTCTTACCACTACCAGGGTAAGCACTTTGTGCTTAGTAAGCTCATGTAACAAGAATTATACTTACCTAATATTTTCAATACAATACAATAAACATTTATATATCCATTCAATGCATTATTACCCTAATATGCACAAACTCAACATTCAAGTTAGTACAATAATTTGCATGTACCAATAATATATACCATGATTGATGAGCTCATCAATACCATGATTTCTATTTCCTTGTTATTTTTCCATATTTATCCCGTTGAATTTCTCGGAATTTCGATGGATTTTCAGAGGTACACTTTTAGTGTACAATTCCGGTTCCGTCAATTCATATTCATGTGCACACATTTCCATTTCAGAGAGCACACTCCCACGAACCTCATTCTTATAGCGGGATTACCAGTCCAGGCTAAATCCCCTGCAACGACAATTACTCTAATGAGCTTGGATCTGAATTACCAATCCAGGCTAAATTCAGACCCTGATTCAGATTACCCGTTCGAGCTAAATCCATTTTCCACATATTCTTCGGGAGGGCTATATCAGGATAGGATCACCCGTCTGGGCTTGATCCTTTTTACCGTCAATTCCTTTTTAAGAGATCCATCGAATTTTCCTTTCATTCAACCGGGATTTCTTCCCCTTTTTATGAAATATATCAATGTTTCATAAATTTCCATATAATGAACATTCAAATCATATTCATATCAAAAACATGCATTTCAAGCATTTAAGAATATAATTCAAGTTACATAAACTTACCTTGATACTTGTTTGTGCACAAAAATCCACTAATCCTGAACTTTTTCCTTTCCTCGATCTAGCTTTGTATTTGAATCTTCTGGATCTAAATAAATAAATTTAATTATCAATTTAATACATTTCATATTCATATGCAACATTCTTTATAATTCAACTATTATTTATAGTTCATTCAAAGCTGTCTACTTAAGTCATAGTCACTAAATTATTTATAACTCGAGCTACGGAACTTCAAATTAAGTTCCGTTAATTTTCCCTGAAACTAGACTCATATATATTCTTACCATAAAATTTTAAGATTTTTTTGGTTTATCCAATCAATACAGTTTATTCTTTAAAGTCACCCCTGTTCTGCTGTCTAACAGTTCTGACCCTTCTTCACTAAAAATTAATTATCTCTTCATACAGGATTCAAATGATATTTTTGTTTATTTCTATTAAAAATATACTCATTAAGGATTATAGACATATAAATTTAAGCTCATAATTATTTTTCTTTAATTTTTTATGATTTTTCAAATTCAGAACAGGGGAACCCGAATTCATTCTGACCTTGTCTAACAAAATTCATTATATCTCAAAATTTACAAATCCATTGCCTACACTGTTTCTTCTATGAGAAACTAGACTCAATAAGATTTAATTACATATATTGTTCATATTCTAATTCGATTTATACAATTTATGGTGATTTGTCAAAGTTAGTCTACTGCTGCTGTCCAAATTGTTTTAGTGCAAGCTGTTTATTACCATTTTTCCCCTAAGCTTTTAATAAATGAGAATTTCGTCCCTACTCAATTAGTCTCTCAATTGAGCTTATTTTTCTCAATTAACACTTTATTATATCACCTTAAACTAGTTTACAACTTTTAGGAATCAGAGTTTCAAAAGTAGACTTTAATTCCAAACATTTTCACAATTAGGTCCTAAAAATCAATTTCCATTGAAATTACCTAATAAAATCATCTCATAAACAAATTAAAACTTTAATTTCATTCTATTTCATCATAAACTTACAGCACTCAATCATGGTGACTTTCAATTTCATCCATGAAATCAAAAACTAATGAATTTAATAGTAGGACCTAGTTGTAAAAGTCTTAGAAACACAAAAATTACAAGAAAAAGGCAATGATTAACTCACTTGGTGCAAAAATTATGAAATACCAGCTTAGAGAACCCTTTTATGCATTTTTAGCTGCTGGAATTGAAGAGAAATGAAGAGAAATCTAGATATTTCCTATTTAGTCCTAGCTTTATTTAGTTAATTTTGCAATATTCCAATTTTGCCCTTAATTTATCAAATTCCCTACTGATTTCATGCCCTTGCCGTCCAGCCCAAATAAATTTTGGGTCTAATTGCCTTTTAAATCCTTTCTCATTAGACTCTTAAGCTATTTAATCATTCTAGCAACTTTTACATCTATTACAATTTAGTCCTTTTCATTTAATTGACTACCTAAACATTAAAATTTCCTAACGAAATTTTAATACCACATTAGTAACATTTCATAAATATTTATAAAATTATTTTTGACTCGATTTTACGAGATAAAGGTCCCGATACCTTGTTTTTACCCAATTTCTTCAATAATTTCTTTTTTTAACTAACCACTAAATCAGTAAAATTTTTCTATCAATATTTTCATACGATTTTCCTATCATATCAATTTTCAAGCAAAAATATTGAAATAAATTTCTCTTTAAATCGGATTTGTGGTTACGAAACCACTATTCCGATAACCTTGAATTTAAGCCATTACAACTCTCCCCCCTTTTAGGATTTTCGTCCTCGAAAATCTTACCAGTAAAGAGGTTTCGGTATTGTTTCCTCATTTCCTCCTCCGGTTCCCATGTCGCTTCCTCAATCCCATGCTTTTTCCACAATACTTTCACCAAATTTATCTTTTTATTTCTAAGCTCTTTTATCTCCCGTGCCAATATTTTGACCGGTTCTTCACTGTAAGTCATATCCGGTTGAATCTCCACTTCTATCGGAGAAATAACATGTGAAGGATTTGATCGATATCGTCGTAACATAGATACATGAAAAACATTATGGATTCTATCAAGTTCTGCTGGTAATGCCAATCGATAAGCAATCGGTCCAATTCTTTCTATGATTTCATATGGCCCGATAAATCTTGGACTTAGTTTACCTTTTCGACCGAATCGGAGGACTTTCTTCTAAGGAGACACTTTCAGAAATACCTTGTCACCGGCTTGAAATTCAATCTCTTTTCGTTTAAGGTCGGCATATGATTTTTGACGATCAGAAGCTACTTTTAGTCTATCTCGAATAATCTTTACTTTTTCTTCTGTTTCCCGGATCAAATCAACTCCATGTATCTTCCTTTCACTGAGCTCTATCCAATATAACGGTGTTCTACATTTTCTACCATACAAAGCTTCATACGGAGCCATTTTAATACTCGACTGATAACTATTATTGTAAGCAAATTCAATCAAAGGTAGGTACTTCTCCCAATTACCTTCAAACTCTAGTACACAACATCAGAGCATATCTTCCAATACTTGAATTACACGCTCAGATTGACCATCTGTCTAAGGATGAAATTCAGTGCTGAAGTACAACTGAGTACCCAAGGCTTCTTGCAATTTGTCCCAGAAACGAGACGTAAATCAGGGATCTCTATATGATATAATGGAGACAGGCACTCCATGTAGCTCGACAATCTCGATATATGTACATTCAAAGTTTATCTAAAGAATAATCCATACGTGCGAATAAAGTGAGTGACTTTGTCAATCGGTCAACAATCACCCAAATAGCATCTTTTTCCTCGAAGACAAAGGTAACCCCGATACAAAATCCATAGTGATTCTTTCCCATTTCCATTCCGGTATAGTAATTGGTGAAGTAACCCGAAGGTACACGATGTTCACTTTTAACTTGCGATATATTAAACACCTTGATACAAACTCGTAGATATCACGTTTCATTCCCGACCACCAAGTACATCTTTTTCGATCATTATACATTTTATTACTCCCGGATGTACAGACATAGTGCAGGGTGTGAGCCTCGCGTAAAATCTTACAGTATGAGCTCTCGAATTACGACGTACACATACTCTACCTCTGAATAATAAACAACCATCGTAACCAATCTGAAATTCGAGAATCATTACGACTCATCTCGTGCCCGTTTAACTTGTAACTTCTCATCATTCTTCCGAGCTTCACATATTTGCTGTAAAAATGTCGGTTTAGCTCTTAATTCTACTAGGATTGAACCATCATCACTCAATGATAACCAGGTATTCATAGCTCGCAAAGCTAACAGAGATTTCTAGCTCAAAGCATCAGCTACAACATTAGCTTTACCCGGATGGTAATCAATAACCAAATCATAGTCCTTTATCGGGTTCAAGCCACTGCTACTGTCTCAAATTCAAATCTTTCTGTGTCATCAAATATTTCAAGCTTTTATGATCAGTATAAATATGACATTTCTCACCATACAAGTAATGCCGCCATATCTTCAAATAAGAAATACAATAGCAGCTAATTCAAGATCATGTAATCGGGTAATTTCTTTCATGTGGTTTAAGTTGTCTTGAAGCATAGGCTATTACTTTACCTTCTTGCATTAAGACACAACCTAAACCATTTAATGAGGCATCACTGTAAATAACAAATTCCTTACCCGGTTCAGGCTGCACTAATACAGGTGCTTTCGTTAGTAGATCTTTCAGTCGATTGAAACTTTTTTGACATTCATCAGTCCACTCGAACTTAACATATTTCTGTAATAATCGAGTCATTGGAGAAGCTATCATAGAGAATCCCTGTACAAATCTCTGATAATAACCAGCTAAACCCAAGAAACTTCTAACTTCGGATACATTTTTCGGTGGACTCCAATTGACAATAGCTGAGATTTTACTTGGATCTACCCTGATACCTTCGACAGATACAATATGTCCTAGAAAACCCACTTCTCGAAGCCAAAATTCACATTTACTGAATTTAGCATATAACTGCTTCTCTTGCAGAATTTGCAACACAATTCTCAAATGTTCTGCATGTTCTTCTTCATCCCGAGAATAAACCAAAATATCATCAATGAATACTACCACAAATCTGTCTAAATACTGTTTGAATATCCAGTTCATCAAATCCATGAATACTGCAGGTGCATTAGTTAACCCAAACGGCATGACCAGAAACTCATAATGCCCGTACCTGGTTCTGAAGGCTGTTTTTGGCACATCTAACTCCTTTACCCGTAGCTGATAATAACCCGATTGAAGATCAATTTTTGAAAACACAGTAGCACCTTTCAGCTGATCAAATAAATCATCAATCCGGGGTAACGGGTACTTATTCTTTATGGTTACTTTATTAAGCTACCGGTAGTCGATACACAATCTCAAAGACCCATCTGTCTTTATCACAAACAAAACCGGAGCACCCCAAAGTGAATGACTCGGTCGAATAAAACCCCTATCAACAAGCTCTTGCAACTGTGTCTTTAACTCTTTTAATTCTGTAGGAGCCATCCAATATGGAGCTATGGAAATCGGAGTAGTTCCTAATCAAATCTATAGAAAATTCCACTTCTCTTTCTGGTGACAATCTGGTAATTCCTCCGAAACACATCGAAAAATTCACATACTCTCGGAACTTTCGTATTTTTACTCGATACCTTGGTGTCAAGTACATAAGCCAAGTAAGCATCATACCCTTTTTGACATACCTCACGTGCGCCATTCATCGAAATCATATCGATAACCCCTCTGCATCGATCAGATTTAACCCGAGCAACTCACCATTCGACATTTTAGCACAATATATTTTTGTCTACAATTTACTACCGCATCATCTTTGGGTTAACCAATCCATGCCCAATATCACGTCAAATTCATCAAATGGCGGTAACATCAAATCACTGAAACAATAACCTCTTACCATCAGTGGACAATTTTTACAAATTTTATCCACCAAAACAGATTGACCCAGGAGGTTCGAGACTTTAACCACAAATTCGATGAGGTTCAACGAGATAAATTTTTAACAATTGCAAGTTTAACACATATATATGAATGCGTAGAACCGGGATCAATCAATGCATAATATCGATGATCAAGTAAAGAAAATGTACCAGTAATAACATCAGGTGCTGAGGCATCTTCTCTGGCACGGATGGCATATGTCCTAGCAGGTGCTCGTGCTTCAGACCTACCTGCAATGTCTTTCGTAGTTCCTCAGCTACCACTGACGTTACCAGATGGTCGAGGTGGTCTGCCCCTCGAAACTGGATTACTTAGCTTCGATATTTGTTCAGCTTCTTTTTCACCCCTTTCTGGACAATCTCTGAGGAAATGGTCAAAAGAACCACATCGGTAACAAGCCCCGCTCTTTAATCTACATTCACCAAAATGAGCTTTATTACAGTACTGGCATCTTGGCTTAGGAGTGCCAACAATACCAACACTGGTCACTGATGGAGTAGAAGGTCTTGGATTAGTGCGTTGAGAACCTTGCTCTCTGCCCGAATACCCAGTGGCTGAGGTAGAACGATCCTGATACTTCTTCAATTTCTTTGAAGCAGAAAACTGGGATTTTCCCATCGGTCTTTTACTAAAAATTCGAGCTTCCCTCTCAGCCTGTTTCTTTTCTTTGCTCAATTCTTCTGCTTTATAAGCTCTCTCTGCCAATGTAGCAAACTCTCGAATTTCAAGAATTTCGATCGGTAGCTTAATGTCTTCATTCAACCCTTCTTCTTCATCGTTTGCACATTTCACTTTTTTGTACCCATTCTCGAGCATATTTACTCAATCAAACAAATTCTCTTTCATATTCGAATCTTCGATCTCATACCTGTTTCAACTCAAGAAATTCTTTTCTCTTACGATCGAGAAACCTTTGGTTGATATATTTCTTTTAAATTCATTCTGAAAGAACTCCCATGTAATTTCTTCTTTCGAACAATCTGAAGCTTTAGTATTCCACCAATGGTAAGCTGTGTCTTTTAGCAGTGAGACGACACATTTCAGACATTCTTCGAGTGTACAAGATAATTCCTCCAAAACCCGAGTAGTGTTTTCTAACCAGAATTCAGCCTGTTCGGAATCATCATCAACTGCTGCTCGAAATTCTTCGACCCCATATTTTTGAATTTTATCTACTGGAGCTTTTCCTTTTTTGACAAATTCAGTACCTGTACCTTGTGGGATCTCAGGAACCGGTGGAGGAGCAGGAGTGGGAGCTTGAACTTGCTGCACTATAGGGTTAGTTCTTAAGTATTGATTAAACCATTCATTCATCATTTGAAAGAAGGCTGTTTTTGCCTCTTCCCCTCGACCCTCTGTCTCGGGCCTTCTACTGCTAGTTTCTTCTCTTTGTACTGAAGCCGGAGCATGACTCCCAGCTTCCTCGGGTTGAGCTCGGTCGGATGACATTACTATAAGAAAAACACCTTTAAATGGTTAGGAGATATCACACTATCAATAATAATTTAAATGGCATGTATAGCTAATCCCGTATTTGCTACATCGATCCTAGAATCGGCTAAACCGTAGCTCTGATACCAAATAAATGTAATACCCCTACCCGTATTCATTGCCGGAATAGGGTAAGAAGTATTACCAGAGTTTACAAATTAAAATTTTTTTTACTCAATATATCCCCTTTTATAGATATCTAACCTTCCCTGTAAATTTTAAACCGAGACCAATCCACATCAACCAAACCAATTCAACATATTTTCAAAATAAATTCATTCATATTTATAAGATAACGTCATCACATACCCAAAACTAGGTTTGTTAACCATACCAATGGCTAACTCTACATTCATTTCACAAAATCATTTACTTTATTAGCTTATACATGCCATTGATTTCCAAAATAAAGTTTCTTTATATACCGAAATCCTGAGATTGATAGTGTGATGTGTCTCCGACCAAATCCGACCTCCGAGCTCTTACCACTACAAAACAGGGGAAAATGAAACAGGGTAAGCACTTTGTGCTTAGTAAGCTCATGTAACAAGAATTATACTTACCTAATATTTTCAATACAATACAATAAACATTTATATATCCATTCAATGCATTATTACCCTAATATGCACAAACTCAACATTCAAGTTAGTACAATAATTTACATGTACCAATAATATATACCATGATTGATGAGCTCATCAATACCATGATTTCTATTTCCTTGTTATTTTTCCATATTTATCCCGTTGAATTTTTCTAATTTCGATGGATTTTCAGAGGTACACTTTTAGTGTACAATTCGGTTCAACAATTCATATTCATGTGCAAACATTTCCATTTCGAGAGCACACTCCACGAACCTCATTCTTACAATGGGATTACGGTCCAAAGCTAAATCACCAGTAATATAAACTCATTGAGTATTGTCGGGATTACCACCCAGGCTAAATCCCTCGCAGCGACAATTACTCTAATGAGCTTGGATCTGAATTACCACCCAGGCTAAATTGGACTACGATTCGGATTACCGTCCAGGCTAAATCCATTTTCCACATATTCTTCGGGAGGGCTATATCGGGATAGGATCACCCGTCTGGGCTTGATCCTTTTACCGTCAATTCCTTTTTAAGAGATCCATCGAATTTTCCTTTCATTCAACCGGATTTCTTCCCTTTTTATCAAATATATCAATGTTTCATAAATTTCCATATAATGAACATTCAAATCATATTCATATCAAAAACATGCATTTCAAGCATTTAAGAATATAATTCAAGTTACATAAACTTACCTTGATACTTGTTTGTGCACAAAAATCTACTAATCCTGAACTTTTTCCTTTCCTCGATCTAGCTTTGTATTTGAATCTTCTGGATCTAAATAAATAAATTTAATTATCAATTTAATACATTTCATATTCATATGCAACATTCTTTATAATTCAACTATTATTTATAGTTCATTCAAAGTTGTCTACTTAAGTCATAGTCACTAAATTATTTATAACTCGAGCTACGGAACTTCAAATTAAGTTCCGTTAATTTTCCCTGAAACTAGACTCATATATCTTCTTACCATAAAATTTTCAGAATTTTTTGGTTTATCCAATCAGTACAGTTTATTCTTTAAAGTCACCCATGTTCTGCTGTCTAACAGTTCTGACCCTTCTTCACTAAAAATTAATTATCTCTTCATAAAGGATTCAAATGATATTCTTGTTTATTTCTATTAAAAATATACTCATTAAGGATTTTAGACATGTAAATTTAAGCTCCTAATTATTTTTCTTTAATTTTTTATGAATTTTCAAAGTCAGAACAGGGAAACCCGAATTCATTCTGACCTTGTCTCAAAAAATTCATTATATCTCAAAATTTACAAATCCATTGCTTACACTGTTTCTTCTATGAGAAACTAGACTCAATAAGCTTTAATTCCATATATTTTTAATCTTCTATTCCGATTTATACAATTTATGGTGATTTTTCAAAGTTAGTCTACTGCTACTGTTCAAATTGTTTTAGTGCAAGCTGTTTATTACCATTTTTCCCCTAAGCTTTTAATAAATGGGAATTTCGTCCCTACTCAATTAGTCTCTCAATTGAGCTTATTTTTCTCAATTAACACTTTATGATATCACCTTAAACTAGTTTACAACCTTTAGGAATCAGAGTTTCAAAAGTAGACTTTAATTCCAAACATTTTCACAATTAGGTCCTAAAAATCAATTTCCATTGAAATTACCTAATAAAATCATCTCATAAACAAATTAAAACTTTAATTTCATTCTATTTCATCATAAACTTACAGCACTCAATCATGGTGACTTTCAATTTCATCCATGAAATCAAAAACTAATGAATTTAATAGTAGGACCTAGTTGTAAAAGTCTTAGAAACACAAAAATTACAAGAAAAAGGCAATGATTAACTCACTTGGTGCAAAAATTATGAAATACCAGCTTAGAGAACCCTTCTATGGCATTTTTAGCTGCTGGAATTGAAGAGAAATGAAGAGAAATCTAGATATTTCCTATTTAGTCCTAGCTTTATTTAGTTAATTTTGCAATATTCCAATTTTGCCCTTAATTTATCAAATTCCCTGCTGATTTCATGCCCTTGCCGTCCAGCCCAAATAAATTTTGGGTCTAATTGCCTTTTAAATCCTTTCTCATTAGACTCTTAAGCTATTTAATCATTCTAGCAACTTTTACATCTATTACAATTTAGTCCTTTTCATTTAATTGACTACCTAAACATTAAAATTTCCTAACGAAATTTTAATACCACATTACTAACATTTCATAAATATTTATAAAATTATTTTTGACTCGGTTTTACGAGATAAAGGTTTTGATACCTTGTTTTTACCCAATTTCTTCAATAATTTCTTTTTTTAACTAACCACTAAATCGGTAAAATTTTTCTATCAATATTTTCATACGATTTTCCTATCATATCAATTTTCAAGCAAAAATATTGAAATAAATTTCTCTTTAAATCGGATTTGTGGTTACGAAACCACTGTTCCGATAACCTTGAATTTAAGCCATTACATTTGACACTTAACGCTTCTTCACCTCCATATATTAGGAACGTATCCTTAGTTCTTCTTAAGTACTTAAGGATATTCTTGACTATGGTCCAGTGACCTTCACTGGGATCTACTTGGTACCTACTCGGCATACTTAAGGCATATGAGACATCTGGACGGGTACATAACATGGCATACATGATAGATCCAATAGCAGAAGCATATGGAATTTTACTCATGCGTTCTCTCTCTTATGGAGTTGAAGGACACATTTCCTTCGAGAGTGAAAAACCATGTCTCATAGGTAGGAATCCTCTCTTAGATTCTTCCATATTGAACCTTTTCAATACTTTATCTATATATGTACCTTGACTTAGACCTAGTAGTCGTCTTGATCTATCTCTATAGATCTTGACTCTTAAGATGTAAGTGGCTTCGCCCAAGTCCTTCATAGAAAAACAACTTCCTAACCAAGTCTTAATAGACTGTAAGGTAGGTATGTCATTACCCATGATAAGTATGTCATCCACATACAGTACCAAGAATGTGATTGTGTTCCCACTAACTTTCTTGTAAACACATGGCTCATCTTCATTTTTGATAAAACCAAACTCTTTGATTGCATCGTTAAAACGAAGATTCCAACTTCGAGAAGCTTGCTTTAATCCATAAATGGATCTTTGTAACTTACATATCTTTCCAAAGATCCTTTGGATCGACAAAACCTTCAGGTTGTGTCATATACACATCCTCTTCAAGTTTCCCATTAAGGAAAGTTGTTTTTGACATCCATCTGCGATTTCATAATCATGAAATGCAAATTTATGGCGAGCAAGATCTGATGGATTTAAACATAGCTACAGGAGAAAAGGTTTCATCATAGTCAACACCATGAATTTGGCGAAAACCTTTAGCGACTAATCGCCCCTTGTATGTTTGTACATTACCATCCATGTCGGCTTTTCTTTTGAAAACCCACTTGCACCCTATAGGTTTAACCCCTTCGGGTGGGTCAACCAATGTCCAAACTTGGTTTTCATACATGGAATCCATCTCGGATCTCATGGCCTCAAGCCATTTCTCGAGTCCGGGCTCGCCACCGCTTCTTGATAAGTCCTAGGCTCATCTTGATCTATAAGAAGAATGTCACCATGCGTTGTAATGAGAAATCCATATCTCTCGGTGCATGGCGTTCTCTTAAAGATCTATCATGTGTGGTTGTGTTTCTCTGAGCAGATTACTTGTTCCTCAATTTCTTGTGTGAATTTGTTTGTTGTTCTATATCTGGTTCAGTGGTATCTTGTGATTCTCAAATTTCTTCAAGTTTAATCTTTCTCCCACTTCTTTTTCTAGAAACAAATTCTCTCTCTAGGAAGACACCAGTTCGAGCAACAAACACTTTGTTCTCAGTGGGATTAAAGAAATAATATCCTTTGGTTTCTCTCGGATACCCCATAAAGATACACCTTTCAGATTTGGGTTCAAGATTAGTAGACGTCTGATGTTTAACATAAGCTTCACAACCCCAAATTTCATAAAAGACATACTGGGACGTTTCCCAGTCCACATCTCATATGGCATCTTTTGAACCGATTTAGATGGAACACGATTTAGTGTGAAAGTAGCTGTTTCAAGTGCATGTCCCCAAAAGGAAGTCGGTGGATCAGCATGACTCATCATGGATCGAACCATGTCTAATAAAGTTTGATTTCTTCTCTCAGAAACTCCATTCCATTGAGGAGTACCAGGAGGAGTAAGTTGTGAGACAATCCCACATTCCTTCAAAAGATCATCAAACTCTAGGCTCAAATACTCTCCACCTCGATCAGATCGAAGTGTCTTAATAGTTTTGCCTAGTTGATTTTGTACTTCATTTTTGAATTCCTTGAACTTTTCAAGGACCTCAGATTTATAGCGCATGAGATAAACATACCCATATCTACTGAAATCATCAGTGAAAGTAATGAAGTAGTGAAATCCACCTCTGGCTTGTGTATTTATTGGTCCACATACATCTGAATGTATTAAGCCCAATAAATCACTAGCTCGTTCACTTTTACCAGTAAAAGGAGATTTAGTCATTTTTCCTAATAAGCAAGATTCACATACTTCAAATTGTTCAAAAACAAATGAATCCAAGAGACCATCTTTATGGAGTTTGGATATGCGTTTCTCACTTATGTGGCCCAAACGACAATGCCAAAGATAAGTTTGATTTGAGTCATTTATTTTCGATCTTTTAGTATTTATGTTGTAAATGGGATTCATTTGATCTAAAATATAAAGGCCATTAATCAATTGTGCCGAACCATAGAAAACATTATTGAGATAAAAGGAACAACAATTATTCTTAATTATTATCTCAAAACCAATTTTATCTAAACAAGAAATTGAAATAATGTTTTTAGTCAAACTGGGCACAAAATAACAATCCTCTAAAATTAAACCAAGTCCACTAGGCAAAGATAAAGTATATGTTCCCACAACTAATGCAAAGCACTCTTTGCTCCATTTCCAACTCGCAGTCCACATCTCCTCTAGCCAAAGTCCTACTCCTTTGTAGTCCCCGTGCGTAGTACAAATATGAGAACCACAACCAAAGATATCTAATACCCAAGAAGTAGTAGTTGATAAATTAATATCAATAACATAAATACCAAGCAAACGTTACGCTTGCTTTGGCCTTCTTGATTTCCTCAAGATAGACAGAGCGAGCCCGCTTCCAATGTCCAAATACACCACAATGAAAATTTCTTTCTTTCCTTAGACACCCCACCTTTAGGTTTCAGTGTAGCCTTTCCCTTTCCAAGATTGGGCTTACCTTTGCCTTTGGGCTTTGTCCGGACTTTAGCCTTTCCCTTGCCCTTATTGTTACGGACCATCAGTATGGGCTTGGGTCCAACCTTTTTCATGTTGCCTTCAGCAGTTCGTAACATACTGAGCAACTATGGCAGAGTCTTGTCAATTTCATTCATATTGAAATTGAGGACAAACTGGCTGTAACTATCCGGCAACGATTGCAGAATAACATCAGTGGCCAACTCTTGGCTCAATGGAAACCCAAGCTTAGATAGGCTTTCAATATAACCAATCATCTTAAGAACATGAGGTCCTACTGGGCTTCCTTCAGCCAGCTTACATTCTAATAGGGCCTTAGAGATATTGAACCTCTCTTGCCTTGCTTGCCCTTGATATAGTTCTTTCAGGTGCTCGATCATATCATAAGCAACCATATCCTCATGTTGCTTTTGAAGCTCAGGATTCATAGTGGCAAGCATAAGACATCCAATGTCTACCATTTCATCGAGATGCTTCTTGTAATCATCTTTATCAGCCCTCGAGGCATTAGCCGGTGGTTCATCAGGAAGTGGTTTTTCAATGACATATAATTTCCATTCTTGTTTGAGGACAATCCTCAAGTTACGGAACCAGTCAAGAAAATTCAAACCATTCAATTTGTCCTTCTCAAGGACCGATCGTAATGAGAGTGTATTAGTGTTTGCAGCCATAATATATCTACAATACCAAGTTTATATCAATCATTAAAAGGACTTTATTAAAAGATGTTCCCACTATTTTATTTCAAAATTAATAACCCTCATATATTAATTTCGGAAAGACTTTCTTGAAAGTATTTCTAGTGGGTTAAAGATCCATATTTCACCTCCTCTTAAGTCAGCTTTGGCTTTACTCTTAAGATTATGGTTATTTAGGTAAGCAACACTTGCTAATTACATCATATGTAACTCCTACAATTTGGTGAACAACTCTTGTTCTAATCATCTTATGATTTATCCAAATAACTTGCCTCTAGGTTTCTAATCCTATTAGAGTAACCTAGTTAAGTCATTAACCAATTTTTAACCGTGAATATCACTTTTTTTTTATTCTTCACGTTTAACCAAGATAAATACTAGTACTTCACTTTGGCAAAACCTACATAGTATTGATCGAGGCCTTAACGAGGGCATAAATTGGAAGGCCATGTTAACTTAATATTTTAATAGAGGGATTTTATTAGAGTGTTACATCTCACCAATTATGGTCTACTTTAGTCCATTTAATCTTTTAATTGATCTCATCAATTAATGGGGTTTATTATTTCCAAATTTGCATGCTTTAGACATCCATAGCATCTCATACATGAATAAGTAAAGCAATAAATAAATGCAATAGTTATAGCCCATAAACTATGGTGGTTCAACCCAAGCCAATGGGAGAACCAAAGGGAACCTAAAGGTGTAAGCCGCTTCACAAGATGTCGATCCACATTTGGTGGCCCATCTTCCTTCTCGTCTAGTCCACAAAGAACTTTTACAAATTACAAAATTCAGAAACTTGTTTTACATACGAGGGAGTAAGATGAAAAGAGAAATACAAAAGAATAGTAGTAAGGCACGACACGCAAGCCGTATTTATAAAATTACAACCTTTTATCAAATGGGTCATCGGGCTATAACTATGCATTTCAAACACCGTGCATTTCAAAAATAGTATACTTTATACAACGTTTTACTAAGTGAATTATAAAATATCCTTTCAACCTTTTATGGCCCATTAAGTTTATTTATTACAAAACATACTGGAAGATGATGGGGATCTTCGCCCCCGCCAGATCCCTATCCCCAGGGGTGCGGGGGCGGAGCCCCATGTATGTATGGACTGGGGGTGCGGGCGAGCCCCGCTGTATGGACTGTGGGTGCGGGCGGAGCCCCGCAGTACGAACCGCGAACCCCAGTCAAATAAAACCTCACGATTTGATAACTTTTATCAACAGAATCGTGTTTTTAGGATTTTAATCCTTGAGGTTTCATATCGGAACAACCCTTGTTCCACTGGCCAGTAATCTGTTACTGGAAATTGTAAATGCCACCCCTGCTTCATCACAGATTTCTTAAAGTTAATAGTAAAAAACATCAAACCGAATAGGCCATAATATCATGATTAACATTTAATCACTTATCGAAAGGAACAATTATCAGATTTTATTTAAACGATTTAAACAGGAATAACATAATAAAATTGAAACATGCATCTCATACAATTGCATCATCCAAATATTTAAGCCCGAGTCCGTATTACACAAGTGACTCTGATACCACTGTTGGAACACCGGTGCCTCCAAGGCGCAGCGAAAAATTAAAAATCCGGCGATCCAAACCAAGGATCCATGTGTAAGGAACGAATCGAGGTGATAAAAAGGTTTCGAAATTACTAAAATTTCAATCTGAGTAGACAGCGACGCCTAGGCAACAGGAATGCTGAACCACTATCGAACCAAGCCGCAACCTTTTCCGATGTTGGCCTCTACGTAGTCCACCCGATTGACAATGAACGGAAGAAATCCCAGAAAAAAACTATTTTCGAGATATTTTGCTAAAGCGGTACGCTAGACCACTTTCATATTTTCGGGCTAGTTATATATATATCCTTTTAAGGTTTTTTTACCCTTGCTATATATAACTCCCTCTTAATTGGTATATATTTATAATGAATTTTAATTCATTAAAATTAATCCGAACATAATAATTATCATTCAAATAAATATAATAATGTTTAACCGAAAAATTATAATTACATTAATTATAATAAAGATTTCGGTAAACTATATTTATTTAAACTTATATACGAACTAAATTCATATATCAATAAAATTATGTTCTGATTATGTGTACAACATCCTTGTACATAAATAGTATGTTCAACAATCTGATTGCCCAATTAAATTAATTCTATAATTAATTTAATTCATGTGACAACCAAGCAATATACCAACTATGTTTTACCTCGTTCATTTCAACCATAAGGTTTGACCCTATAGGTTCTTGTAACGTTAGTAGTAATATTAGAACGATTCTAATGTTACAAACAATGAGTGGCATCTAGCAATGCATCAATGCTACCTAAGTTACAAGAAGTCATGATTCGACATAACCTTTTGTGATTAACCTTTCATGCATTCATCCTTAAGTCCTATATCTTTGGAATGGACACAAGTCATGGAATAGTCACACTTGCATAGTCCATCCCATGTTTCTTGATACCTCGAGTAGACTATGATACACAAATAAGTATGACATCTCATATCAACTTATTTGAGCATGGCCATGCATTTCTAGCCCCACTCAATCAAGTGGCCTGAGATATTACTCCCATTATGTAGGAGGGACTTATCCTATATTGATCAACTATATCCCTCAACATAGATTGTGGTATATCCAACATCAGTCTTTATAGAACAACCAATTACGGTGTTTGTTTGATCATATCAAAATATACAACCGACGATGTTGGGATAAAGATGATCTCAAGTATGAGGATCATATACATATTAATCACTATGAGTAATGTTGTGACAATTACATAATAATCCAAGAAACATACTCATAGCGGTCACCCAATATGTTGTTCTCTAACACACATATTCATGCATTGATTCTGACACTCCATATCAATGACAACTCTTTATCATCAATCAACTACATGTTAGTCTTAATGCATTATTATTGTCCTAGCCAATAACAATACTTGACTAAGGATCTTTTGAGAATAATCATATTATTCTCAGGACATTATTATAAAACAGTTTATTTATGCACACAGAAAGGAAACTGGAATAATAATGGCAATGCCTTATATTAATAAACATGATAAACCAAGTATGTTATTACAACCATCTCGTGATTGATCTCTTACACGTAGCTTGTTCAATTGGTGATGTCGATAATTTATCATCCCCATAATTTTCTCACATGTAGCATCTTATTATTTTTCATCGGGTGGTGTCTTATAATGGTTTTTACAGTTACGAATGTCACAAGTCATTGTGAAAGCTTGGAATAACACAATACTCAAAAGAAAAATTAAGCAAACCTCACCTTATGTACTTAGAAATAAAATTAAATTCCCGATGAAACAAGAATTAATCTTGTGAGTCTTTTAAAAATGTTTATATCAATTAATCAGAATGTATTAGAATCAAACTAACAAAGCAAACCTAGTAGCACTTTGAGTCCAAAATCGGCTAAATAACAAAGAAATATGTTGCACGGAGGAAGAAATGTGCAACATGCTTTAACCTACTAACATAAGAAACAATAAAGTTTTAGAATGCTTAAATAAACAATAAAAAAACAAAAACAATTGAAAACCTAAGGCTAAGAGTAAATGAAATTCCCTAAAACTCGAAAAATTGCGAAGCAATTTGACAAACTTCATTTGAGGTGTTTTAGATTTCCAAAAATCACGAAATTTAAATTAGTGCCTCCTCAAAGAATGCAGATCTGATCTGGAAAGTTTTGGCACAAAATTCAACCCACATAATATCTTTTTATTTTTTTTTTATTTTTCTATTTTTTTCACTTTTTCGATCACTTTTTTGTGAATTTTTTTTAATATTCTAAACTATTGTTGAGAAATAGTATTTAAAATTTTAGATCATTTGAAAAACGTTTATCCGCTAAAAAATATTTTTTTTTTAAACTGTCTGGGTAAAAATAATTATTTTGAGGCTGTTTGTTGGAAATCAGTTTTATAAGAATAGAAAAAAACACCTAAAATACCCAAGTCTGATACCAAATGATATGGATGAGTGTCAATGAATGCGGAAGTGGATCGTAAAGTTTGTTCAAGCCGCAGATTTGACTTAGGGCTCTAGACATTCAGAAAGAAAATTGGATTCTAACACAACCTGAAACATAATCAAATCCAAGTCAAATAAAACAAATAAAAATTAACAAATAAGATAAATACATAGAATAATAAATAAAATATTGGAACAATAAAGAAGAAAGTAAGAAAGATAGATGGAAAAGATAGAACGTGATATGTAGAAGTCCTAAGAAGCCTTCGAAACACAAAGAATCACAACCCCCTTTATGGAGCTCTAATTTCCCCTTCAAAATAGAAAACTTGACAAGAAAAATTTGAAGATGATCCCCACAATATGAAAATATTGTTAAAACTCTTCTAAAAGAAACTTAAGAGAAATTTTTTAAAAGAAAAACTTAAAGAAAATTTATTAACTCAAAAGAGAAGTTGAATAATAATGAATTGATTGATTTGTGTATAATGAAAAGATCTATATATAGGCTAGCTAAATAAATCTAAATAAAACTCTTAAGTATACTAGAACCCTAATTAATCTAAATAAGAAGTAGTTTTAAACTAAACTTTCTTGTTGACATAAAACTCATAAATAACTTAAACTACTTAATAATTATTAAAAATTCGAAACAATAAAATGATAAAAGAATAAGAGATGATAAATATAATATTGGACTCATATATAATAAAAATTAAGCCCAAAACTCGAACCCAATATGATTTAAACTCATTAAAAGCTCGAAACTCGTAATTTTCGTCGTAATCCCATCTAGAAATTCTACTCACGTAGTCTTCACTAAAATTGTCATAACTTGAGCTCCCGATCTCAAAATTGATTTATTCAAAGTGCGTTTTGAATATAAGAGAGAGATATTCAAATTCTATGAAGACATCTCAACCCAGAAATGTCTGGATCCCATGCAAAAATTCATTGCTATTTTTTTAATTTCCCAAACTTCAAAATTGGTAGCTTCGATGAATGGAATTTAATAAATTTCACCCTATTTGTGCATGTATCATTCCACCTTTCCTCAAAAAGATTTGTCCTCAAATATTGTCTTTGATAGAATCTTAGTTTGATTTGCTTGGCCTTTGACATTTTTGTTGGGCCTTGAGGTAATGTGAGCCCATCACATTCATGGGTTTGAAACTGGGCCTTAAGACTCGCATTATCCGAGGTTTAACCCAAGGAAGGACAAGAAAAGAGTAAGAAAATATGATTCTGGATGCGTTGCATGTTATGTATATTTGTTGATAGGAAAGAGACGTTGAATAAGAACTTTTAATAATATTGAGTGTTCAATGGTAAATCATGTCTTTCTCCCTTTTTGCTGTGTTGAGTATGTAACATATTCGTTTGGTGTTTGATTTTAGTGTATTAAGCTTGCCTTAGAGAAGATGAGTTTAGAAAGAGAGTAATGCGGTGCCCTAAAATTAGTTGGGACGATCCTACCCAAATTTCAAACGTCATATTAGTAATCAAAATGACTCTCCATTTAAACCACCACAAAACACACCAACCGACCAATCACACCACACAATTAATCATGGAATATTTAATAAAAGCTTAATATCAGGTTTCTATTGTGCTACTCTGATCAACAATCAACAAAAAGATTAATTCATAATTTAATATTTAACAGACAATTACCTCGAAAACTTTAGTTAAACATACATGCATGCAATATAGTATTTTTAAAAAGGTTATATTTGTAGGGACTTGTAAAACTGTTTAGTTTAAAAATGTATGATAAGTGATAAAAGTAACATATTTTATTCTCGTTCTTAATGTATTTTTGGATTATTATTCATGAAAATTGGTGAATTTTTTACCCCTAATCCTTTAAATTTATGTTTTTATACTTAGGAGAGCATGTGAGAGCAAAAAAGCAAAAAATGAGCGAAAATCAGAAAATAGAGCATACTTTAGGAGCCACACAGGCTGGGCCTTCCCACACGTGTTGGACACATGGCCATGTGCTAGGATGTGTCATTTTCTCAACTCGCTCCTCAAACACGAGGAAAAAGAGCAATTTTTAGGCTTTCTGGGCATTCTAAAGTCTAGAAATACCAAAAAGAAGAGAAGAATAAGGAGCCATTAGAGACTATGAAGAAAACGACTTGAAGAACACCATTGGAGCCATCTCTAAAGTAGATTTCCATCAAGATCGAAACCTATGATGAATTTTATTATTTGATTTCTATTTTACGTGATAAACACTTGATTTTTCTTCTCAGTTATGCATGCTTATATCTTGTTTTAATATTTCTAGGATATTAATTCATGTTTAATGTGCTTAATCAGAGGAAAAAAGTCCCTGTTTAAGAGTAGATCTAGCATAATTGAGTGGAGTTGCATGCAATCCTAGAAATAAGATGACATAAATGTATCGGATTAGAGTCAAATCTAATAGGGGAATCCATAGATCGAGTTAATGCGATAATATGGTTTTCAATTAGAAAGAGATTTCAATTAATCAACCTAGAGTCAGCTGCTCTTACTCTTGAAAGAGATATTAGTATAATTTAGAGATTTCTACTAATCAAGTTACCAAGTGAATAAATCGCTTAATTTAGATTCATAATAATAGATAAAGTCTAGGTGAATTCTTTCTTGGGTATTGTTTCTTTCGTTAGTTATTATTCAGCTATTTTTCTTATTTATTTTCTGTTGAGTTCTTAGTTAAATTAGTTTAGTAATTTATTTTAAAACCTATCACTCCAAATTGTCAGCAAAATAATAGAAAAACTATAATTACAAATGCTTTTAGTCATCGTGGATACGATATCTTTACTCACTATAGCTATACTAATTATCGATATGTGCACTTGCCTTTGTCGTATTTTTAGTTAGTCACGTGAGACATACTAAGTTTTTGGCACCATTACTGGGGACTAAAATATTAGGAACACTTGAGTTTTATTAATTTAGCCATTTTTTATTTTATTATATTTTTTTTTAGTTTAATTTTTTACATTCTATTTTTCTTCTTTTATTTGCTTCTAGTAGGTTGTTTTGGTTTATGACTAGAAGAAATTTGTCGGGACCATTACTTTTCGATAGTGAAATTAAAAGTACTACTCGCAAAAATCACAGAAAAGCAAGGCAGAGCCGACAAATTATAGTAGATGAACAAGAGGGAAACATTATTACTGAGGAGATGGGTGATAATTGGAATATTCAGCTACCTCCTTTAGTTAATGCTGCTCCTGTTCCTCGTTCTATATGCGATTATGCCAAGCCCACTCTGACTGGGGATGAATAGAGTATTATGCAACCCACCATTGCTACAAATAATTTTGAACTGAAGTTGAACACTATTCAGATGGTACAAAAATATGTTAAGTTTGATGGTTTGCAAGACGAAGACCCAAACACTCATTTGGCAATTTTTTGGAGATTTGCGATACTTTCAGGATTAATGGCACCACTGATAATGCCATTCACTTATGGTTGTTCCCACTCTTATTTAGGAACAAAGAAAAACCATGGTTAAATTATTTACCACGAGGTTCTGTCACTACATGGGCTTAAATGACTGAAAAGTTTCTTCTAAAGTACTTCCCACCAACTAAGACAACCAAGTTGAGGAATGACATCTCTTCCTTTGTTTTGATCGATTTAGAGACTTTATATGATGCATGGGAGAGATATAAGGATTTATTCATACGGTGCCCTCATCATGGGTTACCTTTATTGTTACAAGTTCAAACCTTCTACAATGGTTTGAATCTCTCAACAAGGCAATTAATCGATGCAGCAACCGATGGAACACTGAATAATAAAACACTCGAGGCAGCTTATGAGTTTATAGAGGAGATGACACTGAATAATTATTAGTGGCAAGTCATGAGAACAAAGTCGATGAAAGCCACTGATGTCCTTAATTTAGATACAGTCATCATGTTATCAAACCAGGTAGAAGTACTTAGTAAGAAAATTGATGGTTTATATCTTTCTACGTAGGTACATCCGCTGATGCAATGCAATACAAATGGAGGTGGAATGAATAATCCAGAATGTTTACCCTTAAGTCCTAGCACAAAGAATGAACAAGTCAATTATATTGGTAACAATTCTAGACCTCAAAATAACCCTTATAGTAATAACTATAATGTAGGTTAGAGGAACCATCCTAATTTTTCTTGGGGTGGTTAAAGAAATCAAAGAGCACAACCACCTCCAAGCTTCCAGCAACCTTATTCGCAAGAGAAAAATTCCAACCTTGAAGAGATGTTGATGAAGTTTATCTCAATGCTAGAAACTCGCATTCAAAACACCAAAGCAGCACTGAAAAATCAGTAATCATCAGTTCAAGGACTCGAAAGCCAAATAGGATAGCTTGCTAAACTAATTTCAGAACGACCACAAGGTAGCTTGCCTAGCAATACTGAACCTAACCCAAAGGAGCAGCTTCATACAATTACTGTTTGAGACAAAGAATGTTTAGTTGAATCTGAACAAGAACTGAGGCAAAAATTTATGGTGAACAATGATGAGGCTATGGAAGATAGGAACGAGCAAAAGCCAATTGTCAGCAAATACAAACCTCGAATGCCATATCCTAATGCAACGAAGACCACATGAACAAACAATTTGGTAAATTTCTCAAGCTCTTGAAAAAATTACATATTAACTTACCGTTTGTTGAAACTCTTTCATTGATACCAAATTACATCAAAATTTTAAATGAGTTGTTGGTAAATAGAAGGAAGTTAGACGATTCATCGACTATGGAACTCAACACAGTTTGCTCAGCCATTCTCCAAAATAAACTACCCAACAAACTAAAAGACCCAAGGAGTTTTACTATTTCTTGTCTCATTGGTAGTTTAAATATTGATAATGCTTTGGCTGATTTAGGGGCCAATATTAATGTCATGCCCTACAAAATGTTTAAACAACTAGGTCTTGGGAAACCCAAACACACTAGGATGAGTATTCAATTAGTGAATAGAAGCATTAGATATCGTAGGGATATTATTGAGGATGTACTCGTTAAAATTAATAAATTCATAATCCCCGTTGACTTTGTTGTGTTAGACATGGATAAGGATAGTGAGGTACCTTTGATATTAGGTCGACCCTTTTTAGCCACTGCTAGGACTATTGTTGATGTTGGTATGGGTGAACTAGTGCTTTGTGTAGGTGACAAAATAATTACTCTCCAAACACATGATTCTGTAAGAGTATCTAGTTATCAAGATGATATAAAATGTTCTGCAAATGCTAGTAATCATGTGGCTCAACCTTCTTTGCAGGAAATCCCTCGAGAAAATGTGATAGAGCCATGGTTCAGTCAAGGTGACAAAAACATAACAACTTATGAAGAAAGAATGGTGCAACTCGATGAACTAGATGAATGGCAAACTCATTTTGAGGAGAAACGAAAAGAACACGATGAAGAGCCAAAGCGACGCCATGATGAGCATGTGATAAGAACAAACCAAATTAAGGTTAGGGACAAATACTGCTAGATAAAATGGATCCATGAATTTCCCCTTTGGAGCTCAAGTCAAACAGATCGAACCTATTTATGGTACTGAACATCTTCCCTTACGATACAGCCGAGGTAACTCATTCTGAGTTTGGCACATTTAAGGTAAACAATACTCAACTCAAACCTTATCTTGGTATAAAAATTGATAACAAGAAAGAGGAGCTTTGGCTTTGAGAACCACCGTAACCATACGTATAAAAGGTAAAGTCGAGCATATAGATTATCGAAGCTAGCTCAGACTCGGTGATCGTCGGGAAACGTTATCATGCTATCGATCATCGCATTGGTACTTTTGGAGCTTTGTATTTATGGTATATGGCATGTATAGGCTAGTGTCATTTTGGTATGTTTTAAGTTATGATATTAGCCATGAGATTTGGCTTGTAAATGATGATGTGTACGGCCATTTGAGTTGGTTTGATTTATATATTTGCAAGTGATATATGTGATGTTTATAAGTTACCATGTGTTTTGGCATGTTTACCATGGTTGTTAGTATGGTTAAGTGGTTTCTCATTTGGTTAGTTATTAGTTGATATATTAATGCTTAAGAAATGATATATTTTGGTATGATTTATAGATGATGAATTGGTATAATTGAGAAGCATGAATTGGTTAATAGAAAGATGAGAAAATTTCATTTAGGAAATATGTAAGTTGTGATGATTTTGGCTTAGTAATTTGGTATGTTTTGAATAAGGATTTGAGTATTTGAAATGGTTTTGGGTAGATGGCATGATATGTGAATGGAATACATGTTTTAGTTGCTAAAATAGGTATTGAAATGGTATCATATGGGTTGCTTGGTGTACATGAGAGTAAGGTGGCAAATTGGCTTTTCAAATGGCCTATTTTTGTCCACACAGGCAAAGAGACGGGCGTGTGTCTTAGCCATGTGTGACACACGATCATGTTATACGGCCGTGTGTCCCCTGGGGTACCTTTCGAATTAAAGTCAGTATACCCTACAATTTTGACACTGCCTAGACATATGAGCGTGTCTACTGTCGTGAGTGGCACACGGGCTGGCACATGGGCGTGTGGTCGGCCGTGTGACCCAAGTCAGTAACCCCCTTAGATTTCACACGGCCTGGCACACAGACGTGTCCTCAGCCATGTGGTACAAGTCAGTATGTATGTCGTATTTTCACACGGTCTGTGACACAAGCGTGTCTGCTGTCCGTGTGAGGCACTCAACCTGTTCACGCGGGCGTGTGACCCTAAAATTAAAGAAAATTTTCTAAGTTTCCCAAAGTTTGCATATGTTATCGGTTTAGTCCTGAAGCACTTCTAAGTATGTTTTAAGGTCTTGTAGAGCCTTATAAGGGACGATGTGAATGATTTGATTTGATTTTGATTATGAATGGTTAAATGTATATGAATAATGTGTATTATCCAGTAATGCCTCGTAACCTTATTCCCGCGACGGATACGGGTAAGGGGTGTTACATTTAATTGGTATCAGAGCTACAATTCAATCAATTTTAGGACTAACGTAGCGTGTGAGAGTCTAGTTATACATGTCATATATATAAATTGCGATAGTGTGATGATTCCTGACAGTTAAAATGTGTTTTTTGTATAGCAAATGGATCCCAATCGAGCAATAGATGAAGATGTTGAAAGTAATAGCTAACCAATCGAGCAATAGCTGACCAATCGAGCAAATGGATCCCTTTCTCACATATTTTTGAGCCAACATCGATGTAATCACTGCTGACAAACCATTTAGATCATCTGACTCAATTCGGATAATCTCATTATTTTGACATCTCAGATCAATCATCTTTCGTTTGTAGTTTACAATATATCAAATTCATCAAATGGTAACAACATCAGATCGGCTAAAAACAATTATCCTAAATCATCAATGGACAGTTCTTGCATACTTTATCAACCAATACGCACTTGCCTAAGGGGTTCGATCCTCTAATTACAAATTCAGTAGACTCTACAGGCAAAGTCTTACAGGATACTAAATTCACACATATATGAATGAGTTGATCCTAGTATCATAAAGAGTAAAAGTACCAGTAATAATGTCTAGAGATGACACTTCTTCGCGAGCACAAATAGCTTAGGCTCGTGCAGGTGCTCTGACATCAGATCTTGCAGCAGTGTCTCGTGTCGCACCTCTACCACCACTCATTCTCATGTTTCTGGGTGGTCTACCCCTAGCTGCAGTGTTACTCTCCCTCATATTTTGTACTGTATCTTGCTCAGCCAACTCAAGACAATCACGAATAAAATGATCCAATGATCCACATTTAAAACAAGCCCTATCATTTAATCTACAATCACCGGGATGCCGTTTACCACAATGTTTACATTCAAGTCGGTTAGGTCTCACACTGCCAACACTAGCAATCGAAATAGCTGGAGCTTTGAAGCTCAACTGTTGTCTCACTCGATCTCTATTTGAATGCCCCACAGATACATTGGAATGATTAAGCGAGTCTCGAAATTTCTTTAATACAAACTGATAAGATTTTCTAGTTGATCTCTTTCTCGAATCTCTTACTTCAAAATCAACTTTTCTCTTTTCTTTGCTGAGATCCTCGGCTTTACAAGCCCTTTCAACTAACACAACAAATTCTTTCATTTCCAGAATGCCAACTAGAAGTTTTATATCTTCATTCAGTCCGACAAAAAATATTTTACACATGATCTTTTTAGTGGAGACATATTCCCTAACATACTTGCTTAAACGTACGAACTCTCTTTCATACTCAATGACAGTCATTCGTCCTTGTTTCATTTCTAGAAACTCTTTATGTTTCTGATCGAGAAATCTTTGGCTTATGTATTTTTTCTAGAACTCAGTCTGAAAGAATTTCTAGGTAACTCGTTCTCTAGGAACTACTGATGTTAACGTTTTCCACAAATGATATGCATTATCTCTAAGCAAAGATACTACACATTTAATGCATTCATCAGGAGTACATGATAATTCCTTTAATACTCTGATCGTGTTCTCGAGCCAGAACTCAGCCCTATCAGTATCATCATCAACTGTAGCCCGAAACTCTTCAGCCCCATGTTTACGTATCTTATCCACGGGCAGCTTACTCAATCAAATTAGATCTAACACTTGCGGCACAACTTGGACTTGTTGAGGAACAGGTGGGGGTAGAGGTTGTTGACCAACTGGATTCATTCGACCGAACTCCGTGAACCACTCACTCATCATTTGGAAGAAGGCTTGCTTAGCCTCTCCCCCTTGGCTACTAGAAATTGGCCTAGAATCGACCGACGCTGCCCCTTAAGTGGGAGCGGGCGCATTACTTTCAACATCGTCAGCTATTGCTTGATTTAGGATCCATTTGCTATAGGAAAAACACATTTTAACTATCAAGAATCATCATACTATCGCAATTTATATATATGGCATGTATAGCTAGACTCTCACACGCTACGTTAGTCCTAGAATCGACTGAATCGTAGCTCTGGTACCAATTAAATGTAACACCCCTTACCCGTATCCGTCGCCGGAATAAGGTTACAAGGCATTACCGGATAATACACATTATTCACATACATTTAAGCACTCATAATCAAAATCCAATCAATCATTCACATCGTCTCTTATAAGGTTCTACGAGACCTTAAAACATACTCAGAAGTGGTTCAGGACTAAACCGATAACATATACAAACTTTAGGAAACTTAGAATTTTTTTTTTAATTTCAGGGTCACACGCCCGTGTGAACAGGCCGAGTGCCTTACACAAACAACAGACACACTCGTGTCACAGACCGTGTAAAAACAGGGCATACATACTGCCTTGTACCACACAGCCGAGGACATGCCTGTGTGCCAGCCCGTGCACCACTCATGACCAGTAGATACGCTCATGTGTCTAGGCCGTGTCAAAATTGTAAGGTATATTGACTTTAATTCGAAAGGTACTCTAGGGGACACATGGCCGTGTAACATGACCGTGTGTCACACATGGCTAAGACACATGCCCGTGTCGTTGCCCGTGTAGACAAAAATAGGCCATTTGAAAAGCCAATTTGCCACCCTACTCTCATGTACACCAAGCAACCCATATGATACCATTTCAATACCTATTTTAGCAATCAAAACATGTATTCCATTCATATATCATGCCATCTACCCACAACCATTTCAAATACTCAAATCCCTATTCAAAACATACCAAATTACTAAGCCAAAATCATCACAACTTAATATTTCCTATATGAAATTTTCTCACCTTTCTATCAACCAATTCATGCTTCTCAAACATACCAATTCATCATCTATAAATCATACCAAAATATACCAATTGTTAAGCATTAATATATCAACTAATAACTAACCAAATGAGCAACCACTTAGCCATACTAACAACCATGGCAAACATGCCAAAACACATGGTAACTTATAAACATCACATATATCACTTGCCAACATATAAATCAAACCAACTCAAATGGCCGTACACATCATCATTTACAAGCCAAATCTCATGGCTAATATAATAACTCAAAACATACCAAAATGACACTAGCCTATACATGCCATATACCATAAATACAAAGCTCAAAAAGTACCAACGAGATGATCGATAGCGTGATGATGTTTCCTGACGATCCCCGAGTCTAAGCTAGCTTCGATAATCTATAATCTATAAAGATGATAGACTTTAAATAAACACTTCTCAAGAGGCAACCCGAGTGTTTAACCTTTATTCATTCTTCTTATTGTACGTTAATTTAAAATATTAATTAATTAAAATAAATAAATAAAATATTTTTTGACCCACATGGCCTAGACACACAGGCGTGTCCCAGGCTGTGTGCAAAAGTGGGTAATTGATAGTGAGTCACACCACCTGGTGACATGTTCGTGTGACACACATGATCTAGATACACAAGTGTGTCTCAGGCCATATGCATAAGGGAGCAAATGGTAAAGAGTTACACGGTGTAAAGACGTGGTCGTGTAGGTCACACAACCTAGACACACTAGTGTGTCCTTGGCCGTGTGAGTCCTAGGACTTAATTTTTCCAAAATTTGATTGTTACACGATCTGGCGACACGGTCATGTGGCACACACAAGCGTGTTCTAGGCCGTTTGGCACACAGGGGCATGTTCTAGGCCGTATGTGTACTAGAGTTAATTTTTCAAAATTAATTGCAAGTTAGTGAGTTACACGGGCTATAGACACATTCGTATGAGGGACATGGCTTGTCACACGAGTATGTGGGAGACCGTGTGCACCACACAGCCTTATATATAAGCGTGGGAGAAGAGAAGGAAGATCATACACGGCTGGGACACACGGGCATGTCTGAGGCCATGTGAGCACCAAAATTTGAGATTTTAATCACAAACAGGATAAGAAAGCCTCACACGCGTGTGACACGGTCTTGTGGCACAAAACGGTCCTAAACACGATTGTGTCCCCCTTTTTAAACCCTAATTTTCACTTTCTTTTTACTTTGTCTTCTTCTTTTTCCCACACCTAGAACCCTAGACGCCACCGAAACATCCCCTCACCAAACCAGCCACCTCAACCGTCCCTTCCTCACATCGTCCGTCCCTCTCCCCTTTCCTTCTCCTTTAAACCCTGATCCCCTCACAACCTCTTTCCCCTTCTGACGAGATAGACCTAACCCCCACCACCACCCCCGATTCCCTTTTTCCCATTCTCTTCTCATTTTCATTTCCCCTTCCCCTAACATCCTTCTCCCTTGTTGAGCAGCCCACGCGCATCATCCCCCTACACTTTCATTTCCCTTGAAACTAACCAATCTCCCATGTTCTCCCTCCCATCGACCGGTAACCCTCGTTACGAACCTCGCTCACATCGTCGACCCTCCCCCGTCATCTCTGCTGCGTGTGTCGCCATCCCCCACAATCGGTTCCTTTATTGTTTGGCCCTTCATTTTCCTTTTTTTTGTTATTATTATTCTTATTTGTTTTATTTTTCTATTTTTACTAGTTTTATTGTTATTGTTTTTATTACAATGCCTCTTATTATTATGTTTATTTTTCTATTTTTATTATTCTTTATTTTATTCTTATTATTCGTAATCTTATTATTATTTAGTAAGTTTTTTCTTCTTCTTTTTGTGATGACCATTACTTTTCTGTTTATTTTTCTTTTGGTTCTTTTTCATATTTATTTTATTATTTTCATTTATTCTCTTAATTATTATTACTGAGTCTTATCCTTGTTATGCTTATAAATAGTATTAGTTTTTAGGAAGTCGTGATTATCATTTTTCTTTTTGTGGAAGTATGTTTTGTAATAGCCCGTTTTTAGTTAAATCAGAACAGTAGTTTTGGGACCATAAATTTGAGGTCGAAATAATTATTTTATTAAAATTTTAAGGTCTACAGCATGATAGTATGATTGTGTGAAAATTTCATTAAGAAAATTTATCGTTAGATTGTTCAATTTGATAAAAATGACTAAATCGCATAAAGTGTAAAACTTGTGTTCAATTAGATAAAGGTGTCTAATAGCTATATAAATTTAAATTAAAGGTCCTTATGTAATGCCCTAAAATTTAAATTTTTGTTTTTGCGAATGTGTGACACGATTGAGTATCTGTTTCAGTGGTTAAGTATTCTGGGTGTGTGTCGGAGGTTCCAAGTTCAAGTCATGACTTGGGAAAATTTTGGTATTTTTATGAATAAATCCCAATCTTTGGTCAATAGGCTTTTATTTAATTGTTGATAAGCTTATATCAGAATGGGCCTGCTAGTCTGGTGATTAAGCATTGTGTTGGCTTGCTGATGGTCCTGTGTTCAAATCCCTGCGTAAGCAAAAGAGATTATTTTTGCTCGGTTTGGTGGCTGAGAGTTTGATTTGTATTGGAAATCTCAGTACTGGAAGTTTGATAGAGAGAATTTAGGAGTGAATTAAGGGATTTTGGGGTTATCGGGATTCTTATCGAATTATTCTGTTCATATTTTTTCTTTTCTTTTCTTTTCCCCAAAAATAAAATTTTCAATTTTCTTTTCTCCTCTTCTCCCTTTTTGCTACCGTTTTCCTTTTCCATTATTTTTCCTTGCTGCCGAAATTCTTGTGCTTTCCCATTCTTTTTCTCCTCAACTTCTTTCCACTCAGTCTCGTGTCGTTCCACGATTAACTACGATCGTTCGGTAAGTACTCATCTTTTTTACATTTGTTTCTCTCTAAAAACTCTGCCAATTTTTCCATTGGGATTTCCTCTCTCTTTTGCCGAAACCTACCCTTATCTTTCCTTTTTCTTTCAATTTTGCCTCCATCATGACTGAAATCGTACTTTTGTTCCATATTTTAGCGTTTCATGGACAACTTCGATAAGTGATTTTATGTGGTTTGTAGTTGAGAATGTTAAGTTTCTAACTAGGGGTTATTCTGATGTTTGGGCAGCATCATTTCGCTAGGATCGAGACTCTCCTGGTACTACTTCGTAAGCAAATTGATTTGAAGCGTTGGGGGTAAGTTTTAATCGCTCAATAGTTGAGTAACCCGTTCGGGTTAGTTTTAATTCGTCGGTTAAGTGATTAACTGAGTAGTATTTTGGTCAATTATAGGTTCAGGATTGCTTAGAGTTTCTTTTGCGTTAAAAACGATACAGGTGTGTACTCGAAATGTAGAAAATGGGGTTTTGGCTTTTTCTAAAACTATACACCCGTGTGGTGGGCCATGTGCAACCACACAGCCGTGCGATCGAGGAGGCCAGGCAGTGCGGGTAAGAAACGGTCGTCTGACGACCAAGATCAAATTAGGCCGTGCAGGACACACGGGCATGTGGGCCCACATGATCAGGCTACATGGGCATGTGAGCCCATTTTTACTGAATTGATTGTTAAGGTTGCACGGGTCACCCAAGTCTACTATAAACCTACTGTAGGGTCAATAAGCATCACTTAGACCCCTAATTGTATGAACTGACTGTTTGACTTTTATATATTGAGCATGATGATAGTATACATGTATACTGAACTGGTTATATGTACTGATATCATGAGATAGCATGTCATGATTTGTATGTTGCATTGCATGGGGTTGGGTTGATTATATTTGGAAGAAGTGTACTGAAAGGCTCTTAAGCCTAATATATTGGTAGCTCAACTGCAAATTACTATTTTGTGCCGCATTAGGTACTAATTGAAGTGTAGGGATGGGTGGGTTGATTTAATCCCCACATGGAGTGTAGGGTTGGACGGAGATGGTGTGTAGAGGCTGGTTGGTTAGGACTTTGTTACTGAATATTGTATGACTGCTACTGATTCTATGATGGGTTAAGGCCCTAATGCATACTGATACTGTGATGGGCTAAGGCCCTACTGCATATTTGATACTGTACTGAAATGGGCTAAGGCCCAAACCGTTACTGATACTAAAAGAGGCTTAGGCCCAAAACTATATTTGACTATGCACCATGTCTACTATTGTTTGTTTTCTATGGGATTACACATTGATTTTACATAAACTCACCCCTCTCTATTTAATGTGCATAGGTAATCCCCAGACCTAGACGGATCGGTGCGGCAAAGGACTCGACGGTGACCACAATTTTTGGACTTTACGTTTTTTAATTTTTGTTTTATGGTTTTATTATTATTGAGATGTAATTTGAAGACTCTTGGGACTTTCGCTTAAATTTTGTTTTTTTTTTGGAATTATAACTGCTAGTCGTAGGAAGTTCAGTTTTCAAAAAGCTAACGTATTTTCTAAACTCATGATTACTTAAACTGCTTTGTTTTAAAAGCTTCCACAATGAGAAACAATGTTTTAAATAAGTAAAATGATTCCCTTTAGAACTAATAAGAGATATAGATAGGTAATAACATGGAAATGATTTTATTGTAACAATTTAGTTTTCGAACACACTATCATGTGACATCTCCAGATTCGACCATAACGTCAAAGCCAGGTTTGGGGTGTTACACCTTAAGTGGTAATTAGCCCATTTATAAAGTTAGTGTACAAAGATAAACATCTTTTAATGGCTTTAAAGGTTATATATTAAAGGTCTGTTAAGTAATTTAACAATTAAGGTTAATTAAAATAAAACAAAACAAATTTTGTTTCCCATTCATCTTCTTCAACCGATTATTCAAGGAGAAAGAAACCATTTTTCTTCACTTAGGGTTCGGTCATTTTGAAGCTTGATTGGTAAGTGATTTTTTGTTCCGTTGTTAATGATTTCTATATTTTTGAGATTGTTGCAGCTTAATCTAGCTAGCCCAGGGAATAATTTGCAAAATTGTTAAAGGTTTAGGGTTTTCCCATTGATGAATATAGGTGTATTTTCATATTTGATGTTAGAAAATGTATGCTTGTTGTTAGATAAACAACATTTGTAAAGTGATTTTTGGTAAAATTTCCAACTAGGGATTAAACTGTAAAATGTATAAATTTTGTGGTTAAATTGTGAAATAAATGAAAAATATGGGCTGGAACTGGTCTATATAAAATTCGACTAGCATGGGTAGGGACCTAATTGCATGAATTTGTATTTTTATGAGCTAAGGACTAAATTGTAAAAATGTTAAAATATTAGGGGCAAAAGTGTAAAGTTGTCATAATATGAATTTTGGGCTAAATTGAATAGAATGATAATTAAATGAGTTAAATTTGATATTATATAGATCAAGAAAAATGAAGTTTGGATCTAGACTGACGGAAAAACAAAGTGTTGGATTAATCGATTCATTCCGTCGTTTTTGTGAATCGAGGTAAGTTCGTTTGTTAATAAGCATTAATATAGCTGTGTTTTAAATGCATTACTGTTGAATTATTTGTGAATACGACCTTACAGATATGTTCGATGCCGATTCGTCAAATGAGAAATCCTAATTGAACCTTAGGAATAGATTAGGATACGAATGACATGTCATTAGGGGTTATGTGATTTGGGTGCTGGTCCGTACGTCCTACTGGTGGCTGAGTTATCCGGCATGTGTTGTGGATTCTCATCAGTTTGTGTGATCAGCACATGTAGCTACGTCATGACCGTCAGCTTGTATGAGCAGACCCGTTGATAGCTCGAGAATGAGCATTATATGTGATATAAGATTGAGGTAGCTTCAACTATGTATTGGCACTTAGGGTGCAAGATTCCTAAGTATCTTATAGTATTCCAAATGTTTCAACGAGTATATCAAGGATATGGATGAGTATGAGATTGATATGAGCTTGTACAGGTATGTACGTGAATTATACAATTATCAAATCGAAGAAGTTGATGGAAATTGTGTTTAATCTTTAGATTGAATATATATATATATATGTTAAGTTATGCTTCAAATTTGAATTGCATTATATGATGTTTATGTTATTAAATTGTTGGTTGGTAAGTTTTACTTATTTAGCATACGAGCTTACTAAGCTTTATAGCTTACTCTGTTTATTTTTCCATGTTTTATAGTGAATATCGAAGCTTGCTCGGATTTGGGAATCGTCAAAGATCTCATCACACAATCAAGCTTTCACTTTGGAACCTTTGAAACTTATGTATTTGGTTATATGGCATGATAGGAATTATGGTCATTTTGGTATATAGTTTGGTAATGAATTTAGCCATTTGAGTTGGCTTATTTTGGTATATTTGATGATGTATATATTTGTGCAAATGGCCTTTTGTTTTGTGGTTGATAATTGTCATTTTATATGCTTGTTTTGAATTGGCATTATGGATGTCAAATGGTTGAAATTGGAAGTTGATATGCTTATGGTTTTATGGCAAGATAATGTATGTATGAAGTTAATCATTTAGGTAAAATTCTGAATGTGATTGGCATGTTTTGCATAGGCAATTTATGTTGCTATGAGCATTATAGTTTTTGGTATGGAAATAGCATGAATTAGACTTGATTGAGATTGGTTGGAATGCCTATTTATGCCATGTTATGTGCCATTTGGTTTATGTAGGTGATTGAAAGATTGGGTGAGAAAAATGGCTTGGCAAATAGCCTATTTTTGTCCACATGGGCAAAGACACAGGCGTGTGTCTCAACCGTGTGTGACACACAGTCAAATGACATGATCGTGTGTCCCCTGGTGTTTAATTAGAAATCAAGTTAGTATGCACCACACGGCCCAGCACACGGGCGTGTGACTTGGCTGTGTGGCATAAGTCAGTATACCCTACAGGTTTGGCACGGGCTAGACATGGCCTGGCACATGGGCACATGAGGCTATTTCGAAGGGCACACGGGCTAGTTACACTGGCGTGTGGTTGGCCGTGTGACACAAGTCAGAGAGTTACACGGGGTCAGACACGGGCTGGGACATGGCCATGTGATCTCATTTAGAATGTCCACACAGCCTGTGACACGGGTGTGTCTTTAGCTGTGTGAGACACACGGCCTGGCCACATGGTCATGTGTCCCCTGTATTTTGAAAAATTTTCTAAGAGTCCCCTGTATTTTGAAAAATTTTCTAAGTTTTTTGAAAATTTCCTGAGATATCGGTTTAGTCCCAAACCATTTCTAAAGCATGTTTTGGGCCTCGTAGGCTCATATTAGGGACTTGATGAATGATTGTGAATGACTGGTATTTGAATTTGATAATTGTTTGAGAAATGAATGTTCGATTGTGTTATAAGTCCGGTAATGCTTCGTAACCCTATTCTAGTGACGAATACGAGTTAGGGGTCTTACATGTTTTCTATTATCCTTTTTGCCTTTATTCTTATTATTATGTTTTTGTTGCCTATTTCATGCTCAATATTACTTCAAACTAGAGCTGAGCATGGGCCGGGCCCAAACAGAATTCTACGCCCGAGCCCGGCCTGGCCCGAAATATAGGCCTAAAAATTGTCCAAGCCTGGCCCAAAATACAATTGCTAAGATCGAGCCCGACCCGGCCCAGCCTATATTAATTTTTTTAGCTTATTTTATTAAATAAAAAATTTAAAATATAATAAATCAAATACATTTAAAAGCATAAAAACAAATATTAAAACATGAAACAAATAAAAAATGATACTAAAACAATTCTTAAAACAATACGCAAATTGAAAATTTAATAAAAAGTGGTTATGTTAAAATTGAAACAAGTTAGAACTAAAATAATAACCAAATTAATAATAAAACAAAAGTTCTATAATATCGAAATAACACTAAAATAATAACCAAATTAATAATAAAAATGTTAATTTTTATACTAAAAATATCTAATAATTATGATTCATTCATCAACGGTTACACACACATGCAATTATGTAAGTGAAAATACATAAAGAATTCATCAAGCTTGAGTGCAGGATCTTGCAGCTTATCACTATTTTCCATTCTGAGATATTTTCAACAATTAATTCTATGGGTACAAATTAAAGGGCACTTATAGCACTTTCTGCCTTAATAATAAGCACTTGAAAAAGGGCTTACAACATTCTATACAACAAATTGTTAGACATTCTCATGTACCATGCACACATACAAAAAAAAAACATTTAGACTATCTGAGTTTCATATTATCTTCGTAGTACTCGTTCAAGAAATATGAAACTAAAGAGATAGATATTATTAAAGGGAAGATGCACTAAATAAATTATCACAGGACCACTAAGGTCTTTTATCTGTATCTTTATTTCTAGAAGTAGTTATCCATATTGAATTAGGACAGATGTAGAAATGAGTAAATCTTGGACTGAAATGGGCTCCAAAACACATACCATAGCAATCAACAAAAAGGTGAACATCTCTAGAATTTTTTAATGTTTCCTATTAGCAGTTAAGACATATATATATCTTCAGTGAATAACATGTTTTTAGTAAATAGAGTAATATCCTAGTTGGCCAAAATTTGAGTATTTTGCTTGACTGCATCTAACTGCAATGACCTTAAGAACCTTTGGTTGAGTTACTAATAATCAAGTTTCTTTTTCCTTCCCTTGAATAATAAAATGAACTATGGATAAGAACTTATAGGATGATATTTAAGAAAGAAAAAGAAGTATAACCAAAAGGACATTGATTAAAGACTACAAATGTAGTGAAACTATGATTGAGTGGCAGAAACATTCTATTAAATGGAGCATGGAATTTACGTGATCACAGACATTATTCTTCATCTGAAATAGAACCCACATTATTCTTCCTAATTCTAATAGATTAATGCTTATTATTTAAAATATTATTAAATAGCCAAATAGAGGATTCTAAAACCTAAATAGCAATTTCATACATTTGAGCATTCATGTTATTCCTTAAAAAAATAAATCTCAATTACTAAAATAAAACACAAAACCATGCTTTGATAAAGTTAAAAAAAAAAAGAAAAAAATTTGAAAAGAATAGAAAAAAGAAGCTTTGTCATAAATCCAACAACCAACATTACTAACCAAAATAATTGAAATGCAAAAAACCAATAGCTACAGTTAAAAATATTTTAAAAAGAAGAAGAAAAAGCTTAATGTGTTGTAGCCGTGGGTAGTATGAGGAAGAAGAAGAGGCTTTCTGAGATAAAGTAAGGCACATTAGAAGTATGAGGAACCTAAGGACCAAAGAGGCTTAATTTATCCAGCCAAACTCAAATAATAACTAAAGCAAAAATTAGACCTAAGTGGTAAATGAAGAAAAAGCTTACAACTTGTGGGGAGCTCCGAGACCGCAAATGAAGAACTAGAGAAAATGAACTGAACTGAGCTGAGCTTAAGGCTAGTAGGTTGTTTGATATAAGCAAGCAGGAGGTGAAGACTAAAGATGAATGGGTATTCGGGAAGTTTGGTCGACAGACAGCACTGCTGGATTGGTGGATTGGTGGAGGTGGTGGTGGTGAGTTAGGGATTTTGATTTTGGAAATGGGAATAAGGGGGAGGAAGAGGAAGGCACGAAATGAAAGTGAAACTAAAAAAGGGTAAATTTAAAAATTAAAAATGATTAAAAATAAAATAAAATATTTAATTTATAATTGGGGCCTGGCCCAAGCCAAAAAATCTTACCCAAGGCTCAGACCATTTTCTAAACAGGCCTCGTTTTTTGTCCAAGCCCATTTTTCGGGCCTATATTTTTACCTGAACCCTTTCATTTTTGGGACAGGCCTTTGGGCCGGGCAGGGTGGCCGGACCTATGCTCAACTCTACTTTAAACCCTTTTAGTTGAGTGTTCAATCTTGGGATTTTGGATTTTAGTTGGATTCGACTTTCGTTTTGTGATTAATTGAACTGATCCATTGTGTCGATTCGTGCTTTACATTGAATACTGAAATTGTTATTTGGTTATCTTTTATTGCAGATACACCATGACAAACACTAGAGGCAAATCTAAGGTCGTCGTCCCCACTTCGAAAAAGTGAAAGACTCCGGGCGCGACCTTATCTTTGGGCGCGTCCGTCGATGCACGCCATCCATGTCTTCAATTTGTGTAGGGTCCTCAAAAGGACCTCTATCAGCATCTCCGACAGTGACTGTTTGGATTAGGTCATTGTATTGATTAAGCGACTTTAGAGCAGGTCTAGTTAGCTGATCGAGTCCGCACATTGATTGCCACAACTTCTTGGGACCAAATTTTCTCCATCGTCGAGCCCACCTACTTGGAGCTTATTCTCGAGTTTTGTTCAACATTCCTCTTACAACACGTGATGTTGACCCATGATGAGCCGTGAACTATTACTTTCAAACTCTGTGGCATGATGTATTATATGAGCATCCTAAAGTTCAGAGCTACATTAGGACTCTACACTAAGGAGTTCATAGGTGCCGAGGGGTTCCTCACTTTATACTGGCACATCTACTACTCGTCTTCTTTAAGTTGGATAGACCTTATTGAGAGTACGATGCCCTATAATCCAGGTCGGTCGAAGGTAACTTCCCTACCTCTGGCCTTGCACTATATTCATGTCATTTTGGCTCACACTTTGACCGATCGAAGAGAGAGAATCGACATCGTCAGTACATTCGACACTTATTTCTTGTAGAGCATGATGACGGGGTACATTTTCAATCTTGCCTACTTCACCGCCCTAGCTTGTTATCATCAGACAGAGTGTAGTAGGAAGGGTCCTATCTACTTGGGCCCTTACGTGAGTCGACTTGCATGACACTTCAGCCTCCTTAACACTTCGAAGTAGTCCTCCTCCTTTACACTAGTTGGATGATGTCCCCGTAAGGGTTATCGAGTATGAGTCACATAAGGATGATTGAGCGATTGCGTGGAGTGGATCCTCTCGATACTGATTATCACATTCTAACCCTCAGGATGAATATGAGGTCTTCACTGATGATGTCCCTTTCCCCCATAAAGATCCACCTCATCATCCACCTCCGAGTCACCATACTACTACTTCTACTGTTACCCTCGCGGACCTCTCTAAGCGGTTCACTCATTTTGAGTAGGACTGTTTTAAGAGGTTCGACAGTATTAATGCGACCTTACAGCAGATCTGTTAGCACCTCCACATTTCTTATTCAGCATCAGCACCTCACGATCCCGATGCCTCTAATGATGAGGATCACTGATTTTATTTCTTTTCTTTCTATTTTTATTTTTATTTTTTATTTAGTTATTTTACTCTTATTTTCTTAAACTTCTTTCGTTTATAATCTTTTGAACTATGTTTTATTTTTATGGTTGTTTCTAATTGAGTTTGTAACCTCTTAATCTTCTTCAATATTTGCGTTTATTTTCTTATTAGTTTGCTTAGAACTATGCACTTCATTTGGATTTACCTACAATTTCGGTTTTCACTATTCTAGGGATTTCATCCATATTCAGGGCAATTTCAATTTTCTCCCTCTGTTATGATATTTTTTTATTCTGTGTTCATATCTGTTTGTACATTAAGGATAATGTACATCTTAAGTATGGGGAGGTTATTTATATAATTATTAGAAAATTCCTAAATTATATCTTTTGTTTAAGTAATTTTCTCATACTTCCATTAGTATGAATTTTTATTGAGTTGGGATTTTTTCTGATGTGTTTTGGATCAATTTTTAGATATTTGTGCATCAGTTGATTTAAACTTTAAGACATGAGAGAGTCAAGCATGATAAATTATTTTTCAGAATTAAAAATTTTAGGTTGTTTCCCTAAATTGAGGTATTATCTTAAAGTTTTAAATTTGTAAGTTTGACATCAAAACCATGATTATTTGTGAGCTTTTGAGCCTATAGAGCATACATTTTTCATGCTCATTCTATTATTGGTTATGAGTGTGTCAACTTGATTTATTATTCCAGAACTTGCTTCGATTATGCATGTCGAGACCACACCTTTGATTTGAAATATTGAGATGATAGAGGCACTTTAGTTTAACCCACTTATCCTATAAAAATCCTACCTATTTAATTAACTCTTAGCAAACCCCATTGAGCTTAACTCACCTTTTCTTTATAAACCCGTGAATTTTAACCCATGACCCTTTTTTTTCGTTGTGACTCTTTCCTGTTTTATTGACTACCTTTTTGTCGAGATTTGATTTGGTTAGTTACCTAACTATGCTTTTTTGTTTGATTTGTTGAATTATTTCTTATTGTTCTAAAAAAGAGATCAAAAAAAAATATTGATTATTAATTAGTTATTTGAGCTTGAACAGTTAAATTCATATTTTGAGAAGAAACTCGTTTTTGTTCTTGAATTATATTTTGATTGATGCACTTGTTTTTAGTTCAGCATTTGTTTATTTTTTGTAGTTGGCTATTTATCAAATTGATCTTGATTAACTTAATCCCCATTACAACCTCTTAAAGACCTTTTGATCGGTGTATCATATCACTTTATAGTAGTGGAGATTTTATTTTCAAGCAAGCTTATGGTAATGACATTTCTTGTTCGATTGTTGAGTGCATATTTATTGAACTTTAAACACTTTGAGTGAATTTTTAGTGAGGATATCAATTCTTATTGATTGTGAATTAAAGGTAATTACTTAAATAAGGGGAGACACCTATGTTTTCATGCTTTAAAAATTTTCGGCTTAGATTGTTTGAATCTTTAGTGCCCTTTTTGTTGAATTATCAATGCATGATTGTTTGTGAATTATTTTGAGGCAGTATTGATGAGAATTACAAGTTGAGAAATATTAACTTTAATGTGAGTTGAGGATTTTGCTTGAGAACAAGTAAATGCTTAAGTGTGGGAATATTTGATAAGTGATAAAAGTAACATATATTAATCTCATTCTTAATGTATTTATGGATGATTATTATGAAAGTTAGTTAATTTTATGCTCCTAGTCCTTTAATTTCATGTTTCTATACTTAGAAGAGCAATTGGGAGCAAAAATAGCGAAAAATGAGCCAAAATCAGACAAATAGAGCTATTTTCAAGAGCCACACGGCCTGGGCCTTCCCACACGGGTTGGACACATGGCCATGTGCCAAGTCGTGTCGATTTCACAACTCACTTCCTAAACACGCTGAAAGAGAGAAATTTTTAGGCTTTTTGGGCATTTTAAAGTCTATAAATACCAAATAGAAGAAGAGAATAGGGAGCCATCAAAGAATATTGAAGAAAACGACTTTAAGAACACCATTGGAGTCATCTCTGAAGCAGATTTCCATTAAGATTGAAGACCTCCTTTTATTTTATTTTAAAGTTTTTATGAGTTTCTTTATTTCTTGTGGTTTTTCTGACTTTGAGATGTTTTTATTCAGGATTATAAACTAATCCCCTAGATACCTAGGGAAGATGAAACCTATGATGAATTCTATTATTTGATTTCTGTTTTTCGTGATAAATACTTGATTCTTGTTTTCAGTTATGTGTGCTTATATCTTGTTTTAATATTTCTGGGATATTAATTCATGTTTAATGTACTTAATCAGAGGAACAAAAGTCCCTATTTAAGAGTAGATCTGGCATAGTTGCGTGGAGTTGCATGCAATCCTAGAAATAGGACGACATAAATGTACCGAATTAGAGTTAAATCTAATAAAGGAATTCATAGATCAAGTTAATGCGATAATAGGGGTTTTAATTAGAAAGGGATTTCAATTAATCAACCTAGAGTCAGTTGCTCTTACTCTTAAAAGAGATATTAGCATAATTTAGGGATTTCTACGGATCAAGTTACCAAGTGAATAAATCGTTTAATTAAATTCATAATAATAGATGAAGTCTAGATGAATTCTTTCCTAGGTATTCTTTCTCTTATTGGTTATTATTCAATTATTTTCCTAATTTATTTTCTGTTGAGTTCTTAGTTAAATTAGTTTAGTAATTTTAGTTTAAGACCTATCACTCCGAATTGTCGGCTAAATAAAAGAAAAACTGTAATTACTAATACTTTTAGTCATCATGGATAAGATATCTCTACTCACCATAGCAATAATATTTATCGATAGGTGCACTTGCCTTTGTCGTATTTTTAGTTAGTCATGTGAGACACATCAGTTGATATGTCATGATATTGTGTAATAGATTCTTTTATCTAAGGAAATTTTGAATGATGCTTAATGAATTCTATTCTTTGTGAGTTAAAATGTTTAGTTCAATTAGTTACATTGCACAATAGAATAGAGGTAGTCAAAATTTATAAAAAAAAAAAAATTCAATTTTTGACCAAATGATGAATAAGTATGTAGAGAAATGTGTAAATGCATGTGTTGAAATTTAACATTATTTTCATGGAAACAAGTAAAAGAATGCTTTGGTTTTGTATTCATTGAGATGTTAAGCAATGACCTAAGACATTGTTTGTTTAGCCAAGAGTTTAAATGACTAACCTATAGGCTATACATATCCCTAGTACCCTGATTTTGAGCCTTGATCAACCTTTTTTTTACGAACCTATATTTTTGAAACCTTGAGCCTAAACTGAGTTAAGAACACAACCCTTCTTAGTTCTTACTCTTAAAATGCACTATAGAATGAATATCAGGCCATGGACATTGAAGGTTAGGTAAAAACAATTTGGTGGTTTTAAAAATGAATTTGACTGAAAAGTGAAGAGATGGTTCGATACGTATATAGACTCTTACAAAAATATGCTTAGAATGAAAACTGTGAGTGAAAAAAATCATTACGAGAGTCAAAATCAAAGCGAGTGAATAAAAAGCACAGATAAAGATAAAAACATTGTGAGTGAAAAGAGCAAAAATTGTTGAATGTGTTTAAAATGAGAAACCAATTCAAGAGCTTAAAATGAACTTTTTCATTATCATAATGCATAATTGCTCTCTAAGTTGTATGTACTCACTAATATCAGACCATATCTTTCACATTGTTGAAGAGAAAAGGAATGTGAGAGAATGAGAAATAAGATGGTGAGCTTAACGATCACATATGGAGGAAATGGGAACAATGCCATGTGTTATATTTTTCTTATTGCTTGAACCATTTTGAGCTGAGCTTGTTCTTTGAATAGATACCAACCTAAGTCTTAGAATGTTACAAGCCAAAAAGCCCTATACGTCCTTAATGTCCTTGTGTATAAAACCAAAACTTGCAGAACTTAATGAGAAATGAATAGTTTAAATTCCTTCATGTATAGATACATCATATCTATATGACTTGTTTTATGGAATAATGTGAATAATGTTGCTTTTTTGGGGGTTACCTCTATGTTTATTTACTCTATAAGTTTGTGAACTAAAGTAATTTGTTCCTAAAGTTGTGAATTTATAATGCATCATTCTTAGGTTGTATGGTAGAAGGATTGGCTACAATGTACATACCTATCAATTGGTTGTCAAGTCTCTCCATTGTTCAAGAATCGTCTATTTTGCATGTGCTAGTCTTGTAAGTGTTTGCTTGAGGACAAGTAAAGACTTAACTGTGAGGAAGTTTGATCTGGCGTAATTTGATACGTCAAATAAGGCTCTCCATAACACTCGAAGAGCTTATTCTCAAGCAATTTATGAGTCTTTTGCATACTTATGTTGACTTTTAGTGTTTATCATTAATAATCATTATTGTTTTATTTTATTTCTTTTGAGACCCAAATTGGTAAAATGGTGTCATAAGAAACCTAATGATGTGTTCGAGTTGGTGTAAGAAGAGACCATAAGGGCCCAACCTTAAAGAAAACAATATTCAACATGGGTGTCGTGACATTCATGTTATGGGAGTCATGACACCGAGTCTTTTACCTTGAGGATGCAAAACTTCAACAAGAAATCAACCTGGGTTCGGATTGTTGATAGAGTCGCAACAATGAGGGTGTAGCAACCCGACATCAAGCCCAAAGTCATGACACCAAGCTTCCAAGTCGCGATATCATAAGGTTGTTGAAGTGGAGAAATTGTGGGCACCAATAGAGATGTCGTGACACCAGCTAATGGATGTTGTGATATTGAAAACCCCCAGAGCCACACTTGTGCCATTGTCGAGGGTGTCACGGCATTGAAGCCTGGATGTCGAGACACTGTTGCCTGACGAGGTAAAAATTGTTGCAAGAGTAATATTTTGTCCAGCACAAACCCAAGTCAACACACATTTTAAGTGTTTTGTCACAATTAGGGTTGAATTTCTTAGCTATTTAAAGACTTTTTTTTCTATTAACTAGAGGAGCCAACTTTTCTTTCATCTGTTTAGCTTAGTTGTTAGTTTCTTCTCCATTTTTAGGTTTAGGTCATTTACTCTCTTTTTTTAATTTAATTGGTGTAATTAGTAGTTTAGTTAGTTTTTACTATAGCCTTTTCATTTCCTTTGCAATTCAACACTTAAACAAACTTTGTATGTGATTTTACTTCAAATCCTTCAATATATTTCAGTTGCATTTATTTTTCAAAGCATAAAAAGCTTGAGTTTAGTTGTGTTTCCACCTCCATTGTTTCGTAATTGACCTTAATAATTAATATAATTTTATGTTATTATTTAAAATAAAAATAAATGATAATTTTTTTTTTTTGAAAATGTATTCATAAGCATTGCATACTCATATTAAAAATTTATTAATAGGAAAAGTAATTAATAATATTTTTATATTAAATTATAAAGTGACATTAATTTAATATAAAATTTTAATATTGTAATTATATATATTAAATATATAAAATTATTAATTATTAAAATCTATAAAATTAAACTTTAATGATAATATAATAATATATTATATAACTATTACCGAAACTGATTACCTAACCTGATATATTAAATCTGTATATTACTAATACATAAAATAATAATATATATAACTATTACTAAAAATATAAATACATATGATTAGTATTAATACATAAAATGGTAAAATGATATTGTAATGTTTAGTCATCGATGCATATATATAAACTATAAATAAATGATATGATATAATATAATATGATATAGCTTTATATAATATAGTTGGAGGGCTAACTTTCAAATGTATGAAAAGTATAAAGACTTAGAGTATATTTCAACAAGAATAATAATAAACAATAAGTAATATATAATGTACTACTATTATATAGAACTATTATTATAATATAGATTCTAATAAAAAAAATATAGTATTACATGATATTATTGTATCACCCCTTACCCGTATCTGACGTCGGAACATGACACGAGATATTACCGAACTTGAGTACTTGTAATCATTTAAAACCGAGACATAAAATTTCATCAAATTTTAAACTTTTCAAACATATATAATTTTTCCCTTAAAAGGGCCTACGAGGCCCAAAACAATCATTGAAATTGGTTCAGGAACAAACCGAAATCTTCCAGACACTTAGAAAAAAAAATTTCACCAAAGCAGTGTCACACGCCCATGTGGCATGTGACACGACCGTATGAGTAGACCGTGTGGTCTTCACACGCCCATGTCTGGACCCCGTGTAAAAATTAGCTAGCTACTGACTTGCTCACACGGCTAGACCACACACTCGTGTGGTGGCCGTGTTCTTCACACGGCTGAGACACACGGCCGTGTCTCAAGCCCATGTGTATCACATTAGGCTATTTTCCAAGCCCTTTTTTGTGTTCTTAACTTAGCCACACCAAGACATTTATCTATGCATACATAAAATAGGTTTACATAACTTTAACCATTATGAGCCAAATCTTATGGCTATATACAATGAAGCAAAATGAGCCTATACATTTGGCTAAATCATAATATTACTTAATATCAATAACTAATTATCTATACATGCCACTTATTTGACAATAAATAAGAATTACCATTATTCTAATTTGATAAACTAATAGTGTGATGATACTTCCGACGATCTCCAACCCCGAGCTAACCTGACAACACTAAGAGAAATGAGAAAATGGTGTAAGCTTAAAAGCTTATTAAGTTGGCATATTAATAATAATAAGCAATTTAATTAACAATGTTATCCCATTCCTCAATAAATATGCTCAAGAAAATAGAATCATTAATCACATGATTTCATCTTTTTACACAAGATCAGCTAAGGTTGTTTTCCTGAATCATAGTCACTAATTTAATTATTTCTTAAGCTACAGAACTCAAAATTAAGTTTTGTAAATTTTTCTTGAAACTAGACTCATATAAATTTCTACCATAAAATTTTCAGAATTTTTGGTTCTGCCAATCAATACCAGATTTTTCTTAAAGTTTTCTCTATTTCATTGTCTGATAATTCTGACCTCTCTATATAAAAACTCAGTTATCTCATTTTACAGAATTCAAATAATGTTTTTGATTATTCCAATCAAAAATAGACTCATTAAGGTTTCTAATCATATAAACCATGCCCCATAATTATTTTTGTACAATTTAATGATGATTTTACCAAATCAGAACAGGGGATCACGTAATCATTCTGAACCAGTCTCACAAAAATATAAATATCTCAAAATATAGAATTCTTTTGCTTACTCTGTTTCTTTTATATGAAAATAGACTCATTAGGCTTTAATTTTATATCTCATTCAGCCTCTAATTAAATTCCTACTATTTTTGGTGATTTTTCAAAGTCACGTCACTGCTACTGTCCAAAGCAGTTTTATTGCTAATTCACTCTTTCACACTTTCTTTGTATTAACCTCATTTTAACATACATATCACAAATCATTTTCACCACATTTCATACATCACAAGTATAGGCCCATGATTACAAGGTCACCATAAAATCATCCTCATGTATAATTTACTTGTTTATAACATTACCACATCTCGGTCACTTAATGAACACATCATTCACATAACCAAGTTTCTGCACTTATTCATCACAAAACTCACAAAGCAATACATAGTAAGTCTCCCGTTGAACACTTCGGATCAATCCCCGATACTTGGTGGTTTCAGTACATAGCTCCACCCATCATATAGTTCGGCTTTCTTGTACACATGGTGAACACTTAGTACCACCCATGTGACCCAACTAGTTTATCTCGTAGCTCTCTTGTCTACATGGTGTCCTTCACCTAGAACCACGCATGCGACCTAGCTACATATATCCCGTAGCTCTCTTGTCTATATGGTGTACACATAGTATCACCCATACGACCTAGCTACATCATAATGTCTCGTAGCTCTCTTGTACACATGATGTGCACTCAGCACCATACATGTGACCTAGCTACATACCATCTGTATCATCCAATCTTTCCGAAGGTTCAACCGGGATTTCTCTCTCTTTTCCAACAATTTCACCAATCAAGTAATTATCAACAAACATATTTCCAATATTATTATAAAATATCATAATACAAGTAAAATTGATGTATTAATTACATATAAACTTACATCTCATTTAATATCAAGGCAATAACATTAAATTACACATTGCATTATTAAAAATCATATGAACTTACAATTGCTCATAATATCCATAATCATAGAAATCACATTTATGTATGATAATTCAATGCACTTCATGTACCATAGACATATTTTTAAATCAATTCATAAACTTGGCACCATAAACATTTAATTTAACATAATTCAATTAATTCACTAAATTTAACTTTCAAATATAAATTACAATATTATTGCAATATTATTATCATACCAACTTACCTCAAATGCCGAAACGGCTAACTTTCCTGATTTAACACACAAATTTGTTCTTCCCCAATCTTAATCCAAAATTTCATGTTTTCTTGATCTAACATGTCAAATAACACTTATTTAACACATTTTATCAACACACTAACCAATTCAATTCATATATCAAATTTTAGAAAATTTATAATTATGCCCCCTAACTTTTCAAAAATTACGCTTTTACCCCTAGGCTCGTAAAATAATTTTTTATTCAATTTCTATAAGGTTTAAGACATGCTGAATATTTTTCTCTTCTATGACAACTCCAAATTTTCACTAATTCACACACTCATGACCAATTTATAACTTTTACAATTTAACCCCTTTTTGACATTTTTATCGAAATTCATCGAATAAAACTCGTATTTAACACATCAAACATTCATTATCTACTATAAATCATCAAAACACAACCATATCATGAATGGGTAAATTTTTAAACTCTAATTTTTCTTCAATCAATTGGTAGAAATAGAAAATTTAAGCTTCAGGGATCTCAAAAATACGAAAATCATTAAAAACGGGACAAAAACCGTACCTATATAAGCCATAGAAGCTTGGCTGAATGGAGCTCATCCATGGCTGCCATTTTTAGTTCTTTCCCACGGTTGAAGAAGAAGGAACAAAAAAAAAATTATAGCTTTTATCATTTTTGTCTTATTAGGTCATTTTAATTAATTTACAAAATTACCCTTTTTATTTCAACCAAATTTCAAAAATACCAAACAGATATCCATCACTAACTTATTAAAGGACTAATTGTCACATAAGGACTTTCAATTTAAAACTCATAACAATTAGGCACCTCAAATATAAAGAACTCAACTTTTGCACTTTTTACAATTTAGTCTTTTTGACTAAATTGAGTGCCCAAACGTCAAAATTTTCAAACGAAATTTTTACGAAATGTTTCCATAAATTTATAGACTATAAAAATATAATAAAAATAAAAAAAATTTCTCGTCGGGTTTGTGGTCTCGAAACCACTGTTCTGACTAGACCCAATTTTGGATTGTTACAATTATAATGTTTAATCACTTATGTATATATATAAACTATTAATATATTACACACTATATGATATGATAATTAATAATAATATATGATAATAATTAATATATTATATACTACTCTACTATTATAGTGTGTGATATAGTATTATATAATGAAATAATATATTTTATAGGTATTAATATGTATATTTATAACTATTATTATATTATAGATTATAATAAAATATATAACATCAATAGTTATATGTAATTTAGTATATTAAAATACATGTTTATAATTACAACTAGTAATACATAAAATATTATTAAAATTTTAATATATTAATAAAATATTATTTTTATTAAATTAGATTTTGAATTCGACATTAACTTTTACAAATTGTATTTGGGTATTTTGGACTTGAGATTTGGGCTACATTTTTTTTTTTTGAGTTTTGGCAATAATAAATATATTATTTGGGTTTGGGCTTACTATACTATATTTTTGTTTTGAAATAAATATTTTAGAATATGAGCATTAGGTAAATTTAATAAGAAAGATAAAAAAAAAAGTACTCAATTGTCAATATAATATAATCATGAACAATAAATATATTTTCATTAATTCATATAATATCATAGAATAATCAATTTTACACACAATAAGCACTTTAATTATTTTATACAAAATAACTTTATTAAATATATATAATTTATGTTTTTTATAAGGTAAATTTGAATTACATTGTCATAGTATAAAAGTAAAATGAATTATTACATTCAAAATTAAAATATTTATAACTTATAAAATTTAAATTTATTTGAACCCATCAAAACCGTCGAACTTAATCTGAGTCTGAATCGAAAAAAATTCGAGTTCAAAAGAACCCATTGATCCAAATGCCAAAAAATTGAATTGAAAATAAACTCAATCTAAACCTACTCGTTTGCAAAATGCATCAAATATTTTTTTCAAAAAGAAAATCAGGCAACTCAATTGATTATCAACTTTTATATATATATATATATATATATATATATTCATTTGATTAGGGTTAAACTCGCAAATCAACGGGTAGGTTCATTGCTTTTTTTGTAAATGGAATTGCTTGTGCATTAAGTTTATGTTGAACATAACTATTGAACCTTAGAGACTAGAAATAAAGGCATTTTAATTCATGCTACAAGGTTAGCAGCTGAAGTAATTTATTCCAAACTTTCAACCTAATCTTGCCTAAAATATTAATCTGCAGCAAGCAGACTCCCCCTTGTCAAATTCAACAACTGTCCATCATATTTTAAAAACATTTTTGTGGTAAACATGTTTCCAAGACTAAAACCAGACAGTCAAAACTACCATTCTCCTACCAAAACCCGACAGCTAAATCTCCGCCTAAATCACTAAACAAATTTTCTATTCTCCCACATCTTTATTTACACCGATGAAAGTCACTACATACCCTTCTTCCTCGAAGCTTTAACATCCCTTGTCTTTTTTTTTGCAACAGACACTGGTCCAAAACACCCTCGGCCTGGGGTCTGGACCATGGCGCTAGTAGTCTATTGGTACGATTGCGTTTGTTTCGGCATTGTGGCGGCTGCCTTCCTTGGGTCTTTATGGGTTTTATGGAGAAAAGAAGCTGCATCTAGATGCGAGGACGACAGCGTATACGAGAGTCTGCTAGCGGCTCAACAGGATGCCGATGGGTTCGTACATGCCACACCCACCGCTCACGTTGGCTCCAACCAGCTATGGACCAGTTGTTGGAAAGGGGTGCACCCTGGATGGCTAGTGTTGACTCGTTTTGTTTCGTTTGCAGTGTTGGCCGGATTCTTATCGTGGGACATAGTCGAATGGGATGCTTCCATCTTCGTTTACTACACCGAGTAAGTATATACCTCCGGGCTCCATGTTTATAAGTATGTGTTTCTTACAGTCCAATTGCATGGGCCAGATAATCTGAAACAACCAAACTGGGCCTATAAAATTCTAAGGTTACCAAGTCAACTTCCATAACTTACAACTACCTGTCATTGTTGTCTTTGACCACCAAAAGGCATACAATCTTCCTTGTCTGAGACAGATCTGGGAAAACCCCGATCATTTTTCTCATATTCACAACTTATTTACCCGTCCCAAATCTTCCTCTCCTTAATTCGAAATGTCGGATTCGAACGATGAAGGCTTGGGGTACTGGCTCAGGTGGCAAGTACCAGTTTGTGCATTAATCATCGTTGCCCCATCTGTATTAGCTTCATATATCATCAATAAAGTTAAAACAGACCCGTTATTTTTCAATCATTTTTGGAAGCCACAGTGGAGAAACTTAAATCCCTGTTGGCTTCTATGTTATAGAGCTTTTGCTTTTATATGCACGGCTCGGATACTGTGTGAGGTTATTGCCTCTGAGGGAGGAGCTTTTGCTTTCTATTTTTATACTCAGTAAGATCATCTCCAAACTTGCTTTCTTGTTTTTGCTTTTCCATACTTTAATCTAAGAACACTAAATGATCACATATTTTCTTCTTCTTCTTCTTCTTCTTCTTCTTCTTCTTCTTCTTCTTCTTCTTCTTCTTCTTCTTATTTTTTTACATTAACGCTTTGAAGACTTTTCCTTCATTCTTAAGTTGTACATTTTTTACCAACAAGGTTTTTACTTTTTTTTCCTTTTTTTTTTTCTGAGAATGTAAAATACTAAAATTCCATAGCCTTTAGCTAATCTGGTGATGCAACAAATCTGCAGGTGGACATTTGCATTGGTTATGGTCTATTTTGGGGTATGTAAAGATTAAAATAACATTGAACCCCGTTTCTCCTAGTATCTTCTTTTCATGTATATGACCTTCTTAAACATTAACATATAATATGCCCAATATGTAGCTGGGGACTGTTATTTCTGCTTATGGGTGTTGGGTGTGCTTAAATACTCCTCTGCCTGAAAATGGTGCAAGGGCTGAGTTTCTGAAAAGTGATGTGGAAGAGAGTAGAACTGAAAACTCTGTAACTTATAAGGAAAGCAATGTGAGGGATAAAATCAAGTTGCAGAGTCACCACGCTCAGGAGGAGTTTCAGCAAAGGGCAGGATTTTGGGGATATCTTATGCAAACTATATATCAGGTCAGTCTTAAAGGCCTGTAATATCAGGTCTGTCCTTCCCTGTAGGCAGCTAATTTACTCACTTTTCCTTCATCTGCAGACTTGTGCCGGAGCTGTCATCCTGACGGACATTGTATTTTGGTGCGTCATCGTCCCGTTTTTATCAAACTCGCACCTTGGCCTTAACACGGTGGGATTGAACTTCATTTATTTCATCTCCTCTTATGGAAATATATTAAGCAATAGTGGTTACATAATGTTGTAATTCTAGTAAGTAATTCCTGTTTATTTCTTCCTTCACAGTTAATGGGTTGCATGCACACTTTGAATGCTGTGTTCCTTATCCTAGATACACTTCTTAATAGCCTTGTAAGTTTTGCTCCGTCCCCGAACTGCTTCCACACTTGACAAGTTATGGAACTAATGGAATCTCATATTTTATTGTGTCAGCCATTTCCTTGGTTCCGGCTTGCATATTTCGTTCAATGGAGCTGTCTGTATGTTGTTTTCCAATGGGTTCTTCATGCCTGCGGTTTTACATGGTACGTATCGTTCTTTTCTCGATTCTAGCCATTGGTAAGATTTACCGGTTTGTTCATGTTTCGGGTTCGAGTACTAACATATGCTGCAACTTTCCTAGGTGGCCATATCCTTTCCTGGAGCTTAATACGCCATGGGCTCCTTTATGGTAATGTGACGAGCTAACACAGTTCAATTCGTTTTCTGTCCCTGTTTAGAGTAAAAAAAAATCATGTTAATACAAGAATCTGATGAATGCCAAATTCTTTCCATTTGTATAGGTACTTTGCCCTGGCTCTGGTTCATATCCCCTGCTATGGAATGTATGCACTTATTGTAAAAGCAAAAAATTCGATCCTCCCAAGATTGTTCCCTCATGCTTTTGTTAGATCATACTAGTTTTATTTCTTTGTTTCAAATCAACTGGTTTTGTTTATGGTAAATTTTGTTTTGGATGTATGCTTTCTTCTTCTTCTTTTTTTTTTTTTTTGGTATATGAAGAAGGGGATATCATTCCTCATATTCATTCCCTTTCTAGGTTGTGATCTTCACACGTTTCTTTATTCCAGACTCATTATCTGGTTTGATATTTAATTTTAATTTAATTTGTTGATGTGTTTATATCAACTTCAAAATTGTAAATAGTAAAGATGGTTGCAAAAATAAGATGAAATTGATTGAATCACTTGTTAAACAGTTTAATTAATAACTTGTGTTTCAAACATATTGTAATACCCCTTACCTAAGTCCGAGACCGGAGCTGGGCACGAGGCATTACCTGACTTAAACACATGCATTTAATCTTTTCTGAAATGTAAAAAAAAAAATAGATCCAATTAAAACTTTCCTTTCATAGTCTGTTTACTTCCTAATATGGGCCTACGAGACCCAAATCATGCTTTGGAAACGGTCTGGGAATAAATTTGGTCGCTTATAAAAACTTTGGAAAATATCACTTGAAACAGGGCACACGCCCGTTTGGCCCTTGGGACATGGCCGTGCTAATGGCCCGTGTGACACACACGGCCTAAGTATCTAAGGACACGCCCGTGTCCCATACCTGTGTGAATTTAAATTCTAATTTCGAACCTACAGGGGTTTTCACAAGGCCTGACACACGCCAGTGTCCCTCACATGGCCATGACACACCCGTGTCCTAGCCCGTGTCCAAAAACCTTGACATTTTATTTCTGACGTCAGTATCCAATTTAAAGCACACGGCCGAGACATACGTCAGTAGCCATAGGCCACGTCCTCCACATGGCTGAGACACACGGCCGTGTCTCTACCCGTGTGTTTACTACTATGCATTCTGACTTGAAATTTTTATGTGCAGGGGACACACGGCTGGACAATATGCCTATGGAGCCGGCCACGGCCTAGACACAAGCCTGTGTGCCTACCCGTGTGGACAATATAGGGCTATCTACCAAGCTCTTTGCCACCCTGAAACACAAAATAACAACACCCATCATACTAAAGGTCATCATAATATGATTCCTCAATCCAACAACCACATCTAAGGCCTAAACACATTTCATACTTACTAAAACAACCACAAATTACCCATTCATGAAATAACTTCTTGTATTCATATAATAACCTTCAACTTTAACCATTCCCGTGGCCTTATACAAAATGAATCAAAATGCTAAAATAAGCCAACACATTTGGCCAATTAATAATGACACCAAAATTCTAAAGTCAGGGTCCTATACATGCCATAATCAAAATAAATGGATCTAACTATACCAAGTGTTTCGATTGATAGTGTGATCGATGTCTCCGACGTCCGTTGATCCACGAGCTAATTAGGCAGCACTATAAGAAAATGGAAAGAAACGGGGTAAGCATAAGGCTTAGTAAGTTGCATGAAAATAAACAACAACTACTTATCATAAGACAATATGCTCATAACCTTTCATAGCTTATTCATGAACACCATAAGTAAACGTAAATACAACTTACTCATCACCATCCAATACAACTTGTATTGCATACATTGAGCCCATATCTCATACATTTCAATTAGGTATATGTACCACTCATCATATTAGCGTAACCTTTTTTCATTTCAACATAAATCATAAACCTTTTGTTGAACCATTTTGAATACTACTAGATACTCGATGGCCCTAACATGGGTTAAGACATCGACGCCATGTCCCAGACATGGTCTTACACTAGCTTTCATATAGCGAGGCCAATGCCATGTTCCAGACAGGTCTTACACTGGCTCTCATCTATCGATGTCGATGCCATGTCCCAGACAGGTCTTACATTGACACATAACAAGTTGACGCCACGTCTCAGACAGGTCTTACACTAGCTTGTCTATCTCGAGGCTGATGCATGTCTAGACATGTCTTACACTAGCTCTCGTCTCAACGCCGATGCATGTCCCAGACATGTATTACACTGGCTTTAATATCTCGAGGCCAATGCATGTCCCAGACATGTCTTACACTAACACACATATCACCCAATATCAAGGTACTAATAACCAAGTTTATTCCAAATGTTCAACGAAAGTCTCTACTATGTTAATTTCTCAACATGTATTAAACTCAAAGCAGTTTATGCCATATCAATATAATTGCACATTATAAAGATATAGTTGCATTATTAGCATACAACTTACCTTAGATTACAAAATGTAGGCGACTAGTCGGTTTTAGTCTACTTGTTTGGCTTTCCCCCGGTCTAGGTTCAGATTTTATAATTCTTGATCTATAATGGTAAAAATTCACAAGTTTAGTCATTTTATTGATCTAGGTACTCAACAATTCATAATTAGGCAAAATGATAATTTTGCCCTTAAACTTTTACAAAATGACCGTTTTACCCCTAGACCAGAAAATCGATTTTTACCACATTTTCTCATTAATCAAGCCTAGTTGAATACTTTTCATGCTAGGAGCAGCCTACAATTTTCATTATCACACACATTTATCACCTATTTAACAACTTATGCAAAATGGTCCTTAGTTAAGGTTTCCAAGAAAACTACTTCACAAAAGTTGTTTATTTCACAACTATAACTCATATTCTTCCATAAAATTTTAGAAATCAACATGTCTACTATCATGGCAAAATCCAAGACTTTCAACTATTTTGCAAAATAGTCCCCTTGTTAGAAAGCTCATGCTACAAGGACCTCAAAAGTACAAAAATATTCAAGAGAAACCCTTAAATCACTTACTTGCAAAGGCTTTAAGTTGCTGAAAATTTTTCAAGCTTCCATGGCCATTTTCTTGGAGAAAAAATTGGAGAGGAAAAAGAGAGATAAAAAAATGACAACTTTTACTATTTGTTTTATTTTATTCAATTTCAACACCTAATTTCACCAAATTTTTTACTTTTGACCACCTTTGTCTCCTATGGCCGGACATGCTATACTAAAGGGTCTAATTGCCCTTTAAAGACCTCCAATTTAAGTTTCATGGCAATATAACACCCTTAGCTATCAATTTAATACTTTTGAACTTTATATGATTTAGTCTTATTTCACAATTAAGCATGAAATTGCTAAAATTAATTCACCAAAATTTTCATGCTTTCATATAATCATTCCACAACACATAAAATAATATTAAAAATAATTTCTCTGACCTTGAGTTAGTGGTTACGAAACCACTGTTCCGATTAGGCCTAAAATCGGGCTGTTACACACATGATTGGATCACTGATAAAATACATTAAAAACAGCCAATAGGGCAAGGTTGGAATACGTGTATCAAGCTTTCATTTTTAAGATTGTACCTCAATCTATATTTTTGTGTAAAAGAATTACAAGCACATAAAGCTTGAGTTATAATAAAATCAATTTGACTAGATTAAAATAATTGACACACTTATTTGTAGGAAACTTAGAATAGAAAAAAAAAAAGAGTTCAAAATATATAAAACAAGAATTTTTCTTTTGTAATTGTTAACTTTTTTTTAATTTTCTTCTTTTTGAATTTCTTACTAATTATTAATCAATTATGTTTGTAACAGGAAAAATTCATTTGGCCCAACCCCAAACAAAACAAGCTGAAAAACAGTGAAAACAAAAAAAATAAATAAAAGTCCATTAACAGTCCAAATTACAAGCCTAGGACTCAATTTATTAACCTAAACCTTAAATCCCAGTAATCCGATAGCCCAAAAGCCCAAAACCTAAAAAAAAATCCTAAGTCCCCTTTAGCATTGCTCCCTCGCCACGTTAGCATGCGTGCCATCTGAGGCCTGACACCTCCTAGTCTTTGCCACCACCACCTGCAAAAATAGAGAAACAGAGGCAAAGAAGCAGAGAAAAGAAGAAAATATATAATATTATTTTGTAATATATTTCGACTATAAAAGCCTAAAATGGATTGTAAAAAAAAATACAAAAAGAAAAAAATAAGTTTAAAGAAGGTTTTTTTTTATTTGCCTTTTTAAATTTCGAAAAAATATAAAAAGGAAAAATAAATAACAAAAGATTCAAGTTTTTTACCTGTAATACACAAGCCGTCATAGTGCTCTTGTCTCCGACTCGAGAAGCGTCAGAATCCCCTAGGGTTCTGTCGAGGGCCATGTCGAAAAAGGGGACAAACCGAAAGTTTTCTCTACTTTTGGCCGAACTTTGGCTAAGTTTTTGGGGATTTTAACCCCAGACCTGTGTTACACGTGATAGGAGGGGCAAAAAGGGTTTTTTGAAAATTTTCGGCCATCGGAGGAGGCGGTTGCCGTCGTCGATGACCAGTGACACGGCGGACATGCGACGACCCTATGGCCGAAAGGAAGGGAAGCTTTAAGAGAGAGAAAAATAGAAGTAGAGTTTTTTTTATTACTTATATAGGGGTATTATGCGACGTCGTTTTAGTCGTTTTGGGGAGTAGCTTAAAATGTCCAAAACGACGTTGTTTTGGGGCCGACCAAATATCCAACCCAACCTCTCCCAAGATTCGCGTGTTTTTGAAGAGAGGGGCTGTTTGTTGTTTTGGCCCTTCTGTTTTTTTGTCTGTTTTTAATTTCGTCCTGCATCTTTTTTTTTATTTTATTTTTACCCCTTTTATTTTATTCTTGTGCAATTTAGTCCATTGACCCACTATAGACCCACTGAGGGAATGACATGTCTAAATATGATTGGAATAATTACCTTTTGAATCCCTGTATTTTTCTATCCCATTTTAATTTAATCCTTTATGTTATGTTTCCTTATAATTTAGGCTTTTAATTTTGTTATATTTTCAATTTAGTCTTTTATTACCCTTTTCTTTTCTTTTTCTTTTTTTTTTTTTGCAATTCATGCTTTAATTTTTTTAAAAATTTTAATTCAGTCCTATATTTATTAAAGTTAGCCCCTTTATTCCTTTTTTTTTAATTTCTAACATTTATAATGTTTGCTATCTATATTTTCGCCCATGAATTTTTTGATTATTTTATTTTGGTCCTTTATTTTTAATTATTGATATTATTAATACTATTAAGTGATTATTGTTGCTAATTAATATTATTTTGGTTAAAATTTGCTCAAATATCAATATTTTATGTAATTATATTATTATCATACATTTTTATATTATTTCATTATTGTTATCATTATTATCATATAGTATTATTAATTGAATATTCTTTATTGTTATTATTATTTCTTGTTATTGTATTCACTATAGTATTATCAATTTATTTAATTATTTATGTTGTTATTTTGTTAATATCATAATTTTTCCATCATCATACATTGTAACTATTGCTACATACATTCATTCACTTTTTAGCACAAGCACATAAAAATAAATAATTAAAACCGAGGCAATGTTCGTTATTTTTGGGATTCGAGGAGTCGTGCTCCTAACTTACAGAGTATGGCCTCTTCCTAAAATCGAAATAACCAAACATCCTATCTAAAATTCAAGACACGTAGGACTTAGGTAATAATCAAATAATGAGTATTCTTGTTTTTGAGGATTTGAGATATCATGCCCTAACTTACGAGACATGATTTTTTTTCTTAATTAACTCGAAATGACAAGGTCACTTCCATAAAACTTAATTTAGTTAGCGATATTTTAATCAAATCATGTAAGAAGGGGATCGTATTTTAAATATTCTTTGAATTCTCAATTCTCGACACTAAGATATCAAGTAATCAACTAGGTACCAATTTTGGGCGTTATGAGGGTGTTAATCCTTCCTCGTATGTAACCGACTCTCAAGCCCATTTCTTGGATTTCGTAGACAAAAAATTATCATTTTAAATCTACCCTTTTTATTGAAATGATTAAGTTTAGAGGTGACCTGATCACACCTAATAAAAAAGATTAGTGGCGACTCCATTTTCATTTTAAAATAATAAGTTGATTTTTAAAAAAAAAAGGTTTCGACAGCTTGGCGACTCCACTAAGGATATGAGGACAAGAGAGTCAAGCAGCGAATTGATTACTTTTTTGTTCTTTTTGTCAAAAATTGATAATTTGGTTTAAATTGACGATCTCTTCCTTGCATTTCATCATTCATGTTTTATTTTGGTAGTAAATTATGTCTTTGTTATCTCGGATTACATAGCAATTTAATACATCTGTTTTATTGGTTCGAGAGTTTCTCTTTGTATGTTTTCACATATTGCATGGTATAATCATTCCATTTTACCTTTCTTAAGTGGGAGTAAGTAGCTATTCCTTCGTGAGGTCTTCACCTCCTTATAGGATAGTGAATCCCTTTCGGGATACATCCGTACTTATGTCTTCGTTAGGTATTCACCTTCATACAAACATAGGGCAATGTATTCCCCTAAACTTAACTCAATTCGTAGGAGCCTATAATGGGTAAGGATCGAGGAATCTGCCGGTTTAGGTACCTTTACTCTAGAATCAAACCATATGTAATGAACTTTAAGGGCCTACCCTAGGTAGAACAATGTTGGACCTTTAGCGGTTACCCGAATAGGTTACAAAGAAGAAATGTTTTTAATTGTTATTCTTTTCTCTAATTTGTATTCCAACTTTATACAAAAATGTATTGACTTTGTTTCGTTTTGTTTTGGCTATGGTTTCATTGAATTTTCATCCTAGAGGAAATGTGTTGATTCATGTTCAATTGCTAAATAGAGATCTTGCCATGGAAAATGGGTTGCTTGATAAAGTGGATTAGAATGCAATTGTATGAATATAGTCAGAGAAAAAGACAACAAGAGAAAGGTGACAACCTGTCAGAAGGGTAGGTCAGAGATATGGACCATGTTATGAGCGAAGATATGGCCCAAATACGAGAAGTGGATGACCTCTTGTAAACCCTAGCCATTCAAAGCCTGAAATATGAATCGAAGTCGGATTGGGGCCTAGAATTAACTTAGATTCTTCGGAAAGTTAAGGTTTTGAGTGTTAAGGCGAGGTCGTATATGTATCCACTTTATGTAAAGAAACTTATAGTAAAGTTGTTCTAATGGAATTGAACTAGAATCAATGTCTTTTTTGCATGAATCTTTTCCATTCATTAGCATTACATTTCATTACATGCATTTTATTACATAAAAAGACCATAATTAATCAAATTACGATAGTTACCCTGGAAACTACCAAGAATCTACAAACTGAATATCGCTACAGTACCCGCAATGTAACACCCCTTACCTGAGTCCGAGGCCGGGATAGAGTATGAGGCATTACCAGACTTAAACGTACACAACTATGTAAAATCGGGCCATAAAAATTTCTTTCAAATTAAAAACATTCATTCATATTCATAATGTACCTTATATAGGCTTACATGGCCCAAAACACACATCGGGGGTGGTTTGAGACTAAACCGAGAACTTACGAACTTTTTACAACACTTAGAAAATTTTCTAGTTTTGGAGAGTCACACGCCCATGTGGGTTAGGCCGTGTGGTCACACGCGCCCGTGTGGTTTGGGACACGCCCATGTACTCAGCCTAAGTAACTCTCTATTTATGACATCAACAACGATATAGGGTCACACAGCCAAATCACACGCCCGTGTGCTAGACTGTGTCCTCCACACGGATGAAACACACGGTCGTGTCTCTAGCCGTATGGCCCAGAAAATGGCTATTTACTAAGCCACTTGGCACCCTCGTTAGCAATTACTTAAACATAACTTCAATGACACTTTTTGAGGCAATTTCATATCGATTTATTCATGCATAAGGCACCATACTTTTCCAAGTTTAAACTTAACAACTTCATGCCATAATTATCGTTAACACATTCTTACACTTCATACTTATGCTAAGGTCTATCCATAGGCCAATTTAGTCACTTTAAAACCATCAAGTAATCTAGGGCACATTCACAATTCATCTATACCAAACACACATGACCACAACCTATGAAACCTTTTAGTACATGCATACATATATGGATAGGTTTACAACCCAATAACCAATACGAGCCACATCACATGGCCATATACAAAACAAATCATATTCCCATTATGAGCCAATAAATTTGGCCAAGTCAAATGACATATCGAATTAACTAAGTCTCTATACATGCCATAGACTTAAAATGCTTGAAATCATTTATACCCTTCAATAGCTGGGTAGTGTGATGGAATATCCGACGATCTCCAACCCGAGCTAGCTTAGTGACCCTATAAAATGAGGAAAAAGGAAGGGGTAAGCTATATAGCTTAGTAAGTCCATATAAAAATAATAAGAGATTTATTGACATGTTTTTGTCATATTTTCATGACATGTTCTCAAGTTAATACAATCATAATTGCGCAAAATTCTACTATTTACTCTTGTTCATCTCAAGCTATCTACTCGAGTCACAGTCACTAAATTATTTATATCTTGAGCTACAAAACTCCAAATTAAGATCTGCTAATTTTCCCTGAAAATAGACTCACATATCTTCCTACAATAAAATTTTCAAAATTTTTGGTTCAGCCAATAAGTACAGTTTATTCTTTAAATTCTCCCCTGTCCTGCTATTTGACAGTTTCAACCCTTCTTCACTAAAAATTAATTATCTCATAGTACAGAATTCAGATAATGTTCTCATCTATTTCTCTTGAAAATAGACTTATTAATGATTTATTAATATGAATTCTAAACCATAATTGTTTTCATACAATTTTTAATGATTTTCCAAAGTTAAAATAAGGGAACCTGAAATCACTCTAGCCCTGTCTCACAGAAATCCAAATATCTCATAATGTGAAATTATTTTGCTTACACTGTTTCCTCTATGTGAAACTAGACTCGATAAGATTTAATTTTATATTTTATTCAACCTCTAACTCAATTTACACAATGCTTGGTGGATTTTCAAAGTTGAACTACTGCTGCTGTCCAAAACTATTTTAGTGAAAAATGATGATAAGTTTATAACACCTTTACAAATCATTTCAACCATCATGGTAAAAATACATATTTATACATCATAATCATAGACCCATAATCATAAGGTCATCACAAAATCATTCTCATGGGCATGACTTACTTATTTGCATCCTTACCCAAGGTGCATCATAAACCAAAATCATTTCTAATGAGTTTTGCACACATACCTGTACATCTTTTAACATCATCATAACTTTTCTCAATCATGACACAATATTTAAATCACCCGTTGAACCAGTTGGAATACTAAAGGATACCCGATAAGCCTCATACAAAAGGGTAAAATGTCGATGCCATGTCTCGAACATGGTCTTACATTGGCTCTCATACATCAGTGCCGATGCCATGTCCCAGACATGGTCTTACACTCAGGGGCGAAGCCAGAGGGGGTTGGCATGGGCCCCGGCCCCCCTAAAATGTAAATTTACTCTTTTGGCCCTTAAAATATTTAAAAAATTTTAAATTAGTAAAGGTAAAATTGCACTTTGCCCCCTAAAATTTTAAAAATTTGATTTAATCCTTTACAAATTATAAAGATATAAACTATAAAAAATTAAAATTTTATTCGCCCCCTCTAAATATTTATTCTAGCTTTGCCCCTGCTTACATTGGCACATATAACAATTCCGATGCCATGTTCCAAACATGGTCTTACACTGGCTCACATATTGAGGCTGATGCCATATCCCAGACATGGTCTTACATTAGCTCTCATAACAATGCCGATGCCATGTCCCAGACATGGTCTTACACTGGCTCTCATAATGTGCCCGATGCCATGTCCTAGACATGGTCTTACACTAGCAAACATATCAACCAAATGTCTTGGCATGGATATCCAATCTATTCCTAAGGTTCAACTGGGAGTTTTACCACAACAAATCTCGTCATACATATTCCATGTAATATCACTCTTTAACATCAAGTTACCATTCATTACAATGTCATCAAACATCATAGATATATGTTTTAGGTCATTACAACATAGCTTACAATATAATTTCGTGAAGCATAACACCATCACGTACATAGTACCACAAACGTATAATTCAACGCATCCAAATTTTCATATCAATTCATATTTCAATCACAAATCACAATAACATTATTGTCTTACCAATTTTATCATACGACTCGTTTGTCGATTCCTCATCGAGTATATCTGTAACAAATCATACAAATTATATAATAATAATTAGGCATTACAATTCAAATAAGACATTGCATTATTATTATCACACAAACTTACCTCGATTGCAAAAACGGCTAATTATCCCCTTTTTGTCCTTAACCACGTACTTTCTCGATTTAAGCCCGAATCTCAATTTTATTGATCTAACATTTCAAATATAGCTTATTTATTACTCACAATATTTAAATTAACCCAAAAATCATACTTTGGTAAATTTACAATTTTGCCCCTAAACTTTCACTTATTTGCAAATTAGTTCCTAAGCTCGAAAAATAAAATTCATTCAATTTTATACCAACCCGATCCTAGCTGAATATCTATCTTACTTACAGCATCCCACATATTTCATTATATCACACCTTTACAACCTATTTTACAACTTTTACAAAATGGTCCATTTTAGGTGTTTTTATGAAAATCACTTAACAAAAGTTGTTTATTTGACAACCAAGATTCATTTTCTTCCATAAAAATGCAGCAAAAATATGAATATTCTCATGGAAAAACCCTAGACTTTCAACCATTTTACAAAATAGTCCCATCATTAGTTAAATTAAGCTACAAGGGTTCCAAAAATACAAAAATCATCAAAAATGACCATCAAAATCACTTACTTGTGAGGGTTAGAAGTTACTGAAATTTTCAAGCTTCCATGGCCATTTTCTTGGGTAAGAATTGATGGAGAAGAAAGAGAAATAAAAAATATGATAGCTTTTTTCATTTTTGTCTTATTATACCTTTTTCACTTAATTACCAATTTACTCTTTTAATTTCTAACTAATTTCAATAATACCAAACAAATATCTTCCACTAACTTATTAATGGGCTAATTTCCACATAAGGGCTTCCACTAAAAATTCTATAGCTATTTAATACCTTTAGCTATTAGAATGCAACTTTCGCACTTAACGCAATTTAGTCCTTAAAGCCAAATTAAACACTTCTCACATATAATTTCTTCATGAAAATTTTACACAATCATATAAACATATTATAGACCTTTTAATAATCATAAAATAATTATTTCTAATTCAAATTTATGGTTTCAAAACCATTGTTCTGACTATACCCTAATTCGAAATGTTACACGCAGTAAAACTAAAGCCATAGATGAAAGGTTTGAAAGACTGGAACAAATTCAGAAGGACATGCAAGACCAGTTGCAAGCATAGTTGTAGGATCATTTAGCTAAGGTGCAACAAGACATGAAGAACCAAATACAAGAGTCCCAAAGAAACATAATAAGCCAGTTGACCCAGTTACTGACCAGAGGAGTAGTAAAAGGGAAGAGTATTGCAGTAAACTCTAGGGATGATAACGAAAACCCTACATACCCCTTGGGCTTTACCCAAGTACACATCCAAGCTCAACTAGAGACAGGTCCACAAACAGTACCTGTCACCATAAGACCACAGCAATACCAGGCTAGCACCTCAGGACCAGTGAATTACGCAATGGGTTTAGGTTCTAACCCCAGAGATAATCCAACTAGTCTCGTTGTTCCAGATTTGGACAACATGGTGAAAATAGAGAAGGCGAGAGTTCGTAGAACTTTCAAAATAGTTGGAGGAAAAATTCAGAGCTATGGAGAGTGTTGATTACCATTATGGAGTCGGTGCCAAGAAGTTGAGTTTGGTTTTGGATCTAGTGCTCTCACCAAAATTTAAAACCCTAGAATTCGAGAAATATAATGGGATTAGTTGCCCTAAAGCCCATATCATGATTTTTTACCAAAGGATGACGAGTTACGTCAACAACGACCAATTGCTAATTCATTGTTTCCAAGACGGTTTGACCGGGTTAGCCTCAAAATGGTACAATCAGCTGAGCTGTGCCAAGATCAATTCATAGAAAGATTTGGCACAGGCCTTCATGAAGCAATACAATCATGTAGTTGATATGACGCCCGATAGAATTACGCTACAGAACATGAAGAAGAAGCAAAATGAAAGCTTTAGGCAATACGCTCAAAGGGGGAAAGATGTGGCAACATAAGTTCAGCAACCTCTTTTGGAAAAAGAAATGACAATGCTTTTTGTCAACACCTTGAAGGCCCCATTAATCAATCATATACTAGGTAGTGCTACCAAGAGCTTCTCGAATATAGTTATGTCCGGAGAGATAATTGAGAATGTGATAAGGAATGGGAAGATAAATGCGGGGAAAAATGCTAAAAGGTCTACCCCTAAAAAGAAAGAAAACGAAGTAAACACTGCAAGCGTATATAATAAGAGCTATTCAAATCCAGTCATAGTGGTGCAATCTAGGACCATGACGCTCGACCAGCAGGGCTCTTCGAGGTAACAATCCAATTCAAGGCCAAACACAGAAAAACTCTAATTCACGCCTATCTCGATGACATATAGAGAGCTATACCAAAATTTATTCAATACTCACGTAGTATCGCCATTTTACCTGAAGCCAATGCAACATCTATTCCTAAAGTGGTATGACGCAAATGCTCAATGTGAGTATCACACGAGGATAACGAGACATTCGATCGAAAATTACACTGCCTTCAAGAAACTGGTCGAAAGATTTATCATGATAAGAATTGTAAGATTTGATGAACCCTCAGGGCCTAATGTGGCTGAAAATCCACTACCCTGTCACTTAGACCAATGAGTAAACGCAATAGTTGAGGATAGGAGCAATAGGACCAAAACCAATATTGCGGAGGTAAAGTCTCCTTTAAAGTAGGTTTAGTAGAAAATGGTAGACGTGGGTTTGATTATTCAAAATTTAGAGGAGGTGCCAAAAGGAGTAAAGAACTACTTCGAGTTTCATGCTGCGGGAGATAATGAAATCTAAAAGTGTGCCAAGTTTAGAATTTTAGTACAGAGCCTGATGGACAAAAAAGAGTTAGAATTATTTGAAGATATCAAAGGTTTGGAGGGGAAAGATGTTTGTGCTTCTGAAGAGGGAATTGAAGAAGAAAACCTATCATGAATTTGTCCCTGCATCCCCGAAAGTGTTCTGAACAACTGGATTGTGGAGGAGATCCCTGTAGTTTTTAAAACTATTTTAGAGTAATGCTTAGAACACACATATTTTTCTAAAGCCTAGGTGTAATAGGGATTCTTTTGTGAAAATGTGCATGTCAATTATCCTTATTTCAATGAAAACAATGCATTTTTTTTGTCCTCACTTGGAAAACATTTTAGCATTGTTTTTTCATTTCATTCATACTCATACCACACAATTATTCATTCTTAAATTCATTAGTTCCTTGGGTCACTTTTTATTCTTATAACAAGTTTCCGAATATCAATGATATGAGCAACGCTGTTGTTAACTCGAAGTCTCTTTTTGAGCAAGATATATGTCTAAAGGAACCTCAAGACTTTGAAGATGATCGAGATTGTAACTTTTCTCCTGATTTGTTAAGGATGGTAGAGTAAGATGAGAAATAGATCCTACCTCATAAAGAGTTAATGGAAATTATGAGCTTAGAGGATGAGCAAGAAAAAAGAGGTGAAAATTAGAATTGTATTACTGTAAAAATAAGGTGAGACCTCGTTGAGTTACTCCAAGAGTTCAATTAATGTCTTTGAATGGTCATATCAGGACATGTCAGGTCTAAATATTGATATCATGGTACACTGGCTTCTCATAAAGGAAGAATGCAAGCCAGTTTAGCAGAAACTTTGAAGGATGAAGCCAAACATATTGTTGAAAGTAAAAGAAGAGGTCAAGAAACAGTTTGATACTGGTTTCCTACACGTGGTCAAATATTTGGAGTGGGTAGCCAATATAGTCCTCGTCCCTAAGAAAGATGGGAGAGTGCGAATGTGTGTAGATTACAGGGATTTAAACCAGGCCAGCCCAAAGGACAATTTGTTATTTCCCTACATCGATACTTTAGTAGACAACACGGAAGGTCATTCATTATTATCTTTCATGGATGGTTTCTCTGGATATAACCAGATAAATATGAATCCAGAAGATATGAAGAAAACCACATTGTAATAATGTGGGGAAAATTTTGTTAGAATGTGATGCCGTTTGAACTGATAAAATGTAGGAGCAACATATCAAAGAGCCATGGTGACTTTGTTTCATGATATGCTGCACAAAGAAATTGAGGTTTATATTGATAATATGATCACAAAATCCCGAACAGAGAAAGAGCAAGTGAAAGTCTTGAGGAAACTGTTCTTGAGGTTGAGAAAATTCTAACAGAAGCTGAACCTAACAAAATATGCTTTCAGGGCCACATTAGGAAAATTGTTGGGATTTGTAGTCAGCGAGAAATGAATCAAAATTGTCCAGGATAAAGTCAAGGAAATACAAGAGTTACCACTTTTGCGTACCCAAAAGGAGGTTTGGGGTTTCTTAAGGAGATTAAATTACATTGCCCAGTTCATTTCACAACTAACCGAGAAATGTGATATCATATTCTGTCATCTTAAGAAACATGATCTAGGTGAATGAGGTGAGGAATACCAGAAGACCTTCGACAAGGTTAAACATTACTTGTCCAATGCCTTAATGCTGATGCCACCTAGCTAGATAAACCACTAATACTATATTTGGTAGTATTTGGAAATTCTATGGGATGCATACTAGGCCAACATAATGAGCCGGGAGGAAAGAAAGAGCAATCTATTAACTCAGCAAGAAGTTCACCGAATGCGAGACAAGATATTCGTCAATTGAGAAGCTGTGTTGCGCTTTAGTTTGGACCACCCGGAGGCTAAGATGGTATATGTTGTATCATTCGACTTGGTTTATTTCGAAAATGGAAGTTCATGATAGAGTCGAGCGCATTAAATGGAAGAATAGCTTGATGGAAAAATTTGCTCTCCGAATTTGACATAATCTATGTAAACCAGAAGGCAATAAAGGGGAGTGTAATAATGGATTTCCTACCTAGCAGAGCTCTAGAAGATTACGAGCCTCTAAATTTTGATTTTCCTAATGAAGATCTAATGTATGTTACAACTATTGAAAAAAGTACTTCGAAAGAATATCCTTGAAAATTGAATTTTGATGGTGTTTCAAATGCTATGGGTAATGAAATTAGAGCAATCCTAGTATACTCAAATGGAGATCATTATCCTTTCACCAGTAAACTTGATTTTGACTATACAAATAACATGGAAGAATATGAAGTGTGTATCATAGAAATCCGTCCGGCTATAGACCATAAGATCAAAGTGTTGAAAGTATACGATTATTCGGCACTAGTAATCTATCAACTCAAAGATAAATAGGAGACAAGAGATTCCAAGCTGATTGATTATCGAAGGTTGGTTCTCGAGATAATTAAAGAGTTTAATGACATCACCTTTTGCTACCTCCCACAAGATGAAAATCAGATGGCCGATGCCTTGGCTACCTTAGCCTCCATGGTCAGAGTGAACAAACAAGATAATGTAAAACCTATCCAAATGAGTATCTATGAGGTTCCAGCTTATTCCTACAACATCGAGGAGGAAAAAAAGGATGATCACCCTTGGTACCATTACATACTGCAATAGGTAAAGAATCATGAATACCTTGAGCAGGCAATCAAGAATGATAAAAGCACGCTAAAAAGACTTGCCAATAAGTATGTCCTAGATAGGGAGATACTATACAAAAGAAGAAAGGATCAGGTGTTACTAGATGTGTAGATGTTATTGAGGCCAAGAAAATCCTAGAAGAAGTCCATAAGGGTGTTTCCGGAACACATGCTAATGATTTCACAATGCCCGGGAAAATTATGATATTCAAATATTATTGGTCCACCATGGAAGATGATTGTGTTAATTATGCCAAGAGGTGTCATAAATGTCAAATTTTTGGGGACAAAATTCATGCGTCTCATTCACCTCTCCATGTGATGACTTCTTTGTGGTCTTTCTCTATGTGGTGCATGAATGTCATCGGGCCAATGTCGCAAAAGGCTTCCAATGGGCATAAATTCATCTTCATGGTCATTTACTACTTTACCAAGTGGGTAAAAGTCGTTTCTTATGCCAATGTCACAAGGTTGGTATTTAGCAAATTCTTGAAAAAAGAGATCATATATTGGTATGGAATGCCAAAAAGAATTATATCTGGCAACGTATTAAATTTGAACAACAGTATGATAGCGGAGGTTTGTAGTCAATTCAAGATCAAACATCACAACTCGTCACCATATAGCCCAGAAATGAATGGTGCAATGGAGGCAGCTAATAAGAACATTAAAAAGACTGTGGGGAAAATGACAAAGACTTATAAAGATTAGCATAAAAAATTACCATTCGTCCTCTATACTCAGAACCTCTACCGGGGCAACACCTTTCTCATTGGTTTATGGAATGGAGATGGTTTTACCCATTGAAGTTGAGATTTCTTCTCTCTAATTTTTATTAGAATTAAAGTTAGATGAAACAGAATGGATCCAATCTCAATATGATCAGTTAAACTTGATCGAAGAGAAAAGGCTAAAAGCTATCTGTCATGATCAAATGTATCAAAAATGAATGATGCAAGCTTATGACATAAATGTTCGCCCTAAAGAATTTCATGAGAAGGACCCAGTGTGGAAAAAGATATTTCCATACAAAAGGACTTTAGAGGAAAATGGATGCCGAATTGGGAAGGGCCTTATGTGGTGAAGAAATCCTTTTCTAGAGGAGCATTAATTCTAACTGAGATGGATGGAAAAGATCTGACCAATCCTATGAATTCAGATACATTCAAGAAATACTTTGCCTAAAAAAAAGGGAGAGGACAAGATGAAAATTTCTAAATAATATAAGGACCTTAAACAGGACCACTAGTTTGAAATAACCAAATTTGAAATTTGGAAAGATCCTAAAACAAATAGTCCAAATTGGGACTACCTCTTCGAGTTTCCTGTCAAAGATATCAGACCTAAATGAAAGGCGTGGTAACACATCAGTTGTAACAGCCCGTTTTTAGTCAAATCAAAACAATGGTTTTGGAACCATATATCTGAGGTCAAAATATTTAATTTATTATGATTTTAATGCTTACAGCATGATATTATGTTGGTGTGAAATTTTCGTTAAGAAATTTTATTGTTTGATTGGTCAATTTGAGAAAAATGACTAAATCTTGTAAAGTGTAAAAGTGGAGTTCTATTAGCTAAAAGTATCTAATAGCTATAGAACCTTAAAATTAAGGTCCTTATGTTGTAATTACACCATTATTAGTTTGAGTGGACGAAAATGGACAAGTATTAAATAATTTCTAAGTTATATAACAAAGGTTAAATTAGTAATTTATTTATAAAGGTTAACTAAAATAAAACAAAAATCAAAATTTTTTTCATCTTTCTCACTATAGCCAAAACATTGAGAAAAGAAAAGAAATTAGGGCTTTAAAACATTCGGTCATTGTATAGCTCAATTGGTAATTGATTTTGACTCGGTTTTTAATGATTTATATGTTTTTGTGATCGTTGTATCTAGTACTAGCTAGCCCAGGGACTATTTTGTAAAATTGTTAAAGATTTTAAAAGTTTCCGTTGATGAATATGTATGAGTTTTGATGTTTGATGATAGATTATGAATATTTATTATGAATTATGCAAGTTTTGTAAAGTGATTTTTAGTGAAAATACAAAATAGGGATTAAATTGATAAATGTGTAATGTTAGTGGTTAAAATGTGAAATAAATGAAAAATATAGGCGGCTAGGGGAATAATAGTAATTCGGCTAGTATGGATTTATTGTGAATTTCATTAATTTGTGATTTTGTGTAATAAGGACTAAATTGTAAAAATGTGAAAGTTTAGGGGCTAATGTGTAAAATAGCTCAAATGTATATTTTGGATTGAATTGAATAAATAGATGAATAAATAAGCTGATTTTGATTAAAAGATGAATTCAGACTTAGATCGGGGAAAAAGCAAAATAATTAAATAGTCGATTCGTTTCGTCATTTCCGTACACGAGGTAAGTTCGTATAATTGAACTTAAATGTGTTTTTATTTAATTGATGGATAGAATTGAGATTTTATTTATCCTGTTAGTTAAATTTGGAGATCTTAAATTAAATGTACTGTTACATAAGACAAGTTGTTGAATAAGACCATAGCTAGGTTATGACAATCAGAAAATAAGGCCATAATCGGGTTATGGCGTATGAATGTAAGACCACGGCAGGGCCATGGCAATGTATGTGTAAAACCATAGTTAGACTATGGCATCGAAAAATAGATGTACTCATACCGTAAACAATTATAAGCAGGAGTGGTTTGGTAAGAGAATTGGTGAGAAATAGATACGTATCGATACAGATATGTACGGAAAACTGTTCAAGTAACAAGTTAAAATAAGTTGAGGACTTATGAGTTACTATGTGGTCAAACTTTATGTTAACTCATTGATTCATGCTTTAAATGCTATTTATGTTATCTATTTTGAAATGCTAATGAATGATGAGATTATTTTATATTTACATACGAACTTACTAAGCTTTATAGCTTACTTTGTTTATTTTTCTATGTTTTATAGTATTTTGAAGCTAGTTCAAATTCAGGGATAGTCAAGGACTTCATCACACTATCGAATATCTATTTTGGTACCTTTGAGTTGTGTATATATGGTATATGGCATGTATAGGCTTTGGTCATTTTGATGTGTTTGATGGAAATGTATTATGGCCAATAGAGGTAGCTTAAGAAAATTATGTAGTTTGTTATAAATATTGCCATGTGATATGGTTGATGTTGTACTCAAATGTTTATTATGGTATGAGGTATTTATTTGATTGAGATATATTTGTTGTGGATTGATTTTTGATGATGAATTAGATGAATTATGGTACATGTTATAGATAAGTGAGTTATGTCTAGTAAAGTAAGTTGAGTTGATAGGTATTTGAATAGGTAAATGGCATCGAATTGAGTACTGAAATAGTTGAAATATATATAGTATGATTTGTATATTGGTTGATGACTTTTGGTTGCATATTTGGAAATGGTACCATTTGAGTTATGTAGGTGTACATGCAAATTTGGGTGACAAGTTTCCCTAGTAAATAGTCTATTTTTGTCCACTGTCTCAGCCGTGTGTGACACACGGTCATGGTATACGGGCGTGTGACTTAACCGTGTGGCATAAGTTAGCATACCCCATAGGATTGGCACAGCCTAGCACATGGCCTGGTACACGGGCGTGTATGGTCTTTTATAGGGCATACGGGCTAGCCACACAGGCGTGTGTGTTGACCATGTGATCCAAGTCAGAGAGTTATACGGGGTTGGACACTGGCTGGGACACAGCCATGTGCTCCCATTTCGAATGTCCACACAGCCTCTGGCACGGGCGTGTTTGGTGGTCGTGTGAGACACATGGCCTAGCCACACGGGCGTGTGTCCCCTATTTTGAGGAAAATTTTATAAGTTTCATAAAAGTATTTTAAGTTATCGATTTAGTCCCGAACCACTCTCAAAGCATGTTTAGGGCCTCGTAGGCTCGTTTTAGGGACAAATTGATTGAGATTGAATGATGAATGGTTGAATTGATTAAATGTTTGTGAAAAGTATTTATAATTGTGCTATAAATTCGGTAATGCTCCGAACCCTATTCCTGCGTTGAATACGGGTGAGGAGTGTTACATCAATGATAAAACTGGGACGAACCACTAGCAATATTGACCTAAACGTTAAAAGAAAAAACCATTCTAAAAAATGACATGTTGCATTCATATGCATTTAGATAGAAGCACTTGATTCATTCTAATCATAACATCCTAATTGCTTGGCAAAATATAAGCCTATGAAATAGATTCTATAGGTCATGTTCCCTAGAGAACGATGTAATAGTTTAGTGAAATAGTGACTCCCATATCCCTGAAGATGCAGTGGAACAGATCAAAGTTACAATAGCGAATCTTATCTCCCTAAAGTTGCAGTGGAGCAAGATGAAGCTACAAATCCTATACCCCTGAAATTGCAGTGGTTTGAAATAAAATTACAATAGCAAATCTTATCTCCCTAAAGTTGCAATGGAGCAAGATAAAGCAACAAATCCTATACCCCTGAAGTTGCAGCGGGTCAGATTGAAGCTACAATGACGAATCTTATCTCCCTGAAGTTGCAGTGGAGCAAGATGAATCTACAAATCTTATACCCTTATAGTTGAAATGGGTTGAAATGAATCTACAATAGTGAATCTTATCTCCCTGAAGTTACAGTGGAACAAGATTAAGCTACAAATCATATACCTCTGAAGTTGCAGTAAGTCGGAATGAAGCTACCATAACGAATCTTATTTCTCTGAAGTTGTAGTGGAACAAGATAAAGCTACAAATCCTATACATCTGAAGTTGCAATGGGTTGGAATGAAATTACAATGGCAAACCTTATCTCCCTAAGGATGCAGTGGAGCAAGATGAAGCTACAAATCCTATACCCCTGAAGTTGCAGTGGTTTGAAATAAAATTACAATAGCAAATCTTATCTCCCTAAAGCTGCAATGGAGCAAGATGAAGCAACAAATCCTATACCCCTAAAGTTGCAGTGGGTCAGATTGAAGCTACAATGACGAATCTTATCTCCCTGAAGTTGCAGTGGAGCAAGATGAATCTACAAATCTTATACCCTTATAGTTGAAATGGGTTGAAATGAATCTACAATAGTGAATCTTATCTCCTGAAGTTACAAATGGAACAAGATTAAGCTACAAATCATATACCTCTGAAGTTGCGATGAAGTCGAATGAAGCTACCATAACGAATCTTATTTCTCTGAAGTTGTAGTGGAACAAGATAAAGCTACAAATCCTATACATCTGAAGTTGCAATGGGTTGGAATGAAATTACAATGGCAAACCTTATCTCCCTAAGGATGCAGTGGAGCAAGATGAAGCTACAAATCCTATACCCCTGAAGTTGCAGTGGTTTGAAATAAAATTACAATAGCAAATCTTATCTCCCTAAAGTTGCAATGGAGCAAGATGAAGCAACAAATCCTATACCCCTGAAGTTGCAGTGGGTCAGATTGAAGCTACAATGACGAATCTTATCTCCCTGAAGTTGCAGTGGAGTAAGATGAATCTACAAATCTTATACCCTTATAGTTGAAATGGGTTGAAATGAATCTACAATAGTGAATCTTATCTCCCTGAAGTTACAGTGGAACAAGATTAAGCTACAAATCATATACCTCTGAAGTTGCAGTAAGTCGGAATGAAGCTACCATAACGAATCTTATTTCTCTGAAGTTGTAGTGGAACAAGATAAAGCTACAAATCCTATACATCTGAAGTTGCAATGGGTTGGAATGAAATTACAATGGCAAACCTTATTTCCCTAAGGGTCCAGTGGAGCAAGATGAAGCTACAAATCCTATACCCCTGAAGTTGCAGTGGTTTGAAATAAAATTACAATAGCAAATCTTATCTCCCTAAAGTTGCAATGGAGCAAGATGAAGCAACAAATCCTATACCCCTGAAGTTGCAGTGGGTTAGATTGAAGCTACAATGATGAATCTTATCTCCATGAAGTTACAGTGGAGCAAGATGAATCTACAAATCTTATACCCTTATAGTTGAAATGGGTTGAAATGAATCTACAATAGTGAATCTTATCTCTCTGAAGTTACAGTGGAACAAGATTAAGCTACAAATCATATACCTCTAAAGTTGCAGTAAGTCGGAATGAAGCTACCATAACGAATCTTATTTCTCTGAAGTTGTAGTGGAATAAGATAAAGCTACAAATCCTATACATCTGAAGTTGCAATGGGTTGGAATGAAATTACAATGGCAAACCTTATCTCCCTAAGGATGCAGTGGAGCAAGATGAAGCTACAAATCCTATATCCCTGAAGTTGCAATGGAATGGATTGAAACTACAATAGCAAATCTTATCTCCTTGAAATTGCAATTGAGTAAGATGAAACTGTAACGCTAAATCCTGCCTTCCTAAAGTTTTAGTGAAGCGGATACAATGAAGTAGAGTAGCCAATGGATTGAAAGAATAAGCTACTTGAGAAAGATGAACACCAAAGAAGTTGAGATTTAGTGGGACCGAATAGAATTGGTCCTCTTATAAGGTCTTTGCTCCATTCCCGTTACACGAAAATAAGCAAAGAGGAGCAGTTGTAACAAGCCAAATTCGTCCGACCCAAACCCAAACAAAACAAACCAAAAAAAAAATAGTTAAAATAAAAAAATAAAAATAAAAATCCATTAACAGTCCAAATTACAAGCCTAAGACCCAATTTACTAACCTAAACCTTAAAGCCCAATAACCCAATAGCCGAAAGCTCAAAGGCCTAAAACCTAAATAGAAAAAAAGAAAAGAAAACCCTAAGTCCCCTTCAGCATCACTCCCTCGCCATGTCAGCAGACGTGCCATCTAAGGCTGACACTTCTTCATCCTTGCCACCACCACCTGCAAAAACTGAGAAACAGAGGCAAAGAAGCAGAGAAAAGAAGAAAAAATATAATATTATTTTGTAATGTATTTTGGATATAAAAGCCGAAAATGGATTGTAACAAAAAAAAAGATTCAACAGATAATACAAAAAGTAAAGAAAAACAAGTTTAAAGAAGGTAGTTTTTTTTTTATTTGCCTTTTTAAATTTCAAAAAAGAAAAAGAAAAATAAAGAAAAATAAACAACAAAATATTCAAGTTTTTAACCTGTAATACTTGCGCCGTCATAGTGCCCCTGTCTCCAACTCGAGAAGCCTTAGAATCCTTTAGGGTTCCGTCGAGGGCCTTATCGAAAAAGAGGAGAAACTGAAAGGTTTCTCTGCTCTTGGCCGAACTTTGGCTAAGTTTTTGGGGATTTTAACCCTAGATCTGTGTTCCATGTGACAGGAGGGGCAAAATGGGTTTTTTTGGAAATTTTTGACCATCGGAGGTGGCGGTTGCTGTTGCCGATGATTGGTGGTCATGGCAGACGTGCAACAGCCCTATAGCTGGAGGGAAGAGAAGCTTTGAGAGAAAAAAAAAACGGAAGAAGATTTTTTTTTTAAAACAGGTTGAAAAATATATTTTTTATTTTTACTTATATAAGGGCATTATGCGACGTCATTTTGGGGCGTAGCTTAAAATGTCTAAAATGGCATCGTTTTGGGGCCGACTCGAATATCCGACCCAACCCCTCCCAAGATTTGCGTGTTTTTGAAGGGAGGGGCTATTTATTGTTTTGGCCCTTCCACTTTTTTGTGTATTTTTAATTTCGTTAGTCCCTTTACCCACTGTGGACCCACTGACAGAATGACACGTCTAAATATGATTGGGATAATTACCTTCTGAGTCCCAGTACTTTGCTATCCCATTTTAATTTAATCATTTATGTTTTGTTTCCTTATAATTTAGGATGTTAATTTTGTTATATTTTCAATTTATTCCTTTATTTCCCTTTTCTTTATTTTTTTTGCAATTCATGCTTTAGTTTTTTTAAAATTTTAATTCAGTCCTTTATTTATTAGAGTTAGCCCCTTTACTCCCTTTTTCTTTATTTCTAGCATTTATAATGTATGTTATCTACATTTTTTTCCTATGAATTTCCTGATTATTTTATTTTGGTCCTTTATTTTTAATTATTGATACTATTAATACTATTACGTGATTATCGTCGCTAATTAATATTAATTTTTTTTAAAATGTGCTCAAATATCAATATTTTATGTAATTATATTATTATCATACATTTTTATATTATTTCATTATTATTATCATTATTATCATATAGTATTATTAATTGAATATTTTTTATTGTTATTATTATTTCTTATTATTGTATTCACTATAGTATTGTTAATTTATTTCATTATTTATGTTGTTATTTTGTTAATATCATAATTTTTTCATCATCGTACATTGTAACTATTGCTACATACATTCATCCGCTTTTTGGCGCAAGCACATAAAAATAAATAATTAAAACCAATGCAATGTTTGTTATTTTTGGGATGTGAGGAGTCGTGCTCCTAACTTATGGAGTATGGCCTCTTTCTAGAATTGAAATAATCAAACATCCTATTTAAAATTCAAGACGCTTAGGACTTAGGTAATAATCAAATGACGAGTATTCTTATTTTCAAAAATTCAAGATATCGTGCTCTAACTTACGGGACATGATCTTTTTTTTCTTGATTAACTTGAAATAAGAAGTCCCTTTTCATAAAATTTAATTTAGTTAGTGATACTTTAATCAAATCATGCAAGAAGGGGATCATATTTTAATTTTTCTTTGAATTCTCAATTCTCAACACTAAGACATCAAGTAATCAACTAGGTACCAATTTTGGGTGATATGAATGTGCTAATCCTTCCTCGTACGTAACTGACTCCTGCACCCATTTCTTGGATTTCGTAGACCAAAAATTATCATTTTAAATCTACACCTTTTATTAAAATGATTAAGTTTCGAGGTGATCCGATCACACCTAATAAAAAGGATTGGTGGCGACTCCATTTTCATTTTAAAATAACAAGTCGATTTCCAAAAAGGTTTTGACAATGTTATTAATTTTTTAAGATGATTGAGTTGTTCAGATCAAACAAAAGTAACCAAAGATTGAATGAGTAACAACTTGACAGGCACCAAACATGTGAATGTTTGATTAGAAAATACCACACCAAAAATATATAAAATTAAGTAAGCAATGTTCGCAAGTATACGAGTCAAATTGTAATATAGATGTGTACAACAGAACACAGGGAAGTATTTCAAGATCATATCCAAGGGAGGACGAATTAAATCAGAAATCTACTTCTACAATAAAAAGTCTAAACAGTAGCAATTAAAACTTATATTACAATAAACAATAAAATAGATAACAAGCATAAACTAAATTAAATAAACAAAAAAATAGACAAACAACTAAATCAGGTTAACAAACAGAAGATTAACTTGTTTCAATAGTTGTAGTTAACTTCAGAATTTGGGTTTAAATTGAATTAACTAGTATTACCTCCAGACATCTACTAATTAATTAATCGACAGGTAGTTGCTTATCTCCCGACCTCACTTTTCCTACCAGGATAAACTACGATTTACTTGGTGAATTTATTTCCCGACCTCGTTTAACCTAAATTACTTCCTAGGGTTGTCAATCCCAAGGTTTAGGCACACATTGTAACACCCTTAACCCTTAATTGTCGTCGAAACAGGGTTATGGAGCATTACCAGATTTTACAAACTATAATATGAGTACTTCACAACATTTAATATACATTTTAAGAACCATTCATAACACACTCATATTGTCCCTTATGTGACCTCTTGATGCCCAAAACACGCTTTAGAAATAAATAGAGACCAAATCGGAATCTCAGAGAATTTTTCACGAAATTACAAAATTTTCATATGTGCAAAGGATACGCCCGTGTGGGTAGGCCGTGTAGCTCACACGGCTAAGAGATATGCCCGTGTCTTAGGTTGTGTGGGCATTCAATGTGAAGCACACGGCCGTGTCCTGGCCCATGTCCTTACCAGTGTAACTCTCTGAATTGGGTCACACGGCTAAGTCACACGCCCGTGTGCTAGGCCTTGTACAAGGTGCAGGGGTCACACGACCAAGCCAAACACCCGTGTGCTAGGCCATGTACAAAAACCTAGGCATTCGGTTTTTAAATTATAATATGCAGGGGACACATGGCCAGACCAGACGCCCATGTGCTAGGCCGTGTGTCACACACGGCTAAGACACACGTCTGTGTCTCTGCCCGTGTGGACAAAAATAAGCCATTTTATGACCTGTTTTCTCACCCATTTTTTACTTCATCTTACACACTTCAATTTTCATAATATAAGCCATAACAATACCTTCAAAACAACAGTTTTCTAGTTCTAATATGGTCATATTATCACTTATATACCTATGAGTTATTCAACACTTAATTAACCAAACACATACTTCAAGATGATTAAATTATATATACCAAAAATTAGATTGGGTGTATAACAAAATGTAATTCTTAACTTTTGCATAAACCAGCTTAATCCTATGCATGCCATATAAACCAAAATGTACATTGCAAAAACTACCGGAATAAGCTGGACAGTGTGCCTTGATGTGTTGATCCGATCTCCCAACCACATGTTAATCTACAAGAACATTAAACACACAAGTAAGTTTAATGAAGCTTAGTAAGTGCATTGGCTTTAAAAGTAAGTCTTATCGAACATACTATAGTAAATCATTAAACAAGCATGTCACTATCATTTCCTACCATTTGCAATTTCAAATGATGAATTCACTTGATTTAACTCAATATCAATAACTTCATAAATTCTATCACATTAATTCCTTATGACACTTACCAATCTTTGTCAAATTAGAGAACGTCTTATAGATTTGAGTACAACGTTTTCTTGATGCCATAGTCTAACTATGGTCTTACACAAATATTGCCATGTCTCTGCCATAGTCTTACACTCGTAGTGCCATAACCCAGTTATGGTCTTTTCATTAAAATGCCATATCCCAGCTATGGTCTTACATTTAAATATTGTCATGGTCCAACCATGGTCTTATCCGTCAATTCATCATGTGTCACGGAACGATCGTACTCACTCCTGTATTCCACTTAATTTGAACTTCCAATTCGATTTTCATTTTACTACAATAATCATAATTCAAGAACAAAGATATGAAATAATACATTATATCATTCCTAAATTAATAAGTAATCATGAAAGTTAAACCATATGAACTTACCTGGGCTAATTTGTAGAATTTGTAGTAGTTTAGGGATTATTTTGCTAATTTTCCTTTTTCACGATTATCTACGGGCTCTTGATCTAAAATAAAAAATTACTCTTTCATTAGCACATACTTCAATTTTAATTCACTTCACAATTTATACCCCTCAATTTTTGAAATTGCACAATTACCACAACTTTTATAATTTTTGCACTTTAGTCCCCCACCAATTAGCCCATCATATAAGCTAATTTTTCTCAAGTAACACTTTATCTAAATATTCTAAGTTATTACACAGCCTTTGATAAATATAATTTAATACCAAACCCTAAGATTTAATCTTTTTCACAATTTGGTCCTAAAAATCAATTTCCTTTGAAATCACTTAATAAAATCATCATATAACATAATTAAAGCTCTAAATTCATGTTAATTCATCACAAATATCCTGCACTCATCCATGGTAACTTTAAAAATTTCTAACCAAATAAAAAACTAATGAAAGAGATAGTTGGACCAAATTGTAAAAGTCTTAAAAAAAATCATAAAAGGAACAAGAATTGACTCACATGAAGTGAAAATATGAAAAATCAGTTTCTTGAAGACCTCCTATGGCTGTTTTTGGCTGAAAATTGTGAAGAAATGTGAAGAAATGTCTAGATTTCTTCTAATCTTTATTTTTATCCAATTAAATTTTTTTTATTTCCCAATTTACCCTTCAATCACCTAACCCATTGATTTTTTTCTTCTCCTGCCGTTTCAGCCATTTTTTGGGTGGCAATTTCCCCCTTTAGTCCTTCCTTATTCATCACTTAAACTATTTAATCACTATTTCTTTAATTAACAAGTTTTGCATCTTTTTCGATTTAGTCTTTTTTACTTAATTAAATATCAAAATGTTAAAATTTTCTAACGAAACTTTAATACTAACTTAATGACACTTCTTAAATATTTATAAAAATATTTACGACTCAGTTTATAAAATTGACTTGGTACCTCATTTTCTAAACCACATATCTAAATAAATTCTTATAACACACAAGTTACTATTTCAAAAATTCTTCTAAAATCATTTTTGACTCGTAAATATTAAATAATAAAATTTACGAGCTCAATCGTCGATTTGGTGGTCTCAAACCATTGTTTCCAACACCACTGAAAATTGGGTTGTTACACAGTTTAAAACCAATTAATTCTTATGGGGAATTCACATTCCTCCATTAACTACTCCCACATCCACTCGTTAATCTCCCTAGAGAATTAGCCTCTCATGGATCTAGATTCTATAACTCTTAGATTTAATTTAAACATGTAAAAGAACACAAATAAATTAAAGTAAGAGAAATGGTAAGAAATTGCTCAATTGATTTAATCGAATGTGCTCGTAGTTGCGTAATCTATTGACAATTAATTTATCTTGATGTTTGCAAAAGAACAATAAAAGAAAACTGATGAATACTTCAATAGAAAAGAATTAGGTTCAAAACAAACCTAGTAAAAAAGAACAAAGTATGTAAAAACAGAAAATAAAATGAACTAAAACTTAAATATCCTAACTACGGCTCCTAAAGGCTTGCTTACATTTTAGCAATAACCTTTATATTTATAATGATGTTTAGAAATCCAAATTAGGTCTATTACAGACCCTAATCTCGAAAATGATTGATTGCACAAACGATTTTAGCCATTCTGATACTTGTCTCCCATGTTTAGACCTGTGTTGCAACACAGATTTCTTGAGCTTGGAGTTTCGATTTCACATGTTAGGTCTTAGGAAACTTGTACTACACTCGAGTGTTGTCCATAAGGCTGTCGGGCTACTAAATACTCATCCTACACACTCAATTAAACATATTTAAACTACTTAAGACTCGAATTGGCCTAATAGGTCAATTAACATCAATTCTTGCATAAAAACGCTTATTTTTCACATAATTGACTCTAAACTACGAAAGGTGAAAATATGACAATTAAACAGAAAATACCCCAAAAACAAGTTCCCTAAGTGTCGAAATGTACTAAAACTACCACCACATTTGACGTTAGGTCAGTTGAATCTCTATCAAAACTTGTTAATTTCTTAAGTCAATTATTATTTAATAAAATAAATAAATACTATAAAAAAATATCAAAATTCTTATTTAAGTATACAATTGAATTAAAATCCTTAAAAAATTATTTAAATTGAATATTGATTAATTTCTGTGGCTTGTTTTCGATTTCCTTTAACAAATTCTATTTTTGTTTGGTTAAGAAAAGCAGTAATGTGTTGAAATAATAACAAAAAAGATTGTTAGTTAAAGAATCTAGTTAGTAGATAAAATTAATTTGATAATGTAGTAAAACACTTGAACTGCTTTTTCAACAATGTAAAACAATTATTACATATGAACCTGCTTTCCCGGTTACTTACATTGGTTACTTTAAACTAAAAAAGGAAGAAAATAAAAACGCCATTAACAAGCTAAATTCAGTCCTGTTATAACGAAATCTAGCATTTTCCCCATTAATATAAATCTGATTTGATTCTCCGTATGCAAAAATAAAGCGTAAAATCTTCATTTGGTTCTTATTATCCAATATAAAATTTGTTGCACGATTTGTGTTTCCAAGAACATAATCAAGAAGCGGGAAAATGGACGACAGCTGTGCTGTGTGCGCTGAAACTTTAGAATGGGTTGCCTACGGCGCCTGCGGTCACCGGGACGTCTGCTCCAACTGCGTCGCTCGTCTCCGCTTCATCTGCAACAATCGCCGCTGCTGCATCTGCAAGACTGAGTCCGATGTCATCTTCGTCACTAAGGTTAGAAGAGTCGAATGATCGTAATCGTAGCGTTAGATAACGAAATTAAAGCAAAGTTATGTATATATATTCTGGTTTTTCTTTCCAGTTTTTAGGGGATTACACGAGCTTGGTCAATGACTTCTCTGTATTGCCATATGATGTAAGAGAAGGACGGATGGGTTCGTACTGGTACCATGAGGATACGCAAGCCTTTTTCGATGATGTTGATCACTACAAAATGATCAAGGCAATGTGCAAGCTTTCATGTACTGTATGTGACAAGATGGAGGATCGACCCAATGATGAGATGAAGCGACGGGTGCAGTTTAGGAACATTGAACAGTTGAAAAATCATTTGATTCACAGACATAGACGGGCTATGTGCAGCCTATGTTTGGCAGGACGGAAGGTAAGGTTAATATGACCATTATTTAGCATTATTTATGGCTGTTTGCATGCACTGAATCATTGATTATCTCACTGGTTTCTGTGAACTGTGTGTAATTGTAGGTGTTTATATGTGAACAAAAACTATATACAAGAGCACAGTTGAATCAACATATAAGCACAGGTAACTCTGAGGTGGATGGGACCGAGAGTGAGAGAGGTGGATTCATGGGGCATCCAAAGTGTGTGTTCTGCAACACCCCATTCTATGGGGAAAGTGAGTTATACTCCCACATGTCCATAGAGCATTATACATGTCATATATGTCAAAGGTACTGAGTTATTAATCCCCGTAGCACTTTTAGGATACGAGTTAAAACAAGTGGACTTTGTACTTACTTTTTGCTTGTTGAATGTTCAACGCAGGCGGCATCCAGGACATAATAAATATTACAAGAATTATGATGATCTCGAGGTAAGATGACCTTCCATATTTCTTATGCTTTTATTTATTCTTAAATGGAAGAATGAAAATTGTCTACCGCAGATCCATTTTCGCCGAGATCATTACCTATGTGAGGATGAGGTTTGCCTTGCCAAAAAGTTTATTGTCTTTCGGTCTGTAGCTGACCTAAAGGTGACTTCTTGGGGGCATTTAAATGTTGTTTTTCTTTTTTGATTATTTGTGTATTTCCTTAGTATAGTTCACCTTTCTCTTTTCCATATATGCTAAGTTCTCGTATTTCCAATTTTATCCTTTCAGAGGCATAATACCGGTGAACATGGAGGTCGCATGTTTCGTGCACGGTGTAATACTGCTTTACAAGTATGTATCATCCTTCTAAGTAATAGACTCCAGCTTAGTTTGATTTTACCATAATTCATTCACTGGTAAGGGTTCATTTGTAGATGGCTTGTTGACTTCTTTGATGTTTTGTTAATTGGTCGTACATTTTCAGATACCGACCAGCTGTCAACATCATCGAAATAATGAAGATAATCGTTATGGAAGGGGGCGAACGGTTCGACGTCAACCATCTGATAATGACTATCAACTTTCAATGGCCATTGAGGCAAGTTTGGGGACAGCCAATGTGCCCTCAGCGTCATCTACTGTGCAGGTTGTCTCTGCTCATGGGGAGACTAATGATGTTCATCCTTTTGAATCATTATCTACAGCAGATCCCGAATCATCTTCAAGATATATTCAAGCATTGGGGGCAGGCTCTAGGGGTGCACCTTTTCAAGCATCTTCTTTTCCTCCACTTCCCATGGTTCCCAGCACCAGTCGACAAAAATCTAAACAGGGCTCAGAAGATAACACCAAGCAAGCTCATCTACCATGCCAGAAGAACAAGAATAAAAAGTCTTTTAGTTTAGTTCAGGCATGGGCCATGCAAGCATCAAGTAGTTCAAGTCAGATTACTAAAACAACAAATATTGCAGCCGTGGCATCACCTGTTACAGGTAAGGGAGTTGCAGAATTGAGCTATACAAGTTCAAGTCATGCACAGGCTCAGACTCAATCCGCAACAGCAGATATATTAACAGAATCTGGTTCTGGAATGAGCTCAGGCAATGTAAGTAGGATTAGTCACTCTTCATCAGCTCCAAATCATGCTAATGGTGGATACCCTGAGTCAGAACCATTGGTTTCTGGGTTTCCTCCGGCTTGTGGAGCACAAAGGCACAAGCATTCTTCAAGCAGCCGGGTTCTGAGGATTGTAGAAGAAGTTCATATGACCAACAAATCTTTGGCTGAAAAGATGATGAGATGCTCTTGAATATGATGAACAAAAATACACTGGCTTTTAAAGAAATATCTAGACAGTAGACATTTGGCTTGGCAGACCTTTTTCAAAAGCAGACACAGTTAACTGACGCCTATAATGCTAATTTAGAAAGTAATGGCCTGCAACTGAAAGGCGGGGCTGATGGCAGTGTCAAGCTGACATATAATAATGTCTTTTAGAAAGGGAAAGGGAAGTCACTGTATACCGCAGGCTGTAGTTCAAAGGTTAGCCTGGCTGATAGTATTGTGAATAGTGTTCCATTAATGGTCTGATGTTTTTTCAGTGAGTTACACGGATTCTAGTCGAGTCGGGTTTTATTATTTTAGCCATTTTAGATGATACATTTTGTCCAACATGGTTATTATGAGGGTAAGAAGAATCGTTGTGGAGTCTAGACATCGCTCCAGTGTGTAAATATACTGTAAATACATTCATTCTTGTGAAAAAAATAAAATAGAATAAAATAAATAAAATAAAGAATACACAAATTTTACGTGGAAACCCTATCGGGAAAAAACCATGGGCAGAGGAGAAGAAAATGCACTATGTCGAAAATTTGAATCAATACAAGAGGAATAGACTATATCTATTTATAGGTTTGTAAAGCCATATTCTAGTAGGATTGAAACACCCTATCCTAATCAATATAAAATAGATGAAGTTTAATAAGGTTTAAAAAATATTATTTTAAAATAAAATAAAAGAAGTCTAGTTCTATATGGATTTTACTTTTATTTTATTTTCCATCGTATTTTATTTAAATAAGAATTTGGGTCACTTAATTCTAACAATCTCCACCTTGACACAAATTCTCAATGAACAACTTCTTCATCGCGAACTTTCAATAAACAAGTTCTCCACCTTTTCCATAAAACCCCTTAAGGGTTTAACTTCAACAATGAACACCAACCAAGTCTAAGCAATGCTCAAACTTGGTTATAGGAAGTGACTTAGTCATCATATCTCAGGAGATTTCATGAGTACTAATTTTGCTCACAACAATATCACCACGAACAATAATATCACGAACAAAATGATACCGAACATCAATGTGTTTTGTTCTCTCATGAAACATTTGATCTTTTGTAAGAAATATAGCACTCTGATTGTCACAAAATATCATGCTGATTTGAAGGTCTTCATTGAGTTCACTAAATAGTCCCTTCAACCAAATAGCTTCTTTACAAGCCTCGATGTCGCCATGTACTCGGCTTGTGGTAGACAAAGCAAATCGTAGTTTGCAAAGTGGCTTTCCAACTAATTGCACAACCTCCGATTGTAAAGACGTAACTGTGAGAGATCTTCTTCTATCAAGGTCTCCAAAGAAAATCAGCATCAACATACCCTATGACTCCATCTTTAGTTCTTCCAAACTGTAAGCAAACATCGGTAGTGCCTCGTAAGTATCTTAAAATCCATCAATCGCTTTCCAATGTTCTTTATCGGGATTTGCCATGTATCACTAACTCGCATCGATCGCATATGATAAATCGGGCGTGAACAAACCATAGCATACATGAGAGATCCCACTTTGCACTAGAGTATGGAACATGTGACATGTACTCAATCTCATCATCCGATTGTGGAGACAAAACCGATGAAAGTCTGAAATGGGTGCTAAAGGGGTACTAACAGGCTTAGCACTCTGCATATTGAACTCAGAAAGAACTTTCTCAATGTACCCCTTCCGACTTAGGTACAATTTACTTGATTTTCTATCTCTGAGAATCTCCATACCAAGTATCTTCTTTGTTTGGTCCTAAATCTTTCATCTCAAATTCTTTACTTAGTTGGGCTTTGACATTTCTTATCTCTTCTTTATCTTTTCTTTGCTATCAACATGTCATCAATATAAAGAAGTAGAATACACAAAAGAACCATCACTGCTTTTCTTAAAGTAAACACAATCACAAAAACTACTTCTTTTGAAATCATGAGAAGTCATAAAGGAATCAAACCTCTTGTACCACTGTCTTGGTGACTGTTTCAAACCGTAAAGGGACTTTTTCAGCAAGCAAACATAGTCATCTTTTTCTAAAACTGTAAAACCTTTTGGTTGTTGCATGTAAATATCCTCATCAAGTTCTCCATGCAAAAATGCGCTTTTTACATCTAAGCGCTCAAGCTCCAAATCATGCATGGCCACAATACCAAGCAAAGCTCGAATCGAACTATGCTTAACAACCGGGAGAACACATCTGTGAAGTCCACTCTTGGAATTTGATCAGTAACCCTTTGCAACAAGCTTTGCTTTATATCTCAGGTTCTTCTACTCCTGAGTCCCTTCTTTCTTTTTAAACACCCATTTACAACGAATGCCCTTTTACCTTTAGGAAGTTTCACAAGGTCCCATGTTCTGTTTTTGTGGAGTGATTCCATCTCTTCTTGCATAGCAAACATCCATTTTTCTCGAGCCTTCACAACTAACCGCCTCGAGAATAATTAGATGGCTCTTGATTCGCATCTATATCTTCACCACATTTAAAGCATAAGCAACTAGATCACCTCGGCATACTTCTTTGGAGGTTTAATTTCTCTTCTAGTTACTGTTTTTGGCGATAGAGTATTGTGGTGAAGAAGCAACTCTATTCTCAATTTTTGCACTGGCTTGAGGAGTTGACTCTGTATTAATCTGATGCTCTACCTGTTTTTGATTTTCTTTATTGGAAGAGTCTTTAAGAGATAAGTTAGGTAGCATAGCAGTTTCATCAAAAACAACATCTCTACTAATCACAACTTTTCTATTTTCAGGACACCATAACTTATACCCTTTTACACCAGGTTTATAACTAAGAAAAACACATTTAATGGATCTCGGTTCCAATTTTCCATTATCAACATGAGTATATGCAGGACACCCAAAGATCTTTAAATCAAAATAATTAGCAGGATTACTAGACCATACCTCTTGTGGAGTCTTTTTCTTAATGGCAACGGATGAAGATCGGTTGATCAAAAAACATGCACGATGAAGACGCCTTTCGCCCAAAATGACTTCGTAAGTTGGCATTTGACAACATACATCGAACCTTCTCCATGATCGTTCGTTTCATTCGTTCGCAACGCCGTTTTGTTGTGGAGTATGACGAACGTCAAGTGTCTCATGATTCCTTCCGACTTGCACAATCTATTAAACTCATCGAAACGAACTCTAAGCCATTGTGCATGCGGAGGTATTTTATCTGCTTTCCGTCTGCTTTTCAATCATAATTTTCCAAGACTTAAATGCGGAAAACACATCACTTTTCTCGCTTCAGAAGAACGCCCAAACTTTTCTGAAAAATTCATCAATAAAGGTTAGCATATAATTAGCTCCACCTCTGGAAGGCACTCTAGATGGCCCCCACGGATCGTAATGAATATACTCCAATGTTCCTTCGTGTGATGGATTCCTCTAGTGAATCGAACTCTCTTTTGCTTCCCAAAACACAATGCTCACAGTAAATTCAGTTTGCAAATTCCTTGCCCATGAAGAAGTCCTATTTTGCTCAATTCAGTCATGCCATTCTCACTCATATGCCCTAGGCGCATATGCCAAAGTTTAGTAATATCATCATCGATAAGGAAGAGGAAGCGACAATTTGCATCACAAAGATATGATGAGAACCACCTGCAAAACATATAACTTGGCAATCTTTCTCTGTCCTTTCATCACAACAAGGGACCCTTTGAAATCTTTAAAACACCACTTTCAAATTGCTGTATCTGTACACTTTTGAATCAAGAGTACTCAACGAAATTAAATTTCTTTTCAATTACGGAACATGCCGTGACGTTACTAAGTGTTCGACAACTCCATCAAACATCTTAACTTTAATTGTTCCAACACCGCAATTTTACACGAAGCATTATTTCCCATCAAAACAACACCTTCGACACAATCTTTTTTACGTAAGTTGTAAACCAATCCCGATTGGGACTCATGTGAAAGGTGCAGCTGAATCAAGTATCCACTCCTCGCTTACTTTAGAATCATTGTGAAGCGACTAGAAGTTCACCATCGCTGTAGTCTTCTACAACATCAGCTTCACCGGAATTTTTTGGTTGTTTTCCCTTTTGATTTGCAGCCTCCCTTTTAATCTTATTTTGTAGCTTATAGCACTCAGATTTAATGTGCCCTTTCTTCTTGCAGAAGTTACAAGTTTTACCTCTGTTTGAAGATTTCGATCTACCTTTAGATTTACCACGAGGATTCCGTTCCTGTGTCCTACCACGATCATCATTAGCATTCCGATCTTGTCTCCCATGAACAATGAGACCCTCTCCCTGAGAGTCGGGTTTAACCACAATATGCTTCATCTTATCATACGAGGTTAAAGAATCATAAACCTCATCAACTGTGAGAGACTCGCGGCTATATAAAATCTTGTCTATAAAGGTTGAATAAGACGGGGGCAACGAACAAAGTAGAATCAACCCTAGATCTTCCTTATCATACTGAACCTCCATCGCCTCCAAGTTTGAGAGAATTTCTTTAAACACTGTTAAGTGTTCGTGTACAGACGCACCTTCCTCCAAACGATGAGCATAAAGACGCTGCTTCATATACAACTTGCTTGTTAGAGTTTTCGACATACATATTTGTTCTAGCCTCTTCCATAATGCAGCGGTAGTTTTCTCTTTCATCACATCCTGTAAAATTTCGTTGGACAAATGCAGATGTAATTGTGTTAATGCCTTTCGATCCTTACGCTTCTTTTCTTCATCTGTTAATGTCGAAGGCATCTTATCTATCCCTAGCAAGGCATCCTCCAGATCCATCTGTGCAAGAACTGCTTGTATCTTAATTTGCCACAACGCAAATCTGGTGTTGCGATCCAACAGCGAAATTTCATACTTCAAAGATGCTATTACAGTGATCGAGATGAATAACTCGGAAGCTCTGATACCAATTTGTGAAAAAAATAAAATAAAGAACACACAAATTTTACGTGGAAACCCTATCAGGAAAAAACCATGGGCAGAGGAGAAGAAAATGCACTATGTCGAAAATTTGAATCAATACAAGAGGAATAGACTATGTCTATTTATAGGTTTGTAAAGCCATATTCTAGTAAGATTGAAACACCCTATCCTAATCAATATGAAATAGATGAAGTTTAATAAGGTTTAAAAAACCTTATTCTAAAATAAAATAAAAGAAGTCTAGTTCTATATGGATTTTACTTTTATTTTATTTTCCATCGTATTTTATTTAAATAAGAATTTGGGTCACTTAATTCTAACAATTCTAAAGTTCCTGCTTTTATCTCTTTGGAAAATCATCAGGTGACGGTCCATAAATCTTTCGGGAATGACGGATACACACAACACTAGTTGTCTTTTATAATTGGTTAATTTGTTTAGCTGGTTGTAACAAAAATATAGGAATACATTTTTGGTTGTATTATTATTATTATTATTATTATTATTATTATTATTATTATTATTATTATTATTATTATTTATGAGCATTGGATTAAATATTTTTGTCTATCAAATTATAGATTAAAAATTTGAAGTTTAAAATATGTTTTAAGTCTTCTTATATTTTGCACGTTTGGAATTTAATTTTCTCACTTTTATTTTTAAAATTTTAGTCACTTTACTTTTTAAATTTAAAAATTCATTAAATTCATTTATGTGACATTTTAAAATTAAAAGAAATCACTTAGTAATGATGTAACAAAAGAATTGAGTTGAAATTGTTGATGTGAACTTTTTTTTTAAAAGTCCATTTGAATTCGCCATGATGGGATAAATATTTTTTTTTAGGAATAGTGTTCTTTAAAAAATTATTTACCATTATAATTGAAATAGTTAACATTGTTAATTATTTAGACTAACTAATTACATAAAATAGAGGGGCTAAATTATGTTAAAAATTAAAATACATGTATCTAATCCAAGTTTCAACATAGCATAGGGGTCAAACTTGAAATTTAACCACTGTCTTATAATGTCAAAAAAAGGCAAGGCAAACCTAAAAGAAGTGTAGTCTCTAAGTCCTTCAGAGTATTCAAATTATATATAACCACGCTAAATTTTAATCGAAAAATTAACAATATTAACCATTTGTATTAACTAATAACATTATAAAAATATAAAGATCAAATTGTAACACCCCTAACCCGAATCCGTCGCCGAAACAGGGTTACAGAACATTATCGAAGTTTATAAATCAAACAGATAGAAAATGCAAACATTTCATTTCATATAGCATTCATGTCAAAAACCAATCAAAATCATACATATTGTCCCTTATACGAGCCCTTGAGGTCCAAATTACGCATCAGAAACATATCAGGACTAAATTGGAAACTCAAAAAATTTTTCAGAAATTTTTAAAATTTTCAACACTACAAGAGTCACACGGTCGTGTGGCCAAGCTGTGTGACTCACACGGTCAGTAGACACTCACGTGCCTCAGGTCGTGTGGGCATTTGAATTAGGGACACATAGTCGTGTCTCAGCCCGTGTCCATGCCCATGTGAGTATACTAACTTGGGTTACACGGTCAAGTCACAAGCCCGTGTGCTAGGCCGTGTGAGCATTTTCTTTTATGCAAATTTAAGATACAGGGGACACACAACCGTGTCATCTAGCCGTGTGTTATACATGGTTGAGACACACACGCCCGTGTCTCTGCCCGTATGGACGAAAATAGGTTATTTTACAAGCCATGTTTCTCACCTAATTTTAGTGTCAACTTACAATCAACATTATACATATCAACAAGCCATAATTAGGCATCCAAAATAAGCCAAAATAAGTGGCTAATTACAACAAATTACATATAGGCCAACATTAACAAAATACCTATACATGCCATTATAACCAAAATCAAAACATTCGGAAGTACTGATAGAATATGGATAGTGTGATATAACTCTGACAAGCTTCCAACCCAATCGATCTTCCGATAATCTGAAAAGTAAAGAAAAACAAATAAATAAGCAATGAATGCTTAGTAAGCTCGTATAAACTTTAATCATATCAATTCATTTCATTATGAAATTTACATTTATCAAGAATAAACATTTACTGATGCCACACGATTTAAGAAACCATATTCAACAACTCTTAAAATGAGTAAATCCATAGCATCTCTTATACATATTTTCCCAAGTATGGTAGAGTTTTAAACAACTTTATACTCTTCCAAATTTCTTTATTCACAATTGAATTTCTTTACTTATCACACCCATTCCATATGCATAACACACAAGTCATAAGCATATCATACCACTATAGCCACAAGTTAGTGCATGCAAACATATCCATTTTCAAATTAATCACATACTAAGCCATTTAATGATAAATTGTATAACTTAAAACCTTCCACTCTTTTATGAGCACTAGTATATTTTCATTTGAGCACTTACCATTTCAATTCATCTTATAATTAAACATTTTACCATTCAACCAAAGGCTTGGCTCTTGCCTAAGCATCAGACAACAACACTTGTTAGCATATTTGAACATTTTTCATATAATTTCAACATCAATAATCTTATTATCTCAATATGTCACACTTGAGTTTATTACTCGTCTCAACTTACATAATTTCCATGTATCAACATATCAAGATATTGATATATATATCATGATAAATATCATTCTCTTACCATTTCTTCATATACATATATCATCCTAGACAACTCTCGATATTTTACCATTCGAATAACGACTTACGAATTTGAGTACATCGTTAACAGAAGCTCGAAAACTAACAGAAACTCATAAGAGTTGAATAGCTGAACGGAAACTCATATGAGTTAAACAGAAGCTCGTAAGAGCTAAACAGAAAGTAAAACACAAGAGTTCGCAACAAATAATGAACCTCAGTTTACTTGGGTAATTTGCTGCCATTTTCCTCCAATATCGTCGTGCGACACAAAATGAATGTACTTAAATCTCGCGTTCCATTTAATCCGAATATTCAATTCAAATTATAATTTAAAAAATAATTCATTCTCAACAATAGAATAAATACATAATACCATCCATCAAATCAATATAATTATTAAAGTATAACCGTACGAACTTACTTGATTAAATTGCATAAATATCAATATTTAGGGGAATTTTGGAAATTTTCTATTTTCCTCGATTTTCCACTCGACCTTGATCTAAATTAATAATTTTATTCAACATATTAATTTAGACAATAAAATAAATCATTTCTTGCAATTTGATCATTTTGGCATTTTTACAAGATTGCCCCTAAAGTTTTACTTTTATTCAATTTAGTCCCTAAGCCCAAAACATGCAAATTAACCATTTGTAATGCAAACCCATGCTAACTGGATATTCTTGGCATTCAATACAGCCCATTTTTACAATAATTTCATAACAAATCCTTATATTTTTACTAATTTAACAAATTAATCCTTAATCGAAAAATTCATCAAAATCACTTAACAAAATACTTTTAAATAACAACTAATATCTCAAATTCATCATTTATCATCAAAAATCATATAGATTCATCAATGGTAACATTCAAAATCTTTAAAAAAAATCAAAAACTAAGATAAGATTTAGTTAGACCTAATTGTAACAATATTAAAAACATAAAAATTATAAGAAACGGATAATAATTAGACTCACATGAAACAAATGTACAAAATCAGCTCAAAGAGCTCTCCCATGTCTGTTTGAACCGACAATGGGAGAAGAATTGCCTAGAAATCTCTTAGAAATTCAATTTGTACTTTAATTTCATAATAATTACCATTATGCCATTAAATGGCCTTTTTTATTATTTTTTTCTTGTTATGTCGCCTCATCCTATTCATTTAGGTATATTTACTATTTAAGTCCTCCCTCATTTATTAATCAAGTCATTTAATCACTTAAATATTTTAATTAGTAAGTTTTGTACCTTTTTCAATTTAGCCTTTTTTAATTAATTAACTATCAAAACATTAAAATTTTTTAACGAAACTTTAATAACAACTTAAAAACACTCTATAAATATTTATAAAAATATTTACGATTCGATTTATAGAAACGAGGTCTCGATACCTCAATTTCTAAAACCACTTGACCTAATAAATCATTATAATACACAAATTACTAATTCAAAAATATTTTTAAAACCATATTTGACTCGTAAATATTAAATAAAAATATTTACGAACTTACTTACCGGATTTGGTGACCTCAAACCACTATGTCCGACACCACTAAAAATCGGGCTTTTACACAAATTATGTTAGAAATTAAAGTGTAGAGATTATATTCTAAATTTATGCATAATAGAGAGACTAAAATTAAAATTTAACATTTTATTATAATGTAAAGAAAAAAAAGAATTGTACACGTGTCAATAAAGGAAGGACCAAATTAAATGAAATTAATATATATCCCACATATAATTATAATAAAAAGGATAAGAATTGAATTTAACCATTTATGTAACACCCCTTAGATCGTTAGGAAGACATGGTGCATACCCATCAGCCAAACAGTCCGCCCAACAAACTAGGGTGATACTAATAGATTCAAAACCTTTGACTTGTTTCAATGTTTGGGGAAAACCAGTTATAAGGATTTCCCTTTACGTCAAAATCGTTAATCATTTCTCTTTAAGGTAGAACATCTTTAAAGAGAGTAATAAGAATTACTAAACAACTCATTAATTAGGTTTCACCATTAAAGGTGAATACACTTTGTAATAGGCCAAATTTATCCCGGGCCCAGATTACAAATAAAACAAAATTTAAACTAAAATAATAGTCCCTAAAATCCAATTACAAAAGAGGCCCAAATGGCTTAAAATAAATTAAAACCCTAGTAGCTCAAATGGCCCAAAACTAAAATAATTTTCAGCAAAAAAAAAAAAAGAGGTAGAAACCCTAACCGCCGGACTCTAGGCCTAGCCCTGGCATTGCACACCTACCACCGCCTCTCTACACGTGTCTAATGCTTCTCTGCCACCACCTGCAACACGCAAAATATAAGAGAACAATAAAGAAAAAGACAAATGAGCAGTAGCAAACAAAAAAAAAAGATCTTGTAATTTCGGCTATAAAAGCCGTTACTGATATTTTGTAATTTTTTCGGACATAAGATTAATCAAAAATAAAAAAAAATAGAATAAAAAATTACAAAGGTAGTCTTTTGTTTATTTTTATTCATTTATTTTTGCTTTTTTATTTTCTTTCATTTTAAAAAAAGAAGTAAATTCGAAAAAAAAGGGTCGAAATTACCTGGCTCCTTGTATTCTGCCACCGTAGGCGGTCGAGGTTCATCGATTCCAATGAAAAATGACGTCTTGAGGGTCTTAGAGATTCGAAAGGCCAAGAGAATGACCTTTTTCATTTTCTCCAGCCACTGTGGATGGCAACGCCGTCGCCGGTGACTGGTGGCCGCCATGGTGGCCGACGGCTGGATTGGAACCCCAGTAGAGAAAAAAAAAGGGGCTCAGAAGTTTTAAAAAAAAAACAATAGCAGAATGATTATAATTGTTGATGCTTTGTGATATGATTATAATTGTCTGCCATGAATGAATAGTAAATAACATATGTGCACGAGAATTCCCTAGGACTATTCGGGGTGGTCATGGCTATGAAATAAACGCATAAATTGACATTATGTTGATAATGATTGAACATGGACGTTTGTTGAATAAGTAGAGATTAATTATTGGGTAATATGTTATGGTTGATTACTAAAAATGTACTTTTGTGAGGCATGCTAAATCATTAAAATGATGCTATGATATGTGTCTTTAAAGTATTTAAGTATGTGAAAGATTAAGGCAACAAAAAGGCTTGGAAAATAGCCTAAGTGTTGACCACATGGGTAGAGACACAGCCGTGTGTCTCAGCGGTGTGGAGGACACGGCCTTAGCACACGGGCGTGTGACCCTAAATGTTTGCTGACATCATAAACAGAGAGTTACACGGGCTGAGGACATGGGCGTGTGAGACCACCCAGCCTATCCACACGGGCATGTGACTCTCCAAACATGAAAATTTTCTAAGGGTTGTAAAAATGTTCGTGAGTTCTCGGTTTAGTCCCAAACTGCTTTTAGTGCATGTTTAGATCCTCGAAGGCTCGTGTATGGGACCTTTTGCATGTGATCGAATGATTTTGATATGATTGAAATTTTATGGCCCAGTTTTACATGTATTTGCATGTTTAAGTCCGGTAATGGCTTGTATCCTGTCCCGGCGTCGGACACAGGTAAGGGGTGTTACATCCCCCGTGTACCAAAAAAGAAGTTCGAGGTTTCTTAGGGAGGTTAAATTACACCGCTCGTTCTATTTGATAACTAATTGAGAAATGTGACCCTATATTCTGTCTCCTTAAGAAACACAATTCAGGCGTATGGGATGAGGAGTGCCGGAAAACTTTTGACAATGTCAAACATTACTTATCTAACGCCCCTGTGCTAATGCCACCCAGGCCAGATAAACCACTGATAATATACTTGGCAGTATTTAGAAATTCCATAGGATGCGTACTGGGCCAACATGATGAGTTAGGAAGAAAAGAGAGAGCGATATACTATCTTGGTAGGAAGTTCACTAAATGTGAGACAAGATATTCGCCAATTGAGAAGTTGTGTTGTGCCTTAATTTGGACAACCCAGAGACTGAGACAGTACATGTTGTACCACACAACTTGGCTCATCTCAAAACTAGACCCTCTAAAGTACATGATGGAGTCGACTGCTTTGAACGAAAGAATGGCCCGATGGCAAATTCTACTTTCTGAGTTCGATATAGTCTTTGTGAACCAGAAGACGGTGAAAGGGAGTGCAATAGCAGATTTTCTAGCTAGTAAAGCTCTAGAAGATTACGATCCTTTAAACTTTGATTTCCCGAATGAAGATATAATGTATGTTGCAACCACTAAAGAAGACTCTCAATAAGGTCATCCTTGGAAGCTAAACTTCGACGGAGCCTCAAACGCTATGGGTAACAGAATCGGGTCAATCCTGGTATCCTCAAATAGAGATCATTATCCTTTTACTAGTAAATTGGATTTTGATTGCACAAACAATATGGCAGAATACGAAGCATGCATCATGGGCATTTGTGCAATAATAGAACGCAAGATCAAAGTATTAGAGGTATATGGGGATTCTGCATTAGTGATCTATCAACTCAAACGTGAATGGGAGACAAGAGACCCTAAATTGATCAATTATCGAAAGTTGATTCTTGAATTAATTTAGGAGTTTGATGACATCACCTTTTGTTACCTCTCGTGAGATGAAAATCAGATGGCCAATGCCCTGGCTACTTTAGCTTCCATGATCAATGTGAACAAACAAGTGGACATAAAACTCATCTAAATGAGAATTTATGAGGCTCCGGCTCATTGTTACAATGTTGAGGAAGAAGGAAAGAATGATTACGCTTGGTACCATTATATACTACGATATGTGAAGAATCATGAATACCCTGACCAAGCAACTGAGAATGATAAAAGGACGTTGAGAAGACTGGCCAGTGACTATGTCTTAGATGAGAAGATCCTATACAAAGAAGAAAGGATCAAGTACTATTAAGATGTGTGGACGCTATTAAGGCTAAGAAAATCTTGGAAGAAGTCCACGAAGGTGTTTATGGAACACAAGCTAATGGTTTTATGATGGCCAGACAGATCATGAGATTCGGATATTATTGGTCCACCATGGAAGAGGATTGTATCAGTTATGCCAAGAGATGTCAAAAGTGTCAAATTTATGGAGACAAAATTCATGTGCCTCATTCACCTCTTCATGTCATGACTTCTCCATGGCCTTTCTCCATGAGGGGCATGGATGTCATTGGGTCGATCTCGCCAAAAGCTTTTAATGGGCATCGATTCATCTTCGTAGTCATTGATTACTTTACCAAGTAGGTTGAGGCCACTTCTTACGCCAACATCACAAAGTCGGCAGTCAGCAAATTCTTAAAAAAAGAGATCATATGTCGGTATGGGATACCGGAAAGAATTATATTTGACAATGTATTGAATTTGAACAATAGCATAATAGTAGAGGTCTGTAGCTAATTTAAGATCAAACACCACAACTCGTCACCATATCACCCAAAAATGAATGGTACGGTGGAGGCAACCAATAAGAACATTAAGAAGATCGCGGGGAAAATGATGGAGACTTATAAAGATTGGCATGAGAAGTTACCATTTGCCCTCTATGCTTATTGAACATCTGTCAGGACCTCCACTGGGGCAACGCCTTTCTCTTTGGTTTATGGAATGGAGGCAGTTCTACCTATTGAGGTTAAGATTCCTTTTCTCTGAGTTTTGTTAGAACTGAAGTTGGATGAAGCAGAATAGATCCAGTCTCGATATGATTAGCTAAACTTGATTGAAGAAAAGAGGCTAAAAGCTATCCATCATGGTTAGATATACCAAAAGCGAATGATACGAGCTTATGAAAAAAAGGTTCGTCTAAGAGAATTTCATGAGGAAGACCTAGTATTGAAAAAGTCCTACCTATACAAAAGGATTTCAGAGGGAAATGGATGCCAAATTAGGAAGGACCTTATGTGGTAACGAAGGCTTTTTCTGGAGGAGCGCTGATTTTGGTCGAGATAGATGGAAAAAACTTGCCTAATCCTATGAATTTAGATTCATTCAAGAAGTACTTCACCTAAAAAAAGGGAGAGGCCAAGGCGAAAACCCGCAAAGGGCGCCTTAAGACCAAAGGAGTTTTGAGTTGAAAACTCGGGAAAGGGCAATTCAAATTTTGATCGAATATGGGGCAGGTGGTAGTCTTATCTTCTCAAAATTAACAAGGATGAGGAACATTACATCTTGGGTCATTAACAAAATCCTCTAGAAACGTATCAAACTCAAAATGGTCATTGATAAGTTTGTGCAGAGAAGCTCATGCTGCAATATCTGGGGCACCTAGTTTTCATCTTACTCATATTGTATTTTAGCTGTATTTGTTATCTTTGATTAATTTATTCATTTCGAGCTCTGCTCGCAATCAATTTCAATCTTGTCCATTGTTACAATATTTTTCTGAAATAATGATTAATGGACTAATAATATTCAAATAAAAGGAGTTTTGCATATTACTCTGAAAAGTTTAAAATAGTACAAGGATCCGAAACAGGACCACTAGTAAAACTAACCAAATTTAAGAGTTGGAAATATTTGGAAAAGAATAATCTAAATTGGTGATTATTTCTTCGGGTTCTTTATCAAAGATTCCAGCTGAACAAGAAGGCAAGGTAATACATCAATGATAGAACCCTGGTGAACAATGAGTAATGTCAACCTAAATATTAAAAGGGGATCATTCTAAAAAAAAATGACATCCTGCATTCATGCAAATTTCATTCATACATATCTAGTTAGAATAATTTGATTCATTCTAATCATAACATCCTAATCACTCGGCATAAAGATAGGCCCATGAAATGGATTCTACAGGTCATGTTCCCTAGAGAATGGCATAACAGATTAGTGAAACCACAAATCCTGTACCCCTGAAGTTATAGTGGGACGGATTTAAGTCATTGTGGCAAATCTTTTCTCCCTAAAGTTACAGTGGAGTAGATTGAAACCACAAACCCTATCTTCCTAAAGTTGTAATGGAGCAGGTTAAAAATGTCAAATCTTTGCAGTGGAGTATATTGAAGTCACAAATCCCATACCCCTAAAGTTGCAATGGGACGGATTGAAGTTATTGTGGTGAATCTTATCTCTCTAAAGTTATAGTGGAGTAGATTAAAGCCACAAGTCTTATCTCCCTAAAGTTGCAGTGAAGCAGACTAAAGATAGCGAATCTTATCTCTCTGAAGTTGCAGTAGAGTAGATTAAAGCTATAAACCTTATCTCCCCGAAGTTGCAGTGGAGCAGGCTGGAGTTACAAATCTTATCTCCCTGAAGTTGCAGTAGAGCAGATTGAAGATGCGAATCTTATTTCCCTGAAGTTGCAGTGGAACAGATCAAAGCTACGAGTTACAAATCTTATCCCCCTAAAGTTGCAGTGGAACAGATTGTAGATGCAAGTCTTATCTCCCTAGAGTTGTAGTGGAGTAGGTTGGAGTTACAAATCTTATCTCCCTAAAGTTGCAATGAAGCAGATTGAAGATGCGAATCTTATTTCCCTGAAATTACAGTGGAACAGACTAACACTACGAGTTACATATCTTATCTCCTTGAAGTTGCAGTGAAGCAGATTGTAGATGCGAGGCTAATCTCATTGAAGTTACATTGGAGTAGATTGAAGCACTAATTCTTATACCCTTGAAGATGCAGTGGAATGAAATGAGGCTAGAAGAAGAGAAGCGCCAAAGAAGTCAAGATTCGACAAGACCAGACAAAATTAGCCCTTTTTAAAGTCTTTGCTCTATTCTCGTTACACGATAATGAGCAAAGAGGGGCAGCTGTAATAGGCCAATTTTGACCCAGGCACAAATTACAAATAAAACAAAATTTTAAACTAAAATAATAGTCCCCAAAGTCTAATTACAAAAAAGGACCAAATGGCCCAAAATAATTTAAAACCCTAGTAGTCCAAATAGCCCAAAACTAAACTAATTTTCAGCAAAAAAAAAATGGGAGGTAGAAACCCTAGCCACTAGACTCTAGGCCTAGCCCTGGCATTGCACGCCTGCCGCCTCCTTTCTACACGCGTCTGACGCTTCTCTGCTACCACCTGCAACATGCAAAATAGAAGAGAACAACAAAGAAGAAGACAAATGAGCAGTACCAAACAGAAACAAAACAAAAAAAAAAACAAAAAAAGGATCTTGTAATTTCGGCTATAAAAGCCACAACTGATACTTTGTAATTTTTTTAGACACAAGATTCATCAAAAATTGAAAAAAATAAAATAAAAAAATTACAAAGGTAGTCTTTTATTTATTTTTATTCATTTATTTTTTCTTTTTTATTTGCTTTCATTTTAAAAAAAGAAGTAAATACGAAAAAAAAGGGTTGAAATTACCTAACTCCTTATATTCCGCTACCGTAGGCGGCCGAGGTTCGTCGGTTCCAATGAAAAACAACGTCTTGGGGGCTCAAAGACTCGAAAGCCCAAGAGAATGACCTTTTTCATTTTCTCCGGCCACTGTGGACGGCGGCGCCATCACTGGCGACCAGTGGCTGCCATAGTAGCTGACAGCCGGACCCATGGCCAGATTGGAACCCTGGCAAAGAAAAAAATAAGGCTCAGAATTTTTTTTAAAAATAACAGCAGAATGATTTTTTTTAAAAAAAATTGATTTATATAGGCCTTGCTAAACGACATCGTTTTGGGTTGGCATCAATAGCCCCAAAATGGCGTCGTTTTGGCCTTAACCCAAGATCCGACCCAGAAAAGCCTCAGGATTCGCGTGTTTTTTAAGACATGGGCTATTTGCGCGAATGATCCTTCCAATTTTTAAGCGAATTCCAATGCAGTCCTATTTCCTTTTGTATTTATTTTTTAATTGTACCCTATAATTTTATTTTTAATTCATTTTAGTCCCCTGGGAAGTGACGTCGTTTTATGGGACTGGGAATAATTTCCAAGTCGGTCCCTCTTTCATTGCGCGCGTCATATTTTGGTCCCTATTTATCTAGTCATTTATTATAATTTAGGCTCTTAATTTTATTTTAGTTCTGATTTAATCCCGTGTCTATTTAATATCAATTCTTTATAGATTTTATATGTATATTATTTTTTATCTATTTATTTATTTGTTCATATATATATTTTATTCTTTTTATTTTTTTACTTCTTTTGTTTTTTAAAAAAATTCATATTATTCTTTATTTCTTTATTTGTACATTTCGCTACTATTATTATTACTATTATTATTGTTACTATTATTATTTATGTTAATATTATGATAGTTATTAGTATAATTATTGTTATTATTACATTGTTATTATTATTTCGTTATTTATTTTTCTTTGATTGATAATATGGGTATTAAAATGACATGTATTATGTGATTATTGCCGTTATATGTATTATGAATTGCTTATTAGTACATTTATTTTTTTTCATTTATTAGCGTAACATTTTATCCATATGTCATTTTTCATATTACATTAAATTTTACCCAAATATGCAAAAAGGAAATTTTCAAAACAAAGCAATATTTCATATTTGGGAGATTCGGAAAATCGTACCCTAACTTACTGGGTTTCAATTTTCTTGTTGAACACAAATAACCGAACATCCTTTTAAAATTAAAATACATAAGATTTCAAATAAAAAATAAAGACAAGCTTATTCTCAAAGGTTCAAGGCGTCGTGTCCTAACGGGATGTGACATTTTGTTATCTTGAGACGAGATGGTCTTTAACATTTGTTTCAATCTATTCAAGTGATTTTTAAGTAAAATTAACATTAATACAAATAGGGATAGTATTTTAAATTCTTTTCGAGTTTTTAACTTTTGGCATTAAGACGTCAATTAATCAATTAGGTACCAATTTTGGGCGTTACGAAGGTGCTAACCCTTCCTCGTGCGTAACCAACTCCCGAACCTATTTCTCGAAATTTGTAGACCAAAAATCATTGTTTTAATAAATTAAATCGCGAATTAAAACGATCAATCATACGGTGACCCGATCACACCTCATAAAAAAGATTGGTGGCGGCTTCATTTTCTTTTTTAATAAAAAGTCGACCTTTCAAAAAAAATGGTTTTGACACACTTAGGAAAAGGAAATTTTGAAAATGGAAAATTATGGAGGATTTTGCGATAAAAAAAATAAATATAATCAGGGTCAATTACACTTCGTAAAACAAAACAAAATACATTCTTGAAGAAAAAACACAATTTAAACGCAAATTGTGCAAGTATGCCTTTCGCCGAACAGTCATGCATCATACAAAACATATAAGTAGCTCACTTATAGATGCAACTCTAGCGTAATCCCCTCTCTATAGATATTCTTCTACTACTCAAATGCCTGAGAAAAAAAGGTAATGAAGCAAGTTCTTTTGAACTTAGTAAGTTCTTCATTAACACGACATGACTATCATGCTACCCTTGATTGAATCAAAGATAAAGACATTTTCGAAACTCTGCCCTACAATAACTTTATGACGGTCTGCCAATATAGTCTACTGGTGCACACATTGTAACAGCCCTTTTTTAGTGAAATCGAAACAGTGGTTTCGAGACCACAAATCCAAGTCCGTAAGAAAAATTATTTTAAAATTATCATGTAAAAAAATTTTGTTAGGAAATTTTACTAATTACATGATTAATTGATAAAAGGACCAAATTGCATAAAATGCAAAAATTGAATTCTAGTAGCTAGAGGGATCAAATAGCAATGAAACTCAAAACTTGAGGTGCTTATATGGTAATTATACCATAAATGTAGTTAGTAGTTAGGCATGCTTAGTCATCCATGGAAAATTAATTAAAGAAAAGGATGAAATTGGAAAGTTGAAAAATTAAAAGATGATAAGTTAATTAAATAAAAGAAAATATCATTTTATTATCATCTTCCCCAAATTTTCTATGGAAACCCTAGTTAAGAGAAAGAAATTCAAGCAAGCTTAATTGGGTAAGTAATCTTGTCCCTTTTTAGTAATTTCTATATTTCCGAGATTGTAATAACCTAATCTAGCTATTTTGGTGATTAATTTGCAAAGTTATCAAAGTATCAAAAATTTTCCATGGATGTGTATGATGAAATTTTGAAATTTATGGTAGAAAATGAAAAATTGTTGATAGATACACAACTTTTGTAAAGGAAATTTTCATGAAATTGTGATTTAGAGACTAAATTGAAAAGATGAAAAATTCATGAAAAATTTCTGATTTTTGTTAAATACATGGGCTGTAAATGTTATATGTAAAAATTGGCTAGGCCTGGAACAATGATTAAATTGCATGAATTTCATTTTCCTAGCATAGGGACGAAATCGTCATTAATTAAAAATTTAGGGGCAAAATGGTAATTTTACCTAGAATGTGAATTGGATTGAATTTAATATTAATTTTATTAAATTTAGTTAAATTTACTCATATAGATCCGGATAGACCTAATACGGAGTTGGATCGAGGAAAATAAAAAGTATCGGATTAGTAGATTCTCATGTACGAACAAGTGTTGAGGTAAGTTCGTGTAACTAAATTGTATATATTTACATGTTTGAGTGAAATTTTGTATATGTGAATGTTGAATTATGGATTTGGTATGTTTAGGAAATAACTTCATAAATCCGATAATGCTTGGTAAATATTAAATCCCGTTTGAATACATGAAATTCAATTGGATACTGGGCTCCTGTATTGGTTGTGGTTTTGCATATGTTGCAAACACACCATAGCTCGAAAAAGCGTCCCGTTATTAGCTCTCCTAAGCTTCCCGTATGATGGTTCTTGCGAGCTTCCCGATATGTTGTGATCCCACATGTGTTGTTGACACACCTTACCTCTTATGAGCTTCCCGATTACGACTCTTCGTGAGTTTCCTGTTAATTGGCTCTTTGTGAGCTTCTCGATATGGCTTATTTGAACTTCCCGATATATGGCTATCCAAAGCTTCCCGATTAATGGCTCTTCAGAGCTACCCATTATAGGCTTTCACGAGCTTCTTGAATATTGCTCTTATGAGCATCCTATTTTAGCCTAGATAAGCTTCATGTTTATGTGCTTTTATAAGCACTCCTAAATATGAGTTGACAGATTTACCGTATTGTACACTTCGTGTGTATTACCCATGTATCCATCAATATTTTAAATGATTCAACGGGTAAAGTTCTGACATGAGATGATATGAATTTTAAGATGAATTACTATGAGAAATACTTGAAATATAAAGATATAATATGTACATGATTATTGTATACTTGATATGATAAATACATGTATGTGAAAATTGAATAAGGATGAGCTCATTCTTGTCTCTTAAAACTTATGTAAATTACATAACTAACATGTTTGATGAGGATGTAAGTGTATTTAGATATTGAATTAATTGATTTGGATGCACTTGTATGATTATTTTAAAAACGAATAAATGGTAAGTTTATTTCCCGTTATACGAACTTACTAAGCTTAAAAGCTTACTTTGTTTTATTTCCCCTGTTTTATAGTGCTCGAAAGCTCATAAAGGTTGGAATCGGTCGGTGCATTATCACACTATCCTTCAGTTCGTTTTGGTATAAATAGCAAACTTATTTTAGTATAATGGTATGTATAGGTTAAGTTGGCCAATGATGGCATATATATATATATGGTTGGTTGTAACTAGCCATTGGAATGGCTAATGATGGCTTGTTTGATGTAAATGTATGAGAGTATAATATGATTAATATAAATATGTGTTTGGTATGATTAGATTGAATTTTGGTAAATTTATATGTTTATACAAATAGGTAAGTTTGAATACATGAATACATGTGATGATATATCATGCATAAGATTGGTTGTGGCATTGTTTTAATGTATTGAATTGGTTGGTGAATGTATTCAAGTGTTGCTGTAGATTGAAGGCAAATTTGGGTGAGAAAAGTGGCATTGAAAATGACCTATTTTCATCCACACAGGCAGACACATGGGTGTCTGTCTCAGCCATTTGTGACACATGGCCATGCGCACGAGCGTGTGGTTTGGTTGTGTGCCCCTTGCATCTTTAAAATTGAGAAACAAAATGCCCAGGTATTTTCACATCGGCAGAGACACAAGCGTGTGTCTCAGCCGTGTGTCAGTACACGAGTGTGTGACTTGGCCGTGTGACCCCTGCACCTAATTAATGTAAAATAAATTATTCACACGCCCAGGGATTTAAATTGTGGTCGCGGCAGCGTTTTTGGTCGCGTTGCGTTTATCGCGGTTGCAAACATAACGGATGCTATTACGGTCACTGCGGGTATCGCAGTCGTGAATTCTTTTTAAATTTGCACAACTTATTGTAAAACATAATAATTATAATTATAATTATAAAAAGTCACTTTTAATGATTTTTAGAGTGTTTTCTAACACTTATGAACTTTTATTAATATGATATGAGAACACAACTTTTATAATCATTAATTATTCTTATATTTATTTACGAATTCTCTAGGAATGTTATATTAACTAATAACAAAGTAAAAAAAAAAGGAAATATTATACATTTATCATATTTAATAAGTTTGAAAGTTTTTATAGATGAAATAATTAAAAATTCATACCTGAGAGATATCATCAATATTTCTTGACAGCTTTGAAGATGGTGAAGATATAAACATTCTATGCAGCAAAAGGAAAAAAAAAGAATAAATAAATGTATAGATTCTCATTAATTATTCCTATTTCCTACCACTTATTCTCACTCTCATTCTACTTTCATATATAGTTTAACATGTTCCGATTCTTAATTATCTTTTCATAAAATATACTCCATTCATTTATCTAAAGATATATTTTAAATGTTTTAATATCATCAAAATTAAGAACATTAACAAAAGTTTTCTTTAAAAAAAAACATACCTTACAAATAATGGTAGTGGTACGATTTAGTTTTCACCAATTAGTGGAATGACGAGGAAGATCAGATCCTTCACCTTCACTTTGAGAGCATTCTTGACTTGATTCTCTTGGCCTTTGTCCAAAAATATATCCAAAAAAAGTAACATTTTCACCTTGGTTTTCATATAATTGATATGAGGGATATATTTGAGGAGGAGGATACATAAGAGTGTGGAGGTGGGTGATACATTGGTGGTGGAGGATGCATTTGAGGCTGGTATGGCACACCATAATTCGAAAATGGTGGATAATAACCATATGGTTGTGGATAACCATGTGAATGTTGAAAACATGAAGGTTGTTCTGGTGGATAAAAACCTTGAGTGCTAGTAGATGAATCACTATACCCAAGGTTACTAAAACTCGATCTCCTACCAGATGAAGAGCCTATAGAAGTATGCTTTTTGCCTTTTCCTTTTGATGGAGCTCTAGGTTCACTTCTATCTCTCCTAGGTTCAGGAAACATATTTCCATCAAACTCTGATCTATCACAGAAATGCCCACTAGTGGTACCAACCCCATATTCTCCTCCATACTGACTAGAAGACCTAATTTCACCTTTATCAACACTATATCCATCATCCTCATCAATTGGACTTAAACCACTACCATCGGGTCCATCGCCACTCTGACTTGGCGTTGAACTAGAACTTGAATGAGACAAATTTTGTTGTTGAGATTGATTAACATCCATTTCATCATCAAAGGTATCCACAGGCAACACACCAACATTTTCACCATCTAATAATGCATTCTCTTTCTCATGAAGCCATTCTAATAGTGGATCAACATCTTCAAAGATATGATCAAGGCTGATAGTATTAAAACTAACGTTTATATCATCAGTGCTCATTCTTTTTTAATGCCTTATCTGAAGCCTCATATTATAATAGGTAAACACTAGTTTCTCAAGTTTTTTATACTTTAACCTATTTCTTGCCTTGGTGTGAATATAACTAAATGTGCTCCAATTTCGTTCGCAATTTGATGCTGAAGTTGTTTGACTAAGCACTTTAATTGCTAATTTTTGTAATTCGGGAACACATGTGTCGTATATTATCCACCACTCAACTACATAATATTATTTAAATTTCAAAATAACTTCAAATTGTACAATATAATTAAATAATATAAATTAAATTAAATAATTTAATTAACTGTTTACCCGGATTCATTTGCTTCCAAGCTCTTTGTGCTTGTGGAGTACCGAATGTCTCATGTTTATCTCTAAATAGTAACAACTGCATAAATAAAAGATAGAGTAAAAATATAAAAAAAAATTCTATTTCAAATTATGTAACTAAGTTACAAATAATAGTACTTGAATCTAACCTGATTAACCATTCTGACTTGAGTATCAAGAGAAGGTTCTAATCTTTCAATTACTGATCGTGTACCTTCTAATGTTTCTATTAGTACATTCTCAGAATGCTCCACCCCAAATTGAAATTGAGGATTGAGAAAATAACCTAAGTATAATTTATAAGAATATCATCAAATAATAATAATCTAAAGCTTAAAATAATAAAATATAAAAATATTTCTTAATTATATGAAACATTTTATCTTACCAGCTGAATGCAAGTTGGAATGCATAAAATTCCATCTATTGTCAATAATCTTTTCGTACTCGGTGAAATATCGACAATCTTATTGAATTGCTCGTTTAACTCTATCAACAGCCTCATAAATAAAGCCCATTGTTGGTTTTTCATCGCTATCCACAAGTCTCAATACTTTTACTAGGGCTCGTAAACTTTTATGAGGTCATTGGCTTTTTTCCAAAAATCATTTCCCAAAACAATTTTTTTGGCTTCATAAGCAGGCCCTAACTTTTGCTGTCCCCATTTTGATTATTTAACTTCTTATATATTCATAAGAAAAATTTTAAAATAATATAATTTAAATTATTTGGAACTAATAAAATCATTAAAAGTTGCTATATTTAAGTAATTATATTAACTAATTATAAAATACTAACCTTTGAATTAAACATTTCTTTCAGACCTTACTTTTGTCTTGTTATCTCTTCAAGTTGAATGAAATGAGTTGCAAATCGAGTAAGAGCGGGCCGAAGTATTTGTTTCCCTTATGTATACTTCTTCATCAAATCAACAGTCCAAATGTGATTGTATATAAAGCAAGTCACTTTCTTTGCCTCATCTAACACTTTTGCTACACTGAGCTTTTTCCCAATATCTTCAAGGCATAAATCTAAATAGTGAGCTGCACATGAGGTCCAATATAGATGTTCTCTTTTCAACATTAATTTTTTTCCAGCGGCTTTCATTACTGCCTCATTATCAGTCACTATTTGGACAATGTAATTTTCTCCGATTTTTTCTACAACTGAATCTAACAAACTATAGTAGAATTCAGCATCTCTACTACGAACAGTTAAGACAGCTACCGATTTTCAAAAAATGGTTCCTTTACTGCAATAAATAAGGAAATTAATGATGTGCATTTGATTCGAACTGTTGGTCCAACCATCACACATTAGAGTTGCACCCAATTCTTTCCAATCAGTCTTTAGTCCATTTACCCAATCACGAACTCGTTGATACTCTGGTTCCAAATACACATCTGAAACCTTATAAGGTGTTGGGAGCTTTACACCTTGCCCAACTACTGTTGAAACTTGAATTAAGTTATACAACCATGGAGAGCTTGCTAATTGAAAAGGAAGTCTTTCATATATTAAAAATTTAGATATCGCTTCACCTATCTTCCTTTGAAAACTCTTTAAAAAATAGTCATTGACCTTTGGTTGCTTTGAACTTTTGCTTCTAAACAATTCAGGTATAGCTCCCTTTAAGGTAAACTCAGACTCGCTTGAGATGGATTTACTTGTTCTTTCTCTATGATATCCTCTAGCTAATCCATAAGAAGATCGCCCTTCTTCATACATGTTATTCCAATCACTAGTACTTCGTCTGAATTCTTCCCTTCTATGCCACTCGTGTTGTGATTGGATACTCTCTCGAGTTGCTTGCCTTATAGCAGAAACCTCATCAATGAATTCCTCGTGTTCATCCCCCTCTTCTCTTAATTGAGATAAGAATTCATCTTTTCTCCTCTTTTTGTCCATTTTTTTTGTGTTACTTTCTTTCAGTATATTCATCATACTTTCTCTAAAGACACCTATTAATAAAATAAAAAATAATTCACACTTATATTATTATCAATTATATATAATTTTTATTGATAAATTTATAATAACATTTAAAAATAATAATAAAGTATCACATACCAGTAACATTAGGGCATGGTGCAACATTGCCAATTTTATGAGCAGTGTGCTCTTTAAATTGTGTTATTCCTCCTTTCACAATTTTACCACAAAGTTTACATATGATATTTCCTTTCGCATTTAGCACTGGAATTCCAAAGTGCCAACCTTTATCATTACTTGGTGCACCCTGCAATCCTTTAGTCGGGAACTTTTCATGTGGTGGCATGCTTTTTTTTATTTATATATAAGAAACATAAAATTATATTTAGAAATATAAGAAACTCATTACTTATAGAGGTATGCATGGGTTGGGCCGGGTTTAGGTCGGGCCCAAACAATTTTAGGCCCGGGCCTGGCTCAGTCCGAAATATGGGCTTAAAAATTTATCCAAGCCCGACCCGAAATAAAATTATTAAGCCCGAGCCCAGCTCGGCCCATATTAAACTTTTTTAGCTTATTTCATTAAATAAAAAATTTTAAAATATAATAAATCAAATACATTTAAAAACATAAAAACAAATATTAAAATAAGAAACAAATAAAAAATGATACTAAAGTAATTCTTAAAACAATACACAAATTAAAAATATAATAAAAAATGATTATATTAAAATTGAAAATAAAATGTAAATATGATTAAAAATAAAAATATATATATTTAGTATATAATTCGGGTCGGGCCAAGTTGGGCCCGGGCCAAAAAAGTTTTACCCGAGGCTCGGCCCGTTTTCTAAATGGTCCTCGTTTTTTTGCCCAAACCCATATTTCAGGCCTATATTTTTACTCAAATCCTCCTATTTTTCGGGCAGGCCTTCGGGCCGAGCCGAGTAGTCCGGCCCATGCACACCTCTAATTACTTATATTATCAACAATATAATACAAAAAAAAAAAAGTAAACATCATTAACATGGAAAATTTAAATTTATTGCATAATCCATACATAATTTTTTTTTTTAAAAACAATAATACATCATAACCCATTATAACTTGGTTCCAAAGTTTTTGGTATAAATAGTTTGTTTTGTTCCATCTTAATAAAATTTAAATTCAAATTGGATCAAATTTAAAAATTCAAGTTTTTCATATTATGCAAACTAAAATCAATAGAGATTTATCTAATGTTGAATTGAAGTCATCTATCGGATTTGATAAAGAAAAACACAATGAATTAATTTTTCTTGATTTTTTACCTTTTATAATACAAGTCATAAGTGATGGAGGCTATAATTTTTTCATTAATTTTGTGTGTAATAACTTTAAGCAAACCCCAAGCAACAGAGGTTATAATTTTTTATTATTTTTTGTGTAACCCTAAACAAACCCTGAGTAATGAAAGTTATAAAATTTTAAAATAATAATAATAAATAATAAATAATTACCATTTTAAATTATAATTACAATATTAATTAAAAAATAACAAATAAAATAAAATTATAAATCTGATAGGATTGAAGCTTTCATATTAAAAAATATAATAATATGATTATTGTCAAAATAATTTTCATTTTTAGTAAAATCTCTCTATGTATTAATTAAGTTAACTACACCTCGATTAGCCCAACCCTCTATGTATTAATTAATATACCTAATTAATTAAAAGTATCCCTAGATTCCTAATTAAAGTACAATGGTCAATTGTCTGATGATTAAAATCCTAAATATATTCTTCAAAAAGAAAAAGAAAATCCTATATATATATATATATATATAAAAGAAATTAACATTGCAATTCATGGATAATTAAACTCAATTTCAATGAAAAATAAAATAAATTTTAAAAAATAACATAGTTGACCTGAACTGAAACAAAAATATAATGTAAAGTCTCATTAATTCTATTTAAAAAAAATCATGGCATCAACCAATATATTAATCAAATAATAGAGTTTGAAGAAACTTGAAATTATAAATAAAGATATGGTCAAAACAACTGAGATCTTTCCCCTGTAAACAATCCATCAAATCCTATTTTTTATTCAAACACCCATGGGTAGCTCTTTTTCCCTTTTTATGGTCCTTTCCTTTTGGTTTTGAAAAAACCCAATTCTTATATTCTTTTCTTAATTTTCTTTTTACAACTAGATGTTATAGTTATTGATTTTTCTATGTTCTTTCTTCAATATTTTTGTAGGAACCACATTTTATTCTGTATTTTAAACGTCTGTAAAGAAGCATTTGGTCGTCTCCCCAAAGTTCTTGGTATAGATGTTGTGGAGATGGCTCTTTGGGCTAAGGTGAGGGGCCATGCTTTAAACGTGCTTTCACTCGCATACATGCTTTAAACCCCAACCAGGGATTTAAATAGCGAGACCCTTTTGTTCTTAAATCCCTAAAGTCTAAACTCTAAAAATCATATTTGGCATTTGCACTACAGAATGCAGATTCAAGACATGCAAGCAAGAATCAAGACAAAATTTCAGGTACTTACTTGGATTTTGTTTGATAAATTCCTTCGATTCGGTGTTGTGATTTTGTTTGCCATTTGGTCTTTGGAGTTTACAGCCTAAACTCTAAATCGAAATATGAGAAATAGAATTTCATATTTTCTATTACTTTTGAGTTTTGATTGTTTTTTTCTATTTATTTGGACTTCTTTTTACTTTTTTTATTGAAAACTCTTTCATTTTGCAGGTAGGGGAATATATTCCCTTTTGTTTTATTGTGTTTCTGTTGATTTTTGTTTAGAGGAGATGAATTTTTTTATTTATTTACTGTAACGGAAAAAAAGGGAATAGTGGCCTATTATTGCCGCAATTGGCCGTTACCCGTTAAATTGCGGCTGTGATCCACCACTATTGGTTTGACTCCGCTTCATACCGCTATTTTCAGCAATAGCAGTTTCAGACGGTGCCGCTACCACTATATAACGACCTCTATTCTAATATCGGATCGCTATTTAAATCCTTGACATGGCCTAGCACACGAGCGTGTGGATTGACCATGTGACTCAAGTCAGTAGCTACCCTAATTTGAACATGGGCTAGGACACAGCCGTGTGCCTCACATCGAATGCCCATACGGTCTGGGGCATAGGCGTGTTACTTGGCCGTGTGAGCCACACGGCCTGGCCACACGGGCGTGTGTCCCCTACACCTAAGAAAAAATTTAAAATTTCACAAAAAATTCTCTGAGTTCTCTATTTAGTCATGATTTGATCTGAATGCATATTTTGGGCCTTGAGGGCTCATTTAAGGGACAATATGATTGATTTTGGATATGAATAGTAAATGATATGAATTTTTCTGTAATTGATCTGTAAACTCTGGTAATGCTCTGTGATCCTGTTCCGGTAACGGATAGGGATTAGGGGTGTTACACACATCACAACTATAACACAAAATTCTTAATGGACACGTGCTAGTAAATCATGCATGCTTCTCTCAATCATATATGTATACTTGTGACCCAAGCTTCTACTAGCCTCAGACTCATAAATCAGAAATCAGAATCGCATATATTTATTTCATTCCTTGTCATATTGAACACGTGTTCTCCTATAAGGTCGGGTCGTGATTTGTAAGTCCAATTTGCAATAAAGCTGGCCTACCGGAGGCATCACAAATAAGGTTTCTTTTCATATTTTCACATATTGCAAATAATTTGTTACTGAACTAGCACACAAGGTAGGTATTAACTGTGACCATGGCCATGAACACACAATATTGACTCATTATTACACAACATATCAACATATTTTCAGCAAAGACAATTTACCTTACACGACTCCATGTCATAGAGTTTTTAAAACCGAAAAGAAGTAAAAAAGAAACTCACCAGAACCTACAAGATAGAATCTACTCTATTGGTCATTTGCCTCAATCGTTAGGACCTTCTCTAGCTTATTAGGCTAGATGAAAAAAATCATAATTATCAGACCCCTTTATGTACTATAAATTGATCATGCATGTATTAGAGCAAAGACATATATCCCCTCAGCGACATCTTAAGGGTTTCCCAAAAATTACCAATCTGCTGGTAGTTATCAATGGTGTTTGAAAAGCTTCTAAATGTTTTCCTCATATCCTCTAGAGAAGATGACTCAAAAGAAATTCCTTAAGAACGTAAGAGAGAACACAGAAATAAAAGAAAAAAGTAAAACATACTAGTTATCGACACCCTCTTATAGCAAAGATAGCATAAATAAGCTTTGTGGGAAGGTCTGAAACCCCACTACTGACCTTGAATTCAGAGGCTAAGCTTACCTAATAAGATTTTAAATATAACCCCTTTCCAAAAATAACTACTACCACTATGAATAAGAATGTTGTTTCTTCTTCTGTTTTTATGCTTAAGTCATTTAATTTATGTCATGGTAGGCTTAGACATGTTAATTATGATACTTTACACAGATTAATTAATTTAGAGCACATTTCTTTATTTCATATTAATCATAAACATAAATGTGAAACTTGTGTTGAGGTAAAATTAACAAGGTCTTCATTTCAAACTGTTAAAAGAAGCACAGAACCACTTGATCTAATACATAGCGATGTTTGTGACTTAAAGTTTGTTCAAATGAGAGGAGGGAATAAATATTTTATTACCTTTAGTAATGATAGCACAAAATATTACTATGTATATTTGCTTAAGATCAAAGACGAAGCTATAGAGAAATATATTCTCTATAAGTAGGAAGTTGAAAACCAACTTAATAAAAAGATTAAGATGGTGAGAAGTGATCATGGTGGTAAATATGTTGAACCATTTGAATATTGTACACAATATGACATGATTCATGAAGTAACACCACCAGACTCTCCTCAATCAAATAGAGTAGCTGGACGAAAAAATCAAACTCTAAAGGAAATGATGAACACCTTGCTAGAAAGCTTTAGGTTATCATTGGAAATGTAGGGGGAAACTTTTTTATGAACTAATTACCTTTTAAATAATGTGCCTACAAGAAAAGGGACAAGGCACCATATGAGTTATAGGAAGGTAGAAAACCATTCTACAACCACTTGAAAGTGTGGGGGGTGTCTTGCTAACATAATGTATAATGGTAAGTCAAGACATATGTGTCGTCGACACAATATCATTAAACAACTAATCTCAAACGGAGTTATCTCTATTGATTTTTTAAAATCAAAAGATAAAATTACGGATCTGCTAACTAAAGACTTAAATCGGGATCATGTTGATAAAACATCGAAAGGAATGAGACAAAAGCCCATAAAAATTAAAGGCGCTATGTGAAGAAAAACTCAACCTAGTTGACTGGATATCCCAAGATCTAGGTTCAAAAGGACAACCTACTTGCATAGACCTGTGAGGTCACTGTGGGGTTACTATCCTAAGTCCATTCCTATGATGTAAATAGTGACTAAAAATAGGATAGATTAAATAATGCTTTTAATGACCGTTGTGTGTTTCGATGATATGAGCAACACAAATCATCTATGTGAGAGTGAAGTGGGGTTTCGAGGAGACTATTTGGGCATAGTTCTCTCAAAATCTTACAGAACTAGAAGATTTTCACGACTATATGAACATACCCATGAGAAACCTTACTAGAGAGGTAGTTGTGTGAGGTATATCATCGTTTACACAAAAGGCAGAACAGTTCAAGGACATCGCATCTACTAGTCTACTAGTAAAGTAAATATACTTTCACAAGGGAATACTCAAAGGTGAATCCCTACCTATCCTATGCAACTATTGAACGTAGATTTATCATCACATCGAGTCAATATTTTTCGTTAAAACTATCAATTTTCATTCATGTGGGGGATTGTTGGAAAAAAATATAATTTTTGGAAACTTTGAGGCATATTCTCAATTGGTAAAGGTGGAGAGTTGAATCATAAAATTATGGTTTTATATTCTACTCCATGAGACCTTTACAACAATATATCATATACTCAAAATGGCTGAGTGATGAATGAGAAATTGACGCTCAAAGTAAGCTACTTGTGAATCATGTTGAGAAAAATGAAAAGCTTATATCTCATATTAGTTAAATATCAAATGTGAGATATGTGTATATATATATATATGAGAACCCACTTGAAGGGTTATTGAATGACTAAGCTTGAAACCCTGCCTCGTCCCAGGGGGTGCAGGTCCAAAATCGCCGAGGTTGGGGGCACACCTGCATGACGTGAGTGACACGAAATGTCTGGACCGGTCGAGCCTGCAGATATTTTAGCCCAATACATATTTTATTTTTCTCAGTAGATATTATATAGAACTTGTATTAAAAGGAAAAATATCTCGATTTGATTTTATTCCAGTCAAATTGATTTTCAAATTGATTTGATTTTATTTAAATTGATTTAAAGGCTTCTTTAATGAAAAGATTTGTATTTTTATTCATGGGAATTTCTAAAATTCCTCCATAATGAATGCCTATAAAAGCCTAAAGAATACTGTAGAATTCTTTAAAGAGAAATAATGAATTTTTCACTCTCAAAAATTATTTTCTATTTCCTCTCCAAATTTTCAAACATTTCAGCGATAGAAGAAGGCAAGGTTTGTTCGCTAATCACTGCAAAGGTACTACTGCAGTCATTATTTTGTTGTTGTCACTACAGGAGAACATACTTTTAGCGGCGTTTTTTTGCCTTTAGCGGCATTTTCACAAGCGCCACAAAAAACGTCGCTATAGCAAACGCCCCAAAATTTTGCGGCGTCGCCGCTAAAGATCGTGACCTTTAGAGGCGCTTTTCCCAAAAACGCCTCTAAAAATTTGACCTTTAGCTACGCTTTCCCTAAAAATGCCGCTAAAGACCATATATATTTCAACTTCCTTTTTAATCATCTCATTTACATTCTTACCTTAAATGATCATACAAAATTTAAATAACCTAACAATGGAAACATTTTAAATTGTTTTTGAGTTCAAAAACATTAATAAGAGAACTTTTCATTTGATCAAAATGTTAACATAATCAATCTTTGAAAACCCAATCTAATGACTACAATACACTTTCTTCTAAAAAGTAAAATCTTTGAAACATCTGCCGAATAAACAACATGATGTTCACTATAAGAAACTTCAACTATAAGCATACTACAATTACTTGTCAGTTTAATTCCAGTAGAGCTTCTTGATTGACTTGCTCCAAACCTGCACAAGTCTTGTCAGTTGAAGCTGCTGCACCCATGATCATACCTAAAATTGCAAAAACATAGAATCAATGAACTCATATAGAGTATAACAAATCATCTGTGAGCTTTGAAGTTCTTAAAATGTTACACAAAGAACATTTAAACACTTCAATTTACAACATTTAAATACTTGATTTACAACATTTAAACACTTCAATTTACAAAGACATTTAAACAAAGAAGAACCATCAATTAAATAAGAGGAATTTTAAACATTTAATAGCCATTTTCATCATAATCGACAACAAATTATCCACCATTTAATTAGCTTAGTTTCAGCATTAATTCGGTAATGAGCAACAATATATAGCAGCATTCAATCCACCACACAAAGATATTTCAAACATCAATTTACTCACTTTCGGACCTCATTAACAGCAGCAATTTAACTGATTTCTTTCATACAGTTCTTCCAACCTGAAACAGCAAGATTAAACCACCAAGAATTGAGCATTTTATGTGACAAAGACCACGAAAAGCTCACCAAAAGATCTGTTCAAAGTACCGAGATCCTCACACTAGCATTTTATGTGACAAAGACCAAGAAAGGCTTGAAACACTATGTTTCAATCCCTAATAGTTTCCCTGAAGAAAATCTGTAAACTAGCAAAACCAACCAAGTGACACTAAAGGGTAAAAAATGAATTAAAAACAAAACAAAGATCCTGACCTGAGACTAATACTTAAACTGTATATATATTATACATGAACTATTTCAGAATTCAACACTTCAAACAAAATATAAGCACAAACTATTTCATGCATGCTCAACAAATCAACAAGCATTTAGTTCAGTCACATATTAAAATAACACGAAACTTATTAAAGATTTCTTGAGGAATAATCATGAGCATTAAAGCTTCAATAACCATTAAATAGCAAAAATGTAAAAAATAAGAGAGAATTGACTCAAAAAACATACCAGTCCAGCACTCCATTCTTGCGCAAGGAGATATTTTTATTACATTAGGCGGATCAACACTAATATTTAAACATAAAACTAAGGTAAAATATCCTGTCTTCATCTCCATATCAAGACAAATTAAAGGAAAAATAGTTCTTAGGGGATGGTTTCTAATATTTATTAAGAAGAAACATACTATTATCTAAGAATCAAATTCAGTTCCAAGAAAGAAAATATTACTTAATGTATTGCAAAGAAACCCGAGCAATTTAGCAATCCTTTCGTTAAGTTTTAACCTCCTATTGAAGTAAACCAGGTTGTAAACTAGCAACTTTGTACCACTACTGTTTACAGAAATCAAGCAGAAGATGATAAGAACAGCGTTTAAAATATGCTATTCTAATCATCTATCATCTAGGCAACGAGCATGACATTGCAGTAGAAGAAAATGCCCTTTAACAAATTGTAAAATGCAACCAGTCTCAAGTAGCAGGTAAGGATACTTACAGCAATTAGCTCAATTGTCACCTGAGCAAGTTCAATCGATACAAGTGATACATTGAGATACATTGAGCAATTAAAATGAGAAGCAAGCCATTCAATCGATGCAAGTGATACATTGAGGGAAAGACATACAGAATATAGCGAACATACGCAAGAAGTCCAAATGCATAGAGACTCGCAAAGTGGAAACTCCAAAAGGAAAGAGCAAGCAAGGAAATCTGACATATTCAACAAGAAATAATCTTAAGAACACAAAACAACTTCTGTGAAGGTAAGACAAATTCGATCCATATGTCCAAAGAAAAGAAATTACCTAAAGGTTCACTCCAACCCTTTGGTTCCTGTTGGACATACAAGATAGATTAAAAGGAAAACATGACTACTGACCCTATCATCCATTGATGTCCCTACTATAGCCAGTAATGATTGAAAAAAAAAATAGTTCTCATGGGACATATCTATAATTTTTTTAGGGTTTTATTACTCTTATTGCTACTATTTTATGGCATAGAATTTGCATTAGTTCACATCTGTATGTAGTTCCAGAGACATTATGATTGTAAACACAATCAATACACAAGGGATGAAAGTTCTATAAAGTAAAAAAAATGTAGTATACTTACTGGAAAACCATAAGTTAAATAGTTAATGCCGAAAGTCCGTAAGATTGGTCCTCTTACAAAATATTAGTGTGCCTAACACCAGATCTGCAAAGCATTTTCCACAGGGAGAGAGAGAAAAAGATGTTAAAATTGTAGATATCAATGCAAATCCTAGCAATGATAAATATAAAAACAACCTTATATCATGTTGAATACCAAACTTATAAATACAAGGTGTGCATGGTTCCATGTTTTGTTATTCCATTAAATTTTTAATACCAAAACCAACTAAAATATGCTGAAAAAATCAAAATAAACTGTAAGTTAGTCAATTTGGAAAACCTCCCCCAATTAAATACCTTGATTCACGAATAAAGAATGAATGCTTTGAAGGAAGAAGTTGCCTAGTCAAGCTGCTTGCTCTTGCCGACATGATGAAATCCATTTCCATAAGATCACATCTAATCCAAGATAGCTGAAAAAGAATTAAGAGTTACAGAAAGGTTAGCGATAATAAAAAAATGAAGGAAACAACAGCTTTGAAGTTTAGCAGTAAGTTGTACTCACAATGATGTAAAAGACTATGAGAGAAAGACCAGAACAAATTTCTGACCACTCTGATTTAGCAGATATCTTATAGAGTCCAATAAAATCAGCTAGCCACTTAAAGATCCCAGAATACTCAACAGGGAGTTGGTATATGTAGAGTAAGACAATGTTTAAGCCAGCATACAACAAAAGGTACCGCCAAGATCTTTGAAACCAGACCAAAAATATAAATCAATCAGTAAACCAGATAACATTAAATGCTAACAAACTGTAATTGTAATCTCATCTCTAGCCATAGGAATTATAAGATGCTTGCCTGAAAAGGCCAAGAAAGTTGCTTGTTAAAGACCAATCAACAAGTCCAATACTACTACAAATAAAAATGGTAAAGATGCCCAAGAGGGATGACTAATTCCAACAAGAAGTTGTACAGCAGGCAACAATAAGTAGCATAAAACCCTGAGATGGGAACCTTCAATGAAAAAAAAAAAAGAATAGGACAATGGCTTCAATGAAAAAAAGACTGATTGCTGTAAGTATCACTGAGCAATTAAATGAACTAAGGAAAGAATTTTGTTGTTGTTGTTTTTTTTAAACCTAGAGATTCAGGAAAGATAGAACAAAGGCAAAATTAGAACAATTAAGACATTTCACAGGAAAACAGTTGATATTACTTTAGGCATAGAACATACAAGATAAAAAAGAAAAAAGAAACATAAACAACTGACCGCATCACATAGAATTGCACCAACAAATTGAAGCTATAGCAGGAAACTAGAAAACTAATATAATAGAAATAAGAAACCCAAACAAAAAAAATAAAAAATTTCTAAGACGATTGAAAACTAATATAATAGAAAATAAGAAACCCAAATTAAAATTTCTAAAATTTTAAGACGATTGAAAATTAAAGGAAGTAAATTTCAACAAACCTAAACAAAAAAAAAATCAAAAACCTCACATACTTGCTAAGACTGAGTTCGCTGCTGGGTAGAGTGGCTAGGCATCGGGAAACTAGGTGTTTAGGGTTTCGAGAAATTAAAGAACAGACTGAGAAATAAAATAAAATAACAGGTTGAGAGGATTTTCAGGTATAAAATATTGAGAAAGACTGAGAAAAAAAAGGAAATTGGGAAAGAAAAAGGAATCGGGGGAGAGAAATAGAGGAACTGAGAATGGTTGAGAAAGAAAGGGAATCAGGAAAGAAGAGAAAATTGGGGGTGGGGGAGAGAGAAATAAAACAGCGTCGTTTCAATCAAAACTAAAAATGAGTGGCGTTTATATCAAAACGGCGCTGTTTTCTTTATAATAAATTGATTTTTTGTGGCGTTTTTATTATAAACGCCACTATTGCTTACTTTTTGCGGCGTTTTTACTATAAACGCCACTCATATTTGACTTTTTTTATAATTTTTATATTAAATTATTATCTCTTTCATATCAATTTTAAATAAATATTTTTTTAATAATTTAAGTAATATTTAAAAGAATTAGATAAAATTTTAAATTTTAAATAATAAAAACTTTAAAATTATTTTAAATAATAGTATTTTAATTGATTATATATTTTTAAAATTCAAAATAATCAATCATACACCCAATATATGAAATGGTTTAGATTAAATATTTTTAAATATAAAAGCATTAATTGATTGTCTAAAATTTCATCATTTAACAAATTAATCTTAAGTAAACCTTAAATCCTAAATCATTTAATATATATAAAATTTATCTATTATCTCTTAAATAATTTAAACGATAGTCAAAATTTTAATATATTAAAATTAATATTATATCTTTTACAATTATATTAAAAAATTATTTAATATATAAATTAAAAAAACACTAATTAATCTAAACCCTAAATCATAAGCATAATCTATAAACCCTAAAAACCTAACACCTAACCCCTACCCCTAAGCCTTAAACCCCAACCCTTAAACCATAAATCATAATCCCTAAACCCATAATCCATAAACCCATATTTCATTTTTATTTTTGTATTTCATTTTTATTTGTTATCAATGTTTTTATTTATTTATTAATGTTTTTTTAAATCTAATATTTAAATATATCAAATGGTTTAGATTAAATATTTTTTAAAATAAAAGCATTAATTGGTTGTATAAAATTTCATCATTTAACAAATATCAAGTAAACCATTTAATATGTATAAAGTTTATCTATTATCTCTTAAATAATTTAAACTATAATCATAATTTTAAGATATTAAAATTAAAATTATCTCTTTTACAATTATATAAGAAATTATTTAATATATAAATTAAAAAACACTAATTAATCTAAACCCTTAATCCCTAAACTCTAAACCCTAAAATCTTAAAATATAAACCATTAACCCTGAACCCATAACCCATAACCCTTAAACCTTAAGCCCCAACCCTTAAACCATAATACATAAACCTTAAAATAGTAATTCATAAACCTTAAACCCTTAACCATATACCCTAAATCGTAAACCCTAAACTATAATGATTAATTGATTCAATATTTTTAAATTAATATTATCTCTTTTACAATTATATAAGAAAATATTTATCATATAAATTAAAAACACTAATTAACTAAACCCTAAACTCTTAACCTTTAACCCCTAACCCATAAACCCTAAATCTTAAAATATAAACTCTTAATCCTAGAGCCTTAGCCCCTAACCCCTAAACCTTAAACCCCAACCCTTAAACCATAATCCCTAAACCCATAATCCATAAAACTTAAAATAGTAACTCATAAACCTTAAACCCTTAACCATATGCCCTAAATCGTAAAACCCTAAACTATAATGATAATTAATTCAATATTTTAAAATTAATACTATCTCTTTTACAATTATATAAGAAAATATTTAACATATGATGTACATCAACATCCACGTGATTTTTTTAGGGTTTAGGGTTTTAAAGGTTATAGTTTAGTGTTTAGGGGTTTAGTGTTTTAAGGGTTATAGATTAGTGTTTATGATTTTTTGGATTTAGGGTTTTAGGGGGTTATATAACTTTTAGCGGCGTTTTATCGAAAGCGCCGCTAATGCTCTGGTTTTTAGCTGCGTTTTACCGAAAGCGCCGCTAATGCTCTGGTTTTTAGCGGCGTTTTACCAAAAACACCGCTATTGCTCTATTTTTAGCGGCGTTTTATTAAAAATGCCGCTATTGCTCTATGTTTTACAATTTTTGCGGCGTTTTTTGATAAAACGTCGCTAAAAACGCCGCTAAAGCCCTATTTTCCTATAGTGTGTATCCTAGGAGAAGTTGACCAACGTTTCTCCAAATACCATAGGAGTGGCCGAATCTGCGTTAAGGAAACTGTGAAAACAAGCCTCAACATCTAGAAAAACTCGATTCCCTTTTTCGATTTTTAGTTTTCTAAATCTTGTTTATTTACCTGTTCTCAAATAAATATAAATATTTATTTGATGTGCTTTATTTAAATTTAGTGTTTTTTACATAAATATAAATATTTGTTTATATAATTATTTATATTTATATTTGTTTGTTGAGGTGTTTTGTCTAACAACTTACTTATTTCATTTTAGTTAAAAATAGTAAACATCGTGTGTTTGATGGAGAGATATGTGAAAATTGATATAATGGATTTAATTCTTTAAATAAAGAAGCGAAATAGAGTAGTCATTATACATATCCATGTTTTCAAGATTATTTCTCAAATAAATTTGCTTATTTTAATTTCGTTTTTGCTCTCTTTTATTCCTTGTTTTCTTTGTTTTAACTTGAATTTATCATCTCAGACTTTTTTTTGTTTTTTGGCCAACTTAAACCTAGTCGAAATTTTCTCTACAAACTTTCTTTGAACCAGCCACAAAAATTATTGTAGCTTTCAGGTTTTTTTAGCCATTTATTGCTTCCATTACCATCATCACCACCACCTATCACCCTACTTGTTTTACAGGATTTCTTTCGATCTTTTTTATTCTTCTCTTCACAACAATTTATTTTATTGATTTGTAACGTTTTCTAACTTAAACAAGAAAGAAATCTTTAAACCCATTTTGATCTATGCTAAATGTATAAGAAGAGAAGAGGGATTTAATAAAAAGAAAGAGTAAAGAAAGATGAGAGAACGGGGAATTTAAAAAATTCTCACGTATTGGCATATTAATAAAATATTTGTAACAAAAAAAAAAAATTAAATACTTCAATCAAAAAAGCGATTTATTCAAACCTAAAAAATAATAATAAACTTTTCCAAGTAAAACGCAATGAAGATAAATAAAACGTGTGAATGGAAGAAAGAAAAGAAATGTTTGCGTGATGTTGAGGATATATATATATATATATATATATATATATATATATAGCTCTCTGGATGTGTTTGATCTACGTTCACTGCAATTATTCTCTCTGGATTGGCAATGGCCAAACCCTATTACTCTTCTTCTTTTGAAGCCCATAATTTCGTTGATTCAACCTAAAGTAAAACTTTTTTTTCATCCTTTTCACTATCGCCAAAGTCTACCCCTTTCTTCCATGCCAACAACACCTTTGCTATTTCAAACGTATTTTATAGTTTGTGGGAATATTCGTAGACCGATTATTTTCGATATACTACTTGTACTTGTCAAGTCATTTAGCTTTCCCACTCAAAATATTAGTTTTTAATATAAGCTAGTTAGCTAGCATTCGTGATAATTTCAAAAAAAAAAAAAATGTCTTGTATATTATAATACGTCCGTTCGAATTTATTCATGCAAAATGTCTTTTCAAGCTCATTTTATAAATTTATTATTTCCAACTTTCACATAAATTATAATAAAATAAAATTTTATTGATCACAATACTAATTTGTTAAAGGATCTTTCAACTTTTAATCAACAATACTTAGTAAATTTCTCTTAAAAAATTTGACCTTTCCTCAAAATGACAAAGACACAAATGTCCATAGTTGAGCTGACACTAGTTTGTTTCCCTGAGTCAAACCAATGGAGATATTTTCATTTTACACCTATCGAAGGGTCGGGTAGCTCACCTGGCTTAGTCAGATTAGACTAGATTAGACTTGGATAAAGATTTTCACACTTTGTTAAATAGTAAAAATTATTTTTTAAAAAATTTAATTTAATTATAAAAATATGTAAAATATAATTAAAAGTATAAATTTTATTATTTTTTAAATAGTGAAATAAGTTTTTTTTAGTAGATCAAGACAACTTTAACTTAAAAATTTTTACTAGACCTTGATCAGGCCCAATCCAACCCATTTACACCTTAGCGTTAAGAGTGAGTTGAATTTACCTTAAAAGTTATCTATGCCTTTTTGTAATTTTTTTAAAAATAATCACATTATAAGTTTTGATATTTTTTTACACAATGATTAAAATTACCTATAATCTCTCCTCATAAATAGGAGAATAATACATTTCAGCACACTTGAATTAATGTCTCTTACATTAACAAAATACCCATTCCAATTGAACTAATACTCAATTAACTTTTTCCACCTCATTCTTAATTTAACATAAATACAATAAATACATTGAATCTAACCCACATCATCAGCCTTTCACGTATGTATTTTTCACTCTTCCCACGTTGTCTAATTAATGTTTTATCATTAAATAATTTTTAAATTATTTAAATAAATTAAGAAAATAATATAGGATTATATTTTAACAACAATATATACTAAAATTAAAATACTATTATTATATAAAATATTTTTTTAACTTAAATTATGTATATATTTAGAAAGTCGTAAAATCAATTCTTTTTATAACATACATTTTTCTATAATAACTGTTCATTATAACAATTAAATTTGTTGTAAAAATCATTATTTTATATTTTATTTTTATTCTCTACAACAACTTTTTATCTATAATAGAATAGTCATAAAATAAAAATAATAAATTTTAGTTAAAATATTATTTCAATAAAATATTTAAATTTTATATAAAAATATACTAATCATAAATTTTAAATGGAAAAGATCCTTAATGAATGCAATCATATTCATAAATTTTATTAAAATTATGATGTAAATCCCACTAATTAATATTATAATTTCAATTTGAAAATTAAAAAATAAAATAAAATATAATCTAAATCTAAATTGTTGCTATAGGTGAAACAAAAGCTATCGTACAACAATCACTTTTTTTTATAATGTTTATAATTATTCACGACAAATATCATTAAGATGTAATTAAAATATTTAATTTAATGAAATCGAGTAATTATAATTACCCACATAACTAAACCAATCTCTAAAAGTTATTTTGGCGTATATAACAATTAAATGGTCACCTCTCGAATTTCTAACCCCATCTGAAATGTGCAGACAAATTAGTTAAATACATGGTCAAAGTTTCCGCTGGTTTTTCTGGCCTCCTTGTCTCCTTAAAAAATAAAAACAACAGTCCACTCTTCAATATTTTCATACTGGCATGATCACATTTTAACCTTTTTTTTTTCCTCTGCGTTTCATTTAGCCTTCATACTTTTACAACTTGTTTGGCTGGCAAAAATATCCAACTCATTCAGGCCTGATTCATAAAACAATAGTAATTCAAATATTTGGTTCATTGTATTTTTATTTATTGGAATAATCTATTGAGGCAATTATGAATGTGGCCTGGATAGGCACTTGACGCTCTGCCATTAGAATCTGTTGGAAAAATATGATTTTTAGAATTTTTAAGACATATTTTTTATTGGTAAATGAGGAGTTTTAAATCATAAAATTATGACTCTATGTTTTATTTTATAAGATTTTTATAACAAGATATCATATGTTCAAAATAGTTGAGTGACAAATGAGAAACTGATGCTTAAAGTAAGCTATTTGTGAATTATGTTGAAAAAAATGAAAAGTTTTAGTCCCACATTGATTGGGAATCAAGTGTGGAACTTGTATATATATATGTAAACCAACTTAATAATTATTAAATGATTAAACTAATGCTCTTTTTCGCGCATGGGGGGTGAGAATCCAAATCCACCAGGTGGCGTACTTGCACAATGTGGGCGATCATTTTGTTCATTGATCACTACAAAGGTACTACTGTCGCGATCATTTTGTTGTTGTATCCTGGGAGATAGATGACCAACGTTTCTCCAAGTACCATAAGAGCGGCCAAATTTGTCTTAAGGAAACTGTGAAAACATGCCTCAACATCTAATAACATTCGATTCCCTTATTTGATTTTTGTTTTTTAAGATCTTATTTATTTAATTATTTTTTAGTTTTGGTGTTTTTATATAAATATAAATATTTGTTTATACTATTTGTTAAGATCTTGTATTTAATATAAATATTTATATATTTATATTTGTTTGCTAACGTGTTTTGTCTTACAGAATCGCCTATTCAACGCCATAAGGAATAAGATTTCAAAAAAAAATTCCTCAAATGCCCATGAAATCAACAAGCACTGAACTCAACCACAACAATACAATGACCCAAAATTTCAGTTTTATAACTTAAAAATATTAGAGGGAATCAAAATAGAAGTAATTCTCCCATAAGGCAAAAAAAAAAAAAAAAAAACTCTTCTATAGTTCAATGCAAGCAAGAACAAAATGTCAAAGAAATCAATGGAAGATGATTCAAGAAGGAGATTGATAGTACTTAAAAGAACATATGTTTTCTCTCTACTTATTGGTTAATTTGTCTCCATTTAGTTATATTTTGCATATATTTTAGTATTTTCAGTTCAGTAATTTACATTTTATAACTCAATGGATCTTAGCTTATTTATCCTTTATTTTGTCATGTTTTGGTTCTGATGTCGCTGCATGAGTATTTCTATATTGTGCCCAAATTGTCGTTGCACCTGACAGCTGTCCAGATAAGAATAAAAATTCGTGAGCTGTCCAGTCTGGTACAAGTAACTGGTACATACAGAGGCAGCATGATTCTGATAAAAGGACACCTGTGCTATTTGGAAAAAATATATATTGGCGTGAAAACAAAAAAAAAATAGGGAGAGTTTTTTTGGATCATCTTCTTCAACCTATCCATTGAAGCTTTCGGCTATGGCGGCTTAAGCTCCTACGGGTGAACTGACGTGAAAATGATACAGCTTAGCTATTGACGAAGAGCCCTGAGTGCGACACAAAAGGGAATAGAGAGATTCAAGTCAAGTTGTCTAGGAATTGTATTCTCCGCTTGTTTCTTTTATTTTTCTTTTCTAAACGCTGGTGATTACCTTCTATTTCATGTTAGTACGAAAGTACACATGATTTATGGGTTAAATGTTATTTTATTCAATCTTGCTTCTACTGTTTAATCTTTGGGTTTGAATGTTTTTAGCATGGAAGTGTTATTACGGTCACTGACACTAGAAGGTGCAGCGAAAGTTCAATCTAACAAGCATGACAATGAAAGTTGCTTGAGAATTAGAGGAATTTAATCCACTTGCTCTTAATAGTGTTCCATTGCCATTACCGGAAGGTGTGGTTAATGTGCATGTTTAAGTCTTAGATTAAATATAGAAGTTAAGTTTGGTAAGCTATTCATTGCAATTTAATGCACCGACAATCACCTATCCTTTTATACCTTGTGAGCACTTAGTATTCTGTTGAATATTCACGTTGGGGATCCCAGTTTATCAATACTATATTTTATCTTATTATTTTCCCAGTTTATCAATACCATATTTTATCTTATTATTTTCAAGTTATTGCTTCGACAACTACTCTCACAATTTATCTCGTTACTATCCATTTAATGCACTGATATTGATAGACAAAAGACAACCATCCTCGTGGGATCGATATCCGAAAAACTCAGATCAGTCTACTATACTATATCAGACCAAGTTTTGGCATCGTTGCTGGGGATGTCGTTTGTTTGATGTTTATTTTTGTTTGTTTTTATTTCATAATATTTAGTTGTTACTAACTTGTTTTCTTTTTGTCGCCATTTTCGCATTTTATTTTAGGAGTTGTATGACCCGAAGCAATTCGGAGTTATTACCAATTTTGATCCAAAAATTGAAAGAACCGCTCAGAGAAGACTTCAAGAACAAAGGAATATGGCTTTACTAAGAAACTATGAAGTTATACCCCGATGTAGCAACAAAATACTAATGACCCACCGTTGTCACAAGATGCTCAAAAATAAAATAGGACTATACGAGATTTTGTAGTACCTGTCTTGGATGACTTACAACCGGGAGTTGTTAGGCCAACAATCCGGGCTGGAAATTTTAAACTCAAGCTAGTAATGTTTCAAATGCTGAATTCTAATGGGCAATATACTGGACTGCCACATGAAGATGCATGAGAACAACTTAAATCATTTTTATTGATTTGTGCTTCTTTTAGTCAACAAGGCGTTCTTGATGACGCTTTAAAGATGCAATTATTCCCTTATTCCCTACAAGGAAGAGCTCATACTTGGTTCCTTGGGCTACATGCCAGATCAATTACTTCTTGGAATGCACTAGCAACACATTTTGTTTTGCGATTTAACCCGTCGATAATGAATGCTCTTCTCCAAAATGATATGACCGTCGGTTTTGAGGGAGCTCAAGTATAAATAGAGAGACTCCCCTTCATTTGTACTCACTCCATTCATTGTTTCATTATTCTTTGTGAATAAAATAATAGAGAGCATTTACTCAAACACTTTGCAAGCGTCCCTTTTTGCTGTTCTTTGGTTACTTCTTTTGGCATAAGTTTGCTTCGGCAGTACGAGTTGGTGCCTTGGAGGAGTCCTTAAGGAATCCTCACTTGAGTAAAGGCTGACTTAAGCGAGTTTGAACGAGTGAATCGGCCTTATCATAAGCTGGATGATGAAAATCTTCACACCACATGGGAACATTATAAATCTTTGCTTCGACGTTGCCTCATGCACGGTATTCAACAGAAAACACAAATTGAGATTTTCTATAATGGGCTGAATTTACATACGACGAATCTTGTCGACACATAAGCCAATGGTCCTCTACTGGATTGTACTTATAATGACGCTATTAGAATTCTTGAGAGAATTGCTTAAAATGATTATCAATATCCTATCTTTAGAGCTACACAAGCAAAAGCTACTCCAGGAGTTATTGAATTGGACGCAATATCTTCACTTAGTGCTCAACTTTCTTCTCTTACAAATATGATAAAAAAATATCCAAGGGACTAGTGACTTTGCACTTATACAAGTTGCTCAACAAGCTAATGTTCCTACCTTTTGTTGTGAGATTTGCAGTGACAACCACAGCTATGAAGATTGTCCACAACATGCAGAGAATGTCTTTTATGTCAGTAATATCCGCAACAGTTCTTATGGGACCTCTTATAATAATTATGCACTCAGTCAACAATTTTAGGGAACTCAGGATACTGGACAAATTGCTGCGACATTCCGATATGAGAATATATCTACTCAAGGTAATTATAATTTAAGACAAGGGAATTACAATCAACAACAGTAGAACTACAATCAGCACACTCAGATACATCTACAACAAAGCCAGATGCATCCACACCAGAATCATATGCAGCTACAGCACACTTCAATGCCGACTCAGCATACTTCAAAACATCAACGAAAATAGTACACGCAAGCTTCTCCTTCTAACCCGTTAGCTGTTCTTGAGGCTTTAATGCAGGAGCACATGACTCGCACAGAAGCTATTGTGCAAGGGAATTCATCTTCCATTCGGGTGTCGGAGGCATAATTAGGACAACTTGCTTCGAATCTAAATACTCACCACTAGGCACACTACCTAGTGACACAAAAAATCCCAGTTTGAGGGGAAAGAACATTACAAGGCTATAATGCTTAGAAGTGGTAAAAAAACTAGTCAATCGACTACAGACTCTATTGTAGCCACTCAAGATATTGGTGAAGTGATCCCTAATGAGAAAATTGAATCTGAAGAGTTTGTTAATGTACTAGACAAAAAAGTTCCACAAATTGTCACTCACATACCTAATGTCTGACCCTCGAAACTGTCGACGCAATCAATAGTGTCGGTGCAATCAGATGTATCTCCATATTTACCTTTTCCACAAAGATTCAGGGAGAATGAGCAGGATAAGTAGTACCAACAGTTCCTGAACACATTGAAGCAACTTCAGGTTAATATTCCTTTAGTAGATGCTCTTGTACAAATTCCAAATTATGGGAATTTATGAAAGAGCTATTATCCAAGAAGAAGAAGCTCAATGATATTGAAATTATTGCACTCACAAAAACTTGTAATGTTGTTTTGACAAATAAGTTACCCCCCAAATGAAAGATCCTGAGAGCTTTACTATTCCATGTTCAATTCGCAACCATTATTTGGGCAAGGCTTTATGCGACTTGAGAGCTAGCATCAACCTAATGCCACTATCTACTTTTAGAAGGTTGGGAATTGGTCACATGAAACCTACGGCAGTGACATTGCAACTAGCTAATCAATCATTGGCTCAACATGAAGGGCAAATCAAAGATATCTTAGTTCGTGTGGATAAATTCATTTTTTCGGCTAATTTTATCACACTTGACTGCGAGGTAGATAAGGAGGTTCATATAATCTTGGGACGACAATTTTTAGCCACCGGACGAACTTTAATTAATGTTTACAAAGGTAAACTAACCATACGACTTAATAATGAGCACATTAGCTTCAATGTTTTTGAATCCATTCAATGCAAGGACAAACAAGAATGTCATATTGTCGATGTGCTAGATAATCTAATTGCGGAAGAATTTGATAACCAAAGCACAATACTGTCTAAGGAGTTTGCAGTGACATCTAATGATGAATTCTTAGATAATTATGACAGTAGGGTTGAAGCTAATAATATTAAACTCAGGCATGGATGGCAAATTGAATACTTAGATTTAGCCAACAGAACAGCTCCAATTTTCAAGTCATTTAACGATGAAGCTCCTACTCTAGAATTGAAGCCACCACCTACTTATCTTAAATACGTCTTTTCTGGTAAGAACAATACTCTTCCAGTTATTATCTCTGCAACGTTGGATGTAAATTAAGAAGAAAAATTGGTCAATATTCTTAAGCAACATAAACAAGCTATTGCTTGGAGTATTGTCGATATTCGAGGCATTATTCCATCTTTTTGCATGCACAAGATCAAGTTGGAAGATGAAGACAAACAATCAATTTATCAACAAAGAAGATTAAACGAGAAGATGATGGAAGTTGTTAAGAAAGAAATTATAAAATGACTTGATGCTAGAATTATTTACCCTATTTCTGATAGTAATTGGGTAAGTCCAATGCAGTGCGTTTCTAAAAAGAGTGGCATCACTGTGGTTAGTAACGACAAAGATGAATTAATTCCTACACGCATTCCTATGGGATGGTGAGTATTTATAGATATCGCAAACTTAATTCTGGCACAATGAATGACCACTTCCCACTTCCTTTCATTAACCAAATGTTGGATAGGCTTGCTGGAAGAGCCTATTACTACTTCTTAGACGGCTATTCTAGGTACAATCAAATTACTATTGCACTGGAGGATCAAGACAAAAAAACTTTCACCTGTCCCTTTGGTACTTTTGCTTTTCACCGTATGCCTTTCGGTCTTTGCAACGCACCAGCCACATTTCAAATGTGCATGATGGCAATATTCTCAGATATGATTGAAGATTCTTTAGAGTATTTTATGGATGATTTCTCAGTCTATGGGAATTATTTTGATCATTGCACTGATAATTTGGATAAAGTATTACAATGACGTGAAGACACACATTTTGTTCTAAATTAGGAAAAATGTCATTTCATGGCAACTGAAGGTATTTTGTTCGGCCATCGCATTTCTAGTCAAGGCATTGAAGTAGACAAAGCAAAAGTGGAAATCATTGAGAAATTACTTCCACGACAAATGTTAAAGGTATTCACAATTTTCTTAGGTATGTGGGCTTTTACCGAAGATTTATTATAGATTTTTCGAAAATTGAAAAGCCCTTATGCTCATTGCTGGAACAGAATAGAATATTCTTATTTGATGATGCATGTTTAGATTCATTCATTCAATTAAAGACGTAGCTAGTAAATGCACCCATTGTTGTTGCACTAGATTGGTCTCAAACTTTTGAAGTTATGTCCGGTGCAAGCCACTTTGCTATGGGTGCTATTTTAGGACAACGCAAGGGAAAAATATTTCACGCCATCTATTATGCTAGCAAAACTCTTACAGAGGTTTAAATCAATTATACCAATAAAGAGAAAGAATTGTTGGTCGTAGTCTTTGCTTTCGACAAGTTTCGTTCTTATCTTGTCGGCGTAAAGGTTACTATATTTATTGATCACTCAGCGTTGAGATATCTTTTCGCGAAGAAAGATGCAAAACCAAGACTGATACACTGGATCTTACTATTGCAAGAATTCAACATTGAGATAAAAGACAGTAAGGGTTTAGATAATCAAGTTTCAGACCATTTGTCTCGATTGGAAGTTGGTAGCGAAGATGGAAACGTACTTCAAATTGTCAACACATTCCCAGATGAGAAGTTATTTGCTGTAGACGCAACCCCTTGGTATACGAATTTGGTTAATTATCTAGTGTGTGGAAAACTCCCGTTGGGTGTCACAGGGAAAGAAAGATTTCTTCGTGAAGTAGTGAAGTATCATTGGAACGAGCCGTATTTATTCAATATATGCAATGACAATATCATTCGGCGTTGTGTTCCAGAAAAAGAGATGCTTTTAATCCTAAAGCATTGTCATGATGCTCCTTATGGAGGTCATTTTGATGGCATGCAAACTACTGCTAAGGTTCTCTAATCAAGATTCTACTGGCCTTCATTATTCAAAGACGCCCACAATTTTGTGAATCAATACGATAGGTGTCAGCGCACTAGTTCTATATATCGACGCAATGAAATGTTGCAACAGCCAATTATGGAGGTTGAATTGTTCGATGTTTGGGGTATGAATTTTATGGGACCATTTCCAAATTCATTTGGAAATCTTTATATATTAGTAGCTGTTGACTACATCTGAAAATGGGTTGAGGCTGTTGCAATCCCGAAGGATGATGCAAAGACAATGCTTAAAGTTTTTCACAAGTATATATTGACCCGCTTTGGCACACCAAAGGCATTAATTAGTGATTAGAGTACAAACTTTCATTACAACTAGGTGGCAGTCGCACTAAAGAGATATGGAGTTAATCATAAAACAACTACTACTTATCATCTGCAACCTAATAGACAAGCTGAAGTATTTAATCGATAAATTAAAAACATTTTTGAGAAGGTTGTGAACCCTTTGAGGAAAGATTGGTCTTCTAGACTGGATGATGCTTTATGGGCATTACGGATAGCATAGAAAACTTCATTAAGGATATCGCTGTATCAATTGATTTTTAGGAAAGCATGTCACTTGCCAGTTTCGTTGGAGCACAAAGCAATGTGGGCAATTAAGCAAGTGAATATGAACTATGAAGCTATTAGAAAGAAAAGGTTGTTGAATATCACTTAACTAAAGGAGACTAGGCGAAATGCCTATTAAAACACGACAATTTATAAAGAAAAGACCAAATGATGGCATGACAGAATTGTTTTATAGCAACAATTTATCGTGTAACACCCCTAACTCGTAACTGTCACTAGAATAGGGTTATGAGACATTACCGAAAAATACATATCATTCACATACATAACATATACATTTATGCATACATAAATAAAATCCATTCAAATCATTCACATTGTCCCTTATAAGGCTCTATGAGACCTTAAAACATGCTTAAAAGTGGTTCGGGACTAAACCGATAACATTTGCAAAGTTTGAGAAACTTAGAAAATTTTTTAACATTAAAGGGTCACACGCCCGTATGAACAGGCCGTGTGCCTCACAAGGTCACCAGACGCGCCCGTGTCACAGGCCGTGTAAAAATAGGGCATACATACTGACTTATACCACACGGCCAAGGACACGCCCGTGTGCCATGGCCGTGGGAAAACTGTAGAGGTTACTGACTTGGGTCACATGCCCGACCACACGCCCATATGCTAGCCCGTGTGTCACATATGACCAGTAGACACACCTGTGTGTCTAGGCCGTGCCAAACCTGTAGGGTATACTGACTTTAATTCGAAAGGTTACCCCAGGGGACACACGGCCGTGTAACATGACCGTGTGTCACACACAGCTGAGACACACGCCCGTGTCTCTGCTAGTGTGGACAAAAATAGGCCATTTGTAAAGTCAATTCGCCACCCTTCTTTCGTGCACACAAAGTAACCCATATGGTACCATTTCAATTCATATTTTAGCAACCAAAACATGTATTCCATTCACTTATCATGCCATCTATCCACAACCATTTCAACTACTCAATTCCATATTAAAAAACATACCAAATTAATATGCCAAAATCATCAAGACTTAAGTTCTAAATGCATTTCCTCATCAAATTATCATCTACATCATGACACAAATTGCACCATATCATTATCTCAAATCAAACCACAATATGCCAATCTTCCAAGCATTAATACATCAACTAATAATTAACCAAATGAACAACCATTTAACTATGTCAACAACTATGGCAAACATACCAAAATAAGCCAACATATAAGGCATTATATACATCAAATATATCACTTATCAATCATATAATTCAAGCCAACTTAAATGGCCATACACACCAACATTTACAGGCCAAATCTCATGGCTGATATCATAACTCAAAACATACCAAGATGAAATTAGCCTATACATGCCATATACCATATATACAAAGCTCCAAAAGTACCAACGAGATGATCGATAGTGTGATGACATTTCCCAACGATCCCCGAGTCTGAGCTAGCTTCGATAATCTATAAAATAGGGAAAAAACACACAAAGTAAGCTTCAAAAGCTTAGTAAGCCATATACAAATAAAGTCATCTCATGAATCAATATCATTTTCATCGATTAAGCAAGATATGAATAAGCACATTTAAAAACACATTCAAGTTCACAAACCTTTCTCATTATACACATATTCAATATCATAATTGAATTCATCAAATGCTTTCCTTTTCAATACTCGTATGAATCTCGTACGTACCTGAGTCATTTAACTCATTCACATATTCTTTCTCGAATTGAATTTACCCGTTGAACCGTTTGGAATCATTAAGGATACTCGGCAATAACATATAGCTCGTTCAATGCCATATCCCAGATATGGTCTTACATGTTATCACATATCGATGCCACTGTCTCAGACAGGGTCTTACACATAATCAATTAACGATGCCAATGTCCCAGACATGGTCTTACACGTAATCACAATACAATGCCAATGTTCCAAACAAGGTCTTACATGTAATCTCATCTTGGTAACCTAATGTCATGACATTCATATCCTATACTATTCCTAAGGCTCGTACGGGACTTTCGGATGTCGTAACTCTATTGATTCTTGCTCGTAATTATTCTTTCAACATTCATAACAATTCAATGACAAGTAAATACGTATAATTCAATTTAAAGACATTTATTTGCATATGAACTTACCTCGTAGTTGGAGTAGAGGGATTGGATCGACTATTCAATAACTTTCGATTTTCCTCGATCTAAATCCGATTTCTTTCTTTCTAGATCTATATATATTCAAAATCAATCCATTTAATCACCAAATCAATCAATTTAATCCACAACACATATTTGGGCATTTTTTCATTTTAGCCACTAAAGTTTCACATTTATTCAATTTAGTCCCTATTTCACAAAAACCCATGCTTGGCCGAATTCTCTATAGGTCCCTAGCAGCCCATATTTTTCAACACTTCACACATTTAACTACACATTTTTATCTTTCACAAATTAATCCCTAATATGCATTTTTACTCAAAATCACATTACAAAACATGTATATCAAACACCAAGCATTCATATTTCATTATAAAACATCCAAAAACACATGAATTCATCAATTTAAACTTTCAAAATCATCAACACTTTCAAAAATTGAGGCATGGACTAGCTAGAACACGAAGCAACGATCACAAAAACATAGAAATCATCAAAAATTGAGCTAAAATCACTTACTTGCTAGCTAATGAGAGTGTCGAATGCTTCAAACCCTAAATGGCCTCCTTTATTCTTTAAATTTAGTTGAATAACAACATTAAAGAAGATGATATGTTTATTACTTGTTTTTATTTTAATTTAATACATAAATTACAAATTTAACCTTAGTTAATAAACATTTAAAATGTTCATTTAATGCCCTTTTTTCGTCAAAATCCACCAAAAATGGTCTAATATCAACATAAGGACATTCCATTTAATAATCCATAGCAATTAGACACCTTTACCAAATAGAATACAACTTTTGCATTTTACGCGATTTAGTCCTTTTCTCAAATTAATCACTTAAACGATATAATTAGCACATGAAACTTTCACACATATCTAATTTCATGCCATAAACATAAAAAATAATATTAAAATAATTTTACGACCTCGTATTTGTGGTTTTGAAACCACTATTCTAATTTAGCTAAAACCGAGTTGTTATAACTCTCTCCCCCTTAGGGATTTTCGTCCCCAAAAATCTTACCAGCGAATAGGTTTGACTATTGTTTTCTCATAGCATCCTCGGGTTCCCATGTAGCTTCTTAAACCCCGTGTCGATGCCATAATACTTTCACTAACGTTATTTTTTATTTCTTAGCTCTTTGATCTCACAAGTTAAAATTCAGATCGGTTCTTCACTGTACGATAAATCTGACTGAATCCCAACTTCGATCTGGGAAATAACATGCAAAGGATTAGATCTGTATCTTCTTAGCATAGATACATGGAATACATTGTGAATCCTTTCTATCTTAGATGGTAATGCTAGCCGATAAGCAACTGGTCCGACTCTCTCGATAATCTCATACGGTCTGATGAATCTCGAACTCAATTTGCCTTTACGACCAAATCGAAGTATTTTCTTCCACAGAGATACTTTCAAAAACACTTTATCCCCGATCTAAAACCCAATATCTTTCTGTTTCAAGTCCACATAAAAATTTTGTCAATTTGTAACACCCTTAACCCGTATGCGTCTCCAGATTAGGGTTATAAGGCATTACTGAACCATACATAGCTTAAAAGATGTCAATCATTGTTATTCATGCTTAAGAGATTACAACTTAACTATACGAAATATATTTACATCTCTCTCATAGCATTCGATTAATCAAAATCATAACATAGATATCTACATGACAAATTCCATGTATAAACATTAAGACATTCAAACACAAATATTGAATATATGCCAATATATCTAGTTAACATGACAAATCATTTGTGCATATTACCAAATCAAACAAACTATTACATTAATGGTTGTCTAAACTCATAATCAACTTTAATGTCATGACCTTATAGCCGAATATTACTTTAATGCAACTTATATAATGCACAAAATATTCAAACCATATTACACTTCAATCGCATACTAATTAAAAATCATACATAAATAGAACTCACAAAACCAATTACACATGATCACATCATTTTGACATACAGAACATAAATGCATCATTTAAAGTTCATATTACATTTTTGTTTTACCAATACAAAATTCACTATTCATTTGGTCATTTATTTCAAAGTATTAATTGAATATAAATATGCTTAATAATCATGCTATGCTCAAGGTTACATATTCTTCCTTTTTCCCTATCACTTTATATGCATATGTCCTACCATGGAAATGAATTAATATACATATATACCAACCATAATTTACACCTCAAATCAAATACATTACAAATATATCTTATCATATATATATATATCATACCAATATATTATATACATATACACATACAAACCGAACATATAACACCATAACCGAACATAACAATCAAGTTCACATGAATAATTTATCTATGCATAACCATAGCCAAATCAACCACAATTTCATCCAAAATCATCAGCCATTTCCAAAGTATGTAACACATATAATCTTAACTAAAGTTTCATATTTTCACATAACATATTAGCCATTTTCGCATGGCTTAATATATACATATTTCAAACTTGACCAAAAACAATCTAGCTTATACATGCCATAGGTTCAAATGTAAACTTATCAAATACCAACAACAGTCGATAGTGTGATGGACTTTGCTGATGATCCCTGAGCTCATGACTAAACTTCAAAATCTATAAAACAGAGACAAACATAACACACAGTAAGCTATTAAAGCTTAGTAAGTCATAAGCAAATAACAACTCAATGACATTATCAACTTATTTTAACCAAATCAAGTTATACTATCATAGTTACATATAATCTCGAGCTCAACATTTCATATTTAACATATGCTTTCATAAATAATCTTATCTTAACCGATTGTACATATATACACATTCAAAGTATCATTCAATTTCAAAGACATAACACCATTATATAATCGAATGTGTTTACACACGTATACATGTACTTATGAACCAAAATACAACATCACATACATATACATAACCTATAGCCCAATATACTTTGCAAGTTCACATATGTTCACATTAATAACTTATATGATTTGCATCACATATCAAATGGCCAATTTACCTTATTTTCAAATAGTAATCAACTAACTCATACCTGATCATTTTAGCTCGTTTTACACCTTCGTTCACAACTTATCATTGCCTATTGAACCATTCGGAATTGAATAGGATACTTGGATAATCACATATATCGAACAATGCCAACGTCCCAGATGTGGTCTTACATGCTATCTCATATCGATGCCACTGTCCCAGACAGGGTCTTACACGAATCAAATACGATGTCGATGTCCCAGACATGGTCTTACTCGTAACCACATATCGATGCTAATGTCCCAGACGTGGTCTTACTCGAGAACACATATCAAAAATCCTATGTCATGACATATGTATCCTAGCTATTCCTAAGTTTCGTACGAGGCTTTCGGACGTCACAACTCGATCGAAACAAATTCATAAACATAGTTCCTAAGCTTATTTGCATTCGGCCAACATATATATAATTTCACATATTTCATTTTATCATATAAATCTCATATTTATTCAAAATTAACAATACGTATTTGCTTATCAACTTACCTCTGGCGATGAAAATCGAAACGGGACGACTAGTCGACAACTTTAGTTTTCCCCCAATTCAAATTCGATTTCTTTGGTTCTTGATCTAAACATATTCAAATTAAACTCATTCAAACATATTTTCACTCAATTTAGTCCAAAAACACATAAATGGGAAAATTACTATTTTACCCCTGACATTTCACACTTTTTACAATTTAGTCCAAATTGCACAAAACACAAAACATGCAAAATTTCAATATACCATGCTTAGGCCGAATCTTCCTTATGTTCATAAAAGTCCATATATTTCATTTATTTAACATTTTAGTCCCTCAATTTATTATTTTTGTAATTTAGTCCTAATTACTCAAAATCATCAAAAATTCCAATACAAAACATATCAATCCAAAACATATCTTTCATATTTCATCAACTAACATCACAAAACTCAAATATTCATCAATGGCGTAACTCAAAATATTCATCAAATTAAAAAATTCAAGATGGGCTTTGTAGATAACATAGCAACGATCTCAAAAACTTAAAATTATCAAAAACCGAACAAAAACTAACCTTGAATCAAGCTTGGATAAGGCTGAATACCCTAAGCTTATTTTCTTTTCTTTCTTTCTCAACCTTCGATCAAAAATATGAAAAAATGCATGGTTGTTTTATTTTTATGTTTTATTATAACATATATTATTTCATGATTTACCATTTTAACCTTTAACTTAAAATATAAAACCATTATACATTAAGGTTACTACTGTCCATCACATATTCTCATGGCCAAATTACATTTTAAATACTTCCACTTATAAAGACACATTCAATTCGGCACTTTTACAATTAACCATCAAATTTTTATTTTACGCGATTAAGCCCTTTTATTAAATCGGGCACTCAAACGATAAAATTAAAGCACAAAAATTTCACACACACAAATTCACACTAATAAACACAGAAAATAATTTTTAAATATTTTTTTGACTAGGATTCATGGTTCCAAAACCACCGTTCCGATTAGGGTCTAAATCGGGCTGTTACACGATCTGACGCTACTTTCAGACTATCACGAATTACTTTCACTTTTTCTTCAGTCTCTCTAATCAAATTAACCTCGTGAATCTTATTTTCACTTAACTTAGTCCAGTGCAAAGGTGTTTGACACTTCAGACCGTATAAAGCTTCGTATGGTGCCATCTTAATACTCGATTGAAAATTGTTGTTCTATGAGAATTCAATCAACAGCAAATACTTTTCCCACGTACCTTGGAACTCAAGAATGCAACATCTCAACATATCCTTGATTATCTGAATAACTCGCTCAGATTGACCATCTGCCTGCAGGTGAAATGCGGTACTAAAATGTAATTTTGTACCCAGTACATCTTGCAGTTTCTTCCAAAACCTCGATGAGAATCTCGGATCTCTATCCGAAACAATAAAAATAGGTACTCCGTGTAATCTCATAACTTCTGAGATATATAATTCAGCTAACTTATCAAGCGAATAGTCCATTCATACAGAAATTAAATGAGCCAATTTAATCAATCTGTCAACTATAACCTAGATCGCATCTTTCTTTCTTAAAGATAGGGGCAGGGCAATCCTGACACAAAATCCATAGTCACTCTATCCCATTTCCACTCAGGAATCATAATCGGCTGCAATAAACCAGACGGTACCTGATGCTTAGCTTTAACTTGCTGACAAATCAAACATTTAGAAACGAACTCTGAAATGTCACGTTTCATACCATGCCACCAATAAAGCTATTTCAAATCGTTATACATTTTCGTGCTTCACTGATGAACAGACAAACGACTAATATGTGCTTCGTTCAAAATCATCTGAATCAACTCTGAATTTCTCGGAACACATATTTGACCTTTGAGTCTTAAATAATAATTGGAATCAACTTGAAATTCTGAATCAGGGTTCGAATCACATTGAGCTCTTTTTGCTAACATTTCATTATCAACCTTTTGAGCTTCACAAATCTGCTGTAAAAACAACGGTCTTGTTTTCAACTCAGCTACTATCGAACAATCATTACACAAAGCTATTTGAGTTTTTATCGCACGTAGAGAGAATAGGGATTTTCAGCTCAAAGCATCAGCAATTACATTTGCTTTTCCTGGATGTAGTCAATCACTAGCTCGTAATTTTTTAGCAATTGTAGCCATCTTCGCTGTCGTAAATTCAAATCTTTTTGAGTCATCAGATATTTCTAACTCTTGTGATCTAAATAAATATGGCATTTCTCATCGAACAGATAATGGCACCAAATTTTCAATGCAAACACAATGGTTACTAACTCTAAATTATGAGTTGGGTAATTCTTTTCATGCAGTTTCAACTGTCTCGAAGCATAAGCTATGACTTTGCCTTCTTACATCAAAACACAGCCCAAACCATTCAACAATACATCACTATAGATCACAAACTCTTTACTCGATTCTGGCTGTACTAACATTGGAGATTTAGTCAAAAGAACTTTCAGCTTACCGAAACTTCTCTGACATTTCTCTGACCATTCAAATTTTACATCTTTCTAAAGTAATCTCATCAACGGAGCCGCAATCATCGAGAAGCCTTTCACAAATTGTCTATAATAACTAGCTAGTCCTAGAAAACTACGGACCACAGAAACATTTCTCGAAGGCTTTCAATATATTATTGCAGAAATCTTGCTCGAATTGACTCGAATACCCGATGCTGACACAATATGCCCCAAAAAACCAACCTCGCGCAACCATAACTCACATTTACTGAACTTTGCATATAATTGTTTATCACGTAAAGTCTGCAATATAATTCTCAGATGCTCAGCATGCTCAGTTTCATCTCGTGAATAAATCAATATGTCGTCAATAAATACAACAACAAATTGATCTAAGTACGGTCTAAAAATTTGGTTCATTAAATCCAAAAATACTGTAGGAGCATTCGTTAGTCCGAAAGGCATAACTAAGAATTCATAGTGTCTGTACCTCTTTCAAAAATCTATCTTTGGCACAGAGTCTCTAACTCGTAACTGGTAAAAACCCGATCTCAAATCTATCTTTGAAAACACTGTAGCCCCTTTTAACTAATCAAACAAATCATCAATTCTGGGCAAAGGATATTTATTCTTACTTGTCACTTTATTTAGCTGTCGGTAGTCTATACACATTCTCATCGAGCCATCTTTCTTTTTCACAAACAACACAGAAGCACCCCAGGATGAAAAAATCAGTCTTACAAACCCTTTGTCAGTTAATTCTTGCAACTGAGCTTTTAATTCTTTTAACTCTGTTGGAGCCATTCTGTACGGAGCTATCGATATTGAAGTCATTCCCGGCACTAATTCAATACCAAATTCAACCTCTCAAATCGGTGTGAAACCCGGTAACTCTTCAGGAAATACATCCGGATATTCACACACAACTGACACTAATTCTATTTTCTTTTCAGTCACTTTTGTATCAAGCACATAAGCAAAATAAGCTTTGCAACCTTTTCTCACATATTTCTGAGCTAACATCGATGAAATCACCGCTGGCAAGCCATTCAAATCATCTAACTCAATTCGAATAATCTCATTATTCTAACATCTCAAATCAATCGTCTTTCGTTTACAATTCACAATATCATCATGCAACATTAGCCAATCCATACCCAGAATTATATCAAATTCATCAAACGGTAACAACATCAGATCAGCCGAAAAACAGAAATCTCAAATCATCAACGAACAGTTCTTGCACACTTTATCAACCAACATACACTTGCCTAAGGGGCTCGATACTCTAATTAGAATTTCAGTAGACTCTACAGGCAAAGCCTTACTAGATACTAAATTCACACATATATACGAATGAGTTGATCTTGGATCTATCAATACAATAACTTTAGTATCATAAAGAGTAAAAGTACCGGTGATAACATTTGTAAATGACGCTTCTTCGCGAGCACGAATAGCTTAGGCTCGTGCAAGTTCTCTAGCATCAGATTTCAAAGTAGTGTCTTGTGTTGTACCTCTACCACTACTCACATTTACAACATTACGGAATGGCCTCCCTCTAACTACAGTGTTACTTGGCCTCGTACTCTAAACATTATCTTTTTCAGCTAACACTGGGAAATCTCTGATAAAATGATCTAACAATCTACATTTAAAACAAGCTCGTTCATTCGATCTACGATCACTGAAATGTCATTTTCCACACTATCTACATTCAGGTCAGTTTTGTCTTCTACTGCCAACATTGGCAATAGATGTAGTTTGAGCTTTAGAACTCACAAGTTTCTTTTTATGATCCCTAATTGAATGTCCCATAGATGCATTAGAACGATTATACGAGTCTCAAAATTTCTTCAATGAAGATTGATACGGCTTACTCATTGATCTCTTTCTCAAATCTCTTGCTTCAAAATCAACTTTTCTCTTTTCTTTGCTGAGCTCCTTGGCTTTACAAGCCCTCTCAACCAGCACCACAAACTCTTTCAATTCAAGTACTCCAACTAACAATTTTATATCTTCATTCAACCCATGAACAAATCGTTTACACATGATCTCTTCAGTAGACACATACTCTCGGGCATATTTGCTTAAACATATGAACTCTCTTTCATACTCAGTGACAATCATCGGACCTTGTTTCAGCTCTAAAAACTCTATATGTTTCTGATCGAGAAATCTTTGACTTATGTATTTCTTTCGAAATTCAGATTGGAAGAACTCCCAAGTAACTCATTCTCTAGGAACTGCAGATGTCAATGTTTTGCACCAACGATATGCATTTTCTCTAAGTAAAGATACCACATATTTGATACATTCTTCAGGAGTACATGACAATTCCTCGAATACTCTAGTCGTATTCTCAAGTAAAAATTCAACTCTCTCAGCATCATCATCAATTATAGCCTGAAACTCTTCAGCCTCATGTTTTCGAATCTTATCCACTGGCGGCTTATTCAATCATATCTGATCTATAACTTGAGGAACAAGTAGGGGTGGAGGTTGTTGAGCAGCCAGATTCATTCAAACGAACTCTGTGAACCACTCACTCATTATTTAGAAGAAGGCTTGTTTAGCCTCTCCATCATGGCTACTAGATACGAGTCTAGAATCAAACTGCACTGCCCCTTGAGCGGCAACGGGTGCATTACTTTCAACATCGTCGACTACGGCTCGATCGGAATCCGTTTGCTATATAAAAACATATTTTAACTGTTAGGAATCATCACACTATCGCAGTTTATATAAATATGCCATGTATAGCTAGACTCTCACATGCTACGTTAGTCCTAAAATCGACTAAACCGTAGCTCTGATACCAATTAAATGTAACACCTTTAACCTGTATCTGTCACCGAAATAAGGTTACGAGGCATTACCTAACAATACACATCGTTCACATACATAACATATATATTTATGCATTCATATATAAAATCCGTTCAAATATTCACATTGTCCCTTATAAGGCTCTACGAGACCTTAAAACATGCTTAAAAGTGGTTAGGGACTAAACCGATAACATTTGCAAAGTTTAAGAAACTTAGAAAATTTTTCAACATTAAAGGGTCACACGCCCGTGTGAACAAGTTGTGTGCCTTACACGGTCACCAGACACGCCCGTGTTACAAGTCATGTAAAAACATGACATGCATACTGACTTGTATCACACGGCCAAGGACACGTCCGTGTGCGATGGCCATGGGAAAACTAGAGGGGTCACTGACTTGGGTCACACGGCCGATCACACGCCCATGTGCCAGCCCGTGTGCCACACACGACCAGTAGACACGCCCGTGTGTTTAGGCCGTGTCAAACCTGTAGGGTATACTGACTTTAATTTGAAAGGTTACCCTAGGGGACACACAGTCATGTAACATGACCATGTGTCCCACACGGCTGAGACACACGCCAGCGTCTCTGCCCGTGTGGACAAAAATAGGTCATTTGTAAAGCCAATTTGCCACCTTTCTTTCGTCCACACAAAGCAACCCATATGGTACCATTTCAATTCATATTTTAGCAACCAAAACATGCTATTCCATTCACTTATCATGTCATCTATCCACAACCATTTCAACTACTCAATTCCATATTAAAAAACATACCAAATTAATATGCCAAAATCATCAAGACTTACTTAAGTTCTAAATGCATTTCCTCATCAAATTATCATCTACATCATGACACAAATTGCACCATATCATCATCACAAAATCAAACCACAATATGCCAATCTTCCAAGCATTAATACATCAACTAATAATTAACCAAATGGACAACCATTTAGCTATGTCAACAACTATGGAAAACATACCAAAATAAGCCAACATATAAGGCATTATATATATCACATATATCACTTATCAATCATATAATTCAAGCCAACTTAAATGGCCATACACTCCAACATTTATAGGCCAAATCTCATGGCTAATATCATAACTCAAAACATACCAAGATGACATATGCCTATACATGCCATATACCATATAAACAAAGCTCTAAAAGTACCAATGAGATGATCGATAGTATGATGACGTTCCCTGACGATCCCCGAGTCCGAGCTAGCTTCTATAATCTATAAAATAGAGAAAGAACACATAAAGTAAGCTTTAAAATCTTAGTAAGCCATATACAAATAAAGTCATCTCATGAATCAATATCATTTCCATCAAGTAAGCAAGATATGAATAAGCACATTTAAAAACACATTCAAGTTCACAAACCTTTCTCATTATAAACATATTCAATATCATAATTGAATTCATCAAATGTTTTCATTTTCAATACTCGTAAGAATCTCGTACATACCTGAGTCGTTTAACTCATTCACATATTCTTTCTTGACTAGACTTTGCTCGTTGAACCGTTCAGAATCGTTAAGGATACTCGACAATAACATATAGCTCGTATAATGCCATATCCCAGATATGGTCTTACATGTTATCACATATCGATGCCACTATCCCAGACAGGGTCTTACACGTAATTAATTAATGATGCCAATGTCCCAGACATGCTCTTACACGTAATCACAATACAATGCCAATGTCTTAGACATGGTCTTACATGTAATCTCATCTCGGTAACCTAATGTCATGACATTCGTATCCTATACTATTCTTAAGGTTCGTACAGGACTTTCGGATGTCGTAACTCTATCGATTCTTACTCGTAATTGTTCTTTCAACATCCATAACAATTCAATGACAAGTAAATACATAAAATTCAATTTAAATACATTTAGTTGCATATGAACTTACCTCGTAGTCGAAATAGAGGGACCGGATCGACTATTCGATAACTTTTGATTTTCCTCGATCTAAATCTGATTTCTTTCGTTCTTGATCTATATATATTCAAAATCAATCCATTTAATTAGGAAATCAATTAATTTGATCCACAACACATATTTGGGCATTTTTTCACTTTAGCCCCTAAAGTTTCACATTTATTCAATTTAGTCTCTATTTCACAAAAACACAAATTACACAAAATTTGACAAAACCCATGCTTGGCCGAATTCTCTATAGGTCCCTAGCAACCCATATTTTTCAACATTTCACATATTTAACCACACATTTTTATCTTTTTACAAATTAATCCCTAATATGCATTTTTACTCAAAATCACTTTACAAAATATGTATATCAAACACCAAGCTTTCATATTTCATCATCAAATATCCAAAAACACACGAATTAATCAATTTCAACTTTCAAAATCATCAACACTTTCAAAAATTGAGGCATGGGCTAGCTAGAACACAAAGCAATGATCATAAAAACATAGAAATCATAAAAAACCGAGCTAAAATCACTTACTTGCTAGCTAATGAGAGTGTCAAATGCTTCAAACCCTAAATGGTCTCCTTTGTTCTTTAAATTTAGTTGAATAACACCATTAAAGTAGATGATATGTTTATTACTTGTTTTTATTTTAACTTAATACATAAATTACAAATTTAACCTTAGTTAATAAACATTTAAAACGTTCATTTAATGCCCTTTTTTTGTCAAAATCCACTAAAAATGGTTTAATATCAACATAAGGACCTTCCATTTAATAAGCCATTGCAATTAGACACCTTATCAAATAGAATACAACTTTTGCATCTTACGCAATTTAGTCCTTTTCTCAAATTAGTCACTTAAACGCAAAAATTAGCACACGAAACTTTCACACATATATAATTTCATACATAAACATCAAAAATAATATTAAAATAATTTTACAACCTCGAATTTATGGTTCTGAAATCACTATTTCGATTTAGCTAAAATTGGGCTGTTACATATCGTGGGTCAACAAGTTTTATTATTCAATTCTAGACTGAAACTGCACCCTGGTAAATTGTGCTCTCATTAGTCTGAACCTTTCGAAGTTGTCGAAGTAGTTCCTCATGGTGCAGTCACAATAAGAGATTTACATGATGGACACCAGTTTAAATTGAATGGACAGCGGTTGAAACACTATTTTGGGAATATTAATCAAAAGCAGGCAGAGACCATTAAATTGGTCAAAAATTTTTAATTTTTATTGAATGTATGTTATTTTATTTTGTTGTTTTGTTCAAGTTTGTTTAATATTTTTCATTTTATTTTTGCAGAATAGTTAGGAACCATTGTCGACGCACTTGGCCTTATTGTCAACGTAATTCGTACTATTGTACTGTTACTTATGACTCATCACAAATTAGGGTATATTAGAAATTTCAAGATCTCACTGTTTAATCAAAAGTCACTTAGTCGTCTGATGTGCTTGAGCGAGCATAATTCTCATTGGACATAATTATTCCCACCAACTTTATATCCCTTCACAAAAATCACACATTTCCATCTTCTTCTTTCACTCTCTATAAACCCCCTCCACTATGCTGACTGTTACACATACAAATCAGCCATTTTTATTTACTTTATTTTCTCCAAGCTTGTACCTTTAAAACTTTAAACTATCCTTACTCTATAAAACAAAAAAAAATATGGCAAGAATGAGAGGAACAGTCAAGAAAGCCACCAAGTCTATTGAAGAACACTCGTACTCTGCAACTGTAATTCATGAATTAGAGTCCTCTATGCCAACATAGAAAAAAATTCGGTGATCTTTTTAACGAAAGCGGCCAAGGACCAATTTCAAGAAAACATTTTGAAGCGCAACTTTCACCTAAAACAAGGCATTCTCCTATCGCAACAATAAGACTTGGGCAAGAAAATCTACAAAACTATCTCTAAGCTAAAATAGGAGATTTTCTGCACTCATCCTGGAAGCTATTCTCCTTCATTGAGATGTGAGTTTTACTCTAACCTTTATGACCATGAGTTAGAGTTTATCTTTGTTCGAGAAAGCTTAATCCCATAGGATGCTAAAAAGATCAACAAGCTGTACAACATTAAAGTGGATGTAGATGAACATTCCAAGTTTATTGATGATATCACAGACGACAAAAGGAACCTATTGGTGAAGGATTTATGTGTCGAATGAGCATTGTGGATGGGTTCACATCAAAAGAATTATATGATGCACCGCCACTTCCTGACACTACAAAGCAAAATCTAGTTTCATTTTGTCAACTGTAGGCTACTGCCCTCTAATCATAGCACCACAGTTAACCTTGATAGAATGTGTCTGATATATTCAATTGTCAAGGGCAGAAATATTGATATCGGTGAAATACTCCACCAGGAAATTGCTGACTGTGCCACAAGGTAAACTAGAATTTTGGTTTTCCTATCGTTGGTGATGCTACTGTGCCAACAGAAAGGGATCGTGCCCCGTGATGATAAAGAGGTCTTGGAAAATAAGGGTCCGATCAATGAAGCCTATATTGAAAGAATGACTCGTGTCAAAGATACGCCGATAATGAAGGAGGCAGAGACTAGCAAGACAAGGAAAGGCAAAACCAAAGTAGAAAGTAAGGGAACAAACTTGACTGTAGAGACATCATTGCTGTGCAAAATGAAGGATATCGATAAGTTGGCTAATTCCATCAACAATAAGTAGATCAAGCTTGTCGCTACAATAAAGGATATGGATAGATTAGAAAATTTGTTATATGCTTATACCAGGGCTTATAACAACTCTGTTGTAGCTGCATTACGTCAATTAAGCTTGACCCCACTCCCAGAATTTTCAGTGTTCCCACTAATCATTTGAGAGTATCAACCCTCACCCAAGGAAGATGACTTAAGGGACCAAGACAGATCGATGGAATCCTCTCCCATTGTGTACGTCTCTGATGATGAGAAAGAAGAGGACTTAAAGGACATTGAGGAGTGCATGTGAAGAATTGATAGCCTGGTCGCGGGTGACTTCATTACTAGTAAAGATACGTCTGCTAGAGAGGAGGAAGTGTTGCAGTTGTGAACGAGAAGGTCGAGAAAGAAAATATTGAGATAGAAGTTGCTGAGAAAGAATCTGCTAAGAACATTGTCAATGCGTCTGAGTTTGTAGATACAATTAATGATAATCGGGAGTGAGATGGAGCTAGACCGTCGGAAGCTGCAGAGGTAATCAGTAAGGAGCACGACAACTCATTGGCGATAGTGGCCTATATTGGACAACTCAAGGTGACCCCTCCTACACAGGAAGTAGTCGATGATACTAGGGCAGCGCCAGAAACTAAGGACCAATCCGAGAACTGTGCGAAGCTCAAAGAAAAGAAGAGAAAGCACTCCAAAGACGAAAAGCGCAAGAAGGAAGAGAAAAAGATAAGGAAGAAGAAAAACCATGAAGCCACATTGATGGCCAAGGAAAATCGAGTTAGTTTATTTGATGTTTTAGCTGTAGTATTCATGCATTGCATGTAGCTGTAATTTTTATTTTGTTAGCGCACATTGTTGTTGCAAGTTTTTTTTGTTGTTATTGTATTTTAATATTAGTGCATTGGGGACCATGCAGACTTTAAGTTTGAGGGAATGCATGTGGGGTTTGAAAATACACTCACATTTCAAAAAATATATATGAAGCATGCAAGGTTCATTCATGGTTAATGCAAATGTGTTTGAAAATTTTTGTTACATTCGATGCTTAATTCTTGAATCATATGAATTATCAATGAATGAGTTGGATAAATTTGACTAAATATTGTATCTTCAATTCGTTGATGAATGATTTAGGTTGCATTAGTAATGGATGACTAGTACCATTCCTTGAATCTTGAATGAATCTATCTTTTACAGCTGCTTATATATATATATATGTATAGTTATGAATAAGAGACACTCCAAAGTGGGTGTGTTGTGAAATGTTAAAGAGGGAATACTCCAATGCAAGCATTAGAAAAATGAATCTGGCCAAAGGCTATCACTGCATGAGTGTGTGTCAGCGTAATTACTTACTCCCTGGGGCTTGTTGCACTCCATCGTTACTTCTGAATGTATGTATGCCCTGTTTTGAAACAACTTAGACACACGGGAATGTCTAAAGCCATGTGAGGCACACGGCCTGTTCACACAGGCGTGTGACCTGTGAAACTTTGAAAAAAATTGTTTAAGTTTCAAAAAATTTTGTATGAGCTCGGTTTAGTCCCGACCCTTTTCTAATGCATGTTTAAGGTCTCGATGACCTATATAAGGGACATTATGATCATGTTTGATTATGATGGTGGATAATGTATGTGAATTGTTTGTAAAATGCTTCTGATTGTCCGGTAATGCCTTTAACCCTAGTTCGGTGATGGATATAGGTTAGGAGTGTTACATTTGGTTGGTATCAGAGCTACGGTTTAGTAGATTCTAGGACTAACGTAGCTTATATGAGTCTAGCTATACATGCCATATTTATGAACTACGATAGTGTGATGAATCCTGACAATGAAAATGTGTTTTTATATAGTATTTGGACCTCGAACGAGTCGTAGCTAACGATGTCAAGAGCAATGCGCCTGCTCCCGCGCAAGGGACAGCGCCATCTGATTCTAGACCGGCTACGAGTAGCCATGATGGAGAGGCTAGACAAGCCTTCTATCAAATGATAAATGATTGGTTCAGTCAATACATTAGAACTAATCCAGTTGTTTAACAACCCCCAACCCCGGCTAATCCTCCACAAGTCCCTGCTATGTCACAAGTTATTCCGAATGAGTTGAATAAAACTCCAGTTGATAAAATCAGAAAATATGAGGCCGAAGAGTTCCATGCTACAACTAGTGATGATGCTGAAAGAGCTGAGTTCTGGTTAGAGAATAAGATAAGAGAAGTTGATGAATTGTCTCTAACTCTGGATAAATGTATAAAATGTGTCGTTTCACTTCTGAGAGATACGACATATCACTGGTGGAAGACGTTGATATCTGTGGTTCTGAAAGAGCAAGTCACCTGAGATTTCTTTCAAGCTAAATTTCAAAAGAAATACATCGGTCAGAGATTCAAAGATCAGAAACGTAAAGAGTTTCTTGAATTGAAGCAAGGTCGTATGTTTGTTACAAAATACGAGCGAGAATTTGTAAGACTGAGTCAATATGCTAGAGAATGTGTTTCAACTGAAGTTATAATGTGTAAGAGATTCGAGGATGGTTTGAACGAGGATATCCGTTTGTTAGTTGGGATTCTTGAGATTAAAGAATTTGTAGTGCTTGTTCAACGAGCATGTAAAGTTGAAGAACTTGGGAAAGAGTAAAGAAAAGCTAATTCAGAAACTAGAGAAGTGCAAAAGAGATCATCGAACAAGCCATTTCAATCTATGTCACAAAAATTTCGATATGATTATAGCCGTTCAAAGGCTAATGTGGGACATTCGAGTAGAGATCGTACTAGATCACATTCGAGCTTCAGAGCTCTAGCTACATCTGTTGCCAGTGTTGGAAATGTTCGATCTGATCAACCCGAGTGTAAACACTGTGGTAAAATGATATTCTGACAATTGTAGATTATATGATCGAGCTTGCTTCAAATGTGGATCTTTAGACCATTTCATCCGTGATTGCCCTGAGTCTGTCGAGTAAGAGATTGTGCAAAATATGAGGCCAAGTGGCAATGTATCTCGTGATAGACCTCCCAGAAATAAGAGTAATGTGACTGGTAGTCAGAGAGGAACAAAAGACACCACTGTTCGATCTGAGGCTAGAGCATCTGCCAGAGCCTACGCCATTCGAGCTTGTGAGAAAGCTTCGTCCCCTAATGTGATAACTGGTACTTTTACTCTTTACAATACTTCTGTGATTGCTTTGATAGATCCTTGATCAACGCATTCATATATATACATGAATTTAGTATCCAGTAAGACTTTGCCTATAGAGTCTACTGAATTCGTGGTTAAAGTATCGAACCCCTTAGGTAAAAGTGTCTTAGTTGACAAGGTGTGTAAGAATTGTCCGTTGATGTTTTGAGACATTTGTTTTCTGGCTGATTTGATGTTATTACCTTTTGATGAGTTTGATATAATTTTCGGTATGGATTGTTTAACTTTGCACAATGCTACTGTGAATTGCAAACGGAAAACTATTGATTTGATATGCAAGAATGATGAAATAGTCCGAATTGAATCTAGTGATTTAAATAGGTTACCGTCTGTGATATCTTCAATGAAAGCTCTGAGTATTGTTAGAAAAGGTTATGAAGCATACTTTGCCTATGTGATTGATTTGAAAGTGTCAGAAAAGAAAGTTGAATCAGTGTCTGTTGTCTGTGAATTCCATGATGTGTTTCCTGAAGAACTTCTAGGATTACCTTCGATTCGAGAAGCTGAATTTGACATTGAGTTAGTACTGGGAACTACTCCGATTTTGATAGCTCCGTATAGAATGGCTCTGACCGAACTAAAAGAATTAAAGTCTCAGTTGCAAAAGTTGACCGATAGAGGATTTGCTAGACCGAGTTTCTCACCTTGGGGTGCTCCTATTCTGTTTGTGAAAAAGAAAGATGGTACGATATGAATATGCATAGATTATCGTCAGTTGAATAAAGTGACTATCAAGAATAAGTATCCTCTGCCTCAAATTGATGATCTATTTGATCAATTAAAAGAAGCTACTGTGTTTTCAAAGATAGATTTGAGATCAAGCTATTATCAGTTGCGAGTAAAAGACTCAGCCATTCTGAAAATTGCATTCAGAATGAGGTACAGCCACTATAAATTCTTAGTTATGCCTTTTGAATTAACAAATACACCTGCTATCTTTATGGATTTGATGAATAGAATTTTCAGACCTTATTTAGATCGATTTGTTGTTGTATTCATTGATGACATATTGATTTATTCGCGTGATGAATCCGAGCATGCCGAACATTTGAGAATAGTGCTATAGACTTTGTGACATAAGCAATTGTATGCGAAGTTTAGTAAATGTGAATTCTGGTTACGAGAAGTCGATTTTCTGGGTTATATTGTATCAGCATCAGATATCCGAGTTGATCCAAGAAAAATTTCATCTATTTTGGATTGGAAGCCTCCGAGGAATGTCTCCAAAGTCCACAGTTTTTTGGGACTTGCTGATTATTATAGACGATTCGTAAAAGGCTTCTTTATGATTGCAACTCCATTAACAAAATTGCTTCAGAAAGATGTGAAATTTGATTGGTTTGGAAAGTGTCAGAAAAGCTTTGATCAGTCAAAAACTTTGCTGACTGAAGCTCTAGTGTTAGTACAACCGGAATCAGGTAAAGAATTTGTGATCTACAGTGATGCTTCGTTGAATAGTCTAGGATGTTTTTTGATGTAGGAAGGTAAAGCCATTGCTTATGCCTCGAGACAGTTAAAGCTGTATGAAATGAACTATCCGACGCATGACCTTGAGTTAGTTGTGATCGTATTTGCTTTGAAAATATGGTGTCACTATATGTTTGGTGAGAAATGTCACGTATATTTTGATCATAAAAGTTTGAAATATCTGATGATTTGAAAAGATTTGAATCTGCGATAGAGAAGATGGCTAAAGTTACTGAAAGACTACAAGCTTGTTATTGATTATCATCCGAGAAAAGCAAATGTTGTTGCTGATGTTTTAAGCCGAAAATTATTGTTTGCTCTGCATGCGATGAATGCTCATTTGGTTCTGTATGATTATGGTACGGTATTAGCCGAATTGAAAGCAACACTGTTGTTTTTACAACAGATTATTGATGCTTAGAAAGTTGATAATGAGATAATATCAAAACGAACTCAGTGTGATTTAGATTCTGATTCTGAATTTACAGTTGATAAAGATAATTGTCTGAGATTCTGAAATCGAATTTGTGTTCCAAGAAATCCAGAATTGATTCAGATGATTTTGAATGAAGCTCACAACAGTCGTTCATCTGTTCATCTGGGTAGTACAAAAATGTATAAAGATCTGAAACAGCTTTATTGGTGGCCTGGTATGAAGCGTGATATCTCTAAATTTGTTGCGAAATGTTTAATCTGTCAGTAAGTTAAAGCTGAACATCAGGTGTCATCCAGTATGTTACAACCGATTATGATTCCGGAATGGAAATAGGATAGAGTGACAATGGATTTTGTTTCGGGTTTGCTCCTATCTTCAAGAAAGAAAGATGCAATTTGGGTTGTAGTTGATCGATTGACGAAATCAACCCATTTTATTCCAGTACGATCCGATTACTCACTTGATAAGTTAGTTGAGTTATACATTTCCGGTATTGTGAGATTGCATGGTGTGCCATCATCTATTATGTCAGACAGAGATCCGAGGTTCACATCACGATTTTGGAAGAAATTGCAAGATGTTCTAGGTACGAAATTGCATTTCAGTACTGCTTTCCACCTACAAATGGATGGTCCATCTGAGTAGATTATTCAGATTCTCGAGGATATGCTAAGATGTTGCATTCTTGAGTTTGAAGGTACGTGGGAATAGTATTTGCCTTTGATTGAATTCGCTTACAATAATAGTTTTCAATCGAGAATTAAAATGGCACCGTACGAAGCCTTATATGGTCGCAAATGCCGTACACCTCTATATTGGACTGAGCTCACTAAGAATAAGATTCAAGGGGTTGATTTGATAAAAGAGACTGAACAGAAAGTAAAAGTGATTTGAATTAGTTTGAAAGAAACTTTCGATCGTCAGAAATCATGTGCGGATTTGAAAAGAAAAGATATTGAATTTGAGATCAGTGACAAAGCATTTTTGAAAGTATCCCCATAGAAGAAAGTACTTCGGTTCGGTAGAAAAGGCAAATTGAGTTCGAGGTTTATCGGACCGTATGAGATTATCGAAAGTATCGGACCAGTTGTATATAGATTGTTAATGCCATCCGAGTTAGAAAAGATTCACAATGTATTTCACGTATCGATGCTTCGATGATACAAATCCGATCCTTCGCATGTAATTCCTCCGTCTGAGATTGAGATTTATTCTTGTAACACCCCTATCCCGTAACAGTCACTAGAATAGGTAAGGGGCATTACCAGACAGACAGAACATTTTATACGGATTTAGAATCACAGATATCAAATAACATTAATACAAAAGCAATCATCAACAATCCGTCCCTTATGAAGGTTTACGAGACCTAAAACATACTTTTAGAAAAGATCGGGACTAAACCGAACACATTCATGAATTTCAGAACTCAGAAAATATTTCAATTCTATTGAGGTCACACGTCTGTGTGACCAGGCCGTGTGCCTTACATGGGCCCTAGACACACCCATGTGAACCAGCCGTGCCAAAAATAAGGCATACATACTGAATTTCACCCACGGCCAACAGACACGCTCGTATGCTATGGCAGTGTAATTCTTAGCTAGCTACTAGCTTAAGCCCACAGCCAGATGACACGCCCATGTGTCTTAACCATGTGGTCTTAAGAGGTTACTGCTTTACCTACAATGCCAGAATGCACGCCCGTGGTCCCTGACCGTGTGGCACAATGTAGGCTTGGTTTAAGCCAACTTGCCACCCCTTTTTGGGTCATTCCTAAGCAATATTAGACAACATTTATACCAACATTTTCAGCTAATTCCATGCTTAAAATGACCAAATCATATTAGATCATAAAACATTTCAAACATACACCTTTTAGCATCACCAACCAAATACCAAAACTATGCACAAACATATCATTTGTTAGCCAACTCTCATGGCATAACATATATACATATCAAATCTTACTTACATAGACATTCTAACCTATACATGCCATACTTCAAAAAAATTCACTTTCAAAAGTACCAAAATAGGTTCCATAGTGTGGTGACGATCCTCGACTATCCCCGAGCCTTCAGTAGCTACAATAACTGTAAAACATACAGAAACTACACAGAGTAAGCTACAAAAAGCTTAGTAAGCCAAATACAATTGGTCTAACTATTAAAGCATATAAATACAAGCCAATAATAAGAATCCATAGCCCTTTCACAGAGTAATTCATGAGCTTAACCATGCTCATTTGCTTGTACACATATCATGTTTCATTTCCATGATTTCATACATATTTTGCATTCATTATTTCACAGAAATAGAGTCTTTCATATTCAGAAGTTTAGTATGATACAAACATACCTGTATAGATTATACATTTCATATATTCATTACCATATCTTGTACTTTATCATCTGACGGTTCAGAAAAGATACAGATACTCATAAATGGATACAATGTCGACGTCCCGGACGTGGTCTTACATGTACTTTAGTGTCGATGCCTTTGTCCCTGACAGGGTCTTACACAAAATCAGATACGATGTCGATGTCCCAGACATGATCTTACATGTAACTCTCAAATCGAGGCCTGTGTTCCAGACACGGTCTTACACGATATCCCAGATCAATGTCAATGTTTTTCCAGAAACATACAAAGCTTTTCAGATACTAGCATATTATCAGAGTTTACTCTAAATTTATTCACCAGGCTCTCAAGGCCGTCCAATGTAGGTTACAGTATATATATGAGCATAATTTAGTAAATTTAACACGTAATTGTAATTTGACTTACCTCTTACGGGTTTCGGACGGAAACGAGTCGACTATTCAACTATTTTGGACTTCCCTCGATCTAAGTCCGATTTTCTTTGTTCTTGATCTAATACAATTCAAATTCAACCATTCAATCATTCATTTCATTCAAAATAATCCATGGACACATATTTAGGGCACTTTGCATTTTAGCCCTTACATTTTTAGCCCTTACATTTTTACACTTTGACAATTTAGTCCATTTTTCACAAAATCACAAATATGCAAAATTCACCAAGACTATAGCTTGGCCGAATATACATAGCTTCCATACAAGTCCAAATAACATATTTAATTTACAATTTAGTCCTTCAAAACCTAATTTTCACAAATTAGCCCAAATAGCTCTATTCCATCAAAATTCAAGAACAAAGCATGATAATATTACATATATCTTTCATAATCCATATAAAAACAGTACAAAGCTCATAAAATCTTCTATGGCACATATCATAATCTTCAATAGAAACACATATTCAAACCTGGGTTTTGAAGAACACGAAGCAACGATCACAGAAACATAAAAATTATCAAAAACGGAAATCAAAAACCATACCATGCAATCCAATTTCAATGGCTGAATGTAAAAGCTTCCATGGCTGCCATTCTTTCTCAAATTTTTCGGTTGCCAAAATGATAGTGAAAGATGATACATAATTTGTTTTGTTCATTTTAACATTAATTTATTATTTACTATTTTAACCTTTTAATTTAAAACAAATTTCAACAATACCAACTCCCATAAGTGTCCACTAACACTTAAAGGGTATAATTACAACATAAGTGCCTCCACTTTAATAAATCATAGTTATTAGACACCTTAACTAATAGCACACAAGGTTTACACTTTACACGATTTAGTCCTTTTTGCTTAATTAAGCAAAGAAACAGACAAATTAAATCACAGAAACTTCATATATATAACTTCACATATCACAAACACAAAAAATAATATTAAAATATTTTTTTAGACTCAGATTTGTGGTCTCGAAACCACTATTCCGACTAGGGTCAAAACCAGACTATTATAATTCCGATATGACCTACGATGAAAAATCGATCCATATCTTAGCTTGTGAGGTTAAAGAATTGAAAATTAAGATAATTCCATTTGTAAAAGTATTGTGGCATCGACATGGTGTCGAAGAGGCTACGTGGGAGCTTGAAAATGCTATGAGACAGCAGCATCCAAACCTATTCGACTGTAAGATTTTCAGGGACGAAAATCCCTAAGGGGGAGAATTGTAATAGTCTGGTTTAGACCCTAGTCGGAATAGTGGTTTCAGGACCACAAATCTGAGTCAAAAAATATTTAAATATTATTTTCTGTGCTTATTATATATGAATTAGTATGTGTGAAAATTTCGTACGAAAATTTGATCATTTGTGTTCAATTTGTTAAAAGGACCTAATCGCGTAAAATGTAAAAGTATTTAATTGATTTGTCTTATTAAAAGAGAGGTGCTTATCATGAAATTAGACCATTGAACATATGAGTGGACATTAATCGCCTTGATATTAATGTTTTAAATGTTTATAATGCAAGGTTAAATTGGTAAAATGCATATTAATGTTATATTAATTAAAACTAAAGCTAAATTTTAGCTTAATTCTTTCATCCATTGCCAAAAATATCAAAGAAAAATAAATAAAATAGATTCCTAGGGTTCGATTTTGATTCTCTTTGATTAAGGTATGAGTTTTGTTTCGTTTTCGATAATTTCTATGCTTTTGTGATCGTTGCTTTGTGTTTTACTAAGCCCATGCCTCAATTTCTGATTTTATTGATGATTTTGTGTTGAGCCATTGATGAAACTATGAGTTCTATGAAGTTTTTTTAATTAAATGAAAGATATGTGCTGGGTTAGTATATTTTGTCTTTGAATTTTTGATGAATTTGAGTAATTTGGGCTCAATTGAAAAAATGAGATTTTGAGGGACTAAAATGTGAAATAAATGAAATATATGGACTTGTATGAACTCCATAAAAATTTGGCTAAGCATGTGTAAAAGGAAATTATGTGTATTTTGTGATTTTATGAAATAGGTACTACATTGTCAAAATATGAAAATATGAGGGTTAATTTACAAAATGCCCTAAATATGTGTTTTTGGATTGATTTGAATGATTTGATTAATAAAAGAGTTGAATTTGAATTTGTATAGATTAAGAAACAAAGAAAACAGAATTAGATCGAGGGAAAGCGAAAGTCGTTAATAGTCGCCCGTTTCCGTTCATTTCCGTACGAGGTAAGTTGATATACAAATAAATGTATTTTGAATTGAATTATTATTGATTATATGATTTTTAACAATGTTGAATGAATATATGTGTTAAGAATGAGATATTCGAGAAAGTATCAACAAGTTCCGATGTCTGAAAAGCCAGTACGAACCTTAGGAATAGTTAGGATACATATGTCATGACATAGGATCCGTATGTGTTATCGTGTAAGACCACGTATGGGACGTTGGCATCAACTTATAATTTATGTGTAAGACCACGTCTGGGATGTTGGCATCGTATTTGATTTCATGTAAGACCTTGTCTGGGACAGTGGCATCGATATTTGATTACATGTAAGACCATATCTGGGACATTGGCATTGCACGAGATTTTTGAGCTATCCGCGTATTCTTATGATTCTGAATGGTTCAACGGGGATTTCAAGAAACGAATGAATATATGTGAGATGTGTATCCGATTCAGGTACATTTGAAATGTATACTTTGTTTGAGAATAAAGGTAAGTATATGTACAAGTGATGATATGTGACATAAGTATGAGAAAGTATGTTATTTATACAAATGAAATGAGTATATGGGAAATGTACATGAGTTATGTGGTTTGTGATAGTATTTGACTATGGAGTATATGTATTTAGATGATGTTTATATGTTTTATTTGATAAGTTTACTTATATATGGCTTACTAAGCTTTTGAAAGCTTATTTTGTGTGTTTCTCAACTGTTTTATAGATATCGTAGCTACTGGGAGCTCGGGGATCATCGAGAATCATCACCACACTATCCAAATCTATTTTGGTACATTTTGAAAGTGTAAATATGAGAGTAAGGCATGTATAGCTAGAAGTATTTGGATATATTTTGTGAAGTGTATATATCTAGCCATGTGATTTGGCTTGGTTTTGGTGGTTTATATGTATGAGTTTTGGTATATAATATGTGATATAATTGTGGTATGTTTGATGTGTTCATAAATGGCCAAGAGAAATGGTAAGTTTGGTAAGTTTTGGTATGTGCTTAATTGTGGAATTAGTAAAAATGTGGTGTGAAATTGAATGTGAATATTAAGGTTATAAATCATATAATTTGGTATGTTTTTAGCTTATGGAATAATATGATTTGGTATGTATTTCAAGCATGAAATAAGTTGATAATGATTTGGTATAAATGATGTATGTCTTAGTTGTGAAATGCCTAAGAATTTGGCATAAAATGTTGTGGTTTTGAAGACTATAGCGAAGACTCTTAATGGGTGGCAAATTGGCCTTGTAAATGGCATATTTTTGTCCACACGGCCTTATGTCTCAGCCGTGTTGATCGAGGGCTATTTCAAAATGAGCCTGGGCAGACCACACGGTTGCACACATGGGTGTGTGCTAAGCCGTGTGGCCAAGTCAGTTTTGACCACGGGCTAGACACAAGGCGTGTGACTGGCCGTGTGATCCAAGTCAGTAGCCTCACTAATTTTCACACGGCCTTGCACACAAGCGTGTCTTGTGGCCGTGTGGACAAGTCAGTATGTATGCCTTGTTTGGACACGACCTAGACACGCGGGCATGTCTAAAGTCGTGTGAGGCACACAGCCTGTTCACACGAACGTGTGACCTGTGAAACTTTTAAAAAAATTGTTTAAGTTTTGAAAAATTTTGTATGAGCTCGATTTAGTCCCGACCCCTTTCTAATGCATGTTTAAGGTCTCGATGACCTATATAAAGGATATTATGATCATGTTTGATTATGATGGTCGATAATGCATGTGATTTATTTGTAAAATGTTTCTTATTGTCTGATAATGCCTTTAACCCTAGTCCAGCGATGGATACGGGTTAGAGGTGTTACACTGTGTATACACTTCCATATTTCATTTCATGTAACATATTTTCATATTTCCACATATCATGTCTCAATCTATAACCATTTATCTCAATTTCATATTTGCTCATATTAGAACTTTGCCTATTAAATTTATTTAAATTATCGATGGATTCTCATGTAGTACACTCATAGTGTACAAATAATAATCCGTAAATTCATATCCAGTAGTACCTTTTAGGTACACTCTCGAGACACATATTATACAGCAGAATTACCAGACCAGGCTAAATTCTATTTGTAACGCATATACTCTAAGGTTTTTGTCAGATTACTAGTCCAGGCTAAATCTAGTCAATTAGGACTACCAGTCCAGGCTAAATCCTAATTGAAACATATGCTCGAGAGACCCATTTTAGATTACCCATCCGGGCTAAATCCTTTCCATAATGAGATCAATGGATTACTCATTCGAGCTAAGTCTTTTCTGTAACACATACAGGACCTCATTTCTTATAGGTAAATCACCACTATCCATTGATAATCATTATTCAACCGGGACTTACCATTTATGGGATATTATCATTTATTGGGCTTTATTGAACATCCTTAATTTCATAAAATATATTTATGATTTATATATCATCACACACATATATATACCATCACATTCATACAATTCAATTTAAGCATATTAACAAACATAGTTAAGTTACACGAACTTACCTCGAGTGCGACAACGGCGAAAAGGACCTATTTGTCCAATATTTGTTTTTCCCACGATCTAGACTCGAACTTTGTTTTTCTTGATCTATAATATCAAATTTAGCCCACTTATTTGTCACATTATTCAATGTGACCCAAAAATCATATTATGGTAAAATTACGTTTTTGCCCTAAAGTTTGACATATTTATATTTTTGCCCCTAAGCTTGAAAAATGAAATTTATTCAATTTCTTTAACATACAAGCCTAGCCGAATCATTTTCATAACTATAGCAGCCCACAATTTCCATTAAAACACATTTTTACTACATATTTTATAACTTTTACAAATTAGTCCTTTTAAGTATTTTCACCGAAAATCACTTAGCAAAAGTCGTTTAACAAACCATAAACATGCATTTTTTACCATAAAACATCAAAATACACAAATATTAATTATGGTTCAAAACCCTAGACTTTAACCATATCTAAAATTAATGGTAGAAATAGATAGATTGAGTGATAACGACTTCAAAAATGTAAAGAGCATTAAAAACGGAGCTAAAACGGACATACAATCGAGCTTGGAAGCTTTAAATACCCTAGCCATTGTTTCCCCTGATGAAATTCGGCCATGGGGTTGAAGAAGGACAAAAATTTGCTTTTAATTTTGTTTTTAATTCATTTTAATAACCAAAATATCCTTAATTAAAAACTTTAGAAATATACCAAACCATGTCCATTTTTTCCCACCAACTTAAACAATAGTCTAATTACCATTTAAGGACCTCCAATTTAAAATTTCATAGAAATTAGACACCTCTAACTTCTAGAACTCAAGTTTTGTACTTTTTTACAATTCAGTTCTTTTGACTAAATTGAGTGCCCAAACGTCAAAATTTTTGAACGAAATTTTTACAAAAAAATTCCATAAAATTTTAGACCATAACAACATAATAAAAATGAATTTTATTATGTCAAATTTGTGGTCCCGAAACCACTGTTCTGACTAGGCCCAAAATCAGGCTGTTACATATCGAGCCCCGTTTGAACCGTATGAATTCGTAGTATACAAGTGACATGTCACTAGGGTTACCATTTTGGTTGAGATCCTGCATGAGTTTCGGACTCACCGTAGCTCGTATAAGCTTACCGATATATCAGCTCGTAAGAGCTTACTGTTCTCAGCTCGTATGAGCTTACTGTTTCAGCTTGTCAAAGCTTACCATTTCAGCTCAATAGAGCTTACTGTCCATCAGCTCAGGAGGAGCTTACTATTCATAGCTCAAAAGAGCTGAAAATGATAAGGAGTGTAACATCCCGAAATAGGACCTTTTCAGAATAGTAGTTTCGGGACCACAAATTAGATATCAAAATATTTATTTTATGATTATTATGGGATATAGAATATGAGAAGATGCATGTGTTAAAGTTTCATGAAGAAATTCTTTGAGTAAGGTGTCCAATCGGAAAATAAGGACCAAATTGAATAAACTGCAAAACTTGGGTTCTAGAAGCAATTTGTATGAAATTTATTTAGATTATAAATTAGAAGGTCTTGGAGAGCAATTTTCTCAATTTTTCAGTTTTTGGACAAAAATAGGCTTGTATGAATGAAATCAAGAAGAAAGAGCTTAAGGGTATTTTGGTCATTTAGCATTTTAATGAAATAAAATGGGAAAAATAAGCCAAAATCAGCTCATTTCCTTCTTGTTGCTGCCAAAATTCTAGGGTTCTCCATAGCTAGGGTTTTCAAGCTTTTCAAGCTCAATAGTAAGTGCTCCCAAGCCACATTTTTAATGCTCCTTAAATTTTTAAAATCCCGGTAGCTTACTCTCTCTATTTCTACCCATACCTCATGCTAGAGTTCATGTTTAGAAATTTACCCATGCATGAGTTACTTGTATTTTGATGATTTATTGGGGGATATGCAAGTTGGATGGGTGTTAAACATCTTTTCCAAGGTGATTTTCATGAAAAACCCTTATAAGGACCTTTTTGAAAAAGGTGTAAAATGTGCGGTAGAAATGAGAAATAATGGAAAAATGTGGGCTTCCATAGGAGGGAAAAATATTTGGCTAGGCTTGGGTAAGGTAGAAATTGCATGTGTTTCATTATACGGGCCTAGGGACTAAATCGTAAAAATGTAAAAGGTTAGGGGCAAAATGGTCATTTGGACCAGGGGTGAAATTTAGGCTCAAAAAGGTACAATGTGAGTTATTAGTAATTTATTTTTATTGATATAGACCCCGAGGAATAAATTTCAGAGGTCGATCGAGGAAAACAAAAGGTTTCGGAATAACCGAAACATAATACCGAGACAAGTACCAAGTTCGAATGACTTGAGTAAACTCCTAATATGCCTAAATGCATGACTCAAGAGTGTATGGTAATTGCATTTAATGATGGCATGAAATATATTCTTTAATAATGACTTAATTATAAATGTCTCGGTTGGATTGAAAAGGAAGTTCGATGGATAAACCATGAATCATATGTGATTTGAGATCCTGCATGTGTTGTAGAAAGGATTTAGCTTGGACGAGTAATCCGTTAATCTCAAAAATAGAAAGGATCTACCCCGGATGGGTGTTCCTTGGATGATCTAGCCTCCCGAAGAATATATGTGCATTGAGGATTTAGCCCGGACGGGTAATTCGATTAGGGTCTGAATTTAGCCTGGACTGGCAATTCAGATCCGAACTCAGTAAGGGTGTTTGTCACTACAAGGGATTTAGCCTGGACTGGTAATCCCGAAAACACCTTATGAGTTTACGATACGGGGGATTTAGCTTGGAATGGCAATCTCACCGTAAAATGTGAGGTTCACGGGAGTGCATACTTGAAAGGAATCATTCTTATGAATTGACGGAGAATGGATAATCCATTGGAATTTCCTAGAAACTCAACGGGATTAACACGGTGTATGCGAATGAAATGACGAATGGTGAGCTCATCTAAGATAGATTACATGGTACCTTATTATTGTGACTAACTTGTGATTGAGTGCATGTGATAGGAATACCATTATTATGCTTCCTAATTCTATTGCATAGCATGGCCTTATGCTAATTAATCGATAAGTTTATTTTCCAGTTATTCGAGCTTACTAAGCATGTAAATGCTTACCCCTCTTTTTTCTCTGTCTTACAGAGCTCGAGGACTCATAACGATTGGAAGACGGTTGGAGAATCAACACACTATCAACTAACTCAGCTTTGGTATATAGACATTTATGTTTTGTTCAATGACATGTATAGAACTTTTGAGTATTTGGTTATATGTGTCATTTGATTTGCCAAGATGAAGGCATGTAAAACTATACATATCTTTTTGTATATGGCCATGGGAATTGGCTCATTTTGAAGTAGGCTATGACCTACAAATCTATGTGTGTTTATGTTCATATGCAATGGCTTGGTCTTAAATTGGCAATGAGTTATAAAAATGAGCCAATCTTAAATATGTCAAGGAGACATGGAAATCCATAAATGCAAGATGAGAATTAACTTAGCATGTATGAAACCAATGACACGAGGTTTACATGCAATGAGGTTAATCAAAGTTTTATATAAGTGTATAATTTGGCTTTCACGTGCACTAAAGTAACCCATAAGTATGTTTGGTTGATAGAGGGTGATCAAAGGCTGGGAAAATAGCCTAATAAGGTCCACATGGGTAGGCACACGGGTGTGTGTTTATGCCATGTGTGACATACGGCTTGCCCCCATGGGTGTGTGGCATGACCGTGTGTCCCTTGCATTTGAAATTTTAAGTCAGTATAGCACACGGGTTAAACACACGGGCGTGTGTCTTGGCCGTGTGTCCCTAGATACATATTGATGTCATAAATAGAGAGTCACACGGGCTGAAGGCACGGACGTGCCCCAAGCCACACGGGTGTGTGTGACTACACGGCCCCACCCATACAGGCGTGTGACTCACCAAGGTAAAAAAATCATTAAACTTCCCAGAACCGATCAAATGTTTTCGATTTTGTCCCAAACTATTCCGATGTATGTTTCAGCCCTTAAGGGTCTTTATAAGGGACAGTATGTGTGTGTGTGTAAAGTTTTAAATTTGGGCAAAATTTGGTAAACTAGATTAGTATGTCGTGAAAGTTTAAACCCGGTAACGCCTCGAGCCTTGTCTCGGTGCCAAATACGGGTGAGGGGTGTTATATTTAGTGGTATCAAAGCTACAATTTAGTCGGTTTTAGGACTACCATCGAGGGTATTGAGGTTCGCTATACATGCCATTATATGAACGTGGATAGTGTGATATCTTCTAACTGTTTAAATTGTTTTTAAATATAGTAAATATCTTCCAATCAAGCACAAGATGAGTTCGAGGGAGCCGAGAGCCATGCTTCAGCTTCCGTACAACGAGCTGTATCCAGTAGTAGTAGAAGGTTTATGTTTGAAGGTTGGGAAGAGGCCTGAGCCACCTTCTTTAACATGATGGATGAATGGTTTGGGGATTATCTGAGGAATCACCCCAACATACCACGACCTCCCCCACCCCCTAACCAACCTGATGAGGATTTGCCACGAGGTATGGCACCGGTAAGAATTGGTAAGGCCCCTGTAGATAAGCTTAGGAAATATGGGGTCGAGGAATTTAGAGCTAAAATTGAGGATGATGCTGAGAGAGCCGAGTTCTGGCTCGAGAATACTACACCGGTATTAGATGAGTTGTCGTACACACCTGAAGAGTGCTTAAAGTGTGTCGTGTCTCTCTTGAAGGACACTGTGTACCACTGGTGGAAGATCGTATCTTCAGTGGTGTCAAAGGAAAATATCACTTGAGAATCTTCCAAGCAGAGTTTAGGAAGAAGTATATCAGTCAAAGGTTCTTAGACTCGAAGTGAAAGGAGTTCCTGGAACTCAAATAAGGGAATAAGACTGTGGCAGAATACGAAAGGGAGTTTGAAAAGTTAAGTCAGTATGCAATTGAGTGGGTTCAAACCGAGTTAGAAATGTGTAAACACTTCGAGAAAGGTTTGAATGAGGAAATCAAGTTGTTGATTGGGATCCTTGAAATACGGGAGTTCGTCGCATTAGCTGATTGGGCCAAGAAGGCCGAGGAACTCAATAATGAAAGAAAGCAAGCGAAGAGAGAGGCTCGAGTTTCGAGCAAGAGATCCAGTGGTAGGACGCTCTCATTTTCTACAAAAAAATCAATGAGCCAACATGAACGCTCCACTTCATCGGTAGGATATTCGGGTAAAGCGAGAGGCTCCAAACGACGAAATCAAAAGTCCTCCTCCCCAATAGTGACTACTGTGGGAAGTGTAGGTGATCAAAAGCTGAAGTGTAAGAGCTGCAACAAATTTCACTTCGAAGAGTGCCAAATGAAGAGCGGTGCATGCTTCAGATGTGGTTATCTTAACCACTTTCTCAGGGACTGCTTAGAGCGAATCGAAAAAGAAGTGGAAGTGGCCTCGAAGTTGAGTGCTCCCATTCCATGAGGTAGACTTCTGAGATATCCTGGAAGTGCTAGTGGCAGTCAAGTTGCGGCCAAAGACATTGCAAAATTAAAGGCTCGAGCCCCGGTAAGAACGTATGCAATACACGCTCGAGAAGAAGCCTCTGCTCCTGACATCATCACGGGTACTTTTTTCTCTTTTCAATGCATGTGTTGTTGCTTTAATTGATTCAAGATCGACGCATTCATACATTTGCATGAGATTGATGTCTAGTATGAACATACCATTGAACCTACGGAATTTGTTGTTAGAGTGTCGAACTCACTAGGAAAATCAATTCTGGTTGATAAAGTCTGTAAGAATTGTCCTTTGACGATTCATGGTCAATGTTTTCCAGTTAAGCTTATGTTGTTACCTTTTGATGAGTTTGATGTAATACTCGGTATGGATTGGTTAGCCTTGCAGGATGTAATTGTAAATTGTGGTGGCAAGTATATTAAATTGAAATGCCCAGATGGTAAGATTCTACGGGTTGATTCAAGAGATTTGGGCACGTCGCCAGCTATAATCACGGCAATGGTTGCTCAGAGATATATGAGAAATGGGTACGAAGCCTACCTTGCTTTTGTGTTGAACACGAAGGAAATGGAGTTAAAGATTGAAACTGTGCCAATAGTATGTGAATATCCAGACGTATTCCTAGAAAAATTACCCATATTACCTCCTGAGAAAGAGATAGAGTTTGATATTGAATTGGTGCCAAGGACAACTCTCATTTCTATTGCTCCGTACAGTATGGCGCCAACCGAGCTGAAAGAATTAAAAGTACAGTTGCAAGAGCTGACGGATAAAGGTTTTGCTAGGCCGAGCTTTTCACCTTGGGGTGCCCCCGTATTGTTTGTAAAGAAGAAAGATGGCTCAATGAGACTATGTATGGATTACCGACAACTAAACAAGGTAACTATCAAGAATAGGTATCCTTTGCCAAGTATCGATAATCTATTCGACCAGTTAAGAGGAGCCATTGTGTTCTCTAAGATAGACTTGAGGCCTGGCTACTACCAGTTACGTGTTAAGGAATCGGACGTGCCAAAGACAGCTTTTAGAACAAGATACGGCCATTATGAATTTCTTGTTATGCCATTTGGATTGACGAATGCATCGGCCGTATTCATGGACCTAATGAATAGGATCTTTCGGCTATACTTGGATAAGTTTGTCGTTGTGTTCATCGACGACATCTTGATTTATTCTAAAGATGAGGCAGAGCATGCGAAGCACCTGAGAACTGTGTTGCAGACCTTACGGGAAAAACAACTGTATGCTAAATTTAGCAAGAATGAGTTTTGGCTCTAAGAAGTTAGGTTCTTGGGTCATATTGTTTCGGGTGAAGGTATCCGAGTGGATCCAAGTAAGATTTCTACTACTATTGAATGGAAACCGCCTAAAAATGTAACCGAGGTTAGAAGCTTTTTGGGCTTAGCCAGTTACAATCGAAGATTTGTGAAAGGATTTTCCATGATAGCAACTCCAATGACGGTGTTGCTCCAGAAAGACGTTAAGTTTGAGTGGATAGAAAAGTGTCAGCAGAGTTTTGAGAAGTTAAAGACATTGCTGACTGAAGCTCATGTTTTAGTATTGCCTAAACCGGGAAAAAAGTTCGTGGTCTACAGTGATGCATCCTTAAATGGTCTGGGTTGTGTACTCATGCAAGATGGCAAGGTGATAGCCTACGTGTCACGGCAGTTGAAGTCACATGAGAATAACTATCCGACACATGACTTAGAGCTCGCCGCCATTGTTTTTGCCTTGAAAATTTAGAGGCATTATTTATATGGTGAAATATTTCATGTATTTACTGAGCACAAGAGTTTTAAATATTTTATGACTCAAAAAGAATTGAACCTGAGACAATGGAGGTGGTTAGAATTAATAAAAGATTATGAGCTGATCATTGACTATCACCCGGGAAAGGCGAATGCTTGATTAGCATTGCTTGATGATGGTTTAGTCATGGCAGAGCTAGAGGCTAGGCCGACATTTCTTGAGGAAATCTATAATGCTCAGATCAATGATAATGACCTGAAAACCAAAAGAGCTCAATGCAAGTTGGGCAATAAATCAGATTTTTGGATTGGTCCTAATGGATGTTTGATGTTCAGGGATAGGGTTTGTGTACCCAAAGGTGATGAACTTATTCAGAAAATCTTGCAAGAAGCACATAACAGTCATTTGTCTATTCATCTGGGGAGTACCAAGATGTACAATAATTTGAAGAAAATGTACTGGTGGAACGACATGAAAAGAGACATTTCTGAATTTCTATCAAAATGCCTGATATGTCAGCAAGTTAAAGCCGAACATCAAGTACCTTCTAGTTTGTTACAACCTGTAATGGTCCCCGAATGGAAGTGGGATAAAGTTACTATGGATTTCGTGACAGGATTGCCATTGACTCCGAAAAAGAAGGATGTTGTATGGGTTGTGGTGGATAAGTTGACAAAGTCAGCTCATTTCATTCTGGTAAGAACAGATTACTCTCTTGATAGATTGGCCAACTTGTACATATCTAAGATTGTAAGATTACATGGGGTACCGCTATCGATTATTTTGGACAGAGACCCGAGGGTCACTTCGAGATTCTAGTAGAAGTTACAGGAAGCCTTGGGTACAAAGTTGAATTTTAGTACGGCTTTTAACCCACAGACTAATGGTCAGTCTGAGCGGATGATAAAGATTCTTGAGGACATGTTGCGATGTTGCATCTTCAAATTTCAAGGTAGCTGGGAAAAGTACTTGTCATTGGTAGAATTTTCCTACAACAACAGTTTTCAAACGAGTTTGAAAATGGCGCCTTATGAGACCTTGTATGGTAAAAAGTGCAGAACTCCATTGTACTGGACAGAACTTAAGGAAAGTCAAGTTCCAGGGTTGATCTGATCAAGAAAACTAAATAAAAGGTTAAAATGATACGAGACTGTTTAAAAGCAGCATCGGATAGGCAAAAGTCATATGCTGATCTGGAAAGAAAAGAGATTGAGTTCCAAGTTGGAGATAGAGTATTCTTAAAAGTATCTCCATGGAAAAAGGTGTTGAAATTTGGCCGGAAAGGCAAATTGAGTCCGCGATTTATCGGACCGTACGAGATCACTGAAAGAGTTGGACTATTAGTCTATCGTTTAGCATTACCACCCGAATTGGAAAAGATTTACGACGTATTCCATGTATCCATGTTAAGCCGATATCGATCAGACCCCTTTCATATGATTTCACCAGCAGAGATTGAGATTAGACCAGACATGACCTATGGAGAGGAACTGGTCAAGATTTTGGCTCGTGAGGTTAAACAGTTGAGAAATAAAAATGTGGCTTTAGTAAAGGTTTTATAGCATCAACATGGTGTGGAAGAGGCTACGTGAGAGCCAGAAGAAACCATAAGAAGTCAATATCTGAACCTGTTTACTGGTAAGACTTTCGAGGACGAAAGTCCCTAAGGGGGGAGAAATATAACATCCCGAAATAGGACCTTGTTGGAATAGTGGTTTTGGGACCACAAATCCAACATCAAAATATTTATTTTATGATTATTATGGGATCTAGAATATAATAATATGCATGTGTTAAATTTTCATGAAGAAATTCTTTGAGTAAGGTGTCCAATCGAAAAATAAGGACCAAATTGAATAAACTGCAAAACTTGGGTTCTAGAAGCAATTTGTATGAAATTGCTTTAGATTATAAATTAGAAGGTCTTGGAGAGAAATTTTCCCAATTTTTAAGTTTTTGGACGAAAATGGGCTTGTATGGATGAAATCTAAAAGAAAGGGCTTAAGGGCATTTTGGTCATTTAGCATATTAATGAAATAAAATGAGAAAAATAAGCCAAAATCAGCTCATTTCCTTCTTGTTGCTGCCGAAATTCTAGGGTTCTCCATAGCTAGGGTTTCCAAGCTTTTTAAGCTCAATAGTAACTGTTCCCAAGCCCTGTTTTTAATGCTCTTTGTATTTTTGAAATCTCGGTAGCTTACTCTCTCTATTTCTACCCATATTTCATGCTAGATTTCATGTTTAGAAATTTACCCATGCATGAATTACTTGTATTTTGATGATTTATGGGGGGATATGAAAGTTAGATGGGTGTTAAACATCTTTTCCAAGGTGATTTTCATGAAAAACCCTTATAAGGACCTTTTTGAAAAAGGTGTAAAATGTGTGGTAGAAATGAGAAAAAATGGAAAAATGTGGGCTGCCATAGGAGGGAAAAATATTCGGCTAGGCTTGGGTAAGGTAGAAATTGCATGTGTTTCATTATACGAGCCTAAGGACTAAATCGTAAAAATATGAAAGGTTAGGGGCAAAATAGTCATTTGGACCGGGGGTGAAATTTAGGCTCAAAAAGGTACAATGTGAGTTATTAATAATTTATTTTTATTGTTGTAGACCCTGAGGAACAAATTTCGGAGGTCGATCGAGGAAAACGAAAGGTTTCAGAATAACCGAAATATAATACCGAGACCAGTACCAAGTAAGTTCGAATAATTTGAGTAAACTCCTAATATGCCTAAATGCATAATTCAATAGTGTATGGTGATTGTATTTAATGATGGCATGAAATGTATTCTTTAATAATGACTTGATTATAAATGTCTCGGTTGAGATTGAAAAGGAAATTCGATGGATAAATCATGAATCATATGTGATTTGAGATCCTGCATGTGTTGCAGAAAGGATTTAGCCCGGACGGGTAATCCGTTGATCTCAAAAATAGAAAGGATCTAGCCCGGACGGGTGTTCCTTGAATGATCTAGCCTCCCAAAGAATATATGTGCATTGAGGATTTAGCCCGGACGGTTAATCCGATTAGGGTATGAATTTAGCCTGGACTGGCAATTCAGATCCGAACTCAGTAAGGGTGTTTGCTACTACAAGGGATTTAGCCTGGAATGGTAATCCCAATCAACTTATGAGTTTACGATACAGGGGATTTAGCCTAGATAGGCAATCTCGCCGTAAAATGTGAGGTTCGCGGGAGTGCATACTTGAAAGGAATCATTCTTTTGAATTGACGAAGAATGGATAATCCATCGGAATTTCCTTGAAACTCAAAGGGATTAACACGATGTGTATGAATGAAATGATGAATGGTGAGCTCATCTAAGATAGATTACATGGTACCTTATTATTGTGACTAACTTGTGATTGAGTGCATGTGATAGGAATACCATTATTATGCTTGCTAATTCTATTGCATAGCATGGCCTTATGCTAATTAATCGATAAGTTTACTTTCCAGTTATTCGGGCTTACTAAGCATGTAAATGCTTACCCCTCTCTTTTCCCTGTCTTACAGAGCTCAAGGACTCGTAACGATTGAAAGAAGGTTAGAGAATTAACACACTATCAACTAACTTAGCTTTGGTATATAGACACTTATGTTTTGTTCAATGGCATGTATAGAACTTTTGAGTATTTGGTTATATGTGTCATTTGATTTGACAAGATGAAGGCATGTAAAATTATACATATCTTTTTGTATATGGCCATGGGAATTGGCTCATTTTGAAGTAGGCTATGACCTACAAATCTATGCATGTGGCAATGAGTTATAAAAATGAGTCAATCTTAAATATGTTAAGGAGACATGGAAATCCCTAAATGCAAGATGAAAATTAACTTAGCATGTATAAAACCAATGACACAGGGTTTACATGCAATGAGGTTAATCAAAGTTTTATATAAGTGTATAATTTGGCCATAACATGAACTAAAGTAACCTATAAGTATGTTTGGTTGACAGAGGGTGATCAAAGGCTGGGAAAATAGCCTAATAAGGTCCACACGGGTAGGCACACGGGCGTGTGTCTATGCCATGTGTGACATACAGCTTGCCCCCATGGGTGTGTGGCATGGTCGTGTATCCCCTACACTTGAAATTTTAAGTCAGTATAGCACACGGGTTAGACACACGGGCGTGTGTATTGGCTGTGTGTCCCTAGATACATATTGATGTCATAAACAGAGAGCCACACGGGCTAAAGGCACGAGCATGTCCCAAGCCATACAGGCGTGTTTGACCACACGGCCCTTCCCACACGGGCGTGTGACTCACCAAGGCAAGAAAATCATTAAGTTTCCCAGAACTGATCGAATGTTTTCAGTTTTGTCCCAAACCATTCCGATGTATGTTTCAGGCCTTGAGGGCCTGTATAAGGGACAGTATGTGTGTGTGTGTAAAGTTTTAAATTTTGGGAAAATTTTGGTAAACCAGATTAGTATGTCGTGAAAGTTTAAACCCGATAATGCCTCGAGCCTTGTCCCAGTACCGGATACGGGTGAGGGGTGTTACAAGGAGTTGACAGATTTCTGATTTATATGTATTGTACATCACCCGAGTATCCCTCGAAATTTTAATAAGTTCAACGGGCATAAATTTCGTGATATGGTAAAGTATTGTTTATACGAACGGATTATTGTTATACTATTGAAAGTAAAATGTTACAAATGATTTTCATGATATATGTGAATTTGATATGATATAATGTATTGAGTATTTACATTGAGATTATGGACGATTTCATGTATTTAGGTGACTAACTTATGATGAATGTTTATGTTTAGGTATTTGGTAATTGAATTAAATATAGGTTAATTATTGCATTGATTATGTATAAATGGTAAGTTTAATTCTAAATTATACGGCCTTACTAAGTTATAAAGCTTACTCTGTTTCTTTTCTATGTTTTATAGAGGTTCGATAACTCGCTCGTTTCGGATAAATTGGAGTTACACATCACACTATCCAGTTGTCGACTGGTACTTTTGGAATTGTGGATACATGTTTATATGGCATGTATAGGCTAGTTATAAAGATGATAGTTATGACTATTTGAGATTTTGATTTTGGTACATTTTGTGTTATAGGTCTAAGCCATGTGATTTGGCTAAACTTGTTATTATGTTTTGGTATGTTTTGGCAATTAGTTGATGGAATGGAAATATGCAAATGATGTTTTGTTATATGGTAGGCTTATGAATGGAAAATGTATGATATTAGTTAAGTATTGAATATTATGTAGAAATGGTATCATATGTGTATGAAATGTTAGAATGGCTTCCAATTGGGTTGTAAAAATGTTACTATTTATGCTTGTGTATACACGTGAAAATAGGGTGGCATAATTGTAACGCCCCGTACCCGAGACCGTCGCCGGAGTCGAGCACGAGGTGTTAACAAACTTAATTCATTGCTTAAACAGCTCAAACAATTTAATTTTAAAGTTTTCAGTCAATCTAGCAATCTGCACCACAGTCACTTAAAAATTCATATCTCGAGTTCCAAAACTCAAAATCCAATTCTGTAAATTTTTCCTGAAACTAGACTCGTATATATATTTACTAATTTTTTTCTAGAATTTTTAGCTAGGCCAATTAGTACATTTTATTAGTTAAAGTTTCCCCTGTTTCAGGGTTCGACTGCTCTGACCTCTGTATATTACGAATCAGATATATCTCTGTACAAAATTTCAATAACTATTACGTTTATTTCTATTAAAACTAGACTCAATAAGAAATCTGTACATATAAATCATGATTTAAAATTATTTTTATACAATTTATGGTGAATTTCCAAAGTCAGAACAGGGGATTCAGAAATCACTCTGGCCCTGTTTCACAAAAATTAAAATATCTCATAAATTATAGTTCATATACCTGTTTTTTTCAATCCATATGAAAATAGACTCATTAAGCTTCAATTTCATAACTTACTCATCATTTAACTCCATTTCTACTATTTTTAGTGATTTTTCAAATTCACGTCATTGCTGCAGCAATATTCTGTTTTATAGCAAATTTTACTTTACTATAAATTTTCATGGACTAAATAGCATTTTAAACATACATGGTATCAAATATGATTTAGATTGGCCATTCCAATGGCTAATCATTCACAAAATATTTTCTTGCCAAAGCATAATCATATCATAAGATCATTTACACAAAGTGAGTATTTTGCCATACATGCCACATTCAAGATACACAAGCCATTTTACCAATTTAGGCCTTCGGATAGTGTGAACGAGTCTTCGACCTATCCCGATTCTCAAGCCGGCTTGTCAAAACTACAATGAAAGAAAAGGAAGGAGTAAGCATAAATGCTTAGTAAGTTCACATGCAAATAGCAAGTAACATAATCACACAATTCCACATAAAACATCATTTACATTTAATATCTTTCTACGATTTCATCTTACCAAGTTTTCAACCCGAGGGTTTAAGCACATACCTGTCAAATTTTCTCATTTACCACACTTACCAACATGTCACCTTCATTTTAGGCATTCTCCTTATTCTCTTAAGATTCACCCGTTGAACACATCGGAATATAATTCGAATACACGAAAAGTTTGTACATAAGTGATACATATGTAGCCAAGCTACCATGTAACCCGCCCATAAGCGAACTCGGACTCAACTCAACGAGCTCGGGCGTTCGCATCCATAAGTGAACTCGGACTCAACTCAAGAGCTCGGATGCCTAGTTACATCTCACGAACTCGGACTCAACTCAACGAGTTCGGACATTTGCATCCATAAGTGAACTCGGACTCAACTCAACGAGTTCGGATGCCCAACCATCCTAGTGACATGTCACTTGTATTCTAATCTATTCCCAAGGTTCAAACGGGCTTTTTCCTCGATTACACATCTTTGTCGTCTTCCACGGAACATCGAAACCGATACTCGGTAGCAATTCATAATTTACATATTATTCAATAATAACCATAAAGCATAATATTTCATAATGTTAATCATCATATCACATAAATAATATTAAATTACTTAAAATGACAATTATGTTACTACATTTACACATGAACTTACCTCGATACAAAATATTAGCAATCGAGCCTATTCCTCGTAAACTTTATTTTTCCCTCGATCGCGACTTGAATCTCGTTTCTCTTGATCTATAATGCCAAATTAATCTTATTTAATACATACATTCATCAAAAAAGCCCCAAATACGAACTTTGGAAAAATTACCATTTTGCCCCTAAACTTTTGCAAAATTACACTTTTGTCCCTAGGCTCGGGAATTAAACCTCATCCTATTTCTTATGCTTTATGACATGATGATCATTTTTCCCTTCTATAGCAACATCAAATTCACACTCTAACATGTACTTATGAATATTAGGTATTTTTACCGATTAAGCCCTTTTACTCGTTTTCACTTAAAACCGAGTAGCACAAGTTGCCTAGCATAATTTAAAACCTCATATTCTATCATAAAACACTAAAATACACAAATTTCACCTATGGGTATTTTTCCAAATATGAACCCTAGGTTGAATTATTGCTAGCATAAGCTAAATCAAGTTACTGGGACTCCAAAAACGTAAAGAACATTAAAAACGAGGCCTGGAATCACTTACTATGGAGCTTGGAAGCTTGAAACAAACCCTAGCTATGGAGAACCCTTTAATTTTCGTCCTAATGAAGAAGATGGACATATTTTGCCATCTTTTTCCTTTTTTTAATCTTTTAATTACCAAATGACCAAAATACCCTTAATACCTTTCTTTGAAAATTTTCATGTACAAGCCCATTTTTGTCCAAAATTTTAGAAATTGGTCAAATTGCTATTTAAGACCTCCTCATTAATATTCCAAAGTAATTTCATACTAAAAACTTCTAGAATGCAAGTTTTGCAAGTTATTCGATTTAGTCCCTAATTTCAACTTAAACATTTTATGCATAGAATTTCGTCACGAAATTTTCACACAATCATGCAATCATATCATAAACATCAAAATAATTATAAAATAATTATTTCTATCTCGGATTTGTGGTTACGAAACCACTATTTTGATTAGGCCCTAATTCGGGATATTACAATAATGGCTTTGCAAATAGCCTATTTTTGTCCACATGGGCAGAGACACGGGCGTGTGTCTCAGCCGTGTGTGACACACGGTCATGTTACACAGCCGTGTGCCCCCTGGTGTTGATATTAAAATGAAGTCAGTGTGCTTCACACGATCACACACACGGGCATGTGACTGGCCGTGTGGTACAAGTCAGTATACTCTCTAGTTTTCACACGGCCTGGCACACGGGCGTGTCTTTGGCCATGTGATGCAAGTCAGTATGCATGCCTTGTTTCCACACAGCCTAAGACACAGGCGTGTCTACTAGCCGTGTAAGCCACACGACCTGTTTACATGGGTGTGTGGTCCCTGTATGTTTGAAATTTTTCTAAGTTTCCAAAATTTTCATATGTAATCGAGTTAGTTCCAAACCATTTCTAAAGCATGTTTGAGGACTCGTAAATCCTTATAAGGGACAATATGATTATGTTGAATGGTATTTGATTATGAATGCGTAAATGTATGAGTTCAGTGATGTGTATTGATCGAAAATACCTCGTAACCCTACTCCGGCGACGGATACGGGTTAGGGGTGTTACACTTTCAAATACCCAGAAGCTGTCACTTCAAGTACCCACACTTCCTAAGCATCAGTACCCATTATCTACCCTAGAATTGAAATCCAATGAAGTTTCTCAAACCCAAAATCCATTCAAGTCAATCCTATCACTCAATCAATCGAGACTCACAAATCCAGAATGTTCCAAGCAAAGATGCTAATTAAAAATCTAAACTAAAACTGAGGAGGTAAAGATGCACAATCAAATTGAGATGGGAACATCGATTTGAAAAACCCAACAAAGTTGATCCAGCTTTGCCCTGGTATTCGGTCAGCTTGAAGCAATTGGCAGCTTTATCAAAGAGCTTCGTGACATCTTCATGTTTGGGAGTTAAGCAAATACCAGACTCTTAAGTTTTTCTTTGCTTTTATCTCTAGTTCTTCTCTCATAATAGATCTCCCATTCTTCTCTCTCTAAATAATCTTATCAAACCTCACCTCTTGGCCTTTATATCATTATCTAAATCTAAAATATGCCTTCTCTCCTTTTTTTTTCTTTTTCCTTTTTTAAATCAAAAATTTTCCCCTTAGTTTGGTCTTGGTCCATGTATGGGTTGGTAGTATCACAATTCGGAATCGAAAAAGTTGAGGATGTGCTTGATACAGGAGAAAGAACAAAAGACTTTTTAAAGAGTTATTTCGGTTTCAATCGTGAATTTTTGGGCATTATGGTTGTTGTGATTCTTGGATGGGCACTGGTTTTCGTATTTTTGTTTGCAATTTTTCATCAAAATACTTGTTTTTCATTGACGATAGATAAGAAAAGCTACTTTTTTAATATTTTTAAAAAAAATAATATTTAATATATTTTTTGAATATTTATAATTTTTATTTTTCATTTTTCATTTTTTTTATTTTCTAATTAGTTTTTAATTTTTTAAGATTTTTTTTGAATTTTTGAATTATTTTTTGACATGGCATATGAGGCAAAATAATGCCACGTCACAATAAACATGCATGGACAGCCATGCAAAACGCTACGTCAATGCTTGAGTGTCACATCAACAAATTAACAATGTAGTTCACTTTTTCGTCCTTTGATCAATTTGAAAATAAAAACCTAAAAGTATGAGGGCTAAAAAAGAAAAAGGGTTGGATTCATTTTTTTGACAGAGATTAAGGGCTTAAAATTTCATTGTCTTTTAAAATCACCGCAAGTTTTCATTTTAGTCACTTAACTAAAAAAATTTATAATTTTGTCATTGAACTATTCAAAAGTTTTCATTTAAGTCACTAAAATATTTTAAAGTTTTTATTTAAGTCGCTAGATTGTTAAGTTTTTTCTAAATAAAAAAGTTTTGTCAATAAGCTCCAAGCAATGATTCGACAATCGGTATGGTGAATCAATATCCATCGACGAGTAAAAGAAAATATCTTAGATCCAAATTGATCTAATGATCAATGTCAGAGATTGAATAAAAAACTATTTGAATTTTGGTTTATAGATTCATGACGTCCAAAATTGTTTCATGAAAATAAAAACGAACTATAAAAGAGAAGAGGAAGAGAGCATTCGATTGGTATAGGCAGTGCAAAAAGAGAAAGCCATATAGCATCAATTTTAACAGCCTAGTGACTTAAATGAAAACTTTTGAATAGTTCAATGACCAAATTGTAACTTTTTTAGTTAAGTGACCAAATCGAAAACTTACCCATAGTTTAGTGATTGATGGTGTAGTTTACTCTAAGAAAAAAATAAGACTTATCAAATAAAGGAAAACAACACAAAACATATTACATTAAAGCAACATAAACCCAAATTGACTCTTGAAATCATTTATTGTTTCGAAATACCCTCAAAATAGAAACAATTTAAAAAGTAGACAAAAAGCCACCGTTCAAGTATTTACAACCAACCCACTTTCCAAAAGGAATTGTTGGTGGCAGGTAGAGATTCAACAACAACAAGCACCGACCTTTATCTATCACAACCTACGAAGATAACAAAGATGACTACAACATAAATATGCAAAGTGAAGAGAGGGAAGGCACATGGAGTGAAAGAGAGGAAAAAGCATGGAGATCGAAGATGATGGAGGGTGAGCGATGCCGGCCAACCATCGAACAACTGTTCGTGTGGCACTGAAAAGTTCTTGGTTTAGATTGACAGTAGATAAGTCTATAAAAAATGGTTTATATGTCAAAAAACCCTTAAGAAAATGCAAAAAAAAAAAAAGCAGTTAAGCCTTTGTATTAAATTTGTACCCAATTAAGTCCCTTCCTTAACGGTTTTCGTCATTGACCACATTGACTGTAACAACCCGCCCGATAGATATATTATCAAGTTATTATTTGGTGTGTAGTTATTTACACAAAGGTTAGTTATCAAGTAAGTTACTGGAGTACTTATTTTTGGTTGTATGTGTGGAATATTCTATGGAATTCACCATTTGAAGAACTCTAGAGTTTGGCGGGTTCTTTTGTTAAGTTATCTGCCAACCCCAAATATTTTGGGCGAACCTGTTAGTTTGCAACTTAGTAAGTTTGTTTCTGTGGTTAGTATATGTTACAATGACGTGGTAAGTGATGTTAGAGTTTAGTTGAAACCTAGTTAGAACTGAACTAGGATACTGTGATTTGATATATGTATTTGTCTCTCTTTTAGCTCAAGAAGCTAACGAATGTCCCAGCAACAAGGGCAAAAAACCTGTTGAATAGATTTCTATACTAGATTTGATATATGTTACTTTTTACTTTCGTGTGTAGTAAATTCCATTGTTTTATGAACTATGAAAAGGCAAGTGTTCACTCTCAATAACGTAAGTGTGATGTTTGTCTTGTGGTGTTCAACCAATATTATAAGTGTAGGTATGTTTGTTTATGTTCTGATATAAAATACCTTCCTTACTGCATGAGCTAGTACCATCAATATGTGATATGTGATATGTGAGATGTGATGATAAAGAAGGGGGTTATGTTTGTGATGTCTCTGGTAGGACAAATATATTACAAATCGAACTGGCAGATCACGAGAAAGTATGCTCAACTAGACCAAAATGATGTGAGGAGTTAAGCGGTGTGTTCATATGAATAGTAATCGCCCATGTGTCGTGTTAAGTTGGCATATCGAGTCTGTCTATATTTTGTGAACACCATTGGGTGTATTATGATTATTGCATTGAATCTCTCTGAAAGGTTGGATATCATTATGGTATTAAAGCTTGTTCATCAGTAATATCACTGTACATTAGATGTGTTTTCTTTATGGAACTCACTAAGTTTGTTTGAACTTACTCTGTTATTCTTTCCCTTTCAGGCATGCTGACTAAAGGAAGAGGTTCTGTTGAAGGGACTACGTCAAAGAACTGTTGATAGTGAGTCATCTGTTTAATTTTGTATCATGCATGACCTTTTGGGGTGGTGTGTAGATCTGCTTTATAATCAACATGTTCAATGATTTGCAACTTTTTTCATGACATTGTTATTTAAGAACTTTTGTGAACTCTTAAAGTATGTACTTTAATCTAAGGAATCGTGGTTTATGAGATTATCTTTTGACATATATGCCTAATAGTTTTGAATGTTGTTTTAACCACCAATTATGCACTTGAAACAAGTCGGGACTAAATCAGATGCTCAAAGAATTTTTCGAAAAACACTAAAAATTTTCAAGCTGCAGGGGTCACACGGCCGTGTGATTTACATAGTCAATAGACGCGCCCGTGTCTTAGGCCTTGTGGGCATTCGAAATAGGGACACATAGCCATGTCCCAACCCGTGTCTGTGCCCGTGCCCGTGTAACTCTCTGACTTGGGCCACACGCCCGTGTGCTAAGCCGCGTGAGCATACTGACTTATGTAATTTAAAAGATACAGGGGATACACGGCCATGTCACCTGGCCGTGTGTCACACACGACTGAGACACATGCCCGTGTGGATAAAAATAGGTCATTTTCAAGCCACATTTCTCACTTAATTTGGTACCAACCTAAACACAAAAATTTGCACATCATCAAGCCATAACAAGGCAATCAAAACAAGCAAAAATCAAGTCTTAAACAAGAAATATCACCACATACAACCAATATGCCCTTAGGCACCTCAATTGTCAATTTAAAGACATGTCAACAAGTATCTCGATTTACCTAAATGACTAAATTCATGTATGCATATTCAAACCACATTTTACTTTCTTTCATTCTACCATATCAAACACATAACAAATATGATAAGGCCACTTATATACATATCAAAATATACCAAACACAAGCCATTCAAATGGCTAGTTTCAACAAAACATTTATATACCAACATTGGCCAAAATAACCTATACATGCCATTATATTTGAGATTAATTTAATGAAAGTGCCAAAAGGATTGATGGATAGTGTGAAATAGCTCCGACCAACTTCCAACCCATACGAGCTTTCGAATTACTATAAAAAATGAAACATAACACAGAGTAAACATTTAAGCTTAGTAAGTTCGTATAACACAGAATTTAACTTACCGTATATCCATACAATAAGTAAGTAAACATAATATATCTCAACCAATTTAGCCAAAAGCCTAAACACATGATCACCAACATATTAGCAATGAAAATCACATATAAGATCCAACACATAGGGTTGAATTCATCAAATAATCACATTTCATGTTTTTCATATAAATACCAATAATAGTTCCTATCGAACTCATATAATCTCGTAACAGAACTGTGCCCGTTAAACCATTTAGAATCGTTGGATACACAGGTAGTACACACGAGGTGTACTGAACTGTAATCCGTCAATTCATATACATGTATGCTCATACGAGCTGCAAATAGCAATCTCACAGAAGCTAAATAATGGGAAGCTCATGCGTGCTAAATAACAGGAAGACCATAAGAGCTAAAATCGGTGACCCTAATGACATGTCATTTGTATCCTACGGATTCCAAAGGTTCAAACGGGGCTCAGTAATTATCGAATATACAATCGGTATTTATTCATAGCAATTGTACAATTCACAAACAATAATTCAATTTAACACATATAAATGTACAATTTAATTACACGAATTTACCTCAACGAGTTTACATAGATACGAATGCGACTAATCCAATATTTTCTTTTGCCTCGATCTAACTACGTACTAGGTTTAACCGGATCAATACAAATGAATTTAACTCAATTCAATATAATTCATATTCAATTTAGTCCAATACACATTTTGGCAAAATTACTATTTTGCCCCTATACTTTTAATTCATTACAATTTAGTCCCTAGGCTCAGAAAATGAAATTCATACAATTTAATCCTTACTCAAACCTAGTTGATTTTTATACCTATTAATAGCAGCCCATATATTTCATAAAATTCACAAATTTTACCATAAACTTATCATATTTTCAATTTAATCCCTAATTGATAATTTCATCAGAATTCTCTTTATAAAAGTTGTTTATCTAACAACAACCTTTTATTTTCTATCATAAAACTTCAAAATTCAAGCATACTCATCAATGACAAAACCCTAATACTTTAACAGTTTTGCAAATTAATCCCTGAGCTAGCTAGATTAAGCTACTACGATATCGAAACATAGAAATATTAAAAATGGGACAAAATACATACCTAATTGAGCAAAATAAGGTTGCTAATATTTCAAGCTTCGATGGCTAAGTTTTCTCTTCTTTTTTTTTTTTTGGTGGTAGATAATGATAATAGATGATATTTGTTTATTTTATTAATTTATTAAAATTTTAATCACAAATTTCTAAATTTAACTTTAATATTTTATTAAATTTCCAATGATGACTATTCATACTTATCCACTAACCACTTTAATGGTTTGTTTACTATATAAGGACCTCCAATTTAAAATTCTATAGCTATTTAATACTTTTAGCTATTAGAACTCAAATAGCTATTAGAACTCAACTTTTGCACTTAATGCAATTTAGTCCTTTTTATCAAATTGGGCATGTAAACGGTAAAATTTCTTAACGAAAATTTTATACGGTATTTCTATCATACTGTAAACCATATAATAAAAATAAATTTTTCGACTTCGAATTTGTGGTCCCGAAACCACAGTTCCGATTTCATTGAAAACGGACTGTTACAAAATCTATTAACTTACATAAGGCTTCTGTCATATGTTTTATCTAAAGATGTTTTTACTTGGTGTACTACTAATTTGATTGTTTTGTTTTTGTCATAATGAGGTTAACGCCAAAACCTCGATATTGTTAAAATTTTTCAAGTGTTTTGTTAAACTCTAATAGTTTTATGTTGTGACATACCATACATGGATCCTGAGATTAGGACAGGCGTGGGTGTTATATTAACCGTTAAAATAAATTAACAGATCAATCAGATGGTAACATGTGGTAGCTTCTAGTTTAATTTAATATTTTTTCCATAAAAATATTAACAAATTAGAAAAAATATTAAATATTAAAAAAATGAAAATTGATATAAGTTTATAAAAATTATCAAAATATAAAAATTCTAATAAATTATAAAAAAATTATAAAATTAATAAAACATATTTAAAATATTTAAAATTTTATAAAAATGTATTAAAATTATATAAAAATCATAAAAACCTTAACTGTATCAAATCAATCAGTTGGATTGATTAGACCAAAACCAATAAGGGTATCGATCTAGAGAAAACCATGAGACTGGCTAAGCTGGAACCAGACGATTGAACTAATTTTTTTTAAAATAATTTTTTACTTAATTGATTTAGACAAATCAGTTGAACTAACCAATCGATGGCTTGACCAATTCGACCACCGGTCCAATTTTGAAAACCTTGGTCAAAATATTTCATTCTAACATATGTTATTAATTGAATACTGAAATTTTGGTTTGATAATAAACATTAAAAAATAAAATTCAGTTCAATTGCCCGGTTCCCAGGTCAACCTGTTTAATGGCATTCCTGGGACTAATACTCTTGTTGACTTCAGGCTATCTGGTCCTGTTCAAGTTTTTTTTTTATAATTTTTATAAATTTATATCAATTTTAATGTTTTTAATATTTTTTTAAATAAATTTTACAATTTTTATTATTTCTTAAAGAATTCTAATACGTTTTCTATTTTAAATATTTTAAATAATTTTATAATTTATTATATTTTTATAATTTTTATAAGTTTTTATAATTTTATATCAATTTTATTATTTTTAAAATAATTATATTTTATATTATTTTTTCTATTTTTAAAATTATTTTTATAGGAAAAATATTAGATTGAACTAGAAGCTGTCATGTGTTACCATCTAATTGGTTTATCAATTTATTTTAATGGTCAACGTGGCCAATCACAGAAACCATTAATGAAGGAGCTTAATTGATTGTTTTAGTTAACATAGGGGCTTAATTGGGTGCAAATTTAATAGAAAAACTTAATTAATTTTATTTTTTACATTTTCTTAAAGGTTTTTGTGACATATAAACCATAAAAAATAAAATTAAGTAAAAACTAAGGAAATAAATATTTAAATCCTTTAACCTTATGTTTGAATTTATATTTAATTCAATGATAGTATATAATTTTATTTATTGTTAGCAAGATGAAGCGATAAATACAATTGAAGGGGCCGGAGGTGTATATATTAAATATATATATATATATATATATACTGTAAAAAACCTAAAAATGTACCTTATTTATTTCTAATTGTAAAATTTATTTAAATACAGAAAAAAGTTTCAAATTACAAAATCTAAAAGATAATCAAAATACAATTTTAAAAGGATGAAAGCATAATTTTATATAAATTTAAATAATAATATAATATTTTTAAATAAAATTAAAAACAATTGATTAACCCACACATAATCCATATTTCATTCTTTTATGTAAACTATTTATTAAACAAGTTTAAAAAATTATTATAATTAATTGTTTCTTTTCATTCCGCCAATCCTACTTTGAGGGTTTGAGGACTTTTTGATTTTATGTTTCAGTCCCATTGTATGTAAATCTCTACATTTTTATTTTTATTTTTAGATTTATTTTAGTTATAATGATTAATTATAATTGGAACAGTTGTAACTTGGAATAAATTATTTTACTTGAGGTCGAATTGGTTCAACTTTCAACTTTTCTGTTGAATCATTATAATTTAATCACTTTAAAATATAAATTAATAATAATTAAAAGATTAAAATTTTTAAAAATATATATTAAAAGTCAAAGATAAAAAAGAAAACCCAAAATTATTTTATAAAAAGCAAAAATAAATAAAAAATTTTAAATTTTGGATTTTGGATTTTTTTTTTTTATAATTTAAAAACCGTTCTAGTTATTGGGGTCTCATTCAACGAACTTATCCTTCAATTCTAACTTGGGAAGGTTGAATTTGACAACATTGGTGTTTATATATGCAGGTAAAACAAAATTGAAAAAAAGTTGACGTAGCCACAATTGAAACCACAAATGACCGAATATTGAAGTAATAGTAAAAGAAAACCGAATATCATATTCCGAAATTTAATGATTTAATTCATTTTAAATTCCACTTTCTCGTAGTGGTTGAATCGAATAAATATGGGCTAGGATTATTTATTTTCTTGGCAAGAAGAAAACAGGGATTGGAAGGTCAAGTTTAACTGACAAGTCATCTCACCAACCACACCAACCGTCACGTGGCGGTTACCCCCTCCCAAGCTTTTGGGAGAATCCCGGCTACCCAACCTTTTTTCTTGGTTCCTACGTACGATCCGCACCTAGCTTGGCTCCCACCTAAACCCACTACTTTTGTGGGCTGAAGCTGCTACCTTGGCTCATGCCTAGCTTCTTTGGCACTTCTCTCTCGGCTTCAACATTGCTCAACTTGGTTGGTGGAAAGTGTGAACCAATTTTGGTACCTTGTTGAAGAAAGAAGGTGGTTAGTATTAAAAAATATATCCTGAAATTCGACCTGAATCAACGTCCACCAGATTCTAAAGTTGTTGAAAACTGACCTACCTCACTTTCAAACTTTCTTTTATTTTATAAATACATGGTATAATTTAATGCATTATCAAATTTATAAACTTATTATGTGTTATCCACCTATATACATTAACATTATTATTTTATTTAAGTTGAATGTGTGAAAATGTTGCCAAATTCAATTATTTGCTTTACTTTTGTAAAAGAGTTCTATTTTGCAAGCAATATTACATGAATAAATATTTTTTAAGAATAATTATCTTGTACATTGTCAATGAAATGAAAAAAAATATATATTTTACAAAGAGTATTATTGTCATAGCACATGGTAACCTCTTACATGGAGGGTATAGAATAATAGCCTATCAAATGGTTGATTTTTTCAAATTAAATCTCTATAATAGCCTATTCTATAAAATTTTAATAAAATTAATTTTTTTAAAGTAAAATAAAAAATTTGTTATAGGTGTAAAATAGTAATCTCTTCAACATCTAAAATTATAGTAGATAAATGAGATTGTGCAATAATAGAAAGATTATAGAGAAGATTGATATATCATTAATTAATTAATTAAATGAGAAGATGATAATCCTTAAATAAAAATCAATACATAAAATTTTAAAGAGTCATTAAATGGGAAACAATTAGGCATTCTATGTGGCTCAGTATAGGCAAACGGCTCAAGCCGAAGTTTCCTCTAAAATTGGGAGTTCTGCTAATAAAAAGAGTACATAATTATATAAATTATAAAAATTAAAAAAAACAAACTTGTACTTTATAATAATAACCTTCACAAAGATTGCATTTACCTTTCTTAATTTTACTATAATCTAATCTTCTTTTAATATTATTTATAAAATCTAAAATTTGATTCAAATTATATTGAATAATTTCACTAAGAAAAGAAACAAATGTCATTTTCTTCCACCAAACCCCACTCAGACAATCCCCTGACATCCAACGGCTACTTTCGCTCCTCCCAAACTCTCATATCAGCCGTCAGATGCTGATTTTACCAAATTCCTACCCAACACCAAATATATATATATATATAAAAATAATAATCCACACTGACTAAACCGGTAACCGGTAAGAGCCATTCCATTTTCTCTATAAATAGCCGCGTTCGAAGCTAGATTCGTTGTGCCTTTGAGTTCCGCTGCTTTAGACTTCTGGTCTGCTCAACACTCTTCCTTCTCTCTAAATCTAATTCTCAGATCCGCGAGTAATTTTTGTCACAGGTTCCCTTTTCTACCTTTAAAAAAAAAAAAAGATATTGTTTCTTTGTTTATTCATTTTATCTGTCGTTTTTGTTTGGAGATTTTGTTCTGTTGTGTTATTAGTAGCAGAGCGAAATGAGTGTTCTGACTTTGTGTTATCCGTTTCTATCTCGTTTTTCCGTTGATTTTTTGCAGAAATATTTGTAGATCTGTGCGGCTTTTGTGTTTGTTTTGGAGTTTTTAGCGTGTATGTATGTTTTTATAATAAGATGCGAGATTTTGAGGTTTGACTATGGATTGTTTATGGAAGTTATATTGCAAAAAAAGGTTCATTTTGTGAAGCTTTGAGTTGACATGAGTAAATAAATGTTGCCGTGCGATGACTTCAACTTTAAATGGTTTTACTTTTTTTATTTTTACTTAAAAAGTAGCCAAGTTTTGAGTGGGATCTACTAGATCTGTAAATTTTACATCATCTTCTGTCTTTATATCGAGTATAAAATATATATATATATATATGAACAGTGATTTATATGTCGGTCAGTCATTTCTGTGCAGGCTTAAATTCTTGCCCTTCTGAAAGTGAATAATTCCAAAGGCTGTGACAATAAGGTTCTTTCTTTATGATGTCGGAAAGAATAGGATAGGAAAGAGAAAATTTTGTTCAGTTGTTTCTGAGAATGAGAAATTACAGTGAATAACTGTGAAATTGCAACAGCTTCCATGATTTTTCCTAAATTATTTTTCACAGTTCTGACTTTAAAGCATGGAGCTGTTGTGTGTTATGTTGATTCTATTGTTTCTTAAATTATTTTTTTATTTTGTTCTTATTGTTTTTATTTGCATCATATTTTATTGGCCTGCCACACTAAGATTCATTTCATCAAGTTGCTTCAGCCATTGTACTAAGGATTATTTGGTGTTCTTGCAATACGCAGCTCGTTAGAATGGAGACCTTTCTATTCACATCTGAATCAGTGAACGAGGGTCACCCCGACAAGCTCTGCGACCAGATCTCTGATGCTGTGCTGGATGCTTGCCTTGCCCAGGACCCCGACAGCAAGGTTGCCTGTGAAACATGCACCAAGACCAACATGGTCATGGTCTTTGGAGAGATTACCACCAAAGCCAATGTAGACTATGAGAAGATTGTTCGTGACACATGCCGCTCTATCGGATTTGTTTCTGATGATGTGGGTCTTGATGCTGACAACTGCAAGGTCCTGGTCAATATTGAGCAACAGAGCCCTGATATTGCCCAGGGTGTCCATGGCCACTTCACCAAGCGCCCAGAAGAAATTGGAGCTGGTGACCAGGGCCATATGTTTGGGTATGCCACTGATGAGACCCCAGAACTCATGCCCCTTAGCCATGTCCTTGCAACTAAGCTTGGGGCTCGTCTTACTGAGGTTAGGAAGAATGGCACCTGCCCCTGGCTAAGGCCTGATGGTAAAACCCAGGTTACTGTTGAGTACTACAATGACAAGGGTGCCATGGTTCCCGTTCGTGTTCACACTGTCCTCATTTCCACCCAACATGACGAAACTGTTACAAATGATGAAATTGCTGCTGACCTCAAAGAGCATGTTATCAAGCCTGTCATCCCCGAAAAGTACCTAGATGAGAAAACAATCTTCCACCTTAACCCATCTGGCCGCTTTGTCATTGGTGGTCCTCACGGTGATGCAGGTCTCACTGGTCGTAAGATCATTATTGACACCTATGGTGGCTGGGGAGCCCATGGTGGTGGTGCTTTCTCTGGAAAGGACCCTACCAAGGTGGACAGGAGTGGTGCTTACATTGTTAGGCAGGCTGCCAAGAGCATTGTGGCTAATGGGCTTGCCCGAAGGTGCATCGTGCAGGTCTCTTATGCTATTGGTGTGCCTGAGCCCTTGTCTGTCTTTGTAGACAGCTATGGAACTGGAAAGATTCCTGACAAAGAAATCCTCCAAATTGTGAAGGAGAACTTCGACTTCAGGCCCGGTATGATCACCATCAACCTGGATCTCAAGAGGGGTGGCAATGGCCGGTTTTTGAAGACAGCTGCCTATGGACACTTTGGAAGGGACGACCCGGACTTCACCTGGGAAGTTGTGAAGCCCCTCAAGTGGGAGAAGCCTCAGTCTTAAAATCCAGCTTTGGCTGTCCTCGAATGTCTCTAATCTCATACATATGATGCCCCTCATTCATTTTCATTTTTCTTATTTGTTCTCTTTCACCTTTAATTGTGTCCTTTTGTCAATGTCGTGTTGCAAAAATGTATGAGAATTTTGCTTATATTGATGGCACTGGAAGTAAACAATCTTCCTCTTATGATTGCTTAACGGAATTCTTGGCTACCTTAATCAAATTATTGTTGAAATGCCCTCTTTTTTAGTTATCACATTATTCGCTGCAATTCCATATTTCAGGCTTCGGTGCGCACACTTGACCTATGATATGCACGAAATATAGGTAAAATAGGGTTTCACCCTCTTTGCATTTTCACCTTGTATCTGTTGCACGAAATCTCGCACCAGGTACTTCATTCCCATTCTTTTGACATTTTTGAACCTTAAGTAAAATAATAAATTCGGCATTTTAAAAAAAATTTATAAAATGTAATAAATAAAATTATATACTAGTAATTTCATTAAAATAATACGTTTTACGACATTAAGCAAGTAATATATTTTTTAACAAAATTTTTAAAAAAAAAATATTTTTCATTCATGATATGCAAACTCATTAATGATAACATCAACATCAATGTTTTTCAAAAAAATCATTCTCGATTTTTTATTTTAAAATTAGTTACTACTAATAAAAAGGAACAAAACTCAAAATTACGTACGAATTTTGGTCTAATGTATAATGTTATACATGACTATTAAGTGAGTATCTTTTTTTTAAAAATATCATATTAGTGAACTTATTAGAAAAATTGAACAGAGTTAACAATTGAACTCGAATTTTAAAATATGAAATATAAAATGATTAAATTTCAAATATACAAAAAGTATAAGGATTTAAAAGCATATTTTAAACTATTATATATATAGTAGTTATTTTAGTTACACCGAGGTCGCCGTTGTACAAATCCCGTAGATTAGATTTTCATTTTTTAGATTTTTATATAAAAAAACCAATTATAAGTGGATATGTCGTGATGTTTAAGAATTTTACTTAACTATCTGATGAATTAATCCAACCTCAATTTAATTGTGAATTTATTAAAAAAGATAATTATTTTATACACTGGAGTAAATTTTTTTTGTCTAGATTGATGTCATTTATTTTTAGAGTATAATAAAATAATAATTAATACAACACTTGGCTTTAATTTAGATATGCTTGTTGAGTTTTTTACTCCATTAATATTGGACAGAATATTTACCCTACTAAAAATCTATTATTTATATCAAACAATAAATAATATTTAAGAATCTTTTTATTTGAAATAAATATTATTTTAAAGATATTTTTATTTTTTGGCTCCTTTTATCATTAAAGAAATAAACATTTTTTGGGTCCCTTTTATTTTTGGGCTTTGGGACGTTGCACCTCAAAATAGCCCCTAAGGTCGGCCTGACAGGTGGAAAGCAAGCATATCCCACCAAGTTTCCACAAGGTAATCCTGGGATGAATTGGTATCTACTATCTGGCAATGCTACTCGATTGGCTAAATTGTCAGCATCCACTTGGTTAAAAGAAAATACATGGCCTATTCCATTTTACAATATAATTTTTATCTTATTCAAATCGAGGTAATATTTAAATAAAGTTCTTCTAACAATGCACACAACTACAAAAACGATAGCAGCAAACATAATAGTCAAGTTTGTTTTTGCTACAATAGGTTAACTCGGTAGATATTAGTTCCAATTTCTCAAGTTTTTAGTTCAAAATTTGCATAGTTTGATTGAAAGAACACAATGTCTTGAGGCATCCAATTGAATTTTGATAGTTGAGTTTGGACTCGAGTACAGACTTCATATTTAACCCGAGTAACCCTAAGATGTGTTAAATAAGGTTGTTTGATATCTATAATGTATTATTGTATTATGATTGAAAATGTTTTGAAATATACCGTGAATAATTGCTTAAATTATTTTGTAAATTGAGACAGTCTAAGTTACTCCAACAACATAATGTGACATCACGCATTTAAATCCGATGATCAAGTCGAACGTGGGGTGACAATATATATTACTATGCAAGACTAAAATATATGGTGTGTAATAATAAATACGTAACATTTTGTATAATATTACTTTTGTGTCATTATTTTGTATAATACATTTTTAGCTCATCCAAATTTTCCTTCAATGTTTCCATTTTTTTTATTGGGATTCATGTTTATCAATTTTAATAATTTTATTTTTAAGTTTAATTTTATCAATTTTATTGGGGTTCATGTTTTCTTTTTAAAAGTGCAATGTGTTTTATTGTATCAATATTTATTGATAATCAGTACTTCGATATTAATATAATATAACAAAATTTTATCTTTTACCACTATCACAACTACACTTACATGTTATATACGCAAATATTTTTCATTTTGATAATATAAATTTTGGCCCCTAAATTCGACAATTAAGTTCATTTTGGTATCTGCACCTTTTTTTCATTTTGATACTTGAACTTGACAATTAATTTTCTTTTGATCCCTAAATTTGAAAAAAGAGAGTAAAAGTTTAATGATGGAGCTCAAAGTGTCATATTTAGTATTTTAATAACCGAATAAGTAGTTGAACATGTCAGACCATCGATTCTTCATTCAACCAGTTCAATTATTGAACCAACAACAATGAAATATAATATTACATTTTTATAAAAATCTAAAAAATATTAAAAACAAAAAAAATTATTAAACATGTTCAGCTATTGATTTTTATCTTGATTTTTTATTTTTTATCAATTTTAAGTAGTTTTCAAGTCAATTAGTTCAATTTTTTGTGTAGACCATTATATCAATTAATTCTTGATCCATTTGATCTTGTTATGTCCTGACCATATTATAAAATCTTGAAATTATCTAAATTAATAAATAATTATCAAATTAAAAAATATATATAAATACTAATTAAAATGGTTAGTATGGTTGTGAGGACCATAAATCCACCCGGCCCCAACGACTTCATTGTCTGATTAGACCAATATATATGTACAGCAGTTAGAATGTGAACATGTCTGAATGTTGATAACATTTTCTGAAGCGCAAATTGTAAAGTGGGGACACATCGGTTAAAAACAAAACAAGAAGTCCAATGTTTTTAGTTCTTGTTTCAAGGAAAGTGATGTCCTGTTTGAGTCAAAACATGATATATTTATGTAGTAAAGTACTAAAACTTAGGATATTATGAATCGAAAATGTTGATGTGCATTTGAAAAGATAAAATTAAAATTTGTTTTCTTTGTTTGTGAAAGATGAATAGCAATGTAACTAAACTTCCTTCTTTTGGGGTCTAAATCTCTCTATTAAGTGAAACCCTTTGTCTCGGACCACAACTTTGTAACCTATCCACTTGAAATTTGGTAACCATCGTCCATTTTTAAGTAAAGAATCCTAATTTAGAGGATCCCACTTGCTATAAACACCATCCCCCAATACATACCGATTTAATATAATATTTAACAAAACAAAAAGGCCAAAAGAAATTCTGCTTTCCAATACAGTTATTGCTCCTTTCTTTCTTATCCTTCTCGGTTGGTTTAAGGTTTAAGAATCATATATAAAGTGGTGCTATGTATGGTTCTTCACCATAGCCAGCCGAAGGAACATGTCTCTTTAATAATAATAATAAGAAGAAGAAGAAGAAGAAGAGGAAATTAACAAAGATGAGCAATAAAGTGGTTGTTGCAGGGGTTTCCATCATTCTTGTGGTGGGAGTCGCTATTGGAGTTGTTACTACAATTAATCATTCTCGCGATGCTAAGGGTAAATTGTCTCCTGAAATGAAGGTTGCGACTACCATTTGTTCACCTACTCATTACCCAGATGCTTGTCATAAGACTTTCAACTTTATGAACAGCACTGATCCTAAAGAATTCGTTAAAAAGGCTATCTATGCTGCTGAAGAAGAAGTCAAAAAGTTCCTCAACTTTTCTGACTCCAAGATTGCTGAAGCTAAGGACAATCGCCTCACAAAGATGGCCTTGAATGATTGTAAGGACATGATGCAATATGCCATTGATTCACTTAAGGCAACATACGCTGACGTAGATGGAAGTGATTTGCATAACATTGATGATCGCATAAACGATTTTAGGACCTGGTTGAGCGCTGTTATCTCATACCAACAATCATGCTTGGATGGTTTTGAACATGATAGCAGCTGGAGAGAAACCATGGAAGAGGCTATTGTTGCTTCTAGTGAACACGCAGCTAATGCTTTGACAATTGTGACAAAGTTGATCGAAATTCTTACCAAGTTAGGTTCCGAGTTGGCTAGTCCTAACACTCGTAGACTTTTTTCTGTTGAGGAAACAAACTATCCTTCATGGTTTTCACCTAGAGACCGCAAGCTTATAGCTAAGATTGATAATAGCAATTTGAAACCAAATGCTGTTGTGGCTAAGGATGGTAGTGGCCAATTCAAGACCATTACTGAAGCTTTAGCTGCCGCTCCCAAGAACTCCATAAACCGACATATAATCTACATCAAGGCCGGAATTTATGATGAGTACATCACCGTGGACAAACAATACACCAACATCCTTATGTTCGGTGATGGTCCAAGAAGAACTATTGTCGCCGGTCGCAAGGGCGTAAAAGATGGCGGTGGAATTACCACCTGGCAAACTGCCACTTTCTGTAAGTTTTTAATAACTCAAACCATATTTTTTGCTCTATGAATATGTGATTTGATTAATACTAAGGTTCATAATGTTGACATTATCTCATAACTCGTAACAACTAGTAATATAAGTAACATACAATTGTAAGCTTTTCACATGCTCATAAAACAAATGATCACCTCAGGTAGAGAACAAGTTGGCCCTCTAAACCCTTGAATGTGGTAGAGGATGGATGCTAATTGGATTCATAATAAATGTAGGTCAATTACATACAATAATAACATTCACTGAACTAGTTAATTTATGACAATATATTCTTCATGACAATTTTATAATATATAATTCTTTAATTTTAATGTTTCAGCGGCTATTGGAAGTGGGTTTATTGCCAAATCCATGGGATTTCAAAACAATGCTGGTCCTGAAAAGCATCAGGCAGTGGCACTTCGAATTCAATCAGATAAGTCAGCCTTTTTCAATTGCAGAATGGATGGTTACCAAGACACCTTGTACAATCACGCAAACCGCCAATTTTTCCGTAATTGTGTCATCTCTGGAACTGTTGACTTTATCTTTGGCGACTCTCCTACTGTAATCCAAAACTCGTTGTTAATTGTGAGGAGGCCAATGGAAGGTCAATCTAACATGGTGACTGCACAAGGTAAGACACGGATTGATGAGAATACCGGTACTGTGATCCAAAACTGCAGGATTGTCCCTGAGCAAAAGCTCTTCATCGACAGATTTAAGTTCCCGACATACTTGGGCAGGCCATGGAAGCCATACTCTACAACTATTATCATGGAGTCTACGTTAGGAGACTTCATTAGGCGTGAAGGATGGATGCCCTTTGCTAATCAAAATCACGAAGATACCCTCTATTATGCGGAATACAATAATCGTGGCCCTGGTGCTAACCTCGATGCAAGAGTTAATTGGAAGGGTTACCACAAGATAGACAAAGCAACGGCGATGAAATTCACTGTCGAAGCATTCCTTCATAGCAAAGAAAATTGGTTGCCTTTGACTGGCGTTCCGTTCACTGCTGGATTAAGATATTGAAGACATTGGAATGAAAAAATCATGGCCATAGAAAGAAGTTTATGGTGTTATCTGCTGAAAATCTATAATTTTACACTATAATTTTACTTTCTTAAATCATAAATAATAAAATAAAAAAAATAGAAGGAAGAGTTGGTCTGTGATTCCTTTTTACACTATAATTTTAGTGAATCAACAAATTTTGAATCTTCATCTTAGAAGTTAATACGAAATTTGCTCATTTAAACTTTCATCGCTTATGATTTTGTGTAATTAGGGAAAACAGTAAGATCAAAATAATATGAAGAATATTTTTCTTTAACTCAAATTATATACAAAGCCCTTGCTTATCAACTTTTTTCTTTTAACTTTCTACAATATGTATTTTAAACCTTGGGTCCATTTTTTCATTTTTATTTTTAAAATATATGATAATGTCAAAAAATATATATATAATATATACCAAAATTTCTACATGTTTTTTTTTTCATAAAAAATATTCTTAAATTTTTTTTAAAATATTAAAATTCAAAAAACAAAAATTATTTTAATTATATAAAAATTCCAAAATTCAATGTTATCCATACTAGACTAGAGTGGCCAGTCAAACTAGGAACTGGTTGGGGTATTAGTCCGGCGAGAGGTAAAAAATGGTTGACCCATGCCAATTCGGGCTACTTGAACCAAACTAAAAAATTTGTTGAACTAATTTTGAACCAATCTAACCAATTGGTTCCCAGAATGACCTGTTCAACTAGTTCAAAGCAAATAAATTATTAAAAATAAAAACTATTTAAAGATATATAGAAACTGGTTCAACTGCTAGGCCAACTAGTTTTTTAACTCGATTCAATCAATCTATACCGGTTTGTAGGTCAACCAATTTTTTACCTTTGCTGGACTGATACCCTAGCTAGTTCTTGATCCAAACTGTCCAAATCCGGTTTTAATAACATTGAATTTTAGAATTTTTATATTTTTAAAATATTTTTTAAAATTATTTTTGAATTTTGAATTTTAAAGAGTTTTTATTTTTCATTTAATATATTTTTTAAAAATTATAATTTTTAAATATTTATGGTTTTTTAAATTGACAAAAAAAACTATAAATTGTGCATGGAAAATGACCCACCTCTCTAATCTTGCCCACCAAAAAAGTCTCTTTCCTTAGTTTCAAGGTAGAAATTTGGGGGGGGGGGGGAGGGACATGAAAAATGGTTGATTGGATTATGATAAACTGTCGTCTCTAACAAAAAGATCCTGAAGAAAAAAACACAATTAAAAAGTGAAAGATTTGCGGCTCACAACATGCATCTGACACCCCTGTTGGAACAATGGCAGCAACTTAAGCAAAATCAAAGCAAAACAAAAGCCAAGAAGGAACCAAAAGCAAAAATTGAAAAGAAAAAGAGTTTGAACAAAATGTTGTAACCGGATAATAATTTTCATTGAATGGAATCAAAATATATGTGAAGGTTACATGAAATTAGACAGTTACCTAACAATGTAACTGCTCCCACCAATACACCACAAATACAAGTTAAATTTCAAACTAAAGCTAGCTGATACATTATCCATTACATCAAGTACAAATCAAAAACTAATCCTACTAACTTTGATTACAAGTTACAAGCTAACTAAGCAAGTTACATTTGAACAAAATGAAACAAAATGGACCAAACAAGCTGCTGCACTCGATTCTGCTTCATTGTTGGTCTGCTTGCTGAGCTGCTGGTCACATGTTGCATTGCAGGCCAATACTCAACACTCTTCCTTGGACTGTATGCAACATACACCAATCTTGCTTCTTAAATCCTCGAACCTTGTTGCACCAAGTGGCTTAGTCAAAATATTAGCCAATTGGTCTTGTGAGCTACAATGAATAAGGCTGACTTCTCCTGATTGCTCAACCTTTCGAACAAAATGAAACTTAATCTTAAAATGTTTGGTTTTCCCATGAAAGACTGGATTTTTAGCTATAGCAACTGCTGATTGGTTATCAACCTTAATTTCAGTTGCTTCCATCTGCTCTTCATTCAAATCAAATAACAGCTTCCTAAGCCAAATGGCTTGGTTTACTGCTGCAACAGTTGCAATATATTCTGCTTTAGCTGTGGATTGAGCAATAGTCTATTGCTTCTTTGAACTCCAGCAAAATACCCCTGAGCCAAGTGTGAAGAAGTAACCAGAGGTGCTCTTCATGTCATCAACAGAGCCAGCCCATCACTATCTGAGTATCCAATTAGCTTAAGCTCATTCTCTTCTTTAAACATAACTCCATGTTTCAATATTCCTTTAACATATCTGAGGATTCTTTTAGCTACTTTATAGTGAGTCACATTACAGCAGTGCATAAACCTTGACAGGAGACTAACACCAAACATGATATCAGGCCTAGTTGCAGTCAAGTAAAGCAGGCAGCCTACTAGGCTTCGATATTCCTTCTCATCGACCTTGTCTTGATTCCCACTATGAGTTAGTTTCTCTCCTTGTGCTACTGGTGTACTATTAGATTTACAATTAGCCATGCATAATCTATTGAGAATTTTCAATGCAAAGGCATGTTGGCTGATAAAAATGCCTTGATAAGATTGGTTTACTTCCATGCCAAGGAAGTATGTCATGACTTCCAAATCTGTCATCTCAAATACTTCTAGCATTTGCTCTTTGAATTCACTGATCAGTTCTTCTTTACTTCCAGTCACAAGTAGATCATCTACATAGAGTGACACAATCAATAAAGTTTTACATTCTGATTTCTTCACATAGAGTGTAGTTTCACTAACACTCTTTTCAAATCTGAGCCTAGACAGATAAGTGTCTATTCTGTCATACCAGGCTCTTGGTGCCTACTTCAGACCATATAAGGTCTTCTTTAGCCTATAAACCTTATCCTCTTGTCCTTGAACCTTAAAGCCTTCTGGTTGCTCAATGAAAATCTCCTCCCTCAGAAAGCCATTAAGAAATGTTGACTTAACATCTAACTGGTGAACTTTCCAATGTTTCTGTGCAGGTAAAGCAAACAGTAACTTGATTGTATCAAGTCTTTCTACTGGTGCAAAATTTTCCATAAAATCGACGCCATATTGCTGACTGTAGCCCTTCACCACGAGCCTTGCTTTGTGTTTATTTAGAGAGCCATCAGTATTATATTTGGTTCTAAAAACCCATTTGACACCAATTACCTTCTAGTGATCTGGTCTTTTCACTAGTTCTTAAGTTCCATTCTTATGAATCATTTCCAGCTCAGCTTCCATGGCCTTCTTCTAGCATTTGTCCCTTGCAGCTTCTTCATAGCTCGAAGGCTCAACTATTGCTACATTGCATCTATGGTAGATGTCAACAATGGTTATAGTACCTCTCACAGGAGTATCATTGAAGTCTTCATTGCTTAGCTCGTTTTCAGCTGATTCTAAGTTGTTGTTGGACTGGTCTTCCTCAATTAGCTTAGCATCAGCACCATTCCAACTCCAAATTTTATCTTCATCAAACTTCACATTTCTGCTTACCAGAATTCTTTTTTGTTAAAGGGTCATATACCCTGTACCCCTTTTTTGTACTGTTGTAGCCAACAAATATTCTAGGGACAACCCTTTCTTCAAGTTTGCTCCTCTTTTCAATAGGAATGTGTGCATAACAGACACATCCAAACACCTTGAGGTGAGAAACTATTGGCTTGAGTCCATGTCAGGCTTCAAATGGGGTGTTATCCTTGACAGCATGAATTGGTAGCTTGTTGAGGAGATATACTGAAGTATTGACTGCTTCAGCCCAAAATTTGCTTGGTATCTTGCTCTAGAACAGCAAACATCTGGCCATGTTCAGCACTGTTTTGTTCTTCCTTTCACATACTCCATTTTATTGAGGAGTATAAACATTTGTGAACTGATGATGAATACCAGACTTCTCACACAATTTCTGAAATCTTTCAGACAAATACTCACTGCCATTATCTGTTCTCAAGGCTTTGATTTTATAACCAGACTGGTTTTCTACTAATGCTTTAAATTTGCTGAAGGCCTCAAACACTTCAGACCCAGCAAAATCTAGTCAAGTCATCTATAAACAACACAAAATACCTGTTGTTATTCAGAAAAGAATTCTTCATTGGTCCACAGACATCAGAATGGACCAACTCAAGCTTGTCTCAAGCCCTCCATGCCATATTGGCTGGAAAAGGCAATCTAGCCTGCTTGCCAAGTTGACAAATTTCACACACAGTGTCTTTTACTTCAACTCTTGATATATCATCCACCATATTCATTTTATGCAGCAGCTCAAGTGATCTGTAGTTGACATGTCCTAGTCTCTTATGCCAAAGGCCAGTACTATCAACAAGACTAGTATAAGCCTTCTTTTCAAGTTGATTCATGTTAAACATGAAACACTTATCAGCCATAACTACTAAGACCAACTCTTGGCCACATGTGTCTCTAACTATGCAAGTACCATTCTTAAAAATCAATGAGTACCCTTTTTCAACCAGTTGTCCAACACTAAGCAGATTTTGATCAATGTCAGGTACAAAAAGCACATCTAAATTAACCTTGTTTCCTGAACCAGTGTTGATCACCACATTTCTCTTGCCTTTGGATTCAATCAAATCTCTATTTCCAATTCTGATTTTTGAGGCATAGCTTCTGTCTAGATCTCTAAACAGACCTTCATCAGCAGCCATATGATGTGTACAGCCACTGTCCACTAGCCAGTTGGATTTAACTTTGCTTGAAGTTACAAAACAGGAGGCTGTGAAGACATGCTCCTCCTGAGCTTGAAGGTCCTCAGCAGCTTGAGCTTGGATCTGTTGTTGTGCAGGTGCCTTTCTTTTATTCTTGCACACTTTCTCTACATGGCCAAACTGTTTGCAGCTCCTACATTGGATGTCTGGCCTAAACCAGTAATATTTCTCCAAATGTGTGGTCTTTTTGCAGTGGACACATGGTGGAAATTTCTTTTTACCTGAATCTCTCCTTGGTTTCTCCCTCTTATCGAGCCAAGGCTTATTACCTTTCTAGCTTGAACTGGAGCTCTCTTTGGCTTTTGCTTGGAAGGCTCTTTTAGGATGTTCTTCCTGGCTGTTGGCCCTTCTCTGCTCTAATGCAGAAAGGAAGTTCACCAACTCAGACAAAGAAATGGTTGTCAAGTCCCTTGAGTCTTCGAGTGATGAGATTTTAGACTCAAATCTTTCAGGCAAAGTGGTTATTACTTTTTCAACAACCCTACTATTACTAAAATCTTCACCAAGCAACCTTATGCTATTGACAGTTGCCATTATCCTGTCTGAATATTGCTTGATACTCTCTAATTCTTTCATCTTTAGGTTCTCAAAATCTCTCCTCAAGTTAATCACTTGTTGCTGCCTTGTCTTATCCGATCCCATGAACTCCTCCTTCAGCCTTTCCCATACTTCCTTAGGTGTGCTACAAGCCATGATTTGAGTGAAGATTACATCTGTCACTCCATTCTGCAAGCAAGCTAAAGCTTTGTGCTTCTTTGTGCTTTCCTCAGCATGTTGCCTCATTTGAGCAATTGTGGGATTAGCCCTCAATGAAGGTGGCTCGAAATCATTTTCAACTACACTCCACAAGTCTTGTGCTTGAAGGTATGTTCTCATCTTGACTACCCAAATGTGGTAGTTCTCACCAGTAAACACTGGAGGTGGAGGTGGAGTGAAACTCATCCTGTTGAAACAACCTCAACAGCTTCAAACTCTTGCTTCTCGTGCTTTTGTTTTTAAAAGTAAAAATGATCAACAACAGAGGCCCTCGAAGACTTAGGCTCTGATTACCATTTTTTGGAATAATGGCAGCAACTTAAGCAAAATCAAAGCAAAACAAAAGCCAAAAAGGAACCAAAAGTAAAAATTGAAAAGAAAAAGAGTTTGAACAAAATGTTGTAACCAGATAATAATTTTCATTGAATGGAATCAAAATATATGTGAAGGTTACATGAAATTAGACAGTTACCTAATAATGTAACTGTTCCCACCAATACACCACAAATACAAGTTAAATTTCAAACTAAAGCTAGCTGATACATCAGCCATTACATCAAGTACAAATCAAAAACTAATCCTACTAACTTTGATTACAAGTTACAAGCTAACTAAGCAAGTTACATTTGAACAAAATGAAACAAAATGGACCAAACAAGCTGTTGCACTCTCGTTACGCTTCATTCTTTGATGCGCTTGTCGAAATTTTGGTCACATGTTGCATTGCAGGCTAATACTCAATAACCCCTCCCCCTAAAAGGAAAACACTGGGGGTGTTAGAGGGTGAAAAATGGATGAGTTTCCAAAAGTTTTAAGCGGGTGGAGCTGGGAGGAGAACAAGCTGTTTGAGGTGGCTCTGGCGGTGGTGGATAAGCAACAGCCGGATCTTTGAGAAGTGATTGCAGCCATGGTTGGAGGGGGAAAAGTGCAGAAGATGTGCAAAAACACTATGTCGTGCTTTGGAGGATTTGCAGTATATAGAGTCGGGCAAACTTGACCATAAACTTGGTGGTGAACCTCAATCAGTATGCTGGACTGATAGAGATAATAAGTATGTATATATAATCTCTTTCTTTTCTGAGCATAGCTTCTTAATGTTTTGATTCTCTTCTCCCAATTCTTTTTGTTGATATTTATGATGTTTGTAGTATTTTGGGTTCGATTGGACATAAACAGATCCATCTCCACAGCTTAGACACTGCTAGTTGCTGATGCTGACCGCCATAGCTTATGTTCCATAAGAATGCAGAGCATTTCAACAAGCCTGGATGTTGTTTTAATATTTCATTTCTAAAGGTATATCTTCTTTTTCTTAGATGTAATTAATCTTTTTATTGTCTAAAATTGAATTTGTTTGAAACTTTTAACTCTTTGATTTGTAGAGGTGTATTTAGATATGAATATAACCTTTTCTTTTCCATTATAACTTGAAAAAGGAAACTTTGCAATGTGAGTAAAAAAAAGTAATACCTGAGAAAATTAATAATATTTATAGTTATAGCAGTCTTTATCCAGTGGGATTAACTAAGCTTTTATTCACGTAATGATTTTTGGCATTACTGCCTAGAAATGAACAATGCAAAGATGGTTTTTTATATTTGGTTTTCTTTATTGCTTGAACATCAAACCTCAAAATGATACGCAAACTTCCCTTTCAAGCATGTAAAGATTCAACAGTAATTTACATATTTAATTGATATACAGAAGAAAAAATATTGATATGGAAACATCTACTAATGTCAGTTGTTTGTGTCAATATTTGCAGAAAAATGAGATGGTATTCATAGCTAATAACACTCATGAACATGAACCAGGATCTAAATATAATCAGTTGGCTATTATAATGAAAACCAAAAAATAATGGCAGAAAAGATGAAAAAAGGAGGAGAGTGCATGTGCAGATAAACAACAGGAGAAAGCTGTTGGTTAGAGCCTGCTCCGTGTCTTTTGCCTGCCTTTCCCATCTTTCTCAGCTCACTCAAACTAGTCTCAATGCATCTTTCAAAGCCTAAGCCAAGCCAAGCCTGCCATTTGGACAATCACCTCATGCCTCAATCCTTCTTTTATGACCAACTCATGAGCCATTATAGCGGTTTTAGCAAACCAGGGAAGTGGGTTTGAGTCTACGTTGTCATCTCAAATATTTATGCTACAAAACCTAAAGTTTAGAGGATTACAGTACAATATTACTAAACTGAAACTGTACTAGCAATTTTGAGTGCCCGTTGAAAATATAAGGTTTTTGAGTAATTTTCATTGGACAAATATGTAATATATCTCGTAACAAGAGATAAGATTTCGGCTTGCATCAGTTTTGGAAAAAAAATATGCTTACTGTGCCGTCCTCTGATTTTCAAGTCCAATTGTAATCTCATTGAATATCAATGCTAACTGAACCCAACTATTTTCTTTGATCGTTTTTTGGTGACATCAAATCTCAGATTAGAACACCGACAACCCTTTCCCTCTACCTAAAAAAAAAGTACAGCTTCTTCTCGACTGCAGAAAGATATTGACTCTGCAGTGCATCCCTATCCCAACTCTGTCATACGCCCTTGTTACCTTGTACTTCAGGGTTTAATCTGCCCCATTTACAACAAATTATAACACTAGATTAGTTTTGTAAAAAAAAAAAGAACACTAGATTAGTTTAAATTAAAATTAAAAGTGTTATACTTACACGAGCTCCCCTCATCTCCTGCTAACCTAGTTGCTCAACGCCTTAGACTAGAATCTTTTTGTGACCTAAGAACTAGATCAAAACCCTACGAGCACGTAACTTTGCGAGCCCAAAACTTCACAGACTCACACAGTAAGGACTAAGGACCACACTCTTAACGTGGAAAGAATTTGCCACCTGCACATCACATATATCTATTGTTTTGATATGACAACTCATACCTATAAGATCAGGACATCAATATATCAACTGGGTTCCAAGATGTATGAAACCAATACGGGACAACGTGTGGCATCTTGGGAATGACTGAGATGCTCCTTCAAAAATCTACAGACAATTCTCTTCCTTTTAGTCTTTGCTATCTCTCTTTTTATTCTCAAATACCAATCTCCTCAAAGAATCCAAATTCTGATCACCTTCCCTCATTCACTTATCTACAACTCTTCGCCCACTGAATCAACTGTTGCAAACAACTTTAAGTATAAAGAAAAGGAATACTAAACAACAGTCGTCAGCAATAGGAATCATATTCTTTAGCTAGTTCCAAAGAAAATAGAACAAAACTCATTAACAAGTCAATTGTATTATGTTTCTTTTGGTTCTTTTTAGTTATTATTGTACTTGAATTACCAAAACAAACAGCAGCCCTGGGATTTCTAGAGCCAGGATCTTCATTGGCTGCTTCATTGCAAAAGTTCAAAGTTTTAAACTTCAAAGACCACTCTCAATCCTCAACCCATCTCTTTACATATATATTTTCTAGAAAGTGGTTATTTATCTGCAGCTAATTCAAAGAAAGAAAGGGTAAAAGGGAAACATCATTTAGAAATATATTTACTTTCCATTGTATTCCATTATCTGGATAGTGAATACATTGACAACAAAGACTTACAATTCAGATTTCAGACACTAATGATATCAGAAGCATCTTGTTGCCCATTCTATCTTTTTGCTAAATCCATTTTCTTTTTCACATCACAGCGGCTTGAGAAAAGTATAGAATTGAGATCTTCTAGCTTGAATGTGCATAAAATTTCTCATTCAATTCTCATCCAAGAATGAAATGATAACCTCTAGAATCTCTAGCCAAAAGAATATAAGTTATAAATTAAGCTTATCTGCAGAAAAATATCACAAGCGATTTTCTAAGAGCTGTGGAAAAGTTAGTTTCCCAGAGTTATTTGTGTCCAGCTTGCTGAACTGATCACATATCTGCAATATATCTTTCTCCTCAATCTTCTCCATCTCTTTCAGCTTGTAAATGACATACTCCGATTTACTGCAACCACAATTTTCAAGAAAAAATAGAGACTAATTGTCATATATTCATAGAAAAATAGCTAAAAAGGATTGAAATCCAACCTGATGAAGCCATCGTTATTGATGTCAACAGCTAGTAAATCCTGAATAGTGATATCTCTATGCAACACCCAGTTGGCAATCCTCCTATGCCGCTTATCGACCCTAGCTTCAGCCAAATACAAAAAGGCTCTAGCCACAGCTAGCGTTGAAATCAATAGCCAAACACCCGTAAACAACCTTCCAGGTAGGGTCTTAAATGCCCTATCTCCGTACCCAATCGTAGTAACAGATATAACCGACAAGTAAACCGAGTCGATCCAGTCCAAGTTCTCCAAGAAGTACAACATCAAGGTTTCAATTCCAACGCACAACACCACGACCCCAAGTGCTAACCCAACCTTAAGCCTTATCCTCATCCTTCCTTTATCTATATCAACGATGTAGTTCCTAGCTGAAAACCCTTGTTGTGATTTCTTGATGTGGATACCAGTCAAAATCATGTTCTCTTGCAATTCCAGGACATAACTTACAACCCCACTCAACAATATGTCTATGAAACCAAAACCAACCAACACAAAAACACAAGCGAAGATCTTGGTAGCTGGGGTTGAAGGGGTTATATCACCGTAGCCGATGGTACACATGGTGACTATACAGAAGTAAAGAGCATCAACAACCGGGTGAGTCTCGATACTCGAGAATTCATCTCTGTTGAAAGAGTAAATAGCCACACCGAGCAACAAGTAAAGGGATAGCAAGAAAAAAGCTTGCCTGATAATGGTGCTGGACTCGAATTTTGGTTTAGGCAGTTGAGGTGTTTTAAGCTTCCGGTCACGCATGACAGCCATGGCTGGAGCCGTTTTACATCGATGGAGAGAACCATGCTTCTTTGAAGGGGGTTGAATTTGTGAGTTGTCTTGGATTTCTGATGGTGTGCCATGATGGTCGTCTGCAACAGTGGGTCGAAGTTGAGGTTTTGATTGGAGGGAGAGAAAAGGCTCATTTTCCATCTCAGAGACAGTGGTCTGAGATTGTGGGGGTGGTTGAGGGACAGTTGATTTCTAAGTGCTGTGGGGTAGTTTTGTTTGAGGATCGTCCAATCTTTTAGCTTAATGGGACCAATGTTTGCCATTTGTGACGATTAGGTTGAACAAGCATGAACCAGCATGTTCTTTCTCTTTCCAACCAATCATTGCATGCCCATAGCTACTGCTGCTTAAAAAAATATTACTTTTATACCAACAAAATTACTTTACTACTAATCATATAAACTATGCACTTCCCCTATAATTAGGATTATCATTATTCAAACTAAAACAATTGGTTACCTCACATCAGTTGATTTGTTTTTTATTTCGATTGGTTATTTTTTAATTTTAATATTAACTTTTAGATTCAATGATATTGAAGTTTTGAAAATCAAAATTTTAAGATTTGAGTTCCTTTCATATAAATTATATATAAGTTATTTGGGAAATGTTCTGATCCAGCATGAATACTTGCCACGAAGCATTTTAGTTTGATTACGACTTCAACACAGGCCATGTGTTTCAAGTTGCAGTTGTGCTTCATTCCTGCTAGAAGCTTGCTTAGCTCAATGTTTTTGAACGTAGAGATTGACTAGGACTTCGTGCTTCTAATTTGCTGCTAAAAAAATAAGAGCTTCCCATAGGATATGAAGTTTACAGAACCTCCTGTGGATCCACCCCATGGTATTGTAGAATGGCTCCATATAATTAGGTTAACCTGCACTATCTGTAATAAAGATGACATTTCAAGCAATGGAGATGCTGTGCTGACCTGATTACTGATGCCTATATTCCTCTCTTGCATTACCATAGCTTGTAGGAGTTGGTTATCTAGAAAAGCTTGGGTGTATAGTTTACTCATGATTTAGTGATTAATAATATAAGTTATTTTAATCTTATTATTTAAAAAAATTTAATGCATGTATGTTCCAGAAAAAGCCAACTCACATATAGAATAATAATCCATAATATATCATAAACGCAACTTCCATTGGGCAAACTTCTTCCAAATTGAACTTCATAGCAAATAATAAAGTTTGGTGTTTTTTTTTTATTTCACAAATAGTTTTCAAAAATTATTGTGTGTTTTTTTTTTAAATATTTTACTATGTATCTATAAAATATTTGTCTATGTCTGATCTTATTTATAAAGTCTAAAAGCTCTACTAACATTGTATCAAATATTATTGTTATAAAAATATGTTGGGTTAAGAAATAAAAAGGTTAATATAATTAAAATCTTGATGATATGCATTTTCTAATTTATACTAATTTTTTATTTCTCTTAAAATTTTTAAGATCTATTAAATCAAATACTCTTAAACTATTACCTAGATTTTAAATTAGCCTCTAAATTTCATGATGCTCTAATTAAACTTTCAAAATATCAATATTATAGCAACCAATACATTACATTAGTCTTTTTGAGGGGAGGTCAACTCCATCGGGAGAATTCTATAATGTGTTGTTCGTCTAGAGTTGGCAAACCCCTTAATAAATCGATATTGTCTTTGATGATGATTTTGTCTCTTGACTTTAATAAGAGCTTGAGTACTTAAAGAGACACTACAAGGAGACGTGGTTTCAAATCCCCACCAAATTTTAAATATTGAGATTTTCTTAGTGGGTGACCATGTAGGCACTTCTCAAGCACCTGACAAGGCATTCAAGTAGTTTTTTTTAGGCACTTAGGCTCTCTATCCCCCCACAACAAAGACAATATTGACTATTGAAAGATTCGTCAACTTTCGGCTAACAACATTTCGTAAATTTCTCTCAAAGAATTGACTTGTCCTCAACAAGCCTAGCTATCAATTTAGACAATGTAAACAAAATTTAAGAAGATTACATTTTTTTTTTTTAACTTGTTAGAAACCTATTGTTCATTTAGCAGGTGTATAGGTATTCACAATTTGATACATATGTTTTAAATATGTATCATGTTGTATTTGAGTTGACATTTAATGCCCAAGCTAATAATTAAATTAACGGATAACCTGATAAAAATACTATTGATACTTTGAGAAGTCAATTTAAGACATATAGTCAGTCATTTCTATAACAGTCATCCTTTATAACAATTATAATAACTTTTTATCTATAACAGTAACAAATATAAAATATGAAATACTCTTTACTAAATTGATTTTCTATAACAATATTTTCTTTTAAATTTTAATAAAGTTAGTTTTATTACTAGTGAAATAAAAATAATAAATTTTAGTTAAAATATTATTTTCATAAACTATTTAGATTTATATAAAAATATTTTAATTATATTTTATTAAATAAAAATTATTTTGAATGAAATTACATAAGTAAATTTTAGGTTTAAATGTGTAAAAAGTTCTCAAAATTTAAAAAAAAAAAAAAGCAATTAAGCCCCTTTTTCTTGCATTCAATTGGGTACTTGAATTTTCAAAATGCATAAAAAATGTCCTTAAACTTTTTCAAAAAAAAGTAATTAAACTCCTTTTTTTCACTCAATTAGGTACTTGAACTGTCAAAATACATAAAAAAAAGACTCTTAAACTTTAAAAAAAAAAATTAAGCCCCTTTTTTTTTTACACTCAATCGGGTACTTAAACTACTAAAATGTATTAAAAAAGGCTAGAGGCTGGAAGTTAAAGCATCCAATTAAGTGCAAAAAAGAAAAAAAGACTTAATTGTTTTTTTTTAAAGGTTAAAGGTGTTTTTGATGTATTTTGGTTGTTTAAGTATCTAATTGAGTGAAGAAAATGTAAGGGTTTAATTACTTTTTTGAAAAAAGTTTGAGGACCTTTTTTTTTATGTATTTTGAAAGTTTAAGTATCCAATTAAGTGAAAAAAAAAAAGGGGACCTAATTTTTTTTTTTTTTTAAGTTTGAGGATATTTTACATCCTTAAGCCTAAATTATTAAAGATATCATTTAAATCTCGCTAATTAATATTATATTAATATATTATAATTTTTTAAAATATGAAAGTTAAAAAATTCAAATATGATTTGAATCTAAATTTGGTGTAATTATTTTATTTTATTTTTTTTACCCTCTCTCCCTACATTTATTGCAACCTCTGGTACTTTTATTATGTTAGAATTGCAGATCCGCGGTGTTGCGTGGATGATATATGTAAAAGCCATTTGGGTATTGGGATAATCGAGATTCGAGTAAAAGGAAAAGGCCGACGCCATAGTTTAACACTATGAAAGTATGCTCAAAAACCCAAGCGAAGCACATAGAAGAAGCCCAAAATCAAAGATGGCATAATGGGGGTGATGTTGTAAAGTTAACCAACTTTCCAGCCTTGAAGCACTGGCCTTAGGTCCACAGTACTTCCACTACATATAAAATCAAATACCTTTGTGAAATTCTTTGCCTAACTTTCAAGTTCTGTTGCTGTTGGAAGAAAAAGACAATGCTTTAAACTATAATTTGCGCTAGGATAAGCTCTTGTTGGCAAAACATAATGATTGCGATGCGACTCTGTTTTTTAACTTATATTATGGCCCCATTTTCAAGCATCAACTGTCATTGGCTTCCTATCCAAAATACAAAAACCCCTTTGTCATTGGCTACATCAGCCTGACTCAATGCACGCGTATTCTAGGGGTGGGTTACTGCCTTTCTAATATTGTAGATTGGCTTATGTTAGTTTGAATTAATGATCAATAATTAGTACTAGAAAAATAAAATACTATGAAGATACAAATTGGTTATGTAATTTAAATCAATTTAATAATTCAGGATGTTATTTAATTTCCAACTCAATCATGCTTCACTTCTATGTAATTATTTAAATTCACTCTCTAGCTAAGCCTTTTTTCCTTTACAAATACAACATACTTTGCACTCAAAACTTCTTTTAATTATCAAATTAGTGCTCTCTCCAACTCATCTATAATTTCATTTTTTTTACTTACTTTATAATTGTATTTTTTTCGTATATTATTTATTAGGTAAAAAATCTTTTCAATCTCTCTCCATTTCGATATTGAGCAAATTGATCCCTCTAAAAAATTTGAGCAATTTAACCCCTGTCAACTTCGAAAGTGAGTAACTAAGAACAATTAATTACAACATTAATGTTTTTCATCAATTTTACATAAATTTTATTGGTATAATAACAAATTTAGCTCTCATAATTTACACATTCTATCAATTTGATCATGATTTAACAAATTTAGCCTACATTATTTTTGTAAATATTGAGGCTAAATTTGTTTAGTTTTTAAGAATCAAGATCAAATTAACAAAATATGTAAACATGGAGGGTTAAATTTGTTATTATACCAATCAAAATTATGCACAATTGACGAAAGACATTAACGTCGTGATTAATTGTCCTTAATTGCTCACTTTCAAAATTGACAGTGATTAAATTGCTCTAATTTTTTAGAGGGACTAATTTGCTCAATTTTATAATTGAGAGAGACTGGACAAGCCTTTTTACCTATTTATTATAATATATATTCCCATAAGTTATTTATCAAAATAGGTTCTTTTCTAGAGTGCTGCCACTCTATGATGTCAGAACAAATTATGGGAACACACACCTTGAATAATGCATATAGCTCAAAAGTTGTCTCAGGTATGATGACAAACATCGCATTTTCTAGGTACAATATCCACAGAAATGACAAATATATACAAATACAATTATATTCATTAATTGAAATAATGAATTGTACTGAGTGTGAATATAACAACATACCTTTTCATTGTCTGGTTAATCAATTTCTTATTACATCCAAGTCAGGTACCTCCTATAACATTTATGATCCAAGTAACCCTTAAATTTGTTCAAATATTTAGTGTAAAAGGAGATTATGAATATTGGTAATTGAATACATTTTAAGACATCATGCAAGATTATAGTTTTACCTTCTATTGAAAGGAATCTTCTATGGTTTGTGAAGGACTAAGCCCTAACTATGGTATTTGTATCTATACCCATGTTTACAGAAGCATGCAACAACTGTTTATTTCACCATTCGGTTCTCGAGTTACCCTATAAAACACTCTATATAGATATTCCAGAATTGTTGAACCCCAATTTAATGTACCAATTGTCTCAAAAGACTCCAATAGAGGAAGATACATGGTATGGATCTTATTGCTAGACTCATCTGGAAATTGGGAACAATATTCTTCCTACCATCCATAGCATCCAAAGCTCTAGCATATTGGTTAATCTTCTCCACAATTGTATGTGATGGAGGGATTGGTTTGACAAGCCTCTCCAACTATATGCATTTCAATTGATTCTCATCTAATTCATCCTTCTCATTATCCTTAGATGACATGGTATCCAACAACCGATCACACTCGTACTCCATATCGATACTACTCGCTTTGATTACCACCTGTCCATCGATTGAAATGGCAATTATTAAAATGGCATATTCCAGCATTATAATCATTTTTCCTATATAGAAAATAAAATGTATATGTTTCCCGTCTCTATAGTTTCAATTTTCAATAAGGTGGAAAGCAACTTCGATATCATAATAAACTATCATTATAGATGCTACATATAAACCAACACTCTTTAAGCGGTCTATGATGAGTCCATCATGCTTCGAGAATTTTAGATCATGTTAAGAACAAACAACTTGATCTTTATGCTCTTCAAAATATCACAAAAAAATAATATTTAATTCCATAAAGTCTTAAAAATGTTTTTGTAAAAATAACAAAAACTTTTAAAAATGTAAGTTGAAAATTTTACCATAGTATGGCTTGCTGTGTGATCTTCTTGAAACCTCAAAGCGATCTTTTTTTTCTCTAAAAAGTAGCAAATAACATGTTTTTTTGAAGAGTTTAAGAAGATTTTCGGTGAGAAGAGAAAAGAAACGAGTCAACCAACCATGTATATATATTATATATAGGAGAGAAAGCTAACTTCTATGGTTGTCAACTTTTGTATATTAAATGGGTAAATTAAGCCGATAGGTAAATAAAATTTCCTTATCAAACTTTACAACCCTAAACTTGACACTCATGGAGTCAAGGTTCAGTTGATTGTACTTTGCAGTCATTCACTTCTAACATGCACGCACTCTTGTGATGATCTAATATTACCTTGAACTCGATACTCATAGATTTCAAGACAACCCTAAAAAATATAATCTGAAAAATAGTTTTTAAAAGTACATATATTATAATAAATAATAAACAAAAACACAATAATCAAATAAAAAAACTCTAAGTCTTCAATATATAGGAAGTTGTAGACTTATGGATCCAAGCTACTATTATCGAATTACAACACTAAAAATTTGTTCAATTTAAGCAATTAATATGGCATGAAAGAAAAATAAATTTTCATCAAATAAACTTCCATCTGTTGTAAATTTCTTTAAATAAGGAAATCATAACACCTTTTTGAAATAACTTTACTTGAACAAATTTTTTATCAAGGGTAAATTACACAGATAGTTATTCAATTATAAAAAATTTTCATTTTAGGCACTTAAAATAAAAAATTTACAATTTAATCACCAACATTATAGTTCAGTCATTTTGGTCACTCTCGTTAAAATCACAAACGCCAAGTTGATATGGTAGTTAAAAAATTGGTATAATAACAAATTTAGCCATAAACTTTTACATATTATATTGATTCAGTCATAATTTTTTCAAAAAAATAACCTTCAAAATTTACAAATAGTCTCAATTTGATTTAAATTTAATATTAATATGAAATAAAAATAATTATATTAGTTATATTATATTTTTTAAATATTTATTTATATTTATATATTATTATTTCTTGTCAATAATATTTTTTATTTTTATATAAAATTTAAATTTATTATTATATTTTTTAAAAATATTTTTATATATTTCTTTTAAATTTTTAGAATTAGGGTCAAATTGAGAATATTTGTAAATTTTGAGGGTTAAATTTTTAAAATCATGACTAAATCGATATAATATGTCAAATTTGAGGGTTAAATTTGTTATTATACAGATTTTATTAATTGCCACATGAACTTGTTGTTTGTGAATTTAACGGGAGTGGCCCAAATGACCGACCTATGTAACATGGGTGCTTAAATTGCAAGTATTTTATTTTAGATGCCTAAAATAAAAATAAAAAAAAAATTATAATTGAAGGACATATTGTATAGTTTACCCTTTTATCAAGCCTTTGAAAATAGTGATGATAATAAGGGGAAAATATGGCAAAACTTAGAAAATAAATGATACTAAGAGTTTTGAATTATTTGCAAAATAATAATAGAGATTGGAATTTAAAACTTATATATTTTAACAAATTAGAGTTGAAAGTGGGCGTTTTGAAAGCGATGGAGAGCATAATCTTGGTTTGATTATTAAGAATTAAGGTACAAATCATGTTCATTAAATTCTATTTCACTTTCCAAGTTATTGCCATAAATTCTGCATACCTTTTTCATTTTTTGACAAATTCTCCAACATACAATATCTATAACAAATGTGTTGAAGGATATTGAAAATTAATTAAAATACAAAGCATTCAAAATACCTACCTAGTTTGAATTTTTATTTAATTAAAATAGAAAGCCTTTAACTACCACCATTTTTTTCAACAATTTGTTTAAGATTTTGGACTAAAATAGTAAATTTTGGAAAATTAGATTAAAGTTTTTTCAAAATATTAATATATGATAGATGTAATAATTTAATGTTTAGATAAGTTAATTTAGAGTTAAAATTAAATAAATTTATGATAAAATATGAGACACAACATAAATACTTGATAAAATAATCGAATCATGTTGAATATGAAATAACACGAATATCATAATGTATTGCTATACGTCAATAACCTGAGACTTGAACCCTAGAAAAGATCTGAGCCTCTGACCCATGACTCGACCAAAAGAGGACAACAAGGCAAACTCGATCGCAAGGTAACGTAACAGACCCAGCTCGCAGGAACCTTACGCGAGCTCATAGGGCAAAAATAGCAGGAACAGCTCGCAAGATAATGTTATAGTCCTAGCTCGCAAGGACCTAAGGAAGGTCGCAGTCTCACCTCGCATGTACCTAAGGAACTTACAGAAGGTGTTACGTGCTCCAAAGGCCATCTAGGCATGCATTTAGCAGGTACAGAGCTCACCCTGAATGCCAATCCCAAGAGTAGAAAGGACCACATGCTCCGTAGACACGTGCCCAATAAATTTGGAGCTCGCAGAGAATGTTAGTACAAGGGGCAACAGAGTCAGAACAAAATAGTAGGGTCCTATCATGAGCTGTCATAGTATCAATAACAAAATGTATAAATACCCGGATACTTATATCAATAAGACACGAGCAAAATATTACTCAACAATTGGTGCCATAGAGGAAGCAGTTCGAAATGGTAAACTCATTGAATTCGTCAATCAAAGTGGTTCGCAATAGGGCCAGAGATCGAGAGGCAACCCCAAAGGCAAACAAAATGCGTGAGGCACCATCTATATGATCGTGGGTGCCGACGATAATTGGGTAGGCTCGAACACAAAGAGACGGGCACACATGAGAAGTGTGATGTCAATTAGTGCCCCAAAGAGGCCACGATGACAAGAAAGGTGGAATGTTGAACTCGGTAGCGAGGACGAAGATTTGGTCCGCAACGAGGAGGGAATGACCCGATGGTAGTCTTGGCAACAGTCGCCAGCTTTGTAGTCAAAAGAATATAGGTCGATAGCGGAAATACGGTGGAGGTCCTATTTTAGGAAGCGTATAGAAAGATAGGGATAAAAGTGCGATTGTTATTCAAAGCTAGCCCGCTATACGATTTTGCAAACCACCTAGTCGAGGTAAAAGGCTTAATCACTCTGCCAGTCATCTTAGGGGATGACAAGTACACAACCACAAAGTATTTCCAGTTTTATGTAGTAGATCATCCAATTACATACAACGCTATCTCTGGAAAACCAATAATGAAAATGGCAATGATGGTAGTGACAACCTTTTGCATGAAAATAAAATTCCCAAAAAAAACTGGAGTCGATTTCCTACGATCTGATTAGTGCACAGTGAGGCAATGCCACATGCTATTTATCAAGCAAACAAGGGAACCCACAATTGAGGGGCAGGGTTCGCAGGAAGCTAAATTAGCAAGCCAAGTTCTAGACTTGGACAGTTTAGATGTGATAGACGAGCATATGAACAAAAAACTCGAAGCTGCAGAGCACACTGAAACTTTGTAGCTCTTCTGTGCCAATGAAGAGAGAATGGTCAAGATCTCGTCAATATTAAAGGAAGACGATAAAAACACGTTAATCAAGTGCCTAAGAAAAAAATTACTTAGTCTGCAGCGGACATGGCAAGTGTCCCACAAATAATCATGTACAAGTTAAATGTGCTCCCCGAAGCAAAGCTAGTAAACTAGAAAAGAAGGAAATTCGCACCGCAAGTGGTTGAGGCAGTAAGGCAGTTGGTCGCCAAGTTGCTGTCAGAAAAATGTGATTTTAGTCTGCAAGCCAGTAGTTTACTGGGCTTTATAATCTCAGAAAGAGAAATATAGGTGAATCCAAAAAAGATTCAGACCATCATGGAAATGCGTCCCCTACGAACTATAAAAGAAATTCAACGCCTAACAGGCAAAATTGTGGCACTTAACAGATTCATCTCTAGAATGGTGGACAAATCCCTCCCTTTCTTCAAGGCTCTAAGAACATCCTTTTCATGGACCAAATAATATCAAACAACCTTCAAAAAATTGAAACAGTATCTCATCTCCCCTTCACTATTGAAGTCATCTCAAAAAGGAGAAACACTCTACCTCTACTTGGCCACCTCGGAAGAGATGGTCACAATAGTATTGGTTAAATAAGAGACTGCCTGGCAATTCCACGTATACTATGTTAGCAAGGTACTTCAAAACGATGAGCTAAGGTACACAAAAATGGAAAATTTTATCTATGTCTTGATTATTGCAGCTTGCAAATTATAACCGTACTTTTAAGTCCATCCAATCGTCGTAGTTACTAACCAGCCTATGAAATAGGTGTTATGCAAAGCAAACACCTTAGGAAGAGTAGCAAAGTGGAGCATTGAGCTCACTAAATTCGGGGTAGACTTCACCCCACGAACAACAATAAAAGGACAAGTACTGGCAGACTTCATAGTGGAGTGCTCATTTGAAAAGGTCAATGACGCAACAGGTAATACGATTTATAACATGATATATCAAATAGCAAAATACCTTATAAAGATTATGTGATGTATGAACATTGATGAAAGTTAGCAGTTTAATCAGACATATTTTATGATGAGGCATAACATGCTAGCAACTCTTGAATTTTATGATAAAGTATCATGTGTCCCATATTTTGTACTAAAAATTATTTTTCGTTGTTGAAAATTGTTGCTAGTAAATCCACCCCCAAAAAGTACACATACAACTGACAATCCAAAAAGTTAGCTAGTTTATGTTGACGACTCCATAGCCAAAACAAGATCAGGGGTAGGCACATTCGTAATTGACTCTCATGGCAATATAGATTATCATTCGGGTTCCAAACATCGAATAACATCACCGAATATGAAGAATTGATCTCAGGATTGCAATTGGCATATCAGTTAGGAGCAAGGGATCTGATCATCTATACAGATTCCCAAATGGCGATGAAGTAAATAAATGTTGAATATGATGTAAAATAAGCAGTACTAAAAAAATATCATGTGATGGCAACCTAACTACTCACAAGATTCAACAATACCGAGGTTAAATAGCTTCCAATAAATAACAACACAAGTGTTGATACCTTGTTAAAATTAGCATTCTCCATCACTATTGAAAAGAGAGGAAAAATTTTACTCGAACATAGAGAAGCTCCAAGTTATGATACGCCTCAAATACTCTGCATGGCCCGAGAGGAGACATGGATGATGCCAATAATCTGAACACTGTAAGAGAACAAGAAAGCCAAGAACGGAAAGAGCTCGCAAAGCTAAAACGCAAGGCTGCGAGGTATGTCATTATTGCGAACTATGAATATTTACTAAACTTTTGATATATAAATTGGATATCTGGATATTACGAACTCATTACACACTAAATTAAAACAACGTGTTTTATCCTACATTTAATAGATACACCCTATTTGAGGGTGTACTATATAGAAAAGGGTTTTTACACCCATTTTTGCGGTGCCTATTGATGTTTAAAGCCAAATATATTATGAGAGAGATCCACGAAAGAATTTGTGGCAGGAGGTAGGTTGCTCGCACAAAAAATCCTCAAATAAGGATACTAATGGGCATACTGGCCTACCGTACAGGAAGACGCCCATCAGTTAGTTCGCAAATGTGATTCTTGCCAAAAGAACACCCAAATCTAACAACAACCAGCGAAACCCCTTCAGATCATATCAGGTCCTTCGCCTTTTGCAACTTGAGTGATCGATATCCTTGGTCTATTCTCTATAGCCACAGCACAAAAGAAATTTATAGTGATAGCTATGGATTACTTCACCAAGTGGATCGAGGCTGAAACTTTAGCAACCATCACAGAAAAGTAAATGGGTTCTTTCTTATGGAAGTTGATTGTCTATAGATTTAGGATACCTCGCACAATTATTACGAATAACAGAATTTAATTTCAAGGAAAATTCAAGAAGTTTTGCATTAACCTTTAAATAGCTCTAACTCAAAGTTTAGTAAAAACGCTACAGACCAACGAACAGGTAGAAGCTATGAACAAAAAAATCCTGACAGCTCTCAAGGAAAAAATATGCAAGGTTAAAGGAGCTTGCTTGGAAAAACTACCAGGACTTTTATGGGTCTTGGGAACTACACCTCACTCGGCAACGGGAGAAAAATTTTTCTCTCGTCTATAGCGCAGAAGCTGTAATCCCTGTAGAGATTAGTTTGAGGTTGCATAAAATACAATACTTCGATGAGGAAGCTAATTAAGAAGTCCTCAAGCTCAACCTCTATCTGATCGACAAACTCAAAGAGACAACTGAAATTAGATACGCAACACGTACCCAATAAGTAGCTCACTATTATAATTCAAAGGTCAAGAGCAAGACGTTTTAAGGAGGTGATCTCGTCTTAAGAAATACCGAGGCCAGTCTACCTGCCTCCCAATGAGGAAAAATGACTCCAAATTGAAAAGTGTCATATAAAATGATAGAAAAGATAAGTTATGAAGCAAATAAGCTAGCAAGAATAGAGGGAACAATTATACCACGAACTTGGAATGCCCGACATCTCAAAAAATACTATATATGACTATTTATCTTATGAATAAAAATCTTTTTTTGATAGTATTTTTTTGTTATACTAAGGCTTGCAGACAAAGAGCCGCAGCTTTCAACACAGTTAGTGAGAGCAAAGCTCCCAACTATCATAATAAGGCTTGTAGGCGAAAAGTCGCAGCCTCTAACATAGTTAGTGGGAGCAAAGCTCTTAACTATCACATTAAAGCTTGTAGGGAAAGAACTGCAGCCTCCATCACAATTAGCAAGAGCAAAGCTCCAACAGTTGTACTAAGGCTCAAAGGCGAAAAGCCGTAACCTCTAACACAATTAGTGAAAACAAAGCTCCTAGTTGTCACACTAAGGCTTACAGGTAAAGAGCCACAGCCTCCATCATAGTTAGTGAAAGTAAAGCTCCTAACTGTCATACTAAGGCTTACAGGCAAAGAGCTGCAACCTCTAACACAATTAGCGAGAGTAAAGCTCTCAGCTATCATACTAAAGATTACAAGCGAAGAGCCGTAGCATCCAACACAGTTAGCAAGAGCAAAGCTCCTAGCTGCCATATTAAAACTAGTAAGTGAAAAACTATAGCTCTAAGCACGATCACCTAGAGTTAAAATCTCACAGCCTTACAGTCCTCTAAAATTTTCTAAGAATAAAAAAGTTCACGAAGTTACATTCCCAACTTATTACTTTAGAAAAACTTCTAAGTATAAAAAAGTTCGCAGAGTCACATTCCCAACTTTTTATTTTAGAAAATTTTCCAAGTATAAAATAGCTCGCAGGTCCACATTCGCAGTTGATGATTTTTGAATATTTTACTTAAAGCTCTTATAATTATGTAATTATGCGATGAAAAGATATTTCATCAAAATAAACTCTTATTTCATTAAAAAAAAGAAGAGAAAAACAAATTACAGCACACTTAAAATACATTGCCTTCCCCACTAGCACTTTGGTTCGCATTATCAATAGGGGCAGCTTCATTATTTGCAGAAGGGGTCATGTTCGCATTAGCTGGATCCTCCTCTAAGTAGAAATCTAAAGAATTCTTCCAAGACAACACAAAGGAATCCCATGCAACGCCCGAGAGGCATAATATATCGAAGCCCAACTTGCTCATATCCACCTCTGCGAGAGTATCGAGATCCACTTTGCGAACATCAAAGGGACCAGCAGTAACATAGGCATGAAGCAATGTATTCAGCTGCAACTTCGAAATAGAACTTACAACATTCTCACCTGTCTTCTTTTTAAAATCCTTCAGAACACGACACTATTCCCTGATCGTGTTATCCACTTGGTCGTGGAACTCTTGAATAATCCTGTCTTTTTCGGTTGTATGCTCTTCAACAGCCCCGTCTAGCTCAGCTTGCAGAGCTCCCTTACTCTCCTTTTCAGCGGTTAACTCCTACTCTAACCCCTCAGCTTAACCTACATGATGGACAAACACTCATTGAGATCCTCATTTTGTTTATTAATAATCTCATTCTCTTCTATCATATTATCGTGTTACTCAAGAGCCCTTGCCAACTCTACCTTAAACTCCGTATGCTCTTTCTAACAAGCTTCCTTATACTTTAGTCCAACCATGTTGGCTTCAGATAATATAAATTTCAAATACGAAGAAAAAGTCATCGTCGAGGGTGTTTTGAGCTTAAATCCCCATGCCACGGATATAAACCCCCACCAACCTTAACAGGTGCTTCCTCAATAACAGGTACAGAATGAGGGTCTCGAGAGACAATTGAATGGGTATCTTCGTCAATACGATCGGTGAGCTCATAGGGGGAATAGATGGCGAGCTCTTTTGCGGAGAATTGTGAGGAATCGGAGTCCTAGCCATGGTGGCAATAACATCAATAGGATCTGACCTTCTTTGACTCTTAACACTCTAACTCTACGCTGCCCCACTCCTCATCACTCACAGAGCTAATGCACATAGCCCTCGCGATGGTCTTGCGCTTTTTGCGCGCCCTAGTAACCAACGAATCAATGTCTATGGCCTCGTTGAGCTTGCGAAAAATGCTATCAGTCCTACTTGAAGTATCTTTAGAGCTCTGATCAACCTCTCCACCAGCAACAACCCTGTGGCCAGTAAGAGTAGCTAACAAATTAATATGTTGCCTACCACCTTCCACACGTAAAGACTCTACAAGAGCAAATTGACATAACCATTTCTCATAATAATGATATAAAAATTTATCGATTCCTCTACGCGGCCCATTAATATTAGGCCTAACTTATCATAGGATTAGTGAGGCCACGTATGCTGCTCACACAATGTGCCAACAAAAAGGGCAACCTTCTCACTATCACCAAGTCTCCACCCATTGTAGTTATAACCTCCAAATAGTATTGGAAGACATTCTTCATCGTGATCAGATCTTTCAAAACTAACAAGCGCCCACTGCGAAGTCTTTAGAATTGAGCCACGGCTTCGTTTGAGGGGAGACTCTACTGAAACGAGCACATATCTTGACTCGGTGAAGACCACCTTATCGGGAACTTAAAGTTCTCGCTGAGTTTGCTACAAGCTTGGATGTACTTTCCCCAATTTAAATGAAAGTTCGAGCAGTAGTTCACAATGATAGTCTTCACCTTATTGCAAGGAGAGAAATAATATAACTTCGATGAGTTCTCCCGATTATGGCCTTTCAACTGATATAAATGTTGAAAAGCCACGATTAGAGGAACCTTGTCGTGGTAATAGCAGTCAATAATATATGTTGTGACTATCTACCAAGCGAAGCCCGAGAGTTGACTAGGGGTGACGTTGTAATCCTTAAGCAGACTAGAAAATAAGAGATGCAATAGAAAGTGGAACCCAGCCTCAAGCGTACGAAAAGGGAGCAGGAAACTATCTATAGTGGTCTCGCACAACTAATACGACCCTTCTAGAATGGATAACTTGTATGCGAAATTAGAAAGTTTTATTCCTTGGACAGCCAACACTCGTTGCAATTCCTCCGACTTGGTGGTGCAGGAGTAGAGTTTATCCATCACCAAAGCCGAAGATGACTGTTCTCATGACGAGTGGGGTTGAACTTCTATTGCCGATACCCCTTATCTTCACCATAACTCAAGTAAAAGAAGAAAATAAAAACTTTAAAAGAAAAGCAAGGTTTCTAAAAAAATTGCATTCGTCTTAATTGCAAAAAATGCTAAAGATGAAATATTTAGGGTTTAGAGAGACATTCTTTTAAAGAAGAAGTTCCTTTATTGCCTCTTAGACGATTTGTGTGACAAAAAGAAATCAACGGACCATTTATGAACGGACGAAAACAGTTCAATTTTCAATGATCAGATACGCACACGTGAGAACCACTCGCAAATGTACCCAGTAAGCTTCATTTAATGCTGACATGATGGACCTAAGGAGTGCCACTTTATGACACTCCTTAGGCTCATTTTAGAGGGGAGTAGATTGTTATACATTAATAACTTGAGACCCGAATCCTAAAAAAGATCCAAGCCTCTGACTCATGACCCAACCACAAGAGGAAAGCAAGGTGAACTAGATCGCAAGGTAAGGAAACAAACCCAACTCATAGGAACCTTGCGCGAGCTCATAGGGCAAGATCGCAAGAATAGCTCGCAATATAAGGTTACAGTCCTAGCTCGCGGGGACCTAAGGAAGGTCACAATCTCACCTTGCATGTACCCAAGGAACTTGTAAGACATGCCACGTGCTCCACAGGCCACCCAAGCACGCGTCCAATAGGTACGGAGCTTGCTCTTAACACCAGTCCCAAAAACAGAAAGGACTGCATGCTCTGTAGACATGTGCCCAACAAACTTGGAGCTCGCAGAGAATGTTAGTATTATGGACAGAAAATGTCAATACTAGATGCAACAGAGTCAAGATAAAATATTGGAGTTCTATCATGAGCTATCATAGTATCATTAACAACATATAAAAATACTCGGATACTCATATCAATAAGACACGAACAAAATATTACTCTAACATGCATGTTATGAATAGAGACACTTTATGAATACATTTATCTTTCTAAATTGAATCACAATATCAAACTATTAATATATATATGTGCTTTATGTTTTTAAAAAAAAAAAAAAAAAAACACACCCAAATATATGAATTGAATGTACCCATGTACTTGTATGCGTAAGCAATGACATAATTGAAAATTAAGGCACCCATTTTGTAAAGGGCTTAAATATGTCAACGGTTGAAGATTCGACTTTCATTCATTTTCATAGTCTTAATGAATAAGATTTCCCATGCAATAAATCTGATCTAAAATAAAGTCATACTTTATAAATAAATAAAGTCAAAAACATATGTGAAAGAAAACTGTTCACAACTTTTTCAGATCTCATACTTTGAGATTAGATGAGAAATATCCTTAATATTTATTAAAGAAATTATAAATTACATTATGTTTTAATATAATATCTTTTTAAAGTTGCAAACACAACCAAATAAATTTTAAAGAAATATAATTTAAAATTTGATCCAACTATAAACCAGAATATATTGAGATCTAAACTAGAATTAATTTATAAAATATTACTCTTTTTTTTTTTTTTTGAAAGAATACAGTGCTACATTTAATTGAATTTTTAAGCAAAAATTACAACAATACTAGGTGGCAGGCTTCATTGTTTGACAAGTCACAGACACTCTATTTGATATGGCACATATGTTAAATGTTTGACTAGTTTTTATGGGTTAAAATGTTGACAAATTTTATACTAACTAATGCAATTTTTTAACATAAATTGGAAAATTTTAAAGAATAATAAATTGTTTTTATGAGTCAAAATGCTTGAATATTTTATAGTAATGCAATGAGTGTTAGCTCAAATCTACTCATATACTTGTATGATTATAATTATTTAAAAAATCAATCTCGTAAAACATATCAAAAAAAATAAACAATCTCGTCTTGTTTGAATATTATTTCCTCAATTTTTATATATTACAAAATCACGAAAAAAATAAGGAACAAACATATTCAATAATTTAAGAAAATTTGAATAAAAAAATATATTTTATAAATTACGAGACTCGAGATAAATTTTAAAAATATATATGAACTTTAGTCAAATGTATAGTGTTATACACAAACTTTTATTTTGTACAATTTTATACATAAAATTTTCATTTGATTCAAATTTCACAAATTACTAACAATATAGAACCATTTTACGTTTACATATTGCATAAATAAATAATTATGTTTATCTAATATATAAATAATTTGATGCATTTATTTCTTTAAATGTGTACAGTTGAATCAAAAATAAAAGTTCCATACATATGATTACATATTAGATCAAAATTCATGTGATTTGATATCTATCCCTATATTTATATATAAACCTTAAAAATACACAACAAACTTTAATTAAAAAACATTATTAAAATAAATATAAAAATATTCATAGTTGGTTAATATTTAACATGAAAATTCTAAAAATTAAATATTTATACTACTTTATTTTTACGTTCTCCATCATAATATTTTTGAAATGTTGTAAATTTTGTAACAAAATTTCAAGAAATAAATATAATATATTTTAATTTATACATATAATCAAACTCGTAGGAAAAAAAACTAAAACCTTCTAAAATAATATATAAAAGATGTATTATGTTATTTTATATATTAAATTTGAGACAAATTCATTTTTTTCATTACAAACTTCTAAATAAAGGTAAGTAATTAATTCTCATAAAAATAATTTAATGAATTAAACTAAATAACAACAACATCAATAATGGTATAATTGTCTGTTTTATTTAAAAGAAGTTTACGAAAAATTCTTCAAACCTGAGAAAAGTCAATGAGTCTTGTTGAAACTATAAATACCTAAATTACAATGTATATATAAATACAATCATTTTAACATTTATAATAAAATTAGTCGAATTCATTAACGGTAAGACTTTTGTTTCATCATCACTCATCCAATTCCATTTTTCCACTAAAAGATCTAGGTTCATAAATAATAGGTTCGAAAAAGAGGTTGAGAAGGCAAAGAATTGTTGACAGAATAAAATATCTTTTTTCTCATATTTATAGGGGAATGTCTCATGTTTGGTGGTGCCACATCACTAATAGTATGTATGGTGACCCACTCGTGTGGTCGGCTAGTTGTCCTCAAGTGTGGTACTATTTTGATATTTGATTAAAGTAGTATGAGATTGTTGCGCATCAATGGTCATTAGTGGAAAGTGCATTTTTGTTAAAAGCGGGTGGTTAGTCGCAGTCACTTATGAATATTTTTCAAGGAACTTCTTGTGGTGCCATGTGTCCAAAAAGTACAAGAAAAATTAACTTAATATAAAACATAATGATTCGTACCTAGATCAAAATAATCTAGTTATAACTAACGAATAATAAAACTTAAACCCAAAATAATTTAAAGCAACTCACCCATTAATCTCTCTTTTTTTTTTTATACAATGATAATCCAAATCCAAACTATTCATAAGTGAATGAATAAGCTACAACTTTGGTTAAATCTTATTTTTAATTTTATATTTATTATACATATATACAAGATAAAGTAAAAAGTTTAACCAAATTATGGTGGATGAATTTCACAGCACATATTATTTACTTTGTTAAGGACTTTTGGACAGCATTCTAACCGAAAAACAAAGTCTATATGTTTTTTCTATAATATATTTTAGTAAGATAAAATTACTTTTATAATTACAAACTCTTATGCTTTTCAATACCCTTCATGTTGGTTCATTTAATTATTTGGAATTAATTATAGAATAAAAATTTAAACATCAAAATATATGTTAAGTTTTTTTGTTTTTTTTATATTTTAAATTTAGTTTTGGGAATATAATTTCTTTATTTTTAAATTTAAAATTTTAGGTTCAGTTGTTAATAATATTAAATTTTTTTGTTAAATTTATTAATATACTAAGTTGAAATTCAAAAAAAAAAAAAAACTCTCACCGTGCAACAAAAAAAATGACAATATTAAACTTAATAGAGACTTTTAATATTGTTGGCAATTCTTAAAATTTTATATCAATATTTTAATCAGAATAAGGTATTTAGGCTAACTAATGACGTTAAAAAAGTTGGAGTACCAATTTATGTCAAGATTTAAAGTATATAAATTAAATTTCAAATTTGAGCATAGTACACGGGATAAAATTGAACATTGTTATATAACCTAAAAAAAAAGAGTAAAAGGCTATGTATTTAGACATGTGTACATTAACATTTTAATAAGAATGAAGTATCTAGAATAACAATGACATTATAAAAACTGAAATACTAAATTATGTCAAAAATTAAAGTATAGAGATTAAATTTTAAATTTGAGCATAATACAAGAACCAAAATTAAAATTTGACCATTATTACATAATCTTGAAAAAGAAGTAGAAGGTTGTGTATTTGAACATGCGTATGTTAACATTTTAATCCGAATGAAGTTTTTAGACTAACTATGATATTACAAAAGTTGAAGTACCAAATTATGTAAAAAATTAAAGTATAAAAATTAAATTTAAATTTTTGAGCATATTATAGAGACCAAAATTGAAATTGAACCATTCTTTTAAAATCTTCAATTTTATTTGTTTATTTGAACATGTGTCTATATGCGTCGATCGAAGGAATTACTTAGACATTACGTTTTTATATTGTACTAGTAGTGCTGGGTTGATTATTTATTTGTGTCTAATTATAAAGTAAAAAATTGAATATTAAAATATACTCTAAACAAGAATTTTAGAACTGAACTAGTGGTTGAACTAGCCATTGATTCATACGGTTTTAATTAAATAAATCACTAAAAAAATCATATTGATGATGATTCACTTAACTAACTAAAATCACGACAAAGGCAAGTGTACCTATCGACTAATAGTATAGCTATGGTGAGTCAGGAATATCGTATCCACGAGGACTAAAAGTACTAGTACTTACTATCTTTCTATTATCTACCCGGTAAATTGAAGAAGTTTGTTTTAAATCTAAAATTATCTACTTACTTACTAAGGACGCAACAGAGAATAAAGTAAGAAAATAATCGAATAAACCAATGAGAGAGACAATACCTAGGAAAGAATCCACCTAGACTTCACTTATTATTCTGAATCTGAATTAAACGATTTATTCACTTGCCTTGATCCGTAGAAATCCCTAAATTATATTAATATTTCTTTCGAGAGTAAAAATAACTGACTCTAAGTTGATTAATTGAAATATCTTTCTAATTAAAACCTCTATTGTCGCATTAACTCGATCTATGAATTCCCTATTAGATTTGACTCTAATCCGGTGGATTTATGTTGTCCTATTTTTAGGATTGCATGTAACTCCACTCAATTATCTTAGATCTACTCTTAAATAGGGACTTTTGCTCCACTAAATTAAGCACATCAGTCATGAACTAATATCCTAAAAATATTAAAACATGGAATAAGTACACATAATTGAGATCAAGAAATCAAGTATTTATCATGTAATTCAAAAAATTAAAAAATAAGATCCGTCATAGGTTTCATCCTTCTTAGGTATCTAGGGAACTTAGTTCATACTTTGGGAGGAAAACATATCAAAATTAGGAAAACAACAAAACATAAAGAAACCCAAAAACTTCTAGAGAAGTTGACTAGAGATCTTCAATCTTGAAGGAGATCCTGCTTCTGAGTTGATTCCGATGGCGTTCTTTGAGTAATTACTTCGTTCTTCTCTCCGTGCTCTCTTAGGTCCTTTTCTACTGTGTATTTATAGACTTTAGAATGCTCAAAAATCCTAAAAATTGGCTTTTTTCGCGTATTTGGGAAACAGGGAGCGATATTGACACAGGCAGGCACATGGGCGTGTGGCCAGCCCATGTGGGAATGGCCAAGCCATGTGGATCCTAAAAGTAGCTCATTTTGTTGGATTTTGGCCCGTTTTCTGCTCCTTTTGCTCCCCTATGCTCTCCTAAATATAGAAACATGAAATTAAAGGATTAGGAGCATCAAATTTACTAAATTAAATAATAAATCATCCAAAAACGCATCAAGAATGAGATTAAAATATGTTACTTTTATGGCTTATCACATACAAATGAAAAATATTAAAAAAATGATTCTACTAATATCTACTAGTTCATATGTAAACCAGTTTGATGCCTCTTTCTAGACATATATCCCAATCTAGTTTGGTTCAAACAACTACAACTCTTAAGTCTCTATACACTTCATACATTTGGAATTTAGCTCTCCTACTTTTATTTTCAAGAATTTAGTCCATCTACAATTTGGATTTAAAAATTCGCTTTCAAATTATTTATAACCATGTGACATTTTAATTAAAAAGTTGACAATATTAACTATTTGAACTATTTAATAACATTATAAAAATATAGAAACCAAATTATATTAGAAAATAAAGTATAATAATTAAATATTAAATTTAAGCATAATAAAGAGATCAAAAGTGAAATTTAACCATTTATCTATAATTAAAAAAAGAAAGAAAGAAAAAGAAATAGCTTGTTGATAATCATGTCAATCCATGAAGGCACTTTTATTTGTATCTTACTTTTATTTAGAGTGGCATATGTTTAGTAATATTATTCGTTTTTAAATTATATAATCTTGCAATACTTTAACTGAAAAGTTAATATTATTAACTATTTAACTAATTAATAATATTATAAAAATGTAGAGACTAAATTATATTAGAAAAAATATTATAAAAATTAAATCTTAAAGTATAATAGAAGGGACCAAAAATTAAATTTAACCATTTATCTATAATGCAAAAAATAAAGAAGAAAATAACATGTTCACTCTAAAACTATGTCAGCTTTAATTTTCGAGGGGAAAGAAATAGAAAAGAGGAGAGGAAAAAACTAGATTGGTTTGTGCTGGTGGCTATTAAGACCAAAAGCAAAAAATAAATGGCAGAGGTTGTTCAACTAAGAGTAAATTAGTTGTTATATATTAGATTAAAGATTAAATTTGTCATTATATTAAAATTTTTATTCATTTCTATTATTAAAAATTACGTTAAAATACGGTATAAGTGGCACACTATCTATAACTATCTGGTTATTCTGTCAACCACATAAGTTTTTAACAATAAAAATGAATAAAATTTGTTTATAAAAAGGAAAAATAAAATCCACCTCCTAAAGTAGAATAAAAGAAGGTGAAATGGTGAACACATAAAGTAGGGCAGTCTCATGGGTCGTATTTCTAGATGGAGACTTGTAAATAAAGTGAGACATCAAATTTGACTAAAATATGCCTGCTCCAATGATGATTATTAGGGATGATTAAATTATATAAAAGTTCTTTAACCACTAGTTTGCTTAAATTATATATAGAAAAAAGAAAAGATGATTCCATTTATTTTTCTATGCCCTTTAATTTCACAAACTAATGCCCCTCCAAAATATTAACACACTTTGTCACGAAGCTAAGCATAAGTACAAGAAAATTATTAAGTACCAAAATGAGTATTTTTCCTATTAAAAAAAAAGAAAAAGAAAAAAAAGACGAAATCAACTAAAAACTTCATTGCAGACTTCAACTTTTCAATGAAGGTAAAACATGCCTTTTCCCCTTTTTGGTACATTAAAAACTAAAGCTGTCGAGCACCATCTGGCGGGGTCACTCTTGCTTCTTCCATTCTTACAAAACATATATAAAAAAAAAACTTTCAATGGATAAAACAAACATGAGACAGATGTGAAAATGGAAGATCAAATTTTTAATAAAATAAGAAAAAAAGTCAAACCCAGAAAATTACCTAATCATCAAAGGATTAAACAAGTTTAAAAATCTGATTTTGAAACCCTTGTTGTGGCCACCCAAGACCAGATCTTCAAATTCTTCGCCAAAACAAAAGAGTCGATTAATGACTTTCCCCAACGAAGATTAAAAAGAATGGGTAACCTGTTACTCCCACGAAAGAGAAACCTAATTTTATTTTATTATTATTATTTTTTTTTGAATCTTTTTAAAATTATGATAAATCTAATTAATTGAGTAAATAAATAAAATAAAATAAAATAAAATAAAAAACTCATAAGTAGGAGGTGTAATTTACACCATAAAACAATCAATTCTTAAGGTTAATTCAAACATAATTATCTCTCTCTAGAAAAGTTGGCCAACGGGTGCTGTCATCTCTCTCTCTCTCTGTCTCCCTGTCCATATCATTTTCAATTCATCTTTCATCAAGTGTACACACGAACACCTCTTTTGAACATATTTCTTTCGAATTATTTAAAAGCAACAATGATCCGAAGCAAAGATAAGATGGATCAACTCTAATTTACCCCTTCTTTTCATCATTATTTCAATAAATTGAGACTCCAAACTTTACTATAATAATAATAGTTAAATTGGTTACAATTATGAGTGAACATGGTTTGTATAATTTCTACGAAGAAGCATATCAACAGCTAAAATCTTGTATATTGTCGGAAAAAAGCATATAATATAATATCATATTTGCTTGGAGAGGAGGAAAAATAAATTGGATCCGTGAAGACCATGGTTGGCAAAGTCGAAAAACTCGAAATTCGCAATTGAATAATGGTGAAGACTACCTTTACCTATCCCAAAAAAAAAAAAGTAATGAAGACTAATCGACAAGGCAAAATACGTGCTGTTCAAGGAAAGCCTCCCACCAAAGATTTTATATAAATAGGTTTTTAAACAGCTGAAACATAAAACGGAAGGCTATTTGGCCTCAAAGTTGGAATAACTGGACAAATTTCCAACTACCCTTTTGAAATTTTGGTAGGTCTGTTCTTCTTAATGTCTCTTTTCATTTTTTTTCCCCTTTAATCCTTGCAGAGTTGGGACTTAGGAAGGCATCCGGGTTCTGGGATTTTGGGTTATGTTCAAATGGTGGGTTTTGCTGATAGTTTATTCTTCACTTAGGAGTAAACCAATGATGATCGGTCGTCATTTTATATCGTCTCTTCTAAAAAAACGAATCATGAAACCGGGTTTCCCTTTTAATTGTACTTCAATGACAGAGAAGCCACCTTTTCTCTCTCTTTCTTCTGTTCATCTTCTCTAGGATCTCTATCCTCTGTTTTTTTTTTTTTCTGCTGATGGTACACTCTTTAGAGGTACTAAGTTTCTTTATAGTATAATTTATTTGATTGCAACCGTATTTCCAAATTCCAAGATGGATGCTTTTCTGGGATTGAAACAGAGTAGAAAAAGTCTTTTATTTTTTATTTTTAAGCTGCTCTTAGATTGAGAAACCCTTTGAATCCTGTTTCAGATCCTTAGCTAGTAGTACTTTACTAGCAAACAGTAGATTTCTTGTTCTTAATCTGGCTTTCTTGACCAATTCTTTCAATTGTTTTCCTGCATGCGCAATACAATAAATAAACCTCATTGATTCTGAAGTTTTGGTGTTAAAAATCAAGGTAACAGTTTGGGAGCCCCCCCCCCCCACCCCCACGATGGACTCTGAGAATGGATTTAATGATCCTACTGACCTGCATGAAGCCAGCACATCGAAAATCCAGGAAGATCCTGACAAAGTCTCCGGTTCCAACGGAGACAATCTAGAAAGTAAGAAGGTTGATGATGAGAAAACTAACACGGTTCCGTTTTACAAGCTGTTTGCATTTGCCGATTCAAGGGATACCTTGTTGATGATCGTCGGCACAATAGGCGCGGTCGGTAACGGTATATGTATGCCCCTTATGACTCTCCTGTTTGGGGATCTCATTGATGCTTTTGGTGAAAATCAAAATGACGACAGAGTGGTTGATGTTGTCTCCAGGGTACTATAACATGTAACATGAACTTATATCAACACAATACGTGTGTGTGTGTGTGTGTGTGCGCCTTTTCTTTTTAAAAGATCCCATTATTTTGTTGAATTTTTTAAATGACTTGGTTCTTGAAACATCATAGGTTGCTTTGAGATTCGTCTACCTGGCTGTAGGTGCAGGGGTGGCAGCCTTCCTTCGTAAGTAAATCTCTCATTTAAACCATGTATCTAATGTTTTATCCCATACTGATGTATTTAATGTGGTATGTTGTACGCAGAGGTGACCTGTTGGATGGTCACAGGTGAGCGACAAGCAGCTCGAATAAGGGGATTGTACTTGAAAACCATATTGAGGCAAGATGTTGCTTTCTTTGATGTGGAAACCAACACAGGAGAGGTTGTTGGAAGAATGTCTGGGGACACAGTTCTCATACAGGATGCCATGGGTGAGAAGGTAATGTATATCTTGACTCTGCAATCGAAATCATCCTATATATACATGCTATCATGGAAATGTTTGCTTGGGGTTTGCAGGTTGGGAAGTTTATACAGTTGGTATCCACATTTATTGGAGGTTTTGTTATAGCCTTTGTGCAAGGATGGCTTCTTACCCTTGTCATGTTGTCTTCTATCCCTCCCATTGTAATATCTGGTGGAGCCATGGCCCTTATAGTATCCAAGATGGCATCCCGTGGACAAAATGCTTATGCTAAAGCTGCCTCTGTTGTTGAACAGACAATTGGTTCCATCAGAACTGTATGTTCTATACGAAGAATAGTTGTATTTTTGGTTTTTGATGGAAAAAGACGACTAATTGTTCAATCTGATTCCAGGTTGCATCATTTACTGGTGAGAAGCAAGCCATAAGCAATTACAACAAGTTTCTTGGTGCTGCTTATACATCGGGAGTTCATGAAGGCTTTGTCGCCGGACTAGGCCTTGGCGTGCTTTTCCTAGTCATATTCTGCAGTTATTCTTTGGCTATATGGTTCGGTGCAAGGATGGTTTTGGACAGAGGGTACACCGGTGGTGATGTAATTAATGTGATTTTTGCTGTATTGACCGGTTCCATGTGAGTTAAACTATGAAAATTTTCCTTCTTTACTTATTATATGCATGCTTCATAAGCTAAAGTCACTGTACTTATGGATGTTTCAGGTCCCTGGGGCAGGCATCCCCATGTGTGACCGCTTTTGCAGCTGGTCAAGCAGCAGCGTTTAAGATGTTTGAGACCATCGAAAGGAAGCCAGAGATCGACCCTTATGACACAAGGGGGAAAGTATTGGAGGACATTCGTGGGGATATAGAACTAAGGGATGTTTATTTCAGTTACCCTGCTAGACCAGATGAGCAAATTTTCAGTGGCTTCTCTCTTTCTATTCAAAACGGCACAACAGTGGCTTTGGTCGGACAAAGTGGAAGTGGGAAATCGACCGTGATAAGTCTCATTGAGAGATTTTATGATCCACATGCTGGTGAAGTTCTTATCGATGGCATTAACCTCAAGGAGTTTCAACTTAGATGGATCAGGGGAAAGATTGGTCTTGTTAGCCAGGAGCCTGTATTGTTCACATCAAGCATTAGGGACAACATTGCCTATGGAAAGGAAGGTGCCACCACTGAAGAGATACGGGCTGCAGCTGAGCTTGCAAATGCCTCTAAGTTCATCGATAAGCTGCCTCAGGTTTTAGTTTCTCGTCCATGTGGTATGATAACTTCTATAACCATATATGAATTGAGTTGTAAACTTACTTTGGAAGACTTTGAACTCCATATGCAGGGACTAGATACCATGGTTGGAGAGCATGGAACTCAGCTTTCTGGTGGACAAAAGCAAAGAGTGGCAATAGCAAGAGCGATTCTGAAGGACCCTCGGATTTTACTTCTAGACGAAGCCACGAGTGCACTAGATGCAGAATCTGAAAGAGTAGTTCAAGAAGCATTGGATAGGATAATGGGCAATAGGACAACTGTCATTGTTGCTCATCGTTTGAGTACCGTGAGAAATGCAGATATGATTGCTGTAATTCACCGAGGAAAGATGGTCGAAAAAGGTGTGTTAAAAGCATATCATTGCTGAACTCTATCTTAGTTTGGTCATCATTATCATCTTCCATAATTTTGCCAAGCTGTAAAACAGCAATACATATAATATATAGCATGGAACAAGTTTGTAATGCTCTAAATTTTGTTGGTAACATATAATTCATTCGAGCATTTTCTTAATGTTAATAACGTTTTTGCAAATTGAGCAGGTTCACATTCAGAACTACTCCAGGATCCTGAGGGGGCTTACTCTCAGCTTATCCGATTACAAGAAGTAAATAAAGAGTCGGAACAGGCAACGGAGTCATCTGACATTGCTTCAGAATCATTTAGACGTTCAAGCCTAAAAAAGTCATTGAAGCGCTCAATCAGTAGGGGATCATCTATGGGAAATAGCAACCGCCATTCATTCTCAGCATCTTTTGGTTTACCTACTGGAATGAATGCCGCTGATCTTGCAATGGCAGACACAGAAAACCCTGCTGAACTACCATCAGAAAAAGCTCCAAAGGTTTCCATCCGCCGACTTGCTTACCTCAACAAGCCAGAGATTCCCGTTATCCTACTCGGAACTATAGCTGCAGCAGCCAATGGTGTAATATTTCCAATTTTTGGTATCCTAATTTCCAGTGTAATCGATGCATTTTTTAAACCACCTCATGAATTGAGAGAAGATTCAAGGTTCTGGGCACTGATATTCTTGGCCCTTGGCGCGGCAGCATTTGTGGTATGTCCAGCACAAAATTACTTCTTTTCCATCGCTGGAAGTAAATTAATCCAACGAATCAGATCGATGTGTTTTGAGAAAGTGGTCCGCATGGAAGTTGGGTGGTTTGACGAACCAGAAAATTCAAGTGGTGCAATCGGTGCAAGGCTATCAGCAGATGCAGCCTCAATACGCGCCTTGGTTGGAGATGCACTAGCTCAGCTGGTTCAAAATACTTCATCTGCAATTTCTGGTTTAGTCATTGCTTTTGTTGCATGTTGGCAGTTGGCATTTATTGTCCTAGTACTACTCCCGCTTATTGCAATCAACGGATATATTCAAGTAAAATTCATGAAAGGATTTAGTGCAGATGCAAAGGTATGCTCAAAACCAAGGAATCGAATTTTACATGTTGTGTTTAAGCATGTTATTGATTTAGCTGTTAATATAAACTGCTGCAGTTGATGTATGAGGAGGCAAGCCAAGTTGCTAATGATGCAGTAGGGAGTATAAGAACTGTTGCATCCTTTTGCGCAGAGGAAAAGGTGATGCAGCTTTATAAGAAGAAATGTGAAGGCCCTATGAAAACTGGGATAAAGCAGGGTTTAATCAGTGGAACAGGATTCGGAGTTTCCTTCTTCTTTCTGTTTTCTGTTTATGCAACCTGTTTTTATGCAGGGGCTCAACTTGTTGAGCATGGTTATACGACATTCAGAGATGTTTTCCAAGTGAGTTTAACTGGAAACTGTGTATTGAGCTAATGATTATGCCCCTATAATGCTGAGATTAATATCTACTTTGCAGGTTTTCTTTGCTTTGACCATGGCAGCTATAGGAATTTCTCAATCGAGCTCCTTCGCTCCTGATTCTGGCAAAGCCAAGAGCGCTGCCGCTTCCATATTTGCGATTATTGATCGTGAGTCTAAGATAGACGCCAACGACGAGTCCGGAATGAAACTAGAAAACGTGAAGGGAGATATCGAACTTCATCATGTCAGCTTTAAGTATCCATCGAGGCCGGATATTCAAATTCTTCGAGACTTGAGCTTGTCTATTCGTTCCGGCAAGGTAACTGGTCCAGAAGCCATCCTCGTATTGGATGTTTTATCAACCTAATTCTTGGAAAAACTGAAATTAATGTAAATATTTGTTTTCAGACTGTTGCATTGGTTGGAGAAAGTGGGAGCGGGAAATCCACAGTAATCTCATTACTGCAGAGATTTTATGATCCCGATTCAGGACGTATCAGTCTCGATGGTGTCGAAATCCAAAAGCTCCAATTGAAATGGCTGAGGCAACAAATGGGACTTGTGAGCCAAGAACCTGTTTTATTCAATGATACAATCCGTGCAAACATTGCATATGGAAAAGGAGGAAATGCAACCGAGGCAGAAATCTTAGCTGCATCAGAGTTGGCCAATGCTCACAAGTTCATTAGTTCACTACAACAGGTAAACCATCACAAAAAAGCTTGTCTGATGTTACCAAATATGCCTGATTGGTTACTGATATAATTTTTTTCCCCTTCCAGGGTTACGATACGGTGGTAGGGGAGCGAGGAGTTCAGATGTCAGGAGGACAGAAGCAGCGCATAGCCATCGCACGTGCCATAGTTAAAAGTCCGCAGATACTGCTATTAGACGAGGCAACGAGTGCATTGGATGCTGAATCGGAGAGGGTGGTTCAGGCTGCACTAGATAGAGTGGTGGTGAACCGAACAACGGTGGTGGTGGCTCATAGGCTATCCACAATCAAGAACGCGGACGTTATAGCCGTGGTTAAAAATGGGGTTGTTGTAGAGAAAGGAAAGCATGATACCTTGATCAACATCAAAGATGGTTTCTATGCTTCCTTAGTTGCACTTCATATGAGTGCTTCCACTGCATAAAACTTCTTTAATTATATATATATATAAATTTTTTTTTTTGTTTTGTTTAGTTTTTTAGTTTTTGATATAATCATAAATTTCAGTAAATTTGTATTATTTTTTCTGTAACTCATCTAATGATATGCATTTATAATCTATATTTTTATTTTCAATTATATGTATTGTATATCTTATCTAAATCTATACATTATAAAAACCAGCTGGAGCCTTTAGGAGTTAATGGCTATTTTAGGTAATATAAAAAATTAATAGGGATATTTTAAGCATTAGAACATAATAAAAGAAATTCATGTATATTGTAAAAACGATATTTATTTTGCTTATAAATTTTAAATATTATTATTTTATTTAATGTCTATTTCTATATTTTCACCTACTTTTGGAGTCATTGAAATATACAGTGGTATTATTTTTTCCTCTTTTACTCGAGGAATTCATTGTCTTATTTTCGTCCGAGGAATTGAGCAATTCCAACATCTGGGGTCAACAATCCCACAAAATGTTGTTGAAATCAAATCAAAATATTTCGAGTTAATTACATTGATGAATTTTATTTTATTATCCTAACTCGATTTGTAATTCTTTTGAATCGAGTCAAGTGAGATAGAATTTGAATTGAATCGAATCAAACCTATTTGTTCGAGTTAAATTTAAAAAAAAATAATTTTAGTCCTTGTAACCACTGTTACCCACCATAATTAAATTTGTTTTTAACTTTCATCCCCTCATAATTTATTTATTAATATTTTATATACGAGTTAGCGTCTTTACTTGCTTAGTTGCTTCAATTATCTTCTAATTCTTATCCTAATTTATTTTGAAATTAAAAAATATATTAATGTAAAAATGTAATTTTTTTAATAAAAATTATTTTAAAAATAAAATATGAAATTGATACTAACAGAAAATTATAACACGAATATTTTATGGCATCATCAATAATTCAATTTTAATAGAAATTAATAATGATTCAGCATGATTAAATAATTCAATAATATAAATAATACAAAATATGAAATTTAATTCAATAATACAAATAATAGACATAAATTCGAAAAGAAAAAAAAAACTTCTGGGGTCCAAGGAAAATAAAAATTTTGGGGGAAAAAAAAATAAAAAAGTTTTGGGAGAAAATTAAAAGAAAAAAAATTGTTTTGAAGGTTTGAGGAAGTAAAATTTTTTATGGGAAAGTAAAAAGGAAAAAAAAAGTTTTGGGAATTTAGGGAAGAAAAGTAAAAAAGTTTAATATTTGGTTTATTAAATTATTCGAATTCGAAAAAAATCGAGTTAATTTGATTAATTCGATTCAAATAATTCAAAATTTAGATTTTTTTTAAAAAAAAAATTCGAGTCGAGTTGAATTTTACTCACCCCTATATTAATTCGAGTGGAGTTGTATTATTGTATATTTAATGTTTTGTTTTCATTGTTTTTTAAAGACATTGATAATCAAATGATTATCATTAATATCAAATTAATTATTTTTACATAAGGTGAAAATAGTTATATTTTATTATTGGAGTCAAATTTATGATTAGTAATTGTTTTTGAAACCAGGTTACTTATTCCTTATATAATTTTTTTAGTTTCTAGTTTAAGTAAAGATGATCGAAAAATATTTTAACAATTTTAATATTATTTTAATTTAATTTATAGGAAAAGAAAATTTTTTTAAAAAAAAGTTTGAAAAATAGGCAGAAAGAAGAAAGGCAAGAAGCCAAAAGTCAGACACTCATAGATTTTCAATTATTGCATATTTAATTAATTTGATTACATATTTACTTTTTTATTGCATATTTGTTTAATTTTTCAATTATTGGTATTGACATGTTTTTCATATTATTCAAAAACACATGAATTAATAGAATAAAAATAATATATTTTTTAGATTTTAAAAAATAAAATTGGTAAAGTATATATTTTTATAATTTAAAATAAGCATATTCCTCCCTCCTTACTAGATAATATGGGTAAATTATATAGTGCCAAATAAATTAATTTATATCTTTTAAATATTTGTTTTTGAGTAAATAGAGAAAATTTGAATAACTTCAAAAAGGAAATGTTGAAACAAATATTTAATTCATTTAGTAATGTGACCATATAATTTGGGGGGAAATAACAAATACTTGTCATAGGTGGTAAATGACAAGCTCTATCAACATAACAGAGGCTTTAGCCTCTGCATAAATAGAACATTATGACACGTTAACAACTGGTAGGCTTTAGACTTATCATAAATAGAATATTATGACATGTTAACAATTGACATTGTCACAACTCAAGTAAAATATTTCTGAAGTAATTGCAAGTACTTAATACAATAAGAAAAGTAGCCCTGGATGGTCCAAAACAATAGGCAAAAATGGGCGAAAGAATCGAGCATCCACCAAATTAGAGATGATGGCGATAAAACCTTTTCTAAAATCACTTGTAAAAACAAGACTAAAAAATGTGTTATAAGATCAGACATAAATTTTTAAAAGTGAAGATTTATTAAATAATAAAAAATAAAAAAATATATAAAATTTAAGACTATACGGGTTCAAGTCGATTCTAGAAATCATTTATTATTCTAAAATACTCTCAAAACAAAAATAGATTAAGAAACCAATGAAGAGTCATCTATTTTTCAAGAGAAACGGTTGGTTGCCGGTAGAGTTTTAGTGACAATAAATATTGTCATTTGTCCATTAAAACTTATGAAAACATCAAAGACAACTACAAAATAAAAAGAGTTATTAATTAGAATTGCTAAGAATCCTTTTTCTGAAGACTAGGGACAATTTTTGGTGTGGTGGGTACCAATACCATCAACTAAATTCATCTTAATTCATTAAAAATAAATTTTTAAGTCATTAAATTTATCAACTCAACACTAAAAAGTGAATTTTTAATCTAAATAATTATATATATATATATATATATATATTAAATGCAACTATCGCAAAAGTCTCAGCCAAAGGACCTAAATTATCAAATGATTATCATTTTTTTTTCAATTAGTGATCTTTTTTTCTTTTTTTCCTTTTATGTTTTCAAATTGTTAGTTTTATTTTTTTTAAACTTCTAAAAATCAAGTTTATCTATTTCATGAAAATATTAATTTTAATGAAAATAAAATTAAAATATTTCATTTCAATAAAAAATACTTAATATATAATAAACTAGTAATTTATTATTGAGATCAATGTTTTTGGAATTAAACCAATAGTTAAGTTGGCAATGTTAACAATGCTCGAAATTTGCCCTCCAAAAATTGAGAGGCTGATGATTAATTCTATTTTTGAACATCACCGCGTAATTGCTCTACCTAATGAGATTGAAAAAATTATTTAATCGATCAAAACTAGACATAGAATTGGTTGGGGTATTGAACAAAAGATAGGGGTTGAATCAATTCACCCGCGAACTGATACAGACCGATTGAGCCAAGCTAAAAAAACCAATTGAATTGATTTTCTCTATTCAATTTTTTTTTATTTTTATGAAATTTTAATAATTTATTTGATCGAATTAGACAAACTGATCAAATTGGGAACTGGTGGCTTGAATGGTTCGACAATTGGTCTAGTTCTAAAGAATGAAATATATATATATATATATATATATATATAAAAGAAAATAATATTTGTGTCTTTTTTTAACATTTGTCAATTTTTAATTATATTTTTTAAATGGGCTTAACCATTCAATTAAGGATTGAAGTAAAAAAAATACCAATTTGGAAAAATAATTTATAGGAGGTTGCATATATTTAGAGGATTTATTCCTTTATTAAAATTTGATTATTTAAATAATTTGAAGTGAGTAATTCTTTTGAAACCTGGTATATAGTTTTATACAGTTGTATTTATTTTCACATATTTAAAAAAAAAAAGAAAAAGGAGAGAGTAAAAAACTATCTAATTGTAAGAAGAGAAGTGTTAGAATTAATAAAAAAAAAAGGATTGCCATATTTCGAAAAAAGTAAATCAACAAGATTAGAGTGAATAAGTTTATTCAAAGTCCGATCAAATAATATTTTACTAAGAATAGGAAAGAGGTAGAGGATTTTTGGTAACTTTTTTCAACTTATTTAATAAATTTCTTAGATATGTCACGCACTATCATCATCTGTAAATATAATATTTTAGAAAATAGATGATAATGTAATCTAATTTTAAAATATCATCTTATCTCATACATCAATTTTGAAGAAATTAATGTGATAAAAAAATAATTCAAGAGTAGATGTCATGGGTGACCAACCACTTGAATTTTTGCTTAATTTTTTTTTATTTTATTTTATTTATCAAGGACAGCCGCGAACCCAAGGGGCCTGGCATGGGCCCTTGATTTGATTGTGTTATGTTCATTTCACATTTTCGTAACCTAATTTTTATTAATTTTACTTAGTTGAGAAAAATTCGAATTTCAAGTTATTCAAGTCAATTAAAAAATATAATTTAAATTTCAAGTTTGAATCAAGTTAACTTTCAAAATTCGAGTAACTTAAACAATTCGAATAACAGATTGGTATAAATATATTTTTGGTCCTTGTCAAGTTTAAAAATGAGCAAATTGATCTCTCTTTCTCCCAACAAAAATTATAAAAAAAATTTAAAATATTTATAAAAATTCCAAAATTAATATTTTTCAAAAATTTATAAAAAGATTCAAAAAAAAATAAAGAAAGATAAAAAAAAAAAGTAAAATTTTCTAGAAAAATAATTTTGGAGACCTAAATAAGTTAATTAATGATTCAAGTTTATCATACTAAAGTGTTTTTTTTTCCTTTAAAAAAGTTTTCAAATATATATATGGTTTTAAATTTATATGCTCTAATATGAAATTAATTATATTGTAACAAGATTTTAATTTAACTCGAACAGTTTCACTTGATTCGAATTTCATTTTACTTGACTCGATTAAAAAAAATTTAAATAAAAATTTTCACCCGATTTGGTATACTTAAATTTTAGGGGTTGTTGATAAATGGTTTTGAGTAATTGTTAGTTTTAGAGGTTTTTTATTTTTAAGAAAATTCTAACAACATTTTAATAAATGGTTTTATGTTGTGTTGTTATATTTAAATTGTTTGGTTGAACCTGTAAACTAATTGTTTAGTTTTTGAAAAGTGTGAAACGTTTATTATGAATTTTGTTATCAAATACATGTTTCTATATTTTTTATTGTGTGTATATTTATTTATATTTTTTTGGTTTCATAAGTAAATTTAGAAAATTGTTATGTGTTTTTTTTTTAATATTTCACTATATTTATATAAGACATTTATCAACCCTTAACTTTACTTGTAGAGTTTTAAAATTTCACTGATAGTGTACCCAATATTTTTCATTAAAATTTGGTTAAGATAATTATGGATAATAAAAATAATTATAATGTTTTTAGAAATTGAAATTAAATGATTTTAAATTTAAGATTTCTTTCATGAAACATCAAAATAAAATTTTATAATTTTAAAAATAAATTTCTATAATTACTATCAAATGATGGAAATGATTTTATTTTTTAATGTATAAAATAATTAACAATGTAATAATTAAAATTAATTTTTTGGGGGAAAATAAAATATTTTGAGAATTTGATTAGAATATTATCTTAAATTTAATATATTAAATATTCACACTCCATTATAATTTGTTTATTTAAATAATTGTTTTGAAAAGTATTATGAGATGCTATTTACACTTTAATAATTTTTATACTTTACATATTTAAAAAAGAAAACTCTTATCACACCAAATTATTTGATGGAATTAATGAAAAAATTTGAATTCAAAATTTAAAAAATCACATTTAGAAAAAATTAAATCAATAAGAAATCATCAAAATATATTAGATTGAATAAATCATCAACAACCTATAATTCATATAATTTGATCAAAGAATATTTAATGAAGAATAAGAGCAACCTTTAATCCCAATTTAGTACCCTAAGCATTTTTTGGGATCCACACTAGAGGTGAGCAAAATCTGATTCGATTCGAAAAACTCGATAGAAAATTCAAATTTTGAATCAAATAGTTCGAGTTATTTGAGTTAATCAAGTTATTTGGATCAACTCGAATAAAAAATTTAAGTTTTTTGGTTTAACTCGAATATGAATTAAACAATTCGAATTATCTGAAAATCCGAATAAGAAAAGACAAAGCTACGTCGTTTTGATAAATGTTTATTTTTTTTAAAAGTTAAAATTCAAAATAATTAAGTTAAAAGGAAAAACTACGTCATTTTGATAAATTTTTACCCATTAAGTTAAAAGACTAAATCATTATATTATTCATGTAATTAAATAATCTTGTATTTCGCCTATTAGTTAAATAATTGGTCAATCTAAATGAAACATCGATTTGACTCAAAATTTTTTGACTTGATTCAATTCGATTCGAAAAAAAATTCAAATTGAGTTCAGTTGTTAAAATAAGATTTGTCAACTTGACTAATTCGAAAATTATTGACTCGATTCGACTCGACTCAATCTAATACTCACCCCTAATCCACACTCCACATTAGATCTGAACTTAATAATTTTTTTTAGTTTTGATTCACGTAATAACATGTCACTTATGCCACATCATTACTTAAAGACATATATATATATATTTATAAAAATGGGTAAAGTACAAACATGGTCTCTAAACTATTGACTTCATAATATTTTGGACACTCAATTATTAATTTTTTTCAATTTAGCCGATCTTCCATTAATTGTGTTAGATGAGTAAAAGAAAACTATTATAAGTTTTTTATTGATGTAACAAATTTAGCCCACTAATATTTATAAAATTTAATCTTGAATGATTTCAAATTTAGGGACATTTTTAATAATTTAATGAAATTTTTTAACATTAGTCAAAAGTATTAGGTGATGATGCATCATCACAAAGATAAAATTAAGAATGAGTTAAAAGAAGAGGAAGAAGATAGGGGAAATAAAATACAGTGGTGAATGAGATGGCGTAGGGAGTAGACGTCATGGGTGACGAAGCAAGTGAAAAATGAATGCCCCATTCTTCTAGGATTTTTGGAATCTAATGCATGCTATCCTTAGTTGTAACAACTTTATATACACATTATCCCATGCATTCCACCTGTAGTCAAAGAAATATCACATTTTCCGCAAATGCATGAAACGATGTCAATTCAGATTGAATTTCTTTTTTTAATGGTCCAAACAATCTGTTTATTTTTATATATAATAACTCCAATCATGTTTTCTCATTTAAATCCAAAAGACGTTATGAAATAACTCCAAAAACACAATTTTAGGCTTTGACTTGATACCTTTTTAGGAATTTGAAATTATGCTAGACACTTTTTTTCGAATATTAAATTAATTGAATTTGATTATTCCATTTTTAATCAATTAAAATAAGTAATTTGTGAGTTTGATAGGATTTACTTGAATAATTTAAATTAACTTAGATATTTTTGTCAATTTTAATAGGGGAGAAGTAGAAACGACATGGCAACATGGCGACGTATAATGTGATTTTCTTGGTTTTCTTCTTCCATTCAAATTCTGATTATTTGTTTCAGTCGAATTCTGATTAGTGTAGATTATGTTAATATTATTTGCCCTACAAATTTAGCCTATAAATAGACTTTTTTCAACCCTAGAAAGATTAACTCATAATACATTTATGTATTAGCTTTTACAAGCTTTCAAGGAATTTTGTGTTTAAGTTTTGAGGGTTCTTATTTCCAGGTTTCAGGGTTTAGATTTTATCTCCATCTTTGTATTCTTCACTTTTGTCGATTTAATGAAATTATCTTTGCCTATGGTTTTTATCCTCTTTAGAGAAGTTTTTCACGTAAAATTTGTGTGTTCGACCTTTACAATTTTTTCATTACTTTTCTTATTCGTTGCTTACATGGATTTATCTCCAACAAATTGGTATCAAAGCTTGACTCAAATTTCACTTTCAACCCGTTCAAAGATGGCAGTAACAAGGTTCGACATTGAGAAGTTCAATGACATCACAAATTTCAATTTGTGGTAAGTTCGGATGATGACAATTCTAGTCCAATTCGAATTGAAAAAGGTCATTACTGTGAAAAAGCCCAATAATCTAGATTAGTTAGAATGTGAAGAGTTTGATGAATTGGCCCTATCTGCAATTCAATTGTGCCTCACAAATAGTGTATTGTAAGAGATGTTGATGGAGAAAACAACATCCGCCCTGTGGAAAAGGTTAGAAACCCTTTACGCAATAAAGTCTCTAGCTAACTGATTGGTGTTGAAATAGAGTCTATACATGTTTCGTATGGACGAATGTGAGCACTTTAGAGGTCACATCAGTCAACTTATTACTCTTTTGAATGATTTAAAGAACTTTGAGGTTCAGATTAATAATGAAGATCAAACTATGTTATTATTGTGCTCTTTACCCCCTTCATATAAGTCTTTTAGGGAGACTTTAATTTATGGTAGAGATAAACTTTTTTTTTTTTTTTTACAAAAAAGGACCAGAAGGTTTATGGATATCGCTAGGATAATCCATGTCGAAGTTCAAGTTACAACACTTAGAAAAAAACCAATTAAAAAAATCAGTTAATTGGTTACACCCACGGTTAACCTATTTGACCTCAGCGAAAATAAAAGAGTCAAACAACTTGCGAGCTTCCTTGATATAGTACCCAAGAATCGTGATGTCCCCCTTATGATCACTAAAGCGGTTAACAATGCTTGCATAATCCGATTCAAAAATGACCTTATTAACATTAAGAAGGTGAGCAAGCTGAAAACCATCAATGAGGACATCCAACTCCGTCCACTCAGGGTTAACCACCTTATTGATGAAGGACACTTTACCGCTCAAAACAAAGCTGTTAGAATCTCTAACGATGATGCCCAAGATTGTGCCATAAGAATTCACGGTAGCATCAACGTTAACTTTGATCACCCATTTGGAGGCTTTTCTCATTGACAGCATCTAGGAAACCGAGGCAAAATCGGTTGAGAAGAAAAATTATGAATCCTGAAATCATTATTGAGCTTACAAGCACTCTCTCAAATCACATTCACATCTTCCTCCTTGCTTCTAAAGATCATATTGTTTCTACTATTCCATATATTCCACAAGGTAGAGATAAAATTTTTGAATTTTTTTTTGTCCAAAATCCTCATGGAATCTTCAATTCAATCAATACAAAAACCATATGAGTTAGTCAACAACCGATTATCAAAACGACATGCAATGAGAACTTCACGAGCTTTGGGACAGTTTCTTTAGGCGTGAAGGACCGTCTCATCCTCACTCCTATATCTCAAGCAAACCGGGTCTACATGACTCTTGATAGTCGATAGCTTAGCATTAGTAAGGAGCAAACCATGACCAATGCATCAAGTAAAAACCCAAATTTTAGGGAGGATTTTAAGCTTCCAAAAGAAGCGGTGTGACCCGTAGCCAACTCTGTTAAGTAGCATCCAAGAATTATCTGATTTAGTAGTATAGGATCCATGAGTATTATGAAACTAAACAATTTTGTCATTCGGGCTGTTTGGCAAAATCGGGATGTCACAGATATGGCTCGCTAAGTAGTCCTTGAAAAGATCACAAACACGACCCACATTCTACCCTTTATGATTTAACAGATAAAGATCACGAACGTACATCTCCTGAGGAGCCTCGTAAGGGAGCTGCAATGTCTTGCCATTGAGACTTTCAAATCCTCAAGTGTCCCTATCAATCTAAATGCTGCACCCACCCCCGCTTGCCACCCAAAACATTTATCAATGGCTTTGGCCGCCGTCGAAATACTAGACCAAATGAATGAGGGTTTGTCGACCTTCTTTGGATGAAAAAGATTTCCATTTGAAAAGTATTTTGAGCTAAGGACTTTGAAGCACAAGGTCTCCCTTTACCGTCTCCAAACTTGTCGAATGATCAGAGCCAAATTAAAGAGCTGTAAGTCTCTAAAGCCTATACCGTCCATACCTTTTGAAAGATAGAGGCTATCCCATGCGAGCATGGCTCATCCACGACCCTTCTCTTTACTAGCCTACCACTATCGACAGATTTTAGATGTTATATCCGCAATCGTACCCCTAAGAGCAAGAAAAAATAGATAGTGCATAAGTAGGTAATGATTGTAAGATAGATTTTATAAAGACCTCTTTACCACCATAAGGGAGTAAGAGTTTGGACCAACTATTGATTCTATTAGAAAAGCGGTCAAAGATGTGTTTAAAAGCCCTAGTCTTTTGTTTTTCGATAAATAGAGGAAGCCCAAGGTAATGTTCCAGCCTTTCGACAACCTGCATCCCAAGCGAGTTACCAAATAAGATCATCTGATTCTCCGGTGTTTTGGGGCTAAAACATATCACCGATTTTGAGAGATTTATTTTTTGCCTCGAGATATGCTCAAATTGCCTAAGGATATTACAAACCACGTGGACTTCCCTCTGTTTATTCTTGATGAAAAGAAGCGAATCATCTACAAAAAATAGATGGTTAATCTTGGGACCATTTATGCTAACTCTAATGCCACGAATGTCCCTGCATGCTTGAGCATCATTAAGCAAACATGAAAAAATTCCATACAAAAGAGAAAAATATAATGTGAGAAAAGATCTCCTTGATAAAGGCTACACTCTAGAATAATTTCCTCCGAGATATTCATATTGCATTTGATAACGTACTTAACTGATCGGACGCATTGCATAACTAAAGCCACCCAACCATTTGCAAAACTCATACGAATCATGACGTCTTCAAGAAAGTCCCACTCGACCCTATCATAAGTTTTACTCATATCAAGTTTAATCACCAACCCCTTATTAGAACCGTTTTTTGGAACTCTGTAAATATTTCATAAGTTCATGAGCAATTAAGACATTGTCATGAATCATACGACTCGAAACAAAAGCACTTTAATTAGGGCTAATGCAATAATATAGTACCAATTTGAGCCTATTAGACAAGACCTTAGAGATGATTTTAAAGATAACCCTACAAAGACTAATGGGCTGAAAGTTCACCATATCTTTAGGGTCCTTAATATTAGGGATAAGTACAACCATCTATCATTAATCTCCCCGATGTTTCTCCTACCATCCAACACATCATGACAGAAGCGATGAGTTTGGTTCGGATAATAAGTTAGATAGACAACCTTCAATTTTGGTAGCATCAAGGAATCGAGACAAAAGATGTCGCTATTACAAGAAGTTAGGTCATGTTAAGGTAGATTGTTACAAACTACGAAATAAGAGGGTTGTTGATAGCAGCAAGGAAGAATTAGTTGATGCTAATTTTTCCAAAGACAAGGGTGATGATTGGTTGATGTCTACGACCGAAAGGTCTAAGTTTACGTCTAAATGGGTCCTGGATTCTAGGTGTTCTTTCCATATATGTCCTAACAAGGACTGGTTCTCTACATATAGTTCAGTTGAAGGTGGAATTGTGCGCATAGGGAATGGTTCATCCAGTAATACAATCGATGTAGGTACCGTTTAGATCAGAATGCATGATGGGACAATCATGACATTGTCAGATATTAGGCATATACTTGATTTAAGGAAGAATCTCATTTCCTTCAGTATGTTAGACTCGAAGGGTTATAAAATTAACATCGAGTCAAGCGGCATCAAAGTATCTCACAGGGCTCTCATTTTGATGAAAGGTCAAAAGACCGTGTAATAGCCCATTTTTAGTAGTGTCAAAAATAGTGGTTAGGGGACCACGATTCTGATGAGTGAGCAAATAAGTAGTGTTAATATGATTATATTGGGGTCGTACTAAATTTTAGTTAAGAAATTTTAAAGTTTAAATGGTTAATTAAGTAAACAGGACTAATTTGTAAAAGTTTCAAATGTTGGGTTTTATTAGTTAATTGAACTAAATAGTTTTTAAAAAGGTAAATTCATGGACTTAGATGATAATTATACCATAGTGTAAATTAGTGGATGGTGTTAAATTGGTTATGGTGTAATTTAATAGTTTTTAAAAGGTTAAATTGGTAAATGAATTATAATGTTAAAAGATTAAATAAAACAAAATAAAATTTTGTGTCATCTTCTCTAAAGAACCTAGCCAAAATCGATTCCTCCATTGTTAAGGAGAAAAACATTTGACCTAGTATTGCTTGTGTGCATGATCAAGATACGTAACAACCAGACTTAAACTGGTGAAAAGCTAAAGCTTTGGACTAGTATTCGACTCTGTTTTTGCAACCATAGCTATCAAGGTAAGCTCATATTATACAAATTGTTATATTCAATTCTTAGCTAATTGTTTTATTTAATTAGTTATGGTGGTTGTGGTTACAACTTTGTTGATTGATGGAAATTGAGCTATATTAGAGAAACATATCGGGTTTTGAGCCTAGCAGGCTTCGTACCGGTGTATGACATCAGGCCTTGAGCCTAGCATGCTTCGTGGCGATGTTTGAAATCAGGCCTTGAGCCTAGCAGGCTTCGCGCTAGTACTGTAAATCAAATAACCGTTGTGATTCTATTAAGCTCGATGGGTAAGTAAAAGTTGAAGAAAGGTCTGTTTACAATTAATTGTTATTCATGACTTTATGAAAAATGAATGGTGAGTTTTTATTATGTAATGGAAAAGATGAATTATGGAAATTCATTTTCTAGTATATGCTATATCACATAGATGTTATATTTATATGTTGGTTATTAACCATGTGGATTATGGTGGGAAGGTATAATGTCGAAATGAACTTGGTTGAATGGTTTATTAATTGATGTTTAGTGTTAAGAGTATAAGCAGAGAAGATAGTTAGTTTGTTATACCTCAGCTCTAACTGTTAGGTTGTTATCATCTTAGCTGTAAACTGTTACTAATTGGTTGCATAACAGTTAGCTTGTTCAAGGTTATATACTCTTGTAATTCGTTCAGTTGAGATATCTTATGGTTTATTTTCAATAGAATTCATTTCTGTTCACCTTTCATTTCTCTGTAGTTTCTACATTTCTTCATATTTTACAGATCCTATCACGGTATCAATCGCTTAGCTCCTAGAGACCTCTCTTATGGCCACCAATACTTCTTCTGACTCCACCATAGCCCCGTCTTGTGCATCCACTGTCAATACTCAGCTTATCCAGTCCTTTCCTCGTCACGACACCATCAAACTTGAGGACGGTAACTATGTGCAATGGAGACAGCACATTCGATTGATCATTGATGGATACAATCTCATTGGCTTTCTCGATGAAACTCTTTCTCCTCCACCGTGGTACGTACAGTCACCGGACGGTGTGTTGGCTCCAAATTCGGCTGCCTTGGCTTATGAGCAATAGGATAAGTTACCCACTTCCTGGCTTCTTTCCACTATTTCATCACTGATTTTGGCTAGTTTTATAGATGCGAAAACTGCGAATGATGTTTGGATCCTCGAGGCCTAGTTATTTGTGGCGTTTTTGGTGCCAAACTCTCTCAGATTCTACACGAGCTTCATTCGTTGAAGAAGGGTGCAATGTCAATTAAAGAGTGTATCGCTAAGATTCAGAGCACTTACGCGTTACTCGACACGGCCGGCGCTTGAATCTCTAAAATGGAGAAGGTTGAGATCGTGTTGGCCGGCTTACCATCGGAGTATGATGTTGTGTTAACCCTTGCTTCGTTCCCTACTGATCCTCTTCCGCTTCATCGGCTGATCGACGTGCTCTTGGAGTTTGAAAGTCGACAGGTTTGGGCGATTCTGAATCTACCGTTGCAGGCTCATAATATTGAAGGTGGTTCGGTCACGATGGCAGCTGAAGGTTCTTCGTACGGTGGCCCTTCAGTTGCTGATCGGGGATGGATGTTTCGATCGCGACTTTAATGTCAGATATACAATAGGTTCAATCACACTGCTCAATGGTGTTATTACTGTTTCCATCGCGACTATGACCGTTCGGCGCTGGAGGTGCGTACACCGTTCTCATCAAATCTGCCTGACGGGTGGTAGACTGGTTCTACTGTAGTGCCTTTATTTGTGTAGAATAAGGGCATACCTTCGACGAAATCGTTTGGACGTGGGGGTGACTCTCCTTTGGGCCCTCTGTTTGGGCCGCTTGCACATAGGCATAGTGTGGATATTGGGCCTAGTGGACATGTTGCTGTGCATGGCCCTAGGAGTTTTAGGCCATTTGGGCCTATTTTGGCAAACCAGCAACCTAGTCATTTTTTACTGATTCTGTGACTGATGGACACGGAGGCCGTGGTCAGCCAAATTGGTTTAGGCCTCCAATCGTATCAAATAATGTTCAATTTTTGAGGGATGTAGCTCGTGGTTCGAGGTCTCGTGTTCCACGCGCTCGAGTTTGTCCTGCATCGGTACCTCCGTACGTTGGGTTACCAGGAATTCTCGATGTCCATTCTTTCAATATATCAAATTCCACGGGTTCTAATGTGAATTCCACTAATTTTGGAACTAACTTTGACGATGATTCTTATATTCCTCTTCCTGTAGGAACGACATTGTGGTACCTAGATTCGGGGGCTACGCATCACGTTTGTCAAAACGCCTCTACACTACATGAGTCTACACCATATTCAGGTACTTCTTCACTTTTAATGGGTGATGGGACTCCTGCTAAAATTTCATGTATCAGTAATTCTATTCTTGTATCGGAGACTAAAATACTTCATTTGTCTAATGTTCTTTGTGTGCCAACTATACAGAAAAATCTCCTATCTGTTTCTCAGTTTGCGACTGAAAATAATGTGTTTTTTGAGTTTCACCAACCTTCTGTGTTGTTAAGGACATCAAAACCAGAGAAACTTTACTATGAGGCCACATTCATGATGTACTCTACCAGTTTTCTCCGGTGGCTACTGTTCCCACGAGTATGGCTACATCTCCATTTGCCTTTATGCCTCTATCTTTTGCAGTTGATTCTGATGTGTTTACTCTTTGGCACCGACGAATTGGCCATCCTTCTGCTCCTGTGGTTAAGTTTGTTCTAAATAAATGTCAAGTTGTATTAAATTAAACTAGTAGCTCTAGTGTTTGTCTTGCTTGTTAGAAGGGAAAATTTTATAAGTTGCCTTTTTCTCCCTCTACTACTGATTACAATGAACCATTTGTTTTAGTTGTCTCCGATTTGTGGGGACCTACACCTGTTGCATCTGAAAATCATTGGTATTATGTGTCGTTTATTGATATGTGCACTTGCTACACTTGACTATATCTTATTCAACGCAAGTCTGATGCTGTGAATTGTTTCTTCAGTTCTAGCAAATTGTTAAAACTCAATTTGGGCGAGTTATTAAACAGTTCCAGAGTGATTGGGGAGGCAAATTTCGTGCGTTCAAATCTGTTCTGGCTTCACATGAAATTATTCACTGGATTACTTGTCCTCATACGTCTGAGCAAAACGGGATGGCTGAACGTAAACATCGACACATTATTGAAGTCGGTCTCATATTGTTAGCCCAAGCAAATTTACCTATGCGGTTTTGAGGATATGCGATGTGTTGTGTGGCTCACCTCATTAATCGACTTCCTACATCTGTTTTGAAGGGCAATCTCATTTTCGGTGCTTCATGGAAAAGATTCTTCGTATACTCATTTGCGGGTATTTGGATGCTATTGCTTCCTGTATTTATGGTCGTTTAATTCTCATAAGTTGGATTTCAAGTCTCAGCCATATAATTTCTTGGGCTATAGTGATCACCATAAAGGGTATCGGTGTTTAACATCAGAAGGAAAGATTGTTTTGTCTAGACATGTTCGTTTTGATGAGAATCAATTTTTTTCACTAGTTCTGGCATTCTCCCCTCCTCGACTAATGTATCTGTTCCTACTTATGTTCTTGTGGTTGCTACGAGGTCCAGAGAGTCTTCTGTTGTACCGTCTGAGTCAACTATGGCACCTGCTACTAGTTTATTCCCCATGCCAGGTACCTCTAGTCTTATCCTACGTGGCTCCAACTCAGGGGATACGAGCACCTCTCCTCTTCGGCCACCGTCTATATCTCCTCCTGCACGATGGGTCAATGCCCACCCCATGACTACTCGGTCCGAGGCTGGAATTTTTAAACCAAAAGTTCTCTCGATTGAAGCATGTGTCTTAGAACCTCATACAATTGAAAAGGCATCTGCTCATAAAGACTGGCGCAAAGCTGCTCAAGATGAATATGATGCTGTTCTTCAAAATTCTACTTGGGAACTGGTTCCTGCTCCTCCTGGTCAGAAAATTATTGGTTGTAAATTGTTTTTTAAAGTCAAGAAGAATCCTAATGGGTCTATTACTCATTGCAAGGTGCGGCTTATTGCTAAAGGATGCTCCCAAGTTCCCGGTTGTGATTTCAAAGAAACATTCAGTTCGGTTGTTAAACTTGTCACTATTTGAACCATATTATCTCTAGCTGTTACTAGAGGATGGCAACTTCGTCAAGTTGATATCAATAATGTTTTTTTAAATGGTGATCTAACTGATGCAGTATTTATGCAGCAGCCTCCAGAGTATGTTTAATTTGGGCCTCGTGGTGAACACTTAGTGTGTCGATTAAGGAAAGCCTTATACGGTCTCCGTCAAGCTCATCGTGCTTGGTACGAGAAGTTAAAAGGTTTTCTCCTTTCTACTAGGTTTGTCTTGGCTAAATCTGATGCCTCTCTGTTTGTTCGTATAACGGGTGGCTCGATTTTGTATGTTTTGGTTTATGTGGATGACATTATTGTAACTGGAAATGTGTCCGAAAGCATTGATGAGTTTGTTTAAAAATTTTATCAAGAGTTTTTGCTTAAAGACATGGGTGATCTTAGTCATTTTCTCGGCATTGAAGTAACTCAGGTTTCTTCTGGTTGGCTTCATTTATGTCAGCAAAAGTACATCCGAACTCTTTGATCGGAGTGGCCTATCTAATGCAAAAAGTGTTTCCATACCCATGATTAGTTCTTCAGTTTTGTGAAAAGATGAAGAGGATTGTCTAAGTAATCATGCTGAATATAGGAGTGTTGCTGGTGCTTTACAATACATAGTTTTAACTCGGCCAGATATTGCCTATGCTGTGAATCGGGTGTGCCAATTCATGCATGCTCCCACTACAGTACATATGGCTGCCTTGAAACGAATTTTACAATATTTATATGGCACTATTAATTTCGAGCTTGTTTTTCGTCCCTTTGATAGGTTGTCCTTAATGGGCTATGCTGATGCCAACTGGGGCCTGGATTTCGATGATCATCGGTCAACGACAGGGTATTGTGTTTATTTTGGTCATACACCTATTTCCTGGTTATCCAAAAAGCAATAAGTGGTCTCCCGATCTACTGCTGAGGCAGGGTATCGTAGTTTGGCTGCGGCAACTAGTAAGGTTACTTGGTTACTGTCGCTGTTACAAGAGTTACATCTAAGTTCGACTGATTTACCTGCTATATAGTGTGATAATTCCAGTTCCGTAGCTGTTGCGGCTAATCCTGTCTTTCACTCAAAGTTTAAACATGTTGAGCTTAATCTTTTCTTTGTTCGCAAAAAGGTTGTTCAAGGGTTGCTTATCGTTGGCGAAGTACCAGCTTGTGATCAAGTGGCTGATGTTTTTACCAAACCCTTATCTGTTTTTTCATTTGTATGATTTCAGAATTGTCTTCAGGTGTTACCAGTGGAGAAGTTAGGAGAATGTTAAGAGTATAAGCAGATAAGGCAGTTAGTTTGTTATACCTCAGCTCTAGCTGTTAGGTTGTTATCGTCTTAGCTATAAACTGTTACTAATTGGTTGCATAATAGTTAGCTCGTTCAAGGTTATATACTCCTGTAATTCGTTCAGTTGAGATAGCTTATGGTTTATTTTCAATAGAATTCGTTTCTGTTCACCTTTCATTTCTCTGTAGTTTCTACATTTCTTCATATTTTACAGATCCTATCATTCAGTAAGTTTAAGTTAATTTTATGCGAGCTTACTAAGTAATTAATGCTTACGTAGTTGTATTTCTTTTGTTTTGTAGTTTATGGAAAGCTTGATATGTTGAAACCTTGTCAAAGCCTTATCACACCATCTAGAAATCACCTTTGTAGTTTTTGAATATTTTGGCTTTGGTTATAAATGGCATGTATAAGACTTAATGTATAGAGTTTAATGTCATTTATACTTTTGTTGTGTTTTGGTTGCTTTTGTAAATGGTTGTATGTCTATGTAGTATAGTTGGCTTGTTTATGTTAAAAGTTATATGCAAATGGTCATTTTGATGTGAATATTTTGAATGATGAAATGACTTGATAATTATAACAGTCGTTTTCAGTAAAATCGAAACAGTGATTTCGGGACCACAAATCAGACGTCAAAAAATTTATTTTATTATTATTTTAATTTCTACAACATGTTAATAGTGCTTATTAAAGTTTCGCTAAGAAATCTTATCGTTTGCATGTTTAATTTGATAAAAAAAAGATTAAATTGCATAAAGTGCAAAACTTGTGTTCTATTAGAGAAGGTGTCAATTTACTATGAAGTTGGAATATGAGTGACCTTAAATGGTAATTAGACCATTAAGATTAATAGTGGACAAAGATGGACATCTTTTTAATGGTTTTAAAGGTTATTACTTAAGGTTAATTTAGTAAATAATAAAAGAACATAAAATAAAAATGAATAGAAGAAAGATATCATCTTTCTTTCTTTTTCTCCAATCGAAAAATGCTAGGGCAAGACACTATTTCTGAGCATTCAACATTCGGCCAACATTCCTAGTGCATGTAAATGCATTTTTGCTCGGTTTTTAATGATTTCTAAGTTTTTGGAGTCGTTGTAGCTTAATCTAATTAGCCTAGAGACTAATTTGCAAAACTGTTAAGAGTCTAGGGTTTTATCATGAATGTATGTTAGTTGTTTTTTATTTTTGAAGGATGAAAACGAATATTTAATGATAGTTGAGCAACTTTTGTAAAGGAAATTTTGATGAAATTGTCATTTAAGGATTTTATTGAGAAATAGAAAAATGTTAATGGCGAAAATGTGAAATAAATGAAATGTAGGGCATGCTAAGGGCTTGGATGATATTCGGCTAGCATAGGTGTGGACTAAATTGCATGAATTTGAATTTTTATGAGCTAGGGACTAAATTGTATTGAATTTAAAATTTTAGGGGCAAAAGTGTAATTTTGTCAAAAATATGATTTTTGGATTAAATTGAATAGAATGAAATTGAATGAGCTAAATTTGATTATATAGATCAAGAAAAGCTACGCACGAATTTAGATGGGGAAAAGAAAAAAGTATTGGATTAATCGATCGTATTTCTTTGTTTGTATTTGAGGTAAGTTCGTATATTTAATTAGTATTGAGTTATGTTTGATTTAAATGCTTTTATGTTATATTTGTTGGTATTACAACTCTACGGAAATATCCAATAAAGTTTTGACTACTTTCAGATCCCGTTTGAACCTTAGGAATATATAGGATACGAATGACATGTCATTAGGGGTTACCGTATTTCAGGTGCTGGTCTTGGATGTCCTACCGGTGGCTGAGTTTTCGGCATGTATTGCGGTTACTTGACAGCTTGTGTGAGCAGTACCGTGTAGCTATATCCTGACTGACAGCTTGTGTGAACAGACCCATTTATGGCTCGAGAGATAGCATTAATACGAGATATGAGATAGTAGTGGTTTCGACCACCTAATGGCACATAGTGTATGAAATTCTCGCGTATCCGGTATTATTCTAGTGGTTCAACTGGTATGAAAAAGGGAAGGTTCGACAAATGCTTCAATAAGTGTTGCTATGGAAGTATGAAAAGGTATGAGTTGATGATGCTTGAAATATGCTTAACCATATGCTTGAAAATATAAATGCTTATAAGTAGTGTGTACAAAAGCTATGATGTTTTGAGATGATTTGCTAAGCTATGTGATTATCTAATTTGAAAGGTTGTTGTTGCTTAGGCTAATGCCAAGTCATGTTGGATTGTTTCAAATTGTTTTATGCTTATAAATTAAAATGGTAAGTTTTGTTTATGAATTACGAACTTACTAAGCATTTTACGTTTACTTTGTGTTATTTTCCTTTGTGGTTTTAGATAATAGGAAGCTCGTTCGGGCTAGAAGTTGTCAGAGATTTCATCACACTATCCATCGGTTATATTGGTATATTTTTAAGATTTTGAGTCATGGTTATAATGACATGTATAGGTGTTTTGTTTACTGAATTTAGCCAATATGAGTGGCTTGTATATATGTTAGTTTGGTTGATGAACTAATTGGTAAGATATTATGATTATATGGTATTTGGTATGGTTGATAATTTGATGTTGTGTTGGTTAAAATGGTGATAATGAAATGTTGTTGATGGAAATGGTATGGCAGCAATTAGTGGTTGGTGTGGAATGAATGTAACATGATGTTGATAATGGCTAGTTATGGTAATTGGAATTGAATATTTTTTGGTCAAATTGGTGTGGTATATGTTAGTTGTAAAAATGGTCATTTGGTATTGGTTGTGCATGAAATTTTGGGTATATGAATATATGGATATATGTGGCTTGTAATAGTTCAATTGGTAGATTAAATAGTGAATAAATTGGTTGGGTGTTTAGATAAGTTTGATTGTTGAAATTGAAGTGCCATTTTGGCATATTGGTTGAATGGATAGCTTCTATGTTGTGTATGCTTGAATATTGATTGTAAAATGTGTCTTAAATGTTTGATTATAGGTTCAAATGGCTTGTGCATAGGGTGTGAGTTTGGGTGAAAAATGGCTTGGAAATGGCTTATTTTTCGTCCACACGGGACACGGGTGTGTGTCTCAGCCGTGTGTGACATACGGCCAGACGACACGGTCGTGTGTCTCTTCTAACTTTCAAAAGGGTTACAAGTCAGGTTGTTACATGGCCTAGCACACGGCTATGTGTCCCTATTTCGAATGCCCACACGGTTAAGGCACGGGCATGTCTCTTGGCTGTGTAAGTCACACGGCCGTGTGACCCTTGCAGTTTGAAATTTTTTAAATTTTTCCAAAAATTTTCATATGTTTCTGATTTAGTCCCGATTTGTTTCCAATGTCTTCTTAGGGCCTCGAGGGCTCGTATAATGGACTGTATGAATTTTTTTGTTGATGTTGCCATGATTTAGCTTGTGATTTGTTTACGGTTATAAATTGTTCATTGTATGATGTTATTCTTTGGAAATGCTCCGTAGCCCTAATCCGGCAACAAATATGGGCTAGGGGTGTTACAATAATGGTTGATAATAGGTAGCTATCTTATCTCTATTTTATGATATGTTGTTTTGGTAACTGAGGTTCTTTTGAATGGTATATTGGTTAGGAGAATTAGGTTGATTGAATTGGTATGTTTAAGAGTGTTTGAAATGTGTTCAGTATACAAAAATGAAGTAGCTTGTTGGGTAATGTTTGGCCTTGAAATATCTTGTTTTGGGGGGCTAATTATGGGGCACACGACCTGGGACACGGGCTGTCACACGGTTGTGTGTCACTTTTTATTTTAAGTGCAAGTTTCACATAGTCTGAGACACGGTCATGTGTACCAAGTCAGTGAGTTACACAGTTTGGCACATGCTAGCGACACAGGCGTGTGAGCCAACATCGAATATACACACGGGCAAACACACGGGTTAGGACACAGCTGTGTAACCTTACTTCGATTGTCCACACGGTCTGGGCTATGTCACACAACCTGGCCATATGGTCGTGTAACCCCCTGTTTTCAAATTTTTCATGTTTTCCCATAATTTTCTGATTTGTTTTAAATTGATCCCTAATTGTTTCCAAATTATTTTTGGGATCTCGAATGCTTGAATTAATGCCCAAATGTGTATTATTGCCATAATTAAATTGAGTAATTAGAAATTAATTTGTAAGCTTAATTATTATTTTATTTTGAAGTTAAACATTCTATTTGTTTGGTAACATTTGGTAACCCTAATCTGGCGACGGAGACGAGTTAGGGATGTTACATTTAGATCTAAAATTTTTTATTTATTTTGAATTAGTCTCTGAATGTTTTCAAACTATTTTTAAGGTCTTTTAGGCTCAATTTAAGGCCCATAAAAGTATTTATGCTATAATTAAATTATGTTATCAAATGTTAACATGTAAATTATTTATTAATTTCTATTTCGATTTTAAATGTTTTGAATTGTACAGTAATACTTTGTAACCCTAATCTAGTGATGGTGAAGGGTTAGGGGTGTTACGAACTGGTAGTCTTTATGTTCTACAATGGTGATTGGTAAAACATCAAGTCCCTCATCTGTTAAGGAGCTGGAGTTGGCTCATTTGAAATAGAGGCAATTTGGTCATAATAGGGAAAAAGGTATGACCATTTTGAATAAGAGAAGTTCTCTTTTTGTTGTAGGATTTGAAAAGACAAAGCACTACATTTGTGAAAAGCAGACTGAGTTAGTTTTGATTTGGCAATGCACAAGTCAAAGACTAGAAATCTTCCAGTTTCAAAGTTCAAGTACGACTTGGACTCAGTTAATATCCGGAAAAGTTCAAGATAGGCCTACAACAGGCTCGACAAAGAAGGCAATGTGGAAATACGAGTCAATATGGGGATTTGTGGAGTATGTCTCTCATTTCGGTCAAATTAAGACACAAACAAATAGCGGCGTCGTGATGAGGAGTCATGCGACGACAAAATAAGAGAGAAGCAAAAACACGTGGCGACATGCCATGTAATTTTCTCGATTTTTTTTCTAGTTAAATTCTGATTATTTGTTCCAGTCAAACTCTTATTAGTATAGATTATCTTAAGATTATTTGACCTACTAATTTATCCTAGAAATAAGCTTTTTTCTACCTTGGAAAGATACAAGCTTTCAGGAAATTTTGTTTTTAAGTTTTGGGGGTTCTTATTTTCGGGGTTTAGTTTTTATCTCCATCTTGTCCAATTTATTGTTTTCGATTTAGTAAAAGTATTTTTGCCCATGGCTTTTATCCTATTCAGAAGTGTTTTTCACATAAAATTTGTGTGTTTGATCTTACAATTTATTCATTAATTTTCTTGTTCGTTGCTTACACGGGTTTATCCCCAACAAATTTTAAAAATTATAAAAAAAATGTTAAATTATAATTTTTTTAAAAATACAAAATGATAAATTTGAGTTCTTAAACAAGTAAATTACCAATCATGTTTTTCATATTAAATTATCTATTCTTTTTCTTTTATTTTGTTTTAAAAGAGTTTTCAAATATATATGATACCTAATTTATATGCTATGACTTGGAATTAGGGGTGGTATATGTTAAATAAAGTAAAACATTTTAAATAAGTGTGACGATGAAATTGTTTATAGTTTACCGAAGAGGATGCAAAAAAAGCATCCATGGGCCATGAGTATTATTAATATTCAGTGGGTTCCCTTGTTGAGTTCCCTTATGTTTTGACAAGGAGTAACCAGGCAGATCATTGAGCAATCTCCCATTGGACTTAAAGCGGCGCTACTTGATTCATTTCATCACTGTAAAAAATTTCTTCAGTTATTTTTGTTATAAGTTCCTCGTTTATCTAGATTTTGTCACCATAATATTGTCATATAATAACTTTGAACACTTAGACTTAATAAGTGTAGCGATCAAATTTCATAAAATTACATATGTGTAATGCGTGGAGCTCTTTTAGTCTATCTCATAAGTATTGATTCCTCATTGCATAGCTTATACAGAATTAATTTTGTCTAGCTGGTCTCCATCGCATCACTGCCTGCTAAGAAGCTACTATGACTCCTAAATAACCAATCATAATGGAGATATGTCGTACATGTGTCAAAACCTCAAATTAAGAGATGGTCACCCTCATTTATAAATATCTTTCTTTTAAGAGTAAACTTCTTTCCTTTCTTCCTTTCCTCCTATATAACCACTTGAACCAAATGCATCCTAACCTTTTACAGTTCTCCGTACATCACTGTGTGAACAGTCACCTAAGCCTCCAACCTCCTCTTATCCTCATCAATTTTGATATGATAAAATTTCGTAAAGCCTACATTTCAAAACCATGGAAGAAGACCATTTGCATGCCCGAAAACCCAACATTTACTCCATTTTGAATTGCTAAGGGGAAGAACTGTTATGCATCTACTCGTAGCTAAGAACAGTAGCTGGAGTTGGAAGAAGCTGAGGGGATTGAAAACTGAAGCCTCCCAAAATTTTCAAAATAAAACGTTGGCCTGTACCGGGAGAGAGAGATGTTGTGAACAAAGTTCGACAGGAAATAAGGCCAAAAGCTAGTAAAGTGGGTTGGGGCAAGGTTATTTGGTGTTTTCTTTATGTTCCTAAGCATTCTTCCGTTTCCTAGGATTGGGGGATAATAATAGTTGGTTCATTTGCTTTGTAGGATGTTCTTATTCAAACAGACTATGGGAAGAGGTGGTGCAGCTTTGCAATTTACAGAGGGAGCCAAGGGTATGGTGGCAGGAACAACAATGTTTACACATTAAATTGAAGGGAAAGACTTTGATTACAGTTATCCTGAGGGTGGGTTGGAATGATGTTGTATATTGGATTTGAAGAGAGCGAAAATAGGCAATTCAGATGTCAACAAACAAAGATCAGAACTGGAGCTGTCTGAATTGATGAAGGGAAGTGTGAGGGTGAAACCGTGTGATACGGAAATTAATAGAAATGATAACGTAAATAATAAAGTATGTTGAGTTTCGGGTATTAGGTAAACTGTATATGTGATTTTTTTTAGTAGATCATTGCAACTAAAATGGTCTAAAATCTCACACCAGTAAAATAGGATGAGAAACATGAAAAATCCAAGATTAGACATTAGCAATTACCATATTTCAATGTAAAGCTAAATCCGAATCGCTTGCAACTATAATTGATAAAAGAGATGATGAAAACCAAGGAAAAACAAAAATCTTTTTGCTTATATGTTGATTCAGGCCTGCAACTTTAGTTGCCGACAAGATTGCTCTTTTATCTTTTCCCATCAAAAAACATTTATGCTACAACTTAGAATCATGTGAAATGTTTGTAATATTTGAAGACAAAGAGTCATTAAAAATATGTTTTTGCCTTCTTTTTCATCATCTTTTCTACCATGATTCAGGGAAAAAGACTTGTGTATCTAATTTCACATAAAATAATTAAATACATCTACTGCTGAGGTGGTAGGAAACACTTTTTCAGAAATGGTCCCAATGTAAGTCGGAATAAGCCCAAACGGTGGTATACATGGGCCTAGAATTACCTCATTTATTTATAGCTATATCTAAGCTTATAACATATGAGCGCTTGAATTTCATAATTAGATTCTGAATTTGGTAATTGTTTCAACATAAGGGCTTTTAAATTTTTTTATTCAAATTAATATTTAAACCTGATAATTATTCTTGTATCGAGACTTGAACTTGACAATAATTATTAAAATCTAACTTAAAATAAAATAAAATTAAAATTAAAATCCCTAACCCTTTTTCTTTTTTATTTTACAAAAGAAATCTAAGAATTGGAAGGAAAAAGATGGTGTATGATCAAATAAAGGAGTAAAGCAACAGGCAATTGTTGTACGGAAAAAGATTGAGGGTCCATTGATTGAGAAGATAGGTCCCATATAGTTATGAAGTGGAATGATTGGAATAGGTTTCCAAAAGAGTATGAATGCAAATTAGTATGATTAATGAAAAGCAAGCAAAGAGCAACATAACTAATAATCCCTTGATATTGAGGAGTGAAATGGTAGAGAAATTAGGGATGGATGGTGACCACCGCCCTTAATCAAATGTTCCGCCATGTATCATTACTCTTTTTAATCAATCATTGTTGTAGGAATGGGACATTTCGTGAATTAATGTACCAAATAATTGATTTCATTTGGCTGATATGTCAGAGAAGTCAAATTTTATATAATAAATTTAAATATGATATTAATTTTGATTGAGTTAGAAAAAAAAAAAAAAAAAAAGGTGCATTGTTATTGATTTATAGTATAAGTGAAGAAAAAAAATATGAAATGGTCTCAGCTTCACATGAAAACCTATCATTTTGTCTTTACAGATTCTCTATTTACTTAAATGAAAACACACACTCTTTGGGTCAAAAGCAAAGGAGCTTGAACCTCAAGCTTACTTACTCTATCTTCACCTCACCTTAAAGGTTAAAAGCAAAACAAATAGTAAAAATGGTTTAAGAGCTGTAATCCTTGAGTGTGTATAAACTTTATGGCTGAAAAACCAGACAAATACATAGGTGAGTTTGTGATTGACTGAAGCTATGAAAATCAGTGTAGTGTTGGTCTGAGATTTAAATTTTGGTTGTTCCTTTTAATGAAGATTCCTCTATTTATTATGGTTAGGGTTAGGTACAGTATATTTCCCAGGTTCTCAATTACAGCCTGACAGCATCAATAATGTTTTCTTTTTCCAGATGAAATTATACTAAAAAAGAAGATTAAAGCATAAAGAAACCTTCAAATCTCATCATTCCCACAAAAAGCTTCCTTCAAATCATTTTACCCTTTTATTCTCCTACTAATACATTTACATTTTTCTTCATATATTTTACATCGTATTTTTGTTTAATCTTCAATTAATGTGACTGTATTTCTGTCAAAACACATTTAGTCTTATCTTGGATTGATTTTTGTTGGATTAAAACACATTTAGTCTCAAGTTCAGTGAAAAATATGTTTATATCTATGATTTCATGAATGCCTCGTCTTTGAAAAAAATTCATGAATCCCTTGGGATCTTAGCTGTATATGAATCAACTATAATTTCTTTTTTTTTTTTTAATTTATCCTAAATTTAACCATTAAACTTTTAAAAAGAGTAAACTCATTTTTCTTTTAACAAAAATGTTAATTAAACCATTCATTTATTAACAATGTTGGCATAACAACTTATATAGCAATCTACGTGTACTTCATATTGACATGACACTATTTATTTTATATGTCAGGTTAAAAATTAATTTAAAATAATAAAAAATAAATATAAAAATATAAAAATATTAGCATAAAGTACATATGTATTGTCACGTAGGTAGCCATGTTTAAAACTTTTAATGTTTTAGTCTTTTTCTTTGTAAAAAAAATTCATTCGTCTCTTTTTGAAATATTGATGGTCAAATTCGACTCTTTATAAAAGATTGAGGGTCAAATTTAGCTAAAAAAAAGTAACATCCAATTTGACAAAAGATGTAAACATTAAGAGCTAAATTTATTATTATATCCTTTTAAAAATAAATTTACAACCAATGAGGCATTGATTTAATGGTATGGTTAAGCCCATGAGGATTTTAAGGTCTCAAGTTTCAGTCTCACACTGTGTAAATTTAAAATAATATCACTATAGCAATATGAAGTTAAAAAAAGAATAAAATAATTCATATTACCATTTTCGGACATACAACACTTTCTATTTGAAGCACTTATTTACAATTTGAGTAAATTACCTTATAATTTTTTGAAGTTTTTTCATGTCTTTTGTTTATAACTTTTTTATATGTTAAATATAAAGTTGATTTTAAATCAACTATCTCTTTATTTTTAGTATCTTACTTAATTCAATTAAATTTTAATGTTTTAATATTAAAATTAGTGAATATTAAATTTTAAAATATAGTTATTTTTTTAAAAAATATTAATAATAATTATCAAATTAAATTTATATATTTTTTATATAATAAGAGTTACTTACATTTAAGAAAAAAATATAAAATTTAAAAAATTAACAATTTTAACATTTAAAAAATTAATTTTACGATATATATCTATTATTTAAATTATAATATATTAATATTAATATTCAAACCAATTTTTGTATTATTTTAATATTAAATACTTTTAAAATGAAATATAATTAATATAATTAATTCTAAATTATTTAAATCTTTTTTAAAAAAATATTTTGAAATCACGTTATTTTTTCAATTTATTAATGAATTTTTGAAGAAATGCATTAAAAATTTTAAACAAAATCTAATATTATTGTAACACCCCAAACCCGGCCTAGACATTATGGCCAAATTCGGAGGTGTCACAAAGAATGAGTTTTGATAACGAAATGTACACGTCTAAACCATTTCAGTTTTTCAACAATTATTTACTTTTATCCATTGTCAAAACGTTTATTCAATTAATCAAATTGCCTTAAAACGTGTTTTATAGCGGAAGTTTACGAAAAACATTGTATTTAAAGAAATCAGTTCGTATTTTTAAAAAACCTTTGTTTTAGTAAAAACCATAGTTTTTAGAGATCAGTTGCAAATTAAGTACTAAAACGAAAATCCAAAAGAAGAAACAACCAAAAAGTCCAAAGAGTCCAATTATTATAAAAATCCTGAAATAATCCTTAAAAGAAAAACCATAAACCAAATCAGTTTACAAACTCGTGGTCACCGAGAGGCTCCGTCACACCGATCCGCCTAAGTCTGTAGATTACTTGAACAAAACAGACAAACGGATGTGAGTTTTCGTAAACTTAGTGTGTAACCCAATAGAATTAAGCATGCAAACATACAGATATAGAGTCAAGCACATGCTCTTTTCAGATACAGTAAACAGAATCAGATATACAAAATCCTATCCCCATTCTCTACACACCAACTCTGACCATCCCATCACACCATGTGGGGTTAAAAACACCCACCATCCCTACACACCATATCTTGCCATTACGACACATGTCAGATAATGTATAGCCAAGCTGCCAGAATATAGGCGATGATCGCCGTACAGAATACTTCCTCCTCATATACAAATCCCATCCTCAATAACAAATGCAGAAATCAGATTCAGATATATTAGATTAAACTTGCAAAACATGCTTATATACAAATTACAGATATACATATAGCAGTTCAGTCAGTCATACATTTAGTATCCTACTCAGATCGGTCTATTAGATTATCATACTATACAAAACAGGGTTTAATTAGCCCTTATCGACCCTACAATAAGCCTACAATCGATCAGAGCAACTTGTGCGACCCTAAGAAAAATTTCAAAGATATGACCCATATGTCCATGTGGCCCACACACCCAAATTGGCCTCACCTGTGTGGCCCACACGACCTGACTCAAAACCCACACGCTCAACTTGGCCTAGCCTGCGTGGCATACACGGATACACTCAAGCTACCACACAACCGTATCTTGAGCACAATCATGCCTACGTTGATCACACAACAGTGTCTCGCACACGACCGACCATACGACCAAGCACACGCCCGTGTGGCATTCGACAGTGAGATTTTTTAGCTTTTGTCGAAGCTCGTTTTTCTGTGTTTCGGGTACACAACTGGTTTGTTTAAGATGCTACAGCAACCCCGAGCCCTTCGAAACCTAAGAAATAGAAATCCATTGATCACATAGTAACCAATTTACGAGTCACCACAAAATCCTGAAACAACACAAATAACTTACCGTTAACTAGCACAGATAACAATACGATTAGACTGTCAGATCGAATTTCCTTCACCACTACCTTCTCCTACACAAGAATTCTACAAGAATCAAACCCCCAACTATGCCGAAATCACACTACAAAAAAGGTATATCTAACAGTTATAAAAAATTAAAATGGAAGTAACCCTCTTACCTAAAACCCATAACAAGCACCACAAAAACAAGTATAGCACGATGAATAAGAGGAAATTTGCACAAATTGCCAAAGAGAAAAGAAAGAACGAAGAAACTCGTCAGAATTCTGAAGGAGAAAGAAAAATGAAATTTTGAAAAAAAGAAAACAAAAATAGAATAAAGATAATATCACAATCCCCTATATCTATCCCACTAACCCACTACTCACAACTAACTCAGAAATTTAGCTCCACCGAAACTCTTCTAGATAACTGAGTAAAAATACTATCTACGCTTGTGCGGGGATTCGAATACAAAACCCTCAACACATCAATTCCCTTACCACTTGAACCAGCTGGCTCATTCCGATATAAATTTACAGGCAATTTAATATAAGTCCACTAAACAAAGTTAAGGCTTAATTCCAAAAATAACAAAAATTTGCAAAGAAGAGACTTGAACCCAATACCTCTTACACACTTCCAGAACACTTAACCACTGAAGTAGATACACAGTTGTGTCAGATAACTACGAAAACAATAATAACTTAATCAGGGCGTTACAACTTTACCCCTTAAAAGAAATTTCGACTTCAAAATTTACCTGATCAGAACAGGTGAGGATACTACTGATGCATCGAATCCTCAGGTTCCCATGTGGCTTTCTCAATGCCATGATTCCGCCACAGAACCTTTACTAACAGTATGGACTTCTTTCTCAAAACTTTAATATCATAATCCAAAATCTAAACCGGCTCCTCCTTAAAAGTCAAATTTGGCCTAACCTTGATTTCTTCAACTGAGACAATGTGAGATGGGTCAGACCGATACTGCCTCAACATCGAGACATGAAACACATTATGGATACAATCTAACTCAGGAGGTAGCTCTAATTGATAAGTAACTGGTCCCACACGCTTCAGTATTCGATACGGCCTAATGAACTTAGGGCTCAACTTGCCCTTATGACCGAATCTCAGAACTTTCTTCCATGTAGAAACCTTAAGAAACACGAAGTCCCCCACAGAGTACTCAATATCATGCCTCTTCAGATCTGCATAATATTTTTTTCTATAAGAAGCTGCATTCAGGCGATCCCAAATCAGTCTAACTTTATCTTCGGTATCAGAAACTAACTCAGGATCCAACACTCGACATTCCCTCAACTCAGTCTAACATAGCGGAGTATGACAATTACGACTATATAAAGCCTCGTAGGGTGCCATCTGGATGTTAACCTAGAAACTGTTATTGTAGGCGAACTTAGCTAATGGCAGATAATCCTCCCACATACCTCAAAAATCAATTACACTCCGAAGTATATCCTCTAGTATCTGAATCACCTCTCAGATTGACCATGGGTCTGAGGATGGAACGCAATACTGAAGTCCAATACTGAAACCAGAGCCTCGTGTAATTTCTTCTAGAATTGAGAAGTGAAGTGATGATCTCTGTTAGAAACAATTGAAATAGAAATCCCATGCAGTCTAACTATCTCAGAGATATAAAGCTTTGCTAACTTCTACAGAGAATAGTTTGTTCGAACTGGAATGAAATAAGCGGACTTGGTCAATCGATCCACGATAACCCAAACAGAATCCTTCTTAGTGGGTGTCAGGGGCAACCTACTAACGAAGTAAATCGTCATTCATTCCCATTTCTATAGAGGAATCTTAACGGGTTGTAGTAAACCCGAAAGCAACTAGTGCATAGCCTTAACCTGCTGGCACGTCAGGCATCGAACAATAAAATTTATAACCTCATGCTTCAAACTCGACCACCAGTATAACTCACGAAGACCACAATACATCTTATTACCACCGGGATGCATAGCATAAGGGCTACTATGCGCCTCCCTCAGAATTGACTACCTCAAAATAGAATCATTCGACACACAGATCCGACCTCGAAAACACAAAACACCATCATTATTCAACCTAAAATTAGAAGTACTACTACTCTCAACCTGGAGGAACCGCAAACCCAGTGACTCATCCCCTAACTACTTCACTCGAATCTAATCAATCCAAGTTGGCTTAACTTGCAACTCAGCTAACAGACTCTTATCATCAAACAAATTAAGTCAAGTGAACATCACTCTCAAATCAGTCATCGCTCTACGACTTAGAGCATTGGCCACCACATTGGCCTTACCAGGATGATACTCTATCGTACAATCATAATCTTTAAGCAGCTTAATCCATCATCGCTTTCTAAGATTCAACTCCTCCTGGGTAAGGAGATAATACATCTCTCACCATACAGATAGTGCCTCCAGATTTTCAACGCAAAAATAATCGCAGCCAACTCGAGATCATGCGTCGGATAATTTCCTTCATGTGTCTTAAGTTGATGAGACACATAAACCACAACTTTACCATATTGCATCAATACACATCCCAAATCGACGTGTAACGCATCACTGTACACCACAAACTCCTTACCAAATTTAGGCTGTATCAAAATATGAGTCTGAGTCAGAACAGACTTGAGCTTCTCGAAGCTCGATTTTTGCGCATCAGTTCAAACAAAAGGAACACCCTTACACAGAAGTTTAGTCAAAAGAACTGCAATAAGAGAGAACCCCTCGACAAACCACTGATAATAACCCGCCAGACCCAAAAAATTGCGACTCTCTGATACATTCTTGGGCTGTTTCCAATCAAGCACAGCCTCAATCTTCTTAGGATCAACATGAATCCCCTCAGCAGAAACAACGAGCTCTAGAAAAGTTACCTCACCAACCAGAACTCACACTTGCTCAGTTTAGTGTAGAGTTATTTTTCATAGAGAATTTGAAGCACTACTCTAAGATGCTCATCATGCTCATCCTTAGTCTTAGAGTAAACCATAATATTGTCGATGAAGACCATGACAAATTGATCCAGATATGGTTGAAAGACTCAGTTCATCAGATCCATGAATGTCGCTAGAGCATTCGTCAGACCAAAAAGCATAACTAGAAACTCGTAGTGTCCATAACGTGTCCTAAATGTAGTCTTATGAACATTAGCTTCATTAACTCTCAACTAATGATACCAAGAACGAAGATTAATCTTCAAAAACACTGAAGCCCCATGGAACTGATCAAACAAATCATCGATCCTCGAAAGTGGATACTTATTCTTTACAATCAGCTTATTCAGCTGCTGATAATTGATGCACATCCTCATAGTGCCATCATTTTTCTTTACAAACAGAACCGGTGCTCCCATTAGAGACACACTAAGACGGATGAAACCACGATCTAAAAGCTCTTGAAGTTGAGCTTTAAGCTCTGTAAGCTCCTTTGGTACCATTCGGTAGGGAACGATTAAAACTAAAGCTGTACCCAGTAGAAGCTCAATTTCTAACTCAACTTTTCGATTAAGAGGTAAACCCGATAATTTCTCTAGAAAGACATCTAAAAAATCACTCACTATTTTAATATCTTTGACAGAAGAACGGAGATCACATTGGATAGATAATTTCGATGCTCACTGATCACACCCTTTCCGAACCAGTTTCTCAGCTACAAGAGCGGAGATCACATTTGATAGAAAATCTCGACGCTCATTGATCACAACTATCTCCTTGTCATCTTCAGTCCTTAGAATGACCCTCTTAGTCACGCAATCCAAACTAACTCGGTGCTCCATCAACCATTCTATACCTAGAATTAAGCCAAACTCTTCAAACGGAAGCTCCATCATATTCGCCAAAAAGACAACCCCTTGCATTTCTAACAGAACATCCCTATAAAGCTTATTAACCCGAACAGATTATCCCAATGGACTCAATACGGTGATCTCACTAAAAGTGCTCTTGATAGAAATTCTCAGGTTTTCAGATACAGAACTAGCTACATAGGAGTGTGTAGAACCTATGTTTATCAAAGCAATATAAGGTACATTAAAAATTAAGAACGTATCGGTGATAACATCTGGAGCATCTCTATTCTTTCGGTGTTGAGTAGCATAAACCAGTACAGACTGATTCACCTCAATCTGACTAGCACCTCTGCTCAGTGCTCTCTGCCCACGACTCATACCATTATTACCACTAACCAGTCCACAACCCTAGGTGGCTACTGAATTGCCTTCTGAGACTGTACAAAACTTGGTCCTGAAGCTTGCATCTGATCTGTCCGTTGTGGACATTCTCGAATTCGATGCTCTAAAACCCACACCTAAGACAAGCCCCAATCCTCCTCCAACACTCGCCCGAATGGCACCTACCACAGTCTTCACAAGGCTGAATCTCACTAGAAGAAACAAGAGCCGCCACTCTAATCGGCCCATCAGGTCTAGCCTTTTTCTTAGGCTTCTAAATAGAATTAGAGGGCTCTGAATCCCTCTTATTCTTACCCTTCTCTCGATCCCTATTCTGGCACTCTACACGTTTAACATCCTTGGTGATCTTCGTATTCTCGACAAGAACCGCAAACTCTCGCTCCCTCTGTAGAGCAATCAATACCCTTGAGTTATCCCTCAAGCCATTCTCAAACTGAATGTACCTCTTATACTCAGACGTCACCATACCTCGAGCGTAGCAGCTCAGCCTTAGAAATTTAGCCTCATGCTTAGCCATTGATCTATCACCTTGCGTGAGATTTATAAACTCATGCCTACGAGTATCCACATAGCTCGCCCCCACATACTTACTTTGAAAAGTGGTATTAAAGAAATCCCAGTTCAGACGATCGGGTTGAGTGCCCTCTTCAACCGTCAACCACTACTAATATGCCTCATCAAGAAGCAAAGAGACTGCACCTTTAAATTTTTGCTCATGAGTACAGTCTAAATCATTCATAATTCTCTCAGTGGCCTCCAACCAATACTCGGCCACTATAGGGGCGACTCCAGTGACACCTCTAAACAGCTTAGCTCTATTAGACTAGAGTCCCTCAGTAGCCAACCCACGGCCCCAGATCTAGAATGGGGTCTAACGATCCTCTCTAATATCCTCAACATGGCCTGGGACAGTACGTCGTCCCCAGCCGAATGGCTTTGAGACATAGTCTTAGTAGCAGGCGAAATCGACGTCTCACTCGTATCAAAGTTTGACATACTGCCCAAAGAGAAAGACTCAATTCAAGCCCCCTACGGCCTCTACCATGACTACGAGTACTGTATCTGCGAGTTCCATGAGTACTCATTGTATAATTCAAATTTATCTACATTATAAGTTTTATGCATCAGTTCCAGTATTTATTAACAAATATTTTATACATAAATTATCAGAAGTTAACAGATGGTTTCGAAAGTCTCAGTCTCTAACTTTTTCAGTACAGTCTCATAAGGTACTATCTACAGTGTTTCAGAACAGTTCTATCTAAATATAGAGATAATTATAGGATCGAGGCTGGAGACTCGGTATACCACATACTTTCTCAATTTATTAAAATTATTTTAAAACCAATTCATTTTGAAACCCAAAATTCATAGCCCGAGTTTTATAATTTGGCTCTGATACTACTAAATGTAACAATCCAAATTTGGCCTAAATGTTATGGCCAAATCCAGAAGTGTCACAAAGAATGGGTTTTGATAACAAAATCTACATGTCTAAACCATTTCAGTTTTTCAACTTTTATTTTCTTTTATCCATTGTCAAAACGTTTATTCAATTAATCAAATTGCCTTAAAACGTGTTTTATAGCGGAAGCTTACGAAAAACGTTGTATTTAAATAAAACAGTTTGTATTTTTAAAAAACCTTTATTTTTGTAAAAACTATAGTTTTTAGAGATTAGTCGCAAATTAAGTACTAAAACGAAAATCCAAAAGAAGAAACAGCCAAAAAGTCTGGAGAGTCCAATTATTACAAAAATTCCGAAATAATCCTTAAAAGAAAAACCATAAACCAAATCAGTTTACGAACTCGTGGTTACCGAGAGGCTCCCTCGCACCGATCCTCCTAAGTCTATGGATTACCTGAATAGAATAGACAAATGGTTGTGAGTTTTCGTAAACTCAGTGTGTAACCCAATAGAATTAAGCATACAAACATACAGATATAGAGTCAGGCACATACTCTTTTCAGATACAGTAAACAAAATCAGATATACAAAATCCTATCCCCATTCTCTACATACCAACTCCGACCATCCCATCGCACCATGTGGGGTTAAAAACACCCACCATCTCTATATACCATATCTTGCCATTACGACACATGTCAGATAATGTGTAACCAAGCAGCCAGAATATAAGCGATGATCACCGTACAAAATACTTCCTTCTCATATACAAATCTCATCCCCAATAACAGATGCAGAAATTAGATTCAGATATATCAAATTAAACATACTCAATATGTTTATATATAAATTACAGATATACATATAGCAGTTCAGTCAGTCATACATTCAGTATCCTACTCAGATCAGTCTATCAGATTATCATAGTATACAAAATATGGCTTAATTAGCCCTTACCGACCCTACAGTAGGCCCACAGTTGATCAGAGCGACCCGTATGACCCTAAGAAAAATTTTAAAAATATGGCTCTTTTGCCCGTGTGGGCCCATACGCCCAAATTGGCCTCACCCGTATGGGCCACACGGCCTGGCCCAAAACCCACACGTCTATGTGGCCCACACGACCACACTCAAACCACCACACAGCCATGCCTTGCGCATAACGATGCCCGTGTCGATCACACGGTCGTGTCTCACACACGGCCAGGCACATACTTGTGTGACGTAGATAGTAAGGTTTTCGACTTTTGTCGAAACTCATTTTTCTGCGTTTTGGGTACACACCTAGTTCGTTTAAGATGCTACAGTAATCCTGAGCCCTCCGAAACTTAATAAACAAAAATCCATTAATCACTTAGCAACCAATTTACGAGTCACCACAAAATCCTGAAACAACGCAAGTAGCTTACCGTCAACTAGCACAGATAACAACACGATTAGACCATTAGATCGAATTTCCTTCACCACCACCTTCTCCTACACAAGAATTTCGTAAAAATTAAACCCCCCAACTATGCCGAAATCACACTACAAGAAAATGTATATTTAGCAGTTACAGAAAATTGAAACGAAAGTAACCCTCTTACCAAAAACCCATGACAAGCACCATAAAAATGAGTATAGCACGATGAACAAGAGGAAATTTGCACAAATTTTCGAAGAGAAAAAGAAGAAGGAAGAAACTCACGTTAGAATTCTGAAAGAGAGAGAAAAATGAAATTAAAAAAAAAGAAAACAAAAATAGAATAAAGATAATATCACAATCCCCTATATCTCTCCTACTAACTCAATACTCACAACTACCTCAGAAGTTTGGCTCTACCGAAACTCTTCCAAATAACCGAGCAAAAATACTATCTACAGTTGTGCAGGGATTCGAACACAAGACCCCCAACATACTAATTCCCTTACCACTTGAACCAGCAAGCTTATTTTGATATGAATTTACAGGCAATTTAATATAAGCCCACTGAACAAAGTCAAGGCTTAATTCCAAAAATAACAAAATTTGGCAAAGAAAGGACTTGAACCTAAGACCTCACACACACTCCCAGAACACTTAACCACTGAAGTAGATACACTATTATGTTAGATAACTACGGAAACAATAATAACATAATCGAGGCGTTACTATTATAAATTGATTGTACATAACTAATTCATGTATTACAGAAAGTACAAACTAGTTTACAACTAACGAGATCTTAGCATAATGGCCCAAGTTTTTCAATTCTTATTTATTATGGCTTATGTACTATATCATATGTCAGGTCTTGCATATATTTATCCTCGTTTAAGTTTGACAATATTCTAGTTATCAAGGAAATCGTGATTTATAATGATTAATTTAATTATAATTATTCAGATGTATTATTTGTGATTCTACTTGTATTTAAAAAAAACACTTATATGTATTAATTGAAAAACATATTATCTTTAACACATGAATATGTTATAATATAATACAACTTATAGTTTAATTTAATAAGAATTAAAATATTTTTATAACTTATTTTGATATATTTTATCCTCAACCAAAACTTCATTTTGATATATTTTGTAGATTTTTATTTTAATACGCATAATTTATTATCTCCATAAGTTCTATATATATAAATAAGGGTAAGCTACCTAGTTGGTCACCTAACTTTTATGGTGCTTTCATTTTTGTCACCCAAGTGTTAAATCTCTAATGATGGTTAATTGTACATACCACATCATATTTGCACTTTCATTTTGACAACTCAAAAAATATTTTTTTAACTATTGATTGGGGGTAAAAAAATCAAGGATTAAAGTGAAAAACAGGTAGAAACTAAAATAATACACAAAAATTATCAAATTGTACTTATTTATCCCATTGCTGAAAATTCTATACTTGAGTTTTGAAATATAAATTTTTAAATATTAAGATTCAAAATTATAATAACAAATTGGTTGACATTACCAATGGGTAAAATTTTTTCAATAATTTATTTAATTTGTTTTGAAATTATTTTAAAATATTATCAATGAAAATTATTGTATTTAATAGTTGTCTACATAACTGAATTTTTTTATTATTATATAATCTTGAATCTTCCATGCTAAGCTAAAAACAAAGAAAAATAATTGCAATTAATTAATTTTGTCTTCCATTCCTAACAAAACTCTTAAATTTTTATCACTTTTTTACCCAAATGAAGAACAAGTAATTAATTAATTTTAATATTATAGTAACAAAACGGTTGTGTTAGCTCAATTAATCAACTCGAAATAGCCAAGAAAGGGGTGGACTTTTTAAAAATTTTTGGTAGCTAAAAGTATAAATATAGACAATAAACACAACGATATATAGTGGTTTGACCCAATTGCCTACTTCACTATCTTAACTTTTCACAACTAAAAATTTTCCCAAATTCACTAATTTGACAACCTTTGAAGACAATGTTTAACCTTGCAAACTCCCTTAAGGTTTCTACCCAAACCTTAAAACAAAACCCTCTCGAAGAGTGAATACAAATAACAAACTAAGAAGTACTCCTCACAAGACCAGAGTATTTGCAAATTAAGCACTAACACAAAAAGAAACACTTGAGCTAAATGAATATAATTGTAACACCCTAGACCTGGTCCAGATGTTATGGCTGAATTTAGAGGTCTCACAAAGAAGGGTTTTGAAAATTGAGTCATTTTGACAAATCATTCAGGTTTTACAACTAATATTCGTTTATATATATTATCAAAAGCATTATTTAATTCATTTATTTGCCAAAGCGTAATTTACAGGGAAAGTAATAGAAAATGTTATATTTGAAAATCCCGTTCGTATTTTTGGGAAAACCTTTGTTTTAGTAAAAACTATGTTATTAGATAATCGTCGCAAATAAAGTGTTAAAATAAAAATCCAAATCCCAAAATTTAACCAATCAGTCTGGAGAGTTCAATTATTACAAAACTCTAGAAATAATCCTTAAAGTAAATTAAAAACCTTTATTTAAAGTTTGATAATAGTCTAGAGGTCACCGCAAGACTCCGCTGCACCGATCTGCTTACGTTTGTGGATTACCTGAACAGAACAGACAGACAGAAGTGAGTTTTCGTAAACTCAGTGTGTAACCCACAGATATAGACATGCTAATCATACATAAATCACATATACGGTCAGATTCAAATTCAGACCTAAGTCTTTTACAGATATAGATAACATAATTAGATTTGTGGAACAGATATACATAAACCTACCCCTATCCTTTATACACCAACTCCGACCATCTCATCATACTATATGGGGTTAAAAAACACTCACCCATCCCTACACATCATATTGTGTCATTACAATACATATTAGATAATATGTAGCCAAACTGCCAAAATATAGGCGTAGGTCGTCATACTAAACACTTCCTCCACGTATACAATCCCCACACCATGCATAATTACAGATTACAGATACAGAAATATCATGCTTAACATGCTCGCATACAGATATTAGATCACATAATTTAGGGTTTGATTAGCCCTTACCGACCCTACAATATGCCCGTAGTCGATCGTCACGACCCGTGTAACCTTAGAGAAAATTTTAAAAATATGGGCCCACATGCCCAGATTGGTCTCATCCGTGTGGCCCACACAGCTTGGCCCAAAACCCACACGGCTCTTGTGGCCCACATGGCCACACCCATACCACCACACGACCGTTTCTTGCACACGGTCGCACCTTCGTCAGACACACAACTGTTTCTCGCACAAGGCCAAACACACGACCAAGCACATGCTAGTGTGGCATCGACAGTATGATTTTTCGGCTTTAGCAGAAGCTCGATTTTCTGCATTTTGGGAGCACATCTGTTTCGATTTTGATGTGAGAATACACTCGAGACCGCTAGAACCTAAAATCGACAAACTAAACTCACAAAGTCAGTATTAATTCACAATTAAACCAAAACCGCAAAATTAAAAACAGTTCAATTCAAGCATTCATCACTTACCCCAACACCCCGAATGATTTCGACTACGTTTCTACAAGAGGAGAGCCCCATTCTTTACGATTAACTACTGCTAAAATAGAAAATAAAGTTTCAATCGGTAATTTGGAAATCGAAAACTACAGCCACACTAGAATCTCTTTTACCAAACAACCGAAAGAAAATGAAAAAGCAAGATACAGAGATTTGATGACAGATCAAAATAGATTAGAAGGAAGTAGCAAAATAAAAGAAAAACAAAAAGAATAGAGAAGGGCAAAAAAAAATTGACTTTAGTTTTTCCTGGAAAGAGAGAGGAATTTTGAAAAAGATTTAATAAAATAAAAATAAAAACAAAAATCACTTTGATTACAATCCCACTACATCCATCAACTCACAACCACCTCAGAATTTGAGCTCTACCGAAACTCTACCAGACAACCGAGTAAAAATAACATTCATGCTCGTGTAGGGATTCGTACAAAAGACCTCTAACACTCTAGCTCCCTTACCACTCAAACCAGCAATCTCATTCTAACATGGATTAACAGTCATTTTTATATAAGCCCACTCAACAAGATTACTGCTTGGATTTAAAATAACCAAGTTTTGCCAAAAGTGAGAATTGAACCCAAGATCTCACACACACACCCAAGACACTTAACTATTGAAACAGATACACATTTGTGTCAAAATTTGCAGAAACAAAAATAAATTATTTAGGATGTTACAGCAATGAAAGCTCCCAAGTGTATATAAAGAAAATTGTTGAGAATTGAAAGCACAAGGTTGTTTTTTATTGATCTTTAAGCTTGATAATCTCTCTTGTTATTGTAAGGCCTTTGAAAGATGATATACCCCCTACTTGATTTCCAATTATTGTGGTTGTTGGAGAAATGAATAGTTATGTTGGGGATGAAATAACCAATGCATTTAATTTACCTGCAACCATGAGTATTGATATTTGCTAACAAAATATCGATATTTTTAGCATTTAATACAAAATTCAATGACCCTTGGAGCTAGAAAAATCGATACTAGTAAATTTTTATTGATACCACATGAAAAGTATCGATATTGGATCGGTACTTGGCTAAAATGTTTGAAAACTAGAATGTCAATTTGGTATCGATTTTTGAAGAGGTATCGATATTTTAGAAACTATTGATATAGGCCATAAAGTATACTTTTTTAAAATAATTTTAACTTGATTGAAAATGTTTAACTCGATTGAAATTATTTTAACTTGATTAAAAGTTGATTCAAAGAGTTTTCTAAGAGTTCAAAATAGTAGGTTCAAAATTATATCTCTTAGACATCATTAGAAAATACAATTTTTTCCAATTTTTTCAACTTCACCTTTTATTCAAGAACATTTTAATTTATTATATCAAAACACATTATCAAATAAAGCGTGGTATAACATGTTGACATTATCAATGGTTAAAAAACTTTCAACAATTTATTCAATTTATTTTGATGTTTTGAAATTTAAAATATTAACATTAAAGAAAAAGAGAAATTTAAAATTTCGGCAATGGGATAAACAAGTACAATTTGACAATTTCTGTGTATTCTTTTAGTTTCTATCTCTTTTTCACTTTAATTCTTGATTTTTTTTACCCCAATCAATACTTAAAAAATATATAGTTTGGGTGACCAAAATGAAAGTAACTTAAAAGTTGGGTGACCAAAATGAAAGCACCCTAAAAGTTAGGTGACCAAAATGAAAACCCCTTATTTTGGGTGACTAGAATGAAAGTCTCCTAAAAGTTGGGTGACCAATACCTTATTAATTATGTTGTTAATTGAGTTGATGTCACAAGTCAACCGATGCTAACTCACGATTGATGACAACACCATGATAAACAATTGTAATCACTACATCAAAACATGTTTTTAGCTATTTTTTTGGCCCTATAAGCGCCACAAAAAACGCCGCTAAATTTTGCAGTGTTTATGTAGGAAAACGCCGCTATAGAACCTGATTTTTAACGGCGCTTTTTTTACGAGTCACAAAAGATCATGTTCTTTAGCGACATTTTTATGAGAAGTGCTGCTAAAGATCATGTTCTTTAGCGGCGTTGTTACTAAAGACTATGTTCTATAGCGGCACTTGTGAGAAAACGTCACTAACTTTAATAGATTTTTCCAACCTGTTTTGTTTCATATAGAACCTGAATTTTCAACATATTTTCATGTAACTTCAAATCCAACCAAAAACTTCAAATCTAAATGATATTATCATGAAAGAAATATGTATATGATCTAAATTAATAAATGAAATAACAAAATATATTCAAATGTTATATTGTTAAGATATTCTCACAATAAGAAAACAAGAGTCTAAGATGGCGGATTCTGCGATTGATTCTGCTGAAACATCTTTATCATATTTTGAAGATGTTGCTGGAGTGCGTCATATTTTCTTGTTGCATCTACTTCCCTCGTTATTGCCTCCGTTTTAAGTTGTAGCTGGAGTTCATTATATTTTTTTGAGCCTTTGCTTCTCTCCATGCTGCCTCCGCTTTAAGTTGAGCAATTTGCTCAACTCTACTCCCTTGCATCTGAGCCATCTGGTCTCTTAACTTCTGAACTTCAGCTTGAGCCCGATTCGCCGAAGGCATGTATTACTGAGAGCTGAATTCAAAATATTGGATTGGGTTAACAAAAGATCCTCGAAATCGAACTCGACCGTACCTTTTAGGACCCAAAACTTTAGTAATAATTCGGTTATCAATGTTGTCCAAATTAACAGAACTAACACTTGAAGCGATCGCTTCATACTCTGCCCTTTTATCCTTTAGTTTCTTCTAATAAATCAATTAAGGAGTTAGAAACGAAATATATAATAAAAAAATACAACATAACTTGGCATTATTTGCATTACAAACGACGAATTAAACCATTATAATTAAGCATGATAAATATTTAAAATAAGTCAAATTTTATTAAGTAAATATACCATAATTTCTGCAGCTTCAGTAGTCATAGGAGATCCATATTTCTTTCTATGTGTAATGTCAAAAAGCTGGAGGCGTCCAACTTTTTGACCAAATGATAGTTCCTATAATATAGTAGAAAAAATATTATTTAGTAGAAAATAATTAATTTTGACACAATTAATAAATTCAAAATACCTCGTCATCAGCTATACAAGCAAAACTTTTCGACCTAGCTGTCTGCGTGAATTTTTATTTTTGCCTATTTGTAGTTCCAGCTCGCTCATGATCCTATATTATGAAATTATTATTACGTTTATAGTAAATACTATAAACTGAAATAATTATAAGAGTCTGGAAGTACGTAATACCTCTCATTTCTTTGAATTCGAAAATCTAACTGCATCTTCCCACTGCATCTTCCCATTGGTACCTTAGCATTCTGGGAGGGACATTTCACAATTTCTCTTCGAGGCTTATATTTTTCTTAAAATATTTATTCTTTAAAGTACTTTTATGGTCTCTCCATTTCTTTCCTAATGCTTTCTTCACATAATTATCTGAGACCTCTAAAACATATCTCTCCTGCAAATAACACAAGTTTAGGAAGTAAATATAAATGAAACTTAAACCAAAGTATTATAAATTACATTCATGTTATTATCTTAATATTATCGAGAGCTTGATTTTTGTTACTATCAGGCATATGATTCCATGACTTGTAGTTGATTGACAACAAATTGACATTTCATGCTATAATGCCCAAGTATCCTGCTAAAAGTCGAGCTTCTGATCTAATAGGTGACCATGACTGTTTCTAAATACTTTGACACGCTCCACAAAATTTAGATTGTATAAATCCTTCAATAGTGTACGTCCTTAAGTTTTACGCCTCCCACCATTTTCAGCTAAAAAAAAGGTATATGATAATATAAGAATTTGAAACAAAAATCAATAACAAAAGTCAACATGCATGTAAATTAAAGTTAACATTACTTTGAATTTCTACAGGTTCGTCAATTGTATTCGGAACATTCGAAGATCCAATAGGAGTCTATTGATCACTATTTATTTCTTCTAAATTTGGAGGATTTTGAATAATACTTAAATCTCATAATCTTCTTCTAGGCATATTATCTACAATACACATAAAATAGTTGAAATATTAGTAACTAATTACAACAATAATAGTACATATAAAATAGTTGAAATATATAACAAGATCAAGATTTAAATTATAATATTACATATAATTAAAAAATCGTAAAATCTTACTACATCATGATTCGTAAATATCTTCATCCATATCTTGACGAACCCATTGAAATTGTGTACTAGTACTAGGGATAGTTTCATTTAAGTTTTGTTCTGAAAAAGGCAAGTTTCTGATCTTTCATTGATGTCATCTTTACTTTTATTGCCTATGTCAAACAAGTCTCTAGGGGTGTTACGGAGTACAATGTATCAACCCTCATCAGTTCGATCTTTCGAGTAAAAAACTTGTTTGACTTGAGAATAAAATACATACGGCTCGTCTATCAATTGTTGTCCAGTGTGAATTAATCGAGAGAAGTTCACCATTGTAAAACCAAATTGATCTTTTTTAATTTCGCGAGCAGTATTAACATCAGTCCAATCACATCGAAATAAGACAACCTTCTATTTGCCATAGTAATCCAACTCAATAATGCCCGTAAGAAGTTCGTAATACTCCATATTTCTCTCAACAGGATTACTGTCCCTAGCACTAGTATAACTTGAATTGAAGAATTAACAACTATTCCACAATTTTGAATCCTCCTCAATCTTTCGCAAGATTTCATATGAAACCTGAATCCATTAATGAGAAATGCATTATATCTTTTTACTACTCTATTCAAACATTGGGAAAGCCATTTAACTTCTTCATTGACGTCATTTTCATTCCAAACCTAATGAATTGAAAGTAAATTGATTAATTATAATGTTATACGAAAACATTATTATTTGTCATTGAAAGCTTCAATTGCATACCGTCTGCCCTAACCATTCATGAAAAGATTCTATGAATAACTTATAAATCTCTCGATGTTGTAATCTTCGAGAGCATGAACGAGATCTCAAGACTTGTTTAAACTCACTATGCTAAAAAGTGGATTTCTTGGTTAGAAAATAAACAAATGAAAAAGATGAATATTTATCAAATTCTAAAACTTACTTGCATAACGGTTCAATTGAATCATGGTGAAAAAAAACATATCGATGTACTTGTACCTAAGATCTATCATCTAAGTGTACAATTTCAACTTTACCGATTGGTTGTCCATAAGTTCGAAATAGAAAAGTTTTAGCTAAGTTATGATTAGTGAGCCCATCATTTCTACTTAGTCTATTTAATTTTGTTTCAACATCTTCTATATATCTAGAGCAGAAAGTCATACACTCCTCTGCTAAGTAACCTTCAGTAATTGATCTTTCTGAATAACGCTTATTACGACAATAAGAATTCAATTTGCATAGGAACCTAAACACGATATACAACATTATCAAAAGTTTTAATTAAAGGTATATTCATGAATGAAAGAAACCTTTGTAAATAAATTAGAACCTCTCTATAGGATACATCCATTGATAGAAAATCGATCCACCAAGTTTTGTTTCATGAGGAGATGGATTAACAAGTGTACCATAATAGTGAAGAACAAAGGTGGAAAGATCTTCTCCAAGTTGCATAAAGTCAAGGCGACTTGATCTTGTACTTTCTCAAGTTCTTCAACAATCAAAACTTTTTCACAAATAACTTTCATTATATTGGATAGTTCAATTATACAAGACGTCACCTTTTTTGACATACAACAGTGTAAAGCAACTAGTAGTAAATCTTGCATCAATATGTGATAATCATGTGATTTTAGGGAATATAGTCTTCGATCTTTAAGACTCACACATCGAGATGTATTTGATGCATATGCATTTGAGACCTTTATATCCTTCAACACCATACAGAACACTTCTTTTTTCTTTCTTCGACATTGTAAAAATAAAAGGCAACAATCGAGATTTTTCATTTGGAAGTAATTAGGGATAAAGATCACGCCGAATTACTATGTCAACTAGATTAAGTCGACTCTTAAGATTATCTTTCAATTTTCTATCGACATTGAAAATTGTCCCGATGATATTCTCACAAATATTCTTGTCAATATGTATGAAATCAAGATTTTGTAGCAAAATGTGATGCTCCTAACAAGGCAACTCAAAAAATATTTCTATTTTTCCATAAGTCCGTCTCATTAGGATTATCCTTTTAATCAGATTCATTATCACTCTGCCAGTCAACATTGCCAACATACTGCTCCCTCGGTCTTTTTATTTTATTTGCATGTTAGGTGGTTGATTCATCTTCCCATAATTGAAATTGATATCTTTTAACATGAATAAGATTTCAAATCCAATGGTCTACTGATAATACTCTAAAATGACATATTTTTATATATTAATTATATGTTTATTTTGAGTATGATCTTACTAATTTGAGTTATTTATGGTTTTTTATCTTATAGGTATTAAATTAAAGGTAAAATGGAATTTGGGGTCTAAAAGCATAAATTTGAAGTTAAATTGGGCTAACATGCGAAGTAGGAGAGAAGTGGTGCCAAAAATGCAAAGTGTGGAAGATTTTGGGAGCAAAATTTACAAAAAAGAAGAAGAAGAGATTTAATAGCACAAGACTCTATTTAATGTTTAATTATATTAGGATAATTATTAAGGATTATTATTTAGATTTAATTTTAGGATTTATTTTCATTTATATTTAATTATATTTATTTATTTGTATTTATATTTTAAAATTTAATTAGGAATATGCTAGGTTTCTTAGTACTATAAATAGGGGATGGAGTGACACAAATTTTACTAATCTTTTCTGTAAACACTCTCTCCCCCATAGAGTTTAGCCTTTTGTTCTTTCTATATTTTCAATAAAAATTCTATTTCCATTAAACCTATTTCCTTTTCCCCAAAAATCATGAGCCACTAAATTTATCTAGCTAAAGGTTGTCAAAAATCCCCAAAAAGGGTTCACGAGGCTTAGAATCCACGTTTATCTTTCTCAAAAGAGTATTCATCATTTTTCCGCATTACGGGGTTGACGCTTCCGTCCATGTCCCTTAAAAAGTGATCTTTTCAACGTGTGCAAGGCACACCGCTTTGTATATTTTGGGAATGTTGCACAGTCGGTTCGTTAACTTACTACGTCAGAGGTTGGCGAGCCTAAGAGATAAAGTGGCATGGTATTCGCCATTGAGAAGTGATGATCTAGTATGAGATGATCCCACAAAAGCGATTGTTAGCTAGAGTCAGGTTCTGCTAAATCATAAGTCTAAAATCTTGGAGCTGGTAGTTGTAAGCGTCCTCTTCCACCATAATTGGTTTATTCTGTTTGAGAAAGATCACCTAAAAGTCAAGGATTGAACCTAAGGCGGATCGAGGCAACCGGAGGCTAGAATCTCTCCATAAGAATTCTTTTTCCTCAACTTTATTTATTTCTATTATTTTTGGAATTTCAATCAAAACTTTTAATTCTGTTTTTTTTTAATTTTTTTTCGAGGTACGCAGGTTTTCTTGGGCACGATTCTGACCAAGATTTTGAGAAACAAGCAATTGTGCATATCCGGTCCCTGAGGATTATTTGACACTACTTCCTTTATACTATTATTTTTATTATTTTTAATATTTTATACGGATAGGATATTTTTGAAATTGATATCTTTTAACATGAACAAGATTTCAAATACAATGGTCTGCTCATGAGCTTCTCTGAACTTTTCAGTACCATCAAATAGAGTCCTCTGAAATCTAAATCTATAATTTCCATCTAACCACCGACGATGCCGCATATAAGAGAACTTCTTCCCATTATATAACCACTTTGAACATGTTTGCGTAGCACAATAAGGACAAGCATAACATCCTTTGGTACTTCAACTAGATAAATTGGCATAAGGCAGGAAATCATTAATAGTTCATAACAAAGCTGCACGTAAATAAAAGTTCTCCTTTCGCAAGACATCATATGTTTCAACACCCACCTATAACTGTTTCAACTCTTCAATAAGTGGCTGCATATAAATGTTAATATCATTTCTGGGACCTTTCTCTCTAGGGATAATCATAGATAAGATAAAATAAGATTGCTTCATGCAAATCTACGGAGGCAAATTATAAGGAACAAGCACTATAGACCATGTATTGTACGAAGTACTCATTTTAAAAGGATTAAATCCATCATATGCTAGCCCAAGCCTCACATTCCGAGGATCGCTTGCAAAGCTTGGAAATTACTGTCAAATGATTTCCAAGCTAAAGAATTCGCATGATACCTTAATAATTCATCATCAGTTTGTTGATCATGATGCCACCTCAGAGACTCGTTTGTCTTTGACGACACGAAAAGCCTTTGAAGCCTTGGTATTAGAGAAAAATATCGCAAAATATTTACTGGCTTCTTTCTTGACTGTGCCTCACCTTCATCTTTGTTCATTTCTTCTACATTCCTATTCATCCAATGAGATTTACCGCAAACATTACAAAACTGTTGGTTTTTCCGATCACCCTAATACAACATGCAATCATTTGGGCAACTATGAATTTTTTCGTACCCATGGCTTAAATCATTTATCAGTTTCTTCATATCTTTGTATGAATGAAGGATTTTTGCAAACGGAAACATATCTCTAAAAACTCTAACAGCAGCGTAAAAGAGTTTTCGATCCACCTTCCCAAACATTTTAAGTGAAAAAGAAGAATGCAGAAGGACAGTTTTGAAAATTTCGATCCCTCATAAAGTTCATCATTCATTTTATTAAGTAACTTGTAAAACTTCGCCGCTTCTCCATTTGGCTCTTCATCAGGTGCACTTCTTCCCATTTTGATAAAAGTAATTCCACCAATATCACAATCATTGGATGCGATAATTTTAAGTGGAAACGATTGCAAACCATAACTGTGCATATTAAATGCATCCCACAACATACCTTCCATGTCATCTTCTCTAACAGACTGATGGTGAGCATTATGAGGACAAGACGGATTAACCGTTGAAGAGGTTTTACGAGGTGTACACTTTTCATGGAAAACCCATTTTTTATACCACTGAATAAAGCCATCAACAATTAGATGTTCGTAGAGAACTTCATGAATATGCCAATTGATGTTGCCACACTTCTTTCACGGGCAAAGAATTATATTCTCTTGGCTTGCATTTTGAAATGCAAAATTTAGAAAAGTTTGTACTCCATCTTGATAGTCGTTGCTTACCCTTGACAAATCCATCCAATTCTTATCTATTTCATAGTTCTTGAAGTCTAAAGTTGACAATAAATTACGATTACTTAAGTGTTCTAAATAGATATAAATCATGTCATTGTACTGAAATAGATAATATATATCAAGTATCAAGTATCTAATTATTTAATTCAGGTAAGATGTTTATTTATAAGAATAATTAAGATAGGGAAAAACAATGTTTAAATGTTAGAAATTGCATTTTTATGTAAGTTATGATATGATATATATATATATATTTATATTCTTTAAATGTTAGAAATTGCAATTTTTTATATTTTTTAAATGTTTATGTAAGTTATGATTATCATCTTTAAATATTAACTTTAAATATTGACTCTTTTAATTATACTCTTTTAATTTTTTAATTTGTGTTTTTTATCACCTTTATGTTTACTATACTTAAAAAGACAAAAATTAACAAATTAATAATTATATGTTAGTAAAGTTAATAATTGTTAATTTTTTTTATCTATTTTGAGTTAATTTGATCAAAAATACAAATTTAAAAATTAAAAGAGTCAAAATAATTAAATGAATGATTAAAATAATTTATTTTAAAGTTAGATGATGAAATAAGTTATTATGCATTTTTTTTAGAGTTAATTTTTTAAGTTATTATAAAAGATCTAAAGGAATATAAAAGAATTATAAAAGTTAGTTACAAATATTTTGTCAAGCTTCTTTTTTTCTTTTTCTTTTTTACTTTTAAACAGTAACATTTAAACTTAGTTGTTATTATCTTCCTCTTCTAATTTGTAATTTTTTATTTAGCTATTATCATGATATAATAATTAATATAAAATATTTTTAAGAAAACAATTACTTTAAAATTTTAAAATCCTTAAAATGAGTAACTTTATTAGAAGAAAAATAAATTAATTTTAAATTTGAAATATAATATTATTTAAAATTTAAGTCATTTTACTTAGTAATTAATTTATCTCATATGAGTAAATTTTTGTTCCTCAACACGAAGAAATAATAATATATAATAGTAAATTTAGATCTTAATATTTATATTTTTTGTCAATTTACTCATTATTTTTTTAGCTAAATTTGACCTTTAATATTTCAAAAAAGGGTCAATTTGTTTTTTTAAACGGATATGTTAACTAAAACATTAATTTTTATGTTGTTGGTTTGGCAACTCACATGACAGTTCATATGGATATCCTGTTAACATAGTCTTATATGTTACATTAACAAATAATTTAAAATTATAAAAATAAAAAAATAAAATCAAAATTAAAATTAAAAATATAAAAGGTTCTATTACACAACACAAAACAAAAAATACTGCAGTAAGAACTGTATACCTGTGTTTCAGCTATCAACTTCCTTACAAGTTCTTTCAGTAGATAATGCACCTAAAGATCAAAGCACATGGCATTCAGTAGTCAGAATAAGAGTCATATAAGAATTTTACTTTTAGCAAACTTACAAAAGAATCAATAGAATTTAACTACTTCAAAAGTTTAAAAGTTTATTTGCTACGATTTGAATTAAAATTTAAAATTTAAAAAAGTTTAAAAACTAAAATTAACCAATTCAAAAAGAGTAATAAATAAAATTGATAAAATTAAAATATAAGAACTAAATTCACAGCTTACACAGAACTAATAACAAAATTTTAACTTATAAACAATGATTTCATGCTCAATTCACGACTCTAAAATATGAACAATTCGTAAATGAATACAACTATAAAAATTAAATAAAAAAACTAAAAAAGGTTACCATTGAACTATAAGGCCATAGTAGAAATATCATGCTGTATATGTATATGTATATGTATATAATAAAAAACAGAAGGGCAGCAGAGAGCAAGAAAGAGAGATGAATAAAGGATGAAATATTGTCTATACCTGCCCAACTTCAACCATTTTTTTCTTTTTACACTAATTCATGCTATATATGTATATAATCTTTCTCTTTTTAAAGGGCTAGCCTTTAATAGTACATGTATGGTTCTAAACTTCAACATTTTTCTGTCAAAAATAGAAACCATGGCCAATCATATATTGTGTTGTTCTACAAAAAGAATGACAGAAACCATGCATAAATAGGCAGGTATGCATTTATTTTGCTAAGTACCTAATAATTCATTCCTACCAGTAAACTTTTCAATTGATTGTATAAAACAAACAGAAACTAAACTCTTCCAATGGCAGTTTACTGCAAATTAATCCATATACCAATTTGTTCCTTAATATCTAACAGTCATATACCAATGCATGAACAGATTAAAAGATTTAAATTCTAAAAAGACAGAATAAAAGAAAAGAAAAGAAAGAGTGCAAAGATAAGAGCATGATTGAAATTCTGTAAAAAGAAATCAACAAAATAATAAAAGAACAAAAAGATTTCAGCTTCTCATAATCAATTATACTTCAAAAAATAACCTAAAAAAACCCTAAAAAATTACAGTCCCAACTCGTAAAATTCAACAACCCAATAACATTATTCGAAAATTTAAAAAAATAGATAAAAGAAAAATATAAAATGAAATGAAAAATTACTAGATTATTTGCACAGATCGGGAGAAACTTTTGGAGAAAGCGAATAGAAAGGCAGGTCATTTTACTGCTTTCTCTTCTTTCTTTTTTTTCTCATTGTAAATTTGTTTGTCTCACTTCTCTCTCTCTCTCTCTCTTTTCTACGTTGCTGTTTCTGGTGAAGTGTTTATACAAAAGAGATGCTTCTGATGAAGTGTTGATACAGAAGAGAAAACGGTTAGGAATTGAAAGATGAGAAAATAAATTAACAAACAAACAAAATGAAAAACATAAAAACTTACACGGCAATGCAGCAGAGGACTATCAACGGCGATGCAGAAGAGGACTGTTGACGACGATGCAGCAGATGTTGGGGAAAAAACTAAGGGATTTGGGGAAAAATAAGATATTTCGGGAAACTAATTTGGGGAAAAAACTAAGGCTATCAAAACAACGCCATTTCAATAAAAATAAAAGGATATTCACGGTGTTTATGGGCAAAATGCCACTATTGCTTTACCTTTAGCGGCGTTTATGAAAAAACACCACTATTGCTTTACTGTTTGCAGCGTTTATGAGAAAACCGCCGCTATAGTTTTAACCTTTTGCGGCGTTAAACGCTGCTACTGTTTTACATTTTGCAACTTTTTTCTTATAAACGCCACTATTGCTTTACTTATTGCGGCGTTTTTTGGTTAGCGTCACTAATGGTATAACCTTTACAGCATTTTCGATCCAAAGGCCATTAAAAATGCTGCTAAAAACTTAATTTGATGTAGTGAATGTATTTGATATTGTTAATATGATGTATTTATATGTTTAAATTTCGTTTTACTCACAAATTAATCTACTTTTTTTTATTTTAATATCGTACATATTTCATGTGTCATCACAATTAATTAGTTTTAAAGCATACATTTCATTATTTATTGCACGTTATTTTTGAACACACATTTGTGTTTTAAATTTGTGATTTCCACATGCATGCGCATGTGATAGGATTTCTAGTATCTATTCTATTATTTAAGCCCCTTATTGAGTTGATGTCACGAGTTAATCTGGTACCAACTTGATTAGAAAAATTACAAAAATATCATTTTGTAATTAAAATAAGTTATATTATTTGAAGGTATTTTAGTTTTTTTATTTTAACAACCAATGAAAATAAAAATATGTATGTAGTAGGATTTCAATCCACGCCAATTGGATTGGTAAAATTTTAAATTTACTACTCAACCAAAGCTTCATTTTAATGTGTTTTTATACATTTTTATTTTAATATGTATAACTTATTATCTCCATAAGTTATATATATATATATATATATATATTAATAATGTTGTTAATTGAGCTAGTGTCACAAGTTAACTCGACACTAATTCATAATTAATGACAACATCATAATAAAAAATTTTAGTGCATTTAGTATTGTTAATCTGAAGTATTTATATTTTTAAATTTTATTTTACTTACAATTTAATCTATTTTTTATTTAAATATCATACATGTTTTATGTGCTATTATGATTAATAATTTCAAACTATACGTTTCATTATTTATTGCATGTTTTTTTAGACATGCATCTATGTTCTAAATCTATAATTTTCATATGTATACGCGCGTAATAAGATTTATCCCTCTATTTAAAATTCATTTAATAAATAAATTTTGGGTTAATGTATTTTTCATCAAAATTTAGAGGAATAAGTGATTTATTTTTTATTTTTGTTTTTATGAAAGCTAGAGGGTTTGAATACCTTGTTCTCATATTATTGCATACAGTAGGAAAATACAGTGAAGGACATAATGAATTGTGAAATCATGATGTATTTTTGGCACCAAAAACATCATGCTCATCAAGTATGTTAAGCAATGGAGTTAATTGCATGTTTTGTTGTTTTGGAAAGAACATTATTGCTAACAACTGTGATTATGGTAAAGTTATATTTTGAAATGATGCGTAATCAAATTCATTGGTGAATGGCAAGCTACACTATCTTAATTTGTTTTAATAAAATTTTTATATCTTTTTCACAACTAATATATTACAAACGTCTAAAATTGGGCAAACATATTTTCTTAATCTTAAACTAACAAATTGCAACTAAAAACTTCTTTTTTTATATCTTACATTACAATTGTACAAATTCGGATGCAGGAGACAAGCCTGTGGAGAGGCTGCATCTTCACACTGATACTCAAATTAAAAAAAAAAAAAAAAAAAAACTCAACTTCTTATTTTACTCCTTATATTATACTCAAATTTGATATTTAATTTCTATATTTTAATTTGATATAATTGAGTCTTTTTATTTTTATTCACGTTACTCATTAGCTTAGTCTAAATAGCCAACACTGAACCACTATTCCAATTCTTTTTTTATGGAAAGAGATATTTTGATGCCATCATTTTAATTAGGATAGATAACATCTTCATTTGGGATAAATAATGACATTATTAGAGAAAGTTATGTGAAATTAAAAGTAAAGGATTAAATTCCTAACTTAAACATAGGACAAGGACCAAATCCAAATTAACCAAAAATTGAAAACAGATAAAGAGTTCTGGTTGAAATGGTCATTGGATACCTGACTTTGTGAACTTTATTTTCCTTATTACATTGTTACACTGTGATTAAGACTTTCCTTTGTTCTCTCTCTTCTTGTCCTTCCCTGTGACTTTGTCCCCTTCTTTAAGGACAATTTTTCTTATTTTTTTTTCCCTCAAATCACTGTTAGTATTTAGTACATATTACCTTCTTCAAATACAAGAGAAGATTAGCAATAGAAATGCTTATAAAATCATTTTATTAATTAAGTAGTCTCATATGGACAGAGGTCTGCTCACTCACTTTAAAACTGTTGTCCTCTAATTTTTTTTTAATAATAATGATATAGTAAAATTCGAATAATAAATATAATTAATGTGACTCGAATTCAAATCACACTTGAAATGATAAGTATCTTTAACCATCGTACTATCACTCTAATTTTCTTTAGTTGTTTTGTTGAAGCTAAAGTACAAAAATAAGGACCGGGATTCTTGTCTTCTGTTTTTCTTAATATATTAGAAAAATAAAGGAAAATTTAATGTAATAATCATGATGTTTGAAAAGGGTTTTAGTAATTACGTGTCTGTAAATTAAGTAAATTAGAAAGCAAGGAAAAAAAAGAAGAAATAATTCAGACATTGAAGAAATGTTTCCCTGAAAAATTGTCCTAAAAAGAAAAAAGAAAATAAAAGAAGCCATGAGATGGGGGGGTTGAGGGCATAATAATGGCCATTCAAATGGAGTTGGTTTAAGGTTTCCCTTTAGGGGTCAAACGATCAAACCTGACTCATGCAAGAGGAGGGGTGGTCCCTGCTTCCATAGCCAGTGGCAGTGACCGGCCCTCACCAAGCAACCGCCCACTGGTTTGAAACCGCTCGCCTAGTATAGAACTTGTAGGTTCCACACTCATAGCCTATTTGGGTCAATCTAGCAAAGCCAAATGTTAACATCAAAGAAAATTTTGACCCACCTCCCCCTTTTTTTATGTTTTGTTTATTTAACAATGAACTTGGGATTAGTGATTCCAAGGACCATGTTCTGTCAGTGACCAAAAAAAGAAAAAAGCTAACATAAACACAAACAATTTGGACAAAGCAAACGACACCCTTGCTTTTGTAATTTGTAATTGCTAATTTCCCAGGCATTAACGAATATATCCCTTCCCACAATCACATTTAAAATCTTTATTGATTGAACATAAAAGAGACATTTTATTTTAAGGATAGTTCAGTATCTGCGTTCTAACAGGAAACGACTTTCTTTCATGTTTTTAAAACAGAAACCATTTTCTGGATAATGCTTTATGTTTACAGCAAGAAAGATACACAGAGAGACAAGTATTGGAGCAAGTGAAGAGATTAGAGGACCCTACTGCTTAATTTTTGGCGGGCAGCAACGGTCACTTTCAATGATTTCTCTTTGGTGATTTTTTTTTTTCTCTCAATGACCCAACTAAGCCTTATTGCTAGATAGCTTAGCTAGAGAAAGAGGACCTTATTCTCCTTCCATAGAGAGAAAAAAAGAAAAAGTCTTTCCTCTTCTTCCAATTGTCTACCTTGGGGTGTCTTCTTAGGTGGTTGGGCTGAAAGGGAAATTTGCAGATCTCATTCATATGAAGAGATCTTTCAGTGTAAGTTGTTTGATCGTTGCCTTTCCTTTCTGACTTTCTATTTTGTTGTTTTGGGATTTTTTTTTGTACTTTTGTCTTGTCTGAATGGGTCTTTAACTATTAATATGTTCCTAGTCTTTCTGGTACAACATATAGTTGTTGGTGTTTGAACAAGATCTGAAGAAACTGTTCAAAATGTGTTATGGCAGGACAGTGTGATTCATCTACATTCTTTTGTACACGTTACAAAATTTGATTTAAGGCAACGGCTGGGATCTAAATGAGCAAAAGGGTTCTTGTTTTTTAACTTTCATGGAGTGTTGTAGGCAACTAGTTGTGGTGAGCAAATGCAATTTGCTTCTTCCCTTTTTGATTGGCTGTGGTTTCTCTTAGCCAAGTTAGCCCTTTTTTTTAGTAAAATGAAGTTCAATTGCTTACTTTGATGTCAATCTGCTAGTTTTATGCCATAAAATGTGTGTCACTTGTTGTCCATGACTCGACTGATAAAGTTATTGCATGTTTCTTATTTCCTATTTTCAGGCTTCTTTTGGTTCTCTTTGATGTTAATATGGCTTTCATTTTTCTTTTGTTACTTATTAGCTAATTTGCCCATTCATGATCAATTCTGAAAACCTTTCATTTCAGCTGGTGGATGTGCTACTGATACTTGCATTTTGCGGTCATATTGCATGGACTGTCAAGGCCAGCTCACAATGCAAACAGGCTCTCTCACGGGAGATTCGGCCTCACAGTGTCGCTATTACCGAATTTGGTGCAGTCGGAGATGGTGTCACTCTCAATACCAAAGCATTTCAGAATGCCATCTTCTACCTCAATTCATTTTCTGACAAAGGTGGGGCCAAACTTTTTGTCCCAGCTGGCCGGTGGTTGACAGGAAGCTTTGATCTCATCAGTCACCTAACTTTGTGGTTAGATAAGGATGCAGTGATTCTTGGATCAAATGTAAGTCATTACCAACTTACTTCGAAAAGAACATTTACTCATAAGATGTGATAAAAAGGACATCGCATCTAGAAATTTTGTTGCGTATGGGATTTAATCTGTTGTCACAATGATTGATGATGGAGAATACGCATTCGAGCTATTTATAAGCAAATCAATGTTTATATGTGAACATACTAAATCAATACTGCGAGAATGGCATCTCATTTGTGATCATTGATGCTTCGTTGCTTGTCTATGCCCCAAATTCAACTGAGCATACCCCCCTAGATGCTTTCTCATCACATAGTATATTGTTTCAGAATCCTGATGATTGGCCAGTTGTTGATCCTCTGCCTTCCTATGGCCGAGGTGTGGAGTTACCTGGTGGAAGGCATCGAAGCCTTATATATGGTCGCAATTTGACTGATGTAATCATAACAGGTTAGAAACATGGATGAAAAATCATGTTCCATGAGCATTTGGTTTTCTTTCATTGATGCCATGGGTTCTTCATGCAGGAGATAATGGAACTATTGATGGACAAGGCAGTGTTTGGTGGAACTGGTTTAAGCGTAAAACTCTGGACTATACTCGGCCCCATCTGGTGGAGTTGATGAACTCAACTGGGGTTGTCATCTCAAACTTGACTTTCTTGAACTCTCCCTTTTGGACCATCCACCCAGTCTACTGCAGGTTTGTGGCCTCCTATAATATTAGCAACGCCCTTCCTTGAATGTTGCTGTTAAATTGTTTAGGTTACCATTTTTTATAGCAGAACTTTCATGAGTGAAAGCATTTTATCAATTAAGTTGAGATTCTTTTTTTTCTTGATGAACAGCCATGTCATAGTCCAGAATGTCACAATCCTGGCCCCTCTGGATTCACCAAACACTGATGGAATCAATCCAGGTGAGTTTTATATCTGGACTCACCTACATTCTTATTTCTATTTTTTCCATGTTTTAAAGTCAAGCTCTTGCCTTGTTTGAATGCATTCAGATTCTTCGAATGATGTTTGCATCGAAGACTGTTATATTAGCACTGGTGATGATCTAATTGCCATTAAAAGTGGGTGGGATGAGTATGGCATTTCATTTGCTCGCCCCAGCACGAATATTATAATCCGCCGGCTTATTGGACACAATCGAAATGGCTCTGGGATAGCAATTGGAAGTGAAATGTCAGGAGGTGTTTCAGAAGTTTATGCAGAAAACCTGTATTTTTTTTATTCAAGCACGGCTATCACTATAAAGACTGCTCGTGGAAGGGGTGGATATGTGAGAAATATCTATATATTAAATGTTACCTTGGTTGGTGTAGACACAGCTATAAGGTTCGATAGTACTTTCTCTCCGCATCCGGATGACTTTTACGATCCAAATGCTCTCCCTGTGATAGAAAGGATTACAATTAAAGATGTCATCGGAAATAACATAAAAGTTGCAGGCCTCCTCAAAGGCATAGAAGGGGACACTTTTCATCATGTTTGCTTATTAAACATTGCTTTGACTGTAACCTCAGGGTCTCCATGGAACTGCTCACATATTCAAGGATACTCTGCCATGGTTTCCCCAGAAACTTGTGAACCTCTCAAGGAAAGTATCTACCCCAACCATTCTTCAGATTGTTACCATCTATCCAATCATTTGCGGAGTTCAGGTAATCAAAACAAAGGTTCTTGGTTACATTCTTGGTAACTAGTGGGTAACATATCATTCGTTTTACCCTGAAATCCACCCTTTGTCATGATTTTTTTTTTCCAAGTGGGAATTTTGATTCTTGCCATTTCCCAAGCACAACAGCAGCCTCATCACCAGTGATGCCTGACATTAAGGAGTTGATTTGAGTAGCCGTATATGTGGTTGTTGACTTGTGAGAATATGTTTTTAAGAGTTTTTTTTTTTTTTTTTTTGTAATTTTGTGTGCAGTAACAAATAATTGAGTGATTTGTCAGAAAAATGAAAATAGAGGAGTTTGTATTTGAAAGGCTTTCTTTTTTCTTTCTTTTTTATGGTTTGTTATAGTCGGAAATGCCAACAGATTAAATCTGGGCATGTTACCTAGAGAAAATGTTATTTGAAAGCTAAATGAAAAATAGACACACACAAAAGTTTTACCTATGCGGCCTAATGCTTGAGTTGCCTTAATGTGACTGATATATTCCATCCAAGCTGTTTCCCGAAGAATTGTAATTTTTGTTTGATGTTGATGCCTCTCCATAGCTTGGTGGATCAAAAGTGGGGTAGGCCTTGGAGTCTGGTTTATTTGCAAAACAATGGTGAACTTGGAGCTGCTGTAGACGCTCTCCAATAATTAAATCAGTGTTTGATCAAATAGTGGTGACAAATGAGAGATCATACGTTGAGTTTTAGTATATATATTCAAACTTTAGCCTGTCCGTTGATTGTTCAGATCTAATAATTGGCCAGTGATTGGCTGATGCAATGTTTCGTATTTGCTAAAATCGTTAGCAGCTCATGTGCATAGTTTCATGAGCTATGTAGAAGCTTCTTCGCTTATTATGAGAATGCTCCATGTGGTGTTATCATTTTAGCAGATAGGATTTTTATTTGATTCAAGGATATCTATGGCAACGTCCCAAGGGAGATCCTACATCAATGACTTGATAGTTCATTATTGCAAGATTCTTTTCATCGATGCATATGCAAAGAGTTATATGCAAGTTCTTCAACTGTATTTGTATTTATCAAGTCTGTCTTTGTTTGTGTTGGACAACGTACTAGGATTCATTCTACCAAACATGACATAAATTTTATTCACCAACCATTTCTTTTCCAGGTAACAATTAGCACCAACAATGCCGATGTCGAGCCAATAGACCCTGAGCCACAAAACAAGGATTCAGCAGTAAAGGACATCAAATCTTACGTAGCACTACATAGTTTGTTTTGTTGAGGATTAAAATGAGTAGTAACACGAAAAAGGACCATATCTAACTTCACAATAACTTTCACTTCAAGATGATATGACGATGGCGGCATGGATGCTTCCTGGCACAACTGCCACGGACGAGAGCAATATATTTACCCAGAATTTGGCCTGTAATTCACACACAACCACCAAATGGAGAGTCAGCTCTTGATTACTCTCCCCGGCCATCTCTGTCCTAACTCAACATACTTAAAACACAAAGCGCGTAAAATAGAAAGGAGAGACGACTCACCGTGCAACCTTTTTCCTTTTTATAGATCGCAACTGGGGGCAGAAAGATTGCGAGCATAACGTCGAGAAAGCCGGTTTCTTGATTCTCAGCATCGGCTTTCGCGGGGGTTTCATGTTTGCAGCTAAAGCATCCGCATTTGACACAGATACACATGTTTGATTGATGTTAAATATGTTAGTAAGGGCTGGGGTGGTTTGATAAGGATGATGGAGTCTACCACCACTTATATAGAATCCTACACATTTGTATACTTATATGGAAACAGTTTACATTTCAATCAAAAACCATAAAGAGAGAATCAAATTAGTGGGTGATTGCTGTTTACAACATAAGCTTGTATCACGTGAATGGAATGAGTTCATAAGTGACATTGGCAAAGCTCTTCTCACCTTGCTGCTTTCATATATTCATTACTATACCAAGTCTTATATCTCTTTAAAATATTTGTTTTTAATACTTATCTCCCAAGTATACATATAGAGATATAATCATTTATAGATATATAAAAAGAATAATATTACTAATTGATTAGTATTGTTATTGTTATACATTTTATTATTTATTTTATATGTTGAGAACATTGTAGAAAAAATATATAAATATAAGTTTAATTTTTTAATCATTTTATGGGAATACATTAAGTAAATTGGTTGCGATTGATTAAATGTTGCCTAGAAACACTTGAAAATGGATAATAATATAATATTATAAAACTCTTGGTCTAAAGTTTAGGGGTGAGAGTCCGATCCAATCGAGTCAAATCAAATGAAAAATTTTCAAATTAATCGAGTTCATGAGTCCTATTTTATCATCCTAACTTAATTTAATTTTTTTTCGAATCAAGTCGAGTCGAATCGAATCAAGTGAAATTGTTCGAGTTAAATTAAAAATATTAAACATGTCAAATAAAAATATTGTTACAGTATAACTAATTCCATGTTAAAGCACGTAAATTTGAAACCATATATATTTGAAAAAAATTCAAATCAAAATAATTAAAAATATATATATATGTACTTAAAAGTATGATAATTTTGAATCATTAATTAGATCCTAAAATTATTATATTTTAGAAAAATTTTAAAATATTAAAATTTTTATATATTTTTTAGATTTTTTAAAAATATATATATTTTAAAATATAAATTTTTAATTTTTTTTAAATTTTTGTTGAGAGAGACCCATTTACTTATTTTTAAATTGACAGAGATCAAAAGAGTATTTACACCAATATGTTATTCGAATTATAAAATTTAATTTAACTCAAACTCGAATAATTTAAATAACTTAATTCAATTAATTCGAAATTTAAAAAAAAAAATTTGGAACTGAATTGAATTTTGTTAATCTCTAGACATAAATGGGAATTGGAATAACAATGAAGAATAAAGATAAGATAGCACTAGCGGTTTAAAAATTATTTGATGTACTGACCAAGAATCAGGAATAGTTTTGCCCTCCGTCTCCACTTTAAGCATTCTAGAATTATATTCTGGAAGACTTAAATGGAGAAGGGAATTCGATACTCCCACATTTCTCTCCTAATTTTCTTTATGACGTTTCGGCTTACATTAATTGTTTTTTTAATTAAATTATTAAATAAAATTTGGAAGTTAAAATATATTCCTACTTTTGGTGCATTCAAAATTCACTTCTTTTATTTTTTATTTTTTAAATTCAAATGTTTTTCTGTTAAATTTATTAAAGTGAAATTTTAAATTTTTAAAAAAAATATTTACATGATAATTGTGTAACAAAAAAATGACATTACAATAGACATGAATTTAATAGATAATTTTAAGAGTGTTAACAATTTTTAAAAGTTACATTTATCATTTTAATAAAAATAAAATATTTGGACTAATCAATATCATTGTAAAAATTGAGGTACCAAATTATGCTAACAAGTTGAAGTATGAAGATTAAATAATAAATTTGAGCATGGTGACCAAAATTGAAATTTGACCATGGTTATATAATCTATAGAAAAAATGTCACTTTGCCATGTTTATAGTCTCTCACTCTTTTTTTTTTGCCAAGACAATTATTCATACTTTAAAAAATTCACTTTTAACCTTTCAACTATAAATAATTTTCTTTTATTTTTGACACTTGTAGCATACAAAGGATATGGTAATAAACTAATAAGGTAACTATTACATATAATATAAAAATAAATAAATTATATAAAATTAAAATAAAAAGATTAAATAACAAATGCAAGCATAGTAAAGAAATTGAAACTAGAATTTTACCATTACCTTATAATAATTAAAAAAGGGGAAAATGTTGCACTGTAAATAATTTTTGTACCTAATGATAATTTTTAAAAAAAAGATATTCTAACTCATCAAACAAAAATAAACATTTTTTTTGTTAGAATAGTATTTTTTTTTTTTTTGAATTCACGTAAAAACTTCTATCAAGAGTAATCAATATTATTAAGTATTTGGACTAAGCATTATAAAAAAAATCAAATTATTGTAGAAATTTAAGTATAAATATTCAAACTACAATTTTATCATTATCTTATATTGACTAAAAAAAGGAGGAAAATTTTATTATTAGTTAGTCCAAATAATTAATATTGTCTTGATGTGAATTTAAAAAAAAAAAGATTTATTTCAACTTTTAATGTCAAAATACATTTTTTTTGTTAGAATAGTTTTTTAAAAAATTCCATGTAAAACATTTTATCAGAATAATTAATAATATTAAGCATTTGGACTACGCATTATAAAAAGTTGGGACCAAATTATTGTAGAAATTCAAGTATAAGGATTAAATCTCAATTTTAAGCCTAATAAAGGGACCAAAAGTGATATTTTACCAATTTTCCATAAAATGCAAAAGGAGGAGGAAAAAAAAACTGAACATGTGTCAAGTACGAAGGTGAAAATATGTAGGTTATAGATTTGCACGATAATTTGTGTATTTATTCCATAAATCAACAAAGCTGTTATTGAGTTATTATAAAAGTAAGATTAAAATTAATGTAGGATTACGTGATGGATGATATTAAAAAATGATTAGTAAAGATATTAAATTAAATTGTATATGAAAAAGTAAATAATCATATTTCATATTAAATAATAAAAATATATTAAATATACATTTATGTTAAAAAAAATTATTAATAAATAGTTAATTTTTGATTAATTATTTTTTTCTCATCCTCTTAATGCCCTTTTCAGTTAAATATAAGATTGGATGGAGGAATGGAACTAAGGGGTGGTGAAAACCAGAAAAGGAAAAAGGATGAGCTAGGGGTGACCAAGTTACCACTCTGATTGCTCCCTCATGCTTAAGTCGGTCTTTTGGTTGAAAAAGAATGTAACCCAAAAATATCCTAGACGTCTTTTCTTGCTTACCTTGTCTTAACCGCTCATGTGATAGTCCTCTTAGTCTTCGGACCCAAGGTGCCTTGAGATTGCCTTCTTCTTCCTGTTTCGTCTGTTTGACCTTTGCGGCTTTGCCATTTGGCTTTTGACAACCCAGAATTGTTTTAATCATCACCTTTTTAAGCCATTTTATTATTGGGTTTTATAGATATGGTATAACACAACCATAATAAATTTTTATTAAAATCAAATATAATAAAACTAATCAAAAGGTGTGCAACAAAAACACATCTCACAAACCATAAAACACCTCAGTCTAAAGGACATTGATATCTTAAACCAAAAAAAAAATGCAAGATCACTGCTCAATATAGCCAACCTAAATCGCTTGAAAGCAACAAAATATTGTAGCAAGAATACTTCATAAAAGCAACTAAGTTCAGTAAATATATTTTATGATAATTAAATTTATATATTCACTAAATTATTATAAAATTCAAATTTTTTTATATTTTATATGTAATGACTTGATTTCTAGTAGTATTAAAAATTATTTTTTTAAGACTTCAATTTTGTAAATATTAAATAGGAATATTTATGAAATTATTATATAAGATAAATTAAAAATTTTATGATTAATGCAGGTCAGACCAAGCTTGAATGGGGAAAAAGGGAAAGATGTTGAGCCCAAAAGACAAAACTGATGCTTCTTGTTACTCTTTTATCATTTCAATATTGGAGAATATACATTCAAAATCCTAAACCCATCCCACCCTGTATTTTCTGACTACCTATTCTTTTTCTTAAACAACAGCACTTGTCTAGAAAAAAATTTGTATCAAAATTTCAGCACTTGCTGATCTTCAACCTCCGCACAGCTGACAAGAACATCCTGTTCCAAACATACCAAATATATATATATATAATATATATATATATCAAATTCAGCTGTGGTGCTATATGGGGAAAATTTTGAATTTTAATGTAAGAAATTGATGTGCTAACTTACTCCCAAGGAACATCACCAACCATCATCCAATCCCCTTCCTTGTCTTCATACGTTAACACATGATATTTCTCATAATGATCTCTATCCATCTCTGCTTCTGCCCCTGCATTCCCACCCATCAAAACTCTCGACTATGGAATTTTCAAATGAAAGAAATTAAACAGCCAAAGACAGAAACTTAACAGATGATGCTTGTGTGGAACATGTGTTCCAGAGTCCTTATCAGATCATAGTAACTCTCGTGTGCCAACAGGTCTAGTTTTCTCCCTATAGGAATCCCTTCCATGTAAACCTTCACATAAAATGTTGAGCTGTTGCACTCGTGCTCTTCTTCTGCAACCGCCGCCTTCATCGGTGGCCACTGCTCCCTGAATATATATATATTTTGGTTATGGACTGTAATAGCATCTGTTCCGTACGCAATCGGAAAAAAATAAATACCTGACATAAGGAGGAGCGATTGAAATGCTAAGGCCAAGGCGAAGATCGGTGGTAAGGTCCCTTTGGGAGGAAGCAGTGCTTGAGAAAGCAAAGTGGTTGGGGCTGTCGATGGAAGATGAAGAACTGGTTGGTCGACCCATTTTCTGTGACTGAATTCAAGAGTAATGACAAATGAGCCGCCACACTGGGTTTAAATAAAAAAGTGTAGAAATACAAATTTAATTATTAAATAATATTGGGAAAAAGAAAATACACAAGAGTAGTAAATTTTTGTTGGAGAATCGAAGGGGGACAATTCTTTCATATTACTGGCTCTGCTTGGGCATATATGTTGTGAAGGAAGCCGACATCTGTGTACACGTGTCACCACCATTATGTTACTCATTTCTTTCTTGGAAGCTTCATGTTGAATTAGGAATATTTTAGATGATTCAACTTTGTTATTAGTGTAATTGGATTATTTTAATTCATAATTAAAAATTTAAATTTCAGTAAAAATCCACTATTTATTTAAAAATAAAAATAAAAATATATATGAATGAAGCATTTGCAGCTTTATTTTTATGTTTGTTTACCTCTTCACTTTCTCTTCTTTTCAAGGGATTTATGAGTATTTCATAGCTGTTACAGGCGGCACCCATTGATGAAAAAGTGTGAACCACATTTAAACAAAATAGTTGATGATTACTGTCTCCTTTTATGGGGGAAATATTATTTCATGCAACTTATCAAATTTATAAATAAAACTCAATTATATGGACTACTCCAATCTTATATTTAAAAAAAAGAAACCACCTAAAAGGAGTACACTTGCTACGTACCTAATTACGCCCACGTGTTAACCATGATTTAATTTTTAATTTCTTTTCTTTTCTATTTTACTTCTTTTACCCATATCATAATTCATGTCACCAACTATTGATTAATATTTAAGAAAATATATATATACACACACGAAGGTATGATTAGATAGTCACTTTTGTATGGTAAAACACTCTCTCTATAGATGTAGTAATAAATAAAGAGTTGAGGCAATGAATGTAGACAAGCTTGAGATTTAGAAACATCCTGCAAAATTATGTCCTAAATTCTGTCTGGGTAACCCTATAATTAACTCAAGGGAGGTTTTGATAATGATGACATTAAACTTTTATATGTTGTTGCTATGCAAAGTAACACTTAAACATGTTTTACTTTATGTCAAAAGAAACGTGTTCTAATTAGACTTTCAAAACATTGCATTTAGAATATTATATACCAAACCCCCCCCCCCCAAAAAAAAAAAAAATTTATTTTCTTCGGTTTAATTTAATTTTCTATTAATTTTTTATTTTCCTTTTTGAATTGATAAAATAGACTTCATGTTTTTTTTTTTATTATCTTTAGTTCGGATTGATTTTCATTTCTTGATTTTTGTTCTCAACACTGCTTCCAAGTTACTAAAACATCAATGATGCCAATTAAGCTAATACTAAAAATCGATATAATGTGATTATTTAATCTAAATAGCTAATGATTAACATGAATTTTGTTTCTTTTACCTAAAATATTATTTTAATTATTTTTTTTTAAAATCTACAACAATATTCTAGTGAAAATAATTAGTAGTGTTAATTATTTAGCTTAATTAACAAAATAAAAGATGGAGTTATACCAAATAAAATCAAACTAGAAGAGGAGAGGAGAGGAGAGGAGAGGAGAGATTGACGTTGTTTATCTCCAACGTTAATTTAAAACACAAGAAAAGGGGGGAACAAGAAACTTTGGTTGCACCAATTTGCAAGAGAGACAAAGGCAAAGAAAGCAAGAAACTAAAATAAGAAAGGGAGATATGTAGTAAACAAACAAACAAACAAAGGAGGAGAAAAGCAAAAGGTGATGTTCCCCACCACCCCTACCGTTATGTTGCTTCTAATGCTCATCACGGGAAGCTCTTTCTTTTCTTTTACTGCTCCACACACCTTTTGGTCTCTATTAACCTTCCATTTATTTTAAAAAGGGCTAACTTCACCGAACCTCTTCTATTTTGCCCTACATTTTAAATCATCCCTCAACTTTAAATATTTTATTAAGCCCCTATTGTATCAGTTTAGTTGTCAATTTCAAGGTTGTTGGAACCATATTAAACTGATCGATTGAATTGAAAATCAATTAATACACTGGTCTAAAGAACGAAGTTGAACTGGTTGACTCACGAATTAGTACAGATCAATTGCATTGGTTTTTTTTTTTCGTTTTATGAATTTTTTAATAATTTATTTCATCAAATTGGACCAAGCGGCCAAATTGGTCAAATGGAAAACTAGTGGCCTAACCGGTCCATCTACAAAAACATTGGTCAATTTAGGCAGTAAATGCAAGTTTCAATCTTGTATGGAGTATATTTAAAATGAATGGATCAAACTGTAAACACATGTTTACCATCGCACGGACGACTTAGCTTGAATGTGCTAAAAAATAAAATTGTGTCAATAAAATTAAAGAGTGTTGTTTATTCCAACATGTCAAATCTAATCTGTCTATGCAATAGGCACACGTGTTTGCAATTGATCCACGTGTTTTAAATATGCTCCAATTTAGATTTGAGATAGCATTTAGGAGTGATTTGGTTTACCGAATATAAGATTACCTCTAGTATTAAGAATATTGGAATGTTAGATTACTTAGTGCATAACCAAATATGTTATGTTATCTTATTTAATTAAAATGTAAGATTTTATTATTTAATTGATAAAATCTAAAATTACCTAAAATTGCATTTTACCTTTCTTTTTGTTTTTTACAACACAAACGTTGAAGCTTATATTATTTTATCTTACTTATATATGATTGTTTTCTTTAGTATATTAATTTCATGTCTCCTAAGCAAAAATTGAGGAGTAGGGATAAACAATTAGGGCTTCTCTTTTTAATGGGTAGAAATAATTATATTTTTCAATTATTAAAACATGCAATTTATTATGGTTTAAGAAAAAAATTGACCAAAATTATATAAAAAAAAATAGTAAACTTGTGATGAAAGAAATTTTCTAGGTATATTTTAATAAATAAAATGTAATAGAATAGATAAATGTTAATTTTCTTAACATATAATAAATATATGTATATAATTGAATGTTACTTTGAAAAATATAGAATTATTGATTTATTAATTATTATTATTATTATTTCATTTTAGTTTAGTTTAAGTAAAATGAATTAAAGTCATTAAAAACGAAATAGAATTATTAAAAATATCATATTATCTAAGGTAAGATTACTTAAGCTAAGATTTGTTTAGAATAATGATTAAAGCCCTTTTCAGACACGTAAATGATATGATTCAAACTATTTCATCCCTTCCGCTCTTCATACAATATTGTAATGATGAAAAAAAAAAAACAAAACAAAAGTACTTAAAAGAAAATATGATGTTGAGATTATCTTATATATGATCAAATCTTCACACTATTAGTAATTTATCCAAAGAAAGAAAATGATTTGGAAATGTAAAATTAACCCCAATACTCTCACATTCCTTGAACCAAGCATGGTACTAATAACTCGCAACAGCTAAATTAAAAGTTGTTGATGCAATAAGTAATGTTGTATGAATCGAAAAGGAAGAATGGGCCACACTTATTTGGAGAAGACTTAAATATGGGTAATTTACTAACAAAAGCCCTATTTTTTCGTTATTTACCGAAATGGTTCGACTTTTTTTATTATTTACGAGAAATGACCATTTTTCTCGAAAGCGCGTCTACGTCAGTGCAAAGTCAGTGTGCATGTCAACAAACACTCCCTCAGGGACGCGTTTTGCCCTGCTCCAACGGTCACTTGACCGTTTGAACTCCAACGGTAAAAAAAAAAGAAAACTATAAAAGGCCCCTCCCCCTTTCATTTTTTCACACAATAGTCCTCTCATAACAATTCTCTCTAAATTCTTTCCAAATTCTCTCAAATTTCTCTCAATTTTTGTCAAAGGTGTCTCTAATTTTTGCAAAAAAGTTGTGTTTAATTTTTTTTGAATTAGTTCTATTTTTTAAATTACAAAAATATTCGATCGTGTTAGCAATGGCCGGTTCATTACTTCGTCTCGATAAGAAACACATCTCTGTCGATCAAATGAAAATGGTAAGTGATAAGTTTAATTAATTTTTGAATAGCATTTAATTTTTTTTATTTATGCAATTTTAATTAATATTTATTTTATAATTTTTTTATAACAGTCTGTAGATCGGGTGTTGCAATGCTATATCCGTAATATGCCTGGTCCTCCATCGCTGTTGATAGAGAATTACCTACAAGAAGTGGATTTTTGGCACGTGGCCACGATAGGCCGGGGGTGCAAGTTGGACCCGAAATTAATTAGTGCATTGATAGAGAGGTGAAGGCCCAAGACACACACTTTCCATCTTCCATGCGGAGAGTGTACTATCACTCTAGAAGATGTGCAATTGCAATTGGGATTACTGGTCGATGGGTACGTAGTCACCGAGTCTGCTCAATCTGCTGATTGGGGGGTCGTATGCTACGAGCTTTTGGGTGCTATTCCGGATAAAATTAACGGAGGTCGGATCGAGATGGGCTGGTTACGAGACACATTTCTGGAGCCAAATAATGATTTGACAGAATTAGAAATAATACGATATGCTCGGGCATACATTCTTGAGATGATTGGAGGTTATCTGATGCCGGACTTGTCACGAAACCGCGTACATCTGAGATGGCTGTTGAAACTCGTTAATTTTAGAGCAGCAGGTGAATTAAGTTGGGGGTCTGCCGTGTTAGCAATATTGTACCGGGAGATGTGAGAGGCGACGCGACCGAATAAAGCCAAAATCGGAGGATGCCTATCACTACTACAATCATGGGCACGGTTTTGCTTTCCATTTTTACGTCATCGAGTAAACCACCCATATACATTCCCACTAATAATGAGGTAAATTTTATATTAGATTTTACAATTGTTACGTAGATTTAAAATATAATTGTATGCTAAAAAATTATTTAATTAGGTGGAACCATTCGGCGAGTTATGTTGGAATACCCACATCTCTTGAAGATATACAGCTTCTATTAGACCAACGGTCAGAAGCACAAGTAAGTATTAACTAAAATATATATACATAATAAAATAGTCGTTTCGTATTTAGTATTTAGTATTTAGTATTTAGTATTACCTATATAACTAATATTTTTATCATGTTCATATAGTTTCAATAGACACCATACGAGGATCCGGCAATTGGGCAGTAATTTCGGATAAATTTTTTCAAAATCTGAACATTTGGCATGTGAAGGTCCCATTGGTAAACTATGCTATCATGGAGATGCACCAGTCAGATAAGGTATTGTGATAATTTGGATTCCGACAACCGATTCTCGTGGAACCTGAGGTGCTCGATGAAGAGCACAAAGTCGACTTACGGCTATTGAATACGGATTGGCCGAGACACTGGTCAGAATATATTAAAATGTGAGAAAATCGGTATAACTATATACCTACTCGAGAACCGATCATCGTTCCTGAGTTAGCATACGTGCCGGAATACATGCAATTGTTTAGAATCCATGGCAAGCCATATTTACTGTCAGAAGAGGAGAGGCGACGACAAATTTGTGTGCAAAGGGAACGACAAGGCCCTTTAAATCCAAGAAGAAGGGATGACAACGCGGGGCCATCAGCAATGCCCATACAATCACCAGGCCCATCAACAACGCCCACACAACCACTTGGACCAACACTTCAACCGACGACACCTATATCACAACCTTTTTAGATTATGCCAGGTGCGTATCCTAGCCCTTATATGTATCCTAACCCTTTTATGTTTATTTTTCCCAGTCTTATGGTAGGTTGGAATACATGACCCGGTTCATCTCTGTTCTCAATTACTCCGAGTGAACCGCTGATCAATAAGCCACCGTCGCATGAGGGATCACATGAGGCTCCATCGGGGAGCTCTTCTTTTTACCATTCCCCATCGCCTTATTGGATTCAAACACCTCCACTATGGGTGATGCAAACACCTCTGTATTCATTATTTTATCAAGGTGGGTCATCCTCCCAACACCCACAACTAGATCCCCTGCCGGAGGAACTACAATCCTCACTAGAGCAACCACAACCTCGCGCTAAGTCAAACCAAGGAGGAATCCAGTAGCAGAACAAATCGACAACCCCATGTGGCACTGATTTTGATCGGCACCAACATTTATTTTTTTAATTTATTTGTAAAAACTTTTTTATATACTTTCATATAATAAAATAAACTTCAATTGGCTACGAATATTGGCAATTAAGACCGGCACTGAAGTCTTCGGATCCGCGTTTAGCGTCGGTAGTATTAAGCTAGCAATCATATCTGAATCCATCTTGGGATGATTTTGTGAAACACCTGTCAACGAACTATGTTAAATAATGCAATATTACGTAATAATAGTTTTATTCAAAAACCCAAAACACCTAGTGATACTTTACCGCCAACACATGTATGTGGACCTTTGTACTTTTTTATCTCCTAGAAGCCTGTCATTTTCCTCAATGAGGCCATGATTTTCCATGAACACGTATCGTCTTGCACTGTACATTTGGCCTCAAACTTATCGGATTTGGATTTAACCATGTTGTAGTTAACCCTGTTCATGATGCTATGTTGTTTCAATGCAGCAAGAAAACTATCCTTATTGGAAAACTCCCTACCAACTTTAATTTCACCCGAATCCAATGACGAACTTGTACGGTCACGTCTTCTATGTGGTAGATCTGGAAACTCCAACGCATCATCTTGAGATAGATCGACATTATGCATGTGGGTTGAAGGCGAGTACGCCTTGAATCGCGGATCTTCTTCTTCTTCATCTGAACCCCCTTCAACATCTTCAGGTATGGTTGGAACAGGCTCCGGTTCAGAAAATAATCTAACTTCTGCACCATCGGGGTCGGGCTCTCGAGGTGGATCCACATCGGACTCATCATCCGACCTACCATCATCTACAACGAACGAGGTCCCATTGCTGGTGGATGTCGTAGGGAGTACATCATCCCTTCTTTTAGATGTTTCATTACTTCCTCAATCCGATGTGGATTGCCAACCACTAGAAGTTGATGTCATTCCTCAATACGTATTTTTAGCAAACATTGACCCACCGAGGTGCATGTCCCATCCACCAACGGAGTGTCATGCAGGGGTTGTGTATTCTATACTGTTACCAAAAACGGGCGCTTCCATGTTTTGCCACCCACTAATGGAGTGTCGGACAGGGGTCGTGTATTCCTCTCGAACAGCATTAAATGTTGAGGTCGCAAATGCATCAATTAGTGATGAAAATTGTACATATAACTCAAGATAGGGTAATCCACTAGCAAGATGAGTCTGCACCATTGCCTCCAAGCTACGAGGACTTTTGATGTCGAATGAGTCATATCTCACGGGATCAACTGAAGTACAAAATTGATACTTAATAGACAAAACTTTCATTGGCGTTGTTCCAAAGATTTTACGCCTAATTCTTTTACAAAGTTTTGTGAAATCTATGTTCTGGTTAAAAACTAGTCGTGCTGTGCTCTCTGATAAAAAAACAACGCCGTTTTCGATGTCACGGACCTCGCCATCATAGTAAATAACAACACTAACACGTCCACTCATCCTCAGTTTCTATTTTACTTTAGCCTTAATTTCTCTTGCTGTAACTTATGCAACTTGAGAATGAAGTTTAGCTCATTTATAGTTTAAAGCTTTTATCAGATACTACTGTAGCAAAAGAGCGTCCACGTGGGAGCTTTTTTTCTGTAATTTTGCTGAAAGTGCATCCTTCTTGAAGCGTTTTTGACACTATTTGTTCAGAAACATCTTTTCAAAATTATTTTATCAGATACTACTGTAGCAAAAGAGCGTCCACGTGGGAGCTTTTTTCCGTGATTCTGCTGAAAGTGCATCATTCTTGAAGCGTTTTTGACACTATTTCTTCAGAAACATCTTTTTAAAATTATTTTATCAGATACTACTGTAGCAAAATAGCATCCACGTGGGAGCTTTTTTCCGTAATTAATAGTTAATTTAATTAATAAATCCTAAAAAATCCTAAACCCTATTTTAATTGCTTTTTATTTATTTTCATAGTTAATTTAATTAATTAACCCTCAACTCTAATTAAATTAATTTTTTCCTTAAAAAACACTTAAAACCCTAACCCTAAAATAATTAAAAACCCAAACCTTAAAAAATCATAAACCCTAGTTAAATTGATTTTTTTATTTTTATAGTCAATTTAATTAATTAACCCTCAACTCTAATTAAATTAATTTTTCCTTAAAAACACTAAAAACCCTAAACCACCCTAAACCCTAAACCACCAAAAAACCTTAAACCATAAAACCATAAAACCTTAAATCCTAAACCTTAAACTTTAAAATAATACAAAACCCTAACCCTAAAAAAGGCGGGGCAAAACGCTCCCCCAGGGACGCGTTTTGCTGACATGCACACTGACTTCGCGCTGATGTAGACGCACTTTCGAGAAAAATGATCCTTTCCCGTAAATAAAAAAAAAGTCAGACCATTTCGATAAATAACGAAAAAATAAGGCTTCTTTTAGTAAATTGCCCCTTAAATATTCCTTGAATTCTTTTTGTCAAACTCGTTATCTCCCTTCCATGATAATCTCCATCATCGTGTCTAACTCCACGTTTTCCTTCTTTTTTTTGTGCTTACTGTTTTTGTCAGTCAAACATTGGATTTGGTTGCTTTATTTATTTCCGTATACAGAAATGTGTGGAGGGAGGAGTTGAGCATGATCCCACTTTCGCCCTTTGCTTTATCAACTTTTTGTTCCCTCCCTGTTGGCTTTGCCCATCATTTCCATCAATGCCTTTTGCTTTGTAATCTCTTGGTTTTTTCTTTTTTCACATGTCAATAAACCTAGGCGCCTTTGGTTAAGCACAGGGTAACTCACAACTCGGGCTATGCAGCACACACCTAAAACATGATGCTCCCTATTCCCCACACCTATGTCCAAAGCTGATAAACTCTTTTGTCTACGTCCTTTTTCTTTTGGTTGTTACTTTTAATTCTAGAATAGTATCTTTTAATGGCAAATGAGGTTTATTGATGGTGCACCTTTTTATGCATGGACAAGATTTAAGACCCAAATTTTGTGTTCATTAGTGGGATTGTATGAACAAATCGTACAGAGAATTAATTAAGATTTGGTCGTTGACAGATGAACATAATGAAAAATGATTACTGTGTGTTCCTGGACTCCTTTAAATGAAAATAATGAGAGAAGAGAAGAATTGGCACAAGTTGCTGGAGAAAACGAAATAAATAGCAGAAGCCGAAGAATTAATGGAGCAGAGTAGTGGCATCGAATTGAATGCATAAATGAAATAACAAAGCATTCATGTCCCGTTTATAACTAAAAGGTGGGATGTCCATTGCTGCCTGCCAATTAGAGTACTGCAGGGTGAAATGACGGCGACTTTGTCTGTTTTGTTTTTATCTAGAAGGGGAAATATTTGAGTCTCACTTAGTTTGACCATTCAGTCAAAATTCCTCGTAATCTGAAGTTGCGGCTGGAATTGGAGAGAGCTTATTCAGTTGAGGTATACGATATTACAAGTGAGGCAAAGTCCTATTATTGTATTCAACTTCGAATGAACTCCCAAACTCAATTCCTAATATGTAGAGGGTTTGGCCCATTTTGGTTAAGTGGCACAAATCCAACAATAATCTCTCTTCATAAACCCATTTGTTTCTTTATACTCACTTTATTAAATAGATAAACTATATTTGAAAATGTCTTAATTCAAACATATAGTCTCGAGATTACTTTTGTCATTTAAGAGGATGTCTTTTGAATCTCGAATTCAACTTTACTCAGAAAAATTTATCAGATCCTGACAAAAGTAAAACAGTGAAAGATTCAACATATCCCTCGAGAAGAAAACACAATCACAAATAATTTAGTCAAGATAATTTACGATAAAAAATCTAGTTTAAAATTATTTAAGGATTATTCTTTGAGGGTGTAATTTTTTAAGTTTGCATCTTTTAATTTTCACCAAAAGAAAAATCATTATAATTCAAAATTTTAGCTTTCGTCGCTTAATTTTTTTTTTTTTACAAAAAATTCCTATTTCTTGTCTTGGCTGGATTTATTAGTTGATGAGATGAGCCGGAGTATGAAAAGGGAGACCAGAGATGATCTGTATTTAAGAATTTAGCTTCACCAAGCAGATATGGCAGCATGTATTGGATAAACATCGGAATGGGAAAGAAATTGTGGAAACTTAGAAAAGATGGAAACAAACCAATAAAATATATAAGTGTTATGGGAGTTGCTTATTGGGTCAAAAGGCCACAAATAAACTCAACTGTCCAATAAGTATGATCCAAGAGAAAAGAAAGAAAGAAACAATAAATCACAAGGCAACACGTAGACCTCAAATAATAAAAATTGATTTCTTTTCTTGGTCCATTTCCTGCACATAGATTCCTCACTTTCTCTTTTGTCATTTTCAATGCTAAGGGAGGCGACCACCACTAATTTGAAGGGATCATGCATCTCATTAAATGGCTTAGCCATTCACTCAAATGCTTTCATAGGATTAGGACCAAGTTTAATTAGTCCAAAAATCAAAATGTGGGATCAATTTCATTAAAACGATAACAATAAGGTCGATTGGTGTAGAGTTAAGGTGAAACCCCCCGTCTCAGTCGAGTGTTTGAAGACAAAATGCATGTGCTTATGTTGCCTCTAATGTTAATGGGTCTGATTTAGTGGGATACATTATTGGTCATCCTAATTACACTTTTAGGCACCTATGGTGGAAGGCGACGTGCTTCCTCCAACTGAAGAAAAGATAAAAGAAAAAGAGGGCACATTATTGTCTAGATTGTACCAAGTTCGTGGCAGCCTCCCTCGAGATTTAGCCCATGTCTTATCCCATCACCCCACACACACTCTCATTCTTGATCTTTCATCACCATTAATTGACATCCGTTAAATGGATAAAGAAAATGTGATGCAACATCAATTAAAAGATTTAATTTATTATTCATTATATCAATTAGTTTAACGGTAAGAGGTTTAAGTAAAGTTTGGGATTTAAGTTTTATTTATAAATAAAATAATAAAGAGAGAATTTTATTCTATTTTAAAAATTTGATCACACTCAATTTCAGATTTAATTAAAGATTTTACGAAATTATGTGTAATATTTATTAATTATAAAAGTTATAGATAATGTCCATGAGATGAGGACCTTTCTTTTGTACAAAGACAAATAGATTATGTCCATTTCTTGTTTGAAACAACTTGTTCATTAGAATCATCAATATCATGGTCCTTAGTGAATATCTTTAGCTGATATCACATCAGCTACTAAGATTTTTTTTTTAAATATTGGTTTATTAATTTTATGCTTGAAATAATGGTTGATATTTATTTTGCCAAACTAAAAATTACTTTTAACATCAATCATAACGTTTGGATTATGCAAAAAAAAAAAAAAAAAATGAATAAACTATAAAAATATTGTGCTTCTATTATATCTAAATCATCGGCATTTCTCATTAATCTTAAATAAAATAACTTAATCAAACATTAAAGTATTTAATTAAAACTTATTCCTTCATTGTAACAGCCTGGTTTAGATCCTATTCAGAATGGTGGTTTCAGGACCACGAATTCGAGTCAGAAAAATATTTTAAAATTATTTTCTATGTTTAATATGTGTGAATTTATATCTGTGAAATTTTTGTATTTTAATTTTGTAGTTTGAGTGTCGATTTAATAAAAAAAGGGCTTAATCGCGTAAAATAAAAATTTGATGGTTAAATGTGAAAGGGCTGAATTGTTGTTGTATTTTTAATTTAAGGTATTTATTATGCAATATAACCATTGTTAAAGTGATGGATGGTTATAACCATGGCTTATAATGGTTTAAGAATTTTAATTTTAAGGTTAAATATGTAAAATAATAAACATGTTATTATAATAAAACATATAATAAAGTTATCATGCATTTGTCTTTCATTATTCATGACCGAATATGAAAATAAAAGAGAAAGAAAAAGGTTTTCAAGGTTTCGACCATTGTTGAGCTTGATTAAGGTATGTAACTAGCTCGGTTTTTGATCATTTTTAAGTTTTTGAGATTGTTGCAGTGTAATGTACAAAGCCCATGCTTGAATTTCTAATTTTTATGAATATTTTGATTTATTCCATTGATTAATAATTGAGTTTTGTGATGTTAGTTGATGAATTATTGAAGATATGTTTTGGATTGATATGTTTTGGATTAATATATTTTGTATTGGAATTTTTGATGAAATTGAGTAATTAGGGCTAAATTGAAAAAATAATAAATTGAGGGACTAAAATGTGAAATAAATGAAATGTATGTACTTGTATGAACATGGGTAGTATTCGGCCTAAGTATGGTAAGTGCAAATTTTACACGTTTTGTGTTTTGTGCAATTTGGACTAAATTGTAAAAAGTGTAAAATGTCAGAGGTAAAATGGTAATTTGCCTATTTATGTGTTTTTGGACTGAATTGAGTGAAAATATGTTTGAATAAGTTTAATTTGAATATGTTTAGATCAAGAACAAAAAAAAATCAGATTTGGATCGGGGGAAAACCAAAGTTGTTGATTAGTCGTTCCATTCCAATTACTGTTGTTCGAGGTAAGTTAATAAGCTAATATATGTTATTTATTTAATTAAATACAAAATATATATGCTTAAATGTATAATGTGATATTATATATGTGGAAACCGAATATGTATAAGCTTGGAATCTATGTGTACGGGTTCGATTCGACTGAGTTACGACGTCCGAAAGCCCCGTGTGAACCTTAGGAATAGCTAGGATACATATGTCATGACATAGGATTCTGATATGTGATGTGCGATTAAGACCATGGTATTGATATATGTGTATGAGTAAGACCACGTTTAATACGTTGGCATCAATATGTGACTCCGATATATGTGTGCGAGTAAGACCACGTTTAATACATTGGCATTGATATGTGACTCTGATATATGTGTACGAGTAAGACCACATTTAATACATAGGCATCGATATGTGACTCCGATTTATGTGTGCGAGTAAGACCCTGTCTGGGACAGTGGCATCGATATGTGATTACGTGTAAAACCACGTCTAGGACTGTAACATCCTAAAATAGGGCCTAGTCAGAATAGTGGTTTCGAGACCACAAATTCGATGTTAAAATATTTATTTCATTATCATTATGAGGTCTAGGATATGAAAATATGCATGTGGTAAAGTTTCATGAAGGAATTCTAAGTATAAGGTGTTCAATTGGAAAACAAGGACCAAATTGAATAAGTTGCAAAACTTGGGTTCTAGAAGCAATTTGTATGAAATTGATTTAGATTTTTAATTAGAAGGTCTTAAATAGAAATTTTCCCAATTTCTAAGTTTTTGGACAAAAATGGGCATGTATGGATAAAATTTGAAAGAAAGGGTTTAAGGGCATTTTGGTCATTTGGCTAAATAATGAAATAAAATGGGCAAATGAGCCAAAAATTAGCTCATCTTCTCCAACTTGCTGCAAAAATTTGAGAGCTACCATAGCTAGGGTTTCTTCACTTTCCAAGCTCAATAGTAAGTGCTCTCAAACCCCATTTTTAATGTTCTTCGTATTTTTGAAATCATCGTAACTTGCTCTCTTCATTTCTACCCATATGTCATGCTAGGGTTCATGTTTAGAAATTTACCCATGCATGAGTTACATTTATTTTAATGGTTTATGGAGGAATATGAAAGTTTAAAGAATAGTAAACAACTTTTACTAAGTGATTTTTCATGGAAATGACTTTAGGGACTATTTTGTAAAAGTTGTAAAAATGGGTAGAAAGATGAAAAATAATGGAAAATGTGGGCTACCATAAAAGGGAAAAACATTCGGCTAGGCTTGAGTAATGTAAAAATTGCATACATTTCATCATATGAGCCTAGGGACTAAATCATAAATATTGTGAAAGGTTAGGGGCAAAATGATCATTTTTCCCGAGGGTGAAATTTAGGCCCGTAATGAATAATGTGAGTTACTAATGACTTATTATTACTGATATAGACCTCGAGGAACCAATTCTGGAGGTCGACCAAGGTAAACGGAAGGTTTCAGAATAACTAAAACACAAACCCGAAGCAATTACCAGGTAAGTTCGTATAATTCGAAGTAAAATTTAAATATACTTGAAAATGCATATTTTTAAATGCATGTTAATTTGGATATTGAGTCATAACAATCCAAGAAATATGACAATTGTCTCGGTTGAATAAAAAATAGAGATTCGATGGGTAAATTCTTATTTACATGACATGAGATCCTGCATGTGTTGTAGAAAGGGATTTAGCCCGGATGGGTAATCCAATGATCTCAGTATGGTAAGGATCTAGCCTGGACGGGTGTTCCTTAAGTGATCGAACCTCCCGATGAATATATGTGTATTGTGGATTTAGCCCGGATGGGTAATACAATTAATGACTGAAACTAGCCTGGATTGGCAGTTCAGATCCGAGCATATTAGAGTAATTGTTGTTGTAAGGGATTTAACCTGGAATGGTAATCCCGACATTGCTCCTTGAATTTATGTTATGAGGTATTTAACCTGGACTAGTAATCCCGCCGTAAGAGTGAGGTTCACGTGAGTGTGTATTTAAAATGGTCACTAGCATGACTAGACGGCAAACAGATTACCCATCGAGATTTTCGAAAAATTCAACGGGACTATAATGAGAACCGAGAATGGTAATGTTGAATTGATGAGCTCATCTAAGATTAATGCTATATTATTTGGGATGAAACTAACTCGATGATTGAGTGTATATGATAGAGAATTTATACTATGCATGTTTGGCAAGAATATCTTTTATGGTTGTATGTTAAATAACTGGTAAGTTTACCTTCCTGTTATCCGAACTTACTAAGCATGTTAATACTTATCTCCTTTTCTTTCCCTGTTTTACAGAGCTCATGGACTCGTGAAGATTGGAAGACAGTTGGAGGAATCACCACACTATCACTAGTCTTGCTTTGGTATATGAATACTTTTATGTTTGTTATAATGGCATGTATGGGGTAATGGTTATATTTTGTTATATGTCTCATTTGGTTAGCCAAAGTGTTGGCTTATGGTATTGATAATTCTTTTGTATATGGCTATGGGATGTGGCCAATATTGAGATGGGATGTAATCCCTATCTATTTTGTATGCCTATGTTTACTTGCCTTATGTATTATGATGGTATGATATGCCATGGATGAATGTGTTAAATGAGGTCAAATAATTTGAATATGGTAAAGACATAAAATGGCATATGGTATCAATAGGGCCCAAGTATGAAATGTGAAATGGGATATTGAACATCCTTAATGCAAAAAGGATATGAGGTTACCATGCAAATAACCATATCAAAGTGGTTTAAAGATACATATAGGCCATGATATATGCCATAAAAACTTTTGAGTGTGTATGAGTGATTTTGGGTGACCAATGGCTTGGAAAATAGCCACCAAATGGTCCACATGGGTAGACACACGGGCATGTGTCTAGGTCGTGTGTGACACACGGTCAGCCCCACGGGCATGTTGTTCAGCCGTGTGTCCCCTGCACCTTGAAATTTCAGGCATTAAGCTTTGTAGTAAACACACGGGCGGAGACACGGCCGTATGTCTCAGCCGTGTGGAGGACACGACCTCTGGCCACGGGCGTGTGTCTTGACCGTGTGTCTCAAATTGCATGATGACATCATAAACAAAATGCAGCCTAAAAATCACACGGGTGACTACACGGGCGTGTGCCTGGTCGTGTTGAGGACACGGGCGTGTGCTCGGCCATGTGAAAACCACCGCAGCTTCGAAATGACAAATAAATCAAAATAATTCCGCATAGGTAAGGGACAGGGGCGTGTCCCAAGCACACGGGCGTGTGTATTGCCTCCACACGGGCATTTGAGGCTTAAACCTAGAAATTTTCCTAAGGTTTTCTTAAGTTCTCGGTTTAGTTCTGGACTATTTTCAATGTGTGTTTTGGACCTCATAGGGCCATATTAGGGTGAATATGACCTTGTTGATTAGTTTTAAATTTTAATGAAATTTTATAACCTGATTTTTCTCGGAACATTTATGTTTTTATACAATAACACCTCGTACCTTGTCCTGGTCTCGGGTACGGGTAAGGGGTGTTATAGGGACGTTGGCATTGTACAAAATGTGTGTTTATCCGAGTATCCTATTCAATTTTGAATGGTTCAACGGGCAATGATAAGTTGTGATCGAATGTGTAAAATGAGCTAAAACGATTAGGTATGAGTTAGTTGATTACTTATTTGAAAATAAGGTAAGTTGGCTATTTGATATGTGATGCAAATTATACAAGTTACTAATGCAAACATATGTGCATTTGTGTAGTATATTTGGTCATATGTTATGAATATGTATGTGATGTTATATTTTGATTCATATGTATATGATTGTAAATGTACTTGGTTATATAATGATATTTTGGCTTTGAAATCGAATGATAATTTGTTAATATATACATGTACATTTTGCCGGGATAAAGTTCATATGTGAAAGTATATGTTATACATGAATTTGTAAGCTTGATATTAAATATGACTATGATAGTATAGTTTAGTTTGGTTTAAATGAGTTGATTATGTCATTAGGTTTGTTTATTTGCTTATGACTTACTAAGCTATGATAGCTTACTGTATGTGTTTATGTTTGCCTCTGTTTTATAGATTTTGGAGATTTGTTACGAGCTTGTGGATCGCCAGCAAAGTCTATCACACTATCGTCTGTTTTTGGTATTTTATAACTTTAAATTCAAACCTATGGCATGTATAGGCTAGTTTAGTTATTATGATGATTATGAAGTATGTATATATATTGAGAGCCATGCGAAAATGGCTTGATTATAATGTTAAAGTTTGTATGTTTGTGGCTATGACTTAAATTCAATGTGGAAGTGTATTTCATAGTGTATATATATGTCGCATTAGGTTATATGGTTCAGCTTGCTTATTAGGTTAATTGATGATTTAGCAATTTGAAATGAGATAATTATATTTTGGTAAGTATGTTCCTTGGTCTATATATTTGTGATGTTTAGTTAAATAATTCGACAATGAAAATGGTAAGTATAAGGTATAATCGGTTTAATAGTTAGTTCATTTTGGAAGTATGAAATGTGATATAATTTGGATGGTGAATGATGGTAAATTTTGGTTTAGTATTGAGATAAAATAATAGATATATATTTGAATCAATATTGGCCTATTATGTTCGGGTACTAAATGGCAAGTAATGAATATGTTGTATAAGTGTTTTGATTGATTATATGTGGTATTATTTATGTATATTCGTTTATGTTTAGATCGAATGTGAGAATTATGTTTCATGGTATACATGTGATGTTTTAATATGTGATTTTAAGCATAGTAATAAGCATATGAAATAAGTGTACTTTTTGGTTGTTCTTTGTACCCAAAATGGCTGGTTTAATTATGTTAAGTTCGGTTTTTTTTAAGTTTGACTATACTATGGATATATTTGATTTGTGGTTTGATGTTTTGGCCATTATAAATGTTTATACATGATCCATGATTAATATATATATATGTTAATGTTGATGAAATTATGCCAAAGTATATGTGTTTGGTATCATTGGTACGATGTAAAATTATGGTTGGATATTTTGTTGAGTGATATGTTTAATATATAAGTGGAACATATTAGGTAAATGGCTATGATTTGAAGTATGGATATTCAGTTATGTAATGAAGTAGGTATGAATAATATTTGTATGTCTTTGATCATTGATTGTAAATATGATTTTAGGTGTAAAGAATAGCTTGTGAAATGACCATGATTTGATTTGACAAATAGGTGAATTAATTTTCGTTGAATGTTAGATAATTGGTGTGATATGTATTTGATATTTAAGTTGGATTATTTTGGCTATATATATATATACTTAGCCGAATATGTGATTATTGAATTAGTTTTGAATATGACTTTTGTTATTTTGTTTGACAAGTGATAATAGCATGTTAAAATTCAGTTTTGGTATGCTAAAAATGTTGGATGAATAGTTATTATGTATTGAACCTATATATATATATAATTGGTGTGTTGGTGTGAAAGTTATAATAATATGTTTGATTATTTGGTTTGGTTCTTAGAGATATTTTATGCGTGTAAAGTGATAGAGCATAATGGAAGTTGATATTAAATAAGGCATATGTATTTAGCATGTTATATATATACTCGGCTAAATTTTTAGTAAATGACCATATGAATAGTAACTTAGGTTTTTAATAAGTAAGTTGGTTTAGATAAAATTTATAATAAGGTTGCATGTATGTTTGGTCTTAAGTAATAAGTAATGAGATGTTTTAATCCATATGCTTATATCCGGCCATTTGATAATGATTATGGTTGGATGTTATTTAATTTATGTGTAATCTGTAATATTTGGTTTGATTTAGTACATGTTCAAATGTGGTGTATAAGATGATCAATTTCTTTGTGTATCCATGAATGTCCGGATGTTGTGTTTTGTTTGGTAATACCTTGTAACCCTTTTTCGACGATGGATACGGGTTATGGGTGTTACATTCATAGTTGTAATTAAATGCAATATTTTGTTTTCTTAAACTTGTAAAATGGAGATTGATGGCGGAAGTGATAAAAATGGTGAACGCCCAACAAAGGTGATGGCTAATCAGGCCACTAAGAAGGTTCGTTTTAAGGAAGTTGAGATAGAGTTTGATGCTGAATCTGATGGAGGCCTACAACATGGCAACCTGATATCATTCACAGATAAATTGTTAATGGGGGAATAGGGATACATTGGATCATGGTAATGTGTGGCATGAGAAGGGTATTGAACTATAAGATTTTGACATGATGAAGGATACTAAGGATGGCCCAATTTGTGGTTCTGAGACTTTTAAGCAAGAAGATTGGTTATAATGTTCTTTTGAATAGACTTTAAGCCCTATGGAAACCGAATCAATCCTTATAGGTGTTAGACTTGTAAAATGATACTACATGGAGAAACTTAAGGGAATGATGGATTATACGAAAGTAATCTCTGAAGGGTTATGGGTGATCTAAGGTCATTATTTGACTGTTCATCCATGGAGTATCTCTTTTTGTACAAGCTTGCCCAGGGTCACACGGTCGTGTGGCCAGGTTGTGTAACATAGCCCTAGCCCATGTAACTTTCAAACAAGGGACACACGACCATGTCCCAGCCCGTATCCTTACCCGTGTAACTGTAATATCCCGAATTAGGGCCTAATCGGAATAGTGGTTTTGTGACCACAAATTCGAGATAGAAATAATTATTTTATAATTATTTTGAGGTTTATGATATGATTGCATGATTGTGTGAAAATTTCGTGACGAAATTCTATGCATAAAGTGCTTAAGTTGAAATTAGGGACTAAATCGAATAAGTTACAAAACTTGCATTCTAGAAGTTTTTAGTATGAAATTACTGTGGAATATTAATGAGGAGGTATTAAATAGCAACTTGACCAATTTCTAAAATTTTGGACAAAAATGGGCTTGTACATGAAAATTTTCAAAGAAAGGTATTAAGGGTATTTTGGTCATTTGGTAATTAAAAGATTAAAAAAAGGAAAAATATGGCAAAATATGTCCATCTTCTTCATTAGGACAAAAATTAAATTTAACCTAAGATTTATATTTGGAAAAATAACCATAGGTGAAATGTGTTTATTTTGATGTTTTATGGTAGAATATGAAGCTTGAAATTGTGTTAAACAACTTTTGCTAAGCGATTTTACGTGAAAACGAGTAAAACGACAAAATCGATAAAAATACCTAATGTTCATAAATACATGATAGAGTGTGAATTTGATGTTGCTATAGAAGGGAAAAATGATTAGCATGTCATAAAACATAATAAAATAGGATGAAGTTTAATTTCCGAGCTTTGGGGCAAAAGTGTAATTTTGCAAAAGTTTAGGGGCAAAATGGTAATTTTCCAAAGTTCGTATTTGGGGATGTTTTGATGAATGTATGTATTAAATAAATTAATTTGGTATTATAGATCAAGAGAAACAAGATTCAAGTCGTGATCAAGGGAAAAATAAAGTTTCCGAGGAATAGGCTTGATTTCTAACATATTGTACTGAGGTAAGTTCATATGTAAATATTGTAATATAACCGTTATTTTAAATCATTTAATGCTATTTATACGATATTATGATTGTTATTATGCGATTCTATGCTTTGTGGTAATTGTTGGACAACATACAAAAATTTTATGAATTATGTGAAAAATATGAAAGACTACAGAAGTATCGTCGCTGGTATTCCAAGGAGAATGGTAAAGGAGTACGAAAGAGGAATGTCCCGTTGAACCTTAGGAATAGATTAGGATGGTTGGGCATCCAAACTCGTTGAGTTGAGTCTGAGTTCATTTATGGATGCAAATGTCCGAACTCGTTGAGTTGAGTCCGAGTTCGTGAGATGTAACTAGGCATCCGAGCTCGTTGAGTTGAGTCCGAGTTCACTTATGGATGCGAACGCCCGAGCTCGTTGAGTTGAGTCCGAGTTCGCTTATGGGCGGGTTACATGGTAGCTTGGCTACATATGTGGTACTTATGTACAAACTTTCTGTGTAATCGAATTATATTCCGATGTGTTCAACGGGTAAATCTTAAGAGAATAAGGAGAATGCCTAAAACGAAGGTGACATGTTGGTAAGTGTGGTAAATGGGAAAATTTGACAGGTATGTGCTTAAATCTTCGAGTTGAGAATTTGGTATGATGAAATCGTAGCATGATATTAAATGCAAATGTAACATGAATGTCTTGGTGTTGTTTATGCAATGTTTTTATGTGGAATTGCATGATTATGTTACTTACTATTTGCATGTGAACTTACTAAGCATTTATGTTTACTCATTCCTTTTCATTCATTGTATTTTTGACAAGCCAGCTTGAGAATCGGGATAGGTCGAAGGCTCGCTCACACTATCCGAAAGCCTAAATTGGTAAAATGGCTTGTGTATCTTGAATGTGGCATGTATGGCAAAATACTCACTTTGTGTAAATAATCTTATGATATGGTTATGGTTTGGAAAGAAAAGGTTTGAGAATGATTAGCTATTGGAATGACTAATCAAGTTTATATATGATAACATGTATGCTTTATGTCTTAATTAAACCATGAAAATCATTGGAAAGGGAAAATTGGCCACAAAACAAAATCAGTCAATAGTAGTGACGTGAGTTTGAAAAATCACTAAAAATAGTAGAGATAGAATTTGATGATGAATAAAATATTAAATTGAAGCTTAATGAATCTATTTTCATGTGGAATGAACAAAATAAGTAAAAGAGTTGTATTTTATGAGATATTTATGTTTTGGTTAAATAGGGTCAGAGTAATTTCTGAATCCCCTGTTCTGAATTTAAAAATTCACCATAAATTGTACAAAAACAATTAGGAGTTTTATCTTAGATTTATGAAATTCTTATTGAGTCTAGGTTTATGAGAAACAAAGGACATAGTCATTGAAACTCTGTACAGGGAGATATATAATTCGTAATACACAGGGGTCAGAGTAGCCGAACCCTAGAACAGGGGAGACTTTAACTAATAAACTATACTAAATGGCCCAGTAAAAAATTTTAGAAAAAAATTAGTAAGTAGATATATGAGTCTAGTTTTAGGAAAATTTACGGAATTGGATTTCGAGTTTTGTAACTCGAGATATGATTTTTTTAGCGACTGTGACGCAGTTAGCCAACTTGTCTGGAAATTCTAAAATAAATTGTTTGAACTTGTTTAAATGCTAAAATAAGTTTAGTAATGTCTCATACTCGACTTCAGCAATGGTCTCGGGTAAGGGGGCGTTACAGTAACATACTGAGTAGGGTCACACACCCGTGTAACTTTCTAAGTTGCCCCACACGTCTGTATGCCAGGCCGTGTGCTAGGTCGTGTAACTCACTAACTTGAACCCTAAGAAATCCTCAAATGACACATGACCATGTCACCAGGCCGTGTGCCTCACATAGTTGTGTCACACACCCGTGTTCCAAGCTATGTGAACCCAAAACTTACCTATAAACAAGTCATTTCACAACCGTTTCATGCATAACTCACCATACCATTTGTGCACACTTTCAAGGGATTTAAACATCATTCAAAAGAACATAATCTTGCAAATTCAAACAACCTAAATCACCTAACCAATATGCCATTCAAATGCACCACAATTACATTCAAACACCATTTACTAAAAACATGTTAACATTACATAATTCCATGCATAAAGAATAATTCAAGCATCATCAAGCTCACATATTAGTAGATTCATTGACAATAATATAAACTCATTTATAACATAATAGATTTCATAAAATACATTATATATACGTCAAACCTTTCATAAAGTCATGAACCTTTCCGTTGAGTCACTTATCATTCTGTCCCTTTTCTTACCCGTTGAACCATCTAGAATTACATCAGATACTCGGGAAAGCTCACACGAAGTGTGCTTTTACAAATAACCGTAACCTTTCCTTTACATCATTGTTCATACGAGCTGTGAAATGGGCCTGCTCACACGATCTGTGGGTCAGAATGTAAGCTACACGATGTTGCTTACATGAGCTGCGGAGAATCCACATCAAATGCAAGACCTCAACCATCGGTAAGAAATTCAAGACCAGCACCCGAAACATGAAATCTCTAATGACATGTCATTAGTATCCTAAGAATTCTTAAGGTTCAATCGGAACTTATTATCCGTCAATTAGTCATAATGTGGACATATTGTAATACCCCGAAAATTTTTACAGTAAAATATTATCCGTGATATAGTAAAATAAGGAAATAAAGTGACAAAAAGGGAAATTTTGAGTTATGTCAATATTGGAAAGTATATTATGATATATTAATTCAAGAAATGACTAAATTGTAAAAGTGAGAAAATTTTTGTTGCGCAAGAGTAAATACTCAAAATTTGAGGGGTTAAAGTATAAATATGAAAAAGTTGAAGGACCAATAGTGTAAATATTTTAAGGGTGGAATGATCTAGAAACTAAGGAAAGTGGATAAATTAGGACCAAATTGAATAGATGAAGAACTATGAGAGACTAAATTACAATTTTACCAAATTAAATGATGACTTAAGGATGAAATTTTAAAAGATAATAAAGGGCAAAATGGTCAATTGAAAGAGAGAGAAATCTAGAAAGTAATAATGATGCTAGAGATATTTTGATATTTTATAATTATTTAATTAGATAAATATTATTCTATTAATATTTTAATAAGATATTTTATTATTATTTTATTAGTATATAAAGAAAGAAAGATGAGAAATTCTCATCCATCTTTCCCATGCAATACCAACGTGAGAAGAAGAAGAAGAAAAGAAGTTTTCATTTCTTTACAATTTGGTCCTTCTACCAAAAATTCACCATTTTCACCCAAAAATCAAAAGAATTTTCATAGCTACCAAGAGAGAAAAATGTTAAGGAGACTATGGGAAGTTAGAATATCAAGTTGGATTCAAGAAATGGAAGCTGAAGGAGAGAGAAAATCAAGATGAAGATTGAAATCAATAGAATAAGGTAAGAACATCATGATTTCAATATATTTTTAAGTTTGATATTATTGAAAAAGCATGAGATTAATGTTAATGTAGAGTTTCCTTACATATGGTCCTATATTCTTGACATGTTAGTGAAGAGAAAACAAGAGAAAGTAATGAGAAATAGTGTAGAGAAAGAAAATAAGGGTGTTATAAACATGATAAATAATATCTTGCACTAAAACAGTTTTGGACAGCAGCAATAGTCTAACTTTGAAAACTCACCAAAAATTGTAGAAATCGAATTATAGGATGAATAAAATATTAAATTAAATATTATTGAGTCTAGTTCTTATATAAGAAATTATGTAAGAAATGGAATTGTAAATCATGAGATATAATAAATTTTGTGAAACAAGGTCAGAATGATTTTGGGTTCCCCTGTTCTGACTTTAGAAAATAATAAAAAATTGGAGAAAAATAATTATGGGCTTAAATTTATATTTTTAGAATCCTGAATGAGTCTATTTTCAATATAAATAAATGATAACATCATTTAAATTCTGTACGAGAAGATAATTAATTTTTAGTGAAGAAGGGTCAAGACTGTCAGACAGCAGAACATGGGTAACTTTAAAGAATAAACTTTACTTATTGGCTAAACCAAAAATTATGAAAATTTTATGATAAAAATATATATGAGTCTAGTTTTAGGGAAAATTATCAGATCTTAATTTGGAGTTATATAGCTCCAGATATAAACAATTTAGTGACTATAACACAGATGGACAACTTGAATATTCATAAAAGTAAATAATAAAAATTATAGATAATGTTACTTACAAGTGTGTTATATACATTAAGGAAGTGGAATGGAGAGGAAAAGGAGGAAAAATATGTATGAATATTCATCTAGCATGGTTAATTTGCATGTTTTAGGCTCAGAGACTAAATTAAATAAAAGTAAAACTTTATGGGTAATTTTGTAAAAATGTCAGAAATGACCAAATTGCATGAAATGGATTATTTTATTATTTAAATTATAAAATTGAATGAAATTATGAATTTAGTTCAAGATGCATGTTTTTAGGGATTAAATTGAAAAGTGTTAAAATTATGAAAAATTTTGATATTTTATAGAATTCATGGGCTGTTATCAATATGTATGAGAATAATAGCTGGAAATAAGGATTAAAATTGCAAGAATTTTATTTTCTTGACCCTAAGGATGAAATCGTCATTAAATAAAAGTTTAGGGGCAAAATGATAATTTTGCCTAGAGCATTAATTAAATACATTAGAATATGAAATGAATGAAAATGATGATAAAATTTATTTATAAGGATCCGGACGACTCAAATAAGAGACTTGATCGTGGAAAAGAAAAGATATCGGATTAATGAAATTATAAACACAAACAAGCAATGAGGTAAGTTTGTGTAACTTGAATTATATTCTTAAATGCTTGAAATGTATGTTTTTTATATGAATATGATTTGAATGCTCATTATATGAAAATTTATGAAACACTGACATATTTGATAAAAAAGGGGGAAAATATCCCAGTTGAATGAAAGGAAAATTCGATGGATCTCTGAAAAGGAATTGACGGTAAAAAGGATCTAGCCCGGATGGGTGATCCTATCTTGATATAGCCCTCCCGAAGAATACGTGGAAAATGGATTTAGCCCAGACGGATAATCCGAATTAGGTCTGAATTTAGCCTGGACTGGTAATTCAGATCCAAGCTCATTAGAGTAATTGTCGTTGCAGGGGATTTAGCCTGGACTGGTAATCCCGACAATACTCTATGAGTTTATATTACAGGGGATTTAGCTTGGACTAGTAATCCCACTGTAAGGATGAGGTTCGCAGGAGTGTGCTTTCTGAAATGAAATGTGTAAGACCATGGTTGAAAGATACCATGGCAACAGGATATAAAATGTGTAAGACCATGGTTGAAAGACACCATGGCAACATGATATGAAATGTGTAAGACCATGGTTGAAAGATATCATGGCAATAGGATATAAAATGTGTAAGACCATGGTTGAAAGATACCATGGTAACGTGACATGAAAAGAATAAGACCATGGTTGAAAGATACCATGGCAACATGACGGGAATGAATAAGACCATGGTTGAAAGATACCATGACAACCTGACAGAAAATGAGTAAGACCATAGTTGAAAGACACTATGGCATCATGTCGAAGATAAATAAGATCGTGGATGGGAGATGCTATGACATCAGTTGAACAATTGATATTCAGGTAATATGTATCAGATGAATAATGGTTATATGAAATGGTTTTGTGAAATGTTTACAAGAATTGGTCATATGGAAATACATGTACAAAATAGTTGAATGAAATAATTAAAAAGATAGATAAATGAAATAAGTATAGGTACATGGAATTTAATTTATGTTAATTTTAATATGAACTATTATCGAAATAAATATACATAAGATATATGGAAATTATGGTGCAAGAAATATTGATATAACGAAATGAATGATATATGCTTATGAAGAAACAGTAAGAGAATAATATGTCTCGTGACATGTACATATATGATTATCTTTGATATGTTGATATAAGGAAATTATATAAGTAAAGACAATTATTAAACTCAAGTGTGACATGTCGAGAAAATAAGTATATCAATGTTGAATTTATATGAAATATGTACTAGTATACTAACAATGTTGCTGTTTGATGCTTATACAAGTGCCAAGCTGTTGATTGAATGGTAATATATTTATTTATTTATATGATGCATTGAATCGGTAAGTATTTAATTGAAAATTTTTTTTAGGTGATTCGTAAATTCTAGTAATGCTCCGAAACCCTGTTTCGACGACGGATACGGGTTAGGGGTGTTACATATATTCTCATATATATTGATTCATTTACATTAAAAACAATATAATAAACATTTAATTTAAATAACATTATAACGATTACAGGTCTTAGAACTTACTAGGCTAAATTGCAGCAATGACTGAGTACATGAACTATTTGGTAATTTTCTCTTCTCCTCGATTTTCCACTCATTCTTGATCTAAAATAATAATTCCATTCAGTTCACTAATTCTAACATAAAAATCAATTCATTTAATGCAATTAATTCCTTTTTGACATTTTTACAAAATTTCTCCCAACATTTTACTTTTATACAATTTAGTCCCTAAGCCCAAAACATGCAAATTAATCATTTTTATTCAGTTACAGGTTTAGCGGAATTGTTTGGAACCCTGTTATAGTTCATATTTACTATTATTTTATTGCAAGTCCTTGTACTTTTACTAATTTCATATTTTAGTCCTTAAACATTAAAATTACTAAAAATTACTTTACAAAATAGTCCTATCTAGCAACGAAGCTTAAGATTCTACCATAAAATTTCAAGAACATCTCAAATTCATCAATGACACATTTCATAACATTTGACAATTTAACAAATTGACCCCTATGTTAGCTAGATTAAGCTAAAATGATAACAAAAATATAAAAATCACTAAAAACGGGTACAAAATGGACTTACATGCACACATTGAAGCTTGGCCAAAATTTAGGAAGTTCAACAATGATGTTTTATTCAACCAAAAATTAGTGGTAAAACACTGAAGATGATAACTCATTTATCATCTTTTATTACTTTTAATTTATTTATTAATTTACCATTATAACCTTTATAATTTACCTAAAATTGATTAAATTTGCACCTTGAAACCGTCCACCAATATAAAAAAGGTATATTTACCTATTAAAACCCTTAATTCATGGTTCTTTAGCCATTTAATACAATTAAGCTAATAGCGATTGACTTTTGCTTCCTTTTATAATTTAGTCCTTTTTAATTAATTAACTTCTTTTTAATTAGTTAACTACTCTTTAATTAATTAACTATCTAAATATTGAAATTTCTTAACCAAATTTTAATATGACCTTAATAATACTCCGTAAATATTTAATAAAATATTTAAGGCTCAGTTTATAGAAACGAGGTCCCGATACCTCATTTTCTAAAATCACTTGACTTTAGAATCATATCACTTGAACCTAATTATTCATTCAAATAGCATAAATTGTCAATTTAAAATTTATTTTAATACCATACTTGACTTGTAAATATTAAAAAATAACATTTATGAATTTACCTGTAGGATTTATGGGTTCGAAGCCACTATTTCCGACACCACTGATAAACGAGTTGTTACATAAATTCAATGTTATCATATTCAAGTCCTGGACAAGGTTTTTGGGGAGAAGTGATTCTCACAACTTGTCACATATTGAATAGAGTTTCTAATAAGAAGTAAAATAACCCCTATGAACAATGGAAGAAAAGGAAATTAAACCTTAATTATTTGATGGTTTGAGGTTTTAGAGCTATTGTCAAAGTTCCAACACCTAAACATAAAAAGTTAGGTGAATGAGAAATTAAATGCATATTTATAAGATATGAACATAATAGCAAGGCGTATATGTTCATGATAATTGAACCAAATGATTCAATTTCAATTAATATTGTTATTGAATTAAGATATGTTATTTTGATGAAAACAGATTTAGTTTTATTTCAAGACAATTATAACCACGTTAATTCATTCTTCAAATGAGAATGAAATTCTATTGGAACAAGTTGATAACAATGATGAATTTTTTCAAGAATTAAGAATAAGTAAAAGAATAAGAAGGTAAAAGTGAAAGTGAAAGTATAGGCAATAAGATACCTTATTGTTATAATACGGAATTTGATTCTATTACATTTGAAGGGGCAATGAAATCTCAAGACTATTTTTTGGAAAGAAGCTATAAATGATGAGATGAATTCAATAATGGGAAATCACACTTAAACCTTAGTTGATCTTCCACTAGGTTCCAAACGAATAGGCTGTAAATGGATCTTCAAAAATAAAATGAAAGTCGATGGAATCATTGATTAATTTAAAGCAACGTTGGTAGCCAAATGTTTACACAAAAATAAGATATTCATTACTTTGGTACCTATGCTTCAATAGCAAGAATTGCTATGATTAGACTCTTAATATCACTTACCTCAATGTATAATTTAGTTACGCACCAAATGGATGTTAAAACTGCAGTTTTGAATGGTGAATTAGAAGAGAAAGTGAACAAGGAGCAATCGGAAGGATTTGTTGTTCTAGGATAAGAACGTAAGGTATGTAAGTTTGTTAACTATTTTTATGGGCTTAAACAAGCACCAAAGCAATGAAATCAAAAGTTTGACAAGGTTGTTCTAGCTAATGACTATAAAATAAATGAATATGATAAATGCATATATAGAAATTTTGAAAATGGAAAAGGTTTCATAATTTGCTAATATGTAGATGACATGTTCATATTTGGCACGAATGTGGAACAAGTAGAAAACATAGAGAAATTATTGTCAAGTAACTTTGCTATAAAGGATATGAGTGTAGCAGATGCTATTCTTGGGATTAAAATAACTCGAGCGGAAAGCACTATAGCTTTATCACAATCACATTACATTGAAAAATGCCTAAAAAGTTTAATCTTTTCAATTGTATACTAGCACCTATACCCATGGATTCTCAAATAAAATTAATATCTAATGTTGGTAGGAAAATGGATCAATTGAAATATGCAAGTCTAACTGGTTGTCTTATGTACATAATGACTTGTACAATACCAGTTATTGCATATGATGTTGGTAAAAGGAGCAGGTATACAAGTTATCCAAGTAGTTTGCATTGGAAAGCGTTTGAATGAGTACTTAGGTACTTAAAGAAAACGATTAATTATGGGTTAAATTAAGGGTAGGTGTTCGATCGAATCGAGTGAAAATATTTCGAGTTAATTGAGTTGACGAGTTATATTTTATCATCTTATCTTGATTTGAATTTTTTTCAAATCGAGTCGAGTGAAATGAAATTCATGTTGAGTCGAATCGAGTGAAATTGTTCGAGTTAAATTAAAAAATTTAAACATGTCAAATTAAAATCTTGTTACAGTTTAACTAATTCCATGTTAGAGCATATAAATTTGAAACTATATATGTTTGAAAAAAATTCAAAGAAAAAAAAGAAAAAAAAGACACTTTAGTATGTTAAACTTGAATCATTAAGTAACTAGTTTAGGTCCCAAAATTATTATTCTATAAATTTTTAAAAATTTTAACTTTCTTTATATATTCTTTATATTTTTTAATTATTTTTTAAAAAATATAATTTTTTGAATTTTTATAAATATTTTAATTTTAAAAAATTATTTTGAATTTTTGAAAATTATTTTGAATTATTTTTTGTTTTTATTGAGAGAGACCAATTTGCTCATTTTCAAAACTGATAAGAACCAATAGGGTATTTACACCAATCTGTTATTCGAATTATTTGAGTTATTCAAATTGTAAATTTCAACTCAACTCAACTCGAACTCAAAACTCAAAATACTTATTCAAGTTGACTCGAAAAATGATCAACTCAAAATTCATTTTTTTTTCGATTTTTCTGAATCAAATTGAGTTTTGCTCACCTCAAATGCTAAGGGCCATTTTTAAGAGGTGACCACCACTAGTTTGAAGGGATTATGTATCTCATTAAATGGCTTGGCCATTCACTCAATGTTTTTAAGGATTAGGACCATGTTTAATAAGTCCAAAAATTAAAATATACCTACTCAATTTTAGAATATGTTAGAGTGTTATTATTAGACTTGCCAATTATTAGAAAACTCTAGATGGAATTTACCTATATGAGTGTAAAGTGTGAAATGTGACCACTTCTAGGAGCTCAAGAGCATGGCTTAACAACACTAATGAATAGAAGGCACAAACACATGGCCATAATAATGTCCCTAGATGTTATGCATTGATCAATTTTGAAATCATTGTGTAAGATGTGTTCGTTAATCAAATAGAATAATTGGTTCAAAGCTTAGTCAACCATGCAATTTTGATTAACTTTAACATGTTTTCACTAAGTGAATGTTCAATTATAAGTCACTTTAGTTTATGCAAATTGATTTCCAAGATTATCAAAATCTAAAATATTTTAAAAATGAGGGGAGATTGTTGGAACATTTTCGAATATTTATAGTGTTCTAATAACTATAAATGAAATGTTGTAATTAATCAAAAATTATATCTTTTGGTTATTGATCAAGAGTTGTGTTCCAATAACTATAAATGAAATGTTGTAATTAATAAAAAATTTATCTTTTGGTTATTGATCAAGAGTTATGACTATTCATAATAATAAGTTAAGTCTTTTAAATACGAAGAGTTATATCACTTGATTTTTTGAGAAAAAAATTATAACTATTCAAGCAATATTAGAATAAAATTAGAAGAAAATCACTAAGTATCGATACCCTTGCTTAATGTACCAATACTTTCAAGCTAAAATGGTCAAAAATCACATATCGGTGCCCTTTTCATGCCAAACCAACTTTGTTACTCAAATGGTGCTTAAAAGCACACTTAAACTTGCACAAAGCCAACGAAGACACGTACCAAAACATCCATTTTACCATTTCCAAAATCAACCAAACCATTATACATCAATTAGGTACTTAAACATAGCAATTTAACCTATGAATTCACAAACTATTCAAACATATATAACCATTCAATTCTATCATTCAACCAAACCATTTCACTTCCAAATTTGTCATTCAAATGCTTCATCCTTCTAAAACCCTCTACTTTCCATAATTACAAAAATTTGAGCTTTGATTTCGAAATCGATCTCAATTACATCCTTCTAAAACCCTCTAATTTCCATAATTACAAAAATTTCACACCAATTTTGAATTATTTACATTTTAGACCCTATGTTCAAAACTAACAATTTTCACTTTACAAATTAGTCATTTTTCATATCTAAGCTTAAAATCTACCAATTTGACACCAAAAACATCAAGAAATCAACAATGGAAGCTTTTAAAAACTTTAACAATTTGCAAATTGGCACACGAACTAGATAAATCAAGCTCCTAAGACCTTAAAAACATAAAAATTATAAGAAAATGACTTATTTGCACATACCAATTTTACGTCAAAAGATTAAAGCTTTTGAAACCCTATTTTTCTTTTCAAATTCAGAGAAGAAGAGGATGAATAGAAAAACTATTTGTTTTCATTTTATTTTTTATTTACCTAGATTAGTGATTAACAAACCATGATTAACTTACCTAATATTTAATTAATTTAACTATAAACATATTTAACAAAGTTAGTGGATTCCATTTAACATACACCACCGTTTTTCTATTTAGGAATGACTCAATTTCTCAATTGGTACTCTAATTAATTAAAAATTCATAGTGTTCAAGTTTTACCATTTTAATAATTTAGTCATTGTACCTTAATTAACTATCCGATTGACAAAATTAAGGGACGAAAGTTTAATTAATCTTCATACTAACCTCGTAAATATTATTATCTCAAACATTGGAAAAGGGGACTGAAATTGCATTTTTCAATACCACTAGCTTTTGGGTTGTTATGAGCTTGATACCTGTATTGTAGCCTTGTCCTATATTTTTGTTTTTCTATTCGAGTTTTTTGTGTGTTCAAGATTTTTCTCACCGAAGTTTCGCAATAACATGTTAGAAACAATGATGAGTGGTAGTATTGCGAATAATGTCATTCACAAACTCAACTATGATTTTTTTCATAGATTGGAGGCTATTGGTTATTCGAGTGGTATTTGGATTCTTTAGGGTGCCTCAATTTCAATTAAAGTGGTTTTTAACACAATCAATTTGTTCAATTATGTATTATTATCGGAAGTGGGAGAAGGTTTTCTTTTCTTTACTATTGTTTACAAAAGATCCTTAGTGTAAGAAAAGAAGACAACTCCAAGATTTATTGGTTTGTGTCGCTACTTCCTTTTCAGGACCTTAGTTGTTAGTGAGTGACTTTAATGTCATTTTGTAACCTAACGAAAAGCAAGGGGATTCGACAAAAACTATGTCTAGTTGTAAACTCTTTTAGAGGTTTGTTTTGGGTCATGTTATTAAAGACATTGACTTTGTTGGACCTTGATGTTGGATATTGTAGATTGCAAATTAATTATTCATAAGCACTATTCAAATTCAAAATTGATTATTTATCATCTAATGGATACATTTCCATTGGACATGTTTCTTCTAAGAAGTATGTCCAACATGAAGGGTTATGACTCTTCAAAATAGTATCTATTGAGTGCATATAAATAGAGGGACTATGATGCTTACAATGTACATTACAATCAATCCAATTTTAGAAATTAGAGTAAGAGTTAGGCAATTCTTCGATTTTACTAATTAAAGGAAATTCAAAAGCTTCGTTGTATCCCGGAGGACCTTTGTCTTAACCTTTTAGCAACTTTGTGTAAAGGCAAATAGTTTTCTTTGGAAAGCGTCACCCGTGCCACGAAATCTATTGTTTAATTCCATATAATCTTCGGATTTATCGTCTCCACTCAATATCTCCAACAATCAAAGAGAACTATTTGGAGATGGTGACAGAGGCTACCACCATATTCGAAGTTATGATCTAAGAGTTTGTGAAACTTGACCAATTTGATGGCTCAAACTTCAATTGCTAGAAGGGCAAGATGTTGTCCCTTATTATCATCTTAAATGTTGTAACGCCCTATACCATAACCCACGCCACGGCAGAGTACAAGGCTTTACCTAACTTGATCTTATGCATACAACAAGTCTCAAGTCATTGAGACTCGGTCCAATTTAAAATTTTTTCAATTTATACCCTAAACTTCTTATTATGGGCCTACAAGCCCCAAATCGATCGTTGGAAACTATTCGGGACTATCCCCGGTCCTCAAACGAACTTTAATAAATTTGTCTCTAAAACATGGCACACGCCTATATGGAAGGGTAACACACCCGTGTGACCATATCGAGATGGTCGTGCTAATGGCCCCTGTGGCTCACATGGCCTAAGCACCTTGGGACACGCATGTGTCCCACACCTGTGTATAATTAATTTCTAATTCACACCTACAGGGGTTTTCACCTGGCCAGACACACGCCCGTGGCAATGGCCCGTGTCCCTCACACAGCCACGACACGCCCGTGTCCTAGCCCGTGTGCAAAAATAAGGACATTCTATTTCTGACGTCATCATGCTCAAAATGTCACACAATTAAGGCACACGCCCGTGTGCTGGGCCGTGTTCTTCACATGGCTGAGACATACGGTCGTGTCTCTGCCTGTGTGTTTAATACCATGCATACTGACTTGAAATTTTTACGTGCAGGGGATACACAGCCAGACTACACGCCCATGGGACAGACCGTGTGTCACACACGGCCTAGACACACGCCCGTGTGTCTACCTGTGTAGACAATATAAGGCTATTTACCAAGCCCCATTGCCACCCTTACATACCTATTTTCATACAAATGCCAACCAATACCAAAACGAGCATGATTTCTATAATCAAATCAGCCACAATAGACATTCATTCAACCATGATAATGCATCTTTTATAAATTCAAAAAAAACGTTAACCATCATTCAAAGCTTAATACAAATTGAAGGGTTTCCAACCCAAGCCAACACATTTGGCCAGTTCTCAAAGACACAAAATAATAAAGTCTAAGTTCTATACATGCCATATTCAAAAATATAAATCCAACTATACTGAATGCTTCGATTGATAGTGTGATCGATATCTCTAACTTCTGGTGATCTTTGAGCTAGTTAGGCGACACTGAGAGGAAATGGAAAGGAAAGGGAGTAAACATAAAAGCTTAGTAAGTTGCATATTAGTAAGTATACAACAAAAATAATTTATCAGTAATCCACAAGCTCAAGATACCAAGGTAGGCATAAGCATAACTTACTAATTACCATCCATACAAGTCACATATTATACAATGAGCTCATATCTCGTACGTACCAATTAGGTACTTGTACCACTCACAACATGATTATACGTTCCTCACTAGCTTAAGAACATAACGTTCTCCATTGAACCATGTGGAACACTACCAGATATTAATTAAGCCTTAAATGTGGGTAAGGTACCGATACCATGTCCCAGACACAGTTTTACACTGGCTCATATCTCAAGTTGATGCCATGTCTCAGGCATGGTCTTACATTGACTATCATCTCGTAGCCGATGCATGTCCCAGACATGTCTTACACTAGCTTACGTCTTGAGGCCAATGCATGACCTAGACATGTCTTACACTATCTATCGTCTCAATGCCGATGCCATGTCCTAGACATGTCTTACACTAGCTCACACCAGTGACCCAATCGTCACGGCATGAATAACCGATTCATTTCCTAGGTTCAAACGGAAACTCTACTATCTCTATTATCCTCATACCTTCTCAATTCCACAATCAAGAAATTCATGCTATATTAATTCAATACCTACATTAGCAATGTAGTTGTATTATTTATATACAACTTACCTTGGATTACAAAATGTGGCGACTAGTCGGTTTAGTCAATTTGCTTGGCTTTTCCCCGATCTAGGTTTGGATTTGGTAATTCTTGATCTAAAATAGCAAAACACACTCATTAAATCTCTGAATAAAATTAAGCAATTAAAAATTCACATCTTCGGCAAAATGACCATTTTGCCCCTAGACTTTGGCAAAATGACCATTTTACCCCTATGCTTGAAAATCGATTTTTATCGAATTTCTTCGCATCTTATGCCTAGATGAACTCTTTTTACTCTTATAGCAACCCAAAATTCTCTCTATTTCAGACATTTATCAATTATTTTACAACTTCTGCAAGATAGTCCCTTTAGGTGTTTTCATGGTAACACCTTTCACAGAAGTTGTCTATTACACAACTAAGACTCATATTCTTCCATAAAATTTCAGAAAACACCCTAAATTCTCTCATGGAAAAAACCCTAGACTTTCAACCATATTGCAAGATAGTCCCCTTATTTGAAAGCTCATGCTTCAAGGGTCTCAAAAATGCAAAAATCATCAACAAAAGGGTATGAAAATCACTTACTTGTGAGCGCTTCAAGTTGTTGAAAATTTTAAGCTCTCAAACCCCCTTCAATGGCTAATTTTTGGAGGAGAAAAGAGATGAGAAAGGGGTGATATCATCCTTCTTTTATTTATTTCTATTTTAGTCAAATTAAGCCACCTAACCCACCAAACTTTAAAATTTTGTCTCCTCTTTGAATCAATGGCCATCTATGCTCCTTTAAAAGGGTCTAATTGCCTTTTAAAATCCTCTAATTTTGATTCTTTAATAAAATAACACCTTTAGCTATCAAAATAGAACTTTTTCACTTTATGCGATTTAGTCATTTTTCACAAATGGGCTCACAAACGTCAAAATTAACTCACCAAATTTTTCATGTACTATATAAACATGCTACGACCCAAAAATAATAATAAATAATTTCTCCAACTTTGGATTTGTGGTCTCGAGACCACTATTATGACTAGCCCCAAAGTCGGGCTATTATAAATGTGGCTTACATTCTAGATCTAAACCTACAACCCATAGAGGATCCCGCCCCTAATGCAAACCCTGAGGAAATTGCGAAAGTGGGCGAACTCAATAAGCGCAAAAAAGATAATTTCACATGTCGAAGACACATCCTCAACTCCCTGTCTGATGGATTGTATGATCTCTACATGTCGATGCAATCCCAAGTGGAAATATGGAAAGCTCTTGAAGAGAAATACAACATCGAGTGACAAGATACTGATAAAATTTTAATGATGAAGTATTTTGAAATCAAAATGCTCGATAGTATCTTGATCATGGATCAAGTCCGTGAACTACAAGTCGTTAGAAGCATGCTTGAAATTTATTATTCCAGAATTGTTACAAGTCAGGGCTATCATCTCGAAGTGTCCCTCTGGAAACACAAAAAATTACACACTCTTTCATACCCTTTTTAACTTAAATTCATAAGAACTCGGTTAAATTCTTGTCAAAAAATAATTAATTTTTATAAAATAATTAAATTGAACTTAATATATGAACATGTTGTATTTTAGTTAATTTTATAATTATTTTTGATGAATTTTGGTTATTTTCGACAGATTTGCACAAAGGGCGAAAAATGGCTTGGCAGACACTACTTGAAGCACGAAACCGAGAAGCAATTTGAAGTATCGAGGCAAACTAAATTTTAGCCTAAGATGGTACAAAATTATATGTATTTATTCATAATATAATTAATTTTAATTTATGTCAAGTTTAATTTGGGTTAATAAATTATGATTAATTAATTATGAAAAAGTGGTCCGATTAAACCAAATCGAGTAAATCGAACCGGCCAAGAAAAGGATAGCCCAAAATTGTCCAAATGCTGACCCAATTCAGCTCATTAGCTGATTATTTATGATGTGAAGAAGCCCTTGAAGACTTGTTCAAATTGCAATTAAACCCCTCCACAATTGGTGGCTTTGTAGATTTGCCCCAAGCCATTTTTAGCAAAATTGAAGCCATCAACTTTGCCACATAGGAGGCCGACCAAGGGGTGGTTCTTCGACAGCTATTTTTAGAAAATTTCAGCTGTGACATTCAGCTATAAAACCCCCCCTTGGCTGATCATTCAACACATCCCTCATTCACATCTCTTCTCTCACAATTCTTCTCTCATCTTTCACTTTTTCTCTCATTTTTCTCATTCAAAGTTCCTTGGTCTTTTTCCGATTTCTCCCCTTGAGAAAGGGTTCTTCTTCAGAAATTTTGGAGCAGTAATTGAGTGTTCATAGCAGCCTTGATTAGTGAGGACAACAAAGAAGGAAGAACGGAGCAACTTAGTCAAGCCACGGAAAGACAGCGAATTTGATTCTTGTTCTCTATCTCTTTAATTTTTGTTGTTTTTGTGATGAACATATCTATGAATATTTATGTTGTTGGAATGGTTAATTTAATCATCTTAGCTTGAATTTGATTCGTGTTGGGTTGACTGCATTTCGTCCTCTTAAATTATTAAAGTTGTGTTTATGCTGTTATAGGTTTCGGTAAAATGCTTGATTAAGTAAAATCATGCCTAAGTTATTCTTGCATTATAATTGTGAGGGAACTAATGAATTAATTATTTAAATGGGTTAAAATTGTAATTAATGGGCACAGTACTTAATCAGTGCATGTTTATTCTTCTAAGGTAGCTGAAGGTTAAATTAGCATTGTATCTGGCGATACACTTGCCTTGCATAACTCGCAAGATTATTGTGATTAAACTGTTTCAAGGTAAGGATACCTTGTTACCTCACATAGTCTTTTATGTTCTCATTAGATTTAATTAATCATTTGAATTGACATAGGAATATGCAAGAGTTTAGTTCAATTTAATAAGTATGTATGTGCAATAGCATGCTTGCTTATTAGAATCTGTTTATCGATTGAATTGACATAGGGATATGTTAAGAGAAGAATGGATTTGTATAGGTGAGTATGTTCATAAGGTAGCAAATTACCGAGTTGCCGTGAATTTATTCGTAACAATATAAACATGAGTTTAATAATTCTAAGATAAGAAATGTAATTAATCTAACACAATTATATCATCTTGATTAAAATCATATTTTGAAATCGTACATTTGATATTTATTTATTTAGTTTAATTAGTTTAAAATCTTAGTTTTTAATCACCCTCTTCAACAAAATATTTTTTCTTCACCAAAGTGTTTTAAATAACATTCATAAATAATTGTTTTCACAGTCCCTGTGGGTACGATAACTTGACATTTACTTGTCACTTTATTACTTGTTTTGATTGTGTACACTTGCACATTTCCGTTGTTCCAAGTTTTTGGAGCTGTTGTCTGGGATTGTGTTTTAAAGTCATTATTTGTGAATTTGTTAGTTTTGCATTTTGGTTTAATTTTCTGTTTAAATTCTAAATTAATTAATTTTTCTGTGATTATTTTAGGTGTTTATGAGTATTGACCGAATTATTGACCTACTCCCTGCAGACCCGGAGATAGAAAGAACTTTTCGAGAGTGAAAAAGGCAAACAAATCAGAGAAGGACCGAATAGATGAACTTTTAAAATTTGATCCAAAGAAATGGAGCAAACCCTGTTAAAAATCCTATCCTTATTACTGAAAACAGGGATAGAGCTTTAAGACAGTATGCCATGCCAGTGTTTAATGATCTTAACTCGGGCATTAGGAGACTCAAAATTGAGGTACAACAGTTAGAGCTGAAGCCGGTCATGTTTCAGATGCTTCAGACAGTGGGCCAATTCAGTGGAATGCCTACCAAAGATCCTCACCTACACTTAAGACTATTTATGGAGGTGAACGATTCTTTCAAATTAACCGGAGTACCCGAAGATGCATTACGATTGAAGCTATTCCCGTATTCGCTAAGGGACAGTGCTCGAGCCTGGTTGAACTCATTGCCACCAAACTCAATTTCCACATGGCAAGAGTTAGTAGAAAGATTCCTTGTGAAGTATTTCCTGCCTAGCAAGAATGTTCAGTTGAGGAACGAGATCACTGCTTTCCAACAAATGGATGATGAGTCCTTGTATGAGGCATGGGAAAGGTACAAAGAATTATTATGGAAGTGCCTTATCATGGAATCCCACATTGCATCCAACTTGAGACATTTTATAATGGTCTCAATGCTCACACGAGGATGGTAGTGGACGCTTCTGCTAACTGTGCTCTCCTTTCTAGGTCTTATAATGAGGCTTATGAAATCATTGAGAGGATTGCCAGCAACAATTACCAATGGCCAACCAATCAAGCAGTGTTAAGAAGACGAGTTGCTGGAATACATAAAGTAGACGCTCTTACTTCACTCGCATCTCAAGTATCATCAATATCCTCAATGTTAAAAAATCTTACTACTAATAGGTTTAATATTTTTGCAGCACAACCACCAAATCAATTTGAAAATATAGCCTGTGTTTATTGTGGGGAAGGACATTTGTTCGAAGAATGTCTATCGAACCCAGAATCTGTGTATTACATGGGTAACCATAACCAAAATCGAGGAAGGCAAGGACTACAATCTAATTTCTATAACCCATCATGGTGAAATCACTCCAATTTTTCTTGGAGTAACCAAGGGGTTGGAACCAGTAGCACTTACGCCCAACCTAGACCAACCCAGCCGCCTAGTTTCCCCCAACAAGTTCAAAAACCAGTTCAAGCTGAATTATCTAATAGCTTAGAGAATTTATTGAAGGCATACATGGTGAAAAACGACGCCACTCTAAGGAATTTCGAGAATCAAGTGGGTCAGCTTGCTACTGAACTCAGTAATTGACCACAAGGTGCTTTACCTAGTGATACGAAGAATTCAAAGAATCAGGGGAAGGAGCATTCCAAAGCGTTGACATTGAGGAGTGGAAAGATAGTAGAGCCTAAACCATCGAAGCTGAAAAGGAGCATGTTGACACTCCAGATTCAGAGGAAGTTCAACTGAGTGTTGAAATTCCAGTTTCACAAGAACTAGAATCTGCAAAATAATTTTAGAACCAGCTAATTTTGATCAACTAATAACTCTGTTAGATGCAAAATTGCCACGAGAAAATTTAATCAACCGGTTTGATGAAAGAAACCACCACCACCCTACCCTCAAAGACTTCAGAAGCAGAAGTAGGAAATTCAATTCAAGACGTTCCTAGACGTACTCAAGCAACTTCATATCAACATCCCGTTGGTTGAAGCACTTGAGCAAATGTCGAACTACGTCAAATTCATGAAGGATATCATGTCCAATAAACGAAGACTTGGAGAATTTGAGACGGTAGCTCTGACGAAGGAATACAGTGCATGTCTTCAAGACATATTACCCTTAAAGTTGAAGGATCCTGGATGTTTTACCATACCTTACAACATTGGAGCAACATATTATGGTAAGGCATTATATAACTTAGGTGCGTGTATTAACTTGATGCCTATGTCAATATTTAGGAAGTTGGGGATTGGTGAAGTTAGACATACTACGGTTACACTTCAATTAGCGAATCAATCCTTAGCACATCCAGAAGGAAAAATCGAGGATGTATTGGTACGTGTAGATAAATTTATCTTCCCTGCTGATTTTGTTATTCTAGACTTTGAAGCAGACAAAGAAGTGCTGATTATCTTAGGAAGACTATTCTTAGCAACCGGAAGGACCCTTATTGATGTGCAGAAGGGCGAGCTTACTATGCGTGTTCAGGATGATTAGGTAACATTTAACATTTTTAAGTCTATGCGATTTCCTGACATAATTGATGATTGTTCTGCAGTATCCGATTTAGAGGATTTAATAGTGGAGAAGGAGCTCTACCATGTTGAGGATCTGTTGAAACAAATTTTGACATCAGATCCTCTGAATGATGAAGAGGAGGATGAATACTTAGCATTGTTAGAATCTAATCAAGAGGAATTTAATCTGCAATCCTATTTTGAACCTTTGGAATTAGAGAAAAGGGCTTATGCCCAACCAAAAGCGTCAATCGAGGAGCCACCTAAATTAAAACTCAAGGTACTACCTTCACATTTAAAATATGTTTATTTAGGTAACGCTTCTACTTTGCCTATGATTGTTTCAGCAGAATTAACTACTGAGCAAGAAGAGAAACTCATCCTGGTGTTGAAACAATTCAAGAAGGCTATAGGATGGACCATAGCTGATATTCATAGAATTAGTCCATCTGTATGCATGCACAAGATTATCCTAGAAGATGGAGGAAAAGGGACGGTTGATGGACAACAAAGACTGAACCCCATCATGAAGGATGTAGTTAAGAAAGAAATCATCAAGTGGTTGGATGCAGGTATAATCTACCTCATCTCAGATAGTTCATGGGTGAGTCTGGTCCAGTGCGTGCCGAAGAAAAGAGGTATCATGGTAATTGAAAATGAGAATAATGAGTTGATACCGACTAGAACAGTTACAGGATGGAGAATTTGCATCGATTACCGGAAGTTGAACAAGGCAACTAGGAAAGATCGCTTTCCTTTGCCGTTTTTGGACCAGATACTGGATAGACTCGCAGGGTGAGACTATTACTATTTTCTCGATGGATACTCGGGGTATAATCAAATTACAGTAGCACCAAAAGATTAACATAAGATAACATTCACCTACCCGTACGGTACATTTTCATTTAGACGCATGCCATTTGGTTTATGTAACGCACTTGCTACATTTCAAAGATGTATGATGTCTATTTTTACTGACATGGTTGAGAAGTATTTGGAAGTTTTTATGGATGATTTTTCTGTATTCAGAGATACATATGATGATTGCCTAGCCAATCTAGCCAAGGTACTAAGGCGATGCGAAGAAACAAACCTAGTACTTAACTGGGAAAAGTGCCATTTCATGGTACGAGAAGGGATTGTTCTAGGGCATCAGATAACAAGACATGGAATAGAGGTTGATAAAGCAAAGGTAGATGTTATTGAAAAACTCCCACCTCTAACATTTGTAAAGAATGTTTGGATCTTTTTAGGCCACGCCGATTTCTATTGAAAATTGATCAAGGACTTCTCCAAAATTGCTAAACCCTTATGCAAATTATTGGAGAAGGATACGACGTTTAAATTTGATGGAGAGTGCTTAAGAGCTTTCAACTATTTGAAGAGTCAACTAGTTTCAGCACCCATAATCGTCATACTAGACTGGGATTTTCCATTTGAATTGATGTGTGACGTAAGTGACTTCGCGATAGGAGCTGTCATAGGTCAGCGAAGGAACAAAGTTTTTCATCCCATTTACTACGCAAGTCGAACTCTGACAGGAGCTCAACTAAATTATACGGTAACAGAAAAAGAGTTACTTGCTATTGTGTTTGCTTTTGACAAGTTTTGATCTTATCTTGTAGGTGCCAAAGTGATTGTATATACGAACCACTTGGCAGTTAAGTACTTACTTGCCAAGAAAGATGCTAAGTCAAGGTTGATCCGATGGGTACTTCTACTTCAAGAGTTTGATCTAGAAATTCAAAATTGAAAGGGAGTAGAAAATCAAGTAGTAGACCACTTGTCTAGATTGGAGCCGTAAGAAGGGAACTCTCCTCTTATACCAATTCGAGAGACATTTCCAGATGAACACATACTGAAGGTAAATCATGTCCATAATACCCCTTGGTTTGCTGATATTGCTAACTTTTTAGCTTGTGGTTTGATGTCGATTGATAAGACGTATCATCAAAAGAAAAAGTTTCTTCACGATGTGAAGTACTATTTTTGGGAAGAACCGTACTTTTTTAAGAAGATGAAGTACATAAGATTCTATATCATTGTCACTTAGCTCCGAGTGGGGGATACTTCGGAGGTACACGTACTGCAGCCAAGGCATTGCAAGCCGGATTCTTTTGGCCAACACTATTCAAAGACGCATATGCCTACGTAAAGAGTTGTGATAGATGTCAAAGGGTCAGAAATGTCAGCAGCAAAAATGAGATGCCTTGAACAAACATCATTGAGGTAGAATTATTTGATGTCTGGGGTATTGATTTTCTCGGTCCTTTCCCTCCGTCTTTTGGTCACAAGTACATCTTAGTAGCTGTAGACTACGTGTCTAAGTGGATTGAGGCTGAAGCCTATCCGACAAATGATGCTAAGGTTATGATGAAGTTTTTGCAGATTCATGTGTTCACAAGGTTTGGAACCCCAAGAGCCATCATCAGTAATGAAGGGTCCCATTTTGTGAACAAGTGGTTGAAATGGTTAGTAGATAAACATGGAGTGAAACACAAGGTCGCTACAGCTTACCATCCGTAGACGAATGGGCAAGTTGAACTGACAAACAAGGAGATCAAAGGCATACTTGAGAAGTTAGTTTTCCCGAACCGACGAGATTGGTCCAAAAGACTGGATGATGCTTTATGGGCTTACAGAACAACATACAAGACACCTTTAGGGATGTCACCCTACAAGTTGGTCTTTGCAAAAGCCTATCATCTGCCCTTGGAGTTAGAGCACAAAGCTTATTGGGCCCTTCGACAACTCAACATGGATTTTAAGCTTGCTAAAGAGAAACGGATACTCCAACTCAATGAGCTAGAGGAATTCTGAATGTTCTCGTACGAAAATGCCAAATTACTCAAGGAGAGACTTAAGAAATGACATGACAAGCACATTTGAGTTTGAGAAATTGAAGCAGGTCAGCAAGTCTAGTTATTTAATTTCAGATTAAGGTTCTTTCCAGGTAAACTAAAATCACGTTAATCTGGTCCATTTACGATTCATCGCGTCCATCCATATGAAGTTGTTGAACTCCAAGGTAAATGAGGTAATTTTCAAGTTAATGCTCAGCGTCTAAAACATTACTGGGGAGATAAGATTGAACGAAATCAAAATTCGTTCATTTTATCAGATGTTTAAATTTTATTATTTTCCTTTTTAATAAATGATTTAATGTGTATTTTCGGGATTGGTATATTTAAATAAATTCTATTTAGGAGATTGGAACTTACGTGGGACCACTTGTGACCCCTCTAATCTTTCCTGGGAATTGATTTTAACATAATTTTTCGAGAAATTATTCCCTAATTAGAAAATTAAATTTTTGGTTTTTCAAATAAAAAGGTCAATTTTGATCCAAGTTTTAAATTGCAACTCAATTTCAAATTTTCATTAAGTCTAGGGACTTAACTGAATTATTTTTAAAATTTAGTTGCTCTTTTCTTAAATAATAAAAAGTAGATGCCTCTTTTTGTAAATATTTTCAAAAGGCATCTAGAATAAATATTTTTAATTAATTTTTTTTTACAAATAATAATAATAAGATGATAGTCTTTAATATATATTATATCTATTATAATTTATATATTAATCTTTATCAACTTAGCATGGAATTAGGATTAGTTTAATTTCAATTTTATTTTAATAAATTAATAGCATTAATAATTTAATATGCATATATTTGATTATTAATTGTTGTTAACTTTGAGTAGATTTAGAATTAGAAATTTTTTTATTGTTAAATTATACTAAGAATTCTACTCTAATTCCTACTATCACTATAAATTCCACCCTTTCTTCCCTCCATTCATTCATCACTCAAAACCCCAAAGCACCAAATCCCTTAAGTGCCGCAAGCTGCTAGCCATAACATCACCCAACAGTCGGCCAGCACACGCCCAGTAGACCTCACGCACGCCTGCCCATCGCGCGCTGCATTGCGTGCCTGGCCTTGCTTAGCTCCTACTGCTCCAGCCCTAGCTACCAAGGTCGTGTCCCGCACCTGAGCCTAGCACCTGCACGTTCACACCAGGCCTGCTCGACGAAGCTTCACACGCTGCTCGCACACCCAGCCCAGCTTCCGCTCGCGCTGCTGCGTGCTCCCGCGCCCTTCCACCCGCACACCTAGCAGCGTTCCAACACTCGAGCGGCACACGCCTTCACTCATCCTTAGCTAAATCCTCCAACCTACCTTAAATTGACCTCTTTTGCTTTCTAATTATTTTTAGGAGTTTTCAAAAAAAGGTGGTAAGATCGAATTTTCTCTTCAATTTTGAATTTATTCTAATATTTAATTTTTTAATTTATTGAATCATTAATAATTTTTATTAATTAAATTTTTGAGAAAATAATTTTCCCCATCTTTTGTTAAAGTTAATCATGCCCCGCAAGAGAACTCATGTCTGCGCTCAAATTGATGAAACACAAAACAAGTTCCATTGTGCAGAAGCCAAAGCAAGATACAAGAGTATCTTCAAGAATCAACAAATGCATCCAGAGAAAGGCTTCACCTTGAAAGAAAGCAACTATATTGATTTTATGGCGCCCATTCGTCAGGTTACTGAAATTTTCAATTGGGAGTTGTTTTGTGAGAAGAGACCTAGTGTGGATGAGGAGTCAGTGCGTGAGTTCTATGCAAATTTAACCTCAAGCGAGTTGACGAAAGTTCTAGTACGTGGAATCAAGGTACCAATAACTTCAAACACTATTAATGAGTTCTTTGAATTGCCTGATTTCGAAAACGACGATTATTCTTCCTTGATGAGTAGTATAGAGCCTGAAAATCTACAAGAAATTCTCAAGGAACTTACAGTTCCAGGTTCTAAGTGGATTGTGTCAAAACAAGGAATCCACACTTGTCGAAGAAAAAATATGACACCACTCGCAAAGGTATGGTTCTATTTCATCCGTTTCAGCCTTATGCCTAGCTTACAAGGGACTACAATTTCATTAGAGCGAATGGTCTTGTTATACTCGATTTTAACTGGAAAGACCATTGATGTGGGAAAAATCATCCTGAGAGAGATGTGGAATTGTACCATTAGACGTTCTAGCCCAGCCTACTTTCCTTTTACAATAACAATTCGATGCTTGAAAGCTAAAATTCTTGCAAACGTAAAGAAGACAGGTTATAGCCAGGGCACAATCACAGATTAGGACCTCTATCGAATATCTGGAGAATCTGTTCTACAGCAACGAGTTCAAGAAAGTGAGGACCCCGAAGAAGAAGAAAAAAATCCCACAATGCAATCAACTGAAGTCCCAGATAAGGCGGAACCAATGGAACTAGAAACTGAACCTGATGCTGAAACTTCAATGTTCAGAGCTCAATCACCTCGCCCAGATCTTCGAGATGAGCTGTCAAAATTGATGGACATAATGCATCATATGCAATGGCAGCAACAAGTTTACTGGAGATACTAAAAAATAAGAGATGACTCGAAGAGAAGTGCTCTTAAGAAAATTTACAATGACCCTTTTATTTTTGCGCCTGAATTTCCAGATTTTATATTTGAACCATGGAGTCCATTATCGAAGAAGGAGCGAAGCGATTCATGGAAAGGCAATAATGATGGAGCAAAAGATGAGTCGAATTCGAAAGGATCTATAAATAAATAAAATGGGGGATCTTGACTTTATTTTATTTCTGTTCTTAGGTCATTTTAGGATTAAGTTTAATTAGGAATTTTTATATTCGCATAATAAAACAAGAGATGGATATCATGAATAATGAACAAGTCACAAAGTATAGAGTGTGGCAATAGGTATATACATGTATAGGATTGGATTTAGAGAGAGCTTGGTGCTTAAGCAGTCAATTTGACTCAACTCCTCTTTTCTAGAATCCTACCTGGTGTATAGTATCTATTCACTTTAAACAATGAGGACATTGTTCATCTTAAGTAGGGGGGACCGAAAAATTGAATTATTTCCACTTAGAATAAATTTTTCTTTTAATTATGATTAGGATATATTTTGTTCAATAATTGGAAATTTTGTTAAGTATGCTAAACTTCAGTATAAACAAAGTTTTATTATTTTAATAAATTATTATGTTAGCTTAACAATGATGTGACAACCCGAATTAGGGCCTAATCGGAATAGCGGTTTCGTGACCACAAATCCGAGATAAAAATAATTGTTTTATAATTATTTGGGGTTTATGATATGATTGCATGATTGTGTGAAAATTTCGTGATGAAATTCTATGCCTAAAGTGCTTAAATTGAAAATAGGGATTAAATCGAATAAGTTGCAAAATTTACATTTAGAAGTTTTTAGTATGAAATTGCTTTAAAATATTAATTAGGAGGTCTTAAATAGCAATTTGACCAATTTTAAGTTCATGGACAAAATTAGGACATGGAAGGAATTTTTGAAAGTTTAGTAAGGAGGGGCATTTTGGTCATTTGGATATTAAATGAAATAAAATGGGAAAAATAACACAAAATTGGTCATCATCCTCCTTAGTTGCTGCCGAATTCTCCCTCTCTCCATAGCTAGGGTTTCTTCAACTTTCAAGCTCCATAGTAAGTGATTTCAAGCCCCGTTTTTAATGTTCTTTACGTTTTTGGATTCCCGATAGCTCGATTAAGCTTATGCTAACAATAATTCAACCTAGGGTTCATATTTGGAAAAATACCCATAGGTGAAATTTGTGTATTTTGATGTTTTATGATAGAATATGAGGTTTTAAATTATGTTAGACAACTTGTGCTACTCGGTTTTAAGTGAAAACGAGTAAAAGCAAGATAATCGGTAAAAATACCTATTGTTCACAACTATGTGTTAGAGTGAGAATTTGATGTGGTCATAGAAGATAAAAATGTTCAGCATGTCATAAAACACAAGAATAAGGGCTGAAATTAAATTTCCGAGCCTAGGGGCAAAATTGTAATTTTGTAAAAGTTAGGGGGCAAAAATGTAATTTTTCCATAATGTGATCTTTGGATTGAAATAAATAGTATGAGTGCTAAATGAGCTAAATGTGTTGTTATAGATCAAGAAAGGCGTGGAATTGACCTCGAATGAGGGAAGGAAAAAGTTTTGGACTAAATCGCAAAATTTCCACATTTTGCACCGAGGTAAGTTTGTATGTAAACATTACATTATTTTCATTTACATTCTTATATTTCAGCCTATTATATAAATATACTAGCTGATGTTAAAATATAAATCGACTATTGGAAGAATGGAAATAAATAATAGAGAGAGATCCCGGTTGAACATTCGGAGAGATTGAATAAAATAGAGGGAGCGTAGCTAGGTCACATGTATGATGCTGAGTGCACATCATGTAGACAAGAGAGCTACGTAAGAGATAAATGTAGCTAGGTCACATGTGTGATACGGGATGTATCCCATGTAGACAAGAGAGCTACGTAATAGATAAATGTAGCTAGGTCGCATGCGTGATTCCAAGTGAAGGACACCATGTAGACAAGAGAGCTACGAGACAAATCGGCTAGGTCGCATGAGTGGTACTAAGTGTTCACCATGTGTACAAGAGAGCCGAACTAAATGAAGTATGATGGTGGGGCTGTGTGCTAAAACCATTAAATATCGAGGATTGATCCGAATTGTTCAACGGGATGGTTTTGTGGTGACGTTGTGGTTATGGACCTATACTTGTGATGAATGAATTGTGGTGAAAATGATTTGTGGTATATCTATATATGTAAGATAAAATGAGGTTAGCATAAAGAATGTGTGAAAGAGTGAAATTAGCATTAAAACTGTTTTGGACGGTAGCAGTGACGTGATTTTGAAAAATCACCAAAAATAGGAGGAACATAATTAGAGGTTGAATGAGATGTGAAATTAAATTTTAATGAGTCTACTTTCATATAAAAGAATCAGAACAAGCAAAGGAATTTTATATTTTGAGATATTTACAATTGTGTGTGACTTGGTCAGGATGAATATGTGATCCCCTGTTTCAACTTTGAAAAATTATTAAAAATTGTACAAAGCAAATTAAGAAATATAGTTTACATACCTAAATTCCTTATTGAGTTTAGTTTTAAATGAAATAAATTTCAGGGTTATTTGAATTGTGTACTGAGAGAAATTCAATTCGTAGTGAACAGAGGCAGACTAGTCAAGCTGTGTAACAGGGGAAACTTCAACTAATAAACTGTACTAATCGGCTGAACCAAAAATTCTAGAAAAAAATTAACAAGAATATTTATGAGTCTAGATTCCGGGAAATTTTACGGATTTGAATTTCGAGTTTTGTAACTCGAGTTATGATTTATTTAGTGAACATAACGCAGGAAAGACAGCTTAATCAAAGTGGAGTGAATATTGAAATTAAAGTAGATATACTTGAGTTGTTGTGTAAACATATTAAATTCTCTAATTATTATTTACATACTTACTTACTAAGCTATAAGCTTACTTTGTTTTCTCTCTTTTGTCTTGTAGTATCCTCCAACTTGCTCAGGGAGTTAAGGATCGTGAAGATCTGCCCGCACTATCAATACTTTAGGTATTCGAACTAAACATTTTGAATTATGGCATGTATAGTAGGCTTAATTATTTTGTTACGTGTCATAATTGCCTAGGTTTAAAATATTGGTTACAATGATTTACCAACTACTTTGTACAAGCCATAGAAGTTGATTAATATTGTTCAAAACATATGTTATAACGATGCACTATCAAATTGGATGACATATTTCTATCTCGGTTTTGTTTAATGGTATGTATTATATTCTAGTAATACCTGCACTCTGCTCCAAAGACGAGTAGTAGGGTAAAGGGTGTTACATTTAGTGGTATCGAGCTATGGTTTAGTCGGTTCTCGGACTAATAAAGTGTGTGTAAAAGTCTAGCTATACATGCCATAAAAATATTGTGATAGTGTGGTGACTCCTGACTATTCTAAACTGTGTTTTGTTTTAATATAGTAATGGATCCTGAAGGAACTGCGGCTGATGATGCTGCTAGTAATGCGCCGGCCCCTGCACAAGGGACTGTACCTGTGGAAAGTAGATCAGAGACATTGAGACAGGGAGATGAGGCTCGGGATGCCTTTCTCTAAAGGATGAACAATTGGTATACTGAATTTATTCGAGCAAATCCAAATACTCAACCTCCTCCACCCCCTCCTATACCTCAGATGATTCCTGTAGCTGCTCAAGACATAAATTTGGTAAGGATGAACAAGCCTCCAGTTGACAAGATTCGGAAACAAGGGGCTGAAGAGTTTAGAGCAAAGATCGATGATGATCCTGAGAAAGCGAAATTCTGGCTTGAAAATTCTACCCGTGTATTTGATGAGCTCTCATGTACACCTGAGGAATGCTTAAAGTGTGCTGTATCACTTTTGAGAGATTCGGCCTACCATTGGTGGAAGACTTTGGTATCAGTGGTGCCAAAAGAAAAAGTTACTTGGGATTTCTTCCAGGAAGAATTTAGAAAGAAATACATAGGTCAACGATTTATGGATAAAAAACGGAAGGAGTTCCTTGAATTGAAGCAAGGCAAGATGTCTGTGGCAGAATATGAACGTGAATTTGTGAGACTTAGTAAGTATGCCCAGAATGTGTGTCAACCGAGGCCATTATGTGCGGAAGGTTTGAAGATGGGCTGAATGAGGACATTAAAGTGCTTGTAGGAATTTTGGAATTGAAAGAATTTGTTGTATTGGTTGATCGAGCTCTTAAAGTGAAGAATTGAACAAAGAAAAAGAAAAGTCGCTATTGAGGCTCGAGATGCCGTAAAAGGTCGATAAGCAAGCCATTTCAATCTCAATCAAAGAGGTCCAAAGAGGCAAACCCTCGAATGACAGCTTTCAATTGGGAGTCACACAGAGATCGTGGTAGAGCGTATTCGGGGTCTAAAGCTCAAGCTACTTCGGTGGCAAGTGTGGGTAATGTGCGACCTAGAAAGCCCGAGTGTCGACAATGTGGCAAGCAACATTATGGTGAGTGTTGGGAACCGAGCGAGCTTGTTTCAAAGTGCGGTTCTCGCGAGCATTTTATTAGAGATTGTCCGGAGAAAGTTAAAGAAGAAAGATTTCAAAGTGCTAGACAGAATACCACCGCTAGTAGAGGTAGACCACCGAGAAATACTGGAGGTGGGACTAGCAGTAAAGCTGCGATGAAAGACTCGATGGCAAGATCGGAAGCTAGAGCACTGCTGGAGCTTATGCTATACGCGTGCGAGAAGATGCATCATCTCCGATGTCATTCTTCGTACATTTTCTCTCTATGATACTATTGTTATTGCATTGATTGATCCCGGTCCACTCATTCCTATATTTGCATGAATTTAGTACCTAATAAAAAGTTGCTGTTGAGTTTATCGAGTTTACGATTAAAGTGTCGAACCCTTTAGGCCAATATGTGCTAGTTGACAAGGTTTGCAAGAATTGCCCATTAATGATTCAAGGTCACATTTTCCGCCAATTTGATGTCATTACCATTTGATGAGTTTGACGTTATCTTGAGAATGGACTGGTTGACATTGTATGATGCTAAGGTAGATTGTAAACAAAAGACACTAGAGTTGAAATGTGAAAATGGAGAAATTTTGTGGGTTGAAACAGATTTAATCAAATAAATTGCCTAGGTGATTTCGCATATGTCTCCTATGTAAATACATGAGGAAAGGGTGTGAAGCTTATCTGGCTTATGTAATGAATACTGAGTTGCCTCAACTAAAGTTTGAATCAGTACCGATAGTTTGTGAGTTTCCAGATGTATTTCCAGAGGAATTGCCTGGGTTGCCTCCGAACAGAGAGATAGATTTTGACATTGATTTGTTGCTTGCATCGCTGCCGATCTCGATTGCTCCATATAGAATGGCTCATTGAATTAAAAGAATTGAAGGCTCGATTGCAGAATTAACAGATAAGGGATTTGTGAGACCGAGTTTCTCTCCCTGGGGTGCTCCTGTATTATTCGTAAAGAAGAAGGATGGTTCAATGAGACTTTGCATTGATTATCGTCAGCTCAATAAGGTGACTATAAAGAACAAGTACCCATTGCCGAGGATTGATGATTTATTCGATCGCTTAAAAGGGGGCTACATGTGTTTTCAAAGATTGATTTAAGGTCCGTTTACTACCGGTTGAGAGTTAAGGAGTCGATGTGTCGAAAACCGCCTTTAGGACAAGGTATGGACATTATGAGTTTCTTGTAATGCCTTTCGGCTTAACAAATGCTCCAGCTATATTTATGGACTTAATGAATCGGATCTTTCGCCATATTTGGATAAGTTTGTAGTAGTGTTCATAGATGACATTCTAATTTATTCTCGGGATGAGTTTGAACATGCCGAACACTTGAGAACCATATTGCGGATCTTGAGAGAAAAGAAATTGTTTGCCAAGTTTAGTAAAAGTGAGTTCTCGCTTCGTGAAGTCGGATTTTTGGGACATATAGTCTCGGTGATGGTATTCGAGTGGATCCAAGCAAGATTTCTCGCGATCGTTGATTGGAAACCGCTAAAGAATGTATTTGAGGTTAGAAGCTTTTAGGCTTAGCCGGATATTATAGACGCTTTTGTTGAGGGATTTTCGATGATTGCCTCTCCTATGGCTAAGTTGCTGCAAAAGAATGTTAAGTTTTTGAATGGACCGATAAATGTCGTGAGTTTTGAAAAGTTGAAAGCACGATTGATCAAGCACCAATTTTAGTACAACCAGAGCCAGGAAAAAGAGTTCGTAATTTATAGTGATGCATCATTGAGTGCCTTGATGTGTGTTGATGCAAGAGGGTAAAGTGGTAGCTTATGCTTGAGACGCTTAAAACCGCATGAAAAGAATTATCCTACACATGATTTGGAATTGGCCGCTATTGTCTTTGCTTTGAAGATTTGGCGACATTATTTGTATGGTGAAAAATGCCGATTTTTTACCGATCGTAAAAGTTTGAAGTATTTGATGAATCAAAAGGATCTGAATCTGCGACAACGAAGATGGCTTGAATTATTAAAGGATTATGATCTAGTGATTGATTATCATCCGGAAAAAGCAAATATAGTTGCTTGATGCCTTGAGCGAAAAATTTCTTTTTACTTTGAGAGCCATGAATACGGGATTAGCATTGTCGATGATGGGTCAATCTTAGCGCGAGATGAAAGCTAAACCGTTATTTCTCCGGGGTTGATTTGTGATGCTCAAAAGAATGATAATGAGTTGCGGACCAAAAGAACTCAATGCGAATCGAAGTTACGACTCGATTTTCGAGTTGGACCGACGATCGCTTAATGTTTCGAGACGTAATATGTGTGCCAAAAATAATAAATTGATTCGAAAAATATTATATGAGGCGCACAATGGCTGCTTATCGATTCACCCGTAGCACAAAAATGTATAAAGATTTAAAAAAGTTGTATTGGTGGCGGTATGAAAAGGACATTTCTGAATTTGTAACCAAGTGTTTGATCTGTCAACAAGTAAAAGTCCGAACATCAAGTGCCTTCAGGACTACTTCACCGGTAATGGTGCCTGAGTGGAAATAGGACAGGATTACCATGGATTTTGTAACCGGTTTGCCTTTGACTCCTAAAAAGAAGGATGCTGTCTGGGTAATGGTTGATAGATTAACAAAATCAGCCCACTTTATACCAGTACGTACCGATTACTCACTTGATAAATTAGCCGAATTATATATTGCTGAAATTGTGAGGTTGCACGGGGTACCTATGTCTATAATATCAGATAGAGATCCGAGATTTACCTCGAGATTTTGGAAAAAGTTACAAGAAGCTTTGGGTACAAAATTGAACTTTAGTACCGCGTTTCATCCACAAACAGATGGTCAATCGGAAAGAGTAATCCAGGTACTCGAAGATATGCTTAGATGCTGTGTTTTAGAATTTGGAGGTAGTTGGGAGAAATATCTATCTTTAATTGAGTTTGCCTACAATAACAGTTATCAGTCAAGTATACAAATGGCACCGTATGAAGCCTTGTATGGTCGTAAGTGTCGGACTCCTTTATATTGGACTGAACTTAGTGAGAAACAGATTCACGGAGTTGATCTAGTTAAAGAAACCAAGAGAAAATAAAAGTAATTCGGGATTGCTTGAAAGTCGCCGAGATCGACAAAAGTCATATGCGATTTGAAAAGAAAGAGATTGAATTTCGTGGGTGATAAAGTGTTCTTGAAGGTGTCACCATGGAAAAAGATTCGAGATTTAGTCGAAAAGGCAAGTTGAGTCCGCGTTTTATTGGGCGTGCACGAGATTCACGAGAGAATTGGACCAGATGGCATATCGGTTGGCCTTACCGGCAGAGTTAGAGAGAATTCATAACGTGTTTCACGTATCAATGTTACGACGTTATCGTTCGATCCTTCACATGTGATCTCCCCCCAACGAAAATTGAGATTCGATCGGATATGACCTATGAGGAGGAACCAATAAAGATTTTGGCTCAAGAAATTAAACAGCTTAAGAAATAAAAGTATAGCCTTAGTGAAAGTATTGTGGCACGCAGACATGGAATAGAAGAGGCTATGTGGGAACTGAGGAAGCTATGAGAAACAAGTACCCAAACCTCTTTCTATCAGTAAGATTTTCTGGGACGAAAATCTCTAAAGGGGGAGAATTGTGACAACCCGAATTAGGGCCTAATCGAATAGTGGTTTCGTGACCACAAATTCGAGATAAAAATAATTGTTTTATAATTATTTTGGGGTTTATGATATGATTGCATGATTGTGTGAAAATTTCGTGATGAAATTCTATGCCTAAAGTGCTTAAATTGAAAATAGGGATTAAATCGAATAAGTTGCAAAATTTACATTTTAGAAGTTTTTAGTATGAAATTGCTTTAAAATATTAATTAGGAGGTCTTAAATAGCAATTTGACCAATTTTAAGTTCATGGACAAAATTAGGACATGGAAGGAATTTTTGAAAGTTTAGTAAGGAGGGGCATTTTGGTCATTTGGATATTAAATGAAATAAAATGGGAAAAATAACACAAAATTGGTCATCCTCCTCCTTAGTTGCTGCCGAATTCTCCCTCTCTCCATAGCTAGGGTTTCTTCAACTTTCAAGCTCCATAGTAAGTGATTTCAAGCCCCGTTTTTAATGTTCTTTACGTTTTTGGATTCCCGGTAGCTCGATTAAGCTTATGCTAACAATAATTCAACCTAGGGTTCATATTTGGAAAAATACCCATAGGTGAAATTTGTGTATTTTGATGTTTTATGATAGAATATGAGGTTTTAAATTATGTTAGACAACTTGTGCTACTCGGTTTTAAGTGAAAACGAGTAAAACGGCACAATCGGTAAAAATACCTATTGTTCACAACTATGTGTTAGAGTGAGAATTTGATGTGGTCATAGAAGATAAAAATGTTCAGCATGTCATAAAACATAAGAATAAGGGCTGAAATTAAATTTCCGAGCCTAGGGGCAAAATTGTAATTTTGTAAAAGTTAGGGGGCAAAAATGTAATTTTTCCATAATGTGATCTTTGGATTGAAATAAATAGTATGAGTGCTAAATGAGCTAAATGTGTTGTTATAGATCAAGAAAGGCGTGGAATTGACCTCGAACGAGGGAAGGAAAAAGTTTTGGACTAAATCGCAAAATTTCCACATTTTGCACCGAGGTAAGTTTGTATGTAAACATTACATTATTTTCATTTACATTCTTATATTTCAGCCTATTATATAAATATACTAGCTGATGTTAAAATATAAATCGACTATTGGAAGAATGGAAATAAATAATAGAGAGAGATCCCGGTTGAACATTCGGAGAGATCGAATAAAATAGAGGGAGCGTAGCTAGGTCACCTGTATGATGCTGAGTGCACATCATGTAGACAAGAGAGCTACGTAAGAGATAAATGTAGCTAGGTCACATGTGTGATACGGGATGTATCCCATGTAGACAAGAGAGCTACATAATAGATAAATGTAGCTAGGTCGCATGCGTGATTCCAAGTGAAGGACACCATGTAGACAAGAGAGCTACGAGATAAATCGGCTAGGTCGCATGAGTGGTACTAAGTGTTCACCATGTGTACAAGAGAGCCGAACTAAATGAAGTATGATGGTGGGGCTGTGTGCTAAAACCATTAAATATCGAGGATTGATCCGAATTGTTCAACGGGATGGTTTTGTGGTGACGTTGTGGTTATGGACCTATACTTGTGATGAATGAATTGTGGTGAAAATGATTTGTGGTATATCTATATATGTAAGATAAAATGAGGTTAGCATAAAGAATGTGTGAAAGAGTGAAATTAGCATTAAAACTGTTTTGGACGGTAGCAGTGACGTGATTTTGAAAAATCACCAAAAATAGGAGGAACATAATTAGAGGTTGAATGAGATGTGAAATTAAAGTTTAATGAGTCTAATTTCATATAAAAGAATCAGAACAAGCAAAAGAATTTTATATTTTGAGATATTTACAATTGTGTGTGACTTGGTCAGGATGAATATGTGATCCCCTGTTTCAACTTTGAAAAATCATTAAAAATTGTACAAAGAAAATTAAGAAATATAGTTTACATACCTAAATTCCTTATTGAGTATAGTTTTAAATGAAACAAATTTCAGGGTTATTTGAATTGTGTACTGAGAGAAATTCAATTCGTAGTGAACAGAGGTCAGACTAGTCGAGCTGTGTAACAGGGGAAACTTTAACTAATAAACTGTACTAATCGGCTGAACCAAAAATTCTAGAAAAAAATTAGAAAGAAGATTTATGAGTCTAGATTCCGGGAAATTTTACGGATTTGAATTTCGAGTTTTGTAACTCGAGTTATGATTTATTTAGTAAACATAATGCAGGAAAGACAGCTTAATCAAAGTGGAGTGAATATTGAAATTAAAGTAGATATACTTGAGTTGTTGTGTAAACATATTAAATTCTCTAATTATTATTTACATACTTACTAAGCTATAAGCTTACTTTGTTTTCTCTCTTTTGTCTTGTAGTATCCTCCAACTTGCTCAGGAGTTAAGGATCGTGAAGATCTGCCCGCACTATCAATACTTTAGGGTATTCGAACTAAACATTTTGAATTATGGCATGTATAGTAGGCTTAATTATTTTGTTACGTGTCATAATTGCCTAGGTTTAAAATATTGGTTACAGTACTCGACCAACTACTTTGTACAAGCCATAGAAGTTGATTAATATTGTTCAAAACATATGTTATAACAATGCACTATCAAATTGGATGACATATTTCTATCTCGGTTTTGTTTAATGGTATGTATTATATTCTAGTAATACCTCGTACCCTGTTCCGGCGACGGTAACGGGTAAGGGGTGTTACAAATGATATGAATGTATTTCTAATAAAGCATGCAAATTGTACCATAAATTTTTAGTTCCTTACGAAAGTTAGGCATCATGAAAGTTTAAGTCTTTAGAATTGACTTAGAAGTTTCTTGAGGTGAAATCCTAGGAAGCATGGAACATTTGAAATAATTTAGGCAACTTTTGTTTGGACCATTTGAGCCTTTCAACCAACCATGATGAAATTTTTATCCTTTGAAACCCAACTTTGAGACTATATGGCCTAGTTTTATTTGAACACTTGCAAATTTAGCCATCACTTCTCTCTTAACTATCTTAATATTATCCCAAACTCTAAACTCAGTACTATTCAAAGTATAAAATTGTAGTACATTCAGTAAAATGCTCGTGTTAAAAAAAGAAGAAGAGAGCATGAGTTCTTAAAATAAGATGTACAAAAGAGCATATGAAAGCAAAGTAAGTTGGTGTATTGAGGGAAATTATTCCATAGGTCCAATTGAAGCTGAGTCTAGGGTTTAAAAGCCTAAATTTATCTATCTTTTACCCATCCCTAAGCCCATCCACGTTACAACTTTGTTAAAGATCTATTGATTTAAAGTTCCAATGCTACCTACATTAGTGGAGAGAAATTGCTACGTTCAACATATGAAGGCATAAGTTAAACTTAATGATTGCAACTTAATCTTGAATGAGGGAATAAAGTTAAATTGGTAAGGTTCAACATGACTTTATTAGGAATCATTTAGTCTAATTTTTGCTATCATAAGAATGATTGAAATTAATTTGAACGATATGTATACTTAAGTAAGCATAACTATCAAATTTCTTGTTTTTGAGCATAAGTATATTAAATTCATAATTCTGGGAAGAATGTTATTCTGAAGGAATTTTTCAAAGGTGTTTATGAGAAATTCTTTTCAATTTACGCATTACTCAGGACGAGCAATGAATTAAGTTTGGGGGTGTGAAAACACAAAAATTTACACACTTTTTCATACCCTTTTAACTTAAATTCATGCGAATTCGGTTAAATTTTTGTCGAAAAATAATTAATTTTTATAAAATAATTAAAGTGAACTTAAAATATGAACATGTTGAATTTTAGTTAATTTCATAATTATTTTTGATGAATTTTGGTTATTTTCGATAGATTTGCACAAAGGGCGAAAAATGGCTCGGTAGACACTACTAAAAGCACGAAGCCGAGAATCAATTTGAAGTATTGAGGCGAACTAAATTTCAGCCTAAGACGGTCCAAAATTATATGTATTTATTCATAATATAATTAATTTTAATTTATATCCAATTTAATTTGGGTTAATAAATTATGATTAATTAATTATGAAAAAGTGGTCAAATTAAACCGAACCGAGTAAATCGAACCGGCCAAGAAAAGGACAGCCCAAAATCGTCCAAATGCTGACCCAATTCAGCTCATTAGCTGATTATTTACGATGCGAAGAAGCCCTTGAAGGCTTGTTCAAATTGCAATTAAATCCCTCCACAATTGGTGGCTTTGTAGATTTGCCCCAAGCCATTTTTAGCAAAGATGAAGCCATCAACTTTGCCACATAGGAGGTCGACCAAGGGGTGGCTCTTCGACAGCTATTTTTAGCAAATTTCAGCTGCGACATTCAGCTATAAAACCCCCCCTTGGCTGATCATTCAACACATCCCTCATTCACATCTCTTCTCTCACAATTCTTCTCTCCTCTTTCACTTTTTCTCTCATTTTTCTCATTCAAAGTTCCTTGCTCTTTTTCCGATTTCTCCCCTTGAGAAAGGGTTCTTCATCAGATATTTTGGAGCAACAATTAAGTGTTCATAGAAGCCTTGATCAGCGAGGACAACAAAGAAGGAAGAAAGGAGCAACCTAGTCAAGCCACGGAAAAACACCGGATTTGATTCTTGTTCCCTATCTCTTTAATTTTTGTTGTTTTTGTGATGGACATATCTATGAATATTTATGCTGTTGGAATGGTTAATTTAATCAGCTTAGCTTTAATTTAATTCATGTTGGGTTGATTGCATTTCGTCCTCTTAAATTATTAAAGTTGTGTTTATGCTGTTATAGGCTTCGGTAAAATGCTTGATAAAGTAAAATCATGCCTAAGTTATTCTTGCATTATAATTGTGAGGGAACTAATGAATTAATTATTTAAACGGATTGAAATTGTAATTAATGGGCACAATACTTAATCAGTGCATGTTTATTCTTCTAAGGTAGCTGAAGGTTAAATTAACATTGTATCTAGCGATAAACTTGCCTTGCATAACTCGTAAGATTATTGTGATTAAACTGTTTCAAGGTAAGGATACCTTGTTACCTCACATAGTCTTTTATGTTCTCATTAGATTTAATTAATCATTTGAATTGACATAGGAATATGCAAGAGACTAGTTCAATTTAATGAGTATGTATGTGCAATAGCATGCTTGCTTATTAGAATCTGTTTATTGATTGAATTGACATAGGTATATGTTAAGAGATGAATGGATTTGTGTAGGTGAGTATGTTCATAAGTTAGCAAATTAATGAGTTGCCGTGAATTTATTCGTAACAATATCAACTTGAGTTTAATAATCCTAAGATAAGAAATGTAATTAATCTAACACAATTATATCATCTTGATTAAAATCGTATTTTGAAATCGTGCATTTGAGATTTATTTATTTAGTTTACTTAGTATAAAATCTTATTTTTTAATCACACTCTTCAACAAAATATTTTTTCTTCACCAAAGTGTTTTAAATAACATTCATAAATAATTGTTTTCACAGTCCCTGTAGGTACGATAACTTGACATTTACTTGTCACTTTATTACTTGTTGTGATTGTGTACACTTGCACATTTCCGTCGTTCCACCCTCGTTTTGGAACAATTATCAGAAGAAACTTCTGCATATGGTAGAGGACTTCTATATGGAGAAAATACTTAGGCATTCCCATATTGAAGAGGACACTCAGAAGCGTATCTTCCCCAAAATTCTAAAGTGAACCATGTTAGTAAGTTCAAGAACTCTCAAAATGGTAAGCAAAAGGCCACATCCGAGACCAAGGACATGTAAGACAAGAAGAGAAAATCTCTCAGTTGTTATAATTACAATAAGAAATGATACTACATTAAGGATTGCAAACTTCTCAAAAAGAAGCATGACGCCACAACTTCCAAAGCCAATATGGTGGAGGACATAGACTTAGTGGCCATGGTTACAGAAGGGATCAAGAGTTTGGATACTAGTATGATTACCGAACTCAACTTAGCCATGACCGATAAGTTCTATAATTGGTGGCTAAACTCTAGAGCTACTATCCATGTGTATAATGACCGACAAATATTCCAAAGTTATGAATTAGTGGCAAATCATGAAGTGCTTATGGAAAACTATCAATCGGTTAATATGCCCGATCAAGGAACGATGGAACTCAACTTCACATCTGGAAAGAAATTGACTTTGACAAATATGTTGCATGTTCCTGATGTGAGAAAGAATTTACTGTCCGCAAGTGTTCTGTGTAACAAGGGGTTCAAGGTTATCTTGGAATCTTGTAACATCCGTCGTCAGGTTAGGGTTCTGGAGCATTACCAAACAATCAAAACAACATTTAACATTATAACATTTAATAAATTACTCTTATTAAAAGCCAATCAAACATATGCATTTGGGCTATAAATCGAACCTTTGAGGCCTTAAAAATAGCTTAGAAGCAATTCAAAACTAATTTGAAGCAAAATAGAAGATTTGGGAAAAAAGTTGAAAAAGTTGAAAATAGGGGTCGCATGGCTGTGTGACATAGCCTAGGCCGTGTAACAATCAAACAAAGGGACATACGATCATGTCGTAGGCCGTGTGCTAGGCCGTGTAACTCTTTGACTTGCAACACACGACTGTGTGCTGAGCAGTGTGCTAAGTCATGTGATAGGCAGTGTAACTTACTAACTTAATACACTGAGAATTTACAAATGACACACGAACGTGTAACAAAACCATGTGACAGCCCGTGTCTCAGGCTATGTGATCCATAAATTGACCCTAAATTCAAGCCATTTCAAGGCCAAACCACACCTAACTAACCATTCCATTTGTGCTCACCTTCAAGAGACTTAAACATCATTCAAACACATCTAAACATACCACTTCAAACATCCTATTTCATCTAACCAACATGTCATTCAAAGGCACCACATATATATATTTATATATCAAAACATGATTAATCAACAACTCAATATGACCACACTTCAAGCACAAAACCTAGTTCATTTATTTACCAAATGATATCACCAATGACCATTTACATGCCATCACAACATACCAAAAAGAGTATTATAAACAAGCACTTAAGAATGGCCAAAATGACCTAACTTGTCAATTTTCCAAAGCTCATCAAACCAAACATAAACTTCAAAAGCATATGCATACCAAATCAACCATTACACATTCAAGAACTGCCATAACAAAAGAGTCCTATACATGCCATATATAACCTTGGCCAAAATGCTCAAAAACTACTGAAATGGTTGCTGGATAGTGTGATAGGTCTTCGAAAAGCTTCCAATTATCTATAAAATAAAGGAAAATAACTACGTAAGCAACTAGTTCTTAGTAAGCTCGTATAAACTCAAACATAACTTACCATTTCTTTAACACAAATTTTAGAATAAGCATAACGTCATTACCAAACCATAAGCTTAGTAAAAGCCTATACAAGCACCATCGAACTCACAAGTTAGTAGACTCATTAATGATACAAATGAATTCAATCCAATAATAAGTAAATTTCATATACACATCATTTAACTCATCAACCTTTTCATAAGATCATGAACAATTTCATTTGTATACTTACCATGCCATTTCCTTTCGTTACCCGTTGAACCATCTAGAATTGCATCGGATACTCGAGAATTCTCACACATAGTGTGCTTTTCCATATAACCGTAGCATTTCCTTTTCAATAGTGCTCACAGGAGCTGTGAAATAGGCCTGCTCACACGAGCTGTGGGTCGGAATGTTAGCTACACAATGTTGCTTACACAAGTTGTGGAGAATCCGCAAAAAATGCAAGACCTCAGCCATCGGTAGGACATTCAAAACTAATACTCGAAACATGAAATCCCTAATGACATGTCATTCGTATCCTAAGAATTCTTAAGGTTCAAACGAGATTCATTGTCTATCAATTTTTCAAAACATTGATACATATGCATTTTCAAGTCTGTTTATATTAACATGATATAGTAAATAATCAATTTAGCTATCATTAATACGAGCATAATTCATACGAACTTACCTCGATAACTATGGTCATAGAAGTAGAATTTGAAACTAATTTGAAGCTTTCGCCTTCCCTCGATTTAAGTTCGATTATGGTTTATCTTGATCTAAATAGATAATTTCATTCAATTAAGTACTTCAAGTATTCAATTCAATTTAATTCAATCTATAATTCATATTTATGTAAAATTACAAAATTACCCCTAATATTTTAACTTTTCATAGTTTAGTCATTAAACTCGTAACTTGAAATTTAACCATTCTAAACTAAACCCAATTTAACCAATGCTACAAGGGAACTTGGTACAACCCATAATTACCAACATTTCACAATAAAACCCATAGATTTACACTTCCAACAATTTAATCCCTATTTCAAAATTCATCAAAAATCATTTAACAAAAAAAATTTATTTAACAACCAAGATTAATAATCTATCAAATAACTTTAAAAACTATTCAAAAACAGCCATGGAAAGTCCCTTAAACTTTAACAGTTTTGCAAATTAACCCCCGGGCTAGCTAGACTAAGCTAAAACGAACTCGAAAACATAAAAATCATTAAAAATGTGACAAATTTACATACCATGCATGAAGGATTTCAAAACTGAAGCTTTCTCCCCTTCAATTGAAAATTTTGGTTCAAAAATAAGAAAATAAGAAGAAGAAGATGATAGCTTGTTTCATCTTTTATTTACTTAATCATTTAACCTAATTATCAAATTACCATATTATCCTTTTAAAACTATTAAAATTTCATTAAAACCTATCCATGCACATGTACTAGCATACAATATGGTATATTTACCAACCACATCCTTCCATTTACCTTTCCATAGCCATTTAACCATTTTAACTAATAGATACCCACTTTTGCAACCTTTATGATTCAGTCCTTTTTACCAAATTTACCATTTAAACTCCAAAATTTCTTAACAAAATTTTAATACGACCTTAAAATATTCTCGTAGACATTAAATAAATATTAAAATAATAACTCACTCATCGAAATTGTGGTCCTGAAACCACTATTTTCGACATCACTAACAATGGGCTGTTACAAATCACAAGTTAGTCTTTCTTAAGGATGATAAATATGTAGGAAAAGGATATTACAACAAGGACATGTTCAAGTTGAGCATTGATATGATTAAAGTTAATTCTTCTATGTTGAATCTTATCCTTTGTGGCATATGCGTTTAACACATTTTAATTTTAAAACTTTACAATATTTGAAAAAGAATGATTATATCAGTCTAAATAATGATAAGTTTGTGGATAAATGTGAAGTGTTTATTCAATAAAAAATTACCAAAAAGGAATTTGAAAGTGTTAGATTTAATCCATTCGGATGTTTATGAATTAAATAGAACTCTAACAAGAGGTGGAAAACAATTTTTTATCACTTTTATAGATGACTTCTCTAGATTTACTAATGTTTATCTCATGAGAAGTAAAGGTGAGGCTTTTGATATGTTAAAACGCTTTAAAAATGAGGTTGAGAATTTATTTAGTAAGAAAATCAAAGTACTTCGTAGTGATAGAGGTAATGAATATTTTTCAAATGAATTTAATGTATTTTATGAGGAACAAGGTGTGGTGCATGAGTGTTCCGCGTCTTATACTTCGCAACAAAATGGTTTTACAGAAAGAAAGAGCCATACTTTAACAAACATGGTTAACTTGATGTTGTCAAATGTGAAACTTCCATATAATCTATAGGGTGAAGCATTATTGATTGCGTGTTATATCCTTAACAAAATACCATCGAAAAAATTCAAAGTATCTCCATATGAGTTATGGAAGGATTAGATGCCAAACTTAGATTATTTCAAAGTGTGGGGATTTTTGGCTTACTATAGAGTTTCCGACCAACGGAGAACAAAGTTAAGACCAAGAGCTGTCAAGAGTGTATTCGTTGGAAATGCCCAACACTCTAAGGCTTATCGTGTTATTAACTTAGTGTCAAATACGATAATTGAAATAAGAGATGTTCTATTCATTAAAAATAATATTTTTAATGATTCAACCGCTTCGAAAAAAGAATATCAACCAAGGATCTCAAGTGATCAAACCAAGAGAAGTCTTTGTGACAATAAGGATACGGAGTTGAAGAAAGTCAAAGAGTGAGAAAAGTAAAGGAATTTGGTACCGATTTAATTTCCTCACAATCTCTAGCATTTCTTATTGAGGGAAATAAAGAATCCGTAATTAGGAAGATCCCCACAATGTTTAATGTGGATAGTGATCCACAATACTTGGATTCTAGTTAAAAAGAGGTCATCAATGATGAAATGGATTCAATAGTGTCCAACAATACTTGGATTCTAGTTGATCTTCCTCAAGGATTAAAGCTTATCGAGTGTAAATGGATGTTTAAAAATAAGAATATTCCAACAGAAGGTTCTCCAACCTTTAAGGCTATGTTGGTGGCTAAAGGATTTAGGTAGAAGAAAGGCTTAGATTATTTTGACACCTATACACTAATGGCTATGATGACTTCCATTTTAATTCTTATGGGACTTGTATTTATCCATAAATTACATGTACATCAAACGAATGTTAAGACAACTTTTTTGAATGATGATCTTGAAGAAGAAGTCTACATGGAGAAACCAAAAGGCTTTGTGTTTCCTGGGAATGAACATAAGGTGTATAAGTTGTTAAAGTTATTATATGGTTTAAAACAAGTGCCTAAATAGTGGCATGAGAAATTTGACTCGATTATCTTTTCATATGATTTTTAAATAATGGTGCAGATAATTATATTAACACTAAATTCGCCGATAGGTAAGGTGTAATTATTTGTCTTTATGTAGATGATTTGTTGATTTTTGGGACGAACATGGAAGGTGTTCGCGAGACCAAAGAGTATCTAGCTTCAAATTTTAAGATGAAGGATCTCAACGAGGTAGATAAAATTTTAGGTATAAATGTGCAAAAGCATGAAAGGGGCTTTGCACTGAGCCAATCTCATTATATCGAGAGAGTACTGAAAAACTTCAACCACTTGAATATCAAGGACTCAAACACTCCATACGATTTGAACTTCAAGTTAAATGAGAATAATGGTAGGGCTATAGCGCAACTTGTGTACGTCAGTGCAATTGGAAGTTTATTGTATACAATGTATTGCACTAGACCCGATGTCACATTTATTGTGTGCAAATTGACGAGATTTACAAATTTTCCTAGTACCGATCTTTGGAAAGAAATTTGTAGGATTTTTGGTTATCTTAAGAAAAAAATTGGGATTATTCTATAGTGATTATCCCGCGGTACTAGAAGGTTACTTGGATGCAAGTTGGATTACAAGTCTAAGTGGCAATAAGTCAACATCAGGATGGATTTTTATGATCAGAGGTGGAGCCACTAGTTGGGCCTCCAAGAAACAAACTTTCATCTCACATTCAACTATGGAGGCTAAATTTATAGCCTTGGTGGCTACTGGCAAGGAAGCAAAATGACTGAGAGATCTCTTGCTCGATATAAAGTTGTGGCCACAATGTAGGTTCACCATTTCCGTATATTGTGAGAGTGAATCCACCATGTCTCAAGCATACAATAAGGTGTACAATGGAAAGTCTAGACAGATACATTTGAGACATGAGTATGTGAGACAATTGATTAGGGACGGTGTGATAACTGTTACATATGTTAAGTCAATCGACAATTTAGTGGATCCATTGACAAAAGGTTTGTCAAGGGATTTGGTTAAGTGTACCACCACTAAAATGGGATTATAATAATTCTAATCGCGTCATTGATAATGGAAACCCTATATTGTTTTAGCCAAAAGTTAGTTTCGAGGTTCAAAGGGTAATAACAAATTATTGAATGGCAACATGCACTAAGAATCAGAATTTAGTATTTAAGTTTTACGACGATGAGTTTTACTCTTAATGAATGGACATTAATTGTCATGAAATCCACCTATATGGACATGAAGTGGTGCTGCTTCAACGAGATTTCTTTATGGTTTTCTCTCGTACATGTTCATGAAATGGGATGAGCACAGGGCGATAACAATGTTAAAACAAATAAACTCTTAGTCTAATACTTTACGGTTATGTGTGAAATTTTTTCGATATTGACTTTTAGAATGATGGTTCAAGCGACTAGCCACCATTCACTTTGTTGATACTTTGAGAGTTTGCACTAAAGGAAGGTTCAATCTGCAGACTCCCTTCTTTATGCATAATCATTGTGTAGAGGTGTAGATGAACAGAACATTCGATGAACTGTTCATGAACCATTCGTATTATGTTCGTTTATGTTTGTTTATTAAGCTACATAAACAAGTATGAACAAAATTTTTATGTCCGTGTAATAAACGACCGAACACAAACAGAGGTGTGTTTGATTCATTTATGTTCACGAATAAGCTCATTTATGTGCTCAATTATGACTTATTTATTAATAATATTTTATTATAAAAATATTAAAATAATATCTCTTTCTATTTCTAAATTTGAATTTGAACTCATTAATCTAGGAAACATATATTATATTTGCAATCACCATTGATATTTGACAAAACAAGTTATGGGTAGTGTGCTCTAAATGTTTTATTCGATTGAAACAAACAATAATATAAAACTTAAAAGTAATGAAAGAAAAACTAAAAATATAATTTTAAAAAGCCTTAGCTGTCATACACTTTCTTTCTTTATGACTAAAAATTAAAATTAAAGTACTCTTTCTTTTTCCTATATTTTTTGGCAAGGTGCATTTTGATTTTTTTTTTTTTTATGAATCTCTTTCATTTTTACTTTACTTTCTCTCTCGGCCAAAAATAAGAAAGTGAGAAGTCAAGATTGATTCAACTTAATTTCATCTTCAACTCAAGAATTTGTTGTATCTCTTGATAGATTTCATCGTTCAACTTTATCAATCATCACAAATACTCAATTTTTATTTCCCAACGGTATGCAAAAGAGTTTTCTTTTCCTTTTTTGTTTCATATGTTAGCAATATGCATATCCTACTAAGTTCGACTCTTTCTAACAGTCTCTCGAAAATTGATGTTCGGGGAGGCCGCAAAGAGTTTTAGGGAGACATTTTTAGAACTTTATTTGTGGTACACCATTATCTTTTATCTTGTTTAATCAATTTACTTTAGTATAAACTAATATTGAGACCTTTCAAGTTGGAATTATAATTTCGTAACTATTATTTTTCTATTATTATATTCAAATTTAGCTTTATGAGATATTGCTTGTTTAGCCTATGTGTATTATTCCTTGTATATAGCTTGTTTATTAGATTTGTAATTATCCATTAATAATGATTTAAGTTTTCATTTTTAGGTATGTCTTATAACTCGAAACAAGGTCATTATTCTTATTCATGTATTGATTCTTCATCACCGATGGTTTTCATTGAAGGAAATGAAATTTACAATGCTCGAGATACTAGTCATGAAAGACCAAACCCTGAGAAGGATGAGTGTTTGGATGATATTGAAGTTTCCACTTATACGAGGAGAAATAGAACGAAGACATAGATTGTTTGGCAGGAACTAATCGTAGTTAAGCTTGCTAATAGGATAAAAAAAAGTGCAGTGTAATCACTGTAAGATTAAACTTGCTAAGAACTAGGATGGTACAACTACACAATATAAAATGCATTTAGATGGTTGTGTGAAACGTCAAGTATCTTTAAAGGGACAAGGAAATCTTTTTCTACCGCCACAAGTACCTAGATCTCACAATGTGAGTGGTATCTAGACTTAGATATATGACCAAGCAAAGATCAAGGAAGCTGTTTCTCACATAATAATGGGTCATGAGTTTCCTCTTGCATTTACTAAGTATGAGTTATTCATTTTGTTTATGAAAACTGTAAGTCCTCACTATGTAAGAATTTCTCGTGCTACAGCCAAATCTAATTGTTGGACAAGTTATGAGGTTAAGAAGAAGAGGTTAAAAGGGTTGTTAAAGATAGTGGATAAGTTTAGCATTACAACTGATATGTGGAAGTTGAGTTAAAAGATTCAATACATGGTTTTGATAGCTCATTTTGTGGATGGATTGGAATTTGCAAAAAAGAATTTTGAACTTTGTTGATGTGCCTCCTCCGTATAGGTGTTGTATATGACGTATTGTGCAAATGCTTACAAGACTGGGTATTGAAGGAAAAATGTGCTCAATTTTCGTGAACAATGCTTCTTACAATGATGTAGCTGTAAGGATGTTGAAAGATAGCCTTTCTTTTCATAAAAAAAAGGCTTCATTTGAATGGGAAATTGTTTCATGTCCGTTGTTGTACACACATCTAGAATCTATTAGTGCATGATAGTCTTTCCGAAAATGAAGATATAATTGATAATATAAGGGAAAGTGTGAAGCATATCATAGCATCCATTGTGCGTTTGACTATGTTTAGTAATATCGTTAATCAACTTCAGTTGCTAAATAAGAGATTGATTTTAGATTGTTGTACACGGTGGAATGTAATATATGTTATGTTGTCATGTGTATTGGAGTTTAAGTACATATTTTCGTGATATGCTTAACGAGATACAAGTTATAGGTATTTGGTAAGTGATGAAAATTGGGTGAGGGTTGAGGAAATTTGTTCTTTCTTGGCACTTTTTAATGAAGTTACCAACATTATCTCTGGTAAACAATTTAAATATATCTAGTTTTATTTCATTATTTCTTAATTTTCATTTATGTTATTTAATTTAATACATGATATTTCCTTTATAAATATTATGTTCTGAATATTCAACTTCAAATTTGTTTCATTATGAACTTTAGAGTATCAAAAAGTTATTGATGGAAAAATCTTTGAGTGAGGAACTTTGAATGAGACAAATGACCGATAAAATGCAAAGAAAATTTGATAAATATTTCAGTGAATGCAATTTGTTGATTTTTATTGCTGCTATACTAGATCTTAAGAATAAGATGATATTGATTGACTTTAGTTTTCGTGTTATTTATTCTAAAGAGGAAGCTCCTAAACAAATTTGCATTGTGCGTGATAATCTATATGAGCTTTTTAAGGAATATGTAGATGAATATGCAGTAGCTAATGTCGGTACATCAATGGAAAATGATGTGTAAGAAAATGGTGTCAACAATGCTTCTACCACTAGTAAAATAAGCAAGGGAAAAGTTATGACTGGGAGGTCCAAGTTTGAGAGATGTATTAGGAGTGTTGACATAGTTGATGTAACACCCCTTACTTGTATCCGATGCTGAGACAGGGTTCAAGGCGTTACCGGAGTTAAACATAAACATTCATACAAAATTGGGCCATATAATTTGGACCAAATCAAATTCATCCAATCACATGCATATCATCCCTTATACGGGTCCATGAGGCCCAAAACATATTTTGGGAGTGGTTTGGTACTAAATCGAAAACTTTCGAAACTTTTACTACACTTAAAAAATTTTCATACTTTGGAGAGTCACACGCCCGTGTAGGTAGGCCGTGTGGTCACACACGACTAAGTGGCTTGGGACACACGCATGTCCTCAGCCCATGTAACTCTCTGTTTATGATGTCATCAATCAAAATAGGGTCACATGGCCAAGTCACACGCCCGTGTGCTAAAGCTATGTCCTTCACACGGCTAAGACACACGGCCGTGTCTTTGCCCGTGTGGCCAAGGAAATGGTTATTTACCAAGCCATTTGCCATCCTCATTTTCACACTCACATACACACTTTCAATGGAATTTAACATGGCACAATTAAGCTACCAACACAACCATAATCAAGGCTTAAACATATCAAAACAATTATTTACTGTTTATAACAAAATTGTCCACTTAGTCATAGTCACTAAATTATTTATATCTTGAGCTACAGAACTCTAAATTAAGATCTGCTTGATTTTTATGAAGACTCAAATATCTTCCTACCATAAAATTTTTAGAATTTATGGTTTAGCCAATAAGTACAGTTAATTCTTCAAATTTGTCCCTGTTCTGCTATTTGACAGTTTCGACCTTTATTCACTAAAGATTAATTATCTCTTAGTACGGGATTCAGATGATATTCTCGTTTGTTTCTATTGAAAGTATACTTATTAAGAAATTAAAAATATATGTTTTAACCCTCAAGTATTTTTATAAAATTTTTAATGATTTTCCAAAGTCAAAATAGGGGAACCCGAAATCATTCTAACCTTGTCTCATAAAAATTCAAATATCTCATAAAATAAAATTATTTTGCTTACACTGTTTCTTCTATGTAAAACTATACTCATTAGGCCTTAATTTCATATTTTATTCAACCTATAATTTTATTTCCACTATTTTGGTTATTTTTCAAAGTTATACTGATGCTGCTGCCCAAAACTGTTTTAATGCTAATTTTACTCGTTCATGATTCCCTTGTACTAACTTTCATTAACATGCCATTATGAACCACATCATACAATGACATTGGCTTAGGCATATGAGTAATTAATATACTTGTGACTAATTAGCCAATATAAGCCAATTTATATGGCTACATACCAACTCAAATCCTTATTCATTACAAGCCAATACATTTGGCCATATCATAATGACACATACACAAAATGACTAAGTCCCTATACATGCCATAGACTCAAAGGTTTGTGTTCATTTACCCAACATGATAGCTTGATAGTGTGATAGAATCTTGACGATCTCCAACCCGAGCTAGCTGAATAAACCTATGAGAGGTGGGAAAGAAAAGGGGAGTAAGCTTCAAAGCTTAGTAAGTTCATATGTAAATAAGAACAACCATTAGCATTTATTTACTTTATCCATCCATGATGCTTCTATTATTACAATTTGCATTAATCTCATGATTACCACTTATTCATAATGCTTACTCTTTTATCTTACACACACTAATTATATTGTCTTGTCATTAGGCTAGCAACCATAATCTCCCCATTATAGCATATCACATTATTAACAAGTTATTTCAATTTGCTTAACAACACGCACATCATTTACGAGTAATTATACTTTCAACATATAGCTTAACAATCTTCCACATATCTATTGAATCACAACTTAAGTATATACATCGTACTATATCCCAACTCAATTAGGCTCATAAGCCTAACACATGATTATTTTCAAATCTTATCATACATCCATTTATCATAATTGTAGATCATTAGTTACATGACGTATGCATTCTTACCACATATTCATAGTATACTGAGACCTTTACTCATGGGTTATAAGTATATACCTGTACTAACTCGTAGCACATTCTCATATTTCCTCATCATTGACTTACTTGTCACATAATTCACTGATTTACCCGTTGAACACTTGGAATACTATCGGATACACGGAAAGCTAGCACACAGTGCCTCATACGTAGGCACTTGCTACCTCATATCACATATCATACATTGCTCACTCTCGAGCTAATCACGGGCCTACTCACACAAGCTGACAAGTACCCGCAACACATGCCGGGCTACCCGGCCACCAGTAGAACGTACAAGACTAGCACTCGGATTCACATAGTCACATATACACATAATCTCATGAGCTTATAATCAAATAGTTCCTGGTGACATGTCATATTGTATCCTAAATTATTCCTAAGGTTCAAACGAGATTTTTCTTGATATCACATATTCGTCGAACTCGTTCACAATGTCATGCTCATAGACTATAACATCGTTCATAAACTTGTCATAATAATTAATCATAGAGACTCATACATTAATAAAATATTAAAACATGATATATCATTGTATTATTTACACATGAACTTACCTCGACACCAAAAATGGCAAAGAGGGACCTAATCGTCAATGACTCGTTTTTCCCCCGTTCTAGGTTCGAACCTCGTTTTCTTTGATCTATAGCATCACATTTAGCTTATTAGTCAAATTATTCATTATGACCCCAAAATCATATTATGGAAAAATTAAATTTTTGCCCCTAAACATTGTCATATTTACATTTTTACCCCTAGGCTCGTAAAATGAAATTTATTCAATTTCTTTGTACTTTAAGCCTAGTCGAACCATTTTCATAACTATAACAACCCAAAATTTCAACTAGAACACACTTTTACTACATATTTTATAACTTTTATAATTTAGTCCTTTTAAGCATTTTCACCGAAAATCACTTAGCAAAAGTTGTTTCTCCAACCATAAACATGTATAATCTACCATTAAACATCAAAATGCACAAATTTATAACATGTTTCAAACCCTATACCTTCATCATAACTCAAATAAATGGTAGAAATAGGTGGATCTTGTTACGAGGATTTCAAAAACGTAAAAATCATTAAAAACGGGGTAAAAATGGACTTACAATCGAGCTTGGAAGCTTGAAAAACCCTAGCCATGGTTTAACCTTGTGAAATTTGGCCATGGAGTTGAAGATGGACAAAATTGGCTTTTAATTTTGTTTTTAATTCATTTTAATTACTAAATGACCAAAATGCCCTTAACTTAAAAATATTCTATTTCACCTATTTCATGTCCATTTTTGTCAAAAATTAATAAATGGTCTAATTACCATTTAAGGACCTCCAATTTAAAATTTCATAACAATTGGACACCTCTAACATGTAGAACTCAACTTTTGCAATTTTTACAATTTAGTCCTTTTGACTAAATTGAGTGCCCAAACGTCAAAATTTTTGAACGAAATTTTCATGAATTCATTCCGTGAAATTTTAAACCATAAAAATATAATAAAAATAAAATTATCCTCGTCGGATTTGTGGTCCCGAACTATTTTGACTAGGCCCAAAATCAGGCTTTTACAGTTGACAATGTTAAGTCTAAACTAGATATATACTTGGAATAATGGGTGTTCATTTGTAAGGAAAACTGTAGTGATTTTAATGCCTTAGAGTGGTGGAATGTTAATAACCTCAAGTTTCGAATTTGATAAAAAATGACTTGTGAAATTTTGTCTATTCCTATTACCACGGTGGCTTCAAAATCTACTTTTAGTGATGGTGGTAGAGTGATTGATGCATACCGTTCATATTTAGGAACTGATACGGTGCAAATGTTACTTTGTGGTTTTGATTGGTATCGAAACTATTATGGGTTGAAAAAGAAAGTCAAAGTGAGTAATTTTCAAGTATTTACTCTATCTATTTAATATTGAAATATTATTTAATTTGGTCATCTAATTTTAACTTTTTATGTAGAGAAAAGTAGAAATTAAAGAGATTTCTTTACTTTGAAGTTAGAATTTTGAAGAATTTCAAAGGTACTTAATTTTTGGGGTGTGTACATTTTGGGGTGGTGTTTATGAGAAGTCAGTGAGCATTTTAACTTAGTTGGTGTTTGCCCAATAGCTTTGTATGAATCTAACTTTAACTTTTATGATATGACTATCTTTGTAAGGCAATTTTACATTTTAAATAGTTGCACATTTTATAACATTATTTTCTTTAATACATAATAATAATAATAATAATAATAATAATAATAATAATAATAATAATAATAATAATATTGGGAAAAAAAGGTTTTTTTGTTGTTGCTTTATTGAATTTGATGGGTGAAACTCATGAATTTTTTAATTTGGTTTTTTCAGAATGTGGTATCATTGGATTCATTGCAGAGGAATGTGCTATTTATGTTGTCAATTTTTTTAGTTGGTGTTTATTGCAACATTTTTGGTGTTATCTTTTTGAATTTCTTCTCTTGTAATATGTTTTGTTTAGAATCGATCAAACTACTTGTTTGCAACTTCGTTTTTTATGATATTACAAATGTAAGTTGTATTTAGTTGGTTTTATTTAATTTTATTGTTTGTTTGTTTAGTTAACATTCGCAAACATAAACAAACATGTTCGTGTACGCTAAATGAACATGTTCACGAACGCTAAATGAATCAAGCCCGAACACACTAAATAATAAACGAACCGAATTTGAACATTATATTAAAAATTTAAACAAACACGAACTGAACATAAACAACTTCAAAAATAAACTAACGAACACGAACATAGCCTTGTTCGTTTGAGCCCGGTTCATTTACACTCTTATTGTTGTGTACTTATTTTCTAGAATTAGCAATCTAGTGGGGGATTGTTAGAAATTGTAGATTGCAAATTAATTAGTCATGAGCACTATTCAAATTAACAAGTGATGATTTATTATAACAGTCAAATTTTCAGTGGTGACGGAACAGTAGTTTTGAAACTACAAATTTTCGTTGTATCGACTCATAAATATTATTTTTAGAATATTTATAGAGTCATTATAGTCGTATTAAAATTTGGTTTAGAAATATTAACGTTTAGATAGTTAATTAAGAGAAAAGGACTAAATTGAAAAGGGTACAAAACTTGTTAATTAATGCATTTAGGTGATTAATGGTTAATTATTATTTGAGGAGGGACTTAATGGATAATTAAGCCTTAATTTAAATAGTGGGATGGCTAATTAAAGGAAAATGACAAAATAAAAGGTATTAATGACAATTTTGTAATTTATTCAAAATTAAAGAAACAAATTGAAACAAAAGCTTTATTTTTCTCTTCTTCTTGGCCAAACCTCGCCATTGATGACCTAAGAAGCTTTGTTCATCTTTTTTCTTTGCATGGTAAGGAAATTGAAACGTTTTCTTGTAATATTTATGTTTTTTGAAATTGTTGCAACTACGTCCAACTAGCTCGTACCTTTATTTTTTATTTTGTTAAAAATTTTGGAAGTTAACATTGTTTAATATTGAATTTTCTTGATGAATATCATGTATTTGGAGCTTTGATTATGCTATTTGATGAATTTGTAAAGTGATTTTTGTTAGATTTTTATTTTAAGATTAAATTGTGAAAATGTCAAAATTTTAGGGTTTAATAGTGAATTTGATATTTATTAGAGGCTTTTTGAGGGCCTAGTATATTTGGGATAAAATATTGACTTGAGAAAAATGGTTAATTTGATGAATTTCGGGTTAAGGGACTAAATTGCAAAAATGGTAAAAGTTTGGGGTAATTGTGTAATTTTGAAAAATAAAAGGGTATTAATTGTAAAATGGTTTGGAAATTAAATATGTGCTAGTAAATGAACAATTTTACATCTTAGATCAAAATTCCACAGATACTAGTGGAAAAATAAAAATAGCGAAACAGTCTCTGAACTTCTACAACGATTACAATTTAGCCCAGGTAAGTTCGTATGGTTAAAATTTAACATTTGTATAAATTTATGATTGATATTATATATATTTTCTATTTTTGGAAATAAATTATTGTCGAAATTATATTATCGATTTTAATACTCGATTTGGATTGAACGCGAGATTTGAGTACATTCGTGTTTAGTGTATGACGGGGTTTTGGAGTGGAGATGGTATTGGAGGGAGATATTGGAATATTACCCAAGTAAACCAAAGTTCATAATTTGTTGTGAACTCTTGCGTTATACTTTCTATTTGGCGTGATTCGGGTGGATCAGATCTTACGAGTTTTTATTCAATTCTTACGAGCTTCTGTTGGCGTGTTCGGGAAAACCAGCTGTTATAAGCTTCTGTTGATAATGTACTCTTACCTATAAGTCATTCTTCAAATGGAAAATCTCAGAAAGGTAGTTCGTTTAATGAATTTGAAAGATATGTTGTTTATTTCATATTAATCTGAATATGGATGAATTAGTGATTGAAGTTGTGAATGACATGTTTCTTTTGAATGGTTATTATTGTTTGAATTATTATAATTAGTTTGATAAGATTTATCGTTTAATTCATTGAACTCACTAAGCTTATTAGGCTTACTTGTGTTGTTTAATGTCATTGTAGATTTTTGAAAGGTTGGACGATCAGATCGGCACTCAAGTTACACTATACTGCTTATCTCGGTAGTTTTTGAATGTTTAATTCGTATTATATGGCATGTATAGGCTTTTGTGTGGTTTTGGTCAATGTTTGGCTCATGAAAATATTATGAATGATATTTTGTGCAAATAACCAACTTGCATATTGTATGAGAATGAGTGTAGTTGTTATGCTAGTATGTGTGGTATATATATATATATTTGAATTGTTGTGATTGTGGTAACTTTGTTAGGTATATTGATTTGTTATTGCTTGAATGAGTTCAAAAATTGAATTAATTTTTATTTTTTTGTAAAATTGTATATACTTGTGGTACGAGTGAGGGTACATTGGTTAGACACTTATTAGGTTGGTTTTGATGTGTTTTTAGCTCGATTAATGTCACTTTGAGTTGGTATTTTGGTTGGTATTTAGGTTTCTTAAAGTCCAAGCAACTTGTAATGGTAAACATGTGTTTTAAGGTCTATTTTGGGGCCAAACGGCCTGAGACATAGGCGTGTGTCTTAGCCGTGTGTCATACACAGGTATACAACACTGGCGTGTGTCCCCTGTAAGTTCAAGGCTTACAAGTCAGGCAGTTACACAGCCTATCACGGCCTGGAACATGAGCGTGTGAGGTCATTTCGAGGGGTACACGACCTGGCACACGGGCGTGTAGCTTGGCTATGTGACCCAAGTTAGTGAGTGACATGGGTATAGATACAGGCTAGGACACGACCGTGTGTCTCTATTTCGAACATCTACATGGCCTGAGACACGGGCGTGTGACCCCTACAGTCTAAATTTTTAAACTTTTTCCTAAAATATTTAAATGTTTTCAATTTAGTCCCAAACTGTTTCTATAGTATTTTTTAGAGTCTCGAGAGCTCTATTAAGGGACATTATGAATGTATTTGAATGAAATTTGATTATGTTTGTATTAATGTATGATTTGAATGGTTTACTATTTCGTTTGTCTGGTAATGCTCCGTAATCCTATTCTGGCGACAGATATGGGGTAGGGGTGTTACATTTATCATTCAATGGATACATTTCCATAGGATATGTTTCTTCTAAGAAGTATGTCCAACATGAAGGGTTGTAGCTCTTCAAAATAGTATCCATTGAGTGGATATAAATAGAGGTACTGTGGTACTCACAATGTACATTACAATCAATCCAATTTCAGAAATTAGAGTAAGAGTTAGGGAATTCCTTGATTTTTCTAATCAAAGGAAATTTAAAAGCTTCGTTGTTTGTCGGGAGGACCTATGTCTTAACCCTCTAGCAACTTTGTGTAGGGACGAATAGTTCTTTTTGGAAAGCGTCACCCGTGCCTCGAAGTCTACTTTTTAATTCTATATAGTCTCCGGATCTATCGTCTCCATTCAATATCTCCAACACTCGATTTACATGAGATAGGGGATATGTTAGGTAAAGATAAAGAAAATATTCATCTTATCATAAAACAAAAACATAAATACTAGTTAGGTAAAGATAGAGCAAATGAAATGTTGTACATATTTTAATAATAAAATGAAATATTTCCTTTCCTGTTAGTATCTCTTGAATGGATATTCATCAATTTCGTTACTAAATAATTTTTTGTTTTACGAATTGGGTCAGTTGGGTTAGTTTTGTTTTTAGTTAATTTGGATTTGATCAATTTTGAGTTTTAAAATTTTCAAGTCATTTTGGTTGAGGTCATTTTAGGTTTGGATTGTTTTGGATCGAGATTGTTTTAAAAACGAATCATTTTGATTTAAGACTCATATTTTTTTGATTGGTTCATTAGAAGTTCAGATCATTTTAAGTTTTGAATAATTTTTTATATGGGGTGTTTGTAACGCCCAAAAAATTTAAGAGTTAATTGTGAAAATCTACAGTAATTAAATTTCTGTATTTCTGGTACTATGCTCTGCTTTTAGGTTTAGGGTCTGGAGTTTGAGTTGTGATGCTAAAATTTTGTTATTGTTTTAAAAGAACCTTCATCGATGCATTCCGTAGTTAAGTTCAATTTTAAGTAAGGCAGTGACAAGAATGAGCCTGCTGATTCACTGGTTAAACATCTATCTATATTCTGTCTAGACTCGAGTTCGAATTCCGTAGTATGAGTTAGGAAATAATTTTTTCCAATTATCGAAAGAAGGTGGTTAGTTTAAGATAGTCTGAAACAATTCTTCCTTACATTCTTTATATTTTTTCTAAGTTACATTTTTGTTTTTCCTCTTTTCGTTTTCAACCCTATTCTTTGTCTTTGTTTTTTTCTCTTCTTCGGGATTCAATTCTATATTAATTGAGAATTCTACGTTGCCTGTAGGAACAATTGTGGGATTTTTGAGTAAGTTTGCTGATGTGTTCTTTTCGTTTTTGAGTTCTGCAGAGTTAATAATAATATGTCAAAGTGGGTTTCGTTTAGTTGTTGAATACTTGTTTGATTGTCTGATTGGTTACCTTTTTAAGCGGAGATAGTACAAGGGACGTTAATTTACCGTGTTAGTCTGATTACTTCTTTTTGTACGAGGTGAGTGTGCGAGTCAAGTTGGGGTTTCGTCGAATCCTTTCGACATGTTTTAACGGTGGGTTATTTTGTTAAATTACTGAAATTGAAGTTATAATTGGTTAATGACTGATTATTTAGGTTTCAAGTAGTCTCCTTAACGTTCCCCGTGAAAGAGAAAATAGGTGCGTATCGAAAAACCCCAGTTTTTGCAAGTTTTGGTCGACGAAAATGGTGCCTGTCGATGTCACACGGCCAGGCACACGGACGTGTGCCTAAGCCATGTGAGGCACACGGGCGTGTGACAAGTTGTGCGTTTGGCCGTCTAACTCACTGTTCATCGAATTGAGGCTATATGGGTTGGCTCAAGGGCGTGTGTCCAAGCCGTGTGTGGCCAAGATGGTGCAGGGTCTACACATGTACAAGACACGGGTGTGTGCCTAGGCCGTGTAACTCACTGTTTGTGATTTAGGACCACACGGGTAAGCATACGGGCGTATGCCCAGGTTGTGTGAGTCATATAGGTAAGGACCTGGTCGTGTGTCCAAGTCGTGTAACTCTCTGTTTGTAGCTTAAAACCACACGAACAGAGGGCACGGGCGTGTGCCAGTTCGTGTGATCCATAAGAATGTTTATGGAATTTGCACTGAGGGCATGAACGACACGAACTGAGGGATTTGCACTTTATGGAATTTGTGAAAACTATATGTTTCCTTTTATTTGTTGTTTTGAATGATACATAAAAATGTTTCGTTTTTTTGTGTTATGCTAATATGGATTTTAGTACAAGTATTATAACCCTACAAACTTGGTCTAGACGTCTAAACTGGGTCTAGGGCGTTACATTTAGTGGTATCAAAGCTAGGTTAACAACACTCGGCCTGTGTTTAGGCTCATAGTGTGTGAGAAAAATTAGTTGGTAATAACCAGTATCTAAACTATTACAAAAACACTGAGACTTCAGTGAGTGACCAAGCCTCTGATGCTAACCAGGTAAGTATTTCTATTCTGTGTAAAGATTACGATACCTAACTGTTATTGGTAAACTACTTGTTGTGAACTGATGAAATCATCTTGTTGAATGTGTAGACTGATCTATGTACTTTGAAATTGTAGCTAGAGCATTATGAGTTCGCGTGGTAGTAGAACGCGAAGGAGTCGAGGACACCAGGGAGGAGCTCGAACAGAGTCATTCTCTATGGGTAGCATGCCTAATTTGGAGACCAGCGAGACCGTTGGTACTCCTACTGTAGAGACGAAGCCTTAGACTTCTACGGCTGGGGCAATGCACTGTCCCAGGCCATGATTCGGGTACTTTAGAGGGTTGTTGGGACCCATTCGGGATCAGAAGGCCGAGGGTCGATTACTGAATGACTCCAGTCGAATGGAGCTAAACTGTTCAGGGGCGTCATTCGCTCCTACTGTTTTTGAGTATTGGCTCAAGGCTATTGAGCGTATCATAACAGACCTTGACTGTACTCCTACCTAAAAATTGAGGGGTGTTGTGTCTCTACTCCGAGATAAAGCTTACCAATGGTGGCTAACTATCAAGCAAGGTGGTCAGCTGAGGCAGGTGGATTGGGATTATTTCAAGAATGCTTTCCAAGGCAAGTATGTGGTGACTAGCTATGTTGAGGCCCGTCGACGTGTGTTTATGAGCCTAGTTCAGGGTGACCAGTCTGTGGCTGAATATGAAGCTGAGTGTTTTCGACTAAGTAGATATGCTAGCACTTTAGTAGCGTCTGATTATGACAAGTGTGTACGATTTGAAGAGGGTTTGAGATATGATTTACGAGTTTTAATAGCTCCTCAGAGGGAGCAAGTTTTCGCAGTTTTAGTGGACAAAGCGAAGATAGTAGAGGAAGTGAAGCACATTGAGCGTGAGCGTCGTGAACATGAAAAAGATTAGCATAAGGTTAAGAGGGATTCAGCTCCCTCTGGTTCTGTTCAGCACCCTAAAAAGCGGGAGACGTTTGATAAGCCACCGAGGGTTGAAACGCCAGCTGTAGTGACTGAGGTTCAGTAGTTTAGTGACTACGGGAAGCGCCATCTAGGCGAATGCTGGTGGAAACTGGGAGTGTGTCTCTGTTGTGGTTCGATGGAGCACCGAGTTAGGGATTGCCCCGTCGATCTGATTCAGTGCCAGCTGCAGCACAAGCTCCGGCTTTGAATTCTGTTTAGCCTCTAAGAGAGGTTTAGCAACCATTTCATGGTCATGGTACTGGTAGGGGTGGTAACAGATCTGGGAGAGGTCAGAGAGCACCGGCTAGAGGTGCGGGTCATACTGAGGCTCGTCAGCCGGCACTGGTTTATGCAGCGAGGTGCCGTAAGGAGAGTGGTAATGTTGATGTCATTGCAGGTACCTTATTTATACATTATGTTCTATATTATGCTCTAGTTGATATTGGATCTACTCACTCGTATATAGCTAGTGTTGTTTCTGTAAATCTGGGTTTGACTGCTGAGAATACTCCTAGAGAATTTTTTGTGATTAGTCCGTTGGGTCAGTCAATCAGAGTTGATAGAGTATACAAGTGGGTGCCCTTAGAACTTCAGGGTAGGGTATTTTAAGCTGATTTAATGGAATTGCCCTTTAATGAGTTTGACTTGATTTTGGGAATGGATTGGCTTATTGAGTATCGGGTCACTCTAGACTGTAACAGCCTGATTTTAGTTAAACCAGAATAGTGGTTTTGGAACCACAAATCTAAGGTCGTGGAATTATTTTAATATTATTTTTGGTGTTTACAGTATTTGATTATATATGTGTGAAAGTTTTATGTGATAATTTTATCGTTTAAGTGGTTAATTTGACTAAAGGACTAAATCTCGTAGAATGCAAAAGTGGCATTCTATATTTTAAATGTGTCTATTTGCTATGGTTTATTAAACCAAAGGTCATTATGATGTTATTATGCCATTGATAGTGAGAATGGACATAAATGGGCTTAAGATCATGGAATTTGATAGCTTTTAATTAAGGTTATAAAAGTAATTGTATTATTATTATGTGTTAATTAACACAAAATCAATTTTTAAGCTTACTTCTCATCTTCTAGGCCGAATATGAAGAGAAGAACAAGCCCTTTTTAGGTTTTTAAATTCTGACTACTTCATTGCTCAATTGTAAGTCCATTTTTACTCGATTTTTAATGATTTCTATGTTTTTGTGACCGTTGCTTCATGTTTTAGCTAGCCCGTACTTTAATTTTCGAAATTGTTGGTGAATATGTGAGTTGCCATTGATGAATGTTTGAGCTTTTGAATGATTGTTGATGAATTTTGAAACCTTGATGATAGATATTAAAGTTTTGTTAAATGATTTTTGATAAAAATGTCAAATAGGGATTAAATTGTGAAAAGTGTTAATTGAAGGGTTGAAGTGTGATATAAATGTGAAATATGGGTTGCTAGGGACTTATAGAGAATTCAGTTAAGCATGGGTATAATTAAATTTTATATAATTTGTGTTTTTATGAAATAGGGACTAAATTGAATAAATGTGGAACTTTACGGGCTAAAGTGTAAAATTGCCCAAATATGTGTTTGTGGACTAAATTGAATGTGTTGATGAATAAAAGAGTTAATTTTGAATGTATATAGATCAAGAACGAAAAAAATTGGATTTGGATCAGGGGAAGTTGAAAGTTATTGAATAGTCGATCCAGCTCCTCTATTTCGACTACGAGGTAAGTTCATATGCAAATAAACATCTTTGCATTAAATTATATATGTTTTATTATGATTGAATTGCAATGAATGTTGAAAAAGCAATTACGAGCAAGAATCGACAAAGTTACGATATCTGAAAGTCCCGTACGAACCTTAGGAATAGTATAGGATACTGATGTCATGACATTAGGTTACCGAGATGTGATTAAATGTAAGACCATGTTTGTAACAGCCCAATTTAGACCCTAATCAGAATGGTGGTTTCGGGACCACGAATTTGTGTCAGGAAAATATTTTAAAATTATTTCCTGTGTTTATTAGGTGTGAATTAATATCTGTGAAATTTTCGTAATTTAATTTTATCGTTTGAGTGTCCGATTAAATAAAAGGACTTAATCGCATAAGAGGAAAAGTTGGTGGTTAAATGTGAAAGGGCTTAATTGTTGTTGTCTTTATAAGTGGAGCCATTTATAATGCAAATAAACCAAAATAATGTGCAATGGCCGGTTGTATCATTATATTATGTGTTATGGTTATTCAATTATAAAAGATATAATAGTAATTAATTAAAATGTTATTATCTATCATAATAAAACATAAGTTAAAATTTAGTTTATCATATTTGTTCATTCACCGAAAACAAAAACAAAAGAAAATAAATAAAAGAAGCTAGGTTTGGCCAACCTTCCAATCTTGATTCAAGGTTCGTTCTTTGTCGGTTTTTGATAATTTTTACGTTTTTGAGATCGTTGCTTCGAGTACTACAAAACCCATGCTTCATTTTTTTATTTTGATGAATATTTTGAGTTGTGCCATTGTTGAGAGCTTGTGATTTTTGTTGTTTGATGATGAAATATGAAATATATGTTTTAGATTAATATGTTTTGTAATGGAGTTTTTGATGATTTTGAGTACTTAGGACTAAATTAAAAAAATAATAATTTGAGGGACTAAAATGTGAAATAAATAAAATATATGGACTTGTATGAACATTAGGAACATTCGTCCAAACATGGGTATTTTGAGATTTTGCATATTTTGTGTTTTGTGCAATAGGGACTAAATTGTAAAAAATGTAAACGTTAGGGGTAAAATGGTAATTTTCCTATTTATGTGTATTTGGACTAAATTGAATGAAAATATGTTTGAATGATGTTAATTTGAATATGTTTAGATCAAGAACCAAAGAAAACAGATTTGGATCGGGGGAAAACGAAAGTCGTCGACTAACTGCCCTGTTTCGTTTTACATCGTCTGAGGTAAGTTTATAAGCAAATAGATGTATTTAATTATAGTTAAATGTTAGATATAAATGTTGTTATGAAATGTATGAATTTAAATTTGTTTTGGCTGAATATGAAAAGGCTTGACTACCATATTTTCGAATTTGTTTCGACGGAGTTACGACGTCCAAAAGCCCCGTATGAACCTTAGGAATAGTTAGGATACATAGGTCATGACATAAGATTCCGATATATGTGAGCGAGTAAGACCATGGCATTGACATGTGATTCTGATATGTGTTTACGAGTAAGACCCTGTCTGGGATAGTGGCATCGACATGTGACTACATGTAAGACCACGTCTGGGACGTTGACATTGTACGATTTGTGTGATTATTTGAGTGTCCTATCCAATTCCGAATGGTTCATCGGGCAAAGGTAAATCGTGTACAGATGTGTAATATGAGCTAAATGGCCAGGTATGAATTAGCTTGTTGGCTACTAGTAATAAGGTAAGTATGTACTTGATATTTGTTCTATTCACGTGTAATTCATAATGATGAATATAAGTGAGATTGGCATGTGTATTCGGCCTTGTGGTTACATAAGTTGAGTATCAATGAAATGATTCATAATTATGTGCAAGTTTGTATGACCTATATAATCAACCTTATAAGTGATATATATATGTGATGTTATGTTATGATTTTCTAGCTTATGTATATAAGTATACGTAGTCATGGTTTTATTATAACTAGTTGGTTTTGGAAGTTGATTACTAATATGTTTAAATGACCATGTGAGTATTCGGCCTAGGTGGAAGAATTGGTCTATGGAAATATCTTAAGTATCTTATTTGAAGTTTTGAGGTCAAGTATGCTAATGTTAGAATAATTCGGTTGATTATAATAAGTTGAAATGTCACTTGGTTGTTTATTATCTTATGACTTACTAAGCTATGATAGCTTACTCTGTGTGTTCATGTTACTTTGTTTTATGGATTTTGGATTCAAGTTACAAGCTTGGGGATCGTCAGCAAAGTCTTTCAAACTATCTACAGCTTCGGTATTTAAATAATCGAACTCGAATTATGGCATGTATAGGCTGGACTATGTTTTGAAACGAAAAACTTTGGTTTTGTATAAGGGCCATGCAAAAATGGCTTATTATCTATGCTTGAATTCGACTTTGGTATAATTATGGTTTAAGCCCATTTTGGTTATTATGCTATGTGCCATGAATGAATATAATTTGAGTTATGAGATTATATATCAAAGTTGGTTAATGATTTTGGATGAGGTATGAAGAAGTCGGTCATAAGTATGTTTGGTTGCTTTGGATGCGTTTCATACTAGTATGCAGAATAAATGTGAATTTGATTACAATGTTTAGTTTTAGTTTTACATGTCTTTGGTTAAAGCATTTTAATGAGCCTAAATGTCGGTAAAATGATAATGAAAGCTTTGTATATGAATGTAATTCTAGGTAATAAGGTTCGGCTATGATAGAATAATAGCATAATATGTACTTGGTATAGTAGTTAGTTTTTAATGGAAATATGTAATGTGATAATTAAAGTGATGGATGAAGGTATGCTAGTGATCGTGTTATTTTGTGACAGGTTTTAAATATTTATAATTAATCGTTCTTGAAACCAACTATTATCACGATGCAGGCAAGTGTACCTATCGAACAGTAGTATAGTTTTAGCAAGACCGGATTGTCGAACCCAAAGGAACTAAAAGTACTAGTAATGACTGTATTAGGTTTCATCCCCCTTAGGTATTTAGGGGATTTAGTTCATAACTAAAGAGAAAAACATCTCAGAAGAATAATGAATACAAAACATAAAGAAAAACCCAAAACTCCTGAAGGGGAATTGAAGGGAGACCTTCAGTCTTGACGGTAAATCCGGCTTCTAAGATAGATCAATCGGCTTTCCTTGAGCAATTCCTTACTTCCTCCTCTATGCCTCTCCCCTCTCTTCTCCTCCTTTAAGGACTATTTATAGGCTTTAGAATGCCTAAAAGCCCTCAAAATTAGTCTTTTCCGAATTGGACTTAACTTGGGCTCGGCAGGGACACGCTCGTGTACGATTACTTCAGGCCGTGGTCAAGCCTGTTAAGATAGCACGGATGAGTGGTCTACCCGTGTGAGTCGTGCTTCGATTCTGCTAAATTGACACGGCCGTGTGATCTGCCCGTGTGAGGAAGTCCAGGCCGTGTTGATTTCGTATGTTGGCCCATTTTCTCCGTTTTTGGCCCGTTTCTCGTTCTTTTCGCTCTCCTAAGCTCACCTAAGTATAAAATATGAAATTAAGGCATTAAGAGCATCAAATTCACCAATTCTAAGGAAAAATCATCCATAAAATGCGCAAAGCATGTGGTAAAAATATGTATAAATTACGGTTTATCAAATACCCCCACACTTAAGCATTTGCTTGTCCTCAAGCAAGATCCTCAACTCACAATTAAAATAAATTCTTATCATACATTGAAGATTTAACTAAAAGAACATCAAAGTCTCAAACATTCCAATTTGAGCATTTTATCATGAAAACATAGGTGTCTCCCCTCATCTGAGTAATTACCTTTGATTCAAAATACCACAGAGTTTCACATCCTCACTAAAGATTCACTCAAATCACTCGAGGTGTTTAAGGACAATAAATGAAGCACTCAATAGTCAATAATGAAAAGTCATTACCATAGGCTTGCATGAAAATCAAATCTACACCACTATAAATTGAGATGAAACATCAATTAAAAGGTTTTTAGAGGGTTGTAACGTGGCTTTGGTTAAAGGGTATGGTCATAAGCTGAAAGAGATGGTTAGAATCGAGATTGAATTGAAAAATTGTTTAACTGGAAAAATGATTGGTCATCAGTTGATTACAAGTGAGCTTCTTCTCAGAATGTGGAATTAACACTCAAGCTCAAAAATGGCGAACTACTATTAATAAGTATGCAAGTATTGTTGTTATTGTTGTTTTTTTTTAAGAACAAGTCAAATAACTAACTATTTAGAACAGGACATAGCTAAGCAATTTATTCAATTCAAATCTTGACAAAAATAGGGATCAATTTAATTGAGGGGATTTCAACAATAATGGGTTAAGGGTTAGTGTTAAGGGTAATACAAGAAATGACTTGTTAGCTCAATGGGGTTTACTAAGGGTTAATCGTGGAGGTAGGCTTTTCATGGCATGAGTGGGTTAATACTAAGTGCCTCTATCATCTTGATGTATCAAATCAAATAGTGTGGTCTTGACATGCATAATCAAGCAAGTTCTAGAATAACAGTTCCATACAAACGCACTCATAATGAAAGTGAGCATAAAGGAATTAATTGATGCTCTTGAAGGCTCAAGATCTCACAAAATTAGGTTTTTTTTATGTTTAAACTTGTGAATTTCAAATCAAGAGAATACCTAGACTTGGGGAAACAACTAAAATTTTAAATTCTTAAAAAAAAAATCAACTTATCATGCTTGCTTCCCTAATGTCTTAAAGTTTAAACAATCAATGCATAAATGCCTATGTTTTAATTCAAGACATATCAATAAAAATCATGAGTTAATTAAAATTCATTCTAATAGTGATATGAGTAATTCACGTGAGAATAAGACATATTCTAACGGTGATATATACCCCCCCACACACTTAAGATGTACATTGCCCTCAATGTACAAAGATAGATATATTGAAAAAGATAAATTTATGATCATAAGATAAAGAGAGAAGTGAAACTTCCTGAATGATGAATGAATTCCTTGACTGGAGTTTTTAGAGAATAAATGGTGTGAGAGTGGAGAAGGATACTCTGGTGGTGGTAGACATTCGCTAGACCATAAGTCCTGCGCCAAAAGAATATTATATCTAGTGGTAGCTACGGTCGTGGTCGAGCATGACATGGTAGTCGTGGAGAACCTTTCCTGGTGGAGTTTTTAGTTCCTATGGGATGATGAGGTTAGGAGCTCTATATAACTATGACAGAATCAGGAACTTTTTAGGAGATGTAAGGAAACAGAATTACTCGTAATGGAATAGCTGAAGTTGGTCATTGTAAAATAAAAATTATAAAATCTAATAAAGATAAGCGTAAGGAAAAAAAAAGAGTCTGAAGATAAAATAAAAGTAAAAACATAAAATAAAATAATTAATAAAAGTTTTTAAACATCTTCATCGCTAGATGATTCGCGAGGTGGGGGTGGCGATGAGATGTGAAAATGCTGAAAAATCTGATGTAGAGTCGCATCAATGTGATCAAATAGTTGAAAACATTACTACTCAAATCATGTAAGGCGCTCAGAGATGTCAGGGTATGAAATCGACGTATGAGCTGGACGAGAGGGGCGTGGTGGCTGAGACAGTGGGTCCTCGTGCTGTGGAGGGACATCATCAGTAATGTCCTCAAGGGCCTCCTCCTTGGTAGATTGGGCGAGACAATATTGAGGAGGGTAAGTTCCTCGGCGCTTTTCGATCATCCTCATGCTTAGCATGCTTGAGATGCCTTGTGGAGACATCTGGCCAATGAGGGTCAAGGATGATTCTTAGGCTGTGGTGTTGAGGAGCCCGAAGTGTCGTGCCAGTCGAGTCACATAGGGGCCAATGGAAATAACCCCCTTCCGATGCCGCTTTGTTTGGTGGCAAATGGCAAGGGTGATAAAGTAGGCGAGGTCGAAGACGTGCCGTGCAACATACACCATAAGTAGTAGACGTCGTTGGTGGTGACGACGTCGATGCTCTCTCTCCGCCCTATCAAGTTGTGTGCCAAAATGGCGTATAGGTACCTCAAGGAGGGAGAGAGAGTTGATGCCTTGGAGCGGCTCAGGTCGTAGGTGTCTGAACCGGGGACTAAATCGTACCAGCACTTCGAGGGAGAGTAGTGGATGTGGCGATGGAGAGTGTTGAGGTCGTTCTCATCCATGAACTCCTCTGTGTATAGGCCCAAAGCTATACCGAACTCGGGTACACTCAATTGCCGGACTAAACCGCCGAGACGAAACTGGACCGTGCCGAGATCATCGTAATTTGTCATTACGATCTGAAGATGGAACGTTGAGCATAGTTCCATTGTAAGCTCAAGATACGTTGGCTCGATGATCCCAAAGAAAATCTCCCAAGGGTCGGTAGTTAGGAGGGCCCGAATTGCATCAGCCAACTAAACTTGTTCTACTGCAGCCCAGTCAATGCAGCAGCCCGCAGTTAAAGGTTGGGCCCAGAGTATTTGGTAAAGTTCTTCTTGGGGCCCAATAGGGAACTGCAGAAAAGGGTGGCGAATTTCCACGGTAGGACCCAAGAAAGATGACGCCCTCTTCCTTCTTTTCGAAGCGGGGACGGGTGCTTTCTTTCCTCGTGAAGAGGACATTGTACCTGCAATCAAAACCATTAATTCATCTTGAGAAATAGTCAAAGTAAAATGAAGACAAAAATTAAAATAAAATAACAATCATAATTTCAGCCACAACTACTAAGACTAACAACTTAACCAAAACAATCAATTTTATGGCATAAGAATGGCAGAGAATTCCATGGAATGCAATCATACTTAACGGATGAAACATGTCAGCACAAAATGCATGAGTATGTTTGTTATTCTAACCATGAATAATTACTTTAAACTAGTCAAATGGGGCATGGAAATCATGTAATGAGTAAGAATTTCACATGAAAAAGATGATAACTACTCTAGATAATGAATTTTGAGTGATAGAAAGATAAAATAACATATAAAATGTAGATTACTATGAAAACTAGCATGAAAAATGAGTGCAATAAAAGGGAAAAGAGTAAATAAACGCTAGAAAAGGGAGAATGAGCGTAAAAAATGGGGCTGGAAGCGGCGTACGAGCGTGGATAGGCGGGCGTGTGGATTTGTAGCAGCTAGGGTTAGGGATTTTGGGTGAAGAAGACAATGAATAGTGCAGCCTATTTATAGATTTTGGGGCCCACGGCCAGAGAACACGCCCATGTTCCCCAATTTCAGCCCGTGTGATTTGCGAATTTTGAATTTGGGTGCGTCTGGCATTCGGCCCACGCTCGTGTATTTTGGGCGTGTGGGTGCACACGACCGTGTCGCACGACCGTGTCTGGCTTTATTTACTTCTTCCACGCCCGTGTATGAAGCTCTACGCCTGTGTTAATTTGACAGGTTCGACCACGAGTGTTAGACACGGGCGTGCCGAACGCCTGTGTTATTTTCTCAGGTTCAACCACGATTCTAAGGCACGGGCATGTCGAACGTCCATGTTATTTTGGCAAGCTTGCCCACGACCATATCGCACGGCCGTGGCATTTTATCGTAGGCCGTGTTTGGGAAAAATTTCTACCATGTTTCCACACAGTCCTTAGCACGCTCGTGTGCCTGGCCGTGTCTGTGTGGAAAACCTATATTCAAGATCTCCGTTAGTAAGTTAGGTGTTAAATACTAAAATTTAAAGAAATTAATATTGTTAGTGCTCGGGTTGCCTCCCAAGAAGCGCTTATTTATAGTCTAAGCTCGACTTACCTCTCTATTGAATGGTCATGGTGGTTCAAGGAGTTTATACTCCTCATTCCTGCTATCAATCTTACCAAGATAAGGTTTTAGACGAGTATTGTTTACCTTAAAAGTGCCGAACTTGGGATGACTTGCCTCGACTGTACCGAATGTGAAAATGTTAAGTATCGTAAGAGGGACTTCTTCATTCGGTTTGGTAGTGAAATGTGAGGATCTACGGCTTCTAATAAAATTTTATCTCCAACCTTAACTTGATTTGGAAAAGTATTGAGCTTGTTCTGGCATAGTTTTGGTTTATCGGGTGTTCTTGGTTTATGCGCTCGCCATTCATCTGGCTCCTCGATTTGTAGCCTTCGTTCTTCATGGATAGGTCCTCCACTATTGCTTGGGAATGGCTCATGTACTTCCTTCAGACTCATTTCCTGCAAAGTAGGTTGCACCATATTGTCAGTTTTAGTAGAATGGTTTAGACGATCACCTTCAATTTCCGATGGGTTGCCAGAATTGCGAGCTTGAAGAGTGATTGTTTCGTCTCCTACACGAAGTGTGAGCTCACCTGCGCCAACATCAATAATCATTTTAGCAGTTGCTAAAAAGGGCCCTCCTAAAATCAAAGGAGTGTTGCTATCCTCCTATATGTCTAGAACAATGAAGTCAACGGGAAATATAAATTTTTCTATTTTGACTAGCACATCTTCAATAATACCCCTAGGAAATCTTATAGTTTTATCTGCTAATTGTATGCTCATCCTAGTCTGTTTGGGTTTCCCAAGACCTAATTGTTTGAACATTTTGTAGGGCATGACATTAATACTAGCCCCTAAATCAGCTAATGCATTACTAACATTTAAACTAACAATTAAGCAAGGATTTGTAAGACTCCCTGGATCTTTTAATTTGTTGGGTAGCTTATTCTGTAAAATAGCTTAGCAAACTGCATTTAGCTCTACATGCGACGCCTCGTCCAACTTCCACTTATTTGCTAAAAACTCCTTTAAAAATTTCATTGCGTTTGGCATCTGTGATAGAGCTTCAATAAACGGTAAGTTAATATGTAACTTTGTTAAGAGTTTAAGGAATTTACCAAATTGTTCGTCTGAGCGGTCTTTCCTTGTCGCATTAGGGCATGGCAAACGAGGTTTGTATTCCGTACTTACTGGTTTTTGTTCTTTTTGGTATACCTCACCTTTACCTTTACTTATCTCAGTATCTTACCTTGGTTCTGGTTCAGGTGTGACTAACCTTTTTCCTCATCTAGACTCGTAATCATGTTGAGTTGCTCCCTTGGATTCGATTCTGTGTTGCTTGGCAAGCTATCTTGTGGTCATTCAAAAATCAACTTGGCAAACTGTCCAACCTGAGTTTTGAGCCCTTGGGTCGATGCTTGTTGATTCTTAAGTGCTTCTCGGTATAAAAATGAGTTTTTGACACTGATATAAACTTTGTAAGCATCTCTTCAAGGTTTGACTTCTTCTCTTGTTGGTAGGGTGGTTGTTGGAAGCCTGGAGGGGGTCTCTGATTACCTTGGCCTCCCCATGAGAAATTTGGGTGGTTCCTTCAACCTGTATTGTAGGTGTTACTATAAGGATTGTTTTGAGATCGAGGATTGTTACCCATGTAATTTAACTACTCGTTGTCCATGTTGTGACCATATGACGGGTATTCTGAACTACTCGATCCACCTCCATTTGCTTCACACTGCATTACTGGGTGAACCCGTGAAGAACTAATAAAACCATCAATTTTCTTATTCAAGAGTTCTACCTGATTAGAGAGCATGGTGACAGCATCGAAGTTATAAACACCGGCTATTTTCGTTGGTTTTGTCCTCCTGACTTGCCACTAATAGTTATTCAGTGACATCTCTTCTATAAATTCATAGGCAGCTTTAGATATTTTATTGTTGATGGTTCCGCCAACAGCTGCGTCAACCATTTGTCGAGTCGAAGGATTCAGGCCATTATAAAAGGTTTGAACCTGTAGCTAGAGTGGTAACCCATGGTGAGGGCATCTTCGCAAAAGATCCTTGTATGTCTCCCATGCATCGTAGAGTGTCTCTAAATCCATCTACACAAAAGAAGAGATATCATTACGTAATTTAGTCGTTTTAGTCGGCGGAAAATATTTTAATAAGAACTTTTCGGTCATTTGTTCCCAAGTAGTAATTGACCCTCGTGGTAACGAGTTCAACCACTGTTTAGCTTTGTTCTTCAATGAAAAAAGGAATAACCGAAGACGAATAGCATTGTCAGAAATGCCATTAATTTTAAATGTATCGCAGAATTCCAGGAAATTTGCCAAGTGAGTGTTTGGATCCTCATCCTGCAAACCATCAAACTGAACAAATTGCTGTATCATTTGAATAGTATTAGGATTTAATTAAAAATTATTCGCAGCAATAGCAAGTTTAACTATGCTTGACTCAGTTCCTGTTAAAGAAGGTTTAGCATAATCATACATAGTGCGTGGAGCAGGATTCTGATTTACAGGATTATCAGTAATCGCAGGAGGTATCAGGATTTCCTGATTTTCAATCATCTTCTCAGTTGTGGCTTGTATATCGTCCTCTTGCTCTTCCTCTATGTATCTTAGGCTTCGCCTTATTTCTCTTCGGTTTCTGCGAATAGTGCGATCGATTTCTTCGTCAAAAAGTAGTGGTCCTAACGGGTTTCTTCTAGTCATAAACTATAAAAACCTGCCAAGAGAAAGAAAAAGTAAATTAATAAATAATAATAATAAAATTAACTTGCAAGGAAAATAAATGGCTAAAGTAATAAAAATTGAGTGTTCCTAATATTTAGTTCCCCGGCAACGACGCCAAAAACTTGATCGTGTTATTTTGTGACAGGTTTTAAATATTTATAATTAATCGTTCTTGAAACCAACTATTATCACGATGCAGGCAAGTGTACCTATCGAACAGTAGTATAGTTTTAGCAAGATCAGATCGTCGAACCCAAAGGAACTAAAAGTACTAGTAATGACTGTCTTTTTATTATCTAGCCTAAGAATAAGGGGGTTTTTTAACTAACTAATTAACTAAACTAAGAATTCACAGAAAATAGAATTGGGGGATTGCTTTTGGAAAACGATTGAATTAAGACAATACCCAAGGAAGAATCCACCAAGACTTTACTTGTTATTCTGGCTCCGAATCGGACGATTTATTCATTTGACTTGATCCGTAGAAATCCCTAAGTTATATTATTATCTCTCTCGAGACTAACAACGTCTAACCCTAGGTTGAATAATTGAAATCTCTCTCTAATTAACTTCCTAGGGTTGCATTAACTCGATCTATGGAACCCCTTATTAAGTTTCACCTTAATCCGGCAAAATCTTGTCACCCTATCTCTAGGCGCGCAATCAACTCCGCTTAATTATGACAATTGTACTCTTAGACAGGGTCTATTCCTCCTCTGAATAAGAGCGTAACTTGAATCAATATCCTGGAATATCAAAACAAGAATTAAGAACACATAATTAAGAACAAGTCAAATATTTATCATGCAATTCAAAAAATAATAACAAGATTCGTCTTAGGTTTCATCCCCTTAGGTATTTAGGGGATTTAGTTCATAACTAAAGAGGAAAACATCTTAGAAGAATAATGAATACAAAACATAAAGAAAAACCCAAAACTACTGAAGGGGAATTAACGTTAAATCCGGCTCCTGAGATGGATCAATCGGCTTTCCTTGAGCAATTCCTTGCTTCGTCCTCTGTGCCTCTCCCCTCTCTTCTCCTCCTTTAAGGTGTATTTATAGGCTTTAGAATGCCTAAAAGCCCTCAAAATTAGCCTTTTTCGAATTGGACTCAACTTGGGCTCGGCAGGGACACGCCCGTGTACGATTACTTCAGGCCGTGGTCAAGCCTATTAAGATAGCACGGACGTGTGGTCTACCCATGTGAGTCGTGCTTCGATTCTGCCAAATTGACACGACTGTGTGATCTGCCCGAAAGGAAGTCCAGGCCGTGTTGATTTCGTACGTTGGCCAATTTTCTCCGTTTTTGGCCCATTTCTCGTTCCTTTCGCTCTCCTAAGCTCACCTAAGTATGAAACATGAAATTAAGACATTAGGAGCATCGAATTCACCAATTCTAAGGAAAAATCATCCATAAAATGTGCAAAGCATGGGGTAAAAATATGTGTTAAATTACGGTTTATCAGCTAGATTAACTGATTCAGTTGCTAAATGGTAGGTGTTGCATGTGTTGCATGATCATTTTGACCGGTTGTTTTAGTATGTATTTAATGCTAAGTGTAATCTTTATTTTAGAGTAAGTTGCACATTATATTCATGTGCATTGTTAGTATGTTTCTGCCATATGTTTATTTGGATGTTAATTAAACTAAGGTAGGTCACATGGTTGATGAATAGAAATCAAGGCATATGCAGGGCTATATAGATTGTTAGTTAATTGTAAGTTATAAAATATGTATAAATGGGTTATGATAGCCGAAATAAAAAAATGATGAAATGGGTTACTTATAACCGGATGCATGTTTTAAATTGTGTTATGATACAAACATGTGAATTTCACACAGACAAATACATTAATGCCGCATGCATGGATAAAAGGGTTAGTAATGAAATTTATTTCAATTGATGTATGATTTTGTGTATGCATATGACTTTTATAAATATTAAAAAAATATAAAATAGGTCTGATATTCAGTTACTGAAGTTAATGATGTGACATATGTTTTGTATATGCATAAATTGTAATTTTGATCTGTAAAATGAAATGCATATTTGTCTGAACTGTGATATGATCGGTAGCACCGTATAACTCTAATCCAGCGATGGATACGGGTTAGAGGTGTTACAATGTCTGGGACATTGGTATTGTATTGAGATTACGTGTAATACCATGTCTGGGACATTGGCATCGTTAATTGATTTCGTGTAAGACCATGTCTGGGACAGTGGCATCGATATATGATAACATACAAGACCATATCTAGGATATGGCATTGTACGAGCTTATGTAATTTCCGAGTATCCTTAACAATTCCAAATGGTTCAACGGGCAAAGTCAAGTCGAGAAAGAATATGTGAATGAGCTAAGTGATTCAGGTACATACGAAATTCATATGAGCATCGAAAAGAGAAAGTAATTGATGAATTTGATTAAGACATTGAATACATGTTCAATGAGAAAGGTTTGTAAATTTTGAATATGATTAGCTATGTTTAGCATATTTGAATTGATATGCAAAGGTTTATATGATAGCTTTATTTGTATATGGCTTACTAAGGTTTTAAAGCTTACTTTGTGTGTTCTTTCCATGTTTTATAGATTATCAAAGCTAGCTCGGACATCGGGGATCATTTGGAACCATCATCACACTATCAACTAATTGTTGATATTTTGGGAGTTTTGTATATTTGGTATATGGCATGTATAGGCTAGTGTCATTTTTCTATGTTTTGAGCTTTGATATTAGCCATGAGATTTGGCCTGTAGATGGTGATGTATATGGCCTTTTGAGTTGGCTTGATTTATGTGTTTGATAAGTTATATATGTGATGTATATAAGTTACCATGTGTTTTGGCATGTTCGCCATGGTTGTTGATATGGCTAGGTGATGGCTCATTTGGTTAGTTATTAGTTGATGTATTAATGCTTGAGAAATGGTATATTTTGGTATGATTTATAGATGATGAATTAGTATGTTGAGAAGCATGATTTGGTTGATAGAAATGTGAGAAAATTTATTTAAGAGTTATGTGAGAATGATGTTTGTGACACATTAATTTGGTATGTTATTGAGTATGGAATGGAGTAGTTGAAATGGTTGTGGATAGATGGCATGATATGTGTAAGGAATAGTTTGTTTTGATTGCTTTTATATATGTGTTGAAAAGGTACAAATTGGTTGTTATGTGTGCATGAGAATAGGTGGCAAATTTGGCTTTTTCGAATGGCCTATTTTTTGTCCACACGGGTAAAGACACGGGCGTGTGTCTCAGCCTTGTGTGATCCTCTGGGGTACCCCTTGAATTAAAGTCAGTATACCCTACAGGTTTTGCACGGTCTAGACACACGAGTGTATCTACTGGTCGTGTGTGGCACACGGGCTGGCACATGGGAGTGTGGCCAGCTGTGCGACCCAAATCAGTAACCTCCCTAATTTTCCCACGGCCATGGCACACGGGCGTGTCTGGTGGCCGTGTGAGGCGTACGGCTTGTTCACACGGGCTTGTGACCATTAAATGTTTAAAAAATTTCTAACTCTCCTGAAGTTTGCAAATGTTATCGGTTTAGTCCCGAACCACTTCTAAGCATGTTTTAAGGTCTCGTAGGACCTTAGAAGGGATAATATAATTGAAATGAATGGATTTTGATTATGATTGCATAAATGTATGATCTATGTTGTATTGATCGGTAATATCTCGTAATCCTATTCCGGTGATAGATACAGGTTAGGGGTGTTACATTTAATTGGTATCAAAGCTACGGTTTAGTTGATTCTAGGACTAACGCAACGTGTGAGAGTCTAGCTGACATATATATAAATTGCAATAGTGTGATGATTCCTGACAGTTAAAAATATGTTTTATTATAGCAAATAGATCCGGATCGAGCCGTAGCTGACGATGTTGAAAGTACTGCGCTCGCTCTCGCTCAAGGGGCAGCGCCGGTCGATTCTAGGCCTATTTCTAGTAGCCAAGGGGGAAAGGCTAAGCAAGCCTTATTCCAAATGATGAGTGAGTGGTTCAAAAAGTTTTTTCGAACGAATCCAACTACTCAACAACCTCTACCCCCACCTGTTCCTCAACAAGTTCCAGTTGTGCCACAAGTGATAGATCCAATTCAATTGAGTAAGCCACCTGTTGATAAGATACGTAAACATAGGGCCGAAGAGTTGTGGGCTACAGTTGATGATGATGCAGAGAGGGCTAAGTTTTGGCTTGAGAACACAATTAGAGTATTCGAGGAATCATCTTGTACTTCTGATGAATACATTAAATGTGTTGTATCATTGCTGAGAGATAATGCGTATCATTGGTGAAAAACCTTAATATATGTGGTTCCTAGATAACAGATTACTTAGGAGTTCTTTCAATTTGAATTCGGAAAGAAATATATAAGTCAGCGATTCCTTGATCAGAAGCACAAAGAGTTTCTAAAATTGAAACAAGGACGAATGACTGCCACTGAGTATGAAAGAGAGTTCGTATGTTTAAGCAAGTATGCTCGGGAATATGTCTCCACTGAAGAGATCATGTGTAAAAGCTTTTTTGATGGACTAAATGAAGATATAAAGCTTTTGGTTGGGATTCTAGAAATCAAAGAATTTGTTGTGTTAGTTGAAAGGGCTTGTAAAGCCGAGGATCTCAGCAAAGAAAAGAGAAAAGCTGATTATGAAGCAAGAGATTCTAGAAAAAGATCAACTAGTAAGTCTTATCAATCTGCATTGAAGAAATTTCGAGACTCATTTAATCATTCTACTGCGTCAGTGGGACATTCAAATAGAGATCGAGTACGACAATAGTCAAGCTTCCTCAAGGATCATTTAACAACTATCCAAGTACTCGTAAGTACAATTTGCTTCCTTAAGGATCATGCAATAATCATCTCATCATGACTTAATAAATTCAAGTCAGCTACACTATCATAACTTAGATTTTACATGGCATCAAATACTTAAAGCTATCACATTGTCTCATTGTCTTTAAGCACATTACAAATCATACATCAGCAAATCACTGAAAATCAAGAAGTCTTTGCCCAACACAGACTAAACCAGTTTAAATGGTTCGGTTAACAATGTTCTCATCTATTCAAAACTTTACTAGCATGTAATAGTCTTTTCAACTTTCACAAGGCAAAAATTCTATCGTCCATAGCAGCCTTAAGTCGTATCAAAGTCTTCTAGGGAACATACACTTTTCTTTTAGGCTCTCCGTCCTTTGCCCATAAAGAAATGAAATTTTATTCTCAAACATGAATATCTTATTTAATTCTTCAAACAATTAATTCACAAGGATTGAACAATCAAGCCGATCTTAATCATTCATGAATGACATTTCAAGAAATCCTCTCTTCCAAACAATAGAACAATTCAGCTTGCAATCATTCAAAACTCACTCATTATGCTAATCAAAGACCATTTCAATTTTGATAGCTCAAGCAACTCAGATGTCTCAACTGAATATATATTAACGCTGATCAACTTACTCCACCATACAATTTGAAACTCAAAATTTTTCCACTTAGACCTCTGTCAAAGTCAAATTCTTACATAGAAGTTTGAGAAATCCAAATACTAGAATCATCACATCACTACGATCAAGCCAAAAACATAGTCATACTTGATATATATATATATATATATATATATCACAAGTTGAAGATTGTACTTTAAATATAAGCCATACTCGACAAGTTACCAGATAAGGATAACCAGAAAACCAAGATAGAGAAACCCAGAATAAAGAAATCCAACATAAAGAAATCCCAGATAGAGAAGTCCAAGATAAGGAAATCCATATTACAATACTGTATCGAAAGATCGTGAACAAAGCTCATGAGAAAATATAAATGGTCTCAATGATTTTTCAGAGAAAAGAAATCCAGAAAGACATCATTTGAACCCACTGGAAACAAATACGTCAAGAACAATATACTTCCCATATATATATAATCAGACAGAGTGATGATTAGTAGTGACAGAATCATGGCACCATACACAATTTCTCATCAATTCCCAACAGAAAGAAAGTAACAGAATACAAAAAAGAAAAAAGATAAGATCATGTAGATCATAAACCAATCAGATTGACAATATCTTCATCTAACATTAAGATCGATCAATGTTCCCATGTTACAAGAATTCATCAGAGAAAAAGAATATATATAACCACTATAGTAATTTTTGAAAATAAATGGACTCATAGAGTGCCTTAAGAGAGATACCCATCATCGGTTCACTAAAATTTCATACTCAGACATCTCACATTTCGAGCATTATTCCTTTAACTATTTCTGCATCAAAATTCCACATTATTCTTTTCACTAAAGGAGATCTGCTCATGAAGGAACTTCAATTAGTACATTTCCTGACATCATTTCAGAACAGACCAATTTCCAAATTTGACCTTTCACTGACTGTGATATTACAAAAATCAATAAATCTTTCGGTCAATCCGATATTTCTCTAGTTCTGTCTTTTCATATCCATTCATTCTCAATCTCTGATCATGTTTATGATTATTCTATCATCAAGCTCTTTGGTTTCTCACTCGAAAACTTATTCAACACAAATCTCAGGATATTCCATTATAAAACACCACTTTGGTAAGGGGGAGGGGTCGTAGGGCCTCTAACTCGACTCTCATATACATATACATGTGACACAACTTTCATCATCATAGCATCATTATCACAATCATATCATTCATGTCAAAAAAACTAGCATTCATATTTGTTTTACGCCAACTTTTCAGTTATTTCATCTAAACAAGTATTATTATGCATGCATTCTATGAATTTTGGATGACTTTACTTATCCCATTCATTTAATCTAACTAGTCATGCACACAGCATCACATAAGGGCCAAACAAACATGGATAACTATATTATACTCGAAACTTTCATTTCAAGTATCATCATATACACATCATTATAATCATGCAAATTAAGCCAAGCAATTTAACACATTTATTTGAACCATACGAGCTTGCCCGCCATAATCATCCAAACAGATAAACATGAATATTCATCCCATCAATATTTTTGGTAAGTCGTTTAAACACATGCATTCACTCAAGCAAATCAGTCTCATACATCATGAAATTTTCAATCAATCATAGATAAGCTCGTTAAGCCATATACACATTCTATTTCATGTTTCTCGTGTTTCATATACGTACATACATATCATGAATTTTTATTCATACCTTTTCGAATCTTAACTCATCGAAATTGCACTTTATTCAAGTACTTTAGGTTCACTATCTACGTGATCGGGTGTAGCTCGATTGGAGAGTACATTTGTCTAAACAAAATGGCTCTCATTCGCGTCAGAAGACATCACACTATCTTAGATCCGTAGCATGTATAGCTAGACTCTCATACACATGCTAGGTTAGTCCAAGAACCGACTAAACCATAGCTCTGATACCACTAAATGTAACACCTCTTACCCATATTCGAGGCCGGGACAGGGTTCGAGGCATTACCGGACTTAAACATTCACAAACATGGAAAACATAGTCACAAAATTTCATCCAAAATTAAAACTGTTCAAACACATGCATATCGTCCCTTATATAGGCCTTCGAAGCCTAAAACATACATCGGGGTGGTTCGGGACTAAACCGAGAACTTTAGAAAGTTTTGGGAAAACTTAGAGAAATTTTCATGAAACAAGGTTACATGCCCGTGTAGACACAGGGACATGCCCGTGTGTCTCGAACACGCCCGTGTCCTCAGGCCGTGTAACCCTCTGTTTATGACGTCAGCAAAACAAATTTAACCACACAGCCAAGCCACACGCACGTGTGCTAGGCCGTGTCCTCCACACGGTTGAGACACATGGTCGTGTCTCTGCCTGTGTAGCTAACACTTAGGCTATTTTCCAAGCCTTATGTTGACCTTATTTCTCCCCCCATACTTATACACATCATAGACACAAATTATAACATCAATTTAATGTTTGATCAACCTTTGGTGAAATTCAATTAAATAATTTGCATGTTGTCATACATGTGTTTATTACCCAATACTTAATCTCTACAAATTCTACAAATGTCCATGTTCAATCATTATCATCTTACTACCGTGCCACACATTCACTCCGTGGCCACGACCATCTTGAATGGTCCTGGGGCATTCATCATGTACATGTGTCATATACTTCTCATACATAGTGAACAAGCATAATCACATAACCACATTACAAGACATTAACACATACCATGGATAAATAGGCTTACAAGCCAAAATCATTATAAGCCACATCTCATGGCTATATACAATGAATCAATATAAGCCAACATCTTAGCTAAATCATCAAACACATATATCAAAAGACTTAGTCTCTATACATGCCACTCACTTGTATACGCTTAACTTATACATGTTAACGATCCAAAGAGGATGGCTTGATAGTGAGATGCTGTCTCCGACGATCTCCAACCCCGAGCTAACCTGTCAACACTAAAGAAGTGGAAAGGATGGAGTAAGCTTAAAGCTTAGTAAGTCCACATGAAAATAATAAGCATTATAACAACATGTTTCCTTAGGTAAAACAACTATAATTACACTTTTACTCATGTTCTGGTCAAGCTGTCTACTCAAGTCACAGTTGATAAATTATTTATAACTCAAGCTACAGGACTCTAAATTAATATCCGTTACTTTTCCCTAAAACTAGACTCATATATCTTCTTACCATAAAATTTCTAGAATTTTTTGTCTAGCCAATAAGTATATTTTATTCTTTAAACTCTCCCCTATTTCTCTATCTGACAGCTTCAACCTCTATCTACTAAAAATCAAATATCTCATAGTACGAGACTCAGATAATGTTACCATTTCTTTCTATTAAAAATAAACCCATTAAGGATTTCTTTCATATGAATTTTAACTCATAATTATTTTTTTACAATTTATAGTGATTTTCCCAATTCAAAATAGGGGATTTTGAACTCATTCTGACTCTGTCTCATAAGAATTCAAATATCTCATCATATGAGATTCCTTTACTAGCACCATTTCCTTTATCTGAAACTAGACCCAATAAGATTTACTTTAATATTTCATTCAGTCTCTAACTCAATTTCCACTATTTTTGGTGGATTTTCAAAGTTGGACAATTGTTGCTGTCCAAAACTATTTTAGTGCAAATTCATAGTAACTATCATAAGCTCATTGATCATGGACTCATCATTTCATGAAACCCATATCTCATTACACAATGTAAGTTAACATGATATTACAACACAATTCATAATCATAAGCATAAGGATGGTTCATCTTTCAAACCTTTTTACTTGTTTATCATGTATACACATACATATGCATGAATTCGCTTACTCATCATTTATCACATTTCAATAAGGTATCATATGATGTACGTACCTGTACATACCCATAGCATAACAATTAAATTTACATTCATGCCAATCTCGGGACTTTCATCACATTATTCATTATAATACCCGTTGAATTTCTCAGAAATCTCGATGGATAATCCATTTACCGTCAAGTCATACATGTGATCATCTCAAGTACGCACTCTCGCGAACCTCACATCTTACGGCAGGATTACAAGTCCAGGCTAAATCCCTCGTAATATAAACTCATTGAGTGATGTCGGGATTACCAGTCCAGGCTAAACCCCTTGTAACGACAAGCACTCTCAATGAGCTTGGATCTGAATTACCAGTCCTGGATAAATTTAGACCCTAGTCGGATTACATGTCCAGGCTAAATTCTTAATGCACACATATTCTTCAGGAGGCTCGATCACTCAAGGAAAACCCGTCCAGGCTAGATCCTTTCTATATTTGAGATCAACGGATTACCCGTCCGGGCTAAATCCTTTTCTACAACACATGCAAGATCTCAAGTCATGTAAGCATGGTTTATCCATCGGATTTCCTTTTTTATTCAACCGGGATTTTTCTCATTTCATCAAGTATCTCATTATGCATAGCTTATCATGTAATGTACATCCAATTCAACATATTTCCATGTTTATTTAGACATTATTCCATGAAATAAACATGGTATTGCATATAATTATATTTAGGCATTTGTTACAATATATAATCTTCATATAAACTAAATAAATATCCATCACACAATGTTAACATATCAATTTAAGTTCAAGTATGAACAATAATATCATTGCATTATCATTGACGTATGAACTTACCTCGGGTTCGAGTACGACTATTTATTTCGAGTTCGTGCTTAACCTTGTTCAACCTCGTTCTAAGCCCGAATCTTGTTTTCTTGATCTAACATTTCAAATATAACTTATTAATCACTCACATTATTCATACGGGTCCAAAAATCATATTTTTACAAATTTGCATTTTTGACCCCTAAACTTTCACATATTTGCACTTTTTCCCCAAGGCTCGTAAAGTGATTTTTTTTCAATTTCCTTGCATTTCAATCCTAACCGAATCATTTTCATAACTATGGCAGCCTCAATTTCCACTCAATCACCCTTTTATGACTAATTTTATAACTTTTACGATTTAGTCCTTTTAAGCATTTTCACTGAAAATCACTTAGCAAAAGTCATTTATTACACACCGAGCCTTCATATTCTACCATTAAACATCAAAATACATGCATATCATTCATGTTAAAATTTTTAAACACAAACCCTAGCTCAAAATAATGGTAGAAATGACTAGACCATGTTATCGGGATTTTAAAAATGTAAAGAACATTAAAAACGAGGCTTGAATGCACTTACTATTGAGCTTGGAAGCTTGAAAACCCTAACCATGTCTTCTCCCATGCAATATTTGGCCATAGGTAGAAGATGGACAAGAAATTTGGCTTTTAATTTGTCTTTTAGTCCATTTAATAACCAAATGACCAAAATGCCCTTTTAGCCTTTCTTTGAAATTTTATCCATCCAAGCCCATTTTTTTCCAAAATTTTAAAACTTGGAAAAATTTATATTTGAGACCCTCTAATTAAAAATCCAATTCAATTTCATACTAAAAACTTCTAGAACTCATATTTTGCAATTTATTTAATTTAGTCCCTAAAGTCAAATTGGACACTTTTCACATAAAATTTCTTCATGAAATTTTCACACAAGCATGTAAACATAGACCTTATAATAATCATAAAATAATTATTTCTACTTCAAATTTGTGGTCTCGAAACCACTGTTCCGACTAGGCCCTGATTCAGGATGTTACAGATTCAAACCCTAATTCAAAATTTTAAGTTGATTTTGATGATTATTTAAGATTCAGAGGCCGAATATGTGTTTCGAGAAATTCAAATTTGATTCAAATGATTTTGAACGAAGCACATAATAGTCATTTATCTGTTCATCTGGGAAGTACGAAAATGTATAACGATTTGAAACAGCTCTATTGGTGGCATGGTATGAAACGTGACATTTCAGAGTTTGTTTTGAAATGTATGATTTGTCAGCACGTTAAAGTTAAGCATCAGGTACCATATGGTTTATTACAGCCAATTATGATTCCGGAGTGGAAATAGAATAAAGTGACTATAGATTTTGTTTCAGGTTTGCCCCTATCTCTGAGTAAGAAAGATACAATCTGGGTTATTGTTGACCGGCTGACAAAATTGACTCATTTCATTCGTGTGCATACAGATTATTCGCTTGACAAACTTGTTGAGTTGTATATCTCTGAGGTTGTGAGATTACACGAGGTACCTATTTTTATTGTTTCGGATAGAGATCCGAAGTTCACATTGAGATTTTGGAAGAAATTGTAAGATGCATTGAGTACAAAGCTACATTTTAGTACTGCACTTCACCCGCAGACGAATGGTCAATCTGAGCAAGTTATTCAGATACTCGAGTATATGTTGAGATGTTGCATTCTTGAGTTTGAAGGTACATGGGAAAAGTATTTATCATTGATTGAATTTGCTTACAACAATAATTTTCAATCAAGTATTAAAATGGCACTTTACGAAGCTTTATACGGTCGAAAGTGTCGAACACCGTTGTACTGGACTGAGTTAAGCGAGAATAAGATTCACGGGGTTGATCTGATTAGAGAGATTGAAGAAAAAGTGAAAGTGATCCGTTATAGTTTGAAAGCAGCATCGGATTGACAGAAATCTTACGCAGACTTGAAACGGAAAGATATTGAGTTTCAGATCGTGGATACAGTGATTTTGAAGGTTTCACAGTGGAAGAAAATACTTCGATTCAGTCATAAAGGCAAATTGAGTCCGAGATTCATTGGAGCGTATGAGATTATTGAGCGAGTTGGACCAGTGCCTTATCGGCTAGCATTACCATCTGAGTTAAAAAAGATTCATAATGTATTTCACGTATCAATGCTTCGACGATACAAATCTAATCCTTTGCATGTTATTTCCCTGACCGAAGTTGAGATTCAATCAGATTTGTCGTACAGTGAAGAACCGATTCGAATTCTAGTTCGTGAGATCAAAGAGTTGAGAAATAAAAGAATAGTGTTAGCGAAAGTATTATGTCATCGACATGGGGCTGAAGAAGCTACGTGGTAACCCGAGAATGCTATGAGAAAGCAATATCCAAACCTACTCTCTGCTAAGATTTTTGAGGACGAAAATCCCTTAGGGGGGAGAGTTGTAACAGTCTGGTTTTAGCTAAATTGGAACAGTGGTTTTGGAACCACAAATCTGAGGTCGTAGAATTATTTTAATATTATTTTTAGTGTTTACAGTATGTGATTATATATGTGTGAAAGTTTTGTGTGATAATTTTATCGTTTAAGTGGTTAATTTGACTAAAGGACTAAATCGCGTAAAATGTAAAAGTGGCATTTTATATGTTAAATGTGTCTATTTGCTATGGTTTATTAAACCAAAGGTCCTTATGATGTTATTATGTCATTGATAGTGATAATGGACATAAATGGGCTTAATATCATGGAATTTGATGTCTTTTAATTAAGGTCATAATAGTAATTGTATAATTATTATGTGTTAATTAACACAAAATCAATTTTTAAGCTTATTTCTCATCTTCTTAGCCGAATATGAAAAGAAGAACAAGCCCTTTTTAGGTTTTTAAATTTCGGCTACTTCATTGCTCAATTGTAAGTCCATTTTTACTCAATTTTTGATGATTTTTATATTTTTGTGATCGTTGCTTCGTGTTCTAGCTAACCCATACTTTAATTTTCAAAATTTTTGGTGAATATGTGAGTTGCCATTGATGAATGTTTGAGCTTTTGAATGATTGTTGATGAATTTTGAAAGCTTGATGATGGATATTAAAGTTTTGTTAAATGATTTTTGACAAAAAATAGGGATTAAATTGTGAAAAGTGTGAATTGAAGGGTTGCAATGTGATATAAATGTAAAATATGGGCTACTAGGGACCTATAGAGAATTCGAATAAGCATGGGTATATTTAAATTTTGTGTAATTTGTGTTTTTATGAAATAGGGACTAAATTGAATAAATGTTGGACTTTAGCGGCTAAAGTGAAAAATTGCCCAAATATGTGTTTGTGGACTAAATTGAATGTGTTGATGAATAAAAGAGTTAATTTTGAATGTATATAGATTAAGAACGAAAGAAATCGGATTTAAATCGGGGGAAGTTGAAAGTTATTGAATACTCAATCCGGCTCCTCTATTTCGACTACGAGGTAAGGTCATATGTAAATAAATGTCTTTACATTAAATTATATATTTTTTATTATGATTTAATTGCAATGAATGTTTAACGAGCAATTATGAGCAAGAATCGACAAAGTTACGATATCTGAAAGTCCCGTACGAACCTTAGGAATAATATAGGATATAGATGTCTTGACATTAGGTTACTGAGATGTGATTACTTGTAAGACCATGTCTGGGACATTGGCATTGTATTGAGATTACGTGTAAGACCATGTCTGGGACATTGGCATTGTTAACCGATTTCGTGTAAGACCTTGACTGGGACAGTGGCATCGATAAGTGATAACATGTAAGACCATACCTGGGATATGGCATTGTACGAGCTTATGTGATTTCTGAGTATCCTTAACAATTTCGAATGGTTCCACGGGCAAAGTCAAGTCGAGAAAGAATATGTGAATGAGCTACGTGATTCAAGTACGTACGAAATTTATATGAGCATTAAAAATGGATAGTAAGTGATGAATTCAATTAAGACATTTGTAACAGCCTGGTTTAGACCCTAGTCGGAACAGTGTTTTTGGGATCACAAATCTAAGTAAAAAAAATTTTAATATTATATTCCATGCTTAAAGTATGTGAATTAATACGTTTGAGATTTTCGTATGAAAATTTTATTGTTTGATTGTCGGTTTGTGAAAAATGACTTAATCGCGTAAATTGTAAAAGTGACATGCTAGTTGTTTAAAGTGCTTATGAGCTATGATTTATTAAATGAGAAGTCCTTATGTAACAATTAGACCATGGATAGTGGAAATGGACAATAATGGCCATTAAATGGATGATTTTGGTGTTATTTTATTAAGGTTATTTTAGTAATTATTTAATTAATGTTTAATAAATAAAACCAAAATCCATTTCTACTTCATCTTCTTCATTAAATGACCGAATAGCACAATGAAAAATAGGGTTTGAATGCTCAAAATAGTTCGGCACTTTGGGGGAGCAATTGTAAGTCTATTTTGACCCGATTTTTAGTAATTTTTACGTTTTTGAGATCGTTACTTCGAATATTAGTAAACCCATGCCTTAATTTTTGGATTTAATGAAGAATTTGAGATTTTCCATTGTTGTTAATGTGGTGAATTTGTTGTTTGGTGGTGAAAAATAAATCTTTGTTGATAGATTATTATGTTTAATTAATTAATTTTTGATAAAAATGTGTATTAAGGACTAAATTGAGAAATTTGTAAATTGAGGGGTCAAATGTGAAATAAATGAAATAAATGGGCTGCTAAGGACCTTAGTGCAATTCGGCCAAGCATGGGTATGGTCAAATTTTGAATATTTTTGTGTTTTGTGAAATAGGGACTAAATTGCAAAAAATGTGAAATGTTAGGGGCAAAAGTGTAATTATCCCATTTATGTGTTTTTAGATTCATTTTGATTGAATATATGATTAAATAAATTTAATTTGTATTGAATTAGATCTAGAAATGTGGAAAACGGATTTGGATCGGGGAAAATGGAAAATTGTCGAATAGTCGTTTCCGTCCGTTCGTGTCAGTATGAGGTAAGTTCATAAGTAAATAAATGTTGTTAAATTGAAATGTATATGAATTATATGTGCTGAATTGAGTTGTAAAGAAATATATATGTGATGCCGACTTAAATCGAGCTTTAGAGAATCTGTTTCGATCATGGATTATCCGAATAAGTGAAATTGAGAAAGTTTCGATAATGTGACAATGTATGAAAAGCCCCGTACGAACCATAGGAATAGTTAGGATACATATGTCATGAAATAGGATTCTAATATGTGTTATCGTGTAAGACCACATCTGGGACGTTGGCATCGATTTGTGATTTACATGTAAGACCATGTCTGGGACATTGGCATCATATATGATTTCGTGTAAGACTCTGTCTAAGACAGTGGCATCGACATTTCATTACATTTAAGACCACGTCTGGGACGTCGGCATTGTACGAGCTTATGAGCTATCTGAGTATCCTTATTGATTCCGAACGGTTCAACGGGCATTCCGAGAAATAAATGAGTATCTAAATGTGTGTCCAAATCAGGTATGTTGCGATGTATATGAAATTAAGTAGTGAAAGTGAGTATGATTATGATCAGTTGATATATGGTCCATGTGAAAATGAGATGTGGATACTAGCAAGTGAACATGATCAAATGAATTATATGAGAAATGTGGAATTTTAATTATGTTTTGCCATATAAGATTCAGGTATATGTGATTTGTATATGAAATTCTGATATGAAATGTGAGTATGATTCAAATGACGATATGTGAAATATATGATGATGAACGATGTGTTATATATGCTCGTTATATGAAATTGTGGTCCTATGTTTTGGACATGAGAATTACGAAAACTGGAACATGGTTTGGATGTGTGATTTGTTATGGTTATTCGGGTTTTGAAACGCATAAAAAGAAATTGATATATTTTTATGCATGAAATGTAACAAATTACCATGTTTCGGTTGGTTATGTAATGAAATTGTGTAAGCTTAATTTATATGAATGATCTAATGGTCGTTATTTGAAATTGAAAGTATGGTTTATATGTTCACCGATAAATAAGCCTAATGAAGTTACTTAATGTGGTGATGTTGGATTATATAAGAAAAGTGATTGAATATGTGTATGAAGTTAACTAAATTTGGCTTATTCAAGTTGAATCATATACATGATCTTATGAAGATTTACTTGCTTATGGCTTACTAAGCTCTCGAAGCTTATTCTGCGTGTTTTTCCTATGTTTATAGATTTTCGAAGATCTGCTAGGGTTGGAAGTCATTGGAGACGTCATCACACTATCCGGTTATCATTTCGGTAAATAATGTTTTGAAATTTGGTTATGTGGCATGTATAGGCTAGAAGTATGTGAATATGTTTTGAGATGTAAATATATGTTTTGCCAAGTGATATGGCTTGATAATGGATATGAATACGGTTTGGTTTTGTTATTATTTATGTGATGAGAAAATGGTATGATTTGATGCATATGAATGACTAAATGAAATGGTCAATTTGGTATGTGCTTAATTGTTAAATTTGGTATATGTTTGGTATGAAAATGGATAAGAAATTGAGATGTTGGTAATGTATAATTGAATGAATTTGGCTTATGATTTTGATATGTTTTGGTATAAATATTGAGCATGAAATAGATTGATTATTACATGACTTGAATGGTGTATGTTTTGAGATTGAAATTGGCTAAAAATGTGGTATATTGATGCTTGAATGATGCTTGTAAGGAGGAGTCAAATTGGGTGGCATTTTGTCCTTGTAAATGGCCTATTTTTTGCCCACACGGGCAGGGACACAGGCGTGTGTCTCTATCATGTTGCTCGAGGGCCATTTCGAAATGAGCCTGGGCAGACTACACGGTAGCACACACACGGGCATGTGCCAGGCTGCATGGCCAAGTCAGTTTCGACCACAGGCTAGACACATGGGTGTGTCTTGTGGCCATGTGGATAAGTTAGTATGTATGTCCTGTTTTGCCACGGTCTAGACACACGGGCGTGTATAATGCCATGTGAGGCACACGGCCTGTTCACACGGGTGTGTGATCTTAACTTAGAAAATTGTTAAGTTTTTGAAAAATTTTGTATATGTTCTGTTTAGTCTCGACCCCTTCCTAATGCATGATTAAGGTCTCGTTGACCTAAGAAAGGGACTTTATGTTGATTTTGATTATGAAATGATGATGTATGACTTTTGATTGCTAAATATTCTGATATGTCCGGTAATGCCTCTTAACCCTAGTCCGGGGACGAATACGGGTTAGGGGTGTTACAATATTGAATACATGTTCAATGAGAAAGGTTTGTAAATTTTGAATGTGATTAGTTATGCTTAGCATATTTGAATTAATATGCAAAGGTTTATATGATAGTTTTAATTGTATATGGCTTACTAAGCTTTTAAAGCTTACTTTGTGTGTTCCTTCCATGTTTTATAGATTATCGAAATTACCTCAAACATCGGGGATCATCGGGAACCATCATCACACTATCGACTAAAGTTAGTATTTTTTGAGCTTTGTATATATGGTATATGGCATGTATAGGCTAGTGTCATTTTGGTATGTTTTAAAATATTAGCCATGAGATTTGGCTTGTAGATGATGATGTATATGGCCTTTTGAGTTGGCTTGATTTTTGTGTTTGATAAGTGATATATGTGATGTATATAAGTTACCATTTGTTTTGGCATGTTTGCCATGGTTGTTGATATGGCTAGGGTATGGCTCATTTGGTTAGTTATTAGTTGATGTATTAATGTTTGAGAAATGGTATATTTTGGTATGATTTATAGATGATGTGTAACACCCCTCACTCGTATCCAACGCTAGGACAGGGCTCGAGGCATTACCGAACTTAAACATTCATAAACATACAAAATTAGGTCACCAAAATTTTTCCCAAAATTAAAACTTTTCAAACACATGCATATCGTCCCTTATACAGGCCTTCGAGGCCTATAACATACAATAGGGTGGTTCCGGACAAAACTGAAAACATTCGGTAAACTTTGGGCGACTTAAAAATTTTCTAGCTTTGGAGAGTCACACGCCCAAGTGGGTAGGCCGTGTAGAAATACACGCCCGTGTGGCTCTAGACACGCCCATGTCCTCAGCCCGTGTAACTCTCTGACATAATTCTTAACATTCTGTTAAAGACACACGGCCAAGACACACGACCGTATGGCCTGCCTGTGTAGTCAAAACTTAGGCTAATTTCCTAATTTTTGTGTCATCTTTACAAGCACACACATACATGGTTTCTATGGCATTCCTCAATAGTTCGTTATTATGCATTTGTTCCCCCTACTCGTGATAAAATAGTCTATCCACATTATTACACATTCATGTGACCTTGTCATCTTATTAATCACTTATACCATTATACTATGTTTACTAACTTAAAATTTAAACATCCATGTTCAGGGCACTAACAACTTATTACCGTATCACACATTTATTCCATGGCCATGACCACCTCTAATGGTCCTAAGGCATTCATCATGTACATATGTCATATACTTCTTAAACATAGTGAACAAACATAATCTCATACCCACATCACAAGACATTTACACATATCATGGATAAATAGGCTTCCAAGCCAAATTCATTATAAGCCACATCTCATGGCTACATACAACAAATCATTATAAGCCAATACATTTGGCTAATCACAACAACATCGATCACAGAAAAACTAAGTCTCTATACATGCCACTCACTTAAAAACGTATAACATATACGTGTCAATACTCCAAGGGTAAAGGCTCGATAGTGTGATGCTGCCTCCGACGATTTCCAACCCGAGCTGACCTGTCAAAACTAAAGGAAATGGAAATGAGGGAGTAAGCTTTATGCTTATTAAGTCGATATGAAAATAATAAGCATTAATAGAACATGTTTCCTTAAGTAAAACAACTATAGTTACACTTTTATTCATATTCTGGTCAAGTTGTCTACTCGAGTCATAGTCGATAAATTATTTATAACTTGAGCTAAGGAACTCTAAATTAAGATCCGTTAATTTTACCTGAAACTAGACTCATATACCTTCTTACCATAAAATTTCCAGAATTTTTGGTCTAGCCAATAAGTACAGTTTATTATTCAAATTCTCCCTTGTCTCGCTGTTTGACAGCTTCAACCTTTCTTCACTAAAATTTATTTTATCTCATAGTATGAGACTTGGATAATGTTTCCGTCTCTTTCTCTTTAATTATACTCATTAGGGATTTCATTCATATGAATTTTAACTCATAATTATTTTTGTACAATTTTTAACTCATAATTTTTCCAAAGTTGAGACAGAAGAGTCTGGAATCACTCCGACTCTATCTCACAAGAATTCATATATCTCATACTACAAAATTCTTTTTTTACACCGTTTCCTTTACGTGAAACTAGACTCATTAAGCTTTAATTTTATATTTAATTTAGTCTCTAACTCAATTTCCACTATTTTTGGTGGATTTTCAAAGTTAGACCAATGTTGCTATACCAAATCTATCTTAGAGCAACAAGATAATAACCATCACAATTTTGTCATAGAAATTATTCTCATAAATATCATTCATTCATTTGCACTATCGTCACAAGTCCATCTCATTTCACATGTCAAACACGTGCTCATGGGATTCGAGTACTTACCTGTGCTATCATTTAGCACTGCACTCATCCAAATATAACAACTCATATGCATCATAATAATATCATATAACATACAATATGTATCATGGCAAGAGCCTTTTATTTCATTTTTCATATTAATCTCGTTGAATTTCTCGGAATCTCGATGGATATCCCATTCTCTGTCAATTCATACAAGTGATCATTTCATGTGCGCACTCCTGTGAACCCCACATCTTACGGCGGGATTACTAGTCCAGGCTAAATCCCCCGTAATATAAACTCATGGAGTGATGCCGGGATTACCAGTCCAGGCTAAATCCCTTGTAACGACAAGCACTCTCAATGAGCTCGGATCTGAATTACCAGTCCAGGCTAAATTCAGACCCTAATCGTATTACCCGTCCGGGCTAAATTCATAATGCACATGTATTCTTCGGGAGGCTCGATCACTCAAGGAACACCAGTCTAGGCTAGATCCTTTTTATACTTGAGATCTTCGGATTACCAGTCCAAGCTAAATCCTTTTCTGCAACACATGCAAGATCTCAAGTCTCAGGTAAATCATGGTTTATCCATCGAATTTCCCTTTTTATTCAACCAAGATTTTCTCTTTCCACCAAGTATATCATTATGCATAGCTGTTCATGCAATGTTTTCCATGTTTATTTAGACATTAGTCCATAAAATAAATATGGTATTGCATATAATTATAATTGGGCATTTGTTACAATATATAATCTTCATGTCAACTAAATAAATATCCATCACACAATGTCAACACATCATTTTAAGTTCAAGTATGAACAATAATAATATCATTGCATTATCATTGACATATGAACTTACCTCGGTTTCGAGTACGACTATTTATTTCGAGTTTGTGCTTAACCTTGTTCAACCTCGTTCTAATCCCGAATCTTGTTTTCCTTAATCTATAATATCACATTTAGCCTACTAATTAGTCACATTATTCATAGGAGTCCAATAATCATATTTTAATAAATTTGTATTTTGACCCCTAAACTTTTACAGATTTGCACTTTTACCCCAATGCTCGAAAATTAAACTTCATCCTATTTTCTTATGTTTTATGACATGCTGATCATTTTTCATACCTATGAAAGCCCCCAATTTCCACTAAATCACCCATTTATGACCAATTTCATAACTTTTACAAAACGGTCCTTATGGACGTTTTCATCGAAAACCGCTTAGTAAAACTCGTTTATTAAACACCCAACACTCATTTTCTACCATTAGACATCAAAATACAAGCATCATTTTCTACCATTAGACATCAAAATACAAGCATGTCATTCATGGGTAAATTTTTAAACACAAACCCTAGCTTAAAATAATGGTAGAAATAGCTAGAACGTGTTACCGGGATTTCAAAAATGTAAAGAACATTAAAAACGGGGCTTGGGATCACTTACAAATGAGCTTGGAAGCTTGAACCAAACCCTAGCCATGGCTTCCATGGGGGTTTCGGCTGGTACATGCAGAAGATGACCAAAATTTGGCTATTTTGGCTTTTTAATTCTTTTAATTATTAGTTTACCAAAATGCCCCTAACTTAAAAATATTTTATTACACCCATTTCATGTCTATTTTTGTCCAAAAATTAACTAATGGTCTAATTACCATTTAAGGACCTCCCATTTAAAATTTCATAACAATTAGCACCTCTAACATGTAGAACTCAACTTTTACACTTTTTACAATTTAGTCCTTTTGACCAAATTGAGTGCCCAAACGTCGAAATTTTCAAATGAAATTTTCATGAAATCATTCCGTGAAATCGTATACCATAAAAATATAATAAAAATAAATTTTCTTACTTCAGATTTTTGGTCCCGAAACTACTGTTCCGACTAGGCCCTAATTCGGGATGTTACATGATGAATTAGTATGTTGAGAAGCATGATTTGGTTGATAGAAAGGTGAGAAAATTTATTTAGGAGTTATGTGAGAATAATGTTTGTGACACATTAATTTGGTATGTTATTGAGTATGGAATGGAGTAGTTGAAATGGTTGTGGATAGATGGCATGATATGTGTAAGGAATAGTATGTTTTGGTTGCTTATATATATATGTTGAAAAGGTAAAAGTTGGTTGCTATGTGTGCATGAGAGTAGATGGAAAATTTGGATTTTTCAAATGGCCTATTTTTTGTCCACATGGGTAGAGACACGGGCGTGTGTCTCAGCCGTGTGTGACATACGGTCATGCTACACAGCCGTGTGTCCCCTGGGGTACCCTTCGAATTAAAGTCAGTATACCCTACAGGTTTGGCACGGCCTAGACACACGAGCGTGTCTACTGGCTGTTTGTGGTACACAGGCTGGCACATGGGCGTGTGGTCGGCCGTGTGACCCAAGTCAGTAACCTCTATAATTTTCTCACGGCCATGGCACACGGGCGTGTCTTCAGCCGTTTGGTACAAGTCAGTATGTATGCCCTCTTTCCACACGGCTTAAGACAAGGGCGTGTCTGGTGGCCGTATAAGGCGCACGGCCTGTTCAAACGAGTGTGTGACCCTTAAATGTTTGAAAATTTTCTAAGTCTCCTGAAGTTTGCAAATGTTATCGGTTTAGTCCCGAACCACTTCTAAGCATGTTTTAAGGTCTTGTATGACCTTAGAAGGGATAAGATGATTGAAATGAATGGATTTTGATTATGATTGCATAAATGTATGATCTATGTTGCATTAATCGGTAATGCCTCATAATCCTATTCCGACGATGGATACGGGTTAGAGGTGTTACATAGATTGTGCAACCAATAGGATTACTTTGAGACCAAGAATGACGAGGTAGTTATGATTGATGAGCATCAAGATTACTTAACTAATGTAATCTCTGCTCTAGTAGCAGATAAATTAGTCCGAAAGGGGTGCGAGGCATACCTTGCTTATGTATCCAATTTTACTCCCGAAAAGCTATCAGTGGGAGATATCTGCACTGTAAAGGAATTCCCAGATGTCTTTCCCGAGGAATTGCCTAGTGTACCTCCAGAAAGTGAGGTGGAGTTTGGAATTGATTTGTTACCAGGTACTGCCCTAGTGTCCATTGCACCCTATCGCATGGCATCGAAGGAATTGGCCGAATTAAAGGCACAACTGTAGGAACTCCTTGATAGGGGATTTATTCAACTGAGTGTGTCCCAGTGGCGGGCACTGGTATTGTTTGTTAAAAAGAAGGATGAGTCAATGAGGATGTGCATCGACTACATATATTTAAATAAGTTGATGATCAAGAATAAGTATCCGTTACCGAGGATTGATGACTTGTTCGACCAGTTTCGAGGAGCGTCCGTCTTCTCTAAGATTGACCTATGCTCGGGTTACCATCAGCTCAAGGTCAAAGAGACTGATGTGTACAAAATCGCTTTCCGAACGAGTTATGGTCATTACAAATTTTTAATAATACCTTTCGGATTAATGAATGCTCCAGCACCTTTTACGGATTTAATGAATCGGGTTTTTCAACCGTATCTAAATTAATTTGTAGTAGTTTTCATCGATGACATCTTGATCTACTCTAAAACCAAAACTGAGCACGATGGTCATCTGCATATTGTACTTCAGATACAATGAGAAAAATAGTTATATGCCAAGTTCAGCAAGTGCAAATTTTGGTTGCAGAAAGTCGCCTTTTTGGGTTATGTGGTGACAGCAGAAGGGATCCGAGTTGATCCTAAGAAAATCGAAGCGGCTATTGGATGGAAACAACCAAAAAATGTATCCAAACTTTGTATTTTCTTGGGTCTAGTCGGGCACTACCGAAGGTTCGTTGAAGGCTTCTCTCTAATTGCGTCATCTTTGACGAAGCTATTACGTAAGAATGCTCCGTTCGTGTAGTCTGAGGCATAACAGTCAAGCTTCGATAAACTCAAGTCCGTTTTAAAACAAGCCCCTGTTTTAGTTCAACCAGAATCAGGCTAGGAGTTTGTGGTTTATAGTGATGCCTCGCATGTCGGATTAGGATGTGTGCTTATGCAAGATGGTAAGGTGGTAGCCTACACGTCGTGACAACTTAAGACACATGAGGGTAACTACCCTACTCACGATCTAGAGCTAGCTGCGATTGTGTTTGCTTTGAAGATCTGCAGACATTACCCGTATGGTAAAATGTGTGTTATTTACACCGATCACAAGAGTTTCAAGTATTTGTTAACTCAAAAGGAGTTAAATCTTAATCAACGCTGATGGGTTGAGTTACTTAAGGACTACAACTGCACTATAGAATACCATCCCGGGAAGGCGAATGTAGTGGTTGATACTCTTAGCCGTAGAATAGTGACTGACTTGAGAGCAATGTTCGCTCGTTTGAGTTTGGTTGGGGATGGAGGATTGTTGGCTGAACTTCAGATTAGACCGAGTTGGGTGGAACAAATTTGAGCTAAACAACTGAATGATTAGACATTAGTGCAACGGATGCGTCATGTGGGCTCAAACGGGAATTTCAATTTTAGGTTGAATAGCGATAGTGTATTATGCTTCAAAGGGCAGATTTGTGTACCCAATGATAAAGAGCTAAGGCATGCAATTCTACGGGAGGCGCATGACAGCCCCTATGCTATGCATCTTGGTTGGAACAAAATGTACCGGGATCTCTGAGAATTTTATTGGTGGCCCAGACTAAAGTGGAAGGTAGTCACTTTTGTGTCTCACTGTCTTATGTGCCAAAAGGTTAAGGCAGAACATCAGCTGCCATCCGGGTTACTTCAACCGGTCAAAATCCCTCAGTAGAAGTGGGAGCAAATAACCATGGATTTTATTATAGGGTTGCCTTTAACTCCGACTAAAAAGGATTCGGTTTGGGTCATTGTTGATCAGTTGACTAAGTCTGCTCATTTCATTCCTATCCGAACTAATTATTCCTTACAGAAGTTAGCTAAAACGTACATCGCTGAAATTGTGAGACTTCACAGAATTCTAGTTTCGATCATTTCTGACAGGGATCTACCATTTACATCTCAATTTTGGAAGAAACTTCATGAGGCTTTAGGCACTCGACTGAATTTTAGTACCGCGTATCACCCACAGAAAAATGGACAGTCAGAATGGGTCATCTAGATCCTGAAAGATATGTTTTGAGGTTGTTCGATAGATTTTAGGGGTAGTTGGGAAGAGTACCTACTGTTGGTAGAGTTCGCTTATCACAATAGCTTTCAGTTTAGTATTTAGATGGCACCATACGAGGCTTTATATGGTCATAAGTGCCTCACTCCTCTATGTTAGACAGAATTCGGTGAGCGCCAGATACTGGGTCCTGAATTGGTTTCGAAAACTGAGAACACGGAGAGGATAATCAGAGATCGACTAAAGGCCGCGTCTGATCAACAAAAGTCTTATGCTGATTTAAAAAGGAAACATATTGAGTTCTTTGTTGGTGATCAGGTTTTCTTGAGAGTATCACCATAGAAAAAGGTCCTCCGATTTGGACGCAAGGGATTGTTAAGCTCGAGGTTCATCGAACCTTACCGTATCTTGAAACGAGTTGGGCTTGTTGCTTATCAATTGGAGTTACCGCCAGAGATGGATTGGATTCACAATGTGTTTCATGTCTCGATGTTGAGACAGTATCAGTTGGATCCGTCACATGTTGTTACTGTTGACAAAATCGAGTTATGACCAGACTTAACATTTTAAGAAGAGCTTGTCCAGATTTTGGATCGCGATATTAAGATGCTAAAAAGAAAAACTATTCCTCTAGTAAAAGTTGTATGGTGGAACCATGGTACTTAGGAAGCCATTTTGGAACCGAAAGAATTTATTCGATGACTGTATCCGTATCTGTTTGATTCAGGTAAAATTTCGAGGCTGAAATTTCTTTTAGGGGGAGAGAGTTGTAACGCCCCAAAAATTTAAGAGTTAATTGTGAAAATCTGCAATAGTTACATTTTTGTATTTCTAGTACTGTGCTCTGCTTCTAGGTTTAGGGTCTAGAGTTCGAGCAGCAATGCTAAAATTTTGTGATTGTTTTAAAAAAAACCTTCATCCTTGCATTCTGTAGTTAAGTTCAATTTTAAGTAAAGCAGTGACAAGAATGAACCTACTAATTCACTGGTTAAGCATCTGTCTATATTTTGTCTGGTCCCGAGTTCGAATTCCGTATGCGATAGGAAATAATTTTTGGCAATTTTCGGAAGAAGGTTGTTAGTTTTAGATAGTCTGAAACAATTATTCCTTACATTCTTTATTTTTTTTTCTAAGTTACATTTTCATTTTTCCTCTTTTCGTTTTCAACCCTTTTCCTTGTCTTTGTTTTTTTCTTCTTCGGGATTAAATTCTAAATTAATTGAGAATTCTATGTTGCCTGTCGGAACAATTGTACGATTGTTGAGTAGTTTGTTGACGCGTTCTTCTCGTTTTCGAGTTCTACGAAGTTAATAATAGTATGTCAAAGCGAGTTTCATTTGGTTGTTGAATGCTTGTTTAATTGTCTGATTAGTTACCTTTTTAGGCAGAGATAGTACAAGGGACGTAAATCCGCCATGCTAGTCTGATTACTTCTTTTTGAACGAGGTGAGTGTGTGAGTCAAGCTGGGGTTTCGTCGAATCTGTTCGACATGTTTTGACGGTGGGTTGTTTTGTTAAATTACTGAAATTAAAGGTATAATTGATTAATGACTGATTATTTAGATTTCGGGTATCCTCCGTAACGTTCCCCGTCAAAGTGAAAATAGGTGCATATCGAAAAACCTTAGTTTTTGCAACTTTTAGTTGACGAAAATGGTTGTAACACCCCTTACCCGAGTCCAAGGCTGGGACTGGGCACGAGGCATTACCATACTTAATTACATGCATACAATCGTTTATGAGTCACCAAGACTTGATCAAACTTAAAACTTTTTCGAACCTTATTTAAACTCCTTAATATAAGCTTACGGGGCCTCAAACTCTCATTGGAAACCATTCGGAACCAACTTAGGTCCTTAAACCGACTTAATAAAAATGACCATTGAAACAAGGCACACGCTTGTGTGGAAGGGCAACATGCCCGTGTGATCCTTACAACATGGCTGTGTTGATGGCCCGTGTGACATACACGGCCTAAGCATCTAGGGGCACGCCCATGTCCTATACCCGTGTGAATTAAATTCTAAATTCGAACCTACAGGGGTTTTCACACGGCCTGACACACGCCCGTATCTATGGTCCGTGTCCCACACACGCCCGTGTCGTAGCCCGCTAAAAATCTTGACATTCTATTTCTAATGTCAGCAATCCTTAAGGGTCACACGACCAAGGCACATGCCCGTGTGCTAGGCTGTGCCCTTCATACGGTTGAGACACACAGCCGTGTCTTTACCTGTGTGTTTACTACCACGCATACTGACTTGTAAATTTGAGGTGCATGGGACACACGGTCGAACAACACACCCATGGGGCTGACCATGTGTCACACACGACCCAAACACACGCCCGTGTGTCTACCCGTGTGGACGATATAGGGCTATCTACCAAGCCGCTTGCCACCCTGAAACACAATCTATCATACCCAAGTCTATCATAACATGATTTCTCAACCAATAAACCATAACTAAGGCCTATATACATTGCATACATATATGACCATGCCAAAAATTTTCACATTCATGAAAGATTTTCTTGCATCCATAAAACAACTTTCAATATTAGCCATTATTCATGGCCTTATACAAAATGAGTCAAGTACTAATTTAAGCCAACACATTTGGCCCTAAAACAATGACACAAAACGCAAAAGCCAAGATCCTATACATGCCATAATCAAAATGAAAGATCTAACTATACCAAGTGCTTCAGCTGATAGTGTGATCGATACCTCCGACGTTTGTTGATCTCTGAGCTAGTTAGGTGGCACTATAAGAAAATGGGAAGGAAAGGGAGTAAGCATAAAGCTTAGTAAGTTGCATGCAATAAATATAACAACAAGTTTACCATTCATCATCATACTCATAGTACTAAAGTAGGCATAAGCACAACTTACTCATCACTATCCATTACATTTCACATAGCATATATTAAGCTCACATCTCATACATTTCAATAGGTACCTGTACCACTCACAACATGGTTATAATTTTCTCATTTAACTTAAACTGTAACTCTCACCATTAAACCATATGGAATGTTATCGGATATTCACTAAGCCTTAAACATAGGGTGTAATGCCGATGCTATGTTCCAGACATGGTCTTACACTGGCTCATCCATCAAGTCAATGCCATGTCCCAGACATGGTCTTACAGTGACACCTCTATACATGTCAATGCCATGTCCCAGACATGGTCTTACACTGACACATCTCGTAGCCGATGCATGTCCCAAACATGTCTTACACTGGCTTACATCTCAAGGCCGATGCATGTCCCAGACATGTCTTACACTAGCTCTTGTCTCAATGCCGATGCTATGTCCCAGACATGGTCTTACACTGGCTCTCGTAATGTATACGATGCATGTCCCAGACATGTCTTACACTAGCACACATATAACCCAAATATCATGGCATGAATATCTGATTTATTCCCTAAGGTTCAAACGGGAATTCTACTATCTCAATGTTCAACATACATAATCATTAAATTTATGCTATATCAATTCAAACACATATAATAACAATGTAGTTGTATTATTCACATACAACTTACCTCGAATTACAAAATATAGACGACTAGTTCGGCTTAGTCCACTTGCTTTGCTTTTCCCCGGTCTAGTCCCGAATTTTGTAATTCTTGATCTATAATGATGAAAATTCACACATTTAATCATGTTATTAATCTAAGTACTAAACAATTTAAAAATTGGGCAAAATGACCATTTTGCCCTTAGATTTTTGCAAGATGACCATTTTACCATTAGGTCCAAAAATCGATTTTTATCATATTTTCTCATTAACCAAGCCTAGCTGAATACTTTTATATTAGGACCAGCCCACAATTCCTATTATTTCACACATTTATTACCTATTTTACAACTTACGCAAAATGCCCCTTAATTAGAGTTTCTATGAAAACTATTTCACAAAAGTTAATTATTACACCACCATAACTCCTTTTCTTCCATAAAATTTCAGAAAAAAACATGAACACACTCATGGTAAAACCCTAGACTTTCAACTATTTTGCAAAATAGTCCCCTCATTTGAAAGCTCATGCTACAAGGGTTCTAAAGTACAAAAATCATCAAGAAATATCTTCAAAATCACTTACTTGTGAGGGTGACAAGTTGCTGAAATTTTCAAGCTTTCAAACCTCTATTTTGATGGTGTTTTTTGGTGGAGAAGAAGATGAAAAAGGGATGATATCATCTTTCCTTTATTTTATTTTCTTTTTGGCCAAATAAGTTACCAAACTTCACCTAACATTTGACTATTTTGATTTCCTTGTCTAATGGCCGGCCAAGCATCATCCTAGGGTCTATTTTACCATTAAAGACCCCCAATTTTGGTTTTCTAGCTATTTGACACTCTTAGCTATCAAAATAAGACTTTTGCACTTTATGCAATTTAGTCTTTTTTTTGCAATTAAGCTCTTAAACACTAATATTAATTCACTAAATTTTTCATGCACCTTTATAATCATGTCATGACACATAAAATAATATTAAAATAATTTCTACGACTTCAGAATAGTGGTTCTATAACCACTATTCTGACTAGCCCCAAAATCAGTCTGTTATAATTCTCTCCCTTAGGGATTTTCATCCTGAAAAATCTTACCGGTGAATAAGTTCGGGTATTGATCTCTTATAGTCTCTTCGGGTTCCCACGTGGCTTCCTCAACTCCGTGTCTATGCCACAAAACCTTAACGAGTGCTACACTTTTATTCCTTAATTTCTTGACCTCTCAATTAAAAATCTTAATCGGTTCTTCACCATAGGTCATATCCGGGCTTATTTCAATTTCTTTCGGTAAAATCACGTGTGAAGGGTCAGATCAGTAGCGGCGCAACATTGATACATGGAACACATCATGAATGTTCTCTAGCTCATGAGGCAAGGCTAATCAGTATGCTACCGGTCCAATTCTCTCGGTCACCTCATAAAATCCAATAAATCGTGGACTTAATTTGCCTTTCCTTCCAAATAGGAGAACCTTTTTCCATGGGGATACCTTCAAAAATACTTTATCCCTGACTTGAAACTCGATCTCTTTTCGTTTCAAATCCGCATAGGATTTCTGTCTATCCGATGCAGCCTTTATACAATCACGAATTCGATGAAGAAAATGTCTCTTTTCATCCCCGACCACCAGTACATTTTCTTCAATTCATTTTACATTTTTACACTACCCGAATGGATAGACAAGCAATCACTATGTGCCTATCGTAAAATCTTCTAAATAAGCTCATTATCTTTAGGTATACAAATCCTATCTTGGAACATCAAGCAGCCTTTGGTATTAATTCGAAAATCTAATTCATCACTCGACTCACATTGAGCCACCTTAGCTTGCAAGTCCTTATCACATTTCTGAGCCTCTCAAATCTCTTGAAGGAAGTAGGTCTAGCTCTCATCTTGGCTAGAATTGAACCATCATCAATCATAGTTAATTGAGTATTCATAACCCTCAAGGCGAACAATGACTTTCTACTCCAAGCGTCGGCAACTATATTCGCCTTTCTCGGGTGGTAGTCAATCACCAATTCGTAATCTTTCATAAACTCCAACCATCTTCGTTGTCGTGGATTCAACTCCTTCTGATTCATCAAATACTTGAGACTTTTATGATCGGTGAACATTCGGAATCTCTCGCTATACAAATGGTTTCTCCAAATTTTCAATGTGAACATGATAGCTGCCAACTCCAAATCGTGTGTCGGATAATTCTTCTCGTGTGGCTTTAGCTGTCTCGAGGCATATGCCATCACTTTGCCTTTTTGCATGAGCACACACCCTAACCCATTCAAGGATACATCACTATACACCACAAACTCTTTTCCCGGTTCCGGTTACACTAAAACTGAGGCTTCGGTCAACAAAGCCTTTAGTGTCTCAAAACTCTGTTGGCATTTCTCTAACCATTCGAACTTGACATCCTTCTGTAACAACCTTGTCATCGGAGTGGCTATCATAGAGAATCCATTCACAAATCTTCCGTAAAATCCCGCCAAATCTAAAAAGCTTCGAACCTCTGTCATATTCCTTAGCGGTTTCCACTCAACAATAGCCGAGATCTAACTCGGGTCAACTCTGATCCCATTTCTCGACACGATGTGTCCTAGGAATCCAACCTCTTTAAGCCAAAATTCACTCTTACTGAACTTGGCATATAACTACTTTTTTCTCAAGGTTTGTAAAATTGTTCTCAGATGCTCCACGTGCTCTCTCTCATCACGTGAGTAAATCAGTATGTCGTCAATAAAGACCACTATGAATTTATCCAAATACGGTTGAAAAATGCGGTTCATCAAATCCATAAATACCGCAGGGGCATTTTTTAAACCTAAGGGCATAACAAGAAACTCATAGTGCTCATACCTCTTTCTAAACATGGTTTTTGGTACATCTTACTCCTTAACCCTTAGCTGGTAGTAGGCAGACCTTAAGTGGATCTTAGAAAACACTGTGGCTCCCTTCAATTGATCAAAAAAATAATCAATCCTTGGCAAGGGATACTTGTTCTTCACAGTTACCTTGTTGAGCTGTCTGTAGTCTATACAAAACCTCATCGACCCATCTTTCTTCTTCACAAAAAGTACCAGAGCACTCCACGAGGAAAAACTCAGTCTCGCGAAACCCTTATTGGTCAATTCTTATAGTTGAACCTTCAACTCCTTCAACTTCATAGGAGCCATTCTATACGGAGCAATTGAGATGGGCACCGTACTAGGGACTAACTCAATTCCAAATTCAACTTCCCTCAAGGGAGGTAATCCGGGTAATTCTTTCGGAAACACATCTGTAAACTCACAAACCATTGGCACGATTTAAATTTTGACCCAGACACTTGAGTATTCAACACAAAACCGAGATAAGCCTCATATTCTTTTCTCAAATATCTCACTGCCAACATGAATGATATCACTACAGGCAAGTTATTCGTTATATTCGATTCAACCCGAAGAACATCCCCACTTTCACACTTTAACTCAATAACTTCTCTTCCACAATCCACTACAACACTATGAGAAGCCAACCAATCCATCCCAAGGATTACATCAAATTCATTAAACATCAATAACATCAAGTTAGCTGAAAAACAGTGACCTCTAATCATTAAAGGACAATCTCTACACACTTTATCAGCCATCACATGCCTGTCTAACGTGTTTGACACTTTTATCACAAATTCAACAGACTCTACCAGCATGTTCATACGGGGTATGAATTCCATACAAATATAAGAGTGGGTAGACCTCGGATCAATTAAAGCAACAATAGGTATATCATGGATAGAAAATGTACCCGTGATCACATCAAAAGATTCTACCTCTTCACGGGCATGTATCGCATAAGTCCTTGCAGGCGCTCTGCCCTCAGACCTCACTGCAGCATCTCTTGGTGCACCTCTACTACTAGCCCCACTTTCAGGGTTCTTATGTGGTCTACCCCTTGAAGGAGCATTGTTCACCCTCACATCTTGCTTTTTCTCTTTATCTTTTAATTCGGGACAATTTTGGATGAAGTGGTCTAGTGATCCACATTTGAAGTAGCCCCTCTCATTCCCTCGGCACTCGTCAAAATAACGCCTACCGCGATGTAAACACTCTGGCCTATTTGGCCGAGCACTACCAACACTAGCGATAAAAGTGGTTTGAGCTTTAGACGTTGTGTGCTACATGTTATTGCTCTTGTTCGAGAACCCCATTGACGCGTTAGGTTGGGTAGAAAAGTCTCTTAATCTCTTAGATGAGGTCTGCTGTGATTTCCCCATCTATCTTTTCATTGAGTCTTGGTACTCGATGTCAGCTTTTCTTTTCTTTTTGGCCAATTCATCGGCCTTACATGCTCTCTCCACGAGCACCACAAATTCCCTTATGTCCAAGATGCTAACTAATAAATGGATGTCTTCGTTCAAACCATCTTCAAACCTCTTGCACATAATGGCTTCTATAGATACGCATTCTTACGCATACTTGCTGAGTCTCACAAACTCACACTCGTATTCTGTCACCGTCCTACTGCCTTGCCTCAGCTCTAAAAACTCTTTCTTTTTCTAGTCTATAAAACTCTGGCTAATATACTTCTTTCAAAACTCTTCCTGAAAGAATTCCCATGATATCCACTCTCTCGGTATGACTAACACGAGAGTATTCCACCATTGGTAAGCCAAATCTCGTAAGAGTGACACTACGCACTTCATACACTCCTTCGGCGTGCACGATAATTTATCGAATACCCTAATGGTATTTTCCAACCAAAACTCAGCCCTTTCGGTGTCATTATCAACATTTTCCTAAAATTCCTTGGCCCCTTACTTTCATATTTTATCTACAAGGGGTTTCTCTCTCCTAACCATCTCTACTCCTTGAGGAGCTACAAGGTCATACTGAGGAATCGGAAGAGGTGGGGGAGGTGGAGTGTTCGGATTCGCACGAACAAACTCCGTGTGTCATGTGTCCATCATGTAGAGGTAAGCTTCTCTAGCTCCTCGGCCCTGACTCATTGTCACGGGCCTACTATCTATTGGTGAAGTCCCTTCAACAGGAGCCGGGGCATTACTTTCTGTAACAGCTCGATTTAAACCCTAATTGGAACGGTGGTTTCAGGACCACGAATCCGAGCTAGAAAAATATTTTAAAATTATTTTCTGTGTTTATTCTGTGTGAAATTATATCTGTGAAATTTTCGTGATTTAATTTTGTCGTTTAGGTGTCCGATTAAATAAAAGGACTTAATTTCGTAAATTGAAAATTTGGTAGCTTAAACGGTAAAGGGCCGAATGGTTAGTGATTTATTAAGTTAAGGTATTTATGTTGTAATTATATCTTTAGATTGATGCTTGGACGGTAATGGGCATAGGTTATAAAATTCTATTATTATTTTATAAAGGTTAAATAAGTAATTTATCAAATAACATATAATAAGCTAATATTAAAGTATGAAATTCATTTTATTATATCATCATCTTCCATTGCCGAAACTTAAAATAAAAAGAAAATAAAAGAGAGCTAGGGCATTCGGCCATTGTTGGAGCTCAATCAAGGTATGAAACTAGCTCGGTTTTTTATAATTTCTATGTTTTTGAGATCGTTGCTTCGAGTACTACAAAACCCAAGCTTTAATTTTTTATTTTGATGAATATTTTGAGTTGTGTCATTTTTGATAGCTTGTGATTTTTGTTGTTTGATGATGAAAAATGAAAGGTATGTTTTAGATTAACATATTTTGTATTGGAGTTTTTGATGATTTTGAGTAATTAGGACTTAATTGCAAAAATAATAATTTGAGGGACTAAATTGTGAAATTGATAAAATATATGGACTTGTATGAGCATGGGTACTATTTGGCCTAACATGGGTGTTGTGAAATTTTGTGTATTTTGTGTTTTGTGCAATAGGGACTAAATTGTAAAAATTGGAAATGTTAGGGGTAAAATGGTAATTTTCCTATTTATGTGTTTTTGGACTAAATTGAATGAAAATATGTTTGAATGAGCTTAATTGAATATTTTTAGATCAAGAACCAAAGAAATCAGACTTGGATCGGGGAAAAACGAAAGTTGTCGACTAGCTGCCCGATTCTATTTTACGATGCCCGAGGTAAGTTTATAAGAAAATAGATGGGTTTATTGATAGTTTAATGTTATAATTACATGCTATTGTGAAATGCTAAGATTAAATTATGCTATAACCGAATGTGTTTGAATATAGTTACTATATTTCCAAGTTCGATTTGACCGAGAAACGACGTTTGAAAGTCCCGTATGAACCTTAGGAATAGCTAGGATACATATGTCATGACATAGGATTCTGATATATGTGTGCAAGTAAGTCCATGGCATCGATTTGTAATTCTGGGACAGTGGCATCTATATGTGGCTACATGTAAGACCACGTCTGGGACATTGGCATTGTATGATTTATGTGATTATCCGAGTGTCTTATCCAATTTTGAATAGTTCATCGGGCAAAGGTAAATTGTGCATGATTGCGTAATATGAGTTAAACAGCCAGGTATGAATTAGTTGTTTGGCTATTAACGATAAGGTAAGTTGGTACTTGATATTTGTTTTATTCATGCATAATTGATGATAATGATTTTAAGTGATGTTAGTATATATATATTCGGGTTGTAGTTATATAAGTTGAGTATGAGTTAATGACTTATAATTAAGCGAAATGTGTGTTTAGGTATAATTGGCCTTGTTGGCTATTTATATATATGTAAATATATGCGATACTACATAGTGATTTTTAAGCTTATGTATAAAAATATTTGCAAGCATGATTGTGATATTATTGGTGGTTTTGAAAAGTTGAATATAAATAAGCCCAAATGGTCAGGTAAGTATTCGGCCAAGTATACTTGTTGTAATATTTTAACTCTTGATCGTGTGTATAAATTAATATGTGCATTCGGCAAAGTAAAACAAAGTGGTTGGTAAGTTGATTGATAAATAAACAAGGTGTGTCTTCTTAATCATTCTGCCAAGATGATGTTCAAGTGCGAATATATATATGTGAATGTACTTAAAAGTTATAACTTGAGATTAAACGGTATTTAGTTACTGTAAATATTAGTAAGCTTAATTGAGTTAAATACTTTGTTGGGTTTACTATTTGCTTATGACTTACTAAGCTATGTTAGCTTACTGTATGTATCTTTGTTTGTTTTATAGATTTTGAAGTCAAGCTACAAGCTCGAGGACTGTCAGCCAAGCTCATCACACTATGGGCTCTTTTGGTATCTTTATAAGCTAAACACAAATTATGGCATGTATAGACTAAAGTGTATTTTTGGAAATTTTGAATATTTGGTTGTGTATTAAAAGCCATGCAAAAATGGCTTGCTATATATATGTTTAGATTCGGTTTATGTGTGCATAGTTATGACGTTCATGTTTTTGGTTTAATATGCATGCGATTATGCTTGATTAAGGTTTGTATTATGGTAAGTATTTGGTGTAATGGAATGACTTTATTACTAGGCTTGGATTCGGTTTTGGGTTGGAATATTGCTTAAGTCTTTTGATAAAGATGTCATATGATATGGTAGCTTAATATCCTTGTGATATTTTGAAGGTATATTTAAGTATTTATATAGCTTGTAAGATGATTTGTGGTTCGGCTACATGTCTATAATCGATGTAATCATGTTAGGGTTTGCCATCAGTTTTTCATGTAAAAATTAGGACATGTGCTTGTAGTAAATTGATGACTATTATAACTTATGCTAGAACTTGTGTCTATGTGATATTCGGCCATATTGTTGTAGTTGAATTTAAATTACAATTTATGTGCGTATAAGATATATATACTTCGGACATTACATTAATTAAGTCTTTGCATGTTAAATATGTGCAATTATATGAGTTTATAATATGTTTGATAATTACATGTGCTTGGTGATACAAGTCCATTTGATATTTATAAATCGTTAATTATGTTTAAATGGATTATGTAGTAAAGTCGACCCTGAAATGAAATGAGTTAATTATGATTGGATGCTTGCTATTCAATTGAGTTGATATTTATAATTGTATGAATTTTTCATGGACATATATATATTAAAACTGCAAACATGAATAAAAAAGAGGTGGTAATGAGACCTAGTCCAATTGTTATATAACTGGTATTTATGCAGGACTTTATTAATAACAACAATATACAGTTATTGTTTAAAGAATGTAAATGTTGATATGATATATGTTTTGTATGTTTTCTTTTAAAATTAAGTTATAAGCATTGATGCGATCTAAATCTCGAACGGTATTGAACGTATGATTTGCACTAGTAATACACATGTGCTTATGACTTGAACTGCTATGAAATTTTCGGAACTATACATTTGTTTAGTAATGTCTCGTAACCCTATTCTAGCAACGGATACGGGTTAGGGGTGTTACACTTTCCACGCCATCCACCGTAGCTACGTTAGGATCCATTTACTATATAAATAAAAACACAATTTATCTCGTCAAGAGTCGTCACACTATCAATATACAATTATAGCAGGTATAGCTAGACTCGTACTCACGCTAGTTAGTCCTAAAATCGACTAAACCATAACTCTGATACCACTAAATGTAACACCCCTTACCCGAGTCCGAGTCTAGGACTAGGCATGAAGCATTACCATACTTAACTACATGCATACAATCGTTTTCGAGTCACCAAGACTTGATCAAACTTAAAAAAATTTCGAACCTTATTTAAACTCCTTAATGTGAGCCTACGAGGCCTCAAACTCTCATTGGAAATCATTCAAAACCAACTCGAGTCCTTAAATTGACTTAATAAAAATGACCCTTGAAACAAGGCATATGCCCGTGTGGAAGGGCAACACGCTCGTGTGACCCTTAAGGATTACTAACGTCAGAAACAGAATGTTAAGGTTTTTAAACAAGGGCTAGGACACGGGCGTGTGTCAGGTCGTGTGAAAACCTCTGTAGGTTCGAATTTAGAATTTAATTCACACGAGTATGGGACACGGGCGTGCCCCTAGATGCTTAGGCCGTGTGTGTCACAAAAGCCATCAGCACGGCTATGTTGTAAGGATCACACGGGCGTGTTGCCCTTCTACACGGGCGTTTGCCCTATTTCAAGGGTCATTTTTATTAAGTCAGTTTAAGGACCCGAGTTGGTTCCGAATGGTTTCCAATGAGAGTTTAAGGCATCGTAGGCTCACATTAAGGAGTTTAAACAAGGTCTGGAAAAGTTTTAAGTTTGATCAATTCTTGGTGACTCGAAAACGATTGTATGCATGTAGTTAAGTATGGTGATGCCTCATGCCCAGTCCCGACCTCAGACTCGAGTAAAGGGTGTTACAATGGTGGCTATCGATGTCACACGACCAGTCACACGGGCGTGTGACAGGCCGTGCGCTCGATCGTGTAACTCATTGTTCATCGAATTGAGGCCACACGAGCTGGCAGACGAGCGTGTGTCCAGGCCGTGTGTAGCCAAGATGGTGCAGGGTCCACACATGTATAAGACACTGGCATGTGTCTAGGCCGTGTAACTCACTGTTTATGATTTAAAACCTCATAGGTAAGTACACGGGTGTGCACCCAGGCCGTGTGAGTCAGATAGGTAAAAACACGGCCGTGTGTCCAAGCCATGTAACTCTCTGCTTGCAGGTTAGAACCACACAGACTGAGGGCATGGGCGTGTGCTAGGCCGTGTGATCCACAAGGGCAGGGACACGGTCGTGTGTCCAAGCCGTGTGGCAGTATAACGTAGGCCCGAAACTTGTTTTTGAGGTCGTAAATGTGAATTATGACTGATAATGACTTTCTCTATTATATAAATGGTCTAAACTTGATTGAGTGGATACTCTCAGATACTTTGTATTGACACGTAAATGTTATAACTGTAAGTGCACTATGAATATCTGTATTCTGCATATGCATAGGTTGGGATGTTGTGAAGAAATAAGTAATTCGTACTAAACCGTAGCTAAGCCACTATGTAAACAGTCTAAATTTGGCGCTTTGACGCAATATGACCTAGCAGCTAAGATGTGTTACTGAATATGTGTTAAATAGACACTTCGCGGTGTGTAGGGATGGATGGGCATTGAATGTCCTTAATGGTGTATTGAGATGGTTGAAGATAGTGTGCAGCGGATGGGGTTTAGGGATATCTATATCTGGATCTGATCTGTGATATATATATGAAATGGCATATATACATATCTATTTGTGTACAACTGATTTGTTCCAAATCTGAAATGTAAAAGAAGATCTATACCAAACTAAGCCTTCGAGTATTACTACTTTATAAATGAAATGAACTGATTAATTTGACTACGATTACGCACTAAATTCACAACTCATTCTGTTTTTGGTTGGTTTTCAAGTGATCCCCATCCTTGATCGGGTCGGTGTCGCGAGAGCTCGGTCAACCTTTTATCTATTATTTTTAAGTATTACCATTAGTGATTTGCACTTTATGGAATTTGTGAAAACTATATGTTTCCTTTTACTTGTTGTTTAAATGATACATAAGAATGTTTCGTTTGTTTGTGTTATACTCGTATGGATTTTAGTACGGGTATTGTAACCCTCCAAACTTGGTCTTGACGTCTAGACCGGGTCTAGGGTGTTATAGTGTGATACAATTAAGTGTCATGGAGGAGGATGTGGTGGAGATTGAAGATGATTCACCCTATTTGGGTAGAAAGCCACACAATGCTAATGGAGAAGTGGGTGAAAGTTCTAGAAAAAGACGAAAGAAAGTAGAGAAAGGGAGGATATGATTGATAAGATTAGAGAATAAGTATGGTAAGAGATGATTGAATATGTCCCTCTTTAAGGTGAAAGGGGTTTATATAGGTGGGTTTGGTTAGACACATTATGACCTTTGGTTGGCCAATTGGTTCCTTTCAAGATCCATATTAAGTGACAATGTGACATCACATAAGTTGCAGGGTATGTAAGTGACAAGTGATTTTTATCTTATTGGAGTGGGCCTGCTGCCAAAAATTGTTATCTTACGTGTTCCCCAAGTCCTAGTAAAATAATGTCAATGGTGGAGTTGGACCATTAGAGCTAGGTTGGAGGCGAAGCTAGGAGGTTGGTGAAGATAGTCTCCGTTGGATCATTTTCAAAATATATAGTGTTCTAATAGTTGAAAATAAAAAGTTATAAGTAACCAAAAGTCGTCACTATTTATAGTGATGGGTTATGTCTTTTAAATTCAAAAGTACGTCACTTGATTATTAACAAGTAGTCTTAATTATTCAAGTAACTATCTATTGAATAATTATATTTATTGCTAAAAATATGACTATCCATTTGGGTAACTATATTCTTATGAAAAGACATGAGACCTCTTATAAATAGGAGTGGAATTTCATTTGCCCCAAAAAAAACGTAGAAACAAAGTTTCTTTCTATTCTCACATCACCTTATATTTTCCTAGATTGTTCTATAAAGAATTTTTGCATTCTATTCTCACATCACCTTATATTTTCCTAGATTGTTCTATAAAGAATCATTGCAAAAATTCTTTATAGAAATTAATATCCTAGTATGCTTCGCTCAGTGCTTAGTGAATTGTTTCTGTTAGTACAAAATGTAAACAAACATTGGGTTCATTATATCCTCGAGGTTCATTTGACACTAACTTTTTTGCATACCATAAAATGGGAAGGGGCAAATAGAACCTCAAAGAAAATAAAATTGATATATACCTTAAAACATTTATTAATTTCTCATAAATTTATTTTTATTCCCATACACCAACAATCTCATAATGGTAAAGTTGGCTCTATGTAATATGGGTCATTTTAAAGTATAAGTCAATTCAAAATCTATTTGAACGGGTAAATGCTATTAATTTTTTATAATAAAACTGAGTTAGATAGAACTTAAATTAATTGGAGGAAATTTTTAGATATTCTAAGGAAAAAGAAAAGGAAAGGCTCTAGTCTAGACGGTGAAATGTGAATAACAACAAAGGGGATGCGATATAGTAGGGAAAAGGAAACGTGATTGGAAGCCAAGCCAGTCGTGTGGACAGCGATGCATGCATCTAATAATGTTAAACGTATGGATTGGCGGTGGTAGTGGTCGTTTTCAAACAACAGTCCCTGAATTTATTATACGTGGCTAATACTTGAGGAAAGCCTGAATTGCGAGTGTCAGCCATCGAAGGTCAGCTCTATACTTAATCGTATCCCCCAAAGGTCCCAATTGAAGATTTAAACTCTTGTTACTACTTGCGCCGTACTTGCCTCTGTATCTATTGCTTCATTTTGGTTCTATATTTTATTTTTGCTCAAAACCCTCAATCATTGACATCCCTTTCAACCTATGGATCGAAAAGTTTATAGTAACAAAATATGTGCTTTTTTAATGGAAAGTAATAAAATATTAAGCCAAGGATAAAAGAGTTCTTAAATGAACACTCAATGTGCCAAAAAAGTTGAATTCATTAATGCACAAGGTGTTATTAATGAATTTCAAAGTACCAAGTAATATCATTATAATAAAACCAATATTCCTTAGTGTGTAGTAACGAAATGAGTACCTGCGGGTTAATAAACAAGGATTTGCCGACAATCCTAATGTTAAATGTTTCCATTAGTGAGAAATAAAAATAATAAATCCCTAAAACAAGATATAGCCTTCTTTGGAAACAATGGATGTAATCATTGGAGTTCAAGATAAAAAGAAATTTTTTTATTTAAAAAATGTGATAATATTCAGAATTTTGATTTAAAAATTAAATTTAATTGATAGTAAATATTCAATTTTGGTCGAAACTAGGATACCTATTTGTTGCGAGTGAATGGCTACAATTAAAAGAAAAGGGATTAAATTGAAAATGGCTAAAGAGTACAGAGACCAAGGGTAAAATTAGACCTTTTAAGTTGTGATCTTCATTTGTGATGATAATCAATCATTATTTCACATCTCAATGCACAATCCGCGTCATGTCAAAGTCTAGTGATTGAGAGAGGAAGGGGGAAGGGATCGGGTCGGGTCCCAATGATGTACGCCCGGATATTGAGGCCTACATAAATACATATAATATACAATCCACATCTTTATTGAAGTTTGTGTAAATGAAATGGGTCCCAAAAGAGGAAAGAAAGAAGGAGGGGGGGGGGGGGGTAGCCCCTAATACTAAGAGGAGGGGCTGCCATTTCCGTACATTCTGTTTTCGAATTTGGAAATGAATGGTTTTTAGATACCTTTTTGAGTTTCATAGTATTCTTGAATTATCCCACCTTACCTTTTTTGTGATACCTTTGGGCGTGTAGTTGATGAGAAGAATGCGACACATTCAATTAGTGATTAGGGACCTCCCTTTGGTGTCTCAAATCCTATATTTAGGGATTTTCTTTTAATTGTAATCATCAAATCAATTATCTTGGAAACTTTAAGTATAGGGTCGGTTCCTTTATTTAATTTCCATATTTGATAAACTTATTCTAAGGCAAAGGAACAAAACATCTCTCTTCAAAATTAAAAATTACTTCAATAAATATTTAATTTGATTTGACCTTAAATTCAATTGAATATGAAATGATAGTCGACATTGGAAATTTTCTTTTCTTAATTTCCATTTTGGGATTCTTTTTGAACCTTAAATGGGAAGAATAATTAAAGATATGCCCCTATAGGTTGGGTTTAATTGGACAATCGTCACATATTCTAGACCCTACTCAAAGCCAAAAACCTTTCATAATTATTTTTTTCCTTTTTCCCATTTTCCACTACCAAGTGATGGATATATTTGGAGGTATTAATTATTCATAATTTCTTTAAATTTTTAAATTAAAAAATATTGTAGAATTTTAATTTTGGTCAATTCAACTGAAACAAAAATATAAAGTTAAGTAGTGATCCGATTATTAGCATATTCATACAATTAGCAAAGTAGACAATGGCCACACCCTTGCTTTCATCCCAATCTAAATGTCATTCTTGATTTTACTCCTCCTACGCCACCGTCTAATATTGGGTCTCAACTCATAACCTTAAATATTAATATAAAATTATTTTTAATTTTTATTTATTTTTAAATAATAAATTAGATTTTTGAAGTTGGAAAATTTGGATCCAAGCTTGAATCAAATATTCTATTATTATTATTTGGACGAGAGCCAACTAATCGCGACCATGATTTAAAAAAAAAAAATTATATATGATGTACATGCAGTCAATTTGAAGCCTGCAAGATGTTTGTTTTCATCAATCCAAAACTGAAGAAACAAAATCCTTAGTTTGGAAAAGGATGGAACTCGGAAACTCAAGTCAACGATTTTGTGTAAAAACCAAATAAATTTACAACGTTTTAAATATATATATATATATATATATATATATATATATATATATCCTATCACGTTATATTAATACATAAGAAATTTTTTCTTATAAACATTTTAAGAAAAAAATAAAAAAATAAATCGCTTCTTTAACACTCCTCATATTCTTATTTCGACTTTTGACCACTACCAATCTTCATCGCATTACTTTTCCTTATAAACCTTCCTTATTGTATGTGTATCAATATATATATATATATAGTTTTATATTTAACGGTGAAAGGAAATAGTTGACTATAGGAAACAGCTCATGTGCGTGCATATGATAAGCTCACGATTCAATGATGAGGCATGGACATACAATAATTGTAAGTATTTTTTTTTAAATGGATTTTAATTAAATTATAAAATGATTTTGGTGTATATGCGAATTGGGACATTGCTAATGTCAAGAAGTGTTAGAATGTAGACAAAATTGGTGTAATACGAAAATTGGAAAATTCAAAGAATAAGAAGATGCTCAAGGGTTGATATATATTACACACATACATAAAATAAAGGAATCTTTCCATAGAAATAAATAAGAAATTACCATAATTGTCAGAAGAGACATAGTCTTTGTGTAATGTAAGAATAATTTTTTTTTTTAATAATTACGTTCATTATGGAATATTGATAGAGATTGAATTCTGTTATCTCCAAAGAAACAAACAAACAAAAAAAATTTAGTTGAATTTGGCTGTCAATTATATCATTAATTTATCTTAATCATTTTTTATAAACATCAAATTTTTTTTGGTAAATTACAATAACAGAATAAAGTTCGAATAATAAACACAACTACTACAACTCGAATTCAAGTCACGCTTGAGACGGTGAATATCATTGACCATCAAGCCATTACTTGAGGTTCTTATAAACATCGAATTTAATAAATGATTCAATTCAAATTTTAATATGAATAAGAACCAAAATAAATATGAGAGAAAATTCAAATATAAATTATACTCAAACCTAAATACTCTTCAAATTTGATATTACACGTAAAGTATATGATACAAAATGTAGAAATTAGGGCTGAGCAAACAAACTGATCAAACCAAAACCCAACCTGAACTGAGGTATTTGAACAAGTTCAAAAATCACGATTATCTGAAATTGGATAGAATTCTATTTTTTATTTAATATATAATTTAATTTAATTTTTTATGATATAAAAATAAATATTTTATATTTTAAAATAGTGAAAATAATTTAAACTTTTTTGAAAATTTATTATGTTTAGAAATAGTTATGAAAAAGATTTTGAAACTTTGTCAAATGACATTCAAAAACCATAAAATATAGGAAAACTAAAAACCGAATCAAATTAGGATAGATAATTCAAAAAATTTTAAAAAACTCAACTAAATCAATCGGATATCCCAAATAAAAACCTCTACAAGTAGAGAAATATTCATTATAACTCCAATCAATTACTTGATGGAAAACAATCTCAACTTTGCTAAAAACTACAAAGATCTTAGTTTAAAAGGAAAAAAAAAAAAACACTATATGATATTTTATGATCTTAAAACTTTGGTCTTTTAAAACATTAAAAATGGGTTTCAATGATATTTTTCGTGATTGGAAAAATGGAAGAGAAAAAAAGAATAGTTTGATTTTGTCGGTGGAGGAGTACGTATGACTATGAACATTACTTATGGCTATAACCTGCTGGCTACCGGTCCCGCACTTCTCCGATTATCTCTATGAGAGCTTCATTTGCTTTTAGATTTATTCCCTGTCAAAAGAAATTAGGTGAAATGCTTAACTAAAGTCAATTCCATGAGGTAAAATTTAACAATATAGGTATTTATAAATTTATGTACACCTAATAAACTTTAAATTTAACACTATAATCATATTTTAAATTATTATAAAAAGGATGTAAAATATTCCAATTTTTTAAATTTTCAATTTACTTACGATATGTCATAAATATTATGATTCAACAATATGTAATAAAGTGGCCAATGAATAAAACTCGAGATTAGTGTTAACTGAATTTAATAATAAATCTTCTACTACTCAACCAATGGTTGAATTGACTATAGGATGAAATTGAGCATCAAACATAATGGAAAAAGAAAATTGAATGCCTGGTTAAAAGGCTCATGCACTAAACATTAGTGTAATACATACATGTATATTGTAAGGTTTAAAAAAAAAAAAAAAAAAGTGAGGATGGAATGATGATATTGGAGGAGAGTGTCCCTTGCATAATTTTGAGACATTTGGGACCCAGAAAGATGGCGTAGTGATCTGTTAATTTGTATAGCGTATAATAGCAGATGCAGTGTAGTGGTGTGTGTGTAAATGGGTCCATTCCTCTCTGGACAAATTTTGCATGCACACAAAATCCACTGATTCTCACCCCATCTCAGACCATCATCCTCTTCACAACCTTTCAATGTCTTTATCAGCCATTCATCCCAAGCTTCAGTTTCCTTTCAAATGATGGGTCCAACCCCAAGTTCCCATGAACTTCACCTGTGTTCAAAAGAAAAATAAAGGATTTGGCATTATTGCTACATGAATTAATTTTAACGCTATGTTTCCGCAGACGCGTCCTTTGAATTGTGTAAATTTAGTATATCTGGATTATATTTAGAATTGAAAATAATGTGATTCAATATTAATTTTTTATCTACAAAATTCAAGAAAAAGAAATATGGGAATATATTTAATTCTATTTTTAAAAAATAATTGTCAAATTCGATTATTTATAAATGGGTCCAATGTATAATTGATGTTAAGGTACTGTATTGCCTCCTGTGATCAATACTTTGTAATCTTTTTTATCAAGATTCCCCCAGTGGGTTTCATATTTCAAAGCGGGCCATGGCCAGGACAGCTAATGATTTGGAATAAAAATTTGATGAATTCCTTGTTATCTTTCAAGTCATAAGCTTGATTTAATTAAAAACTAAAGGGAGGTTTATGAAAATTTTAGATTAATCTATCTGTTCATGATTTTGGTAATCTCCTATAAAAATAAAAATAAAACAATTGAATTTCGTTTTTGTCGTAAATGGCTAAAGAAAAAGGGTGCAAAATCAAGGATTAGGAAGGTTTAAATCTGGATTAATTCACTAAATTAAAATTTCTACATATAAAATGGACCACACTAATGATATTTTACTCTTCCTATGAATTAAAATATTGAGTTTCTGGGAATTATTCGGTCTGTCATGCACTCATGCTGTAAACTTCTAATCATTAAAGATAAATATAAAATTAACCTCCAAACCCAATCATTTTCTGTACTTAAATTTTTATGTTCATATTGATAATTAAATAAGTTTTCTTGCAGAAATTGACTTCATATAGTTTAACACCCTAATCAAATTTATGTATATTTAAATCTAACGTGGTGATTATATTTGAAGAAGCTTTTGTATATTTTGTGTGCAAGACGTAGGGGTAGGTTTAATGAAAGGAACATGCCATAGAAACTGAGTTTAAGGCTGCATTAATTAGAAAAACTATGATAAACGTGAAAAAGTTGTCCTATGATTTATCTGCTAAATGCTTTGAATCTTGAAAAGTCCAACCTTACGGTTGGATTTTGATTCATGAGTAGTTTGATATTGACAGTTTCTTTGGTCCCAGAAGTTTTTGTAGTGTGTGTACCTTCTGCATTCAAATGTAGCACCACTATTAGGCCACATATATATATATATATATGTGTGTGAAGTATGAAGTGAGAAACTAGGACAACATAGCAATATATAGCAAAATCTGTCAAAAAAAAAAATAGTGATTGGAGAAAGGGTGATGCAGTAAGGTCAGAAACATGTACAAAAGTGGTGGGGGTGGCCTGGAAATAGTGATTTATTTTATTTTATTTACCAATGTCAGTAAAAAGAGTTGAATTGTAGTTATGAATTTGTAACAAAATTTGGGTGTTGCCTTTTCTTTTGGTCTAATATAGTTGCAGTTTGTGTTACTGGGAATGTGTTAGCAGATAAAATACAAACGTATGTATAAAATATAGATGAAAGACAGCATGCTTTTTTTCATCAGTTTCTGATATTGGGTCATTTCCGTGTCAAAGAAAACCATTAATGAGAGAGGATGAAAAAGGGAAACAAATGAGACCAAGTCTCAAATATCACAATCCGGAAAGAAGGTATTTGTGGAGTACGTTTATAACACTTAGTGGGATTCATCAGTTTCAGGAAAGCCATTGTTAATTCTCAGAAAATGAACAAAATAATTTCTTTCTTTCCACGTAATGATGAAGCCTTTTCAATGCCATTATGATTCCAAAAGAAAAGAAAGCTAGTACAGTAAAAGTAAGGAGCTGATACCAGTATCAACTATCAACAATGTTTTTACTTTTGGAGGCCGGGGTTAAAACAGAATTTACTGTGATTAGTCTCCATTGACTTAAACTTTTACCATGTGGACTAGGGTTGAAGTTAAAAGCATGGGGTTATAAGTTCATGATTATAATCAGAACTTTCTGTTTTCATCTCAATATAATACAAGGAAAAATGCCCCCACCATCCCTTCACAAGACATTAATTCTCAGAGACACATGCAACCTTAAGTCTATTAACTTATGGTTGTTTTAGTTGAGATGAAATTCCAAGTTAAAAGCTGTTTTTTTTTTTTTTAAAGAAGGGGAAATTGAGTTACCTAGCCCTGGATCAACCAAGGTGGGGTTGTGAGAAAGTATAATACCATATTGAATACGACTTTTCCTTGGGGAGAGCTTCCTCTTTATATTAAATTCAACTCCTTTCACAGCTGCTACTTCATTTTCGAGCCCTTCTTTTATATCAAAATCCTCTCTTTGTCTGTTACATTTTCTTTTTTTCTTACAAAGCATTCCAAAAACAACTGTTCATAGCTACCATTTTCACCTAGGATTCACCAAAGTTTTCTGTTTTAGGAAAGGTCTTTTGCTCTCCCTCCTTTACAATTTGTGTCTGGTCTCAAAATGGGGAGGCACTCCTGCTGTTACAAGCAGAAGCTAAGGAAAGGTCTTTGGTCCCCTGAAGAAGATGAGAAGCTGTTGAGGCATATTACAAAGTACGGCCATGGTTGCTGGAGCTCTGTCCCTAAACAAGCTGGTAAATTCAACTTCTTTTTCTTTTTTCATGTTTGTGTTCTTCCTTAAATCATACATTCATGAATTGGCGCTTCCATGGCAGGCCTGCAGAGATGTGGAAAGAGCTGCAGATTAAGGTGGATTAATTACTTAAGGCCTGATTTAAAGAGAGGCACATTCTCACAAGAAGAAGAGAATCTCATAATCGAACTTCATGCAGTTTTGGGGAATCGGTATTTTCTTTCTTTCTCTCATTTGAATTAATTTTCTGTTGATTTTTTTTTACAGAAATCAGTAAAACATTCTTTGCTTTATATGTTGGTTGGAATTGGATCCTCAGGTGGTCCCAGATAGCTGCGCAATTGCCAGGAAGAACCGACAATGAAATTAAAAATCTATGGAACTCTTGCTTGAAGAAGAAGCTTAGGCAGAGAGGCATTGACCCTGTCACTCACAAGCCACTCTCTGAGGTTGAAAATGGAGAAGACAACAACAAGAGTCAACACACAAACAGCCTGGACATGGTTTCCGGGGCATCTAGTGAATTGAAGCTCAACACCGACAACCTTAAACCTGGAACAACTTTATATGAACAAAGACCAACGTCATCAATTACTGCACCAGCACCAGGTTATCAGTTGGAAATGGAAGGCTGTTCCAGCTCCAACAATCTGATGACATCTACAACCCGCAAAGACTTGCTCCTTGATAGATTCGCAAGCACAGCCACCACTACCAACAGCCAGCCTTGTGATTTCATGTCTCATTTTCCGGTTCAGCAATTGAGCTACGCATCAACCAACCCAAGGCTCTCACCCTGGTTCTCCCAGTCTGAGTTTTCTTCAAGTTCCATGTCTACACTTCTCCCACCATTGACAACCTCACCACCTTTCCTTTCCTCTCCTATAGGATTCAACCCTTCTGTCACACTTCCCTCTCACACTCCTTCAATGCCTTCCTTTACTGTTAACAACAGTTACACTTGGGGAATGGCAGATTGCAGCACATCAGAGAAAGAAGAAGCTCCAATCCATCTAATGGAAACCCAACCCGACGAAATGAAATGGCCGGAATATCTCAATAACCCAATATTAATGGCGGCTGCTTTGCAAAATCAAGCACCACAATCCAGCTTATACAATATCGAGATAAAATCGGAAACACATTGCTCAACGAATACTAAGAGTTTATCAAACAGTATGTGGCCTCAAAATCAACAGCCGCAGCAGCAACAAGAAGGTTTACAAAATTCCGATATGTGCGCTAAGGATATCCAGAGACTTACGACAGCTTATGGACATATTTAGCTCTGCCTTTTTTCATATCAGGTGTGTACCATAGTTTTTCTTTTTCCTTCATATCTAATGTATATAAGTATGATACACAAAATTCATCACCTCTGGTTTTGGACTATTTGTGAGCAAAAAAAAAAAAAATCATATTGTAAGCTTTTTCGTCCATTCTTTTGTGTGGGTGTGAGGTAGAACTGCAGAATAAGGCTTGTTTTAGTGTCTTTTTACTCTTCATTGCCTGGTTGCATATGGCCATATTTGTGTATTAGAATGTTGCGATTCTATATGTGAACGATTGTTTATAAAAGAACAAAAGTACATTTCTTATTCATCCATCCGTAAGTATCACTTTCAGCTTTGTATACTACTTAGTGCCATGCATCTGGTTTGTTTAGATAATAATTGAAAATTACATGAAACTTCTATCATCATCACCTTTGTTTTTCAGTTCCCAACACACTCCAAATTGGTTGCCTATCACTGTCGAGAGGACACAAAGAAATCGTAATCGCTTTTATAACAGCTTTATCAACTTTATATATATATATATATATATATATATATATATATATTCTTTCCTGTTGGCATCCCCTCTAAATTTAGGTGAGTTGGGAGCTGCTGCCTTTTGGCTTAAACAATCTTAATACCTTCAAATCACATTTTCATTTGCTTGAATTTCAAGTGTTATTAAAACCCTTCCCCACACCACTTCACTTCTCGTTTTGGTTTGCCCCACGACGGTGATATAAATGTAGTACATAGGAAAGTGACTGTGAATCTAATAAGGGCCATGTAAGTGGTGGTGCTATCTTGTAGCTCCTTTGGGACATTAAACATTATCTTAAGGAACACTTTATATAGCAAGAACAAAAAAATAAAATAAAAAAATGTTCCAACCTTTGATATTTGACTGTGGAAACATTTTACCCTTTGTTAGTGGCTTTAGAGAACACACCAATTATGGTCCTAATTTATGTTCTGGGAAGTAAGACTAAATGGGTTCTAAATCCAATGTGTTTTGGATAAGGAATGATCAATGAAAGCGGGAATATTATATGTATAAAAGTCAGTTTTGAGATAATGAGCTTAGCTAGCAAAACAAAATGTACTACCATTAAACAATTTCATTACTACAATTTTCCTACAATTACATCAGTGGACCAATCTATCTTACAGGACCCACTGCAATAATTCTAGTTTGGTCATCATAGAAGGGCCAGCCGTATGGATGACAATTATCTAAAAAATTTAATTCGATTAATTCAAATTTAATTTAATTAAAAAATAATATTTTCATACTTGTTAAACTTGATTTAATTTAAGTTAAATTAAGCGCAACTCAAAATTAATTTTAATCTAAAATAATATAAATTTGAACTAATCAAAACTTAGAATAAAAAATCATCCGATTTAAAATAACCGATATATAAATTCAATCTAAATTGATACCATCCAAAAATCATTTGGAGCTGCCTAATTTAGAGGTTTAGATGCTTTTTTTCTCTTTCACAAGTGGCTTAATTCATTTCGTCCTTAAATTATATTTATTTTTCCATTTTGATTTTTAATTTTTTTTGTTTTGTTTTTTTATACTTAAATTATCAATTTATCTTAGATTATTTTAAAAAGCTCAACGCTAACTGATAAAAACATTGCAAATGATAAATAACATTATTCGTTTTAATATTTTATGGACTTAAGGGAACAAAATAATAATTTAAATATCAAATTAGATAATATATATATATATATATAAATAAATAAAAGAGGAGTAAAATTAAAAAACAAAACCTAAATCTGCTACGTAATGATATTAATTGTATGAAGTCCAAAATAAAAGGTTTGTATGTTTATTTTCATGCATTAAATTTTAAGAATTGCAATCACTACGTAAATTGACCATATTCACCAACATAGAAGTAAAAAAAAAAAAAAAGAAGTATGATGGGAGTTAGTTAGAAGACAAAAAGAAAAGAAAAAAGAGTCATATGTTGAACTTAAAATAGGGTTTGATATGATTGTGAAGGCAGTAATCATCCTCCTCCAAGCTACTTTGAGGAACAATATGATTTTAAACAGTTGGTGTGATCTTAGTTAAAAGGATGAATGAAAGTTAGGTAAAGTGTAATCTTAAACCCCAAGCAAATCAATTTTCATTCATCTATATTAGAAATCATAGGGCTTCAGCACAACTCATAATTGCTGATCATTTTTCTTTTCTTTCTTAATTTTACCTAATTCTGGGGATTGCAAAAATCAGAAACTTTGCTGAATAACTGTCAAGGTTGAGTGTAAACACAAATCCAACTTAATTTGCTTTAACCCAATAATGAAAGCAACTATTTTTCTCCTTCACTTTTGAACTTAACTAAGCTCAAATAATTATATATAATATTAATATATTAAATTGTACGACTAAAACAAAAGTAGTGTTAATTTTAAATAGACAATGCCCTTTTCCAAAGGAACAATCCATGGGTACGGAAGCTACCGGGCCTTGCCTAACCAAAGTAAGATTGTTGTAATGGGCCTTACCTAAGCCCTTCAACTTGCCCTTATCAAACTTCTTATGTCATTCCAAGCACGTAGAAAATAAATTGTAAGTATTAAATGATTAGATTATGATACAGTTAAAAAATATTTTTTTTATTATTCTAAATTTAAGTTTAATCATATATAAGATTTTATTGATTTTATATAAGAATATAAAATAAAGTAAAACATCCTCATAATAATATAAATTTATTTATATAAATAAGTTATTTTAATCTTTTTTTAACTTAATTATCTATGAGTAACTCGTGAAATCAATATAGATTTTAAGTATAACACAAATATAAATTGACTTATCTTTTTTTTCACAAACTGTCTACTTTATATACAACTAGTTATCCATGTGATATAATTTCAAAAAAAAAAGTTATCCATGTGATATGAAGATATATAATCCCCGGATGGTCTTCTTCATTGAGACAAAAATTAATAGGAATCAGATGGAAAGAATACAAAGGAGTTGTGGCTTTCAAAATGGTATAACTTTAGATTCGGATGGTTCGAGAGGAGGATTATGTTTGGCATGGCATTATTCTTCAAAGTTTCCCAAAAAGGCATATTGATGTGATTATCGAAGATACTGATGAATGTAATAAGTGGAGATTTACTGGGTTTTATGACTCTCCTTATACGCAGGATAGGAATGAATCGTGGGATCTGTTAAGAAACTTGAGTAATGCTGAGGAGCTCCCATGGTTTGTATGTAGGGATTTTAATGAAATTATGTATAGCCATGAAAAGAATGGAGGTTTACTTAGAGAGGAGAGACGTATGGATGCATTTTGTACTGTGTTGGCAGATTGTCACTTAGTGGATGTGGATTATACTGGAAATTGGTTTACTTGGGAAAGAGGGAATTTACCAAAAACGAATATTCAAGAACGGCTAGATAGGGGAGTTGCTAATAAGGATTGGCTATCTATATTTCCTGAGGCTATAATTCAAAATCTTCCACATTCTTTTTTGGATCATTGCCCACTTCTTATCACTACGAAAAGAAAAGATAATGAGCAGCCTAAAAGAAGTTTCAAGTTCGAAGCTTGGTGGGTTTTGAAGGAGTCGTTTGTTGAGGAGGTACGATGCATTTGGGACAATTCAACTAGAGACTTGGTACAAAAAATGGAAAAGGTAAAAAAAGGCTTGGATAGATGGGTCACTCAAATTCGGTAAAGTAGGAAGGTAGAAAAGGAGATGCTAACTGCTAAAGTGGTTGAGTTGATGGAATCTAACAGGGATGATGAAAATTTGGTAAAATTCATTGATACGAAGATTCAACTTAATTTTGAGATTGATAAGGATGAACGATATTGGGAGCAGAGGGCGCGAGTAAATTGGCTGCAGTTTGGAGATAGGAATACTGCATTCTTTCACAAACAAGCGACACAACGACGAAGAAGGAACCTTATTCGGAAAATGTGATTCAGAGATGGTAGGGAAATGGAAGAGATTCATGAAATGGAAGGAATTGCTAGATCTTATTTTCAGAATCTATTTTCAGCAGGGAGGAGGGGAAATTATGAACATCTTTTAACAGGAATTAATCGTTGTATTTTCGAAGAGGGCAATTCTCGGTTGATGGTGAGTTACGTAAAAGAGGAAATTCGAGTGGCCTTATCAAAATTGGGCCCTACAAAAGCGCTAGGGGAAGATAGATTTCCGGCTTTATTCTACTAGAAGTGCTGGTCAATTATTGGGAATAATGTGTCTTCCTTTTGTCTACAGCATCTAAATGGAGGTATGGATATTAGTTTAATTAATAAAACTAATATAGTGTTAATCCCAAAAATTCCAAGTCCTTCAAATATTACTTATTTTTGCCCTATTAGCCGATGTAATGTGCTTTATAAGCTGATAGCTAAGGTTATTGCGAATCACCTTCATGTGGTCATTGATAAATGTATTGACCTAGCACAAAGCGCTTTTGTACTGGGGAGGTTAATTTCGGATAATGTGTTGCTGGCTTACGAAACCCTTCATGCCTTAAAATAAAAGAAGATGGGGAAAAAATGATAAATGGCGGTAAAATTGGATATGAGTAAAGGGTATGATAGAGTCGAATGACATTTTATCGCAGAAATTATGAAGTGTATGGGTTTTGATCCAAGGTGGGTTGAATCTCTACTAAAATGTGTTTCCACAGTTTCATATTCAGTGGTTTTCAATGGCCATATTGGAGAGAATCTTCACCCCACAAGGGGACTAAGGTAGGGTGATCCTTTGAGTCCGTTCCTATTTTTAATATGTGGGGAAGGTCTTTCTAGTCTTATGAGGCTTGCTATGCAAGGAAACATACTTAGAGGGGTTAAGGCAAGTAGAAGTGGCCCACAGGTTTCTCACCTATTATTTGCAGATGATTGTATTTTATTTGGGGAAGCTATAGAGAGAGGATCTCATTCACTTAAACATATTTTGCTTGAATACGAGTATTGTTCCGGACAGTGTGTCAATTATAACAAATCTACAGTATTTTTTAGTACTAATACGTAGGAGGGGGATAAAGCAGTTATTTTTAGGGTTCTCAAGGCGCGTAGTTCTAATAACCTGGAACGGTATCTTGGCCTGCCAAATATAGTGGGTAGGAAGAAGAAAATGCCTTTTCAAATCTTGAAGGATAGAATGAAACAATGGATTGATAGCTGGAGTGTAAGACATCTATCCCAATGAGGAAAAGAGGTGTTCATTAAGGCTATTCTTCAAGCCAGGGATTTAAATAGCGGTCTAATACCAGAATAGCGGCCGCTATATAGCGGTAGCGGTGCCTTCCAAAACTACTACTACTGAAAATAGCGGTGTGAAGCGGAGTCACACCGATAGCAGTAGATCGCGACCGCAATTTAATGGGTAACGAACAATTGCGGCAATAACGGGCTGCTATTCCCGTTATTTTCCGTTATTGTAAAATTAAAAAAAAAATTCCATCTCCTCTAAACAAAAATCAACAGAAATATAATAAGAAAAAAGGGAATATATTCTCTTACCTGCAAAATCAGAGAGTTTTCAATCAAAAAAAGTAAAAAGAAGTCCAAATAAATAGAAAAAAGCAATCAAAAGCAATAGAAAATATGAAATTCTCATATTTCGTTTTAGATTCTAAAGTCTAAACTCCAAACCAAACGGCAAAGAAAATCACAACACAATTACCATTGAACCCGAGAAGCAAACCCTAATCACTTGCAGTCTTGCACATTCAGAGATTCATAATTTTCAAGTAAGTACTTGAAATTTTTTGTCTTGATTCTTGCTTTTTTGCCGTAAAATGCAAATATTGTTGTAAGTTACAAACAAGTTTTGAATCTGCAGTGCAAATATGTTCTTTAGACTTTAGGTTAGGGATGAAGGGAGAAGGGATTAGATGACTCGAATGGGTTTGAAGATAGATGTAGAGAAAAATGATGAAGGATGTCAGAGATTTTGGATAGTTTTTTTCTCTTTTTTCGTTTTTAATTTCTTCTTTCTGTTTACTTTTCAGTTTGACGTTTGATTTTTCTAAAGGTCAGATTTTATTTTGGCAAGGTAGATTTTTTATTATTGTAAAGCATTAAATATCATTTATTAGCTTCTGCTCCTGGCACAGACACTGATGTGCTAGATAGTGGATAGTTTAACGCATTTAAATCTTCAAAAAAAACATTATTTAATACATGGTCTAAAATTTTCTAATTAAAACTTATTGAATACATAATAATATTTTTTATTTTTAAATAATTTTATTTTAAAATAATAAGATTTAAATTTTTAATATTAATATTTAATTCAATTTTAATATATTTAAATTTCATAATTTATTTTATTATGCTTTTAATGAAAAATTATAGCCTCCATCACTTATGACTTGTATTATAAAAGGTAAAAAATCAAGACAAATTAATTCATCGTGTTTTTCTTCATCAAATCTGATAGATGACTTCAATTCAACATTAGATAAATCTCTATTGATTTTAGTTTGCATAATATGAAAAACTTGAATTTTTAAATTTGATCCAATTTGAATTTAAATTTTATTAAGATGGAACAAAACAAGCTATTTATACCAAAAGCTTTGGAACCAAGTAATAATAGGTTATGGTGTTGTTGTTTTTAAAAAAATAATAAATTATGAATTATGCAATAAATTTAATTTTTCCATGTTAATGATGTTTACTTTTTTTTGTATTATATTGTTGATAATATAAGTAATGAGTTGCTTATATTTCTAAATATAATTTTATGTTTTTTATATATAATAAAAATAAAGCATGCCACCACATAAAGAGTTCCTGACTAAAGGATTGGAGGGTGCACCAAGTAATGATATAGGTTGCACTTTGGAACTCCAATGCCCAATATGAAAGGAAATGTCGTATGTAAACTTTGTGGTAAAGTTGTGAAAGAAGGAATAACACGATTTAAAGAACACATTGCTCATAAAACCGGCAATGTTGCACCATGCCCTAATGTTACTGGTATGTGATACTTTATTACTATTTTTAAATGTTATTGTAAATTTATCAATAAATATTATATATAATTGATAATAATATAAAATGTGAATTATTTTTATTTTATTAACTGGTGTCATTAGAGAAAGTATGATGAATATACTGAAAGAAAGCAACACAAAGAAAATAGACAAAAAGATGAGAAAAGATGAATTCTTATCTCAATTAAGAGAAGAGGAGGATGAACACGAGGATTTCATTGATGAGGTTTTTGCTATAAAGCAAGCAACTCGAGAAAGTATCCAATTACAACATGAGTGGCATAGAAGGGAAGAATTCAGATGAAGTACTGGTGGTTGAAATAACATTTATAAAGAAAGGTGATCTTCTCATGGATCAAATAGAGAATATCATAGAGAAAGAACAAGTAAATCCATCCCAAGTGAGTCTGAGTTTACCTTAAGGGGAGCTATACCTGAATTGGTTAGAAGCAAAAGTTCAAAGCAACCAAAGGTCAATGACTCTTTTTTAAAGAGTTTTCGAAGGAAGATAGGTGAAGCGGTATCTGAATTTTTAATATATGAAAGACTTCCTTTTCAATTAGCAAGCTCTCCATGGTTGTATAACAAAATTCAATTGTCAACAGAAGTTGGATAAGGTGTAAAGCTCCCAACACCTTATGAGGTTTCAGATGTGTATTTAGAGTCAGAGTATCAATGAGTTCGTGATTGGGTAAATGGACTAAAGACTCATTGGAAAGAATTGGGTGCAACTCTTATGTGTGATGGTTGGACCAATAGTTTGAATCAAATGCTCATCATTAATTTCCTTGTTTATTTCAGTAAAGGAACCATTTTTTGGAAATCGGTAGATGTATCAAGTGTCCATAGTAGAGATGTTAAATTCTACTACAGTTTGTTAGATTCAGTTGTAGAAGAAATTGGAGAAAATTACATTGTCCAAATAGTGGCTGATAATGAGGCAGCAATGAAAGTTGCTGGAAAAAATTTAATGTTAAAAAGAAAACTTCTATATTGGACCTCATGTGCAGCTCACTGTTTAGATTTATGCCTTGAAGATATTGGGAAAAAGCCCAGTGTAGCAAATGTGTTAGATGAGGCAAAGAAAGTGACTTGCTTTATATACAATCACATTTGGACTGTTGATTTGATGAAGAAGTATACACAAGGGAAGCAAATACTTCGATCCCTTCTTACTCGATTTGCAACTCATTTCATTCAACTTGAAGAGATAACAAGACAAAAGCAAGGTCTGAGAAAAATGTTTAATTCAAAAGTTAGTATTTTATAATTAGTTAATATAATTACTTAAATATATCAACCCTTAATGATTTTATTAGTTCCAAATAATTTAAATTATATTATTTTAAAATTTTTCTTATGAATATATAGGAATTTAAAGAATCAAAATGGGGACAGCAAAAGTTAGGGCCTGCTTATGAAACCAAAAAAATTATTTTGGAAAAAAGCCAATGGCCTCATAAAAGTCTGTGAGCCCCCAGTAAAAGTATTAAGACTTGTGGATAGCGATGAAAAACCAACAATGGGCTTTATTTATGAGGCTGTTGATAGAGCTAAACGAGCAATTCAACAAGATTGTCGATATTTCACCGAGTACAAAAAGGTTATTGATAATAGATGGAATTTTATGCATTCTGACTTGCATTCAGCTGGTAAGATAAAATGTTTCATATACTTAAGAATTATTTTTGTATTTTATTATTTTAAGCTTTAGATTATTATTTGATGATATTCTTATAAATTATACTTAGGTTATTTTCTCAATCCTCAATTTCAATTTGGGGTGGAGCATTCTGAGAATGTAATAATAGAAATATTAGAAAGTACACGATCAGTAATTGAAAGATTAGAACTTTCTCTTGATAATCAAGTTAGAATGGTTAATCAGGTTAGATTCAAGTACTATTATTTGTAACTTAGTTACATAATTTGAAATAGAATTTTATTTTTTATTTTTACTCTATCTTTTATTTATGCAGTTGTTACTATTTAGAAATAAACATGAGACATTCGGTACTCCACAAGTACAAAGAGCTTGGAAGCAAATGAATCTGGGTAAATAGTTAATTAAATTATTTAATTTAATTTATATTTTTCAATTATATTGTACATTTTGATGTTATTTTGAAATTTAAATAATATTTTGCAGCTGTGTGGTGTACGACACATGTGTTCCCGAATTACAAAAATTAGCAATTAAAGTGTTTGGTCAAACAACTTCAGCATCAAATTGCGAACGAAATTGAAGCACATTTAGTTATATTCACACCAAGGCAAGAAATAGTTTAAAGTATAAAAAACTTGAGAAACTAGTGTTTACCTATTATAATATGAGGCTTCAAATAAGGCATCAAAAAAGAATGAGCACTGATGATATAAACGTTAGTTTTAATCTTATCAACCTTGATCATATTTTAAAGATGTTGATCCACTATCAGAATGGCTTTATGCGAAAGAGAATCCATTGTTAGATGGTGAAAATATCGGTGTGTTGCCTATGGATACCTCTGATGATGAAATATATGTTGATCAATCTCAACAACAAAATTTGTCTCATTCAAGTTCCAGTTCAATGCTAAGTCAAAGTGGCGATGGACCCAATGGTGGTGGTTTAAGTTCAATTGATAAGGATGATGGATATAGTGGTGATAGAGGTGAAATTAGGTCTTCTAGTCAGTATGGAGGAGAATATGGGCTTGCTACCACTAGTGGACATTTCCGTGATAGATCAGAGTTTAATGGAAATATATTTCCTAAACCTAGGAGAGATAGAAGTGAACTTAGAGCTCCATCAAAAGGAAAAAGGCAAGAAGCATACTTCTATAGGCTCTTCATCTGGTAGGAGATTGTGTTCTAATAACCTTGGGTATAGTGATTCATCTACTAGCACTCAAGGTTTTTATCCACTAGAACAACCTTCATATTTTCAACCTTCACATGGTTATCCACAACCATATGGTTATTATCCACAATTTCCTAATTATGGTGTGTCATACCAGCCTCAAATGTATCCTCCACCACCAATGTATCACCCACCTCCACCTCTCATGTATCCTCCTCCTCAAATATATCCTCCATAACAATTATATGAAAACCAAGGTGAAAATATTTCTATTTTTGGATACATTTTTGGACAAAGGCCAAGAGAATCAAGTCAAGAACGCTCTCAAAATGAAGGTGAAAGATCTGATCCTCCTTGTCATTCCACCAATTGGTGAAAACTAATTTGTACCACTGGTCCACTACCATTATTTGTAAGGTATGTTTTTTTTTAAAGAAAACTTTTGTTAATGTTCTTAATTTTGATGATATTAAAACATTTAAAATATATCTTTATATAAACGAATAAAGTATATTTTATGAAAAGATAATTAAGAATCGAAGCATGTTAAACTATATATGAAAGTAGAATGAGAGTGAGAATAAATGGTAGGAAATAGGAATAATTAATGAGAATCTATACATTTATCTATTCTTTTTTTTCTTTTGCAGCATAGAATGTTTATATCTTCACCATCTTCAAAGCTGTCAAGAAATATTGAAGACATCTCTTAGGTATGAATTTTCAATTAATTTATCTATAAAAACTTTCAAACTATTAAATATGATAAATGTTTAATATTTCCTTCTTCTTTTTTACTTTGTTATTAGTTAATATAACATTCTTAGAAAATTCGTAAATAAATATAAGAATAATTAATGATTATGAAAGTTGTGTTCTCATATCATATTAATAAAAGTTCATAAGTGTTAGGAAACACTCTAAAAATCATTAAAAGTGACTTTTTATAATTATAATTATAATTATTATGTTTTACAATAAGTTGTACGAATTTTAAAAAAAAAATTCAGGACTGCGATACCCACAGTGATCGCAATAGCATCCATTATGTTCACAACCGCGATAAATGCAACGCGACCGAAAATGCAGCCACAACCGCAATTTAAATCTCTTCTTCAAGCTATTCCAACCTATACTATGACATGTTTCTTAATTCCTAAATCTTTATGTGCTAAATTAGATGGTATTATTGCAAAATACTGGTGGCGGAAAAATTGAGACAAAAAAGGCATTCACTGGTGTACGTGGAAGGATTTATGCTCTTTGAAAGAAGAAGGTGGTTTGAGTATTCGCAATCTCGAAAAATTTAATATAGTGTTATTAGCCAAACAAGGTTGGCGTCTTGTTAACTTTCCTAATTATTTACTAAGTCGTGTTTTAAAAGCAAAATATTATCCAATTTGAATTTTATCAATGCTCAATTGGGAAATTTACCTTCGCTTACCTGGAAGAGTGTTTGGGCAGCTAAAGGAATTTTGGAGAAAGGCTTATGCTGCAGGGTAGGCACGAGGGATCGTATCTTTGTTTAGGGCGACTTATAGATTTCAGGAGCTAAAAATGATAGATTACAGAATGAAACAAGCAATGGAAATATCAAGTTAGTATCAGACTTGATAAATGCTAATAATAGAACATGGAATACAGATTTAATTTTTAGTACCTTCAATGAGGATACTGCTAAGAAAATTCTACTGATCCCCTTGCCAGAGACAATCTATGATGACTTCCAAGTATAGAGAAGAGAACCGTTAGGAGAATTTTCAGTCAGAAGTGCTTATAAACTATTACAAGAGACTAATTCGGGCCCTAGAAATAATTTAATACAGACCGAGATTAGAAACTTCTACAGAAAATTATGGAAAATACAAATTCCCCCAAAGATTAAAATTACAATTTGAAGAATATCATGGAATTATATTCCTACTCTATCTAATCTAAAGAACAAAAAAGTTACAGTGGAAACTCTTAGTCCCCGTTGTCACAACTTCGATGAAGATAGTAATCACATTTTTCAGCATTGTCCTACAACAACAGAAGTACAAACAAATTTAAATTTCTCATGGGTATATAATAATGACACTCAAAGCATGTGGGAGTGGCTTACCTGGGTTTTCAGTCAGGGAAACAAAGAGCAGTGTCGTCTATTTTGCTATGGGCTATGGTCAATCTAGACTCATAAAAATAGGTTCTGTAACACCCCTCACCCGTATCCGATGCCGGGGTAGGGTTCGAGGCATTACTGGTATTTCACCTTTACAAACTTACTAAATCGAGTCACCGAATTTTGCTCAAAATTAAAACTTTTCAAACATATACCTCTCGTCCCTAACACAGGCCTTTGAGGCATAAAACACACCTAGGGATAGTGCGGGACAGAACCGAAAACATTCGATAAACTTTGGGCACTTTAGAAAATTTTCCCTTACTTTGAAGTGTAACACGCCTGTGTGGTGGGGCCGTGTGGTCACACACGCCCGTATGGCTTGGGACACGCCCGTGCCCTTAGCCCGTGTGCAACACTGACTTCAACCTCATCATACAATTAGGGACACACGACCAAGACAGACGCCCGTATGCCTAGCCCGTGCACAACACTGACTTAAAAATTTAGGTGCAGGGGACACACGACCATACCACACACCAATGAGGGTGAGCCGTGTGTCACACACGGCCTAGACACACGCCCGTGTGTCTACCTATGTGGACCTTATTAGGCTATTTTCCAAGCCTTTAGTCACTCTCTACCCACCAATCACACTTATAGGTTACTTTTACACATGATAAGGCCAATTATACACTTGTATAAGACTATGATAAACCTTATTGTATGACAACCTCATATCATTGGTTTTATACATGCTAGGTTAATTCCTATCTTGTATTTAAGGGGATTCCATGTCTCATTGACACATTCAATATCGGCTCATTTTTACAACTCATTGTCAATTATAACCAAGCCATCACATATGATCATAAACATGCATAGATTTGTAGGTCATAGCCTACTTCAAAATAAGCCACGTTCCATGGCTATATACAAAAGATAAGTATAACTTTACATGCCTTCATTTTGGAAAATCAAATAACACATATAACAAAATACTTAAAAGTTCTATACATGCCATTGAACAAAACATAAGAGTCTATATACCAAAGCTGGACTAGTTGATAGTGTGTTGACTCTCCAACCATCTTCCAATCGTTACAAGTCCTCGAGCTCTATAAGACGGGGAAAAAGAGAGAGGTAAGCATTTACATGCTTAGTAAGCTCGAATAACTCGAAGTAAACTTATCAATTATTTAGCATACATCTTTATTAGATAATGAAATCAACGAATATGAAAATGGTTTCCCTATCACATGCACTAAATCAATAAGTTAGTCACATAACAAAACACTATGTAATTTATCTTAGATGAGCTCATCATTCAACATGTCATTTGTACATATACCTTGTGTTAATCCCGTTGAGTTTCTAGGAAATCTCGATGGATTATCCACTCACCATCAATTCATATGAATGATTATTTCAGGTATGCACTCTCGCGAACCTTACATCTTACGGCGGGATTACCAGTCCAAGCTAAATCCCCTGTAATATAAACTCATAGGGTGATGTCGGGATTACCAGTCCAAGCTAGATCCCTTGTAGCGACAAACACCCTTAATGAGCTCGGATCTGAATTACCAGTCCAGGCTAAATTCAGACCCTGATCAGATTACCCGTCCGGGCTAAATCCATAATGTACACATATTCTTTGGGAGGCTCGATCATTCAAGGAACACCCGTCCGGGCTAGATCATTTTTATATTTGAGATCAACGGATTACCTATCCAGGCTAAATCCTTTTCTGCCACACATGCAGGATCTCAAGTCACATATAATCCATGGTTTATCCATTAACTTCCCTTTTAACCTCAATCGAGATATTTTCCAACAAATCATTATCAAATATGTATTTCATATGATTTCATTCCATTAATAAATGCAATCATCATGCATTTATAAATCATACAATTAGACACATTTTGAGTTTACTTTAAGTTATGAGAACTTATATGGTACTCGTTTCGGTGGTGTGTTTCGATTATTCCGAAACCTTTTACTTTCCTCGGTCGACCTCCGGAATTTGTTCCTCGGGGTCTATAACCATAAGAATAAATTATTAATAACTCACATTGTACCTTTTTTAGCCTAAATTTCACCCCGGTCTAAATTACCATTTTGCCCCTAACCTTTCATATTTTTTTCAGTTTAGTCCCTAGGCTCGTATAATGAAACACATGCAATTTCTATCTTACCCAAGCCTAGCTGAACACTTTTCCCCCTTATGGAAACCCACATTTTCCATCATTTTCACATTTCTACCACATATTTAACAACTTTTGCAAAAAGGTCCCTTTTAGGGTTTTTCATGAAAATCACCTAGGAAAAGATATTTAACACACCTTCCACTTTCATATTCCTCCATAAACCATCAAAATACAAGTAACTCATATATGGGTAGATTTTTAAACATGAACCCTAGCATGAAATATGGGTAGAAATGGAGAGAGCAAGCTATCGAGATTTCAAAAATACAAAGAACATTAAAAACGGGGATGGGTGCACTTACTATTGAGCTTGAAAATGTTGAAAACCTTAGCTATGGAGTCCCTTGAAGTTTCAGAAACATGGAGAAGAAAATGAGCTGATTTTGGTTCATTTTTCCCATTTTATTTCATTAAAATGTCAAATGACCAAAATGCCCTTAAGCCATTTTTTTAAAATTTCATCCATGCAAGCCCATTTTTGTCCAAAATCTTAAAAATTGGATAAATTTCTCTCTAAGACCTTCTAATTTATAATCTAAAGCAATTTCATACAAATTGCTTCTAGAATCCAAGTTTTGCAATTTATTCAATTTAGTCCCTAATTTGCAATTGGACACCTTACTCAAAGAATTTATTTATGAAATCTTAACACATGCATATTATCATATTCTAGACCTCATAATAATCACAAAATAAATATTTTAATATTGAATTTGTGGTCCCGAAACTACTATTCTGACAAGTCCCTATTTCAGGATGTTACATTTCTCCCCCTTAAGGACTTTCATCCTCAAAAGTCTTACCAAAAAACAGGTTCGGATATTGGTTTCTCATGATTTCTTCTGGCTCTCATGTAGTCTCTTCCACACAATTTCGATGCCATAAAACCTTTACTAAAGCCACATTTTTATTTCTCAACTGTTTAACCTCACGAGCCAAAATCTTGACCGGTTCCTCTCCAAAGGTCATGTCTGGTCTAATGTCAATCTCTGCTAGTGAAATCACATGAGAGGGGTCTGATCGATATCGCCTTAACATGGATACATGGAACACATCATGAATCTTTCCAATTCGGGTGGCAATGCCAAACGATAGGCTAATGGTCCCACTCTTTCAGTTATCTCATACGGTCCGATAAATCGCAGACTCAATTTGCCTTTCTAGCCAAATCTCAACACCTTTTTCCATGGAGATACTTTTAAGAATACTTTTGTTTCCAACTTGGAACTCCATCTCTTTTCTTTTTAGATCAGCATATGACTTTTGTCTATCCGATGCCACTTTTAAACAATCTCGTATCACTTTAACTTTTTCTTCAGTTTCCTTAATCAGATCAACCCCATGAACCTGACTTTCCTTGAGTTCTATCCAATACAATGAAGTTCGGCACTTTCTGCCATACAAGGCCTCATAAGGTGCCATCTTCAAACTTGTTTGAAAACTGTTGTTGTAGGCAAATTCTACCAATGACAAATACTTTTCCTAGCTACCTTGAAATTCGAGGATGTAACATTGCAACATATCCTCAAGAATCTGAATCATACGCTCAGACTGACCATCGGTCTGAGGGTGAAAAGCCGTACTAAAACTCAATTTTATACCCAGAGCTTCTTGTAACTTCTTCCAGAATCTCGAAATGAACCTCGGGTCTCTATCCGAAATAATCGACAGCGATACCCCGTGCAATCTCACAATCTCAAATATGTACAAGTCAGCCAATCTATCAAGAGAGTAATCTGTTCTTACCAGAATGAAATGAGTAGACTTCGTCAACTTATCCACCACAACCCATATAGCATTTTTCTTTTTCGGAGTCAATGGTAATCCTATCACAAAATCCATAGTAACTTTGTCTCACTTCCATTCGGGGACCATCACAGACTATAACAAACCTGAAGGCACTTGATGTTCATCTTTAACTTGCTGACATATCAAGCATTTCGATACAAATTTAGAAATGTCTCTTTTCATGTCGTTCCACCAGTACATTTTCTTCAAATCGTTGTACATCTTGGTACTTCCCGGATGAATAGACAAACGACTGTTATGTGCTTCTTGTAAGATTTTCCAAATAATGTCATCATCTTTAGGCACACAGAATCTATCTCTGAACTTCAAACATCCATCAGGACTAACCTGAAAATCTGATTCATTGCCCAACTTGCATTGAGCTCTTTTGGTTTGCAGGTCATTATCATTAATCTGTGCATCATAGATTTCCTGAAGAAATGTCGGTCTAGCCTCTAGCTCTACCACGACTGAACTATCATCAAGCAATGCTAATCGATCATCCATGGCTCTCAGTACAAACAAAGATTTTTTGCTTAACGTGTCGGCGACCATATTCGCCTTTCCCGGGTGATAGTCAATGATCAGATCATAATCTTTAATTAGTTCTAACCATCTCTGCTGTCTCAGATTCAATTCTTTTTGAGTCATCAAATACTTCAAATTCTTGTGGTCTGTGAATATACGGCAAGTCTCACCATATAAATAATGCCTCTAGATTTTCAAGGCAAAGACAAGGGCGGCGAGCTCTAAATCATGTGTCGGATAGTTCTTCTCGTGTGGCTTCAACTGCCGTGAAGCGTAGGCTATCACCTTGCCATCTTGTATAAGTGCACAACCCAATTCGTTCAAGGATGCATCACTTTAGACCATAAACTCTTTTCCCGGCTCAGGTAATACTAAAACAGAAGCTTCTGTCAGCAATGACTTTAACTTCTCAAAACTTTGCTAACACTTTTCTATCCATTTAAACTTAACGTCTTTCTGTAGTAACCTCGTCATTGGAGTTGCTATCATATAAAATCCTTTCACAAATCTTCGGTAGTAACAGACTAAACCCAAAAAGCTTCTAACCTCGGTCACATTTTTAGGCGGTTTCCATTCAACAATAGTAGAGATTTTACTTGGATCAACTCGGATGCCTTTACCCGAAACAATATGACCCAAGAACCCAACTTCTTGGAGCCACAATTCACTCTTGCTAAACTTAGAATACAGTTGTTTTTCCTGTAAGGTCTGCAACACAGTTCTCAGGTGCTTCGCATGCTCTGCCTTATCTTTAGAATAAATCAAGATGTCGTCAATGAACACAACGACAAACTTATCCAAGTATGGCCAAAAGATCCTCATTAGGTCCATGAATAAGGCCGGTGCATTCGTCAATCCAAATAGCATAACAAGAAATTTATAGTGGTCGTATCTTGTTCTAAAAGCTGTCTTTGGCACATCCGATTCCTTAACACGTAATTGATAGTAGTCAGACCTCAAGTCTATCTTAAAGAACACAGTGGCTCCTCTCAACTGGTCGAATAGATCATCAATCATAGGAAAAGGATACTTATTCTTGATAGTTACCTTATTCAGTTGTCGGTAATCTATAATAGTCTCATTGAACCATCTTTCTTCTTTACAAATAATACGGGGGCACCCCAAAGTGAAAAGCTCGGCCTAGTAAAACCTTTATCCGTCAGCTCTTACAACTGTGCTTTTAATTCTTTCAGCTCGGTTGGCGCCATTCTGTGCGGAGTAATAGAGATGGGAGCTGGTCTTGGAACCAATTCAATACCAAACACTGTCTCTCTCTCAAGAGGTAATCCGGGTAATTCTTCTGGGAATACTTCTGGATATTCACATACTATTGGCACAGTCTCAATCTTCATCTCTGTTTCATTCGTGTTCAACAAAAAAGCAAGGTAGGCTTCGTACCCTTTCTTCACATATCTCTAAGCAGCCATTACCGTGATTACAGCTGGCGACGTGCCCAAATCTCTTGAATCAACCCGTAGAATCTTCCCATCTAGGCATTTCAATTTAATATATTTGCTACCACAATTTACAATTACATCATGTAAGGCTAACCAATCCATACCAAGTATTACATCAAACTCATCAAAAGGTAACAACATAAGGTTAGCCGAAAAACATTGACCATGAATCGTCAAAGGACAATTCTTACAAACTTTATCAACCAAAACTGATCTGCATAGTGGGTTCGACACCTTAACAACAAATTTTGTGGGTTCAACGGGTATGTTCATGCTAGACACCAATCTCATACAAATGTATGAATATGCCGATCACGGGTCAATTAAGGCAATAATACGTGTATTGAAAAGAGAAAAAGTACCCGTAATAACGTTAGGAGCAAAGGCTTCCTCTCGAGCGCGTATTGTGTACGTTCTTGCTGGGGCTCGAGCCTCTGATTTTGAAGTGTCTTTGGTTGCAACTCGACTGCCACTAGCACTTCCAGGGTATCTCGGAGGTCTATCTCGTGCAATGGGAGCACTCGACTTCGGGGTTACTTCCACTTCTTTTTCAATTCGCTCTGGGCAGTCCTTGAAAAAGTGGTCAAGAAAACCACATCTGAAACATGCATCGCTCTTTATTCGGCCCTCTCGGAAATGAAATTTGTTACAACTCTCACACTTCGACTTTTGGTCATCTACATTCCCCACACTAGTCATCATCAGGGAGGAAGACTTCTGATTTTATCGTTTAGAGCCTCTCGTTCTACCGAATATCCTACAGATGAAGTGGAGTGTTCATTTTGGCTCCTTGATTTCTTTGTGGAAAATGAGAGTGTCTTACCACTGGATCTCTTGCTCGCAACTCAAGCTTCTCTCTTTGCTTGCTCTCTTTCATTATTGAGTTTCTCGGCCTTCTTGGCCCAATCAACTAATGTGGCGAACTCTCGTATTTTAAGGATCCCAATCAACAACTTGATTTCCTTATTCAAACCTTCCTCGAAACGTTTATACATTTCTGGCTCGGTTTGAACCCACTCAGTTGCATACTGACTTAACCTTACAAACTCCCTTTCGTATTCTGCCATAGTCTTATTCTCTTGTTTGAGTTCCAAGAACTCCTTTCACTTCGAGTCTAAGAACCTTTGACTGATGTACTTCTTCCTAAACTCTGCTTGGAAGAATTCCCAAGTGATATTTTCCTTTGGCACCACCGAAGACACGGTCTTACACTAGTAGTACGCAGTGTCTTTCAAGAGAGACACGGCACATTTTAAGCACTCCTCAGGTGTGCACGACAATTCATCTAATACCCGTGTAGTATTCTCGAGCCAGAACTCGGCTCTCTCAGCATCATCCTCAATTTTAGCTCTAAATTCCTCGGCCCCATACTTTTCATACTTTCGAAGCTTAACTACAGGGGTCTTACCAATTCTTACCGATGCCATAACTCGTGACAAGTCCTCATCAGGTTGGTTAAGGGGCGGGAGAGGTCGTGGTATGTTGGGGCGATTCCTCAGATAATCTCTAAACCATTCATCCATCATGTTAAAGAAAGCGGCTCGGGCCTCTTCCCGGCCTTCAGACATAACCCTTCTACTACTAGATACAGCTCGTTGTACAGAAGCTAGAGCATGGCTCTCGACTCCCTCAGACTCATCTTGTGCATGATTGGAAGACATTTACTATATTCAAAAACAATTTTAAACAGTTAGGAGATATCACACTACCAACGTTCATATAATGACATGTATAGCGAACCTCAATGCTCTCTACAATAGTCCTTGAACCGACTAAACCATAGCTCTGATACCACTAAATGTAACACCCCTCACTCGTATCCGATGCCGGGGTAGGGTTCGAGGCATTACCGTTATTTCACCTTTACAAACTTACTAAATCGGGTCACTGAATTTTGCTCAAAATTAAAAATTTTCAAATATATACCTCTCGTCCCTTACACAGGCCTTTGAGGCCTAAAACACACCTAGGGACAGTGCGGGATAGAACCGAAAACATTCGATAAACTTTAGGCATTTTAGAAAATTTTCTCTTACTTTGAAGTGTAACACGCCCGTGTGGTGGGGCCGTGTGGTCACACACGCCCGTATGGCATGGGACACGCCCGTGCCCTTAGCCCGTGTGCAACATTGACTTCAACCTCATCATACAATTAGGGACACACGGCCAAGACACACGCCCGTGTGCCTAGCCCGTGCACAACACTGACTTAAAAATTTAGGTGCAGGGGACACACGACCATACCACACACCAATGAGGGTGAGCCGTGTGTCACACACGGCCTAGACACACGCCCGTGTGTCTACCCGTGTGGACCTTATTAGGCTATTTTCCAAGCCTTTGGTCACTCTCTACCCACCAATCACACTTATAGGTTACTTTTACACATGATAAGGCCAATTATACACTTGTATAAAACCATGATAAACCTTATTGCATGACAACCTCATATCATCGGTTTTATACATGCTAGGTTAATTCCCATCTTGTATTTAAGGGGATTCCATGTCTCATTGACACATTCAATATCGGCTCATTTTTACAACTCATTGTCAATTATAACCAAGCCATCACATATGATCATAAATATGCATAGATTTGTAGGTCATAGCCTACTTCAAAATAAGCCACGTTCCATGGCTATATACAAAAGATAAGTATAACTTTACATGCCTTCATTTTGGAAAATCAAATGACACATATAACAAAATACTTAAAAGTTCTATACATGCCATTGAACAAAACATAAGAGTCTATATACCAAAGCTGGACTAGTTGATAGTGTGTTGACTCTCCAACCGTCTTTCAATCGTTACAAGTCCTCGAGCTCTGTAAGACGGGGAAAAAGAGAGGGGTAAGCATTTACATGCTTAGTAAGCTCGAATAACTAGAAGTAAACTTATCAATTATTTAGCATACATCCTTATTAGATAATGAAATCAACGAATATGAAAATGGTTTCCCTATCACATGCACTAAATCAATGAGTTAGTCACATAACAAAACACCATGTAATTTATCTTAGATGAGCTCATCATTCAACATGTCATTTGTACATATAACTTGTGTTAATCCCGTTGAGTTTCTAGGGAATCTCGATGGATTATCCACTCACCGTCAATTCATACGAATGATCATTTCAGGTATGCACTCCCGCAAACCTCACATCTTACGGCGGGATTACCAGTCTAGGCTAAATCCCCCGTAATATAAACTCATAGGGTGATGTCGGGATTACCAGTCCAAGCTAAATCCCTTGTAGCGACAAACACCCTTAATGAGCTCGAACCAGGCTAATTCAGATCCTGATCAGATTACCCGTCCAGGCTAAATCCATTATGTACACATATTCTTCGAGAGGCTCGATCATTCAAGGAACACCAGTCTGGGCTAGATCCTTTTTATATTTGAGATCAACGGATTACCCGTCCGGGCTAAATCCTTTTTTGCAACACATGCAGGATCTCAAGTCACATATAATCCATGGTTTATCCATCGAACTTCCCTTTTAACCTCAACCGGGACATTTTCCAACAAATCATTATCAAATATGTATTTCATATGATTTCATGCCATTAATAAATGCAATCATCATGCATTTATAAATCATACAATTAAACACATTTTGAGTTTACTTTAAGTTATGAGAACTTACTTGGTACTCATTTTGGTGTTGTGTTTCGATTATTCCGAAACCTTTCGCTTTCCTCGGTCGACCTCCGGAATTTGTTTCTCGGGGTCTATAACCATAATAATAAATTATTAATAACTCACATTATACCTTTTTGAGCCTAAATTTCACCCGGTCCAAATGACCATTTTGCCCCTAACCTTTCGCATTTTTTTTATTTAGTCCTAGGCTCTTATAATGAAGCACATGCAATTTCTATCTTACCCAAGCCTAGCTGAACATTTTTCCCCCTTATGGCAGCCCATATTTTCCATTATTTTCACATTTTTACGACATATTTAACAACTTTTGCAAAAAGGTCCCTTTAGGGGTTTTTCATGAAAATCACCTAGGAAAAGATGTTTAACACACCTTCAACTTTCATAATCCTCCATAAACCATCAAAATACAAGTAACTCATGTATGGGTAGATTTTTAAACATGAACCCTATCATGAAATATGGGTAGAAATGGAGAGAGCAAGCTACCGGGATTTCAAAAATACAAAGAACATTAAAAATTGGGCTTGGGTGCACTTACTATTGAGCTTGAAAATGTTGAAAACCCTAGATATGGAGTCCCTTGAATTTTCGACATCATGGAGAAGAAAATGAGCTGATTTTGGTTTATTTTCCCCATTTTATTTCATTAAAATGCCAAATGACCAAAATGCCCTTAGCCCTTTTCTTAAAAATTTCATCCATACAAGCCCATTTTTGTCTAAAATTTTAGAAATTGGGAAAATTTCTCTCTAAGACCTTCTAATTTATAATCTAAAGCAATTCCATACAAATTTCTTCCAGAATCCAAGTTTTGCAATTTATTCAATTTAGTCCCTAATTTCCAATTGGACACCTTACTCAAAAAATGTCTTCATGAAATATTAACACATGCATATTCTCATATGCTAGACCTTGTAATAATCATAAAATAAATATTTTAATGCCAGATTTGTGGTCCCGAAACTACTATTCCGACTAGGCCCTATTTCAAGATGTTACAGGTTCATCTATGAAAGGAATATTACAATAAGCAGGGACATTTTGAAACAAGTTATCAGTTTTATAGTGGATTGAAATGGATCGGAGGAAAAAAAACTTACTCCTAACATCGACAAAGGCCACAAGCAGATTGAAAGAAGTACGAGGGCGACAGTCTACTTTGACGCGACTTTTGACAGGAAATCCTCTAGATCTGCTTCGGGTCTGGTTGTTTGCAATACGGGAGGGGAGATCCTAGCTTCTAAGTCAGTTATTCACTCTGACATACCATCTCCGTTTGCGGCAGAGGCACATGCAAGATTAAAGGCGATTCAGTTAGGTATTACAATGAGTCTAAATATTCTAGAAATAGAAGGAGACTCAAGAACAGTGATAAAGAAATGTCAAACCACAAACCATGATAAATCGATTATAGGGGCAATCATCAGAGACATCTAGAGCAAAAAAGCCTTTTATCAGGAAATCGGGTTTCATTTCTTTCCTAAAGCAGAGAACGAGTATGCTCATTTTCTTGCTAAAGAAGCTCTAAGAAAAGGAGAAGGACATTACCTATTAGGGATGAATCCAAGCTATACTCATCAGGAGAGGGAGGGATGGTGACTAAGACAACCAGACTAAGGAGACTCTAGAAGGTTTCAGAAAATATTGATAGCAGTTAATAAAAGATTTCATTAGAAAATGCTATCATTAAAGCTGGGCAGTGGATATGAAAAGACAAGGTCTGGTGATGTCTAGCTGTTATGATTGACTGGACTAGGATTAGATTTATTTTTTAGTTATTTTGAATTTTGAATTTATGGGCTAAGTTTATTCGGGCTTGGCCTGCTTTGTTGTTGCTTTAGTTTCTGTTTTGTTTCTTATATTTTGGTTTTAAGCCCAATACGGCTGAAAAACCCATTTAGTGTTGAAATTGGTTAATTTTTATAAAAGTCCAGTTGATTTTCAAAAAAAAAAAAAAAAAGTTATCCATGCTATATATAAATTAATTGTATTCAATAATGAAATTTTATTAAATTATTTTGTAATATTTAATATGGTTTCATTAATGATGTGAAACATATTGTTAGAAAATTGTATAATTTTTTAATATAATAGTTAGAAATTCAATTATAAAATCTTATATACTTTTAATTTAATAATTAAAAACTTTTAAAATATATGGATAAAAATTTCATACATACATACATATATATATATAGGTAAACAAAGTGTGAAAATTGTGCAAAGATAAAAATAGTATTAGTAAAAGAAAAAACATTTATTAGATTAATAAATATAATATATAATATTGTTGTGTAAAGTTTTAAAGGAAATTAATTATGAATCAAACTCAAACTATAAACATAGAAATTAAATTATTTAAATTAATTGTGTCAGTAAAAAAAACTCTATTTTTCCTAAACATTTCAAGATTTTAAGATTTTTTTTTAATATTAAATGTAATAAGGGGACTCAAATAAAGCATTTGACACAACTTGACTAAATGAATTAAATCAATGTGATATATATGCAGAATTAGAAGGAAGCCAAGGGACAGTGGAGTCGGCTACCGCAAACCGTTGGTTGTGCTCCAGCAAGCTGTAAGTGGATGGTGCTACAGTGAACAGTTGGAAATGCAACAATGATGTTGCTGCTGGAAATTCAAATAGCAGTTGATTGGAAAAGTCATGCAAAATGGAAGAGGTGAGTTTATTAAGGAGTCTTCGTGCTAATTGTGAGGGTGGAGCAACCCGTTCTAACGGAAGCTCTTGCCATTAGAGAAGTCCTCTCATGTTTGAAGGGCGATGACGTCAACAATGTAACGCCTCAAAATATATGTTTATGTTTCTGTAATTTGTTTGATAACTGTGTATCTGCGTCAGTGGTTAAGTGTTCTGGGAGTGTTTGAGAGGTCCCAAGTTCAAGCCTTGCAAGTGGTGAATTTTGGTATTTTTCTGACTCAAGCCTTATACTTGCTCTGTGCGCTTATATTAAATTATTTGTAAAACCATATCAGAATGAGCCTGTTGGTTCAAGTGGTGAGGGTGCTGGTGTGTTGGAGGTCCTGTATTCAAATCCCTACATTAGCAAGGGTGTTATATTTTTGCTTTGTTATTTGATAGATTTCTGGTTGGGTTAAAAGTCTATGGAAGTTATCAGGAGTGAGGTAGTGGAGAGAATTAAGGGATTTTGGGGATATCTGATTAGTTTTTGTTTTTCTCTCCCTTGCAGAAAATAAGTAACGTCATTTTTCTTTGTGCTTTGTTTCTTTTCTTTTCCTTCCTCCCTTCCAACGTTTAGTTCTTCTTTTTGCCATGGTAATTTCGTGGTGCGTTGTTTCTTTGTCATCATGCGTTTTGGTAAGTGAGGTTTCGGTTTGGTTGAAGTATATTGAACTATGGAGTTTCTTCTTAATGGGGTTTTTTCGAAAGAATAGTAATTCAAAAAGATCGTTATGTGCAGGAATTGACGGGAAACCATCTGTTAGAGCTCCGACAGTTTAGAACGTGTTAGTAGTGGTAGTCGTTAGTGGTAAGTGAGTTTCGTATCTTTTTCGTTGTATCGAATTCATTAGTAAATTCGTTAAATCATTGATGGGTACTCTGTTTTTAGGCTTTTAAAAGGCTCGAGAGTGTTTTTGCAGTGAAACGATATTAGGTGTGTACCTGAAACATAGAAAAACAATATTTGACAAAAATCGAAAAACTCCACTATTGACTCCACACGGCCGTGTGGTAGGCCGTGTGCGACGACACAACCATGCACAAGACACGACCGTGTAATGGCCGGAGTGTGGCCGTGTGAGCCACACAGGCTAGGTCAAATTGGGTGTGTAGGCCACACGAGCATGTGATATCTGGGCCAGGCCGTGTGATCCACACGGGCAAGATCGATCTGGGTGTGTGGGCCCACACGGGCAAACCACACGGGCGTGTGGGCCCATTTATCTGAAATTTTCCCTAGGGTTGCATGGGTCGTCCTGAACGACTGTGGGCCTATGGTAGGGTTAATAAGGGCTAACTAAACCCTAAACTATATGATCTGATTGACTGATACTCTATATTGAGCATGATAATACCGGGCATGTCTGACTATTGATTTGTTTAACTATCTGTGATCTGATTATTAGCATGTTGAGCATGTTGATCTACATAACTGTTTCTATATCTGTTACTGTTTTTGGGGTGGGATGATGTATATTGGAGAAAGTGTTCTGAAAGGCTATTTAAGCCTATTATCTGGCAACATGGCTGCATTATATCTGTTATGTGCTGCATCGATAAAACATGGTATGTAGGGCTGGGTGGGTGTTTTAAACCCCACATGGTGTGTAGGGATGGTCAGAGATGGTGTGTAAAGGATGGGGGTAGGATATCTGATTTCTGATTCTGATTGCGCATCTGCATTTGTATCTGTAATAGGCTTAAGCTTGAATCTGTATTTGACTGATGTCGATTTTTGGTTATGTGCATGTCTAATTCTGTGGGGTTACACACTGAGTTTATGTAAACTCACCCCTTTTCTGTTTGTTCTGTACAGGTAATCCACAGTCTTAGGCGGATCGGTGCTATAGAGCCCCTCGGTGACCACATGTTTGAACTGATTTTAGTTATAATTAAATTTTTATGTTCTGGTTATTTTGAGGTTTATTTTGTGTAATTCAGACTTTACGAGCTTTTTTATTTTAATTTGGTTTAGACTGCGATTTTACGATTTAATAACCGCAAAACATGATATAACTCTAATTTTATTAAAAGCAAAGGTTTTATAAAAATCTTGAACGATTTTCTAAACACAACGTATTTGTTCTAAAGCTTCCGCTACAAAATGTTTTACCGCTAAGCAATTAAAAGAATGAGAGTTTTGAAATTGATAGCGGCGATAAGGGTTAATAAACTGGTATGGTTTAACTTAATGACACCGTTTTCAAAATCCTATCATGTGACATTGTCAGATTCGGCCATAACGTCTAGATCGGGTTTGGGGTGTTACAAACAATGTGGTGGTGGAAGGAACTCCACAATTCTAAACTTAATATAGTTCATGATTGTTGGGGATTGCATTTTTCTTAAGAATCCATGTGACATTTAATTAGATTGGTGGAGTGTTAATAAAGCGACTCACAAGTTAACTAGGTTAGCTTTATTCTGTGCTCATGTACATATTTGGGAGTCAATCCCACCTTTTTTATCTCAATTTTATTTGATGATTCCACCTTGACACGCGATAGATATTAGGATGGGTGTATGGGAAGGGCTTGTTGATGGCCTAGATTAGTTGTTGTCTATTACTTGTTGGTTTCGTTATTATGATTTTGATATTCGTTCAATAATAATAATGTTGTTTTTATTTTTAAAAAAAACAATATATATGATATATGTTTTGAAAATTTTGTGTATTTGGTAAATATTTAATATTTTAAATGTGTTTGATAATCATTTTAAATTTTTATTTGATATAAAATTTCAATAAAAAGATGTTAGAATAAGATAAATATGTATATATCAAGTTGATTTTATTTTATTAAAATTTAAAATAAATTATCATTTTTTAAAAAAATATATATTTAAATTACTATATTTATTTTTCATCCAGAATAATATAAAATATTATATTAACAATATTAAAATTAAAAAATTTTATTAATTTTTAAAAATAAATATTTATTTTTATCAAACAATATAATTATATTCAATACTTCATCTATTATTTTTTCCAAATAATTTTTAATATAAATTCAAAACCTATAAAAATTGAATACTTAAAATTTTAATTTATCCAGCACATTCTAACTTATAAGTCGAAAATATTTTAGTGGTGAAATTTTAGAATGTATAAATCTGCAACATACATTTTGAGTCAAACTATATTATTATATGGTATACCATTTTGTTAAAAAATATGGATTGTTTTGAAAAGTGTATATATATAACAATTATATAGTTGTTTTTGTCATAAAACAATTATATAGCTTAGCGATTATTAGAAAAACAATTATATGGAGTAATAATTTTTTAGATTTAAATATTTATCATACAAACAATAATTGACATGATTTTAAAATTATTTTAATTTTAATAATTTTTAGAATATATTTATTGATACAATTTTTTCTTTTGAAATTAAAAATGATTTTTAAAAAACTAAAGCAATTTATTTTAAGTTTAATGTTACAACATAAATATAATTGATACAAAAATAAAATAAATTAAAATATTGTAATAAAATTTTAAATATTTATGGCACACATATTTTATTTATAATAAAATGATTACGTGTGGATTAAAGAGGTTATTCACTTATCATACTCTACAAATGATACCTTTATTTTCTTCCAAATCCTATTATAGTACATATAATATACCCATGTGATGTACGGGTTGGTTGTATATATTAACTTCAGGCTAAGGGATATATAAGCCTCTGAACTTTGGCGAAAAATTAATTCAGCTCCTATGCGAAAAACACACTCAATTAAGCCCTCAAACTCTCAAATTGCATCAATTAAGTCTATTAACCAATGTTTTTTGGTCTTTGACTGTTATTGTGGTGACGTAGCTGTTAAAGATGCAGATGTGTCGCTCCATGCTAATGACATGTCAACTGGCATGTCAATAAAAAATAATATTTTTTAAAAAATTAAAAATTAGAAGGAATATTTAAATCTTTTTACTGGAATGAACCTGGACATATTTTTGTCCGGATTCATTCATTTCAAAGCTTATTTTTAAAAAAATTAAAAAAATTTAAAATTTTATAAAATTTTAAAACATTATTAAACTTTATAAAAATATCAAATAAATTTCAAAAATTTCAAAAAAAATTAACTAAAAATTATTTAAAAGTTAAATTAGGAATGAATCTAGACATATGGTTGTTTAGATGCAACATGAATCTAGACAATCATTTGTCTAGTCATTCCAAGATGATTTTGATGGCAAAAGCATGGGGCGAAGAAAAAGATTCATTGAGGTGAGTGCTTGAATTTATGTGTGTTAAACTAGCTTTATTCGATGAATTGTTTTGATATAATAAACAAAAAAGTTTTTTTGAATATAGAAATTATAAAGTTCAAAACATAAAAATTGTTTCGAGACTTCTAAACATCTTAGAAAATGTTTTGAACACTTAGAAAAATTTTGGACAAAGTTGAAAAATGGTTTAAACTCTTTGAACTCAATTGAAACATTTTTTAAATTGATTGAAAAACTGCTCCCTATAAAAAGTATCGATACCTTTCAAAAAGTATTGATACCTATTGTATTTTTATCGATACAATCTTTGATATTAATATTGCTTTTGCATTCTGACTTGATGATTTTTCAAACGATCACAAAAAGAATCGATATCTTTTCAAAAAGTACTGATACCTTTTACTAGGTATCGATAAAATGTCATTGGTGTCGTTGCAAATTAACTTTAACAATCACTGAATCATGTATTAAATGCTAATAGTATCGATACACATAGAAAAAGTATCGATACCTTTTGTTGCAAGTGAATTTAATTATATGGTATTTTCATCCCCAACGACTTTATTCAATTCCTCAACAACCACAACAATTGGAAATCAATTAAAGCATATAAATACCAGCTTTTGAAGGCCTTATAACAAAAAGTGAGATTACAATATATCAAGTGCTTCAAGATACATAAAAAAATCCATTACCAATCACTTTGTGCTTCAATTCTTTATCTTCTTCTTATAAACACTTGTGAGCATTCATTGTATTATCTATTAGCTCAAATGTTTCCCTTGTATTTGTGCTTAATTGGAAAACATCCTAATCTTGTGAGGATTATTTGTTTGTTAGTTTATTTGTTTCTCTTTGAGAGGGTTTTTGTATTAAGATTTGGATAGAAATTTTAAGGGAGTTGTAAGGATAAACCTTATCCTCAAAGGTTGATCAAATTAGTGAATTTGGGAAATATCCTTAGTTGTAGAAGGCTAAGATAGTGGAGTAACCAATTGGGGTTGAACCACTTTAAATCATTGCGTTCATTGTTTCATATTCTTTCATTGTTTCCACCAAATTTTTAAAAGGTCATTTCACCACCTCTTGGCTATTTTCAATCATCAACCGAGCTAGCAATTAGTATCAGAGCTAGTCTCTAAAGACAGTTTAACAACCAAGAGAATATCCTTAGAGAAGCTTAAATAATCATCAACAATTTCTACAAAAATAACGTCCACTTCCGGGTCAAATTTCTATAAAGAATCTCAGTCCATCTCAAAGCCTCCATACTTTAGTGGGCCAAATTACTTTTATTGGAAGACATTAATGATGCACTTCATTCAAGCGAATGATCTTGCGGCTTGAGATATCATCATGGATGGTCCTTTTACTTTTAAAAAATAATGAGTGCACTTAATGTCAATGAGTAAAAGAGAATGGAGCAAAGAAGATAAAAGGAATGTACAACTTAATGTTAAAGCCATGCACATTATATTTTGTACACTTGGTCCGGATAAGTACAATAGGGTGTCATCTTGTTCCAATGTCGAGGTGATATGGGATAAACTTGAGGTCACTCATGAAGAACAAGAAGAACCTTACTTTTGCCTTATAGCCATAGAAGATTCTAAAGTAACTTCTAACTAATCTACTTCAAATTCATATTATTTTGATGAGTTGCAAGATGCCTATGATGAATTAGGCTTGGAGTTTGATTTAATGGTTTCAAAATATAGGAAAACTATTTCAAAACTAAAAGATGAAAATAATTCATTTTCCAAGGTCAATCATGAACTTGAAAGTAAGATAAATGATATGCAAACAATTATAAATAATTTTGAGAAAAAGAATTCTGACTTGCATAATTTACTTTCAAAAGTTCATGATAATCATCAAAATCAACTTGAGTTGCTTGAAAAACAAAAAATTTTATCTAACAAAGTTTTTCCAAAAAGATTTGAAAATGAAGAAACTTCAAAGGAAAGCTTTGTTAAATCAAGCTTTAATTACTATAAACATAGAGGTTCCCCAAGTTTTTACAAAGGAAAATTTGTTAAGAGTGTATGGGCCCCTAAAAGACTAAGTACTACTCAAGACAAGGATATCCTTTCTAAATGGCTACCTAAAGTTACTAGATTCTTGGCAACTAATGTTTATGGATCCAAAAGAATTTGAGTACCAAAAATAGAAAATTAATTCTATGTTTGTAGGAAATGAGAATTGTTTCATGGAGGCAATTCAAACAAAAAATCATGGTACCTTGATAGTGGATGCTCAAGGCACATGACTGGTGACAATAGCCATTTAATTGAGTTGAAACCAAAAAGTGGAGGAGAAGTTACCTTTAGTGACAACTCTAAAGGACTCATTGAAGGAATTGACTCTAGTGATAAAAACTCTTCATTTTTTGTTGAAAATGTTTTATATGTCAACGATTTTAGGCATAATCTATTGAGTATTAGTCAATTATGTGATAAAGGTCTTAATGTCATATTTGAGTCTAATGGATGTAAAGTTATTGACATTGTATCTAATAAGATTATGCTTGTTGGTCATAGAATAGGAAATACATACATGCTGCACTTAGAAGACTTGCATGATTCAAACTTTTTCCTCTTGATTAAAAATGAAAATACTTCTTTGTTATGGCATAGAAAATTAGGATATGCTAGTATGAGCATATTGTATGAATTAACTAAATATGGCCAAAAACAAAGTATTACTCAGAATCAGATTTTATGAGTTCAAATTTAAGAGCTTACCCATCTTATACCTAGAAGAGTATATGATCTACAAAGGGATTACTCTAAGAAGGTTTGTGCTGACATGTGGGTGCTGGTTACAGAACTAATGTTTGGATGAGGTGTTGGTTCCCGGATTGAAAGGGCACATAGTTCAGACAAGATTTAGTAGCAAAAATATAATAAATGTCTCAGATTTAATTGATCAATAAACTGGGCAATGGAATCCACAGTTGATTACCAATATGTTTAGTGTTGAGGATGTTGAAAAAAAAAGTTTGGAAAACGCAGCAGAAAATAAGTTTAGGGAAAAACCAGAGTTTTAAAATTTTTCAAAAACAAGATCTTAGTTGTGATATCTAAAGTAATAAACACTTAATCAAAATTGTACCTTTTCGATTCGTCTAGGATGAGCGCTTCGACCGAGTAGTCTTCTCCACTATCCTCAAGCTCATGTCTGCTGAGTGTGAGCACGCTTCGAATAAGAAAATTTTTCAGAAAAATTACCGGTGGGGTAATTTTACAATTTCTCTAAACTTTTGGGTCAAGTTGTAAATAAAAAAATATCTTTATAAATTTTCTAGAATAATCTCTTCAGAGAATTTTCTCCCTACAACTTTTTCTTAAATTCAAGTGTGTAAATAATGACTTAATGCTCTCTTTATATAGGGAGAGTTTAGAGAGTTCAACTATAATTAAACTTAATCACTTTAATATAATATTTATCAAGATAAATATTAGATTAAATTTAATATTAAAATATTATTAAAATAATAAATTGTTTATCTACAAGATAAACAATAAATTAAATTTAATATTAAGATAATCACTTCAATATTAAATTAATAAAGTACTATTAAGATAAGTATTAAATTTAATTTAATATTATTTTTGGAATAATTAAGCTAAAATCAAATTCTCTGGTAAAATTTCAGTAGGAATGTAATCCTTCCACTACTCAACCATCGACGACCAACCACCGCCAGCCATCGGGACATCGCCGTCGCAGCTATCGGCACCGCCGTATTCGATGATACAGGTGCGACACCCTTACGGCACCCTGAGCCGGTTCGATTGCTATCGGTTCGATTCGAGTCAATGACGACCCAATCGGTCCGATCTAGCCATCGGTTGGACCGTCGACTCAATTTCACATACCGGGCCAGGTTCGACCAGTTTTTGGGCCTTGGTCTTAATTTTAGGCTCCCGGGCCCAGTTTATAATCTCAAGTCCAATTTTCAAGTAATTACCCATTTAGCCAATTGTCTAACTTGAAAATTAACTTCTAAAAATATCATATTAATTTTAATTGATTTTATTAATTTAAATTTACTTGATCAAAATTAAATTTTCCAAAAATCACATAGATTTTCCAAATTAATTTTTCTAGAAAATTCTTTAATCAAATTCTCTAGTTGAATAATTCTCACGATCACCTAATTTAATTTCACATCGAATAAATCGACTCAATTAAATTATTCCCAAAGTCGTAGAATTTTATTCTGATTTAAATGCAGTCCGATTGAGCTTTTGTTGAGCTAGTGGAGGGACCAATCAGACATATACAATTAGGCTCTAGTGATTGCAATTATGTCTAGGAGCATCATTCTGATAATTCGCAATTACTTAATCATGTAGTCAGTCCACAAGAAGTACATGATTGAAAACTCCTTATTGTATATTCTTTACGAAACCAATTCATCCAACTACTTTGTCCAATGACCTCATCATGTGTGTGTTACCCTCATATGATATCCTTGATTCCTTTGAGTTAAATCTGTTCACTCAATACAATCTTATTTTATCTCATTGTCACCATTGTATCTTCTTAATGATTAATATGACCACTATCAACAAATGATTGTGATAAATTGCTCATTCGAGAACAAGCAACCCGTGACCGAATTCTATATTTATCAATCCACATAATGTTAGTAAAGCCATACCATACACAAGTCATGTACCCAACATACCGGCTATGGGTTCGATCATCTTTAGAGTATAAGCCTCCACTTATATCAAAGCACATGAGTTGCATACACATGGTCAGTTACTAACTAAGGGTTTGGGTAAATCACACCATGAACGTCACAAGTGAATTAATTCACAAACGGATTCAAAATTAATTTGTCTTGGGTCTAGTCCAATATATCATTCTACCAATGAATACATCTATATCTCTACTCGTGGAGTCAACTATTCCAATAGCCAAGACTAGACATCTCCCAAATTAAAATTGTAGACGACATAATAATCCTTCTCAGTATTTGATCAAATGTTCACTTTGATTCTTGATTCTTTTGTGGGATTACGGACTTATTTAGATTATATACTGAAGTAGTTGTCTTTCTCGCAACGTAAACGTTCTTATAATGTCACTTATCTTCAATTTGAACTTAGACAATTAATGAGCTAATATTTGCTTGTCACAATTTTGCCATGCATGTAAAATATAAAAGACAAAAATACAAAAGACATAACAGTGAAATGTGAAATTAACTTTATTTATTTATTCATCGTTCAAATAAATAGAAAGTAATTACATGTTTGCTACAATATGGGTACATTTCCCAACAGAGGAAGCAAGGAAAATTATGTGTATTCCCTTAGCACAGACACTTCAGGAGGATTCGATTGTCTAGCGAGGTGATGAGTTTTGGGTATTCTCAGTTCATAGTGGGTACGACATTCTTCTACAAAGTACATTCTTATCTAGGCCTTATTAGACTTAAATTAATTATACAATTTTTTCAAGAAGTTATGGAAACTTAATCTACTGAAGAAGATAAAAATTATAGTCTGAAGGATTTTTCGAAACTATATTCCTATTTTCTACAACCTCTATAATAGAAGATTAGTAGGGTCACCAGTCAGCCCAAGATGTCTGAATAGTCTGGAATGTAACACCCCCTAATCCTAAACCGTCACCGGAATAGGATTATGAGACATTACTAAACTTATACACTAACATTTATACAAAGACCGAGTCATAAATTTGCATTCCAATTCAAAATCTTTCAAATTTCATCATAAAGTCCCTAATATGGGTCTACGGGGCCCAATACATGCTTTAGAAGTAATTTGGGATTAAACCGGCAACTTTAGAAATTTTACCATGAAGATAAGGGCACACGCCCGTATGGCCTGGGACATGGCTGTGTGGCTAGCCCGTGGGGTTCCCATGGCCGTGGGCAGATCTGACTTGCATACATGACCGTGGGAACAGCCCGTGTGACATAAACAGAGAGCCACACGGCCTGAGCACACGTTCATGTGGCTTGGCCGTGTGAAAACATGATTTTCGACCATTTTTAAGCTATTTTCACAAGCTAAACACATCTAATTCATGCCCAAAAATTTTTTAATAGTTCTTAAATCAAATATCATTCATTATGCCATTCAAACTTAGCAAATGTTCATTCATTCACTTCAATACCTCTTAAGGATTATGTACTAGAATTTATATCAAAATTATACTACAATATCATACTAGTCAAACTCATGTAAGTTTAACTTCTAAAATATGCATATTTCATACCATGTTTCAACATCTTTCATACTCATTCTTATCATTTACAAAATAAAATCTTATCAGCCTAGGTACATGCCATTTTACCAAAAGAAAAGTACTTCACCACTTTGAGTTCGAGATTGGCTTGGATGTTGAGTCCTTAACTTTCTTTTGTACCTAACCTGCGCACGGAAACAAGCCGTACGTTGAGTATATACTCAGTGGTATTTCTATAAACTAATACTTAAAAAAATAATAAGCTATGTATATACATTATAACTTAAACTTTTTACTTTCATAATCTTAATAGTTTCACCCCTTACATTCATTTTACATCTTTTTCCTGTAGTAAAACAATTCAAATATATATATTTATATTTCATGTCATTCGATAACTTAAGCATTCGTAAATCAATCACAGTCACTTAATCGATATCAGGCAATCTTCAGTATTTTCATTTACCCCTATTAACATAACTCAGACCTAAACGGATATGCGGATCTAACCCACACACCGGGGATAATATACAGTGTTTCATCGGCCGAAACCAGAATACACCGTAGGATAACAGTAATAGTAGCGGTACACAGAGTACCTCATCGGAATAAATTCGAATAAAGATAAAGAATAAGAACGTATAAAGTACCTCTTGAACGAATCCGAATATCCACGATGAGTCGACACATATAGTGTCTCATTGACACACGGTCGGAATATTCCTGAACACTTTAAATCCTATGACATGCCAATTGTATCCGACTAGCCCGACACTATTAATAGGGTATTCAAATTGTTTCATCTCAATACAGAAGTAGTAACAGTTTCCATCATATCATTCATTATACATTCTAACTATTAAAAATAACAATTACATTGTATTAAATCATTAAGCATAGTTTATAGAAATACAAACTGAAATTCTCGGGTTTATTCGATATCCTCGTTCACTTTCTCCTTTCCCTTTTTCGATGACGTTTCCGGTGCTACATTGGCTACATACAATTTAACATTTAAAATTATCAATATATGTTATTTAATAACACACTCTTTAATTTCCATGTAACTTTTACTATATTTCCAATTAGGTCCTACCACCATAACCATTCTTTTTCTTCAAATAACCTTATAAATTTCATTTTATACATACTTTTAACAAGTTTCAACTCTTAATATTCAATATAAAACATCAATTATACAATTTAAACAATTTAATCCCTACTATAACAAAACTTATATATCTCTCTACAATTTAATCCTTTACCCACTTCTAACTTAAATTTCCATCAAATTACACTTAATTCTAATCAACATCTAAAAATTCAATAACTTTCTAAATTTCAATATAACTCAAATAGTATTTTTTCTTAGGATTTCATAGACACTAAAATTACAAGAAAATGGATCAAATTAACTTATCAATCAAGCTTGAAATCCTAAAACCCTAATTTTTTTCTTTTTTTCTTTTTCTCATTTCTTTTTCTTTCCTATTTCATTCCACATTGTTTGTTCTTTCTTTCTTTTTCTATTTTATTTCTTTATTCTTTTATTATATTATTTTATTATTATGTTATAATTATTATTTCTTATTTAATAAGTAAACACACTTATTCATACATTTGTACCAATTAAAATAATACATATGTATTTATACTTACCACACATTTGTCACCTTATGGTTTAATTGCTAATTTAGTCCCTTGGCTTTCCTATAGTTTATAATTAAACCTTTACACTTTATTCAATTTAATCCTTATACTTAATTAACCCTAATTAAGCTAAATTTACTTAATTAAAATCTAATTAACCTCTCACTTAACTTCGTAAATATTTCTAATAAATATTTACGAATCTAATTTTCAGAATCGAAGACCCAAAAATTTACTTTTCCGATGACCTAAAAATTTGGGTCGTTACTTGGAAACTCCCGAGCATTCATTCTAGTATTGTATCACTGTAACAGAAGTGTGGAACAAATTAAATATTTATTGACATATGGAGTTCACTGAACTTATTTTTCAAGGTTGGCTTGATAATTTATTTTCTACCTCATTTAACCAGCTTTGCAAGATGGTGGGATGTACCTTTTGGGTGTTATGGATTGAAAGGAATAAATTTATGCATGATAAGATTAAAAATTAGGCTTAAGAAATAGTAGAAAGGATTCAAGCTCAATTAGAATGACTATATGTTTTAAACAAAATGTTACTTGTTATTAGAGTTGAGATTGTAATATGGAAGCCTTCAGAGAACGCTTTCATAAAGATAAATTTTGATGGAGGCTTTTCAAGTCCATTCCTTGAAATCATGTTCGAGGATTGTTATCAGAAATCAAAGGGAGGTTGTTCTGGGGTCAATAACAATTATTAACAAGTACATACCAACGGGGTTTGCTACGGAAGCTATTGCATGTCTCCAAGCAGTTTGATTGAGCATTGAATTGGGGTTTCAAAATATGGTGATCAAAGTCTTTTCTCTTATGGTAATAAAGAAACTACAGGCAAACATGAAAGATGATTCATGCATCAGTGTTTACATATTAGATCTAAACTCTTTGCAGAATAAATTTAAAAAAATGTGTATTTTTGCATATTCAAAGGCAGGGGAACCAAGTGGCTCATCTTTTGACTATTGAAGGATTAAGAGAGGAAATGAACATTGCTTGACAGGGTGCCAAATTTTGTAGAGGAGATGGTGGAGAAAGATCAACGGGGAACGATTAGGGGGAGTACCTTTGGATTGTGAAATGAAAATCGGTTTCAAGGTATTGTTGGGCTACTCACCGATCATGGAAAACAGTAGTGAAGGGAAGTAAGAGTCAAGAGGAGAAAATAGGAAGTGATGATATTCAGGCCACCGTAGAATGTTTTCGTTTCTAAGAGCTATAAGGGTCTGGTTTTGGGGAAAAGAAATATTTGGGAATGGAATTTTGATTGTGTTATGTCGTTTCAAATAGGGGTGAGTATTTGATCGAGTCGAGTTAAAAAATTTCGTGTTAATCGAGTTAGTCGAGTTGTCGAATCCTATTTTAGCAACTCAATTTGAATTATTTCGAATCGGATCTAATCGAGTAAAAAATTTTCGAGTCGAGTTAACGAATCCTATTATTTATACTCAATGTTGTGTTTACATAAACCGATTATTTAACTAGTAAATAAAGTTTAAAATTAACTACATAAACAATATAATAGTTTTACCTTTTAACTTAATAAGTAAACATTTATCAAAACAACGTAGATTTACCTTTTAACTTAATGGTTTTTACTTTTAACTTTAGAAAATGTAAACATTTATCATAATGACGTAGTTTTAACTTTTTTTATTCGAATTTTCGGATAACTCGAATTGTGCAATTTATATTTTTAAATATATAAAAAATTCTATTGGTATCTTTTAGGATGTATAAAAAATTTAAAAAATTAAATATATAAAAATAATTTTAATATTATTAATTGTACGTGTAAATTTTTTTAATGTAAATAAATAATCATAATGGTTACATTTCTAAATACAAGCCAAAATTCTAAAATTCAAACATAACTTAAGGATATATATTTGGATTTGTAACTGAAGTATTCATTGGTATAACAAATTCAAGGAAATTGTACGAAACAACACACCATTGGGCCAATTAGCATCAAGCAATTTAGCAAATAATTAAAAGGAATCAGAGTTAAACAGTGTAATATATAGCTCCCACCATATAAAAAAAAAACGAAAGTAATATTAATAATATTATATGTTACTAATATCACATATTTGATTCAGAAATTTGATAATGATATCTTTAAAAATAACTATCAAATATAAATAATAAAACGAATATGAAATATTTTTTTTATATATTTAATAATATCAGAAAATAACATAAAATATATAGTACCAATAAACCCTTCACCAGATATTCGTCAATGAAGCAGCAGAGCCCACTGCCTATAGGTATAGCTATGTATTCCAGTCACAGTCTCCATTGTCGGCAATCATTATATTTAATATGGTCTAGAAATTGGGTATCCAATTTTAAACTAGTTGTTTATTGTTGTTTTCAAGTGTATGTGTTGAACATTGGTTGGTTGCTAAAATAATTAAATTTTGTAGGTCTGAAAATGAAAATCTACCCCGTAAAATATAAGTGTCCCAATGTAGAGTCAACCAACATATTTAAGGTGAGCATTCGATCGAATCGAATCGAAATAAAAATTTTTGAGTTAATTAAGTTTTTGAATCTTATTTTATCATTTTAACTTTATTTGAAATTTTCTCGAATCGAATCGAGTGAGATGAATTCGAATCAAATCGAATATAATATATTTATTCGAATTAAATTTTAAAAAATTGACTCTAGCGTTATTTATTTTTATGTAATTTTTCAAAAAAATAATTTTTTTTAAAATTTTTAAACATGATCATACAACAAAAAATTAAAGTAAATAAGTGAATAAATAAAAGTAACACAACATCAATAGAAATAAACAACATTAATCTAAATAAACAACAAAAACAATACAACAAGATTATAATAAAAATACAACAACTCGATTTGGAGGTAAGGATTTTGATTTGAAGGTTTGAATGAACTAGAAGAAGAAAGAAGGGTTTATTTTAGGATTTTTTTGAAAAAAATAGATTTTAAGTTTTGATTTTTGTAGAAATAGAGATTGAAGTCAGGTGAGAATAAGAAAAATAATTTGGGGTTTGGTTTGGACTTTGGAAGATGGAATTGGCTGGGGTATGGGGGTTTGATTTGGGGGAGGAATTTGGTTTTGGGAAAATAATCTTTGGGCAGACGGGCTTGGGGTTAGGGAAATAAGATAAAATAAAATATTTGGGCTTGGGAGAAATTGGGTTAAGTAATTAGTAAAATCTATTCGAGTTATTCGAATTCGAGAATTTAACTCAACTCAAATTTGAAATTTGAAAAAAAATTCGAGTTAATTTGAAAAATTCGACTAACTCGATTCGAATAATTCGAAATTCGAATTTTTTTTTAATTTTTTCGAATCGAATCAAATTTTATTTACCCCTAAACATATTATTATAATAATTAAAAAAATTAATCTTATAGGAATAATCCCAGAAATCTTGGATTAGTATTGAAAAAGAAGGGTTTTCTAATAAATAAAGGTTGTCAATTTTATAACACCATCGTAACTATCTTTTCACAGTTCCTAAGCTTAAATTTTACTTAAAATCATAATAGTGAAGTATGTAATATAAAATATGAGCACCGATCTTACATAAAATAATTTCTTTATTATTTTTTTTTTTACAATTCTTTTCTAGGCAAATAGAAATGTGCATAATTTCATTATGTTAAAACAGAATAAATTTAAGTTCAATCTCTCTATTTAATGGCTTTGCTCTCGAGAATGATCAATTTTTTTTTGTAATAAAATGAAGAAAATCTTAATGAATAGTTATTATTTTTATTAAAAGAATTGAAAGTTTCTGTTGATGTTATTGGTTTGAGTTGGGTCTTTCTAGCTTGCAAGGCTATCAAAGAACTAAATCATAAACGTGTGTTTCGTGGTTGTTTGTTCGGTAAGGTTAGTTGTTGGGCATTCCCGCAATTAATTTACACGCAGAAATGTTAGTGGTATGATGTGTCATTGATCACTATAACTAACTTATCAGTTGAAAGAGAAGACTTGTTATCAAGGGTCGATTCAAAATCAGAACAAAATTGAGCTTGAAGCTAGAATTTCATCATATCGATTTATTTAATTAAATTTCATTTTTTTCTTATTTTTATTGTTATTTCGATTTCAATTATATTTATTATATTTACTTATTATTAGATTTAAATTCTTCTTTTTTATTTTTGCACAAATTGTCACACTTTATGGGAACAACAGTTGCCTAGATACACAATCTGGTTGAACCAAACAACAATTTTAGATATCCCAGTCTCTATGGGATTGATCCTATTCCTTATATTGCTATTTATTATTTATTATTTAGGTGTAGGAATACTATTTTTGGTGGATTCGACACCTATTATCCCTCAATTCCACAAGAATGCTATTAGGCAGCACTCGAGTGTTAATATCGAAATCGCTCAACAATATGGTGGGTTGTATCTCTACTTAGCATGGAAATGAGGGCGGTATAAAAGGTTTGAAGGTGGTTTATACGTAGCTGGAAGCTAAAAATGTTGTCCAACAGTAAAGGTCGGTTCTTCTTAGCATTTTAATTCTATATGGGATTGAATTTGTCTATTTTTTCTTGGAACTATCAGGGGTGTGCGAGCGCAAATTTTACTAGTATTTTTCGGGAATATAATTCAAAGTATAGACCTAATATTGTTAGCTTGTTGGAGTTGATGGTTAATGCTTCTGAAACAAATGTTATTATTGCTAAGCTGGGTTTTCAGTATTCTCATCGAGTAGAAGTGGTTGGTTTTTATGGTGGCATTTGGGTGGGATGAGAATGTAACACCCCCTACCCGTATCTGTCATCGGAACAGGGTACGAGGCATTACCGGAGCTTATCGAATCGTTATTAATTAGGGGAAAAAGTAAAACAAAGTAAGCATGTAATATTTAATAAATTCGTATAACATGGTAATTAACTTACCGCTTCTCTATATTCAACATAATTATGAAAAGCATAATTATTCGAATTGATCATGAGCCCTAATACCTATTCTTATCACATTGTTAGGCATATAATTCATATAAATATCAAGAAACATGTGTGGGCTCAACTTTCATTAAATTTCTCATATGCATATACTTTTACACATCATTTATTCACATAACTTATAACAATCATATCTAAGTATTTTAAATACGCTTTCATAACAATTTGTCTTGATTTCAGACTATCTCACATTGGAGCTTTACCCATCAAGTCATTTGAAATACTATCTTTATACAAATAGTACACTTGAGTTGCACAATTCTATAATTACGAACGAACACATTTATAAAATATATTCCAAGTTCATATATCATAGTCTCATGTCTCCATATATCAAATATATAATCATCATTTTCTTATGTTTCAGATAAATACATATAACTATACATAAGCATGTCATTCACTATTTCTTAATGTCTATCACAATTTCAAATGACAGATTCATATGAATGAGCTCAATAATAACCATGAAAATACTTACCACATTCTTTCACACATGTTCCACTTATAACATGTTTTTTTTTATTATATATATTTGGCTTGACATTTACTAAGTAATATTGGATATTCATTTATTAGGCAATATCAAATATTCAAATTATTCTTTTAACATATATAACATTTAATTCAAACATGAATTTATAACATTTTTCATTTTAACAAAGTTTAACATTTACCAAATATAATCGAGCATGTGATCAATTTATGCATAAATTACTCACATATTTTCCTCCTCCTCCTCCTCTCCATTCCATATCCTTAATGTATATAACACACTTATAAGTAACATTATCTATAATTTCACTATTTACTTATATTTATATTCCAAAGTTGTCCATATGTATTATAGTCACTAAATTATTTTTAACTTGATCTATGAAGCTCTAAATTAAGATATGATAATTTTCCCTAAAACTAGACTTACATATCTTCTTACCATAAAATTTTCAATTTTTTTTTTGTTTAGCCAATAAGTATAGTTTATTCTTTAAAGTCACCCCTGCTCTGCTGTCTGACAGTTCTGACCCTTCTTCACTAAAAATTAATTATCTCCTTGTACGGGATTCGAATAAAGTTCCCATTTGTTTCTATTGAAAATAGACTCATTCAAGATTCTAAACATATAAATTTAATCTCATAATTTTTTTTTTCAATTTTTGATGATTTTCCAAAGTCAGAATAGGGGAACCTGAAATCATTCTGACCTTATATCACAAAATTTATTATATCTCATGATTTACAGTTCTATTACTTACATCGTTTCTTCTATAAGAAACTAGACTTAATAAGCTTTAATTTAATATTTTATTCATCCTCTCATTCGATTTCTACAATTTTTGGTGATTTTTCAAAGGTAGACTATTGCTACCGTCCAAAACAGTTTTAATGCAAAATGTTAATTTCTATTTTATCCCAAATTTCACAGTTCATACAATTCAGTCCTTGCTCAATTAACCCCTCAATTGAGCTAATTTTTCTCAATTAATATTTTAGTCTATCATTTTAAACTACTTCATAACCCTTGAAATTTAGAACTTTAGCACTAGACCTTAATTCCAAACTCTTTCATAATTAGAACCTAAAATCAATTTCCATCAATTTTACTTGATAAAATCATCATATATCAAAATTAAAACTTCAATTCTATATTTATTCATTATATGCTTCTAGTACTCATCCATAGAAACTTTAAAAATTAGCCATGGAATCAAAAACTAATCACATAGTAAGTTGGACCCAATTGTAAAAGTCCAAAATCTTAGAAATTTTAAGGAGAAAGTAAAAATTAAACTTACATGATGCTAGAGTATGAAAACCAGGTTGAACCCTTTTCCATGGCTGTTTTTCAGCTGATGAAAATGAAGAGAAAATGAAGAGAATTCTAGATATTCCAATTTGGTCCCATTTTTATTTAGCTAATTTTGGCAATTTTTTAATTTTGCCCTTATTTCACCCATTTCGTGATTTTTCTCAGCTATTGCCGCCCAAAATATCTCCTTTGGAATTATTTTCACTTTATCTCCTTCCTCATTTGACAATTGAGATATTTAATCCTTCTAGCAACTTTTACACATTTTTCAATTTAGTCATTTTTTTTAATTAATTACCCAAACGTCAAAATTTTCTAACGAAATTTTAATACTACCTTATTGACACTCCGTAAATATTTATAAAAATATTTATGGCTTTGTTTATAATACCAAGATCTCGATACTTTTTTTCTCTCAATTTCTTGACCAAATAAATTTTTATAAAACACAATTTACTATTTCAAAAATCTTTTAAAAGCTACATTTGGCTTACAAATATTAAATAATATAATCTACGAGTTCATTTTTTGGATTTGGTGGTCTCGAACCACTATTTCCGACATCGCTAAAATTTGGGCTATTACAGGAAAGAATCGGTTAGGGTGGAGGTAGTTTGCAATCCACAGTTTATTTTGGTCACTCTCGCTAACAACTCTAACAAAAATCTGACATGGAATTTTTTGACACATGGCCCAATTCTTGGATGCCACATGACACAAATTACTATGTCATAAGTGCTGCATACCACTTTAAAGGACTAAAATATATTTTTCCCTGTAACACCCCACACTCGACCCAATCATTGGATCTGAAATAACAAATGACACATTCGTTGCCGAAGCAACTATGATTTCATTTAAATTTTCAAAAGACGAATCATGCATACAATTGAATTTTTAATTCTTCTAAAAGTATTATTTATTCAAATCTAGGTTATAAGTAGGCTTACAAAAACTCTTGTGAAACTCTGGTAATAATTGAGGGACTAAAACGGAAAAAATGACTAATACATAGGTGTTGTCGTGACATCGAAGAATGAATGTCATGATACTAAGGGTTGTAGGTTGATGTATCGTGACTTTAATAAAGATGAGTCGTGACTATGAAGGTAGAGGGCTTAGTTTCATGACTTCAACAGAGACATGTCTCGACTTTGATGATAGGGACTTGATGTCGTGACCTCAACAAGGGAGAGTTGCAACTTTACCTTAAAAGAATCTATGAGAAAATATATTTAATTTCTACATTCAACAGATTCACAATTATCAATTAATTTAATTCCATTCCAAACTTTAATTAATTAAATAATAATTTGAAAAACTTAAATTAATTCTCAAGTCATTTCCATACTCAGTGAGAAACCACATTCATTTCCGAATGTAACTCATTTCTCTAACTTTATCATCTCTATCCATTTATGTTCATTTGATTTATCATGCAATTCATTTCTGGTTTCAACAAGCTAGCAGAGGGACCGATTGGACATATGTGGTTAGGACTCAAATGATTTATAATTAAGTTCCAGCTTTTCACCAATTAATTATAAACTCATTTAGTCACCAAGTCGTTCCACTATAGAATCGTGACTGAGCTTTCCCAAATGACATGCCATTAGGAAAAGTACTTAATTAATGTTTATCCAATGACCTTATCATAAGTGTGTTACCCTTATAGGATATCCTTAATATCGTTGGGATAAATTCGTTCTCCCAATATGATCTTATTTTATCTCACGGTAACCATTACATCTTCTTTCACAAAAAATCAATTACTATCAAATAGTAATTAAGTCATTCATCACAAAGATAAACAACTCATGGCCACGTTTACTTCCCATCTATCATGTAATGCCAATGAGAAGATATCATTTACCCATTTCTTAGGCTATGAATTCCACTATTATGAATGATGCTACAGACTGCAGAAGTATATACCCAATGCACCAGCTTTCGGTTCCTTATCTATTCAAACTCAGACTTTTACTTACATCAAAGTATATGAGTCACACATACAAAATCAATCATCCACTCAGAATTAAGGTATGTCACATTATGAACGTTACAAGTGAATAAATCCATAAATGAATTTAGGAGCTATTATACTTGGGTCTTATCAATTTAGTTAGTCACACCTATGTCTCTATCTTCTAGGAGTCATCCACTCCGATGCCCAAGACAAAATATCTCTCAAATTGGACTTGATAGACGTCATATTAGTCTTTTAATCGGTTTGCTCATTTCCATTTAGACTAAAGACATATTTAGGTTCATCTCCTCAATTGAACCAATATTTGCTTCAATTTTTCTTTGCATGCAAAAACCATTGAGGGCAATATACAAAGGGTATTAATATAATTTATGAATACTTTTATTAAACTAATATATTCGAAAAAATTACAAGTGTACATATAAATATGCTACACTTAGGGCACCAAATCTAACAGCTATATGTATATTGATCAAAATCATGAAAGCACGAATTGGGATAACTACTCATCTACGGCCTTTGCCTTTCCTTTATCATGAGACGGTCCGACGTTGTCTTTATCTACGCGCTATAATTTGATTATAGAAATAGTATCAGTTTCACATAAACACACGAAAACACAATAATTAAACATATTTTGCATTCTATTCATTTTAGTCCCTATATTCGAAATGCTCATGTTTTTCGATATTTAACATCAAATCAAAATCAAATTTCATATTCTTTCATTAGAGACCTTGTATTTTTAAGCTATAGCATAATTTCTTAACAATTTTCAATTTAGTCTCTCATGTCACAAGATTAACTATAAAGCTTAGCTAAATTTCTTATCAAGTCCATCATTTTTCACTACCTTCTAACTTAGTCCTAACATCACCCCAAGCTTACGAACTAACAATTTCATCAATTTCAAGCTTAATTTCATCAAATATCCATTAATGACAACTTGAATAAAACTCATTGATCTAAAAATCTAAAGCAAGCGTATTAATAATCAAGCTTAGATGATCATGAAAACATAAAAAAAATTCAAAAGAAAAGTATGTTACCTTAGAGAATTTAGGACCAAATTGTAAAAGAGAAAGTAATTTTTTTTTTCTTTCTTATTCTCCCTAATTTGGACGGCTCAAGCTTGGAGAAAGATGATGATTTTCGCCTCCCACTCACTTTGCTATATATACCTTAATCAGTAATGTCATTAAGCTTAATTAACTTAATGTTTTAACTATTAACCATGTTTTATTTATTAATTAAAAGTGAGTGGATGATCATCACATTCCACTATCCATATAACATTAATGATTAAATAGTCATTAACTCCCTCTGTTAATTGCTATTCAAGTTCCCATGCATTTATTAAATTAAAATTTAATGGTGATTGCACTTTTATAATTTAATCCTTGCATTATAATTAATAATTTTCTCAATTTTCTCAATTTAATTAAATACGCAAATTTTTTAATTCAAGATTTTATAAACTCGATTTATAGAATTAGATTTTGAGACCACATTTTCTTGCTCCAACTAAAATTAGGTTGTTACATGCCCAATACCAATTATTAACCAAGATAAAATAAAATAAATAAATAATAATTAAAAAACCCTAGAAATCTCAACTGTCATCTTCTTCCTCAAATTCTAACTTAGAATTTAATTTAATTTTTTTAATCATCAAATCTCACAAAGACAAATCCACAAACAACTCAATACATATACAAGAAGAAATCAGATGATAAACAATTAAAGGGATTTTTTCTATGGATCTAATAGCAATAAAGAAATAATGCTTGAAAATTAAAGAAACTTGGATGAGCCAAAGAGCGTCGAGAGTGGCAATAACGCCCCACATTGTATCAACATGAACGTCAATGGGCTGTAGAAGTTGCCCACGCTTAAGGAATTTGAACAAGGCCCTTTCTCCATCCATTTCTGAAATTCCCAAATTGGATTTGAAAATGAAACCCTAACCGAAATTCATTCGTCTTCCCTTACCAGTTCCTTCCCCTTCACTATTGCATTAATCCCCAAATTCATTCGCCTTCCCTTCTCAATTCCTTCATTTTCACTGCTGCGTTTGAAACTGACACCAGAGGCTCACAAATGCAAATATTCCAAATTTTTTAAGGTTATACCGCATTTAAATTAAATTAAAAGTTTGGAGACTAAAATGATAAATTTTTAATGAATAACAATGACATAGATTTTACTTCAATTACATGGAAAATCAAATTTTTAAAGAAAAATCCATGTCAGTCATTTGCGATTTTAAGAAGTGACCAAAATATTTGAACTATGTAATGTATGAGACTAAATTGTAAACTTTTTATTTTGGATGCTTAAAATGAGAATTTTTTATAATTAGACAACTATCTGTATAGTTTACTCCATGTTGTATATGTGCTTTTATTATTAACTTCAAATCATACATATATATTATATTAAAAAGAGATAATTTTATATTAAAATGTCTGCATAAGATTACCATCAAACTATTTCACATTTAGAACTATAATATAAACATTTTTAGGCTGATAACATACTCGAGAAAGACAAGTTAAATACGTGTTAACCTCCACTAATGTAAAGAACTTTTAACTTTTAAACTCATAGATATAATTGTAATATTCTTATGAGGTATCCAATTGCCAACCCGAAACCCAAACACAACCTAGACTACCGACTTGTGACCCGAGTTTGGACCCCAACAAATGAAGTTGTTAAGGAACTCGCAAGTTTAGCTCGCACTTCCCTAAGTGTTCTCGAGCACATGGAACGAATCAAAATGAATAAACTCGTAAATACTTGGATTGGCGAACAAGTGTTAAATTTAGGGTAGCATACATGTCGACATACATAGAGCCTACCTGGAACTTTAATTCTATAAACAGTAACTATATCATATAAATAACCCAATCTTTCCCACTGATAAGACGCAACAAAAACACTTAACTAATTTAACAACTTATGAATATGTAATACGGTATACGACTGGAGAAATTAAATAAATAGTTTATTCAGCTCATGCCCAAAATGTGTTGCTTATTGAAAAGGGAAAAAACCTTAACAAAGTCAAATATCGTATGTTATAAATAAATGCAGCCGGGCTCTCTATGTTTTCTCTCTGATAAAATAAATCACTTTGGTAAACGTAAGAACACTCTATCTTCTTCATTTTTAAAAAATTTCTTTTAGTTGCAAAATCACAGGAAGAAGAGAAAAAAATGGCATCATATGGAAGTATGACTGTTGTTTCTTCTATACAAGAAGTTGAGTATGATGATATCGATGTTGGGTTTGATCATTTTCGTGACCATCAATCTCATCCACATAACTTGTCTAGCTTTTCCATGTCTACTAGTTCAACGTACACGAACTTTCATGGTGATGATGATGATATGGGGAAGAACATGTCGAGATTGTCAATTGAAAACTTTGACGTAGATGTTGATGAAGAGTTCTCCGTCAAAGAGTCGCTTCAACTTTTATCCGACTCCGACAAAGAACCTTATTGTTACTCTCTTCCCGCCGTCCCACCTCATTTGCCTAAGGGAGCAGCCAAAGATTGTGGTAGTGAAAATGAAGCTCAAAAGGGTAGTTTTGGATGGCAGAAAGGGAGCAAGAATGTGAGGAGGAGGAGTGGAAGTTGTTGGGATAAGGAGATTAAAAGCAGCAGCGAAAAGAAAGAAGGGGCTTTAATGGTGGGTTATAATGGGAATAGTTTTAGCGGGGAGAGTGAGGGTGAGGTGGTAGTGATCACGAGGCCAAAAGGAGGGAAGAGGTCATTGTGTATGGATATGGAGGAAGTGAAGGCGTGTAGGGATTTAGGGTTCGAGTTGGAGATACCAAGTTGCTTTTCCAGTTTTGATGCTACAAGCAGTGATGGCACTTCTCCCATCACCAATTGGCGAATCTCTGGCCCTGGCGAGTCCAAATATTTCCCAACCTCCCTGTAGTATTAACCTTAAAAATGACTGATTGTTTTATTGAAAGATGTAAAGGGCCTAACATTTTCAGTTGAATCTGATGGTATGTTTTGTGATTTAGGTGATGATCCAAGAGATGTCAAGGCTCGACTCAAGGTGCGGGCACAAGCAGTGGCACTTGCATCTACATCTATGCATTGCGGTTGACAAGCTTAGCATCTCCCAACTATCATCATCGGCTACTATTTTTGCTTCCATCCATTGGAACCCTTTTGGTGTGATTTGGTACTTTTTCTTCTTCATCTTGCTTCCTAAAGAGGAAGTTTTCAAGCGGTTTCATTGGGGTTGGCATCGTGCTATCAACAACATCAAATAAGCAACACCCAAAACCCAAGGTTTAGTCAAGTTAATGCATGTAAACCGCTCTTAAGAGGTTACGTTCAACAAGTTTAGAGTTCGGATCCTGGTTTCTGCAACATCAAGGCAGAGTAAGGTTTCACTTCAAATAGAAAATTACAGGTTTTAAGAAAAGGTCGCCCCTTGTTAATATTATGTACATTTGCTATACGAATGACTACGCTCGTTAATATAGGAAATGGTCAAGTATCTGTAAGATCCATGTATTAAGCCCAAATTTTTGGAACCAAAAAGCAGCTGGAAGGAAATAGATCAAAACTAGAAAAATCAGATGTTCCATTAAGAGAAGAGTTTTGATGGAATCTGCAAACTTACACCCTAAAAAATGATAAGGATAATAGCACACCCCTGCCAAGAGCTTATAAAGTAGCATCCAAAATTCTCTCTTCTATAATAAACGCCGACTGTTGTACGTATTACCAGGTAAAATCATCTTGAAGCAGAGAAAGTAAATGATAAAATGGGAGATTTGTGGTAGTGGTTAAACGGATCGGATATTAGCCTTCTATAGGCAGCTCCCCACAATTGACAATTCTGCATGGTACTCGAGGGCCATCTGTCCTGCTTGTCTCTTGGGACTCTAGTTCACGCACGACATCCATTCCACCGATCACATGTCCGAAAACAACATGTCTGTTGTCCAGCCATGGAGTCTGTAAAATACAAAAACAATGAAAATGAACAATATTAGCAGCACATGAATAGCTAGCATGATAAGAAAATGAATATCCACGCTTGAATTAAACAGCTAGCATGATAAGAAAATGAATATCCACGCTTGAATTAAACAGCTAGCATGATTAGTTATCCAAAGAAATATTAGCAGCACCAGTCAGCATTCAGCTATAAGCAAACTATGCACATGTACAGTTGATATTCAACTCAAAGTTTATACTTGATAAGGTATAATTCCAATCACAAATCAAAACCTAGTATTCTAGTAAACGTTTATACTTTTTTTGTTCTCAAAGACCATAATAAAAACACAACTACAGCTATATCTAACGGTGATATTAGCAAATCATGATATCAAATTATAATGAGAACATAATCTACAAAAGAGAATAAGGCTGCATAGCTCACCTTTACTGTGCAAATAAAGAATTGGCTCCCATTGGTATTAGGACCTGCATTGGCCATGCTTAATACTCCGGGTCCAACGTGCTTCACTGCAGATAATAGCCTCAAAATATTAGGAATCAAGCTAGCAATTCATTACAGATACCACTTAACCCATCAACCCCAAATATAAACTCTCAAATATCGGAACTTGAAGGGTTTTAGTTACTAGAGAACAACTCACAAGCAAAGCTCTCATCTTCAAACTTGGATCCATAAATACTCATTCCACCAGTTCCCTACAGCCAGCAAATGCGCCAGTTTTCTACTTAGTAATGGAAATTTCTTTCTTTAGAAAGCCAAAGGAAAAGGGGAAAGAAAGAGATGGATTACATTTCCATTAGTAAAATCACCACCCTGGATCATGAAATCTTTAATAATACGGTGAAAGGAGCATCCTTTGAAACCATATCCATTCTCTCCTGCAAGAAATAAAAATGTTGGACCTAATTAAGAAAAATATTAAGGAAAAAACAAAAATAAAAGTGAATGTAAAAGACTCAGCCTAGCTTGCCTGTGCAGAGGGCACGAAAATTCTCAACAGTTCTAGGAACAACATCCCCAAAAAGGCCCATAACAATTCTGCCAACAGCCTTACCACCGATTTCAACATCAAAGAAGCACTTGGTCGTCACTTTCGCTTGCAACTCTACATCCTAAACAAAACCTCAAATATGTGAAACATTCAGAATCTATGTTACGGTCCGGTAAGAGGAACGAAAACAATATAGAAAGTAGTTATTTGCTTGGAATGTAATACAATAAGGCAGCCAAATAGACCTCAAATTACTCATCTACTCTATAGAAGCTAATAATAAAGGACTTACATTTGCCATGGAATTGCAGACCATTCTGCGGTACTTAACGGAAGGGGATTTAGAAAGTTGGGTTACAGGCAAACCTGATGCATAGTTTAGTTTCGATGATAAGACGGTAGCAGATGAGTTAGGTTGGGAGGAAGCTGACCATGAACCGATCATATGTGGGCTATGAGCATTTGAAACAGCTTGACCCTGTAGAAGGAATGCCGAAAACAATGAAAAACAAGGAGAGAAGGATGTTGAAGTAAAAATCTTGTAAACAGAACTGACCTGGAAACTGAAGCGAGGGCAATGAACCATCTGCAATGAGAAGGTGGAGGCCATCTTTTTTCGGCGGTTGAAGGGTGGGAAAGGTCCTCTGTTATGTGAAAGAGAAGGGGGCGTCTAGTGGTTTGCAAAAAGGAGGAAGAAAAGTAAAATTATTAGATAAGATTTTGGGCGTCTCTGTGGGTGTGTCCTCGGGTGCACAAACAAGCTGGGAATGGGTTTAAAAAACAAAAAACAGAATGATGCAGGGACTGATTGTTTGGTGGGTTGGTTTAGATTTGCACATTGCTTTCACCGGCATCATCTTCAAAATATCCGCCGCACGCGGCCCACGCCCAACATTATATATATTTCTTTGTTTGGGCTAGCCCAGGAGAGACATAATAAACAAGGTTAAATTCTAAGGATAGCCCATTATTTATCAATTTGCGTAAATTTAATCCCTCCTCTATGCTTTGTTAGTTAACTTTTATTTTGAAGGGTGAACTCAACTGCTTGCCCTCCTTGCATTTCCCCCTAATGATGGTTTTTTTTTTTTTTTTTTTGTACATCTAATAAGATTAAACTATAAGCCTTTGGGAATTGGAAAACCCATGTTATGCTCCTCTAATATCTACTAAAGCTCACCAGGGAGACTATTGAAACGACGAAGACCCATATGCGAAGTTTGCCATCTTATCCACCGCTCAATTTCCTCCCAATTCCATTGTATCCTTCTGCTTCATCGCTTGGTATAGGTTCCGGTTATCTAACGATAAGCCCAATGGTGCATTGTTGTTTGGTGCTTTCTGAGATGCTATGGTTGCTTTTGATTCGAGCTTTGGTTTGGCCCTCTTTTTGTTGCTACATGATTTTGGATGTTAGCTTGGAATATCTTTTCAATCATATTTGACGAGAATGATGGTGGCTTTGTTTCTTTGGACGTTTGGCCTTTAGTGTATGTAATGCTGGGTTTTTTTTTTTTTTTTTTTTTTTTGTGTGTGTGGGAATTGGTTATTTTATTCTTATTATTTTTGGGTGTTTGATATATCTTGAATGGACAATGAGATTGAAAATAATTTTTTGAAATTGGTTGTGATATTGAATATTATAGTGCAGATGTAATATATAATTAAAATTATATTATATTTATATTAAATTATAAAAAATAAAAATAAATGAAATAATATTTTGTATTATTTATTATATATGTGATTACTTATTTTAGTTAATCATATTCTTTAAAAATTTCATCATAATAACTATAATAATAGACTATATTTGTATTAATTTATTAAGTAATAAAATTATTAATTATATACAATTAAAAGTAATTTATTTTTAAATAAATATATAATAGAAATTGTAAAAAAGCACCGAAGAAGAAGGCCAAAGTTGTAAAAAGAAAAAAAAAAAAAACTCTCCCATGATAGAGCAGTGGAGCTTCAACCCCCAATGAAAAAGTAGACCTCGGTGTAGTTGAAAAGACTTTAAAACTGATCCTTTGATTACCCAAGGCAACAAAATGGTGAGTTTGCGTGCTTAAAGACAATCCAAACGAAGAGTGTGTTCAAAATGTAGGCAGTTCATTGCCTTTTATGATATGAATACTTTCGAAACCATTTTTATTTTGGAAAATGGGATCGACTTTTAAATAAGGTATGGAGTCGTCACTAATTCTTTTTATTTAGATGTGATCGGGTCACCCTGTGATTGATCATTTTAATAAAATATTTCGTTTATTAAAATAACATTTTTGGTCTACGAAAAAAAAACTAGAAGATGAATTCGGAAGTCGGTTACGCGCGAGGAAGGATTAGCATCCTCGTAATTCCCAAAATTGGTACCGTATCAATCAATTATTGTCCTAATGCTGAAAATTTAAAAAAGATTTTGAAATTCAATTCCTTTAAGAACATTTAGATAACTTGAATTGGATGCTGATATTCTCTCGTTCAAAAAGAATAAAATATCATATCCAGCACGATTGAAAATAATATTTCGAATCCTCAATACAAGATCATTTTATAACTTTCAAAACTCATGAATTTGAAATTTCAAAAGGATATTTGGTTATTTGGCCAAACGGTAAATCGCAACCCAGCACGATTGGGCACGATTTATCGAATTTCCAGATACAAAATATTGTCTCATTTTAATTTAAGAAAACATGGATGAAATGTCGAAAGGATATTCCGTATCTTAGTCGAATGAAAAAAATAAAACCCAACACGATTGGGCACGATCTCTTAAACTTCCAAACACGAAATATTGTCTCATTTTAGTTTAAGAAAACGTGGATGAAATTTCAAAAAAGAATATTTCATATTTTAGTCGAATGAAAAAAAACGAAATCCAGCACGATTGGGCACGATCTCTCAAACTCCCCAAATACGAAATATTGCCTCATTTTAATTTTAAAAAAATGGACGAAATTTCTAAAGGATATTCTGTATTTAGCTGAACGAAAAAAAAATCGAAACCCAGCACGATTGGGCACGACCCCTCGAACTCCCAAACACGAAATATTACCTCGTTTTAAATTAAAAAAACATGGATGAAATCTCACAAGGACATTCCATAGTTCAGTTGAATGAAAAAGTCGTAACCCAGCACGATTGGGCACGATTTCTCAAACTTTCAAACACGAAATATTTCCTTATGATGAGGGTTTTCTTTTTTTTAAAAAAAAAAAAAAAACCAAGTGGTTGTAAAATGAATGAAGATAAAAATAAAATGTAGAAAATAATGGTTGATGAGAGTGCTTCAAAAATATGTTAAAGTAGGATATTTTTAAAGCAATAGATCGTACATAAGTAAATCCTCAAGAAGATCCAAATATGATACAGCATGAGGTTTATAATATACATGAATAAAGCTAATGTCAATTTTGCGTATGCAACAATATATAAAGGTGACCTCATTAAATATCTCACATAATTTCAAAACTATATTATATGAAAGTTTTTTAAACAACAAGAATAACAAAAAAATAATAACGTTAATGAACCACTATAGTATCTAAAAATAATGGTAAACTAATAATAGTAAAAGTAGTACTAATAATGCATATAAATAATAGCATATGAATGATTATTTAAAATATATAATATGCAAGGAGAAATTCAAAATAAATAATATGTAACATAATCCTAAATAAAATAAATTTATTTGACTAACAATATATACATGAAAATGAAAAAAAAATAAAGTAAATAATATATATACAGAAATATTAATATGTGAAAATAATTAAAAATTCCCAAAATAATAATTCAAAAAATTATGCCTAATGGATTTAAAAGAAAATATATATATACAACAAATATAAAAGAAAATATCTACATAAAATAACATGGAAACAATAATGTATATAGAATAGAGCTAATTTTATCATAAACTATATATGTATAATAACAAATAAGAGTTATTTAAATGTAATACCATACAAAATTTTAAAACAATATTATGTGAAAGAAATTTTAAAAATAATAATTTTATAGTCTAAAAAATAAAATAACAACTTAATCCATCAAAGTAATTTAAAATTTATGTATATAAAAAAAATAAAAAGATGAATGCCCAAATGAATTTAAAGAAATAATGAATTGTACAAATTAAAATAAGAAAACAGCTCAATTGAAATAAAAGCAAACTAAGAGAGACAATTAACAAATAAAACCATTGAACTTGAAATAGGGACTAAAGCGCAATGCGCGCGAATGTACAAGGGCTAGAAATGAAAATGTTCCCAACCCCAGAAACAACACTCATGCTCGGACTAAATTAGAACAGTGCGCAAACTTCAGGGCAAAAATGCAAGAAACAGAATAGGGTCAAGTCGAGGGTAGTGCAAATAAGGAGGGACTGGCCGCGAAAATTATCCATTTAAAGGAACATGCGCATCTCCCACCTATCTTCAACGTACAGACTACTTTTTCCCTTCCCCAGACACCGCTTTTAAAAATAAAAAAACAAATAAAGCCTTCACTTTGATTTCCTTTTTTTTTTAAAAACATTAAAGGACCCTTTTTTCGAAAATGTTTTTGATCCTCTCTGCTAGGATTCCAACCCAAAAATGTGCAGCCACCAAACCACCACCATACGGTGGCCGACAGCGCGCAAACGAAGGCCAACTTCACTAACGGAGGAGAACTCCGACCATGAATGGGAAGGGCAGGTAAACGTTCCTTTCTTCCCTTTCTTTATTTCGTATATCAAAAATAAAAGTAAAAACACTGAAAGAAAAATGAATGAAGGAAAACCAAGTGATAATCACCTTTAACAAAACTGTTGTTCTCGATCTCTGTTTGTGTTTTGTTTTTGTGTATCTTTTTGTATTCAAATCGTCAAAAAAGTCCCTTTTTACATTTGATTCGATTTGGCTTTATAGCCAATTTTTTACAACTGTTTTCTACAATTGTAGGTGCGTGATCGAGCGTGCCACTGACGTGGCGTGGTGGAGAGGCGCACGACGCGGAGAGACACGCGACGTGCGGTGTCTGGAGGCTTGCTGTCGGCTGAAACGGTGCAGAGGGTCTGCTGGCTAACGGCGCAAGGGCATAGCTAGGGTTTCTTTGGTTGAAACCCTAAAACTTTGAGCCTATCGAGCCCCTGTATCTTGGGTCTGTAAATTAGGCCCCTTTTTATTTTATTTTTATACATATATGGGCCGGGATAAAAATTGGGTCTACAAATACAACTTTATTTTGCCCACAAGATCCACTCCAGACGAGCTATCACATGTTGAGCTCCCATCGACCATGCATGTAACGCGCCCCATTGTGATCTCTCAATACACCTCTCGCACTCGCCATACTTCTTTCATCGTTGAAATCTCCATGTAACTTTTCTTTTATCCACTACATAGGTGTCGGTTTCCATTGCACCGAAATCTGTCCTTTCTCCCTGTTAACTTGATTTGCCATCTAAGCCTGACGCATCTCACGCTAAATTTGTTGACTTCTTTCTCATACCGTTTCATTTTTAATTAGTCAAAGATTTTTTGGTTGCACTACTAAACGATCCCAAAACCAAGGTCACAATCATATTTATTTTTATCTCAATCTATAACTAAAATTTACGTCGAAAAATGAAAAATTAAAAAGCTAGAAAAATTTAAAATTAAAAGAAAAAATAATATTATCTCCGTGGACTATCTAGTAAGATTGAAAAATGAGAGGAAAGAGACGAAATTTTTAAAATTTCATAATTTTGATTTAAGGGTCCGTTTGTTTGCTAGTGAAATATTTTTCGAAAAATAATTTTTAAAAAATGATTTACTTTTCTGGAAATGATTTACTTTTCTGGTGTTTGGATGAATTTGTGTAAAATATTTTCTGTTGTTTGGCAGATTTTTTAAAAATATTTTTTGGAAAAGTTGTTTTTACATATATTTATATTTTAAATTATTTTTTTAATAAATTTATACATTAAATTGTTTTTACATATATTGCAATGATTTATTTATAAATAAATAAATCAAATTAAATATATAATAATATTCAATTATTAAGTTAGAATATTAACCGTCATAAATTGAAAACAACTAAAGTCAAATAAATTATTTGTAATTGTGTTATAAAAAAATAAAAACAAGGATTGAATAATTATAAATTAGCTTCCAAACCATAATTAATACCAGAAATTAATAATATTATTCAAATGCATAATTAGTATAATTAGTAGTACACCACATAATAACAATAATATTGTCCAAGTGCATATATAACTAATATTACACCACATTAAAAGTATCAATATCTTCAACCTTGAGAAAATTTTTGAAGCCAAATTTTTCTATGCTTCTTACTTTTAACTAAAAAAGCTTTGGCCTTGGATTCATGACTTACTAGATAATCAAACACGGAACACAGGAAGTTATCATCAAATCCTTCTTCCTCCATTGTCATCACTTCTTCGTAAAGATGTGGTGTCTTATCCGTAGTAAATTGTTCCAAAGCATTAGCAATTTTGCCAAGTTGTTCACCCACAAATTTAATTTGTTCATCAACGACACTTTCTTGAACATTTTTTCTTTTACGTTTGGATGTGCCAAATGAAGATACATTTGTTCTTACGTCTTCAATCTCTTCATTGTCTCCGTCTATAGGCACTGAATCTTGGTTACCATCATCCAAATCTATGTCAACAAATGTTCTGGCAAAACTCCCTGTTGCCTTATCTTTGCCAACAACCAAAGCCATTTCATCATAATGATCAATGCTTTTATTCAAAAATGGTTCATACTTCTTCTGTGCCTGTTGGATATTATACACAATTAGAATAACAAGTAAAAAACAATTGAAATATACTTAAAATATATATACATAAATTACCATCACTGCTGCATCATATGTCGCTCTATCACATGTGATCATTTTCATGTTATCATCCCATCCAAAACCACTTTCCTCCCGAATTGCGCATATAATCTGCCACTGGTTTTTTACAGTCCTCAAATGATTTTCCACATGCTTCGCATCGCATTGGACTTGAAATCTTTCAGAAATAGCTATGGCAACTCGATTAAAAGAAACTGCTTTGAAAGTGTTAGAAGGCTTATTTCCTTTCTGGGCCTCCTCTGCTAGAATTTCAAGAAAAAGATGTTCCATTGATTTTGTCCACCTGAATTGCTTGGAGGTCCCTTCTTTGTTGCCCTTACCCATTCTACATTAATAATTTTCATTGTCAATCATTTCAATATCATTATCCAACCAAATAAATTCAATATCTAACATAATAAATTCAACAAGCTTAAAAAATAATAAATTTAATATCTAACAAATTCAAGACATAATAATTTCAAAATCCAACAAACTAAAATTTCAACATTATTATCCAACCAACATTAACAAAAAAAAAAAAACAATTTTAATACTAAAACATACATAACATAGAAACAATAACTCTAAGCCCTAAACCTACCTAATATTTCTAGCCATATAATCAGTCCATATAGTCTGTGCAATTTTGTCTCTCTTAGCAGACCATTCTCTTGCTTCTTCTCTTTCTTCTCGCTCCGTAAGAGTTGGTATTATCAAATCAGACTCAAGCTCCTCGTATAATCCATAATTAAGTCAATCACTAGGATCAACTCCCATTATATGATTATGAATGATACAACAAGCCAAAACTATATCTACTTGAGTTTGAAAATTCCAAAATGGTTCAGCATCTAATATACGAAACTGTTTCTTCAAAATCCCAAAAACATGTTCAATGGTGATTCGCAATGATGAATGATGAAGATTAAAGAGTTCCTTTGCATTTTCAGGCCCCTGATCACTAAACTCTTTTAAATGATATTGAACACCACGATAGGGGGCAATATATCCATTTCAGATGCCATATCCAGCATCAGCAAGATAATATTTACCTACAATTTTACAAAACATAATATTACTAATAAATTATGAGCTTAATAGAACTATTTGGTATTTAATGTTAATTCTTGCCTTCCGGAATTCTTAATCCTCTTGGGCGTGAAAGTGCATCACTTAAAATACGAGAATCATGTGCACTACCTTCCCAACCAGCTAGAACATAGGAAAATTTCAAATCAAATGTGATGGCAGCCAATACATTTTGTGTCGTCCCCCCTTTACGGTTACGAAATCTTCCTTGAATGTTAAGTGGAACGGATGCACGAACATGAGTTCCATCTAATGCTCCAATACAATCTTTAAAATAAGGATAAAACCTTAGATTGTTTCTGATTTCAGTAGGAGTTGACTCATCAGGTAATCTAATAACTAGTTTATACAATTTCAAAATAGCTCTCAATACAACCCTAAAGTAACAGTGAATTGTCTCAGTTGATCTATAATATCTAGATCCAATCACTCGAAACCTTACATTATGACCAATTATATGTAAAAATATAACTACTTGCTCCCTAATATTCACAGACTTAGTTGATTGTAACAAATTATTCGTACTAAGAATATCACACAAATTAAAAAAGGCAATCGGTCTCATCCTTATCAGGTCAATACAATGCTAGTCACCACTATATAAAATACTATTAATATAATTTTCTCTTTTATAATCTCGATTCACACGAGGGTGAGAAGCAATTTTCTTCCTAGTTTTTAATTTTTTAATCCAAAAAGCCCCAAAAGCTAAAACTGAAGCCACAACTCTGACAATTGCATTTTGATCTTAATTACGATCCATCTACACAAAATAATGACATACAAATATTTGATCACTACAAAAAAGATGCAAGCTTATCATAAGATCACATATATGAATAAAGTTACCATGACTACATACAAATATGAAAATGTTTGAATAAAAATTATAAATAAAAAAAAGAGTTTGAAAGCATTAAGTTAAACCATGAATTTAGTTAAAGCTATAAAGCGAAAGAGGAAACTTAAATCAAATAGACAGAATAATGTAAACTAATTCAATATTAATGGTGCAATTTAATTTTATAATTTTGATGGACGAAATACTAGTGGTGGTTAGGGTCCTTCAAATCTGCTTTAAATTAGTGGATTATATTGTTTGTAGTGTAAAATATTGATAATCCATACCCATTATAGTTTGTCTTAAAAGAGAAAAAAGAAAATAATAAAACCAATAATAAATAATTATAATTATAATTAACTTCCAAGTCAAAAACACTTTTCAATATCATATTTATTATTACATGATTATTAAGTGAATTTATTTTTTAAAATTTTAAAAAGTCATACAAATAATTAGATTTAAATTTTTAAATCCAAAAAGTAGAGAGACTAACTTGAAAATAAAATTAAAGATTAAATTTTAAATGTATGTAATGTATAAAGACTTAGAAAAATATATTTCAACCTTTAATTTTATTACTATAATTTGACACAAAAAAAATAATTGTAATTATTTTTTTTATAATTTAACTAAATCAAAATAGAGAGAATAAATTTGAATGCCTTAGAAGCCTGAGGATGGAATAAATTATCTAAAAAAAATAAAAAGATTATCCTATCCTAATAATATATCCTAATAATAAATTTGAATTTAGTCAATGGAATAAATATGTATCCCTACTGGTTGCCTAAAACTTCCAATTTATTGATTTGATGCAATATGTACGTTAATAATTTTAATATATATGGATAAATAAGTCACAATTTTTTATAAAATATTTTAAATGTTAAATATTAAAACTACATAGTAAATGTAAATCTATAAAAAAAATTCCTTGGATCTACTATATATATCTATGTTTCCAGCTTCGCTCGCAACACCTAATAATAATTACTTAAAAAAAAGTCTCTACTTTTTTCGGTGGAATTCAAAGATTTTACACAAAATAAGATTTATGAATGATGGATTAAGAGCAATTATATAAATTTGTATAAAAAATAATTATCTAAATTTTTTAGTAAAAAATAAAATTTATATTATAACAAATAATCTATCTATACAATTCTGCTTTGGCACAACATTAATTCTCAACTCTAAAAATACATTAATTATTATCAAAACATCAATGCTAAAAATAATGATAAATCATAATCTCATTTAAGACCATTTTTCCCAAAATCAATTAACGCAAAATACAAACAAACTTATAAACTTCATGTATTGTCACTATTAGTATTATAAATCAACCTTTCAATTTCTTTTTTTTTCTTTGGCAAAAAAGCTTTCACTCCAAAAAACAACAAATAACCCGGATAAACTAATATGAGAAAACTATAGTATCCTCTAAGTTTATCCTAGATCCTTACATTAAAAAGATGGAGGTACAGGTAAACCATCCTTGTCAAAAACAAAGACCAAGGAAGATGGTAGTTGATTCTAACAACTAGAAATGTACATCTCTTGTTTAGCAAACCAATTCGTTACCCTATTGACTTCTCCTTTAATAACATTAACTTTCGCAGAAGACAGTTGCATGACTGCTTATCAAAAACCTCAAGGATACGCCTTTTTCTCCATCTTTGATCTTAACTCCTCTTCTTAATATCTAAAGCAATAATTTGGGAGTCATTCTCGATTATCATCAAATTGCTCTATTTGCTCTTCATAGCTAATTTAATCCCCGCAACTATAGATTTAGCCTCGGGAACCTTTGATGAATCCACTATAATCCTTTTACCAATCCCATCCAGCATCTTCCCACTTGCATTTCTGCCTATTACTCCAATACTAGCACAAGATATTGAGGTGTCAAATGCCCCATCACAATTAACTTTAACTCAACCTTTTGGTGGTTTCTCCCAAACATCAATACAAGTTGTCGACTTCTCGGTTCAATCAGAGTTATTGTTTGAATAAACGACACCTTGAGCAAATAAAAATTTATCCACCAAGCAATTTCCACCATGAACAGAAAGACAAAAGCTATTCGGCATGTCTAATATGAAGTGGTTACAAATAAACTTACAACTAATTAATTGCAGCAAACAACAAATTGCAGCAAACAACTATTCAGCATTAAAAGACTAAACCAAATTGCAACAAACAACAAAACCAAACAAGGTCTTGTGAAAAAAAAAAGCAAAATAAATCCAGAACAACTTATCCTATAGATGCTGCTTGCTAAGACTGGTCTTTTTCCCCAGAAGCGTCACAAAAGTTTTAAAGTTTTGAAGAACATTCATCATTACTGCCAATTGACCACCAAAGAGAAAAGAGAAGAGGCTCTCATGCTTGATCCTTTGATTCTAAAATCTATCTAACTAATGTATATATGTCAAGAAAATCACTAGTCCTTCATTTGAAAAACATGCTGCTATTTCATTTCAATCAACAGAAAGACAAAAGTAGACCATTCTCTTGTTTCATTATGTTTGGTTAAAACTCGGGCAGAGACTAGTAAAGCTCATAGCATTTCAACGAGAAATAAGAACCAACCCAAAACTAAGAATGAGAATTAAAGGTAAAAAAGTTCATGGCACCCAAAACCCAAAGAAGTTTACCGAATCTTAAAACTTAAGCTTCTTTATCTTATCATTGACCTAAGCCTGGGCGAGGCTTTCTAACTTTGTTTTTAGTAAGGAAACTCTGTTTCTTTCCGACTCTGTTAGTGATCCCCAATCAAGCTTGATACCTAGTGGGGATTATTGCGTTGGATTGATCAGTCGATAATCCCCTTATGACTTCAGGAAGAGACAAAAGGTCAATGTTTTATGTGAAAAAAAGGGGGTCTTTAAGATCTCTTAATTTGGCTACTGGTGCAAGCTTCTAGCTTTCTAGATGGGACTTTTTAAATGAGTTGATTCTCCTGTAAATCCAGCCGAAATGCTTTTTTCAACTCTAACTAAAAATACTTATAAAAGGGGTTTTTGTTTTTGGTAAGAAGGAATGCCCTAGTTTCGATTATTAGTAGAATTGCAGCAAACAACAACAAATTGCAGCAAACAACAAACAGAGGAAGTAGAAGGAAGCAGAGTTACCTGGATGAAGAAGAAGGAAGATGAAGAACGGCTTGGCTAGGAAAGATTGGTGAGAGTTGGAACCACCGAAACGAAAAAGCAGCCCTGAGAAGAGAAGATTTGTGAAAAGCTAGGAAAAAATGAAATTAAAAGATGATAGAAGAAGTAGGAGGAACGCACCTAGATGGAGAATAAACAAGATGAAGAACGGCGCAAGGGGGAAGCCTGATGAGAGTTGGAAAATGTCTTACGGAAAAAAAAATCTGTAAGACATTTTCCTTAAAACCTTAGGCATTTTGCCTGTGATTGTGAAAATATTTTCCCCATGTAAAAGCTTTTCAGTCAAACAAACACCAAAAAATTAGGAAAACATTTTCTGTTTTCCTGGCAAACAAACACACCCTAACATGCATTTCTCTCTCATTTTCTCTCATCTCATCATCACAATTTCAGAATATTAATTTTTATGTATTAAAATAAAAAATAATTCTTATTTTCCTTCCTTTCTTTCTTACTAAATACATTCAAAATTTATTTTATTTTTTTTCTCTCTACTTTTTCACCAAATCAAAGAGGTGATTGTAGTCCACCAATTATTACTATAATTTTATCTTCATCGAAAACCTTAAAAAAAAAAACATTTATCATTTTATAATCTTTTTAAAGATTTATCATCCATTATTCCCTTCGAAACTGAACAAAATATCCACGTAAGCTTTATTTGATTAAAAACATGTGGCATTATGCTTTGCATTATAAAAGATGGCACTACCGTCGTATGGGCACACTGTCCCTGGTTTTCGTTCCACTTACACATTCTGGATAACTGAAAAAATAATCAGCTATTTTTAATTTTAACCGATTCCATAGTTGATTCAGGTTTACTCCTTAAATTTATCTAAAAATATTTATTTGTTAATATTTTAATTTATATTTTATTACACACATTATCTCAATTTATTAATAGCGTTAATATTTTAAAAGTTAACATATAATTTATTTAAAAGTACATATTACCCAAATTTATTAATAATGTTAATATTTTAAAGATTATAATTTATTTAAAAATATCTAGTTGATACTTAAATTTATCCAAAATTTATATATATTTTAAATTAATTTATATATTTGAAAGATGTTTAATTTATATTCGTCATTTATTATATTAAGAGACTACCAAATGTCACTATAAAATTGATTATCAGTGTCATTTCAGTACAAATTAATAGTATTAGTGTAGAGATACTAACTAGAATGACGGAACACAAATTTAAATATCAACTAAGTGTATAAAAAAATTCAAATATTTTTTGACAAATTCGAAAAAACAAACTACATTGATTAATAATGATGCAATGAAAGCCATTAAACTAACGTAAAACCGAAGTTATTAAAGACCATTAAAGCGAATATAAACAAATTATACTCTGATCAGCTTCCATAAAGATTGGTCGGCAGTTTCTTCAATCCAAAGATTAGCCTTTTGCAGCTATAAGCCATGGCAACCTGGATATTATTTAGAGAGAGGAAAGCAAAAGGTGAATGTAAGGCAGATAAAAAACTAGTGAAACTTTTTTCTCAAAACCTGTTTTTAATCGACTTTTTATTTTAAAATAGAGTCGTCGCCAATCCTTTTTATTAAGTGTAATCGGGTTATTTCAAAATTTAATCATTTTGATAAAAGATTTGATTCTACTAAAATGATAACTTTTTTTTAGTCTATAAATTCAAGAAAATAGGCTTGGGAGTCAGTTACGTATGAGGAAGGATTAGCACCCCTATAACGCTCAAAATTGGTACCTAATTGGTTACTTGATGTTTTGATGTCGAAGACTGAAAACTTGGAAAGAATTTAAAATATAATCCCTCTTTGCATGATGTTCCTTTTTTTTTTTATATTAAAATCGCTTAACTAAAAGGTCTTATTTCGAGTTAGTTAAGGAGAAAAGATCATGCCCCGTAAGTTAGGACATGATGCTTTGAATCCTCGAAAACAAGAATAACCACCATTTGATCTCTACTAAAATCTCGTTTTTATTTCAAATAGGATATTCGATTATTTCGGTTCTAAGAAGATGCCATACTTCGTAAGTTAGGAGCACGATTTATTGAATCCCAAAAATAATGAACATTTCCTCGGTTTTAAATATTTCTCATACGTTAGGTAAAAATGAATATAATATTTAACGCGATATGCCATTAATTTATTTAAGCAATATAGTAGAATACTTAGCAAAAATAAAATTGCAATACAAGTTCACATAATAAATCATAAGAAATAAAATAATAGTAACGATAGCAATAATTATGCATCATGAATAATATAATTACAATAATAATGATAATAACATTGATCAATAGCGGTAACAATAATAATCATAATACCATGTTAAATAATAAAATAAATAAGGTAACTGTAACACCTCTTACCCGTACCCGAGACCGAGATAGGGTACGAGGCATTACCGGACAAACATACAAACATCCAACTAAAATACGGGTTATAAAATTTCATTTTTATTTCAAAACATTCATTCACATGCACATAGTCCCTTACTTGGGTCTACGAAGGCCGAAACATACTTTCAAAAGGTTTCGAGACTAAATCGAGAACTTTGGAAAGTCTTGAGAAAACATAGAAATTTTTCTCATTAAACAGGGCCACACGCCCGTGTGGACACAGGGACACGCCTGTGTGCCATCAACATGCTCGTGTCCTCAGGTCGTGTAACTCTCTGTCTATGACGTCATCAAATGAGTTAAACCATACGGATAGGCTACACGCTCGTGTCACCAGGCCGTGTCCCTCACATGGTTGAGACACACGGCCATGTCTCAGCCCGTGAAATTAACTTAGGCTATTTTCCAAGCCCTTGTCACCCTACATGCACCTACATGGTTTCAATAACATTCAACATTCTCTATTTTGATACAAATATATCATTTGCCTACCATCATGCATGTAATACTCATTCTTACATTAACCAGAACTAGACATACCAAAGCTTGTTCTCATTTTATACCAAGCCTAGACATACCATCAATTCACATACATAAACAACATGCTTGACTAAGACATTCCACACCAATTTAATGTTTAACAACGGTATTACTTATTCTTACCTTACACCTTTACATTAAGAATATGGTCACATCTATTGATCATAATCTATCTAGTACATAAGCATGACATATCATACATTCGACCGTATCAAGACATCACCACGCACATATCATAGAGCAATGGATCAAACATGCATAATCAATTAGGTTTACAACCCAATGATTGAATATAAACCATATCACGTGGCTATATATGATTTAACAATAATAAGCCAATACGTTTTGCCAACTCATACTGAGAAAATAAAATAAAATAAAATAAAATAAAGAACACACAAATTTTTACGTGGAAACCCTTTTGGGAAAAAACCACGGGTAGAGGAGAAGAAAATTCACTATGTCGAATTCGAATTTTAATACAAGAGGAATAGACTATGTTTATTTATAGGCTTGTAAAGCCATATTCTAGTAAGACTGAAACACCTTATTCTAATCAATATCAAATAGATGGAATTTAATAAGGTTTAAAAAAACCTTATTCTAAAAATAAAATAAAAGAAGTGTAATTCTATATGGATTCTTCTTTTATTTTATTTTACAACTGTATTTTATTTAAATAAGGATTCGAGTCACATAATTCTAACAATCTCCACCTTGACACGAATTCTCAATGAACAAGTTCTTCTTCGCGAACTCTCAACGAACAAGTTCTCCACCTCTTCCATAAAACCCCTTAAGGGTTTAACTTTAACAATGAACACTAGCCAAGTTTAAGCAATGCTCAAACTTGGTTATAGGAAGTGACTTAGTCATCATATCTGTAGGATTTTCATGAGTACTAATTTTGCTCACAACAATATCACCACGAGCAATAATATCACGAATAAAATGATATCGAACATCAATGTGTTTTGTTCTCTCATGAAACATTTGATCTTTTGTAAGAAAGATGGCACTCTGACTATTACAAAATACTGTGCTGATTTGAAGGTCTTCATTGAGTTCACTAAAGAGTCCCTTCAACCAAATAGCTTCTTTACAAGACTCAGTAATCGTCATGTACTCGACTTCAGTGGTAGACAAAGCGACTGTAGTTTTCAAAGTGGCTTTCCAACTGATTACACAACCTCCTATTTTAAAGACATATCCTGTGAGAGATCTTCTTCTATCAATATCTCCAGCAAAATCAGCATCAACATGCCCAATAACTCCATCTTCAGTTCTTCCAAACCGTAAGCAAACATCAGTAGTACCTCGTAAGTATCTTAAAATCCACTGAACTGCTTTCTAGTGTTCTTTACCGGGATTCACCATATATCTACTAATTACACTAACTGCATATAATAAATCTGGACGTGAACAAACCATAGCATACATGAGAGATCCCACTGCACTAGAGTATGGAACATGTGACATGTACTCAATCTCGTCATCTGATTGTGGAGACAAAGCCGATGAAAGTCTAAAATGGGCTGCTAAAGGAGTACTAACAGGCTTAGCACTCTCATATTGAATCTGCAAAGAACTTTCTCAATGTACCCTTTTTGATTTAGGTACAACTTACTTATTTTTCTATCTCTGAGAATCTCCATACCAAGTATCTTCTTTGCTGGTCCTAAATCTTTCATCTCAAATTCTTCACATAGTTGGGCTTTGACCTTTCTTATCTCTCTTTTATCTTTTGCTGCTATCAACATGTCATCAACATAAAGAAGTAGATACACAAAAGAACCATCGCTGTTTTTCTTAAAGTAAACACAGCTATCAAAACTACTTCTTTTGAAATCATGAGAAGTCATAAAGGAATCAAACCTCTTGTACCACTTGTCTTGGTGATCAAGTTTCAAATCGTAAAGGGACTTTTTCAAAGAATCAAACATAATCCTCTTTTTTTAAGATCAGAAAAACCCTCTGTTGTTGCATGTAAATGTCCTCTTCAAGTTCTCCATGCAAAAATGCGCTTTTTACATCTAATCGCTCAAGCTCCAAATCATGCATGGCCACAATACCAAGCAAAGCTCGAATCGAACTATGCTTAACAACTGGGGAGAACACATCTGTGAAGTCCACTCCGGGAATTTGACTGTAACCCTTTGCAACAAGTCTTACTTTATATCTGGGTTCTTCAACTCTTGGAGTCTCTTCTTTCTTTTTAAACACCCATTTACAACTAACAACCTTTTTACCTTTAGGAAGTTTCACAAGATCCCATGTTCTGTATTTGTGGAGTGATTCCATCTCCTCTTGCATAGCAAACATCCACTTTTACGAGTCTTCACAAACTAAACCGCTCGAATAATTAGATGGCTCTTGATTCGCATCTATATCTTCAGCCACATTTAAAGCATAAGCAACTAGATCAGCCTTGGCATACTTCTTTGGAGGTTTAATTTCTCTTTTAGTTCTGTTTTTGACGATAGAGTATTGTGGTGAAGAAGCAACTCTATTCTCAATTTTTGTACTGGCTTGAGGAGTCGACTCTGTATTAATCTAATGCTCCACCTGCTTTTGATTTTCTTTATTGGAAGAGTCTTTAAGAGATAAGTTAGGTAGCATAGCAGTTTCATCAAAAACAACATCTCTGCTAATCACAACCTTTCTATTTTCAGGACACCATAACTTATACCCTTTTACACCAGCTTTATAACCAAGAAAAACACATTTAATGGATCTCGGTTCCAATTTTCCATTATCAACATGAGCATACGCAGGACACCCAAAGATCTTTAAATAAGAATAATTAGTAAGATTACCAGACCATATCTCTTGTAGAGTCTTTTTCTCAATGGCAACGAATGGAGATCGGTTGATAAAAAAACATGCAGTAGAGGTTGCTTCTGCCCAAAAAGACTTGGTAAGTTGGCATTTGACAACATACATCGAACATTTTCCATAATCATTCTGTTCATTCATTCTGCAACGCCGTTTTGCTGTGGAGTATGACGAACTGTCAAGTGTCTCACGATCCCTTTTGACTTGCACAATTTATTAAACTCATCAGAACAGAACTCTAAGCCATTGTCTGTATAGAGGTATTTTATTTGTCTTTCCGTCTGTTTTTCAATCATAATTTTCCAAGACTTAAATGCGGAAAACACATCACTTTTCTGCTTCAGGAAGAACACCCAAACTTTTCTAAAAAAATCATCAATAAAGGTTAACATATAATTAGCTCCACCTCTCGAAGGCACTCTAGATGCCCCCCACAGATCAGAATGAATATACTCCAATGTTCCCTTCGTGTTATGGATTCCTCTGGTGAATTGAACTCCCTTTTGCTTCCCAAAAACATAGTGCTCACAGAAATTTAGTTTGCAAATTCCTTGCCCATCAAGAAGTCCTCTTTTGCTCAATTCTACCATGCCATTCTCACTCATATGCCTTAGGCGCATATGCCAAAGTTTAGTAATATCATCATCTGACAAGGAAGAGGAAGCAACAGCTGCATCACCAAGAATGATGAGAACCTCAGAAAACATATAACTTGGCAGTCTTTCTTTGCCCTTTCATCACAACAAGGGAGCCTTTAGAAATCTTTAAAACCCCACTTTCAGCTATGTATCTGTACCTTTTTGAATCAAGAGTACTCAACGAAATTAAGTTTCTCTTCAATTCTGGAACATGTCGCACGTCGCTAAGTGTTCTGACAACTCCATCAAACATCTTAACTTTAATTGTTTCAACACCTGTGATTTTACACGAAGCATTATTTCCCATCAAAACAACACCTTTAGACATTGTTTCGTAAGTTGTAAACCAATCTTGATTGGGACTCATGTGGAAGGTGCAGCCTGAATCAAGTATCCACTCTTCGCTTACTTTAGAATCATTGATGTGAGCGACTAGAAGTTCACCATCATTTGTAGTCTTCTACAACATCGCTTCACCGAATTTTTCTCGGTTGTTTTCCTTTGATTCGTAGCCTCCCTTTTAATCTTATTCTGTAGCTTATATCACTCAGATTTAATGTGCCCTTTCTTCTTGCAGAAGTTACAAGTTTTACCTCTGTTTGAAGACTTCGATCTATTCTTAGATTTATCGCGAGGATTCTGTTCCTATGTCCTTCCACGATCATTATCAGCATTCTGATCTTGTCTCCCACGAGTAATGAGACTCTCTCTCTGAGAGTCAGGTTTAACCACAAGATGCTTTATCTTATCATACGAGGTCAAAGAATCATAAATCTCATCAACTGTGAGAGACTCGCGACTATATAAAATCGTGTCTCTAAAGGTTGAATAAGACGGGGGCAACGAACAAAGTAGAATCAACCCTAGATCTTCCTTATCATATTGAACCTTCATGGCCTCCAAGTTTGAGAGAATTTCTTTAAACACTATTAAGTATTTGTGTACAGACGCACCTTCCTCCAAACGATGAGTATAAAGACGCTGCTTCATATGCAACTTGCTTGTTAGAGTTTTCGACATACATATTTGTTCTAGCCTCTTCCATAATGCAGCGGCGGTCTTTTCTTTCATCACATCCTGTAAAATTTCGTTGGACAAATGCAGATGTAATTGTGTTAACGCCTTTCGATCTTTACGCTTCTTCTCTTCATCTATTAAAGTCGAAGGCATCTTATCTATCCCTAGCAGGGCATCCTCCAGATCCATCTGCTCAAGAACTGCTTACATCTTAATCTGCCACAACACAAATCTAGTGTTACGATCCAACAATAGAATTTCATACTTCAAAGACGCCATTACCGTGATCGAGATAAAAAACCCGGAAGCTCGGATACCAATTTGAGAAAATAAAATAAAATAAAATAAAATAAAGAACACACAAATTTTTACGTGAAAACCCTTTCGGGAAAAAACCACGGGCAGAGGAGAAGAAAATTCACTATGTCGAATTCGAATTTTAATACAAAAGGAATAGACTATGTCTATTTATAAGCTTGTAAAGCCATATTCTAGTAAGACTGAAACACCTTATTCTAATCAATATCAAATAGATGGAATTTAATAAGGTTTAAAAAACTTTATTCTAAAAATAAAATAAAAGAAGTGTAATTCTATATGGATTCTTCTTTTATTTTATTTTACCACTGTATTTTATTTAAAAAAGGATTCAAGTCACTTAATTCTAACACATACTAACAACTATCATAAAGACTAAATCTCTATACATGCCCCTCACTTGAAAACAATTGAAGTTGATCAACGCTTCACATCAACGTTCTAATAGTGTGATGCTGCCTCCGACGATCTCCAACCCCGAGCTGACCTGCTAATACTAAAAGAAATGGAGAGAGTGGTAATCTTTACGCTTAGTAAGTCCATATAAAATTAATAAGCAATTTACAAACATGTTTCCTTAGGTAAAACAACTATAATTACATTTTTATTCATATTCTGGTCAAGCTGTCTACCCGAGTCATAGTCGATAAATTATTTATAACTCGTGCTACAGGACTCAAAATTAATATACGTTAATTTTCTATGAAACTAGACTCATATATCTTATTACCATAAAATTTTTAGAATTTTTGGTTTAGCCAATTAGTACAGTTTATTCATTAAAATTGCTCCTATTTCGCTGTCCAACAGTTCTGATCTCTCTTCACTAAAAATTATTTATCTCATAATACAGAACTTGGATAATGCTCCTATATATCTTTCTAGAAAATAGACTCAATAAAGATTTTAATCATATAATTTATAACTCACAATTATTTTTTTACAATTTCTAGTAATTTTTCAAAGCTAAGATAGGGGAGTCTGGAATCACTTCGACTCTGTCTCACAAGAACTAAAATATCTCATAATAAAAAATTATTTTGCTTACACCGTTTCCTTTATGTGAAACTAGACTCATTAAGATTTAATTTCACATATTATTCAGCCTCTAATTCGACTTCCACTATTTATGGTGATTTTTCAAAGTTGGGCTACTGCTGCTATTCAACACTATTTCGGCGCAAAATCACAATAGCTATCATAAAATTCATTGTTACTTTATACTTATAGGCATGATTTAATATCATACATGTATCTTTCCACAAACCATCATACTTTCATCAAATCATATAACATTACCATTCATACATAATACACAAGGACATATATTGCCATAAATCATCATAGTCATACGAGCACATAATGGCAAATACATACCTTTGCTTTCTTGCACATATACATACCATACTTAGCTTACGTTCGAATTTCATATACATTACCCGTTCATACATAATACATAAGGACATATATCGCCATAAATCATCATATTCATACGAGCACATAATGGCAAATACATACCTTTGCTTTCTTGCACATATACATACCATACTTAGCTTACGTTCGAATTTCATATACATTACCCGTTGAACATTTGGAATAATGAACAGGATACTCGGATACAAACGCACTGAAGTGCCATAATCATAATATAGCACACCTCTCAACAGGCATAAGAGCACTCAGACCTAGCATGCACACATAACCACACCTCTCAACAGGGCTACATAAGCTCCCGGACCTAGTGTGTACCACATAATTACATGCCTCTCAACGGGGCTACACAAGCTCCTGGACCTAGCATGTATCATGTCATCAAATAAGCTCATGCATACACAACTATCCTAGTGACATATCACTTGTATCCTCACCTATTCCTAAGTTCAAACAGGATTTTCGGACTTTCATCTCTTTGTCGAACATTCTCGGAATGTTGGACTCATATCATATGGCATTACCATATACAAATACTAACATGGCAACACTTATAACATAAACATGAAACATCAAAACATAATATAACAACAAAGTAACCAAATAACATGTCAATCATATAAATGTTATTTAAACATTTAAAACATCAATTAAGGTATTTATTTGTACATGTACTTACATCTCATGTACTATTGAAGCAATAACATTAAAATACACATTGCATTATTAAATATCATATGAACTTACCTCGTATACGAAAATGACCATTTTTACCATTTAAGTCCACTACTTGGTATTTTCCCGATTTTAGCCCGAATCTCGATTTCCTTGATCTAACATTACAAATATAGCTCATTTATTACTCACATTATTCAAATGGGTCCATAAATCATATTTTTACAAATTTTCATTTTGACCCCTAAACTTTTGCGTATTTGCACTTTTGCCCCAGGGCTCGGAAATTAAACTTCATCCTATTTTTTTATGTTTTATGAAATGATGATCATTTTTCCCTTCTATGGCAACATCAAATTCTCACTCTAACATGTACTTATGAATATTAGATATTTTTATCGGTTATGACGTTTTACTCGTTTTCACGTAAAATCGCTTTGCAAAAGTTGTTTATCTAACACCCAACACTCATTTTCTACCATTAGAAATCAAAATGTATGCATATTACTCATGGGTAAATTTTTAAACATAAATCCTAGCTCAAAATAATGGTAGAAATGAGTAGATCATGTTACCAGGACTTCAAAAATGTAAAGAACATTAAAAACGGGTTCGGGATCACTTACAAATGAGCTTGGAAAGCTTGAAAACCCTAGCCATGGTGTTTTTCATGAGACATTCAGCCATGAGGAAGAGGATGAGCAAATTTGACTTATTTTTGGCTTTTTAATTCATTTAATTACCAATTTACTAAAATGCACTTAATGAAAAACTTTTAAAAACCTATCATACCATGTCCATTTTTGTCCACAAACTTCAAAATGGTTTAATTACCATTTAAGGACCTTTAATTAAAAACTCATAACAATTAGATACTTCTAACATGTAGAACTCAACTTTTGCACTTTTTACAATTTAGTCTTTTTGACCAAATTGAGTGCCCAAATGTCAAAATTTTCGAATGAAATTTTCACGAATTTATTCTGTGAAATCGTAGACCATAAAAATATAATAAAAATAAAATTTTCTTTTGTCGGATTTGTGGTCCTGAAACCACTGTTCCGACTAGGCCCAAAATCGGGATGTTACAACTCTCCCCCCTTTAGGGATTTTCTTCCTCGAAAATCTTACCGGGAAAAGTGGTTTTCACTTAGATTCCTCAATCTCATATTTGATGCCAAAGAACTTCCACTTAGGCTGTGCCTCCAATACATCTTTTTAATTTCTCATACGATCTGAAAACTTGAGGACTCAACTCTCAATTGTTCTTAAATTTTCAAAGCCTTCTCAGATTCCCCTGATATCATGACATAAAACCCAGATCTCAATTTGGTTAATGGAGACTAGAAGTCCAAGTAATCTAACAATCAGAGAGATCTGGAATTCCAAGAATTTGATGAGTAGAAATTCATTAAATACCGGTATGATTTATAGATCTCATCAAACATTTAACAATAAGATACATCACATTTTCCTCTTTCCGCTACGGAAATAATTCTTATATGGCCTCGAGAATAATCCTTTCTCATTTCCATCCTAATATTAGTACTGACAGAGATAACTCTGGTAGATCCTGATGCTCGGCTTTAACCCCATTAACAACTCAGATTTTCTGTGGCATCGAATGCTCTAAACTATCACATTACCTTATTGACTTGAAACACATCACAATTCATACAACAGTACATTATTGAAAATCAGGAAGTCTTTACTCAATGCAGACTAGTCCAGTTCAAATACTTCGGTTAGCAATATTCTCATCTGTCTAAACTTTGCTAGCATGTAATAAACTTTTCAGCTTTAACAAGATGAAAACTTCATCATTCGTAGTAGCTTTAACTCATATCAAAATTTTTTTAAGAGATATACACTTCTCATTCAGACTATTTGCCTTTTATCTGTAAAGAAATGAAATTCTATTATCAGATTTGAGAAAAATGATCCTGACATAATTGTCATATGAAATCTTTCAAATAAATAATTTACACAGATTGAACACTCGAGTCGATCTTAATCACCAGTGAATGACATTTCAAGTAATCCTTTTTTCTAGTCACAAAACAATTCATCATGCAATCCTTTACTATTCATTCATTACGCTAATCAAAACTGTCTCAATTGCATTATCTCAAGTAACCAAAATATCTCAACTGAAGACATTAACTATGATTGACTTACTTGAGAGAAGTAATCCACCATACCGATTGAAACTCGCACTTTTATCACCTATGCCTTTACTGATGTCAAATCCTTATGCCTTTACTGATGTCAAATCCTTACACGGAAATTAGAAAAATCCCAATACTAAAATCACCACATTACCAAGACCAAATTAGAAGTATAGTCATACTTGACATGATTATTACAAGCTGAAGAACACACTTCAAACATGAGTCATAATTGACAATTTATGGAACAAAGATAATAAGAAAACCGAGTAAAGAAATCCAAGATAGAGAAACCCAAAATAAAGAAATCCAGAATAAAGAAACCCAAGATACGATACTATGTCGGAAGATCGAAAACCAAACTCATAGGAAACTATGGAAGATCTTGATAATTCCTCAGAGAAAAAAAGTCCAAAAGAAAACATCATTTAATCCCACTGGAATCAAATGCAATAAGAACAATGTATCTTCACATATATATATATATATATATATATCAAATGGAGCATCAAGTAGAAGAAACAGAATCATAGTATCATACATATTCTCTCATCACTTCTTATCAGGCGAAATGTAATAGAATGTCTGAGGGAATAGAGCAATACAAATTATAAACCAGTCAGGCTACCAATGCTTTCATCTAGCATCAGGATTAGAAAACATCCCCATATAACAAGAATTTCTTTAGAAGATCAATAACCATAGAAATATTTCTGAGAATGGATAAACACATAGAACATCTTTTAAGAGATCTAAAAAATCGCCCATGCAGAATCACTCACACTCAGATATTACACATTTCAAATATCATTCCTCCAACTAGTTCTGACTTTACTTACCAACTCATTCTCAGTCTCTAATCATGTTTATGATTATTCCATCATTGAACTCTTTGGTTTCTCAACCAGAAACTTATTCCGTACAAATCTCATGAAATTCCATTATAAACACTGTAACACCCCTAACCCGTATCCGTCGATGGACTAGGGTCGCAAAGCATTACTGAACATGCACACAATTCCGAACATTCTCATATTATCACATGTCATATCTTATATATATAAGAAGGGCATAAAACTAATTAAATATAAACATGTTACATTTACAAATCACAGATTAATCACCTTAATGATAATCGAATGCTATAATAAAAATTATAGCTTTTATTTAATAATTCTATACAGGTGCAGGTTTAACCACCTAAGTCATATTACAAGACATTATGCCTCTTAACAATTATGGCATAATCAATTTCACAAATAATCAATAATAACACACTAAACATTTAAATAATAACAATTCTATCATTTAAACTTAAGTTAAAAACTTAGTAAATGCACATCTGCATACAAATATTATATATATATAAGTTATTTATAAAATAACCATTTTAATATCAATACATACTCAACATGTACTCCCTATTTATTTTAATCAACTAAACCTATTTTACAAATTATATATGCATGACACATGCGTATGTACTCTCAAAACAAACCGAAAAATAATAACAAATATTGCTCAACTTTATTCATATAACAACCACAACTTAAGTGCATTCATACTTTTACATATATAAGCTCAACTAACAAGGCATATCTAATTAAATTAACACTTGTCTTTTACTATGATAAACAAATTATAATAAGTACATATCATTGTTCCAAGCCATAAGGAATTACAGAATACACCTTATACATATATCTTACTTGTCATTTAACTAGTAGGTGATGAACTTGGTTCATTTTACATGTAACGACCCCTAACCCCATACCGTCGCTGGAATAGGGTTATGAGACATTACCAATCAGTACAGTACAATACAGACATTAATTAAATATAAACGTTCAGACTCATCATAATTTTAAGATGACGTCCCTTTAATGGGCCCTCGCGGTCCAATATGAACAGTAAAATCAATTCGGGACTAAATGAGAATTACTACGAATTTTTCTTTCAAATTTCAAATTCATACTATATACCATTGCCAACCATAATTTACTTATTTTATCAATACTTTCACAACCTAAATGACTCTCATAAGGCATCCTAGGTACATGCCGTTACCAATACTCAACATACTTTACCTCATTGAATTCGGGATCAGCCTGGGATGCTGATTCAATGGTCTAGCCTTAACCTGCGAATGGATACAAACTGTACGCTGAGTATACACTCAGTGGTATTTCTATAATCGGAACACTTAAACAATTATAAAACATATTAATTTATATATATTGAACTTTTCAAACTCAATGAGTAGTCAAACATTCACTTTCCAACCAATGTTTTGGTCTACTTTAAATTCAAAATCATTTATTATTTTTCAATAGCAATTAATTAATCAGTAATATTCATTAACGATTAGTCAATCAGAACAATTATTTATTTAGTAATAGTCAGTTATTCGGTAACAATCAATTATTCAATAATAATCAGTTATTCTGTATCGATCAATTGATCGGTTATCCAGTAACAGTCAATTATTCAATAAAAATCAAATATACAGTAACAATTAAATTATTCAGTAACAGTCGATCTTTCCAGTTCCTTTATTTACCCCTATTAACATAACTCGGACCTAGACGGATACACGGATCCAACCAACACACCAGTACGGCACATAGTGCCTTGTCGGCCGAAGCCGAAACAGTAACAGTAACAGTAACAGTATGGTACACAGAGTACCTCATCGGAACAAATCCGGAATAGTAACAGTACGGTACACGTAGTACCTCATCGGAACAAATCCGAAACAGTAACAGTAACGGTAACAGTAACAACATTCGACACACAAAGTGCCGAATCGGTAACAGTAACGGTAACAGTAATAGTAGTCGGCACATAAGTGCCTGATCAGTAAGCCGACAAAAGCCGTACTCTTTCATATCCTATGGCATGCCAACTATATCCAACTAGCCCGACTAGTTAATAGAGTATTTAATTCACTTTCCAGTTTTCAATTAATTCATATTTTAATTAATTAACTATATATATTTTCAATTCAATATAATTCCATTCACTTTTCACTAATAAATATTCAATTTCACAATAATCACAATTTTCTATCAATTTCATCACACTTCCAACTACATATATTTTCCAATATAATAAATATTTATTATTCAATTTCCACATCAATATTCATTTCAATTCAAACATTCATATATATTCATAAATCAATTCAATATAATCAATATTCAATCCAATTCAAATAATCATCTTAAAACACCTACTATGTATATATAAATATATATATATATATTAAATAATAAATCTAACAATTTAAGTATTAAGTTCGGATTCTAGAAATACAAACCGTATTTTCTCGAGCTAACTCCCGTTATCTTTGCCATTTTTCCTTGCTTAGCCAAAATTTCCCGAGACAACGTTAGCTATGGGAATTAAAACAATTCATATTCATTAATTCACTACTAATTTATATCTAATTAATACAATTTCTATTCAATTCCTACTTTAATTTCAATTTAATCTTAACTAAATTCACTTACTTTTTCTATCTCAATTCATACTTCATTTCTATTCAAATTTTGTCCAAACTCATACTTAACTATAAAATTTCCAGCATATTTTCCTAATTTCGAAATTTCATCAATTTAGTCCCTACAACATAAAACTTATGAATTACTTTACAATTCAATCCTTATTTCATTTCTAACTTGAATTTCTATCAATTTAACCCCTAATTCATCTTTTTATTCAACATGAACAATATTTAGAAATCTAATAACTTTCAAAATATTAACTTAATTTCATCAAAACTTTGTTCTAAAACTTTTAAAACATCAAAACTAAGTAAAAAAGGCTAAATTGACTTACCTATTAAACTTTAAAGCTTCAAACCTTGAATTTTCCCTTTTCTTTCTTTCCTTTCTTTCTTCCTTTCCTTCCCCTGCTTCACGTTTGCCTATTCTGTTTCTTTTCTTTCTTTTCTTTTTAGTTTTGTTATTTATATATATATATATATATATATAATATAATAACATTATAAATATCTATTAATAAAAATCTATTAAATAACCAATATTTATTTAACATTTGTATCCATTTATATCCTTACATTTGTCACACTTTTATTTATTCATCACATAAAAATCATATCATATAATATAATTATTTAATTAATAAATATCTTTTACTAAATAATAAATATCTATTTAATATCAAATACATGTATTACAAATGTATATATTTTTAATAATACATTTGTATCAAATCATATCCACACATTTGTTTTTATTTAATTTATTTAATAATATAATATCAATTCAATAATAATAACATTAATATTTACTTAAATAATAAGTAAATACACACATGTATTACAAATGTATTTACAATAATTATTACACATGTATTTTTTTTTCATACACTTGTATCAAATTATCACTATACACTTGTCTTTCTTTTATTTATTTCATAATATAATAATTTAATATCAATTAAATAATAATGACTATAATAATAAATAAATAAATTAATCTAAGAAAATCCTAGATTCTTTAATCTTTTGCCGCCTAAATTCATACATTAGGTACAATTGCCTATTTGGTCCTTTTTATTTTCTTTTAATCTACAATTCAACTTTCATCCTTTATTCAATTTAGTCATTTTTCCTAATTACTCTTAATTAAGTTAAATTCACTTAATTAAAGCCTAGTTAATTACTCAATTAACTTCGTAATTATTTTTCATAAATATTTTCTAATCCATTTTTCAGAAACAGAGACCCAAAAATATATTTTTCCTATAACTTTGAAGTTCGGGACGTTACATTACAACCTTTATACTTTGTATAGCCGAGACACATAACAACTTATTAAACATTCTATAACGTGAATATAACCTTAACATGAGTTTAATCCAAGACCACATAACAACACATCCTTTAACAACATGAACTGCCACAATTAACATGAAAATATGTATAAATATATATGTGCCGAAACAATAATCATTCATAATCAACATTTCTAGCTACCATTTAACCGAATATACTTGCCAACCAAAGAATTTATTACTATCAGTACAAGTCATAACCATAGTATTTCAACCAAGGTGACATATCAAATATATTTTATACTTACCAATTTGTCAAGGCCAAATCATTCAAAATACATCCTGCCCACAAATCAACTTCAACGTACAAAATACGTATCACCAAAAACATTCACCATAGCACTTAATATTATTATCAAAATGAACACAAACCATAACTAAACTTAAAACAATTTTAAGCAAGGTAGTTAAGCCATTTTCTCATGGCTAATATACATTCATTTCCAAAATAACTACCCCAAGACCAGCCTATACATGCCATAATTTAAGTTTAGCTTAAAGGTACCAAAGCAGTAGACAGTGTGATGAACTTGGCTGACAAATCCCCGAGCTTACAGCTGACTTCCAAAAATCTATAAAACAGAGTAACATAATACACAGAGTAAGCTACCGCAGCTTAGTAAGTCATAAGCAAATAAACAACTCATTATCATAATTAACTCATATTAAATATACGAATTGCATTAACAACATTAACCACCTACGCCGAATACATGTACAATCGTTTAATGCAATACAAATCAATTTTCAAATCTAATAATCATAATATCCACACATCCATTTATTCTTTTATGCAACTTAAAAAATCAACTATTAACATCTCATATATATAATACTTAAGTAGCCGAATATACAAATATTATATACACATATTGAATAACATTTCAATGTTACACAAATTAATCATTCACAAGCCGAATATACATATCATTATCCATGAATTCTTCATTTGCATTATACATGATTTATAGCTAATAACAATAATACTTTCTTACCTTATCTTAAATAGATATCAAGTTAACTCATACCTGACCATTTAGCTCATATTATACAATCCGAACACAATTACCTTTGCCCGATGAACCATTCAAAATTGGATAGGACACTCGGATAATCACATAAATCATACAATGCCAACGTCCCAGACGTGGTCTTACATGTAGCCACATATTGATGCCACTGTCCTAAATAGGGTCTTACTCGTAAACACATATCGGAATCACAAATCGATGCCATGGTCTTACTCACACACATATATTGAAATCCTATGTCATGAAATATGTATCCTAACTATTCCTAAGGTTCATACAAGGCTTTCGGACGTCATAACTTGGTCGAATCGAACTCGGAAGTGTAGTATCCACATTTAATCATATTCTACTGTAGCATATTTAGTTTCTATCATTTCATAACAGCATGTAAATATAACATTAAATTACCAATAAATACATCTATTTGCTTATAAACTTACCTCGGACGTTACAAAACGGAATCGGGCAGCTAGTCGACGACTTTCGTTTTTCCCTGATCCAAATCCGATTTCTTTGGTTCTTGATCTAAACATATTCAAATTAAGCTCATTCAAACAATTTTTCATTCAATGTAGTCCAAAAACACATAAATGGGCAAATTACCATTTTACCCCTGATATTTACAATTTTTATAATTTAGTCCCTATTGCACAAAACACAAAATACACAAAATTTCTAAATACTCAAGTTAGGTCGAATGGTACCCATGCTTATACAAGTCCATATATTTTATCAATTTCACATTTTAGTCCCTCAAATTATTATTTTTGCAATTTAGTTCTAATTACTCAAAATCATCAAAAACTCCATTACAAAATATGTTAATCTAAAACATATCTTCCATATTTCATCATCAAACAACAAAAATAACAAACTATCAACAATGGAACAACTCAAAATATTCATAAAAATAAAAAATCAAAGCTTGGGTTTTGAAGATTACTAAGCAACGATCTCAAAAACGTAGAAATTATCAAAAATCGACAAGAAAACGAACCTTGATTGAGCTCCAAATAGGTCAAACCCTAGCTTTTATTCTTTCTTCTTTTCTTTTCTTAAGTTTCGGTGTAAGAGAGAATGAAAAACATAGTTTATTTTATGTTAATATATCATATATATGTTTTAATAATTAAATTAGTTTTATAACCTTAGTTAATAAATTATAAAATCACATATATCATGTCTACTACCGTCCAATTCATTTAATATTAGGCTATTTATTTCTTAAAGGATTCTATTTTAAAAGCCAAGTGCAAATTAGCCCCTTTTAGAAATAACCACCTAATTTTCACTTTACGCGATTAAGTCCTTTTATTTAATCGGGCACCTAAATGACGAAATTAAATCACGAAAATTTCATAGATATAAATTCACACAAATTAAACACAGAAAATAATTTAAAAATATTTTTTGACTCGAATTCATGGTCTCAAAACCACCGTTCCGATTAGGGTCTAAATCGGGCTGTTACAAACACCATTTCGGTAAGGGGGAGGGGTTGTAGGGCCTCTGACTCGACTTTCTTATACATATGCATATAACATTATTTCATCATCATAGTAATATTTTCACAAGTATATAATTCATTTCAAGCTAATTATTATTCACACCTGTATGGTACGAATCTTTCAATTATCTTTTTTTAAACTAGTGCACTAATGCATGCATTCCATGTTTTCTGGATAACTTTGCTTATCTATTCATTTAATCAAACAAATCATACTCATGACATCGTATAAGGGCCAAACAAACATGAATATTTGCATCACAATCGCAACTTTCATTTCGTGCATCATCATATACATATCATTACAATCATATAATTCAGTCCAAACAATTTAACTTAGATAAGTTCTTTTCATTACAATCTTTTATCTCATAAAAAAATATCATTGACATTCAACGTCTAATCGGGACAATGATATATTTTTTTTCACATCATGATATCATGAACCTTTATTCATACCTCTACGAATTTCTATTTATCCCATTCATCTTATCAAGTAAGCCAAACGCACTACATCATATGAACATCAAACAAGCATGGGTATTCATCACAACATGAACTTTCATCTCACGTATTATCACTTACATATCATGAATTTTTTTTCATACTTTTCTGAATCAAGACCCATCATGATCGTAATTTTACTCAAATACCTTCGCATCACATTAAACATGGTCGGTGTAGCTCGGTTGGAGAGTACCTCTGTTTAAACAAGACGGTTCTCATATGCGTCGGGAGACATCACACTATCATAGATCCGTGGCATGTATAGCTAGAATTTTACACATGCTAGGTTAGTCCGAGAATTGACTAAATCATAGCTCTGATACCACTAAATGTAACACCCCTTACCTGTACCCGAGATCGGGATAGGGTACGAGGTATTACCGGACAAACATACAAATATCCAACTAAAATACGGGCTATAAAATTTCATTTTTATTTTGAAACATTCATTCACATGCACATAGTCCCTTACTTGGGTCTACGAAGCCCGAAACATACTTTAGAAATGTTTCGAGATTGAATTGAGAACTTTGGAAAGTCCTGGGAAAACATAGAAATTTTCTCATTAAACAGGGCCACACGCCCGTGTGGACACAGGGGCACGCCTGTGTGCTATCAACACACCCGTGTCTTCGGGCCGTGTAACTCTCTGTCTATGACATCATCAAATGAGTTGAACCATATGGCCAGGCTACACGCCCGTGTCACCAGGCCGTGTCCCTCACACTGTTGAGACACACGGTCGTGTCTCAGCCCGTGAAATTAACTCAAGCTATTTTCCAAGCCCTTGTCACCCTACATGCACCTACATGGTTTCAATAACATTCAACATTCTCTATTTTGATACAAATATATCATTTGCACACCATCATGCATGTAATACACATTCTTACATTAACTAAAACTAGACATACCAGATCTTGTTCTCATTTTATACCAAGCCTAGATATACCATCAATTCACATACATAAACAACATGCTTGACTAAGACATTCCACACCAATTTAATGTTTAACAACGGTATTACTTATTCTTACCTTACACCTTTACATTAAGAATATGGTCACATCTATTGATCATAATCTATCTAGTACATAAGCATGACATATCATACATTCGACCGTATTAAGACATCACCACGCACATATCATAGAGCAATGGATCAAGCATGCATAATCAATTACGTTTACAACCTAATGATTGAATATAAACCATATCACATGGCTATATATAATTTAACCATAATAAGCCAATACGTTTGGCCAACTCATACTAACAACTATCATAAAGACTACATCTCTATACATGCCACTCACTTGAAAACACTTGAAGTTGATCGACGCTTCACATCAACGTTCTAATAGTGTGATGCTGCCTCTGACGATCTCCAACCCCGAGTCGACCTGCCAATACTAAAAGAAATGGAGAGAGGGGTAAGCTTTACGCTTATTAAGTCCATATGAAATTAATAAGCAATTTACAAACATGTTTCCTTCGGTAAAACAACTATAATTACACTTTTATTCAAATTCTAGTCAAGCTGTCTACTCGAGTCATAGTCGATAAATTATTTATAACTCAAGCTACATGACTCCAAATTAAGATACGTTAATTTTTCCTGAAACTAGACTCATATGTATTATTACCATAAATTTTTTATAATTTTTGGTTTATCCAGTTAGTACAGTTTATTAATTAAAGTTGCCCCTGTTTCGCTATCCTACAGTTCTGATCTCTCTTCACTAAAAATTATTTATGTCATAATACAGAACTCAGATATTTCTCCCATCTATCTTTCTAGAAAATAAACTCAGTAAGGATTTTAATCATATATTTTATAACTCACAATTATTTTTTTACAATTTCTAGTGATTTTCCAAAGCTAAGACAGGGGAGTCTGGAATCACTCCGACTCTATCTCACAAGAACTATAATATATAATAATAAAAAATTATTTTGCTTACTTTGTTTCCTTTATGTGAAACTAGACTCATTAAGCTTTAATTTCATATATTAATTAGCCTCTAATTCGACTTCCACTATTTATGGTGATTTTTCAAAGTTGAGCTACTGCTGCTGTTCAACACTATTTCAGTGCAAAATCACAATAGCTATCATAAAATTCATTGTTACTTTTTACTCATAGGCATGATTTAATATCATACATGTATCTTTCCACAAACCATCATACTTTCATCAAATCATATAACATTACCGTTCATACATAATACACAAGGACATATATCGCCATAAATCATCATCGTCATACGAGCACATAATGGCAAATACATACCTTTACTTTCTTGCACATATACATACCATACTTAGCTTACGTTCGAATTTCATATACATTACCCATTCATACATAATACACAAGGACACATATCACCATAAATCATCATAGTCATACGAGCACATAATGGCAAATACATACCTTTGCTTTCTTGCACATATACATACCATACTTAGCTTACGTTCGAATTTCATATACATTACCCGTTGAACATTTGGAATAATGAACAAGATACTCGGATACAAACACACCGAAGTGCCATAATCATAATATAGCACGCCTCTCAACAGGGCTACATAAGAGTACCCGGACCTAGCATGCATCACATAACCATGCCTCTCAACAGGGCTACATAAGCTCCCGGACCTAGCGTGTACCACATAATTACATGCCTCTCAACGGGGCTACACAAGCTCCCGGACCTAGCATGTATCATGTCATCAAATAAGGTCATGCATACACAACTATCCTAGTGACATATCACTTGTATCCTCACCTATTCCTAAGTTCAAACATGATTTTCGGACTTTCATCTCTTTGTCGAACATTCTTGAAATGTTGGACTCATATCATATGGAATTACCATATACTAACATGGCAACACTTATAACATAAACATAAAACATCAAAACATAATATAGCAACAAAGTAACCAAATAACATGTCAATCATATAAATGTTATTTAAACATTTAAAACATCAATTAAGGTATTTATTTGTACATGTACTTACATCTCATGTACTATTAAAGCAATAACATTGAAATACACATTGCATTATTAAATATCATATGAACTTACCTCGTATACGAAAATGACCATTTTTACCATTTAAGTCCACTACGTGGTATTTTCCCGATTTTAGCCCGAATCTCGATTTCCTTGATCTAACATTACAAATATAGCTCATTTATTACTCATATTATTCAAATGGGTCCATAAATCATATTTTTACAAATTTGCATTTTGATCCCTAAACTTTTGCATATTTACACTTCTGCCCCAAGGCTCGGAAATTAAACTTAATCCTATTTTTTTATGTTTTATGACATGATGATCATTTTTCCCTTCTATGGAAACATAAAATTCTCACTCTAACATGTACTTATGAATATTAGGTATTTTTATCGGTTATGACGTTTTACTCGTTTTCACGTAAAATCGCTTTGCAAAAGTTGTTTATCTAACACCCAACACTCATTTTCTACCATTAGACATCAAAATGTATACATATTACTCATGGGTAAATTTTTAAACATAAATCCTAGCTCAAAATAATGGTAGAAATGAGTAGATCATGTTACCGGGACTTCAAAAATGTAAAGAACATTAAAAACGAGGTTCGGGATCACTTACAAATGAGCTTGGAAAGCTTGAAAACCCTAGACATGGTGTTTTTCATGAGACATTCGGCCATGAGGAAGAAGATGAGCAAATTTTGCTTATTTTTGGCTTTTTAATTCATTTAATTACCAATTTACTAAAATGCCCTTAATGAAAAACTTTTAAAAACCTATCATACCATGTCCATTTTTGTCCACAAACTTCAAAATGGTCTAATTACCATTTAAGGGCCTTTAATTAAAAACTCATAACAATTAGACACTTCTAACATGTAGAACTCAACTTTTGCACTTTTTACAATTTAGTCCTTTTGACCAAATTGAGTGCCCAAACGTCAAAATTTTCGAACGAAATTTTCATGAATTTATTCTGTGAAATCGTAGACCATAAAAATATAATAAAAATAAAATTTTATTCTTCGAATTTGTGGTCCCGAAACCACTGTTTCGACTAGGCCCAAAATTAGGATGTTACAGTAACTCAAAATAAAAATAAAAAGGAAGATGCATGATTAAAAAGATAAATAGAAATATCGTGAAATTTGTAACACCCTTAACCCGTATCTGTCGTCGAAATAGGTTTACAGAGCATTACCAGAATTTATAAAAACATGTAACAGGCATTTCATATCATTTGACATTCATATCAAAAACCAATCATAATGTCCCTTATATGACCCATCGAGGCCCAAAACATACATTAGAAACAAGTCGGGACTAAACCAAGAACTCTGAGAATTTTTCGCAAAATTTCAAAGACTTTCCTAGGTGCAGGGGACACACGCCCGTGTGGTCAGGCCGTGTGGGCATTCGAAATAGGGCACACGGCTGTGTCCAGCCCATGCCCTTGCCCGTGTAACTCACTAACTTAAGTCACACGCCCATGTGCTAGGCCGTGTAAACATAATTTTTTTTACATTAAATAGGTACAGAGGTCACACGGCCAAGCCACACGCTTGTGTGCCAGGCCGTGTGATCAATTTTGAGCATTTTGTTTTGAAATTTTAAAGATGCAGGGGACACTCGACCAAAACACACGCCCGTGTGCTAGGCCGTGTGTCACACACAGCTAAGACACACGCTCATGTCTCTGCCCGTGTGGACAAAATAAGGCCATTTCCTAGCCATATTTTTCATCCAAACTTGTCTTCCACCTACATTAACTCTTAAACACATTCCCAAACCAATATAAAACATTTGAAGCAAGCCAAAACCAAGTCTTATGCAAATCATATAATCATATATATATATATATATAAGTATCCGTACTTAATAATTTCATTACTTACATATATATTCATATTTGTACCAACTATACCAACTCAAACCGTATTACAATTTGCCTATTAGTTAACCATCAGTCAATTATACCAAAACACATATCAACCATGATAAGGCCATATACTCGTATATATATATCAAAATGTATCAAACATAAACCATTCAAATGTCTAATCACACTAAACATTTACATGCCATTAATGACCAAATTAACCTATACATGCCATTATACCAAAGTTGATTTAATAAATATATCGAAAAATGGGCGATTGAAAGTATGATGTGGCTCCGAATAGCTCCAAACCTTAATGAGCTTCCGTGTTACTATAAAACAGAGAAAATAAAATAGAGTAAACATTTAATGCTTAGTAAGTTCATATAACGGGAAATTAACTTACCATTCATTTACATTTAAAGTAAGCATGCAAAATTCATCCAAAGAAATTTGGCAATTTGCCTAAACACTTATAACCTCAAGAAACATGTTAGTCATGTATTTCATGTGAATATTAAGAAACAACGATGAGCTCATTATGTAAAAATTTTCATATACATATGTTTTCCACATCATATATTCATATAACATATACATTTCCATAATAATTCATCTCAAGTTAAGATTATTCTATGTCAAAACTTTGCCCGTTAAACTTATTTGAAATATCGATGGATACATAGGTAGTACACTTGAAGTGTACAAAACTGTAATCCGTCAATTTATATTCGGGAATGCTCATATGTGAACATAAATGGAAAGCTCTCTCTCGTGCCATATAACGGGAAGCTTATCTGGGCTGTATAATGGGAAGTTCATAAGAGCCATATTCATGAAGCTTATATGATGTAACGCCCCCACGCCCGAGACCGTCGCCGGAGTCGAGTATGAGGTGTTACTAAGCTTAATTTAACATTTTTAGAACTTTGGATTATTTGTTTTTACATTCACAGCTTTTAAGCTACTTGCATCACAGTCACAAGAAAAACCATATCTCGAGTTACGAAACTCAAAATCAAGATCCGTAAATTTTTCCTGAATCTAGACTCATATACACATCTACTAATTTTTTTCTAGAATTTTTGGTTGGGCCAATTAGTACAGTTTATTAGTTAAAGTTACCCCTGTTACAGGACTTTACTGAACTGACCTCTGTTTACTACGAACCATATTTCTCTCTGTAAAAAATTCATATGACTATGAGGGTTGTTTCTACTGAAACTAAACTTAATAAGTATTCTGAGGATATAAAATACACCACTTAATTATATCTGTAAAATTTATGGTGAATTTTTAAAGTTGGAACAGGGGATTCAGAAACTGCTCTGACCCTATTTCACTAAAATTCAAATATCTTCTAACATATAATTCCTTTTCCTGTTTCATTTGTTTCATGTGAAACTAGACATAATAAGCTTAAATTTGACATTTAATACATCATGTAATTCAATTCCTATGATTTTTAGTAAATTTTCAAACTCACATCAGTGTTGCTACAATATTCTGTTTATGGCAAATTTCACCCCTTTTTATGGGTTTTCATGAATTGGATATCCTAATAGCTTTCCACAACATCAAACATAATCTAAATTAACCATTTCCATAATTTATCATTATCAAGCATTTTCTCAACCATTCCATCATCATATCATAAGATCATTTACACAAAATAGGTATATTGCTATACATGCCATACTTAAATTTACAAGCCATTTACCGAAAAGTTCTTCCGGATAGTGTGACTGATCCTTCGACCTATCCCGACTCCTGAACTGGCTTGTCCAAAACTACAATGAGTAAGAAGAAGGGAGTAAGCATAAATGCTTAGTAAGTTCATATGCAAATAATAAGTAACATATCAAAGCAATCATACCAATCAACATTAGCATGCATCATCAAAACACATATCACATTTCTAACCATTTTTCATCATCTTGTTACCTTATCGTGATTGTATCAATACTCAACCCGAGGGTTAATTACATACCTGTCCAAAATATCCATTTCATATCACTTACCAATACGCCTCTTTACATCTCGAGTTTTCCTCCATTTGAGTAGAACTTTACCCGTTGAACACATCGGAATATAATTCGGATACATGGATAACTTGCACATAAGTGCCACATATGCAATCAAGCAATCATGTAACCCGCCCATAAGCGAACTCGGAGTCAACTCAACGAGCTCGGGTGTTCGCATCCATAAGTGAACTCGGACTCAACTCAACGAGCTCGGATGCCTAGTTACATCTCACGAACTCGGACTCAACTCAACGAGTTCAGACATTCGCATCCATAAGTGAACTCGGACTCAACTCAACGAGTTCGGATGCTCAACCATCCTAGTGACATGTCACTTGTATCCTAATCTATTCCTAAGGTTCAAACGAGATTTTCCTCGAACACATATCCTTGCCGTCTTCCGTAGAATGCCGTAATCAATACTCGGTAACAATTTATTTTTAACAAGTAGTTCACATAATACGCATTTTATTCGAAATTAACCACAAAGCATATATTTCATAATAAAATTCAGCATATCATATAATTAACATAAATAACTTAAAAATAACCATTATGCTACATTATTTACACATGAACTTACCTTGGTACCAAAATACAAAGGTTTTGCAATTTAATCCACAATCTTTTCTTTTCCTCGATTGGGGTCGTTTCCACGTCTTTCTTGATCTAAAATAACACATTTAGCTTATTTAATACTCACATTATCAAATTAATCCTTAATTCAAAATTTTACAAAATTACAATTTTACCCCTAAACTTTTGCATATTTACATTTTTGCCCCTAGGCTCGGGATTAAAATTTATTCCTTATTCTTATGTTTTACAACATGCTGATCACTTTTCCCTTCTATGGCAACATCAAATTCTCACTCTAACATGTACTTGTGACTATTAGGTATTTTTACCGATTAAGCCCTTTTACTCGTTTTTGCTTAAAATCGAGTAGTACAAGTTGTCTAACATAATTTAAAACCTCATATTCTATCATAAAACATCAAAATACACAAATTTCACCTATGGGTATTTTTCTAAATATAAACCCTAGGTTAAATTATTGCTAACATAAGCTTAATCGAGCTACCGGGATCTCAAAAATGTAAAAATCATTAAAAACGGGGCTTAGAATCACTTACTATGAAGCTTGAAAGTTGAAGAAACCCTAGCTATGGTGAGATAGAGCATTCGGCAGCAACTAAATGGGGAAGATGACTATTTTGTGTCATTTTTCCCATTTTATTTCATTAATTATCCAAATGACCAAAATGCCCTTAATACCTTTCTTTGAAAATTTTCATATACAAGCCCATTTTTGTCCAAAATTTTAGAAATTGGTCAAATTGCTATTTAAGACCTCCTAATTAATATTTCAAAGCAATTTCATACTAAAAACTTCTAGAATGCAAGTTTTGCAACTTTTTCGATTTAGTTCCTAACTTCAAATTAAGCATTTTATGCATAGAATTTCTTCACAAAATTTTCACACAATCATGCAATCATATCATAAACCTCAAAATAATTATAAAATAATTATTTCTATCTCGGATTTGTGATCACGAAACCACTATTCCGATTAGGCCCTAATTCGGGATATTACAACTCTCCCCCCTTTAAGGATTTTCGTCCTCGAAAATCTTACCAGAAATGTGATGTGGGTATTGATTTCTCATAGTTTCTTCGGATTCCCATGTAGCTTCTTCTACTCCATGCCTTTGCCACAACACCTTCACAAGTGCAATATTTTTATTCCTTAGTTGTTTGACCTCTCGAGCTAAAATCTTAATTGGTTCTTCTTCGTAAGTCATATCCGTCAGTAGTTCAATTTCTCGTCGGTGAAACCACATGTGAAGGATCCGAACGATACCGGCGTAACATAGATACGTGGAACACATCATGAATCTTCTCTAATTCGGTGGTAAAGCTAGCCGATATGCTACCGGGTCCAACTTTTTCAATTATTTCATACGGCCCGATAAAACGCGGACTTAATTTACCCTTCCGTCCAAATCTAAGGACTTTCTTCCACGGAGACACCTTTAAAAATACTTTATCACTAACTTGAAATTCAATGTCCTTTCGCTTTAAATCGCATAAGATTTACGTCTATCTCAAGCAACTTTCAAACAATCTTGAATTACCTTCACTTTTTCTTTAGTTTCTTTTATTAGATCAACTCCATAAATCTGATTTTCCTTGAGTTCACCCCAATACAAAGGCGTTAGACACTTACGACCATACAATGCTTCATAAGGTGCCATTTTCAAGCTCGTCTCGATAACTATTATTGTAAGCAAATTCTACCAACGGTAAATATTTTTCCAACTTCCTTGAAATTCCAATACATAACATCCGAGCATATCTTCAAGAATCTGAATTACTCTCTCGATTGTCCATCGCTTTGTGGATGAAAAGCAAGATCGAAATTTAACTTTGTACCTAACGCGCCTTTGCAACTTTTGCCAAAACCGCTAAGTAAACCTTGGATCTCTATCTCAAATAATCGACAATGGTATTCCATGTAGTCTAACAATTTCTCTAACATACAGATTCAGCCAACTTGTTAAGAGAATAATCCATACATACCGGGATAAAATGAGCCGACTTAGTTAATCATCAACTATTACCCGGATGGCATCTTTTTTCCTAGAGTCAATGGCAATCCCGATACAAAATCCATAGTAATCCGATCCCATTTCCATTCAGAACCATAATAGGTGAAGTAATCCCAAAGGCACTTGGTGTTCAAATTTCACTGTTGACAAATTAAGCATTTGGACACAAACTCTGATATATCTCTTTTCATTCCATTCCACCAATACATTTTCTTCAAGTCATTATACATTTTCGTACTACCCGGATGAATCGAGAAACAACCACTATGTGCTTCCTGTAGGATCTTTTGAATCAATTCCTCATTCTTTGGTACACAAATCCGATCTTTAAACATTAAGCATCCATCAGAACCGATTCTGAAATCTGACTCTATATCAACTTCACACTGCTTTCTCTTGGCTTGCAAATCTTGATCATCTTTCTGAGCTTTAGTAATCTCTTGTAAAAACATCGGTTTTGCTCTTAACTCTGCTAGAATCGAACCATCATCTGACATTTTCAACTGAGTATTCATAACTCTCAATGCAAACAACAACTTTCTACTTAAAGCATCGGCAACCACATTCGCTTTTCCCGGATGATAATCAATAACAAGCTCGTAATCTTTCAATAACTCCAACCATCTTCGCTGTCTTAAATTCAAGTCTTTTTGTGACATCAAGTACTTAAGACTTTTATGGTCAGTATATACCCGTCACTTTTCACCATACAAATAATGTCGCCAAGTTTTCAAAGCAAACACCACCGCAGCCAATTCCAAATCGTGAGTAGGATAATTCCTCTCATGAGGTTTTAACTGCCTCGAAGCATAAGCCACCACTTTTCCTTCTTGTATAAGCACACACCCCAAACCATTTAGAGAAGCATCACTATACACCACAAATTCTTTACCTGATTCGGGCTGTACTAACACTGGTGCCTCTGTTAATAACTTTTTCAATTCTTCAAAACTCTGTTGACATTCTTCCGTCCATTCAAATTTAACATCCTTTCGGAGTAGTCTAGTTATAGGAGCAGCAATTATAGAAAATCCATTTACAAACCGCCGATAAACCCAGCTAGGCCCAAGAAACTTCTAACTTCAGTTACATTTTTCGGTGGTTTCCAATCAATAATGGCTGAAATTTTACTAGGATCAACCTGTATACCATCACCTGAAACAATATGACCCAAAAATCCAACTTTCCGGAGCCAAAATTCACTTTTACTAAACTTAGCATACAACTGCTTATCTCTCAAAGTTTGCAAAACTATCCTCAAATGCTCAGCATGCTCTGTCTCATCTTTTGAATAAATTAAAATATCATCTATAAACACCACAACAAATTTGTCCAAGTATGGTCGGAATATGCGATTCATTAAATCCATAAACACAAAGAGGAGCATTTGTCAACCCAAATGGCATAACTAAAAATTCATAATGACCGTATTTTGTTCTAAAAGCGCTTTTAGGCACATCCGACTCTTTTACTGCACTGGTAATACCTGGATCTCAAGTCAATCTTTGAAAACCATGTCGCTCCTTTTAGCCGATCAAACAAATCATCAATTCTTGGCAACAGATACTTATTTTTGATTGTCACCTTGTTTAACTGCCGATAATCAACACACAACCTCATAGAACCATCCTTCTTTTCACAAATAACACGGAGAGCACCCAAGGTGAAAAACTCGGTCTCTCAAAGCCTTTATCACCAACTCTTGCAATCGCGACTTTAATTCCTTCAACTCTGCTGGTGCCATTCTATATGGAGCAACCGAAATCGGAGTTGTTCCCGGTATCAAATCAATACCAAATTCTACTTCCCTGACTGGAGGCAAACCCGGCAATTCTTCTGAAATACGTCTGCAAATTCACACACAACCTAAGACCGATTCAACTTTCTTTTCAACTTCTTTTATATTAATTACATACGCCAAATAAGCTTCATAACCCTTTCTCAAATATCTTTGAGCCGACATTGAAGAAATCACACTAGGCAATGCCTCTGATTTATCTGATTCAACCCGTAAAGTTTCACCATTTTCGCACTTTAATTCTATAACCTTTTCTTTGCAATTTATTTTAGCATCATGCAATGTCAACCAATCCATACCCAAAATAACATCAAACTCATCAAGCGGCAACAACATCAAGTCGGCCGGAAAGTAATGATCTCGAATCATTAAAGAACATTTTTTACATACTTTATCAACAATCACACATTTGCCTAACGGATTCGACACTCTAATCATAAATTCTGTGTTCTCAACAGGTATATTCATATCAGACACCAATTTCATGCACACATATGAATGAGTAGAACCGGATCAATCAAAGTAATAACATTAACATTATAGAGAGAAAATGTACCGTAATCACATCGGGTGAGGAAGCATCTTCGCGCTTTTTATAGCATAAGTTCTAGCCGAGCCCTTCCTTCAGTCTAACGGTGCATCCTCGGCTACATTCTTACTTTGCTTGTTTTTCACTTCCACTTTTTCTTGGATATCTTCCTCTCGAATCCGCCCCATTTGTTTTTGTATTCTCAAATTTTTCTTTTTCACTCTCTCTGCAGGCGATCTCTAATAAAATGATCCGGAGAACCACATCGAAAACATTCATTTGCTCATGACGGACCAAAATGATTCCTACCACACACGCACTCGTGGTTTAACAAATCTTGAATTCCCTACACTGTCACCGAAATAGTCTAGGACTTAGAACCCACATTTTGCTTCTTATAATTCCCATATGATTGCCCAAATGAAGTTTGGGAGCGAGAATTCATATTTCTTGACTTTCCAGTTCTTTGAGAGAATGAACCGCTCGTCGGTCTCTTCTTCCAATTTCTAGTCTCACCCTCTACCTTTTTCTTTTCTTTAAGTAGTTCTTCAGCCTTGCAAGCTCGATCAACCAAGACTACCATTTCTTTTAATTCAAGAATTCCAACAAATACCTTGATATCTTCGTTGAGCCCATCTTCAAATTGTCACACATCTTGGCTTCAGAGGAACATACTCTCCGCATATTTACTAAATCGAACAAACTCTCTTTCATATTCTCAGAATCATCATATTACCTTGCTTCACTCAAGAAATTCTTTATGCTTCGATCCATAAATCTTTCACTAATATATTTCTTTCAAACTCTTCTTGAAAAAATTCCCATGTTACTCTCTCTTTCGTACCCACCAAATCAAAGTCTTCCACCAGCTTATAAGTCAATCCTCAACAAAGATATAGTGCATTTCAAACATTCTTCAGATGTACAAGATAATTCATCAAATACCGGATAGAATTTTCAAGCCAAAACTCGCTTTCTCGGCATCATCATCAATATTTGCTTTAAATTCTTCAGCCCCTTGCTTGCGGATTATTCTCACACCGGATTTCTATGAAATTTCATCGATCCATACCTTGAGGCATCGAGGGTGCAGGTTGAGGAATTGGGGAGGTGGGGAGGTTGTACATTTGGGTTCGTGCATTTAACGAACTCGATGTACCATGCACTCATCATTTGGAGAAAGGCTTCCCGACCCCTTTCTCCTCCTCCCCGACCAACAGTAGGAGGTGGATTTTCGATCAGTGCGCTGCTCCTTCAGTGGAGCTGGTGCATTACTCTCTACTTCATCTCCCACAGCTGGATCGGGATCCATTTACTATAAAAAAAATCATTTAAAGAGGTCAGAAGTCGTCACACTATCACAATTTATACATATGGCATGTATAGCAAAATCCGTACATACAACACGTAGTCCGAGAATCGACTAAACATGCTCTGATACCACTAAATGTAATGCCCCTACGCCCGAGACCGTCGCTGGAGTCGAGTATGAGGTGTTACTAAGCTTAATTTAACATTTTTAGAACTTTGGATTATTTGTTTTTACATTCACAGCTTTTAAGCTACTTGCATCACAGTCACAAGAAAAATTATATCTCGAGTTACGAAACTAAAAATCAAGATCCGTAAATTTTCCCTGAATCTAGACTCATATACCCATCTACTAATTTTTTTCTAGAATTTTTGGTTGGGCCAATTAGTACAGTTTATTAGTTAAAGTTACCCCTGTTACAGGACTTTACTGAACTGACCTCTGTTTACTACGAACCATATTTATCTCTGTAAAAAATTCATATGACTATGAGGGTTGTTTCTCCTGAAACTAAACTTAATAAGAATTCTGAGGATATAAAATACGCCACTTAATTATATCTGTACAATTTATGGTGAATTTTTAAAGTTGGAACAGGGGATTCAGAAACTGCTCTGACCCTGTTTCACTAAAATTCAAATATCTTCTAACATATAATTCCTTTACCCATTTCATTTGTTTCATGTGAAACTAGACATAATAAGCTTAAATTTGATATTTAATCCATCATATAATTCAATTCCTATGATTTTTAGTAAATTTTCAAACTCACATCAGTGTTGCTGCAATATTCTGTTTATGGCAAATTTCACCCCTTTTTATGGGTTTTCATGAATTGGATATCCTAATAGCTTTCCACAACATCAAACATAATCTAAATTAACCATTTCCATAATTTATCATTATCAAGCATTTTCTCAACCATTCCATCATCATATCATAAGATCATTTACACAAAATATGTATATTGCTATACATGCCATACTTAAATTTACAAGCCATTTACTGAAAAAGTTCTTCCTGATAGTGTGGTGATCCTTCGACCTATCCCAACTCCCGAGCTGGCTTGTCCAAAACTACAATGAGTAAGAAGGAGGGAGTAAGCATAAATTCTTAGTAAGTTCATATGCAAATAATAAGTAACATATCAAAGCAATCATACCAATCAACATTAGCATGCATCATCAAAACACATATCACATTTCTAACCATTTTTCATCATCTTGTTACCTTATCGTGATTGTATCAATACTCAACCCGAGAGTTAATTACATACCTGTCCAAAATATCCATTTCATATCACTTACCAATACGCCTCTTTACATCTCGAGTTTTCCTCCATTTGAGTAGAACTTTACCCGTTGAACACATCGGAATATAATTCGGATACATGGATAACTTGCACATAAGTGCCACATATGCAATCAAGCAATCATGTAACCCGCCCATAAGCGAACTCGGACTCAACTCAACGAGCTCGGGCGTTCGCATCCATAAGTGAACTCGGAATCAACTCAACGAGCTCGGATGCCTAGTTACATCTCACGAACTCGGACTCAACTCAACGAGTTCGGACATTCGCATCCATAAGTGAACTCGGACTCAACTCAACGAGTTCGGATGCTCAACCATCCTAGTGACATGTCACTTGTATCCTAATCTATTCCTAAGGTTCAAATGGGATTTTCCTCGAACACATATCCTTACCGTCTTCCGTAGAATGCCGTAATCAATACTCGGTAACAATTTATTTTTAACAAGTAGTTCACATAATACGCATTTTATTCGAAATTAACCACAAAGCATATATTTCATAATAAAATTCAGCATATCATATAATTAACATCAATAACTTAAAAATAACCATTATGCTACATTATTTATACATGAGCTTACCTTGGTACCAAAATACAGAGGTTTTGCAATTTAATCCACAATCTTTTCTTTTCCTCGATTGGGGTCGTTTCCACGTCTTTCTTGATCTAAAATAACACATTTAGCTTATTTAATACTCACATTATCAAATTAATCCTTAATTCAAATTTTGACAAAATTACAATTTTACCCCTAAACTTTTGCATATTTACATTTTTGCCCCTAGGCTCGGGATTAAACTTTATTCCTTATTCTTATGTTTTACAACATGCTGATCACTTTTCCCTTCTATGGCAACATCAAATTCTCACTCTAACATGTACTTGTGACTATTAGGTATTTTTACCGATTAAGCCCTTTTACTCGTTTTTGCTTAAAATCGAGTAGTACAAGTTGTCTAACATAATTTAAAACCTCATATTCTATCATAAAACATCAAAATACACAAATTTCACCTATGGGTATTTTTATAAATATAAACCCTAGGTTAAATTATTGCTAACATAAGCTTAATCGAGCTACCGGGATCTCAAAAATGTAAAAATCATTAAAAACGGGGCTTAGAATCACTTACTATGAAGCTTGAAAGTTGAAGAAACCCTAGCTATGGTGAGATAGAGCATTCGGCAGCAACTAAATGGGGAAGATGACTATTTTGTGTCATTTTTCCCATTTTATTTCATTAATTATCCAAATGACCAAAATGCCCTTAATACCTTTCTTTGAAAATTTTCATATACAAGCCCATTTTTGTCCAAAATTTAGAAATTGGTAAAATTGCTATTTAAGACCTCCTAATTAATATTTCAAAGCAATTTCATACTAAAAACTTCTAGAATGCAAGTTTTGCAACTTTTTCGATTTAGTCCCTAACTTCAAATTAAGCATTTTATGCATAGAATTTCTTCACAAAATTTTCACACAATCATGCAATCATATCATAAAACTCAAAATAATTATAAAATAATTATTTCTATCTCGGATTTGTGATCACGAAACCACTATTCCGATTAGGCCCTAATTCGGGATATTACATACGAGCTAATAACGGGTAGCTTTGAAGAGCCATTAATCAGGAAGCTCCGGATAGCCATATATCGGGAAGTTCAAGCGAGTAATATCAGGAAGCTCCGGAGAGCCATATATTAGGATACTCATAAGAGCTGTGGTGTGCCTACAACACGTGTAGAGTCACAACCAATTGGGATGCTCCAAAGAATTATTAACAAGAAGCTCGCAATAACCATATAACGGGAAGCTCGAGAGGGCCAATTATCAGGATGCTCATGAGAGCTAATAATGGAAAGCTCTTTCGAGCTATGGTGTATCCGCAACATATGTAGGGCCACAACTAATTCGGGAACCTTTTATCCATCGAATTTCATTTATTTAAACGAGACTTAATACTTGTCGGGCATTATTAGATATGTGACTGATTTTCATACATGTCAGTTATACAATACACATGCAAAACATTCAATTCAAACATATAATTTTACAATTTAGTTACACGAACTTATCTCGACAATTGTTCGTGTATGCAAAATCTACTAATCTGACACTTTTTCTTTTCCTCTATCTAACTCTGTATTTGGTCTATCCATCTATATGAATAGATTTAACATCAATTTAATACAATTCATACTCAATTCAATCCAATTCACATCTTAGGAAAAATTACCATTTTGCCCCTATACTTTTCTTTAATTACAATTTTGTCCTTAGGCTCGAAAAATGAAATTCATGCAATTTTAATCCTTATTTCAAGCTTAGCTAATTTTTACATATCACAATAGCAGCCCATGTATTTCATAAAAATCAAAATTTTTCCATTAATTTTACATCTTTTCAATTTAGTCCCAAAATCATGATTTCATCAAAATTTCCTTCACAAAAGTGGTTTATTTATCAACAACCTTTTATTTTTTTACCATAAAACTTTATAATTCAACTATATTCATCCATGAAAAAACCCTAGTATTTCGATAACTTTGCAAATTAATCCCCAAGATAGCCAAATTAAGCTATTACAATCTCAGGAACATAAAAATTATTAAAAACGGGACTTGAATACTCACCTAATTGAGCCAAATAAGCTTGCTACCTTCAAGCTCTTCTAACAAGGGTTTCCATGTAAAATAATTTGGGAAAGATGACAAAAAAGATGATATTTTGTTATTTAATCATTTATCATCTTTTATTATTTCCACTTTCCAATTTAGTCATTTTCTTTATTTAATTTTCCATGGATGAATCATTATACTTATCTACTAACTCCTGTTAATGGTCTATTTGCCATATAAGGACATCAAATTTTGAATTCCATAGCTATGAAATTTGATCCTTTTATCAATTAAACATGTAATCGGTAAAATTTTCTTAACTAAATTTTTATACGATATTCCTATCATATGGCAGACCATAAAATAATTTTAAAATAATTTTGTCTTACGAATTAGGATTTATGGTCCCGAAACTAGTGTTTTGATTTCATTAAAAACGGGTTGTTACAACTCTCCCCTCTTAAAGAATTTTTGTCCTCGAAAGTCTTACCAGTAAAGAGATTTGAATATTATTTTCTCATTGTTTCCTCAAGTTCCCAAGTAGCCTTTTCTATTCCATGTCGTTGCCAGAGAATTTTTACTAAATCTACCTTTTTATTTCTTAGTTCTTTTGTCTCACATGCCAAAATTTTGATTGGTTCCTCACTGTATGTCAAGTCAGGTTGAATCTCGACATCTATCAGAGAGATAACATGTGAAAGGTCTGATTGATATCGTCGTAACATAGACACGTAAAAGACATTGTGAATCTTGTCAAGTTCTGGTGGTAGTGCCAATCGGTATGCAACAGCTCCGATTCTTTTAATAACCTCATACGACCCAATAAATCGCGGACTCAATTTACCTTTATGACTAAACCGAAGAAATTTTTTCCACGATGAAACTCTCAAGAATACATTGTTGCCAATTTGGAATTCTATTTCTTTTCGTTTAAAATCCGCATAAGATTTTTGACAATCAGAAGTTACTTTCAAGCTATCTCAGATCACTTTCACTTTTTCTTCAGTTTTACGAATTAAATCAACTCCATGGATCTTTTTCTCATTGAGTTCAGTCCAATACAAAGGAGTTCTACATTTAAACCATACAAAGCTTCGTATGGTGCCATTTTAATGCTTGATTGATAGCTGCTATTATATGCGAATTCGACTAAAGGCAAATATTTTTCCCAATTACCTTCGAATTCTAGTACACAATAGCGAAACATATCTTCAAAAATCTAAACCACACACTCTGATTGGCCATTAGTCTGAGGGTGAAATGCAGTATTAAAATACAACTGCATACCCAGAGCTTCCTGTAGCTTTTCCCAAAATCGAAATGTGAATCATGAATCTCTATCAGAAAAAATAGAAACTGGTAGTCCATGTAATCTGAGAATCTCAGAAACATATAATTCAGCCAGTCTATCAAGTGAGAAATCCATATGTGCTGGAATAAAGTGTGCAGACTTCGTCAAACGGTCAACAATTACCCAAATGGCATCTTTCTTTTTCGAAGATAAGGGTAACCCTAACACAAAATCCATGGTAACTCTATCCCACTTCCATTCTAGTATCGCGACTGGCTATAGCAATCCTAAAGGTACCTGATGTTTATCTTTAACTTGATGACATATCAAACATCTAGATACGAATTCAAAAATGTCTCGTTTCATTCCCAACCACTAGTACATCTTCTTCAAATCATTATACATTTTATTACTCTCCGGATGAACAAACATAATACCATTATGAGCTTCGTGTAAAATCTTCTATACAAGCTCTGAATTCTTTGGAACATAAACTCTACCTTTGAGTAACAGACAATCATCAGGTCCAATCTGAAATTCTGAATCAGAAGTCGATTCACACTATACCCGTTAGCTTGCAACTCACTATCACTTTTCTAAGCTTCACAGATTTGTTGCAGAAACATCGGTTTAGCTTTTAACTCAGCCAAGATTGAACCATCATCAGACAATGACAATTGAGTATTCATTACTCGTAAAGCAAATAGAGATTTCTACTCAGAGCATCTGCAACTATATTTGATTTTCCCGGATGATAATCAATTACCAAATCATAATCTTTTAACAGTTCAAGCCATCTCCATTGTCTCAGGTTCAAATCTTTTTGTGACATCAGATGCTTTAAACTTTTATGATCGATGAATATATGACACTTTTCACCAAACAAGTAGTATCGCCAAAATTTTAAAGCAAATAAAATAGCTACTAATTCAAGATCATGTATTGGGTAATTCTTTTCATGTGGCTTAAGCTATCTAGAAGTATAGGCTATTACCTTACCTTCTTGCATCAAAACACAACCTAAGCCATTCAATAATGCATCAGTAAATCACAAATTCCTTACCCGATTCAAGTTGAACCAGAACTGGTGCTTCAATCAATAGGGCTTTCAACCGATCAAAGCTTTGTTGACATTTATCAATCGATTCAAATTTCACATCTTTTTGCAATAGCCGTGTTATCGGCGAAGGTATAATCGAGAATCCTTGTACAAATCTCCAATAATAACTGGCTAATCCTTGAAAGCTTTTGACTTTAGACACATTTTTCGGTGGTTTCCAATTAACAATTACTGAAATTTTATTCGGACCCACTTTGATGCCTTCAACAGGTACTATATGTCCAAGAAAACCAACTTCTCGAAGCTAAAATTCACATTTGCTAAATTTGGCAAATAATTGTTTAATAACACAGAGTTTGCAAAATAATTCTCAGACGCTCAACATGCTCATTTTCATTTCGGGAATATACCAGAATATCATCAATAAATACCACCACAAATTTATCTAGATACGGTCTAAAAATTCTATTCATCAAGTCCATAAATACCGCAGGTGCATTAGTTAAACCAAACAGCATCACAAGGAATTTATGATTTCTATACCTGGATCTAAATGCTGTTTTTGGTACATCCGAGTCGTTCACTCGTAACTGATAGTAGCTAGAACAGAGATCTATCTTCAAAAATACTGTAGCACCTTTTAACTTGTTAAACAAGTCATTAATACGAGGCAGTGGATACTTATTCTTAATTGTGACTTTATTGAGTTATTCGTAATCAATACATAACATTAAGGATCCATCATTCTTCTTAACAAACAGAACCGACACACCCCAATGTGAAGAACTAGGTCGAGCGAAACCTCTGTCACTTATTTCTTGCAACTGTGTTTTCAACTCCTTTAATTTAGTAAGAGCCATTCTGTATAGTGCTATAGATATCGGTGTTGTTCCCGATACAAGATCTATAGAAAATTCCATTTCTCTTATCGGTGGTAATCCGAGTAACTTGTAACATCTTGATTTTCGGGTTTTTTTTCGTGAATCTCGAGATTTTGGTTAATTTTTAAAAATTTGGTATTTGGTTGTGAAATTCATAATTGGAGTGTGTAAGTGGGCTAATGGAAGGCTCATGCGATGGCCAAAACCCAGTAGAATTTTTGAATTTTGGATTTAAGATGTTAGGGGCTTTGGATAAGTGGTTTTATTAAAAATCGTGGGTAAAATGTATCACAAGAGAGCCTCTAGCAGAGTGGCTAAGTGACGCCACTAGGGTGCTAAAGAAGGTGGCGTGTAAGTGGTTGGGGGAAACCTGGGTTCGATTCCCTGTGATGGCAAATGTGGTGTTATTTTTATGCTTTGAGAATACAAGAGTTGTAGTCGAATGGAACTCTGTGGGAGAGAGTTTGAATCAGTCAAACGCATGGATTAAGGAGGGATAAGGGGAGAGATTTTAGGGATTTGAGAGGGAGATAGATTTAGCCGAATAGAGGGGATTAGAGAGGGGATTTCGGCAGAGGGGTATTAGGTTAGTATTTTCGGTATTAGGGACTTAGGTTGTGCCGTTTTCTTCTTTAGGATTAGTCTTTTCTTTTCTTTTTCTTTTTCAGCCGAATCTACCACCCTTCCATTCATCTTTCCTTCCTTTTCTTTTTCTAAAAACAGCCCACTACTCCCTTCTGTTCATCTACTTCTTTCTGTACCTCCACTTCTGTCGAAAAGCTACAAAAGCCGAACCTGTGAAGCTTGGTGGTGCCGATTCTTTATTGACCAGCAACCTTCTTTTTCCCTTCACTTTTTAGGGTGGCCAATCCCTTTATCTTTTAGGCTTTAAACAGATTCAGACTGTGGTAAGTATTCGTACTCTAAATCGATTTCAATAGTAATTGTTGACAAAAGCCGAAACCCCTATAGTTTAGGGAGGTGGCCGATTGTAGGTATAGGCCTTATTGGGCTTCTTCCTTTGATCTTTCATGGTTTGTATAGTGGAAGAGTAGCAAGGCATGGGGTGTCGATTTGGATTAGTTGGGATCATCGGAGTGACTAAATCTAGTCATCAATTTCGGCAAAGGTATGAACCCTAGGGCCATGGTGGATGGTGGCCGAATATGTAAGAGATGATCATAGATAGTTTTCAATTTGGTTTAACTATTAACATGATCTAATCTATAGGCGGTTGATTGAAGGAGAAATTGCGTAGGAGATCTCGTTAAGGAATATCGCAAATCAGGTGTGTAACGAACCCTCTTTCGCAACTTAAATCGATAAATGCCGAAAAGCCGAAATGCTAGAATTCCGGCATTTTGAGGACTTGTGAGCATGGGAACTCTCATTGGTTAGTTAGATTTTCTATGTTGATGATCGAGATCATTGGAACAGGTAATAGCACGATTTTTGGCATCACGGTAAGTTGGGCCTCGAGGGGCTGAAATCGGGCCCAATTGGCTTCTGGGCCTATTTGGGTAAATTTTGGTAGAAAGAGGAATCCTATTAAATTGCACGTTAAGATTGTTAATATTGCTATGGAATATAGGCTAAATGGGCCTAGATGACCAAATCGGCTAAGTAGGGCCCATTAAGGGTTTTTGGCCCAATAACTCGGTTTCGCTAAGAATGGGCTAGAATCGCTGTCAAAACACTCGAAATTTTTAGTAACTGATAATGAACATGGAAAACCCTAATATTTGGTAAAATTACAGAATTACCATTATAATATGGAAATGACTGTTTTGCCCCTACGTATAAAGGACCATTATACCCCTAGGGTTTAATTATGAATTTGATGCATGAGATTTTGATATACATGTTTTGACATGATATGCACATGATATATATGATATGCACATGATGTATTCATTTATGCATGGGTTGGGTTTTATATGGATGGAGAAAGTGCAACAGGCTTTTGCCCTGATTCACAAAAAGGACTTTGCCCAGCTTTATCAAAAAGGGCTTTGCCCAGATTATTAAAAGAGGCTAGGCCTCCAGATTATAAGATAAAAGCAAACTATCTTTGCCAAAGGAGAGTTTGGTTGGGTGGGTTGAGTTATTCCCCACATGGAGAGCTTGGTTGGTACGGGTGGAGAGTAGCAGTTGGTGGGTTGAGTAGTCGCCCCAAATGGGCTTGTATTCATCCTTTGATATTACATGTGATATTGAAATGGGCCTTTGGGCCATACCATTTAAAGAAAAGGCTTCGGCCCAGTGATATGATTTATGAAAAGGCTTCGGCCCAGTATGCTGATATTAATTTGGGCTCTGAAAGGGGCTTATTGCACACTGAGTTTCCAAACTCACCCCCTTCCTTAACCTTGCTGGTAAGCCTTGATGTGGGGACTTGGAGCCGGAGGGGATTCAGAGTGGCCACGAAGATCACTTTTGGACATTAAAATAAGTAACTGGTTTTCTTTAGTTTATCTTATTTATTATTTATTTTTGGGTTGTAATAAGGCCACTTTAACTTTATTTTCTTCTCTTTTCTGGGATTATTTTATTTTTAATAACTTTAAACTGGTTGATGATAACTCAAATGGGCTAGACTTAGGGCGCGTTTTCAAAACGATACACGTTTTCAAAATAATACAACATCACAATTAATTGGTTTATCAAAGGTGTCCACTCAATAAATTTCAACTCGTTATAACCAAGTGTGGCAATGGTTGTGGGCATGTCTAGGATTAGATCCAATCGAAGAGCTTGGTACTTAAGCGACCTTCATGGCTCACCTCCTCTATTTTGGATACCTACCGTGCACACGACTTCCATTCACTTGGTTAAGCCTTTTTTTCAAAAGAGCGGTTTATTAAAGCACTAAAACAAAACGTGGATTTTTAACTTCAATGTGATACATCGAATTCGGTCATAACATCTGGGCTGGGTTTGGAGTGTTGCATTTAGTGGTATCAGAGCCAAGTTACAACAACTCGGCTGTGGGTTTTTGAAGGAATTAACATAAAAAATTTCAAAACAAAGGTATTTTAAATCAAATTTTAGGAAATTTTCTATTTCCTGTGATCAAACACAAGGGTTTTTTTTAAGGGTTTTAAGAAAGAAGTGGCACACTGAATTCCCGGCACCAAGTCTGTAAGTATACTCTCTTTTACGTTATGTGATATTGATCTGATGCTGAGACCCTTCTATGATACTTTAGATAGGGTAGAGCTGTAAAATGGTAGGAATGAGACTGTAGCTAGGCTACGACGTTTCAAAAACAATTCTTGAACTACTATATTTCCATAAGACATCTCGTAGTAAACAATTGAACATTAAACTAATGTCATAAAATTCGTAATCAGATAATTCGATATGAGTACAAGAGGAACTCGAGGACGGGGCCGTGGACGTGATCGCGGTAGGGTGCAAACAGAATCTTCATCCTCAGGCATAGGCCAGCTGAGGAGGCATTCGTGCCACAAGCAACTGAGACTGGGTCATATGATCGGGCTGCGGGGGACGATGCTCTGTCCCAAGCAATGTTAAGGGTTTTAGAAAGAGTTGCTTTGGAGCTAGCACCGGGAAGAAAATAGGGATCCATCTCGGCGACTCCGACCAATGGAGCAGAAGTTTTTAGGGGAGTATCTGGAGTAGCCCCAAATGTGGCTGAATATTGGCTAGAAGCAACAGAGCGGATTATGGACGATTTAGATTGCTCTGTGGAGCAAAAGCTGAAGGGGGTTGTGTCGTTGCTATGAGACGAGGCATACCGGTGGTGGATTACCGTAAGAGACAGTACCTCGATTGAACGAGTAACCTGGGAATTATTCAAGACTGCTTTTAAGGGGAGGTATGTTGGAGCTAGTTATGTGGATGCCCGTCGAAAGGAATTTTTGAATCTGACTCAAGGTAATAAGACTGTTGCGGAATATGAGGCAGAATTCTTGAGGCTGAGTCGATACGCCAGCGGGATAGTTGCGAACGAATATGAGCACAGTGTTTGATTCGAGAATGGCCTCCGCGATGAGCTTAGGATACTGATAGTTCCACAGAGGGAGCGTGATTTTGCTGCGTTAGTAGAAAAGGCTAAGATAGCCGAGGAAGTAAAGTGAACTGAACGGCAGAATCGTGAGAAGGATCGACCCAGATTTAGGAGGATTACGGACCCCAGTGTGTTGCAAATAGGAATGTTAAAAGAGCTAGAATGGAGGAACCGGTTCGGGCAGTTCCAGTGAATACTTTTAGACCGCAGGCTTGCAGGGACTGTGGCAGGGTGCATATGGGGGAGTGCTGGAAACGAACTGGAGCATGTTTTTGATGTGGGTCAAAGGAACATAAGTTCAGAGAGTGTCCTCGGAGAGCAGCTTAGGATCAAGCTGCGGAGTCAAGAGGTGTCCAACCGCAGCGAGGGACCACTACCACAGAGAGGCCGTGGGCAGGGTAGAGGTGGAAATGGTAATGGACAAGGACGTGGGGCACCTGGTAGGGGTGCTGGACATGCTGAAGCTCGTCAGCCGGCGTTGGTTTATGCTGCACGGCGTTGTGAGAAGGGTGACGCTCCTGATGTTATAACTGGTACATTCTTCATTCATAGTAAGCCTTACACTGCTTTAATTGATGTGGGTTCCACTCACTTGTATGTTGCCTGTAATGCATCTGGGGCATTGGGTGTGTTTCCTGAGGAGACTGTGAGTGGGGTATCAGTGATAAGTCCTTTGGGACACTCAGTTAAGGTAGATAAACTCTTTAGGGAGGTGCCTTTGGAGACACAAGATAAGATTTTTGAAGGAGATTTAAGGGAGCTGCCATTTGGGGATTTTGATCTTATCTTGGGAATGGACTGGCTAACTAAGCATAGGGCGACATTGGATTGTGCTGCTAAGAGAATGGTACTAAGAATTGCCAAGGATGAAGAGATAATGGTCATAGGGGAGCGAAGGAACTACTTGTCCAATATTGTCTCGGCTTTAAGGGCCGAGAAGTTGATTCAGAAAGGTTGTGAGGCGTTCTTGGCATTTGTAAGTCAAGCTGAACCTGAAGGGATAACTGTGGAGTCAGTTAGGACCATTAAAAAATTTTAAGACGTATTTCCGGAGGAACTTTCGGGACTACTTCTGAGTAGAAAAGTCAAGTTCAGAATCGACTTGTTACCCGAATACTCCAGGTGTCCATTGCGCCTTATAGGATGGCACCAAAGGAGTTGGTAGAATTGAAAGCTTCAGTTCGGAACCGTGGGTAGAGGGTTTATAAGACCAAGTGTTTCCCGTGTAAGCTATCTCACTAGTCTTTGTTCGTAAAGAAGAAAGATGGGACCATGCGGATGTGCATTGACTATCGGCGATTGAACAAGCGGCGATCAAAAACAAGTATCCTCTGCCAAGAATCAACGATCTGTTTGACCAACTAAGAGGAGCCTCGGTATTTTCTAAGATTGACCTTCGGTCAGGATATCATCAGTTGAGAGTCAAAGAAGTGGATATTCATAAGACGGCATTCAGGACTCGATATGGTCATTACGAGTTTCTGGTTATGCCTTTTGGTTTGACTAATGCACCGATAACTTTCATGGATTTAATGAATCGGGTGTTTCAGCCATACTTGAATCGGTTCGTAGTTGTTTTTATCGATGATATCTTGGTGCATTCAGAAACGGAAGAGAAGCATGATGAGCATCTTCGTATTGTGCTGCAAGTGCTAAGGGAAAAGCAACTTTATGCAAAGTTTAGTAAGTGTGAGTTTTGGCTGAAGGAAGTCACTTTCATGGGACATGTTGTGTTTGCTAAGGGGATCAAGGTGGACCCTTGAAAGATTGAGGCAATTCTGGGATGGAAGCCACCGAGGTCAGTAACAGAAATCTGAAGTTTTCTGGGGTTGGCAGGTTATTATCGAAGATTTGTGGAAGGATTTTCAGTGTTGGCAGCACAGTTAACTAAACTTATAAGGAAGGAAGCACCTTTTGTTTGGACGAATAAGCAGCAAGAGGCTTTTGAGAAGCTGAAGAAGGTTCTGACTGAGGCACCAATGTTGATTCAGCCAGAGTCTGGTAAGGATTTCACGGTGTATAGCGATACATCACATGTAGGTTTGGGCTGCGTGTTGATGCAAGAGGGTAAAGTGGTCGCTTATGCTTCACGACAGCTTAAGCCTCATAAGGTAAACTATCCTACTCATGACTTGGAGTTGGAAGCGGTGATTTTTGCGCTTAAAATATGGAAGCACTACTTGCATGGAGAGAGATGCATTATCTATACGGATCATAAGAGTCTTAAGTACTTGCTGACTCAAAAGGAGCTGAATCTTAAATAGCGAAGGTGGATAGAGCTGCTAAAGGACTATGACTGTTCGATTGAGTACCATCCAGGTAAGGCAAATGTCGTGGCTGATGCGCTAAGTCGAAGGACTGTGGTAGAATTGAAGGCAATGTTTGCTCGTTTAAGTTTGTATGACGATGGAAGCTTATTGGCAGAGTTGCAAGTGAGACCGACTTGGGTGGAGCAAATTAAGAAGCAGCAGTTGGTGGATGAGTCGTTGGTTTCTCGGTTTCAGCAATTTGAGAAGGGAAAAAATTCAGATTTTGGGTTAAATAATGATGGGGTTCTTTGTTTTCGAGGAAGAATTTGTGTGCTGAAGGACTCTGACTTGAGATTGATGATTTTGAGGGAGGCACATAGTGGATCATGTGCTATGCATCCAGAAGGGAGTAAGTTGTATCGAGACTTGCGAGAGCTATATTGGTGGCCTAGGCTTAAGCGAGAAGTGACCGAATTTGTGGGAAAATGTTTGACGTGTCAACAAGAAAAGGCCGAGCATCAACTGCCTTCAGGATTGTTTCAACCAGTAAAGATACCATTTTGGAAGTGGGAAAGGGTAACTATGGATTTTGTAAGTGGGTTGCCGTTGACATCTTTCAAGAAGGATTCAGTTTGGGTAATTGTGGATAGGCTCACGAAATCTGCCCATTTCATACCGGTCCGAACCGATTACTCACTTCAGAAGCTGGCCAAGTTGTATGTGGAGGAGATAGTGTGGTTGCATGGGGTGCCAGTATCGATAATTTCTGACCGAGACCCAAGGTTTACATCTTGGTTTTGGCAGAAATTGCATGAGGCGTTGGGAACGCGATTGGATTTCAGTACGACTTTTCACCCTCAGTCGGATGGGCAGTCTAAGAGGGTCATTCAAATTCTAGAAGACATGTTGAGAGGTTGTGTTATTGAATTTAGGGGCACTTGGGAGGATTACTTGCCATTGGCGGAGTTTGCGTATAACAACAGTTACCAAGCAAGTATTTAGATGGCTCCTTATGAGGCACTATATGGGCGAAGGTGTCGTTTGCCGACTTGTTGGGCAGAGTTGGGGGAAAGGCAAGTACTTGGGCCAGAGCTAGTGACGGATACTGAAGACAAGGTTAAGATGAACAGGAATCGGTTGAAGGAGGCAGCGGATCGACAAAAGTCTTATGCAGATCTAAAGCGTAAGGACATTGAATATGCGGTTGGGGACATGGTATTTTTGAAAGTTTTACCTTGGAAGAAGATATTGAGATTTGGTAAGAAGGGCAAGCTGAGTCCACGGTTTATTGGACCTTATCAAATTATTAAGCGAATAGGACCGGTGGCTTATCAGCTAGAGTTAGCTCCAGAGCTGGATCGTATTCACGACGTTTTTCATGTGTCCATGCTAAGGCGATATCGTTCTGACCCAACTCATATCGTGCTAGTTGCAGAAATCGAAGTACAGTCAGATTTGACCTTCGAAGAAGAGCCTGTTCAGATACTTGATCACGACGTCAAGGTACTGAGAAGGAAGTCAGTCCCATTAGTGAAGGTACTTTGGAGAAACCATGGCAAAGAAGAAGCTACCTGGGAGACCGAGGAGGTAATGCGTCAGTAGTACCCTCAACTGTTTGGATCAAGTAAAATTTCGAGGCCGAAATCTCTTTAAGGAGGGTAGAGTTGTAACATCCTGATTTTCGGGTTTTTTTTCATGATTCTCGAGATTTTGGTTAAGTTTTAAAAATTTGGAATTTGGTTGTGAAATTCATAATTGGAGTGTGTAAGTGGGCCAATGGAAGGCCCATGCGATGGCCAAAACCCAGTAGAATTTTTGAATTTTGGATTTAAGAAGTTAGGGGCTTTGGATAGGTGGTTTTATTAAAAATCGTGGGTAAAATGTATCACAAGAGAGCCTCCGCGCAGTGGCTAAGTGACGCCACTAGGGTGCTAAGAAGGTGGCGTGTAAGTGGTTGGGGGAAACCTGGGTTCGATTCCCTGTGATGGCAAATGTGGTGTTATTTTTATGCTTTGAGCATGCAAGAGTTGTAGCCGAATGGAACTCTGTGGGAGAGAGTTTGAATCAGTCAAATGCATGGATTAAGGAGGGATAAGGGGAGAGATTTTAGGGATTTGAGAGGGAGATAGAGTTAGCCGAATAGAGGGGATTAGAGAGGGGATTTCGGCAGAGGGGTATTAGGTTAGTATTTTCGGCATTAGGGACTTAGGTTGTGCCGTTTTCTTCTTTAGGATTAGTTTTTTCTTTTCTTTTTCTTTTCCAGCCGAATCTACCACCCTTCCATTCATCTTTCCTTCCTTTTCTTTTTCTAAAACCAGCTCACTACTCCCTTCTGTTCATCTACTTCTTTCTGTACCTCCAATTCTGCCGAAAAGCTACAAAAGCCGAACCTGTGAAGCTTGGTGGTGCCGATTCTTTATTGACCAGCAACCTTCTTTTTCCCTTCACTTTTTGGGGTGGCCAATCCCTTTATCTTTTAGGCTTTAAACGATTCGCATCATGTGGTAAGTATTCGTACTCTAAATCGATTTCAGTAGTAATTGTTGACAAAAGCCGAAGCCCCTATAGTTTAAGGAGGTGGCCGATTGTAGGTATAGGCCTTATTGGGATTCTTCCTTTGATCTTTTATGGTTTGTATAGTGGAGGAGCAGCAAGGCGTGGGGTGTCGATTTGGATTAGCTGGGATCATCGGAGTGACTAAATCTAGTCATCAATTTCGACAAAGGTATGAACCCTAGGGCCATGGTGGATGGTGGCCGAATATGTAAGAGATGATAATAGATAGTTTTCAATTTGGTTTAACTATTAACATGATCTAATCTATAGGCGGTTGATTAAAGGATAAATCGCGGAGGAGATCTCGTTAAGGAATATCGCAAATCAAGTGTGTAACGAACCCTCTTTCGCAGCTTAAATCGATAAATGCCGAAAAGCTGAAATGCTAGAATTCCGGCATTTCGAGGACTTGTGAGCATGCGAACGCTCATTGGTTAGTTAGATTTGCTAAGTTAATGATCGAGATCGTTGGAACAGGTAAGAGCACGATTTTCGGCATCACGGTAAGTTAGGCCTCGAGGGGCTGAAATCGGGCCCAATGGGCTTTCGGGCCCATTTGGGTAAATTTTGGTAGAAAGAGGAATCCTGTTAAATTGCACGTTAAGACTTTTACTAATGCTATGGAATATAGGCTAAATGGGCCTAGATGACCAAATCGGCTAAGTAGGGCCTATGAAGGGTTTTTGGCCCAATAACTCGATTTCGCTAAGAATGGGCTAGAATCACTGTCAAAACACTCGAAATTGTTAGTAACCGATAATAAACATGGAAAAACTTAATATTTGGTAAAATTATGGAATTACCCTTATAATATGGAAATGGCTGTTTTGCCCCTAGGTATAAAGGACCATTATACCCCTAGGGTTTAATTATGAATTTGATGCATGAGATTTTGATATACATGTTTTGACATGATATGCACATGATATGTATGATATGCACATGATGTATTCATTTATGCATGGGTTGGGTTTTATATGGATAGAGAAAGTGCAAATTGCCCCAGTTTACCGAAAAGGGCTTTGCCCCAGTTTATCAAAAAGGGCTTTGCCCCAGTTATTAAAAGAGGCTAGGCCTCCAGTTATAAGATAAAGCAAACTATCTTTGCCGATGGAGAGTTTGGTTGGGTGGGTTGAGTTATTCCCCACATGGAGAGCTTAGTTGGTACGGGTGGAGAGTAGCAGTTGGTGGGTTGAGTAGTCTCCCCAAATGGGTTTGCATTCATCCTTTGATATTACATGTGATATTGAAATGGGCCTTTGGGCCATACCACATGTTTCTGAAAAGGCTTGGCCCGGTGATATGATTTATGAAAAGGCTTCGCCCATGAGATCGTTAAACAAAAGGCTTCACCCGATATCACGATATTAATTTGGGCTCACGAAAGGGGCTTGTTGCACACTGAGTTTCCAAACTCACCCCCTTCCTTAACCTTGCAGGTGAGCCTTGATGTGGGGACTTGGAGCCGGAGGGGATTCAGAGTGGCCACGAAGATCGCTTTTGGACATTAAAATAAGTAACTGGTTTTCTTTAGTTTATCTTATTTATTATTTATTTTTGGGTTGTAATAAGGCCACTTTAACTTTATTTTCTTCTCTTTTCTAGGATTATTTTATTTTTAATAACTTTAAACTGGTTGATGATAACTCAAATGGGCTAGACTTAGGGCGCGTTTTCAAAACGATACACGTTTTCAAAATAATACAACATCACAATTAATTGGTTTATCAAAGGTGTCCACTCAATAAATTTCAACTCGTTATAACCAAGTGTGGCAATGGTTGTGGGCATGTCTAGGATTAGATCCAATCGAAGAGCTTGGTACTTAAGCAGCCTTCATGGCTCACCTCCTCTATTTTGGATACCTACCTGGTGCACAGCTTCCATTCACTTGGTTAAGCCTTTTCAAAAAGACGGTTTATTAAAGCACTAAAACAAAACGTGGATTTTTAACTTTAATGTGACACATCGAATTCGGTCATAACCTCTGGGCCGGGTTTGGAGTGTTGCATTTAGTGGTATCAGAGCCAAGTTACAACAACTCGGCTGTGGGTTTTTGAAGGAATTAACATCAAAAATTTCAAAACAAAGGTATTTTAAATCAAATTTTAGGAAATTTTCTATTTCCTGTGACCAAACACAAGGGTTTTTTTTAAGGGTTTTGAGAAAGAAGTGGCACACTGAATCCCCGGCACCAAGTCTGTAAGTATACTCTCTTTTACGTTATGTGATATTGATCTGATGCTGAGACCCTTCTATGATACTTTAGATAGGGTAGAGCTGTAAAATGGTAGGAATGAGACTGTAGCTAGGCTACGACGTTGCAAAAACAATTCTTGAACTACTATATTTCCATAAGACATCTCGTAGTAAACAATTGAACATTAAACTAATGTCATAAAATTCGTAATCAGATAATTCGATATGAGTACAAGAGGAACTCGAGGACGGGGCCGTGGACGTGATCGCGGTAGGGTGCAAGCAGAATCTTCATCCTCAGGCATAGGCCAGCTGAGGAGGCATTCGTGCCACAAGCAACTGAGACTAGGTCATATGATCGGGCTGCGGGGGACGATGCTCTGTCCCAAGCAATGTTAAGGGTTTTAGAAAGAGTTGCTGGAGCTAGCACTGGGACAGTAAATAGGGGATCCATCTCAAAGCGACTCCAGACCAATGGAGCAGAAGTTTTTAGGGGCGTATCTGGAGTAGCCCCAAATGTGGCTGAATATTGGCTAGAAGCAACAGAGCGGATTATGGACGATTTAGATTGCTCTGTGGAGCAAAAGCTGAAGGGGGTTTTGTCGTTGCTATGAGACGAGGCATACCAGTGGTGGATTACCGTAAGAGACAGTACCTCGATTGAACGAGTAACCTGGGAATTGTTCAAGACTGCTTTTAAGGGGAGGTATGTTGGAGCTAGTCATATGGATGCCCGTCGAAAGGAATTTTTGAATCTGACTCAAGGTAATAAGACTGTTGCGGAATATGAGGCAGAATTCTTGAGGCTGAGTCGATACGCCAGCGGGATAGTTGCGACCGAATATGAGCACAGTGTTTGATTCAAGGATGGCCTCCACGATGAGCTTAGGATACTGATAGCTCCACAGAGGGAGCGTGATTTCGCTGCGTTAGTAGAAAAGGCTAAGATAGCCGAGGAAGTAAAGCGAACTGAACGGCAGAATCGTGAGAAGGATCGACCCAGATTTAGGAGGGATTCTGGACCCCCAGGTGTTGCAAATAGGAATGTTAAAAGAGCTAGAATGGAGGAACCAGTTCGGGCAGTTCCAGTGAATACTTTTAGACCACAAAGCTTGCAGGGGGATGGCGGGGGTGCATATGGGGAGTCTTTGAAACGAATCGGAGCATGTTTTTGATGTGGGTCAAAGGAACATAAGTTCGAGAGTCTCCTCGAGAGCAGCTCGAGATCAAGTCTGCGAGTCAAGAGGTGTCCAACCATAGCCGAGGACCACTACCACGAGAGAGGCCGTGGGCGGGGTAGAGGTGGAAATGGTAATGGACAAGGATGTGGGGCACTGGTAGGGTCCGGACATGCTGAAGCTCGTCAGCCGGTGTTGGTTTATGCTGCACGGCGTCGTGAGAAGGGTGACGCTCCTGATGTTATAACTGGTACATTCTTCATTCATAGTAAGCCTTACACTACTTTAATTGATGTGGGTCCCACTCACTCGTATATTGCCTGTAATGCATCTGGGGCATTGGGTGTGTTTCCTGAGGAGACTGTGAGTGGGGTATCAGTGATAAGTCCTTTGGGACACTCAGTTAAGGTAGATAAACTCTTTAGGGAGGTGCCTTTGGAGACACAAGATAAGATTTTTGAAGGAGATTTAAGGGAGCTGCCATTTGGGGATTTTGATCTTATCTTGGGAATGGACTGGCTAACTAAGCATAGGGCGACGTTGGATTGTGCTGCTAAGAGAATGGTACTAAGAACTGCCAAGGATGAAGAGATAATGGTCATAGGGGAGCGAAGGAACTACTTGTCCAATGTTGTCTCGGCTTTAAGGGCCGAGAAGTTGATTCAGAAAGGTTGTGAGGCGTTCTTGGCATTTGTAAGTCAAGCTGAACCTGAAGGGATAACTGTGGAGTCGGTTAGGACCATTAAAGAATTTCAAGATGTATTTCCAGAGGAACTTTCGGGACTACTTCTGAGTAGAAAAGTCAAGTTCAGAATCGACTTGTTACCTGGAACAGCTCCAGTGTCCATTTTGCCTTATAGGATGGCACCAAAGGAGTTGGTAGAATTGAAAGCTCAGATTCAGGAACTGTTGGATAGAGGGTTTATAAGACCAAGTGTTTCCTCGTGGGGCGCAGTGCTGTTCGTAAAGAAGAAAGACGGGACTATGCGGATGTGCATTGACTATCGGCAGTTGAACAAACTGACAATCAAAAACAAGTATCCTCTGCCAAGAATCAACGATCTGTTTGACCAACTAAGAGGAGCCTCGGTATTTTCTAAGATTGACCTTCGGTCAGGATATCATCAGTTGAGAGTCAAAGAAGTGGATATTCATAAGACGGCATTCAGGACTCGATATGGTCATTACGAGTTTCTGGTTATGCCTTTTGGTTTGACTAATGCACCGGCAGCTTTCATGGATTTAATGAATTGGGTGTTTCAGCCATACTTGAATCGGTTCGTAGTTGTTTTTATCGATGATATCTTGGTGTATTCAGAAACGGAAGAGAAGCATGATGAGCATCTCCGTATTGTGCTGCAAGTGCTAAGGGAAAAGCAACTTTATGCAAAGTTTAGTAAGTGTGAGTTTTGGCTGAAGGAAGTCACTTTCTTGGGACATGTTGTGTTTGCTAAGGGGATCAAGGTGGACCCTCGGAAGATTGAGGCAATTCTGGGATGGAAGCCACCGAGGTCGATGAATAATCCAAGTTTTACTGGGTTGGCGAGTTATTATCGAAGATTTGTGGAAGAATTTTCAGTGTTGGCAGCACAGTTAACTAAACTTATAAGGAAGGGAGCACCTTTTGTTTGGACGAATAAGCAGCAAGAGGCTTTTGAGAAGCTGAAGAAGGTTCTGACTGAGGCACCAGTGTTGATTCAGCCAGAGTCTGGTAAGGATTTCACGGTGTATAGCGATACGTCACATGTAGGTTTGGGCTGCGTGTTGATGCAAGAGGGTAAAGTGGTCGCTTATGCTTCACGACAGCTTAAGCCTCATGAGGTAAACTATCCTACTCATGACTTGGAGTTGGAAGCGGTGATTTTTGCGCTTAAAATATGGAAGCACTACTTGTATGGAGAGAGATGCTTTATCTATACGGATCATAAGAGTCTTAAGTACTTGCTGACTCAAAAGGAGCTGAATCTTAAACAGCGAAGGTGGATAGAGCTGCTAAAGGACTATGACTGTTCGATTGAGTACCATCCAGGTAAGGCAAATGTCGTGGCTGATGCGCTAAGTCGAAGGACTGTGGTGGAATTGAAGGAAATGTTTGCTCGTTTAAGTTTGTATGACGATGGAAGCTTATTGGCAGAGTTGCAAGTGAGACCGACTTGGGTGGAGCAAATTAAGAAGCAACAATTGGTGGATGAGTCGTTGGTTTCTCGGTTTCAGTAATTTGAGAAGGGAAAAAATTCAGATTTTGGGTTAAATAATGATGGGGTTCTTTGTTTTCGAGGAAGAATTTGTGTGCTGAAGGACTCTGACTTGAGATTGATGATTTTGAGGGAGGCACATAGTGGATCATGTGCTATGCATCCAGAAGGGAGTAAGTTGTATCGAGACTTGCGAGAGCTATATTGGTGGCCTAGGCTTAAGCGAGAAGTGACCGAATTTGTGGGAAAATGTTTGACGTGTCAACAAGTAAAGGCCGAGCATCAACTGCCTTCAGGATTGTTACAACCAGTAAAGATACCATTTTGGAAGTGGGAAAGGGTAACTATGGATTTTGTAAGTGGGTTGCCGTTGACATCTTCCAAGAAGGATTCAGTTTGGGTAATTGTGGATAGGCTCACGAAATCTGCCCATTTCATACCGGTCTGAACCGATTACTCACTTCAGAAGCTGGCCAAGTTGTATGTGGAGGAGATAGTGTGGTTGCATGGGGTGCCAGTATCGATAATTTCTGACCGAGACCCAAGGTTTACATCTTGGTTTTGGCAGAAATTGCATGAGGCGTTGGGAACGCGATTGGATTTCAGTACGGCTTTTCACCCTCAGTCGGATGGGCAGTCTGAGAGGGTCATTCAAATTCTAGAAGACATGTTGAGAGGTTGTGTTATTGAATTTAGGGGCACTTGGGAGGATTACTTGCCATTGGCGGAGTTTGCGTATGACAACAGTTACCAAGCAAGTATTTAGATGGCTCCTTATGAGGCACTATATGGGCGAAGGTGTCGTTCGCCTACTTGTTGGGAGGATTACTTGCCATTCGGCCCAGTATGCTGATATTAATTTGGGCTCTGAAAGGGGCTTGTTGCACACTGAGTTTCCAAACTCACCCCCTTCCTTAACCTCTCAGGTGAGCCTTGATGTGGGGACTTGGAGTCGGAGGGGATTCAGAGTGGCCATGAAGATCGCTTTTGGACATTAAAATAAGTAACTAGTTTTCTTTAGTTTATCTTATTTATTATTTATTTTTGGGTTGTAATAAGGCCACTTTAACTTTATTTTCTTCTCTTTTTTGGGATTATTTTATTTTTAATAACTTTAAACTGGTTGATGATAACTCAAATGGGCTAGACTTAGGGTGCATTTTCAAAATGATACACGTTTTCAAAATAATACAACATCATGATTAATTGGTTTATCAAAGGTGTCCACTCAATAAATTTCAACTCGTTATAACCAAATGTGGCAATGGTTGTGGGCATGTCTAGGATTGGATCCAATCGAAGAGCTTGGTACTTAAGCAGCCTTCATGGCTCACCTCCTCTGTTTTGGATACCTACCTGGTGCACAGCTTCCATTCACTTGGTTAAGCCTTTTCAAAAAGACGGTTTATTAAAGCACTAAAACAAAACGTGGATTTTTAACTTCAATGTGACACATCGGATTCGGCCATAACATCTGGGCCGAGTTTGGGGTGTTATATAACTCCTCTGGAAACCCTTCAGGATATTCACAAACCACTGGCACTGATTTAATCTTTAATTCAGACACTTTAGTATCCAGCACATATGCAAAGTAAACATCATACCTTGTTCTGACATATTTCTATGCTGACATGACTGGTATCACATTAGACAAACCATCTAATTTATCAGATTCAATACATAGTAATTCACTGTTCTGACATTTAAACACAATATGCTTCTGTTTACAATTTACCATGGCATCATGTTGAGTTAACTAGTCCATACCCAAAATCACATTAAATTAATCAAATGGCAAAAACATCAAATCAACTGGGAAATAGAAACTCCGTAACATTAATGGGCAATTTTTGCAAATTTTATCCACCATTACATACTGACCCAATGGGTTCGATACTTTAACCACGAATTCGGTGGACTCAACAGGTAAATTTTTATTATTTACTAAATTCGTGCAAATATATGAATGTGTCGAACTAGGATCAATTAAAGAAATTATATCAGTATCAATAAGAGAAAAAGTACTAGTAATAACACCGGGTGCAGTAACATCCTCACGTGCATGAATAGCATATATTCTAACTGGTGCTCGTGCTTCAGATCTAACAGTTGAATCTTTTGTCATACCCTGACTACCACTCACATTGTCAGGATTACGAGGTGGTCTACCTTTCATGGAGGGATTGCTCGGCCTTGAAGTTTGAACAGCATCTTTCTCAAGCTTTTCCGGGCAGTCTCTCAAATTATGGTTAAAAGAACCACATCTAAAGCAAGCTCCACTTTTCATACGACACTCTCCAAAATGAAGTTTATTACAGTGCTTGCATATGGGTTTAGTATTTCTAACACTACCCGCACTTACTACAAATGTAGCCTAAGATCTTGACCTGGAATGTTGAATACCTCTATCTCTCCCAGAATACCTTTATCTTTCCTAAAGTACCCCGTGGAGGTAGTAGAACAATCAAAATTTTTCTTTGATTTCTTTGAGGCTGATTGATATGAATTTCCCATAAATCTTTTACTTTAAGTTCTAGCTTCCATCTCAATTTGTTTCTTTTCTTTACTAAGCTCTTTGGCTTTGTATGCCCGATCAACAAGTACAACAAATTCTTTTATTTCAAGAATCCCAACTAGCAATTTTATATCTTCATTCAGACCCTTTTCAAACCACTTACACATTGCGATTTCAGTCAAAATACATACTCTAACATACTTATTTAGTCGACAAATTTCCGTTCATACTCAGATACTATCATATGCCCCTGTTTGAGCTTCAGAAATTCTTTTCATTTCTGATCAAGAAACCTCTAGCTGATACATTTCCTTTTGAACTCAGTTTGAAAAAATTCTCAAGTGACCATCTCCTTTGGTACAACAAAAATTAAAGTGTTCCACCACTGGTAAGCTGAGTCTTTTAGCACTGATACAACATATTTTAAACATTTAGTTGGTGTACAAGACAATTCATCTAAAACCCTGATAGTATTTTCTAACTAGAACTCAAACTCTTTCAAGATCATCTTCGGCTCTAGCTTAGAATTCTTTAACCCTATACTTACAGATTTTATCTACAGGAGGCTTACTGATTCTAAGAAGTTCTATATCTTGAGGCATATTGGGAACCAGTAGAGAAACATGAGGGGTGGAGGTTGTTGCACAGCTGGATTTGTTCTTACATATTCAGTAAACCACTCATTCATCATTTAGAAGAAGGCTTCTTTTTCCTATCCTACTCTGCCCTCAGATTCGGGTCTTTTACCACTAAATGCTGCTCTTTGAACTAAAGCTTGAGCATTGCTCTCAGCTTCTTCGGATTTAGCTCGGTTGGACGATATTACCATATGAAAAACATGTTTAAAATGGTCAAGAGATATCACACTATCATAGATTATATAATGGCATGTATGGCTAAACTCGTACAGGCTATGTTAGTCCGAGAATTAGCTAAACCATAGCTTTGATACCAGTAAATGTAACACCCCTAACCCATATCTATCAGAGCATTACCGAAATTTACAAAAACATGTAACAGACATTTCATATCATTTGGTATTCATATTAGAAATCAATCATAATGCCCCTTATATTAGCCATCGAGGCCCAAAACATACGTTAGAAAAAAGTCAGGAATAAATCGAAAAATCAGTGAATTTCTCACAAAACTTCAAAAAATTTCCTAGGTGGAGGGGACAAACACCCGTATAGTCAGGCCATGTGGGCATTCGAAATAGGGCACACGGCCGTGCCCCAGCTCATGCTCTTGCTCGTGTAACTCACTAACTTGGGTCACATGGCCAAGTTACACGCCCATGTGCTAGGCCGTGTGAACATAAATCTTTTTTTTTTGCATTAAATAGGTAAAATGTGTCAGGTCGTGTGATCAATTCTGAGCATTCTGTTTTGAAATTTTAAAGATGCAAGGGACTCACGGCCAAAACATATGCCCATGTGATAGGCCGTGTGTCATACACGGTTGAGACACACACCCGTGTCTCTATCTGTATGGACAAAATAAGACCATTTCCTAGCCATTTTTCTCACCCAAACTTGTCTTCCACCTACATTAACTCTTAAACACATTCCCAAACCAATATAAAACATTTGAATCAAGCCAAAACCAATTCTTATGCAAATCATATCATTATATATATCCAAGTATCCATACTTAACAATAAGATTACTTACATATATATTCATAGTTGTACTAACTATACCAACTCAAACCATATTACAATTTTCCTATTAGTTAACTATCAGTCAATTATACCAAAACACATATCAACCATGATAAGGCCATATACTCATATATATATCAAAATGTATCAAACATAAACCATTCAAATGGCTAATCACAACAAAACATTTACATGCCATCAATGGCCAAATTAACCTATACATGCCATTATACTAAAGTTGATTTAATAAATATACCAAAAAAAGGGCGATTGATAGTGTGATGTGGCTTCGACTAGCTTCTAACCTTAACGAGCTTCTGGGTTATTATAAAACAGAGAAAATAAAATAGAGTAAGCATTTAATACTTAGTAAGTTTGTATAACGGGAAATTAACTTACCATTCATTTACATTTAAAGTAAGCATGTAAAATTCATCCAAAGAAATTTGACAATTTGCCTAAACACTTATAACCTCAAGAAACATATTTGTCATGTATTTCATATGAATATCAAGAAACAAAGATGAGCTCATCATGTAACAATTTTCATATACATATGTTTTTTACATCATATATTCATATAACATATACATTTCCATAGTAATTCATCTTAAGTTCAGATTATTCCATGTCAGAACTTTGCCCGTTGAATTTCTTTGAAATACCGATGGATGCACATGCAGTACACTTGAAGTGTACAAAACTACAATCTGTCAGTTCATATTCGAGAATGCTCATACGAGCACATAAACAGGAAGCTCTCTCTCGAGCCATATAACGGGAAGCTTATCCAGGCTGTATAACGGGAAGCTCATAAGAGTCATATTCAGGAAGCTCATGCAAGCTAATAACGAGTAGTTTTGAAGAGCCATTAATCAGGAAGCTCTAGATAGCCATATATCAAGAAGTTCAAGTGAGCAATAACGAGAAGCTTCGGAGAGCCATATATCGGGACACTCATAAGAGATATGGTGTGTCTACAACACATATAGAGTCACAACCAATCGGGATACTTTGAAGAGTTATTAACGGGAAACTCGCAAGAACCATATAACGAGAAGCTTGAGAGGGCCAAATATCGGGATGCTCATGAGAGCTAATAAGGGGATGCTCTTTCAAATTATAGTGTGTCTGCAACTTATGCAGGACCACAACCAATTTGGGAATCCTGTATCTATCGAATTTCATTTATTCAAACGGGACTTAATACTTGTCGGACATTATCAAATATGTGACCAATTTTCATACATGTCAATTATATAATACACATGCATAACATTGAATTCAAACATATAATTTTACAATTTAGTTATACGAACTTACCTCGATGATTGTTCGTGTATGTATCTACTAATCCGACATTTTTCTTTTCCTCGATCTAACTCCGTATTTGGTCTATCCAGATATATATGAATGAATTTAACATCAATCTAATACAAATCATACTCAATTCAATCCAATTCACATCTTCAAAAAAATTACCATTTTGCCCTTATACTTTTATTTAATTACAATTTCATCCCTAAGCTCGGAAAATGAAATTCATGTAATTTAATCATTATTTCTAGCCTAGCCAATTGTTACATATCACAATAGTATCCCATGTATTTTATAAAAATAAAAATTTTTCCATTAATTTTACATCTTTTCAATTTAGTCCCAAAATCATGATTAGAACAAAATTTCCTTAACAAAAGTTGTTTATTTATCAACAACCTTTTATTTTTTACCATAAAACTTCATAATTCAACTATATTCATCCAATAACGGGTAGCTTTAAAGATCTAGTAATTAGGAAGCTCCGAATAGCCATATATTGAGAAGTTTAATCGAGCCATATCGGGAAGCTCCGGAAAGCCATCTATTAGGACGCTCATAATGTAATACCCCTAACCTATATCCGTCATTAGAATAGGGTTACGAAGCATTAATGAAATATATAGATCAAATACAGACAATTCATATTACTTAACATTTGTATCAGAAATTATTCATAAAGTCCCTAATATGAATCCTCAAGGTCCAAAATATACATTAGAAACAAGTCGGGACTAAACCGGGTACTAAAATTTTTTTCGTAAAATTTCAAAAAAAAAAATTTCAAGCTGTAGAGACACACGCCCATGTGATCAGGCAGTGTAGCTCACACGGCCAATTGACATGCCTGTGTCTTAGGCTGTGTGGGCATTCGAAATAAGGCAAATGGTCGTACCCTAGCCCGTGTTAGTACCTGTGTAACTCTCTAACTTGGGTTATATGGCCAAGTCATACGCTCGTGTGCTAGGCCATGTGAACATAAAAATTTGCATTAATTAGGTGCAAAGGTCACAAGGCCAAGCCATATGCTTGTGTGCCAAACCGTGTGATCAATTTTGAGCATTTTGTTTTGAAATTTTAAAGATGCAGGGGACACAGCCAAAACACACATCTATGTGCTAGGCCGTGTCACACACGGCTGAGACACACGCCCGTGCCTTTGCCCGTGTGGACGAAATAGGGCTATTTCCAAGCCATTTCTCTCACCAAATTTTACCTTCCACCTAAATAAACACTTAAACATATTCTCAAACTAATATAATACATCCAAATCAAGCCAATACCAAGTATCATATATGACATATTAATACATATAACCAAGTCTTCATTTTTATCAAGTTAATCTAATACATATAAAAACATCTTTGTACTAAATATGTCATTTCATCCATCCATCAATTTATCCATATGATTTCCATCACTCATTCATTTCAAACACATATCAACAATGTATAGACTCTTATATACTCTACAAATCATATCTATCATAAGCCATTCCAATGGCTAGTTATAACCAAAATCACATACACACTATTAATGGCATTATTTAACCTATACATGTCATTATAACCAAAAGTAATTTACTAATTACACCAAAATGTGTCGAGGGATAGTGTGATGTTGCTCTGACCAGCTTCCAACCAAATTGAGGTTCCAAATTTCTATAAAACAGAGGAAATAAAATAGAGTGAGCATTTAATGCTTAGTAAGTTCGTATAATATGAAATTTAACTTACCATTTAATCAAAATTAAGGTAAGAATATAAATTATACTCAAGCAAGATGGCCAAAAGCCCTAGCACATATCCTCATCAACCATGTTATACACATATTTCATATAAATGTCAAGGAACATGTATGAGTTCAACATTATCAAGTTTCCAAGTTCATAACTTTCCTCTTCTTGTATTCATATATCAATTCCATAGACATAATGTATATACGGGTAATGATTCACTTTGAATTCATTTATTTTCTCATTTCAGGATTTTATCCGTTGAACCATTTAAAATATCGGTGGATACCTGGATAGTACACTCGAAGTGTACAAATCTATAATCTGTCAATTCATATTTGGGAATGCTCATATGAGTACATAAATAAGAAGTTCTCTCTCGAGCCATATAACAAGAAGCTCATGTGAGTTGTATAATGGGAAGCTCATAAGAGCCATAATCAAGAAGCTCATGTGAACCAATAACGGGTAGCTCCGAAAAACCATTAATCAGGAAACTCTGGATAGCCATATATCGGGAAGTTCAAGCGAGCCCTATCAGGAAGCTCATGAAAGAGCCTTTTATCGAGAGGCTTACAAAGAGCCATATATTGGGACACTCATAAGAGCTGTGTTATGTCTACAACACATACAGAATCTCAATCAATTGGGATGCTCCGAAGAGTTATTAACGGGAAGATCGCAAGAACCATATAACGAGAAGCTTAAGAGGGCTAGTAACGGGACGCTCTATTGAGCTGTGGTGTGTCCACAACATATACAGGACCACAACCAATTTGGGAGCTGTATCCATCGAAATTTAATCTATTCAAACGGATTTTACCATTTATCAAGCTTTGTCGGATATGTAATCAATTTTATATAAATAACAATTACAGAATTAAAATATACAATATTCAATTCAAACATATAAATATTCACAATTTAGTTACACGAACATACCTTGACAAGTGTTCGTGAATTGTAATCTACTAATCTAATACTTTTTATTTTTCTCGATCCATGATCGTGATAATTCGTGATAAGTTTTAATAAATTTATATTTGACCGTTCTTGAAGACTAACTATTATCACGACAAAGGCAAGTGTACCTATCGAACAGTAGTATAGTTTTAGCAAGACCAGGATGTCGAACCCAACTAACTCTTTTCTTATTATCTAGCCTAAAAATAAAAGAGTTTGTTTTATCTAAACTAATTAACTAATGAAGAATTCACAGAAAGAAAATTGAGGAAAATACTTTTGGGAAATTCTATTGATTTAGACAATACCTAAGAGAAAATCCATCTAGACTTCACTTGTTATTTGACTCTGAATCAGACGATTTATTTATTCGACTTGTTCTGTAGAAATCCCTAAGTTATATTATTATCTCTCTCGAGACTAACAATGTCTAACCCTAGGTTGATTAATTAAAATCTCTTTCTAATTAACACCCCTAGTATTGCATTAACTCGATCTATAGATTCCCTTATTAGGTTTCACCCTAATCCGGCAAAATCTTGTCGCCCTATCTCTAGGCGTGAAATCAACTCCGCTTAATTATGACAAATTTACTCTTAGACAGGGACTTTTGCTCCTCTGAATAAGTGGATCAACTTAAATCAATATCCTGAAATATTGAAGCAAGAATTAAGAACACATGCTTAAGAACAAGTAAAATATTTATCATACAATTCAGAAAATAATAATAAGATTCGTCTTAGGTTTCATTCCCCTCAGGTATTTAGGGGATTTAGTTCATAAGTGTAAAACAAAACATCTCAGAAGAATAATGATAACAAAACATAAAGAAAACCCAAAACTCTTGAAGGGAAATTGAAGGGAGATCTTCAGTCTTGAAGGTAAATTTGGCTTCTGAGATGGATCAATCGGCTTTCTTCGATCAAATTCTTACTTCCCCCTCTGTGTCCCCCAGTCTAAGTGCCTCATCTGGTGTTTAAATAGACTTTTTAATGCCTCAAAGCCCTCAAGACTGGCCTTTTTCGAATAGAACTCAACTTGGGCTCTACAGGGACACGCCTATGTTTGATTGCTCCAAACCGTGTTAGAGTTTGTTGAATATACAGGGTCGTGTGGTCTACCCGTGTAAGTCGTGCTCAATTCTACTAAAAGGGCATGGGCGTGTGGTCTACCCATGTGAAGAAGTTCAGGCCGTGTTGATTTCCCACGTTGGTCCATTTTCTCCGTTTTCGGCCCGTTTTTCACTCTTTTTACTCTCTTATGCTCACCTAAGTATAAAACATGAAATTAAAGGATTAGGAGCATCAAATTGACCAATTATAAGGAGAATTCATCCATAAATGTGCTAAACATGAGATAAAAATATGTATAAATTACGGATTATCAAATACCCCCACACTTAAGCGTTTGCTTGTCCTCAAGCAAAATCCTCAACTCACAATCAAAATAAATTCTTCTCAACTTATAATTCGTATTAATGATATCTCAAAGTAATCCATAAGTAATCATACATTGAGAATTCAACTAAAAGAACATCAAAGTTTCAAACATTCCAAGTTGCGTATTTTATCACGAAAACATAGGTGTCTCCGCTCATTTAGGTAATTACTATTGATTCAAAATATCCCAGAGTTTCACATCTTTACTAGAGATTCACTCAAATCACTCGAGGTGTTTTAAGGACAACAAGTTAAAGCACTCAATGTCAATATGAAAAGTTATTACCATAGGCTTGCATGAAAATCAAATCTCCACCACTATGTATTGAGATGATACATTAATCTAAAGGTCTTTAAAGGGTTGTAACGTGGCTTTGGTTAGGGGGTGTGGTCACAAGCTGAAAGAAAAGGTTAGAATCGAGATTGAATTTAAAAATTACCTAACTAGAAAAATAACTAATCATCAATTGAATACATGTGAGCTTCTTCTCAGAATATGGACTTAAACACTTAAGCTCAAAGACAAAGAATTACTACTAATATAAATATGTGTATTGTAATTTTTTTTATTTTTATTTTTTAAGAACAAGTCAAATAACATAGACTAACTATCAAAGATAGAACTTAGCTAAGCAATTTAATCAAATCAAATCTCGACAAAAATATGGATCAAATTAATTTAGGGGATTTCAATAATAATGGATTATGGGTTAATATGGAGGGTAAATCAATGAATGGGTTATTAGGCTCAAGAAGGTTCACTAAGGTTTAATTATAAGGGTAGGCTTTTATGGAGTGAGTGGGTTAAACTTAAGTGCCTTTATCATCTTGACATATCAAATCAAATGGTGTGGCCTTGACATACATAATCAAGCAAGTTCTAGAATAACAAATCAAGATTGACGCACTCAAAGCAACAATAAAAGTAAGCATGAAAGAAATAATAGATGCTTTAAGGGCTCAAGATCTCACAAAAATTATGGCTTTTTGATGTGTAAACTTGTGCATTTTAACTCAAGATAATACCTAAACTTAGGGAAACAACCTAAAAATTTTAAATTCTCAAAAGTCAACTTATCATGCTTGATTCTCTAATTCCATAAATTTTAAACAATCAATGCAAGAATGCCTATGTTTTAATTCAAGGCATATCAATAAAAATCATAAATTAATCAAAATTCATTCTAATAATGATATGAGAAGATCACATGAGAATAAAACAAAATTCAGGGATTTTTCTAATAAAGATATAAACAACCCCCATCCCCCACACTTAAGATGTACATTGTTCTCAATGTAAAAAGATAGACCTATTGCAAAATATAGATATAAGATCATAAGATAGGGAGAGAAATGAAACTTCCTGAATGTTAGATGGAATCCTTGAATTGGAGTTATTGAGAGTAATTGGCTAAGGCAATGCTGAGATTGAACGAGGATACTCCGGTGGTGGTAGAGGTTGGGTTCCATAACCACAATGTCCAGTGAAGAGGTTATCGTGGTGGTCGAGTAGGACATGGCAGTCATGGAGAACCTTTTCCCATGGTGTTGCAAGTTCCTAAGTGACGGTGAGCTTTGAAGCTCTTTATAATTGTGATAAAGTTAAGAAATCTTTAGGAAATATAAGGAACCATAATTAACCGTAATGAAATAGCCGAAACTATAAATTGTTCAATAAAAATTATGAAGCCTAAAAATGAAATAGTATTAACGGAAAATAAATTAAAAAGTACTTTAAGAAGATAAATAAAGATAAAAGTGAAAATAAAAATAATAAAAAAAGTCTTTAAACATTGTCATCGCCGGATGGTTCGCGAGGTGGTGGTGGCGATGAGATTTGGGGGTGCTGACAAATATGATGTAGAGTAGAATCAATGTGATCAAAGCGCTGAAAACACTACTGCTCAAATCGAGTAAGGCACTCAGAGATGTCAGAGTATGAAGCCGCCGCATGAATTGGACGATGGATGGGTGGTGGCTGAGATGGTGGGTCCTCATGACGTGGAGGGACATCATCAGTAATGTCCTCTGGGTCCTCCTCCTCAGCGGACTGGACCAGGCGGTACTGGAGAGGGTCGGTTCCACATAATTTCTCGATCATCCTAATATGCAACATACTCGAGATGCCCTGTGGGGACATCTGGCCGAAGGGAGTGAGCGAGGATGATTGTGCCGCTGTGTTGAGGAGGACGAAGTACCGCGCTAGGCGAGTCATACAAGGGTCGATGGATATGACTCCCTTCCTATGCCGCTCCGTCTGATGGCGAATGGCGAGGGCAATGAAATAGGCAAGGTCGAAGACGTGCCCAATCGCCATACTCTATAAAAAGTAGGCGTCGTGAGTGTTGACGACGCTAATGCTCTCTCACTGCCCTGTCAGAGTGTGGGCCAAGATGGCGTGTAAGTACCTCAGGGATGGGGCGAGGGCCGATGCCTTAAAGCAGCTGGGGTCATAGGTGACCGAGTTAGGGACTAAATCACTCCAAAACTTTGAAGGAGAATTGTGGATATGGCGATAGAGGGTGTCAAGTTCGTTGTTATCCATGAACTCCTCCGTGTACAGCCCTAGTGCAATTCCGAACTCCGGTACCCTCAACTGGCGCACTAAGCTACCAAGACGGAACTGGACCATTACGGGATAATCGAACTCTCTCATAATGGTTTGGAAGTGGAAAGTCAAACAGAGTTCCAATGTGAGCTCGAGGTACGTTAGCTCGATGATCTCGAAGAAGAGCCCCCACGAGTCAGTCGTCAGGAGGGCCCAAACTGCGTCAGCCATTTGGATTCGTTCAAGTGCGGCCTAATCAATGCAGCAGCCTACACCTAGGGGTCGAGCCCGAAGTATCTGAAACAGTTCTTCCTGGGGTCCTATGGGAAATTGGAGAAAGGGGTGGCGCACTTTAGCTGATGCGCTTGCTGATGTGGCTCTAGGTCCTTTCCATTTTTTTGAAGCGGGGACTGCGGCCTTCTTGCCACGTAAAGTTGACATGGTATACCTGCAATTAAAATTTGAAGTTAAAACAATACTCCCCAAGAATAGCATGGGGAAGTATGCAAGTATGTTAAAACTTTAAATAAGAATACTTCATAGGGCTTACGTACTAGATGAAAAATATACTAAAATAAGCAAATCAGACATATCAAGTCATTATTATGAATAGGACTACGAGAATAATGCTAACAGAAATATCTAGTGACTGAATGCAAATGGGGATGATAATATGAAATATGGTATGAGTAAGCATGAAATTCATGGAAACAAGAAAAAAATGGATGAATGTAGCATAATGCATCAACTAAAATGGCAAATTTCTAACAAATATTACAAGCATTACTATCCTTAGAACCATTAAAATAGTCAAATAAAATAATAAAAATCATAAAATTAGTAAAAGATATGAAGAGAATAGAGAGAAAAGAGTAAACAAACGTAAGAATGAGGGGCTTGGGTCGTCGAGGGTGGTGCTGTGGTTGGTGCACGGGCGTGACAGGGAGGGCGTGTGAAAGGGTTCCGGCGACTAGGGTTTGATATTTGGGGAAGAGGATGATGAATAGTAGGGGTTTATATAGATTTTAGGGCACATGGTCGTGGCCTTGGGGCACATCCGTGTTTATCGTGATTTTCAAATTTGGGTGCGTCAGAAATTCAGCCCACGCCCGTGCTCTTTGGGCGTGTTGATGCACACGGCCGTGTCGAATGGTCGTGTCTTGCTTTGTTCACTTCTCTCACGCCCGTGTATGTATGTCCACTCCCGTGTTGTTTCGTCAGTCTTGACCACGGGTAGTGAGCACGGGTGTGCCGCACGCCCGTGTTATTTTCTCAGTTTCAACCACGGCCTCTAGACAGGAGAGGGTCGAACGCCCGTGTTGTTTTGACAGATTCACATGTCGCACGGCCGTGGCAACTTATCGACTCCCGTGTTGGGGAAAATTTTTTCCCTGTTTTCACATGGCCGTTTCGCACGGCAGTGTTGCCTTCTGTGGTATGGGCACGGCCTAAGGCACACTCGTGTGCCTGGCCGTGTGTTTCTAGAAAACATGTGTTCAGTGACTCAGTTAGTGAATTAAATGTTAAAAACTAAAATTTAAAGAAGTTAACACCGTTAGTGCTCGGGTTGCCTCCCGAGAAGTGCTTATTTAGAGTCTAAGCTCGACTTACCTCTTTGTCATGTGGTTATGGCAGTTCGAGGAGTTTACACCCCTCATTCCTACTATCAATCTTATCAAAATAAGGTTTTAGACAAATACTATTTACCTTGAATGTACTGAATTTGGGATGAATTACCTCGACTGTGCCGTATGGGAAAATGCTCAGTACCGTAAGAGGGATTTCTCTATTAGGTTTAGAGGTGGTAATGTGAGGGTCTGTGGCATCTAGTAGAACCTTGTCTCCAACCTTTAGTTGATTTGGTGAAGTATTGGGTTCGTCATGGCGTGGTTTCGGTTTATCTTGTGTTCTCAATTTATGTGTCCGCCATTCATCTAATTTCTCGATTTGTAGCCTTCGTTCTTCAAAGATGGGCCCTTTGTTGTTACTTGAACATGGATCATGTATGCTTTTCGGATGTGTTTCCTTCAAAGAAGTTTGCACCACATGGTCAATTTTAGTAGTACGATTTATACAATCACCCTCGATATTTGATATATTACTTGAATTGCGAGCTTGTAGGGTGATTGTCTCATCACCCACACGAAGTGTGAGTTCACCTATACCAACATCGATAATGGTTCTAGCAGTTGCTAAAGAGGGCTTTCCTTAAATCAGAGGCACGTCACTATCATCATCCATATCTAAAACAACAAAGTCAACTGGGAATATAAATTTATCAACTTTAACGAGTACATCTTCAATAATACCCCTAGGAAATCTAATGGTTTTATCTGCTAACTGAATGCTCATCCTAGTTTGTTTGGGTTTCCTAATACCTAGTTGTTTAAACATTTTATAAGGCATGACATTGATACTAGCCCCTAAATCGGCCAAAGCATTATTAACATCTAAGCTACCAATTAAACAAGGAATTGTAAAACTCCCTGGATCTTTCAATTTGTTGGCCAGCTTATTCTGTAGTATGGCTGAGCACACTACATTTAACTCCACATGTGATGCCTCATCCAACTTCCGCTTATTTTTTAACAGCTGCTTTAAGAATTTGACTACGTTTGGCATCTGCGAAAGGGCTTCAATAAACGGTAAGTTAATATTAGTTTTTTTAATAATTTAAGGAATTTACCGAATTGTTCGTCTGTACGGTCTTTCCTTGTCTCATTAGGGTATGACACTCGAGGTTTGTACTCTGTACTTATCGATTTTCGCTCACTGTGGTCTACCTCATCCTTACCTTTGGTTACCACAATTCCTTGCCTTGGTTCTAGTTCAGGTTCCACTAACCCTTCCTCATCTTGGATAGTAATTGCGTTAAGCTACTCCTTTGGGTTAGTTTCCGTATTACTCTGCAAGCTACCTTTTGGTCATTCAAAAATCAATTTCGCGAGCTGTCCTATCTGAGTTTCAAGTCCTTGGATCGATGCTTGTTGATTTTTAAGTGCTATTTCGGTATTCTAAAAGCGAGTTTCTGACACCGAGATAAACTTTGTTAGCATCATCTCAAGGTTCGGCTTCTTTTCTTGTTAGTAAGGTGGTTGTTGAAAACCCAGAGGATTTTGTGGCCTTTGATTTCTTTGACCACCCCATGAAAAGTTGGGGTGGTTTCTCCAACCTGCATTGTAAGTTTACTATATGGTTTATTTTAAGATCTAGAATTATTGTTACCCATATATTGAACTTTTTCCTCCTCGTTGTTTGGGTTGAAGGATTGAGATTTCGTGTGTGCTCCTCCTCCATTTGAATCGCACCTCAGAACTGGATGTTCCTGAGTAGAACCACACAAACTATAAATCTTTTTATTTAAAAGTTCTACCTGGTTAGATAACATGATAACCGCGTCGAGGCTGAAAACACCGGCTGCTTTTGTTAGTTTTGTCCTCATGACTTGCCACTGATAGTTATTCAGTGAAATTTCTTCAATAAATTCGTAAGCCACTTCCGATGTTTTGTTATTCAAAGTTCCACTGGCGGCTAGTCAATGAGTTGCCTCGTTGAGGGGTTCACACCGTTGTAAAAGGTCTGAACCTGTAGCCAAAGTGGTAACCCATGGTAAGGGCACCTTCTCAAAAGATCCTTGTATCTCTCCCATGCATCATAGAGTGTTTCTAGATCCATCTGCACAAAAGAAGAGATGTCATTCCTCAACTTAGCCGTTTTAGCCGGTGGAAATTATTTAAGTAAAAACTTTTCAGTCACTTGTTCCCAAGTAGTGATTAACCCTCGTGGCAACGAGTTCAACCATTGTTTAGCCTTGTTCCTCAAATGAAAATGGAAATAACCGAAGGCGTATGGCGTCGTCAAAAACACCATTGATTTTAAAAGTATTGCAAAACTCTAGAAAATTTGACAAGTGATTGTTTGGATCCTCATCCTGCAAACCATCAAACTGAATTGTATCATTTGAATTGTGTTAGGTTTCAGTTCAAAATTATTTACAGCAATAGCAGGCCTAACTATACTTGACTCAGTTCCTGTTAAATTAGGTTTAGCATAATCATACATAGTGCGTTGAGTAGGATTCTGATTTACTGGATCAGCCGCAATCGCAGGAGGTAGCGGATTTTCCTGATTTTCAGCCATCTTCTCGGTTGTGGTGTGAATGTCGTCCTCTTGCTCTTCCTCTCTGTATCTTAGGCTTCGCCTTATTTCTCTTCGATTTTTACAAGCTGTGCGATCGATCTCACTATAAAAAAGTAATGGTCCTGTCGGGTTTCTTCTAGTCATAAACTATAAAAACCTGACAGAAATAAAAAGAAAAATTAGTAAAGAAAAATTAAAATAAAAAGTAAATTCCAATAAAAATAAAATAACTAAAGTAATAAAAATCGAGTGTTCCTAATATCTTAATTCCCCGGCAACGACACCAAAAACTTGATCGTGATGATTTGTGATAAGTTTTAATTAATTTATATTTGACCGTTCTTGAAGACTAACTATTATCACGATGAAGGCAAGTGTACCTATCGAACAGTAGTATAGTTTTAGCAAGACCGGGATGTCGAACCCAAAGGAACTAAAAGTACTAGTATTAACTCTTTTCTTATTATCTAGCCTAAAAATAAAGAGGTTTGTTTTAACTAAACTAATTAACTAACTAAGAATTCACAGAAAGAAAATTAAGGAAAATACTTTGGGGAAATTCAATTGATTTAGACAATACCCAAGAGAAAATCCACCTAGACTTCACTTGTTATTTGACTCTGAATCAGACAATTTATTTATTCGACTTGTTCCATAGAAATTCCTAAGTTATATTATTATCTCTTTCAAGACTAAAAAGTCTAACCCTATGTTGATTAATTGAAATATCTTTCTAATTCACACCCCTAGTGTTGCATTAACTCGATCTATAGATTCTCTTATTAGGTTTCACCTTAATCCGGCAAAATCTTGTCACCTTATCTCTAGGCGTGCAATCAACTCCGTTTAAGTATGACAAATTTACTCTTAGACAGGGACTTTTGCTCCTCTGAATAAGCGCATCAACTTGAATCAATATCCTGAAATATTTAAGCAAGAATTAAGAACACATAATTAAGAACAAGTCAAATATTTATCATACAATTCAAAAAATAATAACAAGATCCGTCTTAGGTTTCATTCCCCTCAGGTATTTAGGGGATTTAGTTCATAAGTGTAAAAGAAAACATCTCAGAAGAATAATGATAACAAAACATAAAGAAAACCTAAAACTCTTGAAGGGAAATTGAAGGGAGATCTTCAGTCTTGAAGGAGAATCCGGCTTCTGAGATGGATCAATCGGCTTTCTTCGAGTAAATTTCTACTTTCCGCTCTCTCTGTCCCATCTAAGTGCCTCCTCTAGTGTTTAAATAGACTTTTTAATGCCTCAAAGCCCTCGAGAGTGGCTTTTTTCGAATAGAACTAAACTTGGGCTTGACAGGGACACGCCCGTGTGACACACCCGTGTTCGATTGCTCTAAACCGTGTTAGAGTCTGTTGAATAGATAGGGCCGTGTGGTCTACCCGTGTAAGTCATGCGCAATTCTGCTAAAAGGGCACGGGCGTGTGGTCTACCCGTGTTAGGAAGTTTAGGCTATGTTGATTTCCCATGTTGGTCTATTTTCTCCGTTTTCTGCCCGTTTTTCGCTGTTTTTACTCTTTTCTGCTCACCTAAGTATAAAACATGAAATTAAAGGATTAGGAGCATCAAATTGACCAATTCTAAGGAGAATTCATCCATAAATGTGCTAAACATGGGATAAAAATATGTACAAATTATAGTTTATCAAATACCCCCACACTTAAGCGTTTGCTTGTCCTCAAGCAAATTCCTCAACTCACAATCAAAATCAATTCTTCTCAACTTATAATTCGTATAAATGATATCTGAAAATAATCCATAAGTAATCATACATTGAGAATTCAACTAAAAAAACATCAAAGTTTCAAACATTTCAAGTTGCGTATTTTATCACGAAAATATAGGTGTCTCCCCTTATCTAGGTAATTACTATTGATTCAAAATATCACAGAGTTTCACATCCTCACTAGAGATTCACTCAAATCACTTGAGGTGTTTTAAGGAAACAAGTTAAAGCACTCAATAGTCAATATGAAAAGTTATTACCATAGGCTTGCATGAAAATCAAATCTTCACCACTATGTATTGAGATGATACATCAATCAAAAGGTCTTTAAAGGGTTGTAACGTGACTTTGGTTAAGGGATGTGGTCACAAGCTGAAAGAAAATGTTAGAATCGAGATTGAATTGAAAAATTACCTAACTAGAAAAACAACTAGCCATAAATTGAATACATGTGAGCTTCTTCTCAGAATATGGACTTAAACACTTAAGCTCAAAGACAAAGAATTACTACTAATATAAATATGTGTATTGTAATTTTTTTTTAAGAACAAGTCAAATATCATAGACTAACTATCAAATATAGAACTTAGCTAAGCAATTTAATCAAATCAAATCTCGACAAAAATAGGGATTAAATTAATTTAGGGGATTTCAACAATAATAGATTATGGGTTAATATGGTGGGTAAATTAATGAATGGGTTATTAGGCTCAAGAAGGTTCACTGAGGGTTAATTATGAGGGTAGGCTTTTATGGAGTGGTGGGTTAAATCTAAGTGCCTTTATCATCTTGACATATCAAATCAAATGGTGTGGTCTTAACATGCATAATTAAGCAAGTTCTAGAATAACTAATCAAGATTGATGCACTCAGAGCAACAATAAAAGTGAGCATGAAAGAAATAATAGATGCTCTAAGGGCTCAAGATCTCACAAAAATTATGGCTTTTTTATGTTTAAACTTGTGCATTTTAACTCAAGATAATACCTAAGCTTAGGGAAACAACTTAAAAAATTTTAATTCTCAAAAGTCAACTTATCATACTTGATTCTCTAATTCCTTAAAGTTTAAAAAATCAATGCATGAATGCCTATGTTTGAATTCAAGACATGTCAATAAAAATCATAAATTAATCAAAATTTATTCTAATAATGATATGAGAAGATCACATGAGAATAAGACAAAATTCAGGGATTTTTCTAATAAAGATATAAACAAACCCCCTCCCCCACACTTAAGATGTACATTGTCCTCAATGTATAACGATAGATATACTTAAAAATATAAAATCTTAAGATAGGGAGAGAGGTGAAACTTCCTGAATGATGAATGGAATCCTTGAATTGGAGTTATGAAGAATAATCGGCCAAGGCAATGATGAGAATGGATGAGGATACTCCGGTGGTGGTAGAGGTTTGGTTCCACAACCACAATGTCCAACGAAGAGGTTGTCGTGGTGGTCGGGTAGGACATGGCAGTCGTGGAGAACCTTTTCCCATGGGGTTGCAAGTTCCTAAGTGACTGTGAGCTTTGGAGCTCTTTATAACTGTGATAAAGTCAATAACTCTTTAGGAAATATAAGGAAGCTTAATTACTCGTAATGAAATAGCCGAAACTATAAATTGTTCAATAAAAATTATAAAGCCTAAAAATGAAATAGTATTAACAGAAAATAAATTAAAAAGTACTTTAAGAAGATAAATAAAGATAAAAGTAAAAATAAAAATAATAAATAAAAAGTCTTTAAACATCGTCATCGCCGGATGGTTCGCGAGGTGGTGGTGGTGATGAGATGCGAAGGTGCTGACAAATCTAATGTAGAGTAGCATCAATGTGATCAAAGCACTGAAAACACTACTGCTCAAATCGAGTAAGGTGCTTAGAGATGTTAGAGTAAGAAGCCGCCGTAAGAACTGGACGATGGATGGGTGGTGGCTGAGACGGTGGGTCCTCATGACGTGGAGGGACATCATCAGTAATGTCCTTTGGGTCCTCCTCCTCGGCGGACTGGACCAAGAGGTACTGGGGAGGGTCGGTTCCACGTCGTTTCTCGATCATCCTCATATGCAGCATACTCGAGATGCCTTGTGGGGACATCTGGCCGATGAGAGTGAGGGAAGATGATTGTGCCGCTGTGTTGAGGAGGCTGAAGTACCGTGCCAGGTGAGTCACATAAGGGCCGATGGACATGACTCCCTTCCTATGTCACTCCGTCTGATGGCGAATGGCAAGGGCAGTGAAATAGGTAAGGTTAAAGACGTGCCCGTTTGCCATACTCCATAAAAATTAGGCGTCGTAAGTGTTGCCGATGCTAGTGCTCTCTCGCTGCCTTGTCAGAGTGTGGGCCAAGATGGTGTGTAAGTACCTTAGGGATGGGGCGAAGGTCGATGCCTTAGAGTGGCTAGGGTCATAGGTGACTGAGTTAGGGACTAAATCACTCCAACACTTCGAAGGAGAATAGTGGATATAGCTATAGAGGGTGTCGAGTTTGTTGTCGTCCATAAATTCCCCCGTATACAACCCTAGTGCAATTCTAAACTCCGGAACGCTCAACTGGTGCATTAAACCACCGAGATAGAACTAGACCATTCTGGGATCATCGAACTCTATCATAACGATTTAGAAGTAGAAAGTCGAATAGAGTTCTAGTGTGAGTTCGAGGTACGTCGGCTCGATGATCTCGTAGGAGAGCCCCCATGGGTCAATCGTCAGGAGGGCTCGAACTGCGTCAGGCATTTGGATTTGCTCAAGTGTGGCCCAATCAATGCAGCAGCCCACAGCTAGGGGTCGGGCCCGAAGTATCTGAAACAATTCTTCCTGGGATCCCACGGGAAACTAGAGAAAGGGGTGGAGCATTTCAGCTGATGCGCTTGCTGATGTGGCTCCGGGTCCCTTCCATTTTTTTGAAGCGGGGATTGCGTTCTTCTTGCCATGTGAAGTTGACATGGTATACCTGCAATGAAATGTCGAAGTTAAAACAATACTCCCCAAGAATAGCATGGGGAAGTATGCAAGTATGTTAAAACTTTAAATAAGAATACTTCATGGGGCTCACATACTAGATGAAAAATATACTAAAATAAGCAAATCAGATATATCAAGTCATTATTATGAATAGGACTACGAGAATAATGTTAATGGAAATATCTAGTGAATGAATGCAAATGGTGATGATAATATGAAATATGGTGTGAGTAAGCATGAAATTCATGGAAACAAGAAAAAATTGGATGAATGTAGCATAATGCATCAACTGAAATGGAAAATTTCTAACAAAGATTATAAGCTTTACTATCATTAGAACCATTAATATAGTCAAATAAAAAAATAAAAATCATAAAATTAGTAAAAGAAATAAAGAGAATAGAGAGAAAATAGTAAACAAACGTAATGAGGGGCTTGGGTCATCGAGGGTGGTGCTGTGGTCGGTGCACGGGCGTGACAGGGAGGGCGTGTGAAAGGGTTCTGGCAGCTAAGGTTTGATATTTGAGGAAGGGGATGATGAATAGTAGGGGTTTATATAGATTTTAGGGCACAAGAATTTTAGCCCATGTTTTTCGTGATTTTCAAATTTTGGGCATGTTGATATACACGGCCGTGTCGAACGGTCGTGTCCTGCTTTGTTCACTTCTCCCACGCCAGTGTATGTATGTCCACGCCCGTGTTGTTTCATCAGTCTTGGCCACGGGTAGTGAGCACGGGCGTGTCGCACGCCCGTGTTACTTTCTTAGTTTCAACCATGGCCTCTAGACACGGGCGTGTCGAACGCCCGTGTTGTTTTGACAGATTCACCCACGGCCTTGTCGCACAGCTATGGAAACTTATCGACTCCCATGTCGGGGAAAAATTTTGTACTATTTTCACATGGCCGTTTCGTACGGCCGTGTTGCCTTCAGTGGTATGGGCATGGCCTAAGGCACGCCGTGTGCTTGGCCATGTGGTTCTGGAAAACATGTGTTCAGTGACTCAGTTAGTGAATTAAATGTTAAAAACTAAAATTAAAGAAGTTAACACCGTTAGTGCTCGGGTTGCCTCTCGAGAAGCGCTTATTTAGAGTCTAAGCTCGACTTACCTCTTTGTCGTGTGGTCATGGCGGTTCGAGGAGTTTACACCCCTTATTCTTGCTATCAATCTTATCAAAATAAGGTTTTAGACGAGTATTATTTACCTTGAACGTACCGAATTTGAGATGAATTACCTCGACTGTGCCGTATGGGAAAATGCTCAGTACCGTAAGAGGGATTTCTCTATTAGGTTCAAAGGTGGTAACGCGAGGGTTTGCGACATCTAGTAGTACCTTTTCTCCAACCTTTAGTTGATTTGGTGAAGTATTGGGTTCGTCATGGCGTGGTTTCGATTTATCGTGTGTACTCGGTTTATGTGTCCGCCACTCATCTAATTTCTCGATTTGTAGCCTTCGTTCTTTAAAGATGGGTCCTTTGTTGTTACTTGAACATGGCTCATGTATGCTTTTCGGATGTGTTTCCTGCAAAGAAGTTTGCACCACATGGTTAGTTTTAGTAGTACGATTTATACAATCAACCTCGATATTTGATGTGTTACTTAAATTGCGAGCTTGTAGGGTGATTGTCTCATCACCCACACGAAGTGTGAGTTCACCTGTACCAACATCGACAATGGTTCTAGCAGTTGCTAAAAAGGGCTTTCTTAAAATTAGAGGCACGTCACTATCCTCATCCATATCTAAAACAACAAAGTCAACTAGGAATATAAATTTATCAACTTTAACGAGTACATCTTCAATAATACCCCTAGGAAATCTAATGGTTTTATCTGCTAACTGAATGCTCATCCTAGTTTGTTTGGGTTTCCCAAGACCTAGTCGTTTAAACATTTCATAAGGCATGACATTGATACTAACCCCTAAATCGGCCAAAGCATTATTAACATCTAAACTACCAATTAAACAAGGAATCATAAAACTCCCTGGATCTTTCAATTTGTTGGCCAGCTTATTCTGTAGTATGGCTGAGCACACTACATTTAACTCTACATGCGATGCCTTATCCAACTTCCGCTTATTTGTTAAAAGCCCCTTTAAGAATTTGACTACCTTTGGCATCTGCGAAAGGGCTTCAATAAATGGTAAGTTAATATGTAGTTTCTTTAATAATTTAAGGAATTTATCGAATTGTTCGTTTGTGCGGTCTTTCCTTGTCACGTTAGGGTATGGCACTCGAGGTTTGTACTCTGTACTTACCGATTTTCGCTCACTGTGGTCTACCTCATCCTTACCTTTGGTTACCACAATTCCTTGCCTTGGTTCTGGTTCAGGTTCCACTAACCTTCCTCATCTTGGACAGTAATTGCGTTAAGCTGCTCCTTTGAGTTAGTTTCTGTATTACTCGGCAAGCTACCTTACGGTCGTTCGGAAATCAATTTCGTGAGCTGTCCTATCTGAGTATCAAGTCCTTGGATTGACGCTTGTTGATTTTTAAGTGCTGTTTCGGTATTCTGAAAGCGAGTTTCTGACACCAAGATAAACTTTGTTAGCATCTCCTCAAGGTTCGGCTTCTTTTCCTGTTGGTAAGGTGGTTGTTGGAAACTCGGAGGATGTTGTGGCCTTTGATTTCCTTGACCACCCCATGAAATCCCTAAGTTATATTATTATCTCTCTCGAGACTAACAACGTCTAACCCTTGGTTGATTAATTGAAATATCTTTCTAATTAACATCCCTAATGTTGCATTAACTCGATCTATGGATTCCCTTATTAGGTTTCACCCTAATCCGACAAAATCTTGTCACCCTATCTTTAGGCGTGCAATCAACTCCGCTTAATTATGACAAATTTACTCTTAGACAGGGGCTTTTACTCCTCTGAATAAGCGCATCAACTTGAATCAATATCCTGAAACATTAAAGCAAGAATTAAGAACACATAATTAAGAACAAGTCAAATATTTATCATACAATTCAGAAAATAATAACAAGATCCGTCTTAGGTTTCATTCCCTTCAGGTATTTAGGGGATTTAGTTCATAAGTGTAGAAGAAAACATCTTAGAAGAATAATGATAACAAAACATAAAGAAAACCCAAAACTCCTGAAGGGAAATTGAAGGGAGATCTTCAGTCTTGAAGGAGAATCCGGCTTCTGAGATGGATCAATCGGCTTTCTTCGAGTAAATTCCTACTTCCCGCTCTCTGTGTCCCATCTAAGTGCCTCCTCTGGTGTTTAAATAGACTTTTTAATGCCTCAAAGCCCTCAAGAGTGACCTTTTCTGAATAGAACTCAACTTGGGCTCGACAGGGACACGCCTGTGTGACACGCCCATGTTCGATTGCTCCAAACCGTGTTAGAGTTTGTTGAATAGACACGACCGTGTGGTCTACCCTGTAAGTCATGCTCAATTCTGCTAAAAGGGCACGAGCGTGTAGTTTACCCGTGTGAGGAAGTTCAAGCCGTGTTGATTTCCCACGTTGGTCCATTTTTTCCATTTTCTGCCCGTTTTTCGCTCTTTTTACTCTTCTATGCTCACCTAAGTATAAAACATGAAATTAAAGGATTAGGAGCATCAAATTCACCAATTCTAAGGGGAATTCATCCATAAATGTACTAAACATGGGATAAAATATGTATAAATTACGGTTTATCAATCAAATTCCGTATTTGGTCTATCCAGATCTATGCAAGTAAATTTATCTCAATTTAATACAATTCAATCCAATTCACGTCTTAAGGAAATCTACTATTCTGCCCCTATACTTTTATTTAATTATGATTTCATCCCTTCGCTCGGAAAATAAAATTTATGCAATTTAATCCTTACTCCAAGCCTAGCCGAATTTCATATATCACAATAACAGCCCATGTACTTCATAAAATTTAGAATTTTTCCATGAATTTTACATCTTTACAATTTAGTCCCTAAATAACAATTTCATCAAAATTCATTTTACAAAAATTGTTTATCTATCAACAACCTTTCATTTTATACCATAAAACTTCATAATTCATGCATACTAATCCATGACAAAACCCTAGTACTTTGATTTCTTTACAAATTAATCCTCGAGATAGCTAAATTAAGCTATTATGATCTCAAAAATATAAAAATTACTAAAAACGGGACAAAAAAATACCTAATTAAGCCAAATAAGTTTATCTTTCTTCAAATCTCCATAGCTAGGGTTTCAATGTTTTTATTTGGGAAAGATGATATAAAATGATGATATTTTCTTTATTTAATCATTTATTATCATTTATTATTTTTACTTTCCAATTTAGTCCTTTTCTTTATTTAATTTTCCTATGATGAATTATCATACTTATCAACTAACTCATCTTAATGGTCTATTTTCCATATAAGGACCTCAAATTTTGAATTCCATAGCTATTTGATACTTATAGCTACTAGAACTCAACTTTTGCATTTCATGCAATTTTGTCCTTTTATCAATTAAACGAGTAATCGGTAAAATTTTCTTAATGAAATTTTTATATGATATTCCTATCATACGGTAAACCATAAAATAATTTTAAAATAATTTTTCTTACGGACTTGGATTTGTGGTCCTGAAACCACTATTCCGATTTCACTAAAAACGGGCTGTTACAACTCTCCCCCTTTAAAAATTTTCGTCCTCGAAAATCTTACCTGTAAAGAGGTTTGAATATCGTTTTCTCATAATTTTCTCTGGTTGCCAAGTAGCTTTTTCTATTCCATGTCGTTTCCAGAGAACTTTTATTAGAGCTACATTTTTATTTCTCAATTCTTTCGTCTCACGTGCCAGAATTCTGATCGGTTCCTCAATATAAGTCATGCCAGGCTAAATCTCAACCTCTGTCGGGGATATAACATGTAAAGGATCTGTTCGGTACCGTCGCAACATAGACACGTAGAAAATATTTTGTATTTTGTCAAGCTCTGGCGATAATGCTAATCGGTACGCAATAGGTCCGATTCTTTTAGTGATCTTATATGGCCCGATAAATCGTGGACTCAGTTTTCCTTTACGGCCAAACTGAAGAACTTTCTTCTAAGGCGAAACTTTCAAGAATACCTTATCGCCAACTTGAAATTATATTTCTTTTCATTTAAGATCAGCATAGGATTTTTGACGATCAGAAGCTGCTTTCAGGCTATCTCAGATTACTTTTACTTTCTCTTCAGTTTCACGAATCAGATCAACTCTATGTATCTTTTTCTCACTAAGCTCGGTCCAATACAATGAATTTCTACATTTACGGCCATACAGAGCCTTGTACGATGCCATATTTATACTTGATTGATAATTATTATTATATGCGAATTCAACTAAAGGCAGATATTTTTCCCAACTACCTTCGAATTCTAGTACACAGCACTGAAGCATATCTTCCAAAATCTGTATTACACGTTCGGAATGGCCATCAGTTTGAGGATGGAATGCAATACTGAAATGTAATTAAGTACCCAGAGGTTCTTGTAGCTTTTCCCAGAATCGGGATGTAAACCACGAATCTCTATAAAAAATAATAGAAATTGGCACACTATGTAATCTGACAATCTTAGAAACATACAACTTAGCCAATCTATCCAGGGAGAAATCCGTACGTACCGAAATAAAGTGTGTAGATTTTGTAAAACGGTCTACGATTACCCAAATAGCATATTTCTTTTTCGAAGATAGGAGCAATCTTGACACAAAATCCATGGTAACTCTTTCCCAATTCCATTTCGATATCGTGACTGATTGTAATAATCTTGAAGGTACCTGATGTTCAGCTTTAACTTTCTGACATATCAAACATCTAGATACAAATTTAGAAATATCACGCTTCATTCCCAACCACTAGTACACCTTTTTCAAATCATTATACATATTATTACTCCCCGGATGAATAGACATAATACTATTATGAGCTTCATGCAAATTTTCAGTACAAGTTCCAAATTCTTCAATACATAGACTTTACCCCGGAATAACAGACAATCATCAGATCCAATCTAAAATTCTGAATCGGATGTCGACTCACATTGTACTAATTTAGCCTGTATTTCATCATCATTTTTCTGAGCTTCACAGATTTGTTGTAGAAACATCGGTTTAGCTTTTAACTCAACTAAGATTGAGCCATCATCAGACAATGATAATCGAGTAATCATTGCTTGCAAAGCAAACATAGACTTTCTACTCAAAGCATCTGCAACCACATTTGCTTTTCCTGGATGATAATTGATAATCAAATCACAATCTTTCAACAATTCAAGCCACCTGCGCTATCTTAGATTCAAATCTTTTTGCTACATCAGGTATTTTAAACTTTTATGATCGGTGAATATGTGACATTTTTCACCAAACAAGTAGTGTTTCTAAATTTTCAAAGCAAATACAGCTGCTAACTTAAGATCATGTATCGGGTAATTCTTTTCATGTGTCTTAAGTTGTCTAGAAACATAGCCTATTACTTTACCTTCTTGCATCAAAACACAGCCTAAGCTATTCAATGATGCATCACTATAAATAAAAAATTCTTTACCCGATTCAGGTTGAACCAGAACTGGTGCTTCAGTTACAAGGCTTTCAATCTGTCAAAGTTTTGCTGACATTTATCAGTCCATTCAAATTTCACATCTTTTTGCAATAGCCGTGTCATCGTCGAAGCTATCATCGAAAACCTTTTTACAAATCTCTGATAGTAACCGACTAATCCTAGAAAACTTCTGACTTTGGATACATTTTTTGGCGATTTCCAATTAACAATAGCTAAAGTTTTATTCGGATCCACTCTAATGCCTTCAACAGACACTATATGTCCAAGAAAACCAACTCCCCGAAGCCAAAATTCACATTTGCTAAATTTAGCATACAGTTGTTTCTCACGGAAAGTTTGCAAAACAATTCTCAATTGATCAGTATGTTCATTTTCATCTCGGGAATATACCAGAACATCATCAAAAAATACCACTACAAATCTATCTAGATATGGTCTAAAAATTCTATTCATGAAGTCCATAAATATTACAAGTGCATTAGTCAAGCCAAATGGCATCACAAGGAATTCATAATGTTCGTTTCTGGTTCTAAAGGCTATTTTTGGCACATCCGAGTCTTTCACTCGTAATTGATAATAATCAGAACGGAAATAAATCTTTGAAAACACGGTGGCACCTTTCAACTGATCAAACAGGTTATCAATACGAGGTAGTGGATACTTATTCTTGATCGTGACTTTGTTGAGCTGTCGGCAATCAATGCCAAATCTCAAGGATCCATCCTTTTTCTTGACAAACGGAACCGGTGCACCCAATGGTGAAAAACTAGGTCAAGTAAAACCTCTGTCAGTCAGTTCATGTAACTGTGCTTTTAACTCATTTTATTCAGTAGGAGCCATTCTGTATGGTGTTATAGATATCGATGTTGTTCCCGATACAAGATCTATAGAAAATTCCACCTCTCTAACCGGCAGGAATCTGAGTAACTCCTCCGGAAACACACCAGGATATTCATAAACCATTGACACTAATTTTATATTCGATTTAGACACTTTAGTATCCAACACATAAGCAAGATAAGCATCATACCCTTTTCTGATATATTTTTGTGCTGACATGGCTGACATCACATTAGGCATACTATCCAAATTATCAGATTTAATACAAATCATTTCACCATTCTGACATTTCAATACAATATGCTTTTGTTTACAATTTACCACGGCATCATGCTGAGTTAACCAATCCGTACCCAAAATTACATCAAATTTATCAAACGATAATAACATCAAATTGGCCAAAAAAGTAACCCCATATCATTAAAGGACAATTCTTGCAAATTTTATCCACCATCACATACTGGCCCAAGGGGTTTGATACTTTAACCCCGAATTCAGTGGACTCAATAAGTAAATTTTTATTATTCATTAAATTCGTGCAAATATATGAATGTTCAATTAAAGTAATTATATCAGTATCAAGTAGAGAAAAAGTACCAGTGATAACGTCAGGTGCAGAGGCATCCTCACGTGCACGAATAGCATATGTTATTGCTGGTGCTCGTTCCTTAGATTTAACAATTAAATCTTTTATCGTACCCCAGCTACCACTCACGTTGCCGGGATTACAAGGTGGTTTACCTCTGGAATCTATATTACTTGGTTTTGAAGTTTGAACAATATCTTTCTCAAGCAGTCTCTCAGATAGTGGTCAAAAGAACCACATCTAAAGCAAGCTCTACTTTTCATACGACACTCTCCAAAATGAAATTTATTACAACACTTACATATGGGTTTGGTATTTCTAACACTGCCTATACTTGCTACAGATGTAGCCTGAGATCTTGAACTGAAACGTTAAATACCTCTATCTCTCCCAGATTACCCCGCGGAGGTAGTAGAACGATCAAAAATTTTCTTTGATTTCTTTGAGGCTGATTGATATGACTTTCCCATAAATCTTTTACTTTAATTTCTAGCTTCCATCTCAGCTTGTTTCTTTTCTTTACTAAGCTCTTCGACTTTGTATGCCCGATCAACAAATACAACAAATTTTTTTGTTTCAAGAATCCCAACTAGCAATTTTATATCTTCATTCAGACCCTCTTCAAACCACTTACACATTGTGATTTTAGTCGGGATACATTCTCTAACATACTTACTTAGTCGAAAAAATTCTCGTTCATGCTCAGATACTATCATATGCCTCTGTTTGGGCTCCAAAAATTCTTTCTATATCTGATTAAGAAACCTCTAACTGATATATTTCTTTTTGAACTCAGTTTGGAAAAATTCCCAAGTGACCATCTCCTTCGGTACAACAAAAATTAAAGTGTTCCACCACTAGTAAGCTGAGTCTTTTAGCAGTGATACAACACATTTTAAACATTCAACTGGTGTACAAGACAATTAATCCAAAACGCTGATAATGTTTTCTAACCAGAACTCAAACTCTTTCAGGATCATCTTCGGCTCTAGCGCGGAATTCTTCAACCCTATACTTACGAATTTTATCTACAGGAGGTTTACCGATTCTAACAAGTTCTACACCTTGAGGCATATCGGGAACTAGTAGAGAAACAGAAGCGGGTGGAGGTTGTTGCACAGCCGGATTTGTTCTTACATATTCAGTAAACCACTCATTCATCATTTGGAAGAAGGCTTCTTTTGCTTCTCCTACTCGGCCCTCAGATATGGGTCTTCTACCACTAAATGCTGCTCTTTGAACTGAAGCTTGATCATTGCTCTCAGCTTCTTCAGATTTAGTTCGGTTGGACAACATTACTATATTAAAAACATGTTTAAAATGGTCAGGAGATATCACACTATCAAAGACTATATAATGGCATGTATAGCTAGACTCGTACATGCTACGTTAGTCCAAGAATCGGCTAAACCATATCACTGATACCAATAAACGTAACACCCCTAACCCATATTCGTCGCCGGAACAGGGTTATAAAGTATTACCGGAATATACAGATCAAATATAGACAATTCATATTACTTAACATTCATATCAGAAATTATTCGTAAAGTCCCTTATATGAACCCTCAAGGTCCAAAATACACATTAGAAACAAATTGGGACTAATTCGGGTATTTAGAAAATTTTTCACAAAATTTCAAAAAAAAATTTCAAGGTACAGGGGATACATGCCTGTGTGGATCACACGGCCAATTGACACGCCCATGTCTTAGGCTGTGTGGGCATCCGAAATAGGGCATACGGTCGTGTCCTAGCTCATGTTAATACCCGTGTAACTCTTTGACTTGGGTTGCACGACTAAGTCACACGCCCGTGTACTAGGCCGTGTGAACATAAAAATTTGCATTAATTAGGTGCAGGGGTCACAAGGCCAAGCTACACGCCCGTGTGCCAGGTCGTGTGATCAATTTTTTTGCATTCTGTTTTAAACTTTTAAAGATGCAGGAGACACACGGTCAAAACACACTCCCATGTGCTAGGCCGTGTGTCACACATGGCTGAGACACATGCCCGTGTCTCTACACGTGTGGGCGACATAAGGCTATTTCCAAGCCATATTTCTCACCCATTTTTGCCTTTCACCTACATAAACACTTAAACATATTCTTAAGCTAATATAATACATCCAAATCAAGCCAATACCAAGTATCATGTATGACATATTAATACATATAACCAAGTCTTCATTTTTATCAAGTTAATCTAATACATATAAAAACATCTTTGTACTAAATATGCCATTTCATCCATTCATCAATTTATCCATATGATTTTCATCACTCATCCATTTCAAACACATATCAACCATGTATAGACTCTTATATACTCTACAAATCATATCTATCACAAGCCATTCCAATGGCTAGTTACAACCAAAATCACATACATGCCATTAATGGCCTAATTTAACCTATACATGTCATTATAGCCAAAAGTAATTTACCAATTATACCGAAATGAACCGAGGGATAGTGTGATGCTGCTTCGACCAGCTTCTAACCAAATTGAGCTTTCGAATTACTATAAAATAGAGGAAATAAATTAGAGTGAGCATTTAATGCTTAGTGAGTTCGTATAACATGAAATTTAACTTACCATTTAATCAAAATTAAGGTAAGCATATAAAGCATACTCAAGCAAAATGGCCAAAAGCCCTAGCACATATCCTCATCAACCATGTTAGACACATATTTCATATAAATGTCAAGGAACATGTACGAGTTCAACATTATCAAGTTTTCATATTCATAACTTTCCTCTTCTATTCATATATCAATTCCATATACTTAATGTATATATGGGTAATGATTCACTTTGAATTCATTTATTTTCTTATATTAGGATTTTGTCCGTTGAACTATTTAAAATATCGATGGATATTCGGGTAGTACACTTGAAGTGTACATATCTATAATTCGTCAATTCATATTCGGGAATGCTCATATGAGTACATAAATGGGAAGCTCTCTTTCGAGCCATATAACAGGAAGCTCATGTGAGCTGTATAATGGGAAGCTTATCCAGGCTGTATAACGGGAAGCTCATAAGATCCATAATCATTAAGCTCATGTAAAGCAATAACGGGTAGCTTCAAAGAGCCATTAATTAGGAAGCTCCGAATAGCCATATATCGGGAAGTTCAAGTGAACCGTATTAGGAAGCTCATGAAAGAGCCTTTTATCGGGAGGCTCACGAAGAGCCATATATTGGGACGCTTATAAGAGCTGTGGTGTGTCTACAACACATGCAGAATCTCAACCAATCAGGATGTATCGAAGAGTTATTAACAGGAAGCTCGCAAGAACCATATAACAGGAAGCTCGAGAGGGCTAATAACGGAACGCTCTTTCGAGCTGTGGTGTGTCCACAACATATGCAGGACCACAACCAATTCGGGGCCCTGTATCCATCGAAATTTCATCTATTCAAACGGAACTTAACATTTATCAGGCTTTGTCGGATATGTAATCAATTTTATATAAATAACAATTACAGGATTCAAATATACAACATTCAATTCAAACATATAAATATTCACAATTTAGTTACATGAACTTACCTTGACAAGTGTTCGTGAATTGTAATATACTAATCCGACACTTTTTCTTTTCCTCGATCTAATTCCGTATTTGGTCTATCCGGATCTATACGAGTAAATTTAGCTCAATTTAATACAATTCATATTCAATTCAATCCAATTCACGTCTTAAGCAAAATTACTATTTTACCCCTATACTTTTATTTAATTATGATTTCATCCTTAGGCTCGAAAAATGAAATTTATGCAATTTAATCCTTATTCCAAGCCTAGTCGAATTTCATATATCACAATAACAACCTTTCATATATCACAATAACAACCTATGTATTTCATAAAATTCAAAATTTTTTCATGAATTTTACATCTTTACAATATAGTCCCTAAATCACAATTTCATCAAAATTCACTTTACAAAAGTTATTTATCTATCAACAACCTTTCATTTTCTACCATAAAACTTCATAATTCATGCATACTCATCCATGGCAAAACCATAGTACTTTGATTTCTTTACAAATTAACCCCTGAGATAGCTAAATTAAGCTATTACAATCTCAGAAATATAAAAATTACTAAAAACGGGACGAGAAAACATGACCCATGGACCAAAATGAAAATAAAGCAGAATTAAATAGAAAAATAAAAAATAAAACAAGACTAAATTGAAACAAGTTACAAAAGCGGAAGGACCCAATGAATAAATAGACCATTCCACAAAAACATGCGGATCTTGCTAAGCAATCGGGTCGGGTTCTGGGTCGCGCCACAACGATGCTTTTTTGGGCGCTTGAGACCAATCCAAAACAGCACCGTTTCAAGGGCCTATAAAAGTCAAAAAATTCTATAAAAAAAAATCATTTCCTTCGCATTTTAAAAAAAAAATCTCTTCTTTACTCTTTTTTCTTTAAACGCAGCCCAAGGTCCAGCCAATGGGCCATCGGGAGCCCGCTGTGGCCACCAGTCATCGTCGACGGCAATTGTCACCTCCGATGGCCGGAGTTCAAAAAAACCCTCATTTTGCCCTTTTTTAACCCTAGAGTTCAGATCTAAAGGCAAACACTTTAAAAAAATTAAAAAGAACGAAAAAATTTCAACTTTCGCCCTTTTCTGCCGTATGCCCTTTCATATCCTCGTTTATCGAAGCCCAAACGATACCCTAATGGATTCGGTGGCTCTCGTGATTGGAGGAGATCCCCGACGGTGGCACGATAAGCTAAAATATTTTATTTATATTATTTTTTATTTGCTTCGAATTTAAAAATAAAATAGAGTAAATCATTTTTTTTAAATGTTCGTATCTGATTTCTATTTCCAAAAAATCTCCTTTAATACAATCTATTTCTATGGCTTTTATAGCCATATATTACATACTGTTTATTACATTTTTTTTTGTATTTTCTTGTTGTTTCTGTTGATTTGCTTCTGTCCTCCTTCGTTCTTTTTGCAAGTATCGGTGCGCTGTCAACGGTGACGACGGGAAACGCACCTTTGCCATTTTGGTGCAATGGTGGTAGAGGCGCGTCAGGTCTCAGGTGACAAGCACGCTGACATGAGGGGAGGAGCGGCTCCAAAAACCCTAAAATTTCTGACTTTCTAAAAAAAATTTTAAGTTATGGGCTTATTGGGCTTAGGTTATTAAGTTTTAGTGTCAGGTTATATATTTTGGGCCTTGAGTTTTTTGTATTTGGGCCATTATCTTGTAAATGAACTTGGACTTTATTTTGGTTTTTATTTTGTTTATTTATTTTTTTGGTTTTGGGCCGGACTTACATCTTAATTTCCTGTGACTTGGGAGTCAAATAATTTTGAAGCAAAAAACCATTTCCTTTAAATAATATCAATGAGGATATAAAACCCTGAGATGCAGATGCGTTGGAAAAGAAAAAAATAGTTGATAAATGCAGCACGTGATCATGTAAAATCCCCATGTTTCAACTTACATATTTTAATGTATAAAATCAGATGCAGATCCAACATGATTCCTTTTGATCGCTTAATCTAACTATATGCATGAACTTTAATTTTTAAAATAAGAAATATTAGGCGTAGCTTAAAATAGAGTATGTATTACTGTTACTTAAATCCACAGAAAAGCTATCCCTCGAATTACCCCAAATATCAGACTTCCATCAAGGAAGGTATAACTTCCAAGTAATGCTATATTGTTATACGTATTAAGCTTAGGATAATATTAGTATATATCTGGTTCATAATTTATTTATTGAGGATGCACAGTTGAAGATAAATAGATAGATCGACGGCAACCGACCATGTCTCTCCACTACGACGGGAGAGCCATCATCATTCAAGGTGAATATATATTATATGCTTTCATTTCTACATACTGCATCGATGGTCTAAATATGTACATCATCCAACACAAATGATGATGGTGGTGGTGGTTATGTTCTGTCAGATGAGAAGGAAGAATCGTTGTGTGAAGACGGTGTCTTCATTGAGATAAAAAAGCTTGGAGGGAACTGTCGTAGAATTCGGTCCAAAATTGGAATTGAAGCCAGCCTTGATACTGTTTGGGACATTTTGACTGACTACGAGAAGTTGGCTGATCTTATTCCGGGTCTTGCTGTCAGCAAAGTTGTTGAAAAAAATGACAAGTTTGCTCGACTTTTTCAGGTTAATTATTTATCCCTTTCCACTTTTTGTTGTCTTACCATAATCAGTTTTTTATATTTTTTTAAGAAATATTCTGAATCGTGTTTTATTAGCAGAAGTATTTGAAAGTGATGTTGTGGTTACTGCAGTAATAGGAATGATATATTGGGAGACAGAGGCGACAATGGCATGTAGGATCAACTTGTCTTGCCTAACCCAATACATATAAGGAAACGAAAATTGGTTTGAGTTAAAAAAGGCTTGATTTCATTCATACAATTTTAGGTCGATTTATATTACCATTCATATTTAAATTTGAAGACAATAGTGGTATATGAGGGTGGGTAGTGATGATATATGTCCCTCACACTCAAACTAACTGTGTTGTTTAAATATAATTGTTGATAATTGAAAAGTGGTGTGGTTAATCAGATTGGTTTCAACAGATTGGACAGCAAAACTTGCCATTGGGTTTGAAATTCAATGCTAAAGGAGTTTTAGATTGTTATGAGAAAGATGTTGAGGTTTTGCCTCATGGTAAAAAACGTGAAATTCAATTCAAGATGGTTGAAGGTGACTTCACACAGTTTGAAGGAACATGGTTGCTTGAACAGGTAACAACATACTAATTCCATCATCTAATTGCATTTCCATTGGAGTAAAACTTTCTTAATAACGGGATTGTGCAGTTTAGTAAAACAAAAAATGAAGACAATCATGAAGTAATTGGTGGTGAAGAATCCTCCCAAACAACACTTTCGTATTTGGTTGATGTAAAGCCCAAGATGTGGCTGCCTATTCGTCTTGTTGAAGGCAGGCTTTGTAAGGAGATAAAGACCAACCTTTCCTGTATACGTGATGAAGCCAAGAGAGTTATAACTGCTTTCACCTCTCTTTAGCATTATCTGTTTACATGTTTAACAAAATTTTTACCTATCAATTACTTTTTGGTTTACATGTTTAATAAAATTTCTCTGAGTAATACATATTTCTTATACACAGGGAATGGGTTGTATAATCTTGACTTTTAATAAAAATCTATCAACAAAAAAATCAATTTTAGTAAAAATATGATGTTTCATGGCATTTTCTTGGCTTAAACTATAAAATTTACAATTTTCCTTTTTCTGTCTATTGTAAAGAAATTCACTTTAAAACATTTAATGTGCCAAACTTTTTCACGTTTCATTTTCCTTTTTATCAAGAAGGGAACATCATAATATTAAATAAAATTTACCCAAATGTTTAGTATATAAACTTTTTGATATTGTGTATAATAAGGGAGGAGTAGAGAGGAAAGGAGAGTGATTGTTATGAAGGTCGGTTCATATAATTGAGGTGGAGAGTCGAAAGTTATAGAGAGTAGTGGAGAAGAGAGTATAAAGGTTGAGCGCTGAAAGAGTGTTGACAACGTGTAAGCTTGGTATTTTGACTCTGATGGTAAAGTAGTGTTATACTCCATCCGCGTTAAGACATGTGGCAAGCTAAGAAAACATCTGAATAGTAAGCCTACCACTAGTAGGCTAAGAGGTCACTTAGGCAATGGATGGCGACTGCATCACGGCGTACAAATGTAAAGCAGAGAATTAGCACAAAATATCATAAATTAAAGTGGTTTGACTACAAGTGTGACAAATAAGTTGTAATATTTTTAAGTGTTACAATAAAACACTTTCAAGTATTCCAGAGATCGAACGATAATGTGACTAACAATAACACTGCATGCCACTAAAAAGTCTAGTTAGCTAATCACTATGTATTACATTACGACAAATCAACACCAAAAATTAATTTCACTAAACAACACCTAGAAGGATTAATTGAATAATAGATAAAAGTGCACAAATATCAATTCAAAGAGATAAAGTGATTGATTGATATTATGTTGATAGTTAAATCTTAGATTAGGGATTTAAATTTTTTTAAGGGATAATATATGTATGTGTGAGAGGTATAAGTAGAGGTGTTCATGGGTCGGGCTGGGCCGGGCTCAACTAAAAATTTAGGCCCACTCATTTGGTTCGAGTCGGGCCGGGCCTAAAAAATGGGCTTAAAATTTTGTCCAAGCCCGACCCAAATAAAAATACTAAAACCCGGGCCCGACCCGGCCCGCCCGTATTTATTTTTATATTATTTCATATGATTTTTAAATATATATAATACATCAAAAATACTAAAAAAATCAAAATAAATATTTTTCAAAAAATTAAAAATAAATTTTAAAAAATATGTAGATTTAAATAGCACTAAGATAGATGCAACTTAACAAGCAAATACCTCTAAAATAATAATAAAATTAACAAATACCTTTAAAATAATAACAAATTTAATAATAAAATAAGTTTTATACAATATCCAAATAATAACAATAAAATAGTAGCAACAAATAGTAATATGGTAGCAAAATAAGGAGAAAACAACAAGAAAATAATATTCAAAAATAAAAAAAAATAGCATAATTTTTTTGTCATTTAGTGAATTCGGGCCGGGTCAGGTCGGGCCCTGGCTAAAAATGTCTTACCCGAGGCCTGGTACATTTTTTAAACGAGTCTTTTTTTTTTGTACAAACCCATTTTTCGGGCCTATATTTTTGCTCAAACCCTCCCACATTTCAGGTGGGCTATCGGTCCGAGCCGGGTAGCCCAACCCATAAGTAGGTCTAGGTATAAGAATTAATTATAATTTAATGATGTAAATAAAATATGATTTTTTAGGTTAAATTACTAAATTATGTTTTGAGTGAAATTTAATAATATACAAAATATAAAGGTAATAGAATACAAAATACAATTAGTTTAATTAATAATATTAAGACATTTAACATTTAGCAATAAATTTAAGTGAATTTGGAAAAGTTACGACTCATTCCCTTTTTTTTTTTTGAATAACTTGATTGGATTTTATTGATCAGAATCAAATAATATAATGGGGAAAAGTTTCTGTAGAACTTTGAAACTAAGACCTAAGAAAAAAGAAACTAATAAAAAAAGAGAAACGACCAAAAAAAAGAGTAAATTACCTAGGATAAAACGAACAAAATAAAAAATAAAACTAAATAAAGAAATGGGAAACCTAATCTAGTCACTATCAACAGCTAGTACCCATTAATGAGGAATGCCTCCCTACTACTTAAAACACATTGTCCTCGATGTGAAAGAAAAAGGAAAACAAATATGTGAAAGAAAAAGGTTTTAGAAAAGCTCATCATGTAGTCACTGTTGTTCATGCATAGCTGCAATGAGGAGAAGGTTCAGCGTCGCGAGGAGGAGAGGAATGAGGGGAAGGCGTTTGTCAGCTAAGTTGACGTGTTGGGGTGCCGAGAATCGACTTCGACTGCTATTGACAGCGAAGGAAGGTTCGGCGGTGGCACAGCTTCTAGTCCTAACCATGGTGGTGGGGGTGAGGGAGAAGAGGGATGGCGGCTAGAGGGTTATTTAGGTGAAAATGAGGAAAAGTTTAGGGTTAGAAGGTGTAGAATAAAGGGTGTTTGGTTGTAGGGCGAGTGTTTGGATGTGGGTTTTGGGTAAGTATAAAGTAGGGATGCGCTATTCTTACTTGGAATAGGGATAGAATAAGGGATGTTTGTGGAAGCATGCCAATTCCTGAGTTATTTTCCTCGCCTGTTTACCTAGACAGAAGAAGAGAAAATTATTAATATCCAAATAAAATAAAATAAAATAGAATAATAAATAATAAATAATAAAATAAAAATAAAAATAAAAATAAAAAAAATAAACATTGGGTTGCCTCCCAACAAGAGCTTGTTTAACGTCGCTAGCTTGACGCCTCAACTACTATTGGGGTTGTTCCAACTGTATTCTTTCATTTGTATGAACTTGGAAAATCTCATTTTTTACCACATCCACCATATTTGGGTTCAATTGTCCTTGTGCCTCTTTCTTTGGTTTCGTATTTTCCTCCAAGAAAATCTTATGTGTGCCTGTCAAGGGGTTAATCCATTTTAAGTCGACAATGGTCTCATTATTCTCCAAAAATGCACGCTTGAGATGCTCGGGAAGTGGTTTTAATTTCAGATCTAGTGCCTGCACAACAGAAGGTAAAATTTTAGTATCCATAGGAGCCAATAATTCATTAACAAATTCAAAATCATCAAACATCATTTTAGATTTATCTCCATAAGATGACTCAAAAGTTTTTTCTACTAATGAGTCAATTATGTCGACACGATTTACGTTCAAGATTTCACCTGGGTGACTAATAGCATCGTAAACATTAAACTTCACAATCTCCCCGTCAAACTCCATTATGAGGGTTTCGCTAGACATGTCTATCTTAGTATTTGCAGTACTAAGGAAAGGTCGCCCTAACAAGATGTCTGAAGACCTAAGAGCGTTATCCTCTTCCATTTTTATCACATAAAAGTTTGCAGGGAATATAAGTCCATTGACTTTCACTAATACGTCATCGAGGACTCCTTCAGGATGCACAATAGACCTGTCTGTTAACTGAATGATAACACCTATTTTCATAAAAAAATCCACGTTAAGTGATTCATAAATGGAAAAAGGCATGACATTTATGGAGGCCCTTAAATCACACATAGCTTTTTTAATTCCTAAGTGACTTATTTTGCATGGTATTGCAAACATGCCCCTATCTTTGCATTTTGCTAGCATCCTCCGCTATAACACTGCGGATACGTTCTCACCAACGCTTACCCTTTCATTATCAGTTAATTTTTGCTTGTTGGTGCAGAACTTTTTAAGGAACTTGGCATATCACAAAATTTGTTTGATGGCATCCAACAGTGGTATGTTGATCTCGACATTTCTGAATGTTTCGAGGATCTCCTTATCCTCTCTACTTTTCCGACATTGGTTCAATCGTCTTAGGAATGGAGGTTGAATTATAGGCAATGGAGGTTTTGTTCAGACCTATTCATCGTTCTCGTACTTTTCTTGGGCAGAATCTTGACTAAGATTTCTGCCAGGAATTGGTTCCAGTACTTTTCCACTTCACAACGTCACTTCATTTGCGTGTTGTCTTGAATTAGGTTCCGTTTGTGACGACAGCTTCCCTTGAGAATTCATTTTTTCAATTGATGTGTTCAATTCTCTTGTAGACGCCTCGGTTTTCTGTTGAAACCCTTTTATTTCTTTTTGGAAATTAAGAGTTTGCTATTGGAAATTAAGGACATTAGCTGCTAATTTATTGACCATGGTTTCTAGAGAGGTACCTAAATTTCGTGGCTTTTGTGGAAACTGGTTTTGGTATGGCTGGTTATATTGCAGGTTTGCCCCATAACTCAAGTTAGGATGGTCTTTCCATCCTGGGTTGTAGGTATTAGTGTAGGGGTCATATCGCCTTTGTGGTGGCCTAGAAAAGTTTCCCACAGCATCCAAATGAGCCATAGTATCATCACACAAACTAGGACATCATCAGTTATATGTTTAGGTGTAGCACATATTCTGCATAGTCGGGTTGGTTTTTCTTTTTCTGCAACAAGAAAATTCACAATATTAGTAAGCCTATCAACTTTATCTTCTAAGGTTGAATTACTTAGCTGGTGAACCCTTCTAGGGGGCTGGATTGGCTCGAAACTACTGAGTATTTGCAGCCATTGTAGATATGAAGTCCCTTGCTTGTTAGGGAGTCATGTTGACCAACGCTCCTCCATTGGCGGCATCCACCATATTCATCTCTATGGGCTTTAAACCTTCATAAAAGTATTAGAGCAGAGACTGTTCCGTAATACCATGTTGTGGGCAACTTGCACACAACTTCTTAAATCGCTCCTAATCGTAAAGAGACTCTGATTTTTTTTGCCTTATCCCAACTATCTCCCTTCTTAACTCAACTACACGTGATGCTGGAAAAAACTTGTTGAGAAACAAACGAGAAAGATCAACCCAAGTTGTAATAAATCCAGAGGGAAGATAAAACAACCATTCCCTAATAGAATCTGCTAAGGAAAAAGGAAAAGCACACAACTTGATTTGGTCCTCATTTACCCCCTGAGGTTTCATGCTAAGACAAATCATATGAAACTCTTTCAGATATTTGTGGGGATTTTCATTTTGCAACCCACGAAAAGTTGGTAGTAACTGGATTAATCTTAACTTCAGTTTAAAATCAGTATCCATAGTAAGATACGTGATGCACAATGGTGGTTGTTTTGCCGGAGCTTCGGCTAGTTGCCAAATCATTTGAGTTATTGATTAATGTGTTAGATTCAAGTTTTCGTTAACCCTAGTGGTAAGCAATTCTTCTAGTGAACCAACTTTTACTTTTTCGCTTTCAAGTGTTTGAGTAGGGTTCTCGTAGTCTTCTATATTTCTGAATCAAATGCAAGAATATTTGAAGCAGATCTGGTTATAAGAAACAAAGAAACAAGATCAGTACGTTACCAGTCCCCGACAACGGCACCAAAATTTGATGCGGTCGTTGAGAGCACCAAATACATCCTATCCCTATAAAATAATGAAAAGAATAGTATAAGAGAAATAGGGTCAAATCCTCAAGAACTGGAATTGCACAAGTTCCTGTTCCTCGAAACCCCAGGCGGAGTCGTGCCTAAGAAAACCTGTGTACCTGGAAAAGAAAATAAAAAAATAGAATTCAAAGTTTAATTGATTTGAAATTACGAAAATTAAAATTAAAATTGTAACGAAAGACAAAGTTGAGTAAGAGACAGTTTTTATTATGGAGAGATTCTAGCCTCCTATTGCCTCGATCCGCCTTGGGTTCAATCCTTGGCTTTTAGGTTATCCTTTTTAAACAAAATAAGCTAGTTATAGTGGAAGAGGACACCTATGACCACCAGCTCTAAGATTTTAAACTTACTATTCAGAGGAACTTGACTCTAGCCAACAATCGCTTTTGTGGGACCATCTTATGCTAGATCATCACTTCTCAATGGTGAATGCCACGCCATTTTGTCTCTTAGGCTCGCCAACCTCTGATGTAGTAAGCTAACGAACCGATTATACAACTTTCCCAAAACATACAAAGCGGCCACCTTTGCACAAGATGAAAAGATCACTTTTGAAAAGACATAGATAGAAGCGTCAGTCCCGTAGTGCGGAGAAGCAATGAATACTGGTTGAGAAGGCTAAGAGCGGGTTTTAAGCCTCATGAACCCTTTTTGGGGAGTTTCGACAACCTTTGGCTAGATAAATTTAGTGGCTCATTCTTTTTGGGGAAAAAGAAATAAATGTAATGAAAATGGAATTTTAATTGAATAATATGAAGGGAAATAAGACTAAGCTTTTTGGGAGAGGTAGTGTTTACAGAAAAGATGGGTGAAATTTATGTCATTCCATTCCCTATTTATAGTACTAGGAAACCTAGTCTATTCCTAATTAAATTTTAAAAAATAAATACAAATAAATAAAGATAATTAAAGATAAATGAAGATAAAAGCTAAAATTAAATCTAAATAATAATCTTTAACAATTATCCTAATATAATTAAAAATTAAATAGAGTCTTGTGTTTATAAAATCTCTTCTTTGCACTTTTGCCCCCAAATCTTCCACACTTGGCATTTTTGGCACCACTTTCTTCCTTTGGCCCATTTTATCTTTAAATTCACACTTTTTGCCCCCAAATTTCCTTTTTCCTTCAATTTAGTCCCTACAAGATAAAAAACCATAAATAGCTCAAATTAGTAGGATCATACTCCAAATAAATGTGTAATTAATACATAAAAATGTCATTCTAGAGTATTATCATTTTCATTTCTGCTATGGTTATCTTTTCAAATCTTTATAGAGACTTTTCAATATGGGTGTCTCGGCCATCTCTCCTTCCGTTCGCGTTGAAGGTGGATGATATCTGCTCCTTCTGGGTACTTTTTTTCTCCTTTTCTTAATGCTTCTTTTGCAAGTTCGTAGGCATAACCATTTCCTGATTTTTAAACAAACTGGAAATTGATTTCTTGGAAATGTTGTTTTTTGCTTTGAATGTCTCGGATAATCGCCCCTATAACTGATTTGTTTGTCGCTGTTGAATTACTTTTCTTTATGGCCGTTTGTGAATCCCCTAAAATGTCTACTAATTAAAAACCCAATAAGATCCCTAACTTCACTGCTTGTAATCCTGCATGTGCCTCTACCATGAACGGAGACAATATTGTGAAATAGAGGACTATTTTTGAGGCTAAAAACTCACCCATCTCCCCCCAAACCACCAAACTTGAGGCCGATCTGGAGTATTTACCATCGAAAGCTACGTCAAAATAAATAGCTACTCTCACGTTCCTTTCTTCCCGTCTCTGTCTTCTACCACCATCTGAAGTAAGTGGATTTTCCTCCAACCCATCGATCTCTACTATATAAATTTGGACTCGGTTCGATAAATCTTTTCCTATCATTATTTTCCCCTTGTGAACTAACTGATTTCTTGAACTCCAGATTGTTTAAACATCATACTAAAACAGTCGGCATTGTTTGCTGTTACCCATGGTAAAGACCCAAGTAAGCTATTCCCACAAACCTTGAATATTAGTATTAATGACCCATGACAGATTTAAATTCTGCCATGTCTTTATTATTGTAGGGCATTGTCAGAAAACGTGGTTGTTATCTTCTTCCGCATTTCGACATCGAGGTCAGGAAATGTTTGCAGCCACTCTTTTTAATTTGAGATTTGTTAAAGTAGGAATAAAGTTCCAAGAAATACACTATATAGTGATAGCAATTGTTGAAGGAAGATGTAAATTCCATAGCTTTCAGTATAAATTTTTTGTTTCGGCTTGTATTAAGTAAGCACTAGGATCCATATTAGCTTCTTGTAATAGTTTGTAGGCATTTCAAACTGAAAATTTGCCAGAATATTCTCCTCGCCAGACTTGAAAATCATCATGTTCATATTCTGCCAAAGGAATTTGCAGAATCTTCTGTGCTGTGTCCGCTTGAAAGGTATTAACTATTAGATCAATCTTCTATTTTCTTGTTGAAGCATCAATTAGGTCCGAAACTAACTCTATTTCTAAATTGTTGGAATTATCATTAATTCTATCTGTAGTAACTCTCGATACCCACCGTTCACTCCAAACAGATATTTGATCTTCCCTATCGACTCACCAACATAGGCCACCTTGCAGTAACCCTTTTGTTGCCCACACACTCTTCCAGGTAAGTGAAGGTAAATTCCCTAACTGTGTATTGATAAAGTCTAAATTTGGGTAGTATTTGGCTTTTAAGACCTTTGCTAATAAAGAATTTGGAAAATTAATAAGGCGCCAACCTTGCTTGGCTAATAAAGCGATATTAAATTAACCAAGATTTTGAAACCCCAAACCACTCTTTCTTTTACGGAATAAAGATCCTTCCAAGCACACCAATGAATGCCCATTTTGCTACGATCCTTTTGCCACTAGAATCTCGTAATAATATTTTCAAGATCAACACACAAAGATTTAGGTAGTAAAAAACAAGCCATTGTATACGTTGGAATAACTTGAAGAACAACCTTAATAAAAACTTCTTTCCCACCTTAGGAAAGATGTTGAATACTTCAGTTGTCAATTTGTTGTTTAAATCTGTCCTTTGAGTTTTGAAAAGACTCTTTTTTCCTTCTACCCACCATATTAGGTAAGCCAAGATGATGTTTTAGGTTATTTGAGCTTTGTACCCCGAGTAGGTGAGTAACTAGTCATCTTTCTTCCTTCTGTGTATTAGTGTTAAAGAAAACAATTCACTTATTAAAATTGACGCACTGACCCGAACAAGTTCCATACTCGCGTAGAATTGTTTTTAATAAACAAGCTCCCCTTTTAGTAGTCTCTCCAAACAAAATGCAATCATCTACGAATAACAAATGTGATACTTGTGGTTTTCTTCTGCTAGCCTTAACCCTTTTTAATTGTTCTGCTTAAAGTGCTAGTCTCATAAGACAAGATAATCCTTTTCCGCAGATCAAAAACAAAAACGGGCTCAAAGTATCACCTTGCCGTAATTCTCTCGTTGGCTGAAAATTTTCATCAACTTGACCATTAAATACCACTGAATAAGAAACAATAGATACGCACTTCATAATAGAATCAATCCAGCTAGGGTCAAAACCCATTCTCATCATCATCTCTTGTACAAAATTCCATTAGACTTTATCGTAAGCTTTACTCATGTCAAGTTTTACCATCATAAACCCTTTTTTTCCCAATTTTTTCCGTTTTAGAGTGTCTAAAATTTCATATGCCAACAATACATTGTTTGAAATTAACCTTCCTAGCACAAAAGCACTCTGTGCACCATCGATGCATTTTCCCAAGACTTCTTTAAATCGATTTGCAATAACCTTTGCCATTATTTCATAAATAATGTTGCATAGGCTAATGGGTCGGAATTGAGTGAGATTGGTTGGATTTACTCTTTTAGGAATAAGTACAATATGAGTAGTTTTAATTGGAGTAACCTCCATACCTCCGTTCAGATGTTGAAGACAGAATAGTGTGACCTCTTCCCCAATAATGTGCCAGCATTTCTAAAAAATAAAGCCGGAAATCCATATTCACCTAGTCTTTTGTAGGCCTTATTCCAATAAGCGCCTCCCAAACCTCTTCTTTTGTGTATTGTGTCGTGAGCTTTTGATTATCCTCTTCGGATATACAACGTTTAATACTCGATAAGAGATGTTCATAATGTCCCTTTTCCCAAGCCGAAAATAAATTTTGGAAATAAGATCTAGCAATTTCTGCCATTTCTTGTATATCCTCTATTTTCCTGCAAACCATATTTTACAATTTTTGAATACAATTTTTCCTTCGTCGTTACGTTGCTTGACTATGAAAAAAGGTTGTATTCCTATCCCCGAATTTTAGCTAATTAACTCTAGCTCTTTGCTCCTAATACCTTTCATCTTTCTCAATCTCAAAATTCAATTGTAGCTTCGTATCAATCAGCTTTGCTAAATTATCGTCATTCCTTTCGGCTTTCATCAACTCTGACAGTTTTGAGGATAATTTTTTTTCCATTTTCTCGATTGACAAATGCGTACAATCCATGTCTCCAAACCATTTTTTAGACAACCTAACTTCTGCAGTAGACCTCCTGTTGCCATTTCCCAAATGAATTTAACTTCAGCATCGAATGACTCCTCCAAGACCCACCATGCCTCGAATTTAAATGTCTTCTAACTCCTTCTATTGCCTTCTATTTTCGTGGTAATTAGAAGAGGACAATGGTCAGAGATCGAGTGCACCAGATGTTGAATGGTAGCTTCAGGAAACATAGACATCCAATTTTTGTTAGCCACACCTCTGTCCAACCGCTCTTACATATTTGTTTCGGAAAATTTCCTCTCTCCCATGTAAACCAATTACCAGAATAGCCTACATCCATCAGATTACAATCTTCTATAATATTTCGAAATACTTCCATTCTTCTTTCATCTCTAGGCAACCCCTCTTTTTTTCAAAACTGTACATGATTTTATTAAAATCTCCGCAAACAATCCAAGGGAGTTCCTCATTGATGTATAGGTTTTTTAATAGATTCAATGATACATCCCTATCTTGTGCATAAGGGGAACCATAAAATCTTGTATATCTCCATTTTTTTTCTATCGTCAGGGTCTTCAATAAGCACTTCAATATGCCTTTTTGAAAAATTCTAAAGCGTGATAATAGCATCACTTCTCCAAGCTAAACACAAACCTCCTCTAGATCTATCAGGGTCTACATCAATGCCATTAGCAAAACCACAACTTCTTTGCACTCTTTCCATCTGAATCTTGTTTATCTTTGTCTCCATAAAGAAGACTATCTGGGGATTATATTTCTTCAGCGAATATCGAAGCCTTCGAATTGTCCGTGGGTTCCCCAAACCATAGACATTCCAACCTAAAATTTTCATTGCGATCAGTTGGCTTGCCTTTTGGCAACTGCCAATGATAAAAGAGTATTGTCCAACATTCTCATATTTCTTGTCGTTACAGTGTTGCCTTTTTCTCTTATTGTTGGATCTTCACTTTCCCTCTAGGCTTTTTTTTTTCCTTCCTCTCCAATTAACACCATTTCCTCCAAATCATGTTATATTACAGAATGGGCTTGTTTGGCCAATGAGTTCCCCCCATTGTGAAGAAGAGGGTAAATTACCTTCCAAATTGATCCCTAGAACAAGATCGATGACTGCTCTAGATTTTGATTTATTCCTCATTCCCCATGGCCTGTATTCTGAATTGCGTTACCATAGAGACTTCTGTCTGTGTCGTCTTCTCCATCTTCGCGTAACCAGATACTATTCATTGCCAAACTCTTTTAGATTGCGCTCGGAAAGACAAATCCCAGCCCATCACCGCCACTTCCACACCTAACTCCATTTTTTGCCTCACAAAAAGAGTTACTATGACCCAACCGACCATAATAGAAACAAAAAAGAGTTAGCCTTTCATATTTGAATCTGACGTATGAACAATTCCCTAAGAACATAATCTGTTTTTTCCTCTTTAATGAGTGACGAACATCCAATTGAACTCGAATTCTTATGAAATTCCTATTTCCTTTCCTCAGATTTGAACTATCATACTCTAGGAATTTGCCCAAAAAATCACTTAATTGCCTTGCCAAACTTTCAGAAAAAAAAACCCTATTGGAATATCATGGATTTGTACCCAGAAAGGTGAACAGATTAAAGGGATTTTCAATGGGTCTTCCCCCCACTATAGCTTGTGTAGAACCAGCAAGTGATTATTAAAGGTTCATGGAGAGCCCTTCAGAACTCTGTCTATGTCCATAGCATGAAAAAATTGAAACAGAAATCGTTTTCCTTCAGAACTCTGTCTATGTCCATAGTATGAAAAAATTGAAACAAAAATCATTTTTCTCCTAGATCTCGGATTTGAATGCCTTTAACAGGGTGCCATAGGTTCGCCATGGTGCTTCTCATTGCTGGGAAGTGAATAACGCTGGCTGTTAAAAAACATCCCACTAGTCGAAAAGTTTTTTCTTCCGTTTCCATATTCGGCTCAATTTATGCTTGTAAAACTGATTCTTCTTCTTCATTAAGCATTAATTCAACAAATTCCTTTTCCATGATTGCAGGCCAGATATTAAGCCTCGTTATATGTGCTATCTTGAAGGATTAAAGGAGATTCTGATAGACGGCTACCGCCAATATTAACTTTGAAACAAAAGAACCCAAAAGCCTAAAAACATGTCAGAGAGGTAGACGATTGCATGCTAGGGTAGCAGACTACCTAAAAAAACACACACAAAAATATTTAATTTTAAAATCTCTTAAAAAAATGAAAGAATAGTTTACCCCTCATAAAAAAAACCCCGAAAGGAATAGTATACCCAAAATTTTAGTCTACAAAAACATAGTTACGTCTCATTCTTTAGCATTCAGTAAAGGGGATAGATTTTTTCTGTAGATTTTATTTACGTTTGTAGGCTATTTAAAAATTTTTGAAGTTAAAATTTTGACATGAACATGCAAATGGATAAACTTAAAAATTAAAAATATAACTTTATATCTATGATGGATAAATTTTAAGCATAATAATTTTTTTGGCCCTTTAACTTTACAAAAAAAAAGTCATTTTAATTTTTCATTTAATATTTCGCCTCTTTAACCCTTAAATTTACATTTTTTTGTTAAATCACTCCAAAATAAATGAAAAAATTAACGTTTATTAACTTTACTAGTGTGGCATGTATGTGGATGTAAGCATTTAATTTATAGATTTTACTTTTTAAATAAATTTAATGAGTTTTAATTTTTAAAAACAATTTATATATATTAAAAATTTTAAAATTTTAATTAAATATTGACATGTGCCATGTTAGTAAATTTTTTTTTATAAAAAAGTAAACTTTTCTATTTATTATGGGATGATTTAAAAAAATAAGTTTAAGGGTTAAAAAAATGAAAAATTAAATTGAGGGCTAAAATAATTTTTTTTTATAAAATTGAGAATCAAATAAGCAGAGTACGGATATTACATGCAACGTTTGAAGAAAAAAAAGAAAATTGCAATTTCATTTTGGTGTTCTCTAATCAGATTATGAAGTAAAATGTTAAAAGGTTTAATTTTATTTCCATATGAAAGTTGTAAATAATATGGTAAAGAATTTCCTAAAATTATTTATTGATTCCATTATAGTAAATTAAAAATATAGAAAAAAAATCATTGCTTATTTGATTCAGGAATGGCATTTTATTGTAACCAATTCTGAAATTTGGTTTGATTGTTGATGCAGGGGAGGGATTTAATAGCCATATTTAAAATAAGGAATTGAACCTAAGTTATTGGGATTATTAATTTAAAATTGAAAACTTGGCAGATTTTATAGTATTAACTTTGATTTTGATTTCATATTATTTTATATTTATTTATTGTATACATAAATAATTATATTTATCTAATATAAAAATAAATTTATATATTTATTTTTTAAAATGTACATGATTAAATCAAAATTAAAGTTTCAAGTATATATTTGAACCACAATTAAAATTTCACGTGTATAATTACACCAAACTAAAATTTATATATAATTTTAAAATTTATCCTGAAAAAATATAACATATTAAACCATAATTTTATAAATATTGTAATAAAATCTCCAACCGGACTTAAATTAAGCCAATTAATTTATGTTAACCAAAATAACAAAATCATTATGTGTCAAATAATTAACTCATACACTTGTTAATATATGAACTACTCCAAATAAAAAAACTTTCCACATATGTATAAATACCTTGTTATAGAATATATATATATATAGGACAAGCGATCCACTTACCTAAAACTAAAATTTTTAAAAATTGTCAAATTTGTTATATATATACATATGATAATTTACGTTTATATCATGTCACTAAAAATAATAAATATTAAATTTTTTTATATATTTTAAAAATGACTTAACAAATAATATAAATTTAAAGACTAAAAATAACAAATAAAATTAAATAAAATAACAAAATAATCTCTTTTTTTTTATAAATTTAAAGGGCGAAAAAAATTATTATACCATATTTAAAACATCCTAGAAGAATTCAATTTAATTTCTCAAATTTAACTTTGAAAAGCAAACTTGAAATTAATTAAAAAATTAGACCTATCCACCCATCAATAGTTGATGGTATATCAACTGGTCCTTTTAAACCTTTCTTATGATATGCTCTAAAATTACTTCAAATTATATTATTGAATTATCATATATTATTTATATAAATAAATTTAAAATTAAATAAAGTTTTACAATTTTTTATAAATTATTTGTTGACTTTTCAAATTTTCATTTAAATTGTTATTTTTTTATTTTTTAAAATATTTAAATTTAAATATGTAATTAGTTAAAAAAAATTTACTTTCTCAACCATAATATTTTTAAAATTTTATAAATTTCAAAACAAATAAATATAATTTATATTGAATCTATTCAGTATTTAATGGGCCACGTTAGATTTTCGTAATACCACTGATGTTAGGTAACGGTATAATGAGTAAAATATTACAAATTGATAATGTTAGTGACCAAAATATAATAAATTAAAACTGAATGACCAAAACATAATTTAAACCATGTATAAGTGAATATTTTATAGTTTATCCCTTTTTTTAAAAAAAAAATTGCTATATTAACAGTTTAAATAAAAATCTACTTGAAAATGTTTGATGTAATTTTCTTGAGTTGAAATATTGAGATATAAAAATTATAATTATAATATTTCCCAGAATTATTTTCTAAGAAATTCATTTAAAAACATTTAATGGGCCAAATCTTTAACCTTTCATTTCATTCATAGTTTCTATTGAATTTGAACTTTGATGGATAATTTGATTCATGGTGATTGAAGGCTGCATATGGTAATTGGTTTCACTTCGTTTCCTCTGGCTGAGTAGATAATTGATTTTGAAGTGTGCGGCACTAGAAAAACATTTTCATCTTCATACCTGAATTCACTTCGGCTTCACCCAATCATCTAATTTTTTTACCCTTCATATATTCTAATTTATTAAAGATTATTTTTTATATTAATATATTTTATAATTTAATCAATAAAAACACCTCTTCAATTATTCTTAATTTTAATATTGAGCAAATTGGTGTCTTTAAAGAAATTAGAGTAATTTTTATCAATTTTGAAAATGTGTCACTAAAGACAATTAATCACCCTCTTAATGTCTTTCGTTATTATATATAATTTTGATTGATATAATAACAAATTTAACAATTGATGCTTATATATTTTGTCGATTTAGTCTTGATTCTAAAAGATTCAACAAATTTAATCTCAACATTTATACACATTTTTGTAAGCTAAATTTATTAAATCAATATCAAAATATATAAACTTTGAAGATTAAATTATTATTATTATACCAATCAAAATTACATACAATTGTCTAATTGTACCTTTTGAAAATTGATATAGATTAAATTATGTTAGTTTTTTTTAGAGGGTCAAATTTGCTGAATAAGGATACCGAGAGTAATGAGAACGTATATTCTAAACACCAACTATATATGCAATAGTTTGGATTTAAGCAATGAAGTTATTTACTTTGACTACAAAAAATGCATGCTTCAACCTTTTCCAGGCTTTTCTGGTAGACATGCCTAGGCCTTTCTAGTACAGTAGTTGCAGGAAAGAAACATGGTAACTGCAGGTTTTACATCATAACCCACTTCTCTCTGGTAATTATCAAGTAAATGTACAAGCATTATCTTTTTCCCTTCACTTTTCATTAAAGTCAAGATGCAACTAATTACTTTTATCTAAAGCTTACAGTATAGCCTGAACCAAAATAAAGCATGCATGAGCTAACTGCTAATGATCTTGTAAAGGCTTTAAGGTAAGCTAAGGCCGATACGACAATTCAACCACTGCAACAACAGCTGCTAAACCAACCCATTTCAACCTTTTTTCTTTTGCTAAGAATCTAGATTAATTATGTTTGTTTATCGTTAAACTAGGATGTTGGAGACACAAAAAAAAGAAAAAAAAAGAAAAAACCCTATGGGGGCCATTTATCGCTTTCTTTGTGGTAGGTATTGGCGTGAAGGACATTCTTCCCTCTCTTTTGACTTGCCAAAACTAAGATTGTAAATGAACAAATGTCCTATTAATAGTTTAATATATGTTCCAGAAAAAAATTACGACCTGAAAATTTTGTCTGCATTTAAACTAATTGCTTTGTTTTCAAGTTGAAGTACCCTGTTTTTTTCCCCAAACTTTACAGTCACATCTCTTATCTGTACCACTCAATGCTTACCCATTTTGTTTCCATATATATAGACAGCCCCCTTCTCTTCCAACAATCAAAACACAAACTTTTCTCTGCATTTTTTTTCTCTTACCTATCAATTGTCCCTTTTTTGCTTGTAATTTATCTTCATGGCTGCCATGGTTTCTGCATATCTCTTCGTGTTTCTAGCTCTCTTTGGCATGGTTGCATCTGACTCAGATCATCTTCAGGATCTCTGTGTAGCTAACAAAGCTGCAGGTACATGTGTGTATATATATATATATATATATATATAGTTTTCTGTTCGTTTTCTTACTCAGGAATCGTGTATATTTTATGGTACTGGTATGTATACAATTGTAGGAATAAAGGTGAATGGATTTCCTTGCAAGGAGGAAGCGAATGTTACGGAAGCTGATTTTTTCTTTAGCGGTTTAGCCAATCCAGGAGTCATCAACAATTCAGTGGGATCAGTGGTAACAGGAGCCAATGTGGAGAAAATTCCAGGGCTCAACACCCTTGGAGTGTCACTTGCTCGCATTGACTATGAACCTGGTGGCCTTAACCCGCCCCACACTCACCCACGTGCCACTGAGATCATCTTTGTTCTCGATGGTGAATTAGATGTTGGGTTCATCACTACATCAAACAAGTTGATCTCCAAATCCGTCAAGAAAGGCGACATATTTGTCTTCCCCAAGGGACTGGTACATTTCCAGAAGAACAATGGTGAGAAGCCAGCTTCCGTGATTGCAGGATTCAACAGCCAGTTGCCTGGAACTCAATCTATTGCCGCCACATTGTTTACTTCGACACCCCCAGTGCCAAACAATGTATTGACCAAGGCCTTCCAAATTGGCACCAAGGAAGTCGACAAAATAAAAAATAAGCTTGCCCCTAAGAAAAGCTAAGCTAAATGAGGCATCGAAGAGCCTAACAAAGGCAAAACCATCAAATTCTAGTTTCCATGGATGATACTACTTTTGTATGAATAATATCTCAATTTTCATAACGTTTTATGGATAATAATGATCAGTGCAGATATAAACATATTCTATTTCTATGGAATTGAATAATGGAAATTTAAGACCAAAAGGTTGTTTGGAGCAATGTAGCAATGGCCATATTTCTTTTTAAATGTCTATAATATATATTAGTATGGTTATCAACCCACCCTTCTCGTGGTAATTTTTAGCCTATTCCATTAAGGGTAGATATTAGACGCAAATTTTAAAACTACTTCATACTCAATGTGAGGATTGTTCCTTCGACTATTGGTTAAGATAGGAGAGATATTTACTATCTCACTTAATTTAGATTCGTATTAACTATTTTTTATTTTATATCTGACTATTGTAATACATATTGTTGAAGCTTGTTGGTGGGTGTCACCAAGGCTCTTTGATTCTCATCCTGCTGCTCTTAGCCATGGAGCTGGTGTTTTTCGGTCTCTTCCTACCAGCAACACCAAGAAGTTTAATGTGGATGGTTCTTCACACAGTAAACCAGGCCCAACAGGTTGTGGCGACGTTTTGAGAGATGTTGCAAGTAGTGTTAAAGATCTGTTCTCTGGTCCTCTTGGTTCTTTGTGCTCTAACGAAGCCGAAGTAATCGATATTAAAACTGCTTGCAACTTTATGCTTATTCACATGGGTGCATTCCGCGCCTATTGTTTTCGAGTCTGATTTCGTGGTTGTTGTCTCATGGGTGTGCAATAGAGTGTGCAATAGAGATTCTAGGATATGGAAATTTTGGAAGATTTTTAAGGAGATCGATCATTATGTCAAGTTTATTAAACATATATCTTTGTTAATGTGTTTCGTGTAACTCCTCTCGCCCGACTCAATCGTCGGGTCTGAGCTACAAGATGTTACATTCATTACCGGAGTAACTATGGACAATTGTACATAATTTGATCATTCACACATGTAATTATGTATAATTACCAAATATAATATGTTACATAATTATTTTTGGGTCTCACACGAACTTACGAAAGTTCTTTTGCTAACCCGAACTTGAATTAAGACTAATTTGTAAAGTTTAATTATCTTTAAAAATATTTTCGGTCCAAATAATATTACTTGATTGGAGACCATACTAAACTGTTTTTTTTTATTAATTTATTGAATTTTCTTATAATACATATGTATTTTATTACGTTCGATTTACTTAATTTTTGGGTAAAAGTTAGTTTTATTAAATTGTACAATTATATATTAGTTTGTTATGGAATTGTTACACGATTGAAATATCTTCGAATTACCATGAAAATTCCTGCCTTTTAAGCCTCCAATTTATTTATCGAATTTTTATTTTCAAGTTCCATTCTTAACTATTAGGCTACTAAAGGATTTGTGAAAATCATTACTTTAGTGTCGATTTAATAGACCAGATAAGTGATTTGTCATTTTTTTGGTGCTTAACTCACAAATCAGCCATCAATGTTGTATGTTATATCTGTTACATATAGTATTTTAGTCCATGTTTTGTGAAAATTGAGTTAAATATGCTAGTACAATTATTTTTTAGAAATATTTTTATTAGAATGTGCTTTTGGTATATATGTTATTAAACTTACATTTTGGAATATATATAACACTTTCTGAGATAATATAATATTTAATTATGACTTTGTATATGAATATTTTTTATATATATTTGAGATATTATTGGTAACCTAATTTTCTAAGTTTGAACTTCCTCTTAAAATGCTATTTTCGAACCCTACTAATGAGGGGGTTAAACGTTGGTCATGTTAACATGTATTTTATACTTAGAAATCAGTTTCAACTGTGTCACTAGTAAGAATAGTGGTTTTTAACCCTTTGCTGCTAGAATGAATTGTAATTTTTGTTTCAAACCATAATCACTTAGGTTAATTGTGATTTTTGTTCTAATCCATTACAAATGGAATGAATTGTGGTTTTTGACCTTTGTCACCGAGGTTATAGGAGACCATAGTTGCTCCTGCCACTCAGCCTAGAGCCTTGAGCATTATACAAGAACATGCTTGTAACACCCCCCGTATTCGACGCCGAGATGAGGCATTACCAAATTTAAACATGAACATTCATACAAAACTGGATCATAAAATTTCGTCTGAATTTAAAACTTTTCAATCACATGCAAATTGTCCCTTATAAGACCTACGAGGCCCAAAACATACATCGAAAGCAGTTCGGGACTAATCCGATAACTTTTAGGACCTCGGGATAACTTAGAAATTTTTTCTTATTTTGAAGAGTCATACGCTTGTGTGGGTTGACAGTGTGATCACACATGCCCGTGTGGCTCGGGACACGCCCGTGTCCTCAGCCCATGTAACTCTCTGACTATGAAAAGGTCACACGGCCAAGTCACACGCCCGTGTGCTTAAACCGTGTGGCGAATTAAATTCCAAAAATTAAGTGCAGACTTCACACGACCTGGGCACATGCCTATGTCCTAAGGCCGTGTCCTTCACACGGCTAAGACACACGGCCGTGTCTCTGCCCATGTGTTTACTACTGGGTATTCTGTTTGACATAATTAGGGTGTAGGGAACACAAGGTCGGACCACACGCCCATGGGGCAGACTGTGTGTCATACACAGCCTAGACACATGCCCATGTGTCTAACCGTGTAGACAATTTCTAGGTTATTTTCCAAGCCATTTGCCACGCTTTAGCACTCACATACTTAAATCCACTTTATGACATGCAATATGGCACATTTAATCACTTAAGCATAGACATTCATGGTTAACTTATGACTTGTCAATGTCAACCTATCACCTATCCAAACTATTATGCTTTCATATGGTATTCCACACCAATTTCATATTTGTCTATCATCTTTGCTAACCTATTTTCGAGTTATACATTTGTTCCACATTTATTGCTTACACATTTGTCATATTCCATGCACCCAACATATATGTCATCCATCACACCCATTAACCATAAACAACTATAACCACATTAAAGCACAAGCACATTTGCATGCATGCATCAATAATTAGGGTTACAACCTAAATAATTAATATGAGCCACCTCTCATGGCCATATACAAAATGATCACAATAACATCATGAGCCAACACATTGGCTAATCAATATGACACATAACAAAATGCCAAGTCCCTATACATGCCATACTCAAAATAATAAGGCTAGCTATACCTAAATGTTCAATTGATAGTGTGATCGCGCCTTCGATGTCTTCTGATCCTCGAGCTAACTTGGCGAAATTATAAGAGATGGAAAAGAAAGGGGGTAAGCATAAAGCTTAGTAAGTTCACATGCAAATAAAATGCAACTTAAACAAGCATAATTCATGCATTTAACATAACGAACATAATCTTGCATTTTATCAAATCTCATAAGCTTATTCTTCATACATATATAAATATGCATGTTCTTACCACGAGCTCATCATAATTCATGTCATTCACATGAGTTCGATATACATACCTGTGCCCACTTGCACATAATAACTTATTTTCGTGTCTTGATGCAATCGTTACGATTACTCATTGAAATTTCTTTAGGACTACCGGTTGAACACTCGAAATACTATCGGATACATCGGAAGTTTACACCTAAGTGCCTTATTTGTAGCCAATGCTACTTCATGTCTCGGATCACATGTTGCTTGTTTACGAGCTACTCACGGGTTTGCTCGTGGAGGCTGTCAGGTATTTGCAACACATGCCGGACTACCTCACCATTAATAAAATATACAAGACCAGTACCCGGACGCTAAAACATGTGTCATATATATCACGAACTCATACCACAACTCAATGAGTTTGGACATCACATATATCATGAATTCAGACAACAACTCAATGAATTCAGATTTCATAATCTCTAGTGATATGTCACTTGTATCCTAAACTATTCCTAGGGTTCAAATGGGATTTTTCGATACCACATTTCCGTTGAGCTTGCTCGTAGTGTCGATTCAATCACCAATCACATACTCATGGAATAATTAAGGCATCATTCATAATAAAAATGTAAGCATTTAAACACATGGCACAACATCTCATTAATTATATACATACTTACCATACATGCAATATCAAGCATTTAAAGAATGGTATATGTTGCATTATTTGCAAATGAACCTACCTCGGTACAAAATGATAGAAACAAGCTTAATCCTCGTAAACTTTGTTTTTCCCTCGATCAAGACCCGAATCACGTTTTTCTTGATCTATAATGCCAAATTTAACTTGCTTAATACTTGTATTATTCGTATCGACCCAAAATACATGCTTTGGTAAAATTACCTTTTTACCCTTAACTTTTCACTTATTTACACTTTAGTCCCTAGGCTCGTAAAATGAAATGCATGCAATTTCTTGGCTATCCAAGCCTAGCCGACTCATATTCTAACTCATATCAGCCCATATTTCTCATTAAAACATATTTCTACTACTCATTTTTACACATTTTTCAAACAAGTCCTTTTTAACCATTTTCACTAAAAATCACTTAGTAAAAGATGTTTATCACACATCAAACATTCATATTCCTCCATTAATCATCAAAATACAACCATGTCACACATGGGTCAAATTTCATACATGAATCCTAGCTCAAAATAATGGTAGAAATGGATAGATCATGCTTCAAGGACTTCAAAAATGCAAAGAACACTTACAATCAAGCTTGAAAGTTGAAGAAAAACCCTAGCTATGTCCTTAGAAATTTCAGTACCCTTTGAAAAAGATGGACAAGATTTTCACTTCATTTTCCCTTTTTTAGTCATTTATTTACCAAAAGACAAAAATGCACTTGAGGCATTTCTTTAAAATTTTACCCATGCATGCCCATTTTTGTCCAAAATTTTAGAACTTGGTAAAGTTTCTATTTAAGGACCTCTAATTAATAATCTAATGCAATTTCATGCTTAAAGCTTCTAGAACACAAGTTTTGCAACTTATTCAATTTGGTCCCTAAAGTCAAATTGGACACTTTAGGCATAGAATTTCTTCAAACAAATTTCACACAAGCATGCAATCATGTCATGGACCATCAAATAATCATAAAATAATTATTTTTATTTCAAATTTGTGGTCTCGAAACCACTATTTCAATTAGACCCTAATTCGAGATGTTACAAATCTCCCTCCTTTAGGGATTTTCGTCCCCGAAAATCTTACCAATGAAAAGGTTTAGGTATTGTTTCCTCATGGCCTCCTTGGGTTCCCATGTAGCCTCTTCAACCCCATGTCTTTGCCATAACACTTTCACCAAGGAAATGCTTTTATTTTTCAACTATTTGACCTCTCGAGCCAAAATCTTAACCGGTTCTTCGCCATAAGTTATATCCGGTCGAATGTCGACCTCTGTCGGTGAAATCACATGCGAAGGATCAGATCGATATCGGTGTAACATAGACACATGGAACACATCATGAATCTTTTCCAACCCTAATGGTAAAGCTAATTGATAGGCAACCGACCCTATTCTCTTGGTGATCTCATACGGTCCTATAAACTAAGGACTCAACTTGTCTTTCTTGCCAAATCTTAAAACCTTTTTCCATGGTGATACTTTCAAAAATACCTTATCACTGACCTGATACTCGATCTCTTTCCATTTCAAATCTGCGTAAGATTTCTGTCTATCTGAGGCGGCTTTCAAACAATCATGAATCACCTTCACTTTCTCTTCGGTTTCCTTGACTAGATTAATTCCGTGAATCTTATTTTCTCTCAGCTCGATCTAGTACAAAGGTGTTCGGCACTTACGTCCGTATTGTGCCTCATAAGGCGCCATTTTCAAACTCGACTGATAATTGTTGTTGTAGGCAAATTCTACCAACGATAGGTACTTTTCCAAATACCTTGGAATTCCAACACACAACATCGAAGCATGTCTTCCAAGATCTGAATTACTCACTCGGATTGACCGTCAGTCTGTAGATGAAAAGCAGTACTAAAATTCAACTTTATACTCAAAGCTTCTTGTAACTTTTTCCATAACCTTGATGTGAACCTCGGATCTTTATCCGATACGATCGATATAGGTACTCCATGAAGTCTCACAATTTCACCAATGTACAATTTAGCTAACTTATCAAGTGAGAAATCGGTACGTACCGGGATAAAGTGAGCCAATTTAGTCAGTCTATCAACAATAACCCATATGACATCTTTTTTTTCAGAGTTAAAGGCAACCCTGTCACAAAATCCATAGTAATCCGGTCCCATTTCCATTCAGGGACCATGATGGGCTGAAGCAAACTTGAAGGTACTTGGTGTTCAGCCTTTACTTGCTGACAAACTAAGCACTTCGATACAAACTCTGAGATATCTCTTTTCATACCATTCCACCAATACATTTTCTTCAAGTCATTATACATCATTGTGCTGCCCGAGTGAATTGACAAACAACCGTTGTGCGCTTCATGTAAAATATTTCGAACCAACTTAGTATCCTTCGGAACACAAGCCTAACCACGAAATCTCAAACAACCATCAGAGTCACTCAGAAAATCTGGTTCACTGCTGGACTCATGCTGAATTCTCTTAGCTTGTAACTCTTTGTCAACTTTCTGAGCATCACAAATCTATTAAAGAAAAGTTGGTCTAGCTCTCAACTCGGCTAGAATCGAACCATCATCGGACCAATTCAGCCGTGTACTCATAGCCCTCAAGGCAAACAATGACTTCCTACTCAAAGCGTCAGTGACCACATTCGCCTTACTCAGATGGTAATCAATCATAAGCTCATAATCTTTTAATAGTTCCAACCATCTTCATTGCCACAAGTTCAAATCCTTTCATGTCATCAAATACTTAAGACTTTTATGATCGGTATAGACATGGCATTTCTCACCAAATAAATAATGTCGCCAAATCTTCAAAGCAAACACTATAGTGGCCAACTCTAAGTCATGTGTCGGATAGTTCTTTTCGTGAGGCTTCAACTGTCTCGAAGCGTAAGCTACGACTTTACCCTCTTGCATAAGTACACATCCCAAACCATTCAAGGAAGCATCACTACAGATCACAAATTCTTTACCTGACTCGGGTTGTACCAACACTGGAGCCTCAGTCAATAATGCCTTTAATTTCTCAAAACTCTGTTCACATTTTTTTTGTCTATTCGAACTTGACATCCTTCTGTAACAACTTTTTCATTGGACTAGCAATCATGGTGAATCCTTTAACAAACCATTTGTAATAACCGACCAAGCCTAGAAAGCTTTTAACCTCAGTTACATTCCTCGGCGGCTTCCATTCAACAATAGCCGAGATTTTACTCGGGTCTACTCTAATACCATCACCCAAAACAATGTGGCCCAAGAATCCAACTTCTCGAAGCCAAAACTTATTTTTACTAAACTTAGCATAATACTGTTTGTCTCTCAAGGTTTGCAAAACAGTTCTCAAGTGCTCGGCATGCTCGGATTCATCGCGAGAATAAATTAATATGTCATCAATAAAAATGAAAATAAATTTATCCAAATACGGTTCATTAAATCCATAAATACCGCAGGAGCATTTGTTAAACCAAAAAGTATGACAAGAAATTCATAATGATCATACATTGTCCAAAAAGTAATTTTTGACACATCCGAGTCTTTCACTCTCAGCTGGTAGTAACCGGACCTCAAGTCTATCTTTGAAAACCATGTCACTCCTTTCAACTGGTTAAACAAGTTGGCAATCCTTGGCAAAGGATACTTGTTCTTAATTTTTACTTTATTGAGCTATTGGTAATCTATACATAACCTCATAGATCCATCTTTCTTTTTCACGAATAATACTAGGGCACCCTACGGCGAAAAGCTCGGTCTCACGAAACCCTTTTTGGTCAATTCTTACAACTGTGACTTCAGTTCTTTCAATTCAGTCAGGGCCATTCTATATGGAGCAATCGAGATTGTAACAGCCTGATTTAGGGCCAAGTCGAAATAGTGGTATGGGGACCACAAATTTGAAGTTAAAAAATTTATTTTATTACAATTATGAGGTTATAGCATGATTATATTAGTGTATGAAAAATTTGGTGAGTTAATTTTGATGGTTGTGAGCCCGATTGCGAAAAAGGACTCAATCGCATAAAAGAAAAAAGTTGCATTTTAGAACCCAAATGTGCCAAATAACAAGAGAATTAAAATTGAAGGTTTTTAAAGGGCAACTAAACCCTTTTCAGAATGCTTGGCCGGCCATATAGTCAAAGGGGAACAAAATTTGTGTGTTTGGTATGTTAGGTGACTTATTTGGACTAAAATAAAGAAAAAAAATGATATCATCTTCTTCCCATTTCTTTCTCCACCAAAAATATCATCAAAATAGGGGTTTTTGAAGCTTTGAAATTTCAGCAATTTATCACCTTAACAAGTAAGTGATTTCAATGTCCTTTGTTGATGATTTTTACATTTTTGAGACCCTTGAAGTATGAGCTTTCAAATGATGGGTCTATTTTACAAAATGATTAAGAGTTTAGAGTTTTGACATGAATGGATTTATGTTAGTTGCTGAGTTTTTATGGAAGAATATGAGTCCTAGTTGTGTTATAAACAACTTTTGTGAAAGGTGTTAGCATGAAAACACCTACAGGGGCTATTATGCATAAGTTGTAAAATAGTTGATAAATATGTGAAATAGTAAGAATTTGAAATTGCTATAAGAGTAAAAAAGGGTCGGATAGGCCTAAAATAAAAGGAAATTCAATAAAAATTGATTATCGAGCATAGGGGTAAATTGGTCATTTTGTCAAAGTCTAGGGGCAAAATGGTCATTTTACCAAAGACGTGAATTTTGGATTGCCTAATTTTGTATAGTGACTAAATGAGTACATTTTCCTATTATAGATCAAGACTTACCAAATTTGAACCTAGATCGAGGGAAAGCCAAGCAAATCGACTAAACCGACCAGTCGAGTACATTTTGTAATCCGAGGTAAGTTGTATGTAAGTAATACAACTAAATTGTTAATGCATGTATTTAAGTTTCCATTGAGCTGATATAGCATGAATTTCTAGATTGTGAACTGAGAATGCATATTAATAATTGAGATAGTAGAAAAATCCCATTGAAACCCTAGGAAACAAACTAGATATTCAGGCCATAAAATTTGGGTTATTTGTGTGCCAGCGTAAGACATGTCTGGGACATGCACTGGCCATATTATGACAGCCAGTGTAAGACCATGTCTGGGACATGGCATCGGCATTGAGACGAGTGCTAGAGTAAGACATGTCTGAGACATGCATCGGCCTCAATGATGATAGCCAGTGTAAGACATGTCTGGGACATGCATCGGCTAAGAGTTGAGCTAGTGTAAGACCATATCTGGGACATGACATCAGCAACTTATCCCATATTTGAGGCTTATAGAATATCCAGTAGTATTCCGAAAGGTTCAAATTTAAAGGTTATGAAAGTGATTTAGTAAGGAAAGTATAATAATGTTGTGAGTGGTATAGGTACCTAGTTGGTATGCATGAGTAATGAGCCTAAATTAGAAAATGTGACATGAGTAGTTGGTCATGAGCAAGTCAAGTTTATGCTTACCTTTGAATTATGAGTAGGATGACTAATGGTGAAATTGTTGTTGTATATTTATTTATATGCAACTTACTAAGCTTTATGCTTACTCTCTTTCCTTTCCCTTTTTCTTTTAGTGCCACTTAACTAGCTCAAAGATCCCTTGAAGTCAGAGATATTGATCTCACTATCAGCCGTGATACTCGGTATAGTAGGATTTATATTTTTTATTATGGCATGTATAGGACTAGGCCTTATTATTTTGTGTATTTGAGAATTGGCCAAATGTGTTGGCTTAGAATAGATTCCACACTTTACATTAAGCCTTGAATAAGGATAACATTCATTTTAGGTCTATAATAGATGCATCTTCATGGTTAAATGAATGTCTATCATGCTTGATTTGGTATTGGTTGGTATTGATATGAAAATAGGCACACTAGGGTGGCAATTAGGCTTGGTAAATAGCCTCATATTGTCCACACGGGTAGACACACGGGCTTGTGTCTATACCATGTGTGACACACGAACAGCTCCATGGGCGTGTAAGAAGGCCGTGTGTCCCCTGCACTTAGAAATTTCAATTCAGAATGCATGGTAGTGGTCACACGGGCAGAGACACGGCCGTGTGTCTCAACCGTGTGGAAGGGCACGGCATAGTACACGGGGTGTACCATGGTCGTGTGATGCTAACGTCAGAAATAGAATACCCAGGTTTTTGCACATGGGTTGCGCCACGGGCGTGTGAAATGACACGAGCAAAGAACACAGGCGTGTGTCCAGGCCGTGTGAAGTCTGCACTTGTTTCATGAAAAAATTGTGGAATTAATTTGGCCGCACGGGTATGGGACACGGGCATGTGCCCTATACCCACACGGGCGTGTGGAGCCTTAAAGCATGAAATTCTCTGAGTTTTTCTTGAGCCATCAAATTGGTCCCGAACCACTTTGAATGTATGCTTTGGCCCCCGTAAGCCCTATCAAGGGACAAATTGAATATGAAATGAAACGTTTTAAATTGATCAAAATTTTATGGCCCGATTTCCTAAGATTAGTTGAGTTTAAGCTCGGTAGCAGCTCAAACCCTGTTCGGGCGTTGGATATAGGTGAGGGGTGTTATAGAGATAGGTGTTGTACCAGGGACTAACTCAAGGCCAAACTCAACTTCCATAACAGGGGGTATTCTAGGTAGCTCTTTTGGGAACACATTCGGATACTCACATACAATAGTCACTGATTCAATCTTTGATTCAGACTCTTTCGTATTCAACACATAAGCCAAATAAGCTCCACATCCCTTTCTAATACATTTCTTAGCAGACATCATAGAAATCAGAATCGACAACTTACCTGACTCATTTGATTCAACCCAGAGAATTTCACCATTTTCACATTTCAATTCAATAACTTTTTGTTTACAATTCACTATAGCATCATGAAGTGTCAACCAATCTATGCCCAATATAACATCAAATTCATCAAACGACAATAACATCAAGTTAGCCGGAAAACAATGATCTCTAATCATCAAAGGACATTTCTTACATACTTTATCAACTAAAACATTCTTGCCTAACGGGTTTGGTACTTTAATCATAAATTTCGTAGACTCAATAGGCATATTCATGCTAGATACCAATTTCATGCACACATATGAATGAGAAGAACCAGGGTCAATCAAGGCAATAACAGAAGCGTCATAGAGAGAAAAAGGACCCATGATCACGTCGGGAGAAGATGCGTCCTCACGCGCTCGTATAGCATAGGCCCTAACTGGAGCTCTAGTTTTGGATCTCACTACCGTATCCCTTGTTACATTCTTACTACTAGCCCTATTACCGGTGTTTCTCGAAGGTCTCCCCTTTGTAACCGTACTACCCAGCCTTGTACTCTGAAATTTTTTTTTCTCGGCCATCTCAGGACAGTCCTTGATATAGTGGTCTTGAGAACTACATCGGAAGCAAGATCCATCGCTTACCTTACACTTACCAAAATGACCTCTACCACATTGTTGGCACTCGGGTCTGGGAGCTCTATTGTTACCTACACTAGCCACAGAGGTAGTCTGAGATCTAAAACCCGAAATTTTCTTCTTACGATTTCTGTACGAATGCCCGGCCGACACATGAGAACGAGAATACATATCTCAGGATTTCTTAGACTGGGATGGAAGTGACATGCTCATCGGCCTCTTCCTTATATCTCTAGCTTCAACTTCGGCTCTTCTCTTTTCCTTGGTTAGCTCCTTAACTTTACAAGCCCGATTAACGAGCACAACAAATTCCTTCAGCTCAATAATACCGACTAACACTCTAATGTCCTTCTTAAGTCCATCTTCAAACCTTCTACACATTTTTGCCTCGAAGGATATACACTCTCAAGCATATTTACTGAGCCGAAGAAACTCTCTTTCGTACTCAGTAACTGACATGCGGCTTTGTTTCAAATCGAGAAATTCCTTACGCTGTTGATCAATGAATCACTCACTGATATATTTCTTTCGGAATTCTTCTTGAAGAATTCCCATGTGACCCTTTCTCTCGGTACTACCGAAACTAGCGTTTTCCACCAGTAGTATGTCACATCTCTCAATAAGGAAATAGCACACTTCAAACATCCATCAGTTGTGCAAGATAGCTCATCGAATACTTGAATGGAATTCTCGAGCCAAAATTTTGCCTTTTCAGGATAATCTTCGGCATTGGCCCTAAACTCCTCGGCTCATTGCTTTCGAATTCTATCAACTGGGGTTCTATGAAACCTCATAATCTCCATACCTTGAGGTACTTGGGTACGGGTTGGGGATTTGGAGGGGGTGGGGAAGGTTGAGCATTCGGGTTCGTTCGAACGAACTCCGTGTACCAGGCATCCATCAGTGGAGAAAGGCTTCTTTGCCTCCTTCTCCTCTACTAACAGTTGTGGGTCTACTATCAAACGGCACTACTCCTTCAATGGGAGCAGGTGCGTTACTTTCAACATCATCCGCCACCACTCTATCGGGATCTATTTACTATATGAAAACACATTTTTAAATTGTCAAGAGTCGTCACACTATTATAATATATGTATGACATGTATAGCTAGACCCATACACATGCTATGTTATTTCGAGCACCAACTAAACCATAGATCTGATACCATTAAATGTAACACCACTTGCCCGTATTTGACGTTGGGATAGGGTTCAAGGCGTTACCTGACTTAAACATGAACATTCATACAAAACTGGGCCATAAATTTTTTTTCAAATTAAAAAATTTTCAATCACATGCAAATTGTCCCTTGTGAGACCTACGAGGCCCAAAACATACATCAGAAGTGGTTCAAGACTAATTCGAGAACTTTTAGGACCTCGGGATAATTTAGAAAAATTTTCTTGTTTTGAAGAGTCACACGTCTGTGTGGGTTGGCCGTGTGATCACACATGCCCGTGTGGCTTGGGACACATCCGAGTCCTTAGCTCGTGTAACTCTCTGACTATACATCATCAACATAATAAGGTCACACGACTAAGTTACACGCCCGTGTGCTTAGACTATATGGCGAATTAAATTCCAAAAATTAAGTGCAAACTTTACACGGCCTGCACACAAGCCCATGTCCTAAGGCCATGTCCTTCACACGGCTGAGATCCATAGCCGTGTCTCTTCCCCTGTATTTACTACTAGGCATTCTGTTTGGCATAATTAGGGTGCAAGGGACACACGACCGGACCACACGCCCATGGGGCAGAACGTTTGTTACACACGACTTAGACACATGCCTGTGTGTCTAATCGTGTGGACAATTTCTAGGCTATTTTCCAAGCCATTTACCACCTTTAAGCACTCACATACTTAAATCCACTTTATGACATGCAATATGGCACATTTAATCACTTAAGCATACACATTCATGGTTAACTTATGACTTGTTAATGTCAACCTATCACCTACCAAAACTATTATGCTTTCATATGGCATTCCACACCAATTTCATATTTGTCTATCATCTTTGCTAACATATTCTCGAGTTATACATTTGTACCACATTTATTGCATACACATTTGTCATATTCCATGCACCCAACATATATGTCATCCATCACACCCATTACCCATAAACAACTCTAACCACATCAAAGCACAAGCACATTTGCATTCTTGCATCAATAATTAGGGTTACAACCCAAATAATTAATATGAGCCACCTCTCATGGCCATATACAAAATGATCATGATAACATCATGAGCCAACACATTCGCTAATCAATATGACACATAAAAAAATTCCCAGTCCCTATACATGCCATACTCAAAATAATAAGGCTAGCTATACCTAAATGTTCAATTGATAGTGTGATCGCACCTCCGACGTCTTCCGATCCTCGAGCTAACTTGACAAAACTATAAGAGATGCAAAAGAAAGGGGGTAAGCATAAAGCTTAGAAAGTTCACATGCATATAAAATGCAACTTAAACAAGCATAATTCATGCATTTAACATAATAAACATAATCTTGCATTTTATCAAATCTCATAAGCTTATTCCTCATACACATATATATGTTCTTACCACGAGCTCATCATAATTCATGTCATTCACATGAGTTCGATATACATACTTGTACCCACTTGCACATAATAACTTACTTTCGTGTCTTGATGCAATCGTTAAGATTACTCATTGAACTTTCTTTAGGACTACCCGTTGAATACTTGGAATACTATCAGATATATCAGAAGTTTTCACCTAAGTTCCTTATTTGTAGCCAATGCTACTTCATATCTCGAATCACATGTTGCTCGTTTACGAGCTACTCATGGGTTTGCTCGTGCAGGCTGTCAACTATCTGCAACACATGCCGGGCTACCTCGCCATCAATAAAATATACAAGACCAGTACCCGGACGCCAAAACATGTGTCACATATATCACAAACTCATACCAAAACTCAATGAGTTTGGACGTCACATATATCATGAATTCAGACCACAACTCAATGAATTCAGATTTCATAATCCCTAGTGATATGTCACTTGTATCCTAAACTATTTCTAAGGTTCAAATGGGATTCTTCGATACCACATTTCCGTTGAGCTTGCTCGTAGTGTCGGTTCAATCACCAATCACATACTCATGGAATAATTAAGGCATCATTCATAATAAAAATGTAAGCATTTAAACACATGGCACAACATCTCATTAATTATATACATACTTACCATACATGTAATATCAAGCATCTAAAGAATGGTATATGTTGCATTATTTGCAAATGAACTTACCTTGGTACAAAATGATAGAAATGAGATTAATCCTCGTAAATTTTGTTTTTCCCTCGGTCAAGACCCGAATCACGTTTTTCTTGATCTATAATACCAAATTTAACTTGTTTAATACTTATATTATTCATATCGACCCATAATACATGCTTTGGTAAAATTTTTACCCTTTAACTTTTTACTTATTTACACTTTAGTCCCTAGGCTCGTAAAATGAAATGCATGCAATTTCTCATTAAAACACATTTCTACTACTCATTTTTACACATTTTTCAAACAAGTCCTTTTTAACCATTTTCACTAAAAAACACTTAGTAAAAGATGTTTATCACACATCAAACATTCATATTCTTCTATTAATCATCAAAATACAACCATGTCACACATGGGTCAAATTTCATACATGAATCCTAGCTCAAAAATAATGGTAGAAATGGATAGATCATGCTTCAAGGACTTCAAAAATGCAAAGAACATTAAAAATGGGACTTGGGAGCACTTATAATCAAGTTTGAAAGTTGAAGAAAAACCCTAGCTATGTCCTTAGAAATTTTTGCACCCCTTGAAAAAGATGGACAAGATTTTCACTTCATTTTCCTTTTTTTATTCATTTATTTACCAAAAAACAAAAATGCCCTTAAGGCCTTTCTTTAAAATTTTACCCATGCATGCTCATTTTTGTCCAAAATTTTAGAACTTGGTCAAATTGCTATTTAAGGACCTCTAATTAACAATCCAATGCAATTTCATGCTTAAAGCTTCTACAAGTTTTGCAACATATTCAATTTGGTCCCTAAAGTCAAATTGAACACTTTAGGCATAGAATTCCTTCATACAAGTTTCACACAAGCATGCAATCATGTCATGGACCATCAAATAATCATAAAATAATTATTTCTATTTCAAATTTGTGGTGTCAAAACCACTATACCGATTAGACCCTAATTCAGGATGTTACAAGGCTGTAGGGGTAACCCATTACCTTCTAGGTGGAATTGCCACAACATGGGCATTCTTCTTAGCAAGAATTATTGTATTAGGATAATGGCTAGGAGGATTTGAAAGGCATTATGGCATTAAGATTTCCAAGGTTTAGCCAAGGATTAGCTCAATTCCCCGCTACTCGTTGTATTTGGTTTGGTATTGCTATCGTGCATGACTTCAAGTGTCGTGATTATATTACTGAAGAACGTCTTTATCAAAAAAAAAATTGCTTCTCACTTCGAGTAATTAGCAATAATTTTTTCTGTGGACTTTTAGAAATCTGTTTCATGTAGCTTGGCAGGGAAATTTTGAGGCATGGGTATAGGATCTTTTACATGTAAGGTTGATTGCTCATGCAATTTGGGATCCTCATTTTGGTCAACCAGCAGTGGAAGCCTTTACTAGATGGGGGTGCTCCTGGTCCAGTGGATATCGCTTACTCTGGTGTTTATCAGTGGTGGTATATAATCGAGTTATGTACTAATAAAGATCTTCATAATGGAGCCTTTTTTCTATTATTTCTTTCTACTCTATCCTTAATAGTGTGTTGGTTACACCTACAATCGAAATGGAAATCGAGCGTTTCATGGTTCAAAAACGCCAATCTCATCTCAGTCATCATTTGTTAAGACTATTCGGATTAAGTTCTTTGGCTTGGATAGGGACTTAGTCCATGTCGCTATTATTGGATCCCGAGAAGAATATGTTCGATGGAATAATTTCTTAGATGTATTACCACACCCCCAAGTATAAAAAAAGGAGTTAATTTTTATCAATTGGTATTTTACAAATTATTAATTTGTCTTTACTAAAGTTTTGATATGGAATATGTTTTGAATTATTTTTTTATGAATTATCCATAAAATTTACAATTATATCATTTCAATAAAAAAATGGCCTAAATGCTTTTGTGCTTGCTTAACCCAACCAAGGGAAATGCCCGTTATTTACTAAGTAGTTAAACTCACTCATCTTTGAATATTTTTACAGCTCTAACTTTGCTAGTAAATGTGGGAACTTTGGGGAGTGATAATTTAATATATTATTTCATTTCTTTAGAGTTTTCAAGATATTTCAAAGTGTTATATTTTTTATACTACTATACTATTAAAAGTTTAAGTGTTATGAATATTTTATTATTAAGTGGATGTCCATCAAAATATAGACTTTAGAGGAGCATTGTAGATTATTCTTATTGATCGATAAAATACGCTCTCTCATTTACTCTCTCATTTTCTTTGTTCTTTACTCTCTGTCTTTTTATTTTATAACATGTTTTTAATATGGTTCTCTTTTAATTTTTTTTATCCATAAGTCACAAAAAATATCCTCAAATTTATTATTGTCGATTGCCTCCTAGAGCTGTTGCTATTTCAATTGAGGCTTGTGCTTTATGGAACTAAAATATAGTAATGAGCCCAAGGCCTTCCAACAAACAATTCGAGAAAGGAGGAAGAATTGATAGTTTCATTGATGGTGTCAATAAAATTAAACGAAGAGAAATTTCATTTAATCATGTGTCACGTTTTCCCATCATTGACTATAAGAATGCTTTCATAATATCCGCTTGCAACTTTTGTTAAGGTATCTACATGCCCAAACTTTAAGTTAGACTTAATTATTTTCCTACTCAATTTTTATTACAATACCAAGAAATTTGAATAATTTAATCGTAGTTGATATCTTGTGTCTTTAGTGCTCAAACTTCGGTAAAAAAAATTTCAATCTTTAACATTATTAATTGCAAAAGAAAATATATTTTGAAACAATGGAGTGTTTATGTCAAAAGATTTTTTTTATGTTGAATTCAATGTTTTCGTGGATGCTAAATTGTTATTTAAGAAATGTAGAATACCTTAAACTCTGATTTTGATACGGAAACTATTGAGGTTTATGCATATACTAATCCTCATATATTAATTTGGGTCAGTTATTATAATCATATGTTAGCATGATTAAAATACATATTATGCATGAAAATTTATATCTATAGGATGAGGTGATTTGATGCTTTACATATACTGTATGTATAAATACTCTACGTCTTTGCTTATAAACTTTTATTATAAGTATTCTATGTATTTAATATGCATCTCCTTTAATTTTCATCATAATATGATACTTGCTTTTTCATTATAGATATCATTCGCATATAAAATAGAGAAAAGTATGGTTTACGGATTGTTTTATTATACACAATTTATATTATGATTAAATTATTTTTTATTATAAATATGTAAATGTTATCATTAATGCAAAGATTGTTTTGATACTTGTAATAGTACGTGATAATAACTAGAGTGAAGACGATGGTAATTATGAAATAAAGAATCTATTGGGACATTTATAAGTTTATCCTACTAAATTTGTTGCATTCCCTAAAGTGAACACAAGCATAAAAGAAAATTTAAACCAATATTCTTTTAATATTTGGTAGTACAAAATTAGTTGAAAGCTCCAGAAGAGCTAATATATCAATATCTAAAAAGAACAAAATTTATGATGGTTAATACATTGGTTTTAAAAGATATTCATTGTAATGGATCTCATATTGAGATTGTGAATAAATAACAAATTATATTTCATAGAAACCACTATTGTTAAAAATATCCATTTTGAAATGATGAAAAAAGAGAGGATTGAGTTATTGATTTATATTTATTACTGTTGTTATTAAATTGAATTGATTGTGACTATCTTTGTGATATTCTTTTGTCATCATCCTCATTAAGGGGTTGAAAGCAAAATATTTGACTGTGAAAGATCTACTTAAATTGTGGAATAATTTAAAAGAAAAATTGTTGCGTGCAAATATGTAATGCAAATGTGCAAGTGTCACTTCGATTCAAGTAATATAATGATGAGTGAGTATCATCTCCACTAAAATCAGAAATTGATTACAATTGGTAAAGTTTTACTGTAGATTTAACTAATTAAACTGTACAAAAGAAACAGAGTATAAATTGATGAAGAGAATTAATGAATGAACTAATAATATCAATTATAACTGAAAAAATGACAAAGCAATCTAAATTTCGTGGCAATTCACAAAGAATAAGTGAAAATTATTTATGTTGTTGAATGATAAAGGTTGGAATTACTCAGGGAATATTTTCATAACATAATAATGCCATGAAAAAATTTTGACTAACTACTACCCAGAGAATTACTACTGCAATCTACTACTTTCGAAAGCCAAACTTTAGTTATTATCCTAAGTTTGTGTATGTCTACAAGACTCATGAATGATAGCCACACTAACGTTCTTTACCTGTACAGATCGCAACTTCTATGTCTAGAGTGTTGTAATTATTCTTTCAAATACTCACCAGTATCAATTGATTAATAATCTGATGTATTTAATCCTTTCATATTCAAATCGATATAAGAACATAACATACAGTCAACTGTATCTAGAGCTTCCATGCATGCATTCAAAATAAGCATAAATCGAATGAAACAGTAATTTTAATCAAAATCATATCATGGAAATTATAGATAATTCAATATTCAGCCAAATAATTCCAACCCGAAGATAATTAGCTTATGGGTTAGGTAATGAAATCCAAAATTAAATCATTCATCAACATTACTTAATTTTTACGAATCACAGAAATTAAAACCAAGAAATATAGAACAAAGACATAACTGCAGGAAGTTCTCGCTACACTCCAGCTTCTTCTCAAGATTTTACGCAAAACCCAGGGTAGATTTCTCTTCCCCTTCTTCGTGACTGTGATCTCCTCTTTTTAACTGCTACCCTTTTCTTCTCTTCTAAATTTTCCACTCAATTTCTCAATGCACCTCTCTCCTTTTCTTTTCTCCTCACAATTCGTGTGTCCTTCTTCTCTTCTCTCTTCTCTCTCCTCCTTTTATAGGGTAGATATATCCCTCTCGGCACACATATTTTTCTCTTCTTTTTTAGGATGATTTATCTAGTACATGTACAACTAGCTAAGAGTGATGTGGATTGAGTGCTACGTCATCTTCCTGGAATTGCCATGACATTTCTGTTGGCAACCTATCCCACCATTTTTCATGGCAATGTTTCACCTCATTCGTTCTCTTTTCCTTTTCTTGCCTCTTTCATCATACCCGCACCTACTACCAAAGACTACCAAACTTCTTCTCAAAAATTAAAAGTAACATAAATTTGCAGTTAAAATATAATCCAAGCTTTAGTATGTAATGCTCTAGTAATAAGTTTAAAATGTAAATATATTTTCTTAATTACAAGCAAATACTTCAGTTTAGAAGCCTAGAATATAACTCTTTTCAAGAGTTATAAAAAATATGAGCAATAGAATATGGTAATTCTACCTAAAGCTCGTTATGGTTGGATGCACATGAAATTGCAACTTTTTAAAACTATTAGTATAATTCTACAAGATTTAGAATAAGTTCTCAATTAAAATTAAGTGAAAAAATATTACCGATGAAAACTTGCAGGAGAAAACTTATTCAACTTTTCATACTTCAAATGAACTCCTACAGTAGCAATATCGTGAAAAAGAATTCAAGAGTTAAAAATCATGTTTACTTATGATTGAACAAAAGTTCTTAATCACGAAACCTAACTATTCCTTGAAGAGAATGTAACCGTATGTAATAGATGTTCCACACACGTTAGTGAAATAAACAATAATGTAAATTTATTTAAATCATAAGATCAAACTAGAACAATATAGATATACATATATATAATCTAAAAAACAAAAATAAAGACTGGATCGAAATATTATACTCGTAGGTAGGAAGGAAAAAACGGATTGGTAGTTGAGGTATGTTTTCACAGTTTCCTTAAGATAGATTCGGTCGTTCCTTTGGTGTTGGAGAAACGTTGATCGACTGTCTCCCAGGATACAACAACAAGATAAGCACGGTAGTAGCATGACTGCAGTGATTAACGAACTGTAGCCTTGCCTTCGTCTATCACCAAAAATAGTTCAAAAAATATGTAGGGAAAAGATCTCTTGAATTTTTTGGAAAATTTAGTGTTTTTATTTTCCTGTAGATTATTTGATTTTAAATAAAATTCAAATGAAGAACTTTTGGAAATTTTGACTAATGGAGCCAATAGCAACCGTGAATTAAGGAGCCATTAAACTCGAAGGCATATAAAGGCCCATGAATAATATATTTGTGTCTATAGTAGGTTTATAATCAACAAATTGATTTATTTATGTCTATAGTAGGTTTTATAATTAAATAATGTATTTGATTAAAACATATCTAGTATGCAAATTTGTGTTCATAAACCAATAAATTTTATTCGGATTTGATTTAGTTCAAAGTATTGTTAAATGTAATAGTTCATACGTTTTATATTATTTCATTTCTTAATTATTTAGAGAAATGACATGAGCAATTGTAAAGTTCTATGAGCATGAACTGTAACACCCCTAACCCGTATCCATCGCCGGAACAGGGTTATGAAGCATTACCAGAGTTTATAGATCAAATAAACAAACATTTCATATCATATACGTTCATGTCAGAAACAAATCAAAATTAAACATATTGTCCCTTATACGAGCCCTCAAGGCCCAAAATACGCATTAGAAACAAGTCGAGACTAGATCAAGTTCTCAAAGAATTTTTCAAAAAACACTGAAAAATTTCAAAGCTGCAGGGGTCACACGACCGTGTGGCTAGACCGTGTGGACATTCGAAATAGGGACACACGGCCGTGCCCCAACCCATGTTCGTACCCGTGTAACTCTCTGACTTGGGTCACAGGCCAAGTTACACGCCCATGTGCTAGGCCGTGTGAGCATACTGGCTTGCATTCTTAAGAAGATACAGGGGACACCATGTCACTTGGCCGTGTGTCACACACGGCTAAGACACACGCCGGTGTCTCTGGCCGTGTAGACGAAAATAGGTCATTTTCCAAGCCACATTTCTCACCCAATTTGACACCAACCTAAACTCAACATATTTCACATCAACAAGTCATAACAAGAGTTCAAAACAAGCTAAAAATCAAGTCTTAAATATGTATTATCACCACATACAATCAATATGCCCTTAGGCACCTAATATGACAACTTAAAAACTGTCAACCAAGTATCCAAACTTACCTAAATAACCAAATATATATATAATCTCAAATAGTACCAAATATACCATTCTAACAAAAATCAATATGATAAGACCACATATATATACATCAAAATATGCCAAACACAAGCCATTTAAGTGGCTAATCTCAACAAAACACTTATATGCCAACATTGGCCAAATTAACCTATACATGCCATTATAACCAAATTTAAATATCTGAAAGTACCAAAAGAGCCGATGGATAATGTGAAATAGCTCTGACAAGCTTCCAACCCAAACGAGCTTCCAAATTACTATAATATACGAGAAATAACATGGAGTAAGCGTTTAAGCTTAGTAAGTTTGTATAACAAAGAAATTAACTTACCATTTAATCACATTTAAGGTAAGCATACAAAGTATAACCAAACCAATTTGGCCAAAAGCCTAAACACATATCCTCAACATGTTAGCCATGTAAAACACATAATAGCCAATAAACATGGATGGACATAACCACTAAGCAAGTTTCATAGACATGTATCATCCATTTCATGTTTCAATATATCATATAATATCATTTCCATGTATTTCATGTATTTACCTGTAATAGTTCGTATCGAACTCATATTGTCTCATAACAGAACATTGCCCGTTGAACCATTTAAAATATCATTGGATACGTGGGTAGTGCACACGAGGTGTACTGAACTGTAATCCGTCAATTCATATACATGTATGCTCATTCGAGCTATGAATCGGTATGCTTTCACGAGCTGTGAATCAGTAAAAGCTCATTCAAGCTGAGAATCGGTAAGCTCTCACGAGCTGCAAATCGATAAGCTCTCACATGCTGCAAATCTGTAAGCTCATACGAGCTGTGGTGTGTCTGCAACACATGCAGGACCTCAACCAAATCAGTAACCCTAATGACATGTCATTTGTATCCTACAAATTCTTAAGGTTCAAATGGGACTCGGTAATTGTCGGATATGTGATCGGTATTTACACATGGCAATTATACAAATCACATACATATAATTCAATTTAAAACATATAAATTTACAATTTAATTACACGAACTTATCTTGATAAATGTACATAGATACATAGGCAACTAATCCGATATTTTCTCTTTGCCTCTATCTAACTCTGTACGAGGTCTGACAGAACCTATATGAATGAATTTACTCATTTCAATATAATTCTCATTCAATCTAATCCAACATGGAAATTTTGGAAAAATTACTATTTTGCCCTATAATTTTAATTCCTTTGTGATTTAGTCCCTAATCTCGAAAATAAATTTCATGCAATTTAATCCTTACTCAAGCCTAGCCAATTTTTATACATATTAATAGCAGCCCATATAATTCTCAGTTTCACAAATTTTACCATAAATTTATCGCATTTTTCAATTTATCCACTAATTGATGATTTCACCAAAAATCTCTTTACAAAAGTTATTTATCTAACAACAACTATTCATTTTTCTATCATCAAACTTCAAAACTCAAGTATGTTCATCAATAGCAAAACCCTAATACTTTAACAGTTTTGCAAATTAATCCCCAAGCTAGCTAGATTAAAGCTACAACGATCCCGGAAACATAGAAATCATAAAAAACTGAACAAAAATACATACCTAATTGAGCAAAATAAGCTTGCCTAAATTTCAAGCTTCCATGGCTAGTTTTTTTTTTTTTTTTTGATGGAAGATGATGATAATAGTTTATTTTATTTTATTTATCATAACTTTAATCACTAATTTCCAAAATTAACCTTAATAATTCATTCAATTTCCAATAATGACTACTCATGCTTATCCAATAACAACTTTAATGGCTAATTACTATATAAGGACCTCCAATTTAAAATTCTATAGCTATTTAATACCTTTAGCTATTAGAACACAACTTTTGCACTTTACGCAATTTAGTCTCTTTTATCAAATTAAGTATGTAAACTGTAAAATTTCTTAACGAAATTTTTATACGGTATTTCTATCATACATTAGAACATAAAATAACAATAAAATAGATTTTTTGACTTCGAATTTGTGGTTCTAAAACCATTTTCCGATTTCACTGGAAATAGGCTGTTACATGAATGATTGGATTTTGAATTAAATTTCATGCATGTTTACAATGATAACTATGAAAGAAAAAATGCTACTTTTCATTATGTCATATTTTTCTATTTGAGATGTGACTTTTATTCATATATTTAATTTAAGCTTGTTTCTGTACATGACCTAGCTAGTTATTCTTGTTAGTTAACTGATTATACAAAACTTTTGTTAAATGGACTTTAAAAGTATTTTGAATTGATCTCATATCTTCTCATGGCTAAACAAAATAATGAGTTATTCGTTCCACCAGTTTTGTTCCATGCCCTAAAGTGAAAATAGCAATACATAACAATTATGTAAATTTAACTTATTGTCATTATTAACAAATAGATAAGAAGGAGATGAATGATTCAAAATGTTGTCAAATATTTATTCTTAGTACAAAATGCTCAATTATTTATAATAATTTATCATTCCTTGAAGCAGATGATATCCGCTTAATTTTATTAGTAAGAAATATGATATATGCTTACATTATTGTCTGGATTATTTTATTTTTGCACATTCCTTAAAGTGAATGTTTGTAATAAATATAATAAGATTTATAATCATTTTTTATCATTAAAGTCAAGTTGGACATTTGAAGATTTTGGCATATTCCCTGAAGCGAATATTGCATATAATTATTTGGAAATTATATTTATTTTGTTAACTTTGTGGCGTTATAGACTTTACATTGATTTAGGCATTTCCAGTAGTAAATGTCACAATAGTACTTATATGTAAAAGGAATTACAGTAAAATTATCAATTTGTCACAATTTATATTGACATTATTAGTACAATTGAAATGCATGTTAAAGTAAATCAGAAGTTTATTTATACAAATTCATTTACTAGTTGGTGTGACCAATTAAACCATCCCGGATCATATATGATGCAAAAATTAATTGAGAATTCATATATAAATTCATTAAAGAACCAAAAAGTTATTTAATTAAAGAATTCTTATATGTTACTTGTTCTCAATGAAAATTGTTTATTAGAAACTCAATAGCTAAAGTTGAGATTTAATGCCGTGCTGAAATAAATATGGGCTCATTCATCCACCTTGTGGATGGTTTTGATATTATATGATTTTGATAGATGTATCTACAAAATAATCATATATGGGTTATCAACTTGAAACCTGTTGTTTGCAAGTTGTTTGTTTAAATAATTAATTTCAGATTATGCAGTTAAGACAATTCATATTGCTAAAGTTGATGAGTTCTTTTATTGATTGAGCTGAAAAAACTTTTTTAAAAGCTTGTTATTTTTGTGCATAATAGTTTAGAGAAATTATTGATTGACCAACGTTTCTGATTAATATCTAAACCACTAGTTATAAGAACTATGTAATGGTCCAATTTTGCCCGGGATCAAATCACAAAAATTTAGACAAAAAATGATAAAGTCCAAAATATAAAAAAAAGGTCCATTACAAAATATAACAGCCCAAATTTCCAATAACCCAAAAGAGCCCAATAACAAAAAAACCCTAATGACCCAAATGGCCCCAAAACTTAAACATTCTCAGCAAAACAAAAAACCCTAGCTCTAGAAACGTCATTGCCCTCAGCCACGTCAGCATGCTCGTCCTGAGGTCTGCCGCCCTTTTAACAAAGAGGCAAGAAGACCGCCTTTCCTGCCTCCGTTGACTCTCCATGGATGCCTGCAAAAAGGAAAGAAATAGAGACCATGCAAGCAAACAGTAGCAAACAGTTGCGAGATAGAGAAAGAAAAAAGAAAAAAATAATATATGTAAATGGCTATAAAAGCCAAATCCATCCATGTAGTTTTTTTTTTTACATAGAAAATCGAATACGAAAAATTTACAAAAGGTGACTACTTTCATTTTGTTTCTGTTCTATTGAAAAAATATAATATATATATATAAAGGGGAAAAGAGGAAGAGAAACTCACCTGAGACGCTTCGTCTCTCCGTAGTCGGAGGTTTTGTCCGGCGTCAAAAACTCATAATTGGGGCCGAAGGGTTTTAATCGGAAGTTCTCTTCTCGTGTTTTTGAGGGAAGGTAGTGCCTTCAAAATCGAGATTTTCCTTTTAAAATAAAAAGGGTTTTTTTTAGTCTCCAGCCACCATTGACGGCAGCGCTGTCACCGGTGATCGGCGGCCGCCACGGTGGTCGACGGTCGGAGCCATGGCCAAAGAAAGGGAGAGGGTGAGAGAGTTTGAGAGAGTTTTTTTTTTTTTTTTTTGAAAGGGTTGGAAGAATGAAAATTTTCAAAAAAAAAATTAACGTTTATAAGCACTGTAAAACAGCGTCATTTTAGGGTTGATTCCAATAGCCAAAAAACGGCGTCGTTTCATCCCTGACCCGTACACAGACTCGATCCACCAGAAGATCCGTGCTTTTTTTTGCCTAAGGGTATATTTGCGCGAATGGTCCTTCCGCTTTTGCGGCGCGCTTCAATTTAGTCCTTTTTTATTTTATAGATTTGGCTACTGAATTTTTTGCACGTTTCAACTTAGCCCCTGGCTTGCTGATCTCCTGTAGAAAGGACGCGTGTCCAAAGGATCGAGATAATTTCTTAATTAGTCCTTGCTTGTTTTCGTACATTACATTTTAGCCCTTTTGTTTTTTTATTTTATTCAATTTGTCCTTTTAATTTCATTTAAGTTACTATTAAGAACTTTTTATTTTGATTCTGTTATTTATTTATTTATCTATTTGTTTATTTATTCCTTATTTCATTTACTTTATTCATTTATCTATTCATTTACTCATTTATTTATTATTCATTTATTTATTTATTTATTTTTGTTTCAATCCTTGTATTCATTTATTTATTATCCCGTCATTTTTTTATTAATATTTTTTATTTCCTTTCATCGATTTTTTTATCTATGCTTTCATTATTATTACTATTTTATTGTTATTTGTTCATCTATTTATTTATTGCCCCATTTTTATATATTTTCAAAATTAGATTATTTATATTTTTTATTTGTACATTTTATTCATTTATTATCATTATTATCATCATTACTATTTTTTTATCTTATTTTTACTACTTTGTCATTTCTTTTATCATTCTCACATCATTTACATTTACAATCGTCATAAGGCATCTAGCATTTTTATTTTTTATTTCTATCACTTTATTTATATTATACCATGGATTAATATTCTTACTATTGTTATAGTTACATTGATATTATCATAGTATTTCTTTATTCACTTATTATATGTCATTCAAATATTCTATCCATATAACCATTTTAAAATCACTACATCATGCATTATGTTTAAATGTAATTAGTCACTTTTATACTATACCCCAAAATGAGATAAATACCTATTGTTTTAATATTACACCTATTCTTATTCAAAACAAATTTTCAAAAATAGGCAATGTTCCGTATTTGGGAGATTCGAGAAAACGTACCCTAACTTATAGGGTTTCGATTTTCTCGTTGAACTCGAATAATCGAATATCCTTTCAAAATTAAAATACATAAGATTTCAAATAAAAAATAAAGGCAAACTCATTCTCAAGGATTCAAAGTGTCATGTCCTAACTTACGGGATGTGACATTTCGTTGCCTCGAGATGAGAGGGTCTTAAACATACTTTTCGATTTATTCAAGCAATTTTTAGGTAAAATTAACATTAGTCCAAAGAGGGATCGTATTTTAAACTATTTCTAAGTTTTCAACTTTCGACACTAAGACATAAATTAATCAATTAGGTACCAATTTTGGGCGTTACGAGGGTGCTAATCCTTCCTTGTACGTAACCGACTCCCAAACCCTTTTTTGGATTTTTGTAGACCGAAAAAAATATTGTTTTAATAAATTGAACATCTTATTAAAACGATCAAACTACGAGGTTACCCGATCACACCTAATAAAAAAGATTGGTGGCGACTCCCATTTTTATTTTCAAAATAAAAAAAGGTCGATTCCAAAAAAATAGTTTCGACAGCTTGGCGACTCTACTGGGGACAAAATAAGAGAGTAAGCCACGAGTCGATTATTTCTTGTCTTTTTTATCAAAAATTGATAATTTGGTTTAAATTTACGATCCTTTCGTTGCATGGTTTACATCATTTTGATATATTTGCTTTATTGGTTTGAGTCTTTGGATATATTTTCGCATATTGCATTACATAATTGGTTGATTACACCATTTTAATTGGGAGTAAGAAACTATTCCTTCGTGAGGTCTTCACCTCCGTATAAGATAGTGGATCGCTTTCGGGATACATCTAAACCTATGTCTTTGTGGGATTTTCATCTCCGTATAGCCATAGGGAAATGTATTCCCCTGAACTGAACTCGGTCTATATGACCCTATAATGGGTGAGCATCGAGGAATCTGCCGATTTAGGTACCCTTACTTTAGAACCAAACTGCATATAGTGAGCTCTAAGAGCTTACGTTAGGTAGAACTGCACCGAACCCCTAGTGGTCACCCGAATATGTGCTCTATTTATTAGTTCTTATTTGCTTCAAGTTCTCACTTAGCATGCAATATACTGACTTATTTTGTTGTGCTTTGAATGTGATTGCATGGCATTTCCATCATAAAAAATGTGTTGATTCACGCTCAGTTACTAAGTAGAGAGCTTGCCATGGAGAATAAATTTCTTGATAAAGTGGAAGATAAGGCGGCTATTCGAATATAGTCTGAGAAAATGCAAATAGAGAAAGGTGATAGTCTGACGGAAGGGTACATGTCAAAATTGCAGGACTTCACTCGTATCAGCGTGACCCAAAACAATCTCCAAGAACTGAAAGAGATATGGGTCCAATGGGATGATAAAATCAAGCAGCTATTTTACTGTAATTATGGTGATTTGCCCTATCTACTCGATATCAAAGTGGACAAGCACTTGTTTCGAGCTCTGGCTTAATTTTGGAATCACGCCTACAGTAGCTTTACTTTTGGAAAAGTGGATTTGGTACCTACTATGGAAGAATACATGACCTTACATGATTGCCCGAAAATTCAAGCCAACAAGGTTTATTATAGAGCCGCCAACATCCCAACTTTCTTAAAAAAGTTAATGAATATCACTGGGATGAGTGAGCAATGGGCTGCAGCCCAGATCAAGCAAAAAGAATATAGTAAATGTATCCTTTAGAATAGTTTGCAAGATTTGATCTTGGCACACCCAGATATGAAGAAAAGGGTTGATGTATTTGCTTTGAGCATTTACGGGTTGGTTGTTTTCCCTAAAGCACTAGGGCACGTGGATGAGGCATTTTCAGATTTGTTTGAATGACTCAATAAGAGGGTCACACCTGTCCCAACAATTTTGGCTGAAACATTTAGATCTTTGAATGCATTCCAGAGAACGGGTGAAAGAAGATTCATCGGATGTACGCAACTCTTGCTAACTTGGTTTCACAGCCACTTATGGAAAGTAGAAAAAGTTTCTTATCGAGTATTCTCTAAGAACTACTCTCCATTGAAAGAATTAGTGGCTACATCGAGGCGGGATGACATTTCGGAGGAAAAATGGATGATGATCCTCTAGAATCTCTAAGACGAGGATGTCGAATAAAAGCCCCTTGGATGATCCCCGATGAGATTCTATAACAGTGTGGGGACTTTGACTGGGTTCCTCTACTTGGGATTTGGGGAGCTGTCGGATATGGTCCTTTGCTTGTATTGAGAGAGTATAGATCGAGGCAGTTCATACTAGCAATGCAAGGGTTGGCTCAGTGCGAGTTTTCGTATAAGGGTGATAACTACAAGAAAAATGTTCGAGAAATGTCTAACACCTGGAACCAAACCCGCCGAATGAAAAGATTTGCTGCAGGTCCAATAATGACCCCCGAATATAATGGGTGGTTGGGTAAAAGTGTCAATGACAACATCCTGGGCCAAGTCAAGAAGGCACTCGACCAATGGAGGAATACCTACAAGTGATCCATCTCAGTTAGAGATCATAAAGCAGGATTCTAAAAAATGGAATTCAGAGCTAGGAAAGAAGATAGAGCAATTGGAAGAGGAAAAGATGCAATTAGGACTAGATGTTGACGTTTAGAATAGAGGCCAATAAACTGAGAAAAGGAAAGAATAAGGCCGAGGAAGACCTAGACAGTTTAAAAATAGATTACAAGAAGCTGCCCTTGTCGATAAGGACTGCTGGGCTAGGAAAAGCATCAGAACAATGGCTACAAGAGATCAAAGAAGAAAAGAATAGAGCTGATCAATGGGAAAAAGAAATTCCAATATACCCGGGTTCAAGAAAATGCTCTAGAAAGAGACCTATTGGAATGCCAAAATGAAAAGGTCAGATTAAAAGCCAGAGTAGTAGAACTAGAAAAGTCACTTCATCGGTATCATAGCCACAACTCCACAATTGAGCTGATAGTGAGCTTAAACAAGATTGAAAAGCTAAAAAGGAAAATAGAAGAGCTCAAGACCATATTACAAAATTCTGAACTCTGAGTTGAACTCCTTGAGGCAAACAACTAGCATTGGAAAGAGCAACTCTTCTATTTTCAAGGTCAGGTCAGGGATAGAGACCGTATCATGGGTGAAGTTGTGGCTCAAATACGAGAGGTGACTAATCATTTGCAAACCCTAGCAGTTTAGGCTAACGTGCTAAGCTTTAAGTATGAATTAGAATCAGATCAGGGTGAAAAGTTAGCTTGGCTTCTCAGGAAGGTTAAGGCTTTGAGTATTAGGGCAAATTCGTATATGTAATCTGTTTTATGTAAAGAAATTTTTTTTAAGTAAAGTTGTTCTAATAGAATTGAATCAAAGTCAATGCCTCTTTTTGCATTCATTTCATGCATTTACATTACATTGCATCATATGCATTAAATTTCACAAAAAGACCCTAATTAAACGAAATTATTTTAGTTAATTTGGAAACCAACAAGAGCTAACCAACCGAACATCGTTACAATACTCGCGCCAAAACCAAAGTAATGGACCAAAGATTGGAAAGGCTAGAATAGATTCAAAAAGATATGCAAGATTAGTTGCAAGTGCAACTGCAAGAACATTTGGAAAAAGTACAATAGGATATGAGGGATCAGATACAGGAATCCCAAAGAAGTATGATAAGCTAATTGACACAGTTGCTTGTTGGAGGACTTGAAAAAGGGAAGAGCACTGCGGACAACTCAAGGGATGATAATGATGATCCTATTTACCCCCCGAGTTTTTCCCCAATAAACGTCCAGGTACAACCAGAGGCGTACCCACGAAGGGTACCCATTACTATCAGACCCAACAGTATCAAGTCGGTACCTCGGCACCAACAAACTACCCAACGGGTTCAGGCTGCAATCTGGGGGATAATCCAACCAATCCCGCTGTTCCTAATCTAGATGATATGGCAGAAATGGAAAAAGGAAAAGTGAAACTGCCAAAGCAACTTAAGATCGATGCAGATGGTTAGAAGAAAAATTTAGAGCAATGGAAAATACTGACTACCACTGCGAAGTTGATGCTAAGGATCTGAGTTTGGTCCCCGATTTAGTGCTCCCACCGAAATTCAAAACTCTAGAGTTTCAAAAATATAATGGGACTAGTTTTCCCGAAGCTCACATTACTATGTTCTTGTAACACCCCTTACCCGTATTCGACATCGGAACAGGGTACGAGGCATTATCGGACTTAAACTCAAAAAAACATTCAAAACCGAGACATGAATTTCCACTCAAATTTAAAACTTTTAAAAACATTCATATCGTCCCTTAAACGAGTCCACGAGGCCCGAAACATGTATTAGGAGTGGTTTGGGACTAAATCGAGAACTTTAAAAAACTTCCCAACACTTAGAAAATTTTTCATCAAAACAGGGGTCACACGCCCGTGTGGCTTGGGACACGCCCGTGTGGGTAGGTTGTGTGGTCACACACGCCCGTGTCCCTAACCAATGTAACTCTCTGTTTATGACATCATCAACAAATTAAAGTCACACGGCCAAGTCACACGCCCATGTGCTTAGACCGTGTAGGCGATTTAATTTTCATGATTTTTCATAAAAATAGGTGCAAACTTCACATGCCCTGGGCACACGCCCATGTCTCTGGGCCGAGTCCTTCACACAGCCGTGTCTCTGCCCGTGTGGCCAATTCAAAGCTAAAAATTCAAGATGAAGGGGACACATAGTCGGATCACACACCCATAGGGTAAGCTGTGTATCACACACAGCCTAGACACACGCCTGTGTGCCTACCCGTGTGGACAAAAATAAGGCTATTTACCAAGCCATTTTGCCACCCTCACTTCCACCAACCTACACAATAACAAGCAACACCAATCCAAGTATGTACATACAATCAAATCAGCCACAACCAAGTCATCCACACATCAATTACATGCTATTTTCTATCACATACAACATCTCATACTTATCATCTCAATTTCAATGGCCATTTACAAAATGAATTATCAACCATTATAAGTCAACACATTTGTCCAAATCGAATACGACACATAACAAAATGACCAAGTCCCTATACATGCCATAACACAAAATATTAAAGTCATTGGTACCCAAAGTGTTAAGTTGATAGTGTGAATGGATATCCGATAGTCTTTGATCCCCGAGCTAGCTTGGCAACACTATAAGACAAGGGAAAAAGAAAGGGGGTAAGCATTAAAGCTTAGTAAATTCCTATGCAAATAATAGGCATCATAAACACATTTTAACATATACTTAACATGAACTAAATTAATATAAATGTCATTTTAAATTTCATAATCAAGTTTGGCATAGATGATATTAAAACCTTAACATCGTAACTTACTCAATCAAACCTTACCGAGGGTTTATCACATATCGAGCTCATTAAGCATGAGTTTTGTATACATACCTGTACCAACTTGAAACATACCATTATCTTCCACAACATGCCATAATCTTTCATCACTTTAACATGGTCATTAAGTTACCCGTTGAACCACTTGGAATACTAAAGGATACTCAGGAAATCTTACACACATAGTACCATACCAATGCCATATCCTAGATATGGTCTTACATGGGATCTCATATCGATGCCAATAGCCCAGCTATGGTCATACACAAAATCTCATATCGATGCCATATCCCAGATATGGTCTTACACATAATCTCAACTAACCCTAATGTCATGACATTTGTATCTTATATATTCCTAAGGTTCAACCGAAATTTCACGCTAGTCGAAACTTTGTCAAATATTTCCAAGGGTCAATCACAATTCATACAATAATAAAGCATTTAAAACATAATTAAAACAATACATTATTTACATACGAACTTACCTCGGTACAAAAATAGGGGAAATGGATTTAATCGTCAAACACCTTATCATTTTCCCGATCAAGGTCCGAACATCGTTTTTCTAGATCTATAATAGCAAATTTAGCTTATTTATTATTCACATTATTCAATTCAGTCCAAAGATCATACTATGGCAAAATTACACCTTTGTCCCTAAATTTTGACATATTTACACTTTTGTCCCTAGGCTCGTAAAATGAAATGTATCCATTTTCTTTGTTACCCAAGCCTAGCCGAACTATAAACATGCTCATATCAGCCCACATTTTTCATCAAATCAGATTTTTACTACCCATTTTACAATTTTTTTACAAATAGGCCATTTTTATGCATTTTCACTAAAAATCACTTAGTAAAAGTTGTTTATCACATCTTAAACATACAATATCTTCCATCAAACATCAAAATACATGCATGTCACACATGGGTAAATTTTTAAACATGAAACCTACTTCAAAATAATGGTAGAAATAGGTAAACCGAGTTACGAGGACTTCAAAAATGTAAAGAGCATTAAAAAGGGGCTAGAATGCACTTACTATCAAGCTTGAAAGTTGAAGAAACCCTAGCTATGGAACCCTTATAAAATTCGGCCAAGCTAGAATAAAGATGAGCAAATTTTGTTTTATCTTCCCTTTTTATTCTTTTATTAACCAAATGACCAAAATGCCCTTAAAGCCTTTCTTTGAAATTTTATCTCACCGTGTCCATTTTTGTCCACTAACTTAACAAATGGTCTAATTATTATATAAGGACCTCTAATTTAAAATCTCATAGCAATTGGACACCTTTAACATGTAGAACTCAACTTTTGTTTATTTACAATTTAGTCCTTTTGACTAAATTGAGTGCCCAAACATCCAAATTTTTGAATGAAATTTTCACGAAATCATTTCATGAAATTGCAGACCATAAATATATAATAAAACAAAATTTTACTACGTCAGATTCATAGTCTCGAAACCACTGTTCTGACTAGCCCCAAAATCGAGATGTTATAGTTCTGTCGAAGGATGACAGGATACGTCAATAATGATCAACTTTTAATCCACTGCTTCCAAGATAGCCTGATCGAGTCAATAGCTAAATGATACAACCAACTAAGTCGTGCCAAAATCAATTCATGGAAAGAATTAGCACAAGCTTTTATGAAGCAATATAGTCATGTGACAGACATGACACCTAATAGAATCACGTTGTAGAACATGGAAAAGAAGCAAAATGAAAGCTTCAGGCAATATGCCCAAAGATGGAGAGAGGTGGCAACGCAAGTCTAGCCACCTCTTCTAAAAAAAGAAACCACAATGCTTTTCATCAATACTTTAAAAGCCCCGTTCATCAACCATATGTTGAGAAGCGCTACTAAGAGCTTTTTAGATATAGTAATGTTCGATGAAGTGATTGAAAACGCAGTGAAAAATGGTAAGATAGATGCGGGGGAAAGCGCCAAAAGATTAGCCCCAAGGAAGAAGAAAAATGAGGTGAAAAATGCAAGCACATATAACAAGGGTTATTCAAAACCAATCACTATAAGCCCACCAAGGACAGTAACTACTAGCCATCAGGGCCTCTAAGGCAAGAATCCAACCCAAGGCCAAATACAGAAATGCTCTAGTTCACACTCATCCAAATAACATATAGGGAGTTGTATTAGAGTCTGTTTGATGCACATGTAGTATCCCCCTTCTACCTAAAACCTATGAAACCTCCATTCCAAAAATGGTACGACACAAATGCTCAATGTGAATACCACGTGAGAATCACGGGTGTAATAGCCCGTTTTTTGTTAAATTAAAACAGTGGTTTCAGAACCACAAATCTGAGGTCAAAAAATTATTTTAATATTATTTTATGTGTTTACATCATGATTTTATGTATGTTTGAAAATTTCGTGAGCTAATTTTATCGTTTAATAGCTCAATTTGAGAAAAAGGACTAAATCGCGTAAAATGCAAAAGTTGCATTCTACTTGTTTAAAGTGCTTAATTGCTATGGTTTATTAAATTAAAGGTCCTTATGATGTTATTAAACTATTGATAGTGGAATTTGACATAGATGGTCTTACATTAAGTGATTTTATATGTTTATATTAAAGGTTAATATTGGTAATTGATAAATCATATTATTATTAATAATAATAAAGGTATGTCTTGAGCTCGATTTTTAATGATTTTTACGTTTTTGAGATCGTTGCTTTGTATTATAGCTAGTCCATGCCTTAATTTTTGAATTTTTTATGATTTTGTGAAGTTCATTTGATGATTATTTGAGCTTTTGAATGTTTGATGATGAAATATGAAAACTTGATGATAGATTTTAATGTTTTGTAAAGTGATTTTTGACAAAAAAGTCAAATAGGGATTATATTGTGAAATGTGTAAATTGAAGGGTTGAAATGTGAATTAAATTAAATATTTTGGCTACTAGGGACACTAGTTAAATTCGACTATGGTGAAATTGGATTAAATTGCTTGAATTTGTATTTTTGTGAAATAAGGACTAATTTGTAAATGTGTGGAACTTTAGGGGCTAAAGAGTAAAAATGCCCAAATATGTGTTTTTGGACTGAATTGAATGATTTGATGAACAAATGAGTTAACTTTGAATGTATATAGATCAAGAACGAAAGAAATCAGATTTAGATCGGAGAAAATCAAAGGTTATCAAATAGTCGATCCAGTCTGTTTATCCTGAATACAAGGTAAGTTCATATGAAAATAAATGTATTTAAATTGAATTATATATGTTTAATTGTCATTGAACTACTATGAATGTTGAATGATCAAATACGAGCAAGAATCGACAGGGTTATAATATCCAAAAGTCCCGTACAAACCTTAAGAATAGTATAGGATATGAATGTCATGACATTAGGATTAACGAGATGTGATTATGTGTAAGACCATGTTTGGGACATTGGCATCATTATGTGATTACGTGTAAGACCATGTCTGGGACTTTGGCATCGTTATTTGATTTCGTGTAAGACCATAGTTGGGCTATCGGCATCGATATGTGATAACATATAAGACCATATCTGGGATATGGCATTGTAAGAGCTATATGTGATTTCTGAGTATCCTTAACAATTCCAAAAGGTTCAACAGGCAAACTTAAGTCGAGAAAGAATGTGTGAATGAGTTAAGTGACTCAAGTACATACGAGATTCATACAAGTATTGAAACGAGAAGTATTTGATGAATTTACTCATGATACTGAATATGTATACATTGGGAAAGGTTTGTGAGCTTATATGTACTTACTCATAGTTTGACTATTGATGGAAATGATATTAATTCATGTGTTAATTTTATTCGTATATGGCTTACTAAGCTTTTAAAGCTTACTTTAGGTGTTCTTTCCCTATTTTATAGATAATAGAAGCTAGCTCAGACTCGGGAATCATCAGGAACAGCGTCACATTATCGATCAACTTGTTGGTATTTTTGGTGCTTTGTAAATAATGTATATGGCATGTATAGGCTAGTGATATGATGATGTGTTTTGAGATATGATTTTAGCCATGAGATTTGGCTCATAAATGATATAAATGTTGATGTGTATTTCGCCATTTGGGTTAGCTTATTTTATGAGTTTGGTAACTGAAATATGATGTATATAAATGGCCTTAAGTTTTGACATGTTTGTCATGGATGTTGTGAAGATTAATTGGTATGATTTGAGGTTTAAAATAGATGATAAGATGAAGAGAAAAATGTATAGAGAAGATAGGTGAAATTGTTGGTAATGGCATATTATTTTAGTATGTTTTGGATTATGAATTGAGTAGTGAAATGGATGGATTTTATATGGCATGATTTGTATGTGAAATAGCATGTTTTAGTTGCCTATAAGTAAATTGAAATGGGGTGAAATGATGTGGTTTTGGTTTGTTTGAGGAGGGTGCGAAATATGGCTTAAACCAAGCCTAATTTCACCTCACACGGTGAGTTACACGGCTTAGACACACGGGCATGTCTCTGGCCGTGTGATGCAAGTCAGTATGTATGCCTTGTTTCCACACGGCTTATGACACGAGCGTGTATGGTGACTGTGTGAGGCACACGGCCTGTTCACACGGGCGTATGATCCCTGTATGCATGAAAAACTTTATAAGTTTCCCAAAGTTTTCAAATGTTATCGATTTAGTCCCAAACCTCTTTCAAGCATGTTTTAGGGTCTTATAGAGCCTTATAAGGGACAATGTAATTATGTTTGATTTATATTTAAGTGGTAATGGATTTATGTTTGAGAAATGTATGTCGTATGTTATGATTTTATTAGTAATGCCTCATAACCCTATTCCAGCGACGGATACATTATTGCATCCGTAACCAGTGACGCGCCATGCATAGGGGCAGACGATGAAACGATAGAATGTTCCTTTCGATCACTGGAATTTGTGAATGCAACCTTCATTGTTAAAGGGAACAAGATCCTGATACCCAAAATCTCAAAAACTATAAGGATGGGCTTGCAACTGACGGTTGAGAAAGGAGCCTTGCTTGGGAGAGGACTTGGAAAATGCCTACAAGGAAAGGTCGAGGCACCTATGCTAATGGAAAAACAAGACCACTTTGGCTTAAGATACAAGCTAGATGCGAGACAAAAGAAGAGAGAGCTAGAGAAGAGCACGACTGAGTGGGGAAGAGGTCAAATGGGAACCGATGACCTTTCCTCATATATCCAAGACTTTCATGTTAGGAGGAACTATTCACCTTGAACGAAAGATGTCCAGAAAAGAGACCACTAAAGAAATGTTAGGAATTCTGAACATCAACGCCATATCCGAAGAAAAAATTGGGGGAGAAAATTTATCAGGCATCTGCCCCTATGTACCTGGAAGTGTTCTGAACAATTGGACTGCAGAAGAGATTCCTATAGCTTTTAGAGCTAATTCAGAGTAATGTTCAAAACACTCTTATTGCTCTAAGCCTAGGAGCAATAAGAATCCTTTTGTGAAATAGCCTTATGTCCAACATCTTTATTTCAATAAATTACATCTTTGCGTATCATCTTGAGCAAATATTCTTTTATTCTTTCCATTTCATTCATAGTCATACCATACAAATAATTATTCTTAGATTCTTTTGTTCTTTGGATTTTTCTTCATCCCTATAAGAAGTCTCCAAATATAAATTATATGAGCGACACTGCTACTGACTCAGAATCTCCTTTTGAGCAAGATATGTGTATGGAGGATTCTCAAGATTTTGAAGATGATCGAGACTGTAACCTATCTCCTGATTTGTTGAGGATGGTAGAACAAGATGAGAAACAAATCCTACCTTACAAAGAGTCAGTGAAAATTGGGAGCTTAGGAGAAGAAAAAGAGGTGAAGATTGGATCTTGCATTACCGCAGAGACAAAGCTAGACCTCATTAAGTTACTCCAAGAATTCAAGGATGTCTTCGCATGGTCATATCAAGACATGCCCGAGTTAAGTACTAATATCGTGGTACACCGACTGCCCATAAAGGAAGAGTGCAAGCCAGTTCAACAGAAGCTCCAAAGGATGGGGTCTGACATTTTGCTAAAAATAAAAGAGGAAGTCAAGAAGTAATTCGAAGCTGATTTCTTAAAAATGGTTAAATACTCAGAATGGGTAGCCAATATCGTCCCCGTCCCTAAAAAAGATGGAAAAGTACGAATGTGCGTAGACTACAGATATTTGAACAAAACCAGCCTGAAAGACAATTTCTCATTTAGTAGACAACACGGCAGGTTACTCGCTGTTCTCTTTTATGGATGGTTTCTTAGGATAAAACCAGATAAAGATGCATCCTGAAGAAATAAAGAAAACCACATTCATAACCATGTGGGGAACATTTTGCTAGAAGGTGATGCCTTTTGGACTGAAGAATGCGAGAGTAACGTATCAAAGAGCCATGGTAACCTTGTTTCATTACATGATGCACAAAGAAATTGAAGTTTATGTCGTCGACATGATTGCAAAATCTAGAACGGAAAAGGAGCATGTGCAAGTCTTAAGGAAGTTGTTATTAAGATTGAGAGAATTCTAGCTAAAACTCAATCCAGCAAAATGTACCTTCAGGGCTAGGTCAGGAAAATTGCTAGGATTTGTAGTCAGTGAAAAAGGAGATCGAGATCGACCCAGATAAAGTAAAGGCTATACAGGAGTTGCCTCCGCCGCGCACTCTGATAGTCGTAAAACTAACTAAAAATTTGACTTAAGGCAAGTGCACCTATCGAACAGTAGTATAGTTGTGGTGACACTGGAAATTTCGTATCCACGAGGACTAGAAGTACTAGTAATTACTATTTTTTTTATTATCTAGCCTAAGAATTAAAAGAGTGTTTTTAAACTAAAACTAATTATCTAATTTAACTAAGATTACGACAGAGATGGAAAGTGGAAAATACTTTTAGAAAACTAATGGAAAAGACAATACCCAAGAAAGAATCCACCTAGACTTCACTTATTACCTTTGACTTAGACGATTTATTCACTTAACTTATTCCGTAGGAATCCCTGATTTATGTTAATATCTCTCTCGAGATTAAAAACAACTGACTCTAGGTTGATTAATTGAAATCTCTTTCTAATTAAAATCCCTATTGTCGCATTAACTCGATCTATGGGCTCCCTTATTAGATTTGACTCTAATCCGGCAGATTTATGTCATCCTATCTCTAAGATTGCATTCAACTTCACTTAATTTTGACTGATCTACTCTTAAACAAGGTCTTTTCTCCACTGAATAAGCACATCAAAAACCTGAATTAATATCCTAGAATATTAAAACAAGGGTTAAACTCACAATTAAGAATAAGAGCAAGTATTTATTATATAAATCAAAGAGTAATAAGATTCGTCTTAGGTTTCATCTCCCTTAGGCATTTAGGGAGTTTAGTTCATAATAATAATGGAAAACATCTCAAAGTTTAGAAAACAACAAAACATAAAGAAACCCAAAGAACTTCTAAGAAATTGGATGGAAATCTTCAGTCTTGATGTAGATCCTCTTTCTGAGCTGATTCCAATGGTTATCCTTCAGTGTTTTCTGCCTTCTAATCTCCATGTGTCCCTCTAATCCTCTTCTAGGGTGTTTATATAGGCTTTAGAATGCTTCAAAACCCTCAAAAGTGCCCTTTTTCGAGTAGAATTAGACTTGGGCTCGACAGGGACAAGGCCGTATGCCACGCCCGTGTGCAAGTGCTCAAACCGTGTGCAATTCTGACTTAGATTATCGTCGACACGGCTATGACACATGGGCATCTGGTTTGCCTGTGTGCCTCATACAGGCATGCGGTTTACCCATGTGGAAATGCCTAGGCCGTGTGAAACACAGTTTTAAGCCCATTTTGTCCGTTTTTGGCCCGTTTCTCTCTCTTTTTGCTATCCTAAGCTCTCCGGAGTATAAACCATGAAATTAAAGGGTTAGGAGCATCAAATTCAATGAAACCAAGGAAAAATCATCCATAAATATGTTAAGCATGGAATAAAAATATGTATAAATTACGGTTTATCAAATATCCCTTCACTTAAGCATTTGCTTATCCTCAAGAAAAATCCTCAACTCACGACTAAAATAAATTCTTCTCAACTTATAATTTTCATCCATACTGTTTCAAAATAATTCAGAAGTAATCATACATTGATAGTTTAACTAAAAGAACATTAAAGTTTCAAATAATCCAAGTTGAGCATTTTAATCATAAAATCATAGGTATCCCCCTTTATCTAAATAATTACCTTTAATTTCAAATTGACTAGGGTTGACATCCTCACTAAAGATTCACTCACTTCACTCAAAAGTGTTTAAGGTTTAACAATTAAGCATTCAATAGTCAAACATGAAAAGTCATTACCATAAGCTTGCATAAAAATCAAATCTCCACCACTATCAATGACATGATACACAAATCAAAAGGTCTTTAACAGGGTTGTAACGGGGCTTGGGTTAAAGGTGTGGATAAAGGCTGAAAAAGAGGGTTAGAATCAAGATTAACTTGATAAATTACCTAACTGAAAAACAAAGCTAATCATTGAATTACAAAAAGAATGTCAGAATTTGAACTATCCAAAACTAATGATGTGAGCTTTTTCTCAATATAACACTTTAGCTTATCTAAGTTCAGAATGTAATTGAATGAATATACGTATTTTTTTAAAGAATAAATACAAGTATGGAAAGTACATAATAAGAAATAATTCAGGTACTGAAATGAACAAACATAGCTAGGTAATAAATCAAATTAAATATTAATAAAAAGGGAATCAATAAAATAGGAAAAATTATCAATGAATCAAAAAGGGTTAAGTTGTGGGTTAGTATTAAGAGGAAAATTGAGAAAAAATAGTTAAGGCCCAAAGGGGTTCACTAGGGGTCAATTATGTGGGTAGGCTTTTTATGGGGTAAATGGGTTAAAACCTAAGTGTCTTTATCATTTTAGTATATCAAATCAATAGTGTGGTCTCGACATGTATAATCGATGCAAGTTCTAGAATAAAAATCAATGTTGACATACTCATAATCAATAAAATCAGTGAGCAAGAAAGATATATGCTCTTATAAGGCTCAAAATCTCACGAAAATTATAGGTATTTAATGTCAAACCTGTAAATTCAAAACTTCAAGATAATACCTCAATTCAGGAAAACAACCTAGAAATTTTAATCCTCAAAAATTTCAACTTATCATACTTGATTTTCTAATGTCTTAAAGTTTAAACAATCAATGCACAGTTACCTATGATTTAATTCAAAACATGTCAATAAAAATCATAAATCAATCAAAATTTACTCTAATAATGATTTCAGACAATTATTTGAGAACAAGATAAAAATTCAGGGATTTTCTGATAATCACATAAATACCCTCCCCACACTTAAGATACACATTGTCGTCAATGTACAAAGATAGTTAAGAATAATATAAGCATAATATCATAAGAGAGGGAGAAAAGCAAAACTTCCCTGAAAATTTGGATGAGATCCTTGGAGTAGCGAGAGCAAGACTTGTAGAGAAAGCCGAATAAAAGGCATGATTCTGAGGTACTAATAAGAAAATAATCACCATTGGGAAATAGAATTAAGGGATAATTCGATACTAATCATAAAGATAAGCAGAGGTCAAGACATAAAACATAAGTCTTCAAAACTAAATAAAGGGAAATAAAAAAATAAAAATAAAAATAAAAGGGACTCAAAGGTCCTCATCATTAGAGTCGTGGCCCGGTGGTGCTGGAGAAGAGATATGGAGGTGGTGGCAAATCTTTCGTAGAGTGGCATCGATGCTGTCGAATTGCTCAAAGCACTGCTGCTCAAAGCGATCGAATCGCTCGGATAAGTCTATCAAACTGGCAGCAGGAGGTCGGTGACGCGGTGGTGGTGGTAGGGTTGGGTCTTCGTGAGGGGGAGGGACATCGTCAGTAATGTCCTCTGGCTCATCCTGGTCAGCAGACTAGATGAGTCTATACTGAGGTGGGTTGACTCCACTACGTCGCTCTATCATCTGTATGTGGATCATATTGGAAATTCCCTACGGAGACATCTGGCCAACTAATGTGAGTGTCAATGACATCTCTAGAGTGTCGAAGAGGCAGAAATGTCGAGCGAGGCGAGTAACGTAAGGGCCAAGGCAGATGGGGCCCCTCCTATGGCGATTTGTCTGGTGGCGAAAGGTGAGGGCTATAAAATATGCCAAGTCGAATACATGGTCAGTCATCATGCTCCATAGGAAGTACACGTCTGTGGTGCTAACTACTCCAGTGCTCTCTCTCCTCCCAGTCAAAGTATGAGCCAAGATGGCATGAATGTAACGAAGTGCTGGAGGGAGAGAAGTCGCCTTCAAGCGACTCGCGTCATAAATAATCTGGCCACCTGTGAGATCAGTCCAACAGCATGAAGGTGAATAGTAAATATGCCGATGAAGCTGGAGGAAGTTTTCGGAAGCCATGAACTCCTCCATGTAAAGGCCCAAAGTAGCTCCAAACTCAGGTACACTCATATGCCTGACAAGTTCCCCAAGTCTAAAAATGATAGTACCAGCCTCATCATGTGTATTCATCACGTGCTGTAGGTGTAACGTAGTACAAAATTCAAATGTTAGGTCTGAATAGGTGGGCTCGATAATTGCAAAGAACCGATCCCAAGGGGCTGTATCAAGATGGAAGCAAAAAAGGTGAGCAAGTTGGACCTGCTCCAAAGCGGCCCAATCAATACAATAGCCCACACCTAGTGGTCGCACTCGTACGAGTTGAAATAGGTCGTTCTGTGGGTCTGACGAGAACCGAAGCAGAGGATGGTGGTCTTTGGTCAATGCACCCGAGGAGGTTGTCCCAGGACCCTTCCATTTTTTCGAAGCGGTGACTGCAGTCTATTTACCTCGTGTGTTTGCCATTGTGTACCTGAAAGTAACCGAAGTTAAATAGCACTAAAATTTAATCGAAAGACAAAGGAAAAAAATAGAACCTAAGTAAAAATAAAACTATAGCCTTAAAAAAATATCCTAACACTAATTAAAGCTAAGGATAGAATAATAAAAACATAACAAAAGTATGAATGAAGAGAAATTTTACCAAAACAGATGTAAGCTAATGCTAACAATAACTAAATAGACATAAAGCAAGAATTAAAAAAAAAACAAAATAAAGCACTAGAATAAAGTAATAGTAATAATAATAATAAAACTAATCATAATAATGCTAACCTAATAGACTAAATAAGACAAGAATAAAAATGAATGTTAATAAAAACTAAGTAAAGAAAAATATATTAAAATGGAGGATCAACTAAGAAATAACAAAGAATAAAATAAAAATAAATAACCAAAATAGTTGAGGGTAAAAGATAGAGCCATAAACAGTGTTTGGGGATGTAAACGGCGATGGACAGGGCTGTTAGTCGGAGGTGGTGCGACCGCCGACGGTGGTGAGAGATGAGGGTCGGCCACAGGCGTGGGTAGTGATGGGGAAACCGTGTGGTGCAGTGGGGATGAGGTGGAAGGGAAAAACATAAGAAAGGGAAAGGGAGAAAGAATGGGGAGGGAGAAAGAAAAAGAAAGGGAGAAGTGGGGAGTGGGTGGCCGGACGGACGGGAAAATAGGGGGTTGTGGCAGCTAAGACTTCTGAGAGATTGAAGAAGACAAGAATAAAGTTATGGGTTGGGGTTTTAAAGGGGGCACGATCATGTGAAGCCCGTGTTGGGCTACACGGCCGTGTCACATGCCCTTGTGGCTCGCGTCTAGCCCGTGTTTATTGCAAAATTTGAGTGTCTAATCATCACATAGCCTTGGGACATGTCTGTGTGGTCAGGCCATATGGTGTACACTATCGCGTCGCACGCCCGTGTGCCAGGTTCTTCACTTCTTCCATGCCCGTGTGGCATTTCACACTCCCATGTGTCTGACCACACAGCCGTGTCCCTTGCCCGTGTGGCTCCCTGACTTAATTAAAATTTGAAAAATTAGCTCCAGTTTTCACACGGCCGTGTCACACAGCCTTGTGGATCTAATGAATGGCCGTGTGGCTCAATACTTGGGGAATTTTTAGCCCTGTTTCTACACGGCCAAGGATACGCCCGTGTCTTCAAGCCGTGTGGGCTATTGTACCTGCACAAAAACACTAAAAATAGCTAAAATAAACTAGTTAATAGTGTCAATGCTTGGGTTGCCTCCCGAGAAGCGCTTATTTAGAGTCTAAGCTCGACTTACCTTTCATTCGCATAATTACGATGGATCACAGAGTCGAGACTCCTCTTTCTCGTTATCAATTCTATTATCCACATAAAGTTTAAGTCGAGTAATATTTACCTTAAAAGTGCCAAATTAAGAATGATTTACCTCGACAGTACCGTATGGAAAAACATTCAGTACCGTGAAAGGAGTTGCTCCGTTTGTATTAAGCTCTGAAGTATCAATTCGGGGGTCCTTTTCATCTATCAATACTTTATCCCCAACTTTAATTTGCTCTGTTTCATCCATATGCTCATCGTGGTTTCGCTTTAACTTTTCGTGTGCTTTTGGGTTCTCCTTGACATGTGTTCGCCATTCATCTAGTTCATCGATCTAAAGCCTTCGTTCTTCATGAGTTGCTCTATTTTTGTGACATGGATTAGAGTGAGGCTCCATCACGTTCTTCCTAGGGCACTCCTGCAAGGAAGTTTGAGTTGTAATATTATTTGAATTAACCGAACTTAGAAAATTATCTTGATTACTAGATATTTTAGTAGAATCACGAGCTTGAAGAGTAATCGTTTCATCGCCTACACGAAGTATCAATTCACCTGTGCCAACATCTATGATAGTTCTAGCAGTTGCTAAAAAGGGCCTTCCTAAATTAAGGGCACGTCACTATCCTCTTCCATGTCTAGAACAACAAAATCAATTAGGAATACAAATTTATCAATTTTACAAACACGTCTTCAATAATACCCCTAGGAAATCTAATTATTTTATCTGCCAATTGAATGCTCATCCTAGTTTGTTTGGGTTTCCTAAGACCTAGTTGTTTAAACATTTTATAGGGCATGACATTAATACTAGCCCCTAAATTAGCCAAAGCATTGTTAACGTTTAAACTACCAATTAAATAAGGAATTGTAAAACTCCTTAGATCTTTCAACTTGTTGGGCAGCTTATTCTGTAGAATGGCTGAGAAAATTGTGTTCAACTCCACATGCGACGCCTCATCCAACTTCCGCTTATTTGCTAAAAGCTCTTTTAAGAATTTAACTGCGTTTGGCATCTGCGAAAGAGCTTCAATAAACGGTAAGTTAATATGTAATTTTTTAATAATTTAAGGAATTTACCAAATTTTTGTCTGTGTGGCCTTTCCTTGTCGCACTGGGATATGACACACGAGGTTTATATTCTCTACTTACCGGCTTTTGCTCACTGTGGTCCACCTCATCCTTACTTTTACTTACCACAATTCCTTGCCTCTGTTCTGGTTCAGGTTCAACAAACCCTTCTTCATCTCGAACAGTAATTGTATTAAGTTGTTCTCTTAGGTTAGTTTCAGTATTACTCGGCAAGCTACCTTGTGGTCGTTCAAAAATTAACTTAGCAAGCTGTCCTATTAGAGCTTCGAGCCCTTCAATTGACGCTTGTTGATTTTTAAGCACTGTTTTGGTATTCTAAAAATGAGTTTCTAACACCAAAATGAATTTCGTTAGCATCTCCTCAAGGTTTGTCTTCTTTTCCTGCTTGTAAGGTGGTTGTTGAAAACCTGAGGAATGTTGCGACCTTTGATTTCCTTGACCACCCCACGAGAAGTTGGGATGGTTCTTCCAACCTGCATTATAAGTGTTACTGTATGGGTTATTTTGAGGTCTAGAATTATTATTACCCATATATTGAACTTGTTCCTCCTCGGTGCTAGGGTTGAAGGTTGGATAATCTGTATGTACTCCTCCTCCACTTGAATCACACCTCATCACTGGATGTACCTCAGTAGAACCATACAAACCGTTAATCTTTTTATTTAAAAGTTCTACCTGGTTAGATAGCATAGTAACCGCGTCGAGGTTGAAAACACCAGCAGCTTCCGTCGACTTCATTCTCATAACTTGCCACTGATAGTTATTTAGTGACATCTCTTTAATAATTCATAAGCCTCTTCAGGTGTTTTGTTGTTCAGAGTTCCACTGGTGGCTGCGTCAATTAATTACCTTGTTAAGGGGTTCACACCGTTGTAAAATGTCTGAACCTGCAACCAAAGGGGTAACCCATGGTGAGGGCACCTTCTCAACAGGTCCTTGTATCTCTCCCATGCATCATAAAGAGTTTTTAAATCTATCTGCACAAAAGAAGAGATATCTTTCCTTAGTTTAGCCGTTTTAGCCGGTGGGAAATATTTTAATAAAAAAATTTCAGTCATTTGTTCCCAAGTAGTGATTGACCCTCATGGTAACGAGTTTAACCACTGTTTTGCTTTGTCCCTTAATGAAAAGGGAAATAACCGAAGGTGAATGACATCATCAGAAATGCCATTTATCTTAAAAGTGTCGCAGAATTCCAGAAAATTTGCCAAATGAGTGTTTGGGTCCTCGTCCTACAAACCATCAAACTAAACAAACTGTTGTATCATTTGAATAGTGTTAGGTTTTAGTTCAAAATTATTTGTAGCAACAGCAAGCCTAGATATACTCGATTCAGTTCCTATTAAAATAGGTTTAGCATAATCATACATAGTACGTGGAGCAGGATTCTAATTTACTAGATCCGCAGCAACAACAGGAGGTAGTTGATTATTCTGATTTTCAACCATCTCCTCGGTTGTATTATGGATATCGTCCTCTTACCCTTCCTCTATGTATTGTAAGCTTCGTCATATTTCTCTTTGATTTCTATGAGCTGTGCTTTCGATCTCACTATCAGAAAGTAGAGATCCTAACGAGTTTCTTCTAGTCATAAACTATAAAAACCTACCAGAGGTGAAGAAGAGAAAAATTAGTAAAAAAAAATTAAACTAAAAATAAAAAGTAAATTGCAATAAAAGTAAAAATGGCTAAAGTAATAAAAATCAAGCGTTCCTAATATCTTAGTCCCCAGAAACGGAGCCAAAAACTTGATGGTAGTAAAACTAACTAAAAATTTGACTTAAGGCAAGCGCACCTATCGAACAGATGTATAGTTGTGGTGACACTGGAAATTTCGTATCCACGAGGACTAGAAGTACCAGAAATTACTATCTTTTTATTATCTAGCCTAAGAATTAAGAGAGTGTTTTTAAACTAAAACTAATTATCTAATTTAAATAAGATTACGATAGAGATGGAAAGTGGAAAATACTTTAAGAAAACCAATGGAAAAGACAATACCCAAGAAAGAATCCACCTAGACTTTACTTATTACCTTTGACTTAAACGATTTATTCACTTGACTTATTCCGTAGGAATCCCTGATTTATGTTAATATCTCTCTCGAGACTAAAAACAACTGACTCTAGGTTGATTAATTGAAATCTCTTTCTAATTAAAACCCATATTGTCACATTAACTCGATCTATGGACTCCCTTATTAGATTTGACTCTAATCCGGCAGATTTATGTCGTCCTATCTCTAGGATTGCATTCAACTCTGCTTAATTATGACTGAACTACTCTTAAACAGGGTCTTTTCCTCCACTGAATAAGCACATCAAAAACCTGAATTAATATCCTAGAATATTAAAACAAGGGTTAAACTCACAATTAAGAATAAAAGCAAGTATTTATCATATAAATTAAAGAGTAATAAGATTCGTCTTAAGTTTCATCTCCCTTAGGTATTTAGGGAGTTTAGTTCATAATAATAATGGAAAATATCTCAAATTTTAGAAAACAACAAAACATAAAGAAACCCAAGGAACTTCTAAGAAATTGGATGGAAATCTTCAGTCTTGATGTAGATCCTCTCTCTGAGCTGATTCCAATGGCTATTCTTCAGTGTTTTCTGCCTTCTACTCTCCGTGTGTCCTTTTAATCCTCTTCTAGGGTGTTTATATAAGCTTTATAATGCTTCAAAACCCTCAAAACTATCCTTTTTTGAGTAGAATTAGACTTCGGCTCTACAAGGACACGGCCGTGTGCCATGCCTGTGTGCAAGTGCTCAAACTGTGTGCAATTTTGACTTAGATTATCGTTGACACGGCCATGACACACGAGCGTGTGGTCTGCCCATGTGCCTCACACGGGCCTGCGATTTACCCATGTGGAAACGCCTAGACCGTGTGAAACACTGTTTTAAGCCAATTTTGTTCGTTTTTGGCCCGTGTCTCTCTCTTTTTTCTATCCTAAGCTCTCCTGAGTATAAACCATGAAATTAAAGGATTAGGAGCATCAAATTCAATGAAACCAAGGGAAAATCATCCATAAATATGCTAAGCATGGAATAAAAATATGTATAAATTACGATTTATCACACTCAAAAAGAAGTTCGATGTTTCTTTAAGAAATACAATCTAGGGCATTTGGGATGAGGAATTCTAGAAGACTTTCAACAAGGTCAAACATTACTTTTCCAATGCCTCAGTACTAATGCCACCTAACCTAAATAAGCTGTTGATACTGTACTTGGCAGTATTTAGAAATTCCATGGGATGCGTACTTGGCCAACATGATGAGCCAGGGAGAAAAGAAAGAGCGATATACTATCTCAGAAAGAAATTCACTAAATATGAGGCAAGATATTCGCCAATCGAGAAGTTATGTTGCGCCTTGATCTAGACAACCCGAAGATTGAGACAGTATTTGTTGTACCACACAACTTGGCTTATCTAAAAACTCGATCCTCTAAAGTACATGATGGTGTCGACTGCTTTGAATGGAAGAATGGCCCAGTGCAAATTCTGCTTTTCAAATTTGATATAGTCTATATGAATCAAAAGGCTATAAAAGGGAGCGCAATAGTAGTTTTTCTTGCCAATAGAGCTCTAGAAGATTACGAGCCTTTGAACTTTGATTTCCTAAATGAAGATCAAATGTATGTTGCAACCACTGAAGAAGACTCTTAAGAAGGTCATCCTTGGAAGCTAAACTTTGATAGAGCCTCAAAAGCTGTGGGTAACGAAATTGGGGCAGTCCTGGTATCCCCAAACTGAGATCATTATCCATTCAATAGTAAATTGGATTTTGATTGCACGAACAATATGGAAGAATACGAAGCATGCATCATGGGTATCCGTGCAGCCATAGAACATAAGATCAAAGTGCTAGAGGTATATGGGGATTCTACGCTAGTGATCTATCAACTCAAGGGAGAATGGAAGATAAGAGATCCCAAGTTGATCAATTATCGAAAGTTGGTTCTTGAATTAATTAAAGAGTTTGATGACATCACCTTCTGTTACCTTCCACGAGACGAAAATCATATAGCTGATGCCTTGGCTACTTCAACTTTTATGGTCAAAGTGGACAAACAAGGATGAGTATTTATGAGACTCTGGCTCATTGTTACAACATCGAAGAAAAAGAAGAAAAGGATGGTCACCCTTGGTACCATGATATACTGTGATATGTGAAGAATCGTGAATACCCTGACAAAGCAACTGAGAATGATAAAAAGACATTGAGAAGACTGGCCAGTGACTATGTCTTAGATGGGGAGATCCTATATAAAAGAAGAAAAGATCAGGTGCTACTAAGATGTGTAGATGTTGTCGAAGCTAAGAAAATCTTGGAAGAAGTCCATGAGGGTGTTTACGGAACACATGCTAATGGTTTTACAATGGCCAGGCAAATCATGAGATTAGGGTATTATTGGTCTACCATGGAAGGGGATTGTATTGATTATGCCAAAAGATGTCATAAGTGCCAAATTTATGGAGACAAAATTCATGTGCCTCATTCATTTCTTCATGCCATGACTTTTCCATTGCCTTTCTCTATGTAGGGCATGGATGTCATTGGGTCGATATCACTAAAAGCTTCTAATGGGCATCGATTCATCTTTGTGATCATCGATTACTTCACCAAGTGGGTAGAAGCCACTTCTTACGCCAATGTCACGAAGTCGACAGTTAGAAAATTATTGAAAAAAAATCATATGTCGGTATGGAATGCCAGAAAGGATCACCTCTTACATACATTGAACTTGAATAACAGTACGATAACGGAGGTCTGTAGTCAATTCAAGATCAAACACCACAACTCATCACCATATCGACCAAAAATGAATAGTGCGGTGGAGGCAGCTAATAAGAATATCAAGAAGATCGTGGGGAAAATGACTGAGACCTTGATAATACTCTAGAACGACATATTTTATGTGTTAATTACATGTTTATTTTGAGTATGATTCTACTAATTTGGGTTATTTTATCATATTTTATCTTTTAGGGACTAAATTGGAGGCAAAAGGAATTTTAAAGGCAAAAAGTGTGAATTTGAAGATATAATCGGCCAACATGCAAAGAAAGAGAGAAGTGGTGCCAAAAATGCAAACATGGAAGACCCAAGGACTAAAATGCAAAAGAAGAGATTTTATAGCACAAGACTCTATTTTAATTTCAATTATATTAGGATAATTCTTAAGGATTTTTATTTAGATTTAATTTTAGGATTTATTTTCATTTATCTTTAATTATATTTATTTATTTGTATTTATCTTTTAGAATTTAATTAGGAATGGATTAGATTTTCTAGTACTATAAATAGGGGATGGAATGACACATATTTGACATCTCTTTTTTTCTAAAAACACTCATTCTCCCAAAAACTCTGTCTTTTGTTCTCTCCATATTTTCTTCAATAAAAATCTCATATCTATTTTATTTCTTTCTTTCCCAAAAATCATGAGCCACTAAATCAATCTAGTCGAAGGTTGTCAAAATTCCCCAAAAAAGGTTCATGAGGCTTAGAATCCGCGCTTAGCCTTCTCAACTGGGTATTCATCGCTTCTCTGCATTACGGGGCTGACGCTTCCGTCCATGTCCCTTAATAGGTGTTCTTTTTAACTTGTGCAAGGAACGGACGCTTTGTACGTTTTGGGAAGGTTGCACAGTCGGTTCGTTGGCTTTCTGCGTCAGAGATTGGCGAATCCAAGAGACAAAACAGCGTGGTATTCACCGTTGGGAAGTGATGATCTAGCAGAAGATAGTCCCACAAAAGTGATTATTGGCTAGAGTCAGGCTCCGCCAAATTTTAAGTCTAAATCCTTGGAGTTGGTGGTTGTAGGAGTCCTTTTCCACTATAACTGGCTTATCCTGCTCGAGAAGGATTACTTAAAAGCCAAGGATTGAACCCAAGGCAGAATGAGATAACCGGAGGCTGGAATCTCGCCACATAAGAAACTTTCTCTTCCCTAAACTCTATTTATTTTTATAGTCCTCATTTTAATTTTCATCATTTATTTAATTTCGCAATTTCAATTTACTTTAAATTTTATTTTTATTTTTCCAAATCGAGATTCTTAATTCTGTTTTTTTTATTTTTTCAGGAACGCAAGTTTCTTGGACAAGAAATTGTCCAAGATTTCAAGAAACGAGCATTCATACAATTCGATCCCTGAGGATTCGACCCTACTTCCCATTTACTGTTATTTTTATTATTTTACAAGGAATAGGATATTTTTGGTGCTCTCAACGACGCATCAGACCTATAAAGATTGGCATGAGAAGTTATTATTTGCTCTATATGCTTATTGAACGCCTGTCAGGACCTCCACTAGGGCAACGCATTTCTCTTTGGTTTATGGAATGGAGGCAGTTTTACCCATTGAAGTCAAGATTCATTCTGTCCGAGTTTTGGCAGAATTGAAGTTGGATGAAGCAGAATGGATCCAATCTCGATATGATCAGCTAAACTTGATTGAAGAGAAAAGGTTGAAAGCCATCTGTCATGGTCAAATATACCAAAAATGAATGAAAGAGCTTACAACAAAAAGGTTCGTCCTAGAGAATTCCATAAGGGGGACCTAGTATTGAAAAAGATCCTACCCATACAAAAGGATTTTAGAGAGAAATGGATGCCAAATTGGGAAGGACCTTATGTGGTAAAGAAGACATTTTTTGGAGGAGCATTGATTTTGACCAAGATGGATGGCAGAGATTTGCCCAACTCTGTGAATTCAGATCCAGTCAAAAGATACTTCACCTAAAAAAAAGGGAGAGGCCGAGGTGAAAACCCGCAAAGGGCGTCTTAAGACAAAAAAGGTTTTGAATTAAAAACTCAGGAAAAGGGCAATTCAAATTTTGATCAAATATGGGGCATGTGGTAGTCTTGTTATCCCTGAATGAACAAGGAGGAGAGATGCTACGTCTTGGGGCATCAAAAAAGTAATTTGGATCTCCAAAACACATATCAAGTTAAAAAGAGTCCTTGAGAAGTTAGTGCAAAGAAGTTCACGCTATGATATCTGGGGCACCTATTTTCTTCTTATTCATTTTGTATTTTAGCAATGTTTGCTATCTTTGATTAATTTATCCATTTCAAGCTTTGCTTTCAATAAACTCCCTTTTATCCATTGTGATAATCTTTTTCAAGCATTTTTCATTGAAATAACAATTAATGAACTAATAATATTCAAGTAAAAGGATTTCTTGCATATTGCTCTGACAGTTTTCTAAATAGTATAAGGACCTGAAACAGGACCACTAGTCAGAACTAACCAAATCTAAGAGATGGAAAGGTTTGAGAAAGAATAGTCTAAATTGTGACTATTTCTTTAGATTTTCTATCAAAGATACCAGCTGAACAAGAGGGCAGGGTAATACATCAGTGATAGAACCTTGGTGAACAACGAGCAGTGTTAACCTAAGCATTAAAAAGGGATCATTCTCGAAAAATGACATTCTACATTCATGCAAATCTCATTCATACACATCTAGTTATGAGCATTTGATTCATCCTGATCATGACATCCTAATTACTAGGCATAAATAGGCCCATTAAATAGATTCTACAGGTCATGTTCTCCAAAGAATGGTGTAATAAGATCAAAGAAACCATAAATCCCGCACCTCTAAAATTGCAGTGGGACGGATTAAAGTTATAATAGCGAATCTTATCTCCCTGAAGTTGAAGTGGAGTAGATTGAAGCCACTAATCTCATCTCTCTGAAGTTACAGTGGAGTAGATTGAAGATAGCATATACTATTCCCCTTAAGTTACAGTGGGACAGGTTGAAGCTATCATGGCGGATCTTATCTCTTTGAAGTTTCAGTGGAGCAGATTGAAGCCACTAATCTTATCTCCCTAAAATTGTAATGGAGTAGACTGAAGATAACAAATCTTATTCCCTTGAAGTTGCAGTGGGACAGGTTGAAGCTATCACGGTAGATCTTATCTCCCTGAAGTTGCAGTGGAGTAGATTGAAGCCACTAACCTTATCTCTCTGAAGTTGTAGTGGAGCAGATTGAAGCCACTAATCTTGTCTCCCTAAAGTTGTAGTGGAACAGGTTGAAGTTACAAGTCTTATCTCCTTGAAGTTGTAGTGAAGCAGATTGAAGCCACAAATCTTATTTCCCTGAAGTTGCAGTGGAGTAGATTGAAGATAGAAAATCTTATTCTCCTGAAGTTGCAGTGGGACAGGTTGAAGTTATCATGGTGGATCTAATCTCCTTGAAGTTGCAGTGGAGTAGATTGAAGCCACTAACCTTATCTCCCTAAAGTTGTAGTGGAGCAGGTTGAAGTTACAAGTCTTATCTCCCTGAAATTGTAGTTGAGTAGATTGAAGATAGTGAATCTTATCTCCCCGAAGTTACAATAGAGTAGATTGAAGTAACAAATCTCATCTCCCTAAAGTTACAGTGGAATAGATTGAAATTACAAATCTTATCTGCCTAAAGTTGCAGTAGGGTATATTGAAACAACAAATTCTATACCCCTAAGGTTGCAGTGGTTAGAAAGAGGCTATTTGAAGAAGATGAACACCAAGAATCCAAGATTCAACGAGGCCGGGCAAAATTGGTTCGTCTTAAAAGTCTTTGTCCTATTCTCGTTACATGACAACGAGCAAAGGGGGGCAGCTATAATGGCCCAATTTTACCCGGGCCCAAATCACAAAAATTTAGACAAAAAATGATAAAGTCCAAAATATAAAAAAAAAAGTTCATTACAAAATATAACAGCCCAAATTTCCAATAACCCAAAAGAGCCCAATAATAAAAAACTCTAATGGCCCAAATGGCCCAAAAACTTAAACATTCTCAGCAAAACAAAAAACCCTAGCCCTAGGCGCGCCGCTGCCTTTAGGCACGTCAGCCTTCTCATCCCTGGGCTCCTTCTTCCGAGGTCTGTCGTCCTTTCAACAAAGAGGCAAGAAGATCACCTTTCTCGCCTCCGTTGACTCTCCATGGATGCCTGCAAAAAGGAAAGAAATAGAGACCACGCAAGCAAACAGTAGAAAACAATAGCGAGATAGAGAAAGAAAAAAAATTTATGTAAATGGCTATAAAAGGCAGATCCATCCATGTAGCTTTTTTTACACAGAAAATCAAATACAAAAAAATTACAAAAGGTGACTACTTTCATTTTGCTTCTGTTATATTGAAAATATATAAAATATATATTTATAAAAGGGGAAAAGAAGAAGAGAAACTCACCTGAGACGCTTCGTCTCCCAGTCGTCAGAGGTTTTCTCCGGTGTCAAAAACTCATAATTGGGGCTGAAGGGTTTTAATTGGAAGTTCTCTTCTCATGTTTTCAACTAGAAGGTAGTGCCTTCAAAATCGGGATTTTCCTTTTAAAATAAAAAAGGGGTTTTTTTTAGTCATCGGCCACCATGGACAGCGGCACCGTCGCCGGTGATCGGTGGCCGCCATGGTGGCCAACGACCGGAGCCATGGCTGGAGAAAGGGAAAGGGTGAGAGAGTTTGAGAGAGTTATTTTTTTGTTTTTTTTTTTTTTTGGAAAAGGTTGGGAGAATGAAATTTTTCAAAAACAAATTAAATTTTATAAACCCTGTAAAACGGCGTCGTTTTAGGGCTGATTCAAATAGCCCGAAAATGGCATCGTTTCGCCCCTGACCTGCGCTCTGACCCGATCCACCAGAGGATCCGCCCGTTTTTTGTCTAAGGGTATATTTGCAGGAATGGTCCTTCCGCTTTTGCGGCGTACTTCAATTTAGTCCCTTTTTATTTTATAGATTTGGCTACTGAATTTTTTTGTGTTTCAATTTAGTCCCTGGCTCACCAATCTCCTGGAGAAAGGACGCGTGTCCAGAGGATCGGGACAATTTCTTAATTAGTCCTCGCTTGTTTTCGCGCTGTAACAGCCTGTATTTAGGTCAAATCGAAATAGTGGTTTTGGGACCACAAATACGAAGTCAAAATATTTATTTTATTATTTTAATAAGGTCTACAGCATGATAGAATTATTATATGAAAGTTTCGTTAAGAAATTTTATCGTTTAAATGCTTAATTCGGTAAAAAGGACTAAATCGCGTAACGCGTAAAAGTTGAGTTCTATTGTTTAAATGTATTAAATAGCTATGGTTTAATAATATGGAAGTCCTTGTTATGTAATTTTTCCATTTATTATGTAAGTGGATAATCTTGGACATTGATTATATGATATATTAATGTTTAATAATAAGGTTATAAGTGTAATTTAGTTAATTATGTTAATTTTAAACAAAACAAAAACCATTTTCATGCTATCATCTTCTTCAATAGCCGAATGGGAGAAAGAAAATAAGGGTTTTAAAGCTTTGAATGTTCAGCCTTTGTTGTTCAAGCATGTAAGTCCATTTTGACTCAGTTTTTGATGATTTTTATGTTTTTGAGATCGTTACTTCGTATTCTAGCTAGCCCGTACCCTAGATTTTGTAATTGTTGAAGATTTGTCATGTTCTAATTGTTGAATGCTTGAGCTTTTAAATGTTTAATGACAGATTATGAAGGTTTAATAATAGATATACAAGTTTTATAAAGTGATTTTTGACAAAAATGCAAAATAGGGATTTAATTGTGAAATTGTAAAATGTGGTAGTTAAAAGTGTGAAATAATGAAAGACATGGGCTGCTAGTAATACATAGTAATTTCAGCTAGACATGTGTTGGTAGTAAATTGCATGAATTTGCAATTTTAGGTGATAAGGACTAAATTGTAAAAATTTGAAAAGTATAGGAGCAATTATGCAAATTTTCCAAAATATGAATTATGGACTAAATTGAATAGATTGAATGCTAAATGTACTGAATTTGATAATATATAGATCAAGATAAGCCGAGATCGAGTTTAGATCGGGGAAAAGGAAAGATCGACGAATAGCCAATAGTTTTATCCGAGGATACGAGGTAAGTTCGTATAATTAGAATCGAACTTTTATATATTTGTAATTATTGAAATGAATGTGTATAATGGAAATATTTGAAGTATAATTGCCTTATTGATATAATGTATTTGTTACTGAACCCTGTTTGAACCATATGAATTCATCGGATACGAGTGACGTGTTGCTGGGATTATTGTTTTGGTCGAGCTCCTGCATTTGTTGCGGACTCACCACAGCTCGTATGAGCTTACTGATGTATCAGCTCGTAAGAGCTTACTGTTTCAGCTTATTGGAGCTTACCGTTTTAGCTCGTATGAGCTTACTGTTCAGCTCAATAGAGCTTACCATTTCAACTCATTAGAGCTTACTGTTCATCAGCTCAGGAAGAACTTACCGATCATGGCTCGAAAGAGCATATATGATAATGAATTGACGGATTACTAACATTATTCACTCAAGTATCCTTTGAAGTTCTAATAGATTCAACGGGCCTAAATACTGTTTATACGGATAAATTACAGATTATAAATGGTACTAATGCTATATATATGATATGTGAAATTTGGATTGATGCAAAGTATTGTATTAATGGATGGTTTTATATATTTGCCAAATGACTAACATGTGATAGATACTTGTGATTAGGTGTTGGTTAATTGAATTGTTGGCATTTTAATGTTGCTTCGAATATATATAAATGGTAAGTTTATTTTTGAATTATACGGGCTTACTAAGCTATAAAGCTTACTCTGTTTCTTTTTCTATGTTTTATAGAGGCTCGTTAGCTCGCTCGTTTCGGACAAGTCGGAGTTGCACATCACACTATCCAATTTTCGATTGGTACTTTTGAACTTGTGGATATGTAAATATGGCATGTATAGGCTAGTTTGAATGATGTTAGTTGTGTTACTTGATATCAAGGCTTTGGTATTTTTATTTTTTGTGTATAAGTTAAGCCATGTGATTTGGCTTGAATTAAGTGTTCAATTATAGTATGTTTTGGTAAGGTGATGTTTGAATGAAAAGATGCAAGTGAGGTATTGATAAGTATTTATTAGATGAATGAATTATGCATGGTATTAAATAGGTAATTGAATAACAAGTTGAATTGGTATATAATGTGTATTGAAATGGTTATTTTGGTTGCCAATTGAGTTGTAAAAATGTGGTCATTTATGCTTGTGAATGCTTGTGTATATAGGGTGGCAAAATGGCTTTGAAAATAGTCTATTTTTATCCACACAGGCAGAGATACGGGCATGTGTCTCAACTGTGTGCAACACACGGTCATGCTGCACGGCCATGTGTCCCCTGGGGTACCCTTTTGAATTAAGTCAATATACCCTACAGGTTTGACACGGCCTAGACACACGGGTGTGTCTACTGGCCGTGTGTAACACATAAGCTGGCACATGGGCGTATGGCTGGCCGTGTGACCCAAGTCAGTAACCTCTCTAGTTTTCACACAGCCATGGCACACGGGCGTGTCCTCGGCCGTGTGAGACAAGTCAGTATGTATGCCCTGTTTTCACACGGTCTAAGACACGGGCGTGTCTACTAGCCGTGTGATGCACACGGGCGTGTGACATTTGAAATGTTGAAATTTTTCTAAGTTTCTGAAATTTTTATATGCTATCAATTTAGTCCCGAATGTATAATTAAAGCTTTATATACTCGATTTAAATACATGTATAATGTGAATGAATGAAATTTATTAAAAAGTGATGATTATTTGATAAGTGATTGTTCTGAACTGATTTATAAGTCCGGTAATGCCTCTTAACCTATTTCGGCGACGATTACGGGTTAGGGGTGTTACACGCGCATTACATTTTAGCCCTTTTGTTTTTTTTTTTTTTATTCAATTTGTCTTTTTAATTTCATTTAAGTTACTATTAAGAACTTTTTATTTTAATTCTGTTATTTATTTATTCATCTACTTGTTTATTTATTCCTTATTCCATTTACTTTATTCATTTATTTGTTCATTTACTCATTTATTTTTTTATTTTTTTTCAATCCTTGTATTTATTTGTTATTCCGTCATTTTTTTATTAATATTTTTTATTTCCTTTCATCGATTTTTTTATCTATGCTTTCATTATTATTACTATTTTATTATTTATTCATCTATTTATTTATTACCCCCTTTTATATATTTTCAAAATTAGATTATTTATATTTTTTATTTGTACATTTTATTCATTTATTATCATTATTATCATCATTATTTTTTTTATCTTATTTTTACTACTTTGTCATTTCTTTTATCATCCTCGCATCATTTACGTTTATAATCGTCATAAGGCATCTAGCATTTTTATTTTTTATTTTTTATTTTTTATTTTTATTTATTTTTATTTATTTTTATTTATTTTTATCACTTTATTTATATTATACCATGGATTAATATTCTTACTATTGTTATAGTTACATTGATATTATCATAGCATTTCTTTATTCACTAATTATATGTCATTCAAATATTCTATTCGTATAACCATTTTAAAATTACTACATCATGAATTATGTTTAAATGTAATTAGTTGTTTTTATATTATACCCCAAAATGAGATAAATATCTATCATTTTAATATTACACCTATTATTATTTAAAACAAATTTTCAAAAATAGGCAATGTTCCGTATTTGGGAGATTCGAGAAATCGTACCTTAACTTACGGGGTTTCGATTTTCTCGTTGAACTCAAATAACCGAATATCCTTTCAAAATTAAAATACATAAGATTTCAAATAAAAAATAAAGGCAAACTCATGCTCAATGATTCAAAGTACCGTGTCCTAACTTACGAGATGTGACATTTCGTTGCCTCGAGATGAGAGGATCTTAAACATACTTTTTGATTTATTCAAGCAATTTTTAGGTAAATTTAACATTAGTCCAAAGAGGGATCGTATTTTAAACTATTTCTAGGTTTTCAACTTTCGACACTAAGACATAAATTAATCAATTAGGTACCAATTTTGGGCGTTACGAGGGTGTTAATCCTTCCTCGTACGTAACTGACTCCCGAACCTATTTTTTAGATTTTTGTAAACCGAAAAAGGTATTGTTTTAATAAATTGAACATCTTATAAAATGATCAAACTACAAGGTGACCCGATCACACCTAATAAAAAAGATAGGTGGCGACTCCCATTTTCCTTTTCAAAATAAAAAAGGTCGATTCCAAAAAAATGGTTTCGACAAACTAAACTTCCTATTTCAACATGAGATTATGTTGATTTACATGTTGTACGCACCAAACCAATAAGTTATAAATACTCCCCATTACAATTGGTTTTTGGTTAAGAGCTAAATATTTCGCATCTTGTAATTTTTGTAGTGTGTATATATTCTAATTAATCCACCACAACACACAAAGATGAGTGAGTCTTCAAAGAAAGCTAGGAACATATATTAATTATGAGTCTCCTTGTATTATAGATGTTTTGAATGTATTAGAGATTCAATTATGACATGATTTGTGATTACTATTTTGATTTGATAGTTTTTCCGACATTAGGGGAGAGAAATAATAGTTGAATGAAATCACTGCTTGTAATGAGTTATCATTATCTAGATTCTTATAGAGAGTAATTTGAACTAAAATTTCAAAAAAGATAATTCACTTTATTACAAGTTAAGTATTTACAAACTTAATGAGAATAACCCAATGTTATATATCATCTAATATTTTAATTTGAATCCCAGTAGGACAATCAGTTAGAATAAAGTATAGATTAATCAGTTTCAAAGATGAAAATTCTTCTAGATGGTCATATAATGGAGGCAGATGCTCTAAAAGAAACCCAAGACATTACTAATAACTAAAATTCTAGAAGAGATTCAAATACCTGAAATTGAAGATTAAAATAGTGAAAATAAAAAAACTCGATAAGTTATGTTAATTCGAAAAATGTGGAATCGATAATAAAAGTGGTCGATAATGGTTTTGTATGCAATATTATTGTTGAAATAACAAAATAAAAAGAGGATCTTGAATAAATCTAAAGAAATATAGATATGGAATGGATTGGTCAAAAATAAAAAGACACGACTCAAGTACAATTAAATTCATAGAGTTTTTAGACCAATAGTTAAAATATCTTAAAGTATGAGGGTAAAAATGAAGTAGTTTTGCAAAAACGAAATAAAATATAAAATTTTTCACTAAGTCCTAACATTGATTATGAAAAGCTATAATATTCTTTTGTGGTGGATATAATAACCTTTTGATCTATTATTAAATTGGCAATTCGTAAAAGATCTATCTTGCATATAATGGTTGTTGTTACAACCTTTTATGAATCACTATATAGTAAAGTTTATATTAAAATCTTTGAAGGATTTAGAATGCTAGAAGCATATCAAAATTCTTAGAAAATTGTTCATTTATATGAATTGAAATATTTTGAACATATATGGTAAATTTAACTTAGTGAATAGTAGTTGAAGGAAGATTATAAAATGATCTAAAATACCTATTTGTATTTTTATAGAAGAATCATGATTAAAGTTTGCTATGATTATTGTTAAAACTCCTAAAGAGATCAAAATATATTTCTCCAAAATTTTCCTCACTCATAACTTTCAAAAGAATAGTGATATAAATTCTTAGCAAATACGTTCAAATGGTCATTTGAAAAGCTAGTATCCAAGATTGAATATGTAAAATAAGAGATATTATGTGATGTTTTCATGAGAGGGAGTAAATACACGTTGTACTCTTTTTTTTTTAACCGAAATTTTGTCCCATTGAATTTTCCTGGTAAAGTTTTTATCTTACAAATATTTAAATTGTATAAAAAGAATAGTATATAGATGTAGACCCATTTGAAATTAAATGATTATTTAAGAAAACTAAAATAGTTTCAATTCGGATTGGGATTGGGATTGTTTTAGAGAGGGATTTTGGTCGGCGAGTATTAGGTGTTTGTTACCTCTCCTCAACACAAAAGTATATATAATCTCTTTCGCAGTTTTTGAAATTATCATCAAACATTACAATTGAAAATCCTCTTTGGCATTTTTCCTTTTACTTAAATTGGTTGGTTTATTTTCGTTGCTTGTTCTTGATGAATTTTCATTAATTTGATTTTTTTTCAATGTTTTATTAGGGTTTAAATTTCAAGCTTCATGTCTAGCTAGTAAATAATTGGGAGTAATTAATCCTGTCAGAAATTTGACTGTACAAAACTCTTACTTGTAACAATACAAGGCCTATAGTAACATTGCAATACATAGAATTTTCAATAGATGGCATATACATATAATATTTTGTAATCCACTAGGCTAAGCCACAATCTAAGCGGCGACTTTTATCTACCCAAAGATAAGAAGAAAACAAATAGTTGTATATTAAAGAAAAATACATAAGAGAGGTAGGTACTAATTAAGGAAAGTCTAAAACTGGATGTTGCTTTTGAAAGACTGGCCAAATTGCCAATTGGAAGGCACCACATTCAGAGCTGTTCGAATCCTTCCGTTACTGACTTGAACCCTGAAGGTTAAGCTCTGACCATTGAGATAGCTTAAGCTCTGCCAGTTGGCTCCCCAGTTTCTGGACATGGTTTCCCATTTATTTGTTTTAGAACCCTTTATCCACACCTTGAAAATCTCCCCAGCACCCCCTACATTTGATATCAACACTAGCTCAAAATAGTTTCTTCCGTTGATGGTGAATCTAAGGCCTCCACTTCTCTCGCATTTAACCCTGCAAAGCACAAAACAAATTATTGAGACAATGCTTAAAATTCAAAGTTTTTTTAATAGAAAAGTAAACTTTTGAACATACTTCCTGTAGAGGATTGGTACAATACCAGCCTTGTATTTGGCAATGGTCTCGAATGCAGGTTGAGACATGTCGAAATGCGGACGGGGAGGATTACACCAACCACCATTGTCACTTGGGAGTGCATAATTGGGAGGACAGAAGTTGGTAGCAGTGATGGTAATGTATCTACTCTTGAGACACCATTGAGGTGCTTTTTTAGCATCACAAACTATCTGATAGCACCCTCCGCATGACTTGCCATCGTTAAACAAAGCTGTACTGAGTGCAGCTGTTTTTGTTCCATAACCATCTGTATAAAGATTACCATAGCCACAAGCTCCACCTAAAAAAACCCACATAGCATTAATAATCATCCTTAGTTCAAGACCAAGAGCTCTTTATATTGAAGTTTATATATACCTTGAGACCAGTATAGTTTTAAAAGAAAATAGAAAAGGGTTAAAAACTTACCCATTGTACCAGAAGCATCACTCCCACCGTAGAATGTTGCATGGGCTGAGAACGAAGTTGCAGCAGCATCTGTTTGAGTGGAAAATAACCCCACTAGGAATAAGGCTGTAATGAATAGATAGGCACTCTCCATCTAAATACAATTTTTTTTTTTTTCCTTTAAATGATGAAGAATGTAAAGTTAAGAATTAGTTCGATGTTGCGAAGAGTAAAATCTTAGATATTTATAGTCACTGTTAGACGTTTGATGTGGCTAATAAAACAATTATTGATGGAATTTTTAAAGATTAAGCTATCATTGCAAGTTTGTCGACTAGGTGAACCTATCCTACGTTCCTTATTAAATGATTAAAAGAACCGTAATTCATGCATGATATCATATATATATATATATATGGAAGTCTTCATTTTATACTCAAACCCATGTGGCAGTCATTATGAACTTGATGCTTCTCAATGGATTAGCTTGGCAAGTTAAATATATTTTATCATTAAATTTTCTTTTTCCAAAATAGAATTATTTGGTTACTAAAATTGCCTATAAAGATCAACTGTAAAAACACAAAGCTTTTATCTCAGTGTCTAAATTATTTGGGGGGAGGGGGGGATCAGAAGAATATAATCCATATGGACAGATCCCTGCATTAATAGTGCTCAGACTTGGAAGGACAGTGAAGAAAATACACCGACAAAAACATTCACGTTACAATAAGAAGAAAGCACTCAATATTATACTATCCGTGGTACGTTGTGGTAAATATGAGCTTGCAAAGATAAAATAAAAAGAGGAACTTTTAAAATGGTTTCTAGGCTGAGAAACTTGGAGTTTGAAGAACAAATAGATATTATATTCTGCAAGTGCAATAAGAAAATTCGTAGTCAACTCCCTCAAGAAAAACCCAAGCATATATAATTCATGTTCACATAGCAGCTAGCAGTTAAAATGCATGCAACCGCCATGGTGAATTTGCAGACTTTGTTGTCTTACTTGTGGAACAATAATAACTGTCTGGTTGATGATAAGTAGAAGCTTATATCATGGCATGTCTTAAGCACACGCACATGGGTGGTTACATGTTATCAATTCAACTTTCCATCCATTTTATAAACCCATTGGCTTGCACATAGTTTCATCTCCATGAAATTGTATGTATATAGAAGAAAGTATGATTGAGTTATGGAAGAGTGTCTACTTAACCAATCAAATATATGAGATATTTTAAGTTTGGTCTAAACTTATATTGATTGTAGTTTAATTTTGCACCTTTGGCAAGTAATAGGAATCATTCAAAATGGAATGTGATGTATATCATATTATTCCTTTCTAATGACAAATAAAAAGTGGGACCGCTGCCATTATTTGATAATTAGTTCAAGTGTATTTGAGGAAGCAAACTAAACTTTTCAATCCTTTTAAAACGTCCTAATTTGTCATATAGTTTCTGTTAAAAGGATTAGTTAGCATGTAACTAATTAGTTTTGTTGTTAGGAAGTTAGTTAATTATTGAGTATAAGTACAGTACATTAGGTGATGAATAAAATTGATTAATCTTTCCAGTATTTTAACATGGTATCAGAGCGTCGATTATTTCCTCTAATTGACAGCTCCAATCATCGTTTCTGGTTGCTTCATTTGGTTTTGTGAGTCTTTTTTCTTTTTATCAGTTTCTGATTTTGTTTTCTTCATTGCAACATGGGGAGTCCAAGCACAATGCAGATTGATCCTTCTCATCTATTGTATTTACATCCCTCCGATACTCTAGAGACTTTATTGGTTTCGCATAAACTCACTAGAGTTGAAAATTATAATATCTGGAGTAGGTCAATGCGTATAGCCTTGCTTGCTAAGAACAAAGTTGGTTTTATTGATGGTTCTTGTTTGTTTGAAGATACTATAGCGGTTTTATAGCCACAATGGGAACGTTGTAATGCTTTGGTGTTAACTTGGATCTTGAATTCTGTCAGCCAAGAGCTTTCTACTGGGATAGTTTTTGCATCCAGTACGGCCCTTGTGTGGTTTGATTTGAATGAGCGTTTTGATAAGGTGGATGGATCTCGGATTTATTTCTTGCATCGAGAGATTGTTATGTACGTTCAAGGTATGTAATCTATTTCAGTTTATCACACGAGACTTCGATTGTTGTGGGATGAATATGATGCTATTGCTCCCCTTGCTATTTGCAACTGTGAATCTATGAAAAAGAATATTGAAAATTTGAAGCAATAGAGGTTACTCTAGTTTCTTATGGGATTAAATGAGTCTTATTCAATAGTTCGTAGCCAGATTTTGCTTATGAAACCCATGCCATCAGTTAACCAAGCATATTCTTTGCTTATTCAAAAAGAAGGGCAGCGTCATAATGCTGAAAAAATCTCGTTGGTTTCTGAATCTACTGCATTATATTCTGGTGCATCTAACCAACCAGTGCAGTCTAAAAACATTATAATGGGACTTGTGATTACTGCCATATCAAGGGTAATAAGAAAGAAACATGTTATAAGTTGATTGGCTATCCTACGGATTTTAAGTTTATAAAGAAGAAGGGAACTTCTGCCAATAGTGCAGTTATCACAGATATAAGTTCGGATTCTATTTCTACTGGTAATGTGAATTCCAGCTCTTCTCAGACACCTGTGTTTACACCTAAACAGTATCAAAAGATTCTGGTGCTGTTGGAAAAAGGATCTGGAGTGCAGACATTAGCTCATATGGCAGGTACTAGTTTTGGTCCCTCATCACAAGATTGGATTCTTAACAGAGGAGCTACCAATTGCATGACATTTAATCTTGAGTGTTACATTCACCTGCTAAATGTGATTCTCCATCTTTTGTTCAATTGTCAAATAGTAAAACAGCCAAAATTGCTTATGTTGGAACTTATTCACTGACTCTCATGCATACCCTATCCAAAGTTTTGCATGTACCAGATTTTCATTTTAATCTCTTGTCTGTTTCTCAACTCACCAAAGAAGTAAACTGTTGTGTTCTTTTTTATCCACATTTTTGTCTTATACAGGACCTTTGCAGTGGAAAGATGAAGGGGATTGGTAGAGTCAAAAGAAGTCTATACACATTTCATTCACCAACTTTTTCATCAATGCAAAATCAGTCTATTCAATCATTGTTTGTCAATTCTAATTTTAATTCGTGTTTGTCATCTAGTTTATTACCACATATATCCAATTCTGGTGTTTTATCGCATGCTTGAATTGGCTATTCTTCCTTAAGTACTATGAATAAAATGTCTCAGTTTGATTCTAATCTCATTAATTATGATCATGTTAAGCACTGTGGTGTATGTCCTCTTGCAAAGCAATCACATTTACCTTTTCTTATTAGTCATACACGAGAAGAACAACCTTTCTCTCTTATACACATTGATTTATGGGGTGCATATCGTGTATCAACACATACTAGGCATAGATATTTTCTCACACTAGTAGATGACTTCACTAGAATGACATGGGTATATCTTCTTTGTCTTAAAAGTGATGCCACAGTTATTTTACAACAGTTTGTTGCCTATATTCAAAATCATCGTTCTACTTCCATTAAAACCATTAGGAGCGACAATGGTTCAGAGTTTTTTAATCATGCGGGGAAAGAATTTTTTTTCTTCATAGGGAATTATCTACCAAAGCTCATGTGTTCATACCCCACAACAAAATGAGGTAGCAAAACGTAAACACAAACATCTTCTTAATGTTGCCCGTGCACTTAAATTTCAGTCCTATGTACCCATAAAATTTTGGGGTGAATGTGTCTTGACAGCCTACTACTTGATTAACTTGTTGCCTACCTCCGTTTTAGATTGGAAGTCACCCTTTGAAATGCTTCATAAGACGGTTCTAGATTTGTCTCACCTCCGAGTTTTTGGCTGTCTTTACTTTGCAACAGTGCTTAACAATCATGATAAATTCACATCTAAAGCTATTCCATCAGTTTTCATGGGGTATTCAACTGTTCAAAAAGGTTACTTGCTTTTTAACATTCATTCTAAGACTTTCTTTGTTAGTCGTGATGTTATATTTCATGAGAATTTATTTCCTTTTTAGTCACTTTATACAAATTCTCCTTTATTTCCTGTTTCTTCATCTTCACACGAGCTTGATTATGATTTTCTTCATATCCTTGTCATTCTTGTGCATAAAGCACTTCAGGAACCTTTTACACCACAGAGTGTTTCTTTTCTTTTTTTTGATGCTAGTGGTGCATCACTTGGGTCACTGGCTGAGTCATCCTCTGATCTTTCTGCATATCATTTGCCTGTTGGTCTCTTTCCTACTGTGTCACCCACTGCTTCTTCTAGTCAACCACCTTTGCGTAAGTCTTCGAGAGTCTCTAAACCTCCTTCTTGGCTATCAGATTTTATTTGTTCCACCAATCCTTCTTCATTTACTACTTTGCTTACAAGTGTATATCCTATATCTGACTCTATTTCTTATGCTCATTTACCCTCTCATTCTCATTTGTTAGCCATCTCCTTGTCTTCTATTGTTGAACCCACACCTATCAGATGGCAATTAGTGACAAGAGATGGATTGAAGCCATGCAGCAGGAAATACAAGCTCTTGAGGCAAATGGCACGTGGGAGGTGATTGATTTACCTAGTAAAAAACCAATTGGCTACAAATGGGTGTATAAGTTGAAGTACAATTTAGATGGCTCAGTTGAAAGGTTTAAGGCACGCTTGGTTACTAAGGGTTATAATCAATATGAAGGGATTGATTTTCATGATACTATTTCTCCTATGGAAAAGTAGGTTACTGTGCATACTGTTATTTCTTTGGCAGCCATGTTTAACTGGCCATTATTTCAAGTGGACGTCTTTAACACTTTTCTTCAGGGTGATTTGCATGAAGAAGTATATATGTCCATGCCTGAGGGTTTTCGCAGCTAGGGGGAGTCTCAATCTCGGGTTTGTAGGCTGCTTAAATCACTATAAGGTTTGAAGCAAGCTTCTCGTCAATGGAATTTGAAGCTGACTGAAGCTCTTGTTGATAATGGATATATTCAGAGTCTACATGATTATTCGTTGTTTACCAAAGTTAAGGGAGACAAAATAGTATTGCTGCTCATATATGTTGATGATCTTCTAATTACTGGGAATGATGGAGAAATGGTTGAAGAACTAAAGGGCATTTTACACCTCAACTTCAATATGAAGGACCTTGGGCATCTTAAGAATTTCCTTGGCATTGAAGTGGTTCGTTCCAAGGAAGGCATTGTGTTACATCAAAGGAAATATGTGCTTGATTTGATAGCTGATTTGGGTCTAAGGGGAGCATGTTGTGCTTCAACACCATTTAAGTAGAATGCAAAGTATACTACAACAGACTATGATAAAGAGGTTCATAGGAATACAGTGGACGAGATGTTAGAAGATGTTACAGTTTATCAGAGGTTGATAGGCAAATTGCTTTACTTGACTCATACGCATCCAGACATTACTTTTGCAGTTCAACATCTAAGTCAATTCATGCAAGCTCCTAAAAAGGTTCATTATGAGGCAGCCTTACGGATTGTTAGATATGTTCGACAGCATCCAGGACAAGGAATTTTCTTATCAGCTAGTTCAAATCCAGTGTTGAATGCATACTGTGATTCAGACTGGGCAAGCTACAGTCTCATGATATGCAGGTCTATTACTAGATATTATATCAAGTTAGGTGATTCTCTAATTTGCTGGAAATCGAAGAAGCAAAATACAATGTCACGTTCTTCAGCAGAAGCCCAGTATAGGTGCATGGCTTCCACTTTTGCTGAGCTGGTATGGCTTAAAGGGCTGATTGAAGAGCTTAGAATCAAACACGAGATTCCTGCAGCATTGTTTTATGATAGTCAAGTGGCATTGCAAATTGCTGCTAACCCAGTGTTTCATGAAAGAACGAAACACATCGAGATAGATTGTCATTTTGTGCGTGAAAAGATACAAAAAGGTGTTGTGTGTGACAGCCCTATTTTGACCCTAGCCGGAAAGTGGTTTCGGGACCACAAAATCGAGTCTTAAAAATAATTAACTGTTAAATTCTATGCCTATTATATGTGTAAATGCATTTGTAAAAGTCTCATGCTTTGATTTTGTCATTTGTATTTGAAAATTTTATATAGGACTTAAGTGAGACATTTGTGAAATGTGATGGGTAAATTTTAAGGTGATCTATTTATGCATGTTGTTAAAAAGGTGGACTTGCATGTCTAATTAGCCATTTAGAGATAGTGGTCGGCCATGATAATGATTAACACATATTATATGCATTTTTTTTTAATTTGTTTATTAACATTTTAATATACAAAATGAATTAATGACTAAAGAAATAAGTGAAAATTTGGGTGAAGAAAACAAAGCTTCATCTTTGTTCTTCTTGGCCGATTTGAAAGGAAGAGAAGGGGGAAGACTTTCGGTCAATTGAAACGTAAGAAAGGTTAGTGAATGGTGTTAGATTTTTGAAATTTAAGCTTGTTTTAGGTTAATCATCTTGTTTCTTACTTAGCCCATGTAAAAATTTTAAATTTTGATGGATGAATGGAGCATTCGGCTATGGTTATTAAAGAAAGAATTTGATTATTTCCTTTAAGTTTTGATGAAGAATGTGTTGAGGAAAGAAATTGATCTTGCTAAAGATATGAATTTTTAATGCTCATATATGTAATAGCCGAAAATAAAAATGCTTGATGTTGTGAACAAATGTTGTTTTGATGTTTTGAATTGAGTAAATTAGATATTTGAACACCTAAGGATTCGGCATTGTTCATGATTCTTTTATTTAGAATGTGATTTTTAAATGTTATGAGTATTGGAATGTAAGTATATGTGTGCTCTCAATCATAGGAGTTTGATATAAAGCTTTGTTAGGTTTGAGTAATGAATGGCGAATGAGCTATAGGCTATGTAAAGATGAATTTTGTATATAAGTTGTGTGTGTGACTTTATTAGTTATTGGCATTCGGCATTATTATTATTATTTTAATATATATATACATTCGGTCTTTAGGGGTAATAAGATGAAGTTAAAATGTTATAAAAATGTTTCTAAGACTTGTTAAGTCGTTCTGCCCATTGCCGAATGTAGGTTGATTAAAGGAAATTTTCAAATCGTTTATGTATATGTATGTGAACTAAATATTTAATGAATATTCGAAAAAATGGGGTTAAGGTTTAAGTCATAAGAATTTTGGGTGGTATTCATATTTGGACATTAAGGTTATATGTACTTTGGCTATGTGAGTTAGGTGTTAAGTAACCTAATTATTTGATATGCATAATCGGTCATTGTTTGGCAATAATGTAACCTATGCGTAATTTGTTACATTTGATCATGAGATGGAATTTGTATATGAAAGCTAAGTTTGAGTGGTTAGGGCCGAATGGGGTATATAAGATATTAAAGCATGCTATAATTATATATTGGTGTATACGTGGTTGTAATTAATTCTCTACTTGAATTCGGTTAGGTATAGTTATGGTATGAGCTTATTAGGGTTAATATCTTATAAGTGAATGGAGTTTTAGTTAACCTTATGTGTTATGTGCATTAAAATAGTTGATGATTTGGGTGTTACTATATGCATTTATGCTAAGGATTTTTCAGCTATGTTTTACATCTATGAAATGATTATAATGGATAATATGTAAGAGTAATTTCAGTTTGTTGAATATGCGGTATGTGTATGGCAAATTGTATAAACATGATGTATTGAAGTTACCCTATAAGATCGAAATTGATAATTAAATTATTGGTGTGCATGTATTTCTATTCATTGTAACTTGGCATGTGAAATGGGTGTATGATAGTTAATATGTGTGCTTAAAGTGATGTGTTAAAATAATTAGGTATATGATTTGGTTTCATTATTGAGTATAAGGGTTAGGTGCTTTAAAATTTCTTTTGATGTTCGAAATGATTAAACAAATTCATTTGTTTGAATCAAGCTCAAGAGCAAAGAGGAACTAGATCCGATAGGGGAAAGGAGAAAGCCATCGAATAGCCTATCTGTAACTGTTCAAAAATATACGAGGTAAGTTTTGAGTAATTACAGTTATTAGATAATTGATATAATGAAATAAGTATGATAAATAAATTGAGTATATGGCATATAACCGAATGGATAGTAGGAGTTAGGCTAAGACAAATAAATGATTATGTGTTCTTGCGCATAAGTGTTGAACCGATGTTATATTGAAGGTGTGTTTTCTTTGTGTGCTTATATTCAAATGAAGTACAAATGTGATATGTTATGTGAGCTGAGTTATCATGTCGATAAATATGCTTAGTATTCGATATATAATATATATCCGGGTTAAATCCCATGAGCTTCGTCTTTGTAATATATATCCGGTTAAATCATGAGCTTCGTGCTAGTAATATATATATATTTGGGTTAAATCCCGCAGGCTTAGTGCTGGTACTATATCCGAGCTTAAAGTTCTGCAGGCTTTGTGCTAGCGACTTGATTCGGGTTTGTAAACCCAGCAGGCTTAATGCTGGTGATTCGAGGGAGATTACAAATTCGAATGTTCAAAGCAAACTATTATTGATTATATATGATATATAATAATGTCCAGGTACGTATTATGTACTTATATGTGAATTAAATCAGTTGTTTGAGCCATGAAGTAAAGTGAAACATGTGCTGAAAATTTCTTTGTGTATTTATATATTCGGCCAATAGTCTTTATATGTGATAAACTTGTGTATATTCGGCCTAGTGATTGAAATTTGAATATGAGTTTTGTGATATTTAATGTTCGTTTTATATGACATGTTTTGATTGTTTGAAATGCTTAAAACTTACTAAGCATAGTAATGCTTACTTTGTTGCCTTAATTTTCTGTTTTATAGATGTTGTTCGTCACTCTGATCTCGGGATCTCTCAAAGTCGAAGTCGTCCACACTATCTAAACCCTTTTGGTACTCTAGTAGTTAAATCTCGATAATGGCATGTATAGGCTTGACTTTTTGTTGTTAAATAATTATCTTTTCGATGATGTATATATATATGTATAGCCATGCGAAAATGGCTTGATAAGTTACTATATATGTTCCAAATGGTTAATGTGAATGTGTGGTTGAGATTCGATTAATGTTTTCAATGCCTGACGTGAATTGAACTTAAGAATGAATCACTTTACTTAATTATTCTTGATATGACTCTTTTGTATATGGTAATACTCTTTAACCCTCCAGCGACGGGTTCGGGTTAGGGGTGTTACATTTTATTGGTATCAGAGCTATGGTTTAGTCGATTCTAGGACTAACGTAGCGTGTATGAGTCTAGCTTTACATGCCATATAATGTTAAACGATAGTGTGACGATTTGTAACAGTTAAAAATGTGTTTTCATATAGTAATGGATCCCGATCCCAATCGAGCGGTAGCTGATGATGTTGAGAGTGTAGCACCTGCTCCCGCGCATGAGACAGCGCCGATGGACTCTCAGCCTATTGCGAGCAATCAAAACGATGAGGCTAGACAGGCTTTTTATAGTGTGATGAATGATTGGTTCAACCAATACATTCGAACTAATACGGCTGTTCCACAACCCCCACTCCCGAATAATACACCCCCTGCACCTATGATGCCTCCGGTAATTGATCAGACAAGGTTAAATAAGCCCCCGGTTGACAGAATTCGAAAGCATGGGGCTACTAAATTTAAAGCTACAGATAGTGATGATGCCGAGCAAGCTGAATTTTGGTTGGACAACACTATTCGAGTACTCGATGAACTATCTTGCACACCCGATGAATGCCTGAAATGTGCCATATCTCTGCTACGTGATTCTGCCTATTATTGGTGGAATACATTGGTTTCTGTTATACCCAGAGAGCGGGTGACGTGGGAGTTCTTCCAAACTGAATTCCGAAAAAAGTATATCAGTCAGAGGTTCATCGATTAGAAACGAAAAGAATTTCTTGAGCTTAAATAGGGTTCTATGTCAGTTACTGATTATGAACAGAAGTTTGTTAGACTTAGTAGATATGCTCGGGAATGTGTATCGTCTGAGGCTATTATGTGTAAACGTTTTGAAGACGGGCTGAATGAAGATATAAAAATGTTTGTTGGTATTCTTGAAATACGAGAGTTCGTAGTACTGGTCGAGCGAGCTTGCAAAGCTGAAGAACTTAGTAAAGAGAAACGAAAAGTCGATGTCGGCCGAGAATTTCATAATGAGATCTTCAGGAAAATCTTTTCAGCAATCATCAAAGAGATTTCGAGATGATTCAGGCCGATCAAAGAACACTTTGGGTTTTTCCAGACGAGACCAAAATCGACCCCCTGTGAGTACACGAGCCACTTCAGTTGCCAGTGTTGGAAATGATCGACGGGATAGGACCAAGTGCAAGTATTGTGGAAAATGGCATTCGAGGAGCTGTAGATTTCATGACTGCTCTTGTTATAAATGCGGATCAGCCGACCATTTTATTAAAGATTGGCCGAGATTATCTGAACAAAATGTGAACCAGAGTGGGAAACCGAATATTAATACAGCACGAGGTAGACCACCTAGGAATACGGGATATGCTAGCGACGGTCAAAGAGGGTCTAGAGATGCTATAACCAGATTCGAGGCTCGTTCTCCTACTAGAGCTTATGCTATACGCGCACGCGAGGATGCTTCTTCGCCTGATGTTATTACCAGTACTTTCACTCTCTTTGATACTGATGTGATTGTTTTAATTGACCCTGGTTCTACTCATTCATATGTATGTGAGACTTTAGCATCCAGTAAGACTCTACCTGTTGAGTCTACTGTGTTCGTGATCCGAGTGTCAAATCCCTTGGGTCGATATGTGCTAGTCGATAAAGTGTGCAGAAAATGTCCCTTGATTATCCGAGATTATTGTTTTTCGGTCGATTTGATGCTTTTACCGTTTAATGAATTTGATGTTATTCTCGGTATGGATTGGTTGACCGTGCATGATGCAATTGTGAAATGCAAAAGAAAGACTATTGATTTGAGATGTGCAAATAACGAGATAATTCGAGTTGAGTCTACTGATATAAACGGGTTACCAACAGTAATATCCTCGATGTTGGCTCAGAAATATGTCAAAAAGGGATGTGAAGCATATCTTGCGTACGTATTTGATAGTAAAGAATCAGAAAAGAAGCTTGAATCGGTACCAGTAGTTTATGAGTATCCAGATGTTTTTCCCGAGAAATTACCGGGATTACCACCTGTTCGGGAGGTAGAGTTTGGTATCGAACTTGTACCTGGGACGACACCAATTTCGATAGCTCCGTACCGTATAGCACTAACGGAATTGAAAGAATTGAAAACTCAGTTGCAAGAGTTGACGGATAGAGGGTTCGCTCGACCTAGTTTCTCACCTTGGGGTGCACCAGTATTGTTTGTGAAGAAGAAAGACGAAACCATGAGATTGTGCATCGACTATCGTCAGTTGAATAAAGTGGCAATAAAGAATAAATATCCGTTACCGAGTATTGATGATTTGTTTGATCAGCTGAAGGGAGCCTCAGTGTTTTCAAAGATAGATTTGAGATCGGGTTATTATCAATTGCGATTTAGAGACTCAGATATACGTAAAACTGCTTTTAGAACGAGATACGGTCACTATGAGTTCATAGTGATGCCGTTTGGGCTCACTAATGCCCCTGCAGTATTTATGGACTTGATGAATCGGATCTTCAGACCGTATTTAGACCGGTTCGTAGTTGTGTTTATCGACGACATTTTGGTTTATTCGAGAGATGAAACTGAACATGCCGAGCATCTGAGATTAGTGTTGTAGATTTTACGGAATAAACAGTTATATGCTAAATTCAGTAAATATGAATTCTGGTTGAGAGAAGTTAGCTTTTTGGGACATATAGTATCCGCATCGGGTATTCGAGTTGATCCGAGTGAAATTTCAGCCATACTCGATTGGAAGCCCCCGAGAAATATTACTGAAGTTTGGAGCTTTTTGAGACTTGCCGGTTATTACAGACGATTTGTAAAAGGTTTCTCGATGATAGCCATACCAATGACGAAATTACTTCAGAAAGATGTTAAGTTTGAATGGTCAGAAAAATGTCAGAAAAGTTTCGATCAATTGAAAACTTATTTGACTGAAGCTCCAGTGCTAGTGCAGCCCAAATCCGGTAAAGAGTTTGTCATTTACAGTGATGCATCCTTACTTGGGCTGGGTTGTGTGTTGATGCAAGAAGGTCGAGTTGTAGCTTACGCGTCGAGGCAATTGAAGCCGCATGAGAGAAACTATCCGACCCATGATCTCGAATTAGCTACAATCATATTCGCTTTGAAGATATGGCGGCACTACTTGTTTGGAGAAAGGTGTCATGTATATTCGGATCACAAAAGCCTCAAATATTTGATGACTCAAAAGGATTTGAATTTGCGACAAAGATGTTGGCTGGAATTGTTGAAAGATTACGAGCTTGTCATTGACTATCACCCGGGAAAGGCTAACGTGGTTGCTGATGCTTTAAGTCGTAAATCACTGTTTACTTTGCGAGCAGTGAATGTGTACCTGTCCGTTTCATCTGATAATGTATTAGTAGCAGAATTAAAGGCCAAACCATTATTGATTCATCAAATACGTGAATTCTAGAAAGTCGACAATGAATTGGTTGCTAAACGAGCTGAATGTGCTTCTAATGTGAAATCAGAGTTTCAAATAGATGACAACGATTGTTTGAGATTCAGAAGTCAATTGTGTATTCCAAGAAATTTAGAACTTATTTCTATGATTTTAAGTGAGGCTCATAGTAGCCGAATGTCAATCCACCCAGGTAGTACGAAAATGTACAACGATCTGAAGCGTCAATTTTGGTGGCATGGTATGAAATGAGACATTTCTGATTTTGTTTCGAAGTGTTTGATATGTCAACAAGTGAAAGCGGAACATCAAGTGCCTTCAGGGTTACTTCAGCCAATCGTGATACCTGAATGGAAATGGGATCGAGTCACGATGGATTTTGTATCTGGGTTGCCATTGTCGTCAAACAAGAAAGATGCGATCTGGGTTGTTGTGGATAGATTGACAAAGTCGGCTCATTTTATTTCCGTACGTACAGATTATTCACTTGACAAGCTAACCGAGTTGTATGTTTCTCAGATTGTGAGGTTACACGGAGTACCTATTTCGATTGTGTCGGATAGAGATCCGAGATTCACATCGCGATTCTGGAAGAAGTTGCAAGAAGCATTGGGTACCAAGTTACATTTTAGCACCGCTTTTCATCCCCAGACTGATGGTCAATCCGAGCGGATCATTCAGATACTCGAAGATATGTTGAGATGTTGCATCCTTGAGTTTAGGGGTTCATGGGAACGGTATTTGCCTTTAATTGAATTCGCTTACAACAATAGTTATCAATCAAGCATTAAGATGGCACCTTATGAGGCTTTGTACGGTCGTAAATGCCGTACACCATTGTTTTGGACCGAGCTTAGTGAAGGTAAAATTTTCGGGGTTGATTTGATTATAGATGCTGTACAGAAAGTAAAAGTAATCCGTGAAAGTCCAAAGCGACTTGGATCGTCGCCAAGTCGTATGCGGATTTAAAACGAAAAGACATTGAATATCAGGTCGGAGACAAAGTGTTTCTTAAAGTTTCACCTTGGAAAAAGGTGCTCAGATTTGGTCGTAAAGGCAAATTGAGTCCGAGGTTCATCGGGCCGTATGAAATATCCGAACGAATTGGGCCAGTCGCATACAGATTGATTTTGCCCCCTGAACTTGAAACGATTCACAATGTTTTTCATGTCTCGATGCTTCGACGTTATAGATCTGATCCATCGCACATAATTAATCCATCAGAGATTGAAATTCAATCTAATTTGAGTTATGAAGAAGAACCGATTCGTATTCTAGCTCGCGAGGTGAAAGAGTTGCGAAACAAAAAGGTTCCGTTAGTAAAGGTATTATGGCTCAAGCACGGGATCGAAGAAGCTACTTGGGAACCCGAGAACTCCATGAAAGAACGATATCCTAACTTATTCACTGGTAAGATTTTTGGGGACGAAAATTTCTTATGTGGGGGAGAGTTGTGACAGCCCTATTTTGACCCTAGTCGGAAAGTGGTTTCGGGACCACAAAATCGAGTCTTAAAAATAATTAACTGTTCTATTATATGTGTAAATGTATTTGTGAAAGTCTCATGCTTTGATTTTGTCATTTGTATGTGAAAATTTTATATAGGAGTTAAGTGAGACATTTGTGAAATGTGATGGGTAAATTTTAAGGTGATCTATTTATGCATGTTGTTAAAAAGGTGGACTTGCATGTCTAATTAGCCATTTAGAGATAGTGGCCGGCCATGATAATGATTACCACATATTATATGCATTTTTTTAAATTTTTTATTAACATTTTAATATACAAAATGAATTAATGAATAAAGAAATAAGTGAAAATTTGGGTGAAGAAAACAAAGCTTCATCTTTGTTCTTCTTGGCCGATTTGAAAGGAAGAGAAGGGGGAAGACTTTCAGTCAATTGAAACGTAAGAAAGGTTAGTGAATGGTGTTAGATTTTTGAAATTTAAGCTTGTTTTAGGTTAATCATCTTGTTTCTTACTTAGCCCATGCAAAAATTTTAAATTTTGATGGATGAATGGAGCATTCGGCTATGGTTATTAAAGAAAGAATTTGATTATTTCCTTTAAGTTTTGATGAAGAATGTGTTGAGGAAAGAAATTGATCTTGCTAAAGATATGAATTTTTAATGCTCATATATGTAATAGCCGAAAATAAAAATGCTTGATGTTGTGAACAAATGTTGTTTTGATGTTTTGAATTGAGTAAATTAGATATTTGAACACCTAAGGATTCGGCATTGTTCATGATTCTTTTACTTAGAATGTGATTTTTAAATGTTATGAGTATTGGAATGTAAGTATATGTGTGCTCGGTCATAGGAGTTTGATATAAAGCTTTGTTAGGTTTGAGTAATGAATGGCCGAATGAGCTATAGGCTATGTAAGGATGAATTTTGTATATAAGTTGTGTGTGTGACTTTATTAGTTAATGGCATTCGGTATTATTTTTTTTTAATATATATATACATTCGGTCTTTAGGGGTAATAAGATGAAGTTAAAATGTTATAAAAATGTTTCTAAGACTTGTTAAGTCGTTCTGCCCATTGCCGAATGTAGGTTGATTAAAGGAAATTTTCAAATCGTTTAAGTATATGTATGTGAACTAAATATTTAATGAATATTCGACAAAATGGGGTTAAGGGTTAAGTCATAAGAATTTTGGGTGGTATTCATATTTGGACATTAAGGTTATATGTACTTTGGCTATGTGAGTTAGGTGTTAAGTAACCTAATTATTTGATATGCATAATCGGTCATTGTTTGGCAATAATGTAACCTATGTGTAATTTGTTACATTTGATCATGAAATGGAATTTGTATATGAAAGCTAAGTTTGAGTGATTAGGGCCGAATGGGGTATATAAGATATTAAAGCATGCTATAATTATATATTGGTGTATACGTGGTTGTAATTAATTCTCTACTTGAATTCGGTTAGGTATGGTTATGGTATGAGCTTATTAGGGTTAATATCTTATAAGTGAATGGAGTTTTAGTTAACCTTATGTGTTATGTGCGTTAAAATAGTTGATGATTTGGGTGTTACCATATGCATTTATGCTAAGGATTTTTCAGCTATGTTTTATATCTATGAAATGATTATAATGGATAATATGTAAGAGTAATTTCAGTTTGTTGAATATGCGGTATGTGTATGGCAAATTGTATAAACATGATGTATTGAAGTTACCCTATAAGATCGAAATTGATAATTAAATTATTGGTGTGCACGTATTTCTATTCTTTGTAACTTGGCATGTGAAATGGGTGTATGATAGTTAATATGTGTGCTTAAAGTGATGTGTTAAAATAATTAGGTATATGATTTGGTTTCATTATTGAGTATAAGGGTTAGGTGCTTTAAAATTTCTTTTGATGTTCGAAATGATTAAACAAATTCATTTGTTTGAATCAAGCTCAAGAGCAAAGAGGAACTAGATCCGATAGGGGAAAGGAGAAAGCCATCGAATAGCCTATTCATGAATCGTTCAAAAATATACGAGGTAAGTTTTGAGTAATTACAGCTTATTAGATAATTGATATAATGAAATAAGTATGATAAATAGATTGAGTATATGGCATATAACCGAATGGATAGTAGGAGTTAGGTGAGACAAAATAAATGATTATGTGTTCTTGCGCATAAGTGTTGAACCGATGTTATATTGAAGGTGTGTTTTCTTTGTGTGCTTATATTCAAATGAAGTACAAATGTGTTATGTTATGTGAGCCGAGTTATCATGTGGATAAATATGCTTAGCATTCGATATATAATATATATCCGGGTTAAATCCCGCAGGCTTCGTGCTGGTAATATATATCCGGGTTAAATCCCGCAGGCTTCGTGCTAGTAATATATATATCCGGGTTAAATCCCGCAGGCTTAGTGCTGGTACTATATCCGGGCTTAAAGTCCCGCAAGCTTTGTGCTAGCGACTGGATTCGGGTTTGTAAACCTAGCAGGCTTAACGCTGGTGATTCGAGGGAGATTACAAATTTAAATATTCAAAGCAAACTATTATTGATTATGTATGATATATAATAATGTCCAGGTACGTATTATGTACTTATATGTGAATTAAATCAGTTGTTTGAGCCATGAAGTAAAGTGAAACATGTGCTGAAAATTTCTTTGTGTATTTATATATTCGGCCAATAGTCTTTATATGTGATTAACTTGTGTATATTCGGCCTAGTGATTGAAATTTGAATATGAGTTTTGTGATATTTAATGTTCTTTTTATATGACACGTTTTGATTGTTTGAAATGCTTAAAACTTACTAAGCATAGTAATTCTTACTTTGTTGCCTTAATTTTCTATTTTATAGATCTTGTTCGTCAGCTACGGTCTCGGGGATCTCAAAGTCGAAGTCGTCCACACTATCTAAACCCTTTTGGTACTCTAGTAGTTAAATCTCGATAATGGCATGTATAGGCTTGACTTTTTGTTGTTAAATAATTATCTTTTCAATGATGTATATATATATATGTATAGCCATGCGAAAATGGCTTGATAAGTTACTATATATGTTCCAAATGGTTAATGTGAATGTGTGGTTGAGATTCGATTAATGTTTTCAATGTCTGACGTGAATTGAACTTAAGAATGAATCACTTTACTTAATTATTTTTTATATGACTCTTTTGTATATGGTAATACTCTTTAACCCTCCGGCGACGGGTTCGGGTTAGGGGTGTGACATTGTGCAGGTTTCATGTTTCAACTAAAGATCAACAAGCAGACATTTTAACCAAGGGTTTAGGTCTAGCTCAACATGATCACCTTGTAAGCAAGTTGGGAATGAAAGATGTATATCATTCTCCAACTTGAGGGGGAGTGTTAAAAGGATTAGTTATCTGGTTAGTTAGCATGTAACTAATTAGTTTTGTTCTTAGGAAGTTAGTTAATTATTGAGTATAAGTACAGTACATTAGGTGATGAATAAAATCGATTAATCTTTAAAATATTTTAACAGCTTCTAAAGTCATATTTAAATCATTCTAATCCAAAACATAAAATGTCCTAATTTGTTAATATTGTGGAACTTAATAGTTTCTGAAGAGAATATGTAATGAAACCAAAAAATATAACAGCCCGATTTTGGGCCTAATCAGAACAGTGGTTTCGAGACCACAAATTTGACATAGAAAAATTAATTTTTATTATATTTTTATGGTCTACGATTTTATAGAATTGCTTTGTGTCAAATTTCGTTCAAAAATTTTAACGTTTGGGCACTCAATTTAGTCAAAAGAACTAAATTGTAAAAAGTGCAAAACTTGAGTTCTAGAAGCTAGAGGTGTCCAATTGTTATGAAATCTTATATTTGAGGTCCTTAAATGGTAATTAGACCATTTTTTTAATTTGTTGGACAAAAATGGACATGAAATAGGTGAAATAGAATATTTTTAAGTTAGGGGCATTTTGGTTATTTAGTAATTAAATGATTAAATAAACAAAATAAAAGCCAAATTTTGCTCATCTTCAACCCCTTGGCTGAAATTTTGAAGACCACCATGGCTAGGGTTTTTTTCAAGCTTTTCAAGCTCCATAGTAAGTCCATTCTAGCCTCGTTTTTAATGATTTTTATGTTTTTAAAATCCTCGTGACAAGATCTACCTATTTCTACCACTAATTTGAAGAGATGCCAAAGTTTAAATTTTTACCCATGTTGAATATTTGTGTATTTTGATGTTTGATGGTAGAAATTGCATGTTAGTTGTTTGTTAAATGACTTTTGCTAAGTGATTTTCGGTGAAAATGTTTAAAAGGACTAATTTGTAAAATTTATAAAAATATGTAGTAAAAGTGTGTTTTAATGGAAATTGTGGGCTGTTATAGTTATGAAAATAATTTGACTAGGCTTGTATTTTAAATAAATTGAATGAAAATTATTTTACGAGCTTAAGGGCAAAAGTGTAAATATGATAAAGTTTAGGGGCAAAAATGTAAATTTTGTCAAAATGAGATTTTGGGCTGTATTGAGTAGCTTAATGATTAAATAAGCTAAACATAATGTTATAGATCAATAAAAACGAGATTCGGGCCTAGAACCGGGGGAAGACAAAGTATTGGACAGTTAGGTCATTTTCTCCATTGTCGCATTCGAGGTAAGTTTGTATGTTAATATAAGCATTATTTTTTATTATTGCATTGTTATTTGTATATTTTAATATTTTATGAATTATATGAATAATATTATGGACAGGTTCAACAACGATGTGGTAAGCGACAAAATTCCGGTTGAACCTTAAGAATAGAATAGGATACGAGTGACATGTCACTAGGACCCCATGTGATATTAATGATTATGTGATCCAGGTGTTGGTCATGTATGTCCTACCTGTGGCTAGGTAGTTCGGCATGTGTTGCGGATACCTGATAGCTTGTGTGAGCAACCCGTGTAGTTACGTCTTGACCGTCAGCTTGTGTGAGCAGGCCCCATGATTAGCTCGAGGGTGAGCATTTATGTGATATGAAATTTGAGGTAGCTTTGGCTACATATGTGGCACTTGTGTGCAAAGACGATTTTTTTTTAAAAAATAATTCAAAAAATTTAATTAATTATCAAAATGACCCTTTTTTTTAATTAAACACAACAATGACCTGAAATCTATAGTAAAAGTTGGTGGGGCCAAATGATTTGGTGCCACCAACATGCCACGTCAGCTTCCATGAAAAAAATTTATTTTTTTGGTGGAGCCATGTAGAATGGCGCCACCTGTATAAATACCAAGAAAATACAACAATTTCTAAAAATATGGGGGACTTTAAAAAAAATTATCATTTCCTGGTGGAGCCAATTAATTTGGTGCCACCAGATTCGCCTGACAGCCACCCTGTTACTTTTTTTACTTTATTTTTTTTACTTTTTCTACTTTTGTCATATTGTTTCTTCTTCTTCTTCTTCTTCTTCTTCTTCTTTTTTTACTTTTTTTAAGTTTTGTCTTTATCTTTTTTTATTTTTTTATTTTTTTATTTTTTTAAAAAAACTTGAAATGTATATTTGAAATGTTTTATAATATATATTTTTTAAAAATTTTAAATATATATTTTTAAAATTATTTTTCTAAATTTTAAATATTATTTTTAAATTTTAAATATTTTTTTAATATTAAATATATTTTTAATAATATAAAACATTTAAATATTTTAAATATATGACCTTTCAAATTTATTATTAGTTTTATAATATTTTAAATGTATATTTTAATTTTTAAATATTTTTAATTTATTTTATAATATTTTAAATTATGATTTTTAAATTATTTAAAATATATTATTTTTAAAGATATGACCTTTTAAATTTATTATTTGTTTTATAATATTTTAAATGTATACTTTAAATATTTTTAAAATTTTAAATATAATTTTTATAAATTATTAATTTTAAAATTAATTTTAAAGATATTCAAAAGTTTTTAAATTAAATTTAAAATTTAATTTTAAGAATTAATATTTTATTTGGTGGAGCCATTTAGAATTAATATTAAAAAATAATTTAAAAAATAATATTTAAAATTTTAAAAAATAATTTAAAATTAATATTTAAAATTTTAAAAAATAATTTCAAATATATATTTAAAATTTTAAAAAATATATATTATAAAAAATTTCAAGTTTTTTAAAATTAATAATAAATAAAATAAATAAATAAGGAAAAATATAAAACTTAAAAAAAACAATATGACAAAAGTAAAAAAAAAAAAAAAGTCGAAAAAAGTTGCAAGGTGGTTGTCAGGCGAATCTGGTGGCGCCAAATTAATTGGCTCCATCAGAAAATGGTAATTTTTTTAAAGTCCCTCATATTTTCAGAAATTGTAATATTTTTCTGGTATTTATACAGGTGGCGCCATTCTACATGGCTCCACCTGTAAATTAATTTTTTTTTCATGGAAGCTGACGTGGCATGTTGGTGGCGCCAAATCATTTGGCTCCACCAACTTTTACTGTAAATTTCAGGTCATTTTCGTGTTTAATTAAAAAAATAGATCATTTTGATAATTAATTAAATTTTTTGGTTTATTTTTATAAAAAAAGCCGTGCAAAGACTTTCCGTGTATCCGATTAGTATTCCAAGTGTTTAACGGGTAATACAAAAATTATGTCAGATGTGAAAGGATATGATTATATTACGAAATTATACAAGTATGTACAGAAATTCAATTGAGTGTGGAATTCATGAATGGTGAGTTCATGAGCATTGTGACAATGTTACTGTGTTAACCTTATGAATAATGGTATATGTGTATATATGTATGGTAAGAATTGTTGATGTTTATGAATCGGGCTTTTAGGCCAAATTAAATTGAAATGTGGTATGTTGTATTTCACTTGAAAATGATTCATCGGATATGAGTAAAAAGAAAAGATTGGCATGATTATTCACTAAAGATGGCTATGTTAGTATGAGAAGTTAAGAGCATAGAAAATTGAAAGATAATAAGTTATATGTTTGAAAATTTGTATATATATAATTAATGTGCATGTTTACCATGAAATTTGAAATGATTTGTTAATTGTTGTAACATATTATAATGGGAAAGATTACAGTTGTCAGGCTAATGCCAAGACATGTTGAATTATGATCATATTATTGAAATGATAAATTTATGCCATAAATTGCTTATTATTTATATTTGAATTTACTAAGCTATATAACTTACTCCCCTTCCTTTCCCATATCTTATAGGGTTGTATGCTAGCTCGAGTTGGAGATCGTCGGAAATGCTATCACACTATCAAGCTATCATGTTGGGTAAATGAACGCAAACCCTTGAGTCTATGGCATGTATAGGGACTTAGTCATTTTGTGTATGTGTCATTATGATATGGCCAAATGTATTGGCTTGTAATAATTAAGGATTTGATTTGGTATGTAGCCACATAAATTGGCTTATATTGGCTAATGAGTTGCAAGCATATTAATTAATCATATGCCTATGCCAATGTTATTGTGTGATGTGGTTTATAATGGTATGTTAATGAAATTAGACTAAATGATACATGTGGGAAGTTGTTATGTTGAAGGTAATTGGGTATGTGTGGACTTGATAAAGTATGATGTTATGAGCATGTATATAAAGGTAAGGAAATGATATGTTTAAGTCTTTATTGTTGATGTATAGGTTAAATTGGCCAATGAATGGCATGTAAATATTCGATAATGACTAACTATTGGAATGACTAGTTATGGATATGCTTTGGTGTTTTGTATGTCTAAATGAAAGTTAATACAAAGAAATCATGAAAGAGTAAAATTAGCATTAAAACAGTTTTGGACAGCAGCAGAAGTATAACTTTGAAAATCACCAAAAATTGTGGAAATCAAATTAGAGGTTGAATAAAATATTAAATTAAATTCTATTGAGTCTAGTTTTACATAGAAGAAACGGTGTAAGTAGAATAATTTCATTTTATGAGATATTTAAATTTTTGTGAGATAAGGTCAGAATGATTTCAAGTTCCCCTGTTCTGAATTTGGAAAATCATTAAAAATTTTATAAAAATACTTGCGGGTCCAAATTTATATTTTTGAATTATTAATGAGTCTATTTTCAAGAAAAATAAACAAGAACATCATCTAAATTCCGTACTAAGAGATAATTAATTTTTAGTGAAGAAAGGTCAAAACTGTCAAATAGCAGAACAAGGATGAAATTGAAGAATTAACTATACTTATTGGCTAAACCGTAAATTTTGAAAATTTTATGGCAGGAAGATATTTGAGTCTAGTTTTGGAAAAATCAAGCGGATCTTAATTTAGAATTCTGTAGCTCAAGATATAAATAATTTAGTGACTATGACTCAAGTGGACAGTTTTGTTATGAACAGTAAATAATTGTTTTGATATGTTTAAGCCTTGATTATGATTGTGTTGGTAGCTTAGTTGTGCCATATTAAGTGTCACTGAAAGTGTGTATGTGAGTGTGCAAATGAGGGTGGCAAATGGCTTGATAAATAGCCATTTTCTTGGCCACACGGGCAGAGACATGGCCGTATGTCTCAGCTGTGTGAAGGATACGGCCCCGGAACACGGGCGTGTGACTTAGCCGTGTGACCCCAAATTGTTTATGACGTCATAAATAGAGAGTTACACAGGCTGAGGACACGGGCGTGTCCCAAGCCACACGGGCGTGTGACCCATTTTGTATGAAAAATTTTCTAAGTTTCTCAAAAGTTTCTAAAGTTCTCGGTTTAGTCCCGAACCACTCTTAATGTATGTTTTGGGCCTCGTGAGCCTATATAAGGGACGATATGCACGTGTATGAATGCATGTGAAAGGTTTTAAATTTGACTGGAAATTTATATCTCGGTTTTGAATGTTTGTTTGAGTTTAAATTCGATAATGTCTAGTACCGTATTCCAACATCGGACACGATTAAGAGGTGTTACAAAAATTGAATAGGATATGGAAGTTCAACTTCCAAGAACTCATTTCACTCAACAAAAACAAATGAAATTGGGATAACATATCACAACTTACTTCCTTTTCCTTTTTTTAATTTCAGTTAACCACAAATTCATCTAATTGACTTCTTTAACATTAAAATTCTCATCAGTTAAACTTTCTAATGGCTCATTGTTTTTTTTTTTGTTTTTTTTTTTTAGCAATAACGGTTGTTAAAGTATAACCATTGTCTTTCTTTTATTATTTTTTTTAAGTATTTTTTGTTACTTGTCACATCAATATTTTGTCATATGTTGGAAACTGGTATTTTTTTGAAGAAATTATAATAAAATAATAAAAATTCATAAAACATTGTAAAAATGTATTTAAAAATGTATAGAAAACTATAAACATTAATAAAAATGACAAATCATTATAAAAAATACAAAAAAATAAAAAGAAAGAAAAATATTAAAAATAAAAACTATAAAAATTATATAAAATTACAAAAAATATAAAAAACATTTAAAAACTATAAAAAATTTATTAGAATTATTTAAAATTACAAAAATAATAAAACAAATTAATATTTTAAGAAAAATTATAAAACCCAAAATTTTCCCATTTTCACACTAGCTATCGTTAATTTTAACAATACAACACCATCATCAATGACGGTGTTACCGCAAGCAGTGATAATGCCAACATTTTTCAGCTTTGTTTTCACTATTTTCTTTTATGATATTGATGTTTTTTGTTGATATTGATCATAAAATGATGATGATTGTGAAAGGATTATATATATAAAAAGGTTTCTCTAAAAAAAAAAAAGTGATGGACAATGAAATATGAGTGTTTTAAGATGCAAATGGATTGAGGGCAAATGACAAATGCACTACATAAAATTGTAAATATTTTTATAATTTTTTTATTTTTTAAAATAATATTTATAATTTTTTGCACTTTTTATTTTTTTATAATTTTTTAATAATTCCAATGTTTTTTTAAATCTTTTATGAAATTTTATAAATTTTTATAATTTTGTAATGATATTTAAGAATTTTTAAAAGGAAAATACCAATTTTCACAACGTAAGGAAAATATCAATTTTCACAAGGTGAAACAATACTAATGTGACAAGTAATGGAAATAAGTAAAATAAAAAATACAATCAAAATACTTAATTGATAGAAATTTTAACCTTAAAAGTTATGTCAAAGCAAAGAGGTGGACAGCCTTGTTACTTTTCAAGGATCAAAAACAGTAGTAGGAAGTTAAAGGGATCATTTTCAAGTTTCACAAAGATGATGCAAAGTGCACACTCTCGGTGATTTACCTTACGATCCAATGAGTTTTTAACCTGCTAAGTCCCCTAATTCAAAGGTCCAAGTGGTGAAGTTTCTCATCAAATTACTAACCCTCATCATATTCATATAAAAGCAATCAATCATACACCGGTGAAGATGGTAAAAACTGGATAGGACAATAATTCATAGGCATTGAGACCTATACAATCTACATACATACATGCATACATAAATACAAATATACATTTGACATTTTGAAGGGAACTATAGTATGCCAAATTATTTATCAATTCTAAGATTATTACAAAGATGTCCAAGTTCTGGCCTTGCATCCATCCAAGATGTGAATTTTGTCTCTGTTGGAGACTTGCAATATAGGTATGACCGGAATGTTATGAGGAAAAAGTAACGCCTACAGTAAAGATAGCAATTATTAATTGGCAAACCACTTGATGAAGGCAGTAAAATCCTATTGCTTAAATGCAACTATGCAAACACTAACCTTAAAGCTTTAATACCCATATCCATGAGGTATGCTCGGTGCTCATCATCATCATCCGGGACTTCCTCAAGTTCCTTACTATAGTGAAGGATATCGTCTCGTATATGCCCTGCACCAGCACACCTTCACAAGAATTGGAACTAACTCTCAGCACCATCAAAGAGGGAAATAATGTAGCAAAATGAAATTAAATAAAAATCAAACAAGCAACAGGAGAGGCTTGTTAAACTGGATCCATCATTTTACCTCGAAGGACCATCTGAATCACTAACTTTATTTATGCATACTGCCGGTATTGTTGTAATATAGTGAGAAGAAAAACTTCATTTCAATTTATATTAAAGCTAAATAAAGGGGGAAAAGATATGAGGCAGACCTTTCAATAATGATATCAACATCTGCTTTGCTTTTGGGACCATGCATGAGAACTCTAGTAAGGCTTAGTATGTCACGGTAATCACCCATCCTTCGTGCTTCTTCTTCAGAAGTCCAGGATGGCAAGCTTTCTTCAGGTGTAGAATATTGATCTCCATTAACCATTGTTTGTGTGACGCTGGATGTCCCAAAGTTCACCTCAGCATCAAGTCTGCAGCAGATAATTGCCATTGTGTATGCAACCCCTCCAAATCCGGTGTGCGATACGTAAAGGTAACATGCTGAGGGCCTGTAGAAGACATTATTGCAGCTTCTCAACAATGATTAAATTCAAAGGAACCACTCAAGCAATAACAATCAAGAAAATAATTCTGTGTTTTTTCAAATGCTTGGTTTCATAATGACTAAAGTTGTCCTGATGTAAACAAATCTAGTCTCGACAAAAAAAAATGGATGTTGTTGGCTATTTAAAACTACATTGGTGAATATTGTAAAAAAAACTACAATGGTGAAGCCATTGTAAGAATAACTGCAGAAAATGAAAGAAGCACTAGCTAGAATATACTGATACTTACTCATCTCGACAGTTCTGGATTTCATCCACGTCAGAAGCTAAAGCCTCTCTCTCTCTAGTTAAAGGTATCCTTCTATATGCTATATTATACCCCTCATCTTTTAGAGCAGCATAAACTTCAGCAGGTGTCTTCACATCATCAGGAAAGATGTTTTCCCAGTACCCTACAACACTGGACTGATTTGAAGATGGGCAATATTCTTCACGATGTAAAAGCATTTGGCCACCAGACTGTCTAACCTCAGACAATATATCTTCCTTTAGTCGTGCCTCCATGTTTTCCACCTGCAAAATGATCACATCGCAAGGAATTGGCTTAAGTAATTGGTGTTAAATAATTTACAATAAACAGTGAACATCATTCATGATGACATACCACAGGGCCAGTAATTCCAACATGCTTTAGGGTATCAACAGGCTTATTTAACTCCCTCAGTACAAATGGTGTGCCATGAATGTAAACAACCGCCTCTTCCCTCAGATCAGTTATTACCACTTTCTGACCAGCAACTCTTGCATTGGACTTGGCACCAAGATATGCTAGCATCTCTTTAGCACCAATAATTGTTGGAGTTGCCATGCTATAAACAGGGTATCCATTGACCTGTACAAATAGGTTCAAAGGGATAAAACATAAGGACTTTGCAAATGTTTAATAAATTTTATTATCTTATATAACTTAGAACCAAGAACATGCATGTTTGTTGTGTACATCACTAACACCTACAAATCTAATATGCCCAATGCTATAATGACCTAAACAATTAGACAGCCTAAGGCATACCAGTCTCAAGAAAGTCTCTTTCTTTTGAGCATACCTTAAAAACATGAGGTGCACCATGAATTTGGATGCGGCTGGAAGTTATCTGACCGGGAAAGAAGTACATTTTAAGTATAGAGCCTTTTCCTAAAACAGAACCGTTACGTGCCTTCACAATGGCCTCCATCACAGCATCACCATGTTGGGATTCATGTGGCGCTCTCAACTCCTCCTGCATGCAGAAAACCAAAATCAGTTATACAGGCATAATCAATGATATTAAACAATGAATTCATTAAGCCTTTGACTTGATTCTAGACAGTGAAGAAGATTTACAGGGACATTAAAAAATCGCCCAGGCCTTAATCTAATACTCCATTTCATTGCCTGGACCTCTGGTCTCTGATGCAACCAACTCTTAAATGTCATTGTGCATTCTCCTTGTCCACAAAACCCATCAAATTCTTCACTTCCAAGATATGCAGAAAAAGCAATTAAACGGAAGTACCGCTCCAAGTACTCAGCTCCACGGTTCAGTGCTACTCTCCTCACCCTTGGTTCAACATGCTGTTGGTTGAATACCTTCCGGTACTGCAGAACTGCTTGTCGTATGTTCTGGAGTGCTGAACATCTATCAATAATTGCATCTAAGGCCTCACGGCACTCCACCCCATTATCGAATAATCTTGTTATTTTCCACAGCAATAGGATATCATCTATGCCAAATGCATAGCCTTGCTCAGTTCTAGTTCTTACTTCAACAGTGCTAGAGGTCAATCTAGTGGAATTACTTTCACTTTCTTCACCACTTGAAGAGCTTCCATCTGGCTGTTCATGCTTCACCTCATCAAGCAGGACTTTAATCGGTCTCCCATAACTAATACGAAGCTTAACAAGGCAAGCTATTACAGCACCAGTAGTTGTCCTCCCTCTTCCCATCTACAAAAAGAGAGGGAACAATCACATTTAGGAAAGCAGGGCAAAGAAGCAAACAGAAAAACTTAATAAGCACCTGCAAATCCATTCGAACAATGAAATACCTGGCAATTGAATACAAAAGCAGTATCCTTTGAAGCAGAAGCAATGTTTGCAGCTAGAGTATCAAAGTCAGAACTTTTGGGAGCTTTGCCATCAGTAATGGGCACACGTGCATACTTAATGGGAAAACCATCATCCTCTAAGCATTTAAAAACCTCTAGTGGAGTTTGTAAAGAATCAGAGTTGACATGTTCCCAAGCATCAAATATTTGCCCATCATCTGTCTCATGAATGACCATAATAGCACCATCATAGCGTTCAGCTTCTCTAAGGATATCTTCCTTCAATCGAGCTTCCATTCTCTCCACTCTCTCACAATCAATTCCCTGAAAGCAGATCAATTAAGACTCCAGTTAGAATTGGCCCTTTCCTTCCAAAGTACTTGGGGCAGGGGGGATTCAAAAACAATCTGCACAGAACAAAGAAAGAGGTACTCTTCTGGAGAAAACCATGTTTGCTTTAGGTATAAGTACCATTATTCAAATCAATTTCTGACGATCAAATGATTATATTCCTAGCAAACTTTCAGTTTTGTCCATTCTAGGAGCATAGTCCAGTTTAATTCCTTAATGGCATGTTCCAGATGCCCACTAGGAAGTAATAGGAAGGTCCATATGATTTTACCACCTTTTGGATTAAAAAGCATACATCTCTGCTATCTCATGATGACACATAAATGCAATAAGTTAGTGCCTGCATCAGTGTCCTTTCTACTTCATATGTGCCTAACCCCAAAGTTCCTCCACATAGATCTAACAAAATTTTATCACATACGGCAAGAATAAACAATTTTCCATGTATTCCGAGATGTTTTTATAGTTAAACATAATTTACCGAGTATTCCAACATGTTCTTATAGGGTCTTTCGATCTCACGGAGAACAAATGGCTTTCCATTAATGTAGATGACAGGTTCTTCCCGCATATTGTGCCAAAAAACTGGGCGACCACCTTTGGAGCTGCCAATTCTTCGAATGACAGATCGAATTCCATCAATTGTTGGATTTGCAACACCATAAACTGGAAACGCAGGAACCTCTCTGAAATTAGGAGCACCCTCTACTCTCTCAGGTAAGCTTACATTTTGACAACCAGGGCAATGGTCACTTTTTAGAACAGTCTGGCTCCCAAGAACCTCTCCATTTCTGAGAGCAGCAACTAAACCCACTTCATGAGGGTGACCATCAGCAGATTCAACAATCTTTTTCAAAGACGGCTTCAAACTTGCATATCCAAGAGCACGCATTGGATCTCTTCGCAACAGCCTGAAACAATACATTGTCAATTAATGAATGCACCAATGACAAAACGATACTTGGGATAGTTTTCTTTTAAATTTGAATTGAGAACAAATTTAGTATTACATTGAGGATGCGAAAATCACATTTAACAATGCTGGTCAAGTTTAGTATTTTAGTATTCAACCAACAGCATTTTCTTAAGCATATTCAATTGCTACAAATGCATTTACCCTTCTTGGTTCCTTTCTTTACTAAAACAGTTCCTGGAAGAATGAAGAAAGAAGGAAAAAGAAAAGGGGGATATCTGGAAGAAGCAACTTGTTGCTGGTTAATCTGCATGAATTCAGCATCAAATTGCTGAATTAGAATCAGTCTTGCAGTTTAACCAACAAAGCAACTTATTCTACAGGCAGTAGTTAAAATAGCTCCAACTGAGAGTTTAGAAGGCAATGGCATGAAGCATCAGAGCAACCACACAATATTCATAATGCTTTATCACATTATCATAACTGAAAATAAAATGGTAAGAATTGATGATAAAAACAAGGCAAAATTTATTTGTCCAGGCAGCTCAGCTTCTGCAGATACATTACTATTAATCAATTCTCAATCATGACTCTGAAAATATCTGCTCAATTTGACTCAGTATATGACACTCAAGGTATTCATAAAAAAGTGATACTAGTATCTTTATTGCTTCTGTAAGTGTAAAACCGGTATCATAAATGGCTTAGCATAAGTCCTGAAATTAAAACAGGAAACTTCTTTTAAGATTTTCATTTATAGCATTACCTGCGAATAATGCTATATAGCTCTGGCCTTGCCTTCATCCAGTCAGCAAAACTGGTATGATTAGAGGAACTAGAATGGAGAGCTGCTCTCTCTGAATGAATGTATACAGCAAAGCATATAAGAAAGTAATATCTCTCCAAGTACTCCATAAAAAATGAAAGTGATGCTTCCCTCTTCATCTCATCCGGCTGACGAAGAATACTATTACGATAAGTGGCAATCGCTTCTCTTAAGTTCTGTACTTGCATTTAAAGCAACACATCTGTGAGTCGTATTGACCTATGATAAAACTTAATAAGCTTTGCAGATAAAGACAAAAAAAATCTTGTATCAAGGAAGGAATGAATTGTTTGTTCGATATAAACTATATCTCAAACAAAGACTTCCATTAATTTTAGAGCAGTAACTTGGAAGCTAAACCTGAATGAAATGGGATACTTCAAAAGCCATACCTGCATTGAAGCACATTTGTCAATGACCTTGTCCACTTGTCTTTTCCCTTCAACACCACCCTAAAGGAATGTCACTATTTATAAGAAAAAAGACCCAATAGAATGTTAAAGAATCAACCAAGAGCATGTAGTAGTATTAAATACCTCTAGGACCCGAATCAGGCTTCTTATGACTGTATATTCTCCTCTCCGAATTGCTTCCTTGGAATTGGGCAGATTGTCAGTGACATTAGAACCAGACTCAGAAACTCGCCCTATTGAATTGGTTCTTGGAATGCCTAAGTTATTAGATATAAGAACATTAAAAATCAGAATAAGCTACATTACAAACATGATGTACATACAAGTCAAATAATCTCCCAAGGCAGTTCATAAAGCAGTTTGATGAATATAACAAATAACAAAGTTGATGCAAAACTAGTAATGATTTAATCAGAAGATCCTAGTACCTCTGTTTCATTCTGGAGAATTATCTTGCAAGGTTTTATTTTTATTTTTTTGATCAAAAGGACTCTGTGTCCCACTATTGCAGCTTCATCTAGACTATTTAACTGAGGACAAAAAAAAGCTTCATGCTAGTCCATTCGATAGAGAACAAGATAGCTTCATAGCTCATAAAGGTTTTCTTTTTTCAGGTTCCAGTCAACAATACCAGATTAGTCAATCACATACTCCTCTTTCTCTATGCTACTCTGGTTCTCTATGGCTCCTAAGCTCAATTAGCCTCACCTTTAACTCTTAACAAAAGTGAATCTCAAAGAAGAAAACAAAAGATTTTAAATAATAAAAAAAACCTTAATACAACAAAAACTGAATCAGATAGCTCTCTTGTAAATCCCTATTGAAAGCTTTTCTGCCTCTGTACACATTCAAGGACAATTTACACCCTGGTTAGATTTTATTGACCAATGCAAAGGGAGAAAAGTTGAGGAATCCCCTTCACTTTTCCAACATCTAATCTATTTCAGTCACAAATGTTACAAGGATTTGGCCAAGTTAAATCAGTGAAGTATGTCTTAGTATATTTCTTATGAAGTCAGCATAGGCATAATAAAACCAGTGCAAACAAAACATATGCAATGAGAAACTTCCAAGTACAAAAATCTGAATATACCAATATGGCAATGTAAAGATATTTATGTTGATAACAGGGATGACATAAATAGTAGAAAATGTGTAGCATGTTCGTACTAAAATTGCATAAAAAAAAAAAGGAGACACCACTACCAGAAGCTCCAATTTTATTGAGATAAACCAATGTTGCAATCACCATGCCAGTAGTAGTTCTTCCTCGTCCCATTTGACAATTAAAAATAACCTCTGTCCTTATATCAGCTTGAGAAAGTTTATTAACCTGGAAACAAAAAGGAAAGCTCAGATGTTAATGCTTATACATTCAATGATAATAAAACCACAAGATTTTCTTCATATCCAAGTATCCTTATGAGCAAAATTAAATATAACCATCATATCGAAGTCACAATTTTCACGAATTTTGCCTAACAGAAAAATATCGCCATGGTCATATCCAAGGCTTCCATATAAAAAATACCCAAACACCAAATACAGTCACTTCTATGATGATCTTTAGTTAAAAATCTAAAACCAAAATTTGAGTTACCGTATTCCTGATATCATGTAAAACATGAAAGTATATAAGCTTCTCCTACCATCCTACTTCTTTCTTAAAAGGAGAAGCATCTAATAAATTCATCAAGAACTAGACATTTATTAGTTATTTGAATTGTTTTGCAGCATTCAATTTGTTTTTATTTAAGTCACTGAGCTAAACAGAGAGTGAGGAATAGTATGCTCTGATTTTCAATGAGACAACCCAAGTGCAAAACTCAGAAAATTTAATCTCTGAAAAGCCCTCCACCATTGAATTAAAGATAAGCTGCAGTTATACTGTATTACTGGGCCGAAATAAGACAAAACTTCACAGTTAGAAAATAAACTGATCAGAAGAGTTGTACATATTACCCCAAGTTTTTATATAAATAAAAGTTGAGGTGATGACATTTGGGTATCCATGTATTAGCGGAAATTTAGTAGGATGTATGTAACAAAGTAAATGAACCCCAAAAGCAAACAAAAGTCGATTTACTCAAATCAGCAAGCTGAAGGAGGTCAATAACATGGAACCCACCAGAATATCAAAATCCATCTCCTTCGGTGATTTTTCATCTGTTATAGGCACACGCTCATAGTCAACCAGGTACCCTTTGAGTTGCAATTCTTCATACACCTATACCAGTAAAATCCAAAAAAAAAAAAAAAATGAGTTTTGACATGATGTTTCAAATTTTTGGCAGATCAGTCATATTTTCTTATTTCCAAAGCTTATACCTCTAGTGGTGTCTTCACAGAATCACAGGACACTCGTTCCCACAGGTCCACCATCTGACCATCCGGCAGTTCATCGGTGACAAGGATCTTATTTCCATATCTGCCATGTCAGGTTTCCAAATAAAATTTGCTATCATGGAGGGAAGGCGAACCATTGATAAACACAGAAAAGGAACATCTACAAATTAGAATAAATAAATTACGCAACCAAAGGAAATACCTTGCAGCTTCCATCAGAATATCTTCCTTTAATCGAGCTTCCATTTGCTCAACCCTATCCCTGTTAATTCCCTGTTCAATATAAAGGCCATGATCAAGCTAACAATAAAGATGAATGGTACATGTCAGAAGGCCTTTAGCATACACATGCACAATGTAAAATATGTGTACATTTTCACTCTCCTTAATAATTTGGGCATCATATGCTCACATGAAACTGGTATACTAGAAAACACAAGCTCTCAAGGCAGACATAGCAGAAATGAAGCAGATTACTAACCAGATAAAACTCAATGCCTAACTAGAAATTATATTTGCAACATCTGCTCAACCCTCCCAAAAGTTGAATACATTTGATATCACACTTACACTAAGTTAGCAAGTAATAACGTTACATCATAGTTTCCAGAATGCAGTAGATCATGATATTAAAAATAAAAAAGGGTGATAAAACCAGAAATCAGATGTCAAAAATAGATGAATAGATCAAAATTTTCTTTAAGCTTACATACCGTATATTCAAGGTTCGAGAATGGCATTTCCACATCACGCAAAACAAAAGGACGTCCGTTAATATATACAACCTATTTACGCATAATATATATAAATTAGAACAAAAGGCACATTGTCAATTTGTAAACTCTTTGAAAAAATATAGAGTTTATGTAAAACAACATGCACACCAAAATCAAGAAGGTCTTCATCATAAAGTTTCTGATGAATAATACACTTAAGTATTATACTTCTATTTTATCATCATCATATCAAGTAACAAGATAAGCTCTACTGGCAAAAGTATTTTCTTCTTTGTTGGAGGATGGGTGCTTGGAGAGAGAACTTATAGTTTCAAGTTAATTCATTAACATTAATATACATATCCCTTTTTTTTTTTTACTGAATGAAGGCAATTGACTTAAGATAACAGTAACAATGACAAACAACCTTTGCAATCTACTTGTTGACCTAGCATCTATGACCATGATAATTGGTGTCAAGAGAATGCAGCAGAGAATAATTGTTTGTTACATGAAGCAGGTTCAGCCAGGTACAATTCAGTCATGGCTGTTTGCATTTCTTTTCTTTCATTCATTCTTTTTTTTTTTTTTTAATTTTCCGGGCATTGATTTTTTGTTCTAGGATTTCAAAATCATGACTAGTCCTGAAACTCAATCAAATTTCAGCTTTTTTTTTTTATTTATAAATCATGTTTTTACTTTTAGTAGTCAATTAAAGTATCCCAAATGTCAACTGAACATATAGCAGTCAGTCTATGCACTTATCAACAGAAATCAATTGGTAAGATATTGCTTTACCGGTTCCTCCCGTAGACTAATCCAAAGAACACGTGCTTGTTTCCCATCTTTCTGGGCTCCAATATGTTTAAGAACATTTTGAATTCCAACAATTGTTGGAATAGCAACACCATGAACACGCAATGAATCCGCCTGTTAACAGCAGATCAAGAAAAGGCAAATGAAAAAGGTTCAAAAATATGAAATTTAACAAAATAAACGATGCCATAGAATAATAAATGATCAATTCAAAGTGGGATTCCAATATGCAAGCATGGCAGCCTCTGCATAAGTTAAGATGAAATTAATGGCATGGCAAACCATGAAGTTTAATAGTTCTTATATCACCTACTATATTATCACCCTATTTTTGTAAGTATAAGCAATATCCAACATGAGACAACGGATCATCAAAGTGTTAACTGAAAGAAAGCAAGAAGCATAAATTGAGTGACAGATTTCATAATTACTTCTCGAGAGCCAATATGAGGTCAAACGAAGTTCATAATTAATTCTCCATAGTATCTTGTTTTAAGCAATAAGTAGATATCATCAAATCTTGTAATCCAAAGATAAATACTAGAGCTAAAATGCAGCAAAACAAATCTCTATAAAGGGAAAGAACCTGACGGTAATTGGGAGCACCATCGATCTGGGGAGACAAGCGCTTGTTTTGGCATCCAGGGAAATGGTCACTCTTGAGAATGGTCTTTTTACCCAACACTGATCCCCCTCTCAGCTTCATAACTTGCTCTAGCTCCTTTGGGATCGACATCTTCTCCTTCACAACACTTCAATCCCTTCCTTCTAAGGAACTCAGTACCAGAAAATTGATGGAAAAGAAAAACAGCTTTTTACTTGCGAAGACAATGCAAAGACAAAGGCTGAAGAGAGAAAAAAAAAAACACTTCAATCCCTCCCAAGATTCCAACTATACCCTTTTAAGAAACCCAATGCCAGAAGAAAAGGTTCCCACTCGAGACAATGCTAAGGAAAAGCGTTGAAGAGATATCGGAAGTGGAATAAATCAAAATCACCTTCAACCCTTTACAGATTGGAAATGAACCCTTTTTCCTTGATATATTTATAAAGAACCAATGGCCACAAAAGAAAAAGCATGTAGCTTGTATAGCTTGAAACAATGGCAAATGAAAGTAAAGGTTAGTAGCTGAAGAGTTATTGGTGCATGTGTCCACTTCAAACCACCCAACAAAAAACAGAACAGAGGGAAAGCAGAAGGGAGCTTTTTATGCTACTTTTTTTTTTTTCTCCTCTTCCAAACACAGTAGCAACGTGAAAGACGTGTGTTCAGAGAATTATCAATTATATTTCATTTCACGGACTAAAATATTATATGTTTATTGGGATAACGTAAATTAATGACAGTGAAAAAAAAAATAATAGAATTTTTGGCGTTTGATCTTGGTAAATAGATTTATATTACTCCTAAATTTGATAATTAGTTCCATTTTAATTTAATTTAAAATTTTTAAAAGTTTGATGATATTGTACTCTGAATTTAAAAAATAAAAATTTTTAAATAATAATATGATACAATTTTAGAGTATCAATATTTTAATAATCGAATCGATAGTTGTACAAATTAGGTCACTAGTTCTATATTCAGCCAACCCGATCTATTTTACCGTCAGATCAACAATAATTAAATAAATAATTAAAATTCATAAAAATCTAAAAAAATAAAATCGTTTTTATACTTTCTTTTAAATTTTTATGAATTTTTAAATATTTATTTATTTTTATCCAACGGTTAAACTAATCGAACTGTGGTGGTTTAAGCTATTCAACTGTAGATTCAATTATTAAAATAGTACTACATTACCATCTAAAAAAATTTTATTTTTCAAACTCAAAGTAATACATTATTAGATTTTTAAAATTTTCAAGTTCAAGGTTAAAATAAATTTGGTTGTCAAGTTGAAGGACCAATATAAATATACATACTAAATTCAGGAGCTTAAATGAATAATAACTTTTAAATTTAAGGATGTATGAGAATAAGAAAAGAATTAAGCCAAATCCGAAAGTTACATTATCCCAGGTTTATTTCATTGCTAAAAACGAATTTGAGTTTTGGGGAAGGTAGAGACTGGGGGGGTGCTGCTGGGATTTTTTTTTTTTTTTTCTTTCACCCGCTGGCTCTCCCTCGAAATTCCCAACAAGTCAACAACCCATTAGCCATTGCCACCTAATATTTTCTATTCGTTTGGATAACTTGGAAAATGCAGAGGTAGAAGAAAGACAGCCCCTTGTTTATATATTTTTTTTCTTGGCTCACTTCGTGTTTCCAGAGGGAGAAAAAGAATCAGCCACCCATAAAGTTTTCCATTTTTTTAATTGAATTGGTGAAAGGTAAATGGGAATGCTGTCAATGTTGGCATGGCATTGGCAGAATCAGGATAAGAACCTGGGTTGAGAGAATATGCTTTTTTTCCCCTCTCTGTCCCGTTTTTAGATCCAGCTGATTAATGTGATTCAGTACATTTTGTTTGTTTCCAACATTATTTTCCTTGTTTGCTTTCGTTATGATGGAATCACGGTGAAAGTGCTCTTAGCTTGAAATTATTTAAGATTTTTAAAATCGTCATAACTATGAGTTCATACAGAATCACACGTTTTCAAGCATATCATAAATGTGAACACCCTTAGTATCATGACAAGCCCCAAAAAAAATTTCAGTTCAAATGAATTTTTAATTGCATAGGTCACATCAAATTCTGAGTTAGAAAAAGAAAATTATTAACTGAAGTAATGGCATCATAGAGATTTTGATAGATTTTTTAAAGATAACATTATTATTGTTTAAAAAACAAAGCCATGCTCTGCACATTGGATCATTGCTTGCAAGCAAGAAGAAAGCAATGGCATATGTTTATTGACGTCTTTCTAAACAATGAAAATGGTTGGGTTTCTTAATTTTGTTTATTTAAAGATAGGTTAGATGAAGAGGACGTGTTTGATGGGGTTTAGATGCTTAAATTAGTATGAATATTATAAATTTATATGTTTTCTTTGATCTCATGCAATCATGTATTTATAGATACCTATGGAGTTTGACGTTAAAAAATAGTGTTTCTTCTATACAAAAACTGATTGACAACTACACCTTATATATATATAGTACAATAAGAAAGGGAATAAGAGAAAATAAGGAGAAATATGTGGTGCTGTTAAAGATGGTAAATTTATTTAGAGAGGTGGAAAATTGGAAATAGAAAAGATGATAAGTTGATTGTTGAAGGAGGAAAAAATTGTTTAGAGTAAGTCTAAAGCTCAAAAGGTCGATCATTTCTTTATTGTTGGGGGAGTATTTATAGGAAAAATTTCTCTTATTTTATAGTGCGATGTGGTAAGTCGTTACAATAGACACATATTAACAAGGTATACATGAAGTGTAAATATAATAGTTCTAGGCAATACGAGATTATTATTTTCTGATAAACTTATTTATTGTTAAAGACATATTATACAGCACTCTAAAAAAGAATAGAACATAAAAAAAAAAAAACCTAATCATGAAGGGATAAAAGAGTTCATTCATTCCAATGATTTACTGTACTAGGATGTGTCTAAACTCAATGAGAAATAACAAAAACCATGAATATTTTAATTGAAATCCTTTTTATATCTTTATGGATGAAAGAAGAGTGTTGCATTTCTAAAAGTGTAAGCTAATGGTTTTGAAAAGTGGTTCAAGTCTTACTTTATTTCCATTGAAAGTAAATCAAAAGCAGTTCAAACTTCAAAGTTGTAGTGCTCAGTGAATATGACCCATGTTGAAAGGCAAAAAAATAAAAAGAGTAGTTTAATAATGGCATGCTGAGTTTTTGAGATGTTAGGTGGGTTGGGTTCTTCTTCCTCTTATTTCTTTGATTTCATGCCTTTTTGGAGCACAAGCGTTTGAATATTGATAAGTAATAAGTGTTCATATTTTGTTTTACCACCAACTATCCAAATCAAATTTGATTGTTTTCAGCGACAAAATCCACTTTTTTGACTTAGCAGAGTCGACAACAATGGTTCTAAAACACATCAGAATGTAATCCAAGGAAGTGTCATTTGAGGAGAGTAATAATAAAACTGGAAATTAATGTTACCATTGGCAATAATTAAAGTGGCCAAATCATAAAGGAGTAGGATTAAATCTTTTTTATTTGCACTTCAAATATTAGGGTTGAAATTTTATTTATTGTTAATTTATAATATATACTTAAAAAATTCTGTATTTTCTTTCTCCACCTAACTTTTTTATTAATATATAATAAAATTAAAAATCTGCCTCCAAAAATACCAAACTTTTATCAATTTCTTTTTTTTTAATTAAATTTTCTTCATTTGACATTTCTTTTATTTCCTACAAAAATTATTGGGTGAAATGATAGATTAGGATAATATTGTATTGTAAACAACATCTCTTATTTAAATGTTATGAATAAAGAAAATAATTAAAAAAATTATTTTTATTTAAGAATTTAACTCAATTCAATTTCAAATTTAATCAAATTTTAATATTAACTATAAATTATTCAAAGTCTCATTAAATATTACCCATAAATCCCTCTTTCTCTCAAACTCTTAAACTAAAAAATTAAGATTCTTAATCGTTACAATAATGAGAAAATCAATTGAGCTAAAAAAGACTGTAGAAAAGGATGTCAAAATGGGACTTCAATTGTAATTTGCAAGTTATTGCAACCACTTTGGTTGCCCTATTATTATATTTTAGGGAATTATCATTATTTTGTGTGATTATCTGTTGAGCATGTCACACCTTTCTTATCACATCTTAAACATTAATTTTGTGTGATTGAATTTGACAAATGCATATGCCGGTCTATAACATAAGGTCAAACTCTAGGCCCAGCCACACCATACAAGTTGTCGCCTAAAACATGGCGACTCCCATTCACTTGAATATAATAGTTTTAACACGAAATTTACGTAAAAATTTTTACACAATCCAAAATAATATGTTTATTTCATGATAAAAATAAAATGTATATTCCACGATGGAAGAAATAAAAATTAGGAAACTCAGCAAGTGACTTGGTATGTGTATGTCATTGGTTTTCTCCTACTCAAATACATCAAACTATAAAAATGTAGAAAGACAGCGCACTGGAGGAGCAATCAAATGAATTTTGGTAAAAGAAAAAAAAAGTTATTACTTAGGTTACAAAATTAACATTAACTAACATTTATTTTCGCTAATGGTTAGTTTTGTGTTTTATACAATACATGTTAGTTTACTTATATATATATATATATATATATTTAATATTTATATACATTCCATATTTAACTTGAATAAAAAGTAATCCTTCAAATTTATCTAAACTTATTTTTCAGATTTGGTCTTTTTTTTTAAGTCGTTTTATATTTCAAATCAATCTTTAAATTTGAATAAATAGTTCAACTTTTGAACACGTTTACTTTTAGTTCATTGTGACATTTTATAACTATATTTGAAAGTTCTTTTTCTACTAGTTTAAACCACATAATGATATTAAAAAATTATATTTCTTTTCAAATTGGTACTTAAATTTTTTTTGTCATAAATGGTAACTAACTATACTTTATTACCAAAAGAAATATCTAAATTATACTCTTACCTGTTAGTACAAATCTCCGGTGAGAAAAATTTCGAACACACGAACGGAACTCGAATAGAAGAAGAAATAGGATAAGGCTCCAAGGCGTGTATCAAGCCACTATCTTTAAGGTTATATTCGCCCCCACCTATCTTCAGTGTGCAAACGAGTTCTAAGCAAATTAACCTCGAGGATACAATAAAGCCAATAAAGCCAATGGCTATTTGCGTTTTGCACTAACGATAACAGCCCACTACACACTGAGCAATGTATGACAAGGAACTCAATTTCTATAAAGGATTTCTGCAGTAATACTTTATAGAATAATCTAATAATATTAGAAAATGAAGGAAGGAAAAAAAGAATATTAGAATTTGTTGGTACGATTTCCAAATGAAATCTCATTCCTATTTATAGGAATTTTCATGTCTCTTCATAGAGACATCTTTCATCAATAGGTGTCTTTCTGAATAATAATATCTTTAAAATAAACACATAATTATTCATTTAATTATAACTATTCAAATAATATTATTTAAATAATTATAATTCTTTTTCAAAAAATCAAATAATATAATATTTTGATTAGTTACACCCATTCATTTATAGTAATTGGAACACTATAAATATTTGAAAATGTTCCATTAAGAGTACATTACTCATCCTTCCCTTATCATTAAGGGTACCTAGCACTTTAATCTTAGGATGGATTTACTTATAGTGCTAACAGTCACATACTAATGATGTACTTTGTCTCATTGAACTCAAGACTTAACGTTATACCAAGTTATGAGTCGAGTTTCCATCATTGGTGACTCTAATTAATGGGCTTGAGTCCCATCCCTTTTGAGGTCCTTTTTACTGCATCTTTAGCAAGACTTTTTGTTAAAGGATCGACCAAATTTTCACTTGACCTCACATAATTAATAGTGATCACTCCATCAGAGATTAATTGTCGGACATAATTATGTCTTAATCCAATGTGTCTAGACTTTCCATTATATACTTGACTATATGCCTTTGCTAGAGTAGCTTCACTATCATAACTGATAGAAATAGGTGAAATTGGCTTAGGCTATAAAGGTACATCATAAAGCAAATTTCTTAACCATTCTGCTTCTTTAGATGCAACGGCTAATGCAATAAATTCTGCTTCTACGGTGGAATCAGTAATACATGTTTGTTTCTTAGAACCCTAAGAAATGACTCCTCCACCAAGAATAAAAATCCATCCACTAGTAGATGGATGATATTCCAAACTTGTAACCCAACTAGAATTTGAATACCCTTCTAAAATTGGAGGATATCTATTATAACACAATCCATAGTTAATAGTTTTCTTTAAGTACCTAAGTACTCTATTCAAAGCTTGCCAATGCAAACTACTTGGATTATTTGTGTACCTACTCAATTTCCCAACAGCATATGCAATATCTAGTATTGTACAAGTCATTATGTACATAAGACAACCAATTAGACTTGCATATTTCAATTGATCAATTTCCTTACCAGCATTAGATACTAATTTTATTTGAGGATCTATGGGTGTAGATGCTGGTATACAGTTGAAAAGATCAAACTTTTTAAGCACATTTTCAATGTAATGTGATTGTGATAAAGCTATAATGCTTTCGTCTCGGGTTATTTTAATTCCTAGAATAACATGTACTACACCCATATCCTTCATAGCAAAATTGTTTGACAAGAATTTCTTTGTGTTTTCTATTTGATCCAAATTCGTGCCAAAAATGAACATGTCATCTACATATAAGCAAATTATGACACCTTTTCTATTTTCAAATTTGCTATATATACACTTATCGGATTCATTTATTTTATAGCCATTAGCTAAAAAAAATTGTCAAACTTTTGGTGCCATTGTTTTGGTGCTTGTTTAAGCCCATATAAAGATTTAACAAGCTTACATACCTTATGCTCTTGTCCTGAAACAACAAATCCTTCCAGTTGTTCCATGTACGCTTCCTCTTCCAATTCACCATTTAAAAATGCAGTTTTAACATCCATTTGGTGAACAACCAAATTATATATAGAGGTAATTGATATTAAGAGTCTAATTGTAGCAATTCTTGCCACTGGAGCATAGGTATCAAAGTAATCAATACCTTGTTTTTGTGTAAAATCTTTGGCTACCAACCTTGCTTTAAACTTATCAATGGTTCCATCGACCTTCATTTTCTTTTTGAAGATCCATTTACAACCTATTGGTTTGGAATCTGGTGGAAGATCAACTAAGATCTAAGTTTGATTTCCCATTATTGAATTCATCTCATCATTTATTGCTTCTTTCCAAAAAGCAGAGTCTTGAAATTTCATTGCCTCTTCAAATGTAATAGGACCAGATTATGTATTATAACAATAAGGTATCTTATTGCATATACTTTTACCTTTTCCTTCTACAAGAAACATAATGAAATCTGGTCCAAAAGTTTTGACCTTTTTAATCCTCTTACTTCTTCTTAATTCTTGACAAGACTCATCATTATTATCAATTTGTTCCAATGGAATCTCATTCTCATCTGAAGAATGAATCAATTGTTGTGGCTGTAATTGTCTTGATGTAGAATTAAATTTATTTTCATAAAAAATAGCATCTATTGATTCAATAACAGTATTAATTGAAATTGAATCATTTGGTTCAATTACTATGAATCTATATGCCTTGCTATTATGTGCATATCCTATAAATATACATTCAATTCCTCTTTCACCTAACTTTTTACGTTTAGGTGTTGGAACTTTGACAATAGCTCTACAATCCCAAACCTTCAAATAATTAAGGTTTGGTTTCCTTTTCTTCCATTATTCATAAGGGGTTATTTTAGTTTCCTTATTAGGAACTCTATTCAATATATGACAAGCTGTTAGAACAGCTTCTCCCCAAAAACCTTGTCCAAGACCTGAATATGATAACATTGAATTTACCATTTCAGTTGAGACTCTATTTTTTCCTTTCAGCTACACCATTTTGTTGTGGTGTGTAAGGGGCTGAAACTTGATGGACAATCCCAATGGATTCAAAATAACTTGTATTATAGTATTCTCCACCTCTATCCGATCTTAAGCACTTGATAAATGATTCATACTGAAGTTCAACTTTAGATTTATAAACTTCAAATTTATCAAGCGCTTCATCTTTTGAATGCAATAAATATACATAACAATATCTAGAACAATCATCAATAAAAGTAACAAAATATTTCTTTCCACCTAATGTAGGAGTATTATGCATGTCACATAAATCACTATGTATCAAATCAAGCAATTTTATTTTTCTTTTAACCTTAGGGAAAAGGTTTCTTGTAATTTTAGTCAACATACATGTATTGCAGTTTTCAATATTATTATTAAAAACAGGAATTAAATCTAACTTATACATGTCATTCAATTTCCTATAATTCAAATGACCTAATCTATAATGCCATAAACAAAAAGATTCAACCATATAAGCAGAAATAGTATTCTTATTCTTATTAATAATATTCAATTTGAACATACTCTCATACATATACCATTTCCCTACAAAAATTCCTCCCTTAGACAAAATAAACTTATCTGCCTCAAAAATAAGTTTGAAACCAAACTTATTTAACAAACTTCCAGACACTAAATTTTTTCTAACTTCTGGTACATAATATACATCATTTAAGGTTAAAACCTTTCCAGAAGTGAATTGTAGTTCAACAGACCCTTTGTCTTTGATTGTAATGGCGGAAGAATTTCCCATGTACAAGACATTGTCATTTTCACATTGTGTGAGCTTTGTGAACATGCTTTTATCTTTGCACACATGTTTGGTTGCTCCAGTATCAATCCACCATGTATTATCATCTTGTGCCATATTAATTTCAAATATCATTGCAACGAACTTTTTGTTATTATCAGCCTTAGAAGATGATTTCTTCTTTAAAAATCGACATTCATTCTTGAAATGTCCCAGCTTACCACAATGATAGCATGAGCCCTTTTATTTCTTTTTAAACTTAGGTGCTCTATCAGTCTGTTTGAACTTTCTTTTGAATGGTTTAGTAGTTTGTACTTCCTCCGTAACATACACTTTTGCATTTTCAGAATTTAGATTCTGATCTTGCTTTCAATATTCTTATTCAATACGAAGATAATTTGCCAAAGCCTAAAGAGATGTTTCCTCTTTCTTATGTTTTAGACTTCTTTTAAAGCCTTTCCAAGATGGAGGAAATTTGTCTATTATGGAGCATACAACAATCATTTCCTCCATTTTCATATCATATTACTTGAATAGATTCAGCATCTTTTCAATATCATAGAATTGTTCCATAACAGAACGACCATTAACCATTTGATAATTATTGAAATGACTGACAAGAAATTTCTTACATGTAACATCTTCGGTCATAAATCTTGTCTCCAATTTGTCCCATAATTCTTTAGCGGTGACTTCGCTTTGGTAGGTGTCGAACAAACCATCAGATAAAGCATTCAATATGTGGCCCATGCACATGTAATCAACATTGTCCCATTTTTGTCTTTCTCGGGTTGCAGCAACAGAATCGTTTTCAGTCTTGTTTGGTCTTGGAGTATCCAAAACATAAGCAATCTTCAAAGTTGATAATAAGAAGTGCATCTTTTTTTGTCATCGTCGAAAATTGCCTTCATCAAACCGATCAAGTTTGACAAAATTGAAAGCCAACTCCCTTAGTGTTCCACTTTCATCAGTTGTGGTAGTCATCATGCAATATAACCTTAAAATTGTTAGTACAAATTTCCGATGAGGAAAATCTCAAACACACGAACGGAACTCAAATAGAAAAAGAAATAGGACAAGGCTCTAAGGCATGTATCAAACCACTATCTTTAAGGTTATATTCGCCCCCACCTATCTTTGGTGTACAAACGAGTTCCAACCAAATTAACCTTGAGGATACAATAAAGCCAATGGCTATTTGCGTTTTGCACTGACGAGAATAGCCCACTACACACTGAGTAATGTATGACAAGGAACTCAATTTCTATAAAGGATTACTGCAGTAATACTTTATAGAATAATCTAATAATATTAGAAAATGAAGGAAGGAAAGAAAGAATATTAGAATTTGTTGGTATGATTTCCAAATGAAATCTCATTCCTATTTATAGGAATTTTCATGTCTCTTCATAGAAACATCTTTCATCAATAGGTGTCTTTCTGAATAATAATGTCTTTAAAATAAACACATAATTATTCATTTAATTATAACTATTTAAATAATATTATTTAAATAGTTATAATTCTTTTTCAAAAAATCAAATAATATAATATTTGGATTAATTACACCCATTCATTTATAGTTATTGGAACACTATAATTATTTGAAAATGTTCCAACATTACCCAAGTTACCCCAACCGTTAAACAAATCTCTTAACCAATCATTTTGTGACATATGACAATTTTTAACTAAAAAAATCTCTTTTGTTCTCCATCAAATAACTCCGGTGGTGAAATTTTCAAGAATCCATCAAAAAACTCATCCAAACCTAGTTTCCGACAACAAAATCCAGATTTTTGCAAGCTTCTTTTCCATGTTAAACCTTGATTTTAATTCATTTCTTACATCAATTCAAAACCCATGTATTGTTTTTCTGAAAAATAATTTATTTTTATTTTTATATACTTTGCATAAAATAGTTAATACCGGGTGAACCTCTCTAATGAAAAAATGATAAACCGTAGTATATACATATTTTTACCCCATGATTGGCATGTTTATGAATGATTTTTTCTTGGTTTTATTGAATTTGATGCTCCTAATCCTTTAATTTCATATTTTATACTCAGGAGAGCTTAGGATAGCAAAAAGAGCGAGAAACGAGCCAAAAACAGATAAATTGAGCCTAAATCAGTGTTTCACACGGCCTAGGCACTTACACACGGGTGATCCACACGCCCGTGTGTCATGGCCGTGTCGACATTATACCAAGTCAGAATTGCACACGGCTTAAGCACCTTCACACAGGCGTGGCACACGGCCGTGTCCCTGTCGAGCCCAAGTCTAATCCTTCTCGAAAAAAAGATAATTTTGAGGGTTTTGAAGCATTCCAAATCCTATAACACCCTAGAAGAGGATTAGAGACACGGAGAGTAGAAGGCAGGAAATACTCAATGACAGCCATCGGAATCACCTCAGAGGCAGGATCTACATCAAGACTGAAGATTTTCATCCAATTTCCTAGAAGTTCTTTGGGTTTCTTTATATTTTGTTATTTTCCAAACTTTGAGATGTTTTCCATTATTATTATGAACTAAACTCCCTAAATACCTAAGGGAGATGAAACCTAAGACAGATCTTATTACTATTTAAGCTATATGATAAATACTTGTTCTTATTCTTAATTGTGAGTTTAACCCTTGCTTTAAAATTCTAGGATGTTAATTCAGGTTTTTGATGTGCTTATTCAGTGGAGGAAAAGTCTCTGTTTAAGAGTAGATCATTCATAATTAAGCGGAGTTACATGCAATCCTAGAGATAGGACGACATAAATCTGCCGGATTAGAGTCAAATCTAATAAGGGAATCCATAGATCGAGTTAATGCAACAATAGGGGTTTTAATTAGAAAGAGATTTCAATTAATCAACCTAGAGTCAGTTGTTTTTAGTCTCGAGAGGGATATTAACATAAATCAGGGGTTTCTACGGATTAAGACAAGTGAATAAATCGTCTAATTTAGAAAGTAATAAGTGAAGTCTAGGTGGATTCTTCCTTGGGTATTATCTTCTCCATCAATTTTCCTAAAGTATTTTCCAACTTCCATCTCTGTCGCAATCTTAGTTAATTAGATATTTAGTTTTAGTTTAAAAACACCCTTTAATTCTTAGGCTAAATAATAAAAAGATAGTAATTACTGTACTTTTAGTCCTTGTGGATACAATATTTCCGGTCTCACTATACTATACTATTGTTCAATAGGTGCGCTTGCCTTAGTCGAATTTTTAGATAGTTTCACGACCATTAAAAAACCAAATAAAAAATGAAACCTAAATACTAAAAAGAAACTGGGTAGAAAAAAATTATAAGAGAATTACAAAGAAAAGTTATCTAATAGTTAAAAAAATGTATTAAAATAAAAGAAAGAATCATGGAGAGAGAGTATTAAAAATTGAAAAGTTTAATTTAATTTAATTTTAATTTAAAAGTATCATGTGCCACAAAATGAATTGGTTAAGAGATTTTTCTTAACAGTGAGGGTAATTTAGGTAATAGAATATAGTTTAGGTACTACTAGTGATAAAAAAAAGTTTGAGTACCAATTTGAAAAAATTGATATAATTTAGATACGATTTTGTGATTTAAGCTCTTTTCTCATTAAAAATAGAGAGAAAAAGAAAAATGTATATAAGAGGTTTCCACTTAAAAGGGATATTGCACATCCAATCCAAATGGCAACTATCTATCAATGTTTTTAGAACTGAATCGATAGTTGAACTAATCAAGTTATTGATTCATCGGTAAAAATATATATTATAAATATATATAAATAAATAAAAATCAATTCAAAAAATATTAAAAATTCAAAATAAAAATAAATATATATATTGATTTTTTTTTTAAAAACCTCAATTCAAATAGTTTTTTCAACTAGTTCAACTGATCCAGATCTATTTAATACCATTCTTGAGATCGATTTCTCGATCAATTTTCAATCCGACCAGCCAATCTATTCCAAACATCATTGCTAACCTGGCTATACTAGTATAGCATGCAATATTGTCTACTAATTCATTGGCTTCTCTTAGCGATAAAAGTACTATAAATGCCCTTATACTAAGAGTCAGATTGCATTCTGTCCCCTTTACTCAAAAAATGTGTAAATTAATCATTATACATTAGATCAAATTAAAGAGCAAACTAGTCATTTATGTTAAAAATTTCATCTATTTGTACTACTAAAAATTGGTGTGCCTAATGGAATAACCAGACAATGACATGTGGTGTGCCACGTGTACATCATACTGACGTACAAGACTAATTTTTAATAGTAAAAATAGATATAATTTTGAAGGACTAGTTCGTTTTTTACTCTAATGTACAGAAACTAATTTGCCCTTTTTTTAGTAGATAAGTCAAAATACAATTTGTCTCTTACTACAAAAGCCTCCATAATACCTTTCCCTTGTTTTAGTACATGTGAGAAATAGAGCCATGCCAAAAACCAAACTGTCATAGATAGGGGGTCGACAAAACTCGATTCGCCTCAAAAAATTCGAAAAAACGAATTTCAAGTTAACCTAATCAAGTTATTGAATTATTTGAGTCAACTCAAATAAGTAATTTGAGTTTCGAGTTTGAGTCGAGTTGAATTTTACAATTCGAATAATTCAAATAACAAATTTGTGTAAATACCCTTTTAGTTCCTATCAATTTTGAAAATGAGCAAAATAGTCTCTCTCAACAAAAATTACAAAAAAAAATCAAAATAATTTTTAAAATTTAAAATATTTATAAAAATTCTAAAATTTATACTAGAGAAAGTTAAAATTTTAATTTTTTTCTAAAAAAATAATTTTCGGAACTAAATAAGTTAATTAATGATTCAAGTTTATAAAACTAAAGTATTTTATTTTTTTTGATTATTTTGCTTTGAAAAAATTTTAAAATATATATGGTTTCGAATTTGTGTACTCTAACATGGAATTAGTTATATTATAACAATATTTTATTTTGACATATTTATTTTCTTAATTTAACTTGAATAATTTTACTGGATTCGACTTGACTCTAATTTTATTTTACTCGATTCAATTTGAAATTTTTTCAAATCGAGTTAGGATGATAAAATATGACTCATTAACTCAATTAACTCAAAAAATTTTCATTCGATTCAACTTGATTCAATCGAATACTCACCCCTTAGTCATAGATGAGAATGAATGATATAATATCAATTTCTTTTTTACAATCAAATTCTCATTTTTTTCATAATGACTTATCTGGCTAAATTAGAAATATATGTTGATTTTGTTTTTTAATTGGCCAAATCGGTCATTTTTTTAATTAGGAAAATAGGTCGATTTTTAAGAGAGTGTGAAAGTGCATCCTCCAACTTTCATTTTCCCAACAACTTTTAAAGGCCAACAGTAATTTTTTCCTATAAATACTAGACCATTTTTCTTTCTTTTCACTTAAATCCAACTTTCTCTATTCTCTCTAAACTTTCAATTCTCTCAACTCTCTCAATTTTTGCTTGAAATTTTCTAATACACTTATTTAAAAATACTATAGTTTTATTTAATTATTTCATATATCATTTTGATTAAATTTTCATGAATGGCAACCTTTCTGATTCGCTTCGACGACAAGCACATTTCCGCCACTCAAGTGATAATGGTAAGAAGAAATTTTAAATTTCGTTATTTTCAATTAAATTAAATTTAAAGTTTTTTTAAAATTTTAATTTATTTTATTTTGTCAATATAAATAGGTGAATGATCGTGTTTTGGAAGGGATTCATACATAATTTCTCAAAGAGCCTAGGCACCAAAATTTGTGATTATTTGCAAGACGCGAGATTCTTATGTGTCTCATATGCTCAAGGGCTGAAAATTGGATCATCCACTTATCAGCGTGTTGGTGGAAAGATGGAGACTCGACACACACATATTTCATCTTTCATGCGGTGAGTGTACAATCACACTCGAGGAAGTAGGTTTACAACTTGATTTATCGGTGGATGGGCAAATCATTACGAGGTCAATGGCCATTCCCGGTAAAGAGGACCTTTGCGAGGCATTTTTAGGGAAGGTGCCGAATAACATTTAAGGTGGTCGGATAGATGTGAAGTGGTTGGAAAATAATTTGAAAGAACTTCCTAAGGACGCGACAGACGTCATCAAAAAATAATACACTCGAGCATTCATCCTGAGGTCAATTAGGGGCATTCTAATGTTTCATAAATCTCAAAATTTGGTACGCATAATGTGGCTACTACACTTAGTGGACTTCAAAGAATGCAGACGACTGAGTTAGGGATCAACCGTGTTAGTCACATTGTACTGAGAGTTGTGTCGAGCAACGAAACCAAATAAGATGTCAATCAGTGGTTGTCTGCTTCTACTACAGTCATGAGCGTAGTGGCGACTACCATTTCTACATCCCCGAGTGAACGACCCTTATACATTCCTATTAGTGACAAAGTAAAATTTATTTGACAATAATATGTAGTTAATATAGTAAATGTTGTTTATTTATTATATGTTTGAATTAACACATTGCTTAAATAGGTGGAACCATAGGGTTATGTAGGACTACCAACGCAACTAGAAGATATCTAGATATTTATAGATCAACACTCAGAAGCCGTTATTAGTTATTGGTTTTTTCAAACCTATAAAAATTACGCAATGATTTGAAATTTAAAATTTTGTACATAACAAAATTTATAATTGTGAATTATAGTTTAAATGGATGTCATACGTCAATCCGAATATCATAAAATGTGTTCTACCTGAAATTTTGGCCATTTAGAGTTTGAAAGTGCCATTGATAGTTTACACGATGGGTGGAGGCAAAAAATTTCTGCTGCCACTGTAAGACATGAAAGCATTGCACAAGCTTTATTTGCGGGGGAAGGCAGACGAAAATTGGTGAGATTACCACAAGGAGTACATCGACATTTCAGATCGTAGGATGAAAATCTTACCCATTTTTGAACCTTTTTTTCTCAATGGACATGGAAACTTGCTTGAAATACATGCCCTGGTTCAGAACTACCGGCAAGCTATATCTACTGTCGATAGAGGTGAGGAATTGACAATTTCATCCGAAGTGGGCACAAAGACCGCTCTAGCATCGTAGGTCCGGAGCAAGTGTTGTAACAAGTTCATTCCCAAATCCAAACCAACAAATGCCACTGAGGCCTACACTATATCCCGATTAGTTCCCTTCAAATATTTATGTTCCTTTCACAAACCTCATGTTTTATTTACAAGTGCCACATTTTGCACCGCATTATACATCATCGTAGCACTCTACATCTACACCTCCTGCAGGTACGTATTTCGAGGCACCTCCGCCCCCAGTATATTACGCCTCGATGTCGACGTCAATGCCGACACATGTACTGACACTAATGGCGACACCAATGTTAGTATCAATGTCGACATATTTAGGTTTTTCAGCATCGTATAATTATTTATTGATAATACCACAAACAACCATCGCGTCATTATTTTATCGATGTGGGCCATTGTCGTAACCACCTTCTCGTGGAATGGAAGACACATGATGATGGGCTAGGATGACACTACACTCAAGTACGGAGGAAGGCGATGAAGATGAAAATAGGGGTGGAGATAAAGATAAAAACGATGGTCGAGATGAAGATGTGTATAAGGGTCGATGTGAAAATGAAAAAGATGAGAACGATGATCATAATTAAGATGAGGAGTCGGAACCACAACTTGTATGCAGAAATCCTACTTGCAACCGTCAATCATCGTCCTATGGCACACATTCGTGCTAATGACGTTGATGATGTATTTTTCATTTACTTTTTGTGATATAAATATAAATGATATCAATAAAAAATGATCAAATTTTTTTATATTTCTGGTTCAATTCATATTTGTCTTTTTTAAATTCTAATATAAATCATATGTATTTTTCCATATATAATATTTGATATAAAATATGTAACTTTAAATAGGCACATTTATCTAACTAGTGATTAATTAAGGTATAGAAATTAGATAGTAAAAATGGTAAAAGTTCAATTGCCAGAGAAATTGTAATTGGTACTTGAAGTAGTGCTTAAAATAGTAATTTTTCCATTATATGAATGTTAGTTGATGGTGACAAATACAAATGAAATACAAAAAAAATGAATGAGCGGATTTTGTACAAAAAAAGAAAAAGCATTATAATCAATTTTTGTACAAAACAATATGTTAGCGACGTTGAGGCCTTAATGTATGCCTTAATACGGACCATGTTGCATTCGTGTGTTTTGGGTTTCTACAGTACCAGCATAACCTCTGTTGATTGTTCCTCTCCCGAACATTCATATTGGTATGTATCCAAGTAGAAGTCGAACGACTTTTCGGGATGAGACACAAGTTCATGTTTGGGGCCAACTCGAATGGAGATTGAACACTAGCGGCCACATACTCTCATCTAACACAAGTGTGAATTCAAATATCCATACATTGTGCATGCATTCCACTCTATACACATCGTTAATATAAGGCATGTCTCAATTTATGCATTCGCACATACAGCAATTACACGTGTGTATGACAATCAAAGTGCATGGAATCTCTTATAATTGTAAGTCTTTTCTGGTAAATCAACATGGTATGATGCCCCTGACGTGTCTTAGTCGAGCCTAATGTATTTCGTGACCCGAAATCTTAGGTTTAGATACGAGTAACACACTACATACATAGTGTTTTCTCTTTCTACATTTTGTCTAATTTCTTTCATGACATCCTCGCACCAAACGTGACTGCCTACTCTCTGTCTAATATATATCACAACCCACTTTAAAAATAAGGCTACCATGCAAAAGTATGTTTCTTTGACAATCGAGGTTATCGACAAATGACGTGTCTTCTTCAGCACTGAATTGATGCATTCCGCTCGATTCGTCATTATGTTCTCATACTGTAGACCCTGCCATACGATTGTGTCCACTGTTTGAAGGTATGTTGGTGAGGTAGTTTGTACTAACGCTGTTAATAGCGCGCAAGTTATCCAACATTTCATGGAAACAATGTTAGACAAGCTCGTACCCTGTCGAGAAAAGTATACCCATGAATGCAAACAATGAATGAAATATGGTTTAGTATGATGGTGAAAATAATGACAGCTACATACCTGTGTTAATGCATTGATCTCGTTCAAATTTTGAAGGTCATTTTGTATGGTAGTTGGAGCTGACATATCATATACAATACTTATGGTGTTTGTGATCCCAAAAGCTTCCATGTCATTCAATAATGACTAAGATTATGGGTCCCTTGTCGGATATGACACATATGTCGGGTTGTGGACAAAAACGATGGCACAATCGGCTAAGGCAAACTCAGTTTTACCATAGGTAGAATTATGTCAGATATCATGTTGGAGTTTATTCTTGGATGATCCTGACTTACACCTGCAAAGTACAAGTTAAAGTTATGTTATTGGCAAAAATAAAAACCCCAGTCAAGTCATATTATGTTAGAAAATCGAGTGATTGATCACGCAGCTGCTACAACACAAGTATGTGGACCGGAATTCTTCTTTATTGTCTACAAACCCATCTTCTTCCGAAAAGATGGCATGATTTTTCATTTGCACCTCTTATCGCACATTGTACACTTTTCCTCGAATTTCTCCGAATGAAATTCTGTGACATGATAGTTCACGTAGTTCTTGAAACTGTACTGCTTCAGTGCAACAAGAAAAGCATCTTAGTTGGGATACTCTACGCCAACTTCCAATATTCGAACATTTGACGATGAGCTTGCATAACCAGGTGTTCTGTGTAGGATCTACTAGAACTCTAAACCACCATCAGCAAAGAGGTTGACATTGGTCATGTACGACAAAGGTTCATATGCCCTGAATCATGGATCTAGATCCAGAGCATTTTCTGAACTGTCATCATCAGAACCGTAAGGTTCTGGCTCAATTAGAACCTGTACTACTTCAAAAAAAGTGTCACTTCTGAACCATCCGGACTGGACTGCCAAATTGGATTGAGGTCTAATTCTAATCCTTCAATAACATCTGCTGCCCTTTTTTCCTCGATTGCATTTTTCTTCCTTAGCCACATCTTCATTTTCATCTTCAACCAAAGGGTTTGATGTACCCTCGTCAGACCCGATCGTAGAGAGTAAGTCATCAGTTCTTTTATACCCCATGTTACCGTCTACATCTGCACCAAATTGCCAACCGGTGTAAATTGATGGCCCCCCGCTATAAGTGCTTCCACCTTAGGACATTGAACCACCGAAGTTGAAATTGAATGCACTAACTGAATGTGTAACAGCCCGATTTTAAGGCTAGTCGGAATAGTGGTTTTGGGACAACAAATCTAACGCAGTAAAATTTATTTTTATTAGATTTTTATGGTCTACAATTTCACTGAATGATTATGTGAAAATTTTGTTCGAAAATTTTGACGTTTGGGCACTCAATTTAGTCAAAAGGACTAAATTGTAAAAAGTGTAAAAATTAAGTTCTACATGCTAGAGGTGTCCAATTGCTATGAGATTTTAAACTAGAGGTACTTAGGTGATAATTAGACCAATTGTTAAGTTAGTGGACAAAAATGGACATGGAGAGATAAAATTTTAAAGAAAGGTGAAAAGGGTATTTTGGTCATTTGGTAAATAAAAGAATAAAAAGGGAAAATCAAGCCAAAATTTGTCCATCTTTCTTCAACCTTGGCCAAAATTTTTGAGCCCTCCATAGCTAGGGTTTTGTCATCTTTAAAGCTTGATAGTAAGTGCATCCCAGTCTCGTTTTTAATGCTTTTTTACGTTTTTGAAGTCGTATTCACCCGATCTTTCCATTTCTACCACTATTTTGAAGTAGGGTTCATGTTTAAGAATTTACCCATGTATGACATGCATGTTTTTTTATGTTTAATGGTAGAAAATGAAAGTTTGATGTGTAATAAACAACTTTTACTAAGTGATTTTCTATGAAAACACCAAAAAATGACCTATTTGTAAAAAAAAGTTGTAAAATGGGTAGTAAAAATCTGATTTGATGAAAAATGTGGGCTGATATGAGCATGTATATGGTTCAGCTAGGCTTGGGTAACAAAGAAATTGAATGTATTTCATTTTACGAGCCTAGGGACAAAAATGTAAATATGTCAAAATTTAAGGGCAAAAGTGTAATTTTTCTATAGTTTTATTATTGGACTGAATTGATTAATGTGAATAATAAATAAGCTAAATTTGTTCTTATAGATCAAGAAAAATGAAGTTCAAACCTTGATCGAGGGAAAAATAAGGTTATTGACAATAAGATCCATTTCTCCTATTTTTGTAACGAGGTAAGTTCGTATGTAAATAATGCATTACTATTTATGCTTTAATTATGTTATTATTGTATGAATTGTGATATATTCTTTGAATGGATTCAGCAAAGTTTCGACAAGTGAGAAGTATCCCGGTTGAACCTTAGGAATAGATAGGATACAAATGTCATGGCATTAGGGTTAGTTGAGATTACGTGTAAGACCATATCTGGGATATGGCATCGATATGAGATTTCATGTAAGACTATAGCTGGGCTATTGGCATTGATATGAGATCCCATTTAAGACCATATCTGGGATATAGCATTTGTATGGTTCTATGTATGTGAGATTTCCTATAATGACCCAAAATTCACGGGCATCAGAAAAGTGCAATATCGGGCCTCTGTTTTAGTGAAATGGGTTCGTAAATAATTATTTAAAATATTTATGAGTCTAGTGGTGTGTTTAATTAGGTTTTGATTAAGTTAATTTAGCTTAATTAAGAGAAACCAGAAAAAAGGACTAAACTGAATAAGGTGTGAAAGTCTAATTATAGATTAAAATAAAATATGAGGGACTAAATAGGCAATTAAGCCTATTCCATTAAATGAGGCGGCAAGCACATAAAAAAATCTTAGATTTTTGTAATTAAATATTATTTAATTATAATATATATTATTATATTGTAATATTGTAATTTATATTAATTATAAATAAAATATTATATTATAAAATAAAGACAAATGTAGAGTGATAAAATAATAAATATGTAATAATAATATTTATACATTTGTAATATGTTTATTTAATTACTTTTTATTTAAGTAAATAGATTTTTATTATATTATAATATAATTTAAAAATAAATAAGTAAATAAATAAATTTATGTCAAATGTATGGTGATGATAATATACATGTGTAAAATACATATTAATACACTTGTAATTTATTTATATATTTTCTTAAATAATAAGTAAAAGATATTTATTAATTAAATAATTATTGTAAATTATATTATTATAATATAAAGTAAAGAAATAAAAACAAAACAAAAGAAAAGAAAGAAGAAAGAAGAAAGAAGCAGAGAACATTTCGAAACAGAGCATGGGAAAGGAGAAAAATAAAAATAAAAGGAAAAACTAGGGTTTGAAGGTTTAAAGCTTTAATTGGTAAGTCAATTAAGTCCTTTTTACTTAATTTTTATATTTTAGAAGATTTAGAACAAAGTTTTGTTGAAATCAAGTTGAAGTTTTGGAAATTTTTAGGTTTTTTAACATAGTTCATGTTGAATAAAATAATGAATTAAGGGTTTAATTAAATGAATTTCAAGTTAGAATTGATTAAATGATTAAATTGTAAATTAGGCTATAAGTTTTGTATTGTAGGGATTAAATTGAAAGAAGTTTTAAATTAGGGTTTTATTATGAACATTAAATAGTTAAGTAGAATATGGAAGGAATTTGGATGGGAATAAAGTATGAATTGAATTAGAAAAGGAAATGAGTTAATTAGGATTAAATTGAATTAGGGTATAAATTGGATAGAAATTCAATTATCATTATTATTAATTAGTGTTGTAATTAACAGTGTAAATTATTATTATTTTCGTAGTTAGCAAAGAACCCGAGGCATCAACACCGAAAGGAAAGGAGAAAGTTATCGAGGAGTAATTACAAAATTCGGGTTTGTATTACTATAATTTAAATTTATTTATTATTAATTGCTATATTTTAATTAAAATACATGGTAGATAAATTTAGGAAAGTAATTGAAATAATGATATTGATATGAATGAAATTGATTTAAAAGTGTTTATGGCTATTGAAATTGAATGGGAACAAATTGAAAATTAAAAGTGATTTGAATTGAATCAAATTGAATTGAATGAAGAAAATATGTGAGTATTTGAAATGTATATTGATTGAAAAGTAATTAGTGATTTGAATTTGAATGGAAAATGAATTAAAAATATGAATTAAATAAAAGTGAATTAATTTATGAATATGTGTTAATATGTGAATTGTGTATTGATTGAAAAGTGGTTTGAATTGAATCGAAATATGATTATATGTGATTATCTGAAATATGTATTGGTATTGAATTGTTTATTGAATAGAAAGTGGAAAAATGAATTTGAATTGAATGGTGAATGTGTATGTATAATTGAAATGTATATTGGTTTGAATGTGAAATTATAATTGAAAAGTGATCTTAAATTGGAAATGAAAGTGAATTGAGAATTAAAATAGCCCATTAACTAGTCGGGCTAAGTCGGATATAGTTGGCATGGCATAGGATTGGAAGTGTTCAAGGATACTTTGACCTTGAGTCGATGAGGCACTATAAGTGTCGTACTGTTACTTCGACTTCGAGTCGATGAGGCACCATGTGTGTTGTACTACTACTGTTACATCGGTTTAATCCGATGAGGTAATGAGTACCGTACTGTTACTGTTTACTTCGGCAAAGCCGATGAGGCACTAAGTGCCGTACTAGTGTGTTTGGTTGGAATCCGTGTATCTGCCAAGGTCCGGATTTGTTAATAGGGTGAATAACTGAAATGAGAAAATTAAATAAATTTGATTGATCGTACTATTAAAAATATGAGAAAGAAATTATGAGTTGAATTGTGAATTGAATTGAAATGTGAGATTTGAAGCATGAATTTAAGGTTCATGAATTTGCTAAAATATCGAATTATTGATATTGAAATCAGTTGAATAAATGAAATGAGAAAATCAAATGAATTGATCGATTGAACTATTGAAAGTATGATAAAGTGAAATTATGAATTGAAATGTGAATTGAAATTGAGATATCGAAATAAGAAGTGAAAATAGAATGAATTAGAAATAACGAAATAGGGTATGAGTTAGTTGAATATAATTCTATGAATTAATTATAATTATTTTTATTGAAAAATGTTGGTTTAAATAATTATTGAAAGACTAATGTTGTAAGGTCTTAGATATGGAATAGAATAAGTTATTGAGTTAGGATATAAAAATGAAATATATGAAATAATAATTTTATGAAATGGTTATTGATGAAATGGATATTGATATAATAAGAAGATATATAAATTAAAATAAAGAAAAGCTATTTAAGATATATATTTTTAGAATAAATTTAAAGTTTAAATGCATGAATGATTTATTGAAGGTAAAATAGTGGTAAGATTTAATGTGTATATATATTGTTTTTACCTTAAGTATTTGAATTATAGTAATACCACTGGGTGTATACTCAGCGTATGGTTTGTTTCCGTGCGCAGATTAGGTACAGAAATTTTGAAAAGTTGTATTTGAGATTACGAGTCTTCATCTCATCACATCTTCAAGCAATAAGAGGGTACGTTTTAAAATTTTGAATAGAATGACATGTATTTAGGAAAAATTAAGTATGTCCCTAGTAGTAGTAATGGATTTAAATATAAATTATTTAAATTAATTATTTGTCCGTTTTTATGTTCAAATATAATAGTAATTAGTCAAGGATTACTTTGGCACCAAATGTAATATTCCTATATCAGGTTCCTTGAGTCGAATATGATATAGGGGTGTTACATTCCCCGACTATCATTTAGTATTCCAAGTGGTTCAACGGGAAACCTAACAGCAAAGTTTAAGTTGTGAATAACTATGGTATGTGATGAAAGATTATGGTAAGTTGCAAGTTGGTACAGGTATGTACACAAAACTCATGCTTAATGAGTTCGATATGTGATGAACCCTTGGTAAGATTTGATTGAGTAAGTTACGATGTTAAAGTTTTAATATCATCTATGCCAAGTTCAATTATGAGATTTACAATGACACTTATGTTAATTTACTTCATGTTAAGTATATGTTAAAGTGTGTTTATGATGCATATTATTTGCATAGGAACTTACTAAGCTTTAAAGCTTACTCTGTAACACCCTAAAACCTGTATCCGTTGCCGGACTAGGGTACGAGGCATTACCGGACTTACATTGAATCATTTAGTCAACTTTCACAACTTAAACTTGCATACAATTTAAAATTTTTATACATTCATTCATGTTGTCCCTTATAAGATTCTTTGATACCTTAAAACATGCTTAAAAGAGGTTCGGGACAAAACTGATAACTCGAGAAAAATTTACAAAAATTAAAAAATTTTCTTCACTGCATGAGTCACACGCCCGTGTGAACAGGCCGTGTGTCTCAAACGGTCTTAGACACGCCCGTGTGTCTAAACCGTGGCCAAATAGGGCATACATACTGACTTGTTCACACGATCAGACCACATGCCAGTGTGTCCAGCCCGTGTTCCCTTCACACGTCAGTCTTCAGGCTGTGTGCTAGGCCGTGTCAAAACTAGAGGGTATACTGACTCTAATTCGTAAGGTACCCCAGGGGACACACGGCCGTGTTCCAAGGCCATATGTCTCACACGGTCGCGCTACACGCAAATAAGCTTGGTTAAAGCCACATTTCTCACCCTCCACAAGCATACCTAAACACCACATTTCATGCCATTTCAATACACACATACACTTATCAAACCTTTCTAGTTTATAAGTACTTATGATACAAATTCATCGATTTTCCAATGCCATAGTCCAACTATGGTCTTACTCATATATTACCAAGGCCCTGCTGTGGTCTTTCTTTTACGTGCCATAAGTATATTTAGTTAAAGCAACTATAATTCATATATCACATAACGTTCAATACATACTTCATTATAGTTAAATAAACATATTTTGACATGAAACATATCTATACACCATTCATTCTTATATAATATACATATATGAACTCACCAATTTACTTTCATTCAATTCTTACATAGGTTCTGTACGTACCTGCATTGCTTAATACATTTACACTTTCTTTCTCGACTTGACTTTGCCCGTTGAACCATTTAGAATCGTTAAGGATACTCGATAATCACATATAGCTCGTACAATGTCATATCCTAGATATGATCTTACATGTTATCACATATCGATGCCACTGTCCCACACAGGGTCTTACACGAAGTCGATTAACGATGCCAATGTCCCACAAATGGTCTTACATGTAATCACAATACAATGCAACTGTCCCACACAAGGTCTTACATGTAATCATGATACAATGCCACTATCCCACACGGGGTCTTACATGTAGTCACATCTCGATAACCTAATGTCATGACATTCGTATCCTATACTATTCCTAAGGTTCGTACGGGGCTTTCGGACGTTGTAACTCTGTCGATTTCGACTTATAATCATGACCATTCAACATTCAATTCAATTCGATAATAAATAAGCATTTATAACACAATTTAAGTACATTTATTAGCATACGAACTTACCTGGCTAAGTTGTAGAGATACCAAAGTTCAGGGGTATTTTGGTAATTTTCTCATTTTCCTTGATTTTCCACCCGATCTTGATCTAAATTAATAATTTCATTCAATACATTAATTTAGATAGTAAAACACTTTATTTCATACAATTTGATCATTTTTGACTTTTTTACAAAATTGCCCTAAGGTTTTACTTTTATTCAATTTAGTCCCTGAGCTCAAAACATGCAAATTAACCATTTTTAACCATAATTAAGCTTAGCCGGATGTCCATGGTATCAAAACAGCCTATAAATCACTTTATGGCAAAATTACATTTTTCCCCCTGATATTTCAACTTCTTTACAACTTAGTCCCTATATCATAAAAATGCAATTTCATGAAATTGAGTACAATCCTACTATAGCTGAATATCAACAATGTCCCTAGCAGCCAACACATTTCATTTATTCACACTTTTACCACACAATTTATCATATTTCACAATTTAGTCCAAAATTGACATTTTTACTAAAATTCACTTACAAAACTCATTAATCTAACATCTAAGATTTATTTTCTATCATTAAACATAAAGATACTCAAACATTCAATAATGGCATCATCCAAATACTTTAACAATTTTGAAATCGGAGGTACGGGCTAGCTAGATTACGAAGTAACGATCTCGAAAACGTAAAAAATATCAAAAATCGGGACGAAACGAACTTACATGCATGAAGATGAATGGCCGAACCTTAAAAGAACAACCATGGCTTTCTTTTCTTTCATATTCGGCTGAAAGAGATGAACTTTTCATGCATTTTCATGTTTTATTTATTTAATTAACCTTTAATAACCTATTTACAATTTTACCCTTAATGTAAAACCACTAAAATATTTCATGCCTGACCAAACATGTCAACTCACAATTCAAATGGTTTAATTACCATTTTAGGACCCTCACTTTAAAAGCCAAAGCCAAATAACACCTTTTTCTAATAGCATGCAAGTTTTGCGTTTTACGCGATTTAGTCCTTTTTGCTTAATTAACTATCGAAACGATAAAATTTTTCAGCGAAACTTTAATACCATCTTATTACCACTCTGTAAATATTTATAAAAATATTTACGAATCGATTTATAGACACAAGGTCTCGATACCTCATTTTTTAAACCGACTTAACTTTAGGGTCTACCACTTGAACTTAATAAATCGCTTATAAAACAAAAATCACAATATCCAAAACATTTTTAAAATCACAATTAACTCGTAAATATTAAATATAATATTTACAAACCTACTCGTCGGATTTGGTGGCCCCGAAACCATTGTTCCGATTAACCCTAAAAACGGGCTGTTACAACTCTCCCCCTAAGGGATTTTTGTCCCCGAAAATCTTATCAGTGAATAGATTAATGATTTACTTTCACTAGCCTCATCAATTTCTCACACAGCCTCAAATTTCTCGACTTTTCAATCTCACGAGCTAATATTCTGATCTGTTCTTTGTTATACATCCTAACAAGCTGAGTTTCTACTTTTGTAAGAGATACTATAGATAAAAGGATCTTATCTGTATCATCACATCATATAATTAAGAAACACATTTACAGGTCTGCTCAAGTTCTAACAATAATCTCATCCGTCAGATGAATCATGAACTCAACTTTTCTTTATAGCTAAATCACGAAATTCTATTCCCACTATAATACTTTCACAAATACTCAGTTTTCTAACTGAAATTCAATGCTTTTACGTATCAAGCCCGCATATGTTTTCTGCCAATCTGAAACTACTTTTAGACTGTCACGAATTACTTTCATTTCCCCTCAGTTTTTTTAATCACATCAACCTTGGAATTCTTTTTATCTAATTCGATTCAATACAACGAAGTTCAGTAATTGCAACCATACCATACTCATACAATGCTATTTTAATATTCATCTCATAACTATTAGTATACGCAAACCTAACCAACAATAAATGTCTTTCTCAGTTGCTTTCAAGTTCTAAGACACAGTAGCAAAATATATTTTCAAAAATTTGAATCACTTCTCGTATTAACTATCACTTTAAGGATAGTAAACGGTGTTACAAAGCAATTCCATACCCAAAGCTCACAATTGTTGTAAAATTTCTAGATTCCTCAGTACACAAACTCTATCTAGACACAACGAATGATTGTCGGTTCTAATCTGAAATTCTGAATTAGAAATCAATTTACATTGTACCCCTTTTTAACTTGTAATTCACTGACACACCTCTTAGCCTCACAAATTTACTGATTAAACATTAATTTAGTTTCTAGGTCAGCCAATAACTACTCATCATCTAATAAGATTAATCGCATGATTATTGATCGTAAAACACACAAAGATTTCTCGCTCAGAACATCCAAGACTATAATCGTTTGCCCAGAGTGATAATCAATCACTGACTTATAATCTTTCAAAAATTCAAACCATCTTTAATTCTTGTGTCGAATAACTCTTTACCCGATGCAGGCTAAACTAGAATTGGCGCTTCAATTAACAATGTCTTCAACTGTTTACCACTTTATTAATAAATATCATATCATTCGGACTTTCCAATCGCAATAACTTTCTCAATCAGAACCATTCCAATAGATATAATTCTGTATCACATCTTCTAGAATATGAGTTCGTCATTCAGACTATCCATCTACTTACCCGTGAACATTCAAAGTTCATTTCCGCTCTGTGAATAGATTCAGATACAAGTAACTTGGTTAATCCTTCAAGCAATTAATCCAATCAAACTAGACAAGTAAATCGATCTCGACTATCAAATAATAACTTTTCAATTATTAATCAACGAAGCTTTGAACCATACTGAAGCCACAACCATCAGATAAATTAAAATCATAGTGCCATAATAAGGCCGACATCTCAACTGTATAGATATATAATGTCCCAGTTATCAATAATACATTTTGAACACAATAGATATTTCAAATATGATTTCATTACCAACCAGTGCGGAAACACAACCTCTATAAATCTGATAAATATACCACTGTACTCCCAAGATCAAACCAGAAATTTTAGATCATATTAGATATGGTCATCTCTGTTAAAATAATATCCCTTGTAAACAATCACATAGAATCATAAGAAAATGAGATAGTGTAATCCCAAATATAATTATACTATACTGAGCTTTTTAAGAAAGCACCCATATCAGATGGTAAATATCTCGATGATGTCTCAGAGGAAATCCAAAAGCAAAGCATTACTCATATGCACTGGAATCCACGATAATAGAAGCAATATAATCTTCATGTACATTCAACAGAACTATAACCAATAGAAACAAAATACCAACATCATACAAATTTTACCGTCGACCTTCTATTGACACAATGTAATAAAATACCAAAGAAAAATAGAATAATGCTGATCATAACTCGAACAGCCCAACAATGCTTTAGTATATCAGTATTTAAATAACGTTCTCATATGATAAAAATTTCATCCCAAAAAATACAGTTACACATACCTCTGAGGATAAATGTACACATAGAATTCCCAGAAGAAACCATAGTAACTGCCTGACTATAACCACTGCACTCAGCTATCATTTCAATTTAAATATTATTCCACTGTCTATTTCTATCATCACTGATTTCACATTATCCCATTACCAACAAAAATCAATTCAGAAGAACTTCCAGTTAATACCTTCTTTATACATCATACCTAAATACTTTGATCTCTTCAAATTCAACTTCTTCTTTAATAGTGATTTGGCATATTTCAAATGGCCTTAAACACGATTCAATATCTTTTCTGTTACTACATTCACTTGCGGACTCATTCTCTTATCTGATCACAGTACTAATCCTTCAATCACGAAACTTTGTAATTCTACACTTGTAAGCTTATTTAATCTAAATAATACGGATTTCATTACAATAATTTACCGATGAGGGGGTGAGGGTTGTAAAGCCAAAAATTTTAACTCTCACGTAAACATGCATATCACACATACTATTTTTAATGACCAGTTCATTACTAATTCCACATTCTCAAAACATCTAGCAATCATTTTCTTATGATCACTTTTATAATTAACACATAACTCATATGTTAAATCAAATCATTAATTCCAAATCAAAATATTCACCAGACAATCATATATCCAACATCACAACTCATATACTCATATAATTATAACATTTATCAATAGCAGAACATCATGCATTCTGATTCATACCTTTATAAGTTTCAACTCATCACCAACACATTTTCACTCAAACATTTGAGTACCACTTTCTGCACTATCGGAATTAGCTCGGTTGTAAATCACATCTATCTAGTCAAAATAATTTTTCATCAGAGTCGGGAGATATCACACTATCTCAGGTTCTATATGGCATGTATAGCTAGACTCACATATGCTACGTTAGTCCTAGAATCGACTAAACCATGGCTATGATACCACTAAATATAACACCCCAAAACCCGTATACGTCATCGGACTAAGGTGCGAGGCATTACCGGACTTACATTGAATCATTTAGTCAACTTTCACAACTTAAACTTGCATACAATTTAAAATTTTTATACATTCATCCATATTGTCCCTTATAAGATTCTTTGATACCTTAAAACATGCTTAAAAGAGGTTCAGGACAAAATCGATAACTCGAGAAAACTTTACAAAACTTAGAAAAAAATTTTCATTACATGAGTCACACGCCTGTGTGAACAGGCCGTGTGTCTCACACGGTTTCAGACACGCCCGTGTGTCTAAACCGTGGCCAAACAGGGCATACATATTGACTTGTTCACACGGTCAGACCACATGCCTGTGTGTCCAACCCGTGTTCCCTTTACACGCCCGTGTTCAGGCTGTGTTGTAGGCCGTATCAAAACTGGAGGGTATACTGACTCTAATTCGTAAGATACCCCAGGGGACACACGGCCGTGTTCCAAGGCCATGTGTCACACAGGGTTGAGCTACACGCCCGTGAGCTCGGCCGTGTGGAGTGAAAATAGGCTTGGTTAAAGCCACACTTCTCACCATCCAAAAGCATACCTAAATACCACATTTCATGCCATTTCAATACACACATAGGCAATTACAAAATGCCAAATTCATATGCAAATCAAGCCTTTATATCATAATCCAAATCACTACTCAAAACTCAACCTTAAACATATCCAAAGCAACATATCATTATCAATAATTTTACCTATCTTCCTTATGCATTTTTCTCATCCTTTCATCATCTATTTCATGCCATGAAATATACCAACTCAACCATACCAAAACATGCCAAAACACAAGGCTATAAATACATCATACATAATTAACTAAACTTATGCATCAAGCCAACTTAAATGGTTATTACTTAACAACATTTATAAGCCAAATCACATGGCTAAAATCACAACAAAAATATACCATCTTAACACTAGCCTATACATGCCATAAACCAAGCCCCAAAGTGTAAAAATATCGTAAATCAATAACTAGATAGTGTGATATGATTTTTGTTGACTTCTAACCCGAGCAAACATCCGAAACACTACAAAACATAGAAAATAACACAAAGTAAGCTTCACAGCTTATTAAGTTCGTATATGAGCCTGAAATAATCATAATATTCATATAATAGTTTCGAATTAGATAAATCTTTAATACTTAAAGCATCAATTCATGAACTAATTTCAAATTATTCATGTCCTCATTCGTAAGTTCTCAATTTCATATAACTCGATACTTAAGTAGTTCTCCATACTCAACTGTACTGATACCTTCTATTTATCACACATACACTTATCAAACCTTTCTAGTTTATAAGTACTTATGATACAAATTTATCGATTTTCCGATGCCATAGTCCAACTATGGTCTTACTCATATATTGCCAAGGCCCTGCTATGGTCTTTCTTTTACGTGCCATAAGTATATTCAGTTAAAGCAACTATAACTCATATCTCACATAACGTTCAATACATACTTCATATAGTCAAATAAACATATTTTGACATGAAACATATCTATACACAATTCATTCTTATATAATATACATATATGAACTCACCAATTTACTTTCATTCAATTCTCACATAGGTTCTGTACGTACCTGCATTGCTTAATTCATTTACACTTTTTTTCTCGACTTGACTTTGCCTGTTGAACCATTTGGAATCGTTAAGGATACTCGGTAATCACATATAGCTCGTACAATGCCATATCCTAGATATGCTCTTACACAAAGTCGATTAACGATACCGATGCCCCACACATGGTCTTACACGTAATCGCAATACAATGTCACTGTCCCACACAGGGTCTTAAATGTAATCACAATACAATGTCACTGTCCTACACAGGGTCTTACATGTAGTCACATCTCGATAACCTAATGTCATGACATTCGTATCCTATACTATTCCTAAGGTTCGTACGGGGCTTTCGAACGTCGTAACTTTGTCGATTTCGGCTTATAATCATAAGCATTCAACATTCAATTAAATTTGATAGTAAATAAGCATTTATAACACAATTTAAGTAAATTTATTAGCAAACGAACTTACCTGGCTAAGTTGTAGAGATACTAAAGTTTAGGGGTATTTTGGTAATTTACTCATTTTCCTTGATTTTCCACCCGATCTTGATCTAAATTAATAATTTCATTCAATACATTAATTTAGACAGTGAAACACTTTATTTCATACAATTTGGTCATTTTTGACTTTTTTACAAAATTGCCCTAAGGTTTTACTTTTATTCAATTTAGTCTCTGAGCTCAAAACATGCAAATTAACCATTTTTAACCATAATTAAGCTTAGCCGGATGTCCATGGTTTCAAAACAGCCCATAAATCACTTTATGGAAAAATTACATTTTTCTCCCTGATATTTCAACTTCTTTACAATTTAGTCCCTATATCATAAAAATGCAATTTCATGAAATTGAGTACAATCCTACTATAGCCGAATATCACCAATGTGCCTAGAAGCCCACACATTTCATTTATTCACACTTTTACCACACAATTTATCATATTTCACAATTTAGTCCAAAATTGACATTTTTACTAAAATTCACTTACAAAACTCATTAATCTAACATCTAAGATTTATTTTCTATCATTAAACATAAAGATACTCAAAAATTAAATAATGGCATCATCCAATTACTTTAACAATTTTGAAATCGGAGGTACGGGCTAGCTAGATTACGAAGCAACGATCTTAAAAACGTAAAAATTATAAAAAAACTAGGACGAAACGGACTTACATGCATGAAGATGAATGGCCGAACCTTAAAAGAACAACCATGGCTTTCTTTTATTTCATATTCGGCTGAAAGAGATGAACTTTTCATGCATTTTCATGTTTTATTTATTTAATTAACCTTTAATAACCTATTTACAATTTTACCCTTAATGTAAAACCACTAAAATATTTCATGCATGACCAAACATGTCCACTCACAATTCAAATGGTTTAATTACCATTTAGGACCCTTATTTTAAAAGCTAAATCCAAATAAAACCTTTTTCTAACAACATGCAACTTTTACGTTTTACGCGATTTAGTCCTTTTTGCTTAATTAACTATCGAAACGATAAAATTTTTCAACGAAACTTTAATACCATCTTATTGCCACTCTGTAAATATTTATAAAAATATTAATGACTCGGTTTATAGAAACAAGGTCTCGATACCTCATTTTCTAAACCCACTTGACCTTAGGGTCTACACCTTAAACTTAATAAATCGTTTATAAAACAAAAATCACAATATCAAAAACATTTTAAAAATCAGTATTAACTCATAAATATTAAATATAATATTTAAAAACCTACTCGTCGAATTTGGTGGCCCCGAAACCACTGTTCTGATTAACCCTAAAAACGGGCTGTTACATACTCCTCTTTCTTTTTCCCTTGCCTTATAGTGTCACCAAGCTAGCTCGAAATTGGGGATCGTTAGAGGCTCCATCACACTATCAACTGATTATTTTGGGTACCAATGAATTTGACATTTGAAGTTATGGCATGTATAGAGACTTGGTTATTTTGTTATGTGTCATACTTGAATTGGCCTAATGTGTTGGCCTATATTAGTTGATAATTCATTTTGTAAATGGCCATATGGTATTGGTTAATATTGGTTTAAGTATATATATATTCATATGATGATGTTTCCATAGATGTGGAAGTATGCATGATTGAAGTTGATAAGCATATGATATTGTATGTGTGAAATGTTAACATGTAAATGATGTGTGGATATCTTCATTTGGTTGAATGGGCTGAATGTATATGCTTGGATTGGTGTTGCTTGTTGTTGTGTAGGTTGGTGCAAGTAAGGGTGGAAAATGGCTTGGTAAATAGCCTTATTTTTGTCCATACGGGTAGACATACAGGCGTGTGTCTAGGCAGTGTGTGACACACGACTTGCCCCATGGGTGTGTGTCCCCTATACCTTAATTGTTGCCAAGTAGAATGTTCAATAGTGAGCACACGGGCAGAGACACGGGCGTGTGTCTTAGCCATGTAGACGGCACGGCCTAAGGCACTCCTAGGCGTGTGAAGTCTGCACCTATTTTATGAAAAATCATGAAAATTAAATCGCCCACACAGCCTAAGCACACGGGCATGTGACTTGGCCATGTGACTTCAATTTGATGATAACGTCATAAACAGAGAGTTACACGGGTTAGAGATACGGACGTGTGTGACCACACAGCCTACCCGCACGGGCATGTTCCAAGCCACACGAGCGTGTGACCCCTATTTTAGTGAAAAATTTTCTTAGTGTTGGGAAAGTTTCCAAAGTTCTCGGTTTAGTCCCGAACTGCTCCCAATGTATGTTTTGAGCCGCGTAGGCTCGTTTAAGGGACAATATGAATGTAATTGAAAAGTTTTAAATTTGAGTGGAAATTTTATGTCCCGCTTTTAAATGTTTGATTGAGTTTAAGTTTGGTGACGCCTCGTATCCTGCTTTGCGTTGGTTACGGGTAAGGGGTGTTACAGAATGTCATGCCCGAGTGTCGAGGTTTGGGTTAGCTCATACCCCAGCTGATAATGGCCACCTAAGTTGAAATTGGTGTCTAAAACCAAAGAATGTCTACCCATTGATACTTCGATGATATTATAGTATGAGTTTTGTAACAAACCAGTAAACTAACCGTACAATCGCGTAGTAGAACTTTCTACTTCCGCTTTGGTTCCCGCATTAGCCGCAACAATGGTCAAAGATGGACCAATTCTATCAGCCTAGGCAAAGTCGAAATATAACTCTTGATATGGTCACCCCCAGCTCGAGGTCGCTATCACATCAAATAACTCATACTTAAAGGGGTCAATCGATGTTAGATATCTACATTGCAAGATTAAAATTCTTCCCCGACTCAAACCCCCAACATTACTCTTTATTCTAGTCAGTAACTTATGTAATTGAATGGTACAGTTGAAAAGCTAATTCCACAGATTGGGCTCCTGCAAATACGACCCCAGCGTCCGTATTACAAATTTGACCGTTGTAGTAAATGACGGATTGCACTCGTCGACTCATTTCAATTTAAAAAGAATTAGATATTTAGAATAAAAAAAACTTCAAATGGTTATCCAAAGAAATGCAGACGACACTCGTAGTACAACTCTTCAATATTTGATATGAATTTGCTCTGTGACTAAGTTTTGAATACTTCGATAGTTTAATAGCAAACAAGAACGAGAAGAGAGGGAATGCGTGCTTTAAAATGTGTTTCAGAAGACTCTATTTCATCAAATAATAATTTTATCAACTAATTTTATTAGACGTGTACTTCAAAATGTGTATTTCAAAGGGTCTTTGGTGCTTCAAAATGTGTTTCAAATATTATCTAGGATTCCAGGGTCAGAGCATTTTTGACAGACTTTTAGTGGAAATTGTAAGAAAGCTCGTCCAACTGAGTGAGCTTTCTTACCATTTCCACATCAAGTTGCCAAAAGTGTCATGACCCCGAGAATCTCAGGTAATATTTAAAGCACGTTTTTTAAATATTTGATGGAAATGTCTCCCTCGCGACGCGTTTTCAACTACGGGTTTTTTTTCCAATCTCACCCTTTTTTGCGCCTCTAAAGAGGGGGCTCTCCTTCCATACTCCATCCCTAAACCCATCATCTCTCTCGACCTCCATTCCTCCACTTTACAATATTTCTCTCTTTCGGTTTTCTTTCCCATTTCAGTATTAAAAAATTTCGTCGCTAATAAAATTTCCAATTTGAGGTATTCTTGAGTTGCCGTGATGTGATATCGCTCTAAGGCACACACATTTCATATATCCTATCGAGATAAGACTATTACCTCAAAAACCTATCCTATGAAAATCGGGTTCCAGGGTGATTTTGTTTTATACAGTCACGGATGGAAGCCTACGTAGAGATCTCGGTTGATAGCCATTATGAGATCATAAATTGGAGTATAACGGGAGAGTTAGTTGACGGTCATTATGTAGACACGAGCTCAAACTTTTCAGATACTTGGAGATGTTGCCTTATAAATACTATACAGAAGTTTGAGGGTATAATTATAAGGAAAAACTGTGGGACTTCCCGCAATAATCGGCATAATTTTTTCTCCATTCTCATACTGCCAGTATCCTTAACCTTTCTTCAAATCTGAAAGCCGACACTACTATGGACGTAGGAGGACTCCCAGACAGACAGTGGTTGTTGCGGTGTAGTAAAGGTGATATTCCTTTTAGGATGGCAATGATTATCATTATTAAATAATAAATTAATAACTAAAATTGCCGCGCTGACCAGAGTTTGACCTCTACTGTGTCGGGATGTTCGCTCTTTGCTTGAGAGCCCTCTTATGTCCACCTCGGTGTTAGCCTTCAAATAAGAATGAAAGGTTAAAGATATTGACTGCATGGAAATAGAGAAAAAAATTATGTTGATTACTCTATAAAACCTTTCGTTTTTCCCTATGATTATGGCCCGAATCTTGTGTATGGTTTATATAAGGCATCATTCTTGGGTATCCTAAAAGCTTGAACTTGTGATTGCATAACGACTATCAATTAGCCCCCAGTTATACTCAAACCTGTGACCACATCACAGCCATCACTGAGACCTCTACTTAGACTCTGACTCGTGACTGTATCAATTACAGTCACCCCGAAACCTAACTTCCATAAGATGGGTCTCTGAGGTAATGGTCCTATCCTGGCATGATATATGAAATGTATGTGTTCCGAGACGTGTTATCGCATCTTCGACCCTTCAAATCTACCTATAAAGTTTCACAGTTTTACTCTTAAAACCCGAAACACTAAATCCTAATTCCTAACCAAAAAACCCTAAACCTAATCCTAAAAATAAAAAAAAAAGTCAAGGAGAGAGAGTGTGAAAGCGCACCCAACTGGACGTGCTTCCACACACTCTCTAAAATCAGTCTATTTCCCTAAATTTTAAAAAAAGGCCTAATATGTTAAGTAAAAAAAAAGACATATTAGGCTAATTTAACTGACTTACTTTGTTCTTCAATTTTATAAAAAAATTATTTTAGCCATCCATTTAATTTTTATTGTCTCTTTTAACTTTTGACTTATATTGTTTATCAAATCACCTAAAATAGAAAAAAATTTAATATATATTGACTTAATATCTACGTGACAATCTATTTATATATTAGGTTAGCAATTAATATTTTAAAAATATATAATTTTTAAGAAATTTTTTTTTAAAATTTAAAAAGAAAATGACTAACGTGACATCTCATCTATTTTAAGCTAATTGATAAGTAGGTGAAAGAGGCATAAGTTAATTTGTAGTGTTGTTTTATAAATAAAGCATAAAAAAATCGTAATAAATCAATGTCAAGTGATGTTACTATGATGGCCAAGATTTGGTGTGTCCAGTAAATTGACATGACAATAGAGTTGACATATTTTTATTCTTCACAAAATAGCTTATAGGGGCAAGATCCTCTGCTTCAACACAAAAAACTTTCTAAACCATTACTGAAATCTGGATTATTTGGGCTAAAAACTCAGTGGTTTTCTTTCTTTATTGGAGGATGTAATTCAAGTTTTTTATTGATCTTTCGTTCGGGCTAGAAAGCAAGCCCACCTATTTTGTATATTGAGCCCACTTTGTTCAAAAGCTTTTAAAGAATTTCACAAAAAAAAAGAAAAAGAAAAGCCAGTGGGCGAAATAAGCATTTCGCTTTGGCTTGCTTGCTTGCTGGGTGGGCGGAAAAAACAAACACTACGCTGATAAGATAACCTTCTCTTTGTACACCCAAACCTCCACCAACCGCCACCATAATAACCTCTACAATTTCTTCAGTTGCACTTCTCAAGCTAGGCCGGTAAAACCCCAGATTTCTCCTCCAATTCTTTCGTTATTTTCTTCTCTGTCAAAAGAAAACTGACCCATCTTTTTTTTTAGTTGCATTTCGAGATGGGTCTAGCATTTTAGCATGTTATCCACTTTTAGGGTTTAGGGTTTATTTCTTCAGTTTTTTTATAGGGTTTATTTCTTCAGTTTTTTTTATGTGTTTTTAAAAAAAAAAATGAAATTTATGCAGTTTTCTGTGATGGGTACTCCTTTGCCTCGTGAATGGCTCGGCCTTCAACAATTCCCCGCTGCTACACAAACGAAATTGTTCGAGTTGTTGGGAAAATTGAAGCAAGAGGTTTTCATAAACCCACTTTTTTTTTTATCCCTTTTTCATTTACGTGGACTTAAATAACATGTTCAGTAATGATTATTTGTTATTGTTGTGAAAAAAAATTATAGAACGTCAACACTTTGACTATCGTTGTTATGGGCAAAGGCGGTGTAGGGAAGTCTTCCACTATCAATTCTCTCATTGGAGAGCAAGTTGTTCGAGTCACTGCTTTCCAGGTAAGTATTGCTTTTATCTGTTCGTTTGGATTGCTGTGTGGATTCTTGTTTGCTGTTTTAGATTTCACAAGTTTCATCGTCATTGTTTTTTGGTTGTTTTTCAGTCCGAGGGGCTGAGACCCGTGATGGTTTCACGCTCATGGGCCGGGTTTACATTGAATGTAATTGATACCCCGGGACTCGTGGAGGCTGGATATGTCAATCACCAAGCTCTTGAGTTGATCAAAGGGTAAGTACTTGAATTGAGCAGTCAAAGTTTAGCATCTTATCTGTTAGTTGATGGATTTAGCTTATTGAGTAATTCTCGGTATATGCTAGGGATATTTTATTGTTAGAACTTAGTTTTGCCACATGGGATGGTTATTTTGGTAAGAACATAATGTTTTAAATATAATGCAGGTTTCTTTTGAATAAGACCATAGATGTTCTACTTTATGTAGACCGCCTAGATGTGTATAGAGTGGACAACTTGGATAAGCAGATCATTAGGGCTATCACCAACAGTTTTGGAAAAGAAATTTGGCGGAAAAGTTTGCTTGTACTCACTCATGCACAGCTTTGTCCACCAGATGGACTGAATTATGATGTGTTTTCCTCTAAAAGATCAGAGGGTGTGCTAAAGGCTATTCGTATGGGAGCTCGGATTAGGAAAATGGATCTTGAGGTATGTATTCTCTTTCAAGTTTATTTATGTGGGAGACATGTTGGCTTGCCCGAATAATGGCGTTGAACAGGTTAACATGGACAAGGAAGCTTTTATTTGTTGTCACAAAAATTGCTTGATGTGCTGACTAAAATTTTTTTGTCACTCATAATTTGCTGAAGTAGAGTTAAATGATTCCACGCAGTGGAGGAGAAATTGGTATTTTCTAGTTATGAGAGAGCAGAAGATCTATGAATTTTTTATCCGCTCCTAGGATCTTCCTTTAATCTAAGGATATGCTTGTTCGCAAACAAGCTCAATTTCTCATTGATGTCGAAGCTGTTAAGCTATTTTGGATTCTGACTCTAACAGTTTGTTCTGCTTCTGATTGCTGACACTTCCTGTAGAAACAATTTATTTGCCACTAACAGCTAACCTTCTCCACTTCTCTCTCATGCATCTTTGTAATGCAAGAGAGCTAATTTTTTAGTGGGTTTTTCTTATAATTTGGATTTTGATGCTAACTGTAAACCATCAGTAAGCTACCCTCTGTCAAATATCCCAATAGCATAGGATTCGTTTGTCACTGTTCTAAATAATTTGAGTGAATTTAAATTAGGGGGAGAAATATTTTGAGGTGCATGTGTACATATATTTATATGCTTCCAAATTCTATTTTAGACGCAGAAAAGGTGGACAGGTTGACAGGAAGAAAAACTTATGTCATGTTAACATTGCCTACTGTGCTGATTGTGCATCTTTTTGTTATTTTTGAGTTGTGAAAGTCGTATTATGTTATTGGTTCCTCAAACAGTGGAAATGGTACTTGTTAGTTATGGGAGACAGAGTAATTGTGTCTGGTTTCAATATTTGCCTTAAATATATATATAATTTATTCCCGTTACAGCAGTTTTGCCTTTAAAATCAATGGTTTCTGGTCGGTGGGCAGTAATCAGTTAGGAGATGTTAATTAACCTGGAACTCACATTTTTAGATTGAGGCTTATCAGAGATTTCACTTGATGTTAGTGAATGCTGCATGTGGAAAATCTTGCTTCAGACAGTAGGGAAAGTCTCAAGGAAACTAAAAAAAGGAAAAATAAAATAAAATTCAGGCTGTTTATAATCAGACTGAATTGTCCGAGAAGGATTGTTAGCTTGTAAATTTATTTTAATTAATTACTATTTATTTTCTGATGATATGCTTAGAGTACTGTGACTACTTTGTCAGGTATTATTTCCTTGGTTTTGATGCTTGTAGGATTCTGTCATTCCTGTTGTTCTGGTTGAAAACACTGGGAGATGTAATAAAAATGACATAGACGAAAAGGTTTGATCTTTTCTTATCTTTTTCCATCGTCTGCTCTCAATTGGTTACCCTTCATATTCATAAGTGCCTTCAAATATATACACACACATATATTATTGTTTCAATGCAGATTCTTCCCAATGGAGAAGCTTGGGTTCCAAACTTGGTAAAAGCCATCACAGGTGTTGCAACAAATAAGAGTCGAGCAATTGTAGTTAGCAAGAAGTTGGTTGATGGGTCTGACGCAAATGACAAGGGAAAATTATGGATACCTGTTATTCTTGGGGTTCAGGTAAAGTTTCCAGTGGTCATTGGTTTCTCTTTGGGCTGAACTGGGACAAATAAATATTTCCTAACGCATGTTTTTGTGTTCTTTGTTGTTGTTCTAGTGGTTGGTTCTCAAATGGATTCAAGGAGCAATAAAGAAGGATATTGCAACTGGCAGTGGACCTCTATGAATGGGATATCTGGCAAGTCCCAAGTTTCTATTTGAGTCTGGTTAGAGATTCATTATCATATTAGCTTTTGCTTTATTCTCAAGGTTTATTCTTCTTAAACTCAAGTTCATTTTGGTTTGTTGAGTATGCGTATGCTTTGGCAGACATTATCGGTATGGAATGTTGTCGAGTTGTTTGTAGGATTAGTTTCAGCCGATTCTTCTGGTTTTTGTTTTCTTGAACTACCTACCCACCTATATATATATATTTGATGTTTTCATGCAGTGACTGCAATAGCCCCTTGCTCAAGTTCTCCTTTTTCCTTTTAAATTTGAGGGTTTTTCTTGTCTAATTAACAATTTTTAAAAAAAATAAAAGAAAATAAAAATACTAAGTTTTAATCGGACAGTAAAAAAGCTAAATTACCTATGGAGGAATATTCCTGCCAATAAAACAATTAGCTAAAAACACAAAATGCTTGGTTTTCATGGCCGCGTGCAACAGGAAATGTTCCTCTTTTAGGGTGCGTATCTGCAAAAACATGCAAATCATTCATACAAACGTAAACATGCAAATCATTCATACAAACAAAGACAAAGATGTTAATCCTAACAGATAGAATGACAAGAATATCACACATAACGAAGAAAATAATGGGGATCAACTAATAAGTATAATATATTTTTAAAAAACAAATCCAACTTGTTCTATCAGTGAACACGATGAGGTACATTGACATTGGCAGTAGAAGTCACCTTCTCAATACTAGTTCATCTTTTTTTTTTCTTCTACATCCCCTACGTGCGAGGCAGAGTTTCAAGTTTAGTCATTCAATTACCCTTCAAGTAGATCATATATATATATACATTTGACACTTGGTCTTTAACTAATGTAGGATCTAAACTTTTTTTTTCCTCAATAAATATTCACAAGTAGCTTATTTTTAATATCAATTTCTCATTCGTCACTCAACCATTTTGAGTATACGATATACCGTTATAAAGGTCTCATGGAGTAAAATATGAAGCCATAATTTTATGATTCAACTCTCCACCTTTACCAATTGAGAATATATCTTAAAGTTCCCATAATTTACAATTTTTCCAACAATCCCCCACATGAATAAAAATTGATAATTTTATCGAAAAAAGTTGACTCGATTTGGTGATAGAATCTACGATTGCCAGTTGCATAGGATACGTAGATATCCACCCTTGAATCTTCCCTTGTGAAAGTATATTTATTTACTAGTTGACCAGTAGACGTGATGTCCTTGAACTGTTCTGCCGTTTGTGTAAACAATGATATACCTCAGACAACTACCTCCTTAGCAAGGTTTTAGTTCTCATGGGTATGTTCATATAGCCGTGAACATCTCCTGGTTTTGCAAGAGTTTGAGAGAACTATGCCTCAATAGTCTCCTCGAAGCGACCCCGCTTCACTCTCACATAGGTGACTTATGTTGTTCGGCTCATTGAAACACACAATGGTCATTAAAAGCTTTGCTTAACCTATCCCATTTTTAGTAACTGTTTACATCATAGGAACGAACTTGGGATAAGAACCCCCACAGTGACCTCATAAGGTCTATGCAATTAGGTTGTCTCTTTGAACCTAGATCTTGGGATCTCTAGTCAATTAGGTAGGGTTTTCCTTCATATAGAGCCTTTAATTTCCATGGGCTTTAGTCTCATTCCTTTTGGTATTTTATCAACCTGATATTGATTTAAGCCATTAGTTAGTGGATCCGCAATGTTATATTTTGATTTTACAAAATCAATAGAGATAACTCCGTTTGAGATCAGTTGTTTAACAGTATTGTGTCGACGATGCATATGTCTCAATTTACCATTATACGTTACGTTAGCAAGACACTCCCACACTTTCAAGTGGTTGTAGGATGATTTTCTACCTTTCCATAACTCATATGGTGTCTTGTCCCTTTTCTTGTAGGGCACCTCATTTAAAAGGTAATTAACTCATAGAAAAACTCCCCCCACATTTCTGTGATAATCTAGAGCTTCCTAGCAATGCGTTTATCTTTTCCTTTAGAATCCGATTTTTTCACTCGACTACTCCATTTGATTGAGAAGAGTATGATAGTGTTTCTTCATGAATAATGTCAGGTTGTATACAGTATTCAAATGATTCAATATATTCACCCTTACGATCACTTCTCACCATCTTAATCTTTTTATTAAGTTGGTTTTTAACTTCTTACTTATAGAGAATAAATTTCTCTATAGCTTTTTCTTTGCTTTTAAGCAAATATACGTAGCAATGAAGGTAATAAAATATTTATTCACTCCTCTCGTTTGAACAAACTTTAGGTAACAAACATCGCTATGTATTAGATCAAATGGTTTTTGACCTTGTTAATTTTGCCTTAACACATGTTTCACATTTATAATTATTGTGAAATGAAGGAATGTGCTCTAAGTTAATTAATGTACATAAAGTATCATAATTAACATGTCCGAGCATGCTATGCCATAAACTAAATGACTTAAACATATAAACATTAAAAGAAGCAACATTCTTATTCATAGTTTTGCTTTTACAGAGATTGCATTTAGTTTAATACATATCCCCTTCCCACAAACATTCCTCTTTAGAAAGAAACATTCTTATTCATAGTTCTTGCGTATGTTAGGCACATAAGTCCATATCGGATACTTTCTTAGAAATTTTTTCCACAACATTGGCCTCGTTAGCTATAACTTTGTTTGGGATCTCACAGTCCGATGACTTGTGCCCTATTTTGTTGTAATTGAAGCATTTTCCTTGAAATTTTTACTTTTTTAGAAACGCCGCATTTTGGTCCCAGTTTAAACCCATTCTAAGGTTGTTTTCCCTTCCTGAAGTCCTTCTTGACTTCTACGACGTTTGCCCTAGCACCATTGTCATTTGTTGCTTTGTTGAGCCTTTTTTCGTACCTCTATTGTCTTCTTCAATCCGAAGTCTGACAATTAAATCTTCCACTGAGATTTCCTTTCTTTTGTGCTTTAGGTAATTCTTGAAGTCATTCCAAGCAAGAGATAGCTTCTCAATAATGGCTGCCACTTGAAAGGATTCAATTATCATCATCCCTTCAGTAAGAATTCTATGAATGATTAGTTGAATCTCCTACACTTGATTCATAACTAATTTAGAATCAATCATTACAAAATTCAAGAATTTAGCAACTAAAAACTTTTTAGCTCTAGCATCTTCGACTTTGTGTTTATGGTCCAATGATGTCCATAATTCCTTACCTGTTTTCTTAATACTATACTCTTTGTACACTGCATCTGAAAATCCATTCAGGATGTAGTTTCGGTATAGGAAATCAGAATGTTTCCAAGCTTCAACAAAAGTGACAGCGGTGACTTCATCTACCTCGCCCTCTTTAGCAGTAGAAGGGTCATCTTTAAAAAATTTGGCCAAGTTCAACATGGTCAAATAAAACAATATTTTCTGTTGCCAAGTCTTGAAATTCTGTCCCGAGAATTTTGCAGGTTTCTTGTTATGGCTTACAACAGCCACCACTGGCAACATTGAGTTTTGGATCGAAGACTGCATTTGAACCAAAGTTTCAGATTGCGAATTGATTGAGTTGGTGAGAGTTTTCATTTTCTATTAAGAAACAAAACCGGAATTAGAAAAATTATCAACTTTTTTAGATGGTAGGAATCTAATAAAACTCGAAACAAAAGTTTATATAGCAGAATAAAAAATATAATAAAATAATGCACCAGGTAGGTAACCCTAAAAGAGAGGTAGTGCACTCGGCACGCTTAAATACCAAGTCCTTCAAAGAACCAATCCTAGACATGCATTCTCATATTGTATTTTTAATTCACTGTTGATAAATTTCATTTTTCTTTGATGTCACAATTTTGAAGCTATAATTTGAGCTTTCACAATTTAAAGCCACAATTAAGGCCACCATAAACAGAAAAATTACCCTTTGATTTGTTAAACGGCAAAATTGAAATTCTGAAACAAAATCAAAATCAAGTCTGTTGAACGACAGGATTAAATCCCGAAAAAATTATTTAATTAAATCAAAATAAAATCTGTTAAACGATGAAAATAAATCTTGAAACATAATTATTTGATTAAGTCTTCGTTTGGAAACAAATCAAGATCAAATAAAATATGTTAAACGACGAAAATAAATCCCGAAATAGAATTTATTTAATTTTAATTTCTCATTTGGCAACAAAATAAAAAATGGAATAAAATTTGTTGAAGGGCGGGAATAAATCCCGAAACAGATTTTATTTTAATTTTAATACTTGTTTGAAAATAAAACCAAAGATGAAATAAAATCTGTTAAACGACGAGAATAAATCTCGAAACAGATTTTATTCAATTAAATTTTTTTCAAAGAAAACAATTTTTTTCTTTCTTTTGCCTTGGTGTCTCGTTTGTCTCGAATTAGAGAATTACAAAATAATATAAAATCTGTCTTAAAATTGTTGGACAAAATACATTAGTAAATAAAAAAATATAAATATAAATAAAAAAATATTTATATATATAAAATAAAATAAGTTGAATAATTTATATTTAAATTATCAGATATCTAAAACCAATAAATAACATAACAAAAACCAGAAATCAAAAATAAGAAACAAGTTTTACTAGATGTTGAGGCCTGTATTACATAGTTTCGTTAAGACAAATTCAGCCACCCCTACAGTACTTGGAGAAACGTTGGTTGAATGTCTCTCATGATTCAACAACAAGATATCGAAGCAGTAACACTTTTGTAGTGATCAATGAACAAAAGATGCATTTTTCTATCATCGAAACATTGAAAAATACGGAGAGGAAAAGAGAAGAATTTTGGAGAGAAAATAATCTCGGTGTGAGAGAATGAGATTGAGCAAAAAATTCTGAAGAAGTCTTAGCCTTTTATAGGCATTCAAAGTGGAGGAATTTTGAAAATATTCATGTACAAGGAGACAAAATTTGCTTTTAAAGGGGCAATTAAATCAATTTAATTAAAATAAAATAATATTAGGATATATGTCTTTTTAAATCATATTTTATATATATTTGTTGAGAAAAAATAAATTTTATGTTGGACTAAAATATTTGTAGGCCCATTTTGGACCCAACTAGTTCAGACATTTCGCATTGTCCATGTCGTGAGCGTGCGCCTCAACCCCTAATAGGTTTGGATCTACACCCCATTGCGCAAGGCAGAGTTTCAAGCTTAGTCATTTAATCATCTTTCAAGTGAATTCTCATATATATACACATCTCATACTTAGTGTTATAAAGATATCATGGAGTAGAATATGCCTCAAAGTTATCATAAATTATAAATTTTCCAACATAATATCAGTGAACATGATGAGGCCAATTGAAATTGGCAGTAGAAGTCACCTTCTCAATACTATATGCTACAATATTAGTTCATTTTTTTTTGTTCTTTTTTGAGCTTAATGATGATAAATGTGAAAAGAAATTTAGACTATTATGATGGCATCAAAGGAGAAAATAGCGAAGAAACGATTTAATCGGTATCTAGTATGAATTAAGATGATAAATTTGAATTCCTTAAACAATGTTGGTGCCCTCAGGTGGTGGTGTTGGATGAAACTGGAATCCTGGTGGATAATGACTTTGACTTGTGGAAATATTTATTGTCACAGGACCTCATTCTCGTGACCTTTGGCTACCGATCTAATGTACTTAACCATGGAAATGATTTAAAGTTAGGTCGTCGGATATATTTTCCGGCTAAACCTACTCACATATAACTAGAACTTCACGCATGATGCAACCAAAAAACATAAATTCAAAACTCAAAATTTGGAAAAAGCTGCTGACTGCTGTCAAAAGTGTTGTTAATTACTTTGCTTCAGCACTAAATGCAACTTATATGGTAGGATCAAAATTTACTACTGCATTCATTGCATGCCCTACCATTTCAGAACGAGGCCAATGATGGAAGATGAGGTTGAGCTATTTTTATTTATTTATTTAAAGAAAACAATATTTGGTCAAGTTTAATGTTAACCTAATGGATAAAAATCGCTGTATTTATATTAATTGCTTTGAAAATTGACAGAAAAATACAATAAACTTTTATGGGGATCCGCCAAAATAATCTCTAGGAATATCCTCGTTTCATATTATGACAAAAGAAAAAAAAATCAAATTTAGAAATGGTATGCTTTCGTTTGTTTCCTTCTTAAAGCTTGATAGGAAATTCTAAACCCAATAAGGAGAACCTCCTTAAGAACTGCTAGATCCCTCCCCCCCCCCCAAAGAAAAAAAGTGAAGGAAAAAGGAAACCCGATAATGGCACAAGCTTCTTCAGTTGTTTACAACAAGAAGAGGAAACTTTGGGTGCCGCTTCCTTTACACAGTTTTGTTGTTGCAGTGGCAGTGCTTTTGCTTTGTTTTGAACCCATTAACGTTTCGGCCGCCACGAGACAACAATCTCCACCGCTGCAGCTATCGCAGAAGCTGAGGTTCGGTCAGACCGGGGAGTTTAAGATACTACAAGTGGCAGACATGCACTATGCTGATGGTAAAACAACGCCGTGTTTGAATGTGTTGCCTAGTCAGGTTCATGGTTGCTCTGATCTCAACACTAGTGCGTTTATCCAGCGCATGATCGAAGCTGAGAAACCAAATTTAATCGTTTTCACAGGTAATCCAATACCAATACAAACCTTTTACGTTCACTCGTCGTATGAAAAAAAATCTTTATGTGATGAAACTGTGAGAAATTTAATCTTTCATCTACCAGAGTAGTACAGTGTTGATTTTATCAATCTGGTAACCTTATTGGCCAAAACCCTGAGCTCTATTAATAGGGTGATCTTTTATTTTGTTAGGGGATAACATCTTTGGATTCGAAGCCAAAGATTCAGCCAAATCATTAAATGCAGCATTTTCCCCTGCAATTGCTGCTGGGATTCCATGGGCTGCTGTATTGGGGAACCATGACCAGGAAGGCACCTTATCTAGGGAAGGGGTTATGAAACACATAGTGGGGTTGAAGCATACACTGTCTCAATTCAATCCATCTGAAGCACATATCATAGATGGTTTTGGCAACTATAACTTGGAGGTGGGTGGGGTTGAAGGCTCTGGTTTTGCAAACAAATCAGTCCTCAACCTCTACTTCCTTGACAGTGGCGATTACTCCACGGTTCCTTCTATCCCTGGCTATGGCTGGATTAAACCCTCTCAGCAGTTATGGTTTCAACACACCTCTGCAAAACTTCATGTAAGAACCTCATCTGAACTGTCAATGGATGCCATCTTCGTACCTAATAATAAACCATTTTTGTTTGTATCTCAGAGCGCCTACATGAGGCCACCAATGGCTAAAAAATCATTTGCGCTAGGGCTTGTGTATTTTCACATCCCACTGCCTGAATTTACTAGTTTCGGTGCATCTAACTTCACCGGGGTGAGACAAGAAGGGATTAGTTCGGCTTCTATAAACTCAGGCTTCTTCACAACAATGGTAGAAGCAGGCGATGTGAAGGCTATTTTTACAGGCCACGATCACCTCAACGACTTTTATGGTCAAATGACTGGAATACAATTGTGTTACGCTGGTGGTTTTGGGTATCACGCATATGGGAAAGCTGGGTGGTCAAGGAGAGCCAGGGTGGTGGTTGCATCCTTAGAGAAGACAGATGAAGGAGGTTGGGGGGCAGTGAAGTCGATTAAGACATGGAAGCTCCTTCATGATGAGCATCTCACTGCCATTGACGGCCAGGTCCTCTGGAGCAAGCACTTAACTCCTAAACTTTGATTTTGCCATCTACATGGAGGGGGGTTGAAATCTTTTATTATTACTGCATGTAAACATTTGTAAAGATGTGCAACAGTTGTTGAAGTTCTATGTACGATACATGACATTTTACCTCCTAAACTATAACCACTTTTTCACATGGGTACTTAAATGTTTTAATTTTTTCAATTATTTTCTTTTGCTACATTGTTACTTTCGTTTGTCAATTATAGTCAATGCTCACGTGACCCAATCCTCAAGCAATGTGTGGCAAATGCCATGTAAGAAATTACACATCATTATATATATATAAAATAAATCCAAAATTATAAAAATTGAAATAAAAATTTAGAAAATATATAAAATTTAAGGGTAATCTACAAAAATAGTTACTTTTGTTTGCCTTAGGTTACATTTTAGTCACTTATGTTTTAAATGTTACGTATTAGTCACTTATGTTATTATTTTGTTACGAAGTGATCACTCTACCGTTAAGTTCCGTTATCTCTCTAACGGTAATCCTACGTGGTGGTCCAACTAGATTTTAGATGCCAACTTGGATTTCTAAATGGGATGAAAATAGATTTTTAATTAAAAATTTAATTAATTAAAATTTTTAAACCTAAACCTTAACTAAAAAATCTGTTCATCTCCTCTTTTTAATTTTTCTTCAGTCTCTTCTTTTTTTCAATGGTTTTTTTTTTCATTGGATTGGAAAAACTATTATTAAGATCAAAATAGTTGAAATCAAATTGACTGCTTCATAAAGATGGATTCGATGGAGGGTTCAAGTATGTCTTCTTTGCATTCCTCTATCTCTTTTATTCAATACTGAAAAACAAAAGATTGAATTTTTTATTGTTTAATGAAAACACTAAATTAAAATTCTTGATATGAATATTAACAACTAAATGAATTTCAGATTAGAAAAAATGGATACCCACAAAGGGATTGTGAACAAATAAGCTGATTCAGATTAGAAAAAATTGGATTGAGAAACTAATTATTCAATAATGTGAAAAATTGGAAAATACAATGATTAGAAACAAAAACGATTACCATATTCTTATTTGTCGACAACCACTTCATTTTAAGTTTTAGAACATAAATTTGTCGGTGAAGAAGACATACCTAGACCCTCCATTGAATCTTGTTTTGTTTTTGTACATGAATAAAATTTTTTGATGATAATAGCTTTTTTAGTCAATTGAAAAAGAAAACTAAAAAAAGGGGGAGATGAACGGTTTTTTAACTAAAATTTAGGGTTAAAATTTTTTAATTAATTAAATTTATTTAATAAAAAATCTATTCTCATCCCATTAGGAAATCCAAGTTGGCACTTAAAATCTAGTTGGACTGCCACATAGGATTACCATTAGGGAGATAGCGGAACTTAACGGAAGAGTGATCACTTCGTAATAAAATAATAACATAAGTGACTAAAACGTAACGTTTCAAACATAAGTGACTAAAATGTAACTTGAAACAAACAAAAGTGACTATTTTTATAGTTTACCCAAAATTTAATTTATGAAAAAAGAAATTATGTTTCTATTTTTTCGCTAATATATTAAAAATAATTAAAAATGGAGGAGAATGGGAATCTGACAAAGATAATGGGCTCCAACCTCTTCCATTAAGATGCGGATTGCAATGGGTTTCTGTAGAATACTTCTTTTCTTTGAGGTTGCAGATTTTAAAGTTTTGTTATGTTATTTTGGACTTCATAGATACATTTGTTTTCCTAAAACTTGATGTTGTAATCTATCAAAATTTTCTTTGTAAAATCTGCAAAAATTTTAAGGCTTAGTTCAGAAATTTTCTTTGTAAGACATTAACCCAAATCAGCAAAATAAATATTTTCTTTGTTAAACACACCTATTCCACACCGATGCTCAGCCCCATGGGCTCACCACCACACTCTCATTCCTCCATCGACAGTCCAAGAAGGCAAGAAGAGAAAACCCCCCAAAATAAAGCCAGAATGCCTCCTTATATGGTTCTACACACTCTCTCTAACTTGCTTTTAAAAGTTAAGCCCTTTCAAATTTTCTTGAATAGATCCTTCCTCCTGACATGAATGAAAGAGGAAGGGGATGAGGAAAGAAAGTAAAATGAAAGAACTGCACAAAAATGGAAGGGGTATATAAATTAGGGAAAAAATAGTAAAAGTGAAATTATTTCTATATTTATTATATTATATATTTTTCTCTCTTTTTTTTAAAATTTTTTATATATTTTCTAATTTTTAATTTTAATTTTATATTTTTTAGAATTATTTTATATAAACTAGATGTTGAAACCATTTTTATTTTGAAAAACGGGGATCGACTTTTAGAAACGAAAGTTTAGAGTCGCCACCAATCTTTTTTGTTTAGGTGTGATCGGGTCACCCTATGGTCGATCATTTTAATAAAGCATTTTAGTTTATTAAAACAACGTTTTTGGTCTACAAAAAACTAGAAAACGGATTCGGGAGTCGGTTACGCGCGAGGAAGGATTAACACTCTCGAACGCCCAAAATTGGTACCGTATTGATCAATTAACGTCCTAATGTTGAAAATTTGAAAAGATTTTAAAATACATTCTTTCAAAAAACGTTTGGATAACTTGAATTAGATGTCGAGATTCTCTCGTTCAGAAGGAACAAAATATCATGTCCAGCACGATTGGATACAATATTTCAAACCCTCAATACAAGATCCTTTCGTAATTTCCAAAACTCATGCATTTGAAATTTGAAAAGGATATTTGGTTATTTGGCCAAATGGTAAATCGCAACCCAGCACAATTGGGCACGATTTATCGAATTTCTAAATACGAAATATTGCCTCATTTTAATTTAAAAAAAACATGGATGAAATGTCAAAAGGATATCCCGTATCTTAGTCGAATGAAAAATCGAAACCCAGCACAATTGGACATGATCCTTCAAACTTCAAAACACGAAATATTGCCTTGTTTTAGTTTAAGAAAACATGAATGAAATTTCAAAAAGGATATTCCGTATTTTAGTCGAATGAAAAATCGAAACCCAGCATGATTGGGCATAATCCCTCAAACTCCCCAAATACGAAATATTGCCTTATTTAATTTTAAAAAGCATGGACGAAATTTTCAAAAGATGTTCCGTATTTTAGTTGAACGAAAAATAGAAACCCAGCACGATTGGACACGATCTCTCAAACTCCCCAAATACAAAATATTGCTTTATTTAATTTTAAAAAGCATGGACGAAATTTCAAAAAGGATAATATATGAAAATATTAAAAAAATAATGTATAAAAATTTGAAATGAGCGTTAGATAAAAAGTTAAAATAGATAATAACAAAAAATATAAAATAAATAAATAAATAAAGAGAATGTTAATAACAAGAGTAAAAAACATATATAGTAAAAATAATAATTAAAATAATGTTAGTATATAAATAGAAATAAAAACATAATAAATAGAAATATAATAATAGTAGGAATATAAATAGATAAATAAAAATTAGATAAATAATAATAGTATTAGAATAACAAAATAAATATAAATAGAAACATAATAATAATAGCAATAATATATTAAATTAGTTAATTTAATAATAAAATAGCGGAAATAAAAAAAAGATTAAATCGAACCTTAAAGCAAAATTCTGGGGCAAATAAAAAATAAATAAAAGAAAATGGACCAATTTGAACGTGTGAATAATAAGGAGGGACCAAAAGGGAAATAATCTCCACCCTTTAAAAAACAGCTTCAAGGAAGACCAAAATGTAGTCAAAACAAATTTTAGGGCCAAAATTAAGAATAATGAAAATTTAATTGCAAAACAATAAAAAAACGGAAGGGCCAAAAGCAATTGGACGAATTTAGAAAAACCAAAGACATTGAAATGAAATGGACAAAATTCCCACGTAATTGAAAGAGAAAAGAAAATAATTCAATTCCAATGAAAATAGAGAAAGAGAGAATAATCCAATTCCAAATTGAAGTAGGAATACCAAAAGTAATCCCTCCCTCTTCAAAGAACAAAATACCCCTATTTATATACATGGGGTTTACTAAAAATAGTCTAACTAATTTAATAATAAAAAAATATAAATAATATATTCCTATTTTTAGCCTTTTACCAAGTCAACAAAATTTAATAACCCCTTGGCTTTCTCCATCTTTTTGATTTGGCCACAATTTAATGATTGTCTTTCAATTTGGCCCTTTTTGGCCTGTTTTCGACCGATTGTATCCTTTGGTTTCGGTTATTATTTTTTCGGGCCCAGGCCAAATTTGGCTAAAATTGGCCTATTACAGCTGCCCCTCTTTGCTCATTGTCGTGTAACGAGAATGGAGCAAAGACTATAAAAGGGTCAATTTTGCCTGGACCTGCTGAGTGTCGACTTCTTGATGCTTCCTTTCTTCAGGTAGCCTCGATTGTAACTTCAGGAATGTGAGACTTATATCTTTGACTAAAGTTTCAAGGGGAAGAGACTTATAGCTTCGATCTACTCTACTACTGTTTAGGGATAAGATCTGTATTCTCCAGCCTGTTACCCTACTGCTTAGGGGGTTAAGGCTTGTTGTCTTCGATCTGCTCCACTACTGTTTAAGGAGATAAGATTTGTAATTTTCAGCCTCCATGCTACCTCAAGAAGATAAGACTTCTATCTTCAACTTGCTCTCTTGCTACCTCAGAGAGATAAGGCTAGTGGCTAAAATCTACTCCATAGCCGATACATGGAGATAAAATCTGTAATTTTCAGTCTGCTTCCTTACTACTTCAGGAAGATAAGACTTGTATCTTCAACCTGCTCTCTTGTTACCTCAGAGAGATAAGGCTGGTGGCTAAAATCTGCTCCATAGCCGATACATGGAGATAAGACTCGCCATTTTCGATCTGCTCCATAGTCGATACATGAAGATAAGATCTGTAATTTTCAGTCTGCTTCCTTGCTACCTCAGGAAGGTAAGACTTTGATCTTCAACCTGCTCTCCTGCTACCTCAGAGAGATAAGGCTTGTGGCTAAAATCTACTCCATAGCCGATACATGGAGATAAGACTCGCCATTTCTGATCTGCTCCATAGCCGATACATAGAGATAAGATCTGTAATTTTCAGTCTGCTTCCTTGCTACCTCAGGAAGATAAGACTTGTATCTTCAACCCGCTCTCTTGCTACCTCAGAGAGATAAGGCTGGTGGCTAAAATCTGCTCTATAGCCGATACATGGAGATAAGACTCGCCATTTCTGATCTGCTCCATAGTCGATACTTAGAGATAAGATCTGTAATTTTCAGTCTGCTTCCTACAACTTCAGGAAGATAAGACTTGCTATCTTCAGTCTGCTCCACTACAACTTTAGGGAGATAAGACTTGTCACTTCAACCTGCTCCACTGCAACTTCAGGGAGATAAGACCTGTACCTTTAACCTGCTCTCTTGCTACCTCAGAGAGATAAGGCTGGTGGCTAAAATCTACTCCATAGCCGATACATGGAGATAAGACTCGCCATTTTTGATCTACTCCATAGTCGATACATGGAGATAAGATCTGTAATTTTCAGTCTGCTTCTTGCAACTTTAGGAAGATAATACTTGCTATCTTCAGTCTACTCCACTGCAACTTCAGGGAGATAAGACTTGTCACTTCAACCTGCTCCACTGCAACTTCAAGGAGATAAGGTTTGTAATCTTCGATCTATTTCGCTGCAACTTCAGGGAGATAAGATCTGACTTCACCAATGTTACTACATTGTCCTTTGGGACATGTCTTGTAGACTCGATTTCATGTATCTATGCTTATGCCAAATAATTAGGATGCTATGATCGAAATGAATCAAATGCTCCTAACTAAATGTGATGCTTATATCAAATAATTAGGATGCTATGATCGAAATGAATCAAATACTCCTAACTAGATGTGTTCTGAATGATATAAATGTAGAAATGTCATAACAATGATTCCCTTTAAAAAAAAACTTAAAGTGTCATCACTCATTATTCATCAGAGTTTTATCACTATCGTATTATGCTGCCTTCCTGTTCGGCTAGCATTTCCAACCAAAACTCGTAGAAACAACCCACTTTGCTCAAATGATTTGCCCCATTGTAATTTCAGGGTCCATTTTACTGTACTTCTGGGACTCAAGGTTTGTATCATCTTCAAATCCTTCCCTGTAACTCAGGAGTATAGGACCTGATTCTTTCATCAATTTGGACTATTACACCATTCCTCGGGTGTAATGAACAGATGTATATGCTTGATATCTGCATGAATACAGAATATCATTTTCCTTTTCTCAAGAATAATCCCATGACTCGTTCTTTGCTAGGATTATAACACCAATGTAATTTTGTTTTTGCTCAACCAATATCTTTGACAAAAAAACCCAAGGAGATAATTTCAATTTGGGCTTAAATATTTCCAACCCTTAAGTTTGATGAGTTTTAAATAATAGTCCCGTTTCAGGTTCTTGTATTATTTAGAAGCTTCCAAAGTAATATGTGAAACTCCTTTTATGAAAGTATTATTAGTCCACTAATCATTATCTCAATGTGAAATGCTTGAAAAAGATCATAACAACGAACCAGAAACATAGTTCGAAGAAAGTACGTTAACTAAGGATAGCAAATACAATTAAAAAGGAAGTTTATTAGGATGTATTTTGAAAAGAATAAGATAATCAAAGATATCAAATCCAAAATGGGTACAATGGAACACTTGGTGCCCTCTGTACCAACTACTTGAGGACCACTTTGAGCTCAATCTGTGTTTAGGGGATCTGGAGTACTTTGACAATGCCCCCAGAAGTAGCATACTTCTTCATTGTTAATTCAAGCATAGCAAAACTACTGTAGGCCCCACTTTTCCAAATTTGAGCCGCCTTTTTCGGGTTTTCAACTCAAATCCCCTTTGGTCTCAAAGCGCCCTTTGTGGGTTTTCGCCTTAGCCTCTCCTTTTTCTTTTTCTTTTTTTTGTGTTTTTCTTTTTTTTTTTAAACTACTAACTGTGACTAAATCTGAATTCACCGGATTGGGTAGGACATTGCCATCCATCTTACTCAATATCAATGATCCTCCAAAACAGACATTCTTTACTACGTAAGGTCCCTCCTGGTTTGGCATATTTCCTCCTTTGAAGTCCTTTTGTATAGGAAAGGCCTTCTTCAATATCAAGTTTCCCTCATGGAATTTTCTAGGATGAACCTCTTTATTTTAAGTTCACATCATTTATTTCTGGTGCATTGGACAACGACAGAATCTCCTCTCTTCAAATTCAACTAATCATATCGAGCTTAGATCCACTCTGCCCTATCCAACTTGAACTCTAACAAGACTCGGAGAAAAAGAATCTCGTCTTTAAAACCGTTTTTATCCCATAAACCAATGAGCAATGTGTTGCCCCAACGGGTCCTGGTCAACGTTCGATAAGCATAGGGGGTAAATGATAACTTCTTTTTGTCAATCTTTACAAGCATAGGGGGTAAATGATAACTTCTTTTTGTCAATCTTTACAAGTCTCAGTCGCCTTTCATTATGACCTTCGTTTTACTGTTTTTCTTTTTTTTTTCTCTTTTTTTCTCTTTTATTTTTTGGCTGCCTTTGCTGCACTGTGATATGGTGTCTGATCTTTGGATAGACTGTAAGATTTTGACATTGTGCAGTTGTATGATCTTTTCTGACATTACTTGTCGGCACCTTTTTTTTGAAATTTGGTGACTATCAACCTTGTTATATTGGTATATGAAGCGACCTTCACCCTCTTCGTGAAGTTATCGACGACTACCAAGATGAATCGATGTATATTAGATGAGAATGACCTGATAACATCTATGCCCCATACAGAGGAAGTCTGTAAAGAAATGAATAAGGTACATGAATCTTGTCTCAATAGTACCCAAACCTCATGATTAGTGTGGCTACCGTGAAACCATCAACATATGTTCTTCTGACACCCGTATAGACATTTTTGCATTTTTAGGTATATCTTGATATGGTCATGCGAAAACATCTTTGAATTCTCGGAATAACTCAATGACGATTCACTTTGTCTTTGCAGTGATACAAGCGTCGGTCTTTACCTTTTGCTTATAATGTCCACTGACCCTTTGTAGAGTAGGATCTGTTTTTCATCTTGCTCTACCATCCTTAACAAATCAGGAGATAAGCTACAATCTCTGTCATCTTCAAAGTCCTGAGATTCACTTAAACACATATCTCACCCCAAAAGGGAGTTAGTTACAGCGTTACTCCTGTCGTTGATATATGGGGACCTATTGTAGGTAAAAAGGTATACTTCCAAAGAATAAATGATTCTAAGGATGATTATTTGTATGATGTGATCATGAATGAAGAATATTTAAAAGACAGTCCAAAGAACAAAAGAATGTATACTATGAAATGGAAAGAATGAAAGAATATTTGCTCAAAAAGATGCATTTTATTGAAATAAAATTCTAGACACAAGCCTATGTCACAAAAGAATTCTTATTGCTTCTAGGCTTAAAGCAACAAGCGTGTTTTGAATATTACTCTAGATTAGTTCTAAAAATACAGGGATCTCTTCCACAGTCCCATTGTCCAAAACACTCCCAAGTATGCAAAGGTTTGGAAACTTTTACTCCCCGATTCCCTCTTCGAATATGTCATTCAGATTTCCCAATATGATTCTGATACAATTCCTTATATGACATCGGAATAGGCGTAAGTTTTGGCCTTAAGTTGAATTTCTGCATTGAAGAGCCTTGATAACTAGTGGTTACAACCCTTGACTGGTCTATATTGACTAATCTAGAAGGCATGCTCACGATATTTACTTCATTTTCCTTGTTTCTCGGGGTTGACCTTTTGGCGCTTTCTTTTATGTCTATCTTCCCACATTTTACCGCATTTTCAATCATCTCACCGGACATTACTATATCTGAAAAGCTCTGAGTAGCACTTCCCAACATATAGTTAATGAACGGGGCTTTCAGAGTATTGATGAAAAGCATCATGGTCTCTTTTTCTAGAAGAGGCGGCTGAACTTGTGTGGCAACTTCCTTCCACCTTTAGGCGTATTACTGGAAACTCTCATTCGGTTTCTTTTCTATGCTCTGTAAGGTAATCCTATCAGGAGTCATATCCGTCACATGACTATACTGTTTCATGAAAGCTTGTGCTAGATCTTTCCATGAATTGATCTGGGTATGACTCAATTGGTTGTACCATTTGGATGTTGCCCCAACCAGACTTTCTTGGAAATAGTGAATCAATAATTGGTCATTATTGACATACCCAGTCATTCGTCTGCAAAACATGGTGATGTGAGCTTTGAGACAGCTAGTCCCGTTATACTTTTCAAATTCAGGCATCTTGAACTTGTAAGGAAGTATTAAGTTTGGAACCAAGCTCAGGTTTCTGGCGTCAATTCTGTGATAATCATCAGCATTTTTTATCGCCTTGAATTTTTCCTCCAATCACTTATACCGATCCTCAAGTAGTTTTGGCAGTTCAATCTTTACTTTTTCCATTTCGTTCAAATCAGGAACTATAGGGGTAGTTGGATTGCCCCACAGATTGGAGCCTGAGCCTATTAGATAATTCATTGGTACTGAGGTACTGGCCTGATTTTGCTGAGTTCTGATAATTGGTACACCTTGTGGACATGCCTGTGCATTTGTCGGAGTGAAACTCGGAGGATAGAGAGACTCCTCATTGTCCACCCCAGCATTGATCATAGAGCTTTCCCTCTTTTCTAGCCCCTTAGTCAGCAATTGGGACAACTGGTTCATCATATTCCTTTGAGACTCTAGCACTTGGCCTCTCATATCTTGCCGTATCCTCATCAGTTGCTCTTGCATTTGCATTTGTAACTGTTCATACATCTTTCTTTGAAGTTGTTTAAGTCTTTCCAATCTTTGGTCCATATCTTTTGTCTTAGCACGGGTACCGTAGCGATGCTTGGTTGGTAAGTTTTTATCAGTTTCCAGATTAACTGAAATGATTTCAATTAATTAGGGTCTTTTTGTGAAAATCTAATGCAAATGATGCAATGCCATGCAAATGCATGGAATGAATGCAAAAGAAAGAAAGACGTTGATTTTGAATTCAATTCTATTAGAACAACTTTTCTAGAAAACAAATTCCTTTACATAAAACGAATTACATATGCGGCCTCGCCCTCATGTTCCAGGCGAAGACACCGATTTCTTTTCTTTGTAAAAGCCAAATCTCGCAAGCTTCTAATAGATGCCCCTACTAGCTCCTTTTGCTTGATTTGGGCCATGAATTAATACTCACTTATCCTCGTAATGTTCGTTAGATCCTTTAAGAAAGTTGTGACGTGACGTTTTTCGGATAATCTTTATTAACTTGAATCCTCAGGTAAAGTCTTATTTTTTTCCGCGAACTATCAGCCTCCTTCCGTTGTGTTTACTTGGACCATATTCAGACAACCATATTATAATTCACTTTATCAAGAAATTCATTTTCTTATGACAAACTGTTCTATTTAGCAATCAAATATGAATCAACACCTCCTTTCTATGATGATGTAATGCAATGCAGTCATAAACAAAACAAAACATGTTAGCACAGGAGGAACACCTGTTATGGTTTGGAGTGGCTCTACCTAGAGTTGGGCTCTTAAGGCTCGTTATACGAAGTTTGGTTCTAAAGTTTGGTTCTAAAGTAGAGGTACCCGAACCAGCAGATTCCTCGATCCTTACCCATTATAGGCTCATGTGGACCGAGTTCAGTTCAGGGGAATACATTTTCCTATGGCTACACGGAGGTGAAAACCTCACGAAGACATAGGTACGGATGTATCCCGAAAGCAGTCCACTAGCCCATGCGGAGGTGAAAACCTCATGAAGACATAGTTTCTCACTCCTACTTAAAAGGTGTGACCACGACGGTCATGCAATATGCAATGTAAGAGTATTCTATGGGACTTGAACCAAAACGAATGCAGTATAAGGATCGTATGTTAAAAACCAAATTTTAAATTTTTGACAAAAGGACAAAAAATAATCAATTTTACGGCTTGACTCTCTTATTGTTCCCCAGTGGAGTTGCCAAGCTGTTGAAACCATTTTTATTTTGAAAAACGGGGATCGACTTTTAAAAACGAAAGTTTGGAGTCGCCACCAATCCTTTTTGTTTAGGTGTGATCGGGTCACCCTATGGTCGATCATTTTAATAAAGCATTTTGGTTTATTAAAACAACGTTTTTGGTCTACGAAAAACTAGAAGACGGATTCGGGAGTTGGTTACGCGCGAGGAAGGATTAGCACCCTCGCAACTCCCAAAATTGGTACCGTATTGATCAATTAACGTCCTAATGTTAAAAACTTGAAAAGATTTTAAAATACAATCTTTCAAAAAACGTTTGGATAACTTGAATTGGATGTCGAGATTCTCTCGTTCAGAAGGAAAAAAATATCATGTCCAACACGATTGGTTACAATATTTCAAACCCTCAATACAAGACCCTTTCGTAATTTCCAAAACTCATGCATTTGAAATTTCAAAAGGATATTTGGTTATTTGGCCAAACGGTAAATCGCAACCGAGCACGATTGGGCACGATTTATTGAATTTCTAAATACGAAATATTGCCTCATTTTAATTTAAAAAAAACATGGATGAAATGTCAAAAGGATATCCCGTAACTTAGTCGAATGAAAAATCGAAACCCAGCACGATTGGGCACGATCCCTCAAACTTCAAAACACGAAATATTGCCTCGTTTTAATTTAAGAAAACATGGATGAAATTTCAAAAAGGATATTCCGTATTTTAGTCGAATGAAAAATCAAAACCCAGCATGATTGGGCATGATCCCTCAAACTCCCCAAATACGAAATATTGCCTCATTTAATTTTAAAAAACATGGACGAAATTTTCAAAGGATGTTCCGTATTTTAGTTGAACGAAAAATCGAAACCCAGCACGATTGGGCACGATCTCTCAAACTCCCCAAATACAAAATATTGCTTCATTTAATTTTAAAAAACATGGACGAAATTTCAAAAAGGATAATATATGAAAATATTGAAATAAATAATGTATAAAAATTTGAAATGAGTGTTATATAAAAAGTTAAAATAGATAATAACAAAAAATATAAAATAAATAAATAAATAAAGAGAATCTTAATAACAAGAGTAAAAAACATATAATAAAAATAATAATGAAAATAATGTTAGTATATAAATAGAAATAAAAACATAATAAATAGAAATATAATAATAGTAGAAATATAAATAGATAAATAAAAATTAGATAAATAATAATAGTATTAGAATAACAAAATAAATAGAAATAGAAATATAATAATAATAGCGATAATATGTTAAATTAGTTAATTTGATAATAAAATAACGGAAATAAAAAAAGGATTAAATTGAACCTTAAAGCAAAATTTTGGGGCAAATAAAAATAAATAAAAGGAAATGGACCAATTTGAAAGTATGAATAACAAGGAGGGACCAAAAGGGAAATAATATCCACCCTCCAAAACACAGCTTCAAGGAAGACCAAAATGTAGTCAAAACAAATTTTAGGGCCAAAATTAAGAATAATGAAAATTTAATTGCAAAACAATAAAAAAACGGAAGGGCCAAAAGCAATTGGACGAATTTAGAAAAAACAAAGAAATTGAAATGAAATGGATAAAATTCCCACGTAATTGAAAGAGAAAAGAAAATAATTCAATTCCAATGAAAATAGGGAAAGAGAGAATAATCCAATTCCAAATTGAAGTAGGAATACCAAAAGTAATCCCTCCCTCTTCAAAGAACAAAATACCCCTATTTATATACATGGGGTTTACTAAAAATAGCCTAACTAATTTAATAATAAAATAAAATAAAATAAAATAATAAAAATAATATCTTCCTATTTTTAGCCTTTTACCAAATCAACAAAATTTGATAACCCCTTGGCTTTCTCCATCTTTTTGATTTGGCCACAATTTAATGATTGTCTTTCAATTTGGCCCTTTTTAGCCTGTTTTCGACCGATTGTATCCTTTGACTTCGGTTATTATTTTTTCGGGCCCAGGCCAAAATTGGTCTATTACACTAGAAATTACATCATACAACACAAGTGTCTTTAAAAATAATATAAAATAAACTCATTAAATATAGATTCAATCCTAGACTTGTTAAAAGTTAATTTTTTAAAGTTTACTTAAAAATTATTATTGGTGTAATGAAAAAAAATTGTTTATAAGTTCATTAATCATGGATTCAATCTCTAGGCATGATAATTTTAGTTCTTTTATGTAAAAATTATATAAAAATATAAAACGATAAAAAGATCGTCAAAATAATAATAGTAGCCTTTTAATAAAAGGGTATATTAGTTATTTTTTAATCGAATTGGTACCTGGTTAATCTGTAACACCAATTCAGTCAGAGGTTCTATTAATAGTATTGATAATGATGTGTAATTTCTTATGTGACTATTTTTTGCCATATGTTGCTTGATGATTGGGCCACGTCAACATTAGCTATAGTTGACTAATTGTTAACTTACGGTAGTACCAATGTGGAAAAAAATAGTTCAAGTATCACTTTTGATCAAAAAAATGTTTAGGTATCATTGAGGTATTTTTCATATTAGGCCTAAAATTTTAAACCAAATTGCAAAAAAAGGGGTAAAAATATCATTGAGGTCCCTGTACAATGAGTCAGATTGTATTTTGCCCTTTCTACTAAAAAAAGAGTAAATTAATTATACGTTAAATCAAAAAGCAAATTAGTCTTTTTTGTTAAAAAATTTATCCATTTGTATTGTTCAAAATTGGCCTAGCATGCCATGTTTATCTCATGTTGATGTACATAAATCAATTTTTAAGTACAAAAGAAATTGATGGAATTTTTAACAGGACTAATTTGCTCTTCGATCTAACGTACAATGACTAATTTGCCATTTTTTAAGTAGAGGGAGTAAAATGTAATCCAACTCTCAATATAAGAGTCTTCATGGTGCTTTTACCCAAAAAATGCATATAATTTCTAAAATAAAATCAAGGAAATTATTTTAATAAGTTATTATTTAATAGAAAATATTTATTTTGTATAAACTGTTGATAAACTGTGTAAATATATATTATTTATTTCAATAAAAATTAACGAGGCTTTGATATTATTGACCAAGGTTAAGGTAGTAGGTCAATAACTATTTAGATTCAAATCCTTTCACGTGTTATGGTTATCGTCAGATGTCAGTTTTAATGTGATGTATCAGTTTTAGCTTGAATAATTCAAATATTAATTTATTTGTATTTTTGTATTGGTTTGATTTTACTTTTCAACTTAAAAATTAATTTACCTTTAAATTGGTATGAATTGATTGAATAGGGCTAAAAAATAAGTTGAAGTGACTATTGAACTAATTTTTATATTTTTGATTTTTAAATAATTTATTTGCTTTGAATATATTAAACCGGTCGTTTTGGGAACCAATTGATTAGATAAGTTTGAGATCAATTCAACTGAATTTTAGATCTATTCGACCAGTTTGTACCTTTTCACTTGTCAACTCATTTTTTACCTCTAATCGGATTGATATTGCAATCCGTTCTTGACTTGTCTGGTTGGTCTAGTTCGGTTTAGATAAAATTGAAATTTGTCTTTCTTTTATATTTTTAAAAACATTTTTATTTTTATTTTTAAATTTTAAAGAGTTTTTATTTTTTCTATATTTTTATTTAAAAAATGATAATTTTTAATTTTTATGTTTTTAAAATAATAAAAAATTTTAAAAAAATTAAGTAATGACTAAATTGACAAAAAATAATAATTATTGAGGGTTAAAAAATTATTTTACCTTTGATATTGTTAACTTTAACAGTGAAATTAAATGGAATGATAAAGATTTTTAAATAAAAATAAAGTATAGAAACTCGGTGTCTTAAAATTAAGGTATATAAGGACTAAAATTTTAAATTTATATAAAAATACATAATATTTGACATATTTAAACCTAAAATAAAAATACTAAGATTTAATGGTGCAGTAAAAAAACTGAATTACCTATGGAGCAATATTCCTGCCAATAAAACAATGAGCTAAAGACACAAAATGCTTGGTTTTCATGGGGCTTGTGCAACGGGAAATGTTGTTTTTCTAGGATGCATGTCTGCAAATCATTCACGCAAACAAAAGCAAAGAAGTTGATCCTAACAGATAATCTGATCACACATAACAAGAATACAATGGGGATCGACTAGTAAATATAATACATATTTTTTTAGAAAAATCAAACTCGAGTGAACACCTAATACTCGATGATGTCCATTGAAGTTGGCAGTAGAAGTCACCTTCTCCTCAATACTGGAACTAGTTTCCTTGGTTTTTGTACTACAATATGACTTCATCTTTTTTCTTTTTCTGTAAATGTCACATTTTCATTTTCCCTCACTGTCGGGTAAGGATTTCAGATTTTAATATTGTATGAACTAAGACAGAATTCAAATGCAAATGACTTTGACTTGTGGAAATATTTATACTCAGGGTATATTTCTATGTATGTTCTCCTGACCTAAGGTCGTCGGGTATATTTCTACGTATGTTCCAATATGAAAACTCTCCTGACCTAAGGTCGTACCTAAGGTCGTCGGGTATATTTATATGTATGTTCAAATATGAAAACTCTCCTGACCTAAGGTCGTCGGGTATATTTCTATGTATGTTCCAATATGAAAACTGCTTTTGAAAACTGACAGTCAACAGTTATTGGGTAGCAGCCAAGACAAATCCTCGTTTCACGCTATGAAAATCATATTTAATAATACTATGCTTTCCTTTGTTTCCTTATTTAAAGTTTGGTAGGAAACTCTAACCCCCCCCAAAAAAAACCCCAACAATAGCACTAGCTTCTTTGCTTGTTTACAGCAAGTGGAAACTTTGGGTGTCACTTCCTTTACACGGATTTTTTGTAGCGATGGCCGTGCTTTTACTTTGTTTTCTACCAATTAACCTTTCAGCCGCCGTGAGACGACAATCTCCGCCGCTGCAGCTATCGCAAAAGCTAAGGTTCGGTCGGACCGGGGAGTTTAAGATACTACAAGTGGCGGACATGCACTATGTTGATGGTAAAACAACGCCGTGTTTGAATGTGTTGCCTAGTCAGGTTCATGGTTGCTCTGATCTCAACACTAGTACGTTTATCCAGCGCATGATCGAAGTTGAGAAACCAAATTTAATCGTTTTCACAGGTAATCCATTATCCAATACAACCCTTTGACGCTCACTCATCGTAAGAAAAAACTACTTTATGTGATGAAACTATGAAAATTTTAATCTTTCATCTGCCAGAGTAGTACAGTGTTGATTTTATTTATTAATAAACCCTGAGCTTTATTAATAGGGTGATCTTTTCTTATGTTAGGGATAACATCTTTGGATTGGATGCCAAAGATTCAGCCAAATCATTAAATGCAGCGTTTGCCCCTGCAATTGCTGCAGGGATTCCTTGGGCTACTGTATTGGGGAACCATGACCAGGAAGGCACCTTATCTAGGGAAGGGGTTATGAAACACATAGTGGGGTTGAAGTATACACTGTCTCAATTCAATCCATCTGAAGCACATATCATAGATGGTTTTGGCAACTATAACCTGGAGGTGGGTGGGGTTGAAGGCTCTGGTTCTGCAAACAAATCAGTCCTCAACCTCTACTTCCTTGATAGTGGCGATTACTCCACGGTTCCTTCTATCCCTGGCTATGGCTGGATTAAACCCTCTCAGCAGTTATGGTTTCAACACACCTCTGCAAAACTTCATGTAAGAACCTCATCTGAACTATCAATGGATGCCATCTTCGTACCTAATAATAAACCATTTTTGTTTGTATCTCAGAGCGCCTACATGAGGCCACCAATGGCTAAAAAATCATTTGCGCTAGGGCTTGTGTATTTTCACATCCCACTGCCTGAATTTACTAGTTTCGGTGCATCTAACTTCACCGGGGTGAGACAAAAAGGGATTAGTTCGGCTTCTATAAACTCAGGCTTCTTCACAACAATGGTAGAAGCAGGCAATGTGAAGGCTGTTTTTACAGGCCACGATCACCTCAACGACTTTTGTGGTCAAATGACTGGAATACAATTGTGTTACGCTGGTGGTTTTGGGTATCACGCATATGGGAAAGCTGGGTGGTCAAGGAGAGCCAGGGTGGTGGTGGCATCCTTGGAGAAGACGGATGAAGGAGGTTGGGGGGCAGTGAAGTCGATTAAGACATGGAAGCGCCTTGATGATGGGCATCTCACTATCATTGATGAGCAAGTCCTGTGGAGTAAGAACTTAATTCCTAAAGTTTGATTTTGCCATCTACTTGAAGGTGGAGGGTTTTAAATCTTTTATTAGTACTGCATGTAAACATCTCTAAAGATGTGCAAGAGTTGTTGAAGTTCTTTTGTCTATGCATGATGCACGACATTTTATTGATATATTTCATTAAAAATATATCAAAATAAAATTTTAAACTAAACGTGCAATATATATATATATATTCTAAAATAAGATCAAGGAAATAAATTTAATAAGTTATTATTTAATAAACATGTTTATTTTGTATGGATTGTTGATAAACTATAAAAGTATATAATTTTCAAAATTTTAATCATTCTAGTCATCCAATAAAATTCTAGAAATATAAAGGACTAATTAATTCATGAGATGTCCCTAGACTATTGCTTAAATTCTAAATTGGTCTTATACTTAAAACAATTCATTACGTTAGTTTAGGTGTTTAAATGCTAGCTTAAGGTTGCGTTTGGGATTGTTTCTTAAATCTTAAGAGCACTGCAGAAGTAATCCTAAATAAATTGTGTTTGGGATGCAGAAGCACTTTAGAGAAATGCCAAATGGAAAAGCTAGTGATAAGCTTAATGGCATTTGGGTTTTAGGGTTTGAGATGTGAAAATTTCATTTAACTCTTATTAAATTTCTTATTATGTACCCAACTACAAAGTGTGGTTAAGAAATATAACTTGAATTCATTATTTTTATAATATTTAAATTACATAAATGTATGGATTTTATAATAATTGTTATAATATTACTAATATCTAATATGATTTATATACTTCAATTAGATTACATAAATATCATTTAAATTAACTAATTTAATAGTGGTTGTTATTATCGAATTAACAACACTTGTTATTACATGAATTTTTACTTTTCAATATCATGTTTAGTATGAATAATTTAACTTTCACTCGCAATTTTTAACTGCAATGCCAAACACTAAAAATTAATAAACTACACTTTTTCGTAGCACTTTATTATAATACTTTTTTCAAAATGAATCTTTTCAGAAACACTTTTGCACTAAAATAACAAAGCCAAATAAATCCTAAATTTAACATTTAACTTATTCAAAACACGTGAATTAAATTATATATATATATATATATATATATGCGCTTTTCACATGATAACTTAGACTTGACTTTTTTAAAAAACATCTCTACTAAATTTAAATGATAGTCTATTCTTTTTTATTATGTTAGATACAAGTTGTGAATGCAATAAATATATGTGTTTAAGATTTGATATACATGTTCAAATATACTCCACATCAAAGACTAGTGAGAATTTAATTCTTATTTGGGACAAAATAAAATAATTGAAAAGTCCTTTAAACCAAACATCAAAGTATCTCTAGGAGTAAAAATGACGAGTGTTACACTTCCTATGGTGGAGTCCACGGTGGGTGCCAATAGTCCGGGATCTAACAGTGGTGTTGGTAAGGCTATGAAAAAAGTACGCACCAGGCCGGAACTATAGTTAGATAAAGACAATCTGATGGTGAGCAGGAATGGGCAAAAAAAATCATGGATCAGATGTCTTTAAAGCATCGTATAAGTAAACACTTTTAGGGGATTCATTAGTTAAGGAGAAAAATGCTTTCATGGAGGAAGATTTTGCCCTAACAGAAGGTGATGTGTTAACTAAATTCGTTGAAGGTGTACCATCGATCATGTTCTCTGATAGGGTACAAACGTATATTGAATGTCGAATGGCTAGAACAATTATCGTAAAAATACTAGGGGGAAAGATTGGATTTAAAGTGTTGTTGAACAAAATTACCTTACTATGGAACCCAAAATGTTCGATTCACCTTATGGATCTTGAGAAAGATTTTTTTTTTCTAGTTAGATTTCAGGACAAGAACGACTATAACAAGGCTTTAGTTGTGGGATCGTGGGTAATATTTGGACGGTATCTGACTGTTCGGCCATGGTCACTGAATTTCTCAACCACCCAGAGTGGGATTGAATCATAGGTTATTTGGATATGGCTTCCGAGATTACCAGAGGGGTATTACTCAAATTGTCTTCTCAAAGCAGTTGGTCAAAAAATTAGACTGGTGGTAAAGTTGGATGTTGACATAGACTGTGCTCGCAGGGGACAGTTTGCACAGCTGACGGTCTGTGTCGATTTGAAAAGCCACTAGTGTCCAAGGTTAGAATCAATTGCCGTCTTTAATGAGTTGAATATGAAGGCTTGCTAAACATTGCTTCAAGTGTGGGCTTTATAGGCATAGAGCAAATTTGTGTGCAGGGGATAAGACGACAACACCGGAGGTAGAATCTGACTATTCTCGTCTGGTTATGGAGAAGTCGAGTCTTGAACGGAAGGTGGAGGAGGCACCCTTTGGCTCTTGGATAGTGGTGGAGTGACAGAAATAGAGAGGTTGAGTTACAGGGGAGGGGAGGAACGATGGTTTTGACAGTGTAATTAGGGGATCGCATTTCGTGACATTTGGTGATTTTAGGGAGAAAATCAATGCACTGTTAATGAGGAGTTTGATGGTGAAATGGAGGAAAAAAATTAGGAACATATTAAGAGGGTAGGAGATAATGGAGATTTAGGATTACAAGTGACAAAAAGTAGACCTTTGGAGATTAAGGCTGAGAAGTGGGCTAAGGGTAAAAGTGTGATGATGGGCGCTGGGCCAATAGCTAGTCCATCAGCATTAAGGCCCAATAATGGCAGATTTGGAATGAAGGCTGACATTGGGAAATGGGCACTTGATGATGGATCAAAATTGGGGCTGATGGGTACTGCTGATCGAGGAAAAATATTGTACTACCAGTAAATGTTTCACCAAATTTGAATAAAGAAAAGCATATTGCAGTGCACATAATGGAAGGGAAAAAATTGGGTTCGAACATTAATAAAGAGATTGAGATTTTTAGATTCGGTGGAAAATATGTTGCTCCTTAAGAAACACACTTGAGAGCTCAAAATGTTGTATATGGACAACGAGGGAAACCACCAGACGAGATGATGAAGAATCAATTGCATGACTAGGTTGAGTTGAAATTAGCAATGAAAGGGTTGGTTTGTGATATTGAAAGGAAACTAGTTCTAATGGAGGATATTCTCAAGTTGTCGAGGAAGTGATGGTCGTTGAGGATGATTGCAGTCATGAGATAAATTGTTAATTTCTGTTGTTTATAGGTTGGATTTTATGTCTCTTATTATTATTATTGTTTATGAACACAAAAATATTATGTTGGAACTGCCAAGGAACTGGGCACTCTAGGTTCCATAATTTTGTAAAGGAATATTGAAAGGATTTTTCTCCCAATTTGTTGTGTTTGCTTGAAACTCGGGTTAGTAGTGCTAGGGCTGATGGCATTATTGCAAAAATCGGGTATCTTAGGTCATTTTAGGTTGAAGCAAATGGTTTTGCTAGTGGTATTTGGTTATGTTGGAATGAGAATTTACTGATGGATATTCTGGAAGTTCATTCTAAGGTGGTTTATGTGAAAATTAGTAGCACACAGAACTCAGATAGCTTCTTTTGCTCAATTGTATATGCTAGTCCTCAAATTACGATGTGAAGGAATTTATGGCATTTTCTGGGTTCGTTAGCAGATTCGATGAAGGGACCTTAGATCTTAATTGGTGATTTCAACTTTATTATTGACAGTTTTGAAAGAATAGGTAGCACACCCACCTCACGAATTGGTTGTAGATGGTTTCGTGAATTCTTTATTTAATAATACCTTGTGTGACTTGGGTACGAGTGGTGCTAAGTTTACTTGGTGTAGATGGGGTTTGTAGCAGAGATTGGATAGGGTCGTGTGCAACTTAGAATGGGATTCTTTCGCGCTAGAATGTTTAGTAAGGAATCTTTATAGGTTAAAATCTTATCATAGGCCAATTTTAATTTCTCTTAGACCGAAGGCTAGCAGAGGTAACGGACCTTTTCGTTGTCTTACAAGTTGGGTGATTCATGCCGACTTTAGAAACCTGGTGAATGGGAGTTAGAGCAATGAATTGGAGGTTTGTGAGAACTTGGAGTATCTTCAGGAAGTGATCAAGGTATGGAACAAATAGGTGTATGGAAATATTTTTGTGCGCAAAAGGAAATTGATTTCTAAATTGGAAAGTATGCACAAAATTCTGGATGTACGATTCTCTCTAATACTTCGTAGTTGGGAACTTAAAATTCGACAAGAAATTGAAGAAGTGTGCTAGAGCGAAATGGCTTTGAAATGGTGATAGGAATACATCCTATTTTCATAGTTGTAGCTTGGTAAGACTAGAGCAGAACAGGATAGAGAGATTCCTTGTTGTGGTAAATTCCCTTTATTATCATGTGATCAGATGAGTAATCTACTTTCAATAACTTTCAATGAGGAAATACGAAGAACAATTTTTGGTATGTACCCTCTAAAGGCTCTTGGTGTGGATGGGTTTCAGGCAAATCTTTTTCAGTCATAGTGGGAGGTAGTGGGACAGCTAGTATATTCTCTTGTCAGGCAGAGCTTAGGGTGTCAATTGTTGGATCCTAAACTGAACATAACTTTATTGGTGCTTATACCGAAGGTTTAGAGTCCGAAATGAATTTCCCAATTTAGACCAATAAGCTTATGCATGGTGCTATATAAGATCATTACAAAGATGGTGGTTAATAGATTGAGACCAATAATGGTAAAGTTGACTCGACAAAACTAAGCAAGCTTTATTCCTGGGAGAGATATTACTTATCATATTGTAGTTTCACAAGAAGTGATGCATTCTTTGAAAAGCTTTCAGGGTAGTAAATGTGGCATGATCTTGAAAATTGATTTAGAGAAGGCTTATGATAAAATCAAATAGGATTTCTTATAGGACACATTGCTAGAGGCTGGTTTACCCCCACATTTAGTTATTATATTTTTACATTGCGTCTCTTCTTCGTCTCTTTAGGTTCTATGGAACGGGGCTATTACAGATTCTTTTCAGCCTTTCTGAGGTATAAGATAGGGAGATCCTCTTTCTCTTTATATCTTTGTACTTTGCATGGAGAGGCTTCGGCATATTATCGAGGAGGCAATTGAAAAAGGTAGTTAGAAACCTTTGTTTCTCTCAAGAAGAGCTTTGCCCTTATCTCATCTTTTCTTTGTTGATGATCTTATGCTTTTTTGTGAAACTAGTAGGGATCAAGTAGCGATGGTGAATAGCATTCTGGAGAATTTTTGTTATTTTTCTGGGCAGAAGGTGAACAAAAGTAAATCCAATGTGTTTTTTCTCCTAATACGCTAGGAGTTGTTACTGAGGCAATATGTAGTAGTGCGGATTTTAATCATGTTGAATATCTTGGTACTTATTTTGGGTTGTCGCTGCTGTATAATAGAGTTACAGTGAATACTTTTGATTTTGTAGTGAATAAAGTTTGACAAAAATTGTCTGGTTGGGAAGCGAGGAAAATTTCGATGGTAGGTTGAATAACTCTAGTATGGTCAGTCCTTATAGCTATTCCAAAATATTCTATGTATATTGTTCGAATTCCTATTTCTGTGTGTAATGAGATCGAAAGAATTGCCTGTAATTTCATTTGGGGGACTATTGTTGATACAAGAAAAACTACTCTTATATCTTGGGGAGATTACTGTCGTCCACTGGATAATGGAAGGTTAGGATTGCGAAGCTAAGCTACTTAGTATAAAAAAGAAACTTGGTTACCGTTTTCTCTCGAATACTGATGCGTTATGGGCTAAAGTGGTAAGGAAGAAATACAATGTACAATGAGTACTTTTGATTTCTATTTGTTGTAGTAATTGTTCCTTTGTATGGAAATATTTAATGAGGGTTTGGCTAAAAGTTATTGGTAATGTCTCTTGGTCTATTGGTGATGGTCGCACTACTAACTTCTAGAATGATGTATGGATTAGGTAGTTTGGACCTTTATGGGAAAACTTTAAAGTATATGATCAACCAGATAGCACTTTACGTGTTTGTGATTTGGTGACTAAAAATGGTCTGTCGGATTGGGATTGGCTTAATGATCTTGTTCCAAGGCATATTGTTTGATAAATTGCAGTAATGATGCCTTCAAGTGTTTAGGCGAGACCAGATTGCTTGGCTTGGAAATGGATAAAAAAGGATGGCTTTTCCTCCACTGAAACTTATAAGAATTTATTTATTGAAGATAATGATAGTTCTGCTATTTGGAAGGTGATTAGGAAAGCTCGAGCGCCTCAGAGGGTACGTGTTTTCTTATGGCTTTTGTGGCAGGATAGACTGTTAACCAATTATGAAAGAAGACAAAAACACATGACAGATGACGATAATTGTTTGTTGTGTAATGGTAACTTGGAATCGGGGGTTCATACAGTTTGTGATTGCTCATTTATTAAAGTTGTATGGGTAGCAGTGGTTCCAAGGCAAGCTCAAAGTATCTTTTTTTCTCTACTATTTAAGGAATGGCTTTTATGGAATTTGCAGAATAAAAGTAACTCGAGTAATGATGATATGGATTGAAAAACCCTATTTATAACATTGTGTTGGCTAATTTGGAAAAATAGAAATATAGTTGTGTTTTCTAATTGTCACAGGTGCACCAAGCTATTGTGGATACAAGTTACAATTGGGCCAGGGGTTATCTGGATTCAAATGTGAAAATGAAACCGCCAAGACCCATAAGGGCATTTTCAAGTTGGTCGCCTCCTGAAATGGGTTGGATAAAGATGAATTCTGATGAGGTGGTGTCGATTAGTGGGCAAAGTGCTTCTACGGGAGGAGTGTTAAGGGATTAAAATGCAAATTGGTTGTAGGGTTATACGATGAGCTTTGGTAAAGAATCAGTTTTTAAAGTTGAGATAAGAGCGATGTTGGAAGGCCTTTTTATAGCTTAGGAGAAGGGGTTCAGAAAGATTGAAGTTGAGTGTGATAATACTCTATTGGTAGAATTAATATTGTTTGGTGGAGGAGCTAATAGTAGCTTAGTGGAATTAAGGTTATTACAATAGTTGCTGTATCAAAGATGGGAGGTTTATGTCCGACATATTCCAAGGGATCCGTAACACCCCTTACCCGTATCCAAGGCCGGAACAGGGTACGAGGCATTACCAGACTTAACCATACATAGAGACGAAAACCGAGCCATAAATTTTTATTTAATTCAAAACTTCTCAAACACATGCATATCGTCCATTAAACGTCCATGTCCAAGGCAACATCACTCATCTCCGTATTACACATTTAATTCATAATCCATAGGCATGCATTCAACTTACAGGATATATTACTAATCATGCATCACAAACAAACCTAACTATATCATCACATCACAAACATAAGACATAAAATGTTTAATGAAATTTACAACCCATAATGAATAAAGGTCATATCTCATGACCATATATGATAGCTCAATGCAGACCAATACGGTTGGCCAAAGTAATAATAATACATATCTCAAACTAACTTCCTATACATGCCACTCACTTGATATTTCAAATATTGAATTAATTCTCCTAAAAGTGATAGCTTGATAGTGTCATTCTGCCTCCGACGATCTCCAATCCCGAGCCGACCTGCCAAAACTGAAGAAGTGGAGAGGAAGGGTAAGCTTTACGCTTAGTAAGTCCATATGAAATTAATAAGCAATTACCATCATGCTTTTCTAAGATAAAACACCAAAATTGTACAATTTAAACATAATCAGGTTAAGCTATTTTACCGAATTATAGTTACTAAATCATTTATATCTGGAGCTACGAAACTCCAAATTAAGTTTCGTTAATTTTATTTGAAACTAAACTCATATAATTTTCTCCCATAAAATTTATAAAATTTTTGGTTTAGCCAATTGGTACAGTTTATTCATTAAAGTTTCCCCTGTTTCAGTTTTCAGTTACTCTGACCTCTGTTCACTACGAATCAATTTTCTCTCTATACAGAACTCAAAGGGCTATTCCGTTTATTTATATTAAAAATAGACTAAATAAGGAATCTATAAATGTAAAGTATAACTCCTAATTATTTTTTTACAATTTTTAGTGAATTTATCAAATAGGAACAGGGGATCTCGAAGTCATTCAGACCCTGTCTCACAACAATTTAAATATCTCATAACATAAAGTTCAATTACATGTACCGTTTCTTCTATGTGAAGCTAGACTCATTTAGATTTAATCTCATATTTTATTCAGCCTCTAACTCAATTTTCACAATTTATGGTGAATTTCCAAAGTTGTGCCACTTCAGTAACCCAAAACTATCAAGGCTGAATTTACTCATTCACCACTATTATTCACCAAATCCATACAATATCATTTCATCCATCATGGTAAGAACACATAATTATGCTTCATAAGCATGGACTCATAATCACAAGGTCATCACAAAAGCATTCTCATGAACATTCTTACCACACCATTACAACATATCGAGTTCTCTACTCGAGAGTTTACGCACATACCTGTTCATCGTACTCATTTTACAACACTTACCAGCATGTCGCTTTCATCTGGAGTATTTCACTTTGTTCACTTGAGATTTACCCGTTGAACACATTGGAATATAATTCGGATACACGAAATCAAGCTACCATAATTTCACCCATAATGAACTCGGAACGCAACACAACGAGCTCGAGTGTTTGCATCCATAATGAGCTCGGAACACAACTCAACGAGTTCGGATGCTTGTATCCATAAATGAACTCGGAACGCAACTCAGCGAGCTCGGATGCCTCATAATTCTCACGAACTCGGAACGCAACTCAACGAGTTCGGATCTCAATTTCCTAGTGACATGTCACTTGTATCCTAATATATTCCTAATGTTCAAACGGGATTTTCCTCGACCATACGCTTTTGCCATCTTTCTCGTGGTGTCAATATCGATACTCCGGTGGCAACTCATATTTTTCAAGTATTCCACATAATTTGTATAATAATTCAACAATAATCATCATACCATTATAAAGACATAAAAATACATGCATATTATTCATGGGTAAATTTTTAGACATGAACATTAGCTCAAATTAATGGTAGAAATAAGTAGAACAAGTTACCGGGATTTCGAAAATGTAAAGAACTTTAAAAACGGGGTTAGGGAGCACTTACAATCGAGCTTGGGAGTTTGAACAAACCCTAACCATGGCTGCTGCTGGTAGAAACGGTTGAATGAAGAAGATGATAGCTAATATGGCTTATTTCCCTTTTTAATTCTTTTAATTATTAGTTTACCAAAATACCCCTAACTTAAAAATATTTTATTACACCCATTTCATGTCTATTTTTGTCCAACAATTAACCAATGGTCTAATTCCCATTTAAGGACCTTTAATTTAAAAACTCATAACAATTTGACACTTCTAACATGTGGAACTCAACTTTTGCACTTTTTACGGTTTAGTCCTTTTGACTAAATTAAGTGCCCGAACGTCAAAATTTTTGAACGAAATTTTCAAAAAATTAGTCCGTAAACTCGTAGACCATAAAAATATAATAAAAATAAAATTTTCATCGTCGAATTTGTGGTCCCAAAACCACTGTTCCGACTAGGCCCAAAATCAGGGAGTTATATCTCTCCCCCCTTTAGGGATTTTCATCCCCGAAAATCTTACCGGAAAAGTGGTTTTCACTTAGATTTCGAGACCAAAGTACCTTCGCTCAGGTGGTGCCTCCAATACATCTCCTTAATTTCTCATATGATCTGAAAGCTTACAGACTCAACTCCCAATTGTTCTTAAATTTTCAAAGGCTTCTCAGTTTCTCATGATATCATGACATAAAACCCGGATCTCAATTTGGTTTATGGAGACTAGATTTTCCAAGAAATCCAACAATCAAAGGAACCTGCACTTTTTCGAAATAATCATACAGGTTTTCATCATCAATAAATCACAATCCAATAACATATGAATTAAATTACAGTACACGTCATTACTCTCTGAATGAATAGGCAAATTTTCATTGTGAGCTTCATACAATTCTTTCTGTATAAGCCTCGGAATAATAATACCATGAATCAGATCCAATCTGAAATTCAACATCAGAAGTCGATCTTTACTATACTCTTTTAGTTTACTACTCACTATCACATTTTCCTATTTTCGCTACGGAAATAATTCTAATATAGCTTCGAAAATAATCCTTCTCATTCTCATTCTAATATCAATACTGGCAGAGATAATTTTGGTAGATCCTGATGCTCGGCTTTAACCCCATCAACAACTCAAATTTTCTATGACATCAAATGCTCCAAACTATCACATTACCTTATTTTCTTGAAACACATCACCATTCATACAACAGTGCATTACTGAAAATTAGAAAATCCTTACTCAATGCAGACTAGTCCAGTTCAGACGCTTTGGTTAGCAATATTCTCATCTGTCTAAACCTTGCTAACATGTAATAAACTTTTCAACTTTCACAAGATGAAAACTTTATCATTCTTAGTAGCTTCTACTCATATCAAAATTTTCTAAGAGATATACACTTCTCGTTCAGACTATTTGCCTTTTACCCGTAAAGAAATGAAATTCTATTATCAAACTTGAGAAAAATGATCCTGACATAATTGTCATATGAAATCTTTCAAATAAATAATTCACACAGATTAAACACTCGAGTCGATCTAAACACCGTTGAATGATATTTCAAGTAATCCTTTCTTCTAGTTACTAAACAATTCATCATGCAGTCCTTTACTATCCATTCCTTACGCTAATCAAAACCATCTCAATTGCATTAGCTCAAGTAACCAAAATATGTCAATTGAAGTTATTAATTATAATTGACTTACTTGAGAGAAGTAATCCACCATACTGATTGAAACTTGTGCTTTTATCACTTATGCCTTTACTGTTGTCAAATCCTTACACGGAAATTTGAGAAATCCCAATACTAAAATCATCACATTACCAAGATCAAATCGGAAGTATAGTCATGCTTGTCATAATTATCACGAGCTGAAGAACGCACTTCGAACATGAATCATAATTAACAAATTATGGAATAAAGATAACAATAAAACCGAATAAAGAAATCCAAGATTGAGAAACCCAGAATAAAGAAATCCAGAATAAAGAAACCCAAGATACGATGCTATACCAGAAAATCGAAAACCAAACTCATAGGAAAGTATGGAAGATCTCGAAAATTCCTTAGAGAAAAGAAGTCTAGAAGAAAACATCATTTAATCCCACTGGAATCAAATATAACAAGAACAATGTATCTTCCCATACATATCCTCTAATCAATTCTTCCCAGATGAAATGTAATAAAATGCCCGGGGAAATACAACAATACAAATTATAAACTAGTCAGACTACCAATGCTTCTATCTAACACCAGGATTAGAAAACATTCCCATATAACAATAATCTCTTTAAAAAAAATCAACAGCTATAGAATCTTTTTTCTGAGAACGGATAAATACATAGAACATTTCAAAAGAAACTGTTAAATCTGTTCAGCCGTAACTGTCACACTCAGATATTTCACATTTCAAATATCATTTCCCATAACTAGTTCTGCCATCACAAATTTCATGTTAGACCTTTCACTAAAGAAGACCAGTTCTGAATAAATTTTGATTTACACTTTTCTCGACCTTGTACCCGAGTAATTCAATTTACCAAAGTAAATTTATTCTATAACTGAGATAGTGCGTAGCTCCAATAATCTTTATGTCAGCCTGATACTTTTTTAGCTCTGCCTTTACTTATCAACTCATTCTCAATCTGTAATCATTCTTATAATTATTCTATCATTGAACTCTTTGGTTTTTCAACTGGGAACTTATTCAGTACAAATCTCATGAAATTCTATTATAAGCACCACTTCGATAAGGGGAGGGGTTGTAGGGCCTCTGACTCGACTTTCTTATACATATACATATCATTACAATCATATAATTCCATCCAAACAATTTAACATAGATAAGTTCATTTCGTTATAATTCTTTATCTCATAAAAATATCATTAACATTCATCAACATTCAATGTCCAATCAAGACAATGACATTTTCATTCGTATCATAATATTATGAACCCTTACTCATACCTCTACGAATTTCTATTTATCCCATTCACTTATCAAGTAAGCCAAGTGCACTAGATCATATGAGCATTAAGCAAGTATGGGTATTCATCACAACATAAACTTTCATATCACGTGTTATCACATATATATCATAAACTTTTATTCATACTTTTCTGAACCGAGACTTATCAAAATCATAATTTTACTCAAATACCTTCAATCACCTTGAACATGGTCGGTGCAGCTCGGTTGGAGAGTACCTTTGTCTAAATAAGACGGTGTTCTTACGCGTCGGGAGACATCACACTATCACGGATCTGTGGCATGTATAACTAGACTTTTACACATGCTAGGTTGTCCGAGAACTGACTAAATTATAGCTTTGATACCACTAAATGTAACACCCCTTACTCGTATCCAAGGCTAGAACAGAGTACGAGGCATTACCAGACTTAACCATAGGCAAAGACAAAAACCGGGCCATAAATTTTCATTTAATTCAAAACTTCTCAAACATATGCATATCATCCATTAAACGTCCATGTCCAAGGCAACATCACTCATCTCTGTATTACACATTTAATTCATAATCCATAGGCATGCATTCAACTTACAGGATATATTACTAATCATGCATAACAAACAAACCTAACTATATCATCACATCACAAACATAAGACATAACATGTTTAATGAAATTTACAACCCATAATGAATAAAGGTCATATCTCATGACCATATATGATAGCTCAATGCAGACCAATACGGTTGGCCAAAGTCATAATAATAATACATATCTCAAACTAACTTTCTATACATGCCACTCACTTAATATTTCAAATATTGAATTAATTCTCCTAAAAGTGATAGCTTGATAGTGTGATTCTGCCTTCGACGATCTCCAATCCCGAGCCGACCTGCCAAAACTGAAGAAGTGGAGAGGAAGGGGTAAGCTTTAAGCTTAGTAAGTCCATATGAAATTAATAAGCAATTACCATCATGCTTTTCTAAGATAAAACACCAAAATTGTACAATTTACACATGTTCAGGTTAAGCTGTTTTACCGAATTATAGTTACTAAATTATTTATATCTAAAGCTACGAAACTCCAAATTAAGTTCCGTTAATTTTACTTGAAACTAGACTCATAGACTTTTCTTCCATAAAATTTCCAGAATTTTTGGTTTAGCCAATTGGTACAGTTTATTCATTAAAGTTTCCCCTGTTTTAGTTTTCAGCTACTCTGACCTCTGTTCACTACGAATCAATTTTCTCTCTATACAGAATTCAAAGGACTATACCGTTTATTTTTCTTAAAAATAGACTCAATAAGGAATCTATATATGTAAAGTATAACACCTAATTATTTTTTTTCAATTTTTAGTGAATTTATCAAATAGGAACAGGGGATCTCGAAGTCATTCAGACTCTGTCTCACAACAATTTAAATATCTTATAACATAAAGTTCAATTGCATGTACCGTTTCTTCTATGTGAAACTAGACTTATGAGATTTAATCTCTTATTTTATTCAGCCTGTAACTCAATTTCCACAATTTATGGTGAATTTCCAAATTTGCACCACTACAGTAACCCAAAACTATCAAGGTTGAATTTACTCATTCACCACTATTATTCACCAAATCCATACAATATCATTTCATCCATCATGGTAAGAACACATAATTATGCTTCATAAGCATGGACTCATAATCACAAGGTCATCACAAAAGTATTCTCATGAACATTCTTACCACACCATTACAACATATCGAGTTCTCTACTCGAGAGTTTACGAGCATACCTGTTCATCGTACTCATTTCACAACACTTACCAACATGTCGCTTTCATCTGGAGTATTTCACTTCGTTCACTTGAGATTTACCCATTGAACACATCGGAATATAATTTGGATACACGAAATCAAGCTACCATAATTTCACCTATAATGAACTCGGAACGCAACTCAACGAGCTCGGGTGTTTGCATCCATAATGAACTCGGAACACAACTCAACGAGTTCGGATGCTTGCATCCATAAGTGAACTCGGAACGCAACTTAATGAGCTCGGATGCCTCATACTTCTCACGAACTCGGAACGCAACTCAACGAGTTCGGATCTCAATTTCCTAGTGACATGGCACTTGTATCCTAATATATTCCTAATGTTCAAACGGGATTTTCCTCGGTCATACGCCTTTGCCATCTTTCTCGTGATGTCAATATCGATACTCCGGTGGCAACTCATATTTTTCAAGTATTCCACATAATTTGTATAATAATTCAACAATAATCATAGAATGCAACAATTCGTAAACAATAATCATCATACCATTATAAAGATATCAAAATACATGCATATTATTCATGGGTAAATTTTTAGACATGAACCTTAGCTCAAATTAATGGTAGAAATAAGTAGAACAAGTTACCGAGATTTCAAAAATGTAAAGAACTTTAAAAACGGGGTTAGAGAGCACTTACAATCGAGCTTGGGAGTTTGAATAAACTCTAACCATGGCTGCTGCTGGTAGAAACGTTGAATGAAGAAGATGATAGCTAATTTGGCTTATTTCCCTTTTTGATTCTTTTAATTATTAGTTTACCAAAATACCCCTAACTTAAAAATATTTTATTACACCCATTTCATGTCCATTTTTGTCCAACAATTAACCAATGGTCTAATTACCATTTAAGGGCCTTTAATTTAAAAAATCATAACAATTTGACACTTCGAACATGTAGAACTCAACTTTTGCACTTTTTACGGTTTAGTCCTTTTGACTAAATTAAGTACCCGAACGTCAAAATTTTCGAACAAAATTTTCACGAAATTAGTCCGTAAACTCGTAGACCATAAAAATATAATAAAAATAAAATTTTCATGGTCGGATTTGTGGTCCCGAAATCACTGTTCCGACTAGGCCTAAAATCAGGGTGTTACAGGATCAGAATAGGGTTGCGGATCACATGGCTAAATGTGTTGACACAAGGAATTTTTTGCTTCATTTGTTTGCAATTCCACCGGTTTCGGTTAGAGACTTATTGGATGAAGACCGTTATGGGTCTAGATCTATTTAACTTATGAATTGGTTATTGTAATCGCTTAGTGCTATCTCTTTTCTACAAAAAAAAAAAAAATACTAGTGGGATTGTACTGTCCAAGCTAACAACTAGATTAGTAAAACTTAACTATTAAAATACTAAATCTTTCAAAATTTAGTTAAAATGTTCTAGAGTTTTAAACCAATTTAAAATATTGGAATTTTGTACCAATTAAGTAAAATATAAAATATACTTTTCTGATAACGGCTAAATTTTACTATCATTCACTATATTATGCATAAGTTGTGAATTTAGTCCTTGTATTTTAATTTGATCATTTTTAGTACATTTATTTTTTGAATTTTGAAATTTTAGTCCTGAACAAACAGTAATTGTTAAATTTATTAGGTTTTGTTATTTTAAAAATCTTATACAGCAAACATATGATTACATATGATGGTTTTAATGGCTGTCATTTTGCGTTAATACTAAAATTTCAAAATTCAAAAAGTATAGAGACTAAAAATAATCAAATTGGAGAAGATAGACTAAATCTACAACTTTTCACATATATAGTACGAGATTGATCATTATCGTTTGGATGAGAACTAAAATGTTAAAATTTGAAAAGTACATGAACTAAATTGATCAATTCAAAAATATAGGATTAAAATGATCAATAGTATGAGGACTCATAACAAAATTCAATCTTTATAAAATATAGATGTAAGCCCATTTGAAATAGATTTGGGCTTAGCTAATTTCAGATTCAATTGGGTATATATATCAAATAAATTTAAGAGTTCATTGAATTATTATTACAATTTAAGTGAATATTAATAGGCATTGTTTAAATTAGACTAGAGCAATTTGTTAGATTAGAAATCAATTAGGATGTCGATTAAGGAAGAGCAGTTAAATCTATTAACCTACAAATCGCAAATTGATTGAACCTGATTAAAAAACTGATTGAATTGGTTTTTGTCTATTTATTTGATTTTGATTCTTGTATGATATTGGTAGGTAGATATGGAACAATCTATTTAATCTGTCATTCCCATTGTCTTATATTTGTTCTTATTCCAAGTCTATGATATTGGTAGATACATAGGGAACAATTAGTCGCACCATTTCCTCATTTCCCCTACTTAAATCCAAAAAGAAATTACACAATCAATTACAGATCCAGAAAAAAAAAATGGGTAGGCACCTTCATTCATACCACTAACAATAGTAATTTGAGGGCCAAACAATCAGCTAATTCATTCTACAATGAGACGATGATGTGAATTCAACTGTACATTTGGTCTTCCTATACAACTTAGATGGTGTCTTTGAGCAAATCTCAACCATGTACATTCAATGCAGCTGCTTCTACGGGTGGTAATGATATTAAGACCCCGCACTCATCTACCGTACACATCATTTCAACCTCACCGGTGCGATTGCGTAATTCGAATGCAGAACACCTTGAGTCCATGAAGGCAAATTAATAGCAGTATGCCACCAAAAGCAGCAGCTTGAAGCAGCGGTTGTTCTGCCGGAGTTTTCGCCACCAGATAAACGCAATCTTTGGTGATCAAGATCCAAGCTAAACTCTCCAACAGGGACTTGATAGTTAAGGTTTTTGCTTTGTTCTCCGTTGACAGTCTGCAAATGATCCTTAAACACAAACCTCCCATCACACAAAATGTAGTAACTGATAATCCCCTGTAAGAGATCAACTTCCCCCCTGCAACCAAAACCTGTTCACGGCACATGCAAGATAGGCACTCACCGGAAAACGTCGACGACTCCAGAGCATCAATACCGGTATAGTAAGGAAGGATGATGGAATCCAGGTATACACTCGCATGCAGAATCCCCGAAATGGTGGAAGCTTCCAAGAATGCGTACCTAGGGTCCTTATCCACTCCATTGTCGAACGCAAGAGACGAAATTTGAACCAGTTGAAGAATTGCCGGAGCAATGCAGGAGAAAGGGTATAAGATGTTGATACGTGAGCCCTTGGCTAATGCCAATAGGATTAAGGGGAGTGACAGTGGACCTGATGGCAGAAACAACCTCTTGGACTGACTCAAGCAAGGCCGCCCTCTTCTCGATATATCTATCAACATGATGACCAGTGTTGCAAGGTACGAAGCAGTGGCGAGGAGAAGAACGAGAATGTCGACGACCTGCGGGTAATGGCCGGGATAAACGCTGTCACAAAAGTAATGGAAGGGGCAATTGATTGGATCCAGAGTTTCTTCTACTTGCCATCGGGTGCATTTGAAGAAGGCCAAGCGGATATCTTCCAGGTCCCATCCCGGTTGAAATGCTGGATGCAGAGTTTGGCTCTCCATCATGTTGTTTGCATTCCATTTTTTCTCTTTTGTTCTTTTGCAGGGACTTTATTTTATATGACTTTAAGTAAAAGCAAAAATGCAGTTGCTGTCTTTTGATGAAGAAGATAATAGACCCTCTATCTGTTGGGATGCTTTAAGGTTGGTGAAATTGGATGATGAAGTTCTATCTATCTATCTATCTATCTTTTATATTCATTTATAACATTGGTAATCTCTTTTATAGGAAATATTGGTATCCTTTCAGTATATCAAAATTCCCAAGTTTTATTTAATTCAAATGCTTTGTCTTGAACCTTGGGAAGTGCGTGTATATTAAGAGTACATACCATTTTTGGGGACCTCCAAATAAGTTGAAGGTTTTGGAAATAATAACAGTTTTTGAAAAAGTTGTATTTATATATAAAAAAAAAAAAATACGAGGGGATGGTCGTAATTTGGATAATTAGAATATATTTGGAGAGGGAGGTTTGGTAGGCATTCATCAACTTAGGGATGAGAGGTTTTGAAGCAACTTGGGTCTCAAGAAATGCTTTGGAGTCACGAGCGGGTGACTGATTGTTACTGATTTTATGACCCATTAACAATATACGAGTGCCACTTCCGTGTGAGTTTAAGTTTTATTTTTTACAAAATAATTTTTTTACACACCAACTTCATAAAAAAGTTATTTTAACTTTTTTTTTTCCTCTTTTAGCATTTATATTTTTAATTTTTATCAAATCACCCTAAAATGAATTGATAAGTTAACGCTTATTAATTTTACTGACGATTCTGATTTTTTAAAAATAATTTTTAAAATTTTAAAATTTTAAAAAATTAATTAAATGCCGAAGTAAAAAATTATTGATGACATGCCAGTAAAGTTAAAAAAGTTAAATTTTTCATCCATTTTTGAGTGATTTGACAAAAAATAAAAATTTAAAGGCTAAAAGAAGTAAAAAATTAAATGGAGAACTGAAATAACTTTTTATGTAAAATTGAAAGGTCAAATAAGTCATTATGCTTTTATTTTTTGGGTTTTGGTTTATGTACATTTTTTGGGTTTTATTTACGTTGGTATGTAGTTATATATTTATACTGTAAAGACATCTATTAAGTTAGTGTTATTCATTAATTGAGTCCAATTTAATTAGGGAAATTACTTTAATATTTTTTTGTATTTAAAATAAATTATATTATTTGAGGGTATTTTAATCTTTTTATTTTAAAAATAAAAATATACTTGTGGTGAGATTTAAACCCATGTTAATTGGATTAGCAAAACCTTAAATTTTCCATTTAACCAAAATTTTATTTTAATGTTATATATATTTTAATTTTATTATGCACATTTTATTGATACTATCAGTTGTGTATCTATACTATTATTTAAGTTCCTAATTAAATTAATGTCATAAATCAACAGAAAGATTATAGTGTATCGATTCTTTAATAGTATTTTTAACTTTTTGATAATGATTATATCTGTATAATATATTTTTTTAAATATCATCTATTTTCAAGTATCCACTTTTATCAATTATAGTGTATTGATTCTAACATTCATTTTCTCAATTTGATATTTGATTGATTATAAAATATTTTACTCTAATATATAATAATTTTACATTTAAAATAGGATAAACTATTAAAATAGTCACTTTTGTTTATCTTAGATTACATTTTAGTTATTTATGTTTGAAATGTTACGTTTTAGTCACTTACTGAGCTGTTAATTACCGTTAACAGTGTAACAGTAAGCTGACGTGGCATGCTAAATAATCATTTCAAATAAAAATTTAGGTTAATTTATACAATCGGTCCTTATATCTTTTTCGTTTTGAGCAATTTATTTTTTCCTTTTATGTTCTTTTAACTTTCCTTTTTTTTCTTTATTTTCCACTCTCTTCTGCTTCTCTCTCTGTTTTCCCCCCTTTTTCATTTTTTAACGTAGTTTTTTTATATTTTCCATTTGTTAAAAATAATCCCTACACTTTTATTTTTTTTGAACAATTTAATTTTTTCGAGTGAGGCGAGCTTGTAGACTAGTTTTAACAAATGAAAATCATAGAAAAATTACATTAAAAGAAATGAAGAAGGGAGGAAAACAGAGGGAGATACAGAAGAGAATGGAAAAAAAAAGTTAAAAGAACATAAAATAAAAAAATTAAATTGCTTAAAATTAAAAAATAAAAGGACCAATTGTAAAATTTAACCTAAAATTTTCGTTTGAAATGATTATATAATGTGTCATGTCAACTTAATGTTACACCGTTAACGACAAATAATGGCTCAATGACTAAAATGTTACAACACAATAACGTAAGTAACTAAAACGCAACTTTTTAAACATAAGTGACTAAAATGTAACCTAAGGCAAGCAAAAGTGACTATTTTAGTAGTTTACCCGTTAAAATATGTATACTAATTAAAAAATATATATTATTTTTGTTATAAAATAAAGAGAGATGAAGAGAATAAAGAATAAAGAAAATATGAAAGCAACAGAGAATGTACTTTATTGATCAATTGGGATGATTTACAATGCTTCATCAGAGTCTCTATTTATAGGCATAAGAAGTATAAAAGAAGTAGAGATCTAATTCTAATAACTATTAGAAATTAAAGTATATCAAAACTTTATCTTTATCATGATGGGCATCCACTTAATAAGATATTCATAACACTCCCCCTTGGATGTCCATTGGTAAATAATGTGCCTCATTAAAACCTTATTAGGAAAAATCCAGTGGGATGAAAACCTAATGAGGGAAAAAGAATACACAATCTATAATACGCATAATATATTGCCTCATTAAAAACCTTATCAGGAAAACTCAATGGGACAAAACCTCGGTTAAGGGAAAAAGAGAACAATGTGTATTTACTACCCCTCATGAAAACATCACATATTGTCTCATATTCTACGTATTCAATCTTTTCAAATGACTATTTGAATGTATTGCTAAGCATTTATACCACCATTCTTTTGAAAATCACGAGTGAGGGAAAATTTTGGGGAAACATATTTTGATCTCTTCAGGAATTTCAATAATAATCATAACAAACTTTAATCATGATTCTTTTATAAAAACACAAATAGGTATTTTGGATCATTTTATAATCCTCCTTCAACCACTATTCACTAAGTCAAATTTACCACATATATTCAAATTATTTCAATTCATATAAATGAACAATATCTCAAGAATTTCAATATGCTTCTAGCATTCTAAATCCTTCAAGGATTTTAATATAAACTTTACTATATAGTGATTCATAAAAGGTTGTAACAATAACCATTAGACATAAGTTAAATCTTTTATGAATTGTCAGTTTAATAATATATCTAAAGGTTATTGCATCCACCACAAAAGAATATTATATCTTTTCATAATCAATGCCAGGACTTAGCGAAATACTTCATATTTTTATTCTGCTTTTGCAAAACTACTTTAATTGCACCCTTATTGGCTTTATACCTTTAGATATTTGGACTACTGGTCCAAAAACTCCTCGAATTTAATTGTACTTGAGTTGAGTCTTTCTATTTTGATCAATTTATTCCATATCTATATTTCTCAATAGATTTATTCAAGGTCCTCCTTTTATTTCATTATTTCAATAATAATATTGCATGCAAAATCATTGTCGACCACTTTTATTTTTCGGTTCCATATTTTCTCTAATTGACATAACTTATCGAGATCTCTTATTTTCATTATTTTAAAATTCAATTTCAGGTACCTGAATCTTTTCTGAAGTTTTACTTATTAGTTATGTCTTGGGTTTCTTCTGGAGCACTCGCCTCCACTATATGACTATCTAGAATAATTTTCATCTTTAGAACTGATCAATCTATTATTTATTCTAACTAATTGTCTTACTGACACTTGATTCAAATTAAAATATTAGATGGTATATAACACTTGGTTATTCTCATTAAGGTTGTAAATACATTTAATAGTTAACTTGTAATGAGTTATCCTTATTGAACTTCTGGTTCAAATTATTCTCCCTCTAACTCATTACAAGTTATTATTTCTCTCCCCCTAATGTCAGGAAAACTATCGAATCTAAATTGTAGTAATTAATATATATTCTCAACTTTCTTTCAAGATTCATTCATCTTTGTGCGTTGTGGTGGAGCAATTGAAATATATACGCACATACAAAAATTCAAAGATGAGAAATATTTAGGTATTGATAAAAAACTAATTGTAATGGGGAGTATTTATGACTTATTGGCTTGATGCGTACAACACGTAAATCAACATAATCTCATGTTGAAATAGAAAGTTTAGTTCTCATAAGTAATGGTTTAGCTATTAGTTGGAGGCATTTGATAAACAATTCAGCTAAATCATTTTTTCTATGAACATGAGCTATAGGATGTTCAACTTTTATCCCAATTGACATGCAATAATCATTAAAAACTTGGGATGTAAACTCACCAACATTAGCAAGATGAATTGTTTTAATTGCATAATCTGAAATTAATCATTTAAACAAGCAATCTCGCAAACGACAGGTTGTGAGTTGATAATGCATGTGATTATTTTGTAGATCCATCTACAAAAATCATATAATATCAAAACCATCCACATGGTAGAAGAATGGGCCCATATTCATTTTAGAAATGCAAAATTTTAAATCTCAACTTTAGCTAGTGAGTTTCTAATAATCAATTTTCATTGAGAACAAACAGCAAATAAGAATTCTTTAATTGAATGTCCATATGAATTCTCAATTAATTTTCGCATCATTTATGATCCAGGATGGTCTAACTGGTCACGCCAAGTAGTAAACACATTTGTATTAGTAAACTTTTGGCATGTGTTTCAATTGTACTAAATTGTAACAAATTGATAATTTTATTATCATTCCTTTTAATTTGTATCCACATATAAGTACTATTGTGATATTTACTACTGGAAATGTCTAAATCAATGTGAAGTCTATAATGCCACCAAGTCAATAAATATAATTTCCAAATAATTGTATGCAATATTCGCTTTAGGGAATATGCCAAAATCTTCAATGTGAAGTCTATAATGCCACCAAGTCAATAAATATAATTTCCAAATAATTGTATGCAATATTTGCTTTAGGGAATATGCCAAAATCTTCAAATGCCCAAAAATCTATGAATAGCAAACTTTGAGAGTGAATCTTATTTTCCATGTGTATAACAGGTACATAACCAATGACTTTTCATATATAAGTTTTGTCTCTTGCAAGTCCTCATCAGTAATATTTTACCATGTAATTTTAATTGAAAACTTATTCTGAATACTATAGAGTTATACTCACAGTTTTTTAAAAAATACTTGCAACTTTAGATGTATCCAACCATAATAAGCTTTAGATAGAATTATCATATTCTATTACTCATAAGTATATCTTTCACAGTTAAATATTTTGCTTCCAACCTCTTAACGGGGATGATGACAAAAGAAGATCACATATATAGTCACAATCAATTCAATTTAATAACAAGGGTAATCAATAACTCAATCCTCCCTTTATTTCATCCTTTCAGAATAGATATTTATCTTCATTTACAATCTCAATATGATATCCATTACAAATAACTTTTAAAAGTAATGCATTAACCATCACAAATTTTGTGCTTTTTAAATAGTGATATATTAGCTCTTTTGGAGCTTCCAACTAATTTTGTATTATCAAATATTGAAATAATATTTGTTTGTTTTAGTACCAAATAAGATAAATACTTTCTATCTATAATGATAGAATTTATTATTACATTCTCATATCCTTCCTTAAAGAATATTAACAGAAACAAAATATTTGGGCATACGCCACATATGTGGCCAATAATTTTTTATATCACATTGATAACATAAGTTATCTTTACCCTTTGAAAGGTTGAGAACTCTCATTGTTCTCTTATTTATTACTATGTTCCCACTTTTAGTGGTCTATGAGTATATCTTTTATTTTCTTTATGTTTACGTTCACTTCGGGGAATGCAACAAATCTAGTAGGATGAACTTATAAACATCCTAATAGATTCTTTATTTCATAATCACCATCACAAACATGCGCGAGATTTCAAATCAAAATCTACCTATGCATGTTATCATGATTAGTCTCCAATTATAATAAACAATAAATAAAACATAGTAAAATATACCTGAAGATCTTTAACATCATTGTCATCACTAGAAGGTATGAGATAGTTCAAAAATATTCTTGATTTCATATAGATAACAGTATCAAATCTTTCACCATCCTTAAGAACAAAAAGTAAAATAAATTAATCAAAACAATGATAACATATAATGAAAGAAGAATAAAAAATAGTAATCAGATATGAAACATTAAATAAAAGAAACTTCCTGTAAAAACTTTGCATCTTGCTGTAAAAAAAAATTGAAAATCATAACGGATAAATTTGATCGTCGATAAAAGGAACTATTGTAACACCCCTATCCCGTAACCATCGCCGGAATAGGTAAGAGGCATTACCAGACAGACAGAACATTTCAAACCGATTTAGAATTTTAGATATCACATAACACTAATACATAAGCAATCATCAACAATTCATCCCTTATGATGGTCTACGAGACCTAAAACATACTTTTAAGGATAGTCGGGACTAAACCGAACACATTCATAAATTTCAGAACTTAGAAAATTTTTTCAATTCTGTTGAGGTCACACGCCCGTGTGACCAGGCCGTGTGCCTCACATGGGCACCAGACACACCCATGTGATCCAACTGTGCCAAAATAGAGTATATATACTGACTTTCACCCACGACCAGCAGACACACTCGTGTGCTATGGCCGTGTGATACTAGCTAGCTACTGACTTGAGCCCACGGCCATGACACGCCCATGTGTCTTAACCATGTAATCTTAAAAGGTTAATGCTTTGCATACACGGCCACAAAGCACGCTTGTGGTCCTTGACCGTGTGGCACAATGCAGGCTTGGTTTAAGCCAACTTGCCACCCCTTTATGGGTCAATCCTACAAGCAATATTAGACAACATTTATACCAAAATTTTTAGCCAATTCCATGCTCAATGCATACTTCATTATAACTAAATCATCAGCATTCAATAACCTATTCAAATCCATACCAAAACACATTAAAAATCTTATTACAACAACATGCCAAAATGCTCATTTCATAGCTCTATGGCAGCTTCTATCTCATGCTTAAACTTACCATTTCCTCAACTTGGCATATTTCAAAATGAGCACCACATACAAGGCTATATAACCATTACAAGCATACACAATTTGGCATCACAAACCATTTACCAAAACTAAGCACAAACATACCATTTGTTAGCCAACTCTCATGGCATAACATATATACATATTAAAGCTTAAATACATGACATTCTAGCCTATACATGCCATACTTAAATATATTTACACTTTCAAAAGTACCAAAATGAGTTTGATAGTATGGTGACAATCCTCGACTATCCCCGAGCCTTCAGTAGCTACGATAACTGTAAAACAGACAAAAATCACACAGAGTAAGCTACAAAGAGCTTAGTAAGCCAAATACAATTGGTCTAACTATTAAAGCATATAAAGTAAAAGTCAATAGCAAGAATTCATAGCCTTTTCACTAAGTAATTCATGAGCTTAACCATGCTCATTTGCTTGTATACATGTCATGTTTCCTTTGCATGATTTTATACATACTTCGCATTCATTATTTCACAAAAACAGAGTCTTTCATATTAAAAAATTTAGTACAATACAAACGTACCTGTATAATTTATACATTTCATATATTCATTCCCATATCTCGTATTCTATCATCAGACAGTTTAGAAACGATACAGATAATTATAAACGAGTACAATGCCGACATCCCGCACGTGGTCTTACATGTAATTCAGTATCGATGCTTCTGTCCTAGACAGGGTCTTATACGAAATCAGATAAGATGCCGATGTCCCAAACACAGTCTTACACGATATCTCAAATTAATGTCAACGTTCTTTTAGAAACGTACAGAGCTTTTCAGATACTAGTATATTATCGGAGTTTACTCAAAATTTATTCCTCGGGCTCTCAAGGCCGTCCAATACAAATTACAGTATATATGTGCAAAATTTAGTCAATTTAACACGTAATTGTAATTTGACTTACCTTGAACGGATTTCGGACGGAAATGAGTCGACTATTCAACTGTTTTGGACTTCCCTCGATCTAAGTCCGATTTTCTTTGTTCTTGATCTAATACAATTCAAATTCAACCATTCAATCATTCATTTCATTCAAAATAATCCATGAACACATATTTAGGGCACTTTGCATTTTAGCCCTTCATTTTCACACTTTGACAATTTAGTCCATTTTTCACAAAATCACAAATATGCAAAATTCACCAAGACTATAGCTTGGCCAAATATACATAGCTTCCATACAAGCCCAAATAACATATTTAATTCACAATTTAGTCCTTCAAAACCTTATTTTTCACAAATTAGCTCAAATAGCTCTATTCCATAAAAATTCAAGAACAAAGTATGATAATCTCACATATATCTTTCATAATCCATATAAAAAACATTAGAAAACTCATATAATCATCAATGGCACATTTCAAAATCTTCAACAGAAACAGAAATTCAGACATGGGTTTTGAAGAATACGAAGCAACGATCACAGAAACGTAGAAATTATCAAAAACGGACCAAAGAACATACCTTAATCAACCAAATCAATGACCGAACCCTAGGATGGTCTTCTTCTTTCTATTTTCTTGATATAATCAGCTATACCAATGATAATAGTGACCACTTTCATGTTTTCATTTTATTAATATTAACATATTAACTAAATAACAACTTTGCCCTTTGTTATAAAATTATTCATTCACCTAACACATGCCCTTTTATGTCCATTCAAACTTCTAATTATCAAATAACATAATAAGGACGTCATACTTAAAAGCCATGTCAAATAAACATACTTAACATATAGCAGACCACTTTTACATTTTACGCGATTAAGTCCTTATTCAAATTTAAGCACAGAAATAGACAAATTAATTCACAGAAACTCCGTAGATATAAATTCACATATCACAGACACAAAAAATAATATTAAAATATTTTTCAAAATCGGTTACGTGGTCTCGAAACCACTTTTTTGACTAAGGTCTAAACCGGGCTATTACAACTATCACTTTGAGCAAGATCATGCTGATAACGTGTTATAAAATAAAAAAAAGATGGGGAGAATAAAGAACAAAGAAAATATGAAAGCAATAGAGAATGTACTTTATTGATCAATTGGGATGATTTACAATGCTTCATCAGAGTCTCTATTTATAAGCATAAGAAGTATAAAAGAAGTAGAGATCTAATTCTAATAACTATTAGAATTTAAAGTATATCAAAACTTTATCTTTATCATGATGGACATCCACTTAATAAGATATTCATAAGAATGTTCATATATGTGTATTTTTTTTTTTGATAATCTTCATCATATAAAAAATTTTAGGGTAAACTACAAAAATAGTCACTTTTGTTTGCCTCAGATTACATTTTTGTCACTTATGTTTGAAATGTTACGTTTTAGTCACTAACGTTTTCACTTTATTACGAAGTGGTCACTCTACCATTAAGCTCCATTACCTCCCTAACGGTGGTCCTATGTGGCAGCCCAAATGGGTTTTAATTGCCAACTTAGATGTCCTACGTGGTACTTGAAATTAAAATTTATTTAATTAAAAATCTATTTTCATCTTAGCAACTGGACATCTAAGTTGGCATTTAAAACCCATTTAGACTGTCACGTAGGACTGCCATTAGGGAGGTAACGTATTTTAGCGGTAGAGTGACCATTTCGTAACAAAACGATAACATAAGTGACTAAAACGTAACATTTCAAATATAAATGACTAAAGTGTAATTTGAGGCAAAGAAAAGTGACTATATTTATAATTTACCCAAAATTTTATATAAGATATACTAAAATTTTGATCCCGCATCGCAAGTTATATTCCTAATATAAAACAAATGTGAGGACCTAGCTAGTTGCTATTGTGGCCGTGAATTTGAGGCCTACTTTTTTTTTGGGTAGAGAATTTAAGGCCTATATGTAGCCGTATCGCCAAAGATATTCATAAAACATCATCCATACAAAACTTGTCATGTTTTGTATTTGTTAGATTCTTAATTGCCAAGTTAGCCCAAATAATTGTCTCTTTTATTTGGAATATTTCTAATAAAAAAATCCTTTAAAGAACAAAGTAAAAAAGAAAGAAAGAAAAGAAAGTGTATTTTGTTGATTAGTCTTAAATTAATTGATATTGATATTGCTACCAATATAGGAGGATGTGGGTTCGAGTGTGTTGGAGCGTGTTGGCCCTCTTATTCAAATGTTAGAAAGTGATTATGAGTAGTTTTAAGCATTTTATAAATAAGGGGCGTGGTAGGGATACAAGGTGTTCAAATATTGAAATGATATTATTTTATTCATTATTGTTGAGAGTAGTAGTAGGACATATTGCAGAATTCAAATTTGAAACTTGGAGATGACTCAAAAAATTAAGCTTTTCAAAATTGGATCTATAGTCAAATCGATTAGCTCATTGACTCTTGATTAATCAATCTAATTGATTGTTTCAATTCAATTAAATAAATTATTAAAAATCACAAGCAAATAAAAAAAAATTAGTTAAATTTATTTTTAACCTGAATGAAATGATTCTAAATAATTCTTAAATCAACTAATCTAACCCCTCTTCCAAACAATATTACCAAAAACTTGTATTAAAGATCCCTTACATACCAAAATAAATATTTGTTATTTTTTTTAAGAATAGGAACAATTACAAATACAAAAAATGTGGAGCCAAAACCTTTTTGTTTAGAGGGGTTTCCAACACCTTATTATACTCATTTTTGCTTGTCAAGTGTTTTCATAATAAACAAATAAGAAAATTTAGGAATTTATACAATTATTTAATTGTGTGATTGAGTTAATGTAATGAATCAAATTTTCAATCAATAAAATTATTAAAAAACTTTACGTATTTTAAATAAGTTATATTATTATGATGGTATTTTTGTCTTTCTCTTATTTTAAAAAAATAATAAAAAAATACATCAACAACATTTAAAATAAAATAATTTTTTTTTGGGAAAAGTACATCAATAGTCACTCAATTTTGATTAAAATAAAATTTCAGTCACTAAACTTTTAAAAGTGACAAATCAATCACTAACATTTACGGAAAGTGACAAATCAATCACTAACGTTTTTGAAAAGTGACAAACCAATCATATAAGCCCATTTTCCATTACAGACCTAACGAGACAGCTGATGTGGCCCTTTAGGGTGCCACATTAGACATGAACATATGTCCATTTAATGGGTAATTACTTTTCATCGTGTCAAATGAAAAAAAAACTTAATGTAAAAAAAAAAAACCAATTAAAACGTGATAAGAAATTGAAGAGGCAAAAACAATTTGGTTAAAGAAAAAAAATTATCTAGGAGAAAAGGGAGATTATTGAAATGTTTAAGGAATCGTTGGAGAAGTGATTGAAAATACTCGAAATTGGGGAATTGTTGTGCAAATTTTCACCATTGTCAGAATGGTTAATAGAAGAGAACCAACCGAAGGTGTTCCATTGATTGTAACAGGTAAGTTTATTTCACATTTGAGTTATTTTTAGGTTTAAGAAGGACATGGTTCGGGTTTGGTATATGATTTAATAATTTTTCTAATTTGGGTTCATTGTTTTTCGGTTTTAGGGGGATTTGGGCTTATGATTTTTTGGATTTGTTAGTTCAAATATGTTGTGTAACACCCCTAACCCGTATCCGTCGCCGGAGCAGGGTTACGGAGTGTTACCAGAACATTCAGAACATTTTAAAATTAATTCATGCAAGTCACTATTCATTAACCGAGATTATTCATAACGTCTCTTAATTGGACCCTCGAGGTCCAATACGAGCATTAGAGTTGAGTCGAGACTTAATCAGGACCTCTAAGAATTTTTCCTGACTTTTCAAAATTTTTCTAAGGTGCAAGGCTCACACGCCCGTATGGTCCAAGGGATACACCCGTGTGACCCTAGAACACGCCTGTACTGGAGGCTATGTTCGACCCCATGTAACTCTCTAACGTGCACACACGGCCATGCCACACGCTCGTTTACTTGGCCGTGTAGCACACACGACTGAGACACACGCCCGTGTCTCTGCTCGCGTGCTCAATTCTGATAATTCTGTTTCTCAAAATTAAGATGCAGGGGACACATGGCCTAACCACATGCCCGTGTTACCAGGTCGTGTGTCACACACAGTCTAGACACATGCCCGTGTGTCTGCCCGTATGGACAAAATAAAGCCATTCCTAGCTTCATTTCTCACCCCAATCTTTGCCATAATCCTACACTACATCTTGCATTCATAACCTAACAAATCCAAGCATTTTATTCAAGTTAATTCTATCATTTAACATGATATATCATCACATACAATTACTAAGCATCTCAAGCATATTCCATCCATCATCATGGCATAACATTTCATGCATACATGTTTACAATCTTACCTTGGTTATGTCCTCATGTTAGACATAATTTGATCAACTACTTAACATACATGTGGTTAACATAATATGACATTACAAGTATATCAAAACAATCATTACTAGCCATTCCAATGGCTAGATTACAAGCATCGTTTACATTTACATGCCAATATGGCCAACATATCATATACATGCTATTACAACCGCAATTGAATTACCATACTATACCGACATGGGCCGATGGATAGTGTGAGTGATCTCCGCCAAGCTTCCAATCCCACAAGCTTCCAATTACTTTAAAACAGGGGAAAATAAATAGAGTAAGCATAAAATGCTTAGTAAATTCGTATAACACGGTATTAACTTACCATTCATCCTATTTGAGGTAACTAAGTAAGGTATAATCAACCACTTTGATCTCAAGCCCTACACACATCCTCATTGCCCTTGTTAATCATATATTCCATAGTAATATCAAGACATGTATGGGCTCAACAATAATCAAGTTTCCAAGAACATATGCTTTCCACATCATGTATTCATTCAACATACATAATTCTCATTATTTCGAGTATAATTTCATAATAGTTCATTTTGAGATCAGGTCATTTCGCGTCAGAACTTTACATATATTACTCAAAATATCAAAGTCACGATTAGTACACTCTAGGTGTACAAGTCTATAATCAAGAATGAACATTCTCATCAAATAGTTTCTATGTACAAATATCATCATCTCGTATTTCATATATCACTTGTCATGTATCATCATTTTCTTGCATTTAATTTAATATTCTTTCATGTCATATTTCCATATCATATACACCACTCCATGTCAATTTGTCTTAAATTTATATTTGCGCCTGTCAGAACCTTGCCCTTTGAATTTATTTGAATTATCGATGGATACATAAGTAGTACAATCGAGGCATACGAATCAAGATCTGTCAATTCATATTCAATGGCACCCATAAGGTACTATTTTAGAGAGTACACTCTCGAGCCACACATATATATACTACAGGATTACCAGTCCAGGCTAAATCCTTTTTATGACATATACTCTAAAGAGCTTGATCTGGATTACCTGTCCGGGCTAAATCCAATCCATAATATATGCTCGAGAGGACTTATATCAAGATTACCTGTCCGGGCTAAATCCTATCAGAATTGAGGTTGAAGGATTACTCATCTGAGCTAAATCCTATCCGAAACAAATGCAGGACCTCTTTCGTTTCGGGAAATCACATATCCATCAATTTTTCCTTTTATTCAACTGGGGTTTAAACACTTTTCAAGCATTATCGGGCATTTGATTATTTCATACCTCCATAACATTTATGTAATTCGAGTAAAACTCATTCCACATTCATGTCAAGCATACAAGTAACATTTTATTCATTTACCATTTTATCGGGCATTATCGTGTAGGTGATCATTTCACATATTTATGACATTAATAAAATTCAAAAACAAAACATTTAAATCAAGCATAAAATCATATATAATTTAGTTACACGAACTTACCTCGACAAAGGTTTGTGTATGTAAACTCTACTAATCCGACATTTTCCTCATTCCTAATTTTAACTTCAAATTTGGTCTATCCGGATCTATACGAGTAAATTTAACATCAATTTATCACATTCTATATTCATGTAGACTAAATTTTCATCCTAGGAAAAATTACCATTTTGCCCCTAATTTTTTCATAAATTACCATTTTGTCCTTAGGCTCAGAAAATGAAATTCATGAAATTCGACCCTCTACCCAAGCCTAGCCGAATTATACATACAACTTTTATAGCACATACATTTCACAAATTTTAGCATTTTCCATGGATTTTCACCATTTTTCATTTTAGTCTCTAAATCAAGTTTTCATGAAAAATCACTTTGTAAAAGTTGTTTATCTTTCATTAATCTTTCATTTTCTACCATAAATTTCAAATTTTTAACATATACATTCTTGACCCAATTTTTATACCATGATAACTTTTCAAATTAATCCCACAAATAGAGAGATTAAGCTATCCCGATTCTAAAAATATCAAAATTACTAAAAACGGGACAAGAAAACTTATCCAATTTGGCCATGAAAGTCTATTCTCTCTCTCCTAGGGTTTCCATGTTTATTTTGGGGAAGAATATGAGAAAATATGATTTTTATTTTCTTTTCATCTTTTTAATTAATTAATATTTTCACTTTCCAATTTAGTCCCTAGCTTTTTTCTCATTTTCCATGGATGAATCATCCAAAAATATCTACATACTTTTTATTAATGGTCTAATTACCATATAGGGACCTTATGTTTTGAATTCCATAGCTATTTGATCCTTCTAGCTACTAGAATCCAACTTTTTCATTTTATGCGATTTGGTCCTTTTCGTAATTAAGCACATAATCAGTAAAATTTTGTTTTCAAAATTTACACACGACATTTCTAGTATAATATGGATCATATAATAAAATAAAAATAAATTTTATTTTTCGGCTAGGATTTGTGGTCCCAAGACTACTGTTTCGATTTCACCGAAATTAGGCTGTTACATGTTGCGTTCGCCTGGGCCTGACATGTGGTTATGCTTTTATGCTATTAATTTTTTAAATTCCTGGGAATTGCCATGAGTTTATGTTTTTTTTTTTGTGTAATCTATTTGAATTGAAATTTGTTTAAAAAATTGTTTAAAGCTGTAAGCTATTCGAATTTAATGGGAGTGAAACATGTTGTCTTGATGTCCTTTGTTTTGTGTGATGAAACAGGTGATGCATGCAAAATTTAAATAGTGCACTGCGTATGTTTGTATTGTATAGTTTGCACATGTGTTACTTGGTTATTATCTACCATGTGCATTATAGAACTGAATATGTTTGTATTAAAATGTTTGGCATATGGACCTAGGTTGTTGATGCTTGCCAAATATTAGATAGTGACTGAATATTGTTTGCCATTTAGTGTGTATGAAAAATCCAAAGACCCCACTTCCTTTATTGTGACTTTTGATGTTAAATTTGTTTGGTAGGTTTAGTTGATGATGAATTTAATAAGAGTGAGAGTGAAGAAGAACTAAGTGATTTTGATGGATCTGATTGTGCAATAGGTGATGATGTGTTCAATAATGCTTGAATAAATGTATGTGATAGGATTAGTATTAATTTAGATGGATTAAACATGGATGATGTACAATGAAGGGAGCTGTTTGATAGTGATAAATCTGAAACATTAAATAGTGCACATGAATTAGACTCAAATGGAAAAACTTGGCTTGAGTTCAACATAGAAACTATCATGAATAATCCAAAACTTGAGATTGGATTATTATTTCCCAACAAAGACAGTATAAAAGAAGTTGTCAGATAGTATGGTAGGGTGAATAATCACTGTGTGAAGTTCCCAAGAAATTATTACAAGAGGTTAAAGGCAGTTTGCAAGCCATATTGTTCATGGTACATAAGGGCCTCCAGAATTAACCCAATTGACCCTAGTGACCACACTTGGCTAATTAGGAGTTTAAACCCTAATCATACTTGCTCTAAGGTATTTAAAAATAGGAATATAGAGTCAGCTTGGGTAGGTCAATATTATAAATAAAAGTTCATTGTTGATCCAAATTATTCTCTGACATCATTGCAACAAGATGTCAAAACAAATTTTCTTTGCCTTATCTCACTAACCAAATGTAGGAGGGCTAAACTTAGGGTACTAGAATTAATTGAAAGAGGGTATAAAGCATAGTATGAGAAGATTTATGAGTATATGTTGGAGCTTAGGACCCAAAATGTTGGAACAACAAAAATATATTATTTCAAACAGATAACATATTATTTCAAAAGATGTATGTTTGTTTGCAGGCATGCAAAGGTGGGTATAAGGCTAGTTGTAGGAGGATAATAGATAGATGGATGTTTCTTAAAGGGCTACTTTGGTGGTTACCTACTGGCAGCTATTGGGATAGATGCAAATAATAACATCTATTTTATTGTATATGCTGCAGTTGAAAGTGAAAACCAAACATCATGGGTTTCTCTCATTGGGCTTGGAAATTGTGAGCTCATATCAGATACCTTTCTTGTTTGACTAACAGAAGGTAAAACACAATTTGTTTGCTTTTTCTGTTTCTATTTTTTTTCCAAGACGTCAAAAATTTAAATTGTTTCTATTCTATTTGTAAGGACTTGTAGATGTAATATGTGTATTGTTTCGTAATGCAGAAATAAGAAATTGTGTTGGACACCTACATCAAAATTTCAAGAAATCTTCTTTCATAATAAATGCTTTAAGAAAGAATAGTTTTGGAAAGCTACCAAAGCAATCACTCCAAGGGATTTTAAGGATGACATGGCTGAACTGAAGAATAACAATTAAGATGCTTATGATTTGCTTAAGGGAAAGAATCATGCTCACTGGTCAGGGTCCCATTTCTCATCAAGGAGCAAGTCTGACATGCTGGTGAATAATCTTTGTGAATTCTTTAACAAGGTAAACGCCTATAATTTTTACTCTATATGCAGTTTATTTTTGTTTTGTGAATTATTTTATGCTTTTGTAATTTGATATTCCTTTCTACTACTCACATAAGTTGATATTGGAAGCAAGAGGGAAGCTTATTCTAACCATGATGAAAACAATCAGGACCAAAATTATGTTGCTGATTGTCAACAAGAAATAAGAAGCTAAAAAATTTAAAGGAAACTTATGTCCAAAGATCAAGAAAAAACTGGATGCCAATGTCCAAGATTCAATGAGGTAAATAGATTATTTTTTAATATAATTGCTCCATGTATGCATTTATTCTACCAATATCCAGAAAAAAAACTGAACTATTTATGTCTCTACTCTTGATATGTTAAACTATTTTTAGTTGTTTCCCATCACATGCTGGTGGGGAGAGGTATCGGTTTGAATACGGTCTAGGCACCCAACATGTGGTGGACCTAGTTGAACATTCCTTCTGTAACATCTTATGTTTTAGTGAAATCGGAACAGTAGTTTCGATACCATAAATCCGATCCAAAAATAATGTTTATTTTTATTTTATTAAATGGTCCGTAATATGTTAGAAACGACATATGAAAATTTTGATACGAAAATTTTATTGATTTAGTGCTTAATTAGGAGAAGGACTAAATCACATAAAATGCGAAAATTGAATTCTAGTAGGCATAAGGATCAAATAGCTATGGAATTCAAAACTAGAGGTCCTTATATGGTAATTAGACCATTAAGAAAAGTATGTAGATTTTTCTTGGTGACTCATCCATGGAAAAACTAGATCGAGGAAAAGAAAAGATTTCAGATTAGTAGATTATTATGTGAACAAGTGTCAAGGTATGTTCGTGTAACTTAATTGAATATATCAATATGTTAATTGAATGCTATGTTTGTATGTAATGTGACTTATATTGATGTGCATTGCTTGTATGCTTTGATGGAAATTGAATACATGCTTGAAATGGTGAAAAAGGGGTAAGTTCCGATTGAATATTGAGTTCCGATAAGTAGATGTGCTTTCTCGAAATGAATGAGGTCCTGCATTTGTTGCTGATAGGATTTAGCTCGGACGAGTAATCCTATTGACCTTGCTATATAAAGGATTTAGCTCGGATGAGTAATCCTAATATAATACCTCTTGAGTATGCATTAAGATTAGGGTTTAGCCTGGACTGGTAATCCTAATCGAGCATTTTAGCATACGCTATATAAAGGATTTAGCTTGGACTGGTAATCCTGTTATACTATATGTGGCTCGAGGGTTTGTTTCTTGATTAAGTGCCCTAAGGGGCACCGTTGAATAAGAAATTGATGGATTATTGAATCGTACACTTTGAGTGTACTACTTGGGCATCCATCGTAATTCATTGATTCAATGGATATATAACTCTTGACTTGGCATGAAAATCTTGAAATGAAATGATAATGACTTGAAAGAATATTGTTTGATGAGATCATCTATGTTACTTGAATGATATGAGGATTTTGGTGACTAAAATGTTTGAATGAATGTATGTATTTAGACAATTTAGCCCAACGGATGGAAATCATGATATTGTATGCTTAAATGTAGTAAATAGGATTGGTAAGTTTAGTTTCCGTTATACGAACTTACCAAGCATGTAATGCTTACTCCATTTTATTTTTCCCTATTTTATAGTGCTCGAAAGCTCGTGAAGGTTGGAGATCACTAGAGCATCATCACACTATCAACTTGTCATTTTGGGTATACTTAGTAAAATTATTTTGGTATAATGGCATGTATAGGACAACTTGGCCAATAGTGGCTTGAAATGTTATTTTGTAACCTAGCCATTGGAATGGCTAGTAATGGTTCATTTTGGTGTTACTAAGTAAGCTATTATGATATATATATATACACATGTGTTAAGTTGAGTATATGTGATCTAATGATGTTAATTCTTAAGTTAAACTAAGGTAAGGAGGTGATCATGTATGCTTGTAGTGATATGCTTTGTGAATGATGAAATTTGCCTGTTTGGAATGCTTGAAATGATTGGTATGAGATGTGAGTTTCTAGTGCAGGTTATGAGTGTGATTTTGGGTGAGAAATGAAGCTAGGAAATGGCTTTATTTTGTCCACAGGGGTAGACACATGGGCGTGTGTCTAGACCGTGTGTGACACACGGCCTGGTAACATGGGCATGTGGTTAGGCTATGTGTCCCCTGCACCTTAATTTTGAGAAACAGAATGCTCAGAATTGAGCACACGGGCAGAAAAACAGGCGTGTGTCTCAGCTGTGTGTCACACGGGCATGTGGCTTGGTCGTGTGTGTGAGTCAAAGAGTTACATGGGGTCGAACACGGCTTCTAGCACGGGCGTGTCCCTTGGACCACATGGGCGTGTGAGCCCTGCACCTTAGAAAAATTTTGTAATTTCGTGAAAAATTCTTAGAGGTTCCAATTAAGTCCCTAATCATTTCTAAAGCTCATATTGGGCCTCGAAGGTCCATTTAAGGGATGTTTCGAATAATCTCAGTTAATGAATAGTAACTTGCATGATTTATCTGTAAATGTTTCTAAATGTTTTGATAATGCTCTGAAACCCTGTTTCGACGACGGATATGGGTTAGGGGTGTTACACCTTCTCCTACAAGAAATGAGAGATCACTAGCATCTCTTACAATCATGTAGTGGCTATCATTCATCTAAAAGGTGATAACCCTGAAACCTATGTAGATAATTACTACATCAAGGAAACCCAGCTTGCCATCTACCCCAACTTCATCAGGCCAATAAGCGGTCCTAAGCAATGAGAGCTTTTGCTGGAAATGCTACTAATACTATCTCCTCCAATAAGAAGGCCACTTGACAGACGTACTAAAATCAGAAGGAAAGAACCTAATGAACCATAAAAAACAACAAAGCTGACCAAGAAAGGGGTGCAAATGAAGTGCTGTAAATGCAAGAAATTTGGCCACAATAAGAGGAGTTGCAGAGGGGAAGTCAGCCAAAACCCTCCAGTAAAGTCATCTGCCTTGAACACTTAGCTTCATTACTTTACTTTTCATATGTAGTGTGTTTAATGGATGACTTTACTTGTCCATGTAGGTCACAAGACACATAGTTGGTGATCATAAGCAACATATGTTGCCAACTCATCAACCTACTGCTCCAACTGATCAAGAAGCTACCCTACGAGAAAAAGCTTCCATTCAAGAGGAAACCAGTTGGACAACCAACCATTGTTAGATGGATGCCTTTTACTCAAGAGTCATCTATCTCAGACCCATTGATGACACCTTATAGATCCAGTTTTAACCAATACCAGTGAGCCAAACTTGCAAGATGGAAGTTTATTTTGTTAATTGTTTTGAGCTAATTATGTAAATTTGCCTATTATTGCTAATAATTTCTAACTTAGATAGATAGCTACTTTTTTTTTTGTAAATTTGCTTACAATTCTACTTAGTTCAATTGTACAAAATTGTAGGAAAATTTGGAAATAATTTGGCCTTCTAAGCATATGTAGTTACAAGTCATATAGGATGATCATGTTTTTGTAAACAATTTGGCCTTAACTAATGAATAAATTACAATGTTTTACTATATTTTTTGTTTTAATTTCATCTGTACAAAATATCTTTGATATTTTTAATCCATTCCATTAGGAAAAAATAAAGATTCCATAAATTAAACTTTCCAACATCTATTACATAAATAAATTACAAATAACATGATTTTATCTCACACCCTAAACCCCTTCTTAATTTAACATTGCCTCCACCAATGTCTCTGAACAATACCAATGTACCTCAAACCATTGATCTAGAAAAAATCATAAGCTGGTTTTTCATTTAAACAACCACAACAAAATTACAAATAACAACACCATCAACCATATTTTTCTCCCCTTCCTCCTTGCATCCTTCATTGTCTTGATTATTTTTAAAATACCCAACAACAAAATTCCAAAGAATGGCATGCATTTTGAAACCCATTCCCATACTTGCACCCAAAAAACCTCCTACCTAGGTTGTCATTAGACCAAGTAGTCCTTAAATTGGTTGGGTTTCCATAGTAGCACACCGGAATCATAGTGGGTATCTCCATTTCTTCTTCTTCCAACTAGGGTTCTTCTATTTAGTTGGTAATCCTTAGAAACTAATAAAAGGATCTAATATGGATGTCCGATCATGTCCAATGTGGCACCCTAATTGTAACAACTCATTTTCGATGAGATCGTAACAGTGGTTTCGGGACAAAATTCGAGCCAAAAATTTAAAAAATTATTTTATTTTATTTTATGCGAAATAAAGGACTAAATTGCATAAAATGCAAAAGTTGGGTTCTAGTAGCTATAGGTATCAATTAGCTATGGAATTCAAAACTTAAGGTCCTTATATGGTAATTAGACCATTGAAGGGTAGTTAGTAGATATTTTAATGACTCATCAATGGAAAAATTTGAAATAGCTAGGGATTAAATTGGAAATCACTAAAATAAAAAGATGACAAATAATTAAAAAGAATTATCATCTTTTCTATTCATCTTCATCCCCAAAATTTCTATGGAAACCCTAGAAAAGAGGATGAAAACTTTTCAAGCTCAATAAGGTATGAAATCAAGTCCTGTTTTTAATGATTTTTATATTTTTGGAATCGAGATAACCTAATCTCTCTATTTAAGGGATTAATTTGAAAAGTTATCAAGGTATAAAATTTGGGTCATGGATGAATATGCTGAAAATTAGAAATTTATGGTATAAAATGAAAGTTTGTTCATAGATAAACAACTTTAACAAAGTAATTTTTTATGAAAACTTGATTTAGGGACTAAAATGAAAAAGTAGTAAAATCCATGGAAAATTATAAAATTTTTGAAATGTATGTGCTTTAAATGTAATAAATGAATTTCGGCTAGGCTTGGAAAGAGGGTTAAATTTCATAAATTTTATTTTCCGAGCTTAGGGACAAAATCAAAATTTTTGAAAAGAATAGGGGCAATTTGCCTAGGACGTAATAGAACGCAAATGTGATTGAAATGTCATAGATTAATAGTTAAATTTATCTCTATAGATCTGAGAAGACCAACTACGGAATTAAATTGAGGAAAACAAAAGGTTTCAGATTAATAGAAACTAAAAAATGAACCATTCTCAAGGTAAGTACGTGTAACTTAAAAACGTATGTTAATACGTTTCAATTGAATTGTATGATTTTTTTTTATGTATGAGATGATATATATATTGATATAGTTTTAAAATGTGTAATATGGACAAATTATTGAGTCCCGGTCAAATGTTGAATTTTGTTGGGTCAGAAATAATAGTACATATGTTGTAAATAGAATTTAGCCCGGATGGGTAATTCTAATGTATGCCCTCTTGAGTTAGTCTATAGATTAGATTTAGCTCGGACGGGTAATCCATATAAAGCTTTTTAGAGCATATGCTACGGATAGGATTTAGTCGGGACTGGTAATCCTACGGTAAAATGTATGACTCAAGGGTGTGCCTTTTTATTATGTACATCAATGTGTACTTTTGCACATGTGTATATTACCGAAACATCCATCGAGATTTCAATAGTTCGACGGAAAAGACTCTTGAAGAAGTGGAAAGGTGAAATTAATAGAAGCTTGTAATGTGATAAGCTCATCATTGTTTATTTGAAATTCATATGAAATTATGTGACTATCTTGTTTGAATAAGTGCATGTTTTTAAGTAACTTACTCAAAATTGATGGAATAAGTATGTATGCGTGCTTGTGTTAATATATAAGACTGGTAAGTTTATTTTCTGTTATACGAGCTTACAAAACATAAAATGCTTACTCCATTTATTTTTCCTTTTTATATAGTGCTTAAAGCTCGCGAAAGTTGGAAGTCGATCAGAGCAGTCATCACACTATCCACTATCTCATTTTGGTATAACTAGAAATCTCATATTGGTATAATGGCATGTATAAGCTTAATTGGCCAATGATGGCTTGTAATGGTTGTTTTGTAACCTAGCCATTGGAGTGGCTAGTGATGGTCTAAGTTTGGCTATTTTAAAGCAATGTTTTGATAATTATATAGGTGCTTATTATGTGTTGGTTTAATGAGATTGTGTTAGCATATGAGGTTATGACATGAATAAGTTACATATATATTGATGCATGAGATAATACTATATGATTGATGACAAATTTCTTATGAATATGATGTTGGATTGGTGGATGTATGCTTGTCTGTTTTAGTGTAGAAAAATGGTAAATTCGGGGGACAAATGAGGATAGGAATGGCCTCATTTTGTCCACATGAGTAGGCACACGGGCGTGTGTCTTGACCGTGTTTAACAAACGGCCTGTCCCATGGGCGTGTGGTCCGGCTGTGTGTCCCCTGTATCATAAAAAAGGAAAATAGAATGCTCAGAAATGGGCACACGGGCAGAGACACGGGCATGTGTCTCAACTGTGTTGTTAACACGGCCTTGGACACGGGCGTGTTACACTGCCGTGTGAAACCTATACCTAATTTGAATTAAATTAATTAACCACATGGCCTAGCACAGGGGTGTGTGACTTGGCCGTGTGATCTCGATTTGTTCATGAGTTATAAGTCTGAGAGTTACACGGGGTCAGGACACGGGCGTGTGTGACACACGACCTGCCCACACGGCCGTGTCCCATATCCACATGGGCGTGTGACCCCTGTTTAGTGGAAAATTTTCTAAGTTTTGTAAAATTTTCTAAATTTCTTGATTTAGTCTTGAGCCACTTCCAATGCATGTTTTGAGTCTCGTAGGCTCGTATCAGGGACTTTATGATTAAATGCAAATGATTTTAATTTGGACGCAAATTTATAACCCGAAATTGTATGTTTGTTCGTGTGATATGTCCGGTAGTGCCTCGTACCCTCTTCCGACGTTGAATACGGGTAAGCTATACATGCCATTATATAAGTTATGATAGTGTGATATCTCCTGACCACTTTTAAATGTATTTTCATATAGTAATGTCTCCCAACCAAGCTAGAGCCGAGACTGAGGAAGCTGAGAGTGCCGCTCAAGCTTCTGTGCAGCGTGCTGCATCTAGTGGTAGCAGAAGGCCTGTATCTAAGGGCCGAATTGAGGCGACAAAAGAAGCCTTCTTTGAATTGATGGATGATTGGTTTAGTGAATACATGAGAACAAATCCCGTTGTTCAACGAGCTCCCCCACCTGTTTCACAACATGATGAAACGCCACAGGATGCTAGACCTGTTAAAACTGGTAAGGCTCCAGTAGATAAAATCAGAAAACATGGGGTGGAAGAATTTATGGCTACAGTTGATGACGATCTAGAGAGGGCTGAGTTCCGGCTGGAAAATACTATTTGAGTTCTAGATGAGTTGTCATGTACACCAGCCGAATGTCTGAAATGTGCGGTATCTTTGTTGAAAGACATGACCTACCATTAGTGGAAAACCATAACTACCGTAGTACCTAGGGAAAATATTACATGGGAATTTTTCCAAATGGAGTTTAAAAAGAAGTATATTAGTTAGATATTCTTAGACCAGAAAAAGAAAGAATTTCTAGAGCTCAAACAGGGGAATATGACAGTGTCTGAGTATGAACAAAAATTTGTTAGATTGAGAAAGTATGTTAGTGAATGGGTTCAGACTGAAGCCGAAATGTGCAAACGATTTGAAGAAAGGCTAAACAAAGATATCAAGCTGTTAATCAGAATTCTAAAATTAAGAGAATTAGTGGTAATGGCTGAACAGGCAAATAAGGCCGAGAATTAAGCAAAGAAAAGAGACAAGCAGGACAGGAAGCTCGAGTTATAAGCAAAAGATTTATGAGCAAGGCGCAATCCTCTACTTCAAAGAAGTCAAAGAATTATCATGAGCATTTTGCCATCTCAAGGGAGTATTCGAGAAAGGAACGAAGTTCTTAACGTACCAACCCGAGGTCTTCGTCTCCCATAACAACCAGTGTTGGGAGTGTTGGAAACCCTAAACCCCGATGTAATGTCTGTAATAAGTTGTACGTTGGAGAGTGCCAGGTGAGAAGTGGGGCTTGCTTCAAGTGTGGTTCTCTCGACCATTTCCTTAAAGATTGTCCAAAAAGGGGTGAAAAAGACATTGAACAGACCCTGAAGCTGAGTAATCCTGTCTCAAACGGTAGACCACCGCGGTATTCTGGAAATGTTAATGGTAGTCGTAGTGTTGCAAAAGATTCAACAGCTAAATCAGAAGCTCGGGTTCCAACAAGGACATATGCAATACGTGCAAGGGAAGATGCTTCGGCACCAGATGTTATCATTGGTACATTTTCTCTACTTGACACTGATATTATTGCTTTAATTGATCCTGGTTCCACGTATTCATATATATGCACGAAATTTGTGTCTGATAAAAATATGGTTATTGAATTCACTGAATTTGTAGTTAAAGCTTCAAATCCCTTGGGTCAGCATGTTATGGTGGATAAAATTTGTAAAAATTGTCCATTGATTATAGAGGGTTACTGTTTTCTGGCTAATTTGATGTTGTTACCCTTTGATGAATTTGATGTAATATTGGAAATGGATTGGTTAACCCAACATGATGCAGTGGTAAATTGTAAGCATAAATACATTGTATTGAAGTGCCAAAATGGTGAGTTACTCTGGGTTAAATTTGAGAAACTGGATGGACTGTCTAATGTGATTTTAGCAATATTAGCGCAGAGATATATTAAAAAGGTATATGAGGCTTATCTTGCTATTGTATTAGACACCAAAGTGTCTGAGTTGAAAATCCAGTCAGTGTCGGTTGTTTGTGAGTTTCCTGAGGTATTTCCAAAAGAACTACCTGTTTTACCTCTAGCTAGAGAGGTGGAAGTTTCTATAGGCCTTGTGCCAGGGATGATTCTGATATCTGTAGCACCCTATAAAATGGCTCCTACTAAAGTGAAAGAGTTGAAGGTACAGTTGCAAGAGTTGATTGATAGAGGATTTGCCCGACCTAGCTTTTCACCATGGGGTGCACCGGTATTATTTGTAAAGAAGAAAGATGGATCATTGAGATTATGCATCGATTACAAACAGCTCAATAAAGTCACAGTCAAGAATAAATACCCGTTGCCTCATATAGATGACTTGTTTGATCAATTAAGAGGTGCCATTGTATTTTTGAAAATTGATCTACGATCTAGTTACTATCAACTATGAGTAAAAGATGTAGATGTGCCAAAGACAACTTTTAGAACTAGATATAGGCATTATGAGTTTTTGGTGACGCCATTCAGATTAACAAATGCCCCAACAGTATTTATGGATTTAATGAACAGAATTTTCAGACTATATCTGGAAAGGTTCGTGGTCATTTTTATTGATGATACTTTGGTTTACTCTCGGGATGTGAATGAGCATGCTAAACATCTGAGAATTGTTTTGCAACCCTTGCATGAGAAATAACTGGATGCTAAATTTAGTAAATGTGAATTCTGGCTACGAGAAGTTAGTTTCCTTGGACATGTTGAATCGACAGAGGGTATTTGGGTGGACCCGAATAAAATTTCAGCTATTGTAAGCTAGAAGCCACTGAAGAATGTTTCCAAAGTTAGAAGTTTTCTGGGACTAGCAGGATACTATCAGAGATTTGTTAAAGGGTTTTCAATGATAGCTTCTCTGATGACTCGGTTGTTGCAAAAAGAAGTGAAATTCGAGTGGACTGATAAATGCTAGTAGAGTTTTGATAAATTGAAAGCTTTATTGACAGAATCACTTGTATTAATCCAACCTGAATCGGGTAAGGAATTTAAAGTTTACAGCGATGCCTCGTTGAATGCTTTAGGATGTGTATTGATGCAAGATGGTAAAGTAGTGGCTTATGCATCTAGCCAGCTAAAACTGCATGAAAGAAATTACCCAGCACATGATCTTGAATTAGCAACTATTGTTTTTGCATTAAAAATATGGTGGCATTATCCTTTTGGTAAAAAATGTCATATCTTTATGGATCACAAAAGTCTAAAGTATTTAATGACATAGAAAGAACTGAATTTAAGACAACGTAGATGGTTGGAATTATTGAAAGATTATGATCTTGTTATCGATTACCATCTGGGGAAAGCTAATGTAGTGGCAGATGCGTTGAGCCAAAAATCCTTGTTTGCCTTACTGGTGATGAACGTCCAGTTGTCCCTGTCTAATGTCGATTCAATTGTAGCTGAGTTAAAAGCTAGACCAACATTGCAGCAACAAATCTGTGAAGCTCAGAGGGATGATAGTAAATTACGGGCTAAACGAGGGCAGAGTGAGTCAAATCCTGATTTAGAGTTTCGAATTGATTCTGATGATAGTTTGTTATTCAGAGGCAAAATATGTGTACCGAAGAATTCAAAATTGGTACGGAAGGTTTTATATGGGACTCATCATGGTATAATGTATATCCATCTGGGTAGCAATAAAATGTATAATGACTTGAAAAGAATGTATTGGTGGCCGGGAATGAAATGGGACATTTCTGAATTTCTATCAAAGTGTTTAATATGTCAGCAAGTGAAAGCTGAACACCAAGTACCTTCGGGATTATTGCAGCCAATTACAATACCGGAGTGGAAATAGGAAAGAGTCACCATGGATTTTGTAACGGGATTGCCTTTATCATCGAAAAATAAAGATGTCATTTGGGTAATTGTCGATCGTTTAACGAAGTCAGCACACTTTATCTTGGTACGCATGGACTTTTCATTGGATAGATTGGCCGAATTATATGTCTCTAAGATTGTAAGGTTACACGGAGTGCCAATTTCCATTATCTCAGATAGAGACCCTCGGTTTACATCTCGATTTTGGAGTAAGTTGCATGAAGCTATGGGCACTCATTTACACTTTAGTACTGTGTTCCATCCTCGAATAGATGGCCAATCTGAATGTGTGATACAAATTCTAGAGGACATGCTTCGGTGTTGTGTACTTGAATTTGGAGGTAATTGGGAAAAATACTTGCCTTTGATTGAATTTGCTTACCATAACAGTTATCCATCCAGTATTACAATGGCGCTGTATGAGGCTTTATATGGTCGAAAGTGTAGGACTCCATTGTATTGGACAGAGTTAAGTGAGAAAAAGATACATGGTGTTGACTTGATCCGCGAGACCGAAGAAAAGGTGAAGCTAATTCGAGATAGTTTGAAAGCAACCTCTGATTGTCAAAAGTCCTACGCTGATTTGAAATGAAAAGAAATAGAATTTCAAGTTGGTGACAAGGTATTCCTGAAAGTGTCGTATTGGAAGAAAGTTCTCCGGTTTGGACGTAAAGGAAAAATGAGACCCCGGTTCATTGGGCCATATGAGATTATTGAAAGAATCAGGCCTGTCGCATATCAATTAACATTACCATCGAAACTTGATAAAATTCATAATGTGTTTCATGTATCCATGCTACAACGATATCGATAGGATCTTTCACACGTTATTACTCCAATAGAAGTTGAGATTCAGCCTGATATGACTTATCATGGTATCATTTTGAATATACAAACCAAAACTGTGAAAGCCTAGAAATATACATACCCAGTTGAGATGTGATATGATTGCATCACGATGCCTAAGGACACGATCTATTTGATGAGGAACCGATTAAGATACTACCTTATGAGATGAAAGAGCTGAGAAATAAAAAGCTGGCCGTGGTAAAAGTTCTCTGGAAGCGGAATGGATTAGAGGAAGCTACCTGGGAGCCTGTACAATGAGGAAGCAATACCCTAACCTCTTCACTGGTAAGAATTTTCGAGGACGAAAATTTCTAAGGGGGGAGAGCTGTAACAGCACATTTTCGATGAGATCATGTAAAACCCTAATTTTCGAGATTTTCGTAATTTTTGAGAATTTGGTAAAATTTTTAAAATTTGGTTTTTGGTTGTGAAATTCATAATTGGAGGGTGTAAATGGGCCTATGGAAGGCCCATGTGTTGGCCAAAACCCGGTAGAATTTTTGAATTTTGGACTTAAGGAGCTAGGGGCATTGGATAGGTGGCCTTATTAAAAGATGTGGGTAAAATATAACACAAGAGAGCCCCTGGCAAAGTGGTTAAGTGACGCCACTAAGGAACTGAAAAAAATGGCGTGTAAGTGGTTGGGGGAAGGCCAAGGTTCGATTCACTAAGCTGGCAATTGTGTTGTTATTTTTATGTCTTGAGCATGCAGAAGTTTGAAGTCGAATGGAACTCTGTTGAAGAGAGTTTGAATCAGTCAAATACATGAATTTAGGAGTGATAAGGGGAGAGATTTTGGGGATTTGAATAGAGGCTTAGTGTTGGCCGAATAGTGGGAACTTAGGGAGGAGAAATTGGCTTAGGGGTTTTAGGTTAGTATTTCAGCATTAGGGGCTTTAGTTGTGTCGTTTTATTTTGTTTAAACATCATAGGGTTATTTCTTTTCTTCCTTTTCTTCTCTAGCCGAAATCACCACTCCTTTCATCCATTTTTCTTTCTCTTCTTTGCCAAAACCAAACTACTACTCCCTTCTTTTCATCACCCTTGCCGAATAGCCACAAGAGCCGAAACTTTTGAAGTTGGTTGTGCCGATTTCATTTAGACCAGCATCCTTCTTTTCTCTTCATTTGTTGTGACCGATCCCTTCATCCGTTAAACTCTAAAAGTCCTCGACGGCAACACCAATACAAGCCACCACACCATTTCTTTTTCTTGGTCCTAAAAGCTGAAATACCTTAGTTCTAGGGGCATAGCCGAACCTATAGACCTCTAGGATTCGAAGGCTGCTAGGTGGTTGAGGGCTAAGTCTACTCTGGGTATAAACAGTGCAGAAGGGAGGACTGTGGTAAGTACTCGTTTTCCAAATCGATTCAGTAGTGTAAATGTTAAGAAAAGCCAAAACCCCCTATAGTTTACGGAGGTTATCAATTTGAGGTATATGGCTCACTGGGCCTTTTCATTCGACTTTTATGGTTTGTGTAGTGAAATAGACAACTTTGGAGGAGCAGCAAGGCTTGGAGTATCGGTTTGGATAAACTTGGATCGAATCATCGGACCCTGTGAAGGTAAGTGATCTATGGCTATTAGGGGTTCTTTGGCCAACTATGGTAAGGTGGATTTTGGGTTTGATAAGCATGAATTGTAAACTAAGAATGGTGGTGATTAATTGTAGGTTTTCGTGGGAGACTTTGTTAGTAAACGTCACAAAATAGGTGTGTAACAACCCTCGTAGTAGCTTAGATTAATTTGCTGAAAAGCCGAAATGCTAAAATTCTGGCATTTCGAGAACTTGTGATTTTGCATTTGGTTATAGATGCGATAAATACAATAAGATCGGTGTTTTGATCGATGGAACAGGTAAGAGCACAATTTTGTGCACGATGGTAAGTTGGGCCTCAATGGGCTAGAATTGGGCCCAATGGGCTTTCGGGCCCATTTGGGTAAAATTGATAGAAAAGGAAATTTGGAAAAGTTGCATGTTAACACGGTTAGTACTGTTGTAAAATTTGGGTTAAGTGGGTTAAAGATCATTGTTTAAGCACTCGAAAATATTAATAATTGTTAATGAACATGGAAAACCCTGATATTTGGTAAAATTATGAAATTGCCCTTATAATATGAAAAATGACTATTTTACCCCCTAGGTAAAAATGACCATTATACCCTCTAGGGTTTAATTATGAATATGATGCATGAGATATTGTTATACATGATATGACATGATATGCACATGATATGTTATAAGATGCACATGATATGCTATGATATACTCATTATATGCATGGGTTGGGTTTTATATAAATGGAGGAAGTACTTAAAGGGCTTTGCCCTAGTTTACCGAAAAGGGCTTTGCCCCATTTTATCAAAAAGGGCTTTTCCCCCGTTATTAAAAGAGGCTAGGCCTCCAGTTATATGATAAAGCAGCTTTGCTGCTAGTGGAGAGCTTGGTTGGGTGGGTTGAGTTATTCCCAACATGGAGAGCTTGGTTGGTACGGGTGGAGAGTAGCGGATGGTGGGTTGAGTAGTCTCCCCAAATGGGCTTGCATACATTCATTGGTATTACATGTGATATTGAAATGGGCCTATGGGCCATACCATTTACAGTAAAGGCATCGGCCCAGTTATATGATTTATGAAAAGGCTTCGGCCCAGTAACCGTAAAATGAAAGGCTTCGGCCCAGTATATGTCGAGACTGAATTAGGGCTTAGGCCCAACATGCTAATATTAGTTTGGGCTCTGAAAGGGGCTTGTTGCACACTGAGTTTCCAAACTCACCCCTTTCCTTAACCTTGCAGGTGAGCCTTGATGTGGAGATTTGGAGCCGGAGGGGATTCAGAGTGGCCATGGTGATCGCTTTTGAACTTTGCAATAAGTAACCAATTTTTTTTATTATAAATTTTATCTTTATTATTATTATTATTTGGTTTTGGGTTGTAATAAGGCCATTTTAATTATTTTTCTGGGATTATTTTTTTTATACTCTATATTTTACTGATAATAATCCAAAATGGGTTAGACTTAGGGTGCGTTTACAAAATGATACTTGTTTTCAAAATAACGCAACGATACAATTAATCGGTTTATCAAAAATATCTACTTAAATGAATTCCAACTCGATTTTTTTTCCAAAACCTAACCTCGCACCAAAGTGTGGCAATGGTTGTGGGCATGTCTAGGATTGGATCCAATCAAGAGCTTGGTACTCAAGCAACCTTCATGGCTTACCTCTTCTGTTTCAGATACCTACCTGGTGCACAGCTTCCATTCACTTTATTAGCTTAGCAAAGACTATCTTTTAAAACACTAAGAAGGACGTTGAAAGAGGCATGGGTTTTCTTAAAAACTTCAATGTGACACGTCGGATCTGGCCATAACGTCTGGGCCGGGTTTGAGGTGTTATAGATCAGAACAGTGGTTTCGGGACCATAAAATCGAGCCAAAAATTTAAATTTTTTTTATGGTTGGCATCAGGATAGGAAGGTAACATGAAAATTTCAATGCGAAAATTTTGTCGATTGTGTGGTTAATTAGGTAAAGGACTAAATTGTATAAAATGAAAAAGTTACGTTCTAGTAGCTATAGGTATCAATTAGCTATGGAATTCAAAACTTAAGGTTTTTATATGGTAATTAGACCATTGAAGGGTAGTTAGTAGATATTTTAATGACTCATCGATGAAAAAATTTGAAATAGCCAGAGGCTAAATTGGAAATCACTAAAACAAAAAGATGACAAATAATTAAAAAGAATTATTATCTTTTCTATTCATCTTCATCCCCAAAATTTCTATGGAAACCCTAGGAGAGAGAATGAAAAATTTTCAAGCTTAATAAGGTATGAAATCAAGTCCTGTTTTTAATGATTTTTATATTTTTGGAATCGGGATAACTTAATCTCTCTATTTAAGGGATTAATTTGAAAAGTTATCAAGGTATAAAATTTGGGTCATGGATGAATATGCTGAAAATTAGAAATTTATGGTAGAAAAATGAAAGTTTTTTCATAGATAAACACTTTTACGAAGCAATTTTTGATGAAAACTTGATTTAGGGACTAAAATGAAAAAGTGGTAAAATTCATGGAAAATTCTAAAATTTGTGAAATGTATGTGCTGTAAATGTAATAAATGAATTTCAGCTAGGCTTGGAAAGAGGGTTAAATTTCATGAATTTCATTTTTTGAGTCTAGGGACAATCAAAATTTTTGAAAAGAATAGGGGCAAATTGCCTAGGACGTAATAAAACGCAAATGTGATTGAAATGTGATAGATTAATCATTAAATTTATCCATGTAGATCCAAAAAGACCAACTGCAGAATTAGATAGAGGAAAGCAAAATGTTTTGGATTAGTAGAAACTCAAAAACGAACCATTCTCAAGGTAAGTTCGTGTAACTTAAAAATGTATGTTAATATGTTTCAATTGAATTGTATGATTTTGTTGTTATGTATGAGATGATATATATTGATATAGTTTTAAGTTGTGTAATATGGACAAATTATTGAGTCCCGATCAAATTTTGAATTTTGATGGGTTGAAAATAATAGTACATATGTTGCAAATAGAATTTAGCCCGGACAGGTAATTCTAATGTAAGCCCTCTTGTGTTAGACTATAAATTGGATTTAGCCCGAATAGGTAATCCATATTAAGCTCTTTAGAGCATATGCTACGGATAGGATTTAGCCGGGACTGATAATCCTATGGTAAAATGTATGACTCAAGGGTGTTCCTTTTTATTATGTACCTCAATTGGTACTTTTGCACATGTGTATATTACCGGAACATCCATCGAGATTTCAATAGTTCGACGGAAAAGACTCTTGAAGAAGTGGAAAGGTGAAATTAATGGAAGCTTGTAATGTGATGAGCTCATCTATGTTTATTTGAAATTTATATGAGATTATGTGACTAACTTGTTTGAATAAATGTATTTTGTTAGGTAACTTACTCAAAATTGATGGAATATGTATGTATGTGTGCTTGTGTTAATAAATAAGACTGATAAATTTATTTTCCGTTATACGAACTTACAAAGCATAAAATGCTTACTCCATTTATTTTTCCCTTTTTTATAGTGCTTAAAGCTCGAGAAGGTTGGAAGTCGATCGGAGCAGTCATCACTGTAACACCTCTTACTCTATCCAACATCGGAATAGGGTACGAGGCATTACCAGACTTATACACAATTAGTTATACAAAACCGAGATGTAAATTTCCATCCAAATTTAAAACTTTTCATAATCATTCATATCGTCCCTAAAACAAGCACACGAGGCTCAGAACATGCTTTAGAAGCGGTTCGAGACTAAACTGAGAACTAGAAAGTTTTACAACACTGAGAAAATTTTTGCTAAAAGTGGGGTCACACGCCCATGTGGCTTGGGACACGCCAGTGTCCCGAGGCTGTGTCCTTCACACGGCTGGGACACACTCTCGTGTCTCTGCCCGTGTGCTCGATACTGAGCATTCTGTTTTACAACAATGTAGGTGTAGGGGACACATGGCCAGATCACATGCCTATGGGGCTGACCGTGTGTCACACGCGGCCTAGACACATGCTCGTGTGTCTACCCGTGTGGACAAAAACAAGGCTATTTACCAAGCCATTTTGCCACCCTCACTTGCACACAACTACACAACATCACATGGCACAAATTCAAGCATGTAAGATCAACCAAACCATTCAAAATTATGAACATCACATACCGATACCATATCAACATTTCTTATTCACACAACATTTATCATGCCATAAATCATTCATGTCAATTTCACTTTCATTAGGCTTCATTTAACTACTTTCTAGTTACCTTATTGTACACACAAATTTATCATCTCATCAATAGACTATATTACCGAACATTTCACATTCATGCCATAAATCACATTTCCAAACTATTCACATTCACCAAGCATACCATGATCATATCCCCAAAAGCATTGACATATATATGAATATACTTAGGCTTACAACCATGTTAGCCAAATAAGCCAATTTAGATGGCCAAATAGCAAAACAAGCCTTTGACCCTTATAAGCCAATACATTAGCTAAAGTCATAATGACATTTATGACCAAAAGACCAAGTCCCTATACATGCCATAAACTCAAAATACTTGAATTTATCAATACCCAAAATGATAGCTTGATAGTGTGATAGGACCTCCGGCAGTCTCCAACTCGAGCTAGCTTCAAGGCACTATAAAACATGGGAAAGGAAGGGGGTATGCTATATAACTTAGTAAGTCCGTATGAACATAATAAGCAACTCTTACCAATCATTTACCAAGTCTAACAATATAAACAAAAAAAAATATAAATTGCTATAGACCTGATTGTTATAAATTATTCAGTCACATTGTTTGCTATATCAATTTGCAAGCATAATTTAACATGTCTTGACTTTAGCCTAATAATCGTAATCTCTCCATTATAATCGATTACCACAATCAACCAAATATTTCAAACCTCATAATAACATGCCCATTAATTATGAGTATTCATATTTCAAGCATATATTTTAACATCTTTCAATTGTTCCAAGTTCATATCTTCTCATACTTCCATAATCATTTTAATAGGCAATTATACCAATCTCTCATTTTTCTTATATTCGATAAATTGCAATTTAAGTGAATAAAACACGCTATTTCACCACTCAAATTGGCCTGAAAGATAATCACATGATCTTGCCTGAAAGCAAATCACATGATCTTCAATCGAATTCATCTTGAATTTCATACATCCCAAGTATAGACCAATAATCACAAGGTTTTCACAAAATCATTCTCGTGGAAATCATGAACTCACAATTTCATGAAGTCAATGCTTATAAACATTATGTACATACCTGTACCAATTCGTAATACTTACATACTATTTCTCTTCTTTGACATACTCGTTAAATTTCTCGTTGAACCACTTGGAATACTAAAGGATACTCGAGTCCCGTACACTTGGTACCGTACCAATGTCATATCCCAGATATGGTTTTACATGTAATCTTGTATCGATGCCAATAGCCCAGCTATGGTCTTACTCGAAGTCTCATATCGATGCCATATCCCAGATATGGTCTTACACATAATCTCATATCGATGCCATATCCCAAATATGGTCTTACACGCAGTCTCAGTAACCCTAATGTCATGACATTTGTATCCTATCTATTCCTAATGTTCAACCGGGACTTTCTTTGTATCGAATCTCAATAGAATTCACATTTTATTTCAATAATATAACAATTACAATTTAATGCTTATTAAACATACGAACTTACCTCAACATAAAAATGGCGAAAAGGACTTAACCGTCAAATACTTATTTTTCCCCTATTCTAGGTCCGAGCCTCATTTTTCTTGATCTATAATATCACATTTAACTTTTTTAATCATTATACTATTCAAATCAGACCAAAATCACATTATGGCAAAAAATACATTTTTACCCTTAAAGTTTCACATTTTTACAATTTAGTCTCTAGACTCGTAAAATGATTTTCATCAAATTCCTTCATTACCCAAGGCTAGCCAAATCTTTATTGTACTCATACCAGCCCAAATTTTTCATTAAATCACACTTTTACTACTTATTTTATAACTTTTACAAATAAGTCCTTTTAGGCATTTTCACCAAAAATCACTTAGCAAAAGTTGTTTCTCTAACAAACAACATGCATTTTCTATCATTAAACATCAAAATACACAAATATTCATCATGGGTAAAATTTTAGACTTTGATCATCTCTTAAATTAGTGGTAGAAATAGATAGATCATGTTACGAGGATTTCAAAAACATAAAAATCATTAAAAATGAGGCTAAAAGGGACTTACAATCGAGATTGGAAGCTTGAAAAACCCTAGCCATGGTTTCTCCTTCTAAAATTCAGCCATGGGAAGAAGATGGACAAAATTTGGCTTTTTAATTCATTTAATTTCCAAAATACTAAAATGCCCTTAATGAAAAACTTTAGAAACATACCTAACCATGTCCATTTTTGTCCAAAAACTTAACCAATGGTCTAAATACAATTTAAGGACCTCCAATTTAAAATTTCATAGCAATTAGACACCTCTAGCATGTAGAACTCAACTTTTGCACCTTTTACAATTTAATCCTTTTGACTAAATTGAGTGCCCAAACGTCAAAATTTTCAAACAACATTTTCATGAAATAATTTCAAACTGTAGACCATAAAAATATAATAAAAATAAAATTTCCATATCAGATTTGTGGTCCTAAAACCACTGTTCCGATTAGACCCAAAATCGGGCTGTTACAATCACACTATCCACTATCTCATTTTGGTATAACTGGAAATCTCATTTTGGTATAATGGCATGTATAGGCTTAATTGGCCAATGATGGCTTGTAATGGTTGTTTTGTAACCTAGCCATTGGAGTGGCCAGTGATGGTCTAAGTTTGGCTATTTTAAAGTGATGTTTTGGTAATTATATAGGTGCTTATTATGTGTTGGTTTGATGAGATTGTGTTAGCATATGAGGTTATGACATGAATAAGTTATATATTTATTGACGCATGAGATAATACTATATGATTATGACAAATTTCTTGTGAATATGATGTTGGATTGGTGGATGTATGCTTGTGTGTTTTAGTGCAAAAAATGGTAAATTTGGGGGACAAATGAGGAAAGGAAATGGCCTCATTTTATCCACACGAGCAGACACACGGGCGTGTGTCTTGGCCGTGTGTTATAAACGGCCTGTCCCATAGGCGTGTGGTCTGCCCATGTGTCCCCTGTATCATAAAAATGCAAAACAGAATGCTCAAAAATGGGTACACGGACAGAGACAAGGGAGTGTGTCTCAGTCGTGTGGTTGACACGGCCCTTGACACGGACGTGTTACACGGTCGTGTAAATCCTGCACCTAATTCAAATTAAATTAGTTAACCACACAGCCTGGCACACGGGCGTGTGACTTGGCCGTGTGATCTTAATTTGTTCATGAGTTACAAGTCAGAGAGTTACACGGGGTCGGGACACAGGCGTGTGTGACACACGGCCTGCCCATACGGTGTGTCCCATATCGACACGGGCGTGTGACCCCTGTTTAGTGGAATATGTTCTAAGTTTTGTAAAATTTTCCAAAGTTCTCGATTTAGTCTCGAACCACTTCCAATGCACGTTTTGAGCCTCGCAGGCTTGTATCAGGGACTTTATAATTAAATGCAAATGGTTTTAATTCGAACGCAAATTTATAACCCAAAATTGTATGTTTGTTCGTGTGATAAGTTTCTAAATGCCTCGTACCCTATTCCGACGTTGAATACGGGTAAGGGGTGTTACAGTAACAGGCCACGTCAGCTGTCCATTACGTCTACAATGGAAAATGTGCACGAGTGCCTGATTTGTCATTTTTGAAAGGTTAATGACTGAAATGTTATTTTAATCAAAGTTTAGTGGCTGTTAATGTACTTTTTCCTTTATTTTTTTGATACAATTCCTAGATTTTCCCATAGCCCCTCCTAACCCTTAAATAACAGTATAAACTCGCTTCAACGTGCTCAAACCCATGTCCTCTTGCATTAGCAACAATATCAATGCTAATTGAGCTAAAAATCAGTCGACCATACTATTAACATTTATAAAATAAATTTTTATCACTTAAAGTTTTATGTTAATATTTTTTATACTTTTTTTACCACCTAAAACAAAATAACTTGTGTTCTAAATACATTGTGTCCACATGCATACCCATGTTTTAAATATATTTAAGTTTTTTTAATTTCACTAGTGAAGATAAAAAAAAAAACTTTACACTACCTATGATCAAATACATGATTTATACATTTATATCATATTTATCTTATTTTTTACATTATGCTTTATTTATATTAAGTTGTTAGCAAAAAAAAAAACAATTAAGTTATTTTGAAAAATTTATATCCAAATAAAATCTTATAGTAAAATAAAAAAATCAATGAAGCTCTTGACTAACGTTAACTACCATTGATCGTTAAATTTTTGCATTTTCCAAGTAATCAAATATTTAAAAAATAAAAAATTCTAAAAAAATAAATAAAATTTCTTTTTCAATTATTTAAATAAACACATTTAGATGAATTTGGACAAATGGTTATTTAGGTTCACTTGAATCTGGACAACCATTTATTCAAGTTCATCTTGAATGTGGTTTTTTTTAGATAATTACTAAAAAAATTAAAAAAATATTTTAAAAATTATGGGAATTTATTTAAAAAATATAAATAATTATAGTAAATTAGTTAAATTATTAAAAATTACTTAAAATTAGATAAAAATTAGTATTAAAAATTTCAAATACACCTAGATCACAAGTTGCGCAAGTTCATGTAACACCCCTCATCCGTCCCCATAGTGGGTAGAATGGGAGATGCCACCAGAGCATGTACGAATACGAAATCTCAAAATATATTTAAGAGCTAAAATTCAATTTCTTTTTGTAAATTAATTTAATTATGTTTTAGACATTGGAATTTTTATAAACAATTTAAAAATCATTTGGAATTGATATGGAGTGGATCAAGGGTGGTCAAAACTTAAAACGAACCTCAGAAGGTTAAAACAACTTAAATTAGTGCAATGTTGAAACAGATGTGAAGTCGCGACGTGGTACTTATGACGTTGCGACGTGAGAAATATGTAGTCGCGATGTTGAGCACCGAAGTCGCAATGTTGCAACTTCGTGGTCGCAATGTCACTAACTGGGTGTCCCTAACAGATTTCAAAAATACTCTAGAACATCTTTAAATACCATCAGATTATATGTCATGATTTCAAAGAAATTAAAAAACATTTCTAAACTATATTTGTAACACCCTCAACTTGATCCGATTCACCGGATTTGAATCTCGGGTGTTATCATATGAATACAAACATAAATATATACTATTATTACAAACCACGATTAATTACAAATTTGATTGATCATAAAAACAACAATGACATATATAAAGATATGTAGAGTAATTTAATTACAAAAGTTATCAACTAATATCATAACTTATTACAGTTGTCCTAAATATAGACTCATATACAATACTATTTATTCTTATATGCCATCAAATGTGCTTTGTATGCATAATAACTCGATGCGCCGCCTCATTGGTGTGGTCTTGGCATCGTCCCTCCTAGCGCAGTCTCGCAACATACTAACTTGAAACATATATACACATAGATAAGTTCATAAAAACCTAGTGAGAAAAACACCATTTACCTTAGTGATTCTTGCACAATGTAGCTGATTAATCATAATGACGATCTTGTCTTTCTCAACATTTAACTTACGCTCTAGTTACCATACCTTACTCTGAATTCATTTTTTTCCCCTCGATGACTTCGAATATTTACGTATATTCTTCAATCTGAACATTCATATATCTGAATCAATTTCCTTTTCAGAGATCCATACAACTCAAAGTATCATTACATATGCATACTCAACCCAGTACCAATGCATAATCAGCTATCATGAATGTGAACATACATAGTTGGTAGATACAATCTTCAATCATATAGATAAAAACCTTTTATTAGAATAACCTTTTCAATATTATCTCATTTCCTTTTTGTATCTTTTCATTTCACTCATTTTAGTCAAATCTTAGCATTATATAGTACTTACCATGTAACTAATAGATCTCTTATACCATACTACTTTTACTTAGTAATTTAAAGAATCATATAGAACACGCTATAGAGTTTCCAAATCAGGGTATACCACAATGGCAGTTCTTTCAGAGTTCTCCACAAAGGCTATTCTTTCAGAGTTCGCAACAAATGCTCACAAAATGCCACCTAGACATTTCAAGACTATTGTGTTTGCAATATGAATTTGCCTAAAATCATATAGGATAAGGTTTGCCTATCATTGCTTTGAGACACGCAGAGAACCCTCGGTGACATACGTTGTCTTTAGATCCTTTTCAGAGATTGCCATGGCTATCAAATTTCTCTTAGATTTTTATATCAGAGTTTGTGATTTTTGTCCCAAGGACTTCATCATATACCATCGTAGTGACCAAACACAGACTCACTTTACAGATTCTTCAAACATTCACACAATCTAAACTCAATACTCTAATTCCATAACACACCCCCTAAAGAACACATATCTCCCATCCTACATTCCAAACAAACATATACAACAATACTTCAAGATCACAGTATTCATACACCACTAATCACATACCTGAACTTATTAGATTCCATACCAAATATACATACTGGAACAACCCAAAAGTCAATGGTGTCAGAAAGTGTGGTTTCAAAATCTTGTTTCCTTAAACCGGACTTGTAAATATTTTATTAATATTTATAGAGTTATGTTAGAAGTGAATTGAATTTTGGTCGAGTAATTTTATCAAATTAGGGCTTAATTAGCATATAGGGACTAAATCGTGTAAGTGATAAAAGTGTGAATTTTTAAGGATTTATAATTAGAAATTAGTGTAAGGGGCTTAAATGGGAAATATACCTTAGTTATGTGATTAAATGGTAAGGGGCTTAAATGGGAAATATACCTTAGTTATGTGATTAAATGGCCGATCAATTAAGTAATAGGTTTGTTTATATTATATTAAACATTAGTTATTATAATGAAACAAATAAAAATATGATAAAAAAATAAATAGGTAAGTGGATTATATGTCTAGTCTTCTTATAGTTGAAGAAGTATCATGCTATATAATATGTTTTGGTTGATGCTTGAATGTGGAATGATGCATGATATGCTTAGGTTATGTTTAGGTGATATTTGGTAAGTTTGATGCTTAAATCAAGTAATTGATTTAAAGGTTATTTGTGCTTAAGTAGGTGATAGTAAACATGTCATTTAATGTTTGATGAAATGGTATATAGATATTATATGATTTATATAGAGCTAAATGTGAGATTGTTGGAATGGATGTATGAATGCATGTTTGTTTGATTGTTGAGGTGCCATTGAGGGCATATTTGTATTTTTTGGATGTGATAAGGTTTGGTATAAATAGTAATGAAAATACGATATTTATAATTAGAGGGATACAAGGATACTTGGTTATGAGTTAGTATGGTTCTGGTTGATAATTTCATGTCTTTAATTACTTCTAAAAGGTACCATTTGAGTTTTAAGTGTTTTGGGTATGAAATGGACATTTTAAAGATAATTTGTTTCCATTTTTGGACTTAAGTATCGATATTTTGGCATTTTGTATTGATACTTGACCACTTGAACATTTTTAAATAAATAGAATGCCAAAAAGATATCAATATTTATATGAGTATAGATACTTTTTCATAAAATATCGATACCAAAAAATAAATATTGATACCCTAGTTTTGCACAATAAACAGAATCGTGATTTGGTATCGATAATTAATATGGTGTCGATATAGTATCGATACCTGCCTTTAAAACTTAAAATTTTGAAATTTTATGATACAATACTATGTTATGCCCAAATTTTACAATTAGGTCATAATTTAGAAATTATTATATTTGATTATATGTGATTTCATGATTATTAATCAAAATTTTTACGTCCTAAACGCCCAACAGAAATACTTGGATGGATACTAACTCACCACATAGATTATTTTGAAACTATGCGCCATAACCTTTAATCCACAAGAACTAGGATGTTACAATATTTAAACATAATTCCAAGTCATAAACAATTTCAAACCAATTTATAAATAAAAAACTTATCTTAACCTTTCAAGGAGGTTACAAAAACAACACTTGATTTTATTATTCCAAACACTTATAAACACTTATGATAGTCTAAGTCTCTATATACAACCCAACAACAAGTAAAAATAGCATTTAATAATTAAAGAAGAACATTAAAAACTTAATCTCCCGAACAAAGCTTCAAGCTTCTTGATCAAGGTCCTTTACCTACGCATTTTAAACAACTAACGCATGAGCTTTATAAGTTCAGTAAGTAGCTAATGGTAAAACTATTTATCCTATTTTTTTTTATTAATGTTGTTTCCATTTAAGCATGTCATATAAGATTCACTTAAGCTGCACTCTAGTGTCACTCATAAATTCTTTTGAATTAGTCGAATTATGGGGCTCCATTTACATTTTAATGATTCATTAGGCAATAGCTTATGAGAAGTTCGTATGGAAATTACTCTCCCTCGTAATTCTTTAAACTTTTGTTTCTTAGCTTTTCAAAACATGCATATACATTTATTCTCATTTATGACGCTTATTTTCTATTGGAGCCGTCCATTTCATTTTCATTCCTTTAATTAGGACATACACTTTTATAGTAACTTATCAATTTAATTTCTTGTTTGTTTATCAGTTCATTTACCTTATTTTCATCTCTTTTAGTTACAAGAAATTTAGTTCAAGATCGTTAGTCTTGCTTTTAGCATTTATAGTCACATTTAAAGTTGATTATCAACATTTAATCTATTTTCGTCCATAGTAAAATTTAGTAAAACCAACTCGGTTACACAAGACTCCACTACACAAATGAGCACCGAAGGGCTAATTTTTAAAATAGCATAAAACATTTCTTTACCACACCAAAAAGCTCATAAGATCATAAACTATATCACACCAAGATGCATATAAGTGTAAGGCCCAAAGGTGATATAAAGTGTACATAAGTGCAAAACCTTCGATAGAACTCCAATACGCTATAGCCCCTAATTGGCATGTCAACCGTATCCTAAAATTTCACTAAGTCTACTAGGGCATATTACAATTATAATTAAAATATATCCATCTAGGCCATTTACACAGACATATATACAAATCATATAAGGCAGTTTAAGTGATTTCACATACTTATGATGAAATTCATATTAATAAAGGTCTTATAAGTATGGTCATTTTTCACATGTAGGCAACATATGTCACACCTTAAAAGCGGCAGATTAAAAAATGAGGGTAAGGTATGTATGTAAACTGTTTGGTGCACTGTGATAGCATAATTCGCCATCTTGTTGGCTTGATGGCGAGTTAGAGTATTAACGCGTACTAGCGTTAAAGTATCAACTTGTTAGCGACATCTAAATATTTAATTACAGGGTATCTTCAAGTAAAGAAATATTATGCCCAAGGAAGAGTACTCCAGAGTATTGGCTAAGCATGAAGAGCCTATCAAGTGCATGAGAAAGTTATAGGAGATTTGATTATCTTAAAGACCACGCCATACGTGAGTCACCACTAAGGTGGAGTTCGATAGGTTTACATGAGCACTGTTCTAGTTGGTTTCCGTAATGGGGTTAGTTGGGATCAATTGGATGGATTAGATCCTCTCCATTACTGATCAAACAGTAACAAAGATCTTCACCAAATTTTCTTTACTTTTCCCTAAATTTTTGTGGGAAATTAGGAAGACTTGGGTTAGGTAAGTATCGTCACTTCTCAAAGTCCACAGTAGGGGGACATAGAGTTTATATCTAGTAAGGGAGAAGACATTCTAGATGACTTTACTTTCTATTTTATGTTCTAGTTCTTCTTTTAACCTAAATGTTCTCTTCTTCTTCGATAAGTTAGGGCTAAGACCTCATTTAATTAATGGATGATTCAACCTTTTGGTAAGTCTTACAGCCCTATATGTTATGATTGTTGATAAATAAGGATGATGAAAGGTGCAAGAACAATAAGGAATGAGTGAAAAGCCCTACATGGGGGTCGCACGTAGTTGAAACATTAGTAAACTATCTATAAATCGAGATTCTAATGGAAATTCCATGATCTTGTAAACAGCTGCTGCTACTGAATTGGGAAAGATAATCGAAACAGAAACTCTTGGTCGAAGTAAAGGTAGGTTTCTAGTGAGTCTCTAAACCCGACTTCTACAAACTATATTATAATTATTTATAGTATTATAGATGTGCATAACATCTTGATAAGTTGTTGTATGTATGTATGGTTGTATGTTCTTTGTGAAGCATTTGTATGTATATTCTGAAGTGTACGACGCGCAACATGAATATGAAAATATGTGGTAAGCATGCATGAGAAGTTATGTGTTAGGAAGTATGATTTTGTTAAGATTATGAGTCAAATTAGTGTAGATGCATCCATTATGTTATTTAAGTTATGCAAGACCAAGTATGGTTGGTGATAAGGGGGTTCGGACAGAGTGTCGGGAAAGTAATACGATGATGGACCCCACGGTGGTGCTTTGATGACATCTGTCGGTATAGTAACCATGAAGGCCAATATGGAGAAATATGGTCAACCGAGACCATAAACACGAGGTCCATCGGGATAGAAAAAATGAGAAAATTCTAGTGTGGCAAATATGTGAAAAAACCATGGCCATGACACATTTTAGAAATGACAGATGAGACGCATTTGTCTACTAAGGTTATTGTGTGTCCCGAGGGAGATGATGGGCAAAACTGAGGTGATGTTGAATTTAGGAAAATCCATATCGTCAAACATGCCATTTTATGTGGTGTCTTAGCGGCAAACCAAATCACGCTTTTGTGGTGAATTGTTTGGGAAAATCTTTGTGGTGAGTCACATGTGAAGCCTATATGGCATAACGTCTGAAAAGCCTGTCAAACGAATTCTGTATCCCTTAAGTGATGAGTTGTTAGTCTGCCTCTATGGTGAGAACTGAGTATGCGTTTTAGGCATTTTCTGAAAGTGTCCTTGGCTGAGTACTTGATTGATGAATCCCCTATAGTAACTCACTAGGTCAGAAAGAAAGCTTGACATATGATAACTCTTGAAAAGAGTTATAATTCATGTCTTTAGACTAGGTCAATTGCCTGTACTTAAGTGAACTTAGTTGCATTTTAGGATATTATTTTAGTATTTTAAGAACATTGCATAAGAAACTTGGACGGTGCTTAAGTATTATTATTTGTTACTTTTAATTGCATGTGGTAGGGTTGTGTTTGGTGGTTTAGCAGGTGCAGGTAGAGGAACAATAAATAAAGGAATGAAGGTTTGCCAGGGAAAAAGGTTGGGCATTTTGTCAATACAAATGCTGTGGCAATTCCAAGAAGACCGAGTCAACACTTAACACATACCAATTTCAGCCAAACTATGCTTGTACCATAAAAATCTACCTAAAAAAGAGAAGAAGGTAATCCTGGGCTATTTGTTTTTATACTAGAAAAAAGAATTTAAAAAGAGGAAAAGATAATCTTGGGTTATTGAAAAAAGAATTTAAAAAATGAGAAGATAAACTTGGGTTGTTGGATTTACCCTGGGGAAAAAGCTATAAAAAGCCAAGGAGGAAACCCAAAAAGATGAACAAGAGGGAGAGATCCTTAGGAAATAATAGAGGGTAGCAGCTGAGTAGAGATAGAAAGAGGAAGACGAAAGCAGTCCTTCTCAGCCATCGCAGGACATTGTACTGCTGGAGTGTGAACTGGACACGCGAAAGCTGTCTTCCTGAAGTCTTCTGTATTTCTTAATTTGTTCTTTCGTGAATTGAATGATGAAAATGGTGTTGGATGTTATTTTGGTTTTGAATTTTATGTGCCAATCCATGAGCTAAATCTCATAGGGTTAGGATTATGATGAAACTTTTATTTTCTTTAATGGTTGAATCTTATATCTGAATCAATTTACTGTTTCATTCAATTGTTTTATGTTTAATTGTATGCGTGCAATCCCTAGACATAGATGATTGTTCAACATGCCCATAAACAAAGTTTATTTCTAAAAAGGTTGGATTAGTTGGATCGATATTGAATGATATGAGCAAGTATTTGACCGATACTTGCAGTAGACTCTAGACATAAAGTAGCGTTCATACAGAAGGAAAACAATACAAGTTATCATATTAAAAGCCCACAAACATGGGTGAGATAACTTGAGGTTTTTGCTCTCGAAAGAAGCAAACCATTTTAGAACTCTTCTAAGCAATAAATTGAGTATGATTTTACTGAGGCATTATTAACAGTAAAGGTATATTCTTAGTAATCCCAGCCTTTTGAATCAACATTGTATATGCTTTATTCTTTGCCATAGTATCTTTGCCACATCATTATTAGTTATTTATTTATTCTTTTTCATAATATTCCCATAGTAACTCTCATAATTGCCATTACATTTCTACTATCGTTTTGCCATAGCATTTCCAAGTATTCATTAATTCTACATATTGCACACATCATTACTCCTTTAATTGCCACTGCATATTTATCATTGAATTTACCATAGCATTAATCGCATTTTATTGTAATAACTTGACCACTTTTGTAACACCCCTAACCTGTATCCATCGCCGGTTTGAGGTTACGAGGCATTACCGAACAAATCACAGCTTTTGAACACTCACATATTCACACAGGTCATATTAATATATATAAAGCAAATGGCTGATCAAATTTAAAACATACATTGTTAATAGTAATAATAATGCATATACGAATCATATCTCCAAGTCATACAACATATATATACTTCGAATCATAAGCGCATCACCTTCATGGTATTTGATTACCTAATGAAAATCAAACATTTTTCTTCATCACTCTATTCATGCGCATATTGAACCAAATAAATCATATCATATGGCTTTTTGTATATTAAAATATGTGATAATATCAACTACACAAAATTGTCAAGTTTAACTTTTAAACATACTAGTCATATACGCATATAACTTATCAAGTATAACCCAATTCACATGCTAAGTAATATGCCTATAATTCATTTATACAACCAATCAATTCATTATATAATCAGTCATGCAAATTAACTTCCATATAATAATTAAAAACATACACATTCTTGCCATTATAAACCAAACCTAGATAGCCAATTACCATGGCCGAACACACAACCACTTATATAAATAACACAAAGTGATACAAATTTATTTTTACCATTACAAATCATAAAAAAAAAATCAATGCATACGGCATTACCAATATATATATATACACATACCAAATACCTATATTGCATACTTATCAATATAAACCTAAAGCCATAGCCGAATATTCATGTACATATTATCCACCATTTCCAAACTAATTCATCAATGCAATCATACCATTACAAACCAACTCAAAATAACCATATCTAATAATCAAATACCTATAGCATGACATAGCTCTCACATAGCAAATACAACTAAATTCATTATTGATATATATATAACTAAACACTTAACTACATAATTTAATGACCATTATCAAATCATAAAATAGCTTATAACCATCATCTATATTTACATCACATAAACTGAAATAACTATTACATCATCTTTAATATACTTAGCATTTTACCTATTTAATCAAGCCAAATCTCAAGACCATTCCATCACACAAATTATACCATAAATCATACTTACAAATTAAGTTAATACATGACCGAAAATCACCATCATTAACATCATTAACAAACCACAACCAAAACACATCCATATACCAAGCTTACCAAAATGAACTAATCATAAGCCATATGTATATCATTACATCATACCGAATTCATATACTAAGCATACCACACACATATACCATGACCAAAATTACTTAAACATTAGATCATTAGCATTAAGATCAAGCCATTTTCGCATGGCTAAATATATACAAATTTCAAGACCAACCAAAACAAATACTAGCCTATACATGCCATAGGTTCAAAGTTTAAACTTTTAAAATACCGAAACAACGATCGATAGTGTGACGGATTTCCTTAACAATTCCCGAGCTCTTTTGAGCATACATTATATAAAGGATTTAGCCTGGACTAGTAATCCTGTTATACGACATGTGGCTCAAGAGTGTGTTCCTTAGTTAAGTGCCCTAATGGATACCCTTGAATAAGAAATTGACGGATTATTGAATTGTACACCTTGAGTGTACTACTTGAGCATCCATTGGAAATTCAATGATTCAACGGACACAACTCTTGACCTAGTATAAGAATTTTGAGATGAAATGATAATGACTTGAAATAATATTGCTTGATGAGCTCATCTATGTTTACTTGATTAATATGAAGATTTTGGTGACTAACAGGTTTGATTTAATGCATGTGTTTAGGGAATTTTGCTAATGGATGAAAAACATGATATTGTATGCTTAGATTTAATAAATGGGATTAGTAAGTTTAGTTTTTATTATACGCACTCACTAAGAATGTAATGCTTACTCTGATTTATTTTTCCTGTTTTATAATGCTCAGAAGCTCGTGAAGGTTGGAGATCATTGGACCATCGTCACACTATCAACTAGCTTATTTTGGGTATACATAGTAAAATCATTTCGGTATAATGGCATGTATAGGACAACTTGACCATTAGTGGCTTGATAATGATGTTTGTAATCTAGCCATTGGACTGACTAGAAATGGTTGTTTTGATATACTTGTAATGTCATGCTATGGTAGCTAAATATATACTGAGTAGTTGATCAAATTATGTCTAATATTGTAACATCCTGAAATAGGGCCTAGTCGAAATAGTGGTTTTAGGACCACGAATCCGACATCAAAATATTCATTTTATGATTATTATGAGGTCTAGAATATGAGAATATGTATGTGTCAAAGTTTCATGAAGAAATTTTTTGAGTAAGGTGCCCAATTGGAAATTAGGGACTAAATTGAATAAATTGAAAAACTTGGATTCTAGAAGCAATTTGTATAAAATTGCTTTAGATTATAAATTAGAAGGTCTTAAAGAGAAATTTCCCAATTTCTAAGTTTTTGGGCAAAAATGGGCTTGCATGGATGAAATTCCAAAGGAAGGACTTAAGGGCATTTTGGTCATTTGGCATTTTAATGAAATAAAATGGGAAAAAGAAGGAAAAAAATCAGCCATTTCTTCTCCATGGTTGCCAAAATTTGAAGAGTCTCCATAGCTAGGGTTTCCAAGCTTTTCAAGGTCAATAGTAAGTGCTCCCAAGCCCTGTTTTTAATGTTCTTTGTATTTTTGAAATCCCAGTAGCTTGATCTTTCCATTTCTACCCATATTTCATGCTAGGTTCATGTTTAAAAATTTACCCATGCATGAGTTACTTGTATTATGGTGGATTATGGAGGGATATGAAAGTTGAAGGTGTGTTAAACATATTTTCTTAGGTGATTTTCATGAAAAACCCCTAAAGGGACATTTTTGCAAAAGTTGTTAAATATGTGGTAGAAATGTGAAAATAATGGAAAATGTGGGTTGCCATATGAGGGAAAAGTGTTCGGATAGGCTTGGGTAAGATAGAAATTGCATGTGTTTCATTATTCGAGCTTAGGGACTAAATAGTAAAAATGTCAAAGGTTAGGGGCAAAATGGTCTTTTGGATCGGGGTAGAAATTAAACTTGAAAAGTGTAATGTAGTGTATTAATGATATAATTCTGTTGTTATAGACCCCGAGGAACAAATTTCGAAGGTCGATCGAGGTAAACGCAAGGTTTCGGAATAACCAAAACATAGCTCCGAAACGAATACCAGATAAGTTCAGATAACTCGATGTAAACCTATAACATGCATAATTGTATATTTTGTGAATGCATGATAATTGCATTGTTGATGGCATGAAAATGCATGAATTGCATCTTTAATAATGAATTGTCGGATAATGTCTCGGTTGAGGTTGAAAAGGGAATTCGATGGATAAACCATGATTGACATGAGATTTGAGATCCTACATGTATTGCAGAAAAGGATTTAGCCTGGAATGGTAATCCGAAGATCTCAAGTATAAAAAGGATCTAGCCTGGACTGGTGTTCCTTGAGTGATCGAGCCTCCTGAAGAATATGTGTGCATTGTGGATTTAGCCCGGATGGGTAATCCGATTTGGGTCTGAATTTAGCCTGGACTGGTAATTCAGATCCGAGCTCATTAAGGGTGTTTGTTGCGTAAGGGATTTAGCCTAGATTGGTAATCCCGACATCACCTTATGAGTTTATATTGTGGGGGATTTAGCCTGGACTGGTAATCTCGCCGTAAGATATGAGGTTCGCAGGAGTGCATACTCAAAATGATCATTCGTATGAATTGACGTTGACTGGATAATCCATCGAGATTTCCTAGAAACTCAACAAGACTATTACAAGGTATATGTTCAAATGACATGTAAAATGATGAGCTCATCTAAGATAAAAATGTTCATGGTGTTTGTTAAGTGACTAACTTATTGATTGAGTCCATGTGATAGGGAAACCATTTTCATATTCATTGGTCCATGTGATAGGGAAACCATTTTCATGTTCATTGGTTTCGTTTTCTATTATGGATGTATGCTAAACAATCAGTAAGTTTATTTTCTAGTTATTCGGGCTTACTAAGCATGTAAATGCTTACCCCTCTCTTTTCCCTGCTTTTTAGAGCTCAAGGACTCATAAGGGTTGGAAGACAATTGGAGAGTCAACACACTATCAACTAGACAAGCTTTGGTATAAAGACATTTCTATTTTGTCCAATGGCATGTATAGGATTTTTGAGTATTTTGTTATATATGTGATTTGATTTGCCTAGTGAAGGCATGTAAAAATATGTTTATCTTTTTGTATATGACCATGGGAATTGGCTCATTTTGAAGTAGGCTATACCTTACAAATCTATGCATGTTTAAATTCATATACGATGGCTTAGTTATAATTGGCAATGAGTTATAATAACGAGCCAATTTTCATATGTCAAGAAGACATATAAATCATTAAATGCAAGATAAGAATTAACTTAGCATGTATGAAACCAATGACATGAGGTTCATATGCAATGAGGTTAATCAAAATTTCATATTTACAAATGGATAATTTGGCCCAAATATGCGCTATAGTAATCTATAAATGTAATTGGCTAGTAGAGGGTGACTTAAGGCTTGGAAAATAGCCTAACAAGGTCCACATGGGTAGACACACGGGCGTGTGCCTAGGCCGTGTGTGACACACGGGCTACTCCCATGGGTGTGTGCTATGACCGTGTGTCCCTTGCACCTGAAATTTTAATTTAGCATAGAGCACAAGCTAAGCACACGGGCGTGTGCCTTGGCTGTGTATATTTAACAGAATGGTGAGGTTAAAGTCAGTGTAGCACACGGGCTAAGCTCACAGGCGTGTGCCATAGCCGTGTTGTATACAGGAAAAAGGACACGAGCGTGTTCTAAGCCCAACGGGCGTGTTACACTTCAACTAAGGGAAAATTTCCTAAAGTGCCCCAAGACTATCGAACAATTTTGATTTTGTTCCGTACTACCCCTAAGATTGTTTTTAGGCCTCGGAAGCTTATATAAGAGACAAAGTGCACACGTTTGAAAAGTTTTAAATTACGAACGAAATTCAGTAACCCGATTGTGTAAGTTTGTAAAGGTAAATTACCGGTAATGCCTCGAACCCTGTCCCTGCGTCAGATACGGGTGAGAGGTGTTATATTTAATGGTATCAGAGCTACAGTTTAGTTGGTTCTAGGACTACTGTAGAGGATGTTAAAGTTCACTATACATGCCTTTATTTGAATGTTGATAGTGTGACATCTCCTAATTGTTTAAATTGTTTTGAATATAGTAAATGTCTTCCAATCGAGCACAAGATGAGTTCGAGGGAGCCGTGAGCCATGCTCCAGCTTTCGTACAACGAGCTGTATCTCATAGTAGTAGAAGGGTTATGTCTGAAGGCCAGGAAAAGGCCGGAGCCGCCTTCTTTGATATGATGGATGAATGATTTGAGGATTATCTAAGGAATCGCCCCAACATACCACGACTGCCCCCACCCCTTAACCATCCTGATGAGGATATGCCACGAGGTATGGCACAGGTAAAAATCGGTAAGGCCCCTGTAGACAAGCTTAGAAAGTATGGGGCTGAGGAACTCAGAGCGAAAGTCGATGATGACGCTGAAAGAGTTGAGTTCTAGCTCAAAAATACTACATGGGTGTTAGATGAATTGTCATGCACATCCGAGGAATGATTGAAGTGTGTCGTGTCCCTCCTGAAGGATACTGCATAGCACTGGTGGAAGACCATATCCTCGGTAGTGCTGAAGGAAAATATTACTTGGAATTTCTTCCAAATAGAGTTTAGAAAAAAATTTATTAGCCAACGGTTTTTAAACTCGAAGCGAAAAGAGTTCCTGAAACTAAAACATGGGAACAAGACTGTATCGGAATATGAGAGAGAGTTCGTACGGCTAAGTCAGTACGCAATTGAATAGGTCCAAACTGAATCAGAAATGTGCAAACGCTTCGAGGAGGGTCTGAATGAGGACATCAAATTGTTGATCGGAATTCTTGAAATACAGGAGTTCGCTGCATTGGCTGATCGGGCCAAGAAAGTCGAGGAGCTTAATAACGAAAGAAAGCAAGTAAAGAGAGAGGCTCGAGTTGTGACCAAAAGGTCCAGTGGTAAAACACTCTCATTCTCCATGAAGAAAGCTAGGAGCCAGTATGAACGCTCCACTTCATCAATAGGATATTCGGGTAGAGTGAAGGGTCCTAGACGACGAAGTCAAAAGTCTTCCTCCCCGATGATGACTAGTGTGGGGAGTGTAGATGATCAAAATCCAAAGTGTAAGAGCTGCAACAAATTTCACTTCGGAGAGTGCCGAGTAAAATGCGGTGTGTGTTTCAGATGTGGCTCTCTTGACCACTTTTTCAGGGATTGCCCAGACCGATTTGAAAAAGAAGTGGAAGTAACTCCGAAGTCGAGTGCTCTCATGGCACGAGGTAGACCTCCAAGATACCCTAAAAGTACTAGTGACAGTCAAGTCGCAGCTAAAGATACTGCAAGACCAGAGGCTAGAGCCCCGGCAAGAACGTATGCAATACGCGCTCAAGAGGAAGCCTCTGCTCCTGACGTTATCACGGGTACTTTTTCCCTTTTTAATACGAGTATTATTGCTTTAATTAGCCTGAGGTCGACACACTCTTACGTTTGCATGAGATTGGTGTCTAGTATGAATATACTCGTTGATAAAGTCTGTAAGAATTGTCCTTTGATGATTCAAGGTCATTGTTTTCCGGCTAACCTTATGTTGCTACCATTTGATGAATTGATGTAATACATGGTATGGATTGGTTAGCCCTTCATGATGCAACTGTGAATTGTGGTAGAAAGTATATTAAGTTAAAATGTCTGGATGGTGAGACTTTACAGGTCGAATCAAGAGAATTGGGTTCGCCGCCAAATGTAATCACGACAATGGTTGCCTAGAGGTACATGAGGAAAGAGTATGAAGCTTATCTTGCATTTGTATTGAACACTAAGGAAACTAAGTTGAAGATCGAGGCTGTGCCGACAGTATGTGAGTATTCAAATGTATTCCCAGAGGAATTACCAGGATTACCTCCTGAGAGAGAAATTGAGTTTGGTATTGAATTGGTGCTAGGGACAACTCTTATTTCTAGCGCTCCATATAGAATGGCACCAACCGAGCTAAAAGAGTTAAAAGCACAGTTGCAAGAGTTGACGGATATAGGATTCGTAAGGCCAAGTTTTTCACCTTAGGGTGCCCCCGTGTTGTTTGTAAAGAAGAAAGATGGTTCAATGAGATTATGTATTGATTATCGGCAACTGAATAAGGTAACCATCAAAAATAAGTATCCTTTACCAAGGATTGATGATTTATTCGATCAGTTGAGAGGAGCCACTGTGTTTTCTAAGATAGACTTGAGGTCTGGCTACTATCAGTTGCGTGTCAAGGAATCAGATGTGCCAAAGACAGCTTTCAAGACGAGGTATGGTCATTACAAATTCCTTGTTATGTCGTTTAGGCTGACAAATGCACCGGCCGTATTTATGGATCTAATAAATAGGATCTTTTGGCCATATTTGGATAAGTTTGTTGTTGTGTTCATTGACGACATCTTGATTTATTCGAAAGATGAGACAGAACATTTGAAGCACCTGAGAATTGTATTGCAGACTTTGCGAGAAAAACAACTGTATGCTAAGTTTAGCAGGAGTGAATTTTGGCTCCAAGAAGTTGGATTTTTGGGTCATATTGTTTCGGGTGAAGGCATCTGAGTTGATCCAAGTAAAATCTCTGCTATTGTTGAGTGGAAATTGCCTAGAAATGTAACCGAGGTTAGAAGCTTTTTGGGCTTAGCCGGTTACTATCGAAGGTTTGTAAAAGGATTTTCTATGATAGCGACTCCGATGATGAGGTTGCTACAGAAGGATGTTAAGTTTGAATGGACGGAAAAGTGTCAGCAAAGTTTTGCGAAATTAAAGACATTACTGGCTGAAGCTCCTGTTTTAGTGCTACCTGAATTAGGAAAAGAATTCGTGGTCTACAGTGATGCATCCTTAATTGGATTGGGTTGTGTGCTTATGCAAGATGGCAATGTGATAGCCTATGCTTCATGGCAATTGAAGCCTCACGAGAATAATTATTCGACTCATGACTTAGAGCTTGCTGCGATTGTTTTTGCCTTGAAGATTTGGAGGCATTATTTATATGGTGAAACGTTTCGTATCTTTACAGACCACATGAGTCTGAAGTACTTGATGACTCAAAAAGAATTAAATTTGAGACAAAGGAGATGGTTAGAATTAATTAAGGATTATGATCTGATCATTGACTACCACCCGGGAAAGGTGAATGTGGTCACCGACGCTCTGAGCAGAAAATCCTTATTTGCTTTGAAAGTCATGGATACTCATTTGACATTGCTTGATGATGGTTCAGTCTTGGCAGAGCTAGAGGCTAGGCCAACATTTCTGCAGGAAATTTATGATGCTTAGTTTAAGGATGGTGACTTACAAGCAAAAAGGGCTCAATATGAGTCAGGGACTGAATCAGATTTCTGAATTTGTCCTGATGGGCGTTTGATGTTCAGAGAGAGAGTATGCGTACCTAAAGATGATGAATTTATCCAGAAAATATAGTAAGAAGCACATAGTAGCCGTTTGTCTATTCATCCGGGAAGTACCAAAATGTACAACGATTTGAAGAAAATGTATTGGTGCAATGGTATGAAAAGAGATATTTCTGAGTTTATGTCAAGATGCATGGTATGTCAGCAAGTTAAAGCTGAACATCAAGTGCCTGCAGGTTTGTTACAACCTGTGATGGTTCCCGAATAGAAGTGGGACAGAGTTACCATGGACTTCGTGACAGGATTACCTTTGACTCCGAAAAAGAAAAATGCAATATGGGTCGTAGTGGATAAGTTGAGCAAGTCAGCTCATTTTATTCCGGTAAGGACAGATTATTCCCTTGATAGACTGGCCGACTTATATGTTTCTAAGATAGTAAGATTGCACGGAGTACCATTATCGATTATTTCAGACAGAGACCCAGGGTTCACTTCGAGATTCTGGAAAAAGCTACAGGCAGCTTGGGGGACAAAGTTGAGTTTTAGTACAGCTTTTCACCCTCAGACCGATGGTCAGTCTGAGCGGACGATTCAGATTCTTGAAGATATGTTGTGATGTTGCATCCTCGAATTTCAGGATAACTGGGAAAAATACCTGTTATTGGTAGAATTTGCCTACAACAATAGTTTCCAAACGAGTTTGAAAATGGCACCTTATGAGGCCTTGTATGGCAGGAAGTGCCGAAATCCATTATACTGGACAGAACTTAAGGAAAATCAGATTCATGGAGTGGATCTGATTAGGGAAACTGGAGAAAAGGTTAAAGTAATACGAGACTATTTAAAAGCGACATCGGATAGGCAAAAGTCTTATGCTGATCTGAAAAGAAAAGAGATTGAATTCCAAGTTGGAGACAGAGTATTCTTGAAGGTGCCTCCATGGAAAAAGGTGTTGAGATTTGGTCGGAAAGGTAAACTGAGTCCGCGATTTATCGGACCTTACGAGATCACTGAAAGGATTGGACCATTAGCCTATCGTTTGGCATTGCCACCCGAATTGGAAAAGATTCACGACGTGTTCCATGTATCCATGTTAAGACGATATCGATCAAACCCCTCTCATGTGATTTCACCAGAGGAGATTGAGATTAGACCAGACATGACTTACAGAGAGGAACCAGTCAAGATTTTGGCCCGAGAGGTTAAACAGTTGAGAAATAAAAGTTTGACTTAGTAAAGGTTCTATGGCACCGACATGGTGTGGAAAAAGCTACATGGGAACCAGAAGAAACCATGAGAAACCAATACCTGAACTTGTTTACTAGTAAGACTTTCGGGGACGAAAGTCCCTAAGGGGGAGAAATGTAACATCTCGAAATAGGGCCTAGTCGGAACAGTGGTTTCAGGACCACAAATCTGACATCAAAATATTCATTTTATGATTATTATGAGGTCTAGAATATGAGAATATGCATGTGCTAAAGTTGCATGAAGAATTTCCTTGAGTAAGGTGTCCAATTAGAAATCAGGGACTAAATTGAATAAATTGCAAAACTTGGATTCTAGAAGCAATTTGTATGAAATTTCTTTAGTTTATAAATTAGAAGGTCTTAAAGAGAAAATTTCCCAATTTCTAAGTTTTTGGACAAAAATGGGCTTGCATGGATGAAATTTCAAAAGAAGGACTTAAGGGCAATTTGGTCATTTGGCATTTTAATGAAATAAAATGAGAAAAAGAAGGCAAAAATCAGTCATTTCTTCTCCATGGCTGCCGAAATTTGAAGAGTCTCCATAGCTAGGGTTTCCAAGCTTTTCAAGGTCAATAGTAAGTGCTCCTAATCCCCGTTTTTAATGTTCTTTGTATTTTTGAAATCCTAGTAGCTTGATCTTTCCATTTCTACCCATATTTCATGCTAGAGTTCATGTTTAAAAATTTACCCATGCATGAGTTGCTTGTATTATGGTGGATTATGGAGGGATATGAAAGTTGAAGCTGTGTTAAACATCTTTTCTTAGGTGATTTTCATGAAAAACCCCTAAAGGGACATTTTTGCAAAAGTTGTTAAATATGTGGTAGAAATGTGAAAATAATGGAAAATGTGGGCTGCCATATGATGGAAAGGTGTTCGGATAGGCTTGGGTAAGATAGAAATTGCATGTGTTTCATTATATGAGCCTAGGGACTAAACAGTAAAAATGTCAAAGGTTAGAGGCAAAATGGTCTTTTGGACTAGGGGTAGAAATTAAACTTGAAAAGTGTAATGTAGTGAATTAATGATATAATTTTATTGTTATAGACCCTGAGGAACAAATTTTGAAGGTCGATCGCGGTAAACGCAAGGTTTTGAAATAACCGAAACATAGCTCCGAAACGAATACCAGGTAAGTTCGGATAACTCGAAGTAAACCTATAACATGCATAATTGTATGTTTTGTGAATGCATAATAATTGCATTGTTGATGGCATGAAAATGCATGAATTGCATCTTTAATAATGAATTGTCGGATAATGTCTCAGTTGAGGTTGAAAAGGGAATTCGATGGATAAACCATGATTTACATGAGATTTGAGATCCTACATGTATTGCAGAAAAGGATTTAGCCTGGACTGGTAATCCGAAGATCTCAAGTATAAAAAGGATCTAGTCTGGACTGGTGTTCCTTGAGTGATCAAGCCTCCTGAAGAATATGTGTGCATTGTGGATTTAGCCCGGACGGGTAATCCGATTCGGATGTGAATTTAGCCTGGATTGGTAATTAAGATCTGAGCTCATTAAGGGTGTTTGTCACGTAAGGGATTTAGCCTGGACTGGTAATCTCGACATCACTTTATGAGTTTATATTGCGGGGGATTTAGCCTGGACTGGTAATCTCGTCGTAAGATGTGAGGTTCGCGGGAGTGCATACTCAAAGTGATCATTCGTATGAATTGACAGTGACTGGATAATCCATCGAGATTTCTTAGAAACTCAACGGGACTATCACAAGGTATATGTACAAATGACATGTAAAATGATGAGCTCATCTAAGATAAAAATGTTCATGGTATTTGTTAAGTGACTAACTTATTGATTGAATGCATGTGATAGGGAAACCATTTTCATGTTCATTGGTTTCGTTATCTGTTATGGATGTATGCTAAACAATCGGTAAGTTTATTTTCCAGTTATTCGGGCTTACTAAGCATGTAAATGCTTACCCCTCTCTTTTCCCTGCTTTTCAAAGCTCAAGGACTCATAAGGATTGGAAGACAATTGGAGAGTCAACACACTATCAACTAGACAAGCTTTGGTATAAAGACATTTCTATTTTGTCCAATGGCATGTATAGGATTTTTGAGTATTTTGTTATATATGTGATTTGATTTGCCTAGTGAAGGCATGTAAAAATATGTTTATCTTTTTGTATATGGCCATGAGAATTGGCTCATTTTGAAGTAGGCTATGTCCTACAAATCTATGCATGTTTAAATTCATATACGATGGCTTAGTTATAATTGGCAATGAGTTATAATAACGAGCCAATTTTAATATGTCAAGTAGACATATAAATCATTAAATGCAAGATAAGAATTAACTTAGCATGTATGATACCAATGACATGAGGTTCACATGCAATGAGGTTAATCAAAATTTCATATTTACAAATGGATAATTTGGCCCAAATATGCACTATAGTAATCTATAAATGTAATTGGCTAGTAGAGGGTGACTTAAGGCTTGGAAAATAGCCTAACAAGGTCCACATGCATAGACACACGGGCGTGTGTCTAGGCCGTGTGTGACACACGGGCTACTCCCATAGGTGTGTGCTATGATCGTGTGTCCCCTACACTAGAAATTTTAATTTAGCATAGAGCATGGGCTAAGCACACGGGCGTGTGCCTTGGCCGTGTATATTTAACAAAATGGTGAGGTTAAAGTCAGTGTAGCACACGGGCTAAGCCCACGGGCGTGTGCCTTGGCCGTGTTGCATATTGGAAAAAGGACACGGGCATGTTCTAAGCCCCACGAGCGTGTTACACTTCAACTAAGGGAAAATTTCCTAAAGTGCCCCAAGACTATCAAACAATTTCAGTTTTGTTCCGTACTACTCCTAAGATTGTTTTTAGGCCTTGGAGGCCTATATAAGAGACAAAGTGCACACGTTTGAAAAGTTTTAAATTACAAATGAAATTTTGTAACCAAATTGTGTAAGTTTGTAAAGGTGAATTATCGATAAAGCCTCGAACCCTATCCCAGCGTCGGATACGGGTGAGGGGTGTTACAAATATATAGACTAAACCAAGGTAAGATTGTAAGCATGTATGCATGTAATGATATGCCTTGTTGAATGATGGAGTTTGCTTAATTTAAATGCTTGAAATGGTTGGTATTGGATATGAGTTTTAAGTGAAGGCCTTTGGTGTGATTTTGGGTGAGAAATGAAGCTAGAAATGGCTTTATTTTGTCCACACGGGCATGTGTCTAGACCATGTGTGACACACGGCCTGGTACACAAGCTTGTGGTTAGACTATGTGTCCTCTGCACCTTAATTTTGAGAAACAGAATGTTCAGAATTGAGCACACGGGGAGAGACACGGGCGTGTGTCTCAGCTGCGTGTGCTACACGACCTAGAGCACAGGTATATGTCTTGGCCGTGTGTAACCTGCACATAATTTCGAATTGAATTAAATAACCACACCGCCTAGCACATGGGCATGTGGCATGACCATGTGCACAAGTTAAAGAGTTACACAGGGTCAAGCACGGCCTATAGCACGGGCGTGTCCTAGGGTCACGCGGGCGTGTCCCTTGGACCACACGGGCGTGTGAGCCCTGCACCTTGGAAAATTTTTGTAATTTCGTGAAAAATTCTTAGAGTTCCCGATTATGTTTCGACTCGATTCTAATGCTCGTATTGGTTCTCGAGGGTCCAATTAAAGGATATTTTGAATGATCTCGGTTAATGAATAGTAATTTACATAAATTATTTGTAAACTGTTCTGAAAGTTTTGGTAATGCTCTGAAACCCTGTTTCGATGACGGATATGAGTTAGGGTTGTCACATAGTAAATGAATTCACAAAGAGTAGTGTCTGTAGGTATATCATTCTGAGAAATGTATCCAATTTCTATCTGCAAGCAATTGCAAAACAGGATCCGCTATAAGGTGGGAAGTCTGCAATCTACCAATCGAGTGGAACATGTATAAGGTGGTCAAGTTAGAAGTTGGCATATAGTTATCTGCCAGGAATCTGAAAAGTATCCTCCAAAATCTTAAAGGAAGTCCAAAATTCTTAAATCAAGGAATTCAACATCATTGTTTAAAGGTAAGACTAGTCAAGACTGATTAAGTTCCATTGAACTTATGTGCGTTTATTTGTAATGCAAGTTTTTGAGTTGAACCAGTTCGCCAAAAGGGACCAAGCTAGGAATGTATTAAGGTGGTTGATTGTAATGCGATGTTATGCATACAGATGGACATTTTTGGGAATATGTTATCAAATTGTGAATAATATTACACGCCTCAAATATGTCTGTTTTATCAAAGATTTAAGTTGTAATGCTTTATACTGCTTTTAAGAGTCTGTTATAAATGATAAACATTTCATTCAAATCTTGTGATTTAGAAAATATTTTTAAATAAATAAGAAGTACTTCTAGTATGGTTTTTCACCAGCTAAACAATTTTGTTAAGTATGTAAGTATTGTGACATCCTATATTCGAATTCGGTAAACTAGGTCGGGCATAGGGTGTTACACCATAAGTATTTTGAATTTAAAAACAAATTTATGCATTTCTTTAGGCCTTATACACATTTCCATTCCATTTAATAGTTCCAATTTATATAGAGTCATGATTTCATTGTTCTTTCTCTTTCAAAATAGAATATTCTACTTGAGTAGCAGTCATTAAATTATTTAGTTCTCAATCCAAAAAATTTGAAATCAAAACCCATTTGGTGATTTATAAACCAGAATCTTGAACCTTTTCATTACAAATTTTCCAAAATTTATGCTCTTGTACGCAAATGCCATAAAAAATTTAAAGTCAAGACACTGTTGCCAAACAAACTTTGACGTCTTTTCACTAAAAAATATATTTATCCTATTTTGTAATTTGGATGAATTCTCCATTTGTTTTGTTAAAACTAGACTCAATAAGCTTTTTGGAAATTTAAATCTTATCCTCTAATTCATTTTATACAATTTTTAACAAAATTTGAAAGTCAAAATAGGAGATGCTGCCAATAGTTTTAAGCTTCCCTCACTTAAAACAAATTTATCTTTTATTGTATAATTCATATGCAAATTTCATTTGTTCCAATAAAAAACTATACTTAGTAAGCTTTCAAACCATATATGGCTCAACTTCTTATTTAATTTATATAATTTTTAGTGAATTTTTAAAGTCACATTAGTATTGCTTGACCGCTTGCGCACGTGCGGTTTTAATTTGTAGTGTACAGTTTCAGTTGTAATATTTGTAGTGTTAATGAAAAATTAGAGCATTACAAGGATCGAACCTAAAGGATTCGGCAATTAAGTGATTTCTAACCTACTGACTTGCAATTAAAAAAGTCTAGCTGATTAATTACTGAGTAATTATATTACAACAAGTTGTACAAGAGGTTAATTACACTAATTAATCATCTTGGAATGGAAGAGGACAAAACTGTAAATCGAGCAAAGTATGAAATAACAAATACGATAATATAAAGCGGTTGGTTGATTTCCATGTGGTTGGTTAACCATTGAATTAGGGATCTAAATTGCTAATACTTTTAAATTGGTTCAATTTTACCTCTTAGTATCAATTTTACAAAGTTAGACAAATTAGTTCGGTTCATCTCTCGACCTCATCGAACTAGCTAGAGACTATCAGATTGGTGCCTGATAAGATCTCCTCTCAGTCTCACTTATTTAATTTTCCCTTAGGGGTGTCAATCCTAAGTTTTGAATTCTATTCGATTTAGTCCAAATTTTATGATTTAGTCCCTGAACCCAAAAATCATCCCCACATTTCAATCAACCAACCACCTATGGTTTAGCTACTCATACTTATACCTAAACACATTAATAGTTGGTAATCAATCACAAATTGCATTAATGTAATCACAAAGCAATATAATAAAAACCCAAGATTTCTTTCAAAAGCTTAGAGAAAACAATGATAGCAGCAAAATAGATGAGCAAAAATGTAACACCCCAAACCCGGCCTAGACGTTATGGCCGAATTTGGCGATATCACATGAGAGTGTTTGTGTAAAACCCTTTTTGCTACGTGAAAACCATTCAAGTTATTATCTTTAATTTAGTCTAGAGTAATATTTCAAATCGCGGAAGCTTTTAAAACCAATTTAATTTATGAAAAACCTTAGTTATCTCAAGAAAACCATTCTCTAGCGTTGCAGTTCTAAAATCCAAATTCACAGTTCAAATCCCAAATCAAAACCGAAAGTCCAAGTCCAAGATTACATCCTAAATTCCAAAATAATTAAGGAGGAACGAAATAAAATGTTTAAATTATAAAACCCATAAGTGGAAAGATGGGGTCACCATCGAGTCCTCTGTTGCACCAATCCAACTATTGCTGGGGATTACCTGGACAGATAAAATAGAAAAGGTTGAGTTTCGCAAATCAATGTGTACATCCCCACAGTTTAGCATGCGTATAAACATATATCAGAAAATAGTCATACTTCGGGCCTGAACCCTTTACAAAATCGGTGTGAGCTTTAGCCCACTCAGAAACAGAATCAGATGCATGTATAAAATTGGGCCTTAGCCCAGGAAGTCAGATATAGCATGCAACAGATCAGATATACAGAAAAATATGCCCACCAACCCCGCACACCAGCTCCGTCTAACCCAACTCCCCATGTGGGGATAAATCCGACCCACCCATCCTTGCACACCAAATATGGGGATAATATCGACCCATCCAACCCTACACACCATAAGGTACCACAATGCAGCACACGTCATAAATATGCAGCTTAGCTACCAGACAACAGGCTTATGAAGCCTTTCAGACACTTCCTTCACTTCATCAAACCCACCCCACTGCAATGCAGTTTACAAACATGGCATGCTAATAAATAGACTAACAGACATATACCCATATACAGAACAGAATAGATATACATGCTAACTAGCACATGCGTTAATCATACATCACATAATCAGATCAGATCTATAGAAATTTGAGGTCTAAGTAATACTTACTGACCCTATAACCGGTCACAGTCGACTTGGGCGACACATGCAACCTTACAGAACATTTAAAAAAAATGGGCTCACACGCTCATATGTCATGCTCATGTTGTTCACCCATGTGGGCCCACACGTCCGTGTAGCCTACACGGCCTGATTGGTCGAGCTCGTGTCTCACACACAGCCTTGCTGATCATCACACGGCCGTGTCGTGCACCCATGTAGCATGCACACGACCTAATTTATTGACCATACGGCTGTGTATCGCCACTTGGCCTACCACACGAGTAGTCCACACGCCCGTGTGGTGTCGACAGTTTACTTTTCAGCTTTCGTCGAATCTCATTTTCTATGTAATCGGAGTACACACCTGGTATCGATTCGAAGCTAACGCAACCACGAACACTCCAGAACCTAATATCGAACAACACGTCCCTTAGTTAGTCACTTAAACCAAGTTTCTAAGAACCGGCAAATCCTGAAAGTTAATGATGTCCATACCACTGACGATCAACGATAGTTCCTTGCTGTTTAAAGTGTCGTTTTAGCAATCCATAGCCCCTAGATTGTCTTCTAAACAGAAAAGAGTCTCTTAACCACTCAACAAACACAAAAATGAGACAAAGAGCACCCCAACACTTATCGAATTTGTGCCAAACGCAGAGATAAGTAACGATGACGAAAAAGGACCAAAAACTAATATTAAAATAAAGCACAAGTCGACAGCAACAGTGAATTTTTGGCTGGAAAGAAAAAGAAAATAGAGAAAATATGGAGAGGGGAAATTTGCAGGGAAAATTTGGCAGGGAGAGAGTGGAATGATTTGGGTTACTCCCAAATCCCTTGTTTTGCTCCCACTAAACCTCAGTTGTTGCAAACACTCAGTATCCTAAGCCAACTCAAACACTCCCACGACATTAGTAGCAAAAATAATGCCTTCATTCAGACTCAAACCCAAGACTTCCCTCACATCCACACTCTCCTTAGCCACCAAACCAGCAGGCTCATTCTTGCAAGCTTTTCCAACCAATTATTTATAAGCCCTATAACCCAAGACAATGCTTCATACATATAAAAACCAAAATTTTTCTCAAGCTATGGTTTGAACTCAGGACCTCTCATACACACCCAGAACACTTAACCACTGAAGTAGATACATAATTGTGTTAATTAATCACAAAAGCCGAAACATAAAATTTGGGGCGTTACAACTCTACCCCCTAAAAGAAAATTTCATCCTCAAAATTTACCTGATTAGAAAAGGTGAGGATACTGCTGACGCATCGAATCCTCTGGCTCCCAAGTAGCCTCCTCAGTGCTATGATACCTCCACAGCACATTCACTAAGGGGATGGATTTCCTATGCAGAACCTAAACATCGCGATCCAAAATCTAAACTGGCTCCTCCTCAAAACCTCAATTTCCTCCACAGGCACAATATGTGTGGGATCAAAGCGGTAACGTCTCAACATCTAGACGTGGAACACATCATGTATACGATCCAACTCTGGAGGTAGGTCCAATTGATATGCGACTGGTCCTACTCGCTTCAAAATTCGGTACGGCCCAATAAATCGAGAACTCAGTTTACCCTTGCGACCGAACCTCAACACCTTCTTCCATGGCGAGACCTTAAGAAAAACCATGTCCCTCACAGAATGCTCAATGTCTTTCCTCTTCAAATCAGCATAGGACTTTTTTCTATCAGACGCTGCTTTCAGTCGATCTCGAATCAAACGGACTTTATCCTCAGTCTTTGATACCATCTCCAGACCCAGAACATGTCGCTCACCTAACTCAGTCTAGCATAAGGAAGTTGGACACTTATGACCATACAGTGCCTCGTACGGTGCCATCTGTATACTAGACTAATAGCTGTTACTGTAAGCAAACTCTGCTAACGACAAGTACTTCTCCCTTACTACCTCGAAAATCTATAATGCAACCCCTCAACATGTCCTCTAGTATTTGGATCACCCTCTCCGACTGACCATTTTTCTGAGGATGAAAAGCAGTACTGAAGTCTAACCTCGAACCCAAAGCCTCGTAAAGTTTCTACCAGAACTGAGACGTAAACCGAGGATCCCTATCAAAAATGATCGAAATAGGAACCCTATGAAGTCTCATTAACTCTGATATGTAAAGCTTAGCCAACTTCTGTAAGGAGAAGTCTGTCCTGACTGGAATGAAATATACAGTCTTGGTCAATCGATCCACGATGACCCAAATGGAATCCTTCTTAGTGGGTGTTAGAGATAACCCACTAACGAAGTCCATCGTTACTCGCTCCCATTTCCACATCGGTATCTTAACCGGCTGTAGTAAACCCGAAGGTAACTAATGTTCAGCCTTAACCTGCTGACACGTCAAATAGCAAGCAACAAAGTCAGTAACCTCACGTTTCAACCCTGGCCACCAATACAACTCTCTCAAGTCTTGGTACATTTTGTTTCCACCGGGGTGCATAGCATAAGGGCTACTATGCGCCTCTCTCAGCATCGACTGTCTTAAGTCTTCATCATTCGGCACACAGATCTGTCTTCGAAAACACAATACCCCATCATCATTAATCCCAAAATCCAAAGTGATCTTAGTCTCCACCTGACGGAACCTCAACTTAAGAGACTTACCTCCCTTCTGTTTATCCCTGATCTTATCAATCCATGTCAGTCTTACTTGTAGCTCGGCCAATAGATTGCCATCATCAAATAAACTGAGTCGAACAAACATCGCTTTCAAGTCGGTCATAGCCCTATGGCTTAATGCATCGGCCACTACATTGGCCTTACCAGGATAATACTCTGTGCAGTAGTCATAATCCTTAAGCAGTTCAACCCATCGATGTTGACTAATGTTTAACTCCTTCTGATTAAGGAGATACTTGAGGCTCTTGTGGTCAGTGTAGATGGTACACTTCTCACCGTACAAATAGTGCCTCCAGATCTTAAGAGCAAAGACTATTGCCGCCAACTCTAAATCGTGCGTCGGATAATTAACCTCGTGAGTCTTGAGTTGCCGAGATGTATAAGCAACAACTTTACCGTCTTGCATCAGAACACAACCCAAACCCATATGTGACACATCGCTGAAAACCACGAAAACCTTACCAGATTCAAGCTGAATTAGAACAGGAGTCTGAGTTAACACCGTCTTTTCCTTATCAAAGCTCTCTTACTGTGCATCAGTCCAAATGAAAGGAACTTCCTTACGCAAAAGCTTAGTCAATGGAGTTGCGATCAAGGAAAACCCCTCTACGAACCGTCTATAATATCCTGCCAGCCCCAGAAAACTGCGAACCTCAGACACATTCTTTGGCTGTTTCCAAACCAACACAGCCTCAACCTTACGAGGGTCCACTCTTATCCCCTCTGTAGAAACTACATATCCCAGAAATGTCACTTCTCGAAGCCAGAATTCACACTTACTGAACTTTGCATACAGCTGCTTCTCACGAAAAATCTGCAATACCACTCGTAGATGCATATCATGCTTATCCTGGGTCTTAGAATATACCAAGATGTCATCGATGAACACTACCACAAACTGATCTAAGTAGGGCTGGAACACTCGATTCATCAAGTCCATGAATGCCACTGGTGCATTAGTCAACCCAAAGGGCATAACTAGGAACTCGAAATGTCCATACCGAGTCCTAAATGCTGTCTTATGCACATCGGCCTCCTTTACTCTCAACTGATGGTAACCTGACTTCAGATCAATCTTGGAGAACACTGAAGCCCCTCTGAACTGATTGAATAAGTCGTCTATCCTCGGAAGTGGATACTTATTCTTGATCATTAATTTATTCAACTGACGGTAATCAATACACATCCTCATTGTACTGTCCCTTTTTTTTACGAACAGAATAGGTGCTCCCCACAGAGACACACTAGGTCGAATAAATCCATGATCCAACAACTCATGTATTTGAGCTTTAAGTTCAGTCAACTCTTTCGGTGCAATACGATAAGGGCCGATAGACACCGGAGTTGTACCAAAAATCAACTCGATACCAAATTCTACCTCTCGGCTTGGAGGCAATCCCGGTAGTTCCTCTGGAAATACATCTGGAAAGTCCCTCATAGTTTTGATATCCTTAACTGAAAAGTCCACAGAATCAGAAACACTGATGTAGGCCAGATATGCCTCACATCCTTTCCTCACTAACTTTTCTGTTGCCAACGCAGAAATCACATTAGTTAGATAATCTTGTCGTTTTCCAATTACAACTACTTCGTTATCCACCTCGGTCCTCAGAACCATTTTTTTCGTCACATAGTCCAGACTCACTCGGTGTTTAACTAACCAGTCCATGCCCAAAATTATGTTGAACTCCCTAAACGGAAGCTCCATCAGATCAGCCAGAAATATCGTCCCTTGGACGTCCAACGGAACGTCCTTAAACAATTTACTAACTCCAATAGACTGCCCCAAAGGACTCACTACAGTTATCTCACTCGAAGTGCTCTCAGACGATAACCCCAAGGTCTCAAACACGATACTAGCTACATAAGAGTATGTATAACCTATGTCTATCAATGCAAAGTAAGGTACATTAAAAATTAAAAACGTACCTGTGATGACATTAGGAGCATCTCCATCCTCACGGCAACGAGTAGCGTAAACCAAACCAAGCTGCATTGCCTCAGTTGACCCAGCACCTCTGCTTAGTGCTCTCTGCCCTCGGCCCATGCCATTACTACCCCAGGCCTGTCCTCGGCCCCTAGGTGGCTTTTGAACCACTCTCAGTGGTTGTGCAGTCTTATTAACCGGAGCTTACATCTGATTAGCTCTCAACGGACAGTCTTTAACTAGATGGTCAGTAGACCCACATCTAAGACAAGCCCCAGTAGTCCTCCAACACTTGCCCGGATGGCGCCTATTATAGAGCTGGCAAATCTCCACCCTCATCAGTGCAACAGTAGGCCCAACTCTCATGGGCCCATCAGACCTGACCTTTTTCCTAGGCCTCATCCCAATATTCGAAGGCTCAGCATCTCTCTTAGCCTTTCCTCTGTCTCGGTTTTGGCACTCAGTGCGCTTAACCTCTTCAGCAATCTTAGTTTTCTCCACAAGTGCGGAGAAATCCCACTCCCTCTAAGGAGCTATTAGAACCCGAAGACTGTCTCGAAGACCATCCTCAAACTGAACACAGCGCTCATACTCGGTTGCCACCATGCCTCGCGCATAGTGGCTCAACCTTAAAAACTCAGCCTCATACTCGGCCACTGAACATTCTCCTTGAGTGAGATTAAGAAACTCACATCGTCTCGCATCAGTATAACTGGCTCCCACATACTTACTCTAAAAAGCCATTTTAAGCAGATCCCATGTCAGTCTATCGGGCTGAGTGCCCCCCTTAACCGTTAACCACCACTGATACACTTCATCACGAAGCAGAGATACAACCCCCTTAAGCTTTTGCTCAGTAGTGAAATCCAAATCATCCATAATGCGTTCCGTGGCCTCCATCCAGTACTCAGCCACATTAGGAGCAACTCCAACGATGCCCCTAAATACCTCAGCCCCATTGGACTGAAGTCGTTCCGTAATCGACCCACGACCCTCAGAATCAGTGTTGGGCCCAGTGACCCTCTCCAAAATCTGTAACATGGCTTGGGACAATGCGTCGTCCCCAGTCGCACGATCATGAGACCCTGTCCCAAACCTAGTCTCAGTAACAGAGGATACAGGCGATTCACTAGTATCCAAATTTAGAATCGTATCAGATGTGAATGACTCAGCTCGAGCCCCTCTACGGCCCCTACCACGGCCTCTAGTACCCTGTCCACAAGTACCACATGCGCTCTTCGTATTTTCAGATTAATCTATATTAACATTTTTATGCAAATCAGTTTACAGTTTCAATAATTACTAACAAATATTTTATGCAGTAAAGTTATCAGAGTATTCATGGTTTGTTGTCACAAAGTCGCGGTTTGCTACAGTTTTCAGTTTACACTACCTAGAGTGTTTTAGTAAGGTTTACTACCTATAGTAGTTTCATAGCATGTTAATAGTAATTTCAGACAGATCTAAACAGAATTTCAGTATATTCTAAGCATGCTTTCATATAATTTTAATAGAGTTTTAGAAACTTACAGAATTTGCACCGGAGACTCGATGTACCACTTATTTATCAAAAACATTTTGAAACATTTTACAAATCATTTTTTAAAACATTTTTTACCACCCAAATTCACAGTCGAGTTTTTGCAAACCTAGCTCTGATACCACTAAATGTAACACCCAAACTATGTCTAGACGTTATGGCCGAATCTGGCAATGTCACATGAGAGTGTTTGTGGAAAACCCTTTTCGCTACGTGAAAACCGTTCCAGTTATTATCTTTAATTTAGTCTAGAGTCATATTTCAAATCGCGGAAGCTTTCAAAACCAATTTAATTTACGCAAAACTTTAGTTATTTCGAGAAAACCATTCTCTAGCGTTGCAGTTCTGAAATTTGATTTTACAGTTCAAATCCCAAATCAAAACCAAAATTCCAAGTCCAAGATTACATCTAAAATTCCCAAAATAATTAAGAAGGAACGAAATTTAAACTATAAAACCCATAAGTGGAAAGCTGAGGTCACCATCGAGTCCTCCGCTGCACCAATCCAACTACTGCTGGGGATTACTTGGACAGATAAAATAGAAAAGGGTGAGTTTCACAACTCAGTGTGTATATCCTTACAGTTCAACATGCGTGCAGACAGATATTAGAAAATAGTCATACTTCGGGTCTGAGCCCTTTACAGAATCGGTGTGAGCTTTAGCCCACTCAGAAACAGAATCAGATGCATGTATAAAATTGGGCCTTAGCCCAGGAAGTCAGATATAGCATGCAACAGATCAGATATACAGAAAAATATGCCCACCGACTCCGCACACCAACTCCGTCCAACCCAACACACCATGTGGGGATAAAATCGACCTACCCATCCCTGCACATCAAATATGAGGATAATATCAACTCATCCAACCCTACACACCATAAGGTACCGCAATGCAGTACACGTTATAAATATGCAACTTAGCTGTCAGACAACAGGCTTATGAAGCCTTTCAGACACTTCCTTTACTTCATCAAACCCACCCCAACGTAATGCAGCATACAAACATGGCATGCTAATAAATAGATTAACAGATATATACCCATATATAGAACAGAACAAATATACATGCTAACTAGCACATGCGTTAATCATACATCACATAATCAGATCAGATCTATAGAAATTTGAGGTCCAAGTAATGCTTACCGGCCCTATAACCGGTTACAGTCGACTTGGGCGACCCGTGCAACCTTACAAAACATTTTAGAAAAATGGGCTCACACGCCCATATGACATGCCCGTGTGGTTCACCCTTGTGGGCCTACACGCCCGTGTGGCCTACACGGCTCAATCAGTCAAGCCCGTGTCTCGCGCACGGCCTCACCGGTCATCACACGGCCATGTCGTGTGCCCGTGTTGCATGCGTATGGCCTAATTCGTCGACCACACGGTCGTGTATCGCCACCTGGTCTACCATATGGGTAGTCCACACGCTCATGTGGCATCGACAGTTTACTTTTCGACTTTTGTTGAATCTCGTTTTCTGTGTAATTGGAGTATACACCTGGTATCGATTCGAAGCTAATGTAACCACGAACACTCTAGAACCTAATATCGAACAACACGTCCCTTAGTTAGTCACTTAAACCAAGTTTTTAAGAACGGGCAAATCCCGAAAGTTAACGATGTTCATACCTCTCACGATCAACAGCGGTTTCTTGCTGTCTAAAGTGTCGTTTTAGCAATCCACAGCGCCTAGATTGTCTCCTAAACAGAAAAAGAGTCTCTTAACCACTCAACAAACACAAAAACGAGAAAAAAACCACACCAACACTTACCGAATTTGTGCCAAACTTAGAGATAAGTAATGATGACGAAAAAAGACCAAAAACTAATATTAAAATAAAGTAAAAATCGGCAGCAACAGTGGATTTTTGGCTGGAAAGAAAAAGAAAATAGAGAAAATATGGAGAGGGGAAATTTGCAGGGAAAATTCGGTAGGGGAGAATGGAATGATTTGGGTTACTCCCAAATCCCTTGTTTTGCTCCTACTAAACCTCAGCTATTGCAAACACTCAGTATCCCAAGCCAACTCAAACACTCCCGCAGCATTAGTAGCAAAAATAATGCCTTCATTTAGACTCGAACCCAAGACCTCCCTCACATCCACACTCCCCTTATCCACCAGACTAGCAGGCCCATTCTTGCAAGCTTTTCCAACCAATTACTTATAAGCCCTATAACCCAAGAAAAGGCTTCATACATATAAAAACCAAAATTTTTCCCAAGCTAAGGTTTGAACTCAGGACCTCTCATACACACCCATAACACTTAACCACTGAAGCAGATATACAATTGTGTCAATTAATCACAAAAGCCGAAACATAAAATTTGGGGCGTTACAGAAAACACTAAAGAAATTATTTTTAACATGTGAAATAAAACAAAGCTGAATAAGATTAAATCAAATGATTAAAGTGTAGCTACAAGGAAAGTTGAATTATTTAAAGGTAATTAACACCTAACTATAGTAAACTTAACTAACTTAGCATTAAACCAAGAAAGAAAGAGCTTGAATCCTAAAAAGATAAGAAAAGCAACTAAACTTGAAGCTAAAAAGATGAATATTCTAAAGGTTTCTCCCTTTTCTCAGCAAAAAGAAGGCTTTTTTTATCTGATTACAACCTAAAAAAGTGACCAAATTACCCCTAATCATCTAATTTTGGTTAGGGGACATGTTGGAAAAAGATCACCCCTGGGGTCAATTTTTGTCTCCTTCGATAGTGATATCACGACACCCATAGTTTAGTATCATGATATCCTCATCAGTTGTGTAATAAAGGTCCTTTGAAAATTTGGGTATTGAGATCCCTTATGGTCGGTACCGTGATACCACTGTTGGTAGCTCAATCTTCCTTACTTTCTACACTATTAGGGGTATCACAACTTTCATGCTTTGATATCATGATATCCCTTTCTAGGTGATGTTCTCATGCTGTTCAAGCCACCGCGAACTCCCTGCATCACTCACTAACCATGTTAGATTCTTCGAGTGCTAATTGGCCATCTCGGGTCTCAAAATAGCACAAAATATACCCTAATAACTTGTTAATGAAAATAACTAAAACTAAATAAAAACACCACAAAGACCTCAAAAACAACCTTGTTAAGTGTAATGGGGAACCTAGTTTGACATATCAAATTACGACAATCATTGATGTCCAAAACTATTTTAATGCAAATGTTGTTAACCAAGTCATAATAATAACACATTTTAGTTTATTCATATAATAAATCTAATGTTTCTTACACTATTTTCATATTAAAAACGTAAATTCATTACTTTCCTAAACATTTTAGCATAAGAAAAGTAAGAGTATCTTGAGTTACTTACCTTAACAAAAGCTTTGCAACATTTATCCAAGCTTACATAAACTTTAATCCATCTTCAATCAAGCTTGAAAACCCCAACTCATCATTCAACATTTTCTACACACAAAAAATATATCAAAACATTAACATATAATATTTCCATGCTTTCTCAAAGCAACCCATAACAAAAATAACTAGAGAAAGTGTAGTAAATTTTTGGTTATCATATTAAAGCTTTCTCCTTTTATCTTCATTTTCTCACACAAAAACCCATAAAAACTTATGATAAAAATTGAGAGATTGGTGGTGGAAATGGGTTTAGGAGGTTGTTTTTTAAGAGATTTTAACAAAATCTTAAAGTTTCATTGTTAGGTCTTTAAGAAGTTTGAAGAGAAAAGTGAAGAAAATGAAGAAAGGAAAAAGAAGCCATGGAAGAATGAATGGGGCATCAACAACAAAGGGTAACGACTGAATGGGGGGTCATTCTCCTGAGTGAGGCGACAAAAACAAGGGTAATGACTGAATGAGGGGTCTTTCTCTTCTTTTCTTTTAAGTCCAAGTCCACTAATTGAAACTTGGACTTGGACTTGGACTTGAAAAGACTGAGTTGTTAGAAAAAAATGAGTTTGGAAAACGTAGCGAAAAATAAATTTTGGGAAAATAAAGTTTTAAAAATTTTTCCAAAACAAGATCTTGGTTGTGATTTCTAAAATAATAAACACTTAATGAAAATTGTACCTTTTCGATTCGTCTAGGATGAGCGCTTCGACCGAGTAGTCTTCTCCGCTATCCTCAAACTCACGTCTATCGAGTGTGGACTTACTTCGAGTCAGAAAATTTTTCACAAAAATTACCAATGGGGTAATTTTTCAATTTCTCTAAAATTTTGGATCAAGTTATAAATCAGAAAAATATCTCTAGAATTTTTTTTGGAATAATCTCTTCAAAGAATTTCTCTCTATAACTTTCTCTTGAATTGAAGTGTATGTAAATAATGACCCAAGGCTCTTTTTATATAGGGAGAATTTAGAGAGTTCAAATATGATTAAACTTAATCACTTTAATATTAAATTAATATAATATTTATCAAGATAAACTATTAGATTAAATTTAATATTAAATCTTATTAAAATAATAGAATATTTATCTACAAGATAAACATTAAATTAAATTAAATATTAAGATAATCATTTTAATATTAAATTAATAAAATACTAGTAAGATAAATATTAAATTTAATTTAATATTAAACTATTAAAATAATATTATTTTTGGAATAATTAATCTGAAATCAAATTCTCTGGTAGAGTCCCAATAGGAGTGTAACCCTTCCACTACTCAACTACCGATGACCAACTACCGTCGGCCACCAGGACACTGCTATCGCAGCCACTGCCATCACCGTGTCTGATGATGCAGATGCGACACCCTTACGGCATCTTGAGTCAGTTTAGTTGCTATCGAATCGGTCCGGGTCAATGACGACCAGACCATCCGGTCTAGCCACCAGTTAGACCGTTGGCCCGGTTTCACATACCAGGCCTAATTCGACCATTTTTTAGGTCTCAATCTCAGTTTTAGGCTTTCGGGCCCAATTTATGATCTCAGGTCCAATTTTAAAGTTCAATTACCCATTGAGCCAATTGTTTGACTTGAGAATTAATTTCCAAAAATATCATATTAAATTTAATTAATTTGAATAATTTAATTTTCCTTGATCAAAATTAATTTTTCAAAAAATCACTTAGATTTTCTAAATTAATTTTTCAAGAAAATTCTTTAATCAAATTCTCTAGTTGAACAATTTTTACGACCACCTAATTTAATTGCACATCGACTAAATCAACTCAATTAAATTATTCCCAAAGTCATAGAATTTTCGTCTTATTAAAATGCAATCTAATCGATCTTTTGTTGAGCTAGGGAAAGGAATAATAGAACATATACAATTAGGCTCTAGTGATTGCAATTATGTCCAGAAGCATCGTTCTGATAATTCATAATTGCTTAATCATAGAGTCAATCCATAGAAGTACCATGATTGAAAACTCCTTATTATATACTCTTTACGAAAGCAATTCATCCAACTACTTTGTCTAATGACCTCATCATGTGTGTGTTACCCTCATATGATATCATCAATTCCTTTGAGTTAAATCTGTTCACTCAATACAATTCTATTTTATCTCATTGTCACTATTGTATCTTCTTAATGATTAATATGATCACTATCAACAAATGACTATGATAAATTGCTCGTTTAAGAACAAGCAACCCGTGGCCACGTTCCATATTTATCAATCCGCACAATGCCAATGGGAGGATATCATTAACTCTTTACTTAAGCTATAAATTCCATTGTTGCTAGTAAATTCATGCCATACACAAGTCATATACCCAACATACTGGCTATGGGCTCGATCATCTTTAGAGCATAAGCTTTCACTTATATCAAAGCACATGAGTTGCATATGTATGGTTAATGACTAACTCAGGATTTAGGTAAATCACACCATGAACATCACAAGTTAATTAATTCAGAAATGAATTCAGAAATAATTCATCTTAGGTCCAGTCTAATGTATCATTCTACCAATGAATACATCTATGTCTCTACTCGTAGAGTTAACTGCTCCAATAGCCAAGACTAGCTATCTCCCAAATTGGAATTGTAGAAAACATAATAATATTTCTCAATATTTGAATCAAATGCTCGCTTTGATTCTTTACAGAATCACAGACTCATTTAGATTATCTACTGAAGTAAGTTGCCTTTCTCGCAATGTAAACATTATTTAGAATGCCACTTATCTTCAGTTTGAACTTTAAACAATCAATTAGCTAATATTTACTTGTCACAAATTTGCCATGCATGCAAAATGTAAAAGATAAAAAATAAAAAAGACATAATAGTGCAATGTGATATTAAATTTATTTATTTATTCATCGTTCAAATAAATAGAAAACAGTTACATGTTTACTACAATATGGACACATTTCTCAATTACTCTAGTGAAGTAAATGTGTCATGTATATCATTCCCATACCCTTGACGTGTTTGTTAAAACTCCTAGTTACAAGAGTCTTAGTAAACGGATCCGCAAGGTTATCTTTAGAAGCTACTTTCATCACATCTACAATTCCTTTAGCTACTACCTCTCATGTCAAGTGATACTTCTGATTAATGTGTTTTGTCTTCTTGTGACTTCTCATTTCCTTAGTATTAGTTATTGTAGCACTATTATCACAATAGAGTGCTTTAGATTTTTCCATACCAGGAATAACTTCAAGTTCAGTTAAGAATTTTTGAAGCTATATTGCTTCTTTCGTTGCCTCAGAAGTAGCCACATATTCGGCCTCCATAGTAGAGCCATCAGTGCAAGTTTGTTTTACACTTCTCCAAATTATGGCTCCATGGCCTAGAACAAATAGATTTCCCGATGTTACTTTCCTTGAATCTTTACATGTTTGAAAGTCTGAGTCTATGTATCCAATAAGACTAAGGTCCTCCCCAGAATACACAAGCATATAATCCCTATTTTTTTAAGATACCTTAATATATGCTTTACAGCTTGTCAATGCCTGAGACCTAGATTCTCCTAATATTGACTAACCATTCCTATTGTGAAACAAATATCTGGACATGTGCAAAGCATCGCATACATAAGGCTTCCAACTTTCGAAGCATATGGAACCTTACTCATATACTCTATTTCTTCCGCTGTCTTAGAACAATCATCTAAAGAAAGATAAAAACCTGATGCAGTTGGCCAAGTGCCTACCTTTGCACTGGTCATTGCAAAATGTTCCAGTACCTTATCAATGTATGAAGCTTGAGATAGAGCTATTCTTTTATTCTTTCGATCCCTAAGGATTTGAAATCCAAGAATATAACTAGCTTCACCCAAGTCCTTCATGCTAAATTGTGGAGCTAACCATAGTTTAACCAATGACAATTCTCCTACATTTTTTTATGATAAGTATAATATCATCAACATACAAAATGAGGAATACCACCTTATCCCTAAAGTTCAAAACCCTAAGAGCTTCTTGCAGTTTTGGCCTATTAGCTTATACTCAATCCTCTATAAGTTAGTTATGAAGGTGGTGGCTAATAGATTCAAAGTGATATTTCCAAGAATTATTGACAAAGAGCAAACAAGTTTTATTGCAAGTAAAACAACCATGGATAACATTATCCTCGCGTAGGAGGTGATTTACTCCATGGAGAGCAAGTAGAAAAAAATAAAATAATTGGTAGTCAAAATTGATCTTAAGAAAGCGTATGATTGAGTTTGGTGGGACTTTATTGATGCCTCCCTCTAAGCTACAGGTATTCCTGATTTACTTCAGAATATTATTATGTCTTCCATTACCTCTTCTCCTTTGTAGATTTTATGGAATAGATCTCCAATCCAGAAGTTTCGCCCAATTAGAGTCCATTAGGGATGCCTTTTTACACCTTACTTGTTCGTTCATTGCATATAGTGGCTTGGACACAGTATCCTTTCTAATATTGATGGAGGAAAATGAGAGCCTATCCATCTATCCTGTTCGGGTCCACCACTTTTTTATTTGGGCTTTACAGATGACTTGATTATTTTCTGCAATGCTGAGGAAAGTCAAGTCAGGATTTTGAAGGAAGTTTTGAACAATTTTTGTTATTATTCTAGGCATAGGATTAATATGCATAAGACTAGTGTTTGTTTCTTGAGAGGAGTTGAAGATAGTATAGCGGATGGTTTGTATAATATTATTGGGTTCCTTAGGGTTTAAAGCTTGGGAAAGTACTTAGGAGTTTTCCTCTTCCATAATAGGATAACTGCTAGTACTTTACATTTTGTTGTCGACAAGGTTAGGAGTAGATTGTAAAGCTAGTAAGCGAGGAAGTTGTCTTTAATAGGAAGGGCCACTTTGGCCCAATCTGTGTTGATGATGATTCCTAGTTATTTTATGTAGTCAATGATGATTCCAAAAGGACTTTGTGAGGAAATTGAGAAAATAGTGAGACAATTCATTTGGGGGGATTCTAATAGTGGGAAGAAATTGGCCCTGGTCAGTTGGCATAATGTGTGTCAACAGCAAGATCATGGAGGATTAAGATTTCGAAAGTTGCAAGATCACAACACATCCTTTATGATGAAATTGGGTTGTTGTATTACTTCTTATTCTAATGCTATTTGGGTATAGGTTTTACGACCCAAGTATGGGATGGCAAGCGGATTACCAAAATCAATAACACGTGGAAGATGTTCTTTTCTGTGGAAAGTTATAACTAAAACTTGGCCCCTTATTAGAGAGAACCTACTTTGGTCAGTAGGGGATGGAAATAATATTAGATTTGGTGAGACCTTTGGATTTCAAATGTTGGACCTTTGGTTACCTTAATTCCAGGGTATTCCAATTTGGATATGAATTGCATGTTAAGTGATATGGTTACAGGGAATGGTGAATGGAACTTTGATATCTTCTGCCTTTGGTTACCAGAAGAAACTATCAGAAGAATTACAGAGATTCTGCCTCACCACTTGAGTGTAGGAATTGATATGATCATTTGGTGGTAACTCGATAGGTTTCTTCTCTATCAAGAGCACCTACGGGAGGTTATGAGAAGGAACATGGAACCAAAAAGACTCAAGATGGCACATCCCATGGAAATTTCAAAGGCCCCAACGGGTTAGGTTCTTTGTCTGGCTTGTTTTTAACCACTGATTGTTGACTAAGCAAGAAATGGTTCGTAGAGGATTAAGACATGATTTGACTTGTAGAGTTTGTAGGCATGCTTTTGAAGATGTTCTCCATGTTTTTAGGGACTATATTATTGTAAGGAATATTTGGGATCTCTTAATTCCATATGATTGGCTAACCAATTTTTATTTGAGTAGTTTGCAGGACTACATTATTTTTAATTTGCAGGGTCAACAGGATTGGTATGTAAGAGCTGTAGATTGGCAATGTCTCTTTGGGATCATTGCATGGTGCCTTTGAAAAAATTGCAACCTCTTCATTTTTCAAGGGATTACTTGGAGTGAGAATAAAACCATAAAGGTTTCACTCAGTTGGGAAAATCAATTTAACTTCATTAACAAGAAATTCTCGAGCAGGTCACAAAGTAAGTCACCACATCCACACCTGAATGGTAACTGGACATGCTTGAACATGGACAGATCTATTAGAAATGTAGGAAACTTTCCTGCGGCAGGAGGCATAGCGAAAAACAATGATATAGTATGGATTTCGGGTTTTAATAGATTTACAGGGAATTGTTCTATTTTTATGCCGAATTGTTGGGCATCCTAGATGGCTTGAATTTTCTTTGTGAGGGTGGATTTGATCGCATTTCAATTGAGACTTATAACCTTGATTCAGTAAAAGCTATACTGGAGAGGACAACAAAAGGCTCTAGTTCTACTTTGATTAGGAAAATTCACCAAATGCTGTTACGATTTGATCAATGGAATTTCAACATATACCTAGAGAAGACAATCAGGATGGTGATAGAATGGTTAAAATAACACATTACAGTTCTCATGATTTATGTTTGTATGAGGCCTCCCCGTTAAGAGAGATGTTTTAGGTTTTTTAATTGGTTTGAGTACTTGGAAACACAAAAATATATAGATTTTTTCAACACCTTTTAAGCTCTAATTCATGCAGCGTCGTAGTAAATTTTTTTGAAATTCATATATTTTAATTATAAAATAAATAATTTGCACTTAAGTTATTAACATATTGAATTTTAATTATTTTTATAATAAATTTGTACAAATTTGGCTTATTTTCGACAGTTTTGCACAAAAAGTGAAAATTGGCTCAGTAGACACCTCGAAAGGCCTGAACTGTTGGAGGAATTTTTGCATCGAGTAAACCAATGGCAAGATTAAATATAGCCAAGGTCGGTCCAAATGATAATCACTTATATACTTTATATTTAATTTTTATCCAAGTTAAATTGGGTTAAAATTTTATATAAAGCCTGTAGGAGAAAGTGCCCTAGTGTGCTAAGCATTGAAGACTGATCCAATAAAGAAATTTTCAGCCCAAAACCATCCTAGCAAGTTGATCGAGTCAGCTCTTTTATCTGATTTAATTAATTTCAAAATAGCCCTCAAGTTTCCTTAAAACTCTATTCAAACCCTTCCACTTTTTGTACTTTTAAAAAATACCCCAAGCTAAATTTAGCAAAGTTTGAAACATACAAACTTTTCATCAATGTGTGGCCGGCCAAGGGGGTGTATGGCTGCTATTTTTTTGCTAATTTTTGCAGCCAAAACCAACTATAAATACCCCTTTCCCCTCTTCATTCATCACACCTCTCATTCCACACTTTTCTCTATCTCTTACTCACTTTCTCCCTTCTAAAACCCTATTTTGTTTTCCATTTTTCCCTTCTACTTTCCTTTTCTGATTTCCTTCTTGGAAAATATCCTTTGAACCACCTTGGGTAGCAGCATTCAAGTGCTTATAGAAGCCTTGGATCAACAGAACAAGCGGAGAAGGAGAGGAGCAAACTAGTCTGGCTTCAGAGAAACACTGGATTTGATTCTAGTTTCCTATCCTTTAACTTTCCTTGTTGTTGTTATGAACATGCCTATGAATATTTGTTATATTTTTATTCTAAATTTAATTAACATGGCTTAAATTTAATTCGTGTTAAGTTGATTGCATTTCATCTACTTAAGTTGTTAAAATCATGTTTGTGTTGTTATTGGTCTTGGTAAATTGTTTAATTAAGTAAAACCATGATTATGTTATACTTGCATTATAACTGTAAGGTAACTAATGAATTAATTATTAATTTTATTGAAATTGTAATTAATTGACACAATACTTAACCAGTGCATATTTAATCTTCTAAGGTAGCTAGGGGTTAAATTAGCAACGGTATTAAACGGTATAATAGCCTTGCATAACTTGCAAGATTATTGAGATTAAACTGTTTCAATGTAGGAACATATTTTTAATTCACTTAATCTTTTACTTACTTATTAAAATTGATTAATTGTTTGAATTGGCATAGTAATATGTTCAAGAGATTAGTTAATTTAGTAAGTCTGTATGTGCTATAGTTACCAAATTACCAAGTTGCTGTAAACTTATTCGTAACAATATGAACATTGTTTTAGTAATAATAAGTTAAGAAATATAATTGATCTAACACAATTATGTCGTTTTGATTAAACTTATTTTTCTGAAATCGTGCTTTGGAATTTTTACCTTTTAATTTTCTTAGTTCATTTACTTAGTTAAAATCTAGTATTATTAAACCCTTTTCTTTCAAAACAAAAGATTTTCCTTCACCAAAATGTTTTTAATTGCATTTCATAAATATTTTCTTACACTGTCTCTGTGAGTATGATAACTCGACATTTACTTGTCACTTTATTACTTATTGCGATTGTGTACACTTGTACATTTTCATCGTTCCGAGTTTTTGGCAACGTTTTCGGAGACTATTTTGAATGTCATTATTTGTGAATTTTTTAATTTTTCATTTTGGTTTATGAGTATTGATCAAATTATCAGTTTACTCCCTGTAGATCCTGAAATTGAAAGAACTTTTCGAGACAGAAGAAGACAAGCAGATCAAAGAAGGACCGAAGATATGAACTTTGAAAATCCAAATCAAAGAAACGAAGCAAACCCTGCTCAATTCATGAACTTAATCCGAGTATTAGGAGACCCAAAATTGAGGCAAAACAATTTGAGTTGAAGTCGATTATGTTCCAAATGCTTTAGACAATCGGCTAATTCAGTGGAATGTCTATTGAAGATCCTTACCTTCAATTAAGATTGTTTATGGATGTTAGCGATTCTTTCAAGCTAGCCGAAGTACCTGAAGATACACTACGATTAAAGTTGTTCCCATATTCGCTAAGGGATAGAGCTCGAGCCTAGTTGAACTCATTACCACCAAATTCCATTATTAAATGGCAAAAGTTAGAAGAAAGATACCTTATGAAGTATTTCTCACCTAGCAAGAATGCTAAGTAGCGGAATGAAATTACTACCTTCTAACAAATGGATGAAGAGTCATTATATGAGGCATGGGAAAGGTAAAAAAATTATTACGGAAGTGCCCTCATCATGGAATCCCGCATTTCATTCAACTTGAGACATTCTATAATGGTCTCAATGCTCACACAAGAATGGTAGTAGGCTCTTTTGCTAATGGATCACTCCTTTTTAAGTCTTATAATGAGGCTTATAAAATCATCAAAAGAATTGCCAGCAATAATTATCAATGGCCAACCAATCAAGTAGCCTCAAGAAGACGAGTCGCTAGAGTTCAGGAAGTGGATGCTCTCACTTCACTAGCATCTCAAGTATCTTTGATTTCCTTAATACTTAAAAAATTTACTACTAATGGGTTTAATAATTTTGCAGCTTAGCCACCGAATCAATACGAAAATGTAGCCTGTGTTTATTATGGGGAAGGGCACTCGTTCGAAGAAAGTCCATCAAACCCAGAATCCGTATACTGTATGGGTAACCAAAACCAAAACTGAGGAAGGCATGGACTGCAATCCAATTTTTATAACCCATCTTGGAGAAACCACCCTATTTTTCTTAGAGTAACCAAGGAGCTGGGCGCAGTAACACTTATGCACAACCCAGATTGGCCTAACCATCTGTATTTACCCAACAAGTTAAGAAACAGCCTCAAGTTGAACCATCCAATGGCTTGGAAAACCTGTTAAAGGCATACATAGCAAAAAATGATGCCTTAATCCAAAGCCAAGCAACTACATTAATAAACTTGGAGAATCAAGTGGGTCAACTCGCTACCTAACTTAGAAACTGACCATAAGGTGCTTTGCCTAGTGATATAGGGAACCTAAGAAATCTGGGAAAGGAGCATTGTAAAGCATTAACACTAAGGAATGGAAAGACATTATTACCCAACACTGCCAAAATTGAGGAAGAGCCAACTAATGCTCAAGATGCAGTGGAAATTCAACCAAGTGCTAAAATTCCAACTTCACCAAAGCCAGAATCTACAAAGTCTAAGAAAAAGATGAATAAACCAATTCCAGTGAAGAATCCTCCACCACCCTACCCTCAAAGGCTTTAAAAGTAAAAGCAGGAAGTCTAGTTCAAGAAGTTCTTAGACGTACTCAAGCAACTTCATATCAATATTCCATTGGTAGAAGCACTTGAGTAAATGCCAAACTACGTCAAATTCATGAAGGATGTATTGTCTAAAAAACAGAGACTTGGAGAATTTAAAATGGTAGCCTTGACAAAGGAATGCAATGCATATCTGTAAGATAAATTACCCTCAAAGATAAAGGACCTTGGATGTTTTACCATACCTTGCAACATTGGAGAAACTTATTATGGTAAGGCATTATGCGATTTGGGTGCAAGCATCAACTTGATGCCCATGTCCATATTCAAAAAGTTGGGGATAGGTGAAGTTAGACCTACTACGGTTACACTTCAATTAGCATATCGATCTTTAGCACATCTAGAAGGAAAAATTGAGAATGTATTGGTACGTGTAGACAAATTTATTTTTTTCTACTGACTTTGTTATTCTAGACTTTGAAGCAAATGTGTAGGTCTCAATCATTTTAGGAAGGCCTTTCCTAGCAACTCGAAAGAAACTTATTGATGTGAAAAAGGGCGAACTTACTATGCGTGTTCATGATAATTAGGTAACATTTAATGTTTTTAAGTCTATGCGATTTCCTAACATAGTTGATGATTGTTTTGCAGTATCTGAGTTAGAAGAGTCAGTAATTAAAAAGGAACTCAACTCTGTTGAGGACCCATTGGATCAAATTTTGACATTAGACCCTCCAAGTGATGAAGAGGGGGAGGAATACTTAGCTTTGCTAGAAGCTAATCTAAGGGGATTTAATCAGTAATCCTGCTTTGAATCTTTGGAGTTAGAAAGTAGAGATTATGCCCAACCCAAAGCGTCAATTGAGGGGCCACCTAAATTAAAATTGATGGTATTTCCCTCACATTTAAAATATGTTTATTTAGGTAACGCTTCTACCTTGCCTGTGATTGTTTCAACGGAGTTGACTGAAGAGCAAGAAGAGAAACTCATCCTAGTATTGAAATAATTCAAGAAGGCTATCGGATGAACCATAGTCAATATTCATGGCATTATTCGGTCTGTATCCATGCACAAGATTATCTTGGAAGATGGCAAGAAAGGGATAATTGATGGACAACGAAGGTTGAACCCCATCATGAAGGACGTGGTAAAAAAGGAAATCATTAAGTGGTTAGATGTAGGTATAATTTACCCCATCTTAGACAGTTCATGGGTAAGTCCAGTCTAGTGTGTGCCAAAGAAAGGAGGCATCATGGTTTTTGAGAATAAGAATAACAAGCTAATACCAATCAGAATGGTTACGGGATGGAGAATTTGCATTAATTACTTAAAGTTGAACAAGGCGACTAAGAAAGACCACTTTCCTTTACCATTTTTTGATCAAATGCTGGATAGGCTCACTGGATGAGATTATTATTATTTCTTTGATGGATACTTAGGATATAATCAGATCACAGTAGCATCGTAGGATCAACACAAAACAATATTCACATGCTCGTATGGTACATTCACATTTAGACGCATGCCATTTGGTTTATGTAATGCTCCTGATAGATTTCAAAGATGCATGATGCCTATTTTTACTAACATGGTTGAAATATATTTTGAAGTGTTTATAGGTGATTTTTCAGTATTCGGAGATACACATAATGATTGCCTAGCCAATCTAGCTAAGGTATTAAGGCGATACGAAGCAACAAACCTCGTACTTAACTGGGAAAAGTGTCATTTCATAGTACGAGAAGGTATTGCTCTAGGGCATCGGATAACGAGACATGAAATCGAGGTAGATAAAGCAAAGGTAGATGTTATTGAGAAACTCCCACCTCCAACATCTGTAAAGAGTGTTAGGAGGTTTTTGGGACATACCGGTTTCTATCGAAGATTTATCAAGGACTTCTCCAAAATTGCTAAACCCTTATGCAAGTTATTGGAGAAGGACACGATGTTCAAATCTACTGAGGAGTGTTTAAGAGCTTTTAATGATTTGAAGAGTCGGTTAGTTTCGGCACCACTCATTGTCACACTGGACTGGGATTTTCCATTTGAATTGATGTGTAACACAAGTGACTTCATGATAAGAGCTGTCATGGGCCAGCAAAGGAAGAAAGTTTTTCATCCCATCTATTATGCAAATCGGACTTTGACGGGAGTTCAACTGAATTACACGGTAACAAAGAAAGAATTACTTGCTATTGTATTTGCTTTTGACAAGTTTTGATCTTATCTTGTAGGTACCAAAGTGACTGTCTTTACAGATCACTTGGCAATTAAATACTTACTTTCCAAGAAAGATGCTAAGCCGAGATTGATTCAATGGATACTTCTACTCCAAGAGTTCGATCTAGAAATTCAATGTAACACCCTTATCCGTGTCCGATGCCAGGATAGGATACGAGGCATTATCGGACTTAAACATGCACATACATGTAAAACTGGGCCATAAAATTTCAATTATATCAGAATCATTCGATCACATGCAAAATGTTCCATACACGAGCCTTCGAGGCTCTAAACATGCATTAAAAGCAATTTGGGACTAAACCGAGAACTCACGAACATTTTTACAACACTTAGAAAATTTTCATGTTTGGAGAGTCACATGCCCGTGTGGGTAGGCCGAGTGGTCTCACACGCCCATGTAACTCTCTGTTTATGATGTCAACAAACATTTAGGGTCACATGGCCAAGTTACACGCCCGTGTGCTAAGGCCATGTCCTCCACACGGCTGAGACACGCGGTCGTGTCTCTGCCCGTGTGGTCAACACTTAGGCTATTTTCCAAGCCTTTTTGTTGCCTTAGTCTTTAACATACTTAAATACTTTAAAGACACATATCATAGCATCATTTTAATGATTTAGCATGCCTCACTAAAGCACATTTTTAACAATCAACCATAACATATTGCCAAATAATTAATCTCTACTTATTCAACAAATGTCCATGTTCAATCATTATCAAGTTAATGCCAATTTACTCGTTTATTCCATAGCCATGACCACCCCGAATGGTCTTAGGGCATTCTCGTGCACATATGTTATTTACTATTCATTCATGGCAGACAATTATAATCATATCACAAAGCATCAACACATGGCAAGGATAATTAGGTTTACAAGCCAAAACATTATAAGCCATATCTCATGGCTATATACAATGAATCAATATAAGTCAATACATTTGGCTAAATCATAAGAACACATATCAATAACTAAGCTCCTATACATGCCACTCACTTGAAGATGCTTAAGACTTATCGATATCCCCTATTGATTGCTTGATAGTGTGATGCTGCCTCCGACGATCTCCAACCACGAGCTAACCTGACAACACTAAAGAAATGAAAATGAGGGGGTAAGCTATATAGCTTAGTAAGTCCATATGAAAATAATAAGCAATTTATCAATATGATTCCATCAATTCTTACAACATGATTCCATCAATTCTTACAACATGATTCCAAGGTAAAATAATCATAATTGCACTTTTACTTATGTTCAAGTTAAGTTGTTTATTCGAGTCATAGTTACTCAGTTACTTATAACTTGAGCTACGGAACTCCAAATCAAGATCTGGTAATTTTCCCTGAAACTAGACTCAAGTATCTTATTATCATAAAATTTTCAAAATTTTTGGATTAGCCAATAAGTACAGTTTATTCTTTAAAGTCTCCCCTATTTTGCTATCTGACAGTTTTGACCCCTCTGCACTAAAAACTAATTATCTCTTCGTAAAATATTTAGATAATGTTCCTATTTGTTTCTTTAGAAAATAGACTCATTAAGTATTTTAAAAATATAGATTATAACCCATAATTATATTTTTACAATTCTTAATGATTTTTCCAAGTTAGAATAGGGGATTCCAAAATCATTCTGACCCTATCTCACAAAAATTCAAATATCACATAATATAAAATTCTTTTCTTTCACCGTTTCTTTTATGTGAAAATAGACTCAATAAGATTTTATTTAATATCTTATTCAACTTCTAATTTGATTTCCACCATTTTTGGTGATTTTTCAAAATTACACAACTGTTGCTGTCCAAAATTGTTTTCTTTCAAATTTCACTCTTACATAATCTCACTTACTCCATTCCATCTTACCGAAAGTTCGCTCAAATATCGAGCACATTGTTCATAAATTTTCATACACATATACCTGTACTTATTCATCACATAGTCATATTCAATTACACTAGTCATTACATGATCACATGTATTTTCACTTAGTCAATTTCCCATTGAACTTATCGGAATAATAACAGATACATGGTGGCCTGCACATATTACCACCCTTGTAACCAAAGCTATTTGGTGCACATAGTAGCCTACACTTAGTACTACATCTGTAACCAAAATCGCCTCTTATACATAGTGGCCTGCACTTAGTACCACACATGTGATCGAAGCTATTGGGTACGCATAGTAGCCTGCACTTAGTACTACACATGCGACCTAACCATCTCGTATACGTAGTAGCCTGCACTTAGTACTATACACATGACCTAAAACCTTCTTAAACACATAGTAGCCTGCACATAGTATTACACATGTGTTCTCACAATGGATCATTCATATCTTTTCTATTCCGAAGGTCCAACCGGGAAATTCCTCACTTTTCAACATTTTACCAATTCATCCATAATCAACTTAAATTCATAATTTACATCAAGTGATCATTCAATATACAACCACATCTCATATAATAACAAAATATTATAACATAAGTAAAAACGATATATTATTTACATACAAACTTACTCGTTTCAAAGAAATATCATGTTCCATCAAATTTCCATTATATTCAATCATCCCATCACATGTTATCGACATTTGAGCTATCGATTACTTCATGGGTACATCACGTTCCCCTACACAATATCATTAATATATAAATCAATACAACCATAGCAAAATAGATTTCAAGTGTAACAACAATAACATGAATATCATGCTTATTTAATCACATGAACTTACCTTAAATGCAATTACAGCCAACTATTCCAATTTAGTCCATAATCTCGAACTTCCCGATTTAGGCCCGAATCTCAGTTTTCTTGATCTAACATTTCAAATATAGCTCATTTATTATTCACATTATTTAAATTGACCCAAAAATATACTTTTACAAATTTTCATTTTTACCCCTAAACTTTGTCATATTTACACTTTTGCCCCTAGGCTCGTAAAAATATTTTTATTTAATTTTTTTTGCACTTTAAGCCTAGCCGAATAATTTTCATAACTATAACAGCCCACAATTTCCACTAAATCACACTTTTATGATAAATTTTATAACTTTTACAATTTAGTCCTTTTTAGCATTTTCACTGAAAACTACTTAGTAAAAGTTATTTCTCCAACCATAAACATGCATAATCTAACATTAAGCATCAAATGCACAAATTTATAACATGGTTCAAACCCTATACCTTCTTCATAACTCAAATAAATGGTAGAAATAGGTAGATCTTGTTACGAGGATTTCAAAAACGTAAAAAATCATTAAAAACGGGGTTAGAACGGGCTTACAGTCAAGCTTGGAAGCTTGAAAACCCTAGATATGTCTTCTCCATGCAATTTTTGGCCATGGGGTTGAAGATGGAAAAAAATTGGTTTTTAATTTTGTTTTTAATTCATTTTAATTACTAAATGACCAAAATGCCCTTAACTTAAAAATATTCTATTTCACCCATTTCATGTCCATTTTTGTTGAACAAATTAAAAAATGGTATAATTACCATTTAAAGACCTCCAATTTAAAATTTCATAACAATTAGACACCTTTAGCATGTAGAACTCAACTTTTGCACTTTTTACGATTTAGTCCTTTTGACTAAATTGAGTGCCCAAACGTCAAAATTTCTGGACGAAATTTTCACAAAAAAATTATATAGAATTGTAGACCATAAAAATATAATAAAAATAAATTTTCTTACATCGAATTGGTGGTCTCAAAACTACTATTCTGACTAGGTCCTAATCCGGGATGTTACATTCAAGATCAAAAGGGAGTAAAAAACCAAGTAGAAGATCACTTGTCCAGATTGGAGCCGTAAGAAGAGACTTCTCCAATTATACCCATTCAAGAGACATTCCTAGATGAATACATACTTAAGGTAAATCATGTCCATAATACCCATTGGTTTGTTGATTTTGCTAACTATTTGGCTTGTCGTTGATGCCTCTTGATAAGATATATCAACAAAAGAAAAAGTTTCTTCATGATTTAAAGTACTATTTTTGAAAAGAACTATACTTGTCCAAAAAGTGTGCAGATCAAATGATCAGGAGATGCGTGGTAAAATATGAAGTACATAAGATTTTATATCATTGTCATACAACTCCGAGCGGGGGACACTTCGGAGGTACACGTACTGCAACCAAAGTATTGCAAGCAGGATTCTTTTGGCTAACTCTATTCAAAGATGTGTATGCTTACATAAAGAGTTGTGATCAATGCTAGAGGGTTGGAAACATCACCAGTAGAAATAAGATGCCTCGAATAAACATCATTGAGGTAGAACTATTCAATGTTTGGGGTATTGACTTTCTCGACCCATTTTCCCCTTCTTTTGGTCACAAGTACATATTAGTAGCAATAAACTACGTACCAAAGTGGGTTGAAGCCGAGGCATATCCAATGAATGATGCCCAGGTTGTAATGATGTTTTTGCAGAAGTATGTGCTCACAAGGTTTGGAACCCCGAAAGCTATCATTAGTGATGAAGGGACCCATTTTGTGAACAAATGGTTGAAATGGTTACTCGATAAAAATAGAGTGAAGCACAATGTGGCCATAGTCTACCATCTGTAGACGAATAGGTTAGCTGAACTAGCAAACAAAGAAATAAAAGGCATACTCAAGAAGGTAGTTTTCCAAACCAATGAGATTGGGCCAAAAGACTGGACAATGTTTTATGGGCCTATAGGACAGCATACAAAACATCTTTAGGGATGTCTTCTTATCGATTGGTTTTTAGGAAAGCCTATCATTTGCCCTTAGAGTTAGAACATAAAGCTTACTAGGCTCTCCAGCAGCTCAATTTGGATCCCAAGCTTGCCAAAGAGAAACAGATGCTTCAACTTAACGAGTTAAAAGAATTCTGAACTTTCTCATATAAAATGTCAAATTATTCAAAGAGAGATTAAAGAGATGGCATGACAAGCACATTCGAGTTAGAGAATTTGAAGTAGGTCAGCAAGTTTTGTTGTTCAATTCCAGATTAAGGTTTTTTCTAGGCAAGTTGAAATCACGTTGGTCCAGTCCATTTACTATTCACCAAGTTTTTTTCATATGGAGCTGTCAAACTTCAAGGTAAGGGAGGTAATTTTCGAATTAATGCTCAGCACTTAAAACATTACTAGGGGGATAAAATTGAGTGGGATAAAGTCTCATTCATTTTATCGAAAACTTAATTTTTCTCATTTTCTTTTAAATAAATGATTTAGGGCATATTTTCAAGATTAGTATGTTAAAATAAATTCTGTCTAGAAGATTGGAACTTAAGCGGGACCGCTTGTGACCCCTCCAATCTTTTCTGAGAATTGATTTTAACATAATCTTTCGAGAAATTATTCCCTAAATGGTAAAATAATTTTTTATTTTACAAATAAAAAGGTCAATTTTGATCTATGTTTTAATTGCAACTCAAATTTCAATGTTTCTTTAAGTTTAGGTACTAAATTGAATTATTTGCAAAATTTAGTTGTTCTTTTTATAAATATTGAAATTAATTGTCTCTTTTTGTAAATACCTTTAAAGGCAGCTAAAATAAAAGTTTTTAATTTAATTTTTTTTATCAATAAGATGGTAATAACTAATATATAATTATATTTATTATAAAATAACTAATATATAATTATATTTATTATAATGTATATTAATTATTATAAACTTTGTATAGAATTAGATTTGGTTTAAATCTTATCATATTTTAATTAAGAGATTTTATTTCAATAAATAAAGTAATAGTAAATAATACAATAATATACATTATATTATTTATTATTTGTTATTAAGTTTATATGACATTAGGACTTAGAATATTTTATCATTAATTTGTTTTAAGAATTCTAATTGAACTCCTTCCCTCTATCACTTTAAATACCACCACCTTCATCCATCATTCCCATCATTCACCATCCATCAACCCAACCTCTTACACAACCTTCCCGCCGTTGGCTTTAGCAGCTCCACCTTTTAGTGCCGCAACTCCCATTTAGCAACTGTTAAAGACACCACTAGTAGCTGCACATACCCATCGCTGGCCCCTGGCGCACCAGCCCCTTCCCGTGTGCTGCTATTGCTGATCTCGCAAGCTGTTGCTCACGCCCCTAGCCGAGGCACAACCTTCAACCTTCACATGTCGCTGCTGGCCTCAAACCTTTGTGTGCCTCAACCTTACTGCTACTCTTTTCTTCAAGCCATGTGCACCCTTGCACAAACTACACACCCATTGTCACCTTTGCACCACACTTCCATCACATTTAGCCACCAACCAATCACCCTTCCAACCAACCCTCGATCAAAATCTTTTTCTTTAAATTTTATTTATTTTATTTGAGTCTTTTGTTTTTATACAAAGGTGGTAAGAAATTTTTTCTCCTAAATTTCAATTTTATTTAATTTATTAATTTATTAAATTATTAATATTTTATACCAATTGAATTTTTGAGAAAATATTTGTTTCCATCTTATGTTCAGGTTATCATGCCTCGCAAAAGAACTCGTGCTTCTGTCCAAGTTGAAGAATCACAAAACACATTTCACTGTGAAGAAGCCAAAGCGAGATACGATAGCATCTTCAAAAATTAGCAAATGCTCCCAGAAAAAAGGCTTTACACTGAAAGAGAGCAACTAATTGATTTCATGGTGTGCATTTGACAAATTGCTGAAGCCCTCAATTGGGAGTTGTTTTGTGAGAAAAGACCTAGTGCAAATGAAGAGTTAGTTCGTGAATTTTATACGAATTTGACCTCAAGCGAATTAACGGAAGTTGTTGTGCAAAGAATCAATGTACCAATAAGCTAAAATGCTATTAATGAATTCTTTGAATTACTTGATTTTGATGACGATGAATATTCTTCTTTGATGAGAAATATTAAGGTTGAAATATTGTAAGAATTCTCGAGGAACTTACAGTTCTGGGTTCTAAGTGGACAATGTCAAATCATGAAACTTACACTTGTCACAGAGAATATTTGACACCACTAGTGAAGGTATAATTTTATTTTGTTCGGTTCAGCTTTATGCCTATTTCACATTGGACCACAATTTCATTAGAGCAAATGGTCTTGTTATACTAGATTTTAACGGCAAAGACCATTGATGTGGGGAACATCATTCTAAGAGAAATTTGAAATTGTGCTGCTAAATGTTTTGGCCCAGCATACTTTCCCTTTACGATAATCATTTTGTGCTTGAAAGCTGAAATTCTTGCATACGTAAAGAAGACAGGTTATAGATAAGGCACAATCATGGATTGGGACCTCTACTGAGTAGCTGGAGATTTTGTTCTGGAGCAACGAGTTGAATTGAGCGAGGATCCTGAATAAGAGGAAGAAGAACCCACAGAGATCGAACCAATGTAGTTAGTTGAAATCCCTAATAAGCCAGGACCAATTGAACCAATAACTGAACCTGACATGGCAACCTCAACATTTAGAACACAATCGCCTCGCACTAATCCTCGTGATGAGCTGTCAAAGTTGATGGACCTAATGCAACATATGTAGTGGCAGTAACAAGCTTACTGGAGATATTCAAAAATATAGGATGACTAAATGAAAAGCTCTTTTACGAAAATATTCCATGATTCGTTTATTTTTGTGCCTAAAATTCCAGATTCTATATTTGAACCATGGAGTCCAAGATAAAAGAGGGAACGAAGCGATTCATGCAAAAACAAAGACAATGGAGCAAAAGATGAGTCGGATTCTAAAGGATCTGCAAATAAATAAAAAAGGGGGATCTTTACTTTATTTTATTTTCTTTCTTAGGATATTTAATGTTTTTAGGTTAAGTTCTATTAGTATTTTTATTTCTCCTATAATAAAATAAGAGGTGGAAATCATAAATAAAAATGAACAAGTTACAAAATTAGAAGTGTGACAATAGATATATACAAGTCTAGGATTGGATCTATAGAGAGCTTGGTACTTAAGCAGTCAAATTGACTCACCTCCTCTTTTCTAGAATCCTACCTAGTGTGTAGTTTCTATTGACTTCTAACAATAAGGACATTGTTCATCTTAAGTAGGGGGACCAAAAAATTGAAACTATTTCCTCTCAGAATAGAATTTTCTTTCAATTATGGTTAGGTTATATTTTGTTCAAACATTTGAAATTTTGTTAAGTATGTTAAATTTCAATATGAATAAAGTTCTATTATCTCAATAATTATTATGTTAGCTGAATTATGACATGAATGTACTCTTAATAAAGCATGTAAATCATACCATAAAATTTTTAGTTCCTTAGGAAAGTTAGGCATGCATAAAAGTTTATGTTTCTAGAATTGACTTAGTAATTTCTTGAGGCGAAATCCTAGGAAGCATGGAATGTTGAAAATGATTTAGGCAAACTTTTGTTTGGACCATTTAAGCCTTTCAAGCCAAGCTTAATGAATTTTTATCCTTTGAAACCCAACTTTGAGACTATATAGCCTAATTTTATTTGAACCTTTACAATATTTAGCCATCACTTCTCTCATAATTATTTATAAATTGTCCCAAACACTAGACTCAGTCTATTCAGAATATTCTTTGAAAATAAGTTTGGGGGAGTTGAAAAGAAGCATCAAATGCTAAAAAAAAATTATAGTACATACAATAAAATGCTCATGTTAAAAAAAAAAAAGGAGAGCATATGTACTCGAAAGAAATAGATGTACAAAAGAGCATGTAAAAACAAAATGAGTTGGTGTATTGGAGGTAATTATTCCGAAGGCCCGATGCAAGCTGAGTCTAGGGTTTTTAGCCTAAATTTATCTATCTTTTACCTACCCTTAGCCCAACCACGTTACAACCTATTTAAAAGACCTATTGATTCAAGTTTCTGTGCTACCTACATTAGTGGAGAGAAATTGTTATGTTCAACATATGAAGGCATAAAACGTAATGATTGTAGCTTAATTCTAAATAAGAAAATAAAATCAAATTGGTAGGGATTTAACATGTATTTATTGAGAAAACATTTAGTCTATTTTTTCTATCATAATAATAATTGAGATTAATTTGAAGATATGTATACTTAAGTGGCATAAATCTCAAAATTTTTTGTTCTTGAGCATAAGTATACTAAATTCATAATTATGGGAAGAATGTTTTCTGAAGGAATTTTTCAAAGGTGTTTCCAAGAAATTCTTTACAATTTGTGTATTACTCAGGACGAGCAATGAATTAAGTTTGGGGTTATGGAAACACAAAAATATATTGACTTTTTCAGCACATTTTGATTTCTAATTCATATAGTTTCGTAGTAAATTTTGTCGGAATTCATTCTTTTATTATAAAATAATTAATTTGTACTTAAATTATTAACATATTGAATTTTAAATATTTTTATAATAAATTTATACAAATTTGGCTTATTTTCGACAGTTTTGCACAAAAGGTGAAAATTAGCTCGGTAGACACCTTGAAAGGCCTGAATCGTCAGATGAATTTTTACATCGAGTGAACCAAGGGCAAGATTAAGTATTTTTCCAGCCAAGGTGGGTCCAAATGATTATAATTTATATACTTTATATTTAATTTTTATCCAAGTTAAATTGGGTTAAAATTTAATATTAAGCCTAAAGGAGAAAGTGGCCCAGTATGTTAAACATTGAAGATTGATCCAATAAAGAAATTTGTAACTCAAAACCGACACAATAAGCTGACCCAATCAGCTGACATAATCAACTTATTTAGCTGATTTAATTAATTACAAAGTAGCCCTCAAATTTTCTTAAAAATCCATTGAAACCCCTCCACTTTTTGTGCTTTTAAAAAATGCCCCAAGCTAAATTTAGCAAAGTTTGAAACATTCAAACTTTGCATCAATGTGTGGCCAGCCAAGGAGGTGTATTGCTGCTGATTTTTTGCTATTTTGAGTAGCCAGTCCCACCTATAAATACCCCATTCCCCTCTTCATTCATCACACCTCTCATTCCACACTTCTCTCTCCCTCTCTCTCTTTTACTCACTTTTTCCCTTCCAAAACCCCTATTTGTTTCCCATTTTCCCCTTCTACTTTCCTTTGCCAATTTCCCTATTGGAAAAGAGCCTTTCAACCACCTTGGGTAGCAACATTCAAGTGCTTATAGAAGCCTTGGATCAACAAAACAATCAAAGAAGGAGAAGAGCAAACTAGTCTGGTTTCAGAGAAACACTAGATTTGATTCTAGTTTTCTATTCTTTAACTTTCCTTGTTGTTGTTATGAACATGTCTATGAATATTTGTTATGTTTTTATTCTAAATTTAATTAACATGGCTTAAATTTAATTCGTGTTAGGTTGATTGCATTTCGTCTACTTAAGTTATTAAAATCATATTTGTGTTGTTATAAGTCTTGGTAAATTGTTTAATTAAGTAAAACCATGATTATGTTATACTTGCATTATAATTGTATGGTAACTAATGAATTAATTATTAATCTTATTAAAATTGTAATTAATTGACACAATACTTAATCAGTGCATATTTAATCTTCTAAGGTAACTGAGGGTTAAATTAGCGACAATATTAAACGGTACAGTAGCCTTGCATAACTTGCAAGATTAGTATGATTAAATTGTTTCAATGTAGGAACATATTATTACTTCACTTAATCTTTTACTTGCTTTTTAAAATTGATTAATTGTTTTAATTGGCATAGTAATATGTTCAAGGGATTAGTTAATTTAGTAAGTCTGTATGTGCTATAGTTACCAAATTACCAAGTTGCTGTAAACTTATTCGTAACAATATGAACATCGTTTTAGTAATAATAAGTTAAGAAATATAATTGATCTAACACAATTATGTCGTTTTGATTAAACTTATTTTTCTGAAATCGTGCTTTGGAATTTTTACCTTTTAATTTTCTTAGTTCATTTACTTAGTTAAAATCTAGTATTATTAAACCCTTTTCTTTCAAAACAAAAGATTTTCCTTCACCAAAATGTTTTTAATTGCATTTCATAAATATTTTCTTACACTGTCTCTGTGAGTATGATAACTCGAGATTTACTTGTCACTTTATTACTTGTTGCGATTGTGTACACTTGTACATTTCCATCGTCAAGTACTCTTTTTATGTCACCAAAAAAAAAATGGTTTTATAGTCTCGCTAAATTTATTTTAATAAAATTTAAATGATCTTTATTAATTTTAATAATTTTTTTATATTTTATATTTTTATATTTGTAATTTTTTTAGTAATTATCAAAAGAATCACGTCGAAGATGAACCTAGATAAATGGCTATCATTTGAACATAGACAACCATATATTTAAATTAATTATAAATGTGATTTTTAATAAATTTTAAGTAATTCTTATTAATTTTTAATATTTTTAATATTTTTACAATTATTAATAACTTTTAAATATTTTTCAAAATTTTTTATTTTTTGTTTGTAATTGTCTAAAGAATTATGTATAGGACCAATATGGACATTTGGCTAGATGTTTAATTTTTAATAATTATTAAAAGATGTATTTGTTTATTCTGGTTGGACTGCTAGTCACGCCATAAAAATGTCATAGTTAGCGGTGGTTAACATCAGTCAATGGCTTTGTTAACTTTTTTTTTTTCAATTCGGTGCAAATTTTCCATGAAGGTTTAATTAATTTTTAAATTTTTTTATTGAAAGTCTTTTTTTACCGTTCATAACACAAATCAAAAGTACAGGTGTTCATGAATCAAGCTAAATCGTAGTTTGATTTTTAGAAAAATTCTAAGTCCAATCCTAAACTTAAGTCCAGTTCGATCTGCTCAAATAGTTTACTTCACTATTTTAAAATATATTTAAAATTTTTTATATATTTTTATAATTAAATTTAAATTTATTTTTATTTAAATTTATTTAATGTAAATTCATACCATATTAAACTAACTCGAAAATAAAAATCTTTGCTTAAGCCAAACCCATATTGATCGAATCAAATAAGCCATCCATTCAACCCAAGAATAATTTTAGCTAAAAACCTCTAATATCATCTTGACTCGGAAAATCATGCGCGGTAGTCATATCTAACTAAATATGACGAGTAGTGAAGTTCAGAGCTAATCCTTAAAAATCTTAATGTCATAATGCCTTTCAAAACCTCCTAATCATTATCTTACTACAATAATTATTGTTAAGAAAAATGCTCATGTTGTAGCAATTCCACCCAAAAAGTAATGGATTACCCCTCCAACACGTATTATATAATGCTCAAGGCTTTATGCTAAGTAACAAAAACAACTTTGAATTTATTACGAGCGAGAGTAGAGGCAAACGTGAGCAGGCAGAATAACCCTCGACAATTATTCCGAAAATAATAAAATCGCTTCTAAAAATTATAAATTTATAATCCAATATAATAATAAAATTATTTTTTTGGACTCCTAAAATTCATAATTCTCCCTCCTAAAATATTTTTAAGGGGCTTTGCGCCTACTCGTGACCTTTGAAATGGATTTCGCAGCAACATTTACTATTTTTTTTTTCTATTCACAATGATAGTTCTAATAATATATATAGTGCATTACAACAAGTTTTTAAAACTCTAGTTGACGCTACACTCGTCCAAAGGTTACATTGTTCGTCTAATCTAACAGTTCGATTTAAATGGGGTATGATATACGATAAAAAGCTATTTTAATTTTAGAGTAGTATTATCGAGTGGTTTTTTTTGTCTTTCTTAAACGGTTGAATTTGTTTATTTATGTGGATATTCTTTATTGATATGATGTACTATATAGATTCTATGCATATCAATACGTATCTTATTCTAGACTTAACATGTGTTTATATAGCTTCTTACGCGATCTCATGTGTGATTTCGTAGGAGAACATAAATATCCATCCTGCGAGTTTGATCTATGAGCTCAATCGATATGTGAGCTCGAGACAATTGACCCATCCAACCTAAACCTATTTGAGTCTTGGGTCGATGATAACAAATATTATAACAAATATAATAAAAAATGAATTTTATTTTATATAGAAATTGATAAAAATATTTAGATCCAATATCTTGCAAAAAAAAAAAAAAAAGAGGAAGAAGAAGAAGATAAATATAGTATCAAACTAACATGATTACTAAGTAAGAATTCATGGCAATCATGTGCATAAAGGCAAACTAACAGGTAAACGGCTAAAAGCAACCTCCTTTTCTCTTTATAAAAAATACATCGCACTTCACATATAAAAATAATTGTTGATAAGAGTATTAATTAAGTTGCCATTATTATTATTATTATTATTATTATTATTATTATTATTATTATTATTATTATTATAAATTTACAACTATTATTACTTTGAATAGAAACATGTGACTGTTATAATTAGTAATATTATAATTTTTATATATTACTCTTATGTACTTTCAGTGAAAAATTAATTATTATAAATATATATGTTTAAAATAAAAATATGAAAAAAATATTTATAATTGTGTTGAGTGTTGCTTTTGTAACGCCCCCACGCCCGAGACCGTCACCGGAGTCGAGTATGAGGTGTTACTAAACTTAATTTAACATTTTAAGAACTTTAGATTATTTATTTCTACATTCACAGCTTTTTAGTTACTTGCGTCACAGTCACAAGAAAAATCATATCTCGAGTTACGAAACTCAAAATCAAGATCTGTAAATTTTCCCTGAATCTAGACTCATATACCTATCTACTAATTTTTTTCTAGAATTTTTGGCTGGGCCAATTAGTACAGTTTATTAGTTAAAGTTACCCCTGTTACAGGACTTGACTGGACTGACCTCTGTTTACTACGAACCACATTTCTCTCTGTAAAAAATTCATATTACTATGAGGTTTATTTATCCTGAAACTAGACTCAATAAGGATTCTTATAATATAAAATACATCACCTAATTATATCTGTACAATTTATGGCGAATTTCTAAAGTTGGAACAGGGGATCCAGAAATCACTCTGACCCTGTTTCACTAAAATTCAAATATCTTCTAACATATAATTCCTTTACCTGTTTAGTTTGTTTCATGTGAAACTAGACATAATAAGCTTAAATTTCATATTTAATCCATCACCTAATTCGATTTCCATGATTTTTAGTAAATTTTCAAACTCACGTCAGTGTTGCTGCAATGTTCTGATTATGGCAAATTTCATCTTTTTTTTTTTATGAGTTTTCATGCACTAAGTTTCTTAATAACTTTCCATAACATCAAACATAAGCTAAACTAACCGTTTCCATAACTTATCATTATCAAACATTTTCTCAACCATTCCATCACCATATCATAAGATCATTTACACAAAATAAGTATATTGCTATACATGCCATACTTAAATTTACAAGCCATTTACCAAAAAGTCTTCCGGATAGTGTGACTGAGCCTTCGACCTATCCCGACTCCTGAGCTGGCTTTTCCAAAACTACAATGAGTAAGAAGGAGGGAGTAAGCATAAATGCTTAGTAAGCTCATATGAAAATAATAAGTAACATAACAAACAATCAAACCAATCAACATTAGCATATACCACCAAAACACATATCACATTTCTAATCATTTTTCATCATCTCATTACGTTATCGTGGTTGTATCAATACTCAATCCGAGGGTTAAATACATACCTGTCCAAAATATCCATTTCACATCACTTACCAATACGTCTCTTTACAACTCGAGTTTTCCTCCATTTGAGTAGAACTTTACCCGTTGAACACATCGGAATATAACTCGGATACATGGATAACTTGCACATAAGTGCCACATATGCAATCAAGCAATCATGTAACCCGCCCATAAGCGAACTCGAACTCAACTCAACGAGCTCGGGCGTTCGCATCCATAAGTGAACTCGGACTCAACTCAATGAGCTCGGATGCCTAGTTACATCTCACGAACTCGGACTCAACTTAACGAGTTCGAACATTCGCATCCATAAGTGAACTCGGACTCAACTCAACGAGTTCGGATGCCCAAGTATCCCAGTGACATGTCACTTGTATCCTAATCTATTCCTAAGGTTCAAACGGGATTTTCCTTGAACACATATCCTTGACGTCTTCCGTAAAATGCCGTAACCAATACTCGGTAACAATTTATATTTTATTCGAAAATAACCACAAAGCATTTATTTCATAATAAAAAAATTCAGCATATCACATAATTGACATCAATGACTTAAAATAACAATTATGCTACATTATTTACATATGAACTTACCTTGGTACCAAAATACAAAGGTTTTGCAATTTAATCCACAATCTTTTCTTTTCCTCGATTGGGGTCGTTTCCACGTCTTTCTTGATCTAAAATAACACATTTAGCTTATTTAATACTCACATTATCAAATTAATCCTTAATTCAAATTTTGACAAAATTACAATTTTACCCCTAAATTTTTGCATATTTACATTTTTGCCCCTAGGCTCGGGATTAAACTTTATTCCTTATTCTTATGTTTTACAACATGATGATCACTTTTCCCTTCTATGGCAACATTAAATTCTCACTCTAACATGTACTTGTGACTATTAGGTATTTTTACCGATTAAGCCCTTTTACTCGTTTTTGCTTAAAATTGAGTAGTACAAGTTGTCTAACATAATTTAAAACATCATATTCTATCATAAAACATCAAAATACACAAATTTCACCTATGGGTATTTTTCCAAATATAAACCCTAGGTTAAATTATTGCTAACATAAGCTAAATCGAGCTACCAGGATCTCAAAAACGTAAAGAACTTGAAAAACGGGGCTAGAATGGACTTACAATCGAGCTTGGAAGCTTGAAAAACCCTAGCCATGGTTTCTCCTTGCTATATTCGGCCATGGGGTTGAAGATGAGCAAAATTGGCTTTTAATTTTGTATTTTAATTCATTTTACCCCTAAATGACCAAAATGCCCTTAATACCTTTCTTTGAAAATTTTCATGTACAAGCCCATTTTTGTCCAAAATTTTAGAAATTGGTCAAATTTCTATTTAAGACCTCCTAATTAATATTTCAAAGCAATTTCATACTAAAAACTTCTAGAATGCAAGTTTTGCAACTTTTTCGATTTAGTCCCTAATTTCAAATTAAGCATTTTATGCATAGAATTTCTTCACAAAATTTTCACACAATCATGCAATCATATCATAAACCTCAAAATAATTATAAAATAATTATTTCTATCTCGGATTTGTGGTCACGAAACCACTATTCCGATTAGGCCCTAATTCGGGATATTACAGCTTTATTTAGGAAAAAATTTTAAATTGTCATTTGTCGAACAACTTATCAAACCCTTAACAATAGAATGTATTATTCGCTCATAAAAAATTATGTTTCATACTGAATTAAGAGCCAGCATGCCTTAAGAGGCTACTTGGAGAGGTCTAGTTTATAGAGTTGAGAGCGTTTTGTTAGTGGTGATATGATTTTATGACTTATTGGCTCTTGGCAGAGTATAGAATACAAAACCCTCATTAGAGGACAATACTATTTGTCGTTGAAAGTTTATTTGATTATTTGACAAATAACACTTTAAAAATTTTTCTCAAAAGACTTAATCTCAACAAGTATAAATTAGTAAATTTTATATTTAAAGAATATTACTAGTTAAAAGGAAAGTGGGTGATGATGATAAATTTAGGAGGTGGATTAGTTTTTTTATTAGAAATAAATTATTTAATAGAAAGTTATGTTTTAAAATTTTAAATAACATGTTTTTTTTAAATTTAATAATTTTACTTTGCCAATCAGCTGATGTCATTTACTTTATAAAACCACACTTAATCAATATGTTTCTTTTCTTAGGGTAACTTTAATTAGAGATTAAATTATGGTTAAAAACGAATTAATTGATCAAATTGATTTAACTTAGTTAATCAGTTAGTTAATCGAATTAATTCGATAAGTTGGTTAATAATTTTTTAGAAGTTCAATTATCGGTTAATTCAGTTTGAAATCGAGTAATTAATTGAACTAATCAAATTTAATAATTAATAATACAAATTAAATGTAATTTTAATCTAGTTAATTTGGTCAAATGAACACTTTCAATTTATTTCTTTTATGTATTTTTTACTTGTTTTAACAAATAAAAAATAAAAAACATATAAATTTTAGTTCAGTTAATTTTAAAAAAAATATTTATACTCAATTTACTGTTAAAAAATTAAAAAATTCAACTAATATTAATTTAATTTGAATTCGATTAACGGTTTGATGATCCCTAATATTAATCAATATCTTTACTAAGGGTTTTATATATAAATCCAATTTGAATCCTATTTCCAATAAAATTTTCCTCATAAAAACGAATAAACCTACGAATACAACCCCAAAAAAAAAAAAATCCTTGGTAAGGTACCTGAGCTAGCTTTTCACCATGAGAAAACACTGGAACCCCATTGTCCTAATACACCGAACAAACACACGACCTCCGCTTCCCTTCCCCTGCCCCGACTTCAATCAATCATTTCACCCATCAACTTGTATTTTAATAAAAAATCTGGACCATATGAATCAAGACATTACAGTTCCTCCTCCAGCTAACTCTGTCCACAAGCCTAAGCTAAGGCCAACCCTTAACTCTTACTTCAACAAACCCACCCTTTTCAAAGCTTTCTTTTTCTGCTTCCTTCCCTTTCTCATTTCCCTCTTTCTCATTGCTTACCTCAATCAAAGTGGCAAGAATTCTGAAATGGTAGGTTAAAATTTGGATTCTTTTTCTTGTTTCAGACTTTGGGTCTTGTTTATCTTTCAATTTACTGTATTCTAACCTTCTCTGTTTTGGGTGAAAGGTGTTGTTGGCAGGATTTTGTAATGACTCTGATATTGCTAATGTGGATTCTAGTGAAAGCAAATCTGTTCCTTTTCAAGAAACGAGAACTGGTCATGCTTGTTCAACAATGGGGGAGCCTTGCATTTCTTGTACCACCTTCAATATCCTAGCTCCTATTTACAAGCGATTGGACCAGCAGGTGATTTCTTCTTTCTTTTCCCTTTTAATATCGCTGCACCTTTGTAAATTTTGCTCCTTTCATTGATTTGTTTTTCTGATGGAACAGAACCAGAGCGTACGAGAGAGTGATTTTAGAGCATTTTGGTTAGCTAGAAATAAGAAGATTGTAAATTGGTTGCTTTACGAAAGGTCTTCCATTATCTGTCTCCAGGTGGATTTCTTTTCCCTTTTTCTTCTATTGGTTTCCCTCTCTCTCATTCTTTCATTGGTTTTGACTTTCATAACATGTATTACGAAAGAGTTGACACTTTCCTTCCGCCAAGAGCCTTAATTTCAACTCTGATAACATAAGCTTTCACTAATTCGGTAATTGTTTCGTTCAATGATTAGGAATTTTGGGTTGGAAATGAAGAACTGGTGCATATGTATGAAGAAAGCCTCGGTGCTGCAGGCTATGATACCTTCAAGCTTGCAAGAACCAACAACAGAGGGGATGGTACACAACGCACCTTGTTACTTATTTATTCTCATACTAGAGGCCGATTTCAAGACTTTGTTTGTAACTTAGATAGATATGGGGGTTCTTATGTGTTGCTGTCCGCCCGAGTAAGTAAATTAAGCTTAAATCAAGTCAAAATCATTTGACAATTAGTGAGTTTGACCCATAATTTTGTAGTATTAGCTATAGTTTGATGCAGCTGGGTGTTCTTTAGTTTGGAAGTTCATTTCTACTTTTCCACTTTCAGTATGCAAATCTCCATTTCAATCGGCTCCTATAGAATAAGGTAAACAGAAGAATGACCATTTTCTCACCTTTGGGGGCTTAACTCCTTCCATTATGGTTCACATATTTTCCCTTCTGCTCTATGGTTTCAGTTGCCACCAACATGGGAAAAGGATGGTCAAACTCGTATCTTTTAGGCTGTTCACAGTCCTTATTATGTGTGTAGATCATCCTGCAAGATTTAAATTCAATCACTTAAGTTCTTGATTTTTTTTTTTCTGTTATGGTTCTATTTGATTCTTAACTCCATTTTAGTCTCAGGCTTTAGAACTTTTGTTTATACTACTTCAACAGGTTTGTTGACTGCTATACACAAGGAGTACTTCAAGGTTTTAAACCGTAGAGAGTTGTTCTTCAATGACTTCGGAGACCGTGTTGCACAATTGTTGCATGTTCAATCAGTTCCACCCTTCTCAATAAATCAGAATGAGGGTGTTCAACAGGAAATTATCATTGTAAACACCCACCTTTTATTTCCTCATGATTCCAGTTTATCCATTGTGAGACTGCACCAGGTAGATGTTTTCGTCTTCTGAAATATGTCAGTGCGCCACACCACTTTCTTTTTCCATTCTTTTTTATGTTACCGACTTAACTTATCTCTAGCTTTGATATTCTTCTTAGGTTTACCAAATACTACAATATCTGGAAGCATATCAGAGAGAAAACAAACTCAGCCAGATGCCAGTCATACTCTGCGGGTAAGTTACATCTTTGGTTTTATTGCTTTGATGATCTCCTCAGTAAAAGGCATTCTAACTTGTTTTGTTTTCTTCGTCTCTCTCTTTTTTGTCTTAATGCTATAAATTCACAGTGACTGGAATGGAAGCAAGCGTGGACATGTGTACAAGTTCCTCAGGTCCCAGGGATTTGTTTCATCTTATGATATTGCACATGAATACACAGACAGCGATGCAGATGCTCACAAGGTTAGTATATTCAATTTCAGATTCTATTTCTGCATCTCTCCATCAGTATACCACTAACTTTTTGGAGTCTGCAATGCTTACTGACAAAAAATGTTGGCTTTACTCCTCGTATATTCCACAGTGGGTTAGCCATCGAAACCATAGGGGAAACATCTGTGGTGTCGATTTCATATGGCTTCGTAATCCTCATAAATCACAAAAACTGTTGAAGATAAGTTGGGCCGAAGCAGCTTTTGGCATAATAAAGGTTAGTTCTACATTTTTCATTTTAAGCTGTTAATTTGTTGTTCCAAATTCTGCATTTCTAGCTCAAATTATAGCTTTGTTCTTACTACAGTAGTCAAATTTATGCTTCCTCTCTCTTTAGAGCGTGCCATCAAACATCTACATTAGGGCAGGCCACATCTGATACTTGGCTCAGATTCTGATAAACCTTACACATTATAACTAGTTCTCAAATCTGTGACCTGTGGCTTCACTTATTGAGGAAACCATAAGGTGACTGATTGTGGAATTTGAAATTTGTTGCCATCTCTCTGATTAGGAATGTATGTTTTACCTTTCCTTTCCCAATGAATATCACCAGTTATCATGCTTCCACATCTGAAATTGAATTGCCACCATCTTGGTTACAGTGCCAACTTAAAAAGGTTTCATTGGCTGAAAATGATGCCTTTGCCTTTCTAAGGGCTGACAGCAGCGGCAACCATATAACTTATTCGGCCTTTTGTGATGCACTTAAACAGGTACTTTCATTCACTTCCTTGATAGGTTCCTTTGATGTACAATGGAACTAGTTAAATTCTCAACTTTTCAGAACTCTGTGCAGGTAAATTTGACTGGTCTTTCTCATGGATTAAGTTTCCAAGAGACGAAAGATCTGTGGGTCCAAGCCGATGCTGATGGAAATGGTGTTGTAGACTATGAAGAATTTAAGGTGTGTTTCATTCTTGTTTGTAAGGTTGGATCATTTTACTAGTAGCAGGGATGCCTTTTATGCATGGCCAGTAACTCACTTTAAGGCACCCTTTTCTATAGGTGATCTAAAGGGAATATAAGAAAGCACATGCATATTGATAATATGGTTGGGCACATGTTCCCTTGTCACTACAAGTAGTTTTGGCAACATATGTGATGTAACCTTTAGTCTCAAAAAATAACTTTTAAGTCAATGTAGCATTTATGGCGACATTTCTCATTAGAAAATATGGAGTAATTTGGTTGACGTATTTGCAGAGAATTTGGGATGCTACATGGTTACAACATATGGATGAAGACTGCAGCTTAGAGGACTCGGATGAAGGCATTGCTGAAGACGAAGCTATCGGTTTTGCAGTAAAGAAAGCAGTTCTCTTCCCCCATGAAGTGGAGAAGGGAATATGGCCTGAAAACTACTCCCTTTCTGATCATGCCCGACTCACTGCTGTATTCTCACCTGTTAGATTACGGTGTTCGAAGCAAAGCTTGTAGATAAAATTGGTGATAGCTTCACATAAAACAAGTTTTGTTACACATTTAAAAGGAAAAATACATACGTGTTTATATAGAGTCCCAGGAAAGTTCTCTTCCTCGTATATGTTTAGCCACGTACATGCACCAAGACAATCAAATAGAAATCATTTTGGTTACGCAGGCAGATATATATATTTAAAAATTTTCTTTTGTAAAAGAGATTAGATTCAGAAAAATGGGGAGCACATAAAACAAAATTGAGAAACGTCCGAAGCTGAATGGACGGTGGCATTGTCAAAAGAAAGAAAAATAGTGAAGATAATTTTGGCAAAACTGGGGGGGCAAGTTCAGAACGGTGGAAGGAAAAATCGCAAAAATACCCTTGTTAAGAGAACAGACCAGAATTCGGACAATCACTTGTGTACTGGGTTATTATCGAACTTAAAAAGAACTTTATAATCTAATGTGAATAACTGAAAATTTTAATTAAATAATATAAGAATAATAATTGTACACTGAAATAGGATGGGTATAGGTTATTTATAAGAATAGGCAAGTCAAATAGTGGATCATCAGTTCCCAGCCACACCCCCCTAACCTTCCACCCATGATTAAAGTATGATTATGTTTTTTTTAAAAATATTTTTATTTGGTGCAGTTTGAGTAATTGGTGGTATCGGTATGCTCAAAAAACACGTATAGTTTTATACGAATATAAAAAAAAAATTAATGGCGCCGTCAACGTGTCAAGTGGTATTGGTGTAATTAATAGTTTGAGTTTTTTGTTTAAAAATAATTGAAGAAGCTGAAAAAAAAATCAAAAAAGCTTGATTTTATGGTGACACGTGCATGAGCGGTCACGTCAGTGGCAGGTTGTCAGGCCGGTGCCGGGTTTGGGACCAAACCTTACACATCGAAAAAAAAAAAGGCCATAAAACAATAGAGTTAGAGGTGTGCATGGGCTGGGCCGGGCCGGGCCGAGTTCGGGCCAGGCCCAACTAAAAATTTAGGCCCCTTTGCTAGGCCCGGGCTAGGCCCGGCCCAAAAAATAGGCCTAAAATTTTGCCTAAGCTTGGCCCGAATAAAAATATTAAAACCCGGGACCCGACCCTGCCCGCCCATATTAATTTTTATATAATTTTATATAAACCATCAAAAATACTAAAAACATCAAAATAAATATTTCTCAACAAATTAAAAATAAATTTTAAAAAATATGTATACTTAAATAACACTAAAATAGATGCAACTTAACAAGCAAATGCATCTAAAATAATAATAAAATTAACAAATGTCTTTAAAATAATAAAAAAAATTAATAATAAAATAAGTTTTATACAATATTCAAACAATAACAACAAAATAGAAGCAACAAAATAGTAAAATAATAGCAAAATAGGGAGAAAATAATAAGAAAATAATATTTAAAAATAGATTTTTTTTGTAATTTAGTGAATTCGGGCCGGGCCGGGCCGGGCTCTGGCCAAAAATACCTTACCCGAGGCCAAGACCATTTTTTAAACGGGCCTTAATTTTTTTCCCAAGCCCATTTTTCGGGCCTATATTTTTGCCCAAACTCTCCCACATTTCAGGCGGGCCTTTGGGCTGGGCCGGGTGACTCGACCCATGCACACCTCTAAATAGAGTTCATTCAATTGAATAAAAAAAATTTTCTTTTTTTTTTTTTTTAGGTTTTCTGAGAAGAGTAGAATTTTTAGGCAGTTATAGAGAAAAATAATTGAAGCAGCTGAAAGAAAAAACTGAAAAAGCCTGATTTTATGGTGACCTGTGCATGAGAGGTCACGCCAGTAGCAGGTTGTTAGGCTGGTGCCAGGTTTGGGGCCAAACCCTACACATAAAAAAAAAAAAAAACAAGCCATCAAACAACAGAGTTCATTCAATTGAATAAAAAAGAAAAAAAATGTTTTCTTTTTTGAAGTTTTTTGAGAAGAGTAGAATTTTTTAGTCAGTTTAAGAGAAAAAAAAATGGAGAATCAATTTTTTTGCAGCTATTCATTTTGTTGGTGTTATTTTAGAAATAACTGCTGGTTGTATATTTGAAACTCGCCAGAAAATAGGAATGAGGTTCAATAAGAATGTGTTTGTCGATGATATGAAAAGATCAGTGTAAAAATTTACCAACGTTGTGGGAGGAGGATGTCGAAACTATTCTATAAATTTCCAGTTTCTCAAATCCTATCAAATTTAACGAGATGGAAATTTTAGACAATGAATATGTGGAGACAATGATCGTACTGTATTGCCCGATAGAGAGGGTAAACACTGAACCGATTCAGTTATTTGTTGAGTTAGTGGATGTGGATCTCGTTGAAGATGTAACTTCGTTATGGCAACAATATGGAGTTGAAAACTTATGTACGGAGGTTCCTAGAATGTTCGTCAATATGAGATCGTCTATACGCGATTTTGACATCGATTTGGAAATTGGATGTGCAGACCAGTACGATGGTGGAGCTACATCGACTTGGGCTAAAAATCCACACTATATTCATTTACAGATACATCCAGTTGTGATTGAGACCGATGTGCACAGTGAAGATGATCCAATGATAATGGTCGTTCTGATCACGAGAGTGAGGATTTTAGTGACCCCGATGTAGATGAGATCTCGGATGATATAGATGATGAAGGCGCAGATGATGAAAATGATTACGCCCTTTCATTGGGGAACCCGAGTCATGGCATAATTATACGCAATGATCGTGGGGTCCACATATCAATCGTTGATCCCGATGTGGCGTATGCTTACGAGTTCCTTGAATACCCAAACATAATACCTACTCACTTGATGTTGGCAGATCCTGAATCGGAAGAGTTGTTTATGGGCCAAAGATTTGTGAGCAAAGACTGTAACGCCCCGTACCCGAGACCGTTTCCAGAGTCGAACACGAGGTGTTAACAGACTTAATTCATTGCTTAAACAGCTCAAAAAATTTAATTTTAGAAATTTCAGACAAGCTGGCTAACTGCATCACAGTCGCTTAAAAATTCATATCTTGAGTTATGAAACTCAAAATCTAATTCCGTAAATTTTCCCTGAAACTAGACTCATATAAATATTTAGTAATTTTTTTCTAGAATTTTTGGCTGGGCCAATTAGTACAGTTTATTAGTTAAAGTCTCCCCTGTTTCAGGGTTCGACTGCTCTGACCTCTGTGTATTACGAATCAGATATCTCTCTGTACAGAATTTCAATGACTATGAAGTTTGTTTCTATTAAAACTAGACTCAATAAGAAATCTGTAAATATAAATTATGACTTCTAATTATTTTTATACAATTTATGGTGAATTTCCAAAGTCAGAACAGGGGATCCAGAAATCGCTCTGGCCCTGTTTCACAAAAATTTAAACATCTCGTAAAATATAACTCATATACCTGTTTCGTTTCTTCCATATGAAAATGGACTCATAATTATTCAATTCCATGTTTTATTCATCATTAATTATATCTCTACTATTTTTAATTATTTTTCAAATTCACGTCACTACTACTGTCTGAATCTATTTTATGGTAAAATTTACCTATTTCATGGTTTCCATGGATTCACTAGCAATTTGACATACATAACACCAAAAATGATCATAATTACCCATTCCAATGGCTAATCATTACCAAGCATTTTTATACTACTCAATAACCATATCATAAGACAATATATACAAAATGATTATAATGCTATACATGCCATACTCAAAATATACAAGCCATTATGCCAAGATGGTATACGGATAGTGTGAGCGTGCCTCCGACCGTTCCCGAAGGAATGAAAAGGAGGGAGTAAACATAAACGCTTAGTAAGTTCACATGCAAATAGCAAGTAACATAACCATATAAGCAAACATAAAACATCATTTGCATAATCATCACCAAGACATTCATATCATATTTTCATTTATCATCTTACCATATTGTTGTTATATCGATTTTTCAACCCGAGGGTTAAGTACATACCTGTTCAAAGTATCCATTTCACAACACTTACCAATACGTCCCTTTCATCTTGAGTATTCCTCTATTTGAGTAGAACTTTACCCGTTGAACACATCGGAATATAATTCGGATACATGGAAAGTTTGTACGTAAGTACCACATATGTAGCCAAGCTACCATGTAACCCGCCCATAAGCGAACTCGGACTCAACACAACGAGCTCGGGCGTTCGCATCCATAAGTGAACTCGGACTCAACTCAACGAGCTTGGATGCCTAGTTACATTTCACGAACTCGGACTCAACTCAACGAGTTCGGACATTCGCATCCATAAGTGAACTCGGACTCAACTCAACGAGTTCGGATGCCCAAATATCCCAGTGACATGTCACTTGTATCCTAATCCATTCCTAAGGTTCAACGGGACCTTTTTCCCAATCATGTGTCTCAACCATCTTCTACGGAATGCCGATACCGATACTCGGTAGTATTTCACATTTTCCAAGTATATCACATAATTTGACATATTATCAAACAATTATCACGAGTATAATATTTCATAATAATTATCATATCATTTAAATAACATAAAAACATTTAAAATAATAACTATGTTACCAACATTTACATATGAACTTACCTCGTATGCGAAAATGGCTACTTTTACCATTTCGTCCACAACTTGGTATTTTCCCCATTTTAGCCTGAATTTCAGTTTTACTTGCTCTATCATTTAAAATGTAGTCTAATAAGGACTCACATTATTCAAATTGACCCAAAATCATATGTTGGAAAAATTACAATTTTGCCCCTAAACTTTTGCATATTTACACTTTTGCCCCAAAGCTCGTAAATTAAACTTCAGCCTATTTTCTTATGTTTTATGACATGCTGATCATTTTTCCCTTCTATGGCAACATCAAATTCTCACTCTAACATGTACTTATGACTATTAGGTATTTTTACCGATTAAGCCCTTTTGCTCGTTTTCACTTAAAACTGAGTAGCACAAGTTGTCTAACATAATTTAAAACCTCATATTCTATCATAAAACACCAAAATACACAAATTTAACCTATGGGTATTTTTCCAAATGTAAACCCTAGGTTAAATTATTGCTAGCATAAGCTTAATCGAGCTACCGGGACTCTAAAAACGTGAAGAACTTGAAAAACAGGGCTAGAATGGACTTACAATCGAGCTTGGAAGCTTGAAAAACCCTAGCCATGGTTTCTCCTTGCTATATTCGGCCATGGGGTTGAAGATGAGCAAAATTGGCTTTTAATTTTGTATTTTAATTCATTTTACCCCTAAATGACCAAAATGCCCTTACTACTAAACTTTCCAAAAATTCCATCCATGTCCAATTTTTGTCCATAAACTTAGAAATTGGTAAAATTCTATTTAAGACCTCCTAATTAATATTTCAAAACAATTTCATACTAGAAACTTCTAGAATGCAAGTTTTGTAACTTATTCGATTTAGTCCTTAATTTCAAATTAAGCACTTTATGCATAAAATTTCTTCACGAAAATTTCACACAATCATGCAATCATATCATAGACCTCAAAATAATCATAAAATAATTATTTCTATCTCGAATTTTGTGGTCACGAAACCACTATTCTGATTAGGCCCTAATTCGTGATATTACAAAGACAACTACGTCATTGTCATCCAAGTGGTATAGTATGAAGGTGTCGGTTGACTATAAAGTCGCGACTCTAAATTGACAATATTTGTTGGTGAGTGTTGGAGGTCGGCAAAAGGGTGCAAGTAGCGGCTATAAGCTGCATTTATCCAGAGGTCCTAACTATGGGAGATACGAAAATATGTTGAGCCTCATATATGCACTTTTGCACGTTTGACGCAGGACCACCGCAAACTTGATTTGAAAACCATGTGCAACTATATCCTACCAATGGTTAAAGATATGTCCACCATTCCTGGATTGGTGCTGATTTTCGAAATACAAGAATAGTTCTAGTACCAAGTGTCATACCGGAAGGTATGATTGGATAAACAGATGACCATTGATCAATTGTACGGAGATTAGGATGTGTCGTACAATGAACTTCAGGGGTGGGTAGACGTAATGTGAGAGTACGTGCTAGGGACTTTTGTTGAGTTACAGACACAACCTTATTACGATTGGGACGACCAACTACATCTGGGGAAAAGAACTTTCCACCAAATGTTTTGGACATCCAATCCTTTCATTTGGGCATTTCCCCATCGTAAGCTGCTTGTGCAAGTAGATGGGACCTGGCTGTATGAGAAATATATACAGGTCCTCCTTATTGTATTTGCATAAAATGAGAACCGAAACTTACTACCGATAGCATTTTCCATTATGGAGTCAGAGAACATGGAATCCTGGCAACCTTGATGCAAAGAATGAGACTAAAACATGTAAATCAAATGAATGTAGGATACGTGTATGTCAATGAGGCTAGGAATACGATGGAGGTCAACACCCAAAGAGCGAGGACGATGAACGTAGAATTATATTCTTGATACTTGGAAACTTTTCGGGTATCTCGCCTAGGTCCTACGGAGTTGATATTCGAAACAGGGGGTGTAACTGTGGGAAGTTCTAGACACTTCGTGTATGCGCTATGCGTCGATCTATGTCAAACAATATATCGTTGAGGTGTACATATTGGAACGTACATTGCGTATTTGGGGAAACGAGTTCCCAACACTGCGGGATGTGTTGACATAGGAAGTTCCTCCGCCAACTTTCGAGTTGGTCTCAAACTTTGGGCTACGTAGAAAGCCTAGAGTTCGTTCGCACATCACATGGGTAAGAAATGACATGTACATGAAGGAGACAGTCAATTGTAAACATTGCGACGTGTGCAGAACAATAGATAATAATTGAAGTAATTGCCTGCATCGAAATTACCATTCGAGACATTCGTCACAACTGACTGGAATGTGAATTTATGTATCCTATGTTCAAATGTATTTTTTATGTTTTTATCAATATACCAAATGAATAAACTTGCTTGTATATTCCTTGAACTTGAATTTAAATTATTGTACGTTTTTATCAATATACATATATTTAAAAACAACATTTTGTGGAACATTCGGAATATCTTGACAACACCTAAATTAATGCAACACTTGATCCCCATTGTACCACTCAACTGTTGAAAAATTCAACAGGGGTACGTTAATGCAAAACATGAGTGTGTGGACAATAATCAACGGAGGAATGAAAGATACAACATCTAGCGCGCTATATGATATTTGTAACAGCCCGTTTTCAGTGAGATCAGAATAGTGGTTTTAGGACCACAAATCCGAGTTAGAAAGAAAATTTATTTTAATAATATTGCATAGTTTGCATTATGATAGGAAAGACGCATGAAAATTCTGATAAATTTTTTTTTACCGATTATATGTTTAATTATAGAAAGGACCAAATTTCATAAAATGCAAAAGTTGAGTTCTAGTAGCTGTAAGTAGCAAATAGCTATGAAATTCAAAACTTGAGGTCCTTATATGGTAATTAGACCATTAAGAGAAGTTAGTAGATATTTTTGATGATTCATACATGGAAATTTAGGAAAAGAAAAGGACTAAATTAGAAATAGAAATAAATAAAGATGATAATAACTTAATATCATATTATTATCATCTTCTTCCCCAAATTTCTATAGAAACCCTAGAAAAGAGAAATAAAATCAAGCAAGCCTAATTGGGTAAGTAATCTTCTCTCGCTTTTAGTAATTTTTATATTTTCGAGATTGAAATAACCTAATCTAGCTATTTTAGGGATTAATTTACAAATTTATTAAAGTATTAAAGTTTTTCCATGGATGAATATGCTGAAAATTTAAAATTTATGGTAGAAAATGAAAGGTTGTTGATAGATAAACAACTTTTGTAAAGGAAATTTTGATGAAATTGTGATTTTAGGACTAAATTGAAAAGATGTAAAATTCATGGAAAATTTCTGAATTTTGTGAAATGCATGAGTTTTAAATGTTATATTAAAATTTGGTTAGGCTGGGAATAAGGATTAAATTGCATGAATTTCATTTTCTGAGCTAAGGGAAGAAATTGGAATTAATGAAAAGTATAGGGGCAAAATGGTACTTTTGACTAAGATGTGAATTGGATTGATTTGAATGTGAAATGTAATAAATTGATGATTAAATGCATTTATATAGATCCTGAAATACCAAGTAAGGAGTTAAATTGATGAAAAGAAAAAGTTTCGGATTATTTGATTTTCATACACGAGCAAGTGTTGAGGTAAGTTTGTATAACTAAATTGTGTATATTTATATGTTTGAATTGGATGTTGTATATGTGAATTATGAATTTTTTATGTATATGAAAATAATTATATATTTGACATGCCCGAGAAACGTTAAGTCTCGTTTGAATGAATGAAATTTGATGGATACCAGTTTCTTGATTGTTTGTGAAATAGCACCATAGCTCAAAAGAGGGTCTTGTTATTAGCCCTTTCGAGCTTCCCATATATGGTTCTTGCAAGCTTCCCGTTATAGCTCTTTGGAGCGTCCTGATAGGTTGTGATCCTACATATGTTGTGGATACACTTAGCTCTTGTGAGCTTCCTAATATAGGCTCTTCATGAGCTTCCTGATATAGGCTCTTCATGAGCTTCCTGTTAAATTAGCTCTTTGTGAGCTTCCCGATAGTGCTCACTTGAACTTCCTGATATGTGGCTAACTGGAGCTTCCTGTTACATGGCTCTTTGTGAGCTTTTTAATAGGCTCTTCGTGAGCTTCCCGATTAAAATTTCTTTGTGAACTACCCGATTATGGCTTTCATGATCTTCCCGTTATACAACCCGGATAAGCTTCTCGATATATGGCTTTCATGAGATTTTTGTTATAAGGCTCGAGAGTGTCTAATAAGCACCCCCGTATATGAATTGGTGAATCATTGATAAGTACACGTTGTGTGTACTACCCGGGTATCCATCGATATTTTAATAATTCAACGGACAAAACTCTTGACGTGAGAAAATATGAGAATTAGATGGATTATATTTTGAATATCCCTGAAATACCTGAAAATGGATGCGTGATGAGCTCATCTCTGCGTGAGAAACAACTGTATGCCAAATATAGTATCTACTGGAGGCCTTAGAGTTGACCTAAATAAAATTTCAGCAATTGTTAACTGGAAACCACCGAAGATTGTGTCTGAAGTTAGAATTTTTTGGGATTAGCTGGATATTATCAAAGGTTTGTAAAAGGGTTTTCAATGATAGCCTCCCCGATGACACGCTTGTTACAGAAAGATGTGAAATTTGAGTGGTTTGATAAATGTCAGCAGTGTTTTGACAGACTGAAAGCCTTGTTGACTGAAGCACCTGTACTAGTTCAACTTGAACCGGGTAAAGAATTCGTAATTTATAGTGATGCGTCATTAAATGGTTTAGGCTATGTCTAGATGCAAAAAGGTAAAGTAATAGCCTATGCTTCTAGACAACTAAAGCCACATGAAAAGAACTACCTGATACATGATTTAGAATTGGCAGCCATAGTTTTTGCACTGAAAATTTGGCAACACTATCTATTTGGTGAAAAATGTCACATATTCACTGATCATAAAAGTTTGAAATATTTGATGGCACAAAAAAACTTGAATCTAAGACAGCACAGGTGGCTTGAGTTATTAAAAGATTATGATCTAGTTATTGATTATCATCTGGGAAAAACCAATGTGGTTGCAGATGCTCTAAGCAAAAAATCTCTGTTTGCCTTGCGAGAAATGAGTACCCGGTTGTCTTTGTTAGATAATGGTTCAATCATAGTTGAGTTAAAAGCTAAACCGATGTTTCTGCAGTAGATTTGCAAAGCTCAAAAAAATGATGATGAGTTACAGGCAAAACGGGTACAATGTGAGTCAAATTCTAATTCAAAATTTTAGATTGGGTCTGATGGTTGTCTGTTATTCAGAGGCAGAATATGTGTATCAAAGAATTCAAAACTTATACAGAAGATTTCAAATGAAGCTCATAATAGTACTATGTTTGTACATCTAGGGAGTAATAAAATGTATAATGATTTGAAAAAGATGTACTGGTGGTCGGGAATGAAACGTGACATTTCTGAATTTGTGTCTAGGTGTTTGGTATGTCAGCAAGTTAAACCTGAACACCAAGTGCCATCGGGACTATTACAACCAGTTACGATACTAGAATGGAAATGAGAAAGAGTTACTATGGATTTTGTATTGGGATTACCCCTATCTCCGAAAAAGAAAGATGCCATTTGGGTAATTGTCGACAGATTAATGAAGTCTGCGCACTTTATCTTGGTACGTATGGATTTCTCTTTAGACAGGTTGGCTGAGTTATATGTTTATGAGATTATTCGGTTACATGGAGTGCCAGTTTCTATTATTTCTGATAAAGATCCACGGTTTACATCCCGATTCTAGAACAAGTTGCAAGAAGCTTTGGGTACACAGTTACATTTCAGTACTGCATTTCATCCTCAAACTGATGGTCAATCTGAACGTGTGATACAGATTCTAAAAGATATGCTTCGGTGTTGTGTGTTGGAATTTGAAGGTAATTGAGAAAAAATATTTACCTTTAGTTGAATTTGCATATAATAATAGCTATCAGTCAATTATTAAAATGGCACCGTACGAGGCTTTGTATGGTCGTAAATGTAAAACTCCGTTATTCTGGATAGAGCTCAGTGAGAAAAAGATACATGGAGTTGATTTAATCCGTGAGACTAAAGGAAAGGTGAAAGTGATCAGAGATAGTTTGAAAGCAACATCTGATCATCAAAAGTCTTATGTTGATCTTAAACGAAAGGAGATAGAATTTCAAGTCGGAGACAAGGTATTCTTGAAAGTATTACCTGGGAAGAAAATTCTCCTATTTGGTTGTAAAGGAAAACTGAGTCCACGGTTCATCGGACCATATGAGATTATTGAAAGAATCGGACCTATTGCATATCGATTGGCATTACCACCAGAGCTTGAGAGAATTCATAATATTTTCCACGTGTCCATGTTATGACGGTATCGGTCAGATCCTTCACATGTTATTTCTCCAATAGAAGTTGAGATTCAGCCTGATATGACTTACAGTAAAGAACCGATCAAAATTTTAGCACGTGAGATGAAAGAGTTAAGAAATAAAAAAAGTAGCTTTAGTAAAAGTTCTTTGGCAATGACATGGAATAAAAAAGTCTACTGGGAACCGAAGGAAACAATGAAAAAGCAATACCCTAACCTCTTTACTAGTAAGATTTTCAAGGACAAAAATTCTTTAAGGGGGGAGAGTTGTAACAACCTGTTTTCAGTGAGATTGGAATAGTGATTTCGGGACCACAAATTCGAGTTAGAAAGAAATTTTATTTTAATAATATTGCATAGTCTGCGTTATGATAGGAAAGACGTATGAAAATTTCGATAATTTTTTTTATTGATTTCATGTTTAATTATAGAAAGGACCAAATTTCATAAAATGCAAAAGTTGAGTTCTAGAAGCTATAAGTATCAAATAGCTATGAAATTCAAAATTTGAGGTCCTTATATGGTAATTAGACCATTAAGAGAAGTTAGTAGATATTTTTGATGATTCATCCATGGAAATTTAGGAAAAGAAAAGGACTAAATTGGAAATAGAAATAAATAAAGATGATAATAACTTAATATCATATTATTATCATTTTCTTCCCCAAATTTATATGGAAACCCTAGGAAAGAGAAAGAAAATCAAGCAAGCCTAATTAGGTAAGTAATCTTGTCCTGTTTTTAGTAATTTTTATATTTTTGAGATCGAAATAACCTAATCTAGCTATTTTGGGGATTAATTTGCAAAGTTATTAAAGTTTTTCCATGGATGAATATGCTGAAATTTTAAAATTTATGGTAGAAAATGAAAGGTTGTTGATAGATAAACAACTTTTGTAAAGGAGATTTTGATGAAATTGTAATTTTAGGACTAAACTGAAAAGATGTAAAATTCATGGAAAATTTCTAAATTTTTTGAAATACATGGGTTGTAAATGTTATATGAAAAATTTGGTTAGGCTTGGAATAAGGATTAAATTGCATGAATTTCATTTTCCGAGCCAAGGACGAAATTAGAATTAACAAAAAGTATAGGGGCAAAATGGTACTTTTGCCTAAGATGTGAATTGGATTGATTTGAATGTGAAATGTAATAAATTGATTATTAAATTCATTTATATAGATCCTGAAATACCAAGTAAGGAGTTAGATCAAGGAAAAGAAAAAGTTTCGGATTAGTAGATTTTCATACACGAGCAAGTGTTGAGGTAAGTTCGTGTAACTAAATTGTATATATTTATATGTTTGAATTGGCTGTTGTATATGTGAATTATGAATTTGTTATGTATATGAAAATAATTATATATTTGACTTGCCCGAGAAATATTAAGTCCCGTTTGAATGAATGAAATTTGATGGAAACCAGATTCCCTATTGTTTGTGATCTAGCATATGTTGCAGACACATAGCTCAAAAGAGCATCTCGTTATTAACCCTCTCGAGCTTCCCATATATGGTTCTTGCGAGCTTCCCATTATAGCTCTTCAGAGTGTCCCGATAGGTTATGATCCTACATGTGTTGTGGACACACCTTAGCTCTTGTGAGCTTCTTGATATAGACTCTTCGTGAGCTTCCTGTTAAGTTAGCTCTTTGTAAGCTTCCTGACAGTGCTCGCTTGAACTTCCTGATATATGGCTATCTAGAGCTTCCCATTACATGGCTCTTTGTGAGCTTCCCGATAGGCTCTTTGTGAGCTTCCTGATTAAAAGTTATTTGTGAACTTCCTGATTGTGGCTTTCATGAACTTCCCGTTATACAGCCCGAATAAGCTTCCCGATACATGGCTCTCATGAGCTTCCCGTTATAAGGCTTGAGAGTGTGCTTCTTGGTTATGTGCTCTAATGAGCACCCCCGTATATGAATTGACGAATCATTGATAAGTACACCTTGTGTGTACTAGGGTATCCATCGATATTTCAATAATTCAACGGACAAAACTCTTGACGTGATAAAATATGAGAATTAGATGAATTATATTTCGAATATCCCTGAAATACCTAGAAATGGCTGCGTGATGAGCTTATCTCTGTTTCCTTAATATTCATTTAAATTTCATGACTAACTTGTTTGACGAGAGCATGTATTTAGGCAATTGGTCACGATGTTTTGGATGCATGTTTGTATGCTTACTTTAAATGAATATGATTGGTAAGTTAAATTCTTGTTATACGAACTTACTAAGCATTATATGCTTACTCTGTTTATTTTCCTCTGTTTTATAGTACTTGGAAGCTCGTAAAGGTTGGAGCAGGTCGGAGCAAGATCACACTATCCTTCAGCTAAATTTGGTATAATTAGCAAAACTACTTTTGGTATAATGGCATGTATAGACTAAGTTAGATTAAATGATGAAATGTTTTGGTTATAACTAGCCATTGGAATGGCTACTGATATTATGGTTAATGTATATGTATGAGGTTTTACTATATTTGATATGTAAGTGTGCATGATTGGTATTATAGTTTTAAATATGCTTAAGTAAAGATATGTTCAATTGAGTAAGTTGGATGTTTGAATCAATTTCATGATGTATCATGCATAAGAATTTTTTTTTGGCTTGGTTTAAATGTCCTGGATTGGTTGGTGAATGTTCTTAAATGTGGTTGTAGGTGGAAGACCAATTGGGTGAGAAATGTGGCCTTGAAAATAACCTATTTTCATCCATACGGGTAGATACACGGGCGTGTATCTCAGCTGTGTGCGACACACGGCCATGTGCATGGGTGTGTGGTTTGACCGTGTGTTCCCTATGCCTAATTTTCGTAAATTAAATTTACCACACAGCCTAGCACACGTGCATGTGGCTGGTCGTGTGACACAAGTCAAAGAGTTACACGGGTAAGGACATGGGCTGGGACACAACCGTGTGCTTAATATCGAATACCACACAGCTTGGAACACGAGTGTGTCACTTGGCCATGTGAGCCACACGGCTTGACCACACAGAAGTGTGTCCCTTGCACCTAGGAGAATTTTTTAAAATTTTGCAAAAAATTCTAAGTTTCGATTTAGTCCCGACTTGTTTCTAACTCATGAATTAGGCCTCAAGGTTTCATTTAAGGGACAATATGATTGAATATGTCTGATTTTGGATATGAATAGTAAATGACATGAATTAATTGTATTTGTTCTGTAAACTCCAGCAATACTCTGTAACCCTGTTTCGACGACGGATATGGGCTAGTGGTGTTACAACATCCACACGAATTGCTTAATTAATAACATGGTTACAGTAACATGATTAGAATACTTATAACAACATAAATAAATAAAGTAGTTACATGACAGTAATATAGTTTTATTTTTTGAAAATAAATTACCCCCTCCTTGAAGTGTGTCTCGATCATTTGTCAGTAGACAACAAGGGTTTTTGACTTCCCGATACTCAGACAAGTATAGCATCTAAAAAATAAAAAAAACTCGTAAAAACATATTTTCATAAAAAAAACTTGATCCGAGTTTCAATTTTTTTTACCTATTTACAAGTGGGAACACATGTATTTGGTGACCCATTGATACCGGAAATGACATCCTGTATAGCGCCCAAGATTGTAGCAGTATCAGACACTCGCCAATATCTTGTGTATTGTGCTTTGTCGCCTGACAGAGCTCACAATAAAATGTTGCTAGTACTATTGATCCCCAATTGTACAAATGGCAGCTTGCAAATTTGATAATTGTGGCAGGTACATCAAGTGGACTTTATTATTATTGGCATCTGGCTTAAGTACCCCTCCTATAAGCTGCAGTATATATTCCCGAGCAGTGCACATAATGTTTTGGAATTTGCACTCAACCAGGAAAATTTCAAACTCGTAAATGTAGCTCCACTATCACCAGGAGAGCGTCTAAGCAAGTCATAACAGAGCGCTGTAGGTTTGAATACTTTGCTTGAATCGATTACCGCATCACTGTCCACGGGGAGCCCTAATTGTAGTGTGACATCTTCCAATGTGATGGTGCATTCCCCACATGACAAATGAAATGTGTGCGTCTCTTGACGCCACCACTTAACCAATGCGGATATTAAGTCAGTCTTCAACTCAAACACTCAGATCAATGCTACTGATCGAAATTCGACGACATCTAGGTAAGACATAATTTGTTTGTCTGGTTGGTAGCTCGGACCATGGCCATACGGCCTCAACATGCGGCACTCATCCTAACCATATTAAATTACAACATTAGTTAAAACCTTCTAATTAAAAATAATAACGTGCAACTTTTTTGTATATACTCGTGAATAAAAGATAACACATTTTCTTATCGGCACATCAATCATCCTTATTGTGTGATTGTTTGCTATAATCAAAGAACCCTTTCGATATCTGCACAAACAATTACAATTTTAATCATCAACTTAACAAATAAAAAATATACAAATAATGACAATTATTTTTTTCCTAACCCATTTTCGTAATTAACTTTTTATATACAATATTTTAAAATTTAAATTATATCTTAATATTACTTTCAACACAAATATAATCATTCAAGCAAAAATATAATGTTCAAAGTTATATCTTAAATATACAAATTGTTATTACAATATAAAAAAATATACACTAATCAAACCAATTTTAGTATTACTTTCAACACAAATCTAATCATTCAAACCAAAATATAATGTTAAAAGTTATATATTAAAATATACAAATTATTATTACAATATAAAAAAAATACACTAGTCAAACCAATCTTAATATTACTTTCAACAAAAATTTAATCATTCAAACAAAAATATAAATTTCGATGTTATATTTAAAAATATACAAATTATTATTACAAAATAAAATAAACATACACTACAAAACAACAAAAAATATAATGTTCAATGTTATATCTTAATACACAATTCTAATAATTCAAACAAAAATATAATATTCAAAGTTAACATACCTTAATACTAATCTAATATAATAATATATAAATATAATATTCAAAATTAACATACCTTAATACTAATCTAATATAATAATATACCTTAATACTCTTATTTTTTCTTTTGGTTATGGCTGTGGGGAGACTTTTTTTTTCACCGTTTGTGTGGGGGTTAGGGGACCAAGTCCACACCTTTTTATAATAAGCATTATATATAAAAATAAATATAAAACCTTTAAAACAGTAGTAGTTGAAAAAAAATGAAAAATCCCGGTTTAAAGCAGAACCCGTGACTGTCCGGTGGCATCAGCCTGACAGCCTGCCACCAACGTTACCGTAAAGTCATGGGTTCTGCTTTAAATTAGGCATTTTTCAATTTTTTAGTTGCTTCAATTAATTATGAATAAAAACTTAAAAAAAAAAATATTTTTTAGTATTTATATAAAACTACATGTATTTTTTGGGCCAGTACATACCGGTTCCACTGATTGATCAGGCAGTACAAAAAATATACTTTTTAAAACAATCATGCTTTAATCATGGGTGGTAGGTGAGGGTGGTGCCATCGATTGCTCAAGCGGCACCGGTAGTCCACTGTTTGGTTTGCCTGTTCTTACAAATAATCTATACCCCAACCTATTTCAATATATAATTATTATTTTTATATTATTTAAGTAAAAAATCCACTTATGTACTTGGGTTATTATCGAACTTAAAAAGAACTTTATAATGTTGGTAAATATAATCTAATATGAATAATTGAAAATTTTAGTTTGGTCTAATCATGCCCCAGGGTCCTTATATTTACTTTTAAATTCAATATGTTCTATTAAATGAATACTTTAATTTTTAAATCAAACAAGTAAAGGATTAAATTAAAAGCAGATATTAAATTTCAAAACTTTAAAAGAGTAAAATGGGTAAAAGAACTAAACCAATATCTTTTCTACAACTTGTTGAGGAAGGAGTTGTGATTCATTTATAATTTTCATTTTCCCTTCCAACTTGGATTTTCATGGGATCACTAACCTTGTTCATTTTTATAGAGGGATGGGAACTAGTATTCGGTTTGTTCCTTCCAATCATTGAATTGTCGGGTTCAAATACTGCTTAAGTCAGCCTAACACTTGAAAGATAAGAATTCTCGATAGAAATTCTCTAAGGCACTGAAGTAAAGCAGAAGCAAACTCAAAGAAAAAAGAGCAATGAGAGCACAAAAAATTATAGAAAAATAGTACACACCAAGTGTTTGAGTAAATGCTCTCAAAAGTATATATTACTTTGAAGGTTTACAACTGAGTGAATATAAATGAGGAGGAAGACATTTATTTATAGTTGAGCTCCCCCAAAACCAACGGTACAAATTTAAGTACATTGATGGTCAAGATTTGTGCTTATCTACAAGATAAAAGTCCTAAGAGATTTAACTATTTGCATCTTTATCTCTTAGGATTTACATTAATTACCCTGGTAGCTCTAGTTTTACTGGAGTGTTTCACTAGGTGATAAAAAATGAGACAGATGAATGTGGAAGCGGATCGTAAAATTTGTCAATGTTTCAGATTTGACTTAGGGCTCTAGACGTTCAGAAAGAAACTTAGATTTTTAAACAACCTGAAACGCAATCAAATCTAAGTTAGATAAAACAATTAAAATAAATAACTAAGATAATTAAAATAGAATAATAAATCTATGATTGGAACAATAAGGAAGAAAATAAAGAAGATAGTATTTTATTATTAATTTTGAGTTATAACATGTTTATATTAGTGCATGAAAAATTTGGTGAAGTAATTTTAGCGTTTGTGAGCTTAATTGCGAAAAAGGGACTAAATCGCATAAAGTGCAAATGTCTTGAATTGATAGCTAAGGGTGTTATATTGCCATGAAACTTAAATTGGGCGTCTTTAAAGGGCAAATAGACCCTTAAATTAGAGGTGACTGGCCATGGGGGGGGGCAAATTAAGACATGTTGACTAGGTTCATACCAGAAAAAGAGGGGGTTTTAAGCTTAAAAAATTTCAGCCACTCTCTATTCTCATAGGTAAGTGATTTTGATAGTTTTCTTGATGATTTTTGCATTTTTGGACCCCTTGTAACATGAGCTTTCAAATGAGGGACCTATTTTGCAAAATAGTTGAAAGTCTAGGGTTTTACCATGAGAGTGTTTATGTTTTTTTTTGGAATTTTTATGGAAGAAAATGAATCATGGTTGTGAAATAAACAACTTTTGTGAAAAGATTTCACATGAAAACCCTAAAAGGGCCATTTTGCATAAGATGTAAAATAGGTGATAAATGTGTGAAATAATGAGAATTTTGGACTGAACCTAGTATAAAAAGTATTTGATTAGACTTGGTTAATAAGGAAATTCGATAAAAATTGATTTTCGAATCTAGGGGTAAAATGGTCATTTTGTGAAAGTCTAGGGGCAAAATGGTCATTTAGCCCAATTATGAATTTTCGAGTGTCTAAATTATAATTCTGATGAAATGAATGAATTTCTATCATTTTAGATCAAGAATTACAAAATTCGGGCCTAGACCGGGGAAAAGCAAAGCTAGTGGACTAAGTCGAACTAGCTGCCACATTTTGTAATCTGAGGTAAGTTGTATGTAAATAATAAAACTACATTGCTATTATATGTGTTTGAATTGATATAGCATAAATTGCTTGTTTGCGGAAATGATTATGCATGATGAATATTGAGATAGTAGAACTCCCGTTTGAACCTTAGGAAATAAATCAGATATTCATGCATCGGCCTCAAGATATTTAAGCCAGTGTAAGACATGTTTGGGACATGCATCGACCACAATATGAGAGGTAGTGTAAAACATGTCTGGGACATGCATCGGCCTCGTGATGTAAGCTAGTGTAAGACATGTCTGGGACATGCATCGGCTACGAGATGTGTCAGCGTAAGACCATGTTTGGGACATGGAATCGGCACGGATATGTGAGGGCTAGTGTAAGACCATGTCTGGGACATGGCATTGGCCTTGACTTCGATAGTCAATGTAAGACCATGTCTGGCACATGGCATCGACTTGATGGATGAGCCAATGTAAGACCATGTCTGGGACATGGCATCGGCATTATACCCTATGTTAGGGGCTTAGTGAATATCCGATAGCATTTCAAATGGTTCAGTGGTAAGAGTTATATTTTAAGTTAAATGAGAAAAGTATAACCATGTTGTGAGTGGTACAGGTACCCATTTGAAATGTATGAGATATGAGCTCAATATATGCTATGTGAATTGTATTGGATAATGATGAGTAAGTTGTGCTTATGCCTACTTTTGTATTATGAGAATGATGATGAATGGTAAAGTTATTGTTATATTCACTTGCACGCAACTTACTAAGCTTTATGCTTACTCCCTTTCCTTTCCATTTTCTTACAGTGCCTCCAAAGTAGCTCGAGGATCATCGCTTACGTCGGAGAAGCCAGTCACAGTATCAACTAAAGCGCTCAGTATAGTTAGATCTCTCATTTTGATTATGGCATGTATAGGATCTTGGCTTTTGAGTTTTGCATCATTGTTTTGGGGCCAAATGTGTTGGCTTAAACTAGTACTTAACTCATCTTGTATAAGGCCATGAATAATGGCTAATATTGAAAGTTGATTTATGAATGCAAGGAAATCTTTCATGAACGTGAAAATTGTTGGCATGTTCGTATATGTATGCAATGGATATAGGTATTAGCTATGGTTGTTTGGTTGAGAAATCATATTTAGTTAGACTTTGGTATGTTGGTTGGCATTAGATTGTGTTTTAGGGTGGCAAAAGGCTTGGTAGATAGCCTTATTTTTGTCCACACAGGTAGACATACGGGTGTGTGTCTAGGCCGTGTGTGACACACGGTCTGCCCCATGGGCGTGTTGATAGGCCGTGTGTCCCCTGCATGTAAATATTGCAAGTTAGTATGCATGGTAGTAAATACACGAGTAGAGACACAGCCGTGTGTCTCACCGTGTGAAGAGCACGGCCTAGCACACGGGCGTGTGCCTTAGCCGTGTGACCTTTAAGGAATGCTAACATCAAAAACAGAATGTCAAGGTTTTTAGACACGGGCTAGGACACTAGCATGTCATGGCCGTGTGAGAGACACGGGCCATAGACACAGGCATGTGTCAGGCTGTGTGAAAACCCCTGTAGGTTCGAATTTTGAATTTAATTCACACAGGTATGGGACACGGGCCTGTCCGTAGATGCTTTAGCCATGCGTGTCACACTGGCCATTAGCATGGCCATGTCATAACGACCAAACGGGCGTGTTGCCCTTCCACACGGGCGTGGGCCCTGTTTCAAAGTTTATTTTGCTAAAATTGGTTGAGGACCTGAGCTGGTCCTGAATGAATTCTAGAGGTCGTTTGAGGCCTCATAGGCTCATGTTAAGAAGTTTAGACAAAGTTTGGAAAAAAAATTAAATTTGGTCAAGTCTTAATGATTCGAAAATGTTGGAATGCATATATTTAAGTGAGGTAACGCCTTCTACCCCATCCCTGCATCGGACTCGGGTGCGGGGTGTTATACAATTTGAAAAGATTGTTAAAACTCTTCTAAAAGAGACTCAAGAGAAATTCTTAAAAGAAAACTCAAAGAGAATTTGTAAACTAAAAAGAGAAGTTAAATAATAATGAATTGTATGAATTGTGTGCAATGCAAAGGCCTATATATAGGCTATCTAGATAAATCTAAATAAAACTCTTAAGTATAGTAGAACTTTAATTTAATCTAAATAAGAAGTAGTTTTAAACTAAACTTTCTTGTTAACGTAAAACTTCTAAATAACTTAAAATACTTAATAATTATAAAAAATTTAGAATAAAATAATAATAAAATAATAAGAGTTAATAAATACAATATTGGACTCATATATAATAAAAATTAAGCCTAAAAGTTGAACCCAATATGATTTAAACTCGAGAAAAGAACACAACACTCAAGAAAAGAACACAACTCTCAAGAAAAGAAAAATTAAGCAAACCTCACTGTTATGCACTCAGAAATAAAAATCAAATTCTCAATGAGGTAAGAATTAATCTTGTGAGTCTTTTAAAAAGTGTCAATATCAATCAGTCATAATTTATTAGAATCAAAATAACATGACAAACATAAGAGCATTATGAGTCCAAAATCGGCTAGACATCAAAGAATTCTGTTGCACGGAGAATGGAATGTGCAACATGCTTTAACCTACTAACATAAGAAATAATAAAGTGTTAGAATGCATAAAGAAATAATAAAAAGCAAAAACAAATGAAAACCTAAGGCTAAGAGTCAATGAATATTGTTGAAACCCGAAAACCTGAAAAATTGCAAAACAACTTGAAAAACTTCGTTCGAGGTGTTCTCGATTTTCAAAAATAACGAAGTTTTAACTAGAACCTCCTTAAATAATGTAGATTTGGTCTGGAAAGTTTCAGCACAAAATTCAGCCCACATAATATTTTCTTATTTTTTCTTTTTTTCTGTACTTTTTTTATCACTTTTTTTGTGGGAAATATTTTTTATACTCTAAAATAGTGCCAAGAAATAGTATGTAAAATTTATGATCGTTTGAAAAATGTTTACCCATTGAAAAATATTTTTTTTCCAAAAACTGTTTATAAAAATAAAAAAGAACACTTAAAATGCTCAAATCTGATACCAAATGATGAAGGATGAGACGGATGAATGCAGAAGTGGATTGTAAAATTTGTCAATGTCGCAGATTTGACTTAGGGCTCTAGACGTTCGGAAAGAAACTTGGATTTTGAAACAACCTGAAACACAATCAAATCCAAGTTAGATAAAGCAATTAAAATAAATAACTAAGATAATTAAAATAGAATAATAAATCTATGATTAGAACAATAAGGAAGAAAATAAAGAAGATAGATGGAAAGATAGAATGTGGTATGTAGAAGTCCTAAAAAGCCTTGGAAACACGAAGAATCCATAATCCCCTTTAAGCGACTCTAATTTTCCCTCCAAGAAAAAAAACTTGGCATGAAAAAGTTTAAAGATGAACCCCACAATCTAAAAAAATTGTTAAAACTCTTCTAAAAGTGACTCAAGAGATTCTTAAAAGAAAACTCAAAGAGAATTTATAAACTCAAAAGAGAAGTTAAATAATAATGAAATGTATGAATTGTGTACAACGCAAAGGCCTATATATAGGCTATCTAGATAAATCTAAATAAAACTCTTAAGTATATTAGAACTTTAATTTAATCTAAATAAGAAGTAGTTTTAAACTAAACTTTCTTGTTAACATAAAACTCCTAAATAACTTAAAATACTTAATAATTATAAAAAATTTAGAATAAAATAATAAAAAATAATAAGAGCTAATAAATACAATATTGAGCTCATATATAATAAAAATTAAGCCTAAAAGCCAAACCCAATAAGATTTAAACTCGAATTAAAAGCTTGAAGTTTGTAATTCTCGTCATAATCTTGTTCAGAAATTTTTCTCACATAGTTTTCACTAAAATGATCATAATTTGAGATGCCAAACTTAAAATTGAGTGATTAAAAATGCATTTCGAAGCTAAGAGATAGATCTTCAAACAACATGAAGACATCTCAACTCAGAAATGCTAGGATCCTATCCAAAATGTCGTTACAAATATGTTGATTTTTCAAGCTTAAAAATTGACAACTTTGGTGATTGAAATTTAATAATTTTCACCCTATCCGTGCATGTATCACTAGGCCACCAATGTTTCAAGCAGAGGAGCTTCTCCATGAATTCCACGAATTGGGTCAGTTCATGTGGGTCAAATAAGCCCCATTTAATAAGTTGAACTCTATGAGATGTTTTGTGTGCCATGGTCACAAGCTTTAATCCGTAGCACGTGACATTCTCCCCCACCCATTCGCGCAATGCCCTCGTTGTGTCTTGGAATGACACTAGGTCAACTCATCTTAGAACAATCTCGTTGCCTCAGCTGATTACTAACTACTCTCTTTGTCGAGTAGTCCTGCCTTTCAAAACATTTTCCTTAGCTTATGTCTCTGTTGTCATCTAAATCACATTGTATTTCTCTCTTGTACATCTTGATCGTAAGAGGTCATTGCTCTTACTTGCCTCCATTGTGATTTGCCTCGATCAGAATCCTCTTGATCTACAAAAATAGGCTTAGGCATTATTACATTGAACATTAGGTTCACCTTAAGTCTTGATATTATCTCTGGCTTGTAAGCCTCTCGACTTACCAGCTTCAGAACTCTGATAAGGCCCCTATGTCTTTGCCAAGCCAATAGAAAGTCAATGTAAAACACTAGACATGTGTTTTAGATGTACCTCGCTAATAACATTTACCCTATTCCACTATCCAGTTTGTATCACCACTTTCCCCCTAAAGTTGGATGCACAACCCACCTGACCGCCTTCGGGAGGTACTAACATCTAGAGTGTGAATACTATAATAAAATAGAGAATTACAAGGCTGTATCTGCAAGTTTATAGGTCAAGTTGTAATATAGTTTTTACAATGAAGTAGGTGAGTACTCCGAGGATCGTACCTAAGGGAGGTGAGTTCTAGATCAATTCTAACCTAAACACTAAAAGATCTAATTAGTACTTTAAATAAATTATTGTACGAGAACATAAAAAGGGTTTCTTAAGGTTTTTATAATAATAACATAAAAGAAATAAAATTTAGGAGATAGAAGAGTAGAGCAAATCAAATCTTGATTATGGGTGATTAGCTCACTTCAATAATCCCCATCCATTGTCGATTTGAGTTCCTCGTCAATCAACTAGTAGCTACCCTAGCAGGATCTTCCAATCTTCCACTAACATAACGAGTCAACAAGAATTATTTATCTTTCGACCTCACAGTCCAGACTGGCTTAAAGTGAAGGTGTTCACGAATAGGTAATACCAATTATAGGTTAATTTCCACCTAGATGACTTCTTGGGATTGTCAGGCTTAGGGTTTTTTTCACGTTCTTCCTTTCCCAAATAGTTGATCCATTGAGTAACCCAATAAAATAATTAATAGATCATACCTCCACTCACTAATCCCTCATAAAGGGATTAGTTCCTTATGGCTTTCATAGACAATATAAAATCGATATAAAGAGAAAGCATACAAATTAAATAGGCAAGATAAAGTAAATGAAAGAGCCTACTCATATTGAGAGTAATTGCGAATCCACGAAGTTTGAATACTTCCACAATTTATATCTCTTGAAATCAACAAGAGCAACTGAAAGAATTCTAAAACCTAAAAATGAAAGAAAATTAAACTAAATTTTACAAAGAGAATTTAAGTTAAAGGATTGATGTCCATCACATGTGCTAAAGAGCCTATTTATAGATTCTAAGTGGTCGTCATCCTTAACCCTAGGTTAGTTGACGTTCTTGAGCTTTAAGTTTGATTGTGTAGACCAAAACACCCCTGCTTCGTGTTTAGTTTTTATCATAGAGTCGATGTCGTGACACAACAGGAACTGTGTCATGACTTGGTAGTCAGTATACTCTTCTTGGGCTATCTTCAGGGGTAAGTCGCGACACCCTCAATCTGTGTCATGACATTGAAGGCAGTCTTAAGCTTTCTACATTCTGCTTCCCATGTTGCAATATTGAACGTCTCGTGTTGTGACATAGTGACTAGTATCAATTTAGTATGCCTTTTAAAGGTCTCTTGCACACTCAAAAATTGCTTTAGCTCTCTCTTAGGCCTTATTCAGCCCCTAAGGTCAATAAAAGACTTAATTTGCACATTTTATTGAATGTAAATAAAACTAGGAAAGCTTAACTAAAACATAACAAAAATGCTTGTATTCAAGCTCCTTAAATGCAAAAACTAGTTTAATCTGCTACACCGAATTACAATAGATCAAACTCCTCAACACTTAAGTCATTGCTTGTCCTTAAGTAACAGAAAGAAGAAATAAAAATGACAACCCTTGAGCAAATATCATACAAGTATCGAGTTCGCAGCATATGGCTTAGGCATTTCATGCTTACTAACAACTTTAACATAATGAGTAATTGATTTGCCACTTTTGATCACAAACATTTAAGTTCGGTATATTACAAAATATACAAGTATTAAGGGTCTCACTTGTAAGGATCCATCAATAAATTATACAAGTACTTTGATTATACGAGCAGAATACAAATAATCATTTATGCGAATATTTAGTATGATATCCATTCATGTATAAGGATATTTAGGTCACATAGGACTTTTCAACTTGTAACATTCTAAGGCTTAGGACAAGTACGAAATTCAAAGATAGTAAGCATCAAGAGGGTTACAAACACAAAAATAGTTTGGCACATCATATTGATCCCTATTTTTCCCCTTTAGTGACCCTTACCCGCTCACCACCTTATTTCTCCTTCTTTCATCTTCCTTGTCTCTCTCTATATAGGAAGTCATAGTGTAACAGCCCGATTTTGGGCCTAGTTGGAATAGTAGTGTTGGAACCACTATTCTGGGGTTAGAGAAATTATTTTTAATGTTATTTTATGTGTTATAGCATGATTTCATAAGTGCATAAAAATTTTGGTGAAATAATTTTAGCGATTTCAAGCTTAAAAGTGAAAAAGGACTAAATCACATAAAGGGCAAAAGTTTTGTTTTGCTAGTAAAATGTGTTAAATAGCTAGAGAACCATAATTGGAGGTCTTTAAAATGCAAATAGACCCTTAAATATAGGCTAGCCAGCCATAGAGACAAAGATAGGACAATTTTCAAGGTTAGGTGGAATTTGGTGGCTTATTTGACTAAAAATAAAATAAAATAAATAGGGAATGATATAATCTTCTACTCATATCTTTCTCCACCAAAAATACCAACAAAGAGGGGCTTTTTGAAGATTTAAAATTTCAACTAGGTTATCCTCTTACAAGTAAGTGATTTAGATGCCTATTATTGATAATTTTTGTACTTTTGGAACCCTTGTAGCATGAACTAGCTAATGGAGGGGGGACTATTTTGTGAAATGGTTGATAGTCTAGGGATTTGCCATGGAAGGATTTATGTTGTTTTCTGAATTTTTATGGAAGAAAATGAGTCTTGGTTGTGTAATAAACAACTTTTGTGAAAGGATTTTCATGAAAACACCTGATATGGACCATTTTGTAAAGATGGCAAAATGAGTGATAAGTATGAGTAATAATGAGAACTGTGGGCTGCTCCTAGTATAAAAATAATTCGGCTAAGCTTGGGTAGTGAGAAAATTTGATAAAAATCGATTTACGAGCCTAAGGGCAAAATCGTAATTTTTGTAAAGTCTAGGGGCAAAATGGTTATTTTTCCAAAGTATAAATTATAGAATATTTTAATTAATGTAATGATTAAATGAGTGAATTTTATCATGTTATATCAAGAAAATCGAGATTTGAGCTTAAATTAGAAAGTACGAGGTTATGAACTAAAATGGAGTAATTAGTCAGAATTGCATTCGAGGTAAGTCCGAATGATTAAATAAGTATGATATCCATTTTATTGTTAGTATACTTGAAATCTGTCTTGCTATGATTATATTGAATTTTATGTTGAAGATATTGTACATGAGAAAGTGATGCCAAATATTAATAACATGTATGTGATGATTGAATGAATTGGAAATTTGGTGGAATATGATATTTCGTTGAAACGAGTAAGTTGGGTGTAAATAATGAAACTACATTGTTATTATGCGTGATTAAATTGATATAGCATAAATTGTTTGATTGTGATTATTAATAATGGTATGATGAGACTTATCATTATAAACTCCCAGTTGAACCTTAAGAATAGATTGGATAATCATGTCATAACATTTGGGTGATATGTGTGCTAGTGTAAGAGATGTCTGGGACATGCATCGGCCATATTATGAGAGCCAGTATAAGACATGTCTGAGACATACATTGGCATTGAGACGAGAGCCAGTGTAAGACATGTCTAAGACATGCATCGGCCTCGAGATATGCAAGCTAGTGTAAGACCTATCTGGGACATGGCATCAGCTTGACATGTGTCAGTGTAAGACCTATCTGGGACATGACATCGACACCGATAGATGAGAGCCAGTGTAAGACTTATTTGGGACATGGCATCGGCCTCGATATATGAAAGTCAGTGTAAGACTTGTCTGGGACATGGCATTGACTTAGATATGTGAGCCAGTGTAAGACCATGTTTGAAACATAACATCAACATCGTACCCTATGTTTGAGGCTTAATGATTATATTGTGGTATTCTAAATGGTTCAACGGGAAATTTACGATTTAAGTCGAAATGATAGAGCTTATGCTATGTTGTGAGTGGTACAGGTACTTACATGAGATTGATGAGATGTGAATTCAATTCATGTTGTATGATTAATAAGGAATGAATATGAGTAAGTATATGAGCATGTTGAGTAACACAGGTATGTATGCCAAGCTCATGAGAAATGATTTCAGTTTATGATGCACATTTGGTGAAGATGTAAATAGGTAATTCATGCCTATGAGAATGATTTTGTGATGACCTTATGCTTATAGGTCTATAGTTATGATGTATAAATATGTATCTTTACCAATGTGGTGAAAATGGATTAACAAGGTGTGATGAACTTAGTATCATTAATTTACACTAAAACAGTTTTGGACAGCAGCCATAATCCGAATTTGAAAATCCACCAAAAATTTTGGAAATTGAGTTAGAGGCTGAATAAAATATAAAATAAAAGCTTATTAAATCTAGTTTCATATAAAAGAAACGGTGTAAACAAAAGAAGTTCATGTTATGAGATATTTTAATTGTTGTGAGACAGAGTCAGAATGATTTCGAAATCCCATGTTTTTATTTGAGAAAATAATTGAAAATTGTAAAAAATAGTTATGTGTTATAATTTATATTCATAGAATTATTAATGAGTATATTTGCAAGAGAAATAGATAGGAATGTCATTCGATTCCCGTATCATGATATAATTAATTTTTAGTGAAGAGGGGTCGGAACTGTCAGATAGTGAAAAAGGGGTAACTTTAAGGAATAAACTGTACTTATTGGCTAAAGTAAAAATTTCAAAAATTTTATGGTAAGAATATATGTGAGTCTAGTTTCATAGAAAATTAGCAGATCTTAATTTGGAGTTCTGTAGCACCAGATATAAATAATTTAGTAACTATGACTCGAGAAAATAACTTGACTGGAACATAAGTAAAAATGCAAATAGGGTTGTATTACCTTGAGAAGCAAGTTGATAAATTTCTTATTATTCCCATAGGTCTTACTAAGCTATAAAGCTTACCCTCTCCTTTCCATTTCTTTAGTATTGTCAGGTTAGCTTGTCAGAGGCAGCATCACACTATCAAGCTATCACCTTTGGAGCATTGATACATATGTCAGCGTTTTCAAGTGAGTGGCATGTATAGGGGCTCAGTTTTATGATAGATGTTGTTATGATTAGCCAAATGTATTGGCTTATATTGATTCATTGTATATAGCGATGAGATGTGGCTAATAATGATTGTGGCTTGTAAGCTTAGTTATCCATGATAAGTTCTAATGCTAGTGATGCGATGATGTTTTTATGCTTGTGGGTCATGCAGGATTGGTGTTAAGACATGTGTGTATGATAAATGCTTCATGACTAATCAAAATGGTTATATCCTTGAAGTAATTGTATGGTATAGAAATAAGATGATGGTAATTGATCATGAATGCTTAATGTTTAAATAAGGTCCCTTGACAAGGTCAATGAATATGGATTATTGTGTCTAGACTTGATATTATATGAGTATGTGAAACTTGTGAACGATAGCATGTTAAAGTTAAGAATACACCTTAGTGAAGTAGGCTAAACCATTAAAATGAAGCCTTGATGTATTACTTTGATGTGTGTAAAGATGTGAGGGATTAATGGTAACAAAAGACTTGGAAAATAGCCTAAGTGGTGGCCACACGGGCTGAGACACCACCGTGTGTCTCAACCGTGTGGGGGACATGGCCTTAGCACACAGGTGTGTGGCTTGGCCGTGTGGTTTAATTTAGTTGCTGACGCCATAGACAGAGAGTTACACGGTCAGAGGACACGAGCGTGCGCTTGAGTCCACACGGGCGTGTGACTTTGTGTCATGAAAAAATTTTCTATGTTTTCCCAAAACTTTCTAAGGTTCTCGGCGTAGTCCCTAACTACTTTCAATACATGTTTATGGATTTGTAGGCCCGTGTGTGGGACATCATGCATGTGTTTGAAAATTTTTGAATTAAAAGAAATTTTATGGCCTGGTGTTTGCATGTATGTGTATGTTGAAGTCTGGTAACGCCTAGTACCCTGTCTCGGCGTAGGGCTCGGGTAAAGGGTGTTTCATTTAGTGGTATCAGAGCTATGGTTTAGTCGATTCTCAGACTAACCTAGCACGTGTAAAGTCTAGCTATACATGCCACAGATTCGTGATAGTGTGATGTCTCCCGACGCGAATGAGAACTATCTCGTGTGGACAGTGTACTCTCCAACTGAGCTACACCCGATCACATAGATAGAGATACGAAGGTGTTCTAATAAAGTGCAATTATGATGAATTGAAAGTCGAAAAGGTACGAATAAGAATTCATGAAATGTATATGTACATATTTGTGAAATGGGAAACATGAAATAGAATGTGTACATGGCCTAATGAGCTTATTTACGATTGATTGATAATCCCATGGTGTATATCATTGATTTGTTCGAGTGAATGCATGTGTTTAGATAACTTATCAAAAATAGTGATGGAATGAATGTTCATGTATACTTATTTGAATGAATATGGTTGGAAAGTTCACATAATCTGAATATAAGTGTTAAATTGCTTGGATTGATTTACATGTTTGTGATGATATGCTTACGATAATGTGCGAAATGAAAGTATAGATTGGAATATACTTATCCATGTTTGTTGGCTCTCATATGATGTTATATACTTGACTTGTTTGATTAAATGGATGGGATAAGTAAAGTTATTCAGAATTTATAGAGTGCATGCATAAGTGTACTTATCTAAATGAGATAACTGGAAAGTTGGCGTAAAACGAATATGAATGTCAGTTTGTCTAAAATGAATGATATGATTTTGATGATGTTGTTATGATGATGAAAGTTGTGTCACATGTACATATATATGAGAGTCGAGTCAGAGGCCCTACGACCTCACCCCCTAACCAGAGTGGTGTTTTATAATGGAATTTCATGAGATTTGTGCTGAATAAACTCACGAGTGTGAAAACCAAAGAGTTCAGTGGAGAAATATCTATAAACATGATTAGAGATTGAGAGTGAGTTGATAAGTAAAGCCGGAGCTAGAAAGGTATCAGGTTGACATAAAGATTATGTGAATTATGCACTGTCACAGTTAGAGAAGAAATTTACTTTGGTAAATCGAATTGCTCAGGTACGAGGTTGAGAGAATGTAATGATTGTGACCTTATCAGAACTGATCTTCTTTAGTGAAAGGAATAATATGGGATTTGTGATGACATAAATAGTTAGAGGAATAATATTTGTAATATGAGATGTCTAAGCATGGTAATTACAGTGAACAAATGATGACTTCCTCTCTTGATATGTTTTAAAAAGATCATTGTTCTCGGAAGTGCTATAGTAGCTATCTATCTTCTAATGAAATTCTTGTTATATGAGAATGCTATATAATCTAAGTGTCAGACGAAGGCATTGTCGGTTTGACTGGTTTATAATCTATTTTGTTCTACTCCTCTCTGGTATTATGTTATATTCTGTATGTTGTGAACTTATGAGAAAATGCATATGATGCTATGATTCTATCTTTTTTAATTGTTACATTTGATTCCAGTGGGATGAAATGATGTTTTCTTCTGGACTTTTTCTCTCTGAGAAATTATCGAGGTCTTTCATATTTCCTTAAGAGTTTGTTTACGGTCTTCAGATATAGTATCGTATCTTGGGATTTCTCTATCTTGGATTTATTTACTTGGTTTTCTAGTTAACTTTGTTCCATAATCTATCAATTGTGACTCATGCTCAAAATGTGTTCTTTAGTTGCGATAAATCATGTCAAGTGTGACTATGCTCCTGATTTGATCATGGTAATACTGTGATTTTAGTATTTGGATTTCTCTAATTTACGTTTAAGGATTTGACATCGACAAAGGCATAGGTGGTGAAATTTCAAATTTCAATTAGTATGATAGATCTCTTTTCTCAAGTAAGTTAATCAAAGTTAATGTCTTCAGTTGAGATATATTGGTTATTTGAGCTAATGCAAGTGAAATGGTCTTTGATTAGCATGATGAGTGAATTCCGAATGATTGTATGGTAAATTTTTTGTCTTATGAAAGTCGAATGGCTAAATCCATGACTAGAAAAACTTGGACAGATTAGAATATTATTAACCAAAGCATTTGAACTGTTCTGGTCTGCACTTGGGCAGAGACTTCTTAATTTTCAGTGACGCACTGTTGTATGAATTGTGATGTGTTTTAAAACAATAAGATAATGTGATACCTTAGAGCATTCGATACCATAGAAAGATTTGTGTTGTTAACAGGGTTAGAGTCGAACATCAGCTTTTATCGGAGCTATCTTCTCTAGTGCTGATATTAGAATAGAAATGAGAAAGGATTATTCTAGAGGCTTTATCATAATTATTTCTATCTTGGAAAGAGGAAAAATGTGATGTAGTTTATTGTTAAATGTTTGATGAGATCTGTAAATTATGCCGGTATGTACTGAATTCCCGCTCATCATATTAATGAGACTTCGTGTCTTTATGATTGTCGGATTTCTCGGAATAATAATCTCCAATAATTAGACTGTGTGAAATTAGAGAGTATAAGGTCAAGATGAACTAACTAGTTTTACTATTCGAATTCGAAAAGATTCAAGTATGTGTGTATATGTGACATGATGACATAGATCGGACTTTTGTTTGTATGAACTCTCAAATAGATGTTGAAATTCAGCCGAGGTGTAGTATAGCAATGAACCGCTTATGAGCCTGATATGAGAAAGAAAAGAGATAAGCATTAAAGAGACATTCGAGTGAAAGTTATTTATCAATAATTATGAAAAAAAACTTTATGTGAAAAACCAAACCACTTTCTTGGTAAGATTTTTCGAGACGAAAATCCCTAAAGGGGAGAGAATTGTAACAACCCGATTTTGGGTCTAGTCAGAAAAGTTGTTTTGGAACCACTATCCCGGGGCCATAGAAATTATTTTTAATGTTATTTTATGTGTTATAGCATGATTATATAAGTGCATGAAATTTTTGGTGAAATAATTTTAGCGATTTCATGCTTAATCACGAAAAAGGACTAAATCGTATAAAGGGCAAAAGTTTTGTTTTGCTAGCCAAATGTGTTAAATAGCTAGAGAAACATAATTGGAGGTCTTTAAAGTGCAAATAGACCCTTAAATATAGGCTGGCTGACCATAAAAACAAAGATAAGACAATTTTCAAGGTTAGGTGGAATTTGGTGGCTTATTTGACTAAAAATAAAATAAAATCAATAGGGAATGATATCATCTTCTTCTCATCTCTTTATCCATAAAAAATACCAACAAATAGGGGCTTTTTGAAGATTTAAAATTTCAGCTAGGTTATCCTCTTGCAAGTAAGTGATTTAGACGCCTATTTTTGATAATTTTTGTACTTTTGGAACCCTTGTAGCATGAACTAGCTAATGGGGGGACTATTTTGTGAAATAGCTGATAGTCTATGGATTTTCCATGGAAGGATTTATGTTTTTTGCTGAATTTTTATGGAATAAAATGAGTCTTGGTTGTGTAATAAATAACTATTGTGAAAAGATTTTCATGAAAACAACTAATATGGACTGAGAATTGTGGGCTGCTCTAGTATAAAAATAATTCAGCTAGGCTTGGGTAGTGAGAAAATTTGATAAAAATCAATTTACGAGCCTAAGGGTAAAATCATAATTTTTGTAAAGTCTAGGGGCAAAATGGTTATTTTTCCAAAGTATAAATTATAGAATGTTTTAATTAATTTAATGATTAAATCAGTGAATTTCATCATGTTAGATCAAGAAAATCAAGATTTGAGCTTAAATCGGAAAGTACAAGGTTATGGACTAAAATGGAGTAATTAGCCGGAATTGCATTCGAGGTAAGTCCGTATGATTAAACAAGTATGATATCCATGTTATTGTTAATATACTTGAAATCTATCTTGCTATGATTATATTGAATTTTATGTTGAAGATATTGTACATGAGAAAGTGATGCCAAATATTAATAACATGTATGTGATGATTGAATGCATTGGAAATTTGGTGGAATATGATATTCCATTGAAACTAGTAAGTTGGGAGTAAATAATGCAACTACATGGTTATTATGCGAGATTAAATTGATATAGCATAAATTGTTTGATTGTGACTATGAGTAATGGTATGATGAGACTTATCATGACAAACTCCCGGTTGAACCTTAGGAATAGATTGGATAATCATGCCATAACATTTAGGTGATATATGTGCTAGTATAAGACATGTCTGGGACATGCATCGGCCACATTATGAGAGCCAGTGTAAGACATGTCTAGGACATGTATTAGCATTGAGACGAGAGCTAGTGTAAGACATGTCTGAGGCATGCATCGACCTCAAGATATGCAAGCTAGTGTTAGACCTGTCTCGGAAATGGTATCGGCTTGACATGTGTCAGTGTAAGACCTGTCTGGGACATGGCATCGACACCGATAGATGAGAGCCAGTGTAAGACCTGTCTGGGACATGGCATCGGCCTCGATATATGAAAGTCAGTGTAAGACCTGTCTAGGACATGGCATCGACTTAGATATGTGAGCCAGTGTAAGACCATGTTTGGAACAGGACATCAGCATCGTACCCTATGTTTGAGGCTTAGTGATTATCCTGTGGTATTCCAAATGGTTCAAGGGAAATTTACAATTTAAGTCGAAATGATAGAGCTTATGGCTATGTTGTGAGTGGTACAAGTACTTACATGAGATTGATGAGATGTGAATTTAATTCATGCTGTAGGATGAATAAGGAATGAATATGAGTAAGTATATGAGCATGTTGAGTAACACAGGTATGTATGCCAAGCTCATGAGAAATGATTTCAGTTTATGATGCACATTTGGTGAAGATGTAAATAGGTAATTCATGCCTATGAGAATGATTTTTTGATGACCTTGTGATTATAGGTGTAACGCCCCGTACCCGAGACCTTTGCCAGAGTCGAACACGAGGTGTTAACAGACTTAATTCATTGCTTAAACAACTCAAACAATTTAATTTTAGATATTCCAGACAAGTTGGCTAACTGCGTCACAGTCGCTTAAAAATTCATATCTCAAGTTCTGAAACTCAAAATCCAATTCTGTAAATTTTCCCTGAAACTAGACTCATATATCTATTTACTAATTTATTTTTAAAATTTTTTGCTAGGCCAATTAGTACAGTTTATTAGTTAAAATCTCCCCTATTTCAGGGTTCGACTGCTCTGACCTCTGTGTATTACAAATCAGATATCTCTCTGTACAGAATTTCAATGACTATGAAGTTTGTTTCTCTTAAAACTAGACTCAATAAGAAGTCTGTAAATATAAATTATGACTTCTAATTATTTTTATACAATTTATGGTGAATTTCCAAAGTCAGAACAGGGGATCCAGAAATCACTCTGGCCCTATTTCACAAAAATTTAAACATCTCATAAAATATAACTCATATACCTGTTTCGTTTCTTCCATATGAAAATAGACTCATAATTCTTCAATTCCATGTTTTATTCATCATCTAATTATGTCTCTACTATTTTTAATGATTTTTAAAATTCACGTCACTACTGCTGTCTGAATCTATTTTATGGTAAATTTGACCTATTTCATGGTTTCCATGGATTAACTAGCAATTTGACATACATAACACCAAATATGATCATAATTAGCCATTCCAATGGCTAATCATTACCAAGAATTTTTATACTACTCAATAACCATATCATAAGACCATATATACAAAATGATTATAATGCTATACATGCCATACTCAAAATATACAAGCCATTATGCCAAGATGGTATACAGATAGTGTGAGCGTGCCTCCGACCGTTCCCGATTTTTGAGCTGGCTTGTCAACACCACAAGGAATGAAAAGGAGGGAGTAAGCATAAATGCTTAGTAAGTTCACATGCAAATAGCAAGTAACATAACCATATAAGCAAACATAAAACATCATTTGCATAATCATCACCAAGACATTCATATCATATTTTCATTTATCATCTTACCATATTGTTGTTATATCGATTTTTCAACCCGAGGGTTAAGTACATACCTGTTCAAAGTATCCATTTCACAACACTTACCAACCAATACGTCCCTTTCATCTTGAGTATTCCTCCATTTGAGTAGAACTTTACCCGTTGAACACATTGGAATATAATTCGGATACATGGAAAGTTTGCACATAAGTGCCACATATGTAGCCAAGCTACTATGTAACTCGCCCATAAGCGAACTCGGACTCAACTCAACGAGCTCGGGTGTTCACATCCATAAATGAACTCGGACTCAACTCAACGACTTCGGACATTCGCATCCATAAGTGAACTCGGACTCAACTCAATCAATTCGGATGCCCAAATATCCCAGTGACATGTCACTTGTATCCTAATCCATTCCTAAGGTTCAACGGGACCTTTTTCCCAATCATGTGTCTCAACCATCTTCTACGAAATACCGATATCGATACTCGGTAGTATTTCACATTTTCCAAGTATATCACATAATTTGACATATTATCAAACAATTATCACGAGTATAATATTTCATAATAATTATCATATCATTTAAATAACATAAAAACATTTAAAATAATAACTATGTTACCAACATTTACATATGAACTTACCTCGTATGCGAAAATAGATACTTTTACCATTTCGTCCACAACTTGGTATTTTCCCCATTTTAGCCCGAATTTTAGTTTTCATTGCTCTGTCATTTAAAATATAGTCTAATTAGGACTCACATTATTCAAATTGACCCAAAATCATATTTTGGAAAAATTACAATTTTGCCCTTAAACTTTTGCATATTTACACTTTTTCCCCAAAGCTCGTAAATTAAACTTCAGCCTATTTTCTTATGTTTTATGACATGCTGATCATTTTTCCCTTCTATGGCAACATCAAATTCTCACTCTAACATGTACTTATGACTATTAGGTATTTTTACCGATTAAGCCCTTTTGCTTGTTTTCACTTAAAACCGAGTAGCACAAGTTGTCTAACATAATTTAAAACCTCATATTCTATCATAAAACACCAAAATACACAAATTTTACCTATGGGTATTTTTCCAAATATAAACCCTAGGTTAAATTATTGCTAGCATAAGCTAAATCGAGCTACCGGGACTCTAAAAACGTAAAGAACTTGAAAAACGGGGATAGAATGGACTTACAATTGAGCTTGGAAGCTTGAAAAACCATAGCCATGGTTTCTCCTTGCTATATTCGGCCATGGGGTTGAAGATGAGAAAAATTGGCTTTTAATTTTGTATTTTAATTCATTTTACCCCTAAATGACCAAAATGCCCTTACTACTAAACTTTCCAAAAATTCCATCCATGTCCAATTTTTGTCCATAAACTTAGAAATTGGTAAAATTGCTATTTAAGATCTCCTAATTAATATTTCAAAACAATTTCATACTAAAAACTTCTAGAATGCAAGTTTTGCAAATTATTCAATTTAGTCCCTAATTTCAATTTAAGCACTTTAGGCATAGGATTTCATCACGAAAATTTTCACACAATCATGCAATCATATCATAAACATCAAAATAATTATAAAATAATTATTTCTATCTCGGATTTTGTGATCACAAAACCACTATTCCGACTAGTCCCAAAATCAGGATATTACAATAGGTCTATATTTATGATGTATAAATATGTATCTTTACCAATGTGGTTAAAATGGATTAACAAGGTGTGATGAACTTAGTATCATTAATTTAGACTAAAATAGTTTTGGACAGCAGCTGTAATCTAACTTTGAAAATCCACCAAAAATTGTGAAAATTGAGTTAGAGGCTGAATAAAATATGGAATTAAAGCTTATTGAGTCTAGTTTCATAGAAAATAAACGCTGTAAGCAAAAGAAGTCCATGTTATGAGATATTTGAATTGTTGTGAGATAGATTCAGAATGATTTTGAAATCCCCTATTTTGAATTGATAAAATAATTTAAAATTGTAAAAAAATATTTATGGGTTATAATTTATACTCTTAGAATTCTTAATGAGTATATTTTCAAGAGAAATAGACGGGAACATCATCTGAGTCCCGTATCATGAGATAATTAATTTTTAATGAAGAGGGTCGGAACTGTCAGATAGCAAAAAAGGGGTAACTTTAAGGAATAGACTGTACTTATTGGCTAGACCAAAAATTCTAAAAACTTTATGGTAAGAATATATTTGAGTATAGTTTCATGGAAAATTAGCATATCTTAATTTGGAGTTCCGTAACTATAGATATGAATAATTTAGTAACTATGACTCAAGAATATAGCTTGACTAGAGCATAAGTAAAAATGCAAATAGGGTTGTATTACCTTGAGAAGCAAGTTGATAAATTGCTTATTATTTTCATACGGTCTTACTAAGCTTTAAAGATTACCCTCTCCTTTCCATTTCTTTAGTGTTGTCAGGTTAGCTCAGGGTTGGAGATCGTCGAAGGCAGCATCACACTATCAAGCTATCACCTTTGGAGCATTGATACATATGTCAACGTTTTCAAGTGAGTGGCATGTATAAGGGCTCAGTTTTATGATAGATTTTGTTATGATTAGCCAAATGTATTGGCTTATATTGATTCATTATATATAGCCATGAGATGTGGCTTATAATAATTGTGGCTTGTAGGCTTAGTTATCCATGATAAGTCCTAATGCTTGTGACGTGATGATGTTTTTATGCTTGTGGGTCATGCAAGATTGGTATTAAGACATGTATGTATGATAAATGCTCATGACTAATCAAAATGGTTATAGCCATGAAGTAATTGTATGGTATAGAAATAAGATGATGATGATGATTGATCATGAGTGCTTAATGTTTGAATAAAGTCACTTGACAAGGTCAATGAATATGGATTATTGTGTCTAGACTTGATATTATATGAGTATGTGAAACTTGTGAACGATAGCATGTTAAAGTTAAGAATACACCTTAGTGAAGTAGGCTAAACCATTAAAATGAAGCCGTGATGTATGACTTTGATGTGTGTAAAGATGTGAGGGATTAGTGGTAACAAAAGGCTTGGAAAATAGCCTAAGTCTTGGCCACACAGGCTGAGACACGGCTGTGTGTCTCAACCATGTGGGGGACACGGCCTTAGCACACGGGTGTGTGGCTTGGTCGTGTGGTTTAATTTAGTTACTGACGTCATAGTCAGAGAGTTACATGGCCAGAGGACACGGGCGTGTCGAAGGCATACGGGCATGTTCTTGAGTCCACACGGGCGTGTGACTTTGTGTCATGGAAAAATTTTCTATGTTTTCCCAAAACATTCTAAGGTTCTCGGTTTAGTCCCTAATTACCTTTAATACATGTTTAGGGCTTCGTAGGCCTATGTATGGGACATCATGCATGTGTTTTAAAAGTTTTGATTTAAAAGAAATTTTATGGCCCGGTTTTTGCATGTATGTATATGCTGAAGTCCGGTAACGCCTCGTACCCTGTCCTGGCGTAGGACTCGGGTAAGGGGTGTTTCACATAGCATGACATAGTAACTAGAACTAGCCTTACAAGTTTTTTTGCACTAATGAACGAGTTTTTCTTTCTTTTGTGACTTTGTGACTTTTCTCTTTTTCAATACATCTCACTCATGAATACTTTCTTGCTGGTTTAAGACTTTTTCTACTTGTACTAATTTTCTTTTTTAGATTTTTCTTTTTTTTTCACACCTTAGGCTCACTTATATTTCCTATATTTCACCAATCTTTCCTATTTCGCTTTATTTTCACAAACTTCACCGTGATGTATCTACTCAACCCTTAATATGTATGGCCAAACATCTATAGTCGTGCAGTGTAGGACCAAAGAAAAAGGGTAAATACAAATTAACAGTTTTAGGCTCGAGGTTTGTAATGAGGTTCATCAAGAAGTGTCAATAGGCTCAAAAAATAGGTACTAAAGGTGAACATTAATAGGTTAGCCTTTTGGTTCTGGATGTGTTCTAAACAATGCATTAGGTCATCCCTAAATATCTCTATATGCACAAATGTTTTTAGCTAAACAAACTCAAATTCAACCATTTATCATTCATACTAGCATGCTCGTTTCCTTGTATTTTCTATGTCACTTAGTACAGCTGATTACTTAATGCCTATTTACATGTAACATATAGAACTTTAGTAGTTTAATAAAAAAAATTAAAATAACCTACCATCATGCCAAATTTATTTGTAAACACAAGTAACCTATGTACATGCTCCTAACCAGTCACTTGTATTTCTACAAGCTCAAACACCCAAAAGACAAGAAAAATAAAAGAAAAAATATAGAAACAAATAAATAAATTTTCTATGTTACCCTCCACACTTTAGTTGACACATTGTCCTTAATGTGTAGCCCTTAAATAGATAAGGAAAAAAGTTACCCAATTGGTCGTGGTTGCTCCAACTGCTAATGGTGGGTGCTTCCTCCTTTTGTTATGTAAATCTTGAATTGTTTGTGTCTCATTTGTGTTGGTTCCTACATAGAAAACCTAAAAGAACATAACAAAAATTCTACTATTAATCCTAATCTTACAGTGTTTGAATCAAAATTATAAAAAAAATAATACAAGTCTTTGATAACAAAAATAAAATGTTCAATCCTCCTCCTCTTATCTAACTATGGTGCTCGCCTAATTTCCATTGAAGCTTTTCCCTTTCCTTTGAGATGTGTTTGGTGAGAGCTCCCACCTGTTGAAGGCACATGGTGAGTTGGGCTTCGTATGATAGCCCCTTTTGGTGTAGAAAATTGCAGCTGAAATGCCGCTTCATATTCATCCTCCGATTTAGGGTACTTTTAAACAACACCTTCTTCATCAAGATTATCCCCCTCATCCTGATGAGTTGGAGTTAGCCTTAACATGTTTAGGGAATAATTCGGAGTGTGTAACCTATTTATTTTTGTAAATTCTTGGAGTACGACCCTATTTCTTGCATCCACCATATCATCCCATCAAGCTTCTCCTCCATGCTCCTACTAGTTCATCTTCGAATCATTGTCTTCTCCTTTCACTTAAGTGACACTAGGACATCTATCTTTTCTTTCCTCCTCTGATTCTAATTCATGATTTGTTTCCTTTGAAGCTCGACATATTAGATGTACAACGAGTCTTCATTTATGCTTTTTATTAGTTTCATGAATTGTTTATTCTCGCCCATTAGAACTCCTGCCCGTTGACACAATTCAGTCACCAAGTGAGGAAAGAAGATTCTAGTTTTCTAGCTATGCACGCACTTTTAAATCTCTCGATAAATCCATTTTCCCACACAAACCTGCATGTGCTGTAAAATGCCATATAACAAAATAGCTTGAAAAGTATTCACGTTAGAAACATTTAGGGCAGGCACAATTCTAGTGCCGATGAATTGCATGCACATTTTCGTAACGGGGAACATTATTGCTTGATTGATATTAGTGGGAAACTTTGTATTGGGCCTATAGTTCCTTGCACCTCTACCTTGACTCAAGTACTTAATAACATCTTCCATGTCTATATTATGAAATTTATCTAAATCGATGCTACAAAGGAAGTCTTTGTCATAGAAAGGTGCATTGTAGAGCTCACGTATCTGCCTAGGAGTTATCAACACCTCTTTACCCCTCACTGTCACAGTGTCCCAATTTTTTCTTTTTCATATTTGCGTAAAATTCTTGCACTACCGAGACTATTGCAATTTCCTTGCGAGTGATACAAAATCGTTCCCAACTATGGTATCTAACAAAAGTCCAAATTTCATTGCACAAAATCATTGAAGGTTCGAACCCTTGTTCCTGGATTAAAGGTCTACGTTGTAACTCAAGAAAATATTTTTTCATTTCTAGATTTTCAAACTTTTTAGGGTTCAAAGCTACCGGAGTATTTTGTACTGTAGTTTTTTTTGCTTTTTCTAGGAGGCATTATCTATAAACAAACTTTCTAGCAAAAAAAATGAATAGTAATCAATTGAACAGTAAAAGAGAGTTGAAAATACTTTAACCTCAATCTTTTGAATTTGTATGTGCCTCTGCTTCGATTGATTTGATAATGTTCTCTTCCAATGTGGCTTTTAGGAATGAGGGTGAAGGACTGAAAACTCAAAGTTTAGGTGAAAAAAAGGGGTTTGGGAATTAGAGGTTTTAGAGAGTTTTAAGAGAGGGTTGGATATTAAAATTAGGTTAGGTTGTGTTAATATGTTGTTTTTATGCTTAAAAGGGATATTTTTTAGGCAAACCACATGGTATTTCTAGGGTTAAAAAACTCAGGTTGTGTGAATGGGTCGGGTCGGCCTTGCAAAAATTTACAGCGATGTCACGACACAGGGGTTCTGTGTCGCTACACCAGGGTTTGATGTTGCAAGACACCCTGAAGTTTTGAAATTATAAGAAACTATCTTCTATGTCACGACACAGGTTAGTGATGTCACAACATCAAGTTGATTTTTGAAATTCTTCATTACTGCCCACGATATTGTGACACAAAATTTTCTGTGATGCAACGTTGAACTTGTTTCCCAAATTTTCGAGCTTCAGAATGCTTCAAGCGCTTGTTGGACCTGGTTTTGACCTACCCGTAATGCATTAACAACTTGGTTAGTAGAGTATTCAATTAATATAGTTAGTAATAATAAAATGATGGGAAGATATTAGATCTTGCTACCGGACTCGTCTGTCAGCTCAGCCAATTTGCATCAGGGTGATCCTTGTGATTTTTTTCTATTTGTATTAGTCTAACACCCATCATGCCAGTCTATTCATCTGTGGTTGTCTCATTCTCTAAATTTACCTCTTCGTCTTGCTTTAATGACCAGCAACTCTTTTCATAGGTCATTACAATTAGTGATTTGCAAAGCCACATACCCACACAACTATTTTAATTGGTGTTCAATATTTATGCTTTGGAAAAAAGGTTGAGGATTGTGGTTCACAATTATTGTCTATGGTGTTTCTGTCTTTCTCATTGATCTAGTATGGCTTTTCAGGAGTACTTTTTAAAGCAATTCGCAGAGGGATATGGAAAAAATATTGTATTACGCTACTGAAGTTCTATAACAGCCTGTTTTTAGTCAAATCAGAACAGTGATTTCAGGACCACAAATACAAAGTAAAAATATTTATTTTATTATTATTTTAATGTTTACAGCATGATTGAATGATTGTGTGAAAGTTTCGTTTAGAAATTTTATCGTTTGATTAGTCAATTTGATAAAAATGACTAAATCGCGTAAAGTGCCAAAGTGTTGTTTTAATAGTTAAAGATATCTATTAGCTATGGATTATAAAATTTAAGGTCATTAAGTGATAATTAGACCTTTTATATATTTAGTGGACAATGATGGACATAAAATGAATAATATTAAATGGTTTTATAATAAGGTTATTTTTGTAATTTGTAAATACATGTTAATAAATTAATTAAACACCAATTGTTATCATCTTTTCTGTTCTTCATCAACTGAAAATTCAAGGAGAAAAAGCCATGGTTAGGGCTTGATATTCGGCATAGCTTCTTGACTCAATTGTAAGTCCATTTTTGTCCCGTTTTTAATGATTTCTACGTTTTTGAGATTGTTGCAACTAGGTCTAACTGGCCTAGGGACTATTTTGCAAAACTGTTAAATATTTTGAATGATACCATTGATGAATACATGTGTTTTTTGATGTTTGACGATAGATTTTGAATGTTGGTTGTGAATTATACAAGTTTTGTTAAGTGATTTTTAGTGAAAATGTAAATTAAAGATTAAATTGTAAAATGAGGAAATCTTGTGTGAAAATGTGAAATAAATAAAAAATATGGGCTGCTAGGGACATAATAGTAATTCGAATAACATGGGTTGTGGTTAAATCGCATGAACTTGTGTTGTTGTGAAATAAGGACTAAATTGTAAAAGATGTGAAACATTAGGGGCAATTGTGTAAAAATGCCTTAAAGTGAATTTTGGACTAAATTGAATAGATAGATGATTAAATAAGTTAATTTTGATTACATTCAGATCAAGAGAGGTGAAATTCAGACTTAGATCGAGGAAAGAATAATGTTACGGAGTAGTTGACTTGTTTCGCCGTTTTAGCATCCGAGGTAAGTTTGTATGTGATAAATTTCATTATAAATGTATTTTAAATGTTTTGATATTGCATAAACTGTGATTAATAGACTATAGATATGTTCGATAATGATTCAACGAAGATATGGTATTTAAAATCCCGGTTGAACTTTAGGAATATATTTGGACACTAGTTACACGTCATTAGGGGATTATTGTGATTGTGCAACTGGTGCCGTCCTCAGTCTGTCGTCCTACCGGGTGTGCGAGTATACCAACATGTGTTGCGGTTACTTGATAGCTTGTGTGAGCAACACTGTGTAGCTACGGTCTTGACTCACAGCTTGTGTGAGCAGGCCCGTTGATAGCTCTAGTGTGAGCAGTACATGTGATATGATATTGAGATAGCTCCGGCTATATATGTGGCACTTCGGGTGTGAGTTTCCAATGTATTCGACAGTATTTCGAATGATTCAATGGGTAAATGAAAGATGTGATTGTGTATGAGATTGATACAAGATGGTATAGGTATGTACATGGACCGTATAAGCTTAAATCGAAGAAGTTATGAAGTTCATACATAAGATTATGATAAAAAATATGAAAGATTTGTTAGTTAAATGAATTACATGATGATATGTTCAAGTTGATGATTTGTATATTCATGTTGAGATTGAATTTATTTTATACAAGCTTACTAAGCTATAAAGCTTACTTTGCTTATTTTTTCATGTTTTTTAGTGACTTCAAAGCTAGCTCAGACTCGGGGATCATAGGAGAAATCGTCACACTATCCAACTATCAAATTGGTATTTTGAGGTTTTGTTTTGGTCATGTGGCATGTATAGAGACTTTGGTCATTTTGATATGAACTTTGGTGGTGAATTTTGCCATTTAAGTTGCCTTGTGAATTGCTATATTTTGGTTTATATAAATAGCCATGATAGTTGGCTTGATTTGGTTGGTTTAGTTATGTATATATATATATGTTTATATATGGATGTATTATGAGTTCATGGATGAATATATGATGCTTACGAAGATTGTGAAGGTTAAATGGTTGATTTGTGGATATTGGTTTGCTTGTGAAATTAGGCTACATGATGCATATTTGGAAATGTATATTTAATTGAATTGTATACGTGATTTTGGTCAAAATGGTATGGTATATTTTGTGTATAGTGTGTATTGAGGAAGGTGGTATAGATTGTGCATGAATTAAGCTTGAATTGGCTAGTTAAAATGTCATATTATGCTATGTTTTGGTGCTAATTGGGTTGATGTAGGTGTGCATAAGATAGGGTGGCAATATGGCTTGGTAAATAGCCTATTTTTGTCCACACGGGCAGAGACAGGGCGTGTGTCCTAGCCATGTGTGACACACAGTCATGTACACGACCATGTCTCCCCTGGTGTTGAAATTAAAATCAAGCCAGTATGCTCCACATTGCTTCACACATGGGCGTGTGGCTTGGCCATGTGGCATAAGCAAGTATACCCTAACGGTTTTGCACGGCCTAGCACACGACCTGGCATACTGGCGTGTATGGCCACTTTTGGGGCACACGGGCAAGCCACTTAGGCGTGTGTTTTGGCCGTGTGACCTGTAACACCCCTTACCCGAGTTCGATGCCGGAACAGGATACGAGGTGTTACCAGACTTAATCACATACAATCATACATTTCCTAGATATGAAATTTCACTCCAAATTAAAACTTTTCACAATACTGTAATGTCCTACTAAGGGCGTACGAGGCCCCAAACACACTTTGGAATTGATTCAGGACTAATCTATGCACTCTAGAAAACTTTGTAAAATTTCAAGTTGACAGGGGCACAAGCCCGTGTGGAAGGCAACACGCCCATGTACCTATTTAATATGGCCATGTTGAAGGCCCGTGTAACACTCTAATTTTCAGGATTTTCGTAATTTTTCGAGAATTTGGTAAAATTTTTAAAATTTGGTTTTTGGTTGTGAAATTCATAATTAGAGTGTGTAAATGGGCCTATGGAAGGCCCATGTGTTGGCGAAAACCCGGTAGAAGTTTTGAATTTTGGACTTAAGGAGTTAGGGGCATTGGATAGGTGGCCTTATTAAAAGATGTGGGTAAAATGTAACACAAGAGAGCCCCTGGTAAAGTGGTTAAGTGACGCCACTAAGGAGCTAAAAAAATGGCGTGTAAGTGGGAGGGGGAAGTCCAAGGTTCGATTCACTAAGCTAGCAATTGTGTTGTTATTTTTATGTCTTGAGCATGCAGGAGTTTGAAGTCGAATGGAACTCTATTGGAGAGAGTTTGAATCAGTCAAATACATGAGTGTAGAAACCATTTTTAAATCGAGTTTTGGAAAATGGGAATCGACTTCAAGAAAAACGAAAACGGGAGTCGCCACCAATCTTTTTAGGTGTGATTGGATAACCTTATAAAATGTTTTGCTTTAAAACATTAATTTTGGTCTACGAAGGTCGAGAAAATGAATTCGGGAGTCGGTTACGTACGAGGAAGGGTTAGCACCCTCGTAACGCCCAAAAATTGGTACCTAATTGATTATCAAGTGTCTTTAATGTCGGAAATTTGAAAGTTTTAAGATGCAAACCTCTTTTAATTAGAATGTCTCAATTTTGAAAATTAAGGCTCACTTATTTCAAATGAGTCAAAACATCACATCCAGTAAGTTAGGACGCAACATTTTAAAACCTTCGAAACTAAGCTCGTCTTTCAAAAATTTCTATCTCGAAACAACAAAACGCCATATCCAGTAAGTTAGGACACTATGTTTTGAAATCTCGAAATAATTGTTTAAGTTTTGAAAACTCAAAATCACTTAGAAGGGTGCTTGAGTATTCGAATTCAGCGAGAAAAGTCACAACCCAGTATGTTAGGGCACTACCTTTCTCAAAGTTTCCAAACATCAAGCATTGCCTTTTATTTTTTTTAAAAAAAACCTTGGAATATTATTTTAAATGACGTTTTAGGATGACATATTAATGCATCATGGAGCATAGATGTACAAAATATTCTAACATTTCCATACAAACATAAATAATATCATTAAGACAAAACTAAATAACATGAACATACGTTTAATGAAAAAAATCATACTAAGGTAAATATAAGATAATAAACAAATAAAAACATGAGTAAACTAAAAGAAAAACATAATACATGCAAAAATTATACAACAATATATATCATAAAATAGCACATAAAAGAAATAATTAAACATAGCGTATAAAAAAAATGAAACTATGCACAAATAAGATAAATGATAAATGACATACACTAAAAAAATGAACAAATAGAACATTTACAAATTATAAAAATATAATGCAATAGTTCAAAATACATGAAATGATAATATAATATATATACATGCATAGAAAATATATATTTGAAAATAAACTTTATAAAAAGGTTAAATATTATAATATATAAAATACATAATCAAATGTATAAAAGATAGGAATAAATATACATATTTGAAAAATAAAGAAATTAAAATAAAAAAAAGGTTGAAAAACTAAGATAGATGAAAAATAAAATAAGAACAAACCACAGAGAGTAAGAACGCAATAGGGAGAGAAATTTGAGTGAATGCTCTCAAGAATTCTTATTGCTTCCCAAAGCTCAAGTGATTTACAATGAAGGGAGAGGCCTCTATTTATAGTTGAGCCTCCCCAAATCCAACGGTACAGATCAATTACATCAACGGTTAAGATTAAAGGATATCTACAAATTAAATCTCCAAGATTATAAGATCATATCTTCAAGATTGCATATCATATCTAAGATTGCAATCATATCTAAGATTGTATCATATCTAAGATTGCATATCATATCTAAGATTGCAATCATATCTAAGATTGTAACATATCTAAGATTGCAATCATATCTAAGATTGTATATAATTGAAGATTATATTTCCATATGAGTCAAGCTTGTAGATGGACCTTAAATCTTTTCAAGTAATGGGCCATTCCGGTCGGGCCAAATTATATTTGTAATTCTGGATTGAACTTGGACTTCTTTTTTTTTGGGTTTATTATTTTTGTTTTTGGACTTATTTTTGGGCCCGGGTAAAATTGATTGTCTCATGCTGCCTCTTTTGCTCATTCTTTGTATAACAGAATAGAGCAAAGACTATAAAAGGACCAATTTTGCCCGGGCTCGCCGAGTCTTGAGTTCTTGATCCTTGATCTTCTTTAAATGGCCTCTTGACGGCTTCAATCTGCTTCACTGCAACTCAGGAAGGCAATATCTGCTATCTTTGATCTGCTCCCCGTCTAATATAGAGATGCCAAATCTGCTTCTTCAATCTGCTCCCCGTCTAATACAGAGATGCCAAATCTGTTATCTCCGATTTGCTCCCCGTCTAATACAAAGATGCCAAATCTGTCATCTTGGATCTGGTTCGATGTAAACACATGAAGGTCAGATTTGTTATGTCTTTGATATTCTCCCTGTCTAATACAGAGATGCCAAATCATCTTGGATCTGCTTCAATGAAGGGCCAATCTGTTATATCTTTAATCTACTCCCCGTTGAATATGAAGATGCCAAATCTACTATCTTCAACTTGTTCCCTATAAACACATGGATGCCATGCTGAAATCTTCGATTTGCTTCGCTGTAAGCATAGGAATGTCAAATTTGCTATGTCTTCGATCTGTTCCCTGTAAATACAGGGATGCCAAATCTGCTATCTTCAACTTGTTCCCTATAAACACAGGGATGCCATGTTAAAATCTTTGATCTACTTCGCTGTAAGTACAGGAATGTCAGATCTGCTATGTCTTCGATCTATTCCCTGTAAACACAGGGACGCCAAATCATCTTGGATCTGCTTCAATGCGAAAAAATCTGAAGGTTAGATCTGTTATGTCTTCGATCTGCTCTCCGTCGAATATGAAGATGCCAAATCTGTTTCTTCAATTTGTTCTCTGACAATACAGAGATGCCAAATCATCTTGGATCTGCTTCAGTGTAAACACCTAAAGGTCAGATCTGCTATGTCTTCGATTTTGCTCCTTGTAAACACAAGAATGCCAAATTTTCTTGGATCTGCTTTGATGTGAAAACATCCAAAGGTCAGATCTGCTATGTCTTTGATCTGCTCTTTGTCAAACATGGAGATGCCAAATCTGTTTCTTCGATTTGTTCTCTGACAATACAGAGATGCCAAATCATCTTGGATCTGCATCAACGTGAACACCTGAAGGCCAGATCTGCTATACTTTAATCTGTTACCCTACTGCTTAGGGGGTTAAGGCGCATCTTCGATCTGCTCCACTATTGCTTAGGGAGATAAGATCCGTAATTTTGACCTGTTACCCTACTGCTTAGGGGATTACGGCGAGTCATCGTTGATCTGCTCCGCTATTACCTAGGGAGATAAGATCTGTAATTTTAGCCTGTTACCCTACTGCTTAGGGGGTTAAGGGTTAAGGCGCTGAATTTTGTAATTTTCAATCAATCTTGCTACATTGTCCACTGGGGAATCCACCTGTAGAATTGATTTCCTGGCATTTATGCTTATGCCAAATAATTAAGATGCCATAATCAAAATGAGTCAAATGCTCCTAATTAGACATATTATGATGCAAAATGTTTATGAAAATAACTCCTATTTCGGATGTCATCACTCATTCATCTATCTAGCTTTCCACCTCGTTCTTCTCGACATATCAATCATACTCTGCTCATATGCCTTGAATCTTCTCCATCAATTTGGTCTACTGTACCATTCCCCGAATGTTACGACCCACTGAAGATGTTTATGAAATGATCCTTTCTTAAGATCAATATTGCTTAAAACGTCCAACCACCTTTTGGACTGAAGAAGAAAACCTCTCGAGTATCTCCAACCCATACATATGGGAATTCCTTAAACAATTTTCTTATTTCGGTTTCTTGTATTATCTAGAAATTTCCAGAGTAATATGCAAAACTTCGTTTGTGAAGATATTTTAGTTCATCTATCATTATTTCAATGCAACATGCTTTATGAATAATGGCAGACAAATAAATTGATCCTGAGGATAATTAGATTTGGACAAATTATTGGAAGGAATGCAAAAAGATTAACCTGAGAACATATCTTTGCGAAGAAAAAGAATCCAAAGATAGTAAATAGGACAGAAATCAGATGCCCCAGATATCGCCGCTTGAGCGTCTATACACTAGCTCCATGAAGACTTTATTGAGTTCAACATGTGTTTTAAAAGATCTAAAGTAATTCATTGATGCCTCGATATGTAACATACTTCACTTCTCGTTGAATCCGGTATAGCAAGGTCACTGCATGACTTTCCAAATTTGAGCTGCCCTTTCAGGTTTTCAACTCAAAACCCCTTTGGTCTCAAGGCGCCCTTTGCGGGTTTTCACCTTGGCCTCTCCATTTTTTTCTTTTTTCTTTTTTCTTTTTCTTTTCTTTTTTCCTTTTTTTTTGAAATAGAAGTCCCAAAGTGCCCTTTGCGGGTTTTCACCTTGGCTTCCCTTCTCCTTCAGACAAAGTACTCTTTGACCGAGTCCGAATTCACTGGATCAGATAAATTCTTCCTATCCATTTCTTGTCAAAATCAGTGCACCTCTAGAGAAAGCCCTCTTCGCAACATATGGCCCTTCCCAAATCGGCATCCTTTTGCATAGGAAGGATCTCTTTTAGCACAAGGTTTTCTTTATGAAATTCTTTTGGACGAACCTTCTTTGTCATAAGTCTGTGTCATCCATTCTTTGTACATTTGCTTAGGATGAATACTTTCAAGTTAAGTTTACTAGAGGTATTCAATTCTTGACTCCATCAAAGCTTGGAGGAAAAATCTTGATTCATAAACCCATGAGAAAGGGATTGCCCCAGCAGCAGTCCTGGCTATTGTTTGTCAAACCTTATAAAAAGATGGTTCAATGATTCTCAACAAACAAGAATGAAGTTGCTGACTTTATCCTTCAACCTGGAAAGCTGAGGTACAGAGATTACTCCCGGAGCATACATCCCACCATGACTCGATGATGTTTCTGAAGCATCCCTAATCTTCATAAATTGCCCCCAACTGTGAAGCTGCCAAATGAGCGTAGCAAATTGGAGCCACAACAAATATGGCTGTGGTGCTCCTTTGATACATATAGGATAGAGAATGAACAAACTCTTGCAGATCATCAGCCGAAAACCCAGCCTGGTTTAAGAGAACATGATAGTGGTCTGCCTCGTGATTCTAATCATTCCAGCATGGGTACTAAGGTAAAAATCATTGTTCTTTGGATGACATACTTTGTTGTCAATGAAAGTACCATGTAGCACATTGTCAAGAGATCCCTGCTGAAAAAACTTGGTGTGATGGTTTTTCGTACAATAATAACCACAATCTTTAGGGTTCCACTTCTCGTCAAGGAACTTGCAAGCCTCAATAACTTGATCAAAACTTGATTGATTTGAGACTCGCTAACCCCATCCCTGAAAATAATGATTTGATCAGGTTTCCTCTTCCCTGAACTTGTATAGAAGTCTAAGAGAGCTTCCTTCATGATACCGTCATCCACTTTGTCAAAAATTGGTTTTGAAGAAAGAATCTATCATTTTAAGCTTCAGAGACTGTGTACGGCCTGATGCCCCATAGCTGGAAATCAATGGCCACCACCTGGAGCTAACCATCGCAGCTATTGACGGCACATCAGACCTCTCAAGAAAGCCAAACAATGCACCCATTCCAAGGATGATGGTTGGAACCTTTGAAACAACTGGAATTGAGGGTGTTTGCCCCAGCGTAAGCATAGAGAGTAGGCGGTAGTTTCTTATGCCAATTTTTACCAGTCTCGGTCATCTTCTGTAATTTTTTTTCTTCTTTTTCTTTCCTTTTGGCAACCTTTGTTGTACTGTGGTATGGCGCATTATCTTTGAAAAGACTGCAAACTTTTGGCATTGTGCAGTTATATAATCTTTTTTTTTTTTTGAAATGGACGACTTTTGACTTTGTAATATTGGCATATGAAGCTATCTTCCCCTCTTAATGGAGTAGTTGACGTCCACAAAGATAAGTCATTGTCAACTTGAAACTTTTGACGAGCTCGGGCCTATAACATACATGCCCCATAAGTCTTGACTCCTTTAAATTTGGCATTCATTGTACAACTGATGCGATCCCTTTCCATGGTGGACCAACAGTGCCCCAAAACCTCATGTTTATCCTGGCAATTGCAAATCCTCCTGCATGCGTCTTTGGACCACATTTTTGAATTCCCATAATAGTCTCAACAAGGTCTTGTTTTGTCTCCTCAGCTAATTCTAATTTCGTAATCTTTCCTTCCTCTAAGGCTATATTTCCTACCACCACTTCATGGGGTAAAAACCATTTTCAACAAATTCAGAAACAAGTCACAATTTCACACCTTCAAAGTATCTTGAGATTCCTCTAAACACATATCGCACTCAAAAGGAACTCTGAATCTGTAGTATCGTTGCCCGTGTCATTGATATCTAGGGATCTATGATAGGCACACAAAAGAACATACAAGGAATAAATGAATTCAAGAATGACTATTTACATGAAATGAAAATTTATAAAGAATGTCAAAGGTCAAAAGAATCAGAATGAAAGAATATTTACTCGGATAAATAATAAAAGTATGTTTTATTGAAAATAAAAATGTCTGAACATGAGCCCATTTCTCAAAAGAAATCTCATTACTCCTAGGCTTTAGAGTAATAAGAGTGTTCTGAATATTACTCCGTAAAATTCCTAAAGATTATAGGAAGTTCTTCTGCAGTCCAATTGTTTAAAAAACTTCCCGGTTCGTAAGGGCGAATGCCCTCAAGGTTTCTTTGTTCAGTCCCTTCCTCATGTATGACATTGATGGGATGATTTCCATTTCCAAACACCCCCTTCTCCGGGTAAGCTATCCCTCCTGACACAAAAGTCGGGGATATGTAAGGGAACGTCGTTAGTTCCTATTCAACTTCTTTTTCACTCAGCCGTGACCCTCTTCTCTCTCTCTCTTTCTCTTTTTAATAACTTTAACTAGTTAGGGTATTTTTATAATTTTGAATGCAAATGATGCAATGAAATGCTATAAGATGCAAATGAATGCAAAAGGTATCGATCTCGATTCAATCTCATTTAGAAAACTTTATTTAGAAAAAGAATATCTTTACATATAAGAGGATTACAAATACGCTTTTTCCCTAATGCCCAAATTTTTAACTCTATCTAATAAAAGGGCTAACTCTCGACCTATATCCGACGATAACTCATGCATCATACTCAATACGTCAGCTCGTACTGCCAAGTCTCGAACATATTCAGCTATCTCTCGGATCTGAATTATGGCTTCTCCCATGAGATAATCCCTATTTCCAACTTGATTTTGAAGATGGTGAAGTTCTCCCTTCCACTGTTTTTCTCTTGCCTCGAGCTGCTCAATCCATAACTCACAGTTCTGTAATGCTATTTCCAACCTTCCAATATTGTGCTTCATTTCCTCGATCTTATTCAAGCTTGCCTTTAACTCGATTGCAGAGTTACAACTTTGGTGATAATGAAGAGATCATCCAAGCTCAACCACCTTAGTTTTTAATCCTTAATTTTCCTTCTCTAGGGTCTGATTACGCCACTACTTCTCTTGAAACTTCTTCTCCCAACACTCGGCTTTGGCCCTTTCTTTTTGAATCTCTTGCTGCCACTGCTCTGAAGATCTCCTTAATCCAACCCTTTTCAATGTTACCTGGGCCTTTTTGTAGTGCGTCTTTAAATCATCTCGATCTTCCTCGATCTTTCTCTTTTCCGTCCTTACCTTCTCGACCTCCATCTTTTGAACGTCGACGTCTAGGCTCAAGTATATCTTTTCTTCCTCGAGCTTTGCTATCCTCTTCTCGAGCTCTAAGTTTTTTCTCTCGAACTCTTACTTCATAATTTCTAACTCTGAGGGCGTCACTTGCAAATATTCCTCCATCGATCGAGCTCCTTCCATGCTTGGCTTAGGGATGTTATCATTAATCCTTCTACCTCTCCACTCGACGTACTCCGGAGTCGTAGCAGGGCTAATAGCTACTCCCTTTAATCGATAAGTTTTGTTCCAAGCACTAGAGATCTCACTAACCTTCCTCTTGTAGTCGGCTCCTCTATACGCGAACTCACTCTGAACCAACCCGTAAGTTGTCGGTATGAACTGTCCCAATCCATGTTGCCTCAACACAAGCAAAGGGGCATAACCAATGGCACCCCAAATTCCCAATAAAGGGACCCAATCAAAACTGCGGCATCGGTAAAGGATCTCACCAGGAATCATCCATGGAGCCCTCCACTCCACATCCTTTGACTGCAGGTTTTGAAGTAGCGCTATCCAATTTTTTTCGGGAACATCAACTCTCTTAGTTGAAGCTGCTATGTCTTTCAACAGGGAGTAATCCTTAAAGAAGACCTGACAAACCACCCTATCTATCAATCGAAAGTGACTATAGAACCAAGCTAAAAGTAACTGAGCACAACCAATAAACCTGCCTGCACCGGCCCTCCTACATGCATTCAAGGACCTGAATGTCTCCGCCAAAATTGGAAGAACAGAAGTGACCCGTTTGCTAAGTCGATGGAAGAGATTCGTGGTCGCCTTATCCACATATCCCAGGGCCTTGGGGAAAACCATCAATCCGTATAAGCTTAAGGCAAAAATGTCTACCCTCTTCGCCTCGTCTAGATGTGTCTGGATCAGATCTTTCAAAGCTCCCACGGAATGCACTTACTCTCACCCTTTTCCTTAATTCTAGCCATGATCCACTGCTCGCTCATCCCTGTAATGGTCATCAACTTCTTACCAAAGGTTGGGACACAAGCAGCTTGAGAATAAATCCTATCACACTAAAATCTAGGACACCGAAGAAAGGCTGCGTACTCCTCCACAGTAGGCACTAAATCTACCTCCTCAAAGGTAAAACAACTGTATGCTGGGTTCCAAAACTGAGCGAGAGCTCGAAAAAAATTCTCATCAACCTGAATATCAAATAAATAGGGCAAATCTCTGTACTTACCGTAGAATGATTGCTTGGTCTCATTGCCCCACTGATCCCAAATCGCCTTAAGCTCCTGCAGATTATTCTGTGTGACACTGATGCGAGTGTAGTCTGACAGCTCCGACATATATCCCACAGTTATGCTATCCCCTTTTCCTAGCTGAGTTTGCTCAGACCATCTATGGACGTTAGCGTTGCCCTCCACTCTATCAAGAAGTCCGTTCTCTATAATAAAACTTTCTTACTTAGAAACTGACCGTGAATCGATACCTTATAAAGGCGAAATGACATGCAATGAAAAAAGGAAACAGTCAGTATCACATAATATTAATAAACTCAAGAATGATATGTGAGGGTAATATCTAAACTATAATTCTAGCTAAGTTAAACTCTTACGGTTTTTCTATATGAGGTTTTAGTTCTAAAGTTGAGGTACCTGAACCAGCAGATTCCTCGATTCTCACCCATTATAGGCTAATTTGAATCGACTTGATTCGAGAATACATTTCCTCTCTACACTGCAGGCGAAAATCTCAGAAACCATAGGTACGGATGTATCCCGAAAGTGATCCACTATCCTGCACGGAGGCGAAAACCTCACGAAGGCGTAGCTTCTCACTCCCACTTAAGGGTGTGACCGCAACGGTCATGCAAATACAATGCGTTTCAGAATATAGCAACACATGCAATAATACAAACACATGTAATGCAAAGAGGATTCAATTTTAAAATTTTTAATTTTCAACATTAAGACAAGAGATAATCAATTACACGGCTTGACTCTCTTATTAGTCCCCAATGGAGTCGCCAAGCTGTAGAAACCATTTTTAAATCGAGTTTTGGAAAATGGGAATCGACTTTAAGAAAAACGAAAACGAGAGTCACCACCAATCTTTTTAGGTGTGATTGGATCACCTTATAAAATGTTTTGTTTTAAAACATTAATTTTGGTCTATGAAAGTCGAGAAAACGAATTCGGGAGTCGGTTACGTACGAGGAAGGGTTAGCACCCTCATAACGCCCAAAAATTAGTACCTAATTGATTATCAAGTGTCTTTAATGTCGGAAATTTGAAAGTTTTAAGATGCAAACCTCTTTTAATTAGAATGTCCCAATTTTGAAAATTAAGGCTCACTTATTTCAAACGAGTCAAAACATCACATCCAGTAAGTTAGGACGCAACATTTTAAAACCTTCAAACTAAGCTCGCTCTTTTTTCGAAAATTTCTATCTCAAACAACAAAACGCCATATCCAATGAAAAGTCGAGGACACTATGTTTTGAAATCTCGAAATAATTGTTTAAGTTTTGAAAACTCAAAATCACTTAGAAGGGTGCTTGACTATTTGACTTCAGCGAGAAAAGTCGCAACCTAGTAAGTTAGGGCACTACCTTTCTCAAAGTTTCCAAACATCAAGCATTGCCTTTTTTTTTTTTAAAACCTTGGAATATTATTTTAAATGACGTTTTAGGATGACATATTAATGCATCATAAAGCATAGATGTACAAAATATTCTAACATTTCCATACAAACATAAATAATATCATTAAGACAAAACTAAATAACATGAACATACGTTTAATGAAAAAAATCATACTAGGGTAAATATAAGATAATAAACAAATAAAAACATGAGTAAACTAAAAGAAAAACATAATACATGCAAAAATTATACAACAATATATATCATAAAATAGCCTTAAAGTGAATTTTGGACTAAATTGAATAGATAGATGATTAAATAAGTTAATTTTGATTATATTCAGATCAAGAGAGGTGAAATTCAGACTTAGATCGAGGAAAGAATAATGTTACGAAATAGTTGACTTGTTTCGCCGTTTTAGCATCCGAGGTAAGTTTGTATGTGATAAATTTCATTATAAATGTATTTTAAATGTTTTGATATTGCATAAACTGTGATTAATAGACTATAGATATGTTCGATAATGATTCAACGAAGATATGGTATTTAAAATCCCGGTTGAACATTAGGAATAGATTTGGATACTAGTTACATGTCATTAGGGGATTATTGTGATTGTGCGATCTGGGTGCTGGTCCTGTACATCCTACCGGTGTCTGAGTATACCAACATGTGTTGCGGTTACTTGATAGCTTGCATGAGCAACACTGTGTAGCTACGGTCTTGACTCACAGCTTGTGTGAGCAGGCCCCTTGATAGCTCTAGTGTGAGCAGTACATGTGATATGATATTGAGATAGCTCCGGCTATATATGTGGCACTTCGGGTGCGAGTTTCCCATGTATTCGATAGTATTTCGAATGATTCAATGGGTAAATGAAAGATGTGATTGTGTATGAGATTGATACAAGATGGTACAGGTATGTACATGGACCGTATAAGCTTAAATCGAAGAAGTTATGAAGTTCATACATAAGATTATGATAAAAAATGTGAAAGATTTGTTAGTTAAATGAATTACATGATGATATGTTCAAGTTGATGATTTGTATATTCATGTTGAGATTGAATTTATTTTATACAAGCTTACTAAGCTATAAAGCTTACTTTGCTTACTTTTTCATGTTTTTTAGTGACTACAAAGCTACCTCAGACTCGGGGATCATAGGAGAAATCGTCACACTATCCAACTATCAAATTGGTATTTTGAGGTTTTGTTTTGGTCATGTGGCATGTATAGAGACTTTGGTCATTTTGATATGTATTTTGGTGGTGAATTTTGCCATTTAAGTTGCCTTGTGAATTGCTATATTTTGGTTTATATAAATAGCCATGATAGTTGGCTTGATTTGGTTGGTTTGCTTATGTATATATATGTTTATATATGGATGTATTATGAGTTCATGTATGAATATATGATGCTTGTGAATTACGAAGATTGTGAAGGTTAAATGGTTGATTTTTGGATATTGGTTTGCTTGTGAAATTAGGCTACATGATGCATATTTGGAAGTGTAAATTTAATTGAATTGTATATGTGATTTTGGTCTAAATGGTATGGTATATTTTGTGTATAGTGTGTATTGAGAAAGGTGGTATAGATTGTGCATGAATTAAGCTTGAATTAGCTAGTTAAAATGTCATATTATGCTATGTTTTGGTGCTAATTGGGTTGATGTAGGTGTGCATAAGATAGGGTGGCAATATGGCTTGGTAAATAGCCTATTTTTGTCCACACGGGCAGAGACAGGGCATATGTCCTAGCCATGTGTGACACACAGTCATGTACACGGCCATGTCTCCCCTGGTATTGAAATTAAAATCAAGTCAGTATGCTCCACATGGCTTCACACACGGGTGTGTGGCTTGGCCATGTGGCATAAGTAAGTATACCCTAATGGTTTGGCACGGCCTAGCACACGACCTGGCATACTGGCGTGTATGGCCACTTTTGGGGCACATAGGCAAGCCACATAGGCGTGTGTTTTGGCTGTGTGACCTGTAATACCCTTTACCTGAGTTCGATGCCAGAACAGGATACGAGGTGTTACCGGACTTAATCACATACAATCATACATTTCCTAGATATGAAATTGCGCTCCAAACTAAAACTTTTCACAATACCGTAATGTCCTACTAAGGGCATACGAGGCCCCGAACACACTTTGGAATTGATTCAGGACTAATCTATGCACTCTAGAAAACTTTGTAAAATTTCAAGTTGATAGGGGCACAAGCCCGTGTATAAGGGCAACACGCCCATGTACCTATTTAATATAGCCATGTTGAAGGCCCGTGTAACACCCTGATTTTTAGGATTTTCGTAATTTTTTGAGAATTTGGTAAAATTTTTAAAATTTGGTTTTTGGTTGTGAAATTCATAATTGGAGTGTGTAAATGGGCCTATGGAAGGCCCATGTGTTGGCCAAAACCCGGTAGAATTTTTGAATTTTGGACTTAAGGAGTTAGGGGCATTGGATAGGTGGCCTTATTAAAAGATGTGGGTAAAATGTAACACAAGAGAGCCCTTGGCAAAGTGGTTAAGTGACGCCACTAAGGAGCTAAAAAAATGGCGTGTAAGTGGTAGGGGGAAGGCCAAGGTTCGATTCACTAAGCTAGCAATTGTGTTGTTATTTTTTCGTCTTGAGCATGCAAGAGTTTGAAGTCGAATAGAACTCTGTTGGAGAGAGTTTGAATCAGTCAAATACATGAGTGTAGAAACCATTTTTAAATCGAGTTTTGGAAAATGGGAATCGACTTTAAGAAAAACGAAAACGGGAGTCGCCACCAATCGTTTTAGGTGTGATTGGATCACCTTATAAAATGTTTTGTTTTAAAACATTAATTTTGGTCTACGAAGGTCGAGAACATGAATTCGGGAGTCGGTTACGTACGAGGAAGGGTTAGCACCCTCGTAACGCCCAAAAATTGGTACCTAATTGATTATCAAGTGTCTTTGATGTCGGAAATTTGAAAGTTTTAAGATGGAAACCTCTTTTAATTAGAATGTCTCAATTTTGAAAATTAAGGCTCACTTATTTCAAACGAGTCAAAACATCACATCCAGTAAGTTAGGACGCAACATTTTAAAACCTTCGAAACTAAGCTCGTCTTTCAAAAATTTCTATCTTGAAACAAGAAAACGCCATATCCAGTAAGTTAGGACACCATGTTTTGAAATCTCGAAATAATTGTTTAAGCTTTGAAAACTCAAAATCACTTAGAAGGGTGCTTGACTATTCGAATTCAGGGAGAAAAGTCGCAACCGAGTAAGTAGGGCACTACCTTTCTCAAAGTTTCCAAACATCAAGCATTGCCTTTTTTTTTAAATATTATTTTAAATGACGTTTTAGGATGACATATTAATGCATCATGAAGCATAGATGTACAAAATATTCTAACATTTCCATACAAACATAAATAATATCATTAAGACAAAACTAAATAACATGAGCATACGTTTAATGAAAAAAATCATACTAGGGTAAATATAAGATAATAAACAAATAAAAACATGAGTAAACTAAAAGAAAAACATAATACATGCAAAAATTATACAACAATATATATCATAAAATAGCACATAAAAGAAATAATTAAACATAGCATATAAAAAAAATGAAACTATGCACAAATAAGATAAATGACATACACTAAAAAAATGAATAAATAGAACATTTACAAATTATAAAAATATAATGCAATAGTTCAAAATACATGAAATGATAATATAATATATATACATGCATAGAAAATATATATTTGAAAATAAACTTTATAAAAAGGTTAAATATTATAATATATAAAATACATAATCAAATGTATAAAAGATAGGAATAAATATACATATTTGAAAAATAAAGAAATTAAAATAAAAAAAGGTTGAAAAACTAAGATAGACGAAGAATAAAATAAGAACAAACCACAGAGAGTAAGAACGCAAGAGGGAGAGAAATTTGAGTGAATGCTCTCAAGAATTCTTATTGCTTCCCAAAACTCAAGTGATTTACAATGAAGGGAGAGGCCTCTATTTATAGTTGAGCCTCCCCAAATCCAACGGTACAGATCAATTACATCAACGGTTAAGATTAAAGGATATCTACAAATTAAATCTCCAAGATTATAATATCATATCTTCAAGATTGCATATCATATCTAAGATTGCAATCATATCTAAGATTGTATCATATCTAAGATTGCATATCATATCTAAGATTGCAATCATATCTAAGATGCAATCATATCTAAGATTGTATTTCATTGAAGATTATATTTCCATATGAGTCAAGCTTGTAGATGGACCTTAAATCTTTTCAAGTAATGGGCCAGTCCCATCAAGCCAAATTATATTTGTAAATCTGGACTGAACTTGGACTTCATTTTTTTTTGGGTTTATTATTTTTGTTTTTGGACTTATTTCTAGGCCCGGGCAAAATTGAGTGTCTACAATGAGTTTAGGAGTGATAAGGGGAGAGATTTTAGGGATCTGAATGGAGGCTTAGTGTTGGCTGAATAGTGGGAATTTAGGGAGGAGAAATCAGCTTAGGGGTTTTAGGTTAGTATTTCGGCATTAGGGGCTTTAGTTGTGCAATTTTCTTTTGTTTAAACATCATAGGGTTATTTCTTTTCTTCCTTTTCTTCTCTAGCCGAAATCACCACTCCTTTCATCCATTTTTCTTTCTCTTCTTTTCCAAAACCAAACTACTACTCCCTTTCTTTTCATCACCCTTGCCGAATAGCCACAAGAGTCGAAACTTTTGAAGTTGGTTGTCCCGATTTCACTTAGACCAGCATCCTTCTTTTCTATTCATTTGTTGTGACCGATCCCTTCATCCGCTAAACTCTAAAAGTCCCCGACGGCAACACCAATACAAAGCCACCACACCATTTCTTTTTCTTGGTCCTAAAAGCCGAAATACCTTAGTTCTAGGGGCATAGCCGAACCTGTAGACCTCTAGGATTTGAAGGCTGCTAGGGCTAAGTCTACTTTGGGTCTAAACAATGCAGAAGAGAAGAACGTGGTAAGTATTCGTTTTCCAAATTGATTTAGTAGTGTAAATGTTAAGAAAAGCCGAAACCCCCTATAGTTTAGGGAGGTTATCAATTTGAGGTATAGGCCTCACTGGGCCTTTTCATTCAACTTTTATGGTTTGTGTAGTGAAATAGACAACTTTGGAGGAGCAGCAAGGCTTGGAGTATCAGTTTGGATAAACTTGGATCGAATCATCGGACCCTGTGAATGTAAGTGATCTATGGCTATTAAGGGTTCTTTGGCCGACTATGGTAAGGTGGATTTTGGGTTTGATAAGCATGAATTGTAAACTAAGAATGATGGTGATTAATTGTAGGTTTTCATGGGAGACTTTGTTAGCAAACGTCACAAAACAGGTGTGTAACAACCCTCGTAGTAGCTTAGATTAATATTCGCTGAAAAGCCAAAATGCTAAAATTTCGGCATTTCGGGAACTTGTGATTTTGCGTTTGGTTATGGATGCGATAAATACGATAAGATCGGTGTTTTGATCGATGGAACAGGTAAGAGCGCAATCTTGTGCACGATGGTAAGTTGGGCCTCAATGGGCTAGAATTGAGCCCAATGGGCTTTCGGGCCCATTAGGGTAAAATTGATAGAAAATGAAAGTTGGAAAAGTTGCATGTTAACACGGTTAGTACTGTTGTAAAATTTGGGTTAAGTGGGCTTAGTGGGCTAAATCGACATCCGTAGGGCCCATTGGGGGTTTTGGGCCCAAAAGCCTGAATTTGATAAAGTGGGTTAAAGATCATTGTTTAAACACTCGGAAATATTGATAATTGTTAATGAACATGGAAAACCCTGATGTTTGGTAAAATTACGAAATTACCCTTATAATATGAAAAATGACTATTTTGCCCCTAGGTAAAAATGACCATGATATGTTATGAGATATTGTTATACATGATATGACATGATATGCACATGATATGTTATGAGATGCACATGATATGCTATGATATACTCATTATATGCATGGGTTGGGTTTTATATAAACAGAGGAAGTGCTTAAAGGGCTTTGCCCCAGTTATTAAAAGAGGCTAGGCCTTCAGTTATATGATAAAGCAGCTATGCTGCCAGTGGAGAGTTTGGTTGGGTGGGTTGAATTATTCCCCACATGGAGAGCTTGGTTGGTACGGGTGGAGAGTAGCGGATGGTGGGTTGAGTAGTCTCCCCAAATGGGCTTGCATACATTCATTAGTATTACATGTGATATTGAAATGGGCCTATGGGCCATACCATTTACAATAAAGGCTTCGGCCCAGTGATATGATTTATGAAAAGGCTTCGGCCCAGTAACCGTTAAATGAAAGGCTTCGGCCCAGTATATGTCGAGACTGAATTAGGGCTTAGGCCCAATATGCTGGTTTTAGTTTGGGCTCTGAAAGGGGCTTGTTGCACACTGAGTTTCCAAACTCACCCCTTTCCTTAACCTTGCAGGTGAGCCTTGATGTGGAGACTTGGAGCCGGAGGGGATTCAGAGTGGTCGTGGTGATCGCTTTCGAACTTTGTAATAAGTAACTAGTTTTTTTTTTATTATAAATTTTATCTTTGTTATTATTATTATTTGGTTTTGGGTTGTAATAAAGCCATTTTAATTATTTTTCTGGGATTATTTTATTTTATACTCTATATTTTACTGATAATAATCCAAAATGGGTTAGACTTAGGGCGCGTTTACAAAATGATACTTGTTTTCAAAATAACGCAACGATACAATTAATCGGTTTATGAAAAATATCTACTTAAATGAATTCTAACTCGATTTTTTTTCCAAAACCTAACCTCGCACCAAAGTGTGGCAATGGTTGTGGGCATGTCTAGGATTGGATCCAATCAAGAGCTTGGTACTCAAGCAGCCTTCATGGCTCACCTCCTCTGTTTCAGATACCTACCTGGTGTACAGCTTCCATTCACTTTATTTGCTTAGCAAAGACTATGTTTTAAAACACTAAGAAGGACGTTGAAAGACGCATGGGTTTTCTTAAAAACTTCAATGTGACACGTCGGTTCCGGTCATAACGCCTAGGCTGGGTTTGGGGTGTTACAGCCCGTGTGACTCACACGGCCTGAGCATATTGGGACACGCCCGTGTCCCTAGCCTGTGTGAAATTATTTTTCAATTTGAACCTACAGGGGTTTTCACACGACTTGGTACACGCCCGTGTCCATAACCCGTGTCCCCCACATGGCCATGACACGCCCGTGTCTCAGCCCATGTGCAAAAACCTTGACAGTCTATTTCTGACGTCAGAAACCCGTTAAGGGAAAAAGGCCATGGTACACGCCTGTGTACTAGGCCATGTCCTCCACACGGTTGGAACACACGGCCGTGTCTCCACCCGTGTGGTTACTACTGGGCATTCTGTTATGCCAACTTTTAGGTGCAGTGTACACACGACCTTACCGCACACCCATGGGGCAAGCTGTGTGTCACACACGGTCTAGACACACGCCCGTGGGGACAAAAACAAGGCTATTTAATAAACCTTTTTACCACCCTTTGTAACACCCCTAACCCGTGTCCGTCTCTGGAATGGGGTTACGAGGTATTACCGAACGAGACACATCTTCCGGACATTCATGGATACACATAGGAATTAAACAGCTCATTACTTATTATTCAATACCAAATATACATGCAACCTTATTATAAATTTTGACTAAACCAAGCTTACTTATTTGCTATTCCATTTATGCATACAAAAACATCATATAACATATACTTAATAATTAAATCACAATTAACAAAGCCACTTACTAAACTTGCATCAAACCTTCTTGTTTAATAAAAGCATAAGTTACTATTCATATGGTCAATTTCTAAAGCTTTAGCCGAATGCAAATATGCTTAATACTTATGCTTTAACAAATTTCCACTTTCAACTTTATTCAATCATTTTACACGCCTAAACATTTCAAAGAAATAAACCAATATATCAAACATAGTTTGCCTTTCACATCAACACATCATAAATATATATATGCATAATACATAGCAACTATTTGTCTAACACTTTAACATACCAAAAACGAATCTAAACATGCTAACATTACTTATCATGCAATGTAACAAAGGTCATATTCAAGACTAATTCATTGATCACATATTCGACTAAGTACATAAATATACATATAACCAAAATTTATGTCATGTCAAACATATTACAAATATATGTCAACTAATGTATAATTATTAAACCAAAATGTCATATACCTATATATATATAAGTGCCGAATCATGTTTGAATTACTAATATGATTCATATCAATTTCTTCTATATACCAATAATGAATTTACTAAAATACCAAATCGTAGATCCACGTTTTAACAAGCTTATCAAACCAGTTTCACCTATATTCACTTATATACAGGTCATAGCCGAATCACCCAAAACCAAAACCAAGCATAATCACCATTGGATTCAAACTCAAATGCCAAATTTCAATTAACTTACATCTTTTACCTATATTTAATATCATAGCCGAATTTATTGATCAATCACATATATATATTATTAGTAACTTCACTTAATCTGTATATCACAACCGAATTTACCTTGATACTAAATCACATAACAAAGCATATCCTAAACGTCGAAACCAAACATATTCATAATTTGATCAAGACATAAAAGCCAACACAACAAAATAATAAGCCATTTTAGCATGGCATATTATATACACAACTTCAAATATATTCGAAAATTACTATAGCCTATACATGCCATAGTTTCAAAATTTAACTTTTAAAAGTACTGACAAACAGATGATAGTGTGATAGACTTTGCTGACGATCCCCGAGCCCGTAACTAATCTCCAAAATCTAAAAAATAGAGGCAAACATACACACACAGTAAGCTACCATAGCTTAGTAAGTTATAAGCAAATACAACTTAATGACATTTATAATTCAATACAACAAAATCAAATTATGCTATTATGTTCATATACAATTTCAAACTTGCGATTACATTTATCAAACATATAACTATGCCTCAAATTCAAATTGGCCGAATGCACATATAGATAATAACATAATTAATTTTTCATTTCTAAGATCACATATATATTCATTTGCATCATATACAATTTGTATCACATACCAAATAGCCAAACTTACTTTAATTTCAAATAGGAAATTAACTATCACGTACTTGATCACTTTAGCTCGATTACATATTCGAACACAACTTATCATTGCCCGTTGAACCATTCGGAATTGAATAGGATACTTAGATAATCACACATATTGTACAGTGCCAACGTCCCATACGTGTTCTTACATGTAATCACATAACAATGCCAACGTACTAGACGTGGTCTTACTCGCACACTTATATCAGAATCACATATCGATGCCAACATATTAAACGTGGTCTTACTCGGATATATATATCGGAAACACATATCGATGCCAATATATTAAACGTGGTCTTACTCGCACACATATATCGGAATCACATATCGATGCCAACATATTAAATGTGGTCTTACTCGCACACATATATTGGAATCACATATTGATGCCAATGTATTTAACATGGTCTTACTCGCACACATATATCAGAATCACATATCGATGCCAACGTATTAAACGTGGTCTTACTCGCACACATATATCTATGCCATGGCCTTACTCGCACATCACATATCAGAATCCTATGTCATGACATATATATCCTATCTATTCCTAAAGCTCATACGTGGCTTTCGGATGTCGTAACTCGATCGAATCGAACTCGTAACCATCGCTCTCAAACATATATCATTTCGGCACATTCTCAAACAAATATAACAATTCAATTCAAAATTTACAGTATATATATATTGAAATTTACAACATCTATTTTCCTATAAACTTACCTCGGACAATAGTAATCGGAACGGGACGATTATTCGACAACTTTGGCTTTCCCCCGATTCAAATCTGATTTCTTTAGTTCTTGATCTAAACATATTCAAATTAAACTTATTCAAACATAATTTCATTCAATTTAGCCAAAAGCACATAAATGGGTGAATTACCATTTTTCCCCTGACATTTTACACTTTTTACAATTTAGTCCAAATTGCACAAAACACAAAACATGCAAAATTTGCACACACCATGCCTAGGCCGAATGTTACCCATGCTCATACAAGTCCATACATTTCATTTATTTCACATTTCAGTCCCTCAATTTATTAATTTTGTAATTTATCCCTAATTACTCAAATTCATCAAAAATTTCAATACAAAACATATTAATCCAAAACATATCTTTCATAATTCATCATCTAACATCACAAAGCTCAATTATTCATCAATGGCATAACTTAAAATATTCATCAAAATAAGAAATTCAAGAATGGGCTTTGTACATTACACTGCAACGATCTCAAAAACTCAAAAATTTCATAGATATAAATTCACACATAATAAACACAGAAAATAATTTTTAAATTTTTTTGACTCGAATTCGTGGTCCTGAATCCACCATTTCGAATAAGGTCTAAATCGGGCTGTTACAACTCTCCCCTCTTAGGGATTTTCGTCCCCAAAAATCTTATCGGTGAATAGGTTCAGATAACGTTCTTTCATTGCATCCTCTGGCTCCCATGTTGCCTCTTCAACTCCGTGTCTATGCCACAATACTTTCACTAATGAAATTTCCTTATTTCGCAATTCTTTAACTTCGCGAGCCAAAATACGAATCGGTTCTTTCTCACATGTCATATCAGACTTAATCTCAATCTCTGACAGATTAACCACATGTGAGGGATCAGATCGATATCTACGAAGCATCAAAACATGGAATACATTATGAATCGTTTCTAACTCAAGTGGCAATAACAGTCTATACGCAACTGGCCAGATACGCTCAATAATCTCATACGGTCCAATAAATATCGGACTCAATTTGCCTTTACAACCGAATCTGAGAATTTTCTTTCACGGTGAGACTTTTAAAAATACTTTGCACCTAATCTGAAACTCTATATCTTTTCATTTTAAGTCTGCATACGATTTCTGATGACCTGATGCTGATTTCAGACTTTCGCTGATCACTTTTACTTTCTGTTCAGTCTCTTTGATCAAATCGACCCCGTGTAACTTATTTTCACTGAGCTCAGTCCAATACAATGGTGTGCAACATTTACGACCATACAAAGCCTCGTAAGGTGCCATTTTGATACTCGATTGAAAGCTATTATTATATGCAAATTCAATCAAAGGCAAGTATCGTTCCCATATACCTTCGAACTCGAGAATACAACATCTCAACATATCCTCAAGTATCTGAATGATTCGTTCGGACTGACCATCTGTTTGTAGATGGAAAGCAGTGCTGAAATGTAATTTCGTACCTAGTGCATCTTGCAGTTTCTTCCAAAACCGCAGTGTAAACCTCGAATCTCTATTTGAAACAATAGAAATAGGTACTCTGTGCAATCTCACAATCTAGGAAATATACAACTCAGCAAGCTTGTCAAGTGAGTAATCTGTGCGAACCGAAATCGGAACAAAATGAGTCGATTTACTCAATCTATCCACAATAGCCCAAATTGCATCTTTCTTGCTCAGTGTTAACAGCAAACCGGATACAAAATCCATCGTGACTCTGTCCTATTTCTAATCAGGTATCACGATCAGCTGAAGCAATCCAGAAGGTACCTGATGTTCAGCTTTAACTTATTAACAAATTAAACATTTTGAAACAAAGTCAGAAATGTCTCGTTTCATACTATGCCACCAGCAAACTATTTCAAATCATTATACATTTTCGTACTACTTGGATGAACAGATAATCGACTATTATGAGCTTCATTCAAAATCATTTGAATCAACTCTGGATTTCTTGAAACATATATTTGGTTTCTAAACCTCAGACAACCCTCAGCATCAACTCGAAATTCTGAATCAATATTCAAGTCACATTGGCCCTACTTTGCTAACAAATCATTATCAACTTTCTAATAATCACAAATCTGTTGAATATATAACGAACTTGGTTTTAACTCAACTATAATCAAACCATCATCAGACATAGCCATATGCGCATTCATTGCATGCAAAGCAAACAATGATTTTCGGCTTAGAGCATCAACAACAACATTAGCCTTTCCCGGATGGTAGTCAATCATAAGCTCGTAGTCTTTTAACAGCTCTAACCATCAACACTATCTCAAATTCAGATCTTTCTGAGTCATCAAATATTTCAGGCTTTTGTTATCAAAATAAACGTGACATTTCTCATCGAACAGGTAGTGGCGCCATATTTTCAATGCAAACACAATAGCTGCCAATTCTAGATTGTGTGTTGGATAATTTTTTTTGTGTGGCTTTAACTATCTCGAGGCATAAGCTACGACTTTGCCTTCCTGCATCAAAACACAGCCCAAACCATTCAAAGATGCATCACTATAGATAACAAATTCTTTACCCGATTCTGGCTGAACTAACACTAGGGCTTCGGTCAAAAGGACTTTCAACTAATCAAAACTTTTTCAACCACTCGAATTTAACATCTTTTTGTAATAGCTTCATTATTGGGGTTGCAATAATAGAGAAACCTTTTACGAAACGTTTGTAGTAACTAGCAAGTCCCAGAAAACTTCAGACTTTGAAAACATTTTTCGGAGGTTTCCAATCAAGTATAGCCAAAATTTTACTCGAATAAACCCGAATACCTGATGCTGATACAGCATGTCCCAGAAAACTAATTTTGCGTAACCAGAACTCATATTTACTAAACTTCGCATACAACTATTTATCTCACAAAGTCTGTAACACAAGTCTCAGATGTTCGGCATGCTCAGTTTTATCACGGGAATAGATCAAAATGTCATCTATGAACATAACCACAAACCGATCTAAATACTGTCTGAATATCCAGTTCATCAATTCTATGAAAACAACAGGTGCATTAGTAAGTCCGTAAGGCATAACTAGAAACTCATAGTATCTGTACCTCGTTCAGAAAGCAATTTTCAATACATCAGAGTCTTTAACTCGCAACTGATAGTAGCCTGATCTCAAATCTATTTTCGAAAACACTATAGCCCCTTTTAATTGATCAAATAGGTCATCAATCCGTGGCAATGGATATTTATTCTTTATGGTCACCTTATTGAGCTGTCGGCAATCAATGCACATTATCATAGTTCCGTCTTTCTTTTTCACAAACAAAACCGGTGCACCTCAGGGAGAAAAACTCAGTCGCATAAAACCTCTATCCATCAACTATTGCAACTGTGCTTTCAGTTCTTTTAATTTAGTCAGTGCCATTCTGTACGGAGCTATTGAAATCGGATTCGTCCCCGGCATTAATTCAATACCAAACTCTACCTCTCGTATTGGCGACAAACCCGATAACTCTTCAAGAAATACATCTGGATACTCGCACACAACTGGTACAGATTCAATCTTCTTTTCGATCACTTTAGAGTCGATCACATAAGCAAAATAAGCTTTGCAACCCTTTCTCACATATTTCTGAGCTAACATCAAAGATATTACTGCTGGTAAACCATTTAGATCATTAGATTCAATCTAAATAATCTTATCATTTAGGCATTGTAAATCAATAGTCTTCCATTTGCAGTTCATAATAGCATCATGCATAGTTAACCAATCCATACCCAGAATTATGTCAAACTCGTCGAATGGCAACATCATCAAATCAGCCAGAAAACATGAATCTTGAATCATCAACGGACAACTCTTGCACACTTTATTGACCAAAACACACCGGCCTAAGAGGTTTGATACTCTAATCAGAAACTCAGTAGACTCAACAGGCAAAGTCTTATTGGATACTAAGGTCTCACACACATAAGAATAAGTCAAACCAGGATCAATCAATGTAATTACACTAGTATCATAGAGAGTGAATATACCAGTAATAACATTTGGGGATGAAGCCTCCTCTCGTGCGCGTATAGCATAGGCTCTGGCAGGTGCACAAGCCTTGGATCTAACTGCTGTATCTTTAGTCCCTCTCTGACTGCTACTCACATTACCTGTATTTCTGGGTGGTCTACCTCGAGCTGCAGTGTTACTCGATCTCGTATTTTTCACTGTATCTTGCTCGACCAATTTAGGACATTCACGGATGAAGTGATCCATCGATCCACATTTAAAACAGGCTTGATCATATAATCTACAACTACCGAGATGTTGTTTACCATAATGTTTGCACTCCGATTGATTTGATCTAACGTTACCAACACTAGCTACTGAGGTAGCTTTTGAACTCACAAGTGGTCTATCCCGATCACGTCTAGAATAACCCGCAGTAGCCTTTGAACAGCTAGAATCAACCCAAAATCTCTTTGAAGCCGACTGAAATGACTTACTTGATGATCTCTTACTTGAATCTCTAGCTTCAAAGTTAGCTTTTCTTTTCTCTTTCTCGAGCTCTTCGGCTTTGCATGCTAACTCAACAAGAATAACAAACTCTTTTATTTCAAGAATGCCAACTAACAGTTTAATGTCTTCATTTAACCCGTCTTCAAATATTTTACACATTATAGCTTCAGTCGAGACACATTCACAGCCATATCTGCTGAGTCTCATAAATTTTCACTTATATTCTGTCACAGTCATACGACCCTGTTTCAACTCCAGAAATTCTTTGCTTTCTGGTCGATAAATCTCTGGCTGATGTATTTCTTACGGAACTCAGTTTGAAAGAACTTCCAGGTCACCCGTTCTTTTAGAACCACCGATACTAGTGTATTCCACCAGTGATATACGGTGTCTCGTAACAAAGATATGGCATATTTTAAAAACTTATCAGGGTTACAGGATAATTCATCAAACACGCGGAAAGTATTATCAAGCCAGAATTCAGCTCGCTCAGCATCATCATCGTCAGTGGCTCTGAATTCCTCAGCCCCATGTTTTCTGATTTTATCAAGAGGAGGCTTATGTAATCTCAACTGGTCAATCATTTTAGGTATAACAGGTATCGGAGGAGGATTAGTCGGGGGTGGAGGTTGTTGTGCATCCAAATTTGTTGGGATATACTGAGTAAACCAATCATTCATCATTTGGTAAAAGGCTTGTTTAGCCTTTTCATCTTGGTTACTCGAAGTCGGTCGAGAATCAACTGGCGTTGTCCCTTGTGTGGGAGCAGGCACTATACTCTCAACATCATCAGCTATGGCTCGATTGAGATCTATTTACTATACGAAAACACATTTTTAAATGTCAGGAGTCATCACACTATCACAGTATAAAATATGGTATGTATAGCTAGACTCACACTCGCTACGTTAGTCCTAGAATCGACTAAACCATAGCTTTGATACCAATCAAATGTAACACCCCTAACCCGTGTCCGTCTCAGAAATAGGGTTACGAGGTATTACTAAACGAGACACAACTTTCGGATATTCATGGATGCACATAGGAATTAAACAACTCATTACTTATTATTCAAGACCAAATATACATGCAACCTTATTATAAATTTTGACTAAACCAAGCTTACTTATTTGCTATTCCATTAATGCACACAAAAACGTCATATAACATATACTTAATAATTAAAGCATAATTAACAAAGCCACTTACTAAACTTGCATCAAACATAAATGTCGAAACCAAACATATTCATAGTTTGATCAAGACATAAAATCCAACACAACAAAATAATAAGCCACTTTCGCATCGCATATTATATACACAACTTCAAATATATTCGAAAAGTAATATAGCCTATACATGTCGTAGTTTCAAAATTTAACTTTTAAAAGTACCAACAAGCAGACGATAGTGTGATAGACTTCGCTGATGATCCCCGAGCCTGTAACTAATCTCCAAAATCTATAAAATAGAGGCAAACATACACACACAGTAAGCTAACATAGCTTAGAAAGTTATAAGCAAATAACAACTCAATGACATTTATAATTCAATACAACAAAATCGAATTATGCTATTATGTTCATATACAATTTCAAACTTGCAATTACATTTATCAAACATATAACTATGCCTCAAATTCAAATTGGCCGAATGCACATATAGATAATAACATAATTAATTTTCACTTCTAAGATCACATATATATTCATTTGCATCATATACAATATGTATCACATACCAAATAGCCAAACTTACCTTAATTTTGAATAGGAAATTAACTATCACATACCTGATCACTTTAGCTCGATTACACATTCGAATACAACTTATCATTGCCCGTTTAACCATTTGGAATTGAATAGGATACTTGATTAGTCACACATATCGTACAATGCCAATGTCCCAGACGTGGTCTTACATGTAATCACATAACGATGCCAACGTACTAGATGTGGTCTTACTCGCACACATATCTCGGAATCACATATCGATGCCAACATATTAAACGTGGTCTTACTCACACACATATATCAAAATCACATATCGATGCCAACATATTAAACGTGCTCTTACTCGCACACATATACCGAAATCACATTTCGATGTCAACGTATTAAACGTGGTCTAACTCGCACGCATATATCGATGCCATGGTCTTACTCGCACACATATATCGGAATCACATATCGTTGCCAACGTATTTAATGTGGTCTCACTCGCACACATATATCGAAATCACATATCGATGACAATGCATTAAACGTGGTCTTACTCGCACAAATATATCAATGCCATGGTCTTACTTGCACATCACATATCAGAATCCTATGTCATGACATATATATCCTATCTATTCCTAAGGCTCATACGGGGCTTTCGGATGTCATAACTCGATCGAATCGAACTCGTAACCATTGCTTTCAAACATATATCATTTCAGCACATTCTCAAACAATTATAACAATTCAATTCAGAATTTATAATATATATATTGAAATTTACAACATCTATTTGCCTATAAACTTACCTCGGACAACAGTAATCGGAACAGGATGATTATTCGACAACTTTGGTTTTCCCCCGATCCAAATTCGATTTCTTTAGTTCTTGATCTAAACATATTCAAATTAAACTCATTCAAACATAATTTCATTCAATTTAGTCCAATAACACATAAATGGGTGAATTACCATTTTGCCCCTGACATTTTACACTTTTTACAATTTAGTCCAAATTGTACAAAACACAAAACATGCAAAATTTGCACACACCATGCTTAGGCCGAATGTTACCCATGCTCATACAAGTCCATAAATTTCATTTATTTCACATTTTAGTCCCTCAATTTATTATTTTTGCAATTTAGCCCTAATTACTCAAATTCATCAAAAATTCCAATACAAAACATATTAATCCAAAACATATCTTTCATAATTCATCATCTAACATCACAAAGCTCAATTATTCATCAATGGAATAACTCAAAATATTCATCAAAACTAGAAATTCAAGCATAGGCTTTGTACATTAGACTGCAACAATCTCAAAAATGTAAAAATGATAAAAAAAAAAACCGTGCTAGTTACATACCTTAATCAAGCTTCAACAATGGTCGAACCTTAAAGCTTTATTTTTCTTTCTTTCTTTTTGTTATTCAGTCAAACAGAAAAGATGAACACATGGGTTTTGATTTTATGTTTTATATTATTATAACTAAATAATCATTTTACATATAGAACCTTTATATTAAAATTTTAAACCATTATAATTCATGGTTATAATCGTCCATCTTATTCTATCATGGTAATATTGCATTATAAATACCTCAATTTAAAAATACAACAACAATTCGGCCCTTTCACATTTAGCCATCAAATTTTCATTTTACGCGATTAAGCCTTTTTTATTCAATCAGCACTCAACGACAAAATTAAAACACGTAAATTTCACGGATATAAATTCACACATAATAAACATAGAAAATAATTTTTAAATATTTTTCTGACTCGAATTCATTGTCCCAAAACCACCGTTTCGAATAGGGTCTAAATTGGGTTGTTACACCCTTACTTGTACCAACCTACACAACATCAACCAAAACCAATCCAGGCATAACACATATAACCAAAACAACCACAACCATGAGAAATTTGCATCAAATGCAATTAATAATAATCTATATTAGCCAACATTAATGGCCTATACAAAATGAATATCACATCCATCATATGAGCCAACACTTGTGGCTAAACTAACAAGACATTAAACAAAAGATTCAAGTCCCATACATGCCACAATCAAAATATTAAACTAGCTATACCAAAGCTTCAGGTGATAGTGTGAATCGATGCCTCTGACATCCCTTGATCCCCGATACTAGCTTAGCGGCACTATAAGAAAATGGAAAGGAAAGGGAGTAAGCATAAAGCTTAGTAAGTTGCATGTAAATAAATAATAACATCAACCACGCATATTTAAAACACATAGCATATAATAAATCAGCACAACATTCTTGAGTGCACAAAGGTAGACATCACCACATACTTATACATCACAAATACAAGCCAAAGATTTCCAAAATCATTTTCATAGATAGAACTTACTCATGTTATTCTTACCATTAAGACATCATAACTAGACTCATATCTCATGAGTTTCGAATAAGAACATGTACCACTCACAACATGATTATATCATTCCATATCATTGTCATAAGATTTAAAACAACCCGTGAAAACATTTGGAATACTAAAGGATATCTGACGAGCTTTACACAAGTGGGTGAATTACCGATGCCATGTTCCAAACATGGTCTTACACTGGCTCACATATCAAGGCCGATGCCATGTCCCAGACATGGTCTTACATTAGTTCTCATTTGAATGTTGATAACATGTCCCAGACATGGTCTTACACTAGCGCACATATCAATGCCGATGCCATGTCCCAGACATGGTCTTACACTGGCTCTCATTACATTTCTGATGCCATGTTCCAAACATGGTCTTACACTGGCTCTCATATCATGGCCAATGCCATGTCCCAAACATAGTCTTACACTAGCACACATATCACCCAAATGTCATGGCATGGATATCCAATCTATTCATAGGTTCAACTGGGAATTTACCACATTAATTTCATCATGCATTATCCATAATCATATTCAATCATATTATGCAAAATCGATCATTCAACACATAACAGCGATAAAGTTGCCTTACTTACGTACAACTTACCACGGTATACAAAAAGTGGGCGACTAGTTGGATTTAATCCACTTGCTTGGCCTTCCCCCAGTCTAGACCCGGATTTTGTATTTCTTGATCTAAAATGATAAAAATTCACTAATTTAATCATCATATTAATCAACGCATTTCATAATTCATATTTTGGAAAAATGACCATTTTGCCCCTAGACTTTCACAAAATTACTATTTTACCCTTAGGCTCGTAAATTGATTTTTATCAAATTTTCTCACTAACCAAGCCTAGCCGAATTCATTTTATACCAGAAGCAGCCTACAATTCCCATTATTTCACACATTTACCACGTAATTTATAACTTATGCAAAATGGTCCTTAGTTAGGGTTTCCAAGAAAACTACTTCACAAAAGTTGTTTGTTTAACAACCAAGATTCACTTTCTTCCATAAAAATTCAGCAAAAAACATGAATACTCTCATGGAAAAACCCTAGACTTTCAACCATTTTGCAAAATAGTCCCCTCATTAGCTAGATTATGTTACAAGGGTCGCAAAAGTATAAAAATTATCAAGAAAAGTCATCAAGATCACTTACTTATGAGAGAACTTAATGGCTGAAAATTTCAAGCTTTCAAGACCCCTTTCTTGCTGAAAATTTTGGTGGAGAAGAGAAGAAGAGAAAAAGATGATAGCTTTTGTAACACCCTAAATCCGGCCTTGATGTTTGGCTCGAAACTGGCGTGTCACATTGTAGTATTTTTCGAAAACCATGTTTCCATTAAAAACCCTTCTTAATAATTAAAAACTTATACCCTTTTTAAACCATGTTTAGAAAACCTCAGCTGAATAACATTCTTAACAACTTTGTAAAAGTCTTGGCAGTTGCGGAAGCTTAATTTAAAAACAATTGCGGTTACGTGATGTTTTGAAAAATAGTAGTTGCTTTGGAAAACCGTGTTCTAATACTAGCAAGTATAAGAATAATAAATAAAATTCCAAATTTGAAATCCAGAAAATTACAACGGCTTTACTACAACCCACATAAAAACATTTAAAAGTAATAATCAAAACTGTAACATAAACAGTGTGTGTGGCTTCCTCTAAACCCTCGCAGCTCCAATCCGTCTAACGTCGGAAATCACCTGAAAGGTTAATAAACGGGGTGAGTTTACGAAAACTCAGTGTGAAATCCCCTACTATACAAAAGGAACAGTTAGTCATATAAAAGAATTAAAAGTCTGGCCCCAGCCCTACTCACAGTTTCAGTATCAATTGGGCCTTAGCCCATTATAACAAATAGTACCAGATAGGCCTTAGCCCATTACAGAATAAGAAACATTATCAGAACTAGAATCAAAATGAGAATCAGAATCAGAATCAGAATCGGTAATTCTACCCTACAGGGGTATTTCGGTAATTCTACCCTATAGGGGTATTTCGGTAATTCTACCCTACAGGGGTATTTCGATAATTCTACCCTACAGGGGTATTCCGGTAATTCTACCCTACAGGGGTATTTCAGTAATTCTACCCTACAAGGGTATTTCGATAATTCTATCCTACAAGGGTATTTCGGTAATTCTACCCTATAAGGGTATTTCAGTAATTCTACCCTACAGGGGTATTTCGGTATTTCTACCGTACAAGGGTATTTCGGTAATTCTACCCTACAAGGGTATTTCAGTAATTCTACCCTACAGGGGTATTTTGATACTTCTCAGCACACTTAACCACTAAAATAAGCCTTCATTAACAAAGTTTACATGCACAACAAAATATTATAAGCTACCTTCAACCGCTCCCATGCTCAAGGCCCAAAACTTCTAGGCCCAAATTCAGGTTGTTACAACTCTACCTCTCTTAAAGAAATTTTGTCCCCGAAATTTCCATCTAACCGGGTAGACGTGTAACATCTACCCCACTATGCTACTGCTGCGCACTCTGATCCTACTCTCACTATCACACTTCAACTAGAACTTGAAACATCACATACATACAACACTTATTCACTGAAGCAGACACATATTTATCACACATATATACAATCTATATATCCAAACATCACATCCACATAAAATAAATACCAAATTTAAATTCAGACCAATGTCTTAGGAAACCACAGTATTTCAATTTCTAAACAGATAAAAGTATTCAGAAGACTTACGTATTCGGCGCCGGAGACTCGGTGTGCCACACTTTTTAAGAGAAATACTTCAAACAGACCACGTGGCTGAAAATAATTTTCTAAAATTCAACCTTTGAAAACCCAATCCACAGCCGAGTTATTGCAACCCAGGCTCTGATACCACTAAATGTAACACCCCAAACCTGGCCTGGAAGTTTGGCTCGAATCTGGCGTGTCACATTGAAGTATTTTTCGAAAACCATGTTTCCATTAAAAACCCTTCTTAATAATTTAAAACTTATACCCTTTTTAAACCTTGTTAAGAAAACCTCAGGTGAATAACATTCTTAACAACTTTGTAAAAATCTTGGTAGTTACGGAAGCTTAATTTAAAAATAATTGCGGTTACGTGATGTTTTGAACAATAGTAGTTGCTCTGGAAAATCGTGTTCTAATACTAGCAATTGTAAGAACAATAAATAAAATTCCAAATTTGAAATCCAAAAAATTACAAAGGCTTTACTACAACCCACATAAAAACATTTAAAAGTAATAATCAAAACTATAACATAAACAGTGTGTGTGGCTTCCTCCGAGCCCCTCGCAGCTCCGATCCGTCTAAGGTTGGAAATTACCTAAAAGGTTAATAAACGGGGTGAGTTTACGAAAACTCAGTGTGAAATCCCTTACTATACAAAAGGAACAGTCAGTCATATAAAAGAATTAAAAGTCTAGCCCCAACTCTACTTACAGTTTCAGTATCAATTGGGCCTTAGCCCATTATAACAGACAGTACCAGATGGGCCTTAGCCCATTACAGAATAAGAAACATTATTAGAGTTGGAATCAAAATGAGAATCAGAATCAGAATCAGAATCAGAATTAGGTGACAGAATCAGAATCAATATCAGGTAACAGAATCAGAATCAATATCAGGTAACAAAATCCAAATGAGAATATGAATGCAATCCCAACCCATATCCAACCGTATACACACCCGTACCAGCCTTACACCATGTAGGAAGACTACTCGACCCACCCAACCGCTACACACCATAGAAATTGCAGCGAGGATGCCAGATATTGTGACGAAGTCACCAGATACAGATATTGTGGCGAGGCCACCAGAATAGATATATATATTTATATATGTAGCGGTTACCACGACATAAAAATGAAGTCGCAGGATATTGTGACGAAGTCACTGAGAATAGATATATGTGGCGAGGCCACGGATTGCAAATGAGGTCGCTGAACGCCCCTCCATCAACATAAACCAACCCATGCAACATGTCATGTATGTTGAATGTCATGCCCATATTTGAATCAAACAATCACAGCCAAGTCATTCATATTACCAACATATATTCACAATCAAATTCGTCAACCACACAATCCAAGTCAGTCACTTGCCCACAAGGGCAAAATAGTCATTTAACACCCTAAGGGCAAAATGGTAATTTTACCCCAAAAGGGTATCTCGGTAATTCTACCCTACAGGGGTATTTCGGTATTTCTACCCTATAAGGGAATTTCGATAATTCTACCCTACAGGGGTATTTCAGTAATTCTACCCTATAGGGGTATTTTGGTAATTCTACCCTACAGGGTATTTCGGTAATTCTACCCTACAGGGGTATTTCGGTAATTCTACCCTATAGGGGTATTTCGGTAATTTTACCCTACAAGGGTATTTCGATAATTTACCCTACAAGGGTATTTCGGTAATTCTACCCTATAGGGGTATTTTAGTAATTCTACCCTACAAGCGTATTTCGGTAATTCTACCCTACAAGGGTATTTCAGTAATTCTACCCTATAAGGGTATTTTAGTAATTCTACCCTACAGGGGTATTTCGGTATTTCTACCCTACAAGGGTATTTTGGTAATTCTAACCTACAAGGGTATTTCGGTAATTCTACCCTACAGGGGTATTTCGGTAATTCTACCCTACAGGGGTATTTCGGTAATTCTACCCTACAGGGGTATTTTGGTAATTCTACCCTACAAGGTTATTTCGGTAATTCTACCCAACAGGGGTATTTCGGTAATTCTACCCTACAAGGGTATTTCGGTAATTCTACCTTATAGGGGTATTTCGGTAATTCTACCCTGCAAGGGTATTTCGGTAATTTACCTTACAGGGGTATTTCGGTAATTCTACCCTACAGGGGTATTTCAGTAAACTAAAGTATTCTAAACAGGGATAATAATATGGTTGGGCTTAAAGCCCATTCTCGGCCCAAATGGGCCCACACGCTCGTGTGGCCCTTTTAGCCCAAATCTAGCCACAGATATGAGATTCACCTAGCCTAGTCCAATATTTACTACACAATCAAACAACTTATCTAATTGGGCCCGTAGGCCGATTGGGCCCACATGGCCCCTTTCGGCCCATCGCGACCCGAAGTAGCCATCCTATAGCTAGTGTAGTGAGAAATACACACCTGATAGGAGATTGGAGTTAATCCGCGCTCCGAGCACTCTTAGCCGACGCCCAACCCAAACGAGCACGCCATAAAGCGAAAGGGATCAGCCAAGAAAGGTACCTTTACTCTCCTCATGGTTCTCTCTATTTAAAGCCAGCTTCACATCCACTCTTATGTTAGCCTCCCGATGTGGGATCCCTTCATCATTAGAGTTTAAATTCAACACTAACTCTTGCCGCCCCCCTGTTAGCAAAATAAATGCTCTTTGATTGCCATGAGTTTCGCACCCTAGACCTCTTTGCCAACTCTATGACGCCACCTTCCTGCCTCTTATGTGGCGCTACTTTGCCACTAGACCACAAGGCTTTTTGTGGCACAATTTCTCCAACAATATTCTTAAGGCCTACCTACTACACCCAAGGTTTGATTCACCTTAAACAAAATTTCTGCTAGAGTCCAGGTTTGAACCCAAGACTTCTCCAACACTTCTCAGCACACTTAACCACTAAAATAAGCCTTCATTAACAAAATTTACATGCACAACAAAATATTATAAGCTGCCTTCAACCTCTCCCATGCTCAAGGCCCACAACTTTTAGGCCCAAATTCAGGTTGTTACAACTCTACCTCCCTTAAAGAAATTTCGTCCCCGAAATTTCCATCTAACCGGGTAGTCGTATAACATCTACCCCACTATGCTAGTGCTGTGCACTCTGATCCTACTCTCACTATCACACTTCAACTAGAACTTGAAACATCACATACATACAACACTTATTCACTGAAGCAGACACATATTTATCACACATATATACAATCTATATATCCAAACATCACATCCACATAAAATAAATACCAAATTTAAATTTAGACCAATGTCTAAGGAAACCACAGTATTGCAATTTCTAAACAGACAAAAGTATTCAGAACACTTACGGATTTGGCGCCGGAGACTCGGTGTGCCACACTTTTTAAGAGAAATACTTCAAACAGACCAAGTGGTTGAAAATATTTTTCTGAAATTCAACCTTTGAAAACCCAATTCACAGCCGAGTTATTGCAACCCAGGCTCTGATACCACTAAATGTAACACCCTAAACCTGGCCTAGAAGTTTGGCTCGAATCTGGCGTGTCACATTGAAGTATTTTTCGAAAACCATGTTTCCATTAAAAACCTTTCTTAATAATTTAAAACTTATACCCTTTTTAAACCTTGTTTAGAAAACCTTAGCTGAATAACATTCTTAACAACTTTGTAAAAATCTTGGCAGTTGCGGAAGCTTAATTTAAAAATAATATCGGTTACATGATGTTTTGAACAACAGTAGTTGCTTTGGAAAATCGTGTTCTAATACTAGCAATTATAAGAAAAATAAATAAAATTCCAAATTTGAAATCCAAAAAATTACAACGGCTTTACTACAACCCACATAAAAACATTTAAAAGTAATAATCAAAACTGTAACATACACAGTGTGTGTGGCTTTCTCCGAGCCCCTCGCAGCTCCGATCCGTCTAAGGCTGGAAATTACCTGAAAGGTTAATAAACAAGGTGAGTTTACGAAAACTCATTGTGAAATCCCCTACTATACAAAAGGAACAGTCAGTCATATAAAAGAATTAAAAGCCTGGCCCCAGCCCTACTTACAGTTTCAGTATCAATTGGGCCTTAGCCCATTATAACAGACAGTACCAGATGGGCCTTAGCCCATTACAGAATAAGAAACATTATCAGAGCTGGAATCAAAATGAGAATCAGAATCAGAATTAGAATTAGGTGACAGAATCAGAATCAGTATTAGGTAACAGAATCCGAATCAGAATATGAATGCAATCCCAACCCATATCCAACCGTATACACACCCGTACCAGCCTTACACCATGTGGGAAGACTACTCGACCCACCTAACCGCTACACACCACAGAAATTACAGCGAGGCTACAAGATATTGTGACGAAGTCACCAGATACAGATATTATGGCGAGGCCACCAGAACAGATATATATATTTATATATGTGGCGAAGTTACTGATTGCGGCGAGGTCGCTGATATTGTGACGAAGTCACGAGATAGACATATGTGGCGAGGCCACTGGATTGCGGCGAGGTCGCGTAACGCTTCCTCCATCAATATAAACCAACCCATGCAACATGTCATGTATGTAGAATGTCATGCCCATATTTGAATCAAACAATCACAGCCAAGTCATTCATATCACCAACATATATTCACAATCAAATTCGTCAACCACACAATCCAAGTCAGTCACTTGCCCACAAGGGCAAAATAGTCATTTAACACCCTAGGGGCAAAATAGTAATTTTACCCCAAAAGGTATCCGGTAATTCTACCCTACAGGGGTATTTTAGTAATTCTACCCTATAGGGGTATTTTGGTAATTCTACCCTACAGGGGTATTTCGGTAATTCTACCCTACAGGTGTATTTCGGTAATTCTACCCTACAGGGGTATTTCGGTAATTCTACCCTACAGGGGTATTTCAGTAATTCTACCCTACAAGGGTATTTCAGTAATTCTACCCTACAAGGTATTTCAGTAATTCTACCCTACAAGGGTATTTCGATAATTCTACCCTACAAGGGTATTTCGGTAATTCTACCCTATAAGGGTATTTTAGTAATTCTACCCTACAGGGGTATTTTGGTATTTCTACCTTACAAGGGTATTTCGATAATTCTACCCTACAAGGATATTTCGGTAATTCTGCCCTACAGAGGTATTTCGGTAATTCTACCCTACAGGGGTATTTCGGTAATTCTACCCTACAGGGGTTTTTTGGTAATTCTACCCTACAAGGGTATTTCGGTAATTCTACCCTACAGGGGTATTTCAGTAAACTAAAGTATTCTAAAAAAGGATAACAATACGAATGGGCCTAAAGCCCATTCTCGGCCCAGATGGGCCCACACGCTCGTGTGGCCCTTTTAGCCCAAATCTAGCCACAGATATGAGATTCACCTAGCCTAGTCCAATATTTACTACACAATCAAACAACTTATCCAATTGGGCCCGTAGGCCGATTGGGCCTACATGGCCCCTTTCGGCCCATCGCGACCTGAAGTAGCCATCTTACAGCTAGAGTAGTGAGAAATACACACCTGATAGGAGATTGGAGTTAATCCGCGCTCCGAGCACTCTTAGCCGACGCCCAACCCAAACGAGCACACCATAAAGCGAAAGGGATCAGCCAAGAAAGGTACCTTTACTCTCCTCATGGTTCTCTTTATTTAAAGCCAGCTTCACATCCACTCTTATGTTAGTCTCCCGATGTGGAATCCCTTCATCATTAGAATTTGAATTCAACACTAACTCTTGTCGCCCCCCTGTTAGCAAAATAAATGCTCTTTGATTGCCATGAGTTTCGAACCCTAGACCTCTTTGCCAACTCTATGACGCCACCTTCCTGCCTCTTATGTGGCGCTACTTTGCCACTAGACCACAAAGCTTTTTGTGACACAATTTCTCCAACAATATTCTTAAGGCCTACCTACTACACCCAAGGTTTGATTCACCTTAAACAAAATTTCTGCTAGAGTCTAGGTTTGAACCCAGGACTTCTCCAACACTTCTCAGCACACTTAACCTCTAAACTAAGCCTTCATTAACAAAATTTACATGTACAACAAAATATTATAAGCTGCCTTCAACCGCTCCCATGCTCAAGGCCCAAAACTTCTAGGCCCAAATTCAGGTTGTTACAACTCTACCTCCCTTAAAGAAATTTCGTCCCCGAAATTTCCATCTAACCGAGTAGTCGTGTAACATCTACCCCACTATGCTACCGCTGCGCACTCTGATCCTACTCTCACTATCACACTTCAACTAGGACTTGAAACATCACATACATACAACACTTATTCACTGAAGCAGACACATATTTATCACACATATATACAATCTATATATCCAAACATCATATCCACATAAAATAAATACCAAATTTAAGTTCAGACCAATGTCTAAGGAAACCACAGTATTTCAATTTCTAAACAGACAAAAGTATTCAGAACACTTACGGATTCGGCGCCGGAAACTCGGTGTGCCACACTTTTTAAGAGAAATACTTCAAACAGACCACGTGGTTGAAAATAATTTTCTGAAATTCAACCATTGAAAACCCAATCCACAGCCGAGTTATTGCAACCCAGGCTCTAATACCACTAAATGTAACACCCCAAACCTGGCCTGGAAGTTTTGCTCGAATCTGGCGTGTCACATTGAAGTATTTTTCGAAAACCATGTTTCCATTAAAAACCTTTCTTAATAATTTAAAACTTATACCCTTTTTAAACCTTGTTTAGAAAACCTCAGGTGAATAACATTCTTAACAACTTTGTAAAAATCTTGGCAGTTACGGAAGCTTAATTTAAAAATAATTGCGGTTACGTAATGTTTTGAACAACAGTAGTTGCTTTGGAAAATCGTGTTCTAATACTAGCAATTATAAGAACAATAAATAAAACTCCAAATTTGAAATCCAAAAAATTACAACGGCTTTACTACAACCCACATAAGAACATTTAAAAGTGATAATCAAAACTGTAACATAAATAGTGTGTGTGGCTTCCTCCGAGCCCCTTGCAGCTCTGATCCGTCTAAGGCTAGAAATTACCTGAAAGGTTAATAAACGGGGTGAGTTTACGAAAACTCAGTGTGAAATCCCCTACTATACAAAAGGAACAGTCAGTCATATAAAAAGAATTAAAAGTCTGGCCCCAGTCCTACTTACAGTTTTAGTACCAATTAGGCCTTAGCCCATTATAACAGACAGTACCAGATGGGCCTTAGCCCATTACAGAATAAGAAACATTATCAGAGCTGGAATCAAAATGAGAATCGAAATCGAATCGAGTTAGGTGACGAGAATCGAGAATCGATGTCGTAATCAGAATCCGAATCAGAATATGAATGCAATCCCAACCCATATCCAACCGTATACACACCCGTACCAGCCTTACACCATGCGGGAAGACTACTCGACCCACCTAACCGCTACACACCACAGAAATTGCAGCGAGGCTGCCAGATATTGTAACGAAGTCACCAGATACAGATATTGTGGCGAGGCCACCAGAATGTATATATATATTTATATATGTGGCGAAGCCTCGGATGCGCAATGTGGTCGCGGATATTGTGACGAAGTCACGAAACAGATATATGTGGCGAGGCCACCGGTTGCAAAAAGGGCCGCGTAACGCTTCCTCCATCAATATAATCCAACCCATGCAACATGTCATGTATATAGAATGTCATGCCCATATTTGAATCAAACAATCACAGTCAAGTCATTCATATCACCAACATATATTCACAATCAAATTCGTCAACCACACAATCCAAGTCAGTCACTTGCCCACAAGGGCAAAATGGTAATTTTACCCCAAAAGGGTATCTCGGTAATTCTACCCTACAGAGGTATTTCAATATTTCTACCCTAAAAGGGTATTTCGGTAATTCTACCCTACAGGGGTATTTCAGTAATTCTACCCTATAGGGGTATTTTAGTAATTCTACCCTACAGGGGTATTTCGGTAATTCTACCCTACAGGTGTATTTCGGTAATTCTACCATACAGGGGTATTTCGGTAATTCTACCCTACAAAGGTATTTCAGTAATTCTACCCTACAAGGGTATTTCAATAATTCTACCCTACAAGGTATTTCAGTAATTCTACCCTACAAGGGTATTTCGATAATTCTACCCTACAAGGGTATTTTGGTAATTCTACCCTACAAGGGTATTTCAGTAATTCTACCCTACAGGGGTATTTCGGTAATTCTACCTTATAGGGGTATTTTGGTAATTTTACCCTACAGGGGTATTTCGATAATTTTACCCTACAGGGGTATTTCGGTAATGCTACCCTACAAGGATATTTCGGTAATTCTACCCTACAGGGGTATTTCAGTAAACTAAAGTATTCTAAACAGGGATAACAATACGAATGGGCCTAAAGCCCATTCTCGGCCCAAATGGGCCCACACGCTTGTGTGGCCCTTTTAGCCCAAATCTAGCCACAGATATGAGATTCACCTAGCCTAGTCCAATATTTACTACACAATCAAACAACTTATCCAATTGGGCCCGTAGGCCTATTGGGCCCACATGGCCCCTTTCGGCCCATCGCGGCTCGAAGTAGCCATCCTACAGCTAGAGTAGTGAGAAATACACACCTGATAGGAGATTGGAGTTAATCCGCGCTCCGAGCACTCTTAGCCGACGCCCAATCCAAAGGAGCACGCCATAAAGCGAAAGGGATCAGCCAAGAAAGGTACCTTTACTCTCCTCATGGTTCTTCTCTATTTAAAGCCAACTTCACATCCACTCTTATGTTAGCCTCCCGATGTGGGATCCCTTCATCATCAGAGTTTAAATTCAACACCAACTCTTGCCGCCCCCCTGTTAGCAAAATAAATGCTCTTAGATTGCCATGAGTTTCGAACCCTGGACCTCTTTGCCAACTCTATGACGCCACCTTCCTACCTCTTATGTGGCGCTACTTTGCCACTAGACCACAAGGCTTTTTGTGGCACAATTTCTCCAACAATATTCTTAAGGCCTACCTACTACACCCAAGGTTTGATTCACCTGAAACCAAAATTTCTGCTAGAGTCCAGGTTTGAACCCAGGACTTCTCCAACACTTCTCAACACACTTAACCACTAAAACAAGCCTTCATTAACAAAATTTACATGCACAATAAAATATTATAAGCTGCCTTCAACCGCTCCCATGCTCAAGGCCCAAAACTTCTAGGCCCAAATTCAGGGTGTTACAGCTTTTCCTTATTTTATTTTATTTTAGTCAAATTGGTCACCAAATTTTACCTAATTTTGACTATTTGATTTTCTTTGTCCCTATGGCTGGCCATGCCATTAATAAAGACCTATTTTCTCTTTAAAGACCCTTTATTTTGGTTCTCTAGCTATTTGACACCTTTAGCTAATGAAATAAAACTTTTGTCCCTTATGTGATTTAGTCCTTTTTCGCAATTGAGCATGCAATCGCTAAAATTATTTTACCAAAATTTTCATGTACTCATATAAACATGCTATAACACATAAAATAATATTAAAAATAATGTCTCCGACCTCGGGTTAGTGGTTTCGAAACCACTGTTCTGACTAGGCCCAAAATCGGGCTATTACAATTCTCCTCCTTAGGTATTTTCGTCCCTGAAAATCTTACTGGTGAAAAGGTTAGGGTATTGAACTCTCATAGTCTCCTCGGGTTCCTATGTGGCCTCTTCAACCCCATGTCGATGCCACAGTACTTTCATGAGTGCTATACTTTTATTTCTCAATTGCTTGACCTCTCAGGCTAATATCTTAACCGGCTCTTTGCCATAAGTCATGTCTAATCGAATCTCAACCTTTGTTGGCAAAAGAACGTGTGAAAGGTCAGAACGGTAACGGCGTAACATTGACACATGGAAAACATTGTGGATCTTTTTTGACTCAGATGGCAAGGTTAGCCGATAAGCTACCGGTCCAATTCTCTCTGTCACCTCATAAGGTCCAATAAAGCGTGGACTTAATTTTCCTTTCTTACCAAATCTGAGGACTTTCTTCCACTGGGATACTTTCAAAAACACCTTATCACTGACTTGAAACTCAATTTCCTTTCGTTTCGAATCCGCGTAAGATTTCTGTCTATCCGAAGTGGCCTTCAACCAATCACGAATTACCTTAACTTTCTCTTCGGTCTCTTTGACTAAATCAACCCCGTGAATCTGATTTTCTTTGAGTTCAGTCTAAAACAAGGGCGGTCGGCACTTATGCCCATACAAAGCCTCATAAGGTGTCATTTTTAAGCTTGACTGATAACTATTGTTGTAGGCAAACTCTACCAGCGGTAAATACTTTTTGGAACTGCCTTGGAATTCAAGGACGCAACACCGCAACATATCTTCAAGAATCTGAATTACTCTTTCTGACTGACTGTCAGTTTGCGAATGGAAAGCCGTGGTTCTTGTAACTTTTTCCAAAACCTCAAAGTAAACCTTGGATCTCTATCCAAAATAATTGACAAAGGTACTCCATGAAGTCTCACAATCTCATTAATATATAACTTGGCTAGCTTATCGAGTGAGTAGTCGGTACGCACCATAATAAAATGAGCTGATTTTGTTAGTCGATCAACTATGACCCAAACAGTATCTTTCTTTCTAGGTGACAACGGCAATCCCGTCACAAAATCCATGGTAATTCGATCCCATTTCCACTCGGGAATCATCACAAGCTGAAGTAAACCTGAAGGTTGTAACACCCCAAACCCGGCCTAGACATTATGGCCGAATCTGGCGTGTCACATAAAAATGCTTTTCGAAATTAGGACTTGTTGTTAAGAATCCGAATTTAAGTTAAAACCCTTTTACTTTTTATTGCTTGAGAAAATTTGGCAAATTAAGTTGTTACTAATTGAAATCAATTTGTCAAAACGATTGCCATATTTATCACCGTTGATTCCTCAAACTGAATAAAATCGCGGAAGCGCTTAAAAACCTTGAAGTTTAAAATGCGTGTTTTCCTTTAAAATAGTTATTATTTTGAAAACTCATCTTTTTCGAGTCTAGCAGTTTCAGGTAAGAAATCAAAGCCCAAATAAAAGTTAAAACCACAAATGGCCTTATTACATGACCAAAAACCCAATATGAAATTTAAATAAATAAAGTCAAAAGTAGAATATCAGCAATCGTGTGGCCACCTCCGAGTCCCTCGCGGCTCCAAACCATCTAAGGCTAAGGATTACCTATTTATGAAAACGTGTGAAGGATCCGTGAGTACTCCAACCCCTCACTTGAATAGATCCGCCAATATGATCTACTTGTTGAATCCGTTTGCAAGAGACCAATCGATCGGCCTTAGGGGGGTTATTTAAAACGCAAAGTCCAACTTAGGAGAAAAAGAACAACCGGCCACCACCACCAATTTGTCAAAAATACCAAGAATGGAAAAGGCGAATTGTAACAATCGCTTCCTCGAATGCCAGAGAACTCTCACTAGCTGACAACAAGCTAAAAGAAAAGAGGAGAAGTACTTTGTTGATCCGTAAACTTGGAAGGAGGAGAGACCTAAAAATAAAGGCTACTGCTCAAAAGAGTAAGGAAGAAGAGATTTTTGGTCCCATGCACAAGAATGAACATGATAAAAAGAATAGAAAACCAAAAAGAAACTAGGAGAGAACAGCTACCAAAAAGAACAAAACCAAAACCCCAAAACCCCCAAAAATGCTCTCAATGGCCGAAAAAATGATACACACCCCTTCCAAAATCGAATTCATGAGTTCCACCAAGAAAAATCGACACAAACCTACACACCCTCAAACTCCCCTTTTCCCTCCTAAAATCTCTCCATAAACCTCTCCTTTATCTCCTCCTTGATTTACTCCACCCTTCTCTTTGACCAGTTCAAATTCTACCATGTAGAGTTTCAGTTGGCTTATACCTCTCACATGGCAAGAGAGCAAAATAAATACTCTTCTTACCTTGCCATGACTTGAACCTTGGACCTCAAGAGAAATATCCACATGCCACATCCACTAGATCAATAGGCTCTTTATGCCATGCCTTACCAAATTTTACTTGTAACCCTACTGACCAAGGATAGGGGTTTTATTCTTAAAAACCAAAATTTTTGTGAATGCCAAGGCTTGAACCCATGACTTCCCACACACTTCCAGAGCACACAACCACTAAGCCAAACATTCAATTGTGTCATTCACTTGCACAACTAAATACTTACGTGCAGTCTCCTAGCTGTTCCCATGTTTAAGGCCCATTCTTTCTAGGCCCAAATTCGGGGCGTTACAAAGGTACTTGGTGCTCGGCTTTCACTTGCTGACAAATTAAACATTTTGACACAAACTCTAAGATGTCTCTTTTCATGCCCGGCCACCAATACAATCTCTTTAAGTTATTATACATCTTAGTACTACCCGGATGGATTGACATACAACTACTATGTGCCTCGTGAAGAATTTTCCCAATAAGCTCATCATCCCTAGGTACACAGACCCTATCTCGAAACATCAAACAACTATTGGTACTAATTCAAAAATCTGATTCGTCAACTATCTCACATTGAGTCATCTTGGCTTGCAAATCTTTATTACTCTTCTGAGCTTCACAAATCTCTTGAAGAAACATAAGTCTAGCTCTTAACTCTGCTAGAATCGAACCATCCTCGATTACAAACAACTGAGTATTCATAGCTGTCAATGCAAACAATGACTTCCTACTTAATGCATCAGCGACCACGTTCGCCTTTCCCGGGTGATAGTCAATTACTAACTCGTAATCTTTAATCAACTCCAGCCCGCTTCTTTGCCATAGATTTAAATCCTTTTGAGTCATCAAGTATTTTAGGCTTTTATGGTCAGTGAATACCCGACATTTCTCGCCATACAAGTGGTGTCTCCAAATCTTCAGTGCGAACACTATGGCTGCTAACTCTAAGTCGTGAGTCGGATAATTTTTCTCATACGACTTTAGTTGTCTTGAGGTATCTGTTATCACCTTGCCTTCTTGCATGACCACACATCCTAATCCATTCAAGGATGCATCACTATACACTACGAGTTCTTTTTTCAGTTCTGGTTACACTAAAATTGGGGCTTCAGTCAACAACGCCTTAAGTTTCTCAAAACTCTGTTGGCATTTTTTTGTCCACTTGAACTTGACATCCTTTTGTAGCAACCTCATCATCGGAGTAGCAATCATGGAAAATCATTTAACGAATCTTCTATAGTAACCCGCTAAGCCTAGAAAGCTTCTAATCTTCAATACATTCCTCAGCGGTTTCCTCTCAACAATAGCTGAGATCTTACTCGGGTCAACTCTAATCCCATCACCCGACACGATGTGTCCTAAGAATTCAACCTTTCAGAGCCAAAACTCACTTTTACTAAACTTGGCATACAACTGTTTATCTCTTAAAGTCTGCAAAACAGTTCTCAAATACTCTGCATGATCACTCTCATCATGAGAATAAATTAATATATCATCAATAAAAACCACAACAAATTTATCCAAGTATGGCCGGAAAATACGGTTCATTAAGTCCATAAACATGGTAGGCCCATTTGTTAAGCCAAAAGGCATGACAATGAATTCATAATGCCCATATCTCATCCGAAACGTGGTTTTCGGTACATCTTGCTCCTTAACTCTTAGCTGGTAATAACTGAATCTCACGGCTATCTTAGAAAACACCATGGCTCCCTTTAATTGATCAAACAAATCGTTGATCCTTAGCAAGGGGTACTTGTTCTTCACCTTCACCTTGTTGAGATGTCTGTAGTCTATACATAACCTCATCGACCTGTCTTTCTTTTTCACAAAAAGTACTGGAGCACGCCACGAAGAATAGCTCAGTCTCACAAAACCCTTATCCATTAACTCTTGTAGCTGAGCCTTCAACTCTTTTAACCCTAACGGTGCCATCCTATATGGGGAAATCGATATTGGCACAGTACCAGAGACTAACTCGATACCAAATGCAACTTCTCTAGCTGGAGAGAGTCCGGGAAACTCTTCTGAAAACACATCCGAAAACTCACATACCATTGGCACTGACTCAATCTTTACCTCTGACACTTGGGTGTTCAACACAAATGAAAGATAAGACTCATACCCTTTTCTCATATATTTTTTAGCAGTCATAGAAGAAATCACTACAGGTAAGCTATCCAGTTCACCTGATTCAACTCGAAGAATATCCCTATTTTCACATTTCAGTTTAATGAATTTCTTCTTACAATTTACTATGACATCATGGGTAGACAACCAATCCATACCAAGGATAATGTCAAATTCCTCAAACGACAATAACACGAGGTTAGCCGGAAAACAATAACCTCTAATTGTCAAGGGACAATTTCTACATACTTGTTCAAATAATACATGCTTGCCTAATGGGTTTGACACCTTTACCACAAATTCTGTAGACTTGACAGGTATATTCATACTAGACACCAGTTTTACACAAGCATACGAATTGGTAGACCCCGAATCTATCAAAGTAACAATAGAAATAGCATAAAGTGAGAAAGTACCTGTAATCACATCCGGTGATGATGCCTCTTTGCGAGCGCAAATGGCATAAGTCCTTGCAAGCGCTCAGCCCTTGGACCTCACAGTAGAATTTTTAGGCGTACCTCTACTACTAGTCCCTCTTCCCAGGTTCTGTTGTGGTCTACCTCTCGAAAGAGCATTACTCGCTCTCATATCTTACTTTTCATCTTTCTCACCCATTTCTGGACAGTTTCAAATGAAATAGTCTAGCAACCTACATTTGAAACAACCTCTTTCACTTCCTCGCACTTACCAAAATGGCGTCTACCGCACTGTGAACATTCTGGTCTATTCGGTCGAGCACTACCAACACTTGCAATAGAAGTGGTTTGAGCCTTAGACGCCGTGTACTAGTTATTCTTATTTCTACTCGAGAATCCCACTGAAGCATTTGATCGAGTAGTGAACTCTCTCGATCTCTTAGATGAGGGCTGGTGTGATTTCCCCATCTGTCTTTTCCTTGAGTTATGAGACTCAATATCAGCTTTTCTCTTTTCTTTGGTCAATTCTTCTGCCTTGCAAGCTCTTTCAACCAACATCACAAACTCCCTTAACTCTAGGATGCAAACCAATAATCGGATGTCTTCGTTCAATCCGTTCTCAAATCTCTTGCACATGATGGCTTCGGTAGATACGCACTCCCTAGCGTATTTGCTGAGCCTTACGAACTCATGCTTATATTATGTTATTGTCATTAGGCCTTGCTTTAATTCTAGAAATTCCTTTGTCTTCTGATCTATAAACCTCTGACTAATATACTTCTTTCAGAATTCTACTGGGAAGAACTCCTATGTAATCCTTTTCCTTGGTACAACTGACACAAGGGTGTTTCACCACTGGTAGGCCGAGTCTTGCAAGAGTGACACAACATACTTCATGCACTCCTCAGGTGTGTAAGACAACTCATCGAATACCCTAATGGTAAGCTATCCAGTTCACCTGATTCAACTCGAAGAATATCCCTATTTTCACATTTCAGTTTAATGAATTTCTTCTTACAATTTACTATGACATCATGGGTAGGCAACCAATCCATACCAAGGATAATGTCAAATTCCTCAAACGACAATAACACGAGGTTAGCCGGAAAACAATAACCTCTAATTGTCAAGGGACAATTTCTACATACTTGTTCAAATAATACATGCTTGCCTAATGGGTTTGACACCTTTACCACAAATTCTGTAGACTTGACAGGCATATTGATACTAGACACAGTTTTACACAAGCATACGAATTGGTAGACCCCGAATCTATCAAAGTAACAATAGAAATAGCATAAAGTGAGAAAGTACCTGTAATCACATCCGGTGATGATGCCTCTTTGCGAGCGCAAATGGCATAAGTCCTTGCAAGCGCTCAGCCCTTGGACCTCACAGTAGAATTTCTAGGCGTACCTCTACTACTAGTCCCTCTTCCCAGGTTCTGTTGTGGTCTACCTCTCGAAAGAGCATTACTCGCTCTCATATCTTGCTTTTCATCTTTCTCACCCATTTCAGGACAGTTTCAAATGAAATAGTCTAGCAACCTACATTTGAAACAACCTCTTTCACTTCCTCGCACTTACCAAAATGGCATCTACCGCACTGTGAACATTCTGGTCTGCATTCAATGAGCACTACCAACACTTGCAATAGAAGTGGTTTGAGCCTTAGACGCCGTGTACTAGTTATTCTTATTTCTACTCGAGAATCCCACTGAAGCATTTGATCGAGTAGTGAACTCTCTCGATCTCTTAGATGAGGGCTGGTGTGATTTCCCCATCTGTCTTTTCCTTGAGTTATGAGACTTAATATCAGCTTTTCTCTTTTCTTTGGTCAATTCTTCTGCCTTGCAAGCTCTTTCAACCAACATCACAAACTCCCTTAACTCTAGGATGCAAACCAATAATCGGATGTCTTCGTTCAATCCGTTCTCAAATCTCTTGCACATGATGGCTTCGGTAGATATGCACTCCCTAGCGTATTTGCTGAGCCTTACGAACTCACGCTTATATTATGTTATTGTCATTAGGCCTTGCTTTAATTCTAGAAATTCCTTTGTCTTCTGATCTATAAACCTCGACTAATATACTTCTTTCGAAATTCTCTGGGAAGAACTCCTATGTAATCCTTTTCCTTGGTACAACTGACACAAGGGTGTTTCACCACTGGTAGGCCGAGTCTTGCAAGAGTGACACAACATACTTCATGCACTCCTCAGGTGTGTAAGACAACTCATCGAATACCCTAATGGTAAGCTATCCAGTTCACCTGATTCAACTTGAAGAATATCCCTATTTTCACATTTCAGTTTAATGAATTTCTTCTTACAATTTACTATGACATTATGGGTAGACAACCAATCCATACCAAGGATAATGTCAAATTCCTCAAACGACAATAACACGAGGTTAGCCGGAAAACAATAACCTCCAATTGTCAAGGGACAATTTCTACATACTTGTTCAAATAATACATGCTTGCCTAATGGGTTTGACACCTTTACCACAAATTCTGTAGACTTGACAGGCAGATTCATACTAGACACCAGTTTTACACAAGCATACGAATTGGTAGACCCCGAATCTATCAAAGTAACAATAGAAATAGCATAAAGTGAGAAAGTACCTGTAATCACATCCGGTGATGATGCCTCTTTGCGAGCGCAAATGGCATAAGTCCTTGCAAGCGCTCAGCCCTTGGACCTCACAGTAGAATTTCTAGGCGTACCTCTACTACTAGTCCCTCTTCCCGGGTTCTGTTGTGGTCTACCTCTCGAAAGAGCATTACTCACTCTCATATCTTGCTTTTCATCTTTCTCACCCATTTCAGGACAGTTTCAAATGAAATAGTCTAGCAACCTACATTTGAAACAACCTCTTTCACTTCCTCGCACTTACCAAAATGGCGTCTACCGCACTGTGAACATTCTGGTCTGTTCGGTCGAGTACTACCAATACTTGCAATAGAAGTGGTTTGAGCCTTAGACGCCGTGTACTAGTTATTCTTATTTCTACTCGAGAATCCCAATAAAGCGTTTGATTGAGTAGTGAACTCTCTCGATCTCTTAGATGAGGGCTGGTGTGATTTCCCTATCTGTCTTTTCCTTGACTTATGAGACTTAATATCAGCTTTTCTCTTTTCTTTGGTCAATTCTTCTGCCTTGCAAGCTCTTTCAACCAACATCACAAACTCCCTTAACTCTAGGATGCAAACCAATAATCGGATGTCTTCGTTCAATCCGTTCTCAAATCTCTTGCACATGATGGCTTGGTAGATATGCACTCCCTAGCGTATTTGCTGAGCCTTACGAACTCACGCTTATATTATGTTATTGTCATTAGGCCTTGCTTTAATTCTAGAAATTCCTTTGTCTTCTGATCTATAAACCTCTGACTAATATACTTCTTTCAGAATTCTACTGGGAAGAACTCCTATGTAATCCTTTTCCTTGGTACAATTGACACAAGGGTGTTTCACCACTGGTAGGCCGAGTCTTGCAAGAGTGACACAACATACTTCATGCACTCCTCAGGTGTGTAAGACAACTCATCGAATACCCTAATGGTATTTTCTACCCAGAACTCTGCCCTCTTGGGGTCATCATCTATGTTCGCTCTAAATTCCTCAGCCCTTGCTTCCTAGTTCTGTCAACCGGAGGTTTCTCCCTTCTTAACATCTCCACCCCTTGAGGCGCTAGATGGTTAGGTTGAGGGATTGGAGGGAGTGGGGAAGGTAGAGTGTTCGGGTTTACACGAATAAACTCTGAATATCGGGCATCCATCATATGAAGGTAAGCTTCTCTGCCCCTCTGCCCTGACTCATCGTCACGGGCCACTCTCTATTGGTGTAGTCCTTTAGCGAGAGCCAGCGCATTACTCTCTACATCATCCGGCATTGCTCCGTCGAGATCCATTTACTAAATGAAAACACAATTTAAATTTGTCAAGAGTCATCACACTATCACAATATATTTATGGAATGTATAGCTAGACTCGTACTCATGCTAGGTTAGTCTGAAAATCGACTAAATCATAGCTCTAATACCACTAAATGTAATACCCTTTACCCGAGTTCGACGCCAGAACAAGATATGAGGTGTTACCGGACTTAATCACATATAAACATACATTTCCTAAATATGAAATTTCGCTCCAAATTAAAACTTTTCACAATATCTTAATGTCTCTACTAAGGGATTACGAGGCCCCAAACACACTTTGGAATTGATTCGGGACTAATCTATGCACTCTAGAAAACTTTGTAAAATTTCAAGCTGACATGGGCACTCACCCGTGTGGAAGGGCAACATGCCCGTGTACCTATTTAACATGGCCTTGTTGAAGGCCCGTGTGATTTACACGGCCTAAACATATGGGGACACGCTCGTGTCCCTAGCCCGTGTAAATTTATTTTTTAATTTGAACCTACAGGGGCTTTCACACGGCTTGGCACACGCCCATGTCCATGACCCGTGTCCCTCACATGGCCATGACACACCCGTGTCTCAACCCGTGTGCAAAACCTTGAAATTCTGTTTCTAACATTAGCAACCCCTTAAGGGCACACGGCCATGGTACACGCCCGTGTACTAGGCCGTGTTCTCCACATGGTTGGGACACACGGTCGTGTCTCCGCCCGTGTGGTTACTACTGGGCATACTATTATGCTAACTTTTAGGTGCAGGGGACACATGGTCTTACCACATGCCCATGGGGCAAGCCGTGTGTCACACACGGTCTAGACACACGCCCGTGTGTCTGCCCATGTGGACAAAAACAAAGCTATTTACCAAGCCTTTTTGCCACCCTTACTTGCACCAACCTACACAGCATCAACCAAAACCAATCCAAGCATAACACATATAACCAAAACAACCACAACCATGAGAAATTTGCATCAAATGCATTTAATAATAATCAATGTTAGCCAACATTAATGACCTACTCAAAATGGATATCACATCCATCATATGAGCCAACACTTGTGGCTAAACTAACAAGACACTAAACAAAAGAATCAAGTCCCTATACATGCCACAATCAAAATATTATACTAGCTATACCATAGCTTCAGGTGATAGTATGAATCGATGCCTCCGACGTCCCTTGATCCCCGATACTAGATTGGTGGCACTATAAGAAAATGGAAAGGAGAGGGAGTAAACATAAAGCTTTGTAAGTTGCATGTAAATAAATAATAACGTCAACCACGCATATTTAAAACACATAGCATATAATAAATCAACACAACATTCTTGAGTGCACAAATGTAGATATCACCACATACTTATACATCACAAATATAAGCCAAAGATTTCCAAAATCATTTTCATAGATGGAACTTACTCATGTTATTCTTACCATTAAGACATCATAACTAGACTCATATCTCATGAGTTTCAGATAAGAACCTATACCATTCACGACATGATTATATTACTCCATATCATTGTCATAAGCTTTAAAATAACCCGTGAAAGCTTTTAAAATACTGAAGGATATCTGACGAGCTTTACACAGGAGGTTGAATTGCCGATGCCATGTTCCAAACATGGTCTTACACTGGCTCACATGTTGAGGCTGATGCAATGTCCCAAACATGGTCTTACACTAGCTCTTGTCTCAATACCGATGCAATGTCCCAGACATGGTCTTACACTGGCTCTCATAATGTGGCCGATGCCATGTCCCAAACATGGTCTTATACTAGTGCACATATCAATGCTGATGCCATGTCCCAGACATGTTCTTACACTGGCTCTCATTCCATTACCGATGCCATGTTCCAAACATAGTATTACACTGGCTCTCATATCGTCGCCGATGCCATGTCCCAAACATGGTCTTACACTAGCACACATATCATCCAAATGTCATGACATGGATATCCAATCTATTCATAGGTTCAATCGGGAATTTACCACATTAATTTCATCATGCATTATTCATAATCATATTAAACCATATTATGCAAAATTGATCATTCAACACATAATAGAAATAAATTTTCCTTACTTACGTACAACTTACCTCGGTATACAAAAGTGGGAGACTAATTGGATTTAATCTACTTGCTTGGCCTTCCCCCGGTCTAGACCTTGATTTTGTATTTCTTGATCTAAAATGATAAAAATTCACTAATTTAATCATCATATTAATCAATGCATTTCATAATTCATATTTTGGCAAAATGACCATTTTGCCCCTAGACTTTCACAAAATTACTATTTTACCCTTAGGCTCGTAAATTGATTTTTATCAAATTTTCTCACTAACCAAGCCTAGCCGAATTCTTTTTATACTAGAAGCAACCAACAATTCCCATTATTTCACACATTTACCACGTAATTTATAACTTATGGAAAATGGTCCTTAGTTAGGGTTTCCATGAAAACTGCTTCACAAAAGTTGTTTGTTTAACAACCAAGATTCACTTTTTTCTATAAAAATTTAGCAAACAACATGAATATTCTCATGGAAAAATCTTAGAATTTCAATAATTTTGCAAAATAGTCCCCTCATTAGCTAGATATGTTACAAGGGTCCCAAAAGTACAAAAATTATCAAGAAAAGTCATCAAGATCACTTACTTATGAGAGAACTTAATGACTGAAAATTTCAAGCTTTCAAGACCCCTTTCTTACTGAAAATTTCAGTGGAGAAGAGAAGAAGAGAAAAAGATGATAGCTTTTCCTTATTTTATTTTATTCTAGTCAAATTGGTTACCAAATTTCACCTAATTTTGACTATTTGATTTTATTTGTCCCTATGGCTGGCCATGCCATTAATAAAGGCCTATTTTCTATTTAAACACCCTTAATTTTAGTTCTCTAGCTATTTGACACCTTTAGCTAATGAAATAAAACTTTTGTCCCTTATGCGATTTATTCCTTTTTCGCAATTGAGCATGCAATCACTAAAATTATTTCACTAAAATTTTCATGAATTCATATAATCATGCTATAACACATAAAATAATATTAAAAATAATTTTTCTGACCTCGGGTTAGTGGTTCCAAAACCACTATTCTGACTATGCCTAAAATCGGGCTGTTACATGACCCAAGTCAGAGAGTTACACGAGGTCGAACACGGGCTGGGACACAACCATGTGCTCCCATTTCGAATGTCCACATGGCCTGTGACATGGGCGTGTCTATTGGTCGTGTGTCAGGCATGTGTCCCCTATTTTTGTGAAAATTTTTTAAGTACTACAAAAGTTTCTAAAGTTATTGGTTTAGTCCCAAACCACCCTCAATGCATGTTTAGAGCCTCATAAGCTCGTATTAGGGACAAAATGTTTGGTTTTGAATGGAATGTTTATGATTTGATTAATTGTATGTGAAATGTATGTTTAAAATATGGTATAAGTCTAGTAATACTCTGTAACCCTATTCCGGTATTGAATATGGGTGAGAGGTGTTACAAGTTCTACTTCCATGGGCTTTTAAATTCATCCACCAGCCTGCAGATAATTCACTTTGATGGTTCTCGTAAGACTTGAACACTTCATAGCAGCCGTAGCTTCATTCTTATACACACCGATTGTTTAATTTGATTGAAACCTACTATATGTCATAAATTTTATCAATATATATTTTTACCGCTCTTTTCAACATCTAGAAAATTCCCGGATCTATAAACTTCTAGGGTGCTTGATTTAGAACTAAGGATGTGAAAAGGACGGTCAATTCAGGCTTATCCATTTATATTTTTTCCACTTTTTATTCTATGAATTTTTGAATCGACAAACAATTTTCTATTAATTCAGTCCTAACTATCATTGTCTCTGTTGGTGGGTTTATATTATGCTATTTATAATACCCTAAACCCGGCCTGGACGTTATGGTCGAATCTGGTGATGTCATAGTAAAGTGTATTTCAAAAAAACATAGTTCTGTTGAAAAATTCATTCCATATTAAAAACCTCATAGTGATCTTTTACAAAACTTGGCATCTTATTCGTTGTTGAAAACTCAAGTGGGTTTAGCAAAGAATTTAATCATTTTAGATTGTTGTTGCACTTTAGAAACAATGTTTGCTTGCGGAAGCTTTTTAAACCGTTTATGTATTCATGGTATTTTTGAAAAACATTTATCTTTTTGAAAACCCGTGTGTTTTTCCTATTGCTAGCAATGTTAAAGCAAAACAAATATAAATCCCCAAATTAAAATAAAATCCAGAGAGGCCTTATTACATAAAAAAATACCTAAGTTAAACTACTTATAATTTAAAAGATAAATACGAAAGCATAAGCTGTTGTGTGGCCACCTTCGAGTCCCTCGCAGCACCGATCCACCTAAGGATTACTTGCGTAGATACGCAGAAGGGTAAGTTTACAAAAAACTTAGTGTGTAATCCCTTAATAAACAAACAGTCAAGCATATAGTGAACAAATACAGTCTGAGCCTAAGCCCATATCGGTAACAGTGGCAATATCTGTTTGGGCTTTAGCCCATGTCAATACAGAAGTAGTCATATGCTCGGGCCATGGCCCATTACAGTAATAGAAAACAGTTTGCAGGTCCTACCCATCCAGCCTCTACACACCATCTCCATACCAACCCTACACACCATGTGGGGATAAAATCGACCCATCCATCCCTACACTCCAGATTTAGCACCGGTGGCGGCACTAAATAGTATTTGTAGCAGAGCTGCCAGTATAATAGGCTTAGAGCCATCAGTGATTTGCAGCAGATCTGCCAGTACAGTACACTTCCTCCAATCATATAAAAACCCATCCCCATGTAATGCATCATGCAATGTGTCATGTCATATCATAACATTATACATGTATTCAATACAGTGACAAATAGCATGCTAAATATTAACATATATTAGATAGGGGCAAATCAGTTATTTACCATATAAAGGCAAAACAATCATTTACCACATAAGGGCAAAATAGTCATTTTACTATATAAGGGCAAAACAGTCATTTTACCATATAAGGGCAAAACAGTCATTCTACCTCATGAGGGCAAAACAATCATTTACCATATAAGGGAAAAACAGTCGTCTCGGGGTGACCTGTGCAACCTTAACAGTCAAACAGTGTAAATGGGCCCAAGGCCCATATTGCGACCCATGTGGGTCCACATGCTCGTGTGGCCTGTAAAGCCCAAAAATGACCTTGGCCGTGTGAACAACACAACTTGGCCCAATGTTCTCCACACTTCCGTGTGGTTTACTCGTGTGGGGCCCACAAGCCCTTGGGGCCCATACGGTTCATTTCGACCCAACATGGCCCAAAACGGCTAAGCCCATGAAATCGCTCATGGTGACCTTTACGGTCCAACACCCATGTTTTACGTGTTCAGACTACTACACGAGCGAATGCACGCTCGTGCAGTGCTGACAATCGTACTTTTCTAGCCTTTGCCGGTCTATGCTTATAACAGTGTGATTACATACATGTTTATGAGCAAAGCGAATAGTCCACGAGTACTCCAACCTATATTCAATCACAAGTTTTGGTTAGTAGACTAACAGTCGAGTCGAAGCGAACTCTAATCGAACACTTATACAAAAGATTACCTATCACTTGTCCCAATTGATCACACACTAAAACTGCTGCAAGTGATCACTTGGAATCCTTAGTTACTACATGCATCCCAATCGCCATTTGTTAACTAAGACCATACACGCAAATAATCAACCATGAGAGTAGCAACTTACCGAGAGCGAAGACTTAGAATAGAAGATAGTAGTATATGGCCTACCCCCAGAAGCACCCACTCGAACTGAGGCTCCAGATGTAACTATCACACCTCTATTTGAGACAACAATAGAGGAAAAAGAAGAATTTGACCAAGAGAGAATTGATTGAGGGAGACTAAATATTTGGCCAAGGTGCAAGGTGAAAAGGGGATAGAATTGAGAGAAAGATGAAAGGGGTATTCGGTCACAATAGCACAATGAAAAGAAAGGAAATCTATTAACACCAGAAAGAATCGAAGGAGGGGAAGAGATGTATTCGGCCAATCCTTGAGTGATGGAGTAGGGTGTATAGTTTCGGCCAAGGCAAAACTTATTGAGAAAGGAAGAAGATGGAAGCAATCGATCAAAGAATCAAGAACCGAAAACCCGAAAGTAATGAAGGAGAGTGAGAGGAGATAGCTGATCAGTAAAGCACTATTGTGGAGAGAAAAATCGAAATAGGCAGACCCCCAAAGGTGCTCGAATGGTCTATCGTAGTATTTGGTCTCAAAGCAAAGAAAAAAGCAATAAAACCATAGAATGCACAACAAAACTAGTAACACATTTGACACCTAAGAGCAAAAAGGTCCTATGACCGATTTTGCCAGCATGGGACTGCCACATTCAACACCACACTAAACCTATCCCTCAAGCTTCTCCACAATATTCTCCTAAAATCTCTCCTGTTCACAAACCTCAACAATCGAAATTCCCCCTTTTTACTCCCTAACTTCGGCTATTCAAACTCCTCGGTATTTCGGTCAAACACAACTTCCTCCCATAGCCATCAGTAAAAATAATCTCTATTTGCACTGGCAGGGACTCAAACCTCAAACCACTAGCACACTCCACACGCCACTATCCTTTAGACTAGCAAGCATTTTATGACATGTTTTCCCCATAATTATTTATAAATCTACTGTCTAGAGCCAAGGGTTTTATTCAAATAAAAACAAAACTTTAGACAAGCCAAGCCTTGAACCTGGGACTTCTCAGACACTCCCAGAACACACAGAACACTTAACCACTGAAGCAGATACCCACTTGTGTCACTTTCTTACACAATTAATTATTTATGTCACCTCCTAACTGTTCCCATGCTCAAGACTCAATACTTCTAGGCCCAAAAATCAAGGCGTTACACTATTCTTGTAGTTCAGCTTCATTAGCATTTCCCGAGATTTCTGGGACAATGAGTTCCATGTCTATCTGATTCTTTGATTCACTATCCATTTCCTCCACTAGCTCCATATCTTCTCTTTTCGAAGTTTCGTTTGATTCGTCTGAATATTCTTTTATTTTTTGAAGTGGATAATAGTCTAGGAGTTCTCCTTCTTCGCAAGAGTCTCTGATGATATTCTCCTCTTTGCTCAATCTCGGACTTAGCAACTCTTGGTATCCTTCTAATGGCATATCATCATGGTCATTATGATCTTGGGGAAGAATTAGGGTTTCTCCTCAGGGTTGACTTAATTCAAGTATTAGTAAACGTTGGTTCTCCTGGATCTCCCGTTCTTTATAGACTACATATAATAAAAGTCATCCATGAATTTATGCTGACTAATTATTTGATTGATAGTGTCTAAGATTCTTAAAAAAATAACAAATGTTAGAAGTGTTAATTGAAAGTCATAACTATAACCTACAAATTTCCTAATTATTTTTTTAAAATGCAAAAATTAAAATCAATCTAGTGACATAGCCTCCTCGATAATGACACCAACAACTTGACTGCCTCTAGGCTTAGTAACGTCCAGAGTGTGAATACTTCAATAAAATAGATAACTACGAGGTTGTATCTGTAAGTATATGGCTCGAGTTGTAATATAGTTTTTACAACGAAGTAGGTGAGTACTCTGAGGATCATACCCAAGGGAGGTGAGTGCTAGATCAATTCTAACCTAAACACTAAAAGATCTAATTAGTACTTTTAATAAATTATAGTATGAGAACATAAAAAGGGTTTCTTTAGGTTTTTATAATAATAAAATAACATAAAAGAAATAAAATTCAGGAGATAGAAGAGTAGAGTAAATTAAATCTCGATTATGGGTGATTAGCTCACTTCGGTAATCCCCATCCATTGTCGTTTCGGGTTCCTCGTCAATCAACCAGTTGCTACCCTAGCAGGATCTTTCAATCTTCCACTAACATAACAAGTCAGTAAGAACTTCTTCTGACCTCACAGTTTAGACTGGCTTAGGGTAAAGGTGCTCACGAATGGACAATACCAATTTTGGGTTAATTTCCACCTTGATAACTTCCTAAGGTTGTCAGGCTTAGGGTTTGTTTCACGTTCTTCCTTTCCCAAATAGTTGTTTTATTGAATAACCTTATAAAATAATTAATAGATCATACCTTCACTTGCTAATCCCCTATAGAGAGATTAATTCCTCATAGCTTTCATAGAGAATATGAAAGAGATATAAAGAGAAAGCATGCTAATTAAATTGACAAGATAAATTAAATGAAAGAGCCTAATTGTATTGATATTAATGCCAAATCCACAAAGTTTGAATGCTTCCACAATTCAGATCTCTTGAAATCAACAAGAACAACTGAAAGAAATCTAAAACCGAAGAACTAAAGAAAACATAAGTAAATTTTACAAAGAGAATTTAAGCTAAAGGATTGATGTCCATCACATGTGCTATAGGAGCCTATTTATAGATTCTAAGTGGTCTTCGTCCTTAACCCTAGGTTAGCTGACCTTCTCGAGCTTTAAGTTTGATTGTGTAGACCAAAATGCCCTTACTTGTGTTTATATTTCGTCACAGAGTTGATGTCGTGACACAACAAGACCTGTGTTGTAACATGGCAATCAATATACTCCTCTTGGGCTATCTTCAAGGCTATGTCGTGACACTCTCAATTTTGGTCGTGACATCGAAGGTAGTTTTAAGCTTTCTCCATTCTTCTCCCAATGTTACGACATCGAACATCCCGTGTTCCAACATAGTATCCAATATCAGTTTAGTACACCTTCTAAAAGTCTCATGCACCCTCACAAATTGCATTAGCTCTCCCTTAGGCCTTATTTGGCCCCTAAGGTCAATAAAAGACTCAATTTGCACATTTTATTGAATGTAAATAAAACTAAGAAAACTTAACTAAAATAAATAAAACTAAGAAAACTTAACTAAAACATAATGAAAATTCTTGTATTCTAGCTCCTTAAATGTGAAAACTAGTTTAATTTGCTACACCGAATTATGGTAGATCGCCATCTCTCTCATAGGTAGTAGCCCTACTGATAACTAAACAGGCTTCATATAGGCATTCTACCATTTTAGCATTTCTAAGGGGGTCTTTGTAGCACTCTGGTCTACCAAGTCAATATCCCCACCACACGGAACATCCTTGACTAGTTGGATTACTGAAAACACCTTGGTTCCATCTCTCGTGTCTCGACTCACTAGCACAACACATTATTGTTATCAAGTATCAAGATACAAATGCAATCAAAAAAAGGAATCAATAAAGCATCAATATTGTCAAGGAAATTCAAGCCAAGAACGAAGTAGTAATCAACCAAGCAAATTACTTTAAAGTCTTCCTTGCCTTTTCATTGACCGATCTGCAACTTAGCTTCTGGTGCTACTCTCATAGTTGGGACCTCTTTGGAATTAACAGTCTTTATTTTCTTAGTTGATTCACTAATTGAGAGACCAAGTTTACCCATTACTTTTTCTGATATGAATAGGTTTGATGCCCTTGTTAGAGTATGCCCAAAGACCAATCATGAGATTATTGTAATCACATACTCTTTTTACCTTGTTTATTAATATAAGGCATTACCAATATTATTTCATTTTCTTTTTCTGTGTATATAAACTGAATTGTAATAAAGTCCTAAGTAAATATGATTATTCTTAAAAGGTCTTAGTTAAGTATTATTGTAGGCTTGGACAATAATAATGCATTGAGACTAATGTGTAGTTGATTTGATAGAGGGATGTCAAATTCAATACATGAGTATGTGTTAGAGAACAACAAATTGGACTAATGGATTATTATGTAATAGTCACAATATTACTCATATTGATAACTATGTATATGATCCTCAAACTTGATATCATCATTGTCCCAACATCATGAGTCATATATTTTGATACAGTCAAAATGTGTATCGTAACAAGTTGTACTATAAAAACTGATGTTGGATATATCACAATCCATGTAGTGGAATATGGTTGATCAAGATAGGATTTCTCCCTTCTACATAATGGGAGCAACATCTTAGAACTCTTGATAGAGTGAGGCTAGAAATGCATGGTCATGCTCGAATAAGTTGATATGAGATATCACACTTATTTGTTTATTGTAGTCTGCTTAGAAAATCAAGAAATATGAGATTTCATATACAAGTGTGACTATTCCATAACTTGTGTCCAATCTAGATATTAAGGATAAAAAGATACAATACATGAAAAAAATTATCACAGAAAAGTTATGTTGAATCAAGACTTCTTCTTACTTAGGTGGCAATGATGCATTGGTAGATGCCACTCATTGCTTGTAATGTTAGAAACATTATAGTATTACTACCAACATTAGAAGAGCCTACAGGGTCACACCCTATAGCTGAAACGAACATATTTCAAATACATTTGGTATTGTATTTAGTTGTCACATGAATTAAATTAATTGTTGAATTACTTTAATTTGATAATTAAATATGAAACACATTATATGTACAAAATTGTTGTACATAAATAGAGAACATACATATAATTAATATATGAATTTGATTGATACAAAATATTAATTGTATATATTTTACTGAACTTATTAATAAAAATAATTATATTAATTAATTTTGGTAAAAATATAAAAGACATGAAAATTAATATTGTTTTGGAAATAATATAATTAATATATAAATTTGATTGATACAAAATATTAATTGTATATATTTTACCGAATTTATTAATATAAGCAGCTATATTAATTAATTTCGGTCAAAATATAAAAGCCATGGAAATTAATATTCTTTTGGAAAGAATATAATTAGTATATGAATTTGATTCATACAAAATATTAATTGTATATATTTTACCAAATTTATTAATATAAATAGTTATATTAATTAATTTCGGTCAAAATATAAAAGGCATGAAAATTAATATTCTTTTGGAAAGAATATAATTCCTTTTTCTAACTTTCCATTTGCTTTCTTTATTAATCAGGGACTAATCCTGGTTTTCTTTTTTAATATGTGATATCAAAGAGGATAAAAGGATGATAATTCCTTAATGTGTCAAGGTTACCAACTTAATAATTTAAAAGTTCTAGCAACCGTTTTTAATTCTCTCCGAAAAGTTTAAGAGAAAGTGTCTGTTCGTTTTTTACAGGGTGGGCTACGTAGAGGCCAGGACGTTTTTGTTGTGGCTTGGAATCGACATCAAATCAGTTGCATCCTTTCAATGTTTTTAGTAAAGAAGGTATATTTTCAACCTTATTTCAACCCGATTCGTACCTCGTACATGAATCCTTGGCTGTGGATCGCCACAATATTTTTTTGCTACACCACGGGGCGTACTGATGGTCCCAAAAGTGGTATCAAAGCCACTTGTATGATACGGTTTAGGATTAAATTTATTAGTTGATGCGATTGTAGACGATACATGTTGTATACTATGTTTGATATGCACAGTGTTTGGAAATGTATGGTTATAGCCCGATAACCCATTTAATTTATTATTTGCAAAGGTTGTAAATTTATAAATACAACCTGCGTGTTGTGCTTCTTTATATTTCTATTGTACTTTTCTTCTCATCTTACTCTCTCGTATATAAAATGAATTTCTATAACTATACGAGCTGATATGGGCTAGAGGAAAAGAAGGTTAGGCTACCTAAAGTAAAAAAGAAGCTTGAGAAGTGACATAAACTCTTAGGATTCCTTACGGTTTTCCTTTTGGCTTTGGAGGAACCACTTTAGTTTTATAGGCTATAACCATTGAATTTATTTACTGCTTTATATTTTTCTTGTATATGATACAATTGATGATATGTTAGCATGCATGTTATAAGATATTGATAGGATCAATTAAAAGATTAAATGGGCAAATGTTGACCATTAATGGTAAGGTTAATTTAATTTAAAAACCCTCAATAAAATATTAAGTTAAGATTGCCTTCCAATATTTATCCTCATTAAAGTCTCGATCGATACAATGTGGGTTCTGCTAAAGTGAAGTACATGTATCTATCTTGGTCAAACACGAAGACTAAGCAAGTGATATTCACCGGTTATGATATTGGTTAATAACTTAACTAGGTTACTTTAACAGGATTAAATACCTAGAGGCAAAAGATTTGGATAAATTATGAGATGATTAGAACAAAATAGAGGAGTTACATGTGATGTAATTAGTATGTGTTGCTCACCTAAATAACCATAATCTTGAGAGTAAAGCCAAAGTTGACTTAAGAAGAAGTGAAATAAGTACCTTTACCAACTAGAAAATTTTAGAGGAAGTTTTTCCAAAATTAAAAAGTGAGGGTTATTAATTTTGAATAAAATAGTAGGAGCATCATTTCATAAAAGTCCTTTTAATGATTATAATAAAATTGGTAAATGTACTCATGAGCATATTTTATTATTGTAGATTAATTATGACAAACAGCACAAGTTCTTTATCATTGCGATCGATCCTTGATAAGGACAAGTTGAATGGTTTGAACTTCCTTGACTGGTTCCGTAACTTGAGGATTGTCCTCAAACAATAATGGAAATTACATGTCATTGAAGAACCCATTCCTTATGAACCAATAACTAATACCTCTAGAGTTGACAAGGATGTTTACAAGAAGCATCTTGATGACATGTTAGACATAGGATGTCTAATGCTTACCACCATGACTCTTGAGCTTCAAAAGCAACATGAGGATATGGTTGTCTATGATATGATCAAGCACCTCAAGGAATTATATGAGGGGCAAGCTTGTCAAGAAAGGTACAAGGCCTCTAAAGCTCTGTTTTGACACAAAATGGTGGAGGGAACTCTTGTGAGAACTCATGTTCTCAAGATGATAGACTATATTGAAAGCCTTGAAAAACTAGGATTCCCTTTTTGTGTCGAGTTGGCAACTGATGTCATCCTGCAATCATTACCGGATAGTTTTAGCCAATTTGTCCTTAATTTCAACATGAATGTGATTAATAAGACTTTTCCACAGTTGCTTAACATGTTACGAACTGCTAAAACTAACATGAAAAAGGTTGGGCTTAAGTCCATTCTGATGGTCAGCAAAGACAAGGGCAAAGGAAAGGTAAAGCCTAAGGACAATGGAAAGGCCAAGCCCAATAAATGAAAAGCTACATTGAAAGCTAAAAGAAGAATTGCTAAGGAAGAAAAATGTTTCCATTGTGGTAAGACCGGACATTGGAAGAGGAATTGCCTTGCTTATCTTGAAGAGGTCAAGAAGGAAAAGGAAAACGGAGCGTCCGCTTTAGGTATTTATGTTATTGATATTAATTTATCAACATATACTTTTTCGGTATTAGATACTGAATGTGGTTATCATATTTGTACTTCTGTACAGGGACTGCAAAGAAGTAGGAATCTGGCTAAATGAGATGTTGGCCTGCAAGTTGGGAATGGAGCAAGAGTTGTTGCATTAGCTGTAGGAACACATATTTTATAATTTCCTAGATGACTTGATTTAATTTTGGAGGATTATTTTTTTGTGCCCAGTTTGACTAGGAACATCATTTCAATTTCTTGTTTAGACAAAATTGGTTTTGAGATAATTATTAAGAAGAATTGTTGTTCATTTTATCTCAATAATGTTTTCTATGGTTCAACACAATTGGTAAATGGCCTCTACATTTTAGATCAAGATAGATCCATTTATAACATAAATACTAATAGATAAAAAATAAATGACTCTAATCAAACTTATCTTTGGCATTTTCGTTTGGGCCATATAAGTGAGAAGTGCATATCAAAGCTCTACAAAGATGAGATTTTGAATTCTTTTGTTTTTGAACAATTGAACATATGTGAGTCTTGCTTGTTGGGTAAAATGACTAAAACTCCTTTTAATAGTAAAAGTGGACGAGCTAGAGGTTTATTGGGCTTAATACATAGTGATGTATGTAGACCAATGAACACACAAGCTAGAGGAGGTTTTCAATACTTTATTACATTAACTGATGACTTTAGTAGATATAAGTATATTTATCTTATATGCCATAAATCTGAAGCCCTTGAAAATTTCAAGGAATTTAAAAATGAAGTACAAAACCAAGTAGGTAAAATTATTAAGGCACTTTGGTCAAATCGAAGAGGAGAGTACTTAAGCTTAGAGTTTGATAAGTTTTTGAAGGAATGTGGGATTGTCTCACAACTTACACCTTCTGGTACTCCACAATGGGATGGAGTTTCTGAAAGGAGAAATCAAACACTGTTAGACATGATTCGATGAATGATGAGTCATGTTGATTTTCCTACTTCCTTTTGGGGACATGCACTTGAAATAATTCCTTTCACTAAATCGTGTTCCATCTAAATTAAGTCAAATGACACTATAAGAGATGCAATCTGGGAATTGTCCTAGTATTTCTTTCATGAAGATTTGGGGTTGTGAATCTTATATTAAACGTCAGACGTCTACTAAGCTTGAACCAAAAGCTTAAAAGTGCATCTTTGTGGGATATTCTTAGGAAACTAAAGGATATTATTTCTTCAATCCTTTTGGGAATAAAGTGTTTGTTGCTCGAAAAAGAGTCTTCATTGAAAGATAGTTTGTCACTAAAAAAGGAAATGGTAGAAGAATAGAACTCAGAGAAATTCAAGAACAACAATAGATCACTAAACCAAAGATCGAACAACAACAGGTTCCACAAATTGTTGCAGAACAATCGATTATTTTGGAAACACAACTACTGCAAAGATATTTAAGAGAACTCATGTACCTGAGAGATATGGGTTTCTCATTACAACACATGGTGATATTCTACTTATGGATCAAGATGAGGTTAAGACTTATCAAGAAGCGGTGGCAAGCCCAGGTTTTAAGAAATGGCTTGAGGCCATGAGGTCTGAGATGGATTCCATGTCAAAAAACCAAGTGTGATTCTTGGTTGACTCACCTGAAGTGGTTAAACCCATATGGTGCAAGCGAGTTTTCAAAAAGAAAATTGACATGGATGATAATGTACAAACATACAAAAGGGGATTAAGTATTCGACAAGTTCATGGTGTAGACTATGACGAAACCTTTTCTCCTGTTGCTATGTTTAAATCCACTCCGAATCTTACTTGCAATAATTGCATTTCATGATTATGAAATCTGATAGATGGACATCAAAATAACTTTCCTTAATGGGAAACTGGAAAAGGATGTGTACATGACACAACCTGAAGGTTTTGTTGATCCAAAAGATGCTGGTAAGATATGCAAGCTATAAAGACCCATTTATGGATTAAAGCAAGCTTCTCGAAGTTGGAAGTTTTATTTTAATTATGCGATCAAAGAGTTTGGTTTTATCAAAAATGAAGATGAGTCTCATGTTTATAATATGAGTTTGGTACTGTATGTAGATGACATACTTATAATAAGAAATAACATACCTAACCTACAGTCTGTTAAGACTTGGTTAGGAAGTTGTTTTACTATGAAGGACTTAGGCGAGGCTACATACATATTAGGAGTCAAAATCTGTAGAGATAGATCAAGGTGACTCCTAGGTCTAAGACAAAGTACATACATAGATAAAGTACTAAAATGGTTTAGTATGAAAGAAACTAAGAAAGGATTCCTACTTATGAGACATGTTATTCACTCTTGAAGGAAATGTGCCCTTCAACTTCACAAGAGAGAGAACTTATGAGTAAGATTCCATATGCTTCAGGTATTGGATCTATCATGTATGCCATGCTATGTACTCATCCAGATGTATCGTATGCTTTAAACATGATGAGTCGGTACCAAGTAGATCCTAGTGAAGGTTACTAGATCACAGTTAAAAATATCCTTAAGTACTTGAGAAGGACTAAGGATACATTCCTTATATATAGAGGTGAGGAAGAGCTAAGTGTAAAAGGTTACACTGATGCTAGTTTCCAAACTAACAAGGTTAATTCATGATCGCAATCGAGTTTTGTGTTTTTCCTTATGGTTGCGCTGTAAGCTGAAAAAGTTCAAAGGAAGATACAATAGTTGATTTTACAACTGAGACCGAGTACATTGCAACTAGTGAGGCTACAAAAGAGGTTGTTTGGATCAAGAGGTTCATATCTGAACTAGGGGTTGTGCCTAGCATACAGATGCTATAAAACATCATTGTGACAACAACAATGCTATTGCACAAGCAAAGGAATCCACATTTCACCAGTGATCTAAACATATAATTAGGCGCTTTCATCTCATTCGAGAAATTATTGATTGAGAAGATGTAAAAATATGCAGAGCACCAACAGATGACAACGTCACTGGTCTACTGACAAAGCCTCTGATACAGCAGAAGCATGATCATCGCACTAAGTCACTTAGTATTAGATATATGATTGATTGGTATTAGTGCTAGTGGGAGATTGTTTATTGTATGCCCAAGGACCAATCCTGATATTATTGTAATCACATACTCGCTTTACCTTGTTGATTAATATAAGGCATTGCCATTATTATTTCAGTTTCTTTTTCTATGTATATAAACTAAATTGTAATAAAGTCCTAAGAAAATATGATTATTCTTAAAAGGTCTGTAGTCAAGTGTTATTGTGGGCTTGAACAAAAATAATGCATTGAGACTAATGTGTAGTTGATTGATGACAAAGAGTTATCATTGACATAGGGATGTCAAAATCAATACATGAGTAAGTCTTAGAAAACAACATATTAGGCTGACTCGCTATGGGTATCTTTCTTGGGTTATTATATAATAGTCACAAAATTACGTATAGTGATAACTATGTATATGATCCTCAAACTTGAGATCTTCATCATCCCAACATTGTAAGTCGTATATTTTGATACAGTCAAAACGTCTACCGTAACATGTTGTACTATAAAGACTGATGCTAGATATATCATAATTCATGTAGTGGGATATGGTTGATCAAGATAGGATTTATCCCTTCTAGATAATAGGAGCAATATCTTAGACCTCTTGATGGAGTGAGACTAGAAATGCATGGCCATGCTCGAATAAATTGAAATGAGATATCACACTTATTTGTTTATTGTAGTCTGCTTAGAAAATCAAGAAATATGAGATTGGACTATAAATAAGTGACTATTCCATAACTTGTGTCCAATCTAGATATTAAGCATATAATACATGAAAAGGTTATGTCGAATTACGACTTCTTCTAACTTGGGTGGAAATGATGCAACTCATTTATTGTAATGTTAGAAATGTTCTAGTATTACTACCAACGTTACAAGAGTCTACAGGGTCACATTCTATAGTTGAAATGAACAAAATCCAAATAAATTTGGTATATTGTATTTAGTTATCACATGAATTAAATTAATTGTTGAATTAATTTAATTTGATAGTTAAATATTAAAAATATTATATGTACACAAATAGAGAACATAGATATAATTAATATATGAATTTTATTCATACTAAATATTAATTGTATATATTTTACAAAATTTATTAATATAAACAATTACATTAATTAATTTCGATCAAAATATAAAAGAAATGGAAATTAATATTCTTTTGGAAAGAATATAATTAATATATGAATTTGATTTAAAGAAAATATTAAGGCTTAAGCAACAAAATGGTACCTAAACTTTTTTTTTTGTTAGAACTAGTACCTAAACGATTAAATCGTTACCCATTTTACCCCAACTGTTAGTCCCGTTAGAAAAAAATTTCAGCCAATCACAACTTGCCACATAGATCTCTATTTATTTTATCCATTTTATTATGTTTTCTTCTCATCAAAGAATTTTTACCAGATTTTCTCACATTTTCTCTTCAACTAAACAACCAAAAAAAATTGTTTACTTCCTTGTACAAAGCTTCAACCATTTTATCATTTTCAAGTTTCAACTTCTTCTACCATCTTCAAGAAGTAAGTATGCCATCCAGTTGCAGCCAAGAGAAAATTTGTATTATTTTTTTTGGTGTAATATGAAGGAAACTAAATTGAAAAAATGGGTATTAGGAAGTTACTTAGGTTAGGTAAGAAAAAAGGAGAATAATCAGAACTGAAACTTTCTTGGGTAGTAGCAGTAGAACTTTATTCATTCTCTCGCTTCGCTTCCACCATAATATTTTGCTTCCTCCTCTCTCTAACTCACTCAAAATCACACTCCCATGGAGTCACAACCACGAATCTCCACTCCAAATCCTTCTCTGGTTTTCTCTTATTTTATGTTCTACTTATTGTGTGTTTGATTACTTCAGTGTTCAGGATATTATTAAATTCGATTTTTTTTAATTCTTCTCATCGACCTTGTAACCTCTGTTATCATTTCTACTTGATGTATGTAAGAATGGTCAACCCATTTTTGGACTAATTCTACTTTAATTCTGTGGCTTTATAGGAGATTTCTAACTGTTTCATTGGATAAAGTCCTCACTTTTTACGATTTGTTTTAGATTTTGGTTTTAATATATTTAAAGGAAGAATAAGAAGAAATGTTATTTAGGTTTCCCCATTGATTATTTTGTATAATGAAGCTTGAAAATGGTAAAAGCAGATGAAAATGGAAGAAGCTTTGTAAAAGGAAGTAAACAAAATTTTTTGGGTGTTTGGTTGATGACAAAATGTAAAAAAAAGGTCTTGTAAAATTTGTTTGATGAGAAGAAAATATAAGAAAATGGGTAAAATAAATAGAGATCTACGTGGCAAGTTATGATTAGCTAAATTTTTTTCTAACGGGATTAACAGTTGGGGTAAATTGGGTAACCGTTTAATAGTTTAGGTACCAATTTGGGAAAACTACTATAATTTAAGTACTATTTTGTTGTTTAAGCCAAATATTAATTGTATATATTTTACCGAATTTATTAACGTAAACAATTATATGAATTAATTTCGGCCAAAATATAAAAGACATTGAAACTAATATTCTTTTGGAAAGAATATAATTCCTTTTTTTTGTAACTTTTCATTTGTCTTCTATATTAATAAGGGAATACTCATATATTCTTTTGGAAAGAATATAATTGCTTTTTCTAACTTTTCATTTGCCTTCTCTATTAATAAGGGAATACTCTTGATTTTCCTTTTTAATATGTGATATCAAAGAGGATAAAAGTATGATAATCCCTTAGTGTGTCAAGGTTACCAACTTAATAATTTAAAAGTTCTAGCAATAGTTTTTAATTCTCTCTGAAAAGTTTAGGAGAAAGCAGTTGTTCATTTTTGACGGGGTAGACTATGTAGAGGCCAGGATGTTTTTGTTGTGGCTTGGAATCAACATCGAAACAGCAACATCCTTTCAATACTTCTAGTAAAGAAGGTATATTTTCAACCCGATTTGTTCCTCGTACATGGATCCTTGGCTATAGATCATTGAAATATTTTTTCCACTACGCCACAAGGCATACTAGTGGTCCCAATAGCCCCCATATTAATAAAAGCATTGTACCTCTATCCTACGATGTTGATGTCCACATGCATCAACCCTTTTTGCTTGCAATCCCTCTTCGCTTTTGTAGAATTAAGTATCATCAACCTAAGCTTTAAAGATTCACTCTCTAGCTCCACTTCAACATCTTTACTACTCACAGATAGCTTAAATCGCTCAGAACAATCCTGCATCCTATGCGTACCACAACATAAGAAGCACTTCACGAGCTTCTTGTAACAACTCATGTTTTAGTGGTGTCAAAAATGGTGATTTTGAAACCCCATTTCTAATGTTCGGGTTCATAAATATTAATATTTAATATTTGTGAGGTTAGTATTAAATTTTATTAAAGTTTGGTCCTTTGATTTTGTCAAATTGGTAGTTACTTAAGGTACAGAGACTAAATTGTAAAAGATTATCATTATAGATTTTTAAACCAAACGAGAAATTAAACCATTCTAATTGCTCCAAACAATGGAAGATGTTAATAAAAATTAACTAAGGCTAATCATACTTATGGCTGAATTATTAAATGTTAATTAAGATAATTTTGATTAATTAAAAAGCTAATAAAAGTACATAAGTTAAATTAATGCTTTCAACTTTATTTCTTCTTCTCCTCATCGAATGGTCATCAAAGAAAACCTGAAAAAAAAACCATTTATAAACCTCAAGCTTTTGACCTTTAATTTGTAAGTTCAATCAAGTCCTTTTCTTGTAATTTTTATGTTTTTGAGGTCATGGGAGCTTGATTTAGCTAGCGTATGTACCAATTTCTAGAACTGTTAAAGTTGTCGAGAGTTTCCATGGTTTATTTCTTGAAGAAGTTGGTGTTAAATTGATAGATTTTAAGCTTAGAAGTGAAAATAGACTAGATTGTAAAGTTTAATTGCTAGTTTTGAACATAGGGACTAAAATGTATAGATTTCAAATTTGATGTGAAATTTCTATAATTATTGATATTAGATCTAAAATGTTGTAATTGAGATCGATTTCAAAATTGAAACTCAAAATTGAAAGTTATGACAATTTTGGTTTTAGGGACTAAATTGAATAAAATACAAAATTTTAGGGGCATTCAAAAAATAAAATTGAACTAATTCATGCATATTATGGAATGTTACAAAATGATTTGTGTTGATAAATTGAATTGAATAATTGTATAGATCGTGAATTAGATCAAATCGGTAGTAGCTGAGGAAAAGACAAAATTGTTGAATAGTCCTTGAAGTTTCAACTTAATTGCTGATTTTTCCTGGCAAGTTCATATGGTATGATTGTATTTAAATTATTATGCATTTGAATCATGAATATTTGGATGTTTGTTTATAATTTGAATTATTTGCGATTTGGTACAAAAGGTGAGATACGGACTAAATTGTAAAGAAATGGTTATATGTGTTAAATATGTCCAAGCGAACTTAATAAAGAATAGGGTTATATGTGCCCTTGTACAGGAAATGTGAATTGTACGAGATATGAGATTGCACTGAAATTTTTACAAATTATATCGTGATCCAACATTTGTTGCGGACCGTAGAGTATTGAATATCTTTACGGAAACCCTAATGTGGTGGAGGGACATATTGTTATACAATTTTACAGATGATTGTCTACAGGCTTTGCACTTTGGTACCTTGGTGTGGTGTAGTTACTACTCTAACGAGCAACCTAGGGTTGTCTAGTTACAAATTATATCATGATCCAACATTTGTTGTGGACCATCGAGTATTGAATGTCTTTACAAAAATGCTAGTGTGGTGTAGGGACATATTATTATACAATTTTACAGATGATTACCTACGGGCTTTGCACTTCGGTGCCCTAGTGTAACGGCCTGTTTTTGGGTTAAATCAGAACAATGGTTTCAGGACCACAAATCCTAAGTAGAAATATTTTTTTTACTATTTATTTGAGGTCTACAGCATGATAGAATAATTGTGTGAAAATTTCATTAAGAAATTTTATCGATTGAGTACTCAATTTGACTAGAAGGACTAAATTGCAATAGGTGCAAAATTTGAGTTCTATAGCCTAAAGGTAGTAAATTGTTATGCCATTCTAAATTAGAGGTCCTTAAATGGTAATTAGATAATTATATTTTAGTATGGACAAAAATGGATATGGAGTAGGTAAAATTTCAAAGTTTAAGTGAAGGACAATTTGGTAATCTAGTAAATAAAGACAAAATAAGTAAAAATAAAAGTGTCCACCTTCTCAAATTAGTCCCCCATAGTCAACTTTGAAGAGGAAGACATAACTAGGGATTTGGCCACTTTCAAACTCGATTGTAAGTCCGTTCTTGTCCCGTTTTTAACGATTTTTATATTTTTTAGACCGTTGTAACTTGATTTAGCTATTTCAAGGACTAATTTGAAAGAAAATTTAAGTCTAAAATTTTACCCATGTTGAATAAGCTTGTATTTTGTTGCTTGATGGTAGAAAATGCATATTTGTTGTTAGTTAAACAAAGTTTGCAAAGTGATTTTTGATAAAAACGTTAAATAGGGACTTATTTGTAAAAGTCTATAAAATAACAATCGACTAGGCTTGGGTTGTGATGAAATTGAATGAAATTAATTTTACGAGCCTAGGGACTAAATCGTAAAATGTTGAAAAGTTAGGGGAAAAAATGTAAATTTTTCCATAATGTATTTTTGGGCTAAATTGAATAATGTGATGATTAAATAAGTTAAATGTGGTATTATAGATCAAGGAAAATGAAGTTCGGGTATAGATCGAGGGAAAAACAAAGTATTTAACGAATAGGTCCTTCTGGCCATTTTTGTAACCGAGGTAAGTTCGTATGTTAAATAAGCTTTACTTTAAATGTGTTTAAATGCTTTAAATTGACCTTACGGACACATTTGATGATGATTTGGCAAGTGAGAAATCTCAATCGAACCTTAGGAATAGGTTAGGATACAAGTGACATGTCACTAGGGTTTTATGTTATGTGATTCGGGTGCTGGTCCTGTACGTCCTACCGGTGGCTGAGTATACCAGCATATGTTGTGGTTACTTGACATCTTGTGTGAACAGGCCCGTTAATGGCTCGAATGCGAGCATATATGTGATATGAGATAGAGGTAGCAATGGCTACATATGTGGCACCTTGTGTGCAAGATTTCCCGAGTATCCGACATTATTATTCCGAGTACTTCATTTGGCATGATAAAGATAAGAATAAATATGAAACCATTTGAGTCATACAGGTATGCGCACAAAACTTATGATTTATTAAATTCACGAAATGATGAACTCAAGGTAAGTTGTGATGGAATGAAATATGATCATGAGAATATGGTAAATTACATTTCCTTATGATGTATTACTTGCATGTTAATGCATAGTAAGGTTAACTTATTTCTTTCATGCGAGCTTACTAAGCTATATAGCTTACTCCATTTTATTTTCCGTGTTTTATAGTGTCACTAAGCTAGCTCGGATTAGAGATCGCCAGAGATCATATCACACTATCAAACTGTTATTTAGGGTACCGATGATTTTAAACATTTTGAGAATATAGAATGTATAGGGACTTGGTCATTTTGTTGTTTGTGTCATTATGAATTTGGCCAAATGTATTGGCTTGTAATTGTCAAAGGTTTGATGTGGTATTTGGCCATGTAGCTTGGCTCATTTTGGTTGAATTGGTTGTAAGCTTATATATATATATATATATATGCATGCATGTACAACTATCTCTTGTGTGATGCGGTTTATAAATGCTTGGTAAATGGTTGAATGTGGCTTAATGGTTTTGGTTGTTGAATAGTTAAGAATGGCTTATTGGTGTCCTAAGAAAACTAGGTAATATTATGCATGTTATTGATAGCCATATTGAAACTTGTAGAATGTGAGTTGGTATGATTTGGTTTGAAAAATTATGGTGTTGGAAATGTGTTGAGTGAGGATAATAAAATGACATGATGTGGCCTTGTTTTGTGGATATTCGGATGCCTAAGTATATTATGATCTATGTCATTGAACTTGTGTGTGTGTAGGTGGAAATGAGGGTGACAAATGGCTTGGTAACTAGCTGTTATTTTGTCCACACGGGTAGACACACGAGCGTGTGTCCAGGCTGTGTGTGACACAAGGTCTCCCCCATGGGCATGTGTTTTGGCCGTGTTGTAACAGCCCAATTTAGACCCTAATCGGAACAGTGGTTTTGGAACCACAAATTCAAATCAGAAAAAAATTTAAAATTTATTTTCTGTGTTTATTTTGTGTGACTTTATATCTGTGAAATTTTCGTGATTTAATTTTGTCATTTGGGTGTCCGATTGAACAAAATGGCTTAATCAAATAAATTGAAAATTTGATAGTTTTAATTATAAGGACTTAATTAGTAATGGCTTTCTAAATGGAAGCCCTCAAGTTGTAAATAGCCCATGTCTTTATAAGTGGTACGGTGGTAGGTAAAAATTTAATAGTTTTTACATTATTTTATTTAAGTTATACATATATGTAAAATTAAGCTTTATTTTATAATAAGATATTATGTGTATATATATATTTATATTATAATGCATGAAATTGAAAGCCAACTCATGTCTATTAATTTATTTAAGAGACGAAAAAGGGTTTATAACATAACGCTTGGTTATAATTTTAAAAGGGGTAATTTAGGAAACCAAGTTATAAATTATATAATATATGTTATATGTTCTATCATAAAATTATCCTAAGTGCTCATATACTTCCATTGCCGAAACTTAAGTAAGAAAGAAAACAAAACAAAAAGCTAGGGTTCGATTATATTCAGGCTTGATTAAGATCAAAAACCAAAGAAATTGGATTTGGATTGGAGAAAAATGAAAGTTGTTGACTAGCAGCCCCGTCTCATTTTATTACATCCGAAGTAAGTTTATAAGCAAACAGGCGTGTTTAATTATAGTTAAATGCTAAATGTATATGCTGGTTTGCAAAGTACAAATTTATATATGCTACTGTCGAATGTGTATAAGTTTCGTAACCATGTTCGAGCATTCGTTTCGACCGAGTTACTAGGTTTGAAAGCCCCATATGAACCTTAGGAATTGCTAGAATACATATGTCATGACATAGGATTCTGATATATGTGTGCGAGTAAGACCATGGCATCGACATGTGACTCTGGTATATGTGTATGAGTAAGACCCTATGTGGGACAGTGGCATCGATATGTGATTACATGTAAGACCACGTCTGGGACGTTGGCATTGTACGATATGTGTGATTATCCGAGTATCTTATTCAATTCTGAATGGTTCAACGGGCAATGATAAGTTTGTGATTGAGTGTGTAATCGAGCTAAAGTGAACATGTATGTGATAGTTATTTGTTCTTGTGAAACAAGGTAAGTTGGTCATTATATTTGTGATACAAATTATATGATACAAATTACATGAGACGAAAATGAAAGTTTATGTATTTATGAAAATTTATATTTGGCTAAATGGTATTATGTGTGATTTCCTAGTTGAGATTTATGAGCTTATGTATATATTTATAATACATTCGGTCAAGAATGTGTTGTGACCTTAATAGTGGATGATAGCTATGTTAGTAATTACAAGTGTATTCGGCTTAGATGAATTGATACATGGTTATATATTTGATATATTGAATTTTGATAAACCAAATGTATATATGTGAATGTGATGATATAAGTTGATATTATTATAATGATCTATTAATGTTATTGAGTTGTTAAGTTGCTTATGACTTACTAAGCTGTGATAGCTTATTATGTGTACATCTTTGTCTCTATTTTATAGATTTTTGAAGTTTTGTTACGGGCTCGGGGATCGTCAGTGAAGTCAATCACACTATCATCTGTTTATCGGTCCTTTTAATAGTAAATATGAAACTTATGGCGTGTATAGGCTATACTATCCTTTGGACATGTTTGATTTTGATATGTATATATTATAAGCCATGCGAAAATGGCTCGTTCATTTTGCCAAATATGTTTTCATGTTTTGATTAAATGATGTGGTTGACATATTAATTATGGTTGGCTTATTCGGCTATGATATATATTTAGATGTGAAATATGCTTGATGTGGATGGATAAATTTTTTATATTAATTTTGGTGCATAATTAGATGGAAGTAATGATTATAAAATGTTTTGGTTTTGGGTGATTTGAATATGATTTGTATATATATGAGTATATATAAAATTGGTTGATATGTTTGTTAAGACATGAATCTCTGAATTGGTTTTTGATGAATTCAATCTTGATATATAGGAGAAATGTGAAAATTTTAAGTTATATGTAAGTTTAAGTATTTAGCCGAATATGTGTCCATGGATATAGTTTTGGATATGACCATTGTGGCATTGCATGATGAGCAATAAATAGAAACATGTTTGGATTCGATTCGGTAAGTTTAATTGAAGGTCAAATAGTCGTTATGTATTATGCATGTATATGCATTTATGGTATTAATATGAAAGGCAAAAATTATGATTGATGTCTTGAATTGATTCTTTGAAATGTTTAAGCGCATGGAATGATTGAATAGAAATGGAAGTGAATATTAGTTAATCATAAGTATTAAGCATTATTTGCATCCGCTTAAGCTTAAGAAAATGATCAGATGAATAGTAACTTTTGTTACAAGTTGATAAAATGTCTATATGCGAATTTGATAAATTGTCTTGAGCATTTGTGAAATGATGAGTAATGATGCTATAAAGGAGTGTTACAGATTATGTGCGTATAATTTTGGTGGGTTTTAATAATGTATAATAATGGTATGTTTTAGTACATGGTGTGGTAATGATATATATAAGTGTATGACGTCTAGAATGTATAAGTATACAATATTCCTTGAACATATATTTTAGTATAAACTAAAATATGCTTGAATGAGTGGCTTGTTTACTAACCAAAATCGAATAAGTAAAAGACTAATGTGGTTTTTGGTTAGATTGAAAATAGTACATTATTTTTTTAATTTTCATTTTTAATTAATTAACTTAATGGTATACTTGTATGTATATAATACAGATTAAGTTAACATGTGAATATTCGAAACTATATTTATTTTCTGTAATGCTTCATTACCCTAGTCCGACGACGGATAGGAGTTAAGGTTGTTACATATTATTGGTATCAGAGCTACGGTTTAGTCGGTTCTAGGGCTAACGTAGCGTGCGTGAGTTTAGCTATACATGCCATAATTATATATTGTGATAGTGTGATGACTTCTGACATTTAAACTGTGTTTTCATATAGTAAATGGATCTCAACAGAGCTATAGCTGATGATGTCGAGAGTGTTGCGCCTGCTCCCACGCAAGGGACAGCGCTAGCTGATTCTCGACTGACTTCGAGTAATCAAGAAAGTGAGGCTAAACAAGCCTTCTATCAAATGATGAATGACTGGTTTACTCAATATATTCGGACTAACCCAGCTGCACTAGAACTTCCACCCTCGATTAATCTATCTTCGATGCCTGCTATACCTCAAATAAGTGATCCGTTGCGATTGAATAGACCACCTGTCGATAAAATTAGAAAGTGTGGGGCTGAAGAGTTTAAAGCCACTGATGAAGATGATGCTGAACGGGCTGAGTTCTGGCTTGATAATACTATCCGTATGTTTGATGACCTGTCCTGTACTTCTAATGAATGTTTGAAATGTGTCATATCTTTACTTTGAGACACAGCATATCATTGGTGGAATACCCTAGTATCAATAGTTTTGAGAGATCTGGTGACCTGAGAATTCTTTCAGACTGAGTTCCGTAAGAAATATATTAGATAGAGATTCATCGACCAGAAGCGTAAAGAATTTCTAGAGTTGAAACAGGGTAGGATGACCGTGACAGAGTACGAGCGAAAATTTGTGAGACTCAGTTGGTATGCCTGGGAGTGTGTTTCTACTGAGGCCATAATGTGTAAAAGATTCAAAGATGGGTGGAATGAAGACATTAAGCTGTTAGTTGGCATATTTGAGATAAAAGAGTTCGTCGTACTAGTTGAGTGGGCTTGCAAAGCTGAAGAGCTCGGAAAAGAGAAAAGAAAAGCTAACTTTGGAGCTAGAGATGCACGCAAAAGAACATCTGGTAAGTCATTCCAATTAGCATCAAAGAAGTTTCGAGAATATTTTAGCCGATCCAAAACCACTTCAGGTTACTCCAAATGGGATCAAAATAGACCACCAGTAAGCTCGAGAGCTACCTCAGTAGCGAGTGTGAGTAATGTCAGATCAAATCAACCCGAGTGTAAGCACTGTGGTAAATGACATCCCAACAGTTGCAGATTGCATGAGCGGGCCTGTTTTAAATGTGGATTGACAGATCATTATATTCGAGACTGCCCAATGTTGAAGAAAATCCATTGCAAAATATGAGATTAGGTAACACTGCAGCTCGTGGTAGACCACCCAGAAATCCTGGTAATGCGAGTGGTAGTTAGAGAGGGACTAAAGATACGACAATTAGATCTGAGGCTCGTGCACTTGCCAGAGCTTATGCTATACGTGCACGAGAGGAGGCTTCATCTCCAAATGTTATTACTGGTATATTTACTCTTTATGATACTAATGTAATTGTATTGATTGATCCTGCGTCTACTCATTCTTATGTATGTGAGACATTAGTATTCAGCAAGAGTCTACTTGTTGAGTCTACTGAGTTTGTGATTAGGGTGTCAAACCCCTTGGGCCGATGTGTTATGGTTGATAAGGTGTGTAAGAATTGTCCTTTAATGGTTCGAGATCTATGCTTTCCGGCTAATTTGATGTTGTTTCCATTTGATGAGTTCAATATAATTTTGGGTATGGATTGGCTGACTTTACATGATACTGTTGTGAACTGCAAAAGAAAGACCATTGATCTACGAAGCTAGAATGATGAAGTTATTCGGATTGAATCTAGTGATTTGTATGGTTTACCAGCAGTGATTTCTTTGATGCTAGCTCAGAAATACGTGAGAAAAGGGTGTGAAGATTATTTTGCCTACGTGCTTGACAGTAAAGTGGCTGAAAGAAACATTGAATCAGTACCTATTGTGTGCGAGTATTCAGATGTGTTTCCTGAAGAATTACTGAGTTTGCCACATATTCGGGAAGTAGAGTTTGGTATTGAGTTAGTGCCTGAGACTACTCCGATATCCATAGCTTTGTACAAAATGGCACCTATAGAATTAAAAGAATTGAAAGCTTAGTTGCAAGAATTGACAGATAGAGGTTTTGCGCGATCGAGTTTCTCCCCGTGGGGTGCACCCGTGTTGTTTGTGAAAAAGAAAGACGAAACTATGAGAATGTGCATCGATTATAGACAACTTAATAAGGTGACTATAAAGAATAAGTATCTGATGCCACAGATTGACACTAAAAGGGGCTATAGTATTTTCGAAGATAGATTTGAGATCAGGCTACTATCAGTTGTGATGCTTTCAGAACGAGGTATGGACATTATGAGTTTCTGGTTATGCCTTTCAGACTCACTAATGCACCTACTGTTTTCATGGATTTGATGAATCGGATATTCAGACCGTATCTAGACTGGTTTGTAGTTGTGTTTATAGATGACATTTTGATCTACTCTCATAATGAAGTTGAACATGCCAAGTATTTGAGACTAGTGTTGCAGACCTTGCGAGATAAGTAGTTGTATGTGAAATTCAGCAAATATGAGTTCTGGTTAAATGAAGTAAGTTTTTTGGGCCATGTGGTCGGGTATTGGGTTGATTCGAGTAAAATTTCAACTATACTGGATTGAAAACCTCCGAAGAATGTTTCTGAAGTCTAAAGCTTTTTGGGACTTGCTGGTTATTATAGACGGTTCGTGAAAGGTTTCTCTATATTGCAACCTCGATGACAAAACTATTGCAAAAATATGTTAAGTTCGAATGGTCAGAGAAGTGTCAAAAAAGCTTTGATCAGTTGAAAGCCCTTTTAACTGAAGTTGTAGTGTTAGTTCAACCAGAATCGGGTAAAGGATTTGTTATTTATAGTGATGCATTATTAAATGGTTTGGGTTGTGTTTTGATGCAGGAAGGCAGAGTCATAGCTTATGCCTTGAGACAGTTAAAGCCACATGAAAAGAATTATCCGACACATGACCTGAAACTGGCAGCCATTGTATTTGCGTTGAAAATTTGGCATCACTATCTGTTTGGTGAGAAATGTCATGTTTATTCTGATCATAAGAGCCTGAAGTACTTGATGACTCAGAAAGATCTAAATTTGAGACAATGCCGATGGTTAGAATTACTAAAAGACTACAAGCTTGTGATTGATTATCACCTAGGACAGGCTAATGTTGTTGCTGATGCTTTAAGCTAAAAATCACTGTTTGCTTTGCGAACAATGAATACGCATTTGGCCATGTCTGATGATGGTTCGTTAGTGACTGAATTGAAAGCTAGACCATTGTTTATTCAACAAATATGTGATGCCCAGAAGGTTGATAAGGAATTGACTGTGAAACGAGCTCAATGTGAGATGGATGCTGATTCAGAGATCAGTGTTGATGTTGATGACTGTTTGAGGTTCAGAGACTGAATTTGCGTCCTGAGGAATTCAGAGTTGATTCAGATGATTTTGAATGAAGCTCACAGCAGTCGATTATCTATTCATCCAGGTAGTACAAAGATGTATAATAATCTGAAACAGCTTTACTGGTGGCATGGTATGAAGCGAGACATTTTTGACTTTGTTGCAAGATGTTTAGTCTGTCAACAAGTAAAAGCTGAACATCAGGTGCCCTCAGGATTTCTTCAGCCTATCATGATCCTGAGTGGAAGTGGGATAGAGTCACGATGGATTTTGTATCTGGTTTACCGTTGACATCGAGCAAGAAAGATACAATCTGGGTTGTTGTTGATAGATTGACTAAATTGGCTCATTTTGTTCCAATACGAATAGACTACTCACTTGATAAGCTGGCTGAATTGTATATTTCTTAGATTGTAAGATTACATGGTGTGCCTATATCCATTGTTTCGGATAGAGGTCCTAGGTTTACATCACGATTTTGGAAGAAATTGCAAGATACACTAGGTACGAAATTACATTTCAGTACTGCTTTTCACCCACAAACAAATGGCCAATCTGAACGAATCATTCAAATACTTGAGGATATGTTGAGATGTTGCATTGTCGAGTTTGAAGGTACGTGGGAACGATACCTACCTCTGATTTAATTTGCATATAGTAACAGCTATCAATCGAGTATCAAAATGGCACCTTATGAGGCTTTGTATGGTCGTAAATGTCGTATGCCATTTTACTGGACTAAGCTCAGTGAAAATAAGATACATGGAGATGACTTAATCGGAAAAACTCAACAGAAAGTGAAAGTGATTCGTGAAAGTTTGAAAGCAGCGTTAGATCATCAGAAATCTTATGCGGACTTGAAACGTAAAGATATAGAGTTTCAGATTGGAGACAAAGTTTTCTTGAAAGTCTTACCGTGGAAGAAAATACTCAGATTCGGTCGTAAAGGTAAATTGAGTCCGAGGTTTATTGGGCCGTATGAGGTAATAGAGCGTATTGGGCCAGTTGCTTAAAGATTATCGTTGCCACCTGAGTTGGAGAAGATCCACAAGGTATTCCATGTTTCAATGCTTCAGAGGTATTGATCTGATCCTTCACATGTGGTTAGTCAGTCTGAGATTGAAATTCAGTCTGATATGACCTACGAAGAAGAACCGATTCGTATTTTGACTCGTGAGATTAAAGAGTTGCGGAATAAGAAGATTCTATTAGTTAAAGTATTGTGAGATAAGCATGGAGTTGAGGAAGCAACATGGGAACCAGAGGACACAATGAGAGAGCGTTATCCGAACCTATTCACCGATAAGATTTTCGAGGACGAAAATCCCTAAGGGAGAGAGTTGTAACAGCCCGATTTAGACCCTAATCGAAACGGTGGTTTTGAAACCACAAATTCGAGTCAAAAAAATTTAAAATTTATTTTCTATGTTTATTATGTGTGAATTTATATCTGTGAAATTTTCATGATTTAATTTTGCCATTTGGGTGTCCGATTAAACAAAAGGGCTTAATCGTATAAATTAAAAATTTGATAGTTTTAATTGTAAGGACTCACTTAGTAATGGCTTTCTAAATAGAAGCCCTTAAGTTGTAAATAGCCCATGTCTTTATAAGTGGTACAGTGATAGTTAAAAATTTAATAGTTTTTATATTATTTTATTTAAGTTATACATATATGTAAAATTAAGCTTTATTTTATAATAAGATATTATGTGTATATATATATTTATATTATAATGCATGAAATTGAAAGCCAACTCATGTCCATTAATTTATTTAAGAGACGAAAAAGGGTTTATAACATAAAGCTTGGTTATAATTTTAAAAGGGGTAATTTAGGAAACCAAGTTATAAATTATATTATATGTTATATGTTATATCATAAAATTATCCTAAGTGCTCATATACTTCCATTGCCGAAACTTAAGAAAGAAAGAAAACAAAACAAAAAGCTAGGGTTCGGTTATATTCAGGCTTGATTAAGATCAAGAACCAAAGAAATCGACTTTGGATAAGGGAAAAACGAAAGTTGTTGACTAGCAGCCCCGTCTCATTTTATAATGTCCAAAGTAAGTTTATAAGTAAATAGACGTGTTTAATTATAGTTAAATACTAAATGTATATGCTGGCTTGCAAAGTATGAATTTATATGTGCTATTGCTGAATGTGTATAAGTTTTGTAACCATGTTCGAGCCTTCGTTTCGACCGAGTTACGAGGTCTGAAAGCCCCGTATGAACCTTAGGAATTGCTAGAATACATATGTCATGATATAGGATTCCAATATATGTGTGCGAGTAAGACCTTGGCATCGATATGTGATTTCGATATATGTGTATGAGTAAGACCCTGTCTGGGACAGTGGCATCGATATGTGATTACATGTAAGACCACATCTGGGATGTTGGCATTGTACAATATGTGTGATTATCCGAGTATCTTATTCAATTCCGAATGGTTCAATGGGCAATGATAAGTTTGTGGTCGAGTGTGCAATTGAGCTAAAGTGAACAGGTATGTGATAGTTATTTGTTATTGTGAAACAAGGTAAGTTGATCATTATATTTGTGATACAAATTATATGAGACGAAAATGAAAGTTTATGTATTTATGAACATTTATGAGCTTATGTATATATTTATGAATACATTCAGTCAAGAATGTGTTGTGACCTTAATAGTGGATGATAGCTATATTAGTAATTACAAGTGTATTCGGCTTAGATGAATTGATACATTGTTATATATTTGATATAATGAGTTTCGATAAACCGAATGTATATATGTGAATGTGATGATATAAGTTGATATTATTATAATGATCTATTAATGTTATTGAGTTGTTAAGTTGCTTATGACTTACTAAGCTATGATAGCTTATTATGTGTATATGTTTCTCTCTATTTTATAGATTTTTGAAGTTTTGTTACGGGCTCGGGAATCGTCAGTGAAGTCAATCACACTATCATCTATTTATCGATACTTTTAACAGTAAATTTAAAACTTATGGCATATATAGGCTATACTATCCTTTGGACATGCTTGATTTTGGTATGTATAAGCCATGCGAAAATGGCTTGTTCATTTTTCCAAATATGTTATCATGTTTTGATTAAATGATATGGTTGACATATTAATTATGGTTGGCTTATTCAGCTATGATATATATTTAGATGTGAAATATGCTTGATGTGGATGGATAATTTTTTTATATTAATTTTGGTGCATAATTAGGTGGAAGTAATGATTATAAAATGTTTTGGTTTTGGGTGATTTGAATACGATTTGTATATATGTGAGTATATATAAAATTGGTTCATATGTTTGTTAAGACGTGAAACTGTGAATTGGTTTTGGATGAATTCGATGTTGAAATATAGGAGAAATGTGAAAATTTTAAGTTATATGTAAGTTTAAGTATTTAGCTGAATATGTGTTCATGGATATAGTTTTGGATATGACCATTGTGGCATTGCATGATGAGCAATAAATAAAAACATGTTTGGATTCGATTTGGTAAGTTTCAGTGAAGGTCAAATAGTTGTTATGTATTATGCATGTATATGCATTTATGGTATTAATATGAAAGGCAAAAATTATGATTGATGTCTTGAATTGATTCTTTGAAATGTTTAAGCGCATGGAATGATTGAATAGAAATGGAAGTGAATATTAGTTAATCATAAGTATTAATCATTATTTGCATCCGGTTAAGCTTAAGAAAATGATCAGGTGAATAATAACTTTTGTTGCAAGTTGATAGAATGTCTATATACGAATTTGATAAATTGTCTTGAGCATTTGTGAAATGATGAGTAATGATGCTATAAAGGAGTGTTACAGATTATGTGCGTATGATTTTGGTGGGTTTTAATAATGTATAATAATGGTATGTTTTAGTACATGGTGTGGTAATGATATGTATAAGTGTATGACTTCTAGAATGTATAAGTATACAATATTCCTTGAACATATATTTTAGTATAAACTAAAATATGCTTGAATGAGTGGCTTGTTTACTAACCGAAATCGAATAAGTAAAAAATTAATGTGGTTTTTGGTTAGATTGAAAATAGTACATTATTTTTTTATTTTTTTATTTTTAATTAATTAACTTAAAGATATACTTGTATGTATATAATATGGATTAAGTTAACACGTGAATATTCGAAACTGTATTTATGTTCTGTAATGCTTTATTACCCTAGTCCGGTGACGGATACGGGTTAAGGATATTACACGTGTGTCCCCTGCAACTAAAATTTGAGAAATAAAATGCTCAGAATTGAGCACACGGACATGTGTCTCAGCCGTGTGAGGGACACGGCGTCGAGCACGGGCATGTGTCCCGATCGTGTGAAGTCTGTACCTATTTTATGACAATTAAATTAACCACACGACCTAGTACATGGGCGTGTGACTTGGCTGTGTGACCTTAATTTGTTCATGCTTTGCAAAAAAGAGAGTTACACGGGTTAGGGACACGGGCGTGTGTGACCACACAGCCTGCCCACACGGGCATGTCCCAAACCACACGAGCGTGTGACCCCTGTTCATAGTAAAAATTTTCTAAGTTTTGTAAAAATTTCTCGAGTTGTCGATTTAGTCTTGAACCACATCTAAAGCATGTTTTGGGCCTCGTAGGCTCGCGTTAGGGACTTTATGTTTGAATGCAAATGGTTTTAATTTGGATGAAAATTTATGACTCGAAATTTTATGTTTGTTTGTGATATGAGTCTAGTAATGCCTCGTATCCTGTTCCGGCGTTGAATAAGGATAAGGGGTGTTACACCTAGTGTGGTGTAGTTACTACACAGTCGAGCAACCTGGTGTGGTCTAGTTACCTGTGTATCTAGATCTATTCACTTGAGCTCTTCGGGCTAAAAAGGTTAATGAAAAGTGAAAAAATGGCAATGAAATGTTATGAGTTTGTTATCCAACTAGTTAAATGTTGATTTGGTTATAGGAATGGTATTGAAATGAATTTATATATGTTTGAATTTCCATTTTTTGTCATTATGTTAACTCACCTTATTGATATGTGAATTGCTATGTTTAGGAAAACTTTACCAAGTTAAATAGCTTGTTGTATCAAATTATAAATTGAGGTTAGTTGATGTTTAATGCCTATGAACTTACTAAGCATTTGATATGTTTACCCCATTTACTTTCCCTTTCACTTGTAAATTATCTTACGGAACTTGTTAGGCCGAATCAACTCGAAGCTCACACTATCCTATCACCATTTGGTAGATGTTTTATCATTTTGATCCTTGGGTTTGTGGTATATATATAGGTAGTTTGGAACAAACCTGATTGTATAAAGTCTTGATGATGCTTGAAATTCATTTTGATACATGGTATTAAACTTGATATGTATATATATATGATCTAAATGTTAGTATTTGCATGTAGCTTGAAATTTTTTGGTTTTGGCAAACGTATTGAGTCATGTTTGATGATTTAAATTTGCATGTTTTGAGTATAGTTTAACAAAGATAAGAAGACGGTATTGAAGGACTAGTTGATTGGTTGAATGGTTTGAAATTGAATAAGTTGTTTTGGCATGTATTGTTCTATATTGAATTGGTTGAATGAAAATGATTGAATTGTTAGTTTTGGTATGTGTTTTGAAGTGATTTTGGTGCAAGAGAAACTAGCCAATAATGTAAAAAAGGAAGGGTTGTGTGGAAGGCATGAAATAGGTACCAAATGGTTCATTTTTACCAAAAATAGAGTCCACGTCCCGATGAGCAATCTTCCTCGTCGCAACATTGGCAAAAAGTGAGTCATGTTGCAACGTTGAGTGGCTTGAGGTCATGATGTGACAAACTATTTTGTGGCGTCTTAATGGAGGATTTGACGTCACGGCGTCAATCCTAAAACTTTAAAACTTTACAATTTAGTCCAATTTCATGCTCGAGTCAACAAAAGAACTTTCGTAAGCTTGATTAAGGCTCCAATTTAATTGAGTACCATATTATGAATGTAACAGCCCGATTAGGGCCAAAATGGAATAGTGGTTTTGAAACCACGAATCCGAGGTTAAAAAAAATAAAAAATAAAAAATTATTTTGATTAAGTTTTAGTGTTTATATTATGGTTGCATAATTGTGTGAAAATTTCGTTGCGAAATTTTATCAATTGGGTGTTTAATTTGACGTTTAGGACTAAATTGAAATAGGTGAAAAATGTGTGTGTTATAGTTCATAAGTACTTGATTGAAATAGGGGTTTTAAGTAGAGGTCCTTAAATGGAATTAGACCATTATACTTTATATGGACAAAAATTTGGACATGGATGGAATTTTTAGAAAGTTTAGTAGTAAGGGCATTTTGGTCATTTGTGTATTAAATGAAATAAAATGGGAAAAATAACACAAAAATGTGTTCATCTTCATTAAGCTTGACCGAAACTTGCTTGTTCTCCATAGCTAGGGTTTTTCCCAAGCTTTCAAGCTCAATAGTAAGTGCATTCAAGCCCCGTTTTTAATGTTCTTTACATTTTTGAAATCCTCGTAGCTCGGTCTACCTATTTCTACCATTTTTTTGAGTTAGGGTTTATGTTTAAAAATTTACCCATGAATTATATGCATGTATTTTGATGTTTGATGGTAGAATATGAATGTTTGAAGTTAGGAGAACGATCTTTTCTAAGCGATTTTTAGCGAAAACGAGCAAAACCGCATAATCGGTAAAAATACCTATTGTTCATAACTATGTGTTAGAGTGAGAATTTGATGTTTCCATAGAAGGGAAAAATGATCAGCATGTCATAAAACATAAAAATAAGGGCTAAAATTAAATTTCTGAGCCTAGGGGAAAAATCGTAATTTTGTAAAAGTTAGGGGCAAAAATGTAATTTTTCTATAATGTGATTTTTGGGTTGAAATAAATAGTATGAGTGTTAAATGAGCTAAATGTGTTGTTATAGATCAAGAAAGGCGTGGAATCGACCTCGAACGGGGGAAGAAAAAGATTTTGGACTAAATTGCAAAATTTCCATATTTTGCACCGAGGTAAGTTTGTATGTAAATAATACATTAACTTCATTTACATTCTTATATTTCAGCCTATTATATATATTTTAGCTGATTTTGAAGCATAAATCGACTATTGGAAGAATAGAAATAAGTAATAGAGAGAGAATTCCCGGTTGATCATTCGGAAAGATTTAATAATATAGATGGAACGTAGCTAGGTCACATGCACGGTGCTGAGTGCACATCATGTGGACAAGAGAGCTACGAGATACTATGTAGGAGCTAGGTCACATGTGTGATACGGGATGTATCCCATGTAGACAAGAGAGCTACGGGAGAGATAAATGTAGCTAGGTCGCATGTGTGATTCCAAGTGAAGGATACCATGTAGACAAGAGAGCTACGAGATATATTGGCTAGGTCACATGGGTGGCACTAAGTGTTCACCATGTGTACAAGAGAGCCGAATTATATGAATTATGATGGGTGGAGCTGTGTGCTGAAACCACCAAGTATCGAGAATTGATCCGAAGTGTTCAACGGGATGATTTTATAGTGACATTTTAATCATGGACCTATACTTGTGATGTATGAAATGTGGTGAAAATGAATTGTGACATGTACGTTAAAATGAGGTTAATACAAAGAAAGTGTAAAAGAGTGAATTTGCAATAATACTGTTTTTGGATAGTCGCAGTGACTTGAATTTGAAAAATCACCAAAAATAGTAGGAATTTAATTAGAGGCTGAATGAGATATTAAATTAAATCTTAGTGAGTCTATTCTCATGTAAGAGAAACAGAGCAAGTAAAGGAACTCTATATTTTGAGATATTTATATTTGTGTGTGACTTGTTCAGAATGACTATGTGATCCTCTGTTCTGACTTTGAAAAATCATTAAAAAATGTACAAAAATAATTAAGAAATATAATTTACATGCATAGATTTCTTATTGAGTCTAGTTTTAAATGAAACAAATTTTGTGGCTATTTGACTTTTTTTACTGGGAGAAAATCAATTCGTAGTGAACAGAGTTCAGATCAGTTGAGCTGAATAATAGAGGAAACTTTAACTAATAAACTGTACTAATTGGCTGGACCAAAAATTCCAGAAAAAAATTAGTAAGAATTAATATGAGTCTAGTTTCAGGAAAAATTTATGGATTTAAATTTTGAGTTTTTTAATTAAAGTTATGATTTATTTAGTGAACGTGACGTAGGAGAGATAGCTTAATCAAAGTGGAGTGAATAGAAAAATTAAAGTTGATATACTTGAGTTATTGTGTATATATATATTAAATTCTTTAATTATTATTTATATACTTACTTACTAAGCTATAAGCTTACTTTATTTTCTCTCTTTTGTCTTATAGTGTCGTCCAGCTTGCTCAGGAGTTAAGGATCGTGAAGATCTGCCCACACTATCAATACTTTAGGGTATTTGAACTAAACATTTTGAATTATGGCATGTATAATAGGCTTAGTTATTTTGTTATGTGTCATAATTGCCTAGGTTTCAAATATTGGTTACAGTATTTGACCAATCATTTTGTACAAAGCCATTGAAGTTGGCTAATATTGTTCAAGACATATGTTATAACGATGCATTATCTAATTGGATGACATATTTTTATCTCGGTTTTGTTTAATGGTATGTGTTATGTTCCGGTAATACCTCGTACCCTGTTTCGGTGTTGAACACGGGTAAGGGGCGTTACATTTAGTGGTATCAGAGCTATGGTTTAGTCGGTTCTCGGACTAATATAGTGTGTGTAAAAGTCTAGCTATACATGCCATAAATATACTATGATAGTGTGGTGACTCCTGATTATTCTAAACTGTATTTTGTTTTAATATAAATATACTGGTATCAAAGCTATGATTTAGTTGATTCTGGGATTGAAACATAGTGCATGTTTAGTCTAGAAATACATACCGCAATAACTTGTGATAGTATGATGCTTTATGATCTGAATTGACTCTGTTTTTCATATAGATAAACCATGTCAGTTGAATTGAATCATGTCGTATTAGATAAAGTTGATAGTAATGTTCCCACTTTTGATCAGGGAGCTACTCAAAGTGTGCCCATTCCACAAGGGCTTGGGAGTGAGGCGAGAGATGCCTTTTTTTTCAGATAATGAACTAGTGGTTCACCTAGTTTATGGGAGCTACCCCTTCAGCTCGACAACCCCAAATGCATCATCCTCTCTCAATTGTGTCTCTTGTGGCACCCCATCATCCTCAAAACCTTAATCAGGTAACTGTTAACGACCATCAATTGACAAAATACAAAAGTGTGTGGTAGAGAAAGTCAAATGTAAGAAAGATGATGATCCTGAAAGAGCTGAATACTAGTTAGAAAACATTTAGAGGGTTTTCGATGAGTTAATGGGATCTCTTGAGGATTGTTTAAGATGTGTCGTATCATTGCTCAAAGAGGAAGCATATCAGTGGTGGGTAAACCAGACATCAGTGACTCCAAGAGATCGAGTAAACTGGGTGTAACACCCTAAAAATCTCGAAACCCAAAAAAATCCCGAAATCTCAAATTTTCTTTTTCGGTTCTGATAAAAAAATGTGTGCTAGGTATTTTCGGTTAAGTAGGTAATAGTAGGTCTTGGCTAAGGTTTTAATTTGAACTTAGGAGAAAAGGAAATTATGCGTTAATAATTATTAAGGAATCGTGATGGCAAGTTGTTGGGCTTTTAAATAAAAATAGGGAAAAATAACATCAAAAAGCCTTGTAGAGGAGTGGCAAAGTGACGCCACTTAGGGAGTAGAAAGGTGGCGTTAGTAGCTAACAAGGAGATCCAAGGTTCGAATCCTAGCTTAGCATTTTTAGAGTTTAATTTTGGCCTTCTAGAAGGATGGAAGTGGCGTGAAAATGGACTCCAAAGGAAGTGTTTAGGAGAGAAAATTAAGGAAAAGACCAAGGAGTTATCAAGGAGAAAAACGAGGAGATGAGAAAGGAGAAGTGATGGAGCCAAATTGGGAACCGGGCATGGAAAATTTGGCTATAAGGGCTATAAATAGGGGCCGAATACATGGTTGCCAGGCTACTATCGAAATTTTTCTTCACCTTGTTTCTAGAAACCCTTTTCTCTTGAAGATCCAAAAAGCCGAAAACCCTTTTATTTTTCTTTCTTTTCTTCTATCGATTTCTATTCTCCTATACACAATCTTATTTTTCGATTTCTTCTACTACTCTTCTTCTTTAATTTGTACCAAATAAGCTTTATTCACCATATTTAGTTTGAAAAGTCGAAAAATCGAATCTTCTAAGGGTCGAATACTTTTTGACCGAATCTAGTGTAAGTGTTGCTCTTCCAATCGATTTTCTTTGTTTAGTATCAATTATTGTCCCTCACTCTTTCTAATCAAAATTGGTAGGGTAGTAGTATCGGATCTTGGTTTTTAGCTCTCTGTCGAATTGCTCCTAAAGGTGTTACGGTTTTGGTAAGTATTCTTCTCCCATTGGTTAGGGTGGCCGAATGGTCATAGTTATGGTAAGGAGACTTGTGTTGGATACGAGTCACCTATTATTCGGGTTTTAATAGTTAAGATTTGTGTAGATCTAGGAAATACGTGATCAAGGAAAAAGCGATTAAGGATTGGGCTCAAGGTAAGGTTAAGGTGAAGTTTCGGTTTTTGAGTAAATAAGTATTAAGCATGCAATTAATTGAAAGGTGATATCGTTTGTAGGTTTGCGACTAAGGGAATCGCATCACGTTTGCTTACCAGGTGTGTACATACATTGCACACACAAGTAGATCGGCAAAAGCTGAAAAGCCAAAATGCCGAAATGCCGAAAAGTCGAAAGTTTGGCTATGGTAGTCTTACGAGTGCGCGAACACTCGTAGGGGGAAACCGATAGGTTTTCTGAGACCTACGGGCGATTCCGTGGACTTGGGTTGTGATTTGGCCATATGGGCCGGAATGGGCTAAATGGGCCCGATGGGCTGTTGGGCCTATAATAGGCAAAAACTGAATATTGATGCTATGTGATAGGAATTTGTATGTGAGCATGAATATGATTATGATTGGGCCTAACGGGCCATATAAATGTGATTTAGGCGTAATGGGCCATATACAGATGATTTGGGCCTAATGGGCCATACGAATATGATTGGGATTAATAGGCCAGATGCAGGTATGCGAAATTGTTAGGCTTTGTAAGAGGTTTTTAGCCCTAGTATATGATATCCACATAAGACTTAATTAATATATTGCGAATGTGGACAAGTCAAAGGGTTAAGGTGTGGCAACGGGTATATGCATGTCTATGATTGGATCTAGGGAGAGCTTGGTACTTAAGCGGTCTTAGTGACCCACCTCCTCTTCTCTGTGCATAGTATTCGTTCATCCTAGCTCACAGGACTTGTTAACGGGCCAAGATAAGTGAAAACCGTAATTAAGGGAAAATTACTGAAATGCCCCTAAGGGTGAAAATGACCAAAATACCCCTAGGTGTTGAATGTAGGTTTTATGGATGTGACATGCATACATATGATATTCTGCTTAGGTTGCATATGGGTTGGGTATGGAATAGAGGAAGTATGTGAGGATCGCATGGTTGCTTGACAATCGTGGATCCACCGACGACTTTTAAAGCCCAATATATAAATGAAGGTAGTTCTGCAATCGGGCTACCATGGTGTGTGGGTCAGGTGGGTTGATATTTATATCCCCACATGGTGTCACAGGGGACGGAGTCAGTGTGTAGCGGATGGATAATTTGGATGGGATTGCATTGCATAAATGATAAATGATGTTTTTTTTAATGCTTGTTTTCTTCGAGGGTTGTACACATTGAGTTTGCAAAAACTCACCCCCTCTTTTATTTTATTTTCAGGTGATGCCCAGTAGAAGGTTCAATGTTTGGAGGGAATCTAGGTGGCCAGCTAGCAAGATAATTTGGACTTGTTTTTTTTAAGCATATAAGTTTTTATTTAATTAAGTATGTTTCAGATCAGATTGTAATAAGGTTTTCGTTATGTTATTATTACTTGAACTATTATTATTATTTTCATTGTAATTTACAAGAAGTTGAACATGGGTTTCCTAAATTATAGTATGTTTTCCACGTTTCCGCAATTAAATTTTTAAATGATATTTTCTTAAACCAAATGTTTCAATAAGGTTTTTGCAACTGAAAGGTATGTTTTTTTTTTAAGTTAATTAAGGTTTCTTTTATTTTAAGAAGTGCTTTTAATGAAAACATGGTTTTCGCTAAAACACTTCAATGTGACACACCAGATTCAGCCATAACATCTGGGCCGGGTTTAGGGTGTTACACTGGGACTTCTTTCAGGCTGGGTTTAAAAAGAAATATATCAATTGATTATATCTTGAAAAGAAGAAATGAGAGTCTATGGAATTAAGAAAATAGAATATGATAGTGGCTGAATGCAAGTGCGAATTTGTTTGACTCAGCAAGTATACCCGGGAACTAGTATCTGCTGAGGTTGTGACTTGTGTACGATCTGAGTTAGGTTGTGATTTTTAAATGATAAGTTTTCTTAAATCAAATATTTCAACAAGGTTTTTGCAACTGAAAGGTGTATTTTTTTAAAGTTAGTTAAAGTTTCTTTTATTTTAAGAAGTGTTTTCAATGAAAACACGATTTTTGCTAAAACACTTCAATGTGACACACCAGATTCAGCCATAACGTCTGGGTCGAGTTTGGGGTGTTACATTTAATGGTATCAGAGCCCAAGTTACAAAACTCAGGCTATGAAGTAGGCCTTATTACTATTTGGTTTCTTTTTTCGTTTTAAAATTTTTTTTTGGATCACACCGTTATGTAAAAGGGAAAATCTTGTTGAGCGGCACACCGAGTCTCTAACGTCGAACCAAGTAAGTACTTTTATTTAAGTTTGTTTAAATTGTTGTGCAATAGATTGTTAAAGGGCTACTTTAGATGATGGTTAGAATGGAACTAAAGCCCGTAGGATCTGGAAAATGTAGAGGATTTTTGAAAACGATATTCTCTTTAAAAATTTTCATAAAACATCGGTGTAATTATTAAACTAACTAAAACTTCATAAAATTTCTAATTCAGATAATATGCGAATCGGCGATGAGTGCTAGAAGAGGTGCAAGACGCCGTGGCCGAGGCCGCAAAAGTGTTAGGGCTGAATCATCGACATCGGGCCATTTGCCCGATATTGGAGTAGAAGAGGCTCCGGCCTCACCTGTGGTTGGGAATGGACCGTATGATCGGGTTGCGGGAGAAGATGCATTGTCGTAGGCAATGCTGAGGATTTTGGAAAGGGTCGTTGGGCCCAATAATGGCAACGAAAATCTGGGGTCCATTCCAAAACGACTTCGATCGAACGAGGTTGAGATCTTTAAGGGCGTGGCTGGCGTGGCTCCTAATGTGGTAGAATATTGGTTGGAGGCCACTGAAAGGATAATGGAGGATTTGGACTATTCACCTGAGCAAAAGTTGAAAGGGGCGTGTCATTGCTTAAGGAGGAAGCCTACCAGTGGTGCCTGACAGTGAAAGAGGGTAGCCAACCGGAGCAGGTCACCTGGGAGTTTTTCAAAGCTGCATTCCAAGGGAAGTATGTGGGTGCAAGCTATGTGGATGCTAGGAGGAAGGAGTTCCTGAACTTGACTCAAGGCAATAAATCGGTGGCGGAGTATGAGGCAGAGTTTCCACGCCTTAGTAGGTATGCAAGGGTAATGGTGGCAACGGAGTATGAGCGTTGCGTTAGGTTTGAGGATGGACTTAGAGATAGCCTCAGGGTATTAATAGCTCCATAAAAGGAGCAAGTTTTCTCAGAGTCGGTGGAGAAAGCAAAGATAGCAGAGGAGGTGAAGTGCATGGAGCGCTTAAATCGGGAGAAAAAAAGGGGTAAGATTAAGAGGGAAGCTGAGACTTCTGGTGTCGATCAGAGGCCTAGGGCTAGGGCCAGAGTTGATGGGCCAGTTAGAGTAGGGCCCCCTGCTACTAATCCAGGGGTGCCACCTTGTGCTGATTGCGGGAAAAGACATAGAGGCGAGTGTTGGAAGAGAACGGGAGCTTGTTTAGCTTGTGGGTTTATGGAGCATAGGATCAAGGATTACCCTCGAACGTTAGGTCAAGAGCCAGTAGTGGGCCAAGCTGGTGCTCAGCTACCAAGGGGTGGTCAGCTGCCGCCAAGGGGCCGTGAGCAGGCCAGGGCTGGTGACGGCGATGGACGTGGATGTAGAGTACTAGACGAAAATGCAGGCCATGCTGAGGTGAGACAGCCAGCTTTGGTTTATGCTACTCGTCACTGAGAAGACAAAGATGGTCCAGAAGCAAATACTGGTAAGTACTTTATCCATAGTGTGTGATCTATCTATTTTGAAATTAGATATAGAGTGCGCAGCAGAAGCGTAGTGGTGTAACTTAAGTGATGCGACATCAATATCCTCAACAGTTTAAACAAGGTAAATTTCGAGGACAAAATTTCTTTTAGGTGGTAGAGTTGTAACACCCAAAAAATCTCGAAACCCAAAAAAATCCCGAAATCCCGAATTTTCTTTTTCGGTTCTGATAAAAAAATGTATGCTAGGTATTTTTGGTTAAGTAGGTAATAGTAGGTCTTAGCTAAGGTTTGAATTTGAACTTAGGGGAAAAGGAAATTATGCATTAATAATTATTAAGGAACCCTGATGGCAAGTAGTTGGGCTTTTAAATAAAAATAGGGGAAAAATGACATCAAAAAGCCTTGTGGAGGAGTGGCAAAGTGACGCCATTTAGGGAGTAGAGAGGTGGCGTTAGTAGCTAGCAAGGAGATCCAAGGTTCGAATCCTAGCTTAGTATTTTTAGAGTTTAATTTTGGCCTTCTAGAAGGATGGAAATGCCATGAAAATGGACTTCAAGGGAAGTGTTCAGGAGAGAAAATTAAGGAAAAGATCAAGGAGTTAACAGGGAGAAAAACGAGGAGATGAGAAGGGAGAAGTGATGGAGCCAAATTGGGAACTGGGCATGGAAAATTCGGCTATAAGGGCTATAAATAGGGGCCGAATACAAGGTTGCCAAGCTACTGCCGAAATTCTTCTTCACCTTGTTGCTAAAAACCCTTTTCTCTTCAAGATCCAAAAAGCCGAAAACCCTTTTAGTTTTCTTTCTTTTCTTTTACCGATTTCTATTATCCTCTAAACAATCTTCTTTGTCGATTTCTTCTACTACTCTTCTTCTTTAATCTGTACCAAATAAGCCTTATTCACCATGCTTAGTTTGAAAAGCCGAAAAACTGAATCTTCTAAGGGCCGAATACTTTTTGACCGAATCTAGTGTAAGTGTTGCTCTTCCAATCGATTTTCTTTGTTTAGTATCGATTATTGTCCCTCATTCTTTCTAATCAACTTTGGTAGGGAATTAGTATCGGATCTTGGTTTTTAGCTCTCTGTCGAATTGCTCCTTAAGGTGTTGCGGTTTTGGTAAGTGTTCTTCTCCTATTGGCTAGGGTGGCCGAATGGTCATAGTTATGGTAAGGAGACTTGTGTTGGGTACGAGTAACCTATTATTTGGGTTTTAATAGTTAAGATTTGTGTAGATCTAGGAAATACGTGATCAAGGAAAAAGTGATTAAGGATTGGGCTCAAGTAAGGTTAAGGTGCAGTTTCGATTTTTGAGTAAATAAGTATTAAACATGCGATTAATTGAAGGGTGATATTGTTTGTAGGTTGGCGACTAAGGGAATCGCATCACGTTTGCTTACCAGGTGTGTACATACACTGCACACACAAGTAGATCGGCAAAAGCTGAAATGCTAAAATGCCGAAATACCGAAAGTTTGGCTACGGTAGTCTTGCGAGTGCGCGAACACTCGTAAGGGGGAAACCTATAGGTTGCCTAAGGCCCACAGGCGATTCCGTGGACTTGGGTTGTGATTTGGCCTTATGGGCCGGAATGAGCTAAATAGGCCCGATAGGCTTTTAGGCCCATAATAGGCAAAAACTGAATATTGATGCTATGTGATAGGAATTTGTATGTGAGCATGAATATGTATATGACTGGGCCTAACGGGCCATATAAATGTGATTTGGGCCTAATGGGCCATAAACAGGTGATTTGGGCCTAATGGGCCATACGAATATGATTGGGCTTAATGAGCCAGATGCAGGTATGTGAAATTGTTAGGCTTTGTAAGGGGTTTTTAGTCCTAGTATATGATATCCACATAAGACTTAATTAATATATTGCGACCGTGGACAAGTCAAAGGGTTGAGGTGTGGCAACGGGTATATGCATGCCTAGGATTGGATCTAGAGAGAGCTTGGTAATTAAGCGGTCTTAATGACCCACCTCCTCTTCTTTGGAATCCTACCTGGTGCATAGTATTCGTTCATCTTAGCTCATGGAACTTGTTAACGGGCCAAGATAAGTGAATACCGTAAATAAGGGAAAATTACCAAAATGCCCCTAAGGGCGAAAATGACCAAAATACCCTTAGGTGTTGAATGTAGGTTTTATGGATGTGACATGCATACATATGATATTCTGCTTAGGTTGCATATGGGTTGGGAATTATGGAACGGATGAAGTATATGAGGATCGCATGGTTGCTTGACAATCGTGGATCCACCGACGGCTTTTAAAGCCCAATATGTAAATGAAGGTAGTTCCGCAATCGGGCTACCATGGTGTGTGGGTCGGGTGGGTCGATATTTATATCCCCACATGGTGCGACGGGGGACAGAGCCGGTGTGTAGCGGATGGATAATTTGGATGGGATTGCATTGCATAAATGATAAATGATGTTTTTTTTGAATGCTTATTTTCTTCGAGGGTTGTACACACTGAGTTTGCGAAAAATCACCCGCTCTTTTATTTTATTTTCAGGTGATGCTCAATAAAAGGTTCGATGTTTGGAGGGACTCTAGGTGGCCAGCTAGCAAGATAATTTGGACTTGTTTTTTTTAAGCATATAAGTTTTTATTTAATTAAGTATGTTTCAGATCAGATTGTAATAAGGTTTTCGTTATGTTATTATTACTTGAACTATTATTATTATTTTCATTGTAATTTACAAGAAGTTGAACATGGGTTTCCTAAATTATAGTATGTTTTCCACGTTTCCGCAATTAAATTTTTAAATGATATTTTCTTAAATCAAATGTTTCAATAAGGTTTTTACAACTGAAAGGTATGTTTTTTTTTTTTAAGTTAATTAAGGTTTCTTTTATTTTAAGAAGTGCTTTCAATGAAAACATGATTTTTGCTAAAACACTTCAATGTGACACACCAGATTCAGCCATAACGTCTAGGCCAGGTTTGGGGTGTTACACTGGGACTTCTTTCAGGCTGGGTTTAAAAAGAAATATATCAATTGATTATATCTTGAAAAGAAGAAATGAGAGTCTATGGAATTAAGACAATAGAATATGATAGTGGCTGAATGCGAGTGCGAATTTGTTTGACTCAGCAAGTATACTCGGGAACTGGTACCTGCTGAGGTTTTGATTTGTGTACGATCTGAGTTAGGTTTGAACGAAGATATCTGAATACTTGTGAGAGCACTAGAACTAAAAGAATTTCTTGTACTGTCTAAGTGGACTTAGAGAATAGAAGAAATAAAAAATGAAAAGAAAAGAGATAAGTAAAAAAGTTGAGATATTGGAAATCACAACACAGTTCTATCTTTTTCAATTCCTCCATCCAAAATGTCGAAAGATTTCTAAATTTAATCCTTTATCTCTGTAGGAAATCTATGAAAAGATATGTCTAGACAGAGTTATCTGAAGCCTCAGACTATGTCAGTGGCTAGTATTGTAGTGTCCGAAACATGAACAAACCAGTTTGTGAGTATTGCGAAAAAAATCATTTTAGAGAATGTAGAGTAAATATGGGAGCTTTTTTTAGATGGGGTTCCACCAAAAAGTTATCGGTGATCAGACAGCTAAACCAATGCTAACCCCGCAGAGAGGTAGGAAATCGAGAACTCGTAGTAATGCTAGAGCCAGTTGAGGCGAAACTAGAGACATGATAATGAGATCTGAAGCTCGTGCACCTATCGGAGATTATACCATACGAGCAAGAGAGGAAAATACATCTCCTGACGTCATAGTTGGTACATTTTCTCTTTTCAATGTTACTATACATGCTTTGATTGATCTTGGATCAATGCATTCATACATTTGCACTACATTAGTAATCGAAAGAAATATGCCAATAGAGTTTGATTGAATTTGATCTTAGAGTAACAAACATGTTAGGTCAATGTGTCATTGTAAAAAAAAAAATGTAAAGACTGTCCATTGTGAACTCGAGGCCATGAATGTAACAACCCGAAAGTCATTGGTTTCGGAAACGGTTGTTTTGAAATCCCATTTCCGACAAGTGAGTCTGTGAATATTATTATTTAATATTTCCAATGTTAGTATAAAGTTTAATCAAAGTTTGGTCCATTGATTTTGCTATTTAGATAGTTAATTAAGGTACAAGAACTAAATTATAAAAGTGGTAGAAGTTAATAACTATGGAATTTTAATTAATTGGAGGACCAGTTAAGCTATTGGACCATTATTAAATAGCCTAATGGTGATGGATGACAAATAGAACCTATTAACTTTGTTAATTAAGTTTAGTGTTAATTAATTGTGAGTTAATTAAGTTAATTAAGATCAATTAAAATTTAAACTTAGTACATATATTAAATTAAAAGAAAAGATGTCAATTTTGGCTTCATCTTCTTAAACCTTGCCATGGGTGAGAAAGAAATAAGGGTTTGGGCTTTTCAAGCTTTACTTCTTCAATTGTTAAGCCATTTCAAGTTCGTTTTTTGTAATTTTTATGTTTTGGAGATCCCGATAGCTTGATTTAGCTAATCTGGGGATTACTTTGTGAAACTGTTAAAGTTTGAAAAAGTTGTCATTGTTGAATCTTGAAGCTTTTGGTACTAAATTGATAGGTTTTGAGCTTAGATATGAAAAAAAGACTTGTTTGTAAAGTGAAAATTGGTAGTTTTGAACATAGGGACTGAAGTGCAATAATTTTGAATTTGGCATGAAACTTTTGTAAACATAGGTTTTTAAGGTTTATGAAAGGATGAAATTGAGATCGATTTCGGAATCGAAGCTCAAATTGTTATAGCAATTATGGCTTTAGGGACTAAAATGTATAAAATCTAAACCTTAGGGAATGTTTGTAAAATTAAAATTTAATTTACATATTCATTCAATTAGATGATATAAGATATTTAAGGGTAATAAAATGAAATTTATTATTGAATAGATCAATATTTGAAGCAAATCGAGGATAATCGGAGAAAATGGAAAATTATCGATTAGTCTCTGCAATTCAACTAGTCTGCCAATTTTGTTAGGTAAGTTCATATGATGTAATTATGTTTAAATCCTTATGAATTTTATATTTTTAATTTATGAATGTTTTGTTGAACTTTGAATTATTTTGCAATTTAGTACTAAAGAGTGAGATTTAGATTAAATTGAAAAGAGATGAATATGAACTTTGTTGAAATATGTGTTAAAAGCACCATTATTTTGGGATATTTTTTAAGTTATTTAGGTAGATAAATCTTAGAATAAACAATTAAGATTTATTAGGAATAATTTGTTTTTATCTTTTAGTAGTTTACTAGAATAAGGGAATTATTTTCCAAGTTGTGTTGTGAGTCTTTTTTCAATTTAAATTCAATTCTTTACTTAATAAAATTAGAACAGTTTTATAGAATACTCTCTTAAAAGCTTTCATGGCATCTGAGCTAGGTTAAATCTCTAGTAACACCATGGTTAAAACAACCTTCACTGAAGATAAGAGATCCAGAAACCAAACAAATATAAAAAGCTCTGCTATCGAAACAACTACTAAGAATGCAATGGCTCAAGGTACAAAGGTGTCTCACCTCTCTTTTTAGCTAACATCTCAGAAGCTAAATGGCAAAAATTACCTCGAATGGTCGCAGTCAGTGAAGTTAACAAATGATAGGTGTGGCAAGCTAGTTCATTTAACTGGCGAAATCAAGCAATCACAAGTGGGCAATCCAAGGATGAGCATGTGAAGGTCATAAAATTATGTGATAGTTGTGTAGCTTATTAATTTTATGGAAGCATCCATAGGTAAACCTTTTCTTTTTCTCCTGACTATTAACGATGTTTAGGATGCTGTCAAAGACACCTATTTAGATTTAGAAAATGCTTCACAGATTTTTGAGTTAAAAAAAATTGTGGAAGGTTAGGCAAGGGAAAAGGAGGTTACTTTTTATTATAATGAGATAATGTTTCTTTGGCAAGAACTAGATCAATATTAAAATGATAGATGAAAGTATCCTGGAGATAGTGTAAAAGCTATGAAAAAAAAAGAGAAGAGAATGAGCAAGCTTAATTATTTCTAGATGGTTTAAATAGAGAATTTGATGAAGAGAGTTCTCGGATCTTAGTGAAAAAATCACTTCCAACACTTTGCGAGATTTTTTCTAAGGTTAGAAGAGAGGAGACTAGGAGAAAAGTAATGTTAAGGCCAAGATTTGAAGCTAACGATGATAATTCTGCTCTATGACTGTTAAAAATGATTATGACAGTGAAAAAAAGGAAGAAACCATGGTGTGACCAGTACAAAAAATATTGGCACACTCAAGATGTAACATGTAATATCCTGATTTTGGGCCTAGTCGAAATAGTGGTTTTGTGACCACAAAATCCGAGATAGAAATAATTATTTTATAATTATTTTGATGTTTATGATATGATTGCATGATTGTGTGAAATTTTCGTGAAGAAATTTTATGCATAAAGTGCTTAAATTGAAATTAGGGACTAAATCGAATAATTTGCAAAACTTGCATTCTAGAAGTTTCTAGTATGAAATTGTTTTGAAATATTAATTAGGAGGTCTTAAATAGCAATTTTATCAATTTCTAAGTTTATGGACAAAAATTGGACATGGATGGAATTTTTGGAAAGTTTAGTAGTAAGGGCATTTTGGTTATTTAGGGGTAAAATGAATTAAAATACAAAATTAAAAGACAATTTTGCTCATCTTCAACCCCATGGCTGAATATAGCAAGGAGAAACCATGGCTAGGGTTTTTCAAGCTTCCAAGCTCGATTGCAAGTCCATTCTAGCCCCGTTTTTCAAGTTTTTTACGTTTTTGGAGTCCCGGTAGCTCGATTTAGCTTATGCTAGCAATAATTTAACCTAGGGTTTATATTTGGAGAAATACCCATAGGTGAAATTTGTGTATTTTGGTTTTTTATGATAGAAAATGAGGTTTTAAATTATGTTAGACAACTTGTGCTACTCGGTTTTAAGTGAAAACGAGCAAAATGACTTAATCGGTAAAAATACCTAATAGTCATAAGTACATGTTAGAGTGAGAATTTGATGTTGCCATAGAAGGGAAAAATGATCAGCATGTCATAAAACATAAGAAAATAGGCTGAAGTTTAATTTACGAGCTTTGGGGCAAAAGTGTAAATATGCAAAAGTATAGGGGCAAAATTGTAATTTTTCAAAAATATGATTTTGGGTCAATTTGAATAATGTGAGTCCTAATTAGACTATATTTTAAATGATAGAGCAAGGAAAACTGAAATTCGGGCTAAAATGGGGAAAATACCAAGTTGTGGATGAAATGGTAAAAGTAGCCATTTTCGCATACTAGGTAAGTTCATATGTAAATGTTGGTAACATAGTTATTATTTTAAATATTTTTATGTTATTTAAATGATATGATAATTATTATGAAATATTATACTAGTGATAATTGTTTGATAATATGTCAAATTATGTGATATACTTGGAAACTGTGAAATACTATCGAGTACCGGTATCGGTATCGGTATTCCGTAGAAGATGGTTGAGACACATGATTGGGAAAAAGGTCCCGTTGAACCTTAGGAATAGATTAGGATACAAGTGACATGTCACTGGGATATTTGGGCATTCGAACTCGTTGAGTTGAATCCGAGTTCACTTATGGATGCGAAAGTCCGAACTCGTTGAGTTGAGTCCGAGTTCGTGAGATGTAACTAGGCATCCGAGCTCGTTGAGTTGAGTCCGAGTTCACTTATGGATGCGAACGCCCGAGCTCGTTGAGTTGAGTCTGAGTTCGCTTATGGGCGGGTTACATAGTAGCTTGGCTACATATGTGGCACTTATGTGCAAACTTTCCATGTATCCGAATTATATTCCGATGTGTTCAACGGGTAAAGTTCTACTCAAATGGAGGAATACTCAAGATGAAAGGGATGTATTGGTAAGTGTTGTGAAATGGATACTTTGAACAGGTATGTACTTAACCCTCGGGTTGAAAAATTTGATATAACAACAATATGGTGAGATGATAAATGAAAATATGATATGAATGTCTTGGTGATGATTATGCAAATGATGTTTTATGTTTGCTTATATGGTTATGTTACTTGCTATTTGCATGTGAACTTACTAAGCATTTATGCTTACTTCCTCCTTTTCATTCCTTGTAGTGTTGACAAGCCAGCTCGGAAATCGGGAACGGTCGGAGGGACGCTCACACTATCCGTATACCATCTTGGCATAATGGCTTGTATATTTTGAGTATGGTATGTATAGCATTATAATCATTTTGTATATATGGTCTTATGATATGGTTATTGAGTAGTATAAAAATGCTTGGTAATGATTAGCCATTGGAATGGCTAATTATGATCATATTTGGTGTTATGTATGTCAAATTGCTAGTTAATCCATGAAAACCATGAAATAGGTAAAATTTACCATAAAATAGATTCAGACAGCAGTAGTGACGTGAATTTGAAAAATCATTAAAAATAGTAGAGATATAATTAGATGACGAATAAAACATGGAATTGAAGAATTATGAGTCTATTTTCATATGAAAGAAACGAAACAGGTATATGAGTTATATTTTATGAGATGTTTAAATTTTTGTGAAATAGGGCTAGAGCAATTTCTGGATCCCCTGTTCTGACTTTGGAAATTCACCATAAATTGTATAAAAATAATTATGAGTCATAATTTATATGTACAGATTTCTTATTGAGTCTAGTTTTAATAGAAACAAACTTCATAGTCATTGAAATTCTGTACAAAGAGATATCTGATTCGTAATACATAGAGGTCAGAGCAGTTGAACCCTGAAACAGGGGAGACTTTAACTAATAAACTGTAATAATTGGCCTAGCCAAAAATTCTAGAAAAAAAATTAGTAAATATATATATGAGTCTATTTTCAGGGAAAATTGACGGAATTGGATTTTGAGTTTCGTAACTCGAGATATGAATTTTTAAGAGACTGTGATGCAGTTAGCCAGCTTGTCTGGAATTTCTAAAATTAAATTGTTTGAGCTGTTTAAGCAATGAATTAAGTCTGTTAACACCTCGTGTTCGACTCCGGCAACGGTCTCGGGTACGGGGCGTTACAATCCCACCCAATGAAACCCTAATGTTTGAATACCTTACATGAGAAATAGGACATTAAGTGGAGGTTTTGAGGGTGTGTAGTGTTGGAAACTTACTTAGAATAAGACATATTTGAGCACGCTCATGACGCTTCAGCGTTGCCAGGCACGAGATTTGGTGTATAGTCTTAACAAAGTATGATTGGCGGAGTAGTATTTGCCCAAATGCATTTTGATGTATAGTCTGGGTGGAATCCAAAATAAATACAAGAGAATGAGGGTCCTATGTCAGATTACTAAGGTTAGAAGAATGAGAATTGTGATAAGTAACATGATTTTTAGGATATGAGTTACTCTATTAGTATGGTACCCCCGTAACTGTGGTCCCATACTAGTTAAGTTACAAAGTAAGCTGGTTAAGAACTAACCAAACGCGAACTAGGATAGTTAAAAGAGAAAGAGAAACACTCAATAAGGTTTCTTGGTAGTTGTATACTTTGATAAAACAATTCGATAGTGATGCGACATTTGTCAAGTTCCAATGAACACTTAGATCATATTAATAAGTCTTCACATTTGAATAGAGAGAGTTCTCTTCTTCTCTCTTCAAAATATTGAAATCTAAGAGTGGAGGAAACACTAGTATTTCTTTAAGTTGGATCTAAAGGCCCTTGATTTTATCGTTGATTTCTCCATGCCAAGGTAGGTCTTATTGCTTTACAAAAGTAGATCTGTAGGAGTGTAAGAAGAAATAAGGCTCTGTTTGAGAAATTTTTTAGGTAGGATAATTGTAAAGGTTATTTGGATGGGTGTTAATGGAAAATCTTTTATTTTTAGAATGCAGTGGTTGTTGCAGTTCTAAGAAAACCTTATGCTTGGAGCCTAAGCTGCTAAACGTCTTTATCAAGTGAGTCCTTAGGCTGAATCTTGCATGTAGTATGTGTGTTCTAGGAACTTCTATGCTAAGTGACCAAAAGTGGAAATGAACTAGCAAAGTATGATGTAATAACTTTGATACAAAATGACAGGTTTATGATCATGCATGTATGGAATGTATGAAGTTTAATGGACTAAGTGTGGGACATGAATCTAAATGTGTATGGTACGTACATGAGTCTAAAAGCATGAATTTGTCTGCCATGAGCAAGTCATTGTATGATGGGTTAATGCATGATGAGTATGTGCTTGTTTTCGGAGTCATCTAAAGGGGTTTGCCAGGACTAAAAACACATATCTCTAAATGGACAAGTCCATGGCCATGGCGCCGAAGACCATATCATGTAAGACTGTAACTGGTGGGTTATGGCATCATATGGGGACGTTTAAGGAAGGTTATTACCTAATGTGGTTCTATGTGTGTCCTAGAATGATGAAGGGTAAAACCTCACTAAGTGTGAGTTTAGGTAAATTCCCATTGTTTAAAATACCAATTAAAAGAAAAATTTTGTGGTTAGTATTGGATGTAAAGGACAGACTTTGTGGCAAAACATTGGATAGGAAAACCTTTGTGGTGAGTACTGAATATTAATGAATGCCTTTTTGGAAAAACTCAGGAAATGTAAGCTTATTTGGCGAACCTCTGAAAGGAAATGCCTCTGTGAAAAATCTCTGGACATGGAAGCCTTTGTGCCTATCTCTAAAAAGGAATGCTCATGTGGCACAGTCTAAAGAATGACCCCTGTGGCAATCATATAAGGGAATGCTTGTGTGGCGGATCCTAAATGAGAGAAATGAACCCATGACAAATTCTAATAAAATGAATTTTAGGGCATTCTAAGAGTAAAATAGTTATGCAGTTTGAAGGAAACCATGTGTACAACGAACTCGAAAAGAAAAGTTTTGTATGGAGTGTTATGGTTGCCCTATATAGTATCAAGGTAAGAACGAAGAAGCTTAGGTGCACCAGCATGAGCGGTAAACCAAAAATATTCTATCTGTAAAGCCTTCTATAACAAGAATGGTTGGGAAATCATGAAAGGATAAGTAAAGAACATATATATGGTGTCCATGATATGGATATCAAGTTATAGTCTCATAGTAAGGTGTGACACCTACGACACAGTGAAGGGAATCTTAGAGTTGTATTTGCCAGGGTGAAGGGAAGGATAGGACCAAGGCAAATGATAATGGAAATGTGTAACTCTCTATTTATGGCATCATCAACAATTTGAAGTCACACGGCCAAGTCACATACCCATGTGCTTAGGTCGTGTGGGCGATTAAATTTTCATAATTTTTCATAAAATAGGTGCATATTTCAAACGCCCTGGGCACATGCCAATGTCCCTAGGCCGTGTCCTTCACATGGCTGAGACATACGGTCGTGTCTCTGCCCGTGTGGACAAAAATAAGGCTATTTACCAAGCCATTTTGCCACCTTTACTTGCACCAACCTACACAGCAACAAGTAATACCAATCTAAGAAAATTCTCACATCCATGAAAACATCATCATATGCATATATACTTAACCAATATTAGCCAATTTCAATGGCCATTTATAAAATGAATTATCAATCATTATAAGCCAACATATTTGGCCAAATCAAATATGACACATAACAAAATGACCAAGTCCTTATACATGCCATATTCAAAATATTAAAATCAAGTATACCCAAAACAATAGTTTGATAGTGTGAATCAAGCTCCGACGTTCCTCGATCTCTGAGCTAGGTTGGCGACACTATAAGGAATGGAAAGAAAAAGGGAGTAAGCTTTTAAAGCTTAGTAAGTTTGCATACAAATAATAAGCAACATAAATTATACATTAATCATATAACTACTCAACATAAGTTAGCATAAATATCATCAAGTATCTTAAGCTTAGCTTACTCATTAGCATACTTACCAAAAGTTCATCTCATACTAAAGTCCATACTCATGAGTTTTACATATATACCTGTACCAACTCATAACATAGTTGCACACTTTGTAATCTTTGACATACTCTTTAGATTACCCGTTGAAAACTTGGAATATTATTGAATACACGGAAAGTCTTGCACATTAGTGGCACATGTGTAGACAATGCTACCTCATATCTCATAATACATAGGGCTCGCGCACGAGCTAATCACAGGCCTACTCACACAAACTGTTAGTCAAAACATAGCTACACGGGCTGCTCACACAAGAAGTCAGGTATCCGTAACATATGCCGGACTACCTAGCCACCGGTAGGACGTACATGACCAGCACCCGGATTCACATAGATTACATAACTCATGGTTTCCTAGTGACATGTCACTCATATCCTAATCTATTCCTAAGGTTCAACTGGGATTTTTCTCATCGTCGAAACTTCATTGAATATTTTTGTAGAAAGAATCATACAATTTATGCAATATTAAGCATTAAATACATAATATAACATTGCATTATTTACACACAAACCTACCTCGGTACAAAATAGTAGGAATTGGACCTAATCGTCAATAACCTTATTTTTCCCCCAATCAAGATCCGAACTTTGTTTTTCTTGATCTATAATAGCAAATTTAACTTATTTAATTATCACATTACTCAACGCTGTCCAAAAATCAACTTATGGCAAAAATTACATTTTGGCCCCTAGACCTTGACATATTTACATTTTAGTCCTTAGGCTCATAAAATGAAATGTATCCATTTTCTTTGTTACCCAAGCCTAACTGAACCTAAATCATGCTCATAACAGTCCACGTTTTTCATCAAATCACATTCCTACTATCCATTTTTACAACTTTTACAAATAAGTCATTTTTATGCATTTTCACTAAAAATCACTTAGTAAAAGTTGTTTATCACACCTTAAACATACAATATCTTCCATCAAACATCAAAATACATGCATGTCACACATGGGTAAATTTTTAAACATGAACCCTACTTCAAAATCATGGTAGAAACAGATAAATCGGGTTACGAGGACTTTAAAAATGTAAAGAGCATTAAAAACGGGGCTAGGATGTACTTACAATCAAGCTTGAAAGTTAAATAAACCCTAGCTAAGGTCTCCTTGAAAAATTCAGCCAAGGTGAAGAAGATGGACACCAATTTTGACTTGATTTTCCCTTTTTATTCTTTTATTTACTAAATGACCAAAATGCCCTTAATGCATAACTTTGAAATTTTACCTATTCATGTCCATTTTTGTTCACTAACTTATCTAATGGTCTAATTACCAACTAAGGACCTCTAATTTAAAATCTTATATCAATTGGACACCTTTAACAAGCAGAACTCAACTTTTGCACTTTTTACGATTTAATCCTTTTAACTAAATTGAGTGCCCAAACATCTAAATTTTCGAACGAGATTTTCACAGAATAGTTCCATAAACTGTAGACCATAAAAATATAATAAAAATGTATTTTTCTACATCATATTTGTGGTCTCGAAACCACTATTCCGACTAGCACTAAAATTGGGTTGTTACAGCTTTCCCCCTTTAGGGATTTTCATCCCTAAAAATCTTACAGAAAAATAGGTTTGGATACTATTTTCTCATTGCCTCCTCGAGCTCTCAAGTAGCCTCTTTAACCCCATGTCTTTGCCACAACACTTTCACAAGAGCTATACTTTCATTTCTCAATTGTTTTGCTTCTTGGGTTAATATCTTGATTGGTTCCTCACCGTAAGTCATATCTGGACGAATTTCAACTTCTGTCAGTGAAATCACATGCGAAGGGTCTGATCTATACCGGTCCTATTCTTTTGGTAATCTCATACGGCCTAATAAATCGCGGGCTTAACTTGCCTTTACGGCCAAAACTTAAAATTTTCTTCCATGGAGATACTTTCAAAAATACCTTATCACCGACCTGAAATTAAATCTCTATTCTTTTCAAATCCGTGCATGACTTTTGCTTATTTGAAGTAACTTTCAAACAATCACGGATCACCCTTACTTTTCTTTGGTTTCTCTAACTAAGTCAACCCCGTGAATCTAATTTTCTCTGACGTCTGTCCAGTACAATGGAGTTCGACATTTTCGACCATACAGTGCCTCATAAGGCGCCATTTTTATACTCGACTGAAAACTATTATTGTAGGCAAATTCAACCAACAGTAGATATTTTTCCCAACTACCTCTAAATTCTAGAATAATACATTGGAGCATATCTTCTAAAATATGAATCACCCTCTCAGATTGAACGTTGGTTTGCGGATGGAAAGCTATACTAAAATTCAATTTTGTGCCTAAAGCTTCTTGCAACTTCATCCAAAACCTAGAAGTAAACCTCGGATTCCTATCCGAGATAATGGAAATAGGCACCCCGTGCAATCTAGCAATGTCAGCTATGTACAGCTCAGCTAGCTTATCAAGTGAGTAATCAGTACATACTGGTATAAAAAAGCCAATTTCGTCAACCTATCAAGCACAACCCACACAGCATCTTTCTTTCTCGGAGTCAAAGGCAAACCTGATATTAAATCTATTTTAATCCTGTCCCATTTCCACTTGGACACCATCACTGGCTAAAGTAAACCAGAAGCCACTTGGTGTTTGACTTTCACTTGTTGACAAATTAGACATCTCGAAACAAACTAGGAGATATCTCTTTTCATGCCCGACCACCAATACATTTTCTTCAAATAATTATACATTTTTGTACTATCGGATGCACAGATAAACAACCATTATGTGCTTCCTGAAGAATTTTCTGAAAAAGTTCATCATTTTTTGGTACACAAATTCTACCTCGAAATATCAAACAATCATCGGATCCGACATGAAAATCTAAATCACTAACTGATTCACAATGAGCTCTCTTGGCTTCCAAATCACTATCACATTTTTGGGCTTCACAAATCTGCTACATAAACATCGTTCTAGCTCTCAACTAGGCTAGAATAGAACCATCATCAGGTAAAGTCAATCTTGTGTCCAATTCTCTCAAAGCAAACAAAGTCTTCTTACTCAAGGCGTCTACGACTACATTCACTTTACCCGGGTGATAGTCAATCACCAACTCATAATCTTTTAGCAACTCGAACCATGTTTGTTGCCATAAGTTCAAGTCCTTCTGGGTCATCAAATACTTTAAACTCTTATGGTTGGTAAAAACATGACATTTCTCACTGTACAAATGGTGTCGCCATATCTTTAAAGCAAACACAATTGCGGCTAATTCCAAATCATGCATTGTGTAATTCTTCTCATGTGGCTTCAATTGTCTCGAAGCATAAGCCATCACATTGCCTTCTCGAATCAACACACATCCTAGTCCATTCAGTAACGCGTCGCTATAAATCACAAATTCCTTCCCCAGTTTAGGTTGCACTAAAATCGGTGCCTCAATCAATAATCCCTTCAGCTTCTCAAAATTTTGCTGACATTTTCGGACCATTCAAACTTGACGTCTTTTTGCAACAATCTCGTCATAGGAGTAGCAATCATCAGAAATCCTTTAACAAATCGTCAGTAATAACTGGCTAAGCCCAAAAAGCTTCTGACTTCAGACACATTTCTTTGTAGTTTCCAATCAACAATAGCAGAAATCTTGCTCAGATCAACTTAGATACCATAACCTAAAACAATGTGTCCTAAAAATCCGACTTCTCAAAGCCAAAATTCACTTTTACTAAACTTAGCATACAACTGTTTTTCTCTCAAAGTCTGCAAAGCAGTTCTCAAGTGCTCTGCATACTCTGCCTCATCTCGAGAATAGTTCAGTATGTCATCAATAAAAACAACTACAAACTTATCCAAATATGGTTGGAAAATTCGGTTCATTATGTTCATAAAAATGGAAATTCATAGTGCTCGTACCGTGTTCTAAAGGCAGTCTTTGGCATATCTGATTCTCTAACTCGCAATTTGTAGTATCCAGATCTCAAATCTATATTTGAAAACACTGTTGCCCCCTTCAGCTGATCAAACAAGTCATCAATTCTCAGCAAGGGATATTTGTTCTTTATGGTCACTATTAAGCTATCGATAATCGATGCAAAGTCTCATAGATCTGTCTTTCTTCTTTACAAACAATACCGGAGCACCCCAGGGAGAATAACTCAGTCTCGCAAAACCCTTATCTATCAACTCTTGCAGCTGAGCTTTTAATTCTTTCAATTCAATCGGAGCCATCCTATACGGGGCTATCGATATCGGTGTAGTCCTAAGGACCAAATCAATAATAAACTCAACTTCTCTAATCAAAGGCAAACCTAGCAATTCCTCCGGGAACACATCCGACTATTCACACACTACTAGCACTAATTCAATTTTCAATTCAGATTCTTTGGTATTCAACACATAGGCAAGATAGGCTTCACAACCTTTTCTTATACACTTTTGAGCAAACATCAAAGAAATCACAATTGGCAATCTATTTGGCTCATCTAATTCAACTCGAAGGATTTCACCATTTTCACATTTCAACTCAATGACTTTCCGTCTACAATTTACTATAGCATCATGCATAGTCAACCAATCCATACCCAATATAACATCAAATTTATCAAACGGCAGCAACATCAAGTCAACCGAAAAATAGTGACCTCTAATCATCAAATGACATTTCTTGCATACTTTATCAACTAATACACGCTTGCCTAAAGGGTTTGACGCCTTAATAAAAAATTTTGTAGACACAACAGGCATATTCTTACTAATTACCAAATTCATACATACATATGAATAGGTAGATCCCAGGTTAATCAAAGCAATAACAGTAGTACCATAAAGAGAAAAAGTACCAGTGATAACATCGGGAGAAGATTGTCCTCACGAGCACGAATGGCATAAGCTCTATATGGTGCTCTAGCGTCGGATCTCCTTACTGAATCTTTCATCACATTTTTGCTACTAGCTCCATTCTCGGTATTTCTCGGGGGTCTCACTCTAAAAGTAGCATTACTCGGCCTTGTACTCTAAAACTTTTCTTTTTCAATCATCTCAGGGCAATCATTAATGAAGTGATCTTAGGAACCGCACTTGAAACAAGCTCAGTCATTCATTCGACAGTTACCAGGGTGACATCTTCCACAATGTGGGCATCCTGATCTATTGGGTCGATTACCAACGCTCGCAATAGAAGTAGTCTGAGCTTTATAACCTGAATACTGATTTCCACGATTTCTATTTGAGAACCCAACTGAAGCATGAGAACGAGAATGCATTTCTCTAGATTTCTTAGACTGAGATTGGAATACTCATCAGCCTCTTTCTTGCATCTCTAGCCTCAGACTCGGCTTTTCTCTTTTCTTTAGTCCATTCCTCTACTTTACAAGCTCGATCTACGAGCACAACAAATTCTTTCAGCTCATGAATACCTACTAACAGTCGGATGTCTTCATTAAGCCTGTCTTCAAATCTTTTACACATAATAGCTTCGGAGGAGACACATTCTCTAGCATAATTGCTGAGTAGAACAAACTCTCTTTCATATTCAGCAACTAACATGCGGCCCTATTTCAGCTCAAGAAATTCTTTTCAATTTTGATCGAAGAATCGCTCATTGATATACTTCTTTCGGAACCCTTCCTGAAAGAATTCCCATGTAACTCTCTCTTCCGGAACCATGGATACTAGTGGTTTCCACCAGTGATATGTCGTGTCCTTCAGTAAAGATATAGCACATTTCAAGCATTCATTGGGTGTACAAGATAACTCATCAAATACTCTAATAGAATTTTCATGCCAAAATTCTACTTTTTTGGGATCATCATCGGCATCTGCTCTAAATTCTTTAGTCCTTTGCTTTCTGATCTTATCAACCGGGGTTCTATTCAAGCTCATAAAGTCCATACCTTGAGGCACAATGGGGACAGGTTGAGGATTAGGAGGGGGTGGAGCATGTCGTTGTTGGGCGTCTGGGTTTGTTTGAAAGAACCCTGAGAACCACTCATTCATTATTTGGAAGAAGGCTTCCCGAGCCTCTCCTCCCTAACTCAAAGTTACGGGTCTACTCTTAACTGGCACCGTCCTTTGGGTGAGAGCCAGCACATTACTTTCTACGTCATCTGCCACAGCTCGATCGAGATCCATTACTATATGAAAACACAGTTTAAAATTGTCAGGATTCGTAACACAATTACAATTTATATATGGCATATATAGCTAGACTCATACACACACTACGTTAGTTCAAGAACTAACTAAAACATAGCTCTGATACCACTAAATGCAACACCCCTTACCTGTATTCAATTATGGAATCGGGCATGAAGAATTACTGAACTTAAATCTCAAACAAACATTTAAAATCAAAACATGAATTTCCACTCAAAATAGGTGTAGACTTCACACGCCCATGTCCCTAGGCCGTGTCTTTGCCCATGTGGACAAAAATAAGGCTATTTACCAAGCCATTTTGCCACATTTACTTGCACCAACCTACACAACAACAAGCAACACCAATCCAAGCAAATTCTCATATCCATGAAAACATCATTATATGCATATATACTTAACCAATATTAGCCAATTTCAATGGCCATTTACAAAATGAATTATCAATCATTATAAGCCAACATATTTGGCCAAATCAAATATGACACATAACAAAATGACAAAGTCCCTATACATGCCGTACTCAAAATATTGATATCAAGTATACCCAAAACAATCATTTGATAGTGTGAATCGAGCTCCGATGTTCCTCGATCTTTGAGCTAGGTTGGCGACACTATAAGGAATGTAAATAAAATGGAGTAAGCTTTTAAAACTTAGTAAGTTTGCATGCAAATAATAAGCAACATAAATTATTCATTAATCATATAACTACTCAACATAAGTTAGCATAATTATCATCAAGTATCTTAGGCTTAGCTTAATCATTAGCATTCTTACCAAAAGTCCATCAAACATTAAAATAGATGCAATGTCACAAATGGGTAAATTTTTAAACATGAACCCTACTTCAAAATAATGGTAGATATAGATAAATCGGGTTACGAGGACTTCAAAAATGTAAAGAGCATTAAAACCGGGGCTAGGATGTACTTACAATCAAGCTTGAAAGTTGAAGAAGCCTAGCTATGGTCTCCTTGAAAAATTCGGCCAAGGTGAAGAAGATGGACACCAATTTTGACTTGATTTTCCCTTTTTATTCTTTTATTTACTAAATGACCAAAATGCCCTTAATGCATAACTTTGAAATTTTACCTATTCATGTCCATTTTTGTCTACTAACTTATCTAATGGTCTAATTACCAACTAAGGACCTCTAATTTAAAATCTCATAGCAATTGGAGACCTTTAACAAGTAGAACTCAACTTTTGCACTTATTACGATTTAGACCTTTTGACTAAATTGAATGCCCAAACATCAAAATTTTTGAACAAGATTTTCATAGAATAGTTCCATAAAACTATAGACCATAAAAATATAATAAAAATGGATTTTTATACGTCGAATTCGTGGTCTTGAAACCACTGTTCCGACTAGCCCTAAAATTAGGTTGTTACAGTTAGATTGCATGGGGTACCAGTTTCTATTATTTCAGATAGAGATCCGAGGTTTACGTCATGATTTTGGAAGAAATTGCAAGAAGCTTTAGGTATGAAGTTGAAATTTAGTACCACATTTCATTCGCAAACCGATGGTCAGTCTGAGAGAGTAATTCAGATTCTTGAAGATATGCTTCGTTGTTTTGTTTTAGAATTTGATGCCAATTGAGAGAAACTTTTACTGTTGGTTGAATTTGCGTATAACAACTGTAACACCCCAAACCCGGCCCAAACGTTATGGTCGAATCTAATGTGTCGCATTGAAGTGTTTTAGCTAAAATCGTGTTTTCATTGAAAACCCTTCTTAAAATCAAAGAAACATTAATTAACTTAAAAAAAACTCCTTTCAATCACTTGTTTAAAATATATGATTTTACGAAAACATGTCATTTTAAAATTTAATTGCGAAAATGTAGAAAACATACTATAATTTAGGAAACCCATGTTCAACTTTTTGTAATTACATTGAAAATAATAATAATTCAAGTAATAATAACACAATGAAAACCTTATCACAATCTGGTCTGGAACATACTTAAAAAAAAGTAAAAACTTAAATGCTTAAAAAAAACCCAAGTCCAAATCATCTAGCTAGCTGGCCACCCAGAGTCCTTCCAAACATCGAACCTTTTACTGAGCATCACCTGAAAATAAAATAAAAGAGAGGGTGAGTTTTCGTAAACTCAGCGTGTACAATCCTCGACAAAAACAAGCATTCAAAAAAAAACATCATTCATCAATCATGCAATGCAATCCCATCCAAATTATCCATCCGTTACACACCGACTCTGTCCCCCGTCACACCATGTGGGGATATAAATATCGACCCACCCAACCTACACACCATGGTAGCCCGGTTGCGAAACTACCTTCATTTACACATTGGGCTTTAAATATCGACCGGTACACTTCATGTGGGGATATAAATATCGATCCACCCAACCGATACACTTTAATGGTAGCCTGATTGCGGAACTACCTTCATTGCAGCAAGCTACTAATCATATAATGGGCTTAAAAAGCCTTCGGTGGATTCACGGTCGTTAAGCGACCATGCGATCCTCATATACTTCCTCCGTTCCAAAATTCCCAACCCATATGCAACCTAAGTAGAATATCATATGTATGCATGTCACATCCATAAAACTTACATTCAGCACCTACGGCTAATTCGGTCATTTTTCCCTTAGGGGCGTTTCGGTAATTTTCCCTTAAGTACGATTTTCACTTACCTTGGCCCGTTAACAAGTCCCGCGAGCTAAGATGAATGAATACTATGCACCAGATAGGATTCCAAAGAAGAGGAGGTGGGTCATTAAGACCGCTTAAGTAGCAAGCTCTCCTCAGATCCAATCCTAGACATGCATATACCCGTTGCCACACCTTAACCCTTTGACTTGTCCACGGTCGCAATATATTAATTAAGTCTTATGTGGATATCATATACTAGGCCCAAAAACCCCTTACAAAGCTTAACAATTTCACATACCTGCATCTGGCCCATTAAGCCCAATCATATTCGTATGGCCCATTAGGCCCAAATCACCTGTATATGGCCTATTAGGCCCAAATCACATTTATATGGCCTGTTAGGCCCAGTCACATTCATATTCATGGTCACATACAAATTCCTATCACAAAGTATCAATACTCAGTTTTTGCCTATTATGGGCCCAACAGCCCTTTGGGCCCATTTAGCCCATTCCGGCCCATATGGCCAAATCACAACCCAAGTCTACGGAACCGCCCGTGGGCCTTAGGTAACCTATCGATTTCCTCCTTAAGAGTGTTCGCGCACTCGCAAGACTACCGTAGCCAAACTTTCGGCTTTTCAACATTTCGACTTTTCAGCTTTTTGACTTTTACGGATTCATTGTGTGTGTGTGTGCAGTGTATGTACACACCTGGTAAGCAAGCGTGATGCGATCTCCTTAGCCCAAACCTACAATCAATATCATTCAAAGATTAATCATACGTACTTATCGATTACTTTACCAAAAGCCGAAATCTCACCTTAACCTTGCCTGAACGCCAAGCCTTTACAGCTGTTACTTTGATCAATAAACACGCGTATTTCTCAGATCTAAAGAGCAAATCGGCAGGAATCCAAAAACGAGATCTGACACTAATTCCCTACAAAAGTCGATTAGAAAGAAGTGAGGGACAATAATTGATACTAAACAAAGAAAATCGATTGGAAGAGCAACACTTACACTAGATTCGGTCAAAAAGTATTCGGCCCTTAGAAGATTCGATTTTTCGGCTTTTCAAACTAAGTATGGTGAATAAGGTTTATTTGGTACAGATTAAAGAAGAAGAGTAGTAGAAAAAATCAGTAAAGAAGATTGTGTAGAGGAGAATAGAAATCGGCAGAAAGAAAAGAAAGTAAAATAGAGGGTTTTCGAATTTTTGGATCTTGAAGAGAAAAGGGTTTCTGGCAACAAGGTGAAGAAAAATTCCGGCAGTAGCCTGGCAACCTTGTATTCGACCCCTATTTATAGCCCTTATAGCCGAATTTTCCATGCCTAATTCCTAATTCGGCTCCATCACTTCTCCCTTCTCATTTCCTCGTTTTTCTCCCTGATAACCCCTTGATCTTTTCCTAATTTTTCTCTCCTGAACACTTCCCTTGGAGTCCATTTTCACGCCACTTCCAACCTTCTAAAAGGCCAAAATTAAACTTCTAAAAATACTAAGCTAGGATTCGAACCTTGGATCTCCTTGCTAGCTACTAACACCACGTCCTTACTCCCTAAGTGGTGTCACTTAGCCACTCTTCCACAAGGCTTTTTGATGCTATTTTCCCCTATTTTTATTTAAAAGCCCAACAACTTGCCAACCCTAATTCTTTTAATAATTAAACTATAATTTCTTCTACCCCTTGATTCGAACTCAAACCTTAATTAAAACCTACTATAATTATCACTTGGCTTGGAATATAAAACACAATTTTTATCAAAACCGAAAACAAAGAAAGTTCAAGATTTCGGGACTTTTGGGTTTTGGGATTTTTGGGGCATTACAACAACAGCTTTCAATCGAGCATAAAAATGGCACTATGATACTTGGTATGGTCGTAAATGTCAAACTCCATTGTACTGGACCGAGCTTAACGAGAAAAAGATTCACGGGGTTGATTTGATCAAATAGACTAAAAAAAGTGAAAGTAATTCGTGATAGTTTGAAAGCAGCTTCAAATCTATAGAAATCATACTCAGATTTGAAACATAAAGACATTGAATTTTAGATCGATGACAGAGTGTTTCTAAAAGTATCTCTGTAGAAGAAAGTGCTTCGTTTTGGTTGCAAAGGCAAATTGAGTCCGCGATTCATCGGGATGTATGACATTATTGAATGAATAGGGTCAGTGGCATATCGACTAGCTTTACCATCCAGGTTGGAAAATATTCACAATTTGTTTCATGTATCGATGTTACGATGGTATCGATCAGATCCATCACACGTAATTTCTCCAACAGAGATTGAAATTCAACTTGATATGATGTATAGCGAAGAACCAATCAGAATCTTAGCTTAAGAGATTAAAGTACTTAGAAATAAATGCATAGATTTGGTGAAAGTGTTGTGGCAATGTCATGGAGTCGAAGAGGCTACGTGGGAACTCGAATAAGCTATGAGAAAACAGTACCCTAACCTCTTTTCTAGTAAGATTTTCAGGGACAAAAATTCCCGTTTTTGATCAATTTGGAGCAGTTATTTTTGGACCACAAATCTGAAGTCAAAATAATTATTTTAATATTATTTTAATGTCTACATCATGATAGTATGTTTGTGTGAAATTTTTGTTAAGAAATTTTATCATTTGAATGCTTAATTTGATAAAAAAAGACTAAATCGCGTAAAGTGTAAAACTTGAGTTGTATTAGCTAAATGTGTCTAATAGCTATAGAACTTTAAGTGGAGGTCCTTTTGTTGTTATTAAACCGTCCCTAATGTGAGTGGACATTTATGGACACATAATTAGATGTTTTAAAGGTTAATAATTAAGGTTAAATTAGTAAATTAATTAATAAACATAGTAAAATATGTAAAACAAATCAAATTTCATTGTTCAGCTTCTTCCAGCTGAACCTAAAAGGGAAAACACCATTTTTGTGCATTCCAACATTCGACCATTTCTCTTCTTTGCATGTAAGTAAATTTTTGTTCCATTTTTATTTATTTCTATGTTTTATAATGATCTCAAAACTAGCTCGGATTCAGGAATCATCGGAGACTTCATCACACTATCCTACTATCACTTTGGTACTTTTGAATTTTAGTATTGTGAGTATATGGCATGTATAGGAGCTTTGGTCATTTTGGTATAAGTGTTGGTAATGAATTTGGCCATTTGTGCTGGCTTGTAAATGTCTAAAGTTTGGTTTTGTATCTAGCCATAGAAGTTGGCTTATTTTTGGTATAGCTGATCATGTAAACATATGTGCATATGTCTTTCATTATATGATAAATGATGGATATGTTATGTTTGATGATAATAGGTATTATGGATGACAATTGATTGATGAATTAAGAATAAGTATGCTTGTGAGCTTAGAGAAATTGATGCATGTTTGAAAGTGTCTATGTAGTTGGATTAGGAATGTGAATTTGGTATAAAATGTAATAGCATTTTGTGATACAGGTGAGAGTTGTTGTTGGTGGTACTGAAATGGTATGTTTTATGCTTGGTTGAAATTGGATAAGTGCCTATATATGCTATGTTTTGGTGCCAAATGGATTAGTTTAGGTGCGTGCAAGGTGGGTGGAAAATTAGCTTGGTAAATAGCTTTTTTTTGTCCACACGGGCAGAGACACGGGCATGTGTCTCAGTCATGTGTAACACACGATTATGTTGCACAGCCGTGTGTGACACACGGTTATGTTGCACAGCCATGTGTCCCCTGGTGTTGAAATTAAAATCAAGTTAGTATGCTCTACACGGCCCAGCACATGGGCTTGTGACTTGGCCGTGTGGCATAAGTTACTATACCCCACAAGTTTGGCATGACCTAGTACACGGCATGGCATACTGGTGTGTATGGCAATTTTTAGGGCACACGGGCTAGCTACACAGGCGTGTGTATTGGCCGTGTGACCCAAGTCAGAGAGTTACATGGGGTTGGACATAGGCTGGGACACAACCATGTACTTTTATTTTGAATGTCCACATGGCTTGTGACATGGGCGTGGCTTTGGCTGTGTGAGACACACAGCCGTGCCACACAGTTGTGTGTCCCCTGTATTTTGAAAAAATTTTAAGTTTTCCAAAAGTTTTCTAAGTTATAAGTTTAGTCCCGAGCCTTCCCAAATGCATGTTTTAGGCCTCGTAGGCTTATATTAGGGACGAAACGTGTGTGGATGAATGATGATTATTTTGAAGTTTGAGAATGTATGTGAAATATATTTGTAATTATGTTATATGTTCAGAAATGCTCCGTAACCCTATTCCGGCATTGAATACGGGTGAGGGGTGTTACTAATATACTCCGTTATAACTATATTACAACCTGACTTGTATACTTACGGATATCGTTTGGTACGTTTAGAGGAGGTCAAGTTGTTTGCATCGTTGGCAGGGAGGCAACATCACTAATTTATTTTTAATTTTTGCATGTTGGTAGAATAATTAGGAAATTGATGCATTACAGATACGAATTTTAAATCTTAAGATACTAACATTTCTTTAATTATTTTTTTAACATATAGGAAGCATGACATAAGCTTTGGGAACATTTTTTTATATGGACTAGTTGCGGTCTAGTATTACTCATCTCATTATTTATAATTCACATTTTGAGATTAATCCTTCCTTATCCTTCCTTATTAAAGTGGATTTCTAATAATGTCACATTTAAAGATCCTAAGACAGAGCACCTGATAGCTTTTATACGACAATTTGAAAATATATGCAGAACTGTTACTTATGTTGGAATTCCACCAGACACTATCAAATTTTTACTAATCCCTTTTGCATTAGATCAGAAAGCGAACACTTGGTTAGATGTACTCCCACCTGATACTATTAATACATGGACTGATTTTGTGCAGCTATTCCTTCGCCGGGTCCTACCTATGACTTACATACTCAGTATTTATGAGAAATTATTTCAATTCAAACAACATATTGCTCAAAACTTAGGACAAGCTTGGGAAATATTTAAAATGATTATCAAATCAGTATTGGGAGGAGTTATACATTTTTCGATTCAAATCCAACATTGTTATGACGGGTTGGATAGCCAAAACAGGAGAAAGTTTGATATTATGATTGAGGGAAGCATCTAAAAGAAAATAGGAAAAGAAATCAGGGAAATATAGAAAGATTCGGTGAAAATGAATTTACCTGGGGAATACGCCAAGAACTAGAAGTAGGAGAATTGGGGAAAAAAACAACATAGAAGAGAAAAAGTGCAATAAATTGGAGACCATTACAACAAATTTGGTTGATCATGAATATGAATCAGAAGAAGAAAAATGGGATGATATTGAACAGGAAAATGCTCAGATAGCTCTTCAACTAGATTGGTGGCGTTAACATAAGGGACCACCAGAACAAATTATTCCAAGCACAACAAAAATGATGCCTTCCATTATTTAACCTCCTAAGTTAGAATTAAACCGTTACTGGAACACTTAAAGTGCAAATATTTGGGGTAGAAAAATACAATACCAGTGATTATAGTAACCAATCTAAGTTTAGGATAGGAAGAAGCTTTATTGAGTGTTTTTAAAAACACAAAAAAAAGCCATAGGATGAACAATCGCTGCCATTAAGGGAATTAACTCTGCGTTGTGTCAACATAAGATTAGATTAGAAGAACGAAGAAAGCTTGTAGTAGATGCACAGCACTGACTTAATCAAACTATGAAAGAAGTGGTAAAAATAAAATTGCTTAAATGGTTAGATATAGGTATTGTTTATGTTATTTCTGACAATGAATGGGTTAGTCCTACACAGTCTGTTCTAAAGAAAGGCAGGCTGACACTGAATGAAAATGATAAGAATAAATTAAATCCAACAAGGATAGTTAATGGTTGGAGACTGTATCGCTTATCGGAAATTAAATGATGCAACAAAAAAAGATCATTTCCCACTCCCTTTTATTGATCAAATACTTGATAGATTCACAGGGAATGAGTATTACTATTTCCTTTATGGATACTCAGGATACCATCAAATCCCAATAAATCTGGATGACCAAGAAAAAACTACCTTCACATGTCCTTTTAGTACCTATGCTTTCAGATGAATGCCATTTGGACTCTGTAAACCCCCAACAACCTTTACAAGATGTATGACAGCTATTTTTGCTGACATGCTAGAGAAAGGCTTGGACGTGTTTATGGATGATTTCTCAATATATGGAGATTCATTTGAAGAATGTTTGGACAATCTTGAAAAAGTCCTACAAAGATTCGAAGAAACCAACCTAGTACTTAACTAGAAAAAATGCCATTTCATGGTCAAGAAAGGATTGTTTTTAGGGCATCAAATATCAAGAAAAGGCCTAGAAGTTTACAAAGCTTACTTCTATATTTTTATGTCATAGGTGAAATGAGATGAGACTAAGCCAGGTAGGACAATGCCAGGGCTACGCTAGGATGAATGGCGAGATGGGCTGCTATGCATATAGAGCAAAAGTTTGGTAGACATGATCGACCTTAAAGGAATTAATGAAATGAGTTCAAGAATTCACTTGCAAGTCCCTATAGTGGGTATAAAATAGGTCGATGAACCCATTGAATTTAGTATGACCACTTAGAAGCAGAATGAATAGAATAGTGTAACAAAGTCATGATTATTCTCTTGTAACCCCACAAAATTGTAAAGCCCATTGTAACCAACGTAATCATCGAACTTGTTACATATGTATTTGTTATGAAATGAAATGTTTAGTAGAGATGTAATGTTTGTGTATTGGTCTAAGTATGAATTTATAGTAAGCTTGGTAATACCTGATATCTGAATCCAACGAATCAAATCGAGTCAAGGGCGTCAAGCCTTGTATGCATAACACGTCAAGCCAGGCGAAGTCTATCAGGTATGTCTAGCCAGTTTTGTTTATGCGTAAAGTGAATAATGTAAAAAAATGAAAATAAGATAGAAAAAGGTAAAGGATGATGCATTAAAAAAGAAAAAAAAACGTTACATTGTTCATAGATTTACAAAATGAAAGATAAAATGAATAGATGTACATGATTGAAGAAATCAGATCTTAATTCTCCCCCTCACCAAGATGATTGGTAGGCTCAGTTGGGATCTCATTAGAAGGAAGGGTGTCCTCTAGAGTTTGATCTTCGGATGTTGAGCCTTCCCTTTAGAAAGTTTGTCACTCTTTGCCCACTGGTTGGTAAATATCGAAGTTAAGAGAACTGGTGGAAATATATTTGAAGCAGTCGAAGTCTACCTTCTTTAAATCCAAGGGACCTGCAGCCACTTGGGCGTGCAAAATCAAATTTGACCTCCATTTTGGCAAGGCCTCGAAAATATTTTTCTGAGTGTCATCTTGGAACATTTTAAAGATTTCTTTATGGGATTAGCGTAGCCTCTCCAACTCTACCATGTGACATTCCTCTTGGGTTCTATGTTTTTTCCTCCAAGACGAACTTCTCATTTTTCAAGTGGTTGACCTTCCCTTGTATTGCTCACTCTCAGACTGAGTATCTCTAAATTTACCCTTTAGAGTAACATTTCGGGCATCTAACCTCCCAATCAAATTAGAGGATTTTTGATATTTCTGGCATAATTCAGACAAGGATCTTTGCCAGTCTTTACTACTCTTTCTAGACCCACCAACTTGTTATGATAACGCTTACTAGCTTTTCTAATAGCTCTACTCAAAAGGGCTCAACAGACATGATCTCCAAGACTTGGGCCATAAGTATTAGAGGATCTTCATCAGAAGTGGATTCAAGGTAAGAAAAGAAAGCTTCTCTTAGTTGAGGAGGTAACAAACTCTACTGTTGGTGGAATATAAAGTTGTGAGGCAAAGAACTGGGAACTGCTAAAAGAGCTCACCAAGCAGAGATACTTTATGTTCCATTAGGGGAAGGATTTTGTATTTGAGAAGGGGAAATAGTTGATTGAATCACTGGAATTGACTCCAATGGATTTTCTGGCAATATAGGATAAGAGGAATGTATAAGAGAATTCAATAAAGAGGTAGACTCTTCAAGTGATGGAATGATTTTAGGAAAGGCAGAAATTGCTGGTGTAAGGATAACTCTAATAACAAACTCCCTATGTGGTCTGTGGCTAAAGAGTGAGGGCAATCGCAACTACTAGACACTTGGGTGCTCTTTTCCACTCTAATTATGTTCTTACTTTTCTTTGTTACTGCCTTCTTTGATGAAGAAACTGTGGTTTTCCTCGGGTTACAAGCTCCCTTGAGGTTAAACGAGATGTCCATGTCTTGAGAGTTGGAAGATGATGAAGGCCTTGCACCACCAATAGGATAATTAGCTTCATTGGAAGTAGAAGCAGAAGCTGTAACCGAATGAGTAATAATGTTTCAGTTTCTGGGAGATATGCCATAGATTTTGTAGAAATAGAAGGGGGCTCTCTTTTTCACCCTAAAAGAATGTTTGCTAAGTCTTCATCTGAGTTGTACGATCAAGTTTCATAAGCAGATAGCACCTTACGACTGTAAAACCACTTGGTGGACTTGTTTGCTCGATAACCATTAGTTTTAGTCTTATAGACAGTATTGGAAGACGTTCCTAACTGAAATGAGTTCCACAAGGTTAAGTACACGCCCATTACTCAATCATTTATATTTAAAATCAACAAGCTCGAAATCCAGTTGCTGACATTTTATGCAAGTGCTCTTCTTGGAAGGGGACCATCTAGTTGGAAAGCCAAAACCAGATTCAAGATTGTAAATGACCCTTATGTACTTGTCTTTTCATTTATGAAGGTTAGAAATGTTGTTTTGGATGATAGGCTCACACCTAGAGCATGTATTGAAATGGGCATTGCTAGAAGACAAGCCTTGTTTGATTACCTTTAACTGATAAATTTTTTGAAGGAACCCCATCAAATATGGTTAATTGTGCATGCAATAGTCTATGTACTAAGCCACTAAAGTCGACCATGATAAAGTTGACAACTAGCCCGACGCGATATCATACTCATTTAGGACAGTGGAAAAGAAGGGATTCAATGGAAGTTGAATACATTTTGCTATCCTTGAGCTAGAACTGAAGATCAAATCTGAAGTAGGAGATTTCATCATATTTGATCTATCGTAATTCAATGTAGTATATTAAACTAATTATCACACTTTAAAATATTGAAAACAAGCATTTTCAATAGGTTTGAATTTTGTTTTCTTAAGTTTTTAATAAGTGAATAAAATGTGCAATTTGAGTCTTTTATTTGCCTTAAGGGATGAATAAGGACTAAGGGTAAGCTAATGTATTTTGTGAATGTGCAAGAGACTTTTAGAAGGCATACTAAACTAGTATTGGTCGCTACGTCACAACACAGGATGATCAATGTAACAACGTAGAGCGCAGAATGGAGAAATCTCAAGCCTGCCTTCAATGTCACGACACAACTTGAGAGTGCCATGACATACCCCTCAAGGTATTCCAAGAGGAGTACATTGACTGCCATGTCGCGACACAGGTCCTAGTGTGTCGTGACATCGACTCTAGAACAAAAATTAAATATGAAACAGAGACATTTTGGTCTGCACAATCAAACTTAAAGCCCAAGAATGTCAGCTAACCTAGGGTTAAGGGTGACGACCACTTAGAATCTATAAATAGGCTCCTTTAGCACATGTTATGAACATCATTCAATTAGCCTAGATTTTCTCTTTTAAACTATGTTTAGTTTTCTTTCATTCTTAGGTTTTTAGAATTTATTTTCAGTTGTTCTTTATCAAAATCATCAAACTCTATTGATTTTTTTCATCCTTAATTCAAATCAAGTGTTTTCTTAAACTCTACACTTTAATCCATTTATTATGTTCTCTATTTACACCAATTCCATATTGTTTATGAAAGTCATGAGGAACTAATCCTCCTATGAGGGATTAGCAAGTAGAAGTATGATTTATTAATTGTTTTATAGGGTTACTCAACATATCAGCTATTTGAGAAAGGAAAAACATGAAACAAACCCTAGGCCTGACAACCCCATAAAATCATCAAAGTGGCCATCCATGAATACTTTCACCCTAAACCAGTCTGGACTGTGAGGTCAGAAGATAAGTAGTCCTTATTGACTCATTATGTTAGTGGAAGATCAAAGATCCTGCTAGGGTAATGACTAGTGGCTTGACGAGGAACCCAAAATAACAGTTGATTGGGATTATCGAAGTGAGCTAATCACTCATAATCAAGATTTGATTCACTCTACTCTTCTATCTCTTGAGTTTTATTTCTTTTATGTTATTTAATTTTATCATTATAGCAACCCTAAAAAACCCTTTTTATTATGTTCTCGTACTATAACTGATTTAAAGTACTAATTAGATCTTTTAGTGTTTAAGCTAGAATCGATCTAGCACTCGCTTCCCTTGGGTACGATCCTCGAAGTACTCACCTAGTCTATTGTAAAACTATATTACAACTCGACCCATATACTTGCGAATACCGCCTTGTATTTCTATATTTTATTACAGTATTAACACTCTGGACGTTAGTACATGCAGAGGTGGCCAATATCCTGGGTGAGTTTTTCAATTATGCATGAGGAATCCTATAGAATAAGCTTGTTAACTTTGGTGAACAGTAAGATTAAAGAAAAAATGGGTTTTGTATAAGGTTGTCAATGTTTGAGAAGAAGATGGTAAAATGTATGTGAATGGGTTTTGGTGATGTTTCTATGTTCTTTGAGTAGTGATTGTTGTTGATTGTAATACAAGCGTTTGGATCTGACGTTCAAGCTGCTATAAGTAAGTTTCCAAGTGAGTTTCTACTGTGACTCTTGCATGCATATTGTTCATATTAAAATATATCTATGAACATGACCAGAATGCAAATAAAAAATCACGAAAAGTATATAAAGAAGGCAACATGTATAAGATTGTAAGAATAATGTTAGGTCATGAATGATTGATATTAATATAATTATTTAAGTATATTTTGAGAACTAAAGGTAAGAAATTATCTGGCATGTGAACGAGTTTGGGTAAGTGAACACCATGGTTATGTTCTCCCTATGGAGCCTTTGGTAGGGCATTTATTGCTAACCAGATTGGCAAGTCACAACATGAACAAAACAAAAGACCATGTGGTTTTGACCCATGGCATCCTATGATCGGAAAACACTTATGGTATAGCTTATAGTAAATTAATGACTGAATTGCCCGATTGCGATACATGATATGTGTGCAAGTCCATGAGGCTGAGTTGGCAGTAAAGAAAATGAAATGATATGATAGGAATGATTCACGGTGTAGCCTTCGACATAGGAATAGAAATGGAATATTGCAATACATGAATGTATACGTAAGACCATGAGGTCATGGCCTATGGTAGTATATGAAATGATGGTATGTTCTGTTTGGCCTGAATAATATGATCTATCTTGAATGTCTGGTAAGATTTACACACATGTATTTCTGGTAAGATATGAATGAGTCAAATAGTTTTGTAATAAGTATAGCTGAGGTAAAGTATTACTATGCTCAAGGTCAAGGGTTGAGTAAGGCCTGTGAATTAATCGAATAAGTTATCGAAAAGAACTGTGTAGTTGCAAGATGGTAAAGGTATTCACCAAGATGATCTGAAATGGTTAGATATATATTTGTAACTATGTAAGATTTAAGGATCTGTCATTGAGAGTTGTCTATATTATGATGAATGGTTGAATCAAAGTTATTTGGAATCTATCAAATCACAGTTGTCTGGGGTGTAATGATCTCTCCTGAAATCATAGGAAATCTAGAAAATGGGTATTCTAAATTTGTGTATCCTTAAAGAAATTGATGTGAAGTTTATCTGAAAGGTCCAAGAAGTATCTTGTCAGTATCAATACATGCGGTATAGAATCAAATTATGTTTAAGTGTCATTTTGAAGGCATTCAATTCAACGAAAGTATTCGTTGAATACATATATATCCACCAAAAGTAGATGTCAGTGAATAATTGTTTGAAAGAAAGAGTATGGCTTAAGGCATGGGTTGTTGGAAGTGGATTATGAGGATATGTGCTATTAAGAAATTATTATTGTGATGGAAATTTACAAAAGGTTTTAATGGATTTCTAAGTGAAGGATGTGGTTGTGGTGGTAACTGCCAGAATTAATAATGCAGAATAATAGTTGGCATACAAGAGTTCGTACAAGGTTGGTAAGTATCCATCAAGGTATCTTTATGATCTATATTCTTGTAATCATGAAGAGTATATAAAAGATTGAAGAAGAGAGTATATATGCTATATAAGAGATTAGATGAGTTTGACTTGCATGTTAAGTTGCGTATAGGTATGTATTATGTTGAAGTACATCTACATTAATGTGTCTAGTATGTGAAGCATGAGTTTTAAGGGTTTTATGATTGGGGATTAGAAATGTCCGGTATGAATCGTGTCAGTGTATAAGGGACTGGGATGTAGGTATGTGTTTAATCATCGAGGTGGGAAAATAATCTATAGGCCCTAAAGGCATATTCTAATGGATAACCTATGTGGCGGGTTCTATATATAGATATGGTGTGTTTAGTTTGGTTGTTAAATGTGAGCAATGAAATTAGAATGATTCAAGATATCTATTGATTATATGGTAAGTGCAGGACCAGATTAATACTTGACTAAAGGTGATAATCTAAAGGGAAGTAATGGGAATATCATTTAGAATATTCTCTGAATATAAGTTGAAATTTGAACACTCGAATAAGGTAAGTTGTAACTATAAAGATTAGCATGGGTTGAACTTAAGTATACTAATGAAGTTCTAAATTCCTTGCTATGCAAAGGATACTGATAAAGGGTGAAATAAATTAAGGAACAATTGAAGAGATAGTTGGATGGATGATGTAACACCCCAAACCCGGCCTAGACGTTATGGCCGAATCTGGCGATGTCACACTGAAGTATTTTTCGCAAAATAAAATTTCGTTGAAAAACCCCATTCTATACTAAACCTCTTTGTGATCTTAACGAATGTTTAGGTTGTCTTGTTCATTGTTAAAACTCCAGTTGTTAGCCAAAATGTTAATCATATTAAATCGTAGTTACTGTTTTTTTAAATACTTTGTTTGTTGCGGTAGTATTTTTGAAATGTGTTGCGTAAACGTGGTGTTTTGAAAAAAAAAACATTTATCTTTTGAAAACTCATGTCCTACCAGTAGCAAATAGAAATCAAAATTAAAACCCAAATTAAAGGATAAAATTTTAAGAGGTCTTATTACATAAAAATACCCAAATTAAAATATGTATAAATTAAAATCTAATAACAAAGTTCATGCAGTTGTGTGGCCACCTTTGAGTCCCTCACAGACCGACCCGTCTAAGACTGGGGATTACCTACGCAAATAAACAGAAAGGTGAGTTTACGAAAACTCAGTGCATAATCCCTTAACAAACATATAGTCAACCATGCAGTAGGCAAATACAGTTTGGGCCTCAGCCCGTATCAGTAACAGTTCAGTTTTTAGTTAGGGCCTTAGCCCATTACAGTATTAGTATCATTGTGGGCCTTAGCCCAATACAGTAACAATATTAGTACAGAATGCTAACAGAAATCCTACCCATCCAACCTCTACACTCCACTCCGTCCAGCCCTACACTCCATGTAGGGATAAAATCGACCCACCTATCCCTACACTCTAAAATATAGCACCGGTTGCAGCACTAAACAGTATTTGTAGTAAAGTTGCCAGTACAGTACACTTCCTCCAATCATAATAACCCATCTCCATGCAATATGTCGTGTGTCATGTCATAATATCATACGTGTATGCACAAATGTCATGCTCGATTACAGTAATACATATCATAGGGGCATATCAGTCATTTTACCTCATAGGGGCATAACAGCCATTTCATCAAATTGGGGTCTAGGTATACTTACCGACCCAACAGTAGGTCCACAGTCATCTCGGGCGACCCATGCAACCTTAACAGTCAAACAGTGAAAATGGGCCTAAGGCCTTAATGCGGGCCCATGTGGGCCCACACACCCGTGTGGCCCACAAAAATGGCCTTGGCTGTATGAACTACATAGCCTGGCCCAATATTCTCCACACATCCGTATGGTTAACTCATGTGGGGCCCATAGGCTCGTAGGGCCCACACGGCCCATTTCGACCCAACATAGCCCAAAACGGCCTACACCCATGAAATCGCTCATGGTGGCCTCTACAGTCAATCGCCAATATTTAGTAGTTCGGATTACCACACGAGTGAGCGCACGCCCGTGTAGTGTCAATGGTCACACTTTCGGCTTTTATCGATTTACGAATAAGGTAGTGTGTTACACACCTTGTCTCCGAAAAGTCGCAGAATCCCACGAGCACCAAACCTACATTCAATTAAGGCACTCTGTCAGTCCTTTAACCAATAGGATTAATCACTCTCTTTTCAACACTTACCCCAAAATAATATTGATACTTGCCTAGATTGAACGAGTGTGGTTGGCCCACTTAAAACACTAATGAAGGTTAATTGCCAACTCCTTGATGGATCTCCGCAACATAAGTAAACTTATAGAAACACAGAATCCAAAAGTAGAAGATGAAGCGTTCGGCCTACACTCTAGAATGACTAAGAATAGAGTTACCTTTGATTAAAGTGACGAGAGAAGGGTTTCAAATGCTTCTATAACACTTGCAAAACTCCTTCACTCCTCGAGAAGCTCTAAAAACCAAAAGAACACCACCACTAAGAGAGAGAGAAGATGAAGATCAGCAATAAAAGAAAAATAGGAGAAAAGCCGAAAGAGCAGAAGCAAAATAGGGACTTACCAATCAATATTCAGCTAACACCAAAAGTAAAAGAGAAAAGAACCAAAATAAAAAAATGAGGGGGAAGTGTAATCAGTTTTAACAATGCAAGAAAGGTCACTCGATAAAAGCCGAAGGAAAAAAGAGAGAAGAGAAAGGGATATTCGGCCACTGCACAAAAAAGGTGGTGACAGCTCAAAGCCGATTGAGAGAGGAAAAATGGTATTCGGTTAAGGGTACAAGGATAAGCACGTTTGATAGAAGAGTAGATGAAAAGGGGATCGGCTAATAGTTGAAAGTGGAAAACAAAATCAAAAGAAAATGCAAAAGGGAACACAAATACCCGAATGGTCAAGATAATATTCGGCCTCAGTCAAAAATGAAATCAAGCAAAAAGGGGTAGCCACCGAAATGGAGAGCACTTGACAGTCTCAAGGCCGAATTCTGAGTGTTGGGAGTCCAAAATTGGCACCAACACTCCCCTCATTCAAAATCCCTTGATTTCCTCCTAAAATCTCTCCACCATAGTCCCCTCAACCACCAATTTCAAACTCCACTCAACCAGCAGAGTTTCGGTCAACTTCTACCACTCACACGGCAAGAGCAGCAAAATAAACACCCATTTTATATAACCAAGTCTCGAACCTCAGACCTCAAGGAACACTCCACATGCCACTTACCAGTAGACCAACAGGCCCTTTTTGTCATGTTTTAACCATATTTATTTAAGAAGCCTATTGACTAGAGACAATGTTTATTCAAGTAAAAACAAAATTTTGTACCAGCCAAGGCTTGAACTCAGGACTTCTCCAACACCTCTCAAGACACTTAACCACTGAAGCAAGCATGCATTTATGCCACACAACATACAAAAATAAATATTAAAAATTTAGGGTGTTACAGATGAACTCTCATTGAAAGAAAAAAATCAAAAAAGGTTGTGTCTGATAACTTGAAGAAGGGTATCTATCTGTAAAGAGTGAAAGTTAAGATTAGGTATGATAAACAATTCTGAACATTGGTTTGTAAGAATAGGGTAGGGAGCCATGATCAAGATGAATTGAAAAGGATTCCTAAGAGAACGAGGTTAGTGACACATGACGATAATGGATTCAGACTACAATATAGAAGATAGAAAGAATGAATACAATATAGAAGATAGAAAGAATGAAGATGTTGTGCGATTTGTGTGATGCTCTTTGTGATAGACATTTGATGTTGAAAGAAGAGAAACTGGAAGTGATGAACTATTTGGCTCTTTAAGGAAACCATGAACAAGGTATAAGTGATTAATTCTCATTAAGTTTTTATGAACTTACATGAGTTATTGACCGCCTCCGGACGTACTATTGTCCAGAGTGTGAATATTGCAATAAAATGGAGAGTTATGAAGCAGAATCCGCAAGTATACGGGTCGAGTTTGTAATATAGATTTTACAATAAAGTGGATGAGTACTTCGAGGATCGTACCCAAGGGATTGTAGTTTGGGGAAAACATTATCAAGCCACTTACAGAAAATAATTACTAATCTACTCAAGTCACGAATTAGTTGTGTTAATCGAGAATCAAGATGATAATAATAATGAGAAACTAAATAAATTTAGCTAAACTTAAATCTACTCTTACATTCCTGTATTGGTCTTTCCTATTCCTTGTTTTTACATCGTGAGTTCCTTTTAGCCTAGATCCAATTGTTTCACCTAATTAATTATTGAAGTAGGGTTCTAATTAATCAACTAGTCGATTCCCTAATAAGACCTTCCGATCTTTCACTAGAATAACGAGTCAGCAAGAACTATTTACCTTCTGACCTCATGTCCACACTGGTTCGGGGTTAAGGTGTTCACGGATAGGCCATACCAATTTTAGGTTAATTCCCACCTAAATGACTTCCTAAGTTTGTCAGGCCTAGGGTTTGTTTTACATTTTTCCTTTCCCAAACAGTTGATTCATTAAGAAACTCTATCATTCAAGCAATTAATTAAGTTAAAGCAATTGAAACATGCAAAATATGTAGAAAGCATGGTTTCGGAACAATCTTCCCTCACGAAAGTCTTACTTTGGAATAGGATCTTCCGATTACAAGAACATAAAATAACCTAAGTAAAACTAAGAATGAGAAAAGAGCAAAAGAAGCAAAAACCTAAAATTGTGTGTTTAACCTAATTACAATGGCCTTTATATATGCTCAACTTGGAATATTAAAGTTTCTAAATTATCCTTGAAGTCCTTAGAGTTCGATTAGGATAAATACACCTAATTTCCCTCCAAAACTTAGTTAAAACATGCAGGAATATTGGGCTGCGCAGGTGGTATGTCATGACATAGGAGGGCTAGGTCACAACATCGACAATAGTTTTGCTCCAGAACTTGTTTTTAGATTTTGTCTTCGAAATTGTGTAACATCCCTAACCCGTCTCCGTTACTGGATCAAGGTTACAGAGTGTGACCAAGCAAAACAAGACATTTCACTTCATTTTAGAATAGTTATTCAAATAATTTTTAAAAAATACAATAAATAGTTCCATTCATAATACAAATGCTTTTAAGGCCTTAAATCGGGTTTACGAGGCTCTAAAAACATATTAGGATTAGACAAGAATTAAATCAAAACAGAAAATTAAGTTTTAAAGATAAAATGAAAGTTCTGCAGTTAGTATCGATACCCAATTGACACCTTTCAGAAAAATCGATACCAAAATTCAATTATTTTTTCTTTGTAAAAAAATTGTATCGATATTTTATGAAAAAGTATCGATACTCAATTGAAAATCAATACCATTTTGGCATTTTTTTTGTTTGGGTACTGTTTATTTGGTCAAGTATCGATACCAAATGCCAAAGTATCGATACTTATCTCAATAATGGTAAAAATATCAATTTAACGATTTCATTTCATGTCAAAAAGTTACCTAATCACAAAAGACAATAATATTTTCCATTCAAACACCTAAATAACTAATCAATGTGCCCTCATTAAAACCACATTTAATAGACATTCCAAAAAAAAAATTGAACTGTATAAAGCACATATCATAGTTCATCCATTCTCGCACAAACTTCACCTAAAATGACCAAATTTGAAACACACACATCAAATTACCAAACCAAACATTATGACCATATGCTCATCACTAGGTTTACCAAGCCAAAACACATCACCCATACATATTTACATGTATTTATAACTATTTAAAGACAATCACCATTCTATTTAATAAACTTTACAAATAAAAAAATATAAAACATACAAAGGAAAAACCTATCCAAAGTACCAAAAACCATTTAAACCACAAGACATTCACAAGAGACTGAAACCCATACTTACATACATATATATACCTGTAACGCCCCAAACCTGACCCAGACATTATGACCGAATCTGGCGTATCACATTAAAGTGTTTTAGCGAAAACCTTGTTTTCATTGAAAACCCTTCCTTAAGATATGAAACCATAGTTAACTTATGGAAACACTCTTTTTAAATGCGAAAGCTTTGTTTAAAACATTTGATTTAAGAAAGTTTATCAATTAAAAGTTTGGTTGCGAAAATAACTATGGTTTAAAAAATCCCTATTCAACTTCTCACAATTACAATGCATAAGTATAATAATCCAAATAATAATAAAAAGGGGAGGCCTTATTACAATCCAGTCTAAAATCACATAATAAATCAGGAACTAAATGCTTTTAAAATAACGAAGTCCAAGTTGTCTTGCTAGTTGGCCACCTAGAGTCCCTCCAGACCTTGAACCTCCTATTGAGCATTACCTGAGAAAAACAAAAGCGGGGGTGAATTTTCGCAAACTCAGTGTGTACACCCTCGTCGAGCAGCAAGCATTCATCAATCATCATAAAATCACACATGCAATGCAGTGCAATGCAACCCACCCCAATAATGCATCCGCTACACTTCAGCTCCATCCCCCGGTACACTTCATGTAGGGATATAAATATCGACCCATCCAACTGATACACTTTAATGGTAGCCCGATTGTAGAACTACCTTCATTGCAGGAAGCTGCTAATCATATAATGGGCTTAAAAAGCCTTCAGTGGATCCACGGTCGTTAAGCGACCATGTGATCCTCATATACTTCCTCTGTTCCAAATTTCCCAACCCATAAGCAACCTAAGGAGAATATCATATGTATGCATGTCACATCCATAAAACTTACCCTCAACATCTAGGGGTATTTTGGTCATTTTTTCCCTTAGGGGCATTTCGGTAATTTTCCCTTTCTTTACGGTTTTCACTTACCTTGGCCCATTAACAAATCCCGTGAGCTAAGATGAATGAATACTATGCACCAGGTAGGATTCTAGAAAAGAGGAGGTGAGTCATTAAGACCGCTTAAGTACCAAGCTCTCCCGAGATCCAATCCTAGATATGCATATACCCGTTGCCACACCTTAACCCTTTGACTTGTCCACGATCGCAATAAATTAATTAAGTTTTATACAGACATCATATACTAGGCCCAAAACCCCTTACAAAGCCCAGTCAAATTCACATACCTGTATATGGTCCACTTGGCCCAACATGTTCATATGGCCCATTAGGCCCAAATCACCTGTATATGGCCCATTAGGCCCAAATCACATTTATGTGGCCCATTAGGCCCAAATCACTTGTATATGGCCCATTAGGCCCAAATCACATTTATATACATGCTCACATACGAATTCGCCATCACATAGCATCTAATATCAATTTTAGCCTATTATGGGCCCAACAACCCATCAGGCCCATTAAGCCCATTCTGGCCCAGTTGGCCAAATCACAGCCCAAGTCCATGGAATCGCCCATGGGCCTCAGACAACCTATGGGTTTCCTCCTTATGAGTTTTTGCGCACTCGCAAGAATACCGTAGCCCAACCTTCGACTTTTCGGCTTTTCGGCATTTCGGATTTTGCCGACTCATTGTGTGTGTCCAGTGTATGTACACACCTGGTAATAGAGCGTGCTACGATTTCCCTTAGTCACAAGCCTACAAATGATATCACCCTTCAATTAATCGTATGCTTAATACATATTTTACCCAAAACTGAAACCTCACTTTAACCTTACCTTGAACACCAATCCCTAGTAGCTTTTTCTTGATCACATATACCCTAGATCTGCATTAATCTTACACATTAAAACCAAATACTAGGGGACTCGCATCCAACATCATTAATCCCCTTATCTCACTTAAGACCATTCGGCCAACCTTAGCCAACAAGAGAGGAATACTTATCAAAACCACAAAACACCTTAGGAGCAATTTGGCAGAGAGCTACAATTTGAGATCCGATACTAATTCCCTACTAGAGTTGATTAGAAACAGTGAGGGAGGGAAGTACTCGGTATTAACAATACTAGCCGAAAAAGAGATAAGGTACATACACTAAAAGAGTAATCGGCCCAAGGGAGATTCGATTTTTCAGCTTTCAAACTAATATGGTGAATAAGGTTTATTTGGCAGAAATTAAAGAAGAAGAGTAAAAGAAAGAATCGGCTAACCCAAAGGGTAAATCAAAAGAGATCTGAGGAGAGAAAGAATGGCTAAAGAATTAGCAAGCAAAGATGGAAATGCCAATCGGCACTAAAGAAAAAAAATAAAAAATTTGGCATTAGCCTAGGATCCCAAACTCGGCACATATTTATAGCCTCTAGTCAAATTGCTTGACCCTCAATTCCCAATTCAGCTCTATCACTTCCCCCTTCTCATCTCCTCATTTTTCTCCCTAATAACTCCCCAATCTATTTCCTAAATTTTCTTTTCTGAAAACTCCCCTTAGAGTCCATCTTCATGCCACTTTTAATCTTCTAAAAGGCCAAAATTAAACTTCTAAAAATACTAAGCTAGGATTCGAACCTTGGATCTCCTTGCTAGCCACTAATGCCACCTCCCTACACCCTAAGTGGCGTCACTTAGCCACTCCACCACAAGGATTTTTGATGCCATTTTCCCCTGTTTTTATTTAAAAGCCCAACTACTCCAAACCCTGGTTCTTTTAATAATTAAAATTACTCCACCATAAAACTCGAACCCAAAACTTCTCCAACATACCTAGACACTCCAAATTCCTTAAACACTTATAGCCAACATGTCATTTGTCATTTTCTTGCTCACTTAAAAAAAATTTATGAGACCCAAAGCCCAAAGCCCAATTCATCTAGTCCCAAAATTTGGGGCGTTACAATACCAACATCAAGTCATTTAGGCAAATAAACTTAAACCACATCACATTTATAAATAAAACAAAATAAACTCCTATTACATGCCATTTATAACCGATAATCAAAATAACCAAGAACTACCAATTTAATGAATGGATAGTGTAATGGTGTTCTGACGAGATTCCAACCGATTGAGTTTTCTGATGAACTATAATAAAAGAAAACAACTAACGTAAGCAATAATGCTTAGTAAGTTTTTACAAAGGCAACTTAACATACCGAACATTTTAAGTTAAACAACCAAGCCTAATTTCATTATATCATAAGCTAACTTGTGTTTCTTATAGACACCACCTCACATGGTTAATTGGTGTAACATTTCATATATATATAAATATAAATTCAAATACTAGTTTCAAACGTCCCTTTTTCTATATTTATAATCTTATAAGTATTTGAATATAAACAATTCGTATAACCATTTCATATATACATATATATGTTTCCATATAAGCATTTCGTATAACCATTTCACTTAAACATTTCATTTTACCATATCATTTTCACATTTAACACATAATCATTCTGTAAATCACATTTCATTTCAAATGTTCATATTGGCATATCATCCCCAAATCACTTGCTTTCATTAAACAATGTGAAAACTAAATAAATAGATTAATAATACATGTCAATCATTTACGAGACACCTATAGGATTAGTATTGAAAATGGTTCATCATATACTTCCTCTACTATTATAATTCAATCTAGACTAATTCATATTTGTATATATAAATATCTATCTCTAACCACATAATCAGAAATATGAAACATATTCTAAAATCATTCATGATATAATATTCAAATGGTATTCATCAATATTTTAACATTAATCATAGATTTTCATAGCCCGATGAACTATAGCAGCATGACTCGGGTACTCGGGTAACTACACCACACCAAAGGCATCAAAGATGTATAACAGAGGCACTGAAGTGCAAACTTGTATAAGCGCACGCTCTAATCCTATTGGCATGACAATCGTATTCTAATCGTTTACTACGTTCAAACGAGCATTTCAACTAATTTCATCTCATTAACAAAATCAAAAGCACTTCAACAATATTTGCACACATACCGTATAGTTATTTCATCCATTCAGAGATAATATCTTTCATATTTCACAACCATTTCTCAATTTCCGAATGGTTCACTTTTAATTTATACATAAATATATGCAATTCATAATTAATTTTCATTACTAAATATTCAGTCAACACCATTCACAATTCAACAAGTAGAGAAATAATATAATTTACAAGAATATAAATTTATTCAATAATTCTATGTACTTACCTAAATTATGTTTTCGGTTGACTCGCAGGGACTAATCCAAAATTTTATCTTTTTCTCGTTTAACCTCCGTACGATTTCATTTTTCGATCTATATAATGATTAAATTCAATATATCAAATTAAAATACATATTCCAACTCATTTTATGCATATGACCCTTAATTTTTATTATTTACACATTTTACCTGAACTTTTACATTTCTCACAATTTACTCCTTAAACCCAAAATTCCAAATTTATCAAAATTTCTTAATTTATCATGTTAACAATTTTTTTCTTTATACAACTACAGCTCATAAGTATTCCAATTTCACAATAATTCCCTATGAATTTTGATATTTTAAAAATTGAGTCGTTTAATTAAAACTAACAAAAATCACTTTACAAAATAATTTTAATCAACAACTAAAACTACAAATTTACCATTTAACATCAAGAACAACTAAAATTCATTAATGGTAAAATCCAAAATCTTTAATAGTCTAAAAAACGAAGGTACAAGTTAACTGGACCTAGTTCCGACGATCTTAAAAATATAAAAATTATAAGAAACAGACTAAGAATTCAAACCATGGAAAAGGAATTGCCATTGCCAAAACTCAATGCCTTCAATGGTGTTTCCAAATTCCATTTTCGATGGTAAGAAACATTAAAGAATATGATACCTTATTTTTATTTTATTTATTTAACTTTTATTTATTTAATTACAAGTTTGCCCTTTAATTAAACATAGAATTTTAGCATTTTTCATGCCTTAACTGTCCATGCTAAATAAGAATAGTATAATTTCCGTGTAAAACCCTTCACTTAAGTTAATTAATCCATTTAATCATTATAATTCAATAGCAATTAAGTTTTATGACTTTAACGATTTCATCCTTTTTAATTAATCAACTATCTAAATAATAAAATTGTCTAAACTGAACTTTCACATAAAAAATAATATCTCCATAAATATTTAATAAAAAAATATTTACGGCCTTAGTTTTCAAAAACGAGATCTCGATATGTAACAGCCCAACTTTAGCTAAATCAGAACAGTGGTTTCAGAACCACAAATTTGAGGTCAAAAAATTATTTTAATATTATTTCTTGTGTTTATAGCATGTGAGTATGTATGTGTGAAAATTTCGTGAACTAATTTTATTGTTTAATAGCTCAATTTGAGAAAGGGACCAAATAGCGTAAAATGAAAAAGTTGTATTCTATATGATAAAAGTGCTTAATTTTTGTGACTTATTAAATGAAAGGTCCTTATGTTGTAATTACACCATTGATAGTGGAATTTGACATAAATGGGCATTTAATGGATGTTTTTTATTAAGATTTCATTAAGAGTAAAATGGTAAACTATGTTTAATGATAATCGAAATAAAAAAGCTAAAATTCATCTTATTTTCATCCATATTTGACCAAAAATAGAGAAAAGAGTAGGGTTTTGAAGCTTTCATCCATTCGGCACTTGCATAGCTCAATTGAGGTATGTTTTGAGCTCGGTTTTTGATGATTTCTACTTTTTGTGATAGTTGCTTTGAGTACTAGCTAGCCCATGCCTATATTTTTGAAAGTGTTGATGATTTTGAAATTTTCCATTGATGAATTCTTGTGTTTTTGGATGTTTGAGGGTGAATTATGAAAGTTTGGTGTTGAATATACATGTTTTGTAAAGTGGTTTTGAGTATAAATGCATATTAGGGATTAAATTGAGAAAAGTGTAAACTAAGGGGTTCAAATGTCAAATAAATGAAAAATATGGGTTGCTAGAGAGCTATAGAGAATTTGGCTATGCATGGGCTATATTGAATTTTGTGAATTTTGTGTATTTATGAAATAGGGACTAATTTGTAAGAAATGTGAAAGTTAAGGGCCAAAGTGAAAATTGGCTTAAATATGCATTTTTGGATGAAATTGAGAGAATAGTTGATTAAATGAGTTAATTTTAAATACATATAGATCAAGAATAGATGAATCCAGAATTAGATCGGGGGAAAGGCAAGATAATGGAGTAGTTGACTCATTTCATCGTTTTCATACTCGAGGTAAGTTCGTAGGTGTTAATTTTATTATAAATGAAGATTATATGCTTTGATATTGCATAAAATGTATTTATAAGATTTCGGATAATAATTGAATTGTGAATACAAATTTACGGAAGTGTTCGAAGATGAAATTGATAAGCGAAACTTCTCGGTTAAACCTTAAGTACATATATGATGGTAATGAAATGTCATTAAGTTAATGTATTGGCTTTGAGCCATGATATCAGCACTTTGGGTGTGAGTAAATACATTGATTTCGCTACTGGCCGTGGTATAGGTATTTTGTGAGGAGTTACCTTGATTTGGCTACGGGCTATGGTATAGGTACTCCGGGATAAGTTACCTTGATTTGGCTACGGGTCATGGTATAAGTACTTATCAATTGTGATCCATAAGTATCCGATTTTTATTCTAAATGATCCAATGGGTAAAATAATGACTTGTTTGAGAAAGAGGTTAGTACGAGATGGTACACGTAAGTACGGAACTTATTTGAGCATTACAATAAGTTCAATGAGTGTTAGTGAATCATGTTTTGAGACATGATAGGAAGGTTTGTGTAAATGAGATGTTGTTTTTGGTAATGTGTATATTATAGAATTGTATTTATTTTATGAATTGAATTGCTTAACTATGAACTTACTAAGCTATGAAGCTTACTGTGTGTTATTTGTCTATGTATTATAGATAGTCAAAGCTAGTTGGAACTCGGGGATCGTCAGGAGCATCGTTACACTATCGAACATTTGTTGGTAGTTTTAAAGCTTGTATATATGGTATATGGCATGTATAGGCTTATGTCATTTTGATATATTTTGAGCTATTATGTTAGCCATGTGATTTGGCTTGTTAATGATGTAAAAGTTAGTATGTTTTTAGCCATTTAAGTTGGCTTAAGTTATATGCTTGATAATTGATATATGTGGTGTTTATAATGTCTTATATATATTGGTTTGTTTTGGTATGTTTGCTTTAATTGTGGATATAGCTAAATGCATGTTGAATTGGTTGTTATCAATGTTTGAGGAATGGTAATTTTTTGTGGCATGAAATAGGTGATGATGAAATACATTTAGAAGCCATACAAGTTTAATAATTTTGGTATAATTTGCTTATGGAATTGAGTAGTTGAAATATTGTGCAAAGATGACATAATATGTGTATGAATTGGTTGGTTTTGGTTGCTTATAAAAGTCTTGAAATGGTACCATTTAGGTTGATTAATATGCATGAGATAAGGGTGGCAAAATTGGCTTTTCGAATGGCCTTTTTTTTGGTCCACACCAGCAGAGACACGGGCGTGTGTCTCGGCCGTGTGCGACACATAGCTATGTTACACGACCGTGTGTCCCCTGGGGTAGCCCTACAAATTTAAGTCAGTCTCGAGTACGGCTTAGACACACGAGTGTGTGGTTGGCCGTGTGACCCAAGTCAGTAACCCCACCAGTTTTCCCACGGCCAAGGCACAAGGACGTGTCTCTAGCCGTGTGGTGCAGGTCAGTATTTATACTCTGTTTTTACATGGTCTAGGATACGGGCATGTCCTGTAACACCCCGCACCTGAGTTCGACGTCGAGACGGGATACGAGGCATTACCTCACTTAAACATATGCATTCCAACAAGTTTTAAATAAGTTAGAGAGCTCTACGGGCTTGGGACAGTGGCGTGTGTGACCACACGGCCTACTCACACAGGCCTGTCCCTATTCACATGGGCGTGTGTCCCAGTTTCAAGATAAGATTTTCTTAAGTTATCTCAAAACTCTGAAAGTTTGTGGTTTGGTCCCGGATTATCTCTAACGAATATTTAAGGCATCGTTGGCCTGTATAAGGGTCTTTAATCATGTGTTTGAATAATATTTAATTTGGAATGAAATTTTATGATCACAATCTGTGTATGTTTAATTGTGTTTAAGTCTGGTAATGCCTCGTACCCTGTTCCGATGTTGAATATGGGTAAGGGGCGTTACATGTCCAGTAGCCGTGTGAGGTACACAGCCTGCTTACATGGGCGTGTGACTTATGAATGTAAAAAAAATTATAAATGTTTAGAAATTTTTAAATGTGATCGGTTTAGTCCCGAACCACTCTTAAGCATGTTTTAAGGTCTCGTAGAACCTCATAAGGGACAATGTGAATGTTTATGAATGGTTTTTGATAATAAATGTATAAATGTATATGAATGGGATGTGTTATTCAGTAATGCCTCGTAACCCTATTCTGGCGTCGGATATGGATTAGAGGTGCTACATTTATTGGTATCAGAGCTATGATTTAGTCGATTCTAGGACTAACATAGCGAGTAAGAGTCTAGCTATACATGCCATATATATAAACTACGATAGTGTGATGATTCTTGACAGTTAAAATATGTTTTTATATAGCAAATGGATCCTGAAATAGCCATAGCTGACGATGTTGAAAGTAATACACTCGCTCTCGCTCAAGGGGCAGTGCAGTCCAATTCTAGGCTTATTTCTAGTAGTCGGGGAGGAGAGGCTAACCAAGCCTTCTTCCAAATGATGAGTGAGTGGTTCACGAAATTTTCACGAATGAATCCGGCTCCTCAACAACCTCCACCCCCACCTATTCATCAATAAGTCCCAGTTGTGCCGCAAGTGATAGATCCAATCCGATTGAGTAAGCCACCCATTGATAAGATTCATAAACACGGGGATGAGGAGTTCCGGGCTACAATTGATGATGATGCTGAGAGGGCTGAGTTTTGGCTCGAGAACACGATCAGAGTATTTGATGAATTTTCTTGTACTCCAGATGAATGTATCAAATGTGTTGTATCTTTGTTGAGAGATAATACGTATCATTGGTGGAAAACGTTGATATCGGTAGTTCCTCAAGAACGGGTTACTTGGGAGCTCTTCCTATCTGAATTTCGAAAGAAGTATATAAGTCAACAATTTCTTGATTAGAAACATAAAGAGTTTCTAGAGTTGAAATAAGGTCGGATGAATATGACCGAGTATGAAAGAGAATTTGTGTGATTGAGCAAGTATGCCCGGGAATATGTGTCTACTGAAGAGATCATGTGTAAACTATTTGTTAATGGGTTGAATGAAGATATAAAATTTCTAGTTGGGATTTTGGAAATCAAAGAATTCGTTGTTAGTTGAAAAGGCTTGTAAAGCTGAAGATCTTAGTAAAGAAAAGAAGAAAGTAGATTCAGAAGTTAGAGATACTAGAAAGAGAATGATGAAAAAGCCGTATCAGTCTTCATCAAAGAAATCCAAAGATTTGTATACTCGTCTGAATGCTTCGATGGGATATTTGAACAAAGATCGTGCTAAACAACACTCCGGCTCTAAAGCTCAAGCTACATCAGTAGCTAGTGTTGGCAGTGTAAGAGACAACAAACCCAAATGTCAGCAGTGTGAGCGACGACATTTCGAAGAATGCTGGAGCAAAAGAAATAAAGTCTGTTACAAATGTGGATCGTTGGATCATTTTATGTGAGATTGCCTAGAATTGATGGAAAAAGATGATGTTCAGAACACGAGGCCGAGTAATACTGTAAATAGGGGTAGACCACCTAGAAACACGAAAAATGTGAGTGGAATCTAGAAAGTGACTAAAGACTCTACTGTGACGTCAGAGGCGAGAGCACCTACATGAGCCTATGCTATTCGCGCTCGAGAAGAAGCGTCATCTCCAGATGTCATTACCGGTACTTTTACTCTTTATGATACTAAAGTTATTGCATTGATAGATCCAGGATCAACTCATTCGTATATATGTGTAAATTTAGTATCCAGTAAGACTTTGCCTGTAGAGTCTAATGAATTTGTAATTAGAGTATTGAACCCCTTAGGCAAGTGTGTTTTGGTTGATAAAGTGTGCAAGAATTGTCTATTTATGATTTGGGATAATTGCTTTCCAACCGATTTGATGTTCTTACCATTAGATGAGGTTGATATAATTCTAGGTATGGATTGACTAACATTGCACGATGTTGTTGTGAATTGCAAAAGAAAGATGATATATTTGAGATGTCAGAATAATGAGATTATTAAAATTGAGTCAGATGATCTGAATGGTTTGCCAGCTGTAATTTCTTCGATTTTAGCTCAGAAATATGTGAGAAAGGGTTGTGAAGCTTATTTTTCTTATGTGCTTGATACGAAAGTGACTGAAAAAAAGATTGAATTAGTGCCAGTTGTATGTGAGGATACAGATGTGTTCCCTGAAGAGTTATCAGGTTTACCACTAATCCGAGAGGTTGAGTTTGGTATTAAGTTAATGCTGGGTACAACATCAATATCGATAGCTCCGTACAGAATGGCTCCAACAGAGTTAAAATAATTAAAAGCTCAGTTGCAAGAATTAACTGATAGAGGATTTTCACGACCGAGTTTCTCGCCCTCTGGTGCTCTTGTGTTGTTTGTGAAAAAGAAAAATGGCACAATGATAATGTGTATATACTACCAACAGCTTAATAAAATGACGATCAAGAACAAATATCCTTTATCCAGAATTGACAATTTGTTTGATCAATTGAAAGGAGCTACAGTGTTTTCAAAGATAGATTTGAGATCGGGTTATTCCCATTTGCGAGTTAGAGATCTGATGTGCCAAAAACTGCATTTAGAATGAGGTATGGTCATTACGAATTTTTAGTTATGCCTTTCGGACTAACGAATGCACCTACTATCTTTATGGATTTAATGAACTAGATTTTCAAACCGTATCTAGATCGATTTATTGTTGTGTTTATCGATGACATATTGATATATTCAAGAAATGAAACTGAGCATGCCAAGCATTTAAGAATTGTATTGCAAACTCTTTGAGATAAACAGTTATATGCAAAGTTCAGTAAATGTGAATTCTAGTTGCGTGAGGTTGGATTTCTGGGGCATATTATGTCAGTATCGGATATTCAAGTCGATCCGAGCAAGATTTCTGCAATAATGGATTGGAAGCCTCCGAGAAATGTATCTGAAGTTTGCAGTTTTCTGGGACTGGCTGGTTATTACTGACAGTTCGTAAAAGGCTTTTCGATGATTGTGACTCCACTGACGAGATTACTTCAGAAAGATGTAAAGTTTGAATGGGCCAAGAAATGTCAGAAAAGTTTTGATCAGCTGAAAACTCTTTTGACTAAAGCTCCAGTGTTAGTACAGCCAGAACTGGGTAAAGAATTTGTGATCTATAGTGATGCATCATTGAATGGTTTGGGTTGCGTTTTGATGTAGGAAGGCAAAGTCATAGCTTATGCCTCGAGACAGTTGAAGCCGCATGAAAAGAATTACTCGACACACAATTTAGAGTTAGCAGCCATTGTGTTTGCGTTGAAGATTTGGCTCAATTATCTGTTTAGTAAGAAATGCCATGTTTACTCAGATCACAAGAGTTTGAAATATTTGATGACACAAAAAGATTTGAATTTACAACAGTGGAGATGGCTAGAATTGCTAAAAGATTACGAACTAGTAATAGACTACCATCTAAGAAAAGCAAATGTTGTTGCTGATGCATTAAGCCGAAAATCTTTGTTTACTCTGCGTGTAATGAATACTCATTTGGTTCTTTCTGACGACAGCTCGATTGAAGCTGAGTTGAAAGCGAGACTGTTATTTTTACAGCAGATTTGTGAAGTTCAGAAGTTTTATAATGAAATGATAGCAAAACGAACTCAATGTGATTCTAATCCTGATCCAGAGTTTCAAGTTGATTCCAACAATTGTTTAAGATTCAAAGGCTGAATGTGTGTTCCGAGAAATTCAGAGTTGATTCAGATGATTTTGAATAAAGCACATAGTAATTGTTTATATGTTCATCCGGGAAGTACGAAAATGTATAATGATTTGAAACAACTCTATTGGTGGCATGGTATGAAATGTGACATTTTAGAGTTCGTTTCTAAATGTTTGATTTGTTAGCAAGTTAAAGCTAAGCTGAAACAGCCCATACCCGTAATCCACGCCGAGGCGGAGTACGAGGCATTACCTAACTTAATCCCATGCATTCGAATAACCTTAATTCACCGAGACTTGGTCCAAATTAAAAATTTTTCAATTTCCACCTTAACTTCTATTTATGAGTCTACGAGCCCTAAATCAACCATTAAAAATTATTCAAGACCATTTCAGGTCTTTAAACGAACCTTAGGAAATTTGTCTTTAAAATAGGGCACACGCCCATGTGGAAGGGTAACACGCCCATGTGACCATTTCGACAAGGTCGTGCGAATGGCCCGTGTGGCTCACACGGCCTAAGCACTGTAACACCCCAAACCCGACTCGAAGGTTATGACTGAATCTGGTGCATCACATTGAAGTGTTCTAGCGAAAACCGTGTTTTCATTGAAAACCTTTCTTAAAATAAAAGAAACCCTAATTAACTTTTAAAAAACTCCTTTCAATCGCTTGTTTAAAACATATGATTTTATGAAAACATATTATTTTAAAATTTAGTTGCGGAAGCGTAGAAAAACATACAATAGTTTAAGAAACCATGTTCAACTTCTTATAATTACATCACATAAAAATAATAATCCAACTACTAACAAAATGGAAGCCCTATTACAATCAGGTTTGAAAAGTACTTAATGAAATAGAAACTTATATGCTTAGAAAAAAAAATAAGTTCAAATTGTCTTACTAGCTGGCCACCCAAAGTCCCTCCAAACATCTAACCTTCTACTGAGCATCACCTAAAAATAAAATAAAGGAGGGGGTGAGTTTTCGCAAACTCAATGTGTACAACCCTCAACAAAAACAAGCATTCAAAAATCATCATACATCAAACATGTAAAGCAATCCCATCCCAATTATCCATCCGCTACTTACTAGCTCCGTCCCCCGTCACATCATGTGGGGATATAAATATCGACCCACCTAACCGACACATCAATGGTAGCCCGATTGTGGAACTACCTTCATTTACATATTGAGCTTAAAAAGCTATCGGTGGATCCACGATTGTCAAGCAACCATGCGATCCTCATATACTTCCTCCGTTCCATAATTCTCAACCCATATGCAACCTAAGCAGAAAATCATATGTATGCATGTCATATCCATAAAACTTACATTCAACACCTAGGCCCGTTAATTACGGTTTTCGCTTATCTTGGCCCGTTAACAAATCCCGTGAGCTAAGATGAATGAATACTATGCACTAGGTAGGATTTTAGAGAAGAGGAGGTGAGTCATTAAGACCGCTTAAGTACCAAGCTCTCCCTAGATCCAATCCTAGACATGCATATACTTGTTGCCACACCTTAACCCTTTGACTTTTCCATGATCGTAATAGATTAATTAAGTCTTATGTAGTTATCATATACTAAGCCCAAAACCCCTTACAAAGCCCAAACAAATTCACCTACCTGTATCTGGTCCATTAAGCCCAATCATATTCATATGGCCCATTAGGCCCAAATACCTATATATGGCCCATTAGGCCCAAATCACATTTATATGGCCCATTAGGCCCAATCACATTCATATTCATGCTCACATACGAAATTCTATCACATAGCATCAATTATCAATTTTGCCTATTATGGGCCCAACAGCCCATCGACCTATTTAGCCCATTCCGGACCATTCGGCAAATTCACAACCCAAGTCCACGGAATTGCCCATGGCCTCAGGCAACCTATCGATTTCCTCCTCACGAGTGTTCGCGCACTCGCAAGACTACCGTACCCCAGCTTTTGGCTTTTTGACATTTCGGCATTTTGGCTTTTATCGATCAGTGTGTGCAGTGTATGTACACACCTGGTAAGTAAGCGTGCTGCGACTCCCTTAGTCACCAACCTACAAACAATATCACCCTTCAATTAATTGCATGCTTAATACATATCCTTACTAAAACCGAAACCTTACCTTAACCATACCTTGCGCGATCAACCCCTTTTCAAATCACTAACCACGATCAACTCCTAGATCTGCACCAATCTTAACTATTAAAACCAGAATAATAGATGACTCGTATCCAACACAAGTCCCCTTACCTTAATTATGAACATTTAGCCACCTTAGCCAATGGGAGAGGAATACTTACCAAGACTGCAAACACCTAAAGAGCAATTCGGCAGAGAGCTAAGATCCGAGATCCGATACTAATTCCCTACCAAAGTTTATTAGAAAGAGTGAGGGAAGTACAGCGTAAACTAAATTCGGTCAAAGAGTATTCGGCCCTTGGGAGATTTGGCTTTTCGGCTTTCAAACTTAGTATGGTGAATAAGGTTTATTTGGTACATATTAAAGAAGAAGAGTAGAAGAAAGAATCAGCTAAGTGAAACAAAGAAAATTGTGTAGAAAAGAATAGAAATCGGCAAAAAGAAAAGAAAGAAAAACAAAAGGGTTTTCAGCTTCTAAGGAAGAGGGTTTCTGGCAACAAGGTGAGGGGAAATTCGGCATTAGCCTGGCAAACTCCTACTCGGCACCTATTTATAGTCCTATAGCCAAATTCCTCAAGCCCAAGTTCCCAATTCGGCTCCATGACTTCCCCCTTCTCATCTCCTCATTTTTCTCCCTGATAACCCCTTGATCCTTTCCTCGAATTTCTCTTCTGAACACTCCTCTTGGAGTCAATTTTCACACCACTTCTAACCTTCTAGAAGGCCAAAATTAAACTTCTAAAAATAATAAGCTAGGATTCGAACCTTGGATCTCCTTGCTAACCACTAATGCCACCTCCCTACACCCTAAGTGGCATCACTTAGCCACTCCTCCATAAGGCTTTTTAATGCTATTTTCCCCTATATTTATTTAAAAGCCCAACCACTTGCCATCAGGGTTCCTTTAATAATTAAACTATAATTTCTTTTTCCCCTAGATTCGAACTCAAACCTTGACCAAGACCTACCATCGCATAATTAACACTTAACTGGAATTGCTAAGCACAAAAAGAAAAAAATTTGGGATTTTGGGATTTTCGGGTTTCTGGATTTTTTGGGTATTACAACTCTACTCCCTAAAAGAAATTTTATCCTCAAAATTTTACTTGATTCAAACAGTTGAGGATATTTATGTCGCATCGCTTCCTCAGGTTCCCAAGTAGCCTCCTCAGCCTTGTGATTCCGCCAAAGTATTTTGACTAATGGAATGGACTTCCTTTTAGTTCTTTAACATCTCGACCAATTATTTGTATAGGTTCTTCCTCGAAAGTTAGGTCTGGCCTGACCTCGATTTCTTCCACCGCCATGACATGTGAAGGATTCGAGCGATACCGCCTCAGCATGGAAACATGAAACACGTCATGGATTTGGCTTAGTTCAGGAGGTAATTCCAGCTGGTAAGCAACTGGCCCAACCTGCCTTACAACCCGATATGTCCCAATGAACCTTGGGCTTAGCTTTCCCTTTTGTCCAAACTTTAACACTTTCTTCCACAGAGAGACCTTCAGAAAAACTAAGTCACCCAACTCCGTCCAACATGTTGCAGTTCGACACCTTCGCCCATACAGTGCTTCATACGAAGCCATCCCAATGCTTGCTGGGTAGCTATTATTGTACGCAAATTCAGCTAATGGCAAATAGTCCTCCCAACTACCTCGAAACTCTATCACGCATCCCCTCAACATATCTTCCAACACTTGGATCACCCTTTCTGACTGTCCATCAGTTTGACGGTGGAATGTCGTGCTGAAGTTTAACCTAGTACCCAACGCCTCATGCAGCTTCTTCCAAAATAGCTAAGTGAAACGTGGGTCCCTATCATATATTATGGATACTGGCACTCCATGCAATCTTACAATCTTCGTCACATACAACCTAGCCAACTTTTGTAATGAGTAATCAGTGCGAATCGGTACAAAATGGGTAGACTTGGTTAACCGATCCACTATAACCCATATCGAGTCTTTCTTAGCAGGCGTCAAGGGTAGCCCACTAACAAAGTCCATAGTGATCCTTTCCCACTTCTAGAGTGGAATCTTCACTGGCTGAAGCAATCCCGAAGACAACTGGTGTTCCGCCTTCACTTTTTGACATACCAAGCATTTTCTTATGAACTCCACAACCTCGCGCTTGAGTCCTGGCCACCAATAAAGCTCTCACAAATTCTGATACATCTTGTTTCCGCCAGGATGCATTGCGTAAAGACCGCTATGTGCTTCCCGCAGAATGGACTGCCTTAGATCATCATCCTTTGGTATACATATCCTCCCACGGAAACACAATACTCCTTCACTATTTATCCCAAAATTCGAAGTCTCCCCACTCTCCACTTGTTTGAAATGAGCACCTAAAGTCTCATCCACTAATTGCTTACTCCCTATCTGTTTGATCCACATTGGTTTTACTTGAAGCTCAGCTAACAAGCTACCATCATCCAACAAGCTTAGACGGGTGAGCATAGCCCTCAAGTCTGACTTAGCCTTACGACTCAACGTATCGGCTACCACATTTGCTTTGCCAGGGTGGTACTCAATCGTACAATCATAATCCTTCAACAATTCCACCCACCTACATTGCCTAAGGTTTAGCTCCTTTTGGGTAAGGAGGTACTTCAAACTCTTGTGGCCCGAATAAATTATGCACTTCTCCCCGTATAATTAATGCCTCTATATTTTAAGCTCTAACATCACCGTAGCTAACTCCAAATCATGGGTTGGGTAGTTCACTTCGTGAGTTTTAAGTTGCTGTGATGCATACGCAACCACCTTTTCTTCTTGCATCAATACACATCCCAAGCCCACATGCGACGCGTCACTATAAACCGTAAACTCCTTCCCAAGCACTGGCTGAATCAACACAGGGGCCTCATTTAAAACTTTCTTAAGTTTTTCAAAACTCTCTTGCTGCTTGTCCATCCAAACAAACGGTACCCCCTTCCTCAACAACTTAGTTAAGGGTGCAGCAATTATTGAAAAGCCCTCAACAAACCGCCTATAGTATCCTGCCAAGCCTAGAAAACTTTAGATTTCCTATATCGACTTGGGTATTTTCCAGTCTAACACCTCTTAAAATTTCTGGAGATCTACCTTAATCCCCTCGGCTGACACCACATGTCCTAGAAAAGTAACCTCCCTTAGCCAGAATTCACACTTACTGAATTTGGCATACAACTGCTTCTCCCTCAAAGTCTACAACACAATACTTAAGTGTGCATCATGCTCATCCTCATCTTTTGAGTACACTAAAATGTCATCTATAAAGGCTACCACGAACCGATCCAAGTAGACTTGGTTGGAAAACCCGATTCATGAGATCCATGAAAGCGGCAGGTGCATTCGTCAGCCCGAATGGCATCACCAAAAACTCGTAGTGCCCATAACGAGTTCTGAAAGCTGTCTTATGAGCATTTGCCTCCTTAACCCTCAATTGGTGATATCCCGAATGCAGGTCAATCTTCGAGAAAATAGAAGCTCCACTAAACTGATCAAAAAGATCATTGATTCTCGGTAGAGGGTACTTGCTTTTAACAGTTAACTTGTTTAACTGTCGATAGGCGATGCACATTCGCAAGGTTCCATCGTTCTTCTTCACGAATAACACCGGTGCTCCCCATGGAGAAACGCTTGGTCGTATGAATCCTCGATCCAACAATTCCTAAATTTGTGCCTTAAGTTCCACCAACTCCTTTAGTGCTATCCTATAAGGAGCGATGGACACCAGAGCCGTCCCAGGTAACAACTCGATTCCAAATTCCACTTCTCTGCTAGGTGGCAACCAAGGCAGCTCCTCGGGAAAGACATCAAGAAAATCCCTAACGGTTCTCAACTCTTTAACAGTAAGGCTCTTAGCCTCCGTATTACTAATATAAGCCAAAAAGGCTTCGCATCCCTTTCGTACTAACTTCTTAGCCCTTAACACCGAGATCATGTTCGACAGATAGTTTCGACGTTCACCAATCACCATTATTTCCTTATCTTTCACCGTTCTTAAAACCATTCGCTTTGCAACGCAATCCAGGTGGCTCGGTGCTTCACTTGCCAATCCATACCTAAGATTAAGTCGAATTCGCTAAACGGAAGCTCCATCAAATCTGCTAAAAAGGTAACTCCTTGGACTACTAAGGGTACCTCCCTAAACAACTTATTCACTCCTACTGACTGCCCTAACGGACTAATCACAGTCATCTCACTCGGAGTAATTTCAAACATATCACCCAAAGATTCAATCATATTGCATGCAACATATGAATGCGTCAATCCAATATCAATCAATGTTGTGTAAGGTAACTCATATATAAGGAACATACCCGTTATCACGTTTTGGGCATCCCCGTCTTCTCGGTGACGAGCAGCATAACCAAAGCTGGCTGTCTCGCCTCAGCATGGCCTGCACTTTCGCCTGGTACTCCACGTCCACGACCATTGTCATTACCGCCCCTAGCCTTCCCACGACCCCTTGGCAGTAGCTGACCACCCCTTGGTGGCTGAGCACCAACTTGGCCCACTACTGGCACTCGACCTAGCATTCGGGGGCAATCCTTGATCCTATGCTCCATAAATCGAAACCTCACCTTAACCTTACCTTGCGCGATCAGCCCCCTTTTTAAATCACTAACCACGATCAACTCCTAGATCTGCACCAATCTTAACTATTAAAACCAGAATAATAGATGACTCGTATCCAACACAAGTCCTCTTACTTTAATTATGAACATTCGACCACCTTAGCCAATGGGAGAGGAATATTTACCAAGACCGCAAACACCTAAAGAGCAATTCAGCAAAGAGCTAAGATCTGAGATCCAATACTAATTCCCTACCAAATTTGATTAGAAAGAGTGAGGGAAGAAAAGCATAAACTAGATTCGGTCAAAGAGTATTCGACCCTTGGGAGATTTGGCTTTTCGGCTTTCAAACTTAGTATGGTGAATAAGGTTTATTTGGTACAAATTAAAGAAGAAGAGTAGAAGAAGGAATTGGCTAAGTGAAACAAAGAAAATTGTGTAGAGAAGAATAGAAATCGACAGAAAGAAAAGAAAGAAAAACAAAAGGGTTTTCGGCTTTTAGAGAAGAGGGTTTCTGGCAACAAGGTGAGGGGAAATTTGGCATTAGCCTGGCAAACTCCCACTCGGCACCTATTTATAGTCCTATAGCCGAATTCCTCAAGCCCAAGTTCCTAATCCAGCTTCATCACTTCCCCTTTCTCATCTCCTCGTTTTGCTCCCTAATAACCCATTGATCCTTTCCTCAAATTTCTCTTCTGAACACTCCCCTTGGAGTCCATTTTCACGCCACTTCTAACCTTCTAGAAGGCCAAAATTAAACTTCTAAAAATACTAAGCTAGTATTCGAACCTTGGATCTCTTTTCTAGCCACTAACGCTACCTCCCTACACCCTAAGTGGCATCACTTAGCCACTCATTCACAAGGCTTTTTGATGCTATTTTCCCCTATATTTATTTAAAAGCCCAAGCACTTGCCATCAGGGTTCTTTTAATAATTAAACTATAATTTATTTTTCCCTTAGATTCGAACTCAAACCTTGACCAAGACCTACCATCGCGTAATTAACACTTAATCGGAATTACTAAGCACAAAAAGAAAAAAATTTGAGATTTCAGGATTTTCGGGTTTCAGGATTTTTGGGGCGTTACAAGCACTCTGGGACACACCCGTGTCCCACACCTGTGTGGAATTAAATTCTAATTCACACCTACAGGGGTTTTCACATGGCCAGGCACACGCCCATGTCAATGGCCCGTGTCTCTCACACGGCCATGACGTGTCTGTGTCTTAGCCCGTGTGCAAAAACCTGGGTATTTTGTTTCTGACGTCAGCACCCCTAAAATGTCACACAGCTATAGCACACGCTCGTGTACTAGGCCGTGTCCTCCACACGGCTGAGACACACGGCCATGTCTCTGCCCGTGTGTTTATCACCATGCATACTGACATGAAATTTTTACGTGCAGGGGACACACGGCTGGACTACACGCCTATGGGGCTAACTGTGTGTCACACACTGTCAAGACACATGCCCGTGTGTCTACCCGTGTAGACAATATAAGGCTATTTACCAAGCCTCATTGCCACCCTTACCTACCTAATCTCATACAAATACCAACCAATACCAAAGCAAGTATAATTTTCATGATCAAATCAACAACAATAGACATTCATTTGACCATGAAAATGCATCTTTTATAAATTCAAAATGAAAGTTAGCCATCATTCAAGGCTTAATGCAAAGTCTGGGATCTATCCCAAGCCAACAAATTTGGCCAATTCGCAAAGACAGAAAATAATAAGGTCTAGCCCTACACATGCCATACTAAAAAATATAAATCCAACTATACAAAAAGTTTCAACTGATAGTGTGATCGATATTTCTGAGTTCTGGTGATCCTTGAGCTAGTTAGGCGGCACTGAAAGGAAATGGAAAGAAAAAGGGAGTAAGCATAAAAGCTTATTAAGTTGTATATAAACATGTATACTACAACATTTATATAAAATCAGCATGCTCATAATGCCAAAGTAGGCATAGGTATAACTTACTCATTACCATCTATACAAGTTACATATTATATATATTGAGCTCATACCTCATACATTCCAATTAGGTACCTGTGCCATTCACAACACGATTATACTTTCCTTATTAGCTCAAGAACATAACAATCACCGTTAAACCATTCAGAATATCACCGAATATTCATTAAGCCTCAAACATGGGTAAAGTGTCGATACCAAGTCCCAGACATGGTATTACACAGGCTCATATCTCAAGTCGATGCCATGTCCCGGACAAGGTCTTACACTAACTATCATCTCACAACCAATGCATGTCCCAGACATGTTTACACTAGCTTACGTCTTGAGGTTGATGCATGTCCTAGACATGTCTTGCACTAGTCCTCGTCTCAATGCCGATGCCATGTCCCGAACATGGTCTTACACTGGCTCTCATAATGTGGCCAATGCATGTCCCAGACATGTCTTATACTAGCTCACACAAGTGACCCAATGACACGGCATGAATATCCAGTTTATTTCCTAGGGTTCCACGGGATTTCTACTATCACGATTATCATTATACATTCTCAATTCACAATCAACCAATTCATGTCATATCAATTCAATTACAATTCAAATACTTATAGTAGCAATGTAGTTGTATTATTTACATACAACTTACATCGAATTACAAAACGTATACGACTAGTCGGTTTAGTCGATTTGCTTGGCCTTCCCCCGGTCTAGGTTCAAATTTAGCAATTCTTGATCTATATTAGGAAAACGCACTCATTTAGTGACTAAACACAATTAGGCAATTTAAAATTCACATCTTAGGTAAAATGACCACATTGCCCCTAGATCTTGGCTAAATAACCATTTTGGCCCTTTGCTTGAAAATCAATTTTTATCGAATTTCTTTATATCTCAAGCCTAACCAAACTCTTTATACACTTATAGCAACCCCAAATTTTCACTATTTCACACACTTATCACCTATTTTGCAATTTATACAAAATAGTCCCTTTAAGTGTTTTCATGCTAACACCCTTCACAAAAATTGTTTATAACACAACTAGGACTCATATTCTTCTATAAAAACTCAACAACTATCTCAAATCCATTCATGAAAAAACCCTAAGCTCTTAATCATTTTGCAAAATAGACCTTTCATTTGAAAGCTCATGCTTCAAGGGTCTCAAAAATACAAAAATAATCAACAAAGGACATGGAAATCACTTACTTATGAGTCAACTAAGTGGCTGAAAATTTTGGAGCTTCCAAACCCCTTTCAAAGGCTGATTTTCAGTGGTGTATAGGAGAAGAAAAGAAAAGATGACAACTTTTATTTGTTTTAATCAATTTGCTAATGTCATCAAAACCTAACACTTTGACTAATTGTTTTCCCTGTCCCATGGCAGGCTATGCTTTCTTTTAAGGGTCTATTTTACCTTTAAAGACCCCAAATTTTGGTTCTCTAGCTATTTGGCACCTTTAGCTATTACTCTAGAACTTTTACATTTTATGCGATTTAGTCCTTTTTCGCAATTGGGCTCACAAACGTCAAAATTAACTTACCAAAATTTTCATGCACTAATATATTAATGCTAGAACATAAAAATAATAATAAAATAATCTTTTTAACTTTGAATTTGTGGTCCCAAGACCACTATTCTGACTAGGCCCTAAATCAGGCTATTACATGAGCATCAAGTACCATCAGGTTTATTGCAACCAATCATGATTCCTGAGTGGAAATGGGATAGAGTAACTATGGATTTTGTTTTGGGTTTGCCCCTGTCTCTGAGTAAGAAAGATGCAATTTGAGTTGTTATTGACTGGTTGACAAATTCAGCTCATTTCATTCCTGTACGAACAGATTATTCACTTGATAAACTTGCTGAGTTGTACATCTCTGAGGTTGTGAGATTACACGGATTACCTGTTTCTATTTTTTTGGATAGAGATCTGAGGTTCACGCTGACGTTTTGGAAGAAACTACCAGATGTAGTAGGTACAAAACTACATTTTAGCATCGTATTTCACCTGCAGACAGATGGTCAATCCAAGCAAAGATAGTCGAGGATATGTTGAGATGTTGCATTCTTGAGTTCGAAGGTATGTGGGAAAAATATTTGTCATTGATTGAGTTCGCGTATAACAATAGTTTTCAATCGAGTATTAAAATGGCACCTTACGAAGCATTATATGGTCGAAAGTGTCGAACACCATTGTACTGGACTGAGCTAATTGAGAATAAGATTCACGGGATTGATCTGATTAGAGAAACGAAAGAAAAAGTGAAAGTAATCTGTGATAGTTTGAATGCAGCGTCAGATCGTCAAAAATCATATGCAAATTGAAACGGAAAGATATTGAATTTCAGATCGGGGACAAAGTATTTTTGAAAGTATCTCAGTGGAAGAAGATGTTTCGATTCATTTGTAAAGGCAAATTGAGTCTGAGATTCATTGGGCCGTACGAGATTATCAAGCGAGTTGGACCAGTTGCTTATCGGCTAGCATTACCATTTGAGTTAGAAAAGATTCATAACGTATTTCATGTATCAATGATACGAAGGTATAGATCTGATCCTTCACATGTTATTTCCCCCACCAAAGTTGAGATTCAGTCAAATTTATCGTACAGTGAAGAAACAATCTGAATTCTAGCTTGTGAGATCAAAGAGCTGAGAAATAAGAAAATCACGTTAGTAAAAGTGTTATGGCATCGACACAAGGTAGAAGAAGCTACGTGGGAAACTGAGGATGCTATGAGAAAGCAATATCCAAACCTATTCGCTGGTAAGATTTTTGGGGACGAAAATCCCTAAGGGAGGAGAGTTGTAACCACTCAGTTTTAGCTAAATCGGAACAGTAGTTTTTGGAACCACAAATCTCAGGTCACAAAATTATTTTAATATTATTTTTGGTGTTTATAGCATGTGAGTATGTATGTGTGAAAATTTCGTGAACTAATTTTATCGTTTAATAGCTCAATTTGAGAAAAGGACCAAATTGCGTAAAATGCAAAAGTTTCATTCTATATGATAGAAGTGCTTAATTTCCATGGCTTACTAAATGAAAGGTCCTTATGTTGTAGTTAGACTATTGATAGTGGAATTTGACATAAATAGGCATTTAATGGATGTTTTTATAAAGGTTTCATTAAGGGTAAAATGCTAAACTATGTTTTAATGATAATCAAAATAAAACAAAAGCCAAAATTCATCTTATTTTCATCCATATTTGATCGAAAATAGAGAGAAGAGTAGGGTTTTGAAGCTTTCACCCATTTAGCACTTGCATAGCTCAATTGAGGTATGTTTTGAGCTCGATTTTTGATGATTTCTACGTTTTTGTGATCGTTGCTTCAAGTACTAGCTAGCCCATGCCTAAATTTTTGAAAGTGTTGATGATTTTGAAAGTTTTCATTGATTAATTCTTGTGTTTTTGGATGTTTTATAGTGAATTTTGAAAGTTTAAAGTTGAGTATACAAGTTTTGTAAAGTGATTTTGAGTAAAAATGCATATTAGGGATTAAATTGAGAAAAGTGTAAATTGAGAGGCTGAAATGTGAAATAAATGAAAAATATGGGCTGCTAGGGAGCTATAGAGAATTCGGATAAGCAAGGGCTATATTGAATTTTGTGAATTTTGTGTATTTTTGAAATAGGGACTAATTTGTAAGAAATGTGAAAGTTAAGGGCCAAAGTGAAAATTGGCTTAAATATGTATTTTTGGATGAAATTGAGATAATAGGTGATTAAATGAGTTAATTTTGATTACATATAGATCAAGAAAAGAGGAATCTAGAATTAGATCGGGGGAAAGGCAAGATAATCGAGTAATTGGCTCATTTTATCGTTTTCATACACGAGGTAAGTTCGTAGGTGTTAATTTTATTACAAATGAATATTATATGCTTTGGTATTGCATAAAATGTATTTATGAGATTTCAGATAATATTCAAATTGTGAATACGAATTTACGGAAGTGTTCGACGATGAAATTGACAAGCAAAACTTCCCGGTTAAACCTTAAGTATAGATATGATGGTAATGAAATGTGATTAAGTTAATGTATTGGCTTCAGGCCATGATAATGGTACTTTTGTTGCGAGTAAATACCTTGATTTGGCTATGGGCCATGGTATAGGTATTTTGTGAGGAGTTACCTTGATTTGGCTACGGGCTATGGTATAGGTACTCCGAGATAAGTTACCTTAATTTGGCTATGAACCATGGCATAGGTACTTATCGATTGTGATCCTTAAGTATCCGATTTTTATTCTAAATGATAAAATGGGTCAAAGAATAACTTGTTTGAGAAAGAGGTTAGTACGAGATGGTATAGGTACGTACGGGACCTAGTTGAGCATTGGTATAGGTATTTTGTGAGGAGTTACCTTGATTTGGCTACGGGCTATGGTATAGGTACTTCGGGATAAGTTACCTTGATTTGGCTACGGGCCATGATATTTATTTAGCCGTGTGACCTAAGCCAATAACCCCACCAGTTTTTCCACGGCCAAGGCACACGGGCGTGTCTCTAGCTGTGTGGTGCTGGTCAGTATGTATACTCTGTTTTCACATGGTCTAGGACACGGGCGTGTCCAGTAGCCGTGTGAGGCCCACGGCCTACTTACACGGGCGTGTCCAGTAGCCGTGTGAGGCCCACGGCCTACTTACACGGGCATGTGACCTATGAATGTAAATTTTTTTTCTAAGTGTTTGGAAATTTTTATATGTGATTGGTTTAGTCCCGAACCACTCTTAAGCATGTTTTAAGGTCTCGTAGAACCTCATAAGGGACAATGTGAATGTTTACGAGTGGTTTTTGATAATGAATGTATAAATGTATGTGAATGGGATGTGTTATTCAGTAATGCCTCGTAACCCTATTCTGGCGTCGAATATGGGTTAGGGGTGTTACACGATATCTCATTTTTTGAATCCACTTGACTTTCGGGACAATCACTTACACTTAATTATTTAATCAATCAACTAAAATTCACCATGTTAGAACTCAATATCAATTATAATTGGCTCATACGAATTAAATAAAAATTAATATGAACTTACTCGTTAGGTTTGTGGTCTAGAAACAACTATTTCTGACACTACTGAATATGGGTTGTTACTCGTTGAGACATCAGTATCTTGGTGTCGCGACATAGACATCAGTTTTGGCCCAAATAAGCATCTTTTGCTCCTGACTTGACCTACAAGACCATGTAACTTTATTATAAAATGTAATAAAATTACTAGAAAGCATAAATTACTACTTTAAGTATAACAACCTAAATATTTACTAAAATGCTTTGATTTACTATTAAACAAGCTATAATTATATGTAAAAAGGGATGTAAATAATAGCATGATTTATCGCAGATCAGTTATACTTATTGTTTCAAGTTGAATTAGATTCTACACTAGGAGGGACGATACCAGGACTACGCCAATGGAGTGGCGAGTCGGGCTATTATGCGTATAGAGCAAGTTTGGTGGTGTGTTTCAAGTCTGAAGGTTACCCAAATACCCATAGTTGGGATAACTGTATTGGACTAGGATTTTGAGTTAGATATATTTGTAACTAATTACCATGTGCTGCAATTGTAATTGCTTATTGCATATACATAAGTAATTTAGTTTGAGTCGGTGTGTTACGTTGAAATAAATTTTGAAATTGTATAAGTAGAATAAATTTTGTATGTATTCACGTGGTAATACCCAGGACTCGAATTTAAAAAATCGGATCGGGTTGGAGGTGTTACAAGAAAGCTCATGAATAAATATAAGCGTGGTTCTGGAACAATTCCTGCTCGCAAATGTCTTCACATCAGAATAGAAAAATTCTGACTAAATAGACATAAAAAGAAAATACAAATAAAACTGAATAAGAAAAATTGTCTATCTGAATTCTTGTTTGATGGATGGATGCTTGACTAGCTGCGCGGGTGTGCATTAAAACACTGAATTTATAAAACTATTTTTAAAGCTCGATTTTACTGCAAGCGTATAGTGTCAATTGTAATATTTATAGTGTTACAATGGAACATCGAAGTATTCCAAGGATCAAACCCAAGAGAGTCGGCGATTTAATGATTTCTATTAAAAAATACATGCAAGAAAGGTGTTTAGCAAGCTACTCACTAATTGGTAAAGTATGACAAGGCATAAACAAATATTTTTAACACTAATTTCTAAATTAATTATTCTAAGGACTAAATTGAATAGAGTATAAAACTAAGAAATTATCCAATAAATAACTATTGGTGGTTGGTTGATTTTGATGTGGTTCACCAGTCCTCAAACATGGGACTTAAATCACTTAAATTACTAAGTGGCTCCATTTTATCTTTCAATCTCAATTTTACCGACTTAGACGAATTAATTTTGATTTATCTTCTGATCTCACCAGTTAATCCGGGACTAATGAATGGGTGCGCAACAAGCTTACCTTCTGGTCTCACTTACCTAGATATTCCCTTAGGGGCATCACTTCCTAAGTTTTTAGTTCTATTCAATTTAGTCCAATTTATTATGATTTAGTCCTTGGTCCAAAAATCAGCTTATCCACATCTCCATCAACCAAACCCCATTTTTAAGTTTAGCTACTTATTACCATATTATATCTAACAAACATGAAGGAAACAACTATTGAAGCCATTAACATAAACTTGAGCAAAAAGATGAAAGCTTTGATTTTTTAACTTAAAAAACTTAAATAAAAGCAACTATCACAAAGATAAATATACAAGAACACTAAAGATGATAGCTTTAACAAATGGAAAGAAAGAAAAATCAAATAGCATTAACTTAAATATTAAAGAGTGATTACAACTAACTTAAAATCTTTAACATGTAAATAAAACTAAGCTACAACAAAAACTAAACTAACAACTATGAAACTAAGTAAAACAAAAAAGAAGCATAAACTAAAACCCTAAAATTAAGCTAAAAGATGAAAGAAACCCTAAAATTAAGGAGTTTTCTAACCTAATACTACAACCTCGCTTTTTCTCAGCCAAGAGTGGCTTTGTAACACCCCAAACTCGGCCTAGATGTTATGGTCGAATCTGGTGATGTCATATTGATGTGGCTTTTTTTAAATTATAGTGCTATTAAAAGATCCATTTGCGTTAAGCCTCGTTGAGGTCTTAATGAAAAACTAATTTTGTTTAGCTTACAGCCAAATTACTGGTTCGTTCAGCAAAGCATGTCACCTATCAAATTGATATTACATTTAAAACATTGATCATCGCGAAAGCTTTTCAAAACAAGTTGCGTGTATGTTAGTTGAAAATCATTTTTATTTTGAAAACCCGAGTACTACTACTATCAGGTATAAACTAATTTAAATAAATCCCCAATTAAAGATAAAACTTAAAACGACCGTATTACAAAAAACTTAACCCAATTAAAGCTACCATTATTAAAAAGCCCAGTACGAAATTTAACAGTGGTGTGGCCTTTTCCGAGTCCCTCGCAGCACCGACCCAACTAAGGATTACCTGCGTATATAAACAATAAAGTGAGTTTATGAAAACTCAGTGTGTAATACAATCTGGGCTTGAGCCTATATCCATAACAGTATCAGTGTGGACCTTGGCCGATATCAGTACAGTATCAAACATGCATATATACATCCTACCCAACCATCCTCTACACTCCACTCCGTCCAACCCTACACTCCATGTGGGGATTAAATCAACCCACCCATCCCTACACTCCAGAATAATGTACCATTCACGGCACTGTCGGTATTTACAGTAGAGTTGCTAGTATTAGGCATATAGCCTCTCAGTACACTTTCTCCAATATCATAAATCCCACCCCATGCAATGCAGCATAATATAGATGTACATACAATAATCATGGCATGTTCAAACGGTCATATCATACAGAGGTATATCGATCATTTACCACATAGGGGTACAACTATCTTTTTAGCATGTTAGAGTCTAGATATATTACCAACCCTACAGTAGGCCCATAGTCGCCTTGCGCGACAGGTGCGACCTTATCAGCCCAACAGTGACAAATCGGCCTAAGCCCATATCATGGCCCATTGGGCCCACACTGTCGTATGGCCCAATAAGCCCAAATGATAACCTTAGTCGTGCAACTTCACAACCGGCCTGATTATTTCCACACATTCGTGCAATACGCCTGAGTGGGTTCACTAGCTCGTGGGGCCCACATGTCCCATCTAGGCCTAACATGGCCCAAAACGACCCATGCCTACGAGATCGCTCGTGGTGGTCTCTACAGTCACATACTCGCGATTATGTGCTTAGCTTACCACCCGAGCGTGCGTTCGCTCGTTTGGCACCAACAAGAATAATTTTTCGGCTTTTGCTGAATAGCAGTTTGGGGCAATATGATTACACACCTGATACGATTGGTATTAATCCCCGCTTCTAACAGTCCCAAAAGCCACAATAATCGAACCCTTTGATACACATGGAAAGGTCATTCACCTTCGATCACCACCTACACAAAATGCCACCATTCCATATCAAACTTGCGTTGAAAATAAAGCATCAACCCAATCGCACCTCACTTACCAACAACTGAGCAAAGTGGAAGTTAATGAAGCGACGCCCACCGAAACGAAAAGATCGATCCAATTGGGTAGATAGAAAGGGGGTAGTCGGCAAGAATGGAAAAGTTAAAAGTTGATTAGCCAGGCAAAAGAAATCGAAAGCCAAAGGGTAACAATGATATTGAGGCTTACCTTCAATATTCGGTCAACACAAGACACAAGAGTGAAAGAAGAGAACCACGCGCCTCACTCCACTATTCAACACACTTATCACGAAAACAACATATAGAATTAGGATAGCATTCGGCCAAGATACAAATGTAATAGGGGATGAAATAATGGATATTAGAGAGAAAAACTATAAACTGGCAACATGGAAAACAACCAATTAAACTAAGACCCACCACTGAAGGTTCGGCTAATCCCATAAAATACAAAGAGGGAAACTGAAAGAAAAGAAATAAGAACAAGAGAAAAGTCAAGAGCACTTAACCCAAAGCTGAAACAAAAGAGAGAGGGATGAAGGGAGGGGATGAGATATTCGGCCAAGAACCAGGTAAAAATGAAGAGAGATATTGAAAGGAAAAGAGAGGCACAGAATCGATCGCACCAGGTTAAACCAAAAGAGCTTTAGAGGTCACAGTGGTATTCGGCCAAGAAGAAATAGTGAGCAAGAGCAAAGAAGAAAAGAATTAGTTTTAACAGGCCAAAACCGAACAAGAAAGGGAAGAGGGCTCCAAAGATTATTCGGTCAATAGAGAGTGTTTTCTCAAAAAGAAGATAAAAGAAGAAGAAACAAAATAGAATAGCACTAACCAGAATCGAAAAACCTCAAAATCCCAAAACCTAAAAAGAATCAGAAACTAAGAGCAAAACACCAAAAGCACACAGCTAACCAAAAGAGGAGTATAATTTCGGCACTAGCATCCCCAAAACTGAATTCGCATATGAGAAGCCCCATATTCGGCCAACTACCTCCTCACTCCCCATCTCCCCACAATTCTCCTCAAATTTCTCCACACAACACTCAACCAATTCAACATCCAAATCCCTCTATTATCTCCTAGATTCACTCTTCCAACCACATATTCAAACTCATTCAAACACCCCCAATTCCAGTCAACCTAGGACTCTCCCACGTCACAGCAGCAAAAAGATCCTCCTTGCGCACAACATGGCTTGAACTCCAGACCTCTAAGATCACGCCACACTCGCCTTGCCACTAGACCACATGCTCTTCTTATGCCATACTTAACCAAATTAATTTAAAAAACCAACAAGCCAGAGGCAAGTTTAACTTAAACAAAAAAAAAAAAAACAAAATTCCGCACAAGCCAACACTTGAACTTAGGACCTCTCCAGCACCTCTCAAGACACTCAACCATTGGAACATGCACCCACTTAAGCCACACAACATGAAAAATAAAGACTTAATATTTTTGGGGCGTTACAGGCTTTTAATAGATGTTTTCTAACCCAAAAATGTTGCCTAAAGAGCCCTTAAACATTGGCTTTTAACTGGTGCTTCGAATGGACAAACTTTGCCTCTAATGTCATTTTTTATCCGACACTGTAAGGATATCGCGATACGTAAGGTAGGATATTGCGATATCATCAACAGTATCCAACATGGGGTGCTTTAGGTGGAAGCCGCGATACCCAGGGTTTGGTGTCAGGATATCACTGTAAATGATTCCTTTTCTTATTCAATTCGGGCATGTCTGAGGTGTTGCAACTTCCATGCATTGATGTAACGATACCCCTCTTCTAGGTGATGTTTTCGCTCATGTTCAGGTCTCTAATGGTTCCCTACAACACTCAATCAATCGTTAGGTTCCCCGATAATGCAATTGGTCATTTTGGATTGAAAAATAACAAAAAAAGAGGCAATGTCACAAATCTATTTATAAAAACTAAAATTACATCAAACTACTAAAAGAACACTAAAAACACTTGAAAGCAAGCCCGCTAAGTGACAAACAGGGCCTAATTTAACACATCAATTTGTGGTAGATCAATACCCTTATTTATGTATAGAGACCTCTTATTTATAGGCTAAAATATGTACACTTTATACATGATATGCCCCCGATACTAATAAATGCAAAATATCAAATGATATCATAAAATCTTTTCAAACATGACCACTGACGTCATTATTACTTATGACTCATGTTCAGGCTACGTCTCAACATAGGAGATGCTACATCTCAACATAAGGCTGCTATGTTGCAACATAGGGGGCGTGTCACGCCATAGAAGTCATTTTGTGGGGTTGAAAGTTCCTATTTTGCTTTTATGACATGGGAAGCTTGTACAACACTCGTCTCACATTCCTACATCAGTTGGGCCTAGAATTAAGCCTCTTGTACACTTAAATACACAAAATTAAACCTACCTATGGTCCGTGTTTGCCTAATAGATCACTAACACTAAAAAATGTGTCATATCATGACCCTTCGATCAGAGATGTTGCAATACTGAAGGCTTGTGTTGCAACCAACCCCCTGTATAGCCCAAAACCCCCTGTGTACAAAGACCTCTTATTTATAGGCTAACATATGTGCAATTTATGCCTGATATGCCCCCGATACTAATAAATGTGAAACATCAAACGATATCATAAAATCTTTTCAAACACAACCACTGACGTCATTATTACTTGTGACTCATGTTCAGGCTATGTCTCAACATAGGAGATGCTACATCTCAACATAGGGCTGCTATGTTGCAACAACGGGGCGTGTCACGCCATAAAAGTCATTTTATGGGCTTGGAAGTTCCTATCATGCTGTTATGGCATGGGAAGCTTGTGCAACACTCGTCCCACATTCCTACATCAGTTGGGCCTAGAATTAAGCATCTTGTACACTTAAATACATAAATTAAACCTACCTATGGTATGTGTATGCCTAATAGGTCACTAACACTAAAAAATGTGTCATATCATAACCTTTCGATGTTATGACATCGGACTCTGATGTTGCAACACTGTAGGCTTGTGTCGCAACCAACCCTCTACATAGCCCAAAAGCCCCCTGTGTACAGAGACCTCTTATTTATAGGCTAAAATATGTGCATGCCTGATATGCCCCCAATACTAATAAATGTGAAATATCAAATGATATCATAAAATCTTTTCAAACACGACCACTGACGTCATTATTACTTGTTACTCATGTTCAGGCTACGTCTCAACATAGGAGATGCTATACTAACATAGGGCTGCTATGTTGCAACATAGGGGGCGTGTCACGCCATAGAAGTCATTTTGTGGGCTTAGAAGTCCCTGTCATGCTTTTATGGCATTGAAAGCTTGTGCAACACTCGTCCCACATTCCTACATCAGTTAGGCCTAAAATTAAGCATCTTGCACACTTAAATACACAAATTAAACCTACCTTAGGTCCGTGTCTGCCTAATAGGTCACTAACACTAAAAAATGTGTCATATCATGACCCTTCGATGTCACGACATTGGACTCTGATGTTGCAACACTGCAGGCCTGTGTTGTAACCAACCCCCTGCGTAGCCCAAAAACTCATGCATGTTTTAATTACATTTTGGAGGGAAATTAGGGGTATTTGTCACAGTTGAACTCTAAGGACTTAAAGGATAATTTTGGCACTTTAATATTTTGAGTTTAGCCTATATAAAGGCCATTGTAATTAGTTTGAACACACAATTTTTAGAGTTTGATTCTTAAGTTTTTCTTTCATTCTTAGTTTTCACTTAAGTTATTTTATATTCTTATAATTGGAAGATCCTGTTCCAAAGTAAGACTTTTGCGAAGGGAGATTGTTTCGTAACCATGCTTTCATCGATAAATCCATAAGCACCTCATTTCCTTATTTTCTTCTTTATATTTCTTTCATTAACATTGTTAGATGAACGTTTGTGTAAAGATTAGAATCAATTTATGCTTTCTACATATTTTTCATGTTTCAATTGCTTTAACTTAATTAATTGATTAAATGATAGAGTTTCTTTGTAGATAAGCTATTTGGAAGAGGAAGAACTTAAACCCTAGGCTTGACAACACTAGAAAGTCATTTTGGTGGGAATTAACCCTAAATTGGTTTGGCCTATCCATGAATACTGTAACACCCCTCACCCGTATTCATTGTCGAAATAGGGTTACAGAGCATTACCAGACTTATAACCCAATTAAACAAACATTTCTCATACATTTTCCATTTCAAATATAAAACATTCACATACATTCATAATCTCCCTAATACGAGCCTACGAGGCCCAAAACATGAATTCGAGGTGACCCAGGACTAAATTGATAACTTATGAAATTTCTGGAAAACTTAAAAAAATTTACAAAATACAGGGGACACACGCCCTTGTGGCCACCCGTGTCACAGGTCATGTAGACATTTGAAATGGCCCAGCCCATGTCCGACCCCGTGTAACTCTCTAGCTTGGGTCACACGGCCAACCACACACCCGTGTGACCAACCCGTGTGCCCTACGAAATGGCCATACACATCCGTATGCCAGGCTGTGTGCTAGGTTGTGCCAAACCTGTAGGGTATACTGACTTATGTCACATGGCCAAGTCACACGCCCATGTGCTAAGTCATGTGAAGCATACTGACTTGATTTCTAGTTCAACATTAAGGGACACACAGCTGTGTAACCTGACCATGTGTCACACACGACTGAGACACATGCCAGTGTCTTTCCCGTGGAGACAAAAATAGGCTATTTACCAAGCCATCTTGCCACCCAAATTTGCATACACCTACACCAAACCAAATGGCACCAAACATGAAATAAATAGGCATTCATCCAACCTCAACCAAGCATAAATCATGCCATTTCAATACCAACATATACAAGACACACAAATACCATGTTATGCCATTCAATTTCATACCAAACTTCACTTTCTCAAATCATCAATATAACCACTTTCAAATATGCAATATTTTGCCTAGATTCACTAGCATATCAATATTCAAAACTCAACCATTTGATATCCATAATGCCTATTCATAACAAGCATCTTCTATCACTAACCAACCAACATCACAAGATCAATTACACATATATATACATGAACAAAGCATGCCAAATCACATAGCTAAAATCATAATACATCCATCATCATTTACAAGGCAACTCAAACGGTTAAATCCATTACCAAAATATATCAAAATGACCATAACACCTATACATGCCATCTAACCAAATACATAGATTCAAAAGTACCAACGTGATAGCTGGATAGTGTGATGTGTTCTCCGACGATTCTCCAATCCGATCTAGCTTTGATTTCACTATAAAACACAGAAAAACAAACAATGTAAGCTATAAAGCTTAGTAAGTTCTTATAATAATAAACACATCTTATCTTAGAAATACATCTTAAACAATTGATCATATCAATATACAACTCATATAAATACACAAACCTATTGTAATAGCCCTTTTTTAGCTAAATCAGAAAAGTGGTTTCTGAACCACAAATCTGAGGTCGTAAAATTATTTTAATATTATTTTTTATATTTAAGGCATGAGATTAGATATGTGTAAAAGTTTTGTGAAATAATTTTAGCGTTTGAGTGTTTAATTTGAGAAAAGGACTTAATCTCGTATAATGCAAAAGTAGCATGCTATAAGTTAAACGTGACATTTTAGAGTTCGTTTCTAAATGTTTGATTTGTCAGCAAGATAAAGCTGGGCATCAGGTACCGTCTAGTTTATTGCAACCTATTATAATTCTTGAGTGGAAATGGAATAGAGTGACTATGGATTTTTTTCGGGTTTACCCCTATCTCCAAGTAAGAAAGATGATATCTAGGTTGTAATTGACAAGTTGACAAACTCGGCACATTTTGTTTCGGTACGAACGGACTATTCACTTGAAAAATTAGCTGAGTTTTAATATCTCCGAGATTGTAAGATTACACGGAGTACCTATTTCTATTGTTTCGGATAGAGATTCAGGGTTCACATTAAGATTTTGGAAGAAACTGCAAGATGCACTAGGTACAAAATTACATTTTAGTACCGCATTTCACCTGCAGACGGATGGTCAATCCAAGCGAGTTATTCAGATACTCAAGGATATGTTGAGATGTTGTATTCTTGAGTTTGAAGGTACGTGGGAAAAGTATTTGCCGTTGATTGAATTTGCGTATAACAACAGATTTCAATCAAGTATTGAAATGGCACCTTATAAAGCTTTATACGGTCCAAAGTGTCAAACACCATTGTACTGGAATGATTTAAGTGGGAATAAGATTCATAGGGTCGATCTGATTAGAGAAACAGAAGAAAAAGTGAAAGTAATTTGTGATAGTCTGAAAGCAGCGTCAGATCGTCAGAAATCAGCTTTAGATCGTCAGAAATCATACGTAGACTTGAAACAGAAAGATATTGAGTTTCAGATCGGGGATAGAGTGTTTTTGAAAGTATCTCCATGGAAGAAAATACTTGGATTTGGTAGTAAAGGTAAATTGATTTCGAGATTCATCGGGCCATATGAAATTATCGAGCGTGTTGGACCGGTTGCTTATCGACTAGCTTTGCCGTCTAAGTTAGAAAAGATACATAATGTATTTTATGTATCGATGCAACAAAGATACAAATATGATTCTTCACATGTTATTTCCCCAACTGAGGTTGAGATTCAGTCAGATTTATCATCCAGTGAAGAACCGGTCCAAATTCTAGCTCGTGAGATCAAAGAGCTGAGAAATAAGAAAATTGCATTAGTAAAAGTATTATGGCATCGACATGGGGTTGAAGAAGCTACGTGGGAACCTGAAGATGCTATGAGAAAGCAATATCCAAACCTATTCACTGGTAAGATTTTCGGGGACAAAAATCCCTAAAGGGGGAGAGTTGTAACGGCTCGATTTTAACTAAATCAAAATAGTGGTTTTCGAACTACAAATCTGAAGTTGTAAAATTATTTTTATATTATTTTTACATTTACGGCATGATATTAGATATGTGTGAAAGTTTCGTGAAATAATTTTAGCGTTTGAGTGCTTAATTTGAGAAAAGGACTTAATCTCATATAATGCAAAAGTAGCATGCTATAAGTTAAAAGTGCTTAATTGTTATGAGACATTAAATGAAAGGTCCTTATGTTGTAATTAGTCCATTGATAGTGGTAATGTACATAAATGGGCATAAATTTGATGTTTATTAATGTTTTAAATCAAGGCCAAATTTGTAAATTAGTAATTAATATATGTTTTAATTAAAACAAAACAAAATGTTCATCATTTTATGCATTCATCAACCGAAATATCAAGGAAGAAGAAGAACATTTAGGTCTTAAACTTTCGGCATCTTTAATCCTTAATTAAGATCAAGAAAGAAAGAATTCAGATTTAGATTAAGGGAAATCAAAAGTTATCGAGTAATCGATCCGATTCGTCAATTCTGAGTACGAGGTAAGTTCATAAGTGATAATTTCGTTATAAATGTATGTTATATGCTTTAGTATTGCATAAAATGCGATTGTGAGATTACGAATAATGTTTGAATTGTGAATATGACTATACGGATGTGTTCGACAATGAAATAGACAAGCAAAACTTCCCGGTTGAACCTTAGGAATAGTTAGAATGCTAATGACATGTCATTAGGCTATTGTGTTGGCTTCAGGCCATGATATCGGCACTTCCGGTGAGAGTGATACCTTGATTTGGCTACAGGCCATGGTATAGATATTTTAGTGAAAAGTTACCTTGATTTGGCAATGGGCCACAGTATAGGTACTCTGGGATAAGTTACCTTGATTTGGCTACGGGCCATGGTATAGGTACTTATCAATTGAGATCTTGAGTATCTAACTTCTATTCCAAATGGTTCAATGGAAAAAAGAAATGACGTGGTTGAGAAAGAGGTTAGTACGAGGTAATACAGGTACATACCAAACCTACTCGAGTATTAGATTAAAAAAGTTCAATGAAATGGTATTTGATCATGTTTTGATACATGAAAAGGTTTGTGGTTAATGAGATTTTGATTTGGTAATGTGAAAATAAATAAATTGCACTTATATGATAAATTGAGTTATTCACTTACGAACTTACAAAGTTATGAAGCTTATTGTGTGTTATTTGTCTATGTTTTATACATAATTAAAGCTAGCTCGGATCCGGGAGTCATCGAGAACATCATCGCACTATCAAACACTTAAGTTGGTACGTTTGAGATATGTATATATGGTATATGGCATGTATAGGCTAGTTAAGGTACTTTGGTTGTGAATATGGTTATGAGATTTGGTTTATAAATGTTTATGTTTGGAATGGTATGTATAGTCATGAATGATGGCTTATTTTGGTATGTTTTGGTATAAATGTGACAAAGGTTTCATAGTTGATAAATGGTTATGTTTTGAGTTTGGTAAATGATCATTATGGTATGATTGAAATAAAGAAATTGAGAAGTTATGTGCTTTTGAATACATGCTTATGATATAAAGTTTGGATAGCTATTTGGTATTGATCAAGTATTGAATTTGGTTGAATTGCATATTGTATAAATGGTGCAATGAATGATGATTTTGGGCTGCCTATTATATGATGAAATGGTATTATTTTGGTTGTTAGGTGTTCATGTCAAAAAGGGTGGCAAATTGGCCTTATAAATTGCCTATTTTTGTTCACACAAGAGTGTGTCTCAGCCGTGTGTGACACACGGTCATGCCACACGATCGTGTGTCCCCTGGGGTACCTTTTCGAATTAAGGCAGTATACCCTACAGTTTTGACACAGCCTAGACACACGGGCATGTCTACTGGCCGTGTGTGGCACACTGACTGGCACATGGGCATGTGGTCGACCGTGTGACCTAAGTCAGTAACCCCTCTAGTTTTTCCACGGCCATGGCACACGAGCGTGTCTTCGGCCGTGTGATGCAATTCAGTATGTATGCCCTGTTTTCACACGGCCTATGACACGGGCGTGTCTGGTGACCGTGTGAGGCACACGGCCTGTTCACACAGGCGTGTGACCCTTACATCAAAGAAAATTTTCTAAGTCTCCCAAAGTTTGCAAATATTATCGATTTAGTCCCAAACCACTTCTAAGCATGTTTTAAGGTCTCGTAGGACCTTATGAGGGACAAAGAGATTGAGATGAATGGATTTTAATTATGATTGTACAAATGTATGATTTATGTTGTGGTTGATCGATAATGTCTGGTAACCCTATTCCGGCGACAGATACAGGTTAGGGTTGTTATTCCTATCACATATTCAATCACAAGATCAGATGTGAATTTCACAAATTTCTTCAATTCAAAGCTTATATGGTTCATGTACATACCTGTACCATCTCATATTAATCTCATACTCATCCATATCTTTCATATACCCATTGAACCATTCAGAATACTGTCAGATACCCGAGAAACTCGCACCCTTAGTGCCACATATATAGCCGAAGCTATCTTAATCCCATATCGCATATAATGCTCACTCTCGAGCTATCAACGGGTCTGCTCACACAAGCTGACGATCATGATGAAGCTAAATGGTGCTGCTCACACAAGTTGATGAGTATCCGTAACACAAGCCGAATAACTCAGCCACCAGTAGGATGTATGGACCAGCACCCAAATCACATAATCCCTAATAACATGTCATTCCTATCGTAATCTATTCCTATGGTTCAACCGAGATTTCTCAATGCTAAATCTTCGTCGAATATGTCCGCAAAGTTCTATTCACAATTTATGCAATATTAAAGCATTTAAAACACAAAATAACAATGCTTATTACATACGAACTTACCTCGAATGTAAAAACAACCAAGTAGATCGACTAATCCAACACATTGTTTTTTCCCCGATCTAAATCTGAATTTCACTTTTCTTGATCTATATAATATCAAACTTAGTTATTTAATCATCAGTCAATTTAATTTAGTCCAAAATACACATTATAGCAACTTTACACTTTTGCCCCTAATATTTCAACATTTTTACAATTTAGTCCTTATCTCATAAAAATACAATTTCATACAATTCAACCTATACCCATGCTAGCCGAATTTCAATTAAGTCCCTAGCAACCCATATTTTTCATTTATTTCACAAATTAACCACAAAATTTCAACATTTCTCAATTTAACCGCTAAATGACAATTTTGTCAAAAATCACTTTACAAATGTTGGTTATCTAACAACAAGCATACATTTTCTACCATAAAACATCAAAATACACCAATATTCATCAATGGAAAAAACCTAAACCTTTAACAATTTTGCAAAGTAGTCCCTGGGTTAGCTAGATTAAGCTACAACGATCTAAAAAATATAAAAATCATTAAAAACGAGAAAAAATACATACCTAATTAGAGAAACTAGGTTTGCCAAATGTTTAAGCTTTAACAATGGCTTTTCTTCTTCAAAGAATTGGTTAAGGAAGATGATAGACATACAAAAATATGGTTTTTGTTTTGTTTATTTTAATTTATTACATTAATTACATAATTGCCCTTTACTAAAACAATAAAACATATGTAAGTAATGTCCATAAATGTCCATTTGAACAACCAATAGTCTATTTACCACATAGCTCCCTCAACTATTTAATTTAATAGCCAAATAGTATTTTAGCTAATAGATCTCTAGTTTTACACTTTACGCAATTTAGTCATTTTTATCAAATTAAGCACTCAAACGATAAAATTTCTTAACGAAAATTTCACACAAACATAATATCATGCTGTAAAAATTAACATAATAATAAAATAATTATTTTGACCTTGGATTTTTGTCCCCAAAACCACTATTTCAATTTGACTTAAAATAGGTGTTACAAATACCTTAACCCCGAACCAGTCTGGACTATGAGGTTGGAAGATAAGTAGTTCTTGCTAACTTGTTATTCTAGTGACAGATTAGAAGATCCTGCTAGGGTATCGACTAGTTTATTGATTAGAACTCTACATCAATAATTAATTAGGTAAATAATTAGATCTAGGTTAAAAAGAACTCGCGTGGTCAAAACAAGGATTAGGAAAAGTCGATACATGAACCTAGGAGTAGAATTAGGATTAGTTAAATTTAATTAGTTTATTATTATCATATTGATTCTTGATTAACACTACAAATATGTGACTCGAGTAGATTAGTAATTATTTTTGGTAATTAGCTTAATAGTAGTTTTCCGCAACTGCAATCCTTTGGGTACGATCCTCGAAGACTCACCTACTTTGTTGTAAAATTATATTACAACTCGACCCATATACTTGCGAATACTGCCTCGTATTTCTATATTTTATTACAGTATTCACACTCTGGACGTTAGTACGTCTGGAGGTGGTCAAGTTGTTGGTGCCATTTTTTAGTATTACGACGGTGATAATTGTTATTAAATCAATTGCTTACAGATAATATTAGTTAAAAGACGAATGAGTTAGATATTATGCTAATTTTATTAATTTATTATTTCAGATTAATTTTTGTTTTCCATTATTATTATTTTATTATTTCCCTTATTGATTAAACAAATTTAATGATGAGTGCAATTTATGATGATTATAGTTGGTATGAAGGCAAGACATGGGATAATTTATACGATGATGTGGAATCAAGTTGGTTAGATGGAGATTTGATGGATCAATGGAGTTTTTATAGTAAATATGGAAAATAAAGGTATTCATATGAACCTTTGTATGAGTTAGATGATAAAAAGATTGATATTCCCGAATACCTAAGAGAGTCCCTTTCTAATCCACTAGAGATATGGTCATGTGGAATAATTAAGCCCGACAAACCTTTAGCCCAGAATATAGATCCACACATGGATAAATTTTATGACGATAGTAGTGGGTCTAAGTCAGATGAGTCATCCTTTTTGTATGATAAGTGGCATAATAATGAAGGACAAATTTGGTTGAATGGTGCTTCGACAAACTAGTAGAGTGATAACAATGAGTACAATATGCCCAAACATCTAGACGAGTTACCATATGATACATGTGGGAGTTATGACCACAAAGATAAAAGTAAGTCTCCAGAGGAACCCATACATGAGCCGAATAAACATCCATCTGAGTGTTATCAAATCTACCAAGCTAACAATGAAACATCCAACATTTTATCAAGAATGTCAGATAAGATGACACAAATGATGGCAATGCTCTAAGAGATAACAAAGGTATTACCTCCACAGGAAGAGGTCGCACATGATGTTCTCAAATCTGCCCATGACCACTATATTACCAACAATCGTCTTGACTTAGATGAAGGAAATCAACAAGATTTTGGAATTAAGGACTGTGTTGATGAACTAAACATACTCGAAGTGGTTTTTGATCCAATTGACATAGAATCAAACGTAACAATAGATGTAGTCAGTGAAGTAAAAGTATAAGTAACCACTAACATGGAGCTTAAACTGATTCTAAACGAAGGTGTAGAAGAGCCAATACACCTTTTGGCCATAGCAGAAAAGGTATCAACCGAAGATATCAATAAGTTTGACTTATTCTCATCTGATAAGGGCAACAAAGCTTGAGTGACCAAAACCTCACGCGACATGGACAGAAGGAAGCTTGAGGCAATAATACCTTAGAAAATGATTGGGGTTGGCTTGAATTTGGTACTAAGTGGCTCATAATATGGATGTCGCGTCAGTTGAAAAGAAGGCAACATCATTGGAAGTGACAAAAGTGGTTGGTTCATATACATCGACAGAGGAACAAACGACGAATCAAAGTGTCGAGAACCAGCTAGAAGTTCTTCTCTGCTGGTGACACAGATCATTCCAGTTTTTTAAGGAACTTCTATTCCCTATTTTAAATTTTGTTTCATTTTTATTTTTTTTCATTTATTTTATTTTATTAATTTTAGTTGTGTTTAGTTTTTTTCCCACAGCAGGTGTAGATACCACGGAGTGACAGATTCGAAAAAAAAGATTAAAGAAGCCAAAAACTAGGCTCGATGTCATGACATCGCACCCTAATGCCATGACATCCTCGACAGAATGCACTTTGCAACATTGAAAGCCCAAGTTCATCTGAATATTTTTATGTTTTGTCATCCATTATTAACATTTCTTATTTTTCTTTTTATTTTCTTTATATTATATTTCATATCTCTTGTCGTAGTATATATATATTTAGGTACTCTTTTCGTCCGCTTAGAGCACACAAATCCCAAGATTATCATAACAACAAGGATCCAACCTACATAGGGAAGTTTTCTTGTTTGCACTTTAATTATTTTTCATTAAGGGCAATGTATGTTCTAACGTGTGAGGGAAAGTGTAGAGGATTAGTTTGTGTGTTTTTGTTTATGTGTTTACTTTACTTTAGTTGATTTTTTTTTTAAAATTATTTTAATGCTTTGTTGTATAGTGCTTGGATTATATTAACATTGTGAATAGTGGTTGACAATAATGAAGCATGTAATGATTTTTCTCAACCATGAATTTTTTATTGATATGAGATAATTTAATTATTTTTAAGGGGAATCGATTAGGTTACTTAGTTAAATTGCATAACAGATTAGAAATACCTAAGTAAGAATGTTTGATGATGTCATATGAGATATAAGTCTTATAAATAGTCATAGAGGCATGAATGCTTGAATTGATTAATATTCATTCGGTTTAATTTGAAGCATGAAAGAAATTGTGTATGGTGGGATGCTTAGGGCTGACCTCAGGCATTGTTTGAATAGCCAGTTCTTAAATGACTATACCTTAATGCTATAAACCCCTAGTCTCTTTATTTGAGCCCGATAACTCCTTTTTGATGGACTTACAGAAATTGAAACCCAAAGATCATACATAAATTGAAAAATTGAACTCTTCCCTATCCTTGGTCCTTTAATAAATTACAAAATAGACGTCAAGCTATAGATATTGACGGTTTAAGTAGATACATCATGATGGTTTCAAAAAAAGTGAAAAAGGAATAAACAATGTGATATAGTGATTATAGGTCGGGCAAAAATATACCAAAAAGAAGAATCAAGAAAAAGGTCAAAAGTAAAAACGAGAAGAAAAAGTATAAAATAGAAACAAAAACATTGTAATTGAAAAAAGAGTAAAAATTCAAAGTGATAAAATCAAAGAGTTACAAAATTAAGAAAACTCAGTCATCAGTGGCCCAGAACTCGTTAAGCCAACGTTAGTTGCTAGTATTATATTGTATCTTCCTACATGGAGAGATAAGGTAGGTGCTAGAGGAAGACAAAAGGCAGTGAGCTTTGATAGGACATTAAGGGTGAAGAGACACAATCATGTTTGAACCATTTTAAGCCATATTTTTCTTTGAACTCATACCGTCCTAAACCTCAGAACGTTACAAGCCTAGAAGACCAATGTGACTTAAGCGTTCTTTGTGCATAATCTTTCAGAATTGCTAACAATTTTACTTAATGAATGTTTTTTACTCACATGATTGTGTCTGCTACATATCTGTTTGATTTATGTTAATGGTGATATTGTTAAACATTTGGTCATAGGAATCATTTCTAATTTGTTAGTAATGTCACTCCGTAAACTAATACTAATTTACTTTAAAAACTGTCAAGGCATCAAACTATCAAGATTAAGTTACATGTGCAATAAGAATTATTATACCTTTAATTTTTGACAATCATGTTCTTAGTAGTAATAAAATCCAAGGGACATTTTCTTAGTGCATGCTATGTGTCTAGACTTGGTTTGCTAGAAGACAAGCAAAAAGTTGAGTATAGGGGAGAGTTTAGGTGTGAGGTTTTTATTTACTTTCATCTTCACTAACTCTAGTTTGTTTAAAGAAAAAAATTAAGTTATTTTCATGTTAAATTTTTGTCTCATTTTTTTTTCAATATATATGTGTTTTGGTTGGTTGAGGACAAGCAACAAGTTAAGTGTGGGGGTGTGATCTGCCATGAATTACACTATTATTTATACCCTTTTTAGACATAACTTTAGCTTGTTTGATAGTTAAATCAAAGCATCTTAGTATATATTTAGGTTTTCATGCTTAAAGTAGTAATTTATGCTTTCTATTAGATTTTATTACATTCTATATATCTAAATAAGGTTATATGGACTTGTAGGACAAATTAGGACCTAAAGATCCATATTCGGGCAAAAACTAATACCTATGTCACAGCACCAAGATACTGATGTCTCAACATTGAAGACAGAAGCTAAAAACAAGTTCTAGAGCAAAATTTCCCTCGATGCCGTGACATGACCCTTCGATGTCACGACACCGAACTCTGATGTTACAACACTATGGGCCTGTGTTACGACCAACCCCCTGCGTAGTCCAAAAACTCATGCACATTTTAATTACATTTTTAGGGAAATTAGGTGTATTTGTCCATGTCGAACTCTAAGGACTTCAAGGATAATTTGGGTATTTTAATATTTCAAGTTTAGCCTATATAAAGGCCATTGTAATCAGTTTAAACACATAATTTTTAGGGTTTGATTCTTAGGTTTTTCTTTCATTCTTAGTTTTCACTTAGATTATTTTATGTTCTTATAATCAGAAGATCCTGTTCTGAAGTGAGACTTCCGTGAGGGGAGATTGTTTCGTAACCATGCCTTTATCGATAAATCCATGAACATCTCTTTTCCTTATTCTCTTTTTTATATCTCTTTCTTTAACATTGTTAGATGAATGTTTGTATAAAGGTTAGAATCAATTTATGCTTTCTACATATTTTACATGTTTCAATTGCTTTAACTTAATTAATTGATTGAATGATAGAGTTTCTTAGCGGATTAGCTATTTGGAAGAGGAAGAACTTAAACCCTAGTTTTGACAACCTAGGAAGTCATTTTTGTAGGAATTAACCCAAAATTGGTATGGCCTATCCGTGAATACCTTAACCTTAAACCAGTCTGAACTGTGAGGTCGAAAGATAAGTAGTTCTTATTGACTCATTATTCTAGTGGAAGATCGGAAGATCTTGCTAGGGTATCGACTAGTTTATTGATTAGAACTCTATATCAATAATAAATTAGGTTAAAAATTGGATCTAAGCTAAAAGGAACTTGCGTAGTCAAAACAAGGAATAGGAAAAGTCGATACATGAACCTAGGAGTAGATTTAAGTTTAGTTAAATTTATTTAGTTTATTATTATTATCTTGCTTCTTGATTAACACTACTAATATGTGACTCGAGTAGATTAGTAATTATTTTTGGTAATTGGATTAATAGCAGTTTTGCCCAAACTACAATCCCTTGGGTATGATTCTCAGAGTACTCACCTACTTCGTTGTTAAACTATATTACAACTCGACCCATATACTTGTGAATACCACCTCGTATTTCTATATTTTATTACAATATTCACACTCTGGATGTTAGTACGTACAAAGGCGGTTACACGGGGAGTTCAATATTGTAAAATCGAAAGGAAAATATCAGAATTATTATACTACATTGAGTGTTGTGACATAGCTAAGGGGTGTCACGGCACACCCTTGAAACTACCCCTGAACCATACATATTGCCTTCGATGTCGCGACACAAGGACTAGGGTGTCACGACATCAGTCCTGTATGGGAAGCACTTACGAGCCAAAGGCGTTTTGGTCTACACAATGGAAATTAAACACGAGAACATCACTTGAACTAGGGTTGAGTACGAAAGAAACCCTAATTATATAAATAGGCTCTTAAAACACTTGTTTAGGGGCAACTTTTCATTCTTGAAGTTTTCTTTGTAACTTTACTTTTTAGTTTTCTTTTCTTTTAGGCCTTAGGTTTATTTTTAGTTCTTTTCTATTTTTTGTTCTTCGGAGAACTTGAGTTATAACTATAATCAAACTACAGTGGATTCTGCATTTCAATTATTACAAATCAAGATCCTCTTAGACCTTTCTCTTGATTCAATATTTGTGTTTATCTTTATTATCAAGTTTATTGTGTTCATGAGATCCACAATGAACTAATCCCTTTATCGGGGATTAATGACTGGAGGTGTGATTAACTAGCTGCTATGTTGGGTTTTCTTAGTGGATCAAATGTTTGAGAAAGGAAGAAATTAAACCCTAGGCTTGACAACAGTAGAAAGCCATTTAGATGGGAATTAACCCAATATTGGTATGACCTATCTGTGAACACCTTAGCCTCAAACCTGTCTGGATTGTGAGGTCAAGAGATAAGTACTTCTTACTGACTCGTTAGTTTAATGGAAGATCGAGAGATCCGACTAAGGTGGCGACTAGTTGATTGAATAGAAACCCAAAATAGGAATTAGTTATGATCTCCAAAATGAGCTAATCACCCATACTTATATTTGCTTAAATTAGAGTTCATACACCCCGAAGTTCACTTTACTTTTGCTATTTTTATTTTATTTATTATAAAAACACAAAAATCTTCTATTTATATATATACTCAATATGATTTATTTAAAGTACAAATTAGATTTATTTGTGTTTAGGTTCAGGTTAATTTAGTACTCGCCTCCCTTAGGTACGATCCTCGGAGTACTTACCTACATCGTTGTAACTATATTACAACCTAACTCGTATACTTGCAGACATTGCCTTGATTCTATATCTTATAGTTGCAGTTTCACACTCTAGACGTTAGTACGTTCAGAGGTGGTCAATAACTAAGAATAATCATATATACATGTAATTCTTGCATGACATATAAATGACTTACCATTCTCAATTCCAGACACTTAAATTTAGTATATTACAAAATATATAAACAATAAGGTCCTCAAATATATGGAACCATCGATAAATCATAAGGTAATTTGATTATCCTAGCAGAATACAAATAGTTTCAAGAATGAAAGTAGTTTGGTACATCGTTGTAACCATCAATATAAGGACTTTTTGGCTTGTAACATTCTGAGGCTTAAGGTCGGTACAAAATTTAAGAACAAGGGCATTAAAATAATTTCGAGAACGAAAGTAGTTTGGTACATCGCATTGTTCCCTATTGTTCCCCTTAATAACCCTTGTCCGCTCACTGCCTTATTTCTCCTTCTCTCACCTTCCATATATCTCCATGTAGGAAGTCAAAGTATGATAAACAACTATGGTCAGCTCATGAGTTTTTGTGTACTAATGATTGAGGTTTCTAATTTTATGACTTTTATTTTTGGAGTCACTTTTGACTTTTTCAACAATTCTCACTCACAATGCTTTTTTTTTATTATTGAAGTATTTTTTCTGCTTGTTTTAACTTTTTCCAATGAATAAGGTTACCGTTTTAGCTCTAGGTTATACCAAATAGTGCCTTAAGTCATCCCTAGGTATCTCAATATTCACAAATCTAATCAATCAAGTAATCACAACTTTAATCATTTATCATACATACTAGCATGCTCGTTTCCCTATATTCTCTATGTCATTTGGTATATTCAATTACTTAATGCCTATTTATAGTGTAAAATATAAAACTTAATAGTCTAATAACTAAAAATTAAAAACCATTTACTATCATGCCAAATTTACAATAAATACAATCAACCTATATAGATGCTCCTAACTAATCACTTGTATTTCTACAAGCTCAAGTACACTTTTGACCGAAAAAATAAACGAAAAAGTATAAAAATAAAAATAAAAATGCAATTTCCTATAAAAATAAAAATGCAATTTCCTATGTTTCCCCCTCACACTTTAGATAAAACATTGTCCCTAATGCAACCCTTAAATAGATAAATAATGAAGTTACCGAATTGATCGTGACATTGTTGTATTCTTATGGTGGGTTGATCTGTTGTAAATCGGTGTAGTAGATTAAACTAGTTTTCATACTTAAGTAGCTTGAATATGAGCATTTTTAGTATGTTTCATTTACATTTTATTAGTTTAGTTTAAATTCAATAAGAACTGCATTTTAAGCCTTTTATTGACCTTAGCGGCCAAATTAGACCTAAAGACTAGCTAACTTTTTTAGTGAGTGTACATAAGACCATTCAAAGGCATAACAACTCAAAGTTGGTCGCTATGTTGTAACATAGAGAGATTCAGGTGACAACATAGGGAGTAGAATGCCAAAACCAGTATATTGTCTTGGATGTCACAACATAGCTACCACTAAACGATGTATATTGTCTTCGATGTCACGACATGGGAACTAGGTCATCGCGACATCAGTCTTGTACAAGAAGCACTAACGAGCTAGAGGTGTTTTAGACTGCATAATGGAAATTAAAACATGAGAACATCAGTTGACCTAGGGTTGAGGACAATGTCAACCCTAAATCTATAAATAAACTCTCAAAACTCTTGTTGAAGGACAGCTTTTTCAGACTATAAGTTTGTCTCTATAATTTTAGTTTGTAGTTTTAGGCTTAGGTTTATTTTTAGTTCTTTTCTTTTCGTTCTTCGGACAACGTGGTTTATTAATGTGATCAAATGATAATGGATTTTCTATGTGTAATCTTGCAAATACAAAACAGGATTCTCTAAACTATACTCTTGATTTGTTATTTATGTTTATCTTTATATTCAAGATTATTGTGTTCATTCATGAGATCCATGATGAACTAATCCTCTTATGGGGGATTAGCGAGAGGAGATGTGATTAATTGATTTTTATATAAGTTTTCTTAGCAAATCAGTTGTTTGAGAGAGGAAGAATTTAAACCCTAGGTTTGATGACCCTAGGAAATCATTTAGGTGGGATTTAACCCAAAATTGGTATGGCCTATCCGTGAACACCTTAGCTCCAAACTGGTCTAGACTCTGTAAGGTCAAGAGATACATAGTTCTTGTCAACCCATTACTTTAGTGGAAGATCAAGAGATCCTGCTAGGGTAATGATTAGCTGATTGAGTAGAAACCCGAAATAGGAATTAGTTATGACCACCAAAACAAGCTAATCACTCATGCCTAGAATTGATCAAAGTCTATAAATTAGATTTTCTGAAGTTCTTTATGTTCAGGTTTTTGCTATTTCTATTTTTATTTATAAAAATCTAAAAATATTTTCTTTTATATTTCATCTTACTATAATTCATTTAAATTACTAATTAGATCTATTTGTGCTTAGGTTAGAATTAATTTAGTAATAGCCTCCCTTGGGTACGATCCTCGAAGTACTTACCTACTTCATTGTAACTACATTACAACCTGACTTGTACACTTGCGGACACCACTTATTTAATCTCTTTTATGCAAGATTCTTACTTTGGATGTTGGTACGTCTAGAGGTGGTCAAGTTGTTGGCGCCATTGTCAAGGAGGTAACAACACTAGATTAATTTTTATCTTCGTATTCAATAGAATAATCAGGAAATATTTAAATTATAATTATGAGTTTTATTTTTACTAACATCTTTTATTTCCTTTCTGATTTCATTATATGACTCATAGTAGAGAAACACTTATAGAGCTAGCCCCCAATCCAGAAAGAATAATTCGTGGGAATTGTCGACAGTAATAGCAACAACAGGAAATGCAGAACCCACCACCTGCAGCAGGTAATTTACCACCGCAAGACAAATCGTTGTTCGATGAAATTAACAATAATAACCTAGAAGACTTACCACCACCACCACCACCATAGCTATCTGCAGATATACTTATGCCACGCAAAGAAAGAACCCAGAGGGACTACGTTGTACCAAGTCTCAAGATAGTTCAAAGAAGTATAACAAGACCAACCATCACGGCTAATAATTTTGAGATTAGACCAGCAATGATCCAGAACAATTTGCAATTTAGAGGCATAATAAAGGAGGATAAAAATAAACATTTTAAAAGATTCCTTCAACTTTGTGATATTTTTAAATATAACGGGGTCACCGATGATGCTATTCATCTTCAATTGTTCCCTTTCTCCTTAATAGATAACACTTTCTCTTGGTTAGACTCACAGGCACCAGGATCTATCACAACATAGGATGAACTCGTAGGAAAATTCCTATAAAAGTTCTTCCCGATCAACAAAACGGTCCCACTAAGGAGGGAGATTGCAACTTTTAAATAATTAGGAGAAAGTTTTGACAAAGCTTGTGAGCTTTTTAAAATGCTAATTCAGATATGCCAAGACCATTGATTACTCGAGTGGCCAAGATTGCAAATGTTTTACAATAGGTTGGATGCACACGTACGATCAGGACTAGATGGAGCCGTAAGAGGAGCCGTAATGAACAAGGCATACGAAGAAGCATATGAATTGATAAAAAATATGGAAATGAATTCCTACCAGTTGCCAATTTAATGATATACATATGGCTAGAAGCCATCTTGGTGAAAGCTGTCCAAGAGGATGATAAATATCAACAGATGGTTGATAGGTTAAATAGTATCGAATCCTCATCCAATGCGTCATCAATATATGGAGGAGATAAACCTATCTTTCATTACATCAATAATCCTACCTAGGATGTGAACTACATCGGGAATAGGGGTCGAAACCCTTATTCCAAGACTTATAATCTCAGCTGGAGAGATCACTCAAACCTGAGATGGCGTGGAAACCAGGGAGGAGATAATAATTCAAACCAAGTTACAAATTCTAATTATCAACCTCCTTATTTAGAGAAGCCTCAGGAAAGGGCCTACCCGAATGACCATACTGTATATGGCCAACGCTTGGATCAGATTGAGGGTGAGATGTATTCAATGAGGAAATTAGTGAAATAGGTACAATCTGAGTGTACTAGAATGATTAAATAAATCCCCTAAGTTTGAAGATTAGATGAGCCAATTAATAAGCATGATGGGAGATATTAAAAGGCTAATTGGCATAGGAATCCCGAGTAACACAGAAAATAATCCTCAGAGAGAGGGAAAGGAGCATGTGAAGGGAACAACGCTCCATTTGAGTAAAGTATTGAGTAGCCCAGAAAAATCAATTCATGAGGAAAACATAAAGGATCCGGAAGACCTTCAAAAGAATCCACAAGAAGAGGAGAAGGAATCAGAACTAGAAAAAGTAGTCGAGCTGACAAATGAGCTAAAGGAAAATGCAGTCAAGGAATCTGCAATTGCAAAAGTACCATTCCCTTGATGGTTGGAGGAAAAAAAAAGATGAGATGAGGATGAATTTGTAAGTTTTCTGAACTTATTCAAAACATTAACTGTTAACTTGTTTTTAATTGAGAAAGTCCTTAAGCACACCAAATATCTAAACAAAATCATGTCTCAGCATAGAAAAATTAAAACATGAGAGCAATTTAACATAAGCACCTCATGTAGTGTGATTATGTCTCGATAGGTTCCTCCAAATTTAAAAAACCAGAAGAGTTTCACAATTCCCAAAGAGATTGGGGATATTCATTTTAGTAAAGCTCTATACGATTTAAGAGCTAGCATAAACATAATGCCTCTACCTATATACGAAAAACTCGGGCTAAGGGACTTTAAAAAAACTCATATCACACTATAGTTGCCTGACAGATCATCAGTACATCCAAAATGAGTATTGGAAGATGTGGTGATCAAGGTGCACAACTTCATCATCTCGGTTGATTTTGTAATATTAGATTTTGAGAAAGACCGTGAGATGCCCATCTTGTTAGGCAAGCCATTCTTAGCAACATCAAAATCCACCATTGATCTACAAAAGAATGAATTAACCACAAGGATAAATGGTGAAACATAAATTTTTAAATATGGTCACCAACAAAATGAGGTAGACAGAAAAAGATTAGGGAGACAATGTTATGAAATATCTGAAAAAATCCCTAACAACCTAAGCTAGAGGAAGTATTTTTTGCGATGAATGCAAGTCGAAAAAGTAAATTTAAATAACGGGACAAGCGCAAGAAGGAGGAATGGCATGATGGATGCTAGATGAACATTGATAGAAATAAAACATAGAAAGCATCCTCAGGCACACCAATCAAGCTGATAGATGAATTCGGCAGCAAAACTTGATAGTTTTAATTAAATTTTAATTTTATGTATATTATTGTAATTTTAGCTAACCGATTAGTTTAGACTTTCAATATTATTAAATTATTTATTAAACGAAACCCGAGGCACTTTAAAAATTGGAAATTTGGGTTAAAACAGTCGGTGTCGCAACACGACATCCCCATGTTGCAATATCACATTTAGCGCCAAAGAGATCGAGAAAACCATCTTGATGTCGCGACACAAAAGACAATATACCTAGGATTCCAAAAATTCAAAGTGTCTTGCAATATTGAACCCTGATGTAGCGACGTCAATATCCTACCAGGGGTGTCATGACATGGAAACCCTATGTCGCGACACCGCTGTAATTTTTTGCAAGGTTGACCGACTCATCACACAATCCATCGAATTTTAATCTTGTTTAATCCAATTTTTAACTCAAAATGCCCAAAATTTTTAATGTAACACCCCATACCCGTATCCTACGCCGAGGTGAAATATGAGGCGTTACCTAGCTTGAACTCATACTTACAACCAATTCCAAGTCTTCATAACTTGGAACAATTTAAAACTTTCTTAAACTTATCGATATATTCTTAATACGGGCTTACAAGGCCCAAAACACACATCAGAAATCATTTGGGACCAATCCGGGTCCTTTTTCCAACTATAGAAAAATGTCACTTGACATAGGGGCACATGCCAGTGTGGAAGGGGCGACACGCCCGTGTGATATGCCCCGTGTAGAAGGGGCAACACGCCCATGTGACCATTCCAACATGACCGTGCTAATGGCCCGTGTATCTCAAATGGCCTAAGCAAAATAGGATCACGCCCGTGTCCTCCACCTGTGTGGAATTAATTCTGAATGCACACCTACAGGGGTTTTTACACGACCTGGCACACGCTTGTGTCCCTGGCCCGTGTCCTTCACACGGCCATGACACGCCCGTGTGCAAAAATATGGACATTCTGTTTCTGACGTCAGTAATTCTTAAGGGCCACATGGCCAAGTCATACGCCCGTGTGCTAGGCCGTGCCCTCTACACGGCTGAGACACACAGCCGTGTCTCTGCCCGTGTGTTTACTACCATGCATACTGACTTGAAATTTTTACGTGCAAGGGACACACGGCCAGACCACATACCTATGAAGCAAACTCTGTGTCATACACGGCCTAGACACATACCCGTGCATCTACCCGTGTGGACAATATGAGGCTATTTACCAAGCCTCTTTGTCACCCTTAAATACACAACCTATACTATAGCAACCAAAACCAATATAAGGCTATCTCATACAGCCAAACCAACCGAAACAGGCAATATTTCATTTGTACTATTTACTCATCCATGAAACTAACATCATTTTCATAAATCAAAATGAATACTTGCCATCATTCAAGGCTTAATACAAAGTGAGGGATTTATCCCAAACCAACACATTTAGCCAAATTACAAACACACAAAACACAAGTCTAATCCCCTATACATGCCATATTCAAAAATATAAATCAAACTATACCGAATGCTTCAATTGATAGTGTGATCGATATCTCTGACTTCCTTTGATTCTTGAGCTAGCTAGGCGGCACTATATAAAAAAAGAAAGGAGAGGGAGTAAGCATGAAAGCTTAGTAAGTTTCATGTAAGTAAGTATACAATAACAATTTATCAATAATAAACATGCTCATAACACCAAGGTAGGCATAAGCATAACTTACTCATTACCATCTATACAAATCACACATTATATGTTGAGCTCATATCTCATGCGTACCAATTAAGTACCTGTGCCACTTACAATATGGTTATACTTTCATCATTATCTTAAGAACATAACTTTCATCGTTAAACCATTCAAAAAGCTATCGGATATTCACTAAGACTCAAACATAGGGTATAATGCCGATGCCAAGCCCCAGACATGGTCTTACACTGATACATCTCTCAAGTCGATGCCATGTCCCAGACATGTCTTACACTGGCTTACGTCTCGAGGCCGATGCATGTCCCAGACATGTCTTATGCTAGCACTCGTCACAATGCCGATGCCATGTTCCAAACATGGTCTTATACTGGCTCTCGTAATGTGGTCGATGCATGTCCCAGACATGTCTTACACTCGCTTACACACAAATGACCCAAATGTCATGGCATGAATATCCGATCTACTTCCTAAGGTTTCGACAGGAATTCTACTATCTCAATTATCATTAAACATTCTCAATTTCTCAATCAAGCAATTAATTCTATAATAATTCAAGCACATATAATAACAATGTAGTTGTATTATTTACATACAACTTACCTCGGATTACAAAATGTGGCAACTAGTCGATTTAGTCAATTTGCTTGGCTTTCCTCCGCTCTAGGCTCGGATGGTAATACTTGATCTATAATAGCAAAATATACTCATTTAGTCTCTAATTAGAATTAAGAAATCAAAAATTCGCATCTTTGGTAAAATGACCATTTTGCCCCTAGATTTTGACAAAATGACCATTTTACCCCTAGGCTCGAAAATTGATTTTTATCGAATTTATTTATTTCTCAAGAGTAGCTACACCTCTTTAACTCTTATAGCAACTCCAAATTCCACTATTTCACACATTTATTATCTATTTTACAACTTTTGCATATTAGTCCTTTTAGGTGTTTTCATGCTAACCCTTTCACAAAAGTTGTTTATATGATACCCAAGACTCATTTTCTTCCATAAAAACTCAGCAAACATCACAAATCCTTTCATGTAAAAACCCTAGACTCTTAATCAAGTTGCAAAATAGTACCCTCATTTGAAAGCTCATGCTTCAAGGGTCTCAAAAGTACAAAAATATTTAAGAAAAGCCATTAGGATCACCTACTAGTGAAGGCTTAAAGTTGTTGAAATTTCAAGCTCTTAAAATCCCATTCTCTGCTGAAAATTTTGATGGAGGAAGAAGATGAAAAGGGATGATATCATCCTTCTTTTATATATTTCTATTTTAGTCAAAATAAGCCACCTAACCCACCAAATTTTAAAATTTTGTCTCCTCTTTGACTCTATGGCCGACTATGCTCCTTTAAAAGGGTTTAATTGCCCTTTAAAATCCCTCAATTTATATTCTCTAATAAAATAACACCTTTAGCTATCAAATTAGGACTTTTGCATTTTATGCGATTTAGTCCTTTTTCGCAATTGGGCTCACAAACGTTAAAATTTGCTGACCAAATTTTTCATGCACTACTATAAACATGCTATGACTCTATATTTATACTAAAATAATTTTCCTAACTTTGAATTTGTGGTCCCGATACCACTATTCTGACTAGCCCCAAAATTGGGCTGTCACATTTAAACCTAAAACACTTTTGTCTTGTTTTTAAACTCCCTCTAATTCTAAATTCTCTCAAAAACCTTAAAAACCCTTAAAACCCTTAAAACCCTAAAAGCCTTCTTCTTCTTTTCTTCCTATTTTGCAGCAAATTTTCCCTTTTCTTGTGTTCACTTGGTGCAAGTTAAATACTCCACATCAATGAGAAATTTGTAACAAGGTTTTGCAAGGAATCACAAACTTCTAAAACTAGGCTTAAGGGTTCCTAATTTTACTATTTCATTGCATTATTCCTTGATTACTTTGAAATATATTGTTTAAGTTCCATTAGTCTTCTAGTTAAAAGATTATTGAAAATGCCTCCTGGAAAATCTAGAAGAACTAGTGAACCTGAATCATCGGTGGCTACAAATCCTTTAAATTTTCCAAACCCAAACATTGAAAAATTCTTTTTAGAACTTCAAGGAAAGAAGTTTATTTAAGAATGGGGATTTGAGCCGTCAATGGTTCCATGTCAGGAAATATGACCTCTAGTCTGATATCATAGATGGGAACAATTTTGTGTAATCCCTAAAGACTATGTCGTGGTCCCAGTAGTATAGGAATTCTATGCATCTTTAAGGGAACAAGAGTCTAGGAGGACAAAGGGTGTCATGTGGGAAATAGTACCCATACGAGGGAAAGAAGTGCGAGTCACCCCTTGATTTATTTATGAATTTTATAATGCTCCATATTATGAAAAGGATTTTGTGGAAGCAACTGATTTAGAATACTTTAAAGACATAAATATGAATAACATTATAAATTACTTAATAGAGGGTAGGGGCGAATAAAAATATTGCCCGGGTACTGATATCCTCACGTCCTTTAACCAGGCAATTATGTTTCTCGTAGCCAAAATGTGGAGACAATTCTTGTGCACACAAGTTGCTCTTGCTTTAAATGTCTCTAACGTCAATACTTTTCGAGTAGTTTTGTTTTATATTATTTTGCAAAAAAAAAAAAGGTATGCATCAGAACATGGATATTTCAATATATGAAATGGTGCATCAGCAACTAGAAAGTCAGGATCTTCTTTCCCCACTTAGTGATAGCATTGTGCAAAAAACTAGGTGTTCCAATAGTGTCCATTGAGCAATCTATGAAACTATTCAAAAGCATAATAGAAGACACACTGTGTACGCAATACACGGAGCTTCATATGAAACAAATAAGAGAGTGGAACAAAAGCCAACAAGAAAAGACAGCCACTCAGGCCTAATCTCAAAGGAAAGCAATGATAGCAACTCAAAAAGAAATTGGAGAGAGTAGTCATCCAAAGTTGGACTGGATGATACATTGGATGAAAGATTCGAGCCCATTTTCCCAAGAATTTGCACAACATAATAACATTAAAGTACCCAATTATTCACTGAATATGTTCGACTCAGGGCGTCCTGAGCAAAAAGAAGAGGAGCAAGAAAATAGTGAGGAGAAAGAGAGCGAAGGTGAGGAAGAAGAAGAGGAAGGAGAGGAGATGGATTTTGAGGAGGAGGAGGATGATTAAGCTGCTAATACTATTTTAGAGGACTGTAATTAATTTTAGGAGATTTTTATTATTTTTAGGAATAGAATTAACAGTAAATTATTATTTATTTTCCTGTTGTAAGTTTTGTATGTAGGAACTCCACATGAAAGAAACACAAAAATTCCAAGCTTTCAACGACAAATAGAAGGGAGCACCCACCATTAACCGACAGTACTATCACGATCAATCGGGTAACTTCTTTCCCTATCTTTTTAGAGCTACACGTTAAAGACAATGTGTTATCTAAAGTGTGGAGCATAACATAGGAAATTTGTTTTTAAATTGTTTTTAATTTTTATTGTCAAGTGTGTGCTTGAGCTTGTAGAAATACAAGTGATTGGTTAGGAGCATGTAAATAGGTTGACTGGTGTGTACTATAAGCTTGGCATGATAGTAGATGATTTTAATTTTTTTATTATTAGACTACTAAGTTTTATATATTACATTATAAACAGGCATTAAGTAATCAAATGTACCCAATGATATAGAGAATACAGGGAAACGAGCATACTAGTATTTATGATAAATTGTTGGATTTATGATAGTTTGGTTGATTAAATTTGTGAATATTGAGATACCTAGGGATGACCTAAAGCATTTCTTGGTATACACCCAGAGCAAAAAAGCTAACCCTATTTATTCATCTTTAGTACCTATATTTGAGCCAGAAAACACTTCTTGATGAACCTTTGTACAAAACTGAGCTAAAATATCAATTTGTACTTACCATTTTTCATAGCGTCTTGAACTGCATGACTATAAACATCCAGCCATACGTATTGAGGGTTAAGTAGATACATTATGATAGATTTTGTAAAAATAGTGATTATAGGTTAGCCAATATATGCAATAAAAGAAAAATTCAAAAAGAAAATCAAGATGAGTAGAAAAAGTACTTGAAAAGTAAAAGAATTTGTGAGTGAGATGTATTAAAAAAAGGAGAAAAAAATAGAAAAACTCATTCATTAGTGCATAGAAACTCGTGAGCTAACTATGGTTGTTGTATTATGTTGTAATTTTCCATGTGGAAAAATAAAGAATCTGAGAGAAAGAGAAATAAAGCGGTGAGATGATAAGGGTCACTAAGGGAAGAGAATAAGGAATAGTATGATGTGTCAAACTATTTTTGTGATTCAAACCATTTAGATGTTTACTATTCTTGAATTCCATACCTGTTCTAAGCCCCAAAACGTTACAAGTCCAAGAGCCCTATGCGATCTAGGTAGACTTATTTGTGAATTGGCATCATATTAAATAATTGCATTTTTACAATTGTTTGTATTCTGCTAGGATAATCAAATTACCTGTATAATCTATTGATGGACCCATACATTTGTAACCCTTAATGTTTGTATACTTTGTAATATACTAAAGTTAGGTGTTTGATATTAAACGTGGTAAGTCAGCTATATATCATGTCAAGACTATGTGTAAATGTGAAATGCCTAGTTATGTACTCCAAAGTTGTAACAGCCTGTGTTTTAGTTGTAACGCCCCAAAAATATTAGGTCTTTACTTTTGTATGTTGTGTTGCTCAAGCATGTGCCTTTCCCAATGGTGGAGTGTCTTGAGAGGTGTTGGAGAGGTCCTTTGTTCAAGCCTTGGCTTGTACAAAATTTTGGTTTTTTTTTAGTTAAACCTGCCTTTGGTTAGTTCGTCTTTTAAATTAAGTTGGGTAAAGTATGGCATAAGAAGCCTGCTAGTCTAGTGTCAAGGGGCGTGTGGAATGATCTTGGAGGTATTGAGTTCGAACGATGTTGTGCACAAGGATGATCTTTTTGCTACTGTGTCGTGGGAGTGTCCTAGGTTGACCGAATTGGAGTGTTTGAATAAGTTTGAATGGGTAGTTGAGGGAGAGAATCAAGGAGATAATAGAGATATTTGGATAGTGATTAGGTTGACTGAAGTGTGGAGAGATTTTAGGAGAATTGTGGGGAATTGGGGAGTGAGAAGGTAGTGTGCCAAATGGGGATTGTGGTTTTCAGAAAATTCGGCTAAGGATTTGTGCTCAAGAGTTGTCAGTTTTGATTCTTTTCTTTTGCTAGTGGCCGATTAGTGTTGAAGGGTTTCTTTCAGGTTTGCATTTTGCTCATTCAGTTTTTACCAATTAGCTCTTTCTCTCCTTGCATTTTCAAGATTTTTCAAATGAGTCTTTCGGGTTTTTTTTTGGCCGACTTCTTCATCTTCCCCTCCCTCTTCTAGTTGTTGGTGACCGAATAACCTTATTCTCGTTTCTTTCTGCACCTCTTTCTTCTGCTAATCGTTTCTCTTACCATCTTTCCCTTATTTAGATCATTTGTCGAATACTCTTTCTTTCCTCTTCTCTATTCTTGAAATCTTTTCACCGTTTGGTACTGTGGCAGTGGTGATATTACCCTTTTTTCCCTATCTCTGCTTTCGACTTTTGCAACTGATTATTGGAGCAATCGATAGGTGTTTGTTTCCTCTCGGTTCCTTTCTTTTCTTGATGTAGAAATCTCTTTAACACCTCCTTTACTGTTGTCTATGGCTAGGTTCGTGTGGGTACTAAACCTTGCCTCTGTTGTTTTGGATTCTCACTTCGAGAATAGGGTCGACTATCCTTTTTCCTTACAATCGATTTTACGTTCTCGGTAAGTGATTATATTGGTTCAATCTTTATGTGATCAATATCGATGTAGGTTAATGGATTTCTGTTATATGCAGATTAGTCAAGAAGTTTGTATTCAGCCTTCGTCAAACGGTTCATACAAAACTAATCACACTTTCGCAATCAAGGCAAGTTCTAGGGTATTATTTTAGATGGGGGAATAGTAAGGGTGATTAACTCTAGTATCAAATGATTAACGGAACATCATGATTTTATGTAGGTTTGAGGAGCGCTTGGGTTGGTCACGTTTCGCGACAGGTGTATAATCACACTGCTAGTAGCATAGATCGGCAAAAGCCAAAAATGTACGACTATTGACACTACACGAGCATATGTACACTTGTGTGGTGAGCCGAATGTATAAAACATAGGCATTCGATCAAAGAGGCCACCATGAATGATTTCATAGGCTTAGGCCGATTTTGGGCCACGATAGGCTGAAATGGGTCGTGTGGGCCCAACGAGTTTGTGAGCCATGCACGAAAAAATCGTATGGATGAGTGGAGATTGTTGGGCCGGCTGTGTGGTTTGCACGACCAAGGCCATTATTTGGGCTTGATGGGCCACACGAGCTGTGGGCCCACATGGGCTGTAATATGGGCTTGGGCCCATTTTTACTGTTTAACTGTGAAGGTTCACGGGTCGCGTGAGACGACTGTGGACCTATTGTTGGGTCGGTAAGTATACCTAAACCCTAATTTGTGAAATGACTGTTATACCCCCTATGAGGTAAATAACAAAAATACCCCTATGTGATATATGACTGTTAGAGCATGCCATTCTTATTGTATGTACATTTATATTATGTTACATTGCATAGGGTGGGATATATTATTGGAGGAAGTGTACTAAAAGGCTATAAGCCTATTACTGGCAGCTCTGCTGCAAATACTGTTAGTACCGAATCAGTACTTTATTCTGGACTGTAGGGATGGGTGGGTTGATTTATTCCCCACATGGAGTATAGGGTTGGTCGGAGTGAAGTGTAGAGGATAGTGGGGTAGGATCACTTTATGTATTGTGGATACTGTACTATAATGGGCTAAGGCCCACACTGATATTGCTACTGCTATGGGCTTGAGCCCAGACTCTTCAACACTGTTTATATGACTGTTTATTAAATAGGGATTACACACTGAGTTTCATACTCACCTTTTCTGCTTAACTGTGTAGGTAATCCTTAGGTAGGTCGGTGCTGCGAGGGACTCAGAGACGGCCACACCACTGTTTATAACTTTGTTATGAATTTTAGTATGAGTATCTTTATTTGGGGTATTTTGTGTAATAAAGTCGTTTTAAGTTTTTGTTTTTATTTGGGAATTTTATTTATATCTGTTAGCCGTAGGATGCAGGTTTTACAAAAATAGAAGAAAAAGGTTTTCAACTATCCAGCTATGTAACCTATTATAAAAGCTTCCACAATGATAATGTTTTTAAGTAATATAAAAACCTGGTACGAGACATGTTTTACTAAACGAACCTATATTTTGGCAAATGGATTAAACAAGTTGGTTTTACAAAAGAATCGCAAACAAGGCTATTTACGCAAATGAGTTTTTCTACTTAATCTACAAGTTTTCAAAACCCACCTCAATGTGACATCACAGATGCAGCCTAACGTCTAAGTCAGGTTTGGGGTGTTACATTAGTGGTGTCAAAAATAGTGGTTTTAGGGCCACCAAATCTGATGAGTAAGTTTGTATATATTATTATTTAATATTTACGAGTCAAATATGGTTTTGAAAAGGTTTTTGATTCAATAATTTATGCTATTCAAATAATTAGTTATGTGACAGCCCTAATTTGACCCCAGTCGGAAAGTGGTTTCGGGACCACAAAACTGAGTCATAAAAATAATTAGATGTTATATTCGGTGCTTATTATATGTGAAAGTTCATGTGTGAAAATTTCATGCTTTGATATTGTCATTTGTGAGTGAAATTATTAAATAGGACTTATGTGGAAATTTTTGAAAATGTGATGGGTAATTTTTGTAGTGGTTAAATAATTAATGGTGTAAGATAAGTGGATTTGCATGTTAAATTTCTCACTTTAGTTTTAGTGGCCGGCCATAATGATGATGTTAAGCAAAATATGTATTATATATTAATATTATATAATAGTAATGGTTTAAATTCTGAAATAAAAATATTAATTGAAATAAGAAAAGAAGAACAAAAGGTTTGGTTCATCTTCTTCCTTGTTTAGCCGAACCTTAAAGAAGAAAGGGGAGATAGCCATTCAATCACTCTTGAGCTAGAATTAAGGTATGAAATTCATGTTAATTTTTGAAATTGTAGCATATATTAAGTTAGTTACTAAGTCCCTAACTTAGCCATGTCAAAATTTTGATTTTAGTAGTGATATGAGTATTCGGCTATGGAAGATTTTTTTGAAGAGAAAAAGATTAAGGATGTCGCCTGATTCTGGTTGCTGTTAAATTTTGCGTATCTTGTACTGTGGGTAAAATGCACAAAATAATATGGTTGGAACTAACATGCATTGCTGTTCGGTTTATACTTGAGGAGTTTAAAATTTGGGAGCTTAAAACTGTTTAAATTGCTATTTATATTGCTGTCCAAAAGTTTCAATTTTAGTAATGTCCTATTATTAATAGTTGAAACTAAGAAACAAGTATTTGATGAAAGGATGTAGGTGGCTAAATTGTCTGAAAATTTAATTGTTGTTAGCTCAAAAAGTATTCGAATGCGTGCTGGAAATTAATATCTAAAGGCATGCTAGAGTTTAATATGTCTGAATGTTTACAGGAGATTAATTTAACCCTACTTAAATAGATGAAATGTGTACGTAATTTAACCTTGTCTATTCAATAATTATTGTTGTTGTTCTGTTTCAAAATAGGTCAAGAGCTTATATACTTAAAAAAAATTAAATTAGTACATTGCATGATCTTGAATGATTAATTAAATGCTTTTTGGTGGTTTTGATATATCATTATCGAACTATAATACAATATATATATCAGTCTTTTATATGTATAAAATATTGAAATTTTATATGTAATGTGATGTTTGTTTGTGTGTTTAGAATGAAATGTCGAATGTGAACATAGATAATAGTTGAGTAATGTTTGTGTTTAAAATGATGGAATGGAGTGGATGCTTTAAATGTGTTATGAACAATTATAAGTTAAATTAAGGTTTGCTAAATTACCATTGTCATTGCCGAATATGTGCTTAATTAAAGAAGAATTTGTTGTTGAATGTTTTAAATGATTTAGATAGTTATAAATTAAGTCGAAGCTTGGTAAAATTGAATAATTGTGGCTTAATTATTTAATGGCAATTGGCTATTATGGTGAAATGCAATGTTAATATTTAGTTGCTAGTGTTTATATGTGTGTTAGCCGAATTTGAACTTGAATAATGATTTGAGCACGATGTATTGTATTGAGATTATGCTTAAGTGAAATTATAGATATATGTGATGAAATTTATTGGTGATATACATGTTTAAATAATATGAATGCAAAGAGTTGTGAAAGAGTAAATTGTAGTAAATCTGCTTGGGACAGCAGCCGTAACGTGAATTTGGAAAAATCACCATAAATTGTGGGAGTAGAGTTAGAAGCTGAATAAATTATGAAATTAAAGCTAAATGTTCTAGTTTCAAATGAAATCAAAGAGAATATATTTTGACTTCTGTACAATTAGAAATTTGATTCGTAGTAAAGGGTGGTCAGATTAGTCAAACAGTGAAATAGGGGAAACTTTAAGAAAAATCTGGTATTGATTGGCTGAACTAAAAATTCTAAAAATTTTATGGATAAAAGATATATGAGTCTATTTTTAGTGAAATTTTATGGAAATTGATTTGGAGCTTCGTAGCTCCAGTTATAAATAATTTAGTGACTGTTGCTCAGGAAGACAACTTATAGTAAATTTGTGATTATGTGGTAAACATTGATAAAAATTTGTTAATGAGTTGCTTATTGTTTTCTTATAAACTTACTATGATCTATATGTGTGAAAGTCAAATATATATATATATATATATTATATTTTTGAAGTAATGCTTGAACAGTCGTATAATGACTAGTTTAAAATTGTTGAATTTAAGCTCAAGAGCATAGAGGGGCAAATTCGGATAAGGGAAAAGAGAAAGTAGTTGAATAGCCGATCCGAGACTGTTCAAAAATATTCGAGGTAAGTTTAAGTAGTTAAATATATATAATATTCAAAAATGACATGACAGACTATGAGAATTAAGTGTTACTTGTCATATATGTACATGGCCGAATGGCAATTTGTATTGGAAGTAAAAAGTGATATGCTTTCATGATCAAATGATAGTGTTAGATGAAAATGAGTAAGATGTTACATGTAAACTATTATGTATTTAAATGTGAGTGATGAAATGAGATAAAAGTGAATGAAATGTAGGATGATATATTGAATGATGCTTGTACCTAAATTGGTGTGATTGTGTTATATAAAACTTGTTGATTTGAATATTGTGCAGTATTATTCGGGCCTTTGAGCCTAGCAGGATATAATGCCGGTGAGATAATATTCGGGCCTTTGAGCCTAGCAGGCTATAATGCCGGTGAGATATTATTCGGGCCTCGAGCTAGCAGGCGAAATGCCGGTGATTTGATAAAGTCTAAAACTAAGATACCTCGTGTTAGAACGACGAATGAATACATTCAATACGTTAAGTTGGCCAGGTAGGTATTATGTATTTATCTATGAGTATGATTTAAATTAAATCATAAGAGTATAATTTGATGCATATGTGAATACATGATATATTTATATCTATGATTATGATACATTCGGTCAAGGTGTGAATGTATGTGAAAATGTTCAATTTTTTTATGCCATATGAATTCAGATTAAGTGTAATTAGAATGCTAAGTGTGCATTATATGCTTTGTGTATATTCGGCCAATGGTAATAAATATATAGGAAATGACCTTTTGAGAAATTGGATAATTGATGTATAATTGAGTTTGTCTGTTGTATTGCTTAAAACTTACTAAGCTTATGAAAGCTTACTCCTTTTGTTATATTTCTCTGTTTTATAGATCGTTGATTCCAGTTACTTGCTCGGGGAGGGGATTGTCAGCAACTCGTCACACTATCTGTCTTTTTTGGTACTGCTATATTTTGGAACTAGTATGGCATGTATAGAATAGACTTAAGTGAATGATATTTTGAAATGTTGATGTATATAAGCCATGCGAAAATGGCATCTTTTGAATGTTTGTATAAAGTTTTTTTGAATGCATATAAAAGTTAATGTTCTAATATCAATGTGATTGTACAAATGTGGTATTTTGGGTTGGTAACACTTCATAACCCATTTCGGCGACGGATACGGGTTATAGGGGTGTTACAATTTTATTGGTATCAAAGCTACGGTTTAGTCGATTCTAGGACTAATGTAGCGCGTGTAGGTCTAGCTATACATGCCATAAAATGTTAATATGATAGTGTAATGATTTCTGATAGTTGAAATGTGTTTTTCGTATCCTATTGAATTTTGATCCTGACCGAGCAGTAGCTGATGATGTGGAGAGCGTAGCGTCTGCTCCCGCGCTAGAGACAGCGCCGTTGGAATCTCAACCGAATGCTAGTAATCAAAATGATGAAGCTAAACAAGCCTTCTATGCTATGATGAACGATTGGTTTACTCAGTATATCCGGACTAATCCGGCTGTTTCACATCCTCCACCCCCGACTAATAAAACCTCTGCACCTGTGGTACCTACAGTAGTTGACCCGTTGAGGTTCAGCAAGCCCCCGGTTGATAGAATTTGAAAACACGGGGCTACTGAGTTCAAGGCTACTGACAGTGATGATGCCGAACAAGCTGAGTTTTAGCTGGATAATACCATTCGTGTGTTTAATGAATTATCGTGCACACCCGATGAATGCTTAAAATGTGCTAAATCTCTGTTACGTGATTCTGCATACTATTGGTGGAATACTTTAGTTTCAGTGGTGCCGAGAGAACGGGTTACTTGGGAATTCTTTCAAACTGAGTTCTGCAAGAAATATATCAGTCAAAGATTCATTGATCAGAAACAGAAGGAATTTCTCAAGCTCAAACAGGGTTCTATGACAGTTACCGATTATGAGCGAAAGTTTGTCAGACTTAGTAGATATGCTTGGGAATGTGTTTCGTCTGAGGCTATCATGTGTAAACGCTTCGAGGATGGGTTAAATGAAGACATCAAACTGTTAGTGGGTATTCTGGAAATCAAAGAGTTTGTAGTACTTATCGAGCGAGCTTGTAAAGCCAAAGAGCTTAGTAAAGAGAAAAGAAAAGCTGATGATGGAGCTAGAGAGTTCCGTAAAAGATTTTCGGAAAAATCTTTTCATCAGTCATCGAAGAAATTTAGAGATGATTCAGGCCGATCTAAGAATACTTCGGGTTTTTCCAGACGGGACCGTGATCGACCCCCAGTGAGTACGCGGGCCACCTTGGTTGCCAGTGTCAGCAATGATCGTCAGGACAGATCTGAGTGCAAGCATTGTGGTAAATGGCATTCAGGAAGCTGTAGATTTCATGACCACTCTTGTTTCAAGTGTGGATCAGCTGATCACTTTATCAGAGACTATCTGAAATTAGTTGAACAGAATACTGATCCGAGTGGGAGACCTAGTAACACTGCAACACGAGGTAAACCACCTAGACATACGGGTAATGCTAGTGGAAATCAGAGAGGGACCAAAGATGCTACTGTATGTTCGGAGGCTCGTGCTCCTTCCAGAGCATATGCTATACGCGCGCGAGGATACTTCTTCGCCAGATGTTATTACCAGTACTTTCACTCTTTTTTATACTGATTTTATTTCTTTGATTGATCCCGGTTCTACTCATTCATATGTGTGTGAAACCTTGGCATTCGGTAAGACTCTACCTGTTGAGTCTACTGAGTTTGTGATTCGGGTGTCGAATCCTTTGGGCCGTTATGTGCTAGTTGATAAAGTATGTAAGAAATGTCCCTTAATGATCCGAGATTCTTGCTTTTCGGCTGATTTAATGTTATTACCATTTGACGAGTTTGATGTCATTCTCGGTATGGATTGGTTAACTTTGCATGATGCAGTAGTGAATTGCAAGCGAAAGACAATTGATTTGAGGTGTTCAAATAATGAAATAATTCGAGTTGAGTCTACCGATTTGACTGGATCACCGGCCGTGATATCCTCGATGTTGGCTCAGAAATATGTGAAAAAGGGGTGTGAAGCATACCTTGCGTACGTACTGGATAGTAAAGAATCAAAAAAGAAACTCGAGACTATGCCCGTGGTTTGTGAATATCTGGATGTGTTCCCCAAGGAATTACCTGGATTACCACCTATTCGGGAGGTAGAGTTTGGCATTGAACTAGTGCTAGGGACTACACCTATTTCGATAGCTCCGTATCATATGGCACCAACCGAACTAAAAGAATTGAAATCTCAGTTGCAAGAGTTGACAGATACTACACCTATTTCGATAGCTCCGTATCATATGGCACCAACCGAACTAAAAGAATTGAAATCTCAGTTGCAAGAGTTGACAGATAGAGGTTTTGCTCGATCGAGTTTTTTTCTCCTGAAGCGCACTCAAAGGTCTTTGTTTGTGAAAAAGAAAGACGGAACCATGAGAATGTGTATTGATTATCGTCAGCTTAACAAGGTAACGATAAAGAATAAATATCCGTTGTCGCGAATCGACTATTTGTTTGATCAACTGAAAGGAGCCTCAGTATTTTCGAAGATAGACTTGAGATCGGGTTATTATCAGTTGCGAGTTAGAGACTCTGATGTGCCTAAAACTGCTTTTAGAATGAGGTATGGACACTATGAGTTCCTAGTGATGCCGTTTGGGCTCACTAATGCCCTTGCTGTTTTCATGGATTTAATGAATCAGATTTTCAAACAGTATTTGGATCGGTTTGTAGTCATGTTTATAGATGACATTTGGATCTATTCACGCGATGAAACTGAACATGCCGAGCACTTGAAGGTAGTATTGTAGATTTTGCGAGACAAGCAATTATATGCGAAGTTCAGTAAATGTGAGTTCTGGTTGAGGGAAGTTAGCTTTTTTGGGCATATTGTATCCGCATCGGGCATCCGAGTTGATCCGAGTAAAATTTCAGCTATACTTGATTGGAAGCCTCCGAGAAATGTTTCAGAAGTTTGAAGTTTTTTGGGAGTTGCTGGGTACTACAGACGGTTTGTGAAAGGTTTCTCGATGATAGCAACACCGATGACAAAGTTGCTTTAAAAAGATATCAAATTTGAGTGGTCAGAAAAGTGCCAGAAAAGTTTTGACCAATTGAAAACTCTTTTGACCGAAGCTCCAGTGTTAGTTCAGCCAGAATCTGGTAAAGAATTTGTAATCTACAGTGAAGCGTCTCTGAATGGTTTGGGCTGTGTATTGATGCAAGAGGGTAGAGTAGTAGCGTACGCTTCGAGACAATTGAAGTCACATGAGAAAAATTATCCAACTCATGACCTCGAGTTAGCTGCTATTGTTTTCGCTTTGAAAATTTGGTGCCACTACTTGTTCGAGGAAAAGTGCCATGTGTATTCCGATCACAAAAGTCTCAAGTACTTGATGACTCAGAGAGATTTGAATTTGAGACAAAGACGTTGGCTAGAATTATTGAAAGATTACGAGCTTGTCATTGATTACCATCCGAGAAAGGCTAACGTGGTTGCTGATGCTTTAAGCCGTAAGTCACTGTTTGTTTTGCGAGCAATGAATGTGCACTTGTCTGTGTCCGCTGATGATGTGTTAGTAACGAGCATTATGTGTTTCGAAAGTGGATTCAGAGTTTTTAATTGATAGCAATGATTGTTTGAGATTCAGAAATCGATTATGTGTTCCGAGAAATTCAGAGCTTATTTCAATGATTTTGAGAGAGGCTCATAGCAGCCGAATGTCAGTTCACCCAGGTAGTACAAAAATGTACAACGATCTGAAACGTCAGTATTGGTGGCATGGTATGAAACGAGACATTTCTGACTTTGTCTCGAAATGTTTGATATGTCAACAAGTGAAAACAGAACATCAAGTGCCTTCGGGATTACTTCAGCCGATCATGATACCCGAATGGAAATGGGATCGAGTCACGATGGATTTTGTATGTGGGTTGCCATTGTCACCAAGCAAGAAAGATGCGATCTGGGTTGTTATTGGTAGATTGACAAAGTCGACTCATTTTATTCCCGTACGTACGGATTATTCACTTGACAAGTTAGCCGAACTGTATGTTTCTCAGGTTGTAAGGTTACACGGGGTACCTACTTCTATTGTGTCGGATAGAGATCCGAGATTCACATCGCGATTTTAGAAGAAATTGCAAGAAGCATTGGGTACCAAGTTGCATTTTAGCACCGCTTTTCATCCCCAGACCGATGGTCAATCCGAGTGGATTATTCAGATACTCGAGGATATGTTGAGATGTTGCATCCTTGAGTTTAATGCTTCGTGGGAACGATACTTGCCTTTAGTTGAATTTGCATATAATAATAGTTTTCAATCGAGTATCAAGATGGCACCTTACGAGGTTTTGTACGGTCGTAAATGTCGTACACCTTTGTTTTGGACCGAACTCAGTGAGAATAAGATTTACGGAGTTGCCTTGATTAAAGAGGCCGAACAGAGGATGAAAGTGATTCGTGAAAGTTTGAAAGCAGCATCAGATCATCAAAAATCGTATGCAGACTTGAAACGGAAATATATAGAGTATCAAGTCGGAGATAAAGTGTTTCTTAAAGTTTCACCGTGGAAAAAGATACTCAGATTTGGCCGTAAAGGCAAATTAAGCCCGAGATTTATTGGACCATACGAAATTTCAGAACGGATTGGGCCGGTTGCTTATAGACTACTTTTACCACCTGAACTTGAAAAGATTCACGACATTTTTCATGTTTCGATGCTTCGTCAGTACAGATCCGATCCTTGTCATGTGATTAATCCATCAGAGATTGAAATTCAGCCTAATTTGAGTTATGAAGAGGAACCGGTTCGTATTTTGGCTCGTGAAGTAAAAGAACTACGAAACAAGAAAATCTCATTAGTGAAAGTACTATGGCTCAAACACGGGGTTGAAGAAGCGACTTGGGAGCCAGAAGACTCAATGAAAGAATGTTATCCTAACCTTTTCGCTGGTAAGATTTTCGGGGACGAAAATTTCTAAGGGTGGAGAGTTGTGACAGCCCTAATTTGACCCCAGTCGAAAAGTGGTTTCGGGACCACAAAACCGAGTCATAAAAATAATTAGATGTTATATTCGGTGCTTATTATATGTGAAAGTTCATGTGTGAAAATTTCATGCTTTGATATTGTCATTTGTGAGTGAAATTATTAAATAGGACTTATGTGGAAATTTTTGAAAATGTGATAGGTAATTTTTGTAGTGGTTAAATAATTAACGGTGTAAGATAAGTGGATTTGCATGTTAAATTTCCCACTTTAGTTTTAGTGGCCGGCCACAATGATGATGTTAAGCAAAATATGTATTATATATTAATACTATATAATAGTAATGGTTTAAATTATGAAATAAAAATATTAATTGAAATAAGAAAAGAAGAACAAAAGGTTTGGTTCATCTTCTTCCTTGTTTAGCCGAACCTTAAAGAAGAAAGGGGAGATAGCCATTCGGTCACTTTTGAGCTAGAATTAAGGTATGAAATTCATGTTAATTTTTGAAATTGTAGCATATATTAAGTTAGTTACTAAGTCCCTAACTTAGCCATGTCAAAATTTTGATTTTAGTAGTGATATGAGTATTCGGCTATGGAAGATTTTTTTGAAGAGAAAAAGATTAAGGATGTCGCCTGATTCTGGTTGCTATTAAATTTTGCGTATCTTGTACTGTGGGTAAAATGCACAAAATAAATACGGTTGGAACTAACATGCATTGCTGTTCGGTTTATGCTTGAGGAGTTTAAAATTTGGGAGCTTAAAACTGTTTAAATTGCTATTTATATTGCTGTCCAAAAGTTTCAATTTTAGTAATGTCCCATTATTAATAGTTGAAACTAATAAACAAGTATTTGATGAAAGGATGTAGGTGGCTAAATTGTCTAAAAATTTAATTGTTGTTAGCTCAAAAAGTATTCGAATGCGTGCTGGAAATTAATATCTAAAGGCATGCTAGAGTTTAATATGTCTGAATGTATACAAGAGATTAATTTAACCCTGCTTAAATAGACGAAATGTGTACGTAATTTAACCTTGTCTATTCAATAATTATTGTTGTTGTTCTGTTTCAAAACAGGTCAAGAGCTTATATATTTAAAAAAAATTAAATTAGTACATTGCATGATCTTGAATGATTAATTAAATGCTTTTTGGTGGCTTTGATATATCATTATCGAACTATAATACAATATATATACGAGCACTGTATGTATAAAATATTGAAATTTTATATGTAATGTGATGTTTGTTTGTGTGTTTAGAATGAAATGCCGAATGTGAACATAGATAATAGTTGAGTAAAGTTTGTGTTTAAAATGATGGAATGGAGTGGATGCTTTAAATGTGTTATGAACAATTATAAGTTAAATTAAGGTTTGCTAAATTATCATTGTCATTGTCGAATATGTGCTTAATTAAAGAAGAATTTGTTGTTGAATGTTTTAAATGATTTAGATAGTTATAAATTAAGTCGAAGCTTGGTAAAATTGAATAATTGTGGCTTAATTATTTAATGGCAATTGGCTATTATGGTGAAATGCAATGTTAATATTTAGTTGTTAGTGTTTATATGTGTGTTATCCGAATTTGAACTTGAATAATGATTTGAGCACGATGTATTGTATTGAGATTATGCTTTAGTGAAATTATAGATATATGTGATGAAATTGATTGGTGATATACATGTTTAAATAATATGAATGCAAAGAGTTGTGAAAGAGTAAATTGTAGTAAATCTGCTTGGGACAGCAGCTGTAACGTGAATTTGGAAAACTCACCATAAATTGTGGGAGTAGAGTTAGAAGCTGAATAAATTATGTAATTAAATTTTAATGAGTCTAGTTTCAAATGAAATCAATGAGAACATATTTCGACTTCTGTACAATTAGAAATTTTATTCGAAGTAAAGGGTGGTCAGATTAGTCAATTAGTGAAACAGGGGAAATTTTAAGAAAAATCTGGTATTGATTGGCTGGACTAAAAATTCTGAAAATTTTATGGATAAAAGATATATGAGTCTATTTTTAGGGAAATTTTACGGCAATTGATTTGGAGTTTCGTAGCTCCAGTTATAAATAATTTAGTGACTGTTGCTCAGGAAGACAGCTTATAGTGAATTTGTGATTATGTGGTAAACATTGATAAAAATTTGTTAATGAGTTGCTTATTGTTTTCTTATAAACTTACTATGATCTATATGTGTGAAAGTCGAATATATATATTATATTTTTGAAGTAATGCTTGAACAGTCGAATAATGACTAGTTTAAAATTGTTGAATTTAAGCTCAAGAGCATAGAGGGGCAAATTCGGATAAGGGAAAAGAGAAAGTAGTTGAATAGCCGAGCCGAGACTGTTCGAAAATATTTGAGGTAAGTTTTAAGTATTTAAATATGTATAATATGCAAAAATGACATGACAAACTATGAGAATTAAGTGTTACTTGTCATAAACGTTCGTGGTCGAATGGCAATTTGTATTGGAAGTAAAAAGTGATATGCTTTCATGATCAAATGATAGTGTTAGATGAAAATGAGTAAGATGTTACGTGTAAACTATTATGTATTTAAATGTGAGTGATGAAATGAGATAAAAGTGAATGAAATGTAGGATGATATATTGAATGATGCTTGTACCTAAATTGGTGTGATTGTGTTATATAAAACTTGTTGATTTGAATATTGTGCAGTATTATTCAGGCCTTTGAGCCTAGCAGGCTATAATGCCGGTGAGATAATATTCGGGCCTTTGAGCCTAGCAGGCTATAATGCCGGTGAGATATTATTTGGGCCTCGAGCCTAGCAGGCGAAATGCCAGTGAATGAATTCGGGTTTTTAAACCTAGCAGGCTGAATGCCGGTGATTTGATAAAAGTCTAAAACTAAGATACCTCGTGTTAGAACGACGAATGAATACATTCAATACGTTAAGTTGGCCCGGTACGTATTATGTATTTATATGTGAGTATGATTTAAATTAAATCATAAGAGTATAATTTGATACATATGTGAGTACATGATATATTTATATCTATGATTATGATACATTCGGTCAAGGTGTGAATGTATGTGAAAATGTTCAATTTTTTTTATGCCATATGAATTCAGATTAAGTGTAATTAGAATGCTAAGTGTGCATTATATGCTTGTGTATATTCGGCCAATGGTAATAAATATATAGGAAATGACCTTTTGAGAAATTGGATAATTGATGTATAATTGAGTTTGTCTATTGTATTGCTTAAAACTTACTAAGCTTATGAAAGCTTACTCCTTTTGTTATATTTCTCTGTTTTATAGATTGTTGATTCCAGTTACCTGCTCGGGAAGGGGATTGTCAGCAACTCGTCACACTATCTGTCTTTTTTGGTACTGCTATATTTTGGAACTAGTATGGCATGTATAGAATAGACTTAAGTGAATCATATTTTGAAATGTTGATGTATATAAGCCATGCGAAAATGGCATCTTTTGAATGTTTGTATAAAGTTTTTTTGAATGCATATAAAAGTTGATGTTGTAATATCAATGTGATTGTACAAATGTGGTATTTTGGGTTGGTATCACTTCATAACCCATTCCGGCGACGGATACAGGTTATAGGGATGCTACAAGTTAAGCTCAAGTTTTAAGACCTTAAGGTCAAGTGGTTTTAGAAAATAAGGTATCAGGACCTCGTTTTTATAAACTGAGCCGTAAATATTTTAATAAATATTTCATAGTGTCATTAAGGTGGGATTAATGTTTCATTGAAAATTTTTAACGTTTCTGTAGTTAATTAATTGAAAAGAACTAAATCGTAGAAGATGTAAAACTTGATCACTATTTGATTTGAGTGATTAAATGGTTTATGGAATAAAGGAAAAGGGACTTAAATGGTAATTAAACCATTCACAAAGTTAGTGGACAATTATGGGCATGAAATTGGTGTTTTATTTATTTATTAACCAAGGTTAAAATGGTAATTTAATAATTAATTAAATTAAATTAAACATAAGTAAAAGATAATGGTTGTAATCTTCCTTTATCATTTTTGTTTCAACTGAAAGTCATGGCTATGAAGAAGCTAGGTTCAGCCATATTTCATTTCATGCATGTAAGCCATTTTTCACCCATTTTTAATAATTTTATGTTTTTGAGACCATTGCAACTAGGTCCAACTAGCTCGTACCTTCGATTTTGAAACTGTTAAAGATTTTGAAGGTTTCCATTGATGAATCTGTGTGATTTTAGTTATTAAATGATGAATTTGAAATGTTGGTTGATATTTAAAATGCATTTTGTTAAGTGATTTTGTTGAATTTTCAAATTAGGGACTAAATTGTTGAAATAGTAAAAGTACGAGGACTTGATGTGAAATTATTTCAAATTTGGGTATTTTGTGTGCCATGAATATTCGAGTGATGTGAATTGGCATTAAAATTGGTTGATTTGCATGTTTTAAGCCTAGAGACTAAATTGAATAAAAGTAAAATTTTAGGGGCAATTTTGTAAAAATGTCAAAAGTGACTAAATTGCATAAAATACATTTTTTTATTGTCTAAATTAATAAATTGAATGAAATTATTAATTTAGATCAAGATCGAGTGAAAATTAGATGAGAATGGAAAATTACCAAAATGCCCTTGTACTTGTCATTTTTACAATTTAGCCAAGTAAGTTTCGTACGTTTAAATAGTGTTTTAAATTGTTGTTTTAAATGCTATTATGTTATCATATCATGCCTCAACAGAAAAATTCAATGAAGTATCGATGAGCATCGATTAAAGAAAAGGGTTAGTTTCGACTATCGGCTATGAAAAGGGATGGTGATGACCATCAACTATGAAATGGGATGATGACAACCATCAACTATGAAAAGGGATGGTGACGACCATGGATTAATGAAAAGGGATGGTTTCGACCATCGAATGTAAAAAGGGATGGTGACAACCATCAAATATGAAAAGAGATGGCTACGACCATCGTTTAGCATACTTGCGTGAGCTTCGGTAAGGGTTTCAATTGACTTCACCACGAAAAATATGGAAAGGTATGATGTACGAATGATTAAAGTATAAATATTCATGATTAAGAAATGTATGATTTAAATGATGCTATGTTTACGTACCATATCTTACCATGTGATGATATTGCTAAGTTATGTGTTCAATCACTCACTTGTGACTATGTTAAGGTTCTGTTTATGTCTTTTGTGTAACATCCTGAAATAGGGCCTAGTCGGAACAGTGGTTTCGGGACCACAAATTTGACATCAAAATATTTATTTTATGATTATTATGAGACCTAGAATATGAGATTATGCATGTGTTAAAGTTTCATGAAGAAATTCCTTAAGTAAGGTGTCTAATTGGAAATTAGGGACTAAATTGAATAAATTGCAAAACTTGGATTCTAGAAGCAATTTGTATGAAATTGCTTTAGATTATAAATTATAAGGTCTTAAAAAGTAATTTTCCAAATTTCTAAGTTTTTGGACAAAAATGGGCTTACATGGATGAAATTTCAAGGAAAGGACTTAAGGGCATTTTGGTCATTTGGCATTTTAATGAAATAAAATGGGAAAAAGAAGGCAAAAATCAGCCATTTCTTCTCCATGGCTGCCGAAATTTGAAGAGTCTCCATAGCTAGGGTTTTCAAGCTTTCCAAGCGCAATATTAAGTGCTCCCAAGCCTCGTTTTTAATGTTCTTTGTATATTTGAAATCCCGGTAGCTTGATTTTTCCATTTCTTCCCATATTTCATCCTAGGGTTCATGTTTAAAAATTTACCCATGCATGAGTTGCTTGTATTTTGGTAGATTATGGAGGGTTATGAAAGTTGAAGGTGTGTTAAAAATCTTTTCCTAAGTGATTTTCATGAAAAACCCCTAAAGGGACCTTTTTGCAAAAGTTGTTAAATGTGTGGTAGAAATGAGAAAATAATGGAAAATTTTGGCTGCTATAAGAGAGAAAAATGTTTGGCTAGGCTTGGTTAAGATAGAAATTCCATTTGTTTCATTATACGAGCTTAAGGACTAAATAGTAAAAATGTCAAAGGTTAGGGGCAAAACGGTCATTTGGACCGGGGGTAGAAATTAAACTTGAAAACTGTAATGTAGTGAATTAATAATATAATTGTGTTGTTATAGACCCCGAGGAACAAATTCCAGAGGTCGATGAGGTAAATGCAAGGTTTTGGAATAACCGAAACACAGCTCCGAAACGAATACCAGGTAAGTTCAGATAACTCAAAGTAAACCTATAACATGCATAATTATATGTTTTGTGAATGCATGATAATTGCATTGTTGATGGCATGAAAATGCATGAATTGCATCTTTAATAATGAATTGTTGTATAATGTATCGGTTGAGGTTGGAAAGGGAATTCAATGGATAAACCATGATTTACATGAGACTTGAGATCCTGCATGTGTTGCAGAAAAGGATTTAGCCTGGACCGATAATCCAAAGATTTCAAGTATAAAAAGGATCTAGCCTGGACTGGTGTTCCTTGAGTGATCGAGCCTCCCGAAGAATATGTGTGCATTGTGGATTTAGCCCGGACGGGTAATCCGATTAGGGTCTGAATTTAGCCTGGACTAGTAATTCAGATCTAAGCTCATTAAGGGTGTTTGTCGAGTAAGGGATTTAGCCTAGACTGGTAATCCCGACATCACCTTATGAGTTTATATTGCGGGGGATTTATCCTGACTGGTAATCCCGCCGTAAGATGTGAGGTTCGCGGGAGTGTATACTAAAAATGATCATTCGTATGAATTGACGGTGACTGGATAATCCATCGAGATTTCCTAGAAACTCAACGAGACTATCATAAGGTATATGTACAAATGACATGTAAAGTGATGAGCTCATCTAAGATAGAAATGTTCATGGTGTTTGTTATGTGACTAACTCATTGATTGAGTGCATGTGATAGGGAAACCATTTTCATGCTCATTGGTTTCATTATCTATTATGGATGTATGCTAAACAATCAGTAAGTTTACTTTCCATTTATACGGGCTTACTAAGCATATAAATGCTTACCCCTCTCTTTTCCCTGCTTTTCAGAGCTCGAGGACTCATAAGTATTGGAAGACAATTAGAAAGTCAACACACTATCAACTAGACAAGCTTCGGTACAAAGACATTTCTGTTTTTTCCAATGGCATGTATAGGATTGTTTTTGAGTATTTTGTTATATATGTCATTTGATTTTCCTAGTGAAGGCATGTAAAATTATGTTTATCTTCTTGTATATGGCCATGGGAATTGGCTCATTTTGAAATAGGCTATGCCCTAGAAATCTATGCATGTTTATATTCATATGCGATGGCTTAGTTATAATTGGCAATGAGTTATAATAATGAGCCAATTTTAATATGTCAAGCAGACATATAAATTATTAAATGCAAGATAAGAATTGACTTAGCATGTTTGAAACCAATGACATGAGGTTCACATGCAATGAGGTTAATTAAAGTTTCATTCTTACAAATGGATAATTTGGCCCAAGTATGTACTATAGTAACCTATTAGTGTAATTGGCTAGTAGAGGGTGACTTAAGGCTTGGAAAATAGCCTAACAAGGTCCACATGGGTAGACACACGGGCTACTCCTATGGGTGTGTGTTATGACCGTATGTCCCCTGCACCTGAAATTTTAAGTCAGCATAGAGCACGGGCTAAGCACACAGGCGTGTGCCTTGGCCGTGTATATTTAACAGAATGGTGAGGTTGAAGTCAGAGTTGCAGACGGGCTAAGCCCATGGGCGTGTGCCCTGGTCATGTTGCATACTGGAAAAAGGACACGGGTGTGTTCTAAGCCCCACGGGCGTGTTACACTTCAACTAAGGGAAATTTTCCTAAAGTGCCCCAAGTCTAACGAACAATTTCGATTTTGTTCCGTACTACCCCTAGGAGTGCTTTTAGGCCTTGGAGGCCTGTATACGAGACAAAGTGCACACATTTGAAAAGTGTTAAATCACGAGCGAAGTTCAGTAACCCGACTGAGTAAGTTTGTAAAGGTGAATTACCGGTAATGCCTCAAACCCTATCCCAGCGTTGGATACGGGCAAGGGGTGTTACATTTTGTGTTATGCAAATGAAATGGTAAGTGTTCAATATGAACCAAGACATGTGTGTATGAAACTTATTGAAATGTTGATACATGGAAAACATGATATGTTATGAAGGATGATAAATCCAATTGGATCACGCTCAAGTATAATTGTTATCTATGTTAAGTTCACATGAATTATATTTGATTATGCTAACATGTGTTGTTGTTGGTGCTTAGGCTTGTACCAAGTTTATGATTGAATTATATCATGTTTAATCTTAATGAAATACATGGAAACGGTAAGTACTCAATTGGTAACATGCTTATGGCCATGAAAAGGTAGAATAAATCAAAGTATGTAATTTCTTATGCAATGGTTGATTATATAGTTGATTCCAAAATAGCTATGTTTAAATGCACTAGCTTGTAGTCATGGTTGATGTTATGCTTATAACTTGTGTGTTATACATGTGAAATGGATGAGTGAAGGTAATGAAACGGTAAATTTATAGTTGAAATGAAATTTGATGAAAAGAAAATGATGAGTTTGAATGGTGTACTATATGTGAGAAATTTACGTACACTATGGTTGAATATACTTATATCGTGGATAAATGCACTAAGTCGAGAATTGATAATGTTCTTTAGGCTTAGGATAAGCATTGGGAACAGAATAGAAAGAAAGTAAATTGAAAAGTGTCAATCTTATAGAAAGGTTGATAATTATCTATTAAGTTTTATAAAATCCTACCATGTGACGAATGATAAACGTAGGTGACATTAAGGAATTTACTCATTTTTGAGTTGATGATCATATAGATTTATGAATCTTATGGCATTGGCATAGGTTTATGTTTATTCTAAAGTTTATTATTGAAATGGAATGTGTAACACCCCAAACCCGGCCTGGAAGTTTGGCTTGAATCTGGCGTGTCACATTGAAGTATTTTTCGAAAACCATGTTTCCATTAAAAACCCTTCTTAATAATTAAAAACTTATACCCTTTTTAAACCTTGTTTAGAAAATCTCAGATGAATAATATTCTTAACAACTTTGTAAAAATCTAGGCAGTTGCGGAAGCTTAACTTAAAAACAGCTGCGGTTACGTGATGTTTTGAACAACAGTAGTTGCTTTGGAAAACCGTGTTCTAATACTAGCAATTATAAGAACAATAAATAAAATTCCAAATTTGAAATCCAGAAAATTACAACGGCTTTACTACAACCCACATAAAAACATTTAAAAGTAATAATCAAAACTGTAACATAAACAGTGTGTGTGGCTTCCTCCGAGCCCCTCGCAGCTTCGATCCGTCTAAGGCTGGAAATTACCTGAAAGGTTAATAAACGGGATGAGTTTACAAAAACTCAGTGTGAAATCCCCTACTATATAAAAGGAACAGTCAGTCATATAAAAAAATTAAAAGTCCGCCCCACCTTTCAACTTACGATTTCAGATCCATTGGGCCTTAGCCCATTATAACAGATACACTGATGGGCCTTAGCCCATTACGTAATAAGAAACATTATCGTAACCGAAATCAAAATGAGAATCGAATCGAATCGTGTGACGAATCGAATCAAAATCGTAATCGAATCGAAATTAAGTGACAAAATCGTAATCGTGATCGTAAAATGTAATCGAATCGAATGTGAATGCAATCCCAACCCATATCCATCCATATACACCCCCGTACTAGCCTTACACCATGTGGGGAGACTACTCGACCCACCTAACCGCTACACACCACAGAAATTGCAGCGAGGCTGCCAGATATTGTGATGAAGTCACCAGATACAGATATTGTGGCGAGGCCACCAGAACAGATATATATATTTATAGATGTGGTGAAGCCACCAGATTACAGCGAGGCTGCTAGATATTGTGACGAAGTCACCAGAACAGATATATGTGGCGAGGCCACCAGATTGCAGCGAGGCTACCAGAACGCTTCCTCCAACAATATAAACAAACCCATGCAACATGTCATGTATGTAGAATGTCATGCCCATATTTGAATCAAACAATCACAGTCAAGTCATTCATATCACCAACATATATTCACAATCAAATTCGTCAACCACACAATCCAAGTCAGTCACTTGCCCACAAGGGCAAAACAGTCATTTAACGCCCTAGGTGCAAAATGGTAATTTTACCCCACAAGGGTATCTCGGTAATTCTACCCTACAGGGGTATTTCGGTATTTCTACCCTATAAGGCTATTTTGGTAATTCTACCCTACAGGGATATTTCAGTAATTCTACCCTACAGGGGTATTTTGGTAATTCTACCCTACAGGGGTATTTCGGTAATTCTACCCTACAGGGGTATTTCGGTAATTCTACCCTATAAAGGTATTCGGTAATTCTACCCTACAAGGGTATTTCGGTAATTCTACCCTACAAGGGTATTTTGGTAATTCTACCCTACAGGGTTATTTCGGTAATTCTACCCTACAGGGGTATTTCAGTAATTCTACCCTACAGGGGTATTTCGGTAATTCTACCCTACAGGGGTATTTCAGTAAACTAAAGTATTCTAAACAGGGATAACAATACAAATGGGCCTAAAGCCCATTCTTAGCCCAAATGGGCCCACACGCTCGTGTGGCCCTTTTAGCCCAAATCTAGCCACAGATATGAGATTCACCTAGCCTAGTCCAATATTTACTACACAATCAAACAACTTATCCAATTGGGCCCGTAAGCCCATTGGGCCCACATGGCCCGAAGTAGCCATCCTACAGCTAGAGTAGTGAGAAATACACACCTGATAGGAGATTGGAGTTAATCCGCGCTCCGAGCACTCTTAGCCGACGCCCAACCCAAACGAGCACGCCATAAAGTGAAAGGGATCAGCCAAGAAAGATACATTTACTCTCCCCATGGTTCTGGCTATTTAAAGCCAGCTTCGCATCTACTCTTATGTTAGCTTCTCGATGTGGGATTCCTCCATCATCAGAGTTTAAATTCAACACCAACTCTTGGCGCCCCCTGTTAGCAAAATAAATGCTCTTGATTGCCATGAGTTTCAACCACCCGACCTCTTTGCCAACTCTATGACGCCACCTTCCTGCCTCTTATGTGGCGCTACTTTGCCACTAGACCACAAGGCTTTTTGTGGCACAATTTTTCCAACAATATTCTTAAGGCCTACCTACTACACCCAGGGTTTGATTCACCTTAAACCAAAATTTCTGCTAGAGTCCAGGTTTGAACCCAGGACTTTTCCAACACTTCTCAGCACACTTAACCACTAAAACAAGCCTTCATTAACGAAATTTACATGCACAACAAAATATTATAAGCTGCCTTCAATCGCTCCCATGCTCAAGGCCCAAAAATTCTAGGCCTAAATTTAGGGTGTTACAACTCTACCTCCCTTAAAGAAATTTCGTCCCCAAAATTTCCATCAACCGGGTAGTCGTGTAACATTTACCCCACTATGCTACTGCGGCGCACTCTGATCCTACTATCACTATCACACTTCAACTAGAACTTGAAACATCATATACATACAACACTTATTCACTGAAGCAGACACATATTTATCACACATATATACAATCTATATATCCAAACATCACATCCACATAAAAAAAATACCAAATTTAAATTCAGACCAATGTCTAAGGAAACCACAGTATTTCAATTTCTAAACAGACAAAAGCATTCAGAAGACTTACGGATTCGGCGCCAGAGACTCGGTGTGCCACACTTTTTAAGAGAAATACTTCAAACAGACCACATGGTTGAAAATAATTTTCTAAAATTCAACCTTCGAAAACCCAATTCACAGCCGAGTTGTTACAACCGGCCTCTGATACCACTAAATGTAACACCCCAAACCCAGCCTGGAAGTTTGGCTCGAATCTGGCGTGTCACATTGAAGTATTTTTCGAAAACCATGTTTCCATTAAAAACCCTTCTTAATAATTAAAAACATATACCTTTTTTAAACCTTGTTTAGAAAACCTCAGCTGAATAACATTCTTAACAACTTTGTAAAAATCTTGGCATTCGCAGAAGCTTAATTTAAAAACAATTGCGGTTACGTGATGTTTTGAACAACAGTAGTTGCTTTGGAAAATCGTGTTCTAATACTAGCAATTATAAGAACAATAAATAAAATTCCAAATTTGAAATCCAGAAAATTACAACGGCTTTACTACAACCCACATAAAAACATTTAAAAGTAATAATCAAAACTGTAACATAAACAGTGTGTGTGGCTTCCTCCGAGCCCCTCGTAGCTCCGATCCGTCTAAGGTGAAATTACCCGAAAGGTTAATAAACGGGTGAGTTTACAAAAACTCGATGTGAAATCCCCTACTATATAAAAGGAATAGTCACCATATAAAAGAATTAAAAGTCCGCCCCAAATTTCTACTTACAATTTCGAGATCAATTGGGCCTTAGCCCATTATAACAGACAGTGCAGATGGGCCTTAGCCCATTACGTAATAAGAAACATTATCGTAACTAGAATTAAAATGAGAATCGAAATCGAATCGTGTGTGAATCGTAATCGAATCGAATCGAAATCGAATTAGGTGACGTAATCGAATCGAGATCGTGTCAATATGAAATCGTAATCGAATGTGAATGCAATCCCAACCCATATCCATCCATATACACCCCGCATTCAGCCTTACACCATGTGGGGAGACTACTCAACCCACCCAACCGCTACACACCACGTAAATTGCAATGAGGTCGCGGATATTGTGACAAAGTCACCAGATACAGATATTGTGGCGAGGCCACCAGAACAGATATATATATTTATATATGTGGCGAAACCACCAGATTACAGTGAGGCTGCCAAATATAGTGACGAAGTCACCAGAACAGATATATGTGGCGAGGCCACCAGATTGCAGCGAGGCTGCCAAAACGCTTCCTCTATCAATATAAACCAACCCATGCAACATGTCATGTATGTAGACTGTCATGCCCATATTTGAATCAAACAATCACAATCAAGTCATTCATATCACCAACATATATTCACAATCAAATTCGTCAACTACACAATCCAGGTCAGTCACTTGCCCACAAGGACAAAACAATCATTTAACACCCTAGGGGCAAAATGGTAATTTTACCCCACAAGGGTATCTCGGTAATTCTACCCTAGAGGGGTATTTCGGTATTTTTACCCTACAAGGGTATTTCGGTAATTCTACCCTACAGGGGTATTTCAGTAATTCTACCCTATAGGGGTATTTCAGTAATTCTATCCTACAGGGGTATTTTAGTAATTCTACCCTATAGGGGTATTTCGGTAATTCTACCCTACAGGGGTATTTCGGTAATTCTACCCCACAAGGGTATTTCGGTAATTCTACCCTACAGGGGTATTTTGGTAATTCTACCCTACAGGGGTATTTCGGTAATTCTACCCTACAGGGGTATTTCAGTAATTCTACCCTACAGGGGTATTCTAGTAAACTAAAGTATTCTAAACAGGGATAACAATATGAATGGGCCTAAAGCCCATTCTCAGCCCAAATGGGCCCACACGCTCGTGTGGCCCTTTTAGCCCAAATCTAGCCACAGATATGAGATTCACCTAGCCTAGTCCAATATTTACTACACAATCAACCAACTTATCCAATTGGGCCCGTAGGCCCATTGGGCCCACATGGCCCATTTCGGCCCATCGCGGCCAGAAGTAGCCATCCTACTGCTAGAGTAGTGAGAAATACACATCTGATAGGAGATTGGAGTTAATCCGCGCTTCGAGCACTCTTAGCCGACGCCCAACCCAAACGAGCACGCCATAAAGCGAAAGGGATCAGCCAAGAAAGATGCATTTACTCTCCTCATGGTTCTCTCTATTTAAAGCTAGCTTCGCATCCACTCTTATGTTAGCTTCTCGATGTGGGATTCCTCCATCATCAGAGTTTAAATTCAACACCAACTCTTGGCGCCCCTTGTTAGCAAAATAAATGCTCTTGATTGCCATGATTTTTGAACCTTGGACCTCTTTGCCAACTCTATGACGCCACCTTCCTGCCTCTTATGTGGCGCTACTTTGCCTCTAGATCGTAAGGCTTTTTGTGGCACAATTTCTCCAACAATATTCTTAAGGCCTACCTACTACACCCAGGGTTTGATTCACCTTAAATCAAAATTTCTGCTAGAGTCCAGGTTTGAACCCAGGACTTCTCCAACACTTCTCAGCACACTTAACCACTAAAACAAGCCTTCATTAACGAAATTTACATGCACAACAAAATATTATAAGCTGCCTTCAACTGTTCCCATGCTCAAGGCCCAAAAATTCTAGGCCCAAATTCAGGGTGTTACAGAATGCTATGTTTAAATTTTATACGAGCTTACTAAGTATTCATTGCTTACATAGTTATTTTTCCTTTACTTTACAGATTATTAGAAGCTCGATCGGGTTGGAAGCTTGTCAGGGATCCATCACACTATTCATCGATTTTACCAGTAGATCTAAATGCTTTGGTCGTGGTTATAATGGCATGTATAGGTGGACTATGTATAATGTTTTGTTGATGATATTGGCATGTAATATTGCTTTGTATTTGTGAAACTTATGTTATTTTGATGTCTTGATGGTTGGTGTGCTTTTGGCACTTTGATGTTTAATGGTTGGTGCGTATAGGATCAAATTGATGCATGGTTTTTATGGCTAAAGTGCTAAGTGTTGGCATGTTTGCAAAATGATCATTTAGAGCATGATTTGATTTGAAATTTTGTCAAGTATAATTGGTTGAATTATGACCCATTTGGTATGTTTGAATGTGAATTTGGTTTGTGGTCAATTATGGTATAATATGGTATGGAATAAAACTAGATATATATGGATCAAATATGGTCAAATATGTACATAAGTTAAATATATGTGTATTTGGGATGCATGAAAACAATGGTTCAATTGATAACTTCTAATTACATGGTATAAGCTAAATATGATATCTTTTAAAATGGTAGCAAGGTGATCAATTATACATATGTGTTGTTAATTTGAGTTCTTGCTATTGAGATGCCTTTTAAGCATATTGGTTGTATGAATAAATACCATATTAATCTAGCTTTATTATGCATGTTTTAGGTACATTTTTGAATGCTTGAAATAGGTGCAAATGACTTGTATGTATGAACATGTTTTGGGTGAGAGAAATGGCTTCAAAATTACCTATTTATTGTCCACGTAGCCTAAGACACAGGAGTGTGTCTTAGCCGTGTGTGACATAAGGCCATGCAACATGGCTGTGTGTCCCCTGTCGATTTTTAAAGGTTACATTTCGAGAGTTACACGGCCTAGCACACGGGCGTGTGGCTTGGCCATGTGACCTAAGTCAGAGAGTTGCACGGGCATGGACACGGGCTAGGACATGGCCATGTGTCCCTACTTTGAATGTCCACATGGCCTAAGATACGAGCGTGTGTCTCAACCATGTGAGTCACATGGTCTGGCCACACGGTTTTGTGACCCCTACATTGTGAATATTTCTATCTTTATCCATAAAGTTTTAAATGTTTTTGATTTAGTCCCGAATCATTTCTAAAGTGTTTCTAAGGCCTTGAGGGCTTAAATTAGGTATGTTATGCATGTGTTTGGTTGGATTTTGAAATGATTATGAAATATTGGGAATGAATGATTTGAGTTAAGTTTTTACGGTAATGCTTCGTAACCCTATTTTGATGACGGATACAAGTTAGAGGTGTTACATTTAGTTGTATCAGAGATATAGTTTAGTCGGTTCTCGGACTGAATGTAGCATGTATGAAGCCTAGAAATACATGACATTACATAACCTATGATAGTGTGATATCTTCTGATGCTAACGAGAATTGTTTCATTTTAGACAGAGATGCTTTCCAATCGAGCGAATTCCGATAATGCTAAAGCGATACTCAAGTATTTGATTAAAAAGTTGCTTTGGATGAATAGAAACTCATAAAGGTAAGAGAAAAATTTCAGAATGTTATGTTATTAATGAATGATATGTTATGTTATGTGTATATATGAGAGTCAAATTTAGAGGCTTTACAATTTCCACCCCCTCACCCTCAAAGTCTTATACAACGAAATTTACAAGTTTTATGTTGATTATGTCTGTAAAAGAGAAGATATAGAATTCAATGATTGAGTTAGTAACAATGTGGTTCAGAGCTAAGAAGGGGCTAGCAAGTAAAGAGAGTTCTAAAAGAGATATCAGATTTTTTTCCTAAAGATCATTAGGCATATGCAACGCCATTGTTAAAGAAGAGGTTAATCATGGGTATTCAACTTATTCAAGTATGGTATCTAATGAATGAATTAACTATAATTTCTTCTAAATTGATTTCTTTAGTGAATGGGATAATGTGGGATCCTCGATGACTTTAGTAGTCAATGAGTTAGTGTTTGAATTGCAAATATATTTGAATGCAGCAGTTATAGTCAAGTATCTTATAAAGATCTCTTCTGGGTATTCTACATGTTCTTTTATCCTCACAGGCATATGAAATTGTTTATCTTTAGATGTGATTCGATTCATATGAGAATGATGGCTAACCATAACATTAGACAGAGGTATTGTTAGTCTAGTTGACTAATGATCAGCATTGCTCTATTTTTCTTTGGCATTCTATTCTATTATGTTCAGTAGAAGACTCGACGATAAGACTTATATAAAGCTATTTTTCTACTTCTACTAATTGTTGCTCTGCTTTTTATATATATATGCAACTTATGTTGTCTCTGTCACAACTGATTTCAATACGTATGAGTGATATTCTTCTTCTGGATTTTATTTGGGGTATCATTGATCCCTTTATCATTCAATACGAGTTGTATTCTCAAAAATTCATTATAGCTTCACATCTTGGATTTCATTATTTCGGTTTTCTTATCAGTCTTATTTTTGAATCTATTAAACATGGTTCATCGGTAAAGGATATTCATTGGCCGGAGGTAATTACATCTATTACAATTATAATTTCTGGTTCGATCATGGGAGCATGGTGATTCAAATCTCAGGTTTTGAGAGGTTGTATTTTTGCACTAGTTGTTACTAGAATTACATTCGGTTGTTGTAACACCCCTAACCCCTCTTCGTCGTCGGATTAACACTTCATACAATTAATCAATCATAATTACACATATACATACTAGCAATTAACAATATAATATACAGGATCATGTTAGAAATAGTCAAATCATATCATACTAGAATATTATACAATCGAATAATGATTCATGCTATACAATGCTAATCTTGGTCTTCCACTATCTACACTCTTGTCATTATTTATACATTGCTAAACTTAGTCTTCCACTATCTACACTCTTATCGGATACATACAAGACTATTCCAATTATTAGCATCAGAGTATTGGTTCATACTCTATCTACGATTATCTTTTTGATTTATCTTCGATGATGTTAGTGGAATACATTTAATTTAGGTTTGCTAATCCACCCCAATTCAGAGTCAAAGTTACCCTTACAGCCCCTATTACAAGTCTACGGGACCCTAAAAGTAGTTTAAAAATAGGCAGGGACTAATTTGAAACAATTCTAGAAGTTCACGAAATAATTATAAAAATTTTGATTTCAGGGGTCACACACCCGTGTGGCCAGGTCGTGTAACTTTCTGACTTAGGTCACACACTCGTGTGTTTCCCGTGTGTGACACCCACCCGTGTGGCTAGGCCGTGTGCACCTAAAAGTACCCTCATTGGTACTACATTTTATATGTTCAAATACATCAATAACACATCAAACATTCAAGACTTTCATTCATATCACATTTACCATAATTAGACTATCACTTAGCTATTTAAGCTACTAAACTTTAATCTAGCACATACCAAATATAAACTAGGTTAACATACCAACATAGCCTCAACCCCAACCAAATACATATTTAAGCATCATTTCACTAGTAACTAAGATAACCAGACCTTATAGACAATATCAACAAAAGACTCTCTAAGTACATGCCATTACAAAATGAAATATCATCACATTTGAGCTCAGGATTTGTGATTTGATGCTAAGTCGGCAATAAATCGAATAGTACCTAGCCTGCGCACGAAAGACAAACCCGTACGCTAAGTAAAACTCAGTGGTATTTCTATAATCTGATTAAACATGAACTTGATATAATTATTTAAAATACAACAAGTAAGCTATGTTCATATGTTTCAATTCAATAGTATAATTTTTGCTCATTCCTTATTCACATCTACTAATATTTTCACATGTTCAAATATATAGGTATATATCAATGGCATTTCATTTAACATTTGAATACATCATCTCATGCAATTGCATGATTCATATCTTTGATCAATACTTGAAATCATTCAAGTTTCACATCTCAATTCATCATTTCATATTTCATTTCTCATCTCATAATCATTTCTCATATTTTCCATTTCAATATTTTCTAATCTCATATTCATTTCTCATCTTTTTCATTTCAATATCAATCACATAAATTATTATTTTATTTTCCCCTATTAACACGACACGGGCTCGGATCCAACCAACACACCAGTTTGGCACCCAGTGCCTCATCGGATAAATCTGAAGTAATAACTACACCCAATGCCATATAAATTGACACCTAATGTCTCATCGGTTAAACTGAAGCAAATTAGCACCTAGTGCCGCATCGACTCGAGGTCGAAGTAATGCCATCTATATCTGACTTAGCTCGATACAGTTAATAGGGATTCATTTCACTTTTCAATACAACCAATGTCTCAATTTCATGAATGTATATCATCACATATAAGCATATATTCAATTTGATAATAATCACATTTTTCTCAATACACATATATTCATAATCAATATATTTCATAATATACAAAACCAATCCATTTCATTTCAATTATGAATTTAATTCAATCCCAAAGTACCAAAGCACTCACCTCAAATGTTTACCATATGCAAACAATTATATATGTAATAATCTACTATTTAATTCAGATTATAGCAACACAAACCTTGAATTTCGAGCTATTCGATGTCGATTTTATCCTCCCCTTTTTAATCGAGGATTTTGGTACAACGTTATCTACGGAATAAAACAATTAAATCACATTAATATTACACATTTCAATTTCACATTAAATTTTAATTTTCGCATTATATTTTGCTTATTCTACAATTTAGTCCTTAAACCGAGACTAATTTTAATAATCACATTTATTTTTATATTTTAATACTAATTTCACTCTAGACCACATTTAGCTTTCTCTTTTCCAATTTGACCCCTTAATTTTGAACTTTTCACAATTTAGTCACTATTGCTCAAAATCAACAATTAATTCCACAATTTAGTCATTTTTCATTTCTAACTTAAAAATCTATCTATTTAATCCCTAATACTTAAACTATTCAATAATATCAACATCTAAAATCTTGAATAATACTAAAAATTACAATATGGGTCGGGTAGCCCTAAGTACCGGGATTCCAAAAATATAAAAATTACAAGTGTAAGGACTAAATTGCACTAATCATATTAGATTTGAACTTCAAACCCCCAAAGTGTCATGAGCTTGTTATCCTTTTCTTTCTTTCTTTTCTTTTTATTTCTTTTTTAATTGCATACATCTATTTTCATCTATTTTTCTTTCTTTTATTATATCTTTCATTTTAATTATTATAATATATATACATTACAGTTAACATATATTAAATATATATATTCATGCATTTTGCTAAGCCTATGTTCGGCCACCTATTTACTAACATTAATTAAGTGGCATAGTTGCTACTTTAGCCCATTTAATTTATTTCAATCTATAATTCAACTTTTAACTCTTACTCTCTGTATCTTAATGACTCCTAATTTCACAAAATTTACTATTTCAAAAATTTAATTAGCTATACAACTGACTTCGTAAATATTTAATTAAATATTTATGAGTCTGGTTTACAAAAATAGAGTCCCAAAAATACACTTTTCGACACCCCTGACTGCTAGATCGTTACAGTTTTCCTCTTTTATTTCAGAATGCACTGTTGATGGTTAGGGTAGTGTTCTATCTATATGGTTGTAACGTCGATCTTCTGAAAGTGCTATGGTTTTAATTCATCTGATGTTTACGGCTTCAGTATAGTTCAAATTTTTGATATTATTAATTGAAACAATTTCATTATATATCCCATTTCTACCTTTAATGAAAGGGATAGATAATGGCAAAAGTATAGATTGTGGAAGATCAAGCTTAAACTTGTATATTGGTTCTCATCCCTTAGGTAATCTTGATTTATGTCAACAAATTAAAACAGGATATTATGTTTCATTTGAATTAATGCAATTGTAGATATCTTTGATTGGTATTCTGAAGGAATTATGATAGACGGCATATTTGGATTATCTCGACAACAAGAAGGAATAATTCTAAAATGTTATTATTCGATTGATAGATCGACTCAATTGTGCTATTCAGAAACAGGTTATTCATTTGAAAAGTTAGGTAAGTTTTTTATATTCAAGTTTGTTTCTTGATTTGGAAATAAATTTTACGGATTCATGGGCAAATTGACTGTCAGTCAGAATGAGGGATTCATATTCTAGAAGACATGATGCAGGAATATATCTATCAGATCGATTATAATTGGGAAATGTTATTATGGATTAAAACTGTCTTGATAGAAACAGTTAATACACTTGTATTCAGATGGAATTGTTTGAAGTTTTTCAGGAAATGGAATGTTTACCAGTTGAAAGTTACAGATAAAGATGTGTCAAAAACATCAATTTGGGCCTATTGTGAAAATTATGTACTTTAGCTAAATGCTATGAACTATCTAATGTGCCTGGAATCTGATAATATGGGTTTCCTTTTGGTTATATTTCATTAGATGATTGCCAGAAATTTCTAAATAGTTATACTACTAAGGATAAAGTTATGACAGAGAACATCATAGTTGTTCAATTAAGTTCCGATATAGTATAAAGTTTTAATATAAGTTCTAATACAAATTCTGAATCGAGATGAGTTATAAATGATTTATCTATGGATTACCATTAAAAAGATGACACAAATATTTGATGTGATGAATTTTATCAGGAGAGAAATTCCGAGGACGAAATTTTAATAAAGGGGGAGAGTTGTAACAGCCCGTTTTTCAGTAGTGTCAGAAACAGTCGTTTCGGGGCCACCAAATCCAACGAGTAAGTTCATAAATATTATTATTCAATATTTACGAGTCAAATATGGTTTCAGAAAGGTTTTTGATTTGATAATTTAAGTTATTCAAATGATTAGTTAAGCTCAAGTGGTAAAACTCTAAGGTCAAGTGTTTTTAGGAAATGAGGTATCGGGACCTCGTTTCTTTAAACTGAGCCGTAAATATTTTTATAAATATTTACAAAGTGTCATTAAGGTGGTATTAAATTTTTGTTGAGAAATTTTAACATTTCGGTAGTTAATTAATTAAAAAGGACTAAATCGTAAAAGATATAAAATCTTATCACTATTTGATTTGAGAGATTAAATGGCTTATGAAATAAATAAAAAGGGAATTAAATGGCAATTAAACCGTTTAAGGAGTTAGTGGAAAATTATGAGCATGAAATTGGTGTTTTATTTATTTACTAACCAAGGTTAAAATGGTAATTTGATAATTAATTAAATTAAATAAAACATAAGTAAAAGATAATGGTTGTCATCTTCCTTTCTCATTTTTGTTTTAACTAAAAGTCAAGGCTATGAAGAAGCTAGGTTTGGCTATGTTTCATTTCATGCATGGTAAGCCATTTTTCACCCATTTTTAATAATTTTTATGTTTTTGAGATCGTTGCAACTAGGTCCAGCTAGCCCGTACCTTCGATTTTGAAACTGTTAAAGATTTTTAAGGTTGTCATTGATGAATCTATGTGATTTCAGTTATTAAATGAGGAATTTCAAATGTTGGTTGATAATTAAAATGCATTTTGTTAAGTGATTTTGGTAAATTTTCTAATTCGGGACTAAATTCTTAAAATAGAAAAAGTATAAGAATTTGATGTGAAATTATTTCAAATGTGGACTATTTTGTGTGTCATGAATATTCAGCTAATGTGAACTGGCATAAAAAATGGTTAATTTGCATGTTTTAGGCCCAAAAACTAAATTGATTAAAAGTAAAATTTTAGAGGTAATTTTGTAAAAATGTCAAAAGTGACTAATTTGCATAAAATACATTGTTTTACTGTCTAAATTAATAAATTGAATGAAAATTATTAAATTGGTTCAGATCGAGTGGAAAATAGAGAATAATGGAAAATTACCAAAAATGCCCTTATACGTTGTCATTTCTGCAATTTAGCCAGGAAAGTTTCATTTGTTTAAATAGTGTTTTAAATTTTTGTTTTAAATGTTATTATGTTATGTTATCATATCATGCCTCAATAGAAAAATCCAACAAACTATCGACGAGCATCGATTAAAGAAAAGGGATAGTTTCGACTATCGACTATGAAAAGGGATGGTGACGACCATCAACTATGAAAAGGGATGGTGACGACCATCAAATATGAAAAGGGATAGTTTCGACTATCAACTATGAAAAGGGATGGTGATGACCATCAACTATGAAAAAGGATTGTGACGACCATCAATTAATGAAAATGGATGGTTTCGACCATTGAATATGAAAATGGTTGGTGACAACCATTGAATATGAAAAGGGATGGTTACGACCATCATTTAGCACACTTGTGTGAGCTTCGGTAAAGGTTTCGATTGCCTTCACTACGATAAATATGGAAAGGTATGATATACGAATGATTAAAGTATGAATATTCCTAATTATGAAAGGTATGATGTAAGTGATGCTATGTTTACATAACATATCTTACCATGTAATGATATTGCTAAGTTATGTGTTTAATCACTAGCTTCTAACTATGGTAAATGTTATGTTTATATCTTTTATGTTATGAAAATGAAATGGTAAGTGTTCAATATGAACCAAGACATGTGTGTATGAAACTTACTGAAATGGTGATACATGGAAAACATGGTATGCTATGATGAATGATAAATCCAATTCGATCATGCTCAAGTATAATGGCTATCTATGTTAAGTTCACATGAATTACATTTGGTTATGCTAATATGTGTTGTTGTTGGTGCTTAGGCTTGTGCCAAGTTTATGATTGAATTATATCATGTTTAATCTTAATGAAATACTTGGAAACGGTAAGTACTCAATTGGTAACATGCTTATTTCCATGAACAGGTGGAATAAATCAAAGTATGTAATTTCTTATGCAATGGTTGATTATGTAGTTGATTCCAAAAGATCTATGTTTAAATGCACTAGCTTGTAGTCATGGTTGATATTATGCTTATAACTTGTGTGTTATGCATATGAAATGGATGAGGAAAGGTAATGAAATGGTAAATTCATAGTTGAAATGAAATTTGATGGAAAGGAAATGATGAGTTTGAATGATGTACTATATGTGAGAAATTTGCATATACTATGGATGAATATACTTATATCGTCGATAAATACACTAAGTCGAGAATTGATAATGTTGTTTAGGCTTAGGATAACCATTGGGAAAGGAATGGAAAGAAAGTAAATTAAAAAGTGTCAATCTTCTAGAAAGGTTGATGATTATCTATTAAGTTCTATAAAATCCTATCATGTGATGAATGATAAATATAGGTGATGTTAATGAATTTACTCATTTGTGAGTTGATGATTATATAGATTTATGAATCTTATGATATTGGCATAGGTTTATGTTTATTCTAAAGTTTATTATTGAAATGGAATGTTACGTTTAAATTTTATACAAGCTTACTAAGCATTTATTATAACACCCCTAACTCGTATCCGTCGCCAGACTAGGGTTAAGAGGCATTACCGGTGTAACACCCCTTACCCGAGACCGTCACCGTTGTCGAGCCCGAGGCGTTACCGGACTTAGCTTACTAATTTGGGGCATAAAAATTTTCTTTTAAAATTAATTTAGTTTCATTCATTTAATATGTCCTTAAAAAGGGTCATCGAAACCCTAGAACATGTAATTGAAACGGTTCAGAAATAAACCGGAATCAATAGAAAATTTTCTATCACTTAAACAAATCAAAACAATTTATTTCATCTTTCATAAATAAATTGTCTATCTACGTCATAGTCACCAAATAAATCATAACTCGAGTTACAAAACTCGAAATACAATTCCGTAAATTTTCTCTGAAATAGACTCATATATCTTCTTACTAAATTTTTTTTCAGAATTTTTGGTCTAGCCAATTAGTACAGTTTATTAGTTAAAGTTTCTCCTGTTTCAGTGTTTGGCTGCTCTGACCTCTGTTCACTACGAATTAATTTTCTCCCTCTACAGAATTCAAATAACCATGCCGTTTATTTCCTTTAAAATTATACTTAATAAGGAATATATACATTTAAAGTATAACTCTTAATTTTTTTTTTTACAATTTTTAGTGAATTTGTAAAGTCAGAACAGGGGATACAGAAATCACTCTGACTCTGTCTTACCAAAATTTAACTATCTCATAAAATACAACTCATTTATTTACTTTGTTTCTTTCATATGAAAATAGACTCAATAAGATTTAATTCTATATCTCATTCACTATCTAAATCAATTTCTACTATTTTTAGTGATTTTCCAAATTCATATCATTACTGCTGTCTGATACTGTTTTAAAGCTAACTTCACCTTTTTCATGATTTCCATGGAATAACTAGCATTTAGGCATACATAACACCAGACATGTCCTTGATTAGTCATTCCAATAGCTAATCATTATCAAACATTTACATACCATTCATTAGCCATATCGGTAAAGGACTTCACTAGGAACCAACCAAGGAGCCTTCCACCTAACATCCTCCTCTCGAAGATTCTGAAGAATGTCTATCCATCTCTCCTCTGAAATGTCATCTCTCCAAGGCATGTCCACTACTTCCTTTAAGGGAGAATAACCCTCAAAGAATACTCGGCAAGGAACCTTATCAAGCTTCCAAAAGTGGCTATGAAACCAAACCAACAACAACTGTGCACATCCAATGAACTTTCCTTCACCAGCTCTTCGACATGCATTCAAGGATCTTATCGTCTCAGCTAGGATTGCGGGCACAGGTGTGTTCTTACCCAGTCGATCGAATAAATCTGCAACTGCCTCATCTATGTGCCCCAACGCCTTTGGGAAGATCACCATGCCATAAATACTCAAAGCCAGGACGTCGATCCTTTTCTTTACGTCTAGATGCGTCGATATCAAATCCCTCAGAATAGCCCATAGAATGCACTTACTATCACCCTTTTGCTGCACACGAGCTACAGCCCACTGCTCACTCATCCCAGTAATCATTACCAACTTTTTCGTAAAAGATGGAAGGCTAGCAGGCCTAACATAAGCCTTGTTACCTTGAATCCTCAGGCAACGCAGTAAAGTCGTATACTCCTCTAAGGTGGGTACAAGATCAACATTACCAAATGTAAAGCAACTATAAGCAGGGTTCCAGAATTGTACCATGGCTCGAAACAAGTGCCTATCTACCTTGATGTCTATCAAATAGGGAAGGTCTCCGTAATTCTGATAGAAGAGCTGCTTAGCCTCGTCATCTCATTGGGACCAAATATCTCTCAACTCCTACAACTCATTCTGCGTCGAATTAACATGGGTGAAGTCCCATAACTCTGATGTATACCCCTCGGTGACACTATCTCCTTTCTCTAACTGGGTTTTCTCTGACCAGGTACAGACAGAAGCATTGTCCTCCACTTTATTAAGGTATTCGTTCCTCATTACAAAACTTTCTAATCTAGAAATCGAGCCTTGAATCGACACCTTTAAATGCCAAATGATATGCAAAGACAGCAAAATTAAAATAGGTCAGTATCATATATATAAGAAAATGATAAACAAATACTTACGGGGTAATTTTCTAAAGATTATCGCTATTTCTCTAGGGTAAGCACTTAAAGGTTCACTATATGAATTTTAGTTCTAAAGTGAGGGTACCTGAACCAGCAGATTCCTCAGTCCTCACCCATTATAGGCTCATATAGACCAAGTTCAGTTTAGGGGGACACATTTCCCGATGGCCATGCAGAGATGAAAATCTCACGAAGACATAGGTACAGTATCCCGGAAGCAATCCACTAACTCATGCGGAGGTGAAAACCTCATGAAAGCTTAGCTTCTCACTCCCACTTAAAGGTGCGACCAACGGTCATGCAAATGCAATGTACGAAATTAAAGTAACAATATATGCAACCAACACATGTAAACTTGATCAATATTTTAAAATTTTCCAAACTTTGGACATTAAGACACAAAAAATCAATTTCTTGGCTTGACTCTCTTATAAGTCCCCAGCGGAGTTGCCAAGCTGTCGAAACCATTTTTTAAAGGGATGTTTGAAAAACGGGGATCGACTTTTGAAAAACGAAAATGGGAGTCGCCACCAATCTTTTAAAGTGTGATTGGATCACTTTATAAAATGTTTTGGTCTACGAAATTACGAGAAAACAGGTTCGGGAGTCGGTTATGTTCGAGGAAGGATTAGCACCCTTGTAACGCCCAAAATTGGTACCAAATTGAATAATTTTGTCTTAACGTCAGAAATTTGAAAGAATTTAGAAATGAGATTTCCTTAAAACCGTAATATTTTAAATTAAAAGTATCAAGATTCATTCGCTTCAAAAGAGTACAAACATCACATCCAGCATAATTGGATACGATATCTTTAAACTTTCGTAACTGAAATCATCTTGTGATTTGTAAAACCTATTTTAAAAGGATATTTTAGATATTCAGACAAACGAGAAATCGCAACCCAGCATGTTAGGGCACTACTTCCCGAGTTCCTATATATCAAAATTTTGCCTTATTTTATTTTTTTTTAAAAGAAAAAAAAATCTCTTTTCAAATTAAATGAGATATAATTTTGGTTTTAAAAGTAATGATATGTTTTACATATTACAAGAAATTGAATAAACCTAATTACAATATATAAGCTTTATCATTTCATGCCAATATAATATAGAAAATAATAATGATGACATAAATTACACAATATGCATTACCACTTTAAGCATATATCATCATAAATAACCTAAATGTTCATGCATTATTGTTACATACAAAACATAATGCAGTGCATAATGAATACAACAAATATAAAATCGCAATATACATATATGATAATATCTTATGCAAATCACCATAAATGATTAATTTCATGTAAATATATGAAACAAATGATAGGTAAAAGTTTAACCTACTATATCAAAATAAGAAAAAAAAACTAAAAATAAATAAATAAATTAAAATGTATAAAATATAAATCCAATAAAAAACAAGATATTTAGAAATACATTGAATAATACAAGAACGATAAAAGAGAACCCCCTCCTTTTTAAAAAATAATACATACATATAAGTTATATTATAGGGTATAATAACTATATATATAAAAAATGTATTAAGTATTAATATTACATTTATTTATAATTTTTTTAAAAATGTATATAATTAATAAATAATAAAATGATGTATACTTTATGTTAAAATAAAGGTAATGTAAGGAAATATAGTATAATATATAGTGTATAACATAATTTACAAATAAAAATATATAAAAATATAAATTATATAATATAAAATTATATAATATAATGTATATAATATAATATATAAAATATTATGATATATAGTAAAATATAATATGTAACAAATATATATAAATAGAATATAATGAAATATAATATGATAATGGATATATAAAATAATAATAATAATATAATAAGTATTCTACATATAATAATAATAATAATATAAAAATGTATAATAATAATTTAATGAATAATATATACTATTTTATATAACTAATATTTTTTAAAAAAATAATATAAAATAAAAAGGATTAAAATTGAATTTAATTAAGAAATCTGGGGTTTATTTGCAAAATAATAAAAATTCTGGGCCTGATTGAAATGCGCGTTAAATTCAAAGGACTCACTGGGCAATTTAGCCCTAATCCCAAAACGACACCATTTCCAAAATATTGTTTTAAAGCCACTGTGAGGACCAAATTGAATCACAATTAAAATACTAGGGCTAAATTCAAAAATAAATAAAATGAAATTATGAAGATTAAAATTGCGAGAGGACCAATTGGGCAATTAACCCACTTTACGAAAACACGCGGATCCTCCCTGGGTAATCGGGTCAACACGCGGATCCTCTGTATAATACGGTGTCGTTTTAATGCTTATCGAATTAAGCTAAAACGGCGTCGTTTTACTGATGTTATAAAAGTAAAAAAAAAATTAAACCTTCATTTTAAAACATTCGACTGAAAAAAAGAAAAACAAAAACCTTTAAAATTCTCTCAGAGCTCTGGCCAGTGGCCGTCCTGGCTCGTCCCGGAGCTCCACCACCTTCAGCCACCGCGTCCGGCGGTTAGGGCTATCAAAGTTCCGTTTTTTCGCGGTGAAACGAGAGGGTAACTTCTTTACTATTTTTTTATGTATTTTTACTATATGCTGCATCAAAGAAGAGAATAAACAATGAAAAGAAAATTAAAAGTATCACCTCTGTTCCTCGGTTAACTCTTTGATTGCATTTTTATATCTTTTGTATATCTTCAAAAAAAAAATCCCCCTTTTTACATCATCTGATTCAGGCTTTTATAGCCACTGTACATAGCATTTTTACATGTTTAAAAATATTCCCTGCCATATTTGTTTCGTTTCTGTCGTTTTCTTTCCATTTTTGCAGGTGATCGAGGAGAATAGACTACCGGCGTTGATTTGTGCGTCGATTACGGCATAACACGGGGCCTAGAATCACGGCACCGATGAAGGGTGGCTGAAACGACGGGATTTGAAGAGGCACGACTCTTGGGCTGATTGCGGCGCTAGTGCTTCTGGAAACCCTAGGATTTCCTAATCCGATTTTAGGCTTTGGGCCTTTCTAGGCTTCACTAAATTGGGTCAAGGGTAGGCTTAGGCTGAGGGTGTAAACGGGTATTGGGTAATTGTAGGTTTACTGTGCTGTAAATAGGTGTAATGGGTAGTTTGAGTATTCAGTTGGGCTAACAGGTTAGTAGGTTAGTGGGCTATAGTATTGGGTTGTAATCGGTCATAGGGTTTAGATATTTGGGCTGCTGGATTTTAATTTTTGGGCTATGTATATGGACTTGTTTAAATAAATAAACATTCATTTTTTTGGTTTTCTTTAATTATGGGCCCGGGCAGAAATGGGTTACTACATTTTTTTCTACAAACTTCAAGCATGAAATTGCATTGGATTATTAATTAGAGGTCCTTACATAGCAATTTGACCAAGTTCTAAAATTTTGGACAAAAATGGGCATAAATAGGAAAAATTGGAAAGAAAGGCCTTAAGGGCATTTTCATCATTTGGTAAATAAAAGAATAAAAAGGGAAAAATCAAGTCAAAATTGTGTCCATCTTCCTCATTGTGTGCCGAAATTTGCGAAGGTTCCATAACTAGGGTTTTCAACTTTTCAAGCTTGATTGTAAGTGCTCCCAAGCACCCTTTTTGATGTTCTTTGCATTTTTTAAGTCTTTGAAGCATGATTTATCCATTTCTAGCCATATTTTGAGCTAGGGTTCATGATTTATCCATATTTTGCAAATGTGGTTGCTGACACTTTGAGTAGGAAGTCATTGTTTTCCTTGAGGGCTATGAATACATGGCTGACTTGGTCCGATGATGGTTTGATTCTAGCCGATTTGAGAGCTAGACTGACTTTTCTCCAACAGATTTGTGATGATCAGAAAGTTGACAAAGAGTTGCAAGCTGAGAGAATTCAGTGTGAGTCCAGCAGTGAATTAGATTTTCTGAGTGACTCCGATGGTTGTTTGAAATTTCCTGGTAGGATTTGTGTTTCGAAAGACACTGAGTTGATTCGGAATATTTTACATGAGGCACACAACGGTTGTTTGTCAGTTCACCCAGGCAGCACAAAAATGTATAATGACTTAAAGAAAATGTATTGGTGGAATGGTATGAAAAGAGATATCTCAGAGTTTGTATCAAAATGATTAGTTTGTCAGGAAGTAAAAGCTGAACACCAAGTACCTTCAGGTTTACTTCAGGCCATCTTGATTCTCGAGTGGAAATGGGACTGGGTTACTATGGACTTTGTGACAAGTTTGCCTTTAACTTCGAGAAAGAAAGATGCCATATGGGTTATTGTCGATAGACTGACCAAATCAGCTCATTTTATTCCAGTATGTACCAATTACTCACTTGATAAGTTAGTTGAATTGTACATTGGTGAAATTGTTAGACTTAATGGAGTACTTATATCGATTGTATCGGATAGAGATTCAAGGTTCACATCACGATTTTGGAAAAAGTTATAAGAAGCTTTGGGTACAAAGCTGAATTTCAGCACTGCTTCCCATCCACAGACTAATGGTCAGTCTGAGCGAGTAATTCAGATCTTTGAAGACATGCTCCAATGTTGTGTATTGGAATTCTAAGGTAGTTGGGAAAAGTACTTACTGTTGGTGGAGTTTGCATACAACAACAGCTATCAATCGAGTTTGAGAATGGGGCCTTATGAGGCATTGTATAGACGTATGTGTCGAACACCCTTATATTGGACTAAACTTAGAGAAAATCATATTCATGGGGTAGATTTGGTTAAGGACACCAAAGAAAAGGTTAAAATGATTCGTGATTGTTTGAAAGCCACTTCGGATAGACAGAAATCCTACGAGGATTTGAAAAGGAAAAAAATTGAGTATCAAATCGGTGATAAGGTATTTTCTAAAGTATCTCCCTGAAAAAGGTTTTGAGATTTGGCAAGAACGGCAAGTTGAGTCCTCGTTTTATAGGGTCGTATGAGATTACCGAGAGAATAAGGCTGGTTGCCTATCGGTTGTCTTTACCATCAGGGTTGGAAAAGATTCATGATGTATTTCATGTGTCTATGATGTGCTGATATAGATCAGATCCTTCACATGTGATTTTACTGATAGAAGTGGAGATTCGACAGAATATGACTTATGGTGATTAACCGGTTAGGATTTTGGCTCGAGAAGTCAAACAGTTGAGAAATAAAAACATTGCCCTTGTGAAGGTATTATGGAAAAGACATGGGGTTGAATAAGCTACATGGGAGCCTGAGGAGGCGATGAGAAAACAATACCCAAACCTTTTTACGGGTAAGTTTTTCGGGGACGAAAATCCCTCAATGGGGAGAGTTATAACATCCCGAATTAGGGTCTAGTCAGAACAGTAGTTTTGAGACCACAAATCTAAAATATAAATAATTATTTTATGATTATTTGATGATCCATGATATGATTGCATGTTTGTGTGAAATTTTCATGAAGAAATTCTATACCTAAGGTGTCCAATTTGACTTTAGGGACTAAATTGAATAAATCGCAAAACTTGTGTTCTACAAAATTCAAGCATGAAATTGCATTGGATTATTAATTAGAGGTCTTTAAATAGCAATTTGACAACGTTCTAAAATTTTGGACAAAAATGGGCATGAATAGGAAAAATTGGAAAGAAATGCCTTAAGGGCATTTTTGTCATATGGTAAATAAAAGAATAAAAAGGGAAAAATCAAGTCAAAATTGTGTCCATCTTCCTCCCAGGCCCCATTTTTGAAGTGTAACACCCTACCCATATCCATTGCCGGATTAGGTTTACAAGGCATTACCGAACAAAACATAGTTTTCAAACATTCACAAATTTATACATGTCATATTCGCGTTACATAAATCATATGACTGATTAAACATTAAACATACCTTATAAATCGTGATACAAAATACAATTCATATCTCAAATCAGGTATAATATGCTTTTAAATATAAACACATTTAAATAAATACATATAATAAGCTGAATACATCTTGAGCAATAATGTACTCCCATAATCTACCTTAACATAGATGCACAAAGCTCATATCTATTTATCAAATTCATATATAAGCATTTTAATAACAATGAACAAAAGTTACTATTCATTTGGTCAATTCTCATCTCATTAGCCGAATATACACATGCCTATTACTATTTCCCTTCCAACTTTATTCCATTACTAAACAAATATGCAATCACACATGGAAGCATATATAAAGATACTATAATTTGCATTTTATAAACGCATCATTCATATATATATATATATATATATATATCATATCCAAATATGTATAAACTTCAAAACTAAATCAAATGGCCTATTTCGCATATGATCCAAAAGATTCCATATTTCATGCCTTATTATACAAATGATCCAACGAATTTAAATACAAAAGCTGAATTTTTTTTAAAAGAAAATAGCTAACTATTTAGAAATATTATAAGCACACATTTTCTAAATTCTTTCCTTACCTATTCGGCCAACTCAACTTAACTACATTGATGGTACCAATTTTTACTACTCATTCATATTCAAAAATGTGCATATATATATTACCTTAACCTTAATAAAATAACCAAATCAAAGTCATTAACGACATAAACATATGCTCATTGATCCTACCTATTACTAGTCAAATAAAAACATGCATTATACTTGACTTATCATTTAATCATACCACCGAATCTCAAACTCATTTTATAATCATATAAAAATTAGCTAAACCATCTTAATATAAATTATAAGTACTAAATCAATACATGTTTATTACACCTATTTACAATGTACCGAAATGTCACACCCAAAAACAATCTATTCAATACATGTTCGACTATAATAATAAATCAATATACTACCATAAGTTGCCTTCATCAACCAAGTTTATGAAATCAAAATCCATCTCCAAAACATGCTTAATAAATATATCAACTTATATCATAACACCTTATAATTAAAAATCTAAAATTAAACTTACCGAAACATAAATTCATCCATCACCCATTTCATTTTATAAACACACTAACAAACATAAACATAGACCATAATTTAATTAAACATATACACAACCATTAACATAGCCATTTTCGCATGGCTTAGTAGATACATATCTAAAAATCAAACACATTAAGTAGCCTACACATGCCATTGGTTAGAATTCAAACTTTTAAAATACTGAAATTAGTCAATAGTGTGGTAGACTTCGCTGACGATCCCCGAGCTCGTAACTAGCTTCCAAAATCTATAAAAATAGAAAATAAACATATACACAATAAGCTATCAAAGGTTAGTAAGTCATAAGCAAATAAACATCTCAATAACATAATCAATTCAATTAACGAAACCAATTTATGCTTTAGTAATCACATATAAATTCAAATTTAGAGTTTCATGTATAACATATACTTTCATAAGTAAACCTCATCTTAGCTGAATATACATGTATACATTACCAATATATATTCTTCAATCTCAAAGTCATACTATTATATAAAAGCAATTATACTTATGCATTCCTATATATTTTTATATATACTCATAAATCAAGCTTTAAAATCACATACTGGTACCTAACATTAAGCCAAATATACTTCTCATATTCACATATATTTTCAATTGCATCATATATTATTTTTATCACATATCAAGTAACCAAAATACCTTATTTTCAAATAAGTAATCAACTATCACATACCTGATCATTTTAGCTCATTTAATACATTCGATCACAACTTATCATTACCCGTTGAACCATTCGAAATTTATTAGGATACTAGGATGATCACTCATATCGTACAATGCCAGCGTCCCAGATGTGGTCTTACATGTAATCACATATCGATGCCACTGTCCCAGACAGGGTCTTACACGAATCACATATACGATGCCAATGTCCCAGACATGGTCTTACACGCAATCACATATCAATGCCAACGTCCCAGACATGGTCTTACACGAGAACACATATCAGAAATCCTATGTCATGACATATGTATCCTAGCTATTCCTAAGGTTTGTACAGGGCTTTTCGGACGTCGTATCTTGGTCGAATCGAACTCGTACACATAGCTCTCAAGCATTTATACATTTGGTTATTACTTATAAAATCTCATACAACTAAATTCAGCATATAAAGTTCTTATACATTCAAAATTAATAACATTTATTTGCTTATAAACTTACTTCAGACAACGGTAATCGAAACGAGATGATTAATAGACGACTTTTGTTTTCCCCCGATCCAAATCTGATTTCTTTGGTTCTTGATCTAAATGTATTCAAAATAAACTAATCCAAATATAATTCCATTCAATTAGTCCAAAAAACACATAAATGGGCAAATTACCATTTTTCCCCTGACATTTTACACTTTTTACAATTTAGTCCAAATTGTGCAAAACACAAAATATGCAAAATCTCACAACAACATAGCTAGGCTGAATCTTCCTTATTTTCATAAAAGCCCATACATTTCATTTATTTTACATTTTAGTCCCTCAATTTATTATTTTTGCAATTTCGCCCTAATTACTCAAATTCATCAAAAATTCCAATACAAAACATATTAATCCAAAATATATCTTTCATAATTCATTATCAAACATCACAAAACACAAATATTCATCAATGGCATAACTCAAAATATTCATCAGAATCAAAAATTCTAGCATGGGTCGGATAGTATTCGAAGCAACGATCTCAAAAACATAAAAATTATCAAAAACTGAGCTAGTTACATACCTTAATTTTGAACAATGGTCGATTAACTAAAGCTTTATTTCTTTTCTTCCTTTTTGTGTTTCGTTCATGCCATTAAAAAGATGAAAGCAAGTTTTCTTATTTTATGTTTTATTATAATATAACATGTTTATTAATTTACCTATTTAACCTTTATTAACAAATATTCAACCATTATAAAACATGGCCACTACCGTCCATCTATTTAAATATGATCAAATTTTCACTTAAATACTCCATATAATAAAGACAAATGCAATTCAACCCTTACACATCAAACCACTAACTTTTTATTTTACACGATTAAGCCCTTTTATTAAATCGAGCATCCTAACGATAAAAATTTTGAACGAAATTTTAACACACACAAATTCACACATTATAAACACCAAAAATAATTTTAAAATATTTTTTTATCTCGAATTTGTGGTCCCAAAACCACCTTTCCGAATAGGGTCTCAATCAGGCTGTTACATAAAGTCCTTAAAGCATGATTTATCCATTTCTAGCCATATTTTGAGCTAGGGTTCATGTATGAAATTTGACCCATGTGTGACATGTTTTTATTTTGATGATTAATGGAAGATTATGAAATTTTTATGTGTGATGAACATCTTTTACTAAGTGATTTTCAGTGAAAACACCTAAAAAGGACTTGTTTGTAAAAAGGTGTAAAAATGAGTAGTAAAATAATGTGAAATAAAGGAAAATGTGGGCTGATGTGAGCGTGGTGTAGGTTCGGCTAGGCTTGGGTAACCAAGAAAATGCATGCATTTCATTTTACGAGCCCAAAGATTAAAGTGTAAATAAGTGAAAAGTTAGGGGTAAAAAGGTAATTTTACCAAAGTATGAATTATGGGCCAATCTAAACAATGTATGTATTGAGCAAGTTAAATTTGGCATTATAGATCAAGAAAAACCTAATTCGGGTCTTGATCGGGGGAAAAAAAGTTTACGAGGATTAGGCTCATTTCTATCATTTTGCACCGAGGTAGGTTCATTTGTAAATTATACAATATATACCATACTTTAGATGCTTTAAACTGCATGTATGGTAAGTACATATATAATTAATGTAATGTTGCACCATGTGTTTAATGCTTAAATTTTATTATGAATTATGCTTGATATTCCACGAGTATGTGATTGGTGCTAAGGATATTGAAATCGATATTACGAACAAGCTCAACGAAAATGTGGTATCAAAGAATCCTGTTTGAACCTTAGGTATAGTTTAGGATACAAGTGACATGTCACTAGGAACTATGTGATCTGAGCTCATGAGTTGTGGTCTGAGTTCATGATACATGTGACACATGTTTTGGCATTCTGGGTACTGGTCGTGTATGTTTTACTGGTGGCTGGGTAGTCCGGCATGTGCTACGGATACTTGACAGCTTGTGTGAGCAGCCCGTGTAGTTACATCCTGGCTGATAGCTTGTGTGAGTAGAACTGTGAGTAGCTCGAAAGTGAGCAACATGTGATATGTGATATGAGGTAGCGTTGGCTACATATGGGGCACTCAGGTGCAAGATTCTGATGTATCCGATGGTATTCCAAGTGTTCAATGGGTAGTCTAAGAGAAGCTCAATGGGTAATCTCAATGAATACATCAAAGACAAGAAAGTAAATTATTTTGTACCAGTGGGCACAGGTATGTACATCAAACTCATGAGAATGCCATGAGAAATGATGAACTGGTGGTAAGAATGTATATGAGAAAGTTATGCTCATGGGACTTGATGACATTTATGAAACTTTGCCTTATGTTAATTGTATGATTTATGTTGCTTATTATTTGCATTGAACTTACTAAGCTTTAAAGCTTACCCCCTTCCTTTCCTTTTCTTATAGTGTCACCAAGCTAGCTCGGGGATCAGAGGACGTCGGAGTTTTTGACACACTATCAATTGAATATTTGGGTATAGTTAGTCTCAACATTTTGAGTGTAACAGTCCGATTTAGACCCTAGTCGAAACAGTGGTTTCGAGATCACAAATCTGAGTCAAAAAAATAGTTATTGTCATCTGAGTTAGAAAAGATTCATAATGTATTTCATGTATCCATGCTTCGACGTTATCAATCTGATCTTTCGTATGTGATCTCTCCGTTTGAGATTGAAATTAAATCTGATATGACATATGAAGAAGAACCGATCCAAACTCTAGATCGTCAGGTTCAAGAATTGAAAAATGAGAAAATCTCTTTAGTGAAAGTCTTATGGCATCGGCACGGGATTGAAGAAGCTATGTGGGAGCCTGAGGATGCTATGAGAGACCGTTACCCAAACCTATTTGTTGGTAAGATTTTCGGGGATGAAAATCCCTAAGGGGGAAAGAGTTGTAACAGCTCGGTTTAGACCCTAGTCGGAATAGTGGTTTCGGGACCAAAAATTTGAGTCAGAAAAATATTTTTATATTATTTTTGGTGTTTACAGTACGTGATTATATATGTGTGATAGTTTCGTGTGATAATTTTATCGTTTAAGTGGTTAATTTGACTAAAAGGACTTAATCGCGTATAATGCAAAAGTGTAGCTTATTAATTGTGAGGTCCTTATGATGATATTAGACCATAACTAAGGTAAGTGGACAATTTGACCATAGTTTAAGTGATTTTGAAGTTATAATTTAAAGGTTAAATTTGTAACTAAGTATGTTAACATATATTAAATAAAAAAACAAAAATAAGCTCATAATATCATCACTATCACCGAAATTAAAAGAGAAAGAAAACAAATAAGAAGTTTTAGGGTTCGACTATGTTGAAGATCAATTGAAGGTTCGTTTTTGTTCTATTTTCGATGATTTTTATGTTTTTGTGATCGTTACTTCGTGTAGTAACTAGCCCATGCCTCAATTTCTGAAAGTGTTGATGATTTTGAAAGTTTCCATTGATGAGTTCATGTGTTTTTGAATGTTTAATGATGAATTATTAAAGCTTAATGATAGATATCTATATTATGTAAAGTGATTTTTAGTGAAATTACATAAAAAGGACTAATTTGTGAAAAGTGTAAAATGTGTGGTTAAATTGTGAAATAAATGAAAGATATGGGCTTATATGAACTAAGGGAATATTCGGCCAAGCATGTGTATAAGGAAATTTTGTGAATTTTGTATATTTATGAAATAGGGACTAAAATGAATAAATGTGTAACTTTAGGGGCTAAATTGCAAAAATGCTCAAATATGTGTTTGTGGATGAAATTGAATGTGTTGATGAATAAAAGGTTAATTTTAAATGTATTTAGATCAAGAAAAGAGGAAATTGGATTTGGATAGGGGTAAATCAAAAGTTGTCGATTAGTCGTTCCGGTCCATTCGTCTCCGTACGAGGTAAGTTCATATACAAATAAATGTATTTGAATTGATTTATTCATGCTTACTAAAATGTAATGAATGGCTATGGAAAATGAATATGTGAAATTGAGAAAACATCGATCGAATTATGGTGTCCGAAAGCCGGGTACGAACCATAAGAATAGTTAGGATATATATGTCATGACATAGGATTCCGATACGTGATTTTTTTAAACCACGTCTGGGACGTTGGTATCGATTTGAGATTTACGTGTAAGACCATGTCTGGGACATTGGCATCATATATGATTTCATGTAAGACCCTGTCTGGAACAGTGGCATCGATATTTGATAACATGTAAGACCTTGCCTAGGACAGTGGCATCGATATTTGATAACATGTAACTGGGATGTTGGCATTGTACGAGTTTACGAGCTATCTGAGTATCCTTATCAATTTTGAATGGTTCAACGAGTAATATTGAGAATGGAATGAAAATGTGAATGAGTATCCGATTTAGGTACGTATGGAATGTATATGTTATTCAAGAATGAAATGTGAGTATGTTTATTAATGATGACATGTGAATTTCATAAGAAAGAATAATGGTTAAATGTAAGTTTATTACAAACAAGTGAGTTAAATGTGAATTATGAAACTTGTGTATGTGATTTGCTATGGATTCCATGGATAAATTGGATTATAATTATCTTATGTGTTAAGTTTATTTTTATATGGCTTACTAAGCTTTTGAAAGTTTACTTTGTATGTGTTTTTTATTGTTTTATAGATTACCGAAGCTACCTTGAGCTCGGGGGTCGTCAAGGATCGTCGTCACACTATCGAATGTTATTTTGGTACTTTTGTTGTTATAAATATTGATATATGGCATGTATAGGCTAGTAATGTTATGATATGTGTTATGTGTATTTATTGCCATGTGATATGGTATAAATATGATTGATACTATTGGTTTTGGTATAGACTATGTGATGGAAAAAGGTTATAATTGATGTATATATATAGTCTTGGGTGAATGGCCATCTTGGTATGATTTGGTAGTTAAAATGGTAAGGTTTTGATATGATTTGAGTTTTATTATATGGTGTTTGAGACAAACGGATTGACATAATTTTAGTTCATAAAATTGGTATGCTTTGACATGAAATTGAGTATGAAATTGATTCGGGATATTGTGGATTGAATTATGCATGTTTGGGTATGGTTTTGGTTGCCATTTGGTCATGAATTATGCTTTGGATGATACTTGTAGAGATGATCCTATTTGGGTGGCATGTTGGCCTTATAAATGGCCCATTTTTGTCCACACGGGCAGAAACACGGGCATGTGTCCTTGTGCAACACACGGTTATGTTACACGGTCGTGTGTCCCCTGGGTACCCTACAATTTAAAGTCAGTATACCCTACAGTTTTGACACGGTCTGGACACACAATCATGTCAATTGGTTGTGTGTGGCACACAAGCTAGCACATGGGCGTGTGATCGGCCATGTGACACAAGTCAGTAACCTCCTTATATTTCATACAGGCTAGCACACGGGCGTGTGATCAGCCGTGTGACACAAGTCAGTAACCTCCTTAGATTTCACACAGCCTGGCACATGAGCGTGTCCTCGACCTTGTGTTACAAGTCAGTATGTATGCCCTATTTTCACACGACCTGTGACACGGGCGTGTCAGGTAGCCGTGTGAGGAACATGGTCTGTTCACACGAACTTGTGACCCTTAAATGTTTGAAATTTTTGTATGTTTCCTTAATTTTGTAAATGTTATCGGTTTAGTCCCGAACCTCTTGAAAGCATATTTTAAGGTCCCGTAGAGCTTTATAAGGGAAATTGTGAATGTTTGACTGAATTTTGGTTACGAAAGCTTAAGTGCATGTGAATGAGGTGTGTTATTCGATAATGCCTCGTAACCCTATTCTGGTGACGGATACAGGTTAAGTGTATTATTTTATTGGTATCAGAGCTGCGATTTAGTTGATTCTAGGACTAACGTAGCGCGTGAGAGTCTAGCTATACATGTCATATATATAAACTACGATAGTGTGATGATTCTTAACAAGGTCGTATGTCTATTACAGAATACAAACGAGAATTTTTGAGATTAAGTCAATATGCACGAGAATTTTTGAGATTAAGTCAATATGCACGAGATTAAGTCAATATGATTCTTAACAAGGTCGTATGTCTATTACAGAAGCAATTATGTGCAAGAGATTTGAAGACAGTTTGAATGAAGATATTCGCTTGTTAGTCAGGATTCTGGAAATAAAAGCGTTCGTTGTGCTTGTTTAACGAGCGTGTAAAGCTAAGGAACTCATGAAAGAGAAAAGAAAAGCTGATTTAGAAGTTTGAGAATTACGAAAAAGATCATCAAATAAGTCATTTCAGATGGCATCAAAGAAGTTTTGAGATGATTTTAGCCGTTCAGAGGCTACTGAGAGCTACTCTAGATGAGATCGAAACAGACCGTCTGTGAGTTCGAAAGACACTTCTGTAGCTAGTGTCGGTAACGTCAGACCAAATCAACTTAGTGCAAACATTGCGGTAAACGACATCCCAAAAATTGTAGATTGAATGATCGGGCTTGTTTTAAATGTTGTTCGATGGATCACTTCATTCGTGAATGCCCTGAGTTAGCTGAGCAAAACATAGTGCACAATACGAGATCTAGAAATATGTCAACTCGAGGTAGACCACTCAAAAACACGGGTAATGTGAGTGGCAGTCACAGGGGAACTAAACACACAGCTATTAGATCTGAGGCTTGCGCACCTGCCAGAGCTTATGCTATTCACGCTCGTGAAGAGGCTTCGTCTTCAGATATTATTACCGGTACTTTCACTCTCTACGATACTAGTGTTATTTCATTGATTAGTCCTGGATCGACTTATTTTTATGTATGTGAAACTTTAGTATCCAGTAAGACTTTACCTGTAGAGTCTACTGAATTTGTGATTAGAGTATTAAACCATTTAGGCCGGTGTGTCTTGGTTGATAAAGTATGTAAAAATTTTCCATTGATGATTCGAGATTCATGTTTTCCAGCCGATTTGATGTTGTTGCCATTCGACCAGTTTGATATAATTCTAGGTATAGATTGGCTAACGTTACATGATGCAGTTGTAAATTGTAAACGGAAGACTATTGATTTGCAATGCCAAAATAATGAGATTATTCGGATTTAGTCTAATGATTTGAATGGTTTACCAGCAGTGATATCTTCGATGTTAGCTCAAAAATATGTGAAAAATGGTTGTGAAGCTTACTTTGCTTATGTGCTCGATTCTAAAGTGACCGAAAAAAAGATTGAATCAGTACCAGTTGTGTGCGAGTATTCGGATATGTTTTTTGAAGAATTACCGGGTTTGCCGCTGATCCGAGAGGTAGAGTTTGGTATATAGTTAATGTTGGAAACAACTCCGATTTCGATAGCTCTGCACAGAATGGCACCGACTGAATTAAAAGAATTGAAAGCTCAGTTGCAAGAGTTGACAGATAGAAGCTTCGTACGACTGAGTTATTCTTTCTAAGGTGCACCGTTTTGTTTGTGAAAAAGAAAGACGGAACTATGAGAATGTTTATCGACTATTGACAACTCAATAAAGTGACTAGAAAGAATAAATATCCTCTACCACATATAGATGATTTGTTCGATCAGTTGAAAGGGGCTACAGTGTTTTCAAATATTGATTTGAGATTGGGTTACTATCAGCTGCAAGTGAAAAACTCTGATGTGCCGAAAACTACTTTCTGAACGAGGTACAAACATTATGAGTTTTTGGTTATGCCTTTCAGACTAACAAATGCACCTACTGCTTTTATGGGTCTGATGAATCGGATCTTCAGACCATATTTGGTTCAATTTGTAGTTTTGTTTATAGATGACATTTTGATCTATTCCTATGATGAATCCAAGCATGCTGAACATTTGAGAGTAGTGCTACAGACTTTGCATGGTAAGCAGTTGTATGCGAAGTTCAATAAATGTGAGTTCTAGTTAAGAGAAGTTGGTTTTCTGGGGCATATTGTGTCAACATCGGGTATTCGAATAGATTCGAGCAAGATTTCAGCAATATTAGATTGGAAGCCTCCGAGAAATGTATTTGAAATCTGAAGTTTTCTAAGACTCACTAGTTATTACAGACGGTTCATAAAGGGTGTTTCTATGATTGCAACCCCGATGACGAGACTACTTCAAAAAGATGTTAAATTCGAGTGGACAGAAAAGTGCCAGAAAAGTTTTGATCAGTTGAAAGTTTTGTTGACCGAAGCTCCGGTGCTAGTTCAACGAGAATCGGGTAAAGAATTTTTCATTTATAGTGATACATCTTTGAATGGTCTGGGCTGTGTTTTGATGAAATAAGGCAAATTCATAGCTTATGCCTCGAGACTGTTAAGGTTGCATGAAAAGAACTATCCGATACACGATCTGGAATTGGCAGCTATTGTGTTTGCATTGAAGATTTGGTGCCACTATCTGTTCGGTGAGACATGTCACGTTTATTCTTATCACAAAAGCTTAAAATATTTGATGACTCAAAAAGATCTGAGTCTACAACAGAGAATATGGTTAGAGTTGTTAAAGGATCACAAGCTAGTGAATGACTGTCATCTGGGGAGAGCCAATGTTGTTGCTGATGCTTTGAGTCGTAAATCTTTGTTTGCTTTACGTGCGATGAATACTCAATTAGCTTTATCTAATGACGGTTCGATTGTAGCTGAATTGAAAATGAGACCGTTATTTATACAGTAGATTTGTGAAGCTGAGAAAGTTGATAATGATTTGTTAGCAAAACGGGCTCAATGTGATTTGATTACTGATTCAAACTTTCGAATTGATGCTCAGAGATGTTTTAGGTTCGGAGATCGAATTTGTGTTATGAGAAATTCAGAGTTAATTCAAATGATTTTAAATGAAGCTCACAGTAGTCAGTTATCTATACATCCAGGAAGTACGAAAATGTTCAACGATCTAAAACAGTTTTATTGGTGGCCTGGTATGAAGTGTGATATCTCTAAATTCCTTTCAAAATGTTTAATATGTCAGCAAGTTAAAGCTGAGCATCAAGTGCCATCTGGGTTACTTCAGCCAATTATGATTCTTAAGACGATGGATTTTGTATCGGGTTTGCCTCTGTCTCTGAGTAAGAAAGATGCGGTTTGGGTAGTGGTTGATAGACTGACGAAGTCAGCTCATTTCATTCCAATACGCACGGACTATTCACTTGATAAGCTTACTGAATTATACATCTCTCAGATTGTGAGATTGCATGGAGTGCCTATTTCATTGTTTCGATTAGAGATCCGAGATTTACATGCATTTTTGGAAGAAATTGCAAGATGCACTGGGTATAAGGCTACACTTTAGTACTGCTTTTCATCCGCAAATAGAGGGTCAATCTGAATGGATTATTAAGATACTCGAGGATATGTTAAGATGTTGCATTCTTGAATTTGAAGGTACGTGGGAACGGTACCTGCCATTAATTGGATTTATGTATAATAATAGCTTTCAATCTAGTATAAAAATGGCACCTTACGAAGCATTGTACGGTCGCAAATGCTAAACACATTTGTATTGGACTGAGCTCAGTGAGAATAAGATACACGGGATTGATTTGATCAAATCAACTGAACAGAAAGTGAATGAGATTCGCGATAATCTGAAAGCAGCGTCAGATTGTCAGAAATCATATGCGGACTTGAAACGGAAAGATATTGAGTTTCAGATTGGAGACAAAGTGTTTTCGAAAGTCTTACCGTGGAAGAAAATACCCCAATTCGGTCGTAAAAGTAAATTGAGTCCAAGATTTATTGAACCGTATGAGATTATTGAGTGTATCGGGCCAGTTGCTTATAGATTGTTGTTGCCATATGAGTTAGAAAAGATTCATAATGTATTTCATGTATTCATGCTTCGACGTTATCAATCTGATCCTTCGTATGTGATCTCTCTGTTTGAGATTGAAATTAAATCCGATTTGACATATGAAGAGGAACCGATCTAAATTTTAGATCGTGAGGTTAAAGAATTGAGAAATAAGAAAATCTCTTTAGTGAAAGTCTTATGGCATCAACACAAGATTGAAGAAGCTATGTGGGAGCCCAAGGATGCTATGAGAGAACGTTACCCAAACCTATTCGTTGGTAAGATTTTTGGGAACGAAAATCCCTAAGGGGGGAAGAGTTGTAACAGCTCGGTTTAGACCCTAGTCGGAACAGTGGTTTCGGGACCAAAAATCTGAGTTATAAAAATATTTTTATATTATTTTTGGTGTTTACAGTATATGATTATATATGTGTGATAGTTTCGTGTGATAATTTTATCATTTAAGTGGTTAATTTGACTAAAAGGACTTAATCGCGTTTAACGCAAAAGTGACTTGTTATATGTTAAATGTGTCTATTTGTTATGGCTTATTAATTGTGAGGTCCTTATGATGATATTATACCATAACTAAGGTAAGTGGACAATTTGACCATAGTTTAAGTGATTTTGAAGTTATAATTTAAAGGTTAAATTTGTAACTAAGTATGTTAACATATATTAAATAAAAAAACAAAAATAAGCTCATAATATCATCACTATCACCAAAATTAAAAGAGAAAGAAAACAAATAAGAAGTTTTAGGGTTCGACTATGTTGAAGATCAATTGAAGGTTCGTTTTTCTTCTATTTTCGATGATTTTTATGTTTTTGTGATCGTTGCTTCGTGTAGTAACTAGCCCACGCCTCAATTTCTGAAAGTGTTGATGATTTTGAAAGTTTCCATTGATGAGTTCATGTGTTTTTGAATGTTTGATGATGAATTATTAAAGCTTAATGATAGATATTTATATTATGTAAAGTGATTTTTAGTGAAATTGCATAAAAAGGACTAATTTGTGAAAAGCGTAAAATGTGTGGTTAAATTGTGAAATAAATGAAAGATATGGGCTTATATGAACTAAGGGAATATTCGGCCAAGCATGTGTATAAGGAAATTTTGTGAATTTTGTGTATTTATGAAATAGGGACTAAAATGAATAAATGTGTAACTTTAAGGGCTAAAGTGCAAAAATGCTCAAATATGTGTTTGTGGATGAAATTGAATGTGTTTATGAATAAAAGGGTTAATTTTGAATGTATTTAGATCAAGAAAAGAGGAAATCAGATTTGGATAGGGGTAAATCAAAAGTTATCGATTAGTCGTTCCGGTCCATTAGTCTCCGTACGAGGTAAGTTCATATGCAAATAAATGTATTTGAATTCATTTATTCATGTTTACTAAAATGTAATGAATGGCTATGGAAAATGAATATGTGAAATTGAGAAAACATTGATCGAATTATGGTATCTGAAAGCCCGAAACGAACCATAAGAGTAGTTAGGATACATTTGTCATAACATAGGATTCTGATACGTGAATTTTTTTAAGACCACGTCTGAGACGTTGGCATCGATTTGAGATTTACGTGTAAGACCATGTCTGGGACATTGGCATCGTATATGATTTCATGTAAGACCCTGTCTGGGACAATGGCATCGATATTTGATAACATGTAAGACCACGTCTGGGACGTTGGCATTGTATGAGTTTACGAGCTATATGAGTATCCTTATCAATTCTGAACGGTTCAACGGGTAATATTGAGAATGGAATGAAAATGTGAAGGAGTATTTGATTTAGGTACGTATGGAATGTATATGTTATTCAAGAATGAAAGGTGAGTATGTTTATTAATGATGACATGTGAATTTCATAAGAAAGAATAGTGGTAAAATGCAAGTTTATTACGAACAAGTGAGTTAAATGTGAATTATGAAACTTGTGTATGTGATTTGCTATGGATTCCATGGATAAATTGGATTATAATTATCTTATGTGTTAAGTTTATTTGTATATGGCTTACTAAGCTTTTGAAAGTTTACTTTGTATGTGTTTTTCATTGTTTTATAGATTATCGAAGCTACCTTGAGCTCGGGGATCGTCAAGGATCGTCGTCACACTATCGAATGTTATTTTGGTACTTTTGTAGTTATAAATATTGATATATGGCATGTATAGGCTAGTAATGTTATGATATGTGTTATGTGTATTTATTGCCATGTCATATGGTATAAATATGATTGATACTATGGAATTGGTTTTGGTATAGACTTTGTGATAGAAAAAGGTTATAATTGATGTATATATATAGTCTTGGGTGAATGGCCATCTTGGTATGATTTGGTAGTTAAAATGGTAAGGTTTTGATATGATTTGAGTTTCATTATATGGTGTTTGAGACAAATGGATTGGCATAATTTTAGTTCATAAAATTGGTATGCTTTGACATAAAATTGATTATGAAATTGATTCGTGATATTGTGGATTGAATTATGCATGTTTGGGTATGGTTTTGGTTGCCATTTGGTGATGAATTATGCTTTGGATGATGCTTGTAGAGAATACCCTTTTTGGGTGGCATGTTGGCCTTATAAATGGCCTAATTTTGTCCACACGAGTGTGTGTCTCAGCCGTGTGCGACACACGATTGTGTTACACGGCTGTGTGTCCCCTGGGGTACCCTACGATTTAAAGATAGTATACCTTACAGTTTTGACACGGTCTAGACACACGGTCATGTCTATTGGCCGTGTGTGGCACACAAGCTGGCACATGGGTGTGTGATCAACCGTGTGACACAAGTCAGTAACCTCCTTAGATTTCACACGGCCTGGCACACGAGCATGTCCTCAGCCGTGTGTTACAAGTCAGTATGTATGCACTGTTTTCACATGGCCTACCACACGGGCGTGTCTGGTAGCCGTGTGAGGCACATGGCTTGTTCACACGGGCATGTGACCCTTAAATGTTTGAAATTTTTGTATGTTTACTTAAGTTTGTAAATGTTATCAGTTTAGTCTCAAACCTCTTCTAAGCATGTTTTAAGGTCTCGTAGAGCCTTATAAGGTACATTGTGAATGTTTGACTGAATTTCGATTATGAATGCTTAAGCGTATGTGAATGAGGTGTGTTATTCGGTAACGCCTCGTAACCCTATTCCAGCGACGGATACGGGTTAGGGGTGTTAAATTGAGTATGGCAATGTATAGGGACTTGGTCTTTTTGTGATGTGTCATACTGATTAGCCAAATGTGTTGGCTCATGAAGGTATTATGATTATTTTGTATATGGCCATAAGAGGTGCCTCATATTGATTATTTGGATTGTAACCCTAATTATTTATGCATGCATGCATTGTGTTTATGCTTTGTGATGTGGTTGGTGGTTGCTTGTTGGTATGGATGTGATAAATGGCATATATGCTTAATGAATGAATTGGGACTAATAAGTATGACCATAACTATGGTAAAAAAAATTAGTAAAATTGAAGGTAGGCCTATAATAATGAATAAATATGAAATTGGTGTGGAATGCCACATGAAAGCATGATGGATTGAATATGTGCTATGCAACATTATAGACATAATTTAACCATGAATATCTATGCATTGAATAATCAAATGTACAATGTTGCACGTCATGAAGTGGGTCTAAGTGTGTGAGTGCTTAAGGGTGGCAAATGGCTTGGAAAATAGCCTAGGATTTGTCCATACAGTTAGACACACAGACATGTGTCTAGGTCGTGTGTGACACACGGTCTACCCCATGGACATGTGATCCGGCCGTATGACCCATGCACCTTAATCATGAAAAAAAGAATGCCCAGTAGTAAACACACGGGTAGAGACATGCCGTGTGTCTCAACCATGTGGAGGACATGGCCTTAGGACATGGGCGTGTGCCCTGGCCATGTGAAGTCTGCACTTGATTTGTGGAATTTAATTTGCCACACGATCTAAGCACAAGGGCATGTGACTTGGCCGTGTGACCTTATTTTGTTGATGATGTCATAAATAGAGAGTTACACGGGATGAGGACAAGGGCGTGTCCCAAGCCACACGGGTATGCGTGTGACCACATGGCCTACCCACACGGTCGTGTGACCCTGTTACCTTGAAAAATTTTCTAAGTCTTCCAAATGTTTTCAAAGTTCACAGTTTAGTCCCGAACCGTTCCAAATGTATGTTTTGGGCCTTGTAGACCCATATAAGGGACAATTTGCATAGGTATGAATGAATTTTATTTGAGCAAAATTTTATGGCCCGGGTTTGTATGTTTGTTTGTGTTTAAGTCTGGTAATGCCTTGTATCCTGTCCCGGTGTCGGGCATGGGTAAAGGGTGTTATATCACTTGTATCTACACACTTCATGGCATCATAAACATTAAAGGTTCTCTGCTGGTCATTAACTCTCATTGTTAATTCTCCTTTCTGGACATTAACTAATGTTCTACCAGTAGCTAGAAAAGGTTTTCCAAGAATAATTATGTAACAACCCGATTTTAGCTAAATTGGAAAGTGGTTTTGAAACCAAAAATTCGATGTCAATAAATTATTTTAATATTATTTTCGGTATTTACAGCATGTTATTTGATATGTGTGAAAATTTCATAAGCTAATTTTATCGATTGGTTGGTTAATTTGATAAAAAGGATTAAATCGCGTAAAATGAAAAAGTTTCATTCTACTTGTTAAAGGAGTTTAACTGCTATGATTTAATAAATCAAAGGTCCATATAATGTTATTAGTCCATGATTAGTGTAAGTGGACAATCATGGCCATCCATTTTATGTTTTTATATGTTAATAACAAAGGTTATTATGGTAAATTAGTAATTAAGTTATAATTTAATAAAACAAAGCCAAAAATTCATTTTATTCATCTTTTTATCAACCGAAAATAGAAAAGAAAGAAAGGGTTTGAAGCTTTCTAAGGTTCGACACACTCCTAGCTTGATTAAGGTTCGATTTTAGCTCGATTTTTTATGATTTCTATATATTTGTAATCGTTGCATCTCAATCTAGCTAGCCCGTACCTTTAATTTTGAAACTGTTAAAGATTTTGAGAGTTTCCATTATTGAATCTATGTGTTCTTTGATGTTTAATGTTGATATATGAAAGCTTGATGATAGTTTTACATGTTTTGTTAAGTGATTTTTGATGAAAAGTGCATATTAGGGATTAAATTATGAAATGTGCACATTGTGTGGTTGAAATGTGAAATAAATGAAAGTTTTAGGCTGCTAGGGACATATATATATAAGTCGGCCAAGCATGGGTTTTGTTGAATTGTGTGAATTTTGTGTATTTGTGAAATAGGGACTAAATTGATTAAATGTGAAAGTTTAAGGGCTAATGTGTAAAAATTCCCAAATGTGTATTTTTGGATTAATTGAATGAGAAGATGAATAAATAAGTTAATTTTGAATTCATATAGATCAAGAAATAAAGAATTCAGATTTAGATCGGGGGAAAAGCAAGGTTATCGAGTAGTCAACCTGATCCATCAATTCTGAATACGAGGTAAGTTCGTATGTGATGATTACATTATAAATGTATGTTAAAATGCTTTAATATTGTATAAATTTTTAAATCAGGATTATGGATAATGTATGAATTGTGAAAACGACTCTACGAATGCATTCGATGATAGAAACGGAAAGTGTGAAAGCCTAGTTGAACCTTAAGAATAGTTTTGGATACTATTGACATGTCAGTAAGTGATACGTTGAGTTGGCTTCGGGCCATGATATTAGCATTTCAAGTGTGTATTTCACCGACTTGGCTTCGGGCCATGCATATCGGCTGATTTGGCTTCGGGCCATGATAATAGTTCTTCAAATAAGTTACCTTGATTTGGCTACGGGCCATGGTATAGGTACTTATCGTACGAGACTCCTGAGTATCTGATTTCTATTCTGAATGGTTCAACGGGTAAACGAATGATGTGGTTGAGAAAGAGGTTAGTACGAGGTGATACAGGTATGTGCAAAACCTATTCGAGTATTAAATAGTGGAAGTTTGATGAGTTTGTATTTGATCATGTTTTGAGACATGAGAAAGGTTTGTAGTTAATGTGTATATGGTTTTGTCATGTGTAATTGTTTTATTTGCATTTATTCGATGAATTAAGTTATTCATATACGATCTTACTAAGCTATGAAGCTTACTTCATATTATTTTTCTATGTTTTATAGTGAATCAAGGCTAGCTCGGATCCGAGAGTCGTCGGGAACATCATCACATTATCAAACATCTAAGTTGGTACTTTTGGATTATACATTTATGGTATATGGCATGTATAGTCTAGATGTAGTATTTCGGTTGTGATTATAGCCATGAGATTTGGCTTGTAAATAATGTTAATATTGATATGTGTTTATAATGCCTTGTGAGATGGTTCGTTTTGGCATGGTTGTAACCAAGATATTATGGAAGTTAAAATGGTTATTTGAATTATGGTGGATGAAAGCTTGAGAAAGGTCTTATTGTGGCATGAATATATATGTCAAATTGGTAGTTAAATAGTATGTATTACAGTGAATAAATTGATTGAGTTGAGAATGGTTTTCGATTGTGAATATTAAGTTGGTATATATATATACATGTTGTATGAATTAAGGTTAAAAATCATGTTGTTTTGGTATATATTTGAGTAAATAAAATGGTTGTATTTGTATAGCATGAATTGTGCATGAATTGGGATTGATTTGGCTGCCCTTGTGTATTGAAATTGTACATTTTTCCTTGTGTAGGTACATTGAAGTTAGGGTGGCAAATTGGTCTCGCAAATAGCCTATTTTTGTCCACACGAGCAGAGACACGGGCGTGTGTCTCAGCCGTGTGTGACACACGGTCATGATACATGGTTGAATGTCCCCTGATGATGCTTTAGAAATCAAGTTAGTGAGTTACACGGCCTAGACACACAGGCGTGTGGTCGACCGTGTGGCCAAGTCAGTATACCCTCCAGTTTTCACATGGCCTGGCACATAGGCGTGTCCTCAGTCGTGTGATACAAGTCAGTATGTATGCCCTGTTTCCATACGGCCTGAGACACGGGCATGTCTAGAGCCGGGTGAGGCACACGGCCTGTTCACACGGGTGTGTGACCCCTGTACGGTTGAAATTTTTCTAAGTTTCCAAAATTTTCATATGTTATCGGTTTAGTCCCAAATCACTTCTAAAGCATGTTTAAGGCCTCGTAAGCCCTTATAAGGGACAATGTGTTTGTGATTAAATGGTATTTGAGTATGAATGCATAAATGTATGAGTTATGTATGTTAAATGATGTGTATTGATTGGTAATACCTTGTAACCCTACTCCGGCGACGGATACGGGTTAGGGGTGTTACAAATTGGTACCTTTTTATCAGCTTCACATTCCAAAATAATAAAATCTACCGGAAAAAGAAATTTATCAACTCTTACCAACACATCTTCAATTCTACCTTCTAGATGTGCATAAAAACGACCGGCTAACTGCAATGTGACAATTGTAGGTCTCGCCTTCCTAATTCCCAATTTCTTGAAAATAGGCATAGGCATTAATTTTATGCTTGCATTTAAATCACATAATGTGTTGCCTACATAATTATTTCCAATTGAGTAAGGAATAGTAATACTCCCTAGGTCCTTCAATTTTGGTGGCAATTTGTTCATTAACATTGTTGTGCACCCTTCAGTGAAAGCAACAATTTCAAATTCCCCTAGTCAGCGCTTCTTTAACAATATGTCCTTCATGAACTTTATGTAATTGGGCATTTGCTCCAATGCTTCCACCAATAGTATGTTGATATGAAGTTGCTTCAAGGTGTCTAAGAATTTTTTGAATTGAAAATCTTACTTCAACTTCTGAAATCGCTGAGGAAAAGGTGGCGGTGGCCTTCCTTCAACTTGTTGAGCTTGCTTTACCATGGCATTCTTATTGACAACATGAGCTAATTCTGCTTCAATATATAAATATATATATTTTTTTTTTGCTCTTCTCAATTGTAGATTGCTCCACTACTGGTTCTAAATTCACCTTATATGTGAAATCTAAGTTATCTTCTTCAACAGTGGCATCATTAACAACTCCAGGAAGCTTAGTACCACTTCTGAATGTAATGGCATTGCAATGTTCCTTCCCTTAAGATATTGAATTTTTAGTATCACTTGGCAATGCTCCTTGTTGTCTTGAGCTTAATGCACTGGCAATTTGCCCCACTTGTTTTTCTAAAGCCCTTAAAGATGCAGCTTGACTCTCTATTACAACATCATTCTAGGCCATGTATTCCTTTAATAGAGCTTCAATAGATGAAGATAACGATGTTGAACTTTGCTAAACATTTTGCCATGGCATAGGTTGATTGTATCCAGGTAGTGCACTTGTGACATTCTGTCGAACAGCATTACTGAAATTTCCCACTCCTTAATTACTCCAACTAAAATTAGGATGTTGTTTACATCCTGGATTGTATGTATTGGAATATGGGTTATTATTTCGATTGAAATTTACCATGTAACATACTAAAGCTAGATTCAATGGGTATTCATCAAAAACATAATCTTCCCAACAATAAACACATGTTAATTCTGCTACTTTCATTTTCTGCACTATGGCTAGTCTCTTCAATATTTTAATCATATTAGTTAGGGATGATACCTGAGCAGTTAATGAAGTGATCGCATCAAGCTCCATAGCTCCAACAACTCTTCTATCAGTACCCACTATTGTAGTTGGATATTGATAATCATTGTTAGCTATCCTTTCCAAAATTTCATATGCCTCATTATACAATTTATCTAGCAAAGTCCCATTGGCAAATGCATCACCTACCATGCTTTTATGTGCACTCAGTCCATTATAAAACATTACCATTTGTGTCCAATGTTGGAAACCATGCATCGAGCATTTTCTAATCAATTCCTTGAATCGTTCCGAAGCTTCATACAATGTCTCATCTTTAGATTGCCGAAAAGATGTAATATCATTCCTCAATTTGGCATTCTTATTTGGAGGGTTGTATCTCAACAAAAACCTTTGACAAAGTTCATTCCAAGATTCCATCATTCCTGACAGCAAAACATTCAACCATGATCCGGCACGATCTCGCAATAAGTAAGGAAATGATTTGATTCTCAAAGCATTTTCAAGAACACCCTGTTGCCTAAATGAATCACAAACCTCCAAAAAGAATCTTAAATGTAGTCGCAGATCTTTAGTAGATAATCCACTGAATTGTCTTACTATTTGTAGCATTTGAAACATCATTTGTTTCAACTCAAAATGTTGAGCTTGAATATGTGGCATGATAATCCCTGGATTCAAATCATCTAAAATAGGCACTACATGTTCTCTAATGGTCCATCTCTATCATCTATCACACCAAGAATATCAGCGCCCCTACTATTCAAATGTAATGGATCTTCTCTGCCTTGATCATTTCCAACCTTTGCCATTTCTCACAATTCTTTTCTCCTTCTTTTTAAAGTTCTCTCAATTTCAGGATCAAAATAAATATTTTTCTTTCTCGGGAATACCTCTACTCATAAACTAGCAGCAAACCTAAAAAATAAAAAAAACAACTAAGTAATTTAAAACTAACAAAATTAAATCGATAATAACAAACAAAAATTCACCAAATTGCCTATCCCCGGCAACGGTGCTAAAAACTTGTCGTGTGTGAATATGTAATGCGAATGTAAAGGTATACACGTCAAATCAAGTAATAAAGTGATAAGTGAGATTTCCACCACAGGGATCGGAATAGGTAAAAATATGATCTAGTTATTACTATAAACTATACTAATTAGACTTATGGCAAAGTAAACAGAATAATGACTTGAAGTGAAGTTTTAATATATGAAATATAAAAATCAAATAATGAATAAAATGTTGTGGCGATTCTACAAGACAAAGTTGAGAGGATTGATGTTGTTGAATGGGAAGGCTGGAATTACTTGGATTATATCTTAATAACATAATAATGTCATGGCAAAAATCTTGACCAAATTATTGTTCAGAGTATAACTACTACATTCTGCTTCTTTCGAGAGCTAGAATTAAAGCTATCTGTAACACCCCTAACTCGTAATCGTCGCCGGAATAGGTTAAGAGGCATTGCCAGACTTGTAACTCAGTTTAGAACAATCATTAATTATTATCACCTCATTTCAGTAACTATCATTCAATCATATTCAATATACACTTAAAACGAGTATATGAAGCTTAAAACATGCATTCGGGACTAAATTAATAACATATAAAAATTTCAGAAACTTAAAAAAATTTCAACATTTCAAGTATCACACGCCCGTGTGAACAGGCTGTGTACTTCGCACGGCTGATAGACACACCCGTGTCTTAGTTCTTGTGGAAACAGGGCATACATACTAACTTGTGTCACACGGCCGAGGACACGCCCGTGTGTCAAGCCGTGTGAAAACTGAAGAGTATACTGACTTTAATTCAAAGGGTACCCCAAGGGACACACAGTTGTGCAACATGACCGTGTGTCGCACACTGCTGAGACACACGCCCGTGTCTCTGCCCATGTAGAAAAAAATAGGCTGTAACGCCCCCACACCCGAGACCGTCGCCGGAGTCGAGTATGAGGTGTTACTAAGCTTAATTTAACATTTTTAGGACTTTGGATTATTTGATTCTACATTCACAGCTTTCTAGCTACTTGCGTCACAGTCACAAGAAAAATCATATCTTGAGTTAAAAAACTCGAAATCAAGATCCGTGAATTTTCCCTGAATCTAGGCTCATATACCCATCTACTAAATTTCTTATAGAATTTTTGGTTGGGCCAATTAGTACAGTTTATTAGTTAAAGTTACCCCTGTTTCAGGACTTGACTGGACTGACCTCTGTTTACTACGAACCACATTTTTCTCTGTACAAAATTCATATGACTATGAGGTTTGTTTCTCCTGAAACTAGACTCATGAGGATTCTGAGAATATAAAATAAACCACTTAATTATATTTTTACAATTTATGGTGAATTTTTAAAATTGGAACAGGGGATCCAGAAACTGCTCTGACCCTGTTTCACTAAAATTCAAATATATTCTAACATATAATTCCTTTACCTGTTTAGTTTGTTTTATATGAAACTATACATAATTAGCTTCAATTTGATATTTAATCCATCACCAAATTCGATTTCTATAATTTTTAGTAAATTTTCAAACTCACATCAGTGTTGCTGCAATATTCTGATTATGGCAAATTTCATCCCTTTTTATGAGTTTTCATGCACTAAGTATCTTAATAACTTTCCATAACATCAAACTTAATCTAAACTAACCATTTCCATAACTTATCATTACCAAACATTTTCTCAACCATTCCATCACCATATCATAAGATCATTTACACAAAATAGGTATATTGCTATACATGCCATACTTAAATTTACAAGCCATTTACCGAAAAATTCTTCAGATAGTGTGACTGAGCCTTCGACCTATCCCGACTCTTGAGCTGGCTTTTCCAAAACTACAATGAGTAAGAAGGAGGGAGTAAGCATAAATGCTTAGTAAGTTCATATGAAAATAATAAATAACATAACAAACAATTAAACCAATCAACATTAGCATATATCACCAAAACACATATCACATTTCTAATCATTTTTCATCATCTTATTACCTTATCGTGGTTGTATCAATACTCAACCCGAGGGTTAAATACATACCTGTCCAAAATATCTATTTCACATCACTTACCAATACGTCTCTTTACATCTCGAGTATTCCTCCATTTGAGTACAACTTTACCCGTTGAACACATCGGAATATAATTCGGATACATGGATAACTTGCACATAAGTGCCACATATGCAATCAAGCAATCATGTAACCCGCCCATAAGCGAACTCGGACTCAACTCAACGAGCTCGGGCGTTCGCATCCATAAGTGAACTCGGACTCAACTCAACAAGCTCGGATGCATAGTTACATCTCACGAACTCGGGCTCAACTCAACGAGTTCGGACATTCGCATCCATAAGTGAACTCAGACTCAACTCAACGAGTTCGGATGCTTAACCATCCTAGTGACATGTCACTTGTATCCTAATCTATTCCTAAGGTTCAAACGGGATTTTCCTCAAACACATATCCTTGTTGTCTTCCGTAGAACGCCGAAACAATACTCGGTAATAATTTATATTTTATTCGAAATTAACCACAAAGCATATATTTCATAATAAAAATCAGCATATCATATAATTAACATCAATAACTTAAAAATAACCATTATGCTACATTATTTACACATGAACTTACCTTGGTACCAAAATACAAAGATTTTGCAATTTAGTCCACAATCTTTTCTTTTCCTCGGTTGGGGTCAGTTCCACGTCTTTCTTGATCTAAAATAACACATTTAGCTTATTTAATACTCACATTATCAAATTAATCCTTAATTCAAATTTTGGAAAAATTACAATTTTACCCCTAAACTTTTGCATATTTACACTTTTGCCCCTAGGCTCGGGATTAAACTTTATTCCTTATTCTTATGTTTTATAACATGCTGATAACTTTTCTCTTCTATGGTAACATCAAATTCTCACTCTAACATATACTTATGACTATTAGGTATTTTTACCGATTAAGCCCTTTTACTCGTTTTTGCTTAAAATCGAGTAGTACAAGTTGTCTAACATAATTTAAAACCCCATATTCTATCATAAAACATCAAAATACACAAATTTCACCTATGGGTATTTTTCCAAATATAAACCCTAGGTTAAATTATTGCTAGCATAAGCTTTATCGAGTTACCGGGATCTCAAAAACGTAAAAATCATTAAAAACGGGGCTTAGAATCACTTACTATGAAGCTTGAAATTTGAAGAAACCCTAGCTATGGTGAGAGTGAATTTCGGCAGCAACTAAATGAGGAAGATGACCATTTTGTGTTATTTTTCCCATTTTATTTCATTTAATATCCAAATGACCAAAATGCCCTTAATACCTTTCTTTGAAAATTTTCATGTACAAGCCCATTTTTGTCCAAAATTTTAGAAATTGGTCAAATTGCTATTTAAGACCTCCTAATTAATATTTCAAAACAATTTCATACTAAAAACTTCTAGAATGCAAGTTTTGCAACTTTTTCGATTTAGTCCCTAACTTCAAATTAAGCATTTTATGCATAGAATTTCTTCACAAAATTTTCACACAATCATGCAATCATATCATAAACCTCAAAATAATTATAAAATAATTATTTATATCTCGGATTTGTGGTCACAAAACCACTATTCCGATTAGGCCCTAATTCGGGATATTACAACTCTCCCCCCCTTTAAGGATTTTCGTCCTCGAAAATCTTACCGGTAAACAGATGTGGGTATTGATTTCTCATATTTTCTTTGGATTCCCATGAAGAAGCTCCATGCTTTTGCCACAACACCTTCACAAGTGCAATATTTTTATTCCTTAGTTGTTTGACCTCTCGAGCTAAAATCTTAATCGGATCTTCTTCATAGGTCATATCTGGTTGTAGTTCAATTTCTGTCGGTGAAACTACATGTGAAGGATCCGAACGATACCGACGTAACATAGATACATGGAACACATCATGAATCTTCCCTAATTCAGATGGTAAAGCTAGCCGATATGCTACCGGTCCAACTTTTTTAATTATTTCATACGGCCCGATAAAACGCGGACTTAATTTGCCCTTCCGTCCAAATCTAAGAACTTTCTTCCACGGAGACACCTTTAAAAATACTTTATCACCAACTTGAAATTCAATATCCTTTCGTTTTAAATCTGCATAAGATTTCTGTCTATCTGATGCAGCTTTCAAACAATCTCAAATTACCTTCACTTTTTCTTCGGTTTCTTTTATTAGATCAACTCCATAAATCTTATTTTCCTTGAGTTCAGTCCAATACAAAGGCGTTTGACACTTACGACCATACAACGCTTCATAAGGTGCCATTTTCAAGCTTTTCTGATAACTATTATTGTAAGCAAATTCTACCAACGGTAAATATTTTTCCCAACTTCCTTGAAATTCCAATACACAACATCTGAGCATATCTTCAAGAATCTGAATTACTCTCTCTGATTGCCCATCAGTTTGTGGATGAAAAGCAGTACTGAAATTTAACTTTGTACCTAACGTGTCTTGCAACTTTTTCCAAAACGCGAGGTAAACCTTGGATCTCTATCTGAAATAATCGACAATGGTATTCCGTGTAATCTAACAATTTCTCTAATATACAGTTCAGCCAACTTGTTAAGAGAATAATCCATACGTACTGGGATAAAATGAGCCGACTTAGTTAATCTGTCAACTATTACCCAGATGGCATCTTTCTTTCCTGGAGTCAATGTCAATCCTGAAACAAAATCCATAGTAATCCGATCCCATTTCCATTCAGGAACCATAATAGGCTGAAGTAATCTCGAAGGCACTTGGTGTTCAGCTTTCACCTGTTGACAAATTAAGCATTTGGATACAAACTCTCATATATCTCTTTTCATTCCATTCCACCAATACATTTTCTTCAAGTCATTATACATTTTCGAACTACCCGGATGAATCGAGAAACAACTACTATGTGCTTCCTGTAGGATCTTTTGAATCAATTCCTCATTCTTCTGTACACAAATTCGATCTTTAAACATTAAGCACCCATCAGAACCGATTCTGAAATCTAACTCTGTATCAACTTCACACTGCTTTCTTTTGGCTTGCAAATCTTGATCATCTTTCTGAGCTTCAGAAATCTCTTGTAAAAACATCGGTTTTACTCTTAACTCTGCTAGAATCGAACAATCATCTGACATTTTCAATTGAGTATCCATAACTCTCAAAGCAAACAACAACTTTCTGCTCAAAGCATTAGCAACCACATTCGCTTTTCCCGGATGATAATCAATAACAAGATCGTAATCTTTCAATAACTCCAACCATCTTCGCTGTCTTAAATTCAAGTCTTTTTGTGACATCAAGTACTTAAGACTTTTATGGTCGGTATATACCCGGCACTTTTCACCATACAAATAATGTCGCCAAATTTTCAAAGCAAACACCACCGCAGCCAATTCCAAATCGTGAGTAGGATAATTCCTCTCATGAGGTTTTAACTGCCTCGAAGCATAGGCCACCACTTTTCCTTCTTGCATAAGCACACACCTCAAACCAATTAGAGAAGCATCACTATACACCACAAATTCTTTACCTGATTCGGGCTGTACTAACACTAGTGCCTCTGTTAATAACTTTTTCAATTCTTCAAAACTCTGTTGACATTCTTCCGTCCATTTAAATTTAACATCCTTTCGAAGTAGTCTAGTTATAGGAGCAGCAATTATAGAAAATCCATTACAAACCGCCGATAATACCCAGCTAGCCCCAAGAAACTTCTAACTTCGGTTATATTTTTCGGTGGTTTCCAATCAACAATGGCTGAAATTTTACTAGGATCAACCCGTATACCATCACCTGAAACAATATGACCCAAAAATCCAACTTCCCGGAGCCAAAATTCACTTTTATAGAACTTAGCATACAGCTGCTTATCTCTCAAAGTTTGCAAAACTATCCTCAAATGCTCAGCATGTTCTGTCTCATCTTTTGAATAAATTAAAATATCATCTATAAACACCACAACAAATTTGTCCAAGTATGGTCGAAATATGCGATTCATTAAATCCATAAACACAGCCGGAGCATTTGTCAACCCGAATGGCATAACTAAAAATTCATAATGACCATACCTTGTTCTAAAAGCAGTCTTAGGCACATCCGACTCTTTTACCCGTAGTTGATAATACCCAGATCTCAAGTCAATCTTTGAAAACCATGTCGCTCCTTTTAGCTGATCAAACAAATCATCAATTCTTGGCAACGGATACTTGTTCTTGATTGTTACCTTGTTTAACTGCCGATAATCAACACACAACCTCATAGAACCATCCTTCTTTTTCACAAATAACACGGGAGCACCCCAAGGTGAAAAACTCGGTCTCACAAAGCCTTTATCAGTCAATTCTTGTAACTGCGACTTTAATTCTTTCAACTCTGCTGGTGCCATTCTATATGGAGCAATCGAGATCGGAGTTGTTCCCGATATCGAATCAATACCAAATTCTACTTCCCTGACTGGAGGCAAACCCAACAATTCTTCTGGAAATACGTCCGCAAATTCACACACAACCGGCACTGTTTCAACTTTCTTTTCAACTTCTTTTGTATTAATTACATTCGCCAAATAAGCTTCATAACCCTTTCTCAGATATCTTTGAGCCGACATTGAAGAAATCACACTAGATAATGCCTCTGATTTGTCTGATTCAACCCGCAAAATTTCACCACTTTCACACTTTAATTCTATAACCTTTTCTTTGCAATTTATTTTAGCATCATGTAATGTCAACCAATCCATACCCAAAATAACATCAAACTCATCAAACGGAAACAACATCAAGTCGGTCGGAAAGTAATGATCCCGAATCATTAAAGGACATTTCTTACATACTTTATCAACAATCACACATTTGCCTAACGGATTCGACACTCTAATCATAAATTCTATGTTCTCAACAGGTATATTCATACTAGACACCAATTTCATGCACACATATAAATGAGTAGAACCGGGATCAATCAAAGCAATAACATTAACATTATAGAGAGAAAATGTACCAGTAATCACATCAGGTGAGGAAGCATCTTTGCGCGCTTTAATAGCATAAGTTCTAGCCGGAGCCCTTTCTTCAGGTCTAACTGGTGCATCCCTGGCTACATTCTTACTGCTTGCTTCGCTCCCAGCTTTTCTTGGATATCTTCCTCTCGAATCCGCCCCACTTGTTTTTGTATTCTGAAATTTTTCTTTTTCAGCTCTCTCTGGACAGTCTCTAATAAAATGATCCGGAAAACCACATCGAAAACATTCATTTGCTCGACGGACCAAAATGATTCCTACCACACTCGCTTGCACTCGTGTTTAACAAATCTCGAATTCCCACCTGTCGTCCAAGTAGTCCGGGACTTAGGACCCACATTTTGCTTCTTATAATTCCCATATGATTGCCCAGTGAAGCTTGGGAACGAGGATTCATATTCCTTGACTTTCCAGTTCTTTGTGAGAATGAACTGCTCATCGGTCTTTTCTTCCAATTTCTAGTCTCACCTCTACCTTTTCTTCTCTTTTAAGTAGTTCTTCACCTTGCAAGCTCGATCAACCAATACTACCATTTCTTTTAATTCAAGAATTCCAACAAATACCTTGATGTCTTCGTTGAGCCCGTCTTCAAATCGTCGCCACATCTTGGCCTCTGTGGAACATACTCTCTCGCCATACTTACTTAATCGAACAAACTCTCTTTCATATTCTCAGAATCGTCATATTACCTTGCTTCAACTCAAGAAATTCTTTACGCTTCGATCAATAAATCTTTCACTAATATATTTCTTCCAAACTCTTCTTGAAAGAATTCCCAAGTTACTCTCTCTTTACGGTACCACCAAAATCAAAGTCTTCCACCAATTATAGGCTGAATCCTCAACAAAGATATAGCGCATTTCAAACATTCTTGGTGTACAAGATAATTCATCAAATACCGGATAGAATTTTCAAGCCGAACTCGCTTTCTCGGCATCATCATCAATATTTGCCTTAAATTCTTCAGCCCCTTGCTTGCGGATTCTGTCAACTGAGTTCTATGAAATTTCATCAGATCCATACCTTGAGGCATCGGGGTACAGTTGAGAAATTCGGGAGGTGGGGAGGTCGTACATTTGGGTTCGCATTTAACGAACTCGATATACCATGCACTCATCATTTGGAGAAAGGCTTCCCGATCCCTTTCTCCTCCTCCCGACCAACAAGAGGAGGTGGATTTTCAGTCGGCGCCGCTCCTTCAGCGGAGCTGGTGCATTACTCTCTACTTCATCTGCCACAGTGGATCGGGATCCATTTACTATAAAAAATCATTTAAAAAGATCAGAAGTCGTCACACTATCACAATTTATACATATGGCATGTATAGCAAAATCCGTACATACAACACGTAGTCCGAGAACCGACTAAACCTGCTCTGATACCACTAAATGTAACGCCCCCACGCCCGAGACTGTCGTCGGAGTCGAGTATGAGGTGTTACTAAGCTTAATTTAACATTTTTAGGACTTTGGATTATTTGATTCTACATTCACAGCTTTCTAGCTACTTGCGTCACAGTCACATGAAAAATCATATCTCAAGTTACAAAACTCGAAATCAAGATCCGTAAATTTTCCCTGAATCTAAACACATATACCCATCTACTAAATTTTTTCTAGAATTTTTGATTGGGTAAATTAGTACAGTTTATTAGTTAAAGTTACCCCTTTTTCAGGACTTGACTGGACTGACCTCTGTTTACTACGAATCATATTTTTCTCTGTAAAAAATTTATATGACTATGAGATTTGTTTCTCCTGAAACTAGACTCAATGAGGATTCTGAGAATATAAAATACACCACCTAATTATATCTGTACAATTTATGGTGAACTTTTAAAATTGGAATAGGGGATCCAGAAACTACTCTGACCCTGTTTCACTAAAATTCAAATATATTCTAACATATAATTCCTTTACCTGTTTAGTTTGTTTTATATGAAACTAGACATAATTAGCTTCAATTTGATATTTAATCCATCACCAAATTCAATTTCTATGATTTTTAGTAAATTTTCAAACTCACATCAGTGTTGCTGCAATATTCTGATTATGGCAAATTTCATCCCTTTTTATGAGTTTTCATGCACTAAGTATCTTAATAACTTTCCATAACATCAAACTTAATCTAAACTAACCATTTCCATAACTTATCATTACCAAACATTTTCTCAACCATTCCATTACCATATCATAAGATCATTTACACAAAATAGGTATATTGTTATACATGCCATACTTAAATTTACAAGCCATTTACCGAAAAATTCTTCAGATAGTGTGACTGAGCCTTCGACCTATCCCGACTCCTGAGCTGGCTTTTCCAAAACTACAATGAGTAAGAAGGAGGGAGTAAGCATAAATGCTTAGTAAGTTCATATGAAAATAATAAATAACATAACAAACAATTAAACCAATCAACATTAGCATATATCACCAAAACACATATCACATTTCTAATCATTTTTCATTATCTTATTACCTTATCGTGGTTGTATCAATACTCAACCCGAGGGTTAAATACATACCTGTCCAAAATATCCATTTCACATCACTTACCAATATGTCTCTTTACATCTCGAGTATTCCTCCATTTAAGTAAAACTTTACCCGTTGAACACATCGGAATATAATTCGGATACATGGATAACTTGCACATAAGTGCCACATATGCAATCAAGCAGTCATGTAACCCGCCCATAAGCGAACTCGGACTCAACTCAACGAGCTCGGGCGTTCGCATCCATAAGTGAACTCAGACTCAACTCAACAAGCTCGGATGCATAGTTACATCTTACGAACTCGGACTCAACTCAACGAGTTCGGACATTCGCATCCATAAGTGAACTCGGACTCAACTCAACGAGTTCGGATGCTTAACCATCCTAGTGACATGTCACTTGTATCCTAATCTATTCCTAAGGTTCAAACGGGATTTTCCTCAAACACATATCCTTGCTGTCTTCCCTAGAACGCCGAAACAATACTCGGTAATAATTTATATTTTATTCGAAATTAACCACAAAGCATATATTTCATAATAAAAATCAGCATATCATATAATTAACATCAATAACTTAAAAATAACCATTATGCTACATTATTTACACATGAACTTACCTTGGTACCAAAATACAAAGATTTTGCAATTTAGTCCACAATCTTTTCTTTTCCTCGGTTGGGGTCGGTTCCACGTCTTTCTTGATCTAAAATAAAAAATTTAGCTTATTTAATACTCACATTATCAAATTAATCCTTAATTCAAATTTTGGAAAAATTACAATTTTACCCCTAAACTTTTGCATATTTACACTTTTGCCCCTAGGCTCGGGATTAAACTTTATTCCTTATTCTTATGTTTTATAACATGCTGATCACTTTTCTCTTCTATGGCAACATCAAATTCTCACTCTAACATATACTTATGACTATTAGGTATTTTTACCGATTAAGCCCTTTTACTCGTTTTTGCTTAAAATCGAGTAGTACAAGTTGTCTAACATAATTTAAAACCCCATATTCTATCATAAAACATCAAAATACACAAATTTCACCTATGGGTATTTTTCCAAATATAAACCCTAGGTTAAATTATTGATAGCATAAGCTTTATCGAGTTACCGGGATCTCAAAAACGTAAAAATCATTAAAAACGGGGCTTAGAATCACTTACTATGAAGCTTGAAAGTTGAAGAAACCCTAGCTATGGTGAGAGTGAATTTCGGCAGCAACTAAATGAGGAAGATGACCATTTTGTGTTATTTTTCCCATTTTATTTCATTTAATATCCAAATGACCAAAATGCCCTTAATACCTTTCTTTGAAAATTTTCATGTACAAGCCCATTTTTGTCCAAAATTTTAGAAATTGGTCAAATTCTATTTAAGACCTCCTAATTTATATTTCAAAACAATTTCATACTAAAAACTTCTAGAATGCAAGTTTTGCAACTTTTTCGATTTAGTCCCTAACTTCAAATTAAGCATTTTATGCATAGAATTTCTTCACAAAATTTTCACACAATCATGCAATCATATCATAAACCTCAAAATAATTATAAAATAATTATTTCTATCTCGGATTTGTGGTCACGAAACCACTATTCCGATTAGGCCCTAATTCGGGATATTACGTAGGCCATTTGTAAAACCATTTTGCCACCCTAAAAACACAAGCATTCACAAGTATAATATACCACATTTTTACAACTCAATAGGCAGCCAAAATAACCATTTCAAAACACATTATAAACCATATCAAAACTTACAAATTATCTTTTCAAATACCTATTCAACAACATGCATAATTCATCCATTTAACATCTACAAATCAAGACTCACTTGCATAATTTCATTTCATCATTTCCTTGACAAAGCATACCATAATTGAAAACATAATTCATCCAAAACAAAGTAACAAAATAAGCCAAATCACATGGCTTAACTTATACACAAAACATACCAAAGTCATGATGTTAAGCAACATAACTATCATATCTTAAACTAGCCTATACATGCCATATTTACAAATACCTACAAGCTCAAAAGTACCAATCGGAATTTGGATAGTGTGATGTGCAACTCTGACTTGTCCAGAACGAGCGAGCTATCAAGCCTCTATAAAACATAGAAAAAGAAATATAGTAAGATTTATAGCTTAGTAAGCCAGTATAATTCAGAATTAAGCTTACCATTTATACATAATTTAAAGCAATACTTAAAGTGCAACCAATTCAATTAACAATCATCTAATCACAAGTACTCATCATATGTTAGTCATTGTAAAAATACATGAAACCATCCATTAATATAATACTTTGTATCATTCCAAATTCACATATCATACATATAACATCAATAACACTTATAACCCGTAACTTATCCGTAATGACTGTATTTAATCCCGTTGAACCTATTAGAACTTCAAAGGGTACTCTAGTGAACAATGTCAGTAATTCGACAATTTATTATCATATATGCTCTTACGAGCCATGATCGGTAAGCTTCTCCTGAGCTGATGAATAGTAAGATCTAATGAGCTGAAATGGTAAGCTCTATCGAGTTGAACAATAAGCTCTATTGAGCTGAATAGTAAGCTCTATTGAGCTGAACAGTAAGCTCATACAAGTTGAAACGGTAAGCTCCAATGAGCTGAAAACAGTAAGCTCTTATGAGCTAATATATCGGTAAGCTCATACGAGCTGTGGTGAGTCCGCAACAAATGCAGGAGCTCGACCAAAATGGTAATCTCAGTAACATGTCACTCGTATCTAATGAATCTATACAGTTTAAACGGGGATCAGTAACAAATACATTATAATAGATATCAACAATACATTTGTAATTTAAGTATATCCGATCCTCAATTACAATATCCATTTCAAATATTTCAAATATATATAGAAGTTCGATTCTAATTATACGAACTTACCTCGTATCCTTGGATAAAATATCAGTTATTCATCCACTTTCCGTTTTCCCCGATCTAATTCTAATATTTGCTTATCTTGATCTATACAAATTAACTCATTCAAACTTTCATTCAATTCAATTTATCCTAAAACATTCATTTTGGCTAATTTACAATTTTACCCCTAAATTTTTAATTATTTTGCAATTTAGTCCTTAACACATAAATTGCAAATTCATGCAATTTAATACCAACCCATGTCTAGCCGAATTTATTATGTACTACTAGCACCCCATATCTTTCATTATTTCAAACTTTTAACATCCACATTTTACATTTTCACAATTTAATCCCTATTTGACACTTTTATCAAAAATCACTTTATAAAACTTGTATATCTATCATTAAGCTCAAGAATTCAACAATGGAACTTCACAAAATCATGAAAAAATTCAAAATTTAAGGCATGGGCTAGCTAGAGTACGAAGCAACGATCTCAAAAATGTAGAAATCATTAAAAATCGAGCAAAAATCGTACCTTAATTAACAATTGAAGCTTGGCCGAATGAAAACCTAATTTTTTTTTCTATTTTGTCTTCTCCATTTTCGGCAAAAGATGAATGAATATGACAAAATTTTGATTTTGTTTTATTAAATTAAACTTAATTGACTAAATTACCATTATAACCTAGTTAATATAACTTAAACATTATTTAAACAATGTCCAAGAATGTCCACTTACATTATAAATGAACTAATTACATAATAAGGACTTCTATATTAACAATTCATAGCAATTAAACACTTTTAACAATAAAACTCAACTTTTAAGCGTTACTCGATTTAGTCCTTTTTACCGAATTAAGCATTTCAACGGTAAAATTTCTTTACGAAACTTTCACATAATTAATCTATCATGCTGTAAACCTGAAAAATAATAAAATAAATACTTTAACTTCAAATTTTTTGTCCCGAAACCACTATTCTGATTTGACCTAAAAACGTGCTGTTACACTATTATTCTGAGTCTTTGCGTAACAGCCTGATTTAGACCCTAACCAAAATGGTGGTTTCAAAATCATGAATTTGAGTCAAAAAAAATATTTAAAATTATTTATTGTGTTTATTTTGTGTGAATTTATGTTTTTGAAATTTTCGTGCTTTAATTTTATCGTTTGAGTGTTCGATTGTGTAAAAGACTTAATCGCATAAAATGAAAATTAAGTGGTTATTTCTAAAAGGGGTCGAATTGCATTTGACTTTATAAAAGGAAGTATTTATGTTGAAATTAGCCAATGGAAATATTAAATGGACGGCATTAGGCTTATATAATATGATTTTGATATGAATTCATTAAGGTTAATTTAGTAAACTAATAATATAAACTAATATAATATAAAATATATCATAAAAAGCTTAGTGTTCATACTTTTATCCATTTCTAAAATAAGAAATAAGAAAGAAAAAGAAAAAGAACTAGGGTTCGGATTCATTCAAGCTCAATCAAGGTAAGAGTTCAGCTCAGTCTTTGATAATTTTTACGTTTTTGAGATCATTGCTTCGAGTACTACAAAACCCATGCTTGAATTTTTTTTTTTAATGAATATTTTGAGTTATGCCATTGATGAGAGCTTGTGATTTTTGTTGTTTAATGATGAAAAATGAAAGATATGTTTTAGATTAACATGTTTTGTATTGGAGTTTTTGATGATTTTGAGTAATTAAGACTAAATTGCAAAAATAATAATTTGAGGGACTAAAATGTGAAATAAATGAAATATATGGACTTGTATAAGTATGGGTAAATTTTGGCCCAACATGGGTATATTGAAATTTTGTATATTTTGTGTTTTGTGCAATAGGGACTAAATTCTAAAAAGTGTAAATGTCAGGGGTAAAATGGTAATTTTCCTATTTATGTGTTTTTGGACTAAATTGAATGAAAATATGTTTGAAAGAGCTTAATTTGAATATGTTTAGATTAAGAGCCAAAGAAATCAGATTTGGATCGGGGAAACGAAAGTTATCGAATAGCTGCCCTGTTCCGTTTTGTATCGTCTGAGGTACGTTTATAAGCAAATAGACGCATTTAGTTTTCATTAAATCCAAGGAATATATGCTGAAATGAAATATATGATTTTATTTATGCTCAAGCCGAATGTAAATAAGCTTGATTGCTATGTTTTCGAATTGGTTTCGACCGAGTTACGATATCTAAAAGCCCCGTATAAACCTTAGGAATAGCTAGGATACATATGTCATGACATAGGATTCCGATATATGTGTACGAGTAAGACCATGGCATCGATATGTGATTTCGATACATGTGTACGAGTAAGACCATGTCTGGGATAGTGGCATCGATATGTGATTACATGTAAGACCACGTCTAGGACGTTGGCATTGTACGATATGTCTGATTATCTGAGTGTCCTATCCAATTCCGAATGGTTCATAGGGCAAAGATAAGTTGTGAACAAATATGAAATTTGAGTTGAAGGACCACGTATGAATTAGTCTGTTATCTGTTGAAATGAAGTAAGTAAGCTACTTGATATATGTTACAAATTGTGTGTGTTACTAATAATGATTATATGCGAATATGGTATGTGAATTCGACCTTGTAGTTAAATAACTTAAGCATTATTAAAATGATTTTTAACTACGTGTATATACATATATGTAACTATGTATATTAGGCTAAATAAGAAGTATACGTACAAAATGTCATATTATGTTCCTTGAGCTTATTTGAATATGTATAAGTATGTTTGGTTATATAGTGACATTTTGGCTTAAAAGTTGAATGACATTTGGTTGGTTAGTTTAGGTGAGCATTCGGCCAAGGTAAAGAAATGATGTATAGAAATGTATTATTTTATCTCATTTGTTGGTTAAAGGTTCAGCATTGATAATGAATATGCAATTGGGTTTAGCTTAAAACAAGTTGAACATATTATTGAGTCGTTTATTTGCTTATGACTTACTAAGCTATAATAGCTTACCGTATGTATTTTGGCTCTATTTTAAAGATTTTGGATTCAAGTTACAAGCTCGGGGATCGTCAGCAAAGTCTACCACACTATCGACCGCCTTCGGTATTTTATAAGTTGCATTTTGGAACTATGGCATGTATAGGCTGGGACATACTTATGAAATGCTAAATGTTGGTTATGTATATAAGCCATGCAAAAATGGCAAAACTTTTATTTTTAAATTCGGTTATGTTAAGTTTGGTTTATGTTCGCTTTAGTTTCATAGTTACATGCCATGAATTATAATGTTTGTGGTAGGTACGATGTGCTTTGAAAATAGTTTGCTTGTTATGTTTAAATTTGGTTTTATATGCTCTTGGTTAAAGGTTCATTGAGCTGGTTTTTTTGGTAAATATTGCATATGTTTCATGGATAATTTTAGTCGATTGTTTAGTATGTACTCTATGTTAAATATGATCTTTATTTTAGGTAAGTTGCGTATATTATACATGTGCATTATTAACGGGTTCGGCTATGGTGCAATGTATTGGAAACATATATGATTGCTTATTAGATTATATAATATGATTGTATGCATAAAATGGTTACTATGAAATTGTTGTATGAATTAGGTCAAGAATGATAATAAGTAATCAATAATTTAAGAAGTCTGAATATTGACTAATATTTTGTTATGGAATATGTAATTTAGACATATTAATCAGTATATGTAATAAGCGTACCTCTTAATGATGTGTGCATTAAATAGTTAAATTTACTAAGGCTAATGGCATAAACATTTAATGATTAAATGGTATGTGTAGACATTAATGATTATTTACTTTAAATAAAGTATATAGAAATGTTTGATTATTACCGTATGAATGCTTTAATTAGTATTAAAGTGAAAGGCATGCAAGATTAATTTGCATATGGCCTAAGTCGTATAAGTAAGTGGTTTATGATGTGAATTATGGCTTATTAAATAATAAGAATGTGTACATGATTTAGCAGCTATATGCATAATTACATAAGTGGTAATAGAAGTATGTTTAACCATGTTGGTAATAGATAATGCAGTGCTAATAAATACATTAGATGCTATTAGTAACAAACTAAAATTGGTTGTGACTTGTATATGCAAGGTGTAAATCGATGTATATTCTGAAATCTAAATTGATTGCATTTTTATTTATAAATGGGTTTGGCTTGAGTGAATATATAGTAATTAATGTTTTGAAATTGTCTTTTTGATCGGAAATACCTCGTAACCCTAATTTAGCGACGGATATAGGGGTTAGGGGTGTTACATTTTATTTGTCATCAGAGCTATAATTTAGTCAGTTCTAGGACTAACGTAGTGCGTGTGTGTCTAACTATACATGCCATATTATATATTACGATAGTGTGATGACTTCTGACATTTGAAAATGTGTTTTCATATAGTAAATGGATCCCGACAGAGCTGTAGCTGATGATGTCTAGAGTGTAGCGTTTGCTCCCGCACAAGGGACAGCGCCGGCTGATTCTCGACCAACTTCAAGTAATCAAGAGTGTAAGGCTAAACATGCCTTTTATCAAATGATGAATGATTAGTTTACTCAATATATCCAGACTAATCTACCTGCACAACAACCTCCACCCCCGACTAATCCATCTTCGATGCCTGTTGTACCTCAAGCAAGTGATCCGCTGAAATTATATAAGCTACCTGTTGATAAAATCAAAAAACACGGGGCTGAAGAGTTTAAAGCTACTGATGATGATGATGCTAAATGGGCTGAGTTTTGGCTTGATAATACTATCCGTGCATTTGATGAGCTGTCATGTACCCTAGATGAGTGTTTGAAATGTGCCATATCTTTACTCCGAGATACAGCATATCACTGGTGGAATACCCTAGTATCAGTGGTTCTGAGAGAGAGGGTGACTTGGGAATTCTTTCAGACTGAGTTCCGTAAGATATATATCAGCCAGAGATTTATTGATCAGAAGCGTAAAAAATTTCTGAAGCTAAAATAGGGTCGGATGACCGTGACAGAGTATGAGCAGAAATTTGTGAGACTCAATCGGTATACCCGAGAGTGTGTTTCTACCGAAGCCATAATGTGTAAAAGATTTGAAGATGAGCTAAACGAAAACATTAAATTTTTAGTTGGCATACTTGAGATAAAAGAGTTCGTAGTACTGGTTGAGCGAGCCTGCAAAGCTGAAGAGCTGGGGAAAGAGAAAAGAAAAGCTAACTTTGAAGCTAGAGATGCCCGTAAAAGAACATCCGATAAGTCATTCCAATTAGCAACAAAGAAGTTCCAAGATGATTTCAGCCGTTCTAAAGCCACTTCGGCTTATTCTAGACGGGATCAGAGTAGACCACTTATGAGCTCGAGAGCTACCTCAGTAGCTAGTGTAGGTAATGTCAAATCAAATCAACCCGAGTGTAAACATTACGGCAAATGACATCCCGGCAGTTGCAGATTGCATGATCGGGCTTGTTTTAAATATGGATCGATGGATCATTATATTTATGATTGCCCAGTGCTATCTGAAGAAAATCTAGTGCAGAATACAAGATTGAGTAATACTGCAGCTCGAGGTAGACCACCCAAAAATGCAGGTAATGCGAGTGGCAGTCAGAGAGGGACTAAAGATACAGTAGTAAGATCTGAGGCTCGTGCACTTGCCAGAGCTTATGTTATTCGCGCACGTGAGGAGGTTCCATCCCCAAACGTCATTACTGGTACATTCACTCTCTATGATACTAATGTAATTGCATTGATTGATCTTGGTTTAACTTATTCTTATGTGTGTGAGACTTTAGTATTCAGTAAGACTTTACCTGTAGGGTCTACTAAGTTTGTGATTAGAGTGTCAAACCCCTTGGGCCGGTGTGTTATGGTTGACAAAGTGTGTAGGAATTGTTCCTTGATGGTTCCAGATTCGTGCTTTCCGGCTGATTTGATATTGTTGCCATTTGATAAGTTCGACATAATTCTGGGTACAGACTAGTTAACTTTACATGATACTGTTGTGAACTGTAAGAGGAAGACCATTGATCTAAGGAGCCAGAATGATGAGGTTATTCGTATTGAATCTAATGATCTGAATGGGTTACCAGCAGTGATTTCTTCGATGTTAGCTCAGAAATATGTAAGAAAATGTCGCGAAGCTTACTTTACATATGTGCTTGATAGTAAAGTGGCCGAAAGAAACATTGAATTAGTACCTATTGTGTGCGAGTACCCGAATGTGTTTCCTGGAGAATTATCGGGTTTGCCACCTATTCGGGAGGTAGAGTTTGGTATTGATTTAATGCCTGGGACGACTCCGATATCCATAGCTCCGTACAGAATGGCACCTACAGAATTAAAAGAATTGAAAGCTCAGTTGCAAGAGTTAACAGATAGAGGTTTTGTGCGACCTAATTTTTCTCCTTGGGGTGCACTAGTGTTGTTTGTGAAAAAGAAAGACAAAACTATGAGAATATGTATTGATTATAGACAGCTCAATAAGGTGACTATAAAGAATAAGTATTCGTTGCCACGGATTGATGATCTGTTTGATCAACTGAAAGGGGCTACAGTGTTTTCGAAGATAGATTTGAGATCAGGTTATTATCAGTTGTGAGTTAAAGACTCTGATGTGCCAAAGACTGCTTTTCGAATGAGGTACGGACACTATGAGTTTTTTGTTATGCCTTTCGAACTTACCAATGCACCTGTTGTTTTTATGGATTTGATGAATCAAATCTTCAGACAGTACTTGGATCAGTTTGTGGTTGTGTTCATATATACTCTCGTGATGAAACTGAACATGCCGAACATCTGAGACTTGTGTTATAGACTTTGTGAGATAAACAGTTGTATGCAAAGTTCAGTAAATGTGAATTCTGGTTAAGTGAAGTCAGTTTTCTGGGTCATGTTGTATCAGCATCGGGTATACGGGTTGATCTGAGTAAAATTTAAGCTATACTTGATTGGAAACCTCCTAAGAATGTTTCTGAAGTCCAAAGTTTTCTAGGACTTGCTGGTTATTATAGACGGTTCGTGAAAGGCTTCTCTATGATTACAGCCCTGATGACAAAGCTATTACAGAAAGATGTTAAGTTTTAATGGTCAGAAAAGTGCCAGAAAAGTTTTAATTAGTTGAAAGCCCTTTTGACCGAAGCTCCAGTGCTAGTTCAGCCAGAATCGGGTAAAGAATTTGTTATCTATAGTGATGTATCTTTAAATGGTTTGGGCTTTGTTTTAATGCAGGAAGGAAGAGTTATAGCTTATGCTTTGAGACAGTTAAAGGCACATGAAAAGAACTATCTGACATACGACCTAGAATTGGCAGCTACTGTGTTTGCATTAAAGATTTGGCGTCACTATCTGTTCGGTGAGAAATGTCATGTTTATTCTGATCATGAAAACCTGAAATACTTGATGACTCAAAAAGATCTGAATTTAAGACAACGCCGATGGTTAGAATTGCTAAAAGAATTTGAGCTTGTAATTAACTATCACCCAAGAAAGGCTAATGTCGTTGCTGATGCTTTAAGCCGAAAAGCACTATTTGCTTTGCGTGCAATGAATGCACATATGGCTATGTCTAATGATGGTTCGATAATAGCTTAATTGAAAGCAAGACCATTATTTGTTCAACAAATTTATGATGCCCAGAAGGTTGACAACGAGTTGATAACAAAATGAGCTCAATGTGATTCAAATGTTGATTCAGAGTTTCGAGTTGATGCTAATGACTGTTTGAGATTCAAAAACCGAATATGTGTCCCGAGGAATTCAGAGTTGATTCAGATGATTTTGAATGAAGCTTACAGTAGTCGGTTATCTGTTCACCTAGGTAGTACGAAGATGTATAATGATCTAAAATAGCTTTATTGGTGGCATGGTATGAAATGAGACATTTCTGACTTTATTTCAAAATGCCTAATCTATCAACAAGTAAAAGTCGAGCATTAGGTACCTTCTGGATTGCTTCAGCCGATTTTGATACTAGAGTGGAAACGGGACAGAGTTACTATGGATTTTGCATCTGCTTTACCATTAACACCGAGCAAGAAAGTTGCAATCTGGGTTATTGTGGATAGATTGACTAAATCGACTCATTTTGTTCCGATACATATAGACTACTCGCTTGATAAGCTGGCTGAATTGTATGTTTCTCAGATTGTGAGATTACATGGTGTGCATATATCTATTGTTTCAGATAAAGATCCGAGGTTTACATTGCGGTTTTGGAAGAAATTACAAGAAGCTCTAGGTACAAAATTACATTTCAGTACTACTTTCCATCTGCAAATAGATGGTCAGTCTGAGTGAACTATTCAGATACTTGAGGATATGTTGATATGTTGCATTCTCAAGTTCGAAGGTACGTGGGAACGATACCTTCCTCTGATTGAATTTGCGTATAATAACAACTTCCAATCAAGTATTAAAATGGAACCTTATGAGGCTTTGTACGGTCATAAATTTCATACACCATTGTATTGGACTAAGCTTAGTGAAAACAAGATACACGGGGTTGACTTGATCAGAGAAACTGAATAGAAAGTGAAAGTGATCCGTAAAAGTCTAAAAGTAGCACCAGACCGTTAGAAATCATATGCGGACTTGAAACGTAAAGATATAGAGTTTCAGGTCGGAGATAAATTCTTTTTGAAAGTCTCACAGTGGAAGAGGATACTCAGATTTGGTCGTAAAGGTAAATTGAGTCCGAGGTTTATTGGGTCGTATGAGGTAATAGAACGCATCGAGCCCAGTTGCTTACAGAATGTTGTTGCCATCTGAGCTAGAAAAGATCCACAATGTATTCCATGTTTCTATGCTTCATAGATATCGATCTGATCCTTCACATGTGATTAGTCCGGTTGAGGTTGAGATTAAACTCGATATGACGTACGAGGAAGCACCGATTCGTATTCTAGCTCACGAGATGAAAGAGTTGCAAAATAAGAAAATTCCATTAGTGAAAGTACTGTGGCATAAACACGAAGTTGAGGAAGCAATGTGGGAGCCAGAGGATACAATGAAAGAACGTTAACCTAACGTATCTATTCACCGGTAAGATTTTCGGGGACGAAAATCCCTAAGGGGGGAGAGTTGTAACAGCCCGATTTAGACCCTAATCGGAATGGTGGTTTTGGGACCACGAATCCAAGTCAGAAAAATATTTAAAAATTATTTACTATGTTTATTTTGTGTGAATTTATGTCTGTGAAATTTTCGTACTTTAATTTTATCGTTTGAGTGTCCGATTGAATAAAGGACTTAATCGCGTAAAATGAAAATTTAGTGGTTATTTCTAAAAGGGGCCAAATTGCATTTTGAATTTATAAAGGGAAGTCTTTATGTTGCAATTAGCCAATGGACATATTAAATGGACGGCATTAGGCTTATATAATATGATTTTGATATGAATTCATTAAGGTTAATTTAGTAAGCTAATAATATAAACTAATATAATATAAAATATATCATAAAAACCTTAGTGTTCATACTTTTATCCATTTCTAAAATAACAAATAAGAAATAAAAATAAAAAGAACTAGGGTTTGGCTTTATTCAAGCTCAATCAAGGTAAGAGTTCAGCTTAGTTTTTGATAATTTTTACGTTTTTTAGATCGTTGCTTCGAGTACTACAAAATCCATGCTTGAATTTTTTATTTTGATGAATATTTTGAGTTATGTCATTGATGAGAGCTTGTGATTTTTGTTGTTTGATGATGAAAAATGAAAGATATGTTTTAGATTAACATGTTTTGTATTGGAGTTTTTGATGATTTTGAGTAAATAGGACCAAATTGCAAAAATAATAATTTGAAGGACTAAAATGTGAAATAAATGAAATATATGGACTTGTATGAGTATGGGTAAAATTCAGCCCAACGTGGGTATATTGAAATTTTATATATTTTGTGTTTTGTGCAATAGTGACTAAATTGTAAAAAGTGTAAATGTTAGGGGTAAAATGGTAATTTGCTCATTTATGTGTTTTTGGACTAAATTGAATGAAAATATGTTTGGAAGAGCTTAATTTGAATATGTTTAGATCAAGAAACAAAGAAATCAGATTTGGTTCGGGGGAAAACGAAAGTTGTCGACTAGCTGCCCTATTCCGTTTTGTATCGTCCAAGGTAAGTTTATAAGCAAATAGACGTTTTTAGTTTTAATTAAATGCAAGGTATATATGCTGAAATGAAATATATGATTTTATTTATGCTCAAGCCGAATGTGAATAAGCTTGATTGCTATGTTTCCGAGTTGGTTTCGACCGAGTTACGATATCCGAAAGCCCCGTATGAACCTTAGAAAAAGCTAGGATACATAAGTCATGACATAGGGTTCCGATATATGTGTACGAGTAAGACCATGGCATTGATATGTTATTTCTATACATGTATGCGAGTAAGACCCTGTCTAGGACAGTGGCATCGATATGTGATTACATGTAAGACCACGTTTGGGACGTTGGCATTGTACGATATGTGTGATTATTCGAGTGTCCTATCTAATTCCGAATGGTTCATCGGGCAACAATAAGTTGTGAACAAATATGAAATTTGAGCTGAAGGACCACGTATGAATTAGTTTGTTATCTATTGAAATGAGGTAAGTAAGCTACTTGATATATGTTACAAATTGTGTGTGATACTAATAATGATTATATGCGAATATGGTATGTGAATTCGACCTTGTAGTTAAATAACTTAAGTACTATTAAAATGATTTTTAACTATGTGTATATACATATGTCTAACTATGTATATTCGGCTAAATAAGAAGTATGCGTACAAAATGTCATATTATGTTCCTTGAGCTTATTTGAATATGTATAAGTTTGTTTGGTTATATAGTGACATTTTGGCTTAAAAGTTGAATGACATTTGGTTGGTTAGTTTAAGTGAGCATTCGGCCAAGGTAAAGAAATGATGTATAAAAATGAATTATTTTATCTCATTTGTAGGTTAAAGGTTAAGCATTGATAATGAATATGCAATTCAGTTTAGCTTAAAACAAGTTTATCATATTATTGAGTTGTTTATTTGCTTATGACTTACTAAGCTATAATAGCTTACCGTGTGTATTTTGGCTCTGTTTTAAAGATTTTGGATTCAAGTTACAAGCTCGGGGATCGTCAGCAAAGTCTACCACACTATCGACCGCCTTCGGTATTTTATAAGTTGCATTTTGGAACTATGGCATGTATAGGCTGGAACATACTTTTGAAATACTGAACGTTGGTTATGTATATAAGCCATGCAAAAATGGCTAAACTTTTATTTTTAAATTCGGTTATGTTAAGTTTGGTTTATGTTCACTTTAGTTTCATAGTTATGTGCCATGAATGTATAATGTTTGTGGTAGGTACGATGTGCTTTGAAAATAGTTTGCTTGTTATGTCTAAATTTGGTTTTATATACTCTTGGTTAAAGGTTCACTGAGCTGGTTTGTTGGTAAATATTGCATATGTTTCATGGATAATTTTAGTCGATTGTTTAGTATGTACTCTATGTTAAATATGATCTTTATTTTAGGTAAGTTGCGTATATTATACATGTGCATTATTAACGGGTTCGGCTATGGTGCAATGTATTGGAAACATGTATGATTGCTTATTAGATTACATAATATGATTGTATGCGTAAACATGGTTACTATGAAATTGTTGTATGAATTAGGTCAAGAATGATAATAAGTAATCAATAATTTAAGAAGTCCGAATATTGACCAATATTTTGGTATTGAATATGTAATTTAGACATTTTAATTAGTATATGTAATAAATGTACCTCTTAATGATGTGTGCATTAAATAGTGAAATTTACTAAGGCTAAAGGCATAAATATTTAATGATTAAATGGTATGTGTAGACATTAATGATTATTTACTTTAAATAAAGTATATAGAAATGCTTGATTATTATCGTATGAATGCTTTAATTAGTATTAAATTGAAAGGCATGCAAGATTAATTTGCATATGTTCTAAGCCGTATAAGTAAGTGGTTTATGATGTGAATTATGACTTATTAAATTATAAGAATGTGTACATGATTTAGCGACTATATGCATAATTACATAAGTGGTAATAGAAGTGTGTTTAACCATGTTGGTAATAGATAATGCAGTGCTAATAAATACATTATATGTTGTTAGTAATAAACTGAAATTGGTTGTGACTTGTATATGCAAGGTGTAAATCGATGTATACTATGAAATGTGAATTGATTGCATTTTTATTTATAAATGGGTTTGACTTGAGTGAATATATAATAATTAATGTTTTGAAATTGTGTTTTTGATTGGAAATGCCTCGTAACCCTAATTCGACGACGAATATAGGGGTTAAAGGTGTTACACTTTGTATGTCTACAAGTCTCAAGAACAATACCTAACAATATTCTTCCTTACTCTGTTTAGATCACAAATCTATGTATAGAGTGCTACGAGTATTCGCTGGAGTATTCACTCGAGTACTCACTCGTATCATTCGATTACAATTCAACTTATTTAAACTTTTCATAATTAAATCAAGTCTAAGGATATACCATGCATTCATCTATGTCTAAAGCTTGCATGCATATATTTAAAGTAATCCAAACTAAATAAAACAGTAGATCTACTCAAAATGTCACCATGATCATAAAATATATCAAGATAGATCCAGTAATTCCAACCCAAATGAAATTAGGTCATGGGTTGAGATTTAAAATCCAAAATCAGAATAACATTCAACATCATCGTTAATAGTTTAGAAATAACATAAATTAATTAACAGAATGAAGGTAGAACTGCAGGAAGCTTTCGCCAATCCGGCTTTCACTTTAATGCTACCGAATTGTGCAGGACCCGAGGCTAATTGCTTGTCCATTTCCTTGCATTTCTGCTCTCCTCTTAAGTTGTTAACCTCTCCCTTTTCTCTAGAATTTTTCACGAGTTTTCTTGGAGAGAAAACTGCTCTCCAAATCCCCCTCTAAAATCCTCATCCTCTTTTTTTTTTGTCTTTCCTCTTTTATAGGGTAGGTCACCCTATCTCAACATACACTTTTCTCCTTCTTTTTCAGGTGGATTTATCTGGTACACGTCCAAGTGGCTGAGAGTGATGAGGACTGAATGCTGTGCCAGCATTTTCCCGGAATTGTAATGCCATTTGTGTTGGCAATCCATCCAACCTTTTACCATGGAAATATTTCATTTCCTTCATTCTCTTCCTCATTTTTCTCCTTTTCTTCATCTTTCCTACACCGGCTGCATTTAACAATCAATTCCCTTCTTCCCAACAATAAAAGTAACATGAAATGACATTTAAGGCACAATCCAAGCATTATTATGCAATGTTCTAAAAACAACCTAAAATGCAAATATATCTATTTAAGTACAGGTATTTAATCAAGCTTAGAGATCGAAATATAACTCTTTTCAAGAGTTATCAAATACCTTTCGTTGTTAAAGGATCGGGTCGGCATCCCCGAGGATAGCACTTCAAAGACTTCTCCCGGAAAAGTCGATCCCCCTTCAACAAAAGTCTTTCTCAACTTTGGCATGTTGACAAAGCATCCATTTGGACTTATATAAATGTAGTTGTGTTTCTCAAATCTTTTTGCAAAATTTTCTTCATTGGAGTTTGATATATTGCCCATATCTCCCCTTCAATGATCTATCAAATGTGATGAGAGTTTTAAATTGGAATTGAAACCACTAGGGGAACTTCGGTGGGTGAATTAAATTTTCTAGGGTTATAATTATCCTACTTTTAATTGTATCTTTTTAATCTTTAAGTGTTTGGTTCTCCAATTTTAGGTTATCTTTCAGGAATGTAATATTACTTTATTTGGTTCGTTTGGTTGCAATGTAAGATTCAAGTGTTTAGTTGACGAAATGTAAGATTAACTAAAAGTAGATTTTATTATACTATCATTGTTATAGAATTTTGTATGTTACAAGTTCACTTCCTTTAACATTCTTTAGTCTTAATTTTTTTATAAATTATAATAACTTAAGAATTAATTTTTTATTACACCTTAATGTTATTATATGAATTCAATTGAATAACCATTGAACCTAATTATGATAACTTATTTATATGATTTATCAATTGGCTGCCTTTAATATGAAAGAGAAGTAAAACTAAAATTTTCACATAAACAATTATCATATATAAAAGAAATTGTTAAATACTCAGTTGATAATTGCAATGCAAAACTGACAGCGCTAAAAAAAAGTGCAACTAGCAATGTCCACTAGAGGTGATACTACGATAAAAACACAGAAAACCAAAACCAAATTGTTTACACAATTCAGTTTTCTTATGTCTAAAAAGCTTAGCTCAGCTAGATAATCCACTATCTTTCAACCTTGTACAACAAGCGATTTAGGTCCTAACACACCTCGATTTAGTAATCTCATATTTGCACTTAAAGTATAAATCACTCACCTTTAAGTTTTTTCCCTTGAAAACTTAGGTTGTAAACCAAGTAATACTCTTGTTTACACTCTCAAAACACTCACAATAACAAGTTCTTGAGCAGATAGGTGCAAAAACTCTTGATACAAAACCTATATAAGTCTCTTCAAATATATATAAATTTGAGGCTTGTTAACATACTATATCAATTACAATCAATTTCCCCAATAGAACAACAACTAAAAATAACAATCAATATATATATATATATATATATATATATATTAATAAAGTCCAAGATAATGTGGAGATGTTGGAGATAAGTCTTCAATACAGTCTCGATTCAATCTGCTTATTTCATAGAATCTGATTGTTTGATCTGATCCAGTCTTCAAGATATTTTGTTGCAAATTTATATGTTTGTATAGATGGGTTATCATACTTCCATAATATTAACAAGATTCTTAGCCCATAAATTTTATTCCAAAAAATTATCAACTCCAATTGTAATAAATTATGTTACCTTTCACAGTGCTAAGCATAATGACCGCATAATTGCATCAACAACACTTTTTTTTTTTTTTTTGTTTCAAGAATGGATTGAATATGATTCTCTTGCAAAATTTGCTATTAGGAAAACATGGGAACTGCTTTTAATAATTCAACTTGTATTTGTGTCTTATGCTAACGCTCAGTTTGGAGGTATTGTGTCCAGTTCTAATTTTTTCCATCATGAAAATGTTGAACAAAGTTTAATTTGTGCGATAATCATAACCTTTGGTCATCACAATGTCCTTTTACATTCACATAACTTTCTATTTCTTTTGTCATTTTTGTGTCATGGTATGTTTTTTTATGCATTATTCACTACATGTGATTTATTTATTTTTTTCATCATGAAAAAGTTGAAAAAATTAGAAATTGAAAAGGTTGAACAAAAGTTTTCCAAGTTACAAGAGAAAAGGGGAAAAAAAGATTTTGGTTTTTAATTATGAATTTTTCAGTGAGGGGGAAGGATTACATTGATTAACTAGCTTTCTTTATTAGTGTAATACATCAATTAATTGTATCAATTAATTAAATTACATTTAATTATTTCTTAAAATTACCATGAAATTTGAAGCGTTTCATGAATAATATGATTACAAAGTTAAACCATAGTAATTTATAGCTTAATTTTAAAAACATGATAATTAATATTAGACTGAATTTAAATAAACAATATTTTTAAAAATATTTTTAAAATATAAATATTATTATATCTCTACCTCAATTTGAACCCAATTGGGGCGACATAATTGAGTAGGATCTATCACTCTCCTATTAATACCCCAATGATCAACATTCTAGAGTGACTCCTTTTAACTCTAAACCCTAATACACTAAGCACTCATATTGGGTTCCTCTACCTATCTAATGGATGAACAGACTTTTCTCATCACAACCCCCTCTCCTCCTCCATCTCCGTTGATACCATCTATCAACAATTATAATAATATACTATTTGAAATTATATTGTTATATATAATTTCATACATAATTTTGATTATTAATTAGTGAATGTAAATTGTTAATTAAATTTAAATATTGTGACCATTAAATAATTTATTGTAACATTATTTATATTTTTAAATATCTATATCAATTTCAATAATGTATTTAATTTGTAAAAATAGTGATAAACTTAAAAAGATCTTTTCAAAATGATTTTAAAATTTATTCGGACTTATTATGTAACATTGTATGTTGAAATTAGAGCTGATCATGGGCCGAACCGGGTTCGGGCCGGGCCCAAAAAAATTCTAGGCTCATTTTCTAGGCCCGGGCTTAGCCCAGCCCAAAATATGGGACTAAAAATTTGTCTAAGCCTGGCCCAAAATAAAATTGCTAAGCCCGAGCCCGAGCACGACCCAGCCCGGCCCATATTAAAATTTTTAGCTTATTTTTTAAAAAAAATATAATAAATCAAATACATTTAAAAACATAAATGATACTAAAATAATTCTTAAAACAATACACAAATTGAAAGTGAAAGTGAAATTAGAAAAGTAAAGTTAAAAATTTAAAATGATTAAAAATAAAATAAAATATTTATTATATAATTTGTGTAGGGCCCGAGCCAAAAAATATTACCCGAGGCCCGGCCCGTTTTCTAAATGGGTCTCTCTTTTTTTTGTCAAAACCCATTTTTCGAACTTATATTTTTACCCGAATCCTCCCATTTTTCGAGTCGGGCCACATGATTAGGTCTAGTTGAAATATTGAATATAAGATAATTAAGACTTATTATAAAAATATAACTTGTAGAGCATCATCAAAGATTATATAAAAAATTGGAGAGATTTATGTTAGAAACTTACTTTCTATTATTGCCACATGTCAAATTTTAAAGTGTGGAAACTTAAGAACCTAGTAACATATATGATACAATAAGAACACAGGTTAATTTTGTATTAAAGTTCAGACTCTTTTTTAAATCTTAGAAACTTGAAAAAGTGGCCGTAATAAGATTACACTCTATATTATAGTATTTTGATATTGTTTAAGAATATAAGATTACTAAATAATAAGAATATTGAGAATTCAAACATTATAATCTTATTTTGAAATATTACACTATAAGTTGTATGTAATATTCGATCAACAAAACCCCCTAAATGTTACAATAAATCCTATTTTATTTTCATCTTTTAACACTAGCCACTCTTCTCATATTTCTCTCTTCCCTCTTTGCTCATTTCTATTTGTACGTTGTTTTGCTATTTTCATTGTTGTTTACTTACAAACAATAGTAAAAACATTTGAATTAAAGAAAATAATTATTCAAATAAATAATAAATAATTACATAAAAATAAAAAATATCATGATATATTATTTAATTAGTAAAATTACAATTTAACCTATTTTTAAAAGTTTTATGAAAATGAAATAATTTAAACTTCAATGTACCATTTTTTTCTAGTATCCTTAATAATTATTTTTATTCTCACATGCCCATTATAGAAGTAATTAAATCTAATCACATATTTTACAACTGATTGTAATGACATTACAATATTTAATCTCATACTGTAATAACTAATTTTATTACTATTGTTGTTTTCATTTCATTGAAATCAATCTCATCACACAGTCAAACTTTGCCTTAACAATGTTTTATAGGAGGCAGAAATGAAAGAGATTGGTGAAATAGGGTGCCAGAAAAAATATGTCAGTAAAGAAAACCGAACCCATTAATTAGAGGAGCTACCTTTTATTGAAGGATGATACTAGTTTCGCATGCAAAGTCTTTATCTTGACAGTCAGCTCAGTACCCACCAATTTATATATCTATGTATAAATGTATGTTATCCAAGAAACCAAAGTCATACATTTCTTACGGAAGTTGTTCCAATGCCAGTTCAAGAGTTTTGTTTGTATGGACAGCCGTGGGGACTGTTGGAAAAATATGATTTTTGGAATGTTTGAGGTATATTTTCGATTGGTGAATGAGGAGTTTTGAATCATAAAATTATGATTTATGTTTTACCTCATAAGACTTTTACAACGGGATATCATATGCTCAAAATGGTTGAGTAATAAATGAGAAATTGATGCTCAAAGTATGTTACTTTAAATATACAAATATGCATGTAGAAGGCCCATTTTGCCTGGGCCCGTTAAAATCCAAAAAAATCAAAAAATAAAAATAAAATAAACCAAAAAAAAAAGTCCAAATTTATAATAGTCCAAATAAATACAAAGCCCGATTGGCCTAACTATTTTACAAACCCGAATATAAAGACCCAAATGTAAAAATAATAATGGCCCAATGGCCCAATCTTAAAATAGGCCCAAACGACCCAAATGTTGGTTGCAGAAACTGAAACCCTAGCCAAACTAGCACCGCAGCCTTCGAGCCTCCTCCAAGTCACCACGAGCGGTCTCTGCTCTGTACGGCCATAGAACCTGCGAGAAGAAACAACAAAAGTAGTACCAATTGTAAGACCCAATTTGTGCCCGGGCCTACACCAAAACTAAAACCAAAAATAAAATAATAAAAACAAAATAAAATCCAATAATCAACAATTCAGTGTCCATAACCCAATAAATCTATATCCTAGCCCAAACCCAAAAGAACCCAAAAGAAGGAGAATTTCAATAGTAACTCCTGGAATATACTGGAAGAATACCAGAGAGATGGTTTTCCACGCGAGATCCCCGGATCATCTTCTCCGTACAACTGAGACTGCAAAAGAAGACACTAGAAGGAGTCAATAACAGATTTCACAGCAAATTACAGTAGGAAAATAGGATTTTTTAGATTTTATTTATTTTAGAAACATGGCTATAAAAGCCAGTGATGTAATCCATAATTTTTTACGCACACAAAATAGATGCTTACACAAGCACACTATACGCAGAGAAAATACAAAATATTCGAAAAGAATTTCTAAAAGGTGATTTTTCTGGTTTTTATTAATTTGTTCCCTTATTTTTTTTATTTTTTTTTCTTTCCCCTGCAATTACTTTCATCATTCTGCATTTTAGAACAAAAAGAAGTCAAGTTTTATCTTGTGAATCGGTTTTAGACCTCTATTTCACTTCGTTGAGATCGAATCTGGAAGGGGAATCTAAAAGTATTAGACCTCATGCCTCAAAATGACACCAATGAAATCCCTAATATTTCTGAAATATTGAAATAAGGGTGAGGGTCAGATGTTGTTAAATATGTAGATTCTCAACTTCGGTTTGATTTTTCTTGAGCAAACAATACCAGATCTAGGGAATTTTTTTTAAAAAAAAAAGGGAAAAATAAATTGACTTACCAGATTCCCTCGAGTGGAGCCTTCGATGGTGAGGTCTGGTTGTGGTTCATGCGTCAATAGCCACCAAATAAAATGGTGGTTCCAGGACTGTGAATATGAACCCTAATATTTTGATTTTGGGGGCTGTACATTTGAGTGGGATGAATGGTTGCCTTTGGAGAAGAGAATGGGAAAAGAAAGGCTTAAATAGCCTATTAAACAAAACGTTACCGTGTAAGAAGGGTGAGGGGAGCCTTTTGTGCCTAAAATGGTCTATTTATGCAACAAATCCTTCCCTTTTTGCGAGCCCTTAATTTGCGCCCGATTCGCCTTCTTTATGTTTTAAAATTGGCATGCTAGTTTGTGCGTTGTTTCAATTGGATCCGCGATTCATTCTTGCATTTTTTGAGCGGGATATTTTCAATACCAGCCCCACATGTTTGTGCGCATGACACATTGATCCAATTTTTATTTTATTTTGTTTGTAAATTGTTTCTCCTGTTTCAATTTTTACATGCTTAATCATTGGTTGTGATATTTTGTATTATTTTGATAGCCGAGTTTTGTAATCTTTTCTGTTTTATTCTATTATTTTAATAATTGTAGTATTTGTATTATAATTCATTTTAGTTTGTGTATGCTATTAGTCTCATGATATTTTGTAATTTTTCTTGGATTCATCCACATATTTACATGTTTATTAAGTATATTTGGTATTTATGTTTAATCGACATATATTAAAGCCTTGTTGTTCTTATTATATATATAGCCTTCTAATAAATTTGTATTTAATTGTTTTTTTAGTTTTAGTAAACGTATAATATATAATAAAATTAAGTTGATTTTAAAATTCAAAATATTTTTATTATTATTTATTTTATTACTTCAACATTCAACTATTTCTAAAATTTCTTTGTATGTATATCTCACGGTAAAATTAAGTTAATTTTATAATCCAAATTTTAATTCTATGTTATTTAAATATATAATTATTTCTAAAATGTCTTCACATGTATAACACATATTAAATTATTTTTACTATGATATATATTATTATTCTCATATATCTTCATATAAATATTTTTTTTTCATATGTAGAACCTATTTTAAAAATATTTATATATACAATATATTTCTTTTGGGAACCATGTTTTAATCATACCATTTATTTATTGTATACACTCCCATATTATCCTTATGCATTATTATATATATATTTTGTTACCTATATACTTATATATTTACTTTGTTTCTTTCATACATTATTAATTTCAACTTTTTTTTTTACAAATAATTATATCCAATTTTTACTTGTATATATTTTGTATATCTATGTATATTTTGTTTTTTTCATGCATTGTTGTATATTTACTTTTTTACTTGTATATACATGTTTCATAAATTTCTTTTGTACATAATTTTATATCATGTATTATTATTCCTTCATATTTAATACATTATTTAAATTATTATGAGAATTATCAATTTTTGAATAAATTTGTGTTTTAAATATTTTGTGCATGATTTGATTTAAACTTTGAAATTTATAATAACTATTTCAATGAACATATATCCCAAGTTTTATGCAAATGTGTCAACTTAGATATATATTATGTGATCGTTAATTCTTCGTTTTGTTTCATACATATTTTTGTACATTATTTTATTTTGTGTTATGACTATGTATATTATTTTTTATTATTCATTATCCATGTTTAAAGATTTTTTTTTTATATACCTAGAATGATTGTGAGACATATTAAGCAAGGTTTATTATATTTTGAGTATATTATTTCATATTCATTATTTTTTATAATGCATTAAATATTTCATCAATTTTAAAATGAATAAATATGTTTTTTAAAGTAAATTTCGAAATTTCAATTATTTAAAGTTTTTGAAATAAGGCAATATCTAATATTTGGGGAATTCGAAAAAATTGTGCTCAATCGTACTGGGTATGACTTTTTCCGATGAACCAAATATTTAGGTAACCTTTTATACTTTTAATGTATAAGTTTTTTAAAAAAAACTCGAAAATTGATCGCATCTTAAAGGTGTAAGGGATCGTATCCAACCGTACTGGGTACGAAACCGCATATCTTCGGAACGAGAAATTTTTGATAGATAATTTGAGCTATTCCAAACGATTTTATATACTTCAGAAAATATTTTTAAAAAAAAACTTTAGATAGAAGGACAGCATCGAATCAATTTGGTACCAGTTTTTGGGCGTAGTGAGGGTGCTAACCCTTCCTCATGCGTAACCGACTCCCGAACCTGTTTTTGAATTTATGTATATCAAAATTGATTTAAAATGTCTTATCAGGTGATCCAATCACACCTAAATAAAAAGATTGGTGCCGACTCCACACTCGGTTTTTAAAGTCGATCCCCATTGCTTTTAAAATAAAAAAAAAGGGTTTCGACAGCTTGGCGACTCCACTGGGGAATGAACAAAGAGAGTCAGGCCATAAAATTGATTGTTTGCTGTCCTTTTAATTGAAAATTTGTTTTGAAAAAATATATGATCCTTTTAATTGCATTTGCTTGTGTGATGGTTGTGTTTCGAGTCTTGTCTAATAAATATGGCATTACATTGCATGACCGTTGTGGTTATACCTATTAAGTGGGAGTAAGAAACTATGCTTTCGTGAGGTTTTCACCTTCGTATGGGCTAGTGGATTACTTCCGGGATACATCCGTACTTATGATTCTGTTATACCTATTAAGTGGGAGTAAGAAACTATGCTTTCGTGAGGTTTTCACCTTCGTATGGGCTAGTGGATTACTTTCGGGATACATCCGTACCTATGATTCCGTGAGATTTTCATCTCCGCATGGTCATAGGGAAATGTATTCCCCTGAACCAAACTCGATCTATATGAGCCTATAATGGGTGAGGATTGAGGAATCTGCTGGTTCGGGTACCTTTACTTTAGAACCGAGCTTCATATAGTGAACCTTAAGAACTATCCTTAAGTAGAGCCGCGTTGAACCTTAGTTATTACCCATTTGTGTGTTATGATTATTTTTGTTGTTATACTTGTGTTTTATTGCGCATATTTGACACTAACTTGTGCTTTGTTTTGATTGTGTTTTGCATGACATTGCATACTAAAGGAGGTGTTGGTTCGTATTCGAGTGCTAAGTTAGAAAGTTTAACATGGAGAATGAATTTCTTAGTAAAGTTGAGGATAATGCGGCCGTCCGTTCATGGTCCGAGAAGTTGCAAACTGAGAAAGGGGATAGCCTGACATAAGGATATACATCAGAGTTATAGAATTTTACCCGCATTATTGTGACACAGAACAAGCTGCAGGAGTTGAAGGATATATGGACTAGTTGGGACGAGGGCACTAAACAGTTGTTCTACCAGAGTTATGGTGACATACCGTACTTGCTTGATGTTAATGTGGATAAGCATTTGTTCCGAGGTATGGCTCAATTTTGGAATGCTGCTTATAATTGTTTCACCTTTGGAGAAGTAGATTTGGTTCCTACTTTGGAAGAATACACTACTTTATTGAGGAGTCCAAAGGCTCACGTCAGAAAAATTTATGCTAAGTTTACTAATGGTCAAACTTTTGCGAAGAGGCTGGTGAATATTTCGGGGATGAGTGAATCTTGGGTCATTTGCTCGAATTCAACGAAGGAGATAGCAAGTGTATTCCCTGGGAACATTTGAGAGATTTGATTTTGACACATCCGGATGAAAAGAAAAGGGTTGAAATATTTGCCTTAAGCATCTATGGATTGGTGATTTTTCCTAAGGCTTTAAGACATGTTGATGAAGCAGTTACTGATTTGTTTGATCGTCTCGGGAAGGGAGTCACACCCGTACCTGCAATACTGGCCGAGACGTTTAGATCTTTGAGCATGTACCGAAAAGTAGGGGAAGGTCGATTTATTGGCTGTGCACAGTTGTTAATGGTATAGTTTCACTGGCATTTTTGGAAAGTAAATAAGGTATCGTACCGGGTTTTCTCCGAAAGTTACTCCCCGTTAAAAGAAGAGATAGTGATGCAAAGGAGAGATGATATTTTGAAAGAGAAATGGATGGAAATTCTCCAGAATCTCAAGGAAGATGATGTAGAGTGGAGGGCTTTCTAGATGGTTCCTGATGAAATTTTGTATCGATGTGGGAGCTATAATTGGGCGCCATTGTTAGGAATCTGGGGAGCTGCTGGATATACTCCTTTACTTGCACTAAGGCAGTATAAATCGAGGCAGTTCATACCTGCAACGTATGGGTTGGCTCAGTGTGAACTTCCATATAAAGGAGACCACTATAGGAAGAAGGTTCGAGAATTGTCTGATGCTTGGAGGCAAATGCACTGGATGAAAAGGCTGACTGTTGGTTCTATGGTAACACCTGAATATAATGGATGGTTTAGGAAAAGGGTCAATGACAATATTCCTAAACCAAGTTTGGAAAGCGTTCGGCCGACTGAAGAACGGTTACAAATTGCCCCGTCGGAGTTGGAAATTATAAAGCAGGATTTTGAGAAGAAGAGTTCTGAGTTCGGGAAGAAAATTGAACAGTTGGAAGAAGAAAAGATGCATTTAAAGTTAGAAGTGGAGATTCAAAAGTCAGAGGCAGAAAAGCTACAGAAAAGGAAGGGTAAAGTTGAGGAGGATTTGGAAAGTTTGAAAACAGATTATAAGAAGCTGCGATTATCAATGAGGACTGTTGGGCTAGGAAAGACTTCGGAACAGTGGCCCCAGGAGGTTCGAGAAGAAAGGGCTAAGGCAGATCAATGGGAAAAGAAATTCCAGGAGGCTCAAGCTTAGAATGAAGCCTTGAAAAGAAGTTTATCGGAGAGTAAGAATGGAAAATATGAATTAAGAGCCAGAGTAGCCGAACTTGAGAGATCTCTGTGTTTATACCGGAATCGCAATTCTGTGACAGAGTTGAAAGTAAGTTTAAGTAAGATCGAAGAGATGAAAGGAAAAATAGAAGAACTAGAAATAGCATTACAGAATTGTGAAATGAGGATTGAGTTCTTGGAGGTAAACGAAGAGCAATGGAAGAATCAGCTTCATTACTCTCAAGACCAAGTGAGAAACAGGGACCACGTCATGGGAGAAGCCGTAACACAAATTCGAGAAGTAGCTGACTACTTGCAATCCTTGGCAGTACAGGCAGACGTTTTAAGTGTGAAGTACGAGCTGGAGTCAGACAGGGGACAGGAACTAGCTTCATTACTTAGGAAAATTAAGGCCCTGAGTGTTAGGGCGAAGTTGTATTTGTAACTCAGTTTTATGTAAAGAGTTTTATTTTCTAGTGAAATTTTCTAAAAGGAATTGAATCAGAATTGATACCTCCTTTGTATTCATGCATTTGCATTACATTACATCATATGCATTAAATATCATAATAAGATTTTAATTAATTAAAAATTATTTTAGAAGTAATCTGGAAACCAACCAAAATACACCAAATACGCATCCCTACGGTACGAGGAAAAAGACTAAGTCAATGGACAAAAGACTGGAAAAGTTAGAACAAATGCAAAAGGATATGCAAAAGCAAATGCAGTCACAGATGCAAGAGCAGCTGGTTAAGATTCATCAAGAGATGAAAGAATAGATGATGGAATCCCAAAGAGAGATGATGAGTCAGTTGTCCCAATTGTTGATAGGAAGAGTGGATAAAGGAAAACGTCCTATGGATAATATAGGAGAAAGTAATGAAGACCCTCAATATCCTCCTGGCTTCACTCCTATACATGTGCGTATACAACTTTGAGATTAATTTACGTGGCCATCTGTTACGATTAGGCCTCAGCAGCTTTGAGTGTCGGGGTTTCAATGCCAATGAATTTTCAAGCTGGTTCAGGTTATAATCCTGGTAACAACTCAAACAATCCAATGGTCCCTGATTTGGATGAAATTGCAAAAGAGGAGAGAGCCAAGGCAGAATCACAAAGGCAGTTAGAAGAACGGTGTAAATGGTTGGAGGAAAAAGTTAGAGCAATGGAAGGTATTGATAAGCACCCGGGAATTGATGCAAAAGATTTGAGTTTGGTCCCAGACTTAGTACTACCATACAAGTTCAGGATGCCAGAATTTGAGAAATACAATGGAACGAGCTGTCCTGAAGCTCATATCACTATGTTTTGCAGAAGGATGACAGGGTATGTTCATAATGATCAATTGCTGATTCATTGCTTCCAAGATAGCTTGGTGGGAGTAGCTGCTAAATGGTACAATTAATTGAACCGAAATAGAATTAGTTCATGGAGAGATTTAGCACAAGCATTCATGAAGCAATACAGCCATGTGACAGATATAACTCCTGATAGAATTACTCTGCAAAATATGGAAAAAAAAGCCAAATGAAAGTTTTAAGCAGTATGCACAGAGGTGGAGGGAAATGGCTATTCAGGTTCAGCTACCGCTATTGGAGAAGGAAACCACGATGCTCTTCATTAATACTTTAAAGGCCCCGTTTATAACGCATATGCTGGGAAGTGCCACGAGAAGCTTTACGGATGTGGTCATGACAGGAGAAATGATTGAAAATGCCATAAGATATGGAAGGATAGATGCAGGAGAAAGTGCTAAAAAGTCTGTGCCACGCAAGAAAGAGAATGAGGTGAACAATGCGAATGTGGGATATTCGAAGTCTATTACCGTGAGTCAACCAAAGGTAACAATCTTTGGTCGTGGTTCATCACGTCAAGAGTCGTGACCAGCGAATAATGAGAAGATTCAATTTACACCAATTCCTATGACGTACAAAGAATTATATCAAAGTTTGTTCGATGCACATGTAGTGGCACCTTTTTACTTGAAGCCAATACAGCCCCCGTTCCCTAAATGGTACGATGCTAATGCCCAATGTGAGTATCACGCAGGAATTGTGGGTCATTCGATAGAAAATTGTACCACTTTCAAGAAAGCTGGTTGAGAGGTTTATCCAAATGGGCATTGTAAAATTCGATAATGCACCCAATACCGAAAATCCACCGCCTAATCATACCGATGGCGGGTAAATGCAATAGAGGAGGTATTGGAAAAAGGACCAAGAGGATGTTTCGAAGTAAAGACTCATTTGAGACGAGTCCGGAAAGAGATGGTAAGAAGGGGATTAGTTAGCTCAAGCACGTATGAAAATGATAATGGGATGGAAAATTATTGTGAGTATCATCATAAAGAAGGACACAGAATTCGTGAATGTGAAGAATTCAGAGTCATTATACGTAACTCGATGGATGATAAGGAAATGGAGTTTTATGAAGAGATCAATGAGGAGGAGTATATATGTGCGTCGAGTCCACATCAGTCCAAAAGTCAATTATCCCGTGGTTATTATCTCGCGTCCTAAGAATGAAGCAGAGTTCAAATGGCGCCAAAGATTATAATTCGTGAAGCCAAATGATTTTTTCCTACAAAGATAGTAAACAGGTCCCTTGGAACTATGATTGTAATATAACAATCCCGGGAAAGGAGAGCCCGTTAAAGGAAGATCAAAATATAGGTTCTCACACGCGCAGTGGAAGGCTATATAATACCCGAACAGAACCGGTGAAAGAAAGAGAGGTGTTGGTTGAGCAAAAGAAAGAAAAAACAGTTGAACTTGATGTGCCTGTTAATGAACCAGTGAAAGAAGAAGAAGCTAAGGAATTCCTGAAATTTTTGAAACATAGCGAGTACAGTGTGGTGGAACAATTGCGTAAACAGCCGGCCCGCATATCTATATTGGCTCTACTCCTGAGTTTAGAGGTGCATCGGAGTGCATTGATGAAGGTGCTGAATGAAACATATGTAACCAACGATATTTCTGTCAGTAAGCTGGATCGGTTGGTTAACAACATAAGTGCAGACAATTTTATCTTTTTCAATGATGATGAGATTCCGCCAGGAGGGATGGGATCTACCAAAGCTTTACATATAACAACTAGGTGTAAAGGGTACACGCTGCCAGGGGTATTGGTAGATAACGGTTCAGCATTGAACGTGTTGCCTCTGTCCACACTGAACAAGTTACCTGTGGATAGTTCTCATATGAGAGGATGTCAGAACATAGTACGAGCATTTGATAGCACAGAAAGGAGAGTCATAGGGAGAATTGAGGTACCCTTGTTAATTGGCCCAACTACGTATGAGGTAGATTTTTTAGTAATGGATATTAAACCCTCTTACAACTGCTTGTTGGGAAGACCTTGGATACACTCGGCAGGGGCAGTACCTTCATCATTACATCAAAAGCTAAAGTTGGTGTCAGAAGGGCGGTTGGTAACAATAAAATGCTGAAGAAGATATTATTGCAGGTTATGTGCGATGATGCGCGTGTATGTAGAAACAAATGAGGAAGCCATTGAGTGTTCTTTCTGATCTTTGGAATTTGTGAATGCAACATTCGTCACTGAGGGAAATAGAATTCTAGAGCCAAAAATGTCAAAAACTACAATGATGGGTTTGCAATTGATGGTAGGCCGAGGAGCTATGCCAGGAAAGGGGCTTGAAAGATGCCTTCAAGGAAGAATTGTAGTGCCAATATTGAAAGACAAGTAGGATCGCTTTGGTTTGGGGTTCAAGCCAGATGCAAGGCAAAGGAAAAAGGAGTTAGAAAGAAGGCGAGAAAGAAGAAGAGCACGAGTGAGTAGTGGGGAAATCAAGTGGGAGCTCGTGATAATTCCTCATATTTCCAAGTCTTTTGTGTCAGGGGGCATTATTTATCCTGAACAAGGGGTACCAGAGAAGGAAGTCATAGAAGAAGCATTGGGAAATATGTACATCAATACCATTTTTGAAGGGACAATTGAAGAGGGGATTTCGTCAAATATTCGTCCATATGAACCTGGGAGCATTCTAGACAATTGGACCGCGGAGGATCTTCCTGTAGTTTTTAGAGCTTACTTAGAGTAATGTTCAAAACAAACTTGTTGTTTTAAGCCTGGAAACAATAAAGATTCCTTTATGAAATAGGCTCATGTTCAAGCATCATTATTTTAATGAAGTACATTTTTTGCTATCATTTTGAGCAAATGTTATTCTTTTCACAAGTAATAGTGTTATTCTTCTTATCTAAATAATTATCTTGATTCTTTCTTCAATTATTCTTTTATTCATAAACATATCATGCAAAGAAATAATTATCAAATTCATTCATTCTTTGTATATTTTTGTGCCTATAATAGGTCCTTAGATATCAATGTTATGAGCGGTGCTGTTACTGACTCAGAATCACTATTTGAGCAAGACATGTGTTTAGAGGGATCTCAGGACTTTGAAGATGATAAAAATTGTGATTTATCTCCGGACTTGTTAAGAATGGTAGAACAAGAGGAAAAGCAAATTTTGCCTCACAAAGAAACCGTAGACATTGTGACTTTGGAAGAGGGGAAAGTTGTAAAAATTGGAACATGCATAGCTGAAGAGACAATGCGAGACCTTGTTGAGTTACTTCAGGAATTCAAAGATGTTTTTGCATGGTCATACCAGGATATACCTGGTTTAAGTCCTGACGTTGCGGTGCATTGCCTTCCCATAAGAGAAGATTGCAAGCCAGTGCAACAGAAGCTTCGACGAATGAGGCCAGATATTGTCTTAAAGATCAAGGAGGAAGTCAAAAAACAGTTTGATGTAGGATTCCTTCAGGTGGTCAAGTACTCAGAATGGGTAGCCAATGTTGTGCCTGTTCCCAAGAAAGATGACAAGGTGCGAATGTGTGTGGATTATAGAGATTTAAATAAGGCCAGCCCAAAAGATAACTTCCCTTTGCCTCACATTGATACACTTGTGGATAATACGGCTGGTTACTCATTGTTTTCCTTCATGGATGGTTTCTCGGGGTAAAATCAAATAAAGATGCATCCTGAAGATATGGGAAAGACTACCTTCATAACCTTGTGGGGAACGTTCTGTTACAAGGTGATGCCATTTGGATTGAAAAATGCTGGAGCGACGTATCAGAGAGCCATGGTGACTTTATTTCATGATATGATGCACAAAGAAATCGAAGTATATGTTGATGATATGATAGCCAAATCTCGAACTAAAAAGGAACATATACAGGTGTTGAGAAAGCTGTTCGTGAGATTGAGGAAATTTCAGTTAAAGCTTAATCCAACAAAGTGTACTTTTGGGGCTAGATCCGGAAAGCTATTGGGCTTTGTGGTCGTCGAAGTAGAAGGAATTTGAGATTGATTCGAGATAAGGTCCGGCTATACAGAGTTGTCTCCACCACGCACCCAAAAAGAAGTTCTGGTTTTCTTGGAATATTAAATTACATTGCGCGGTTTATTTCTCAATTAATGGAGAAGTGTGACCCTATATTCCGTCTTCTTAAAAAGCATAACCCAGGGGAATGGGATGATGAATGTCAAAAGGCTTTTGATAAAGTTAAAGAATATTTGTCAAATCCTCTAGTGTTATCACCCCCAAGTTCAGACAGGCCGTTAATATTGTATTTAACCGTGTTTGGTAATTCAATGGGATGCTTGCTTGGTCAACATGATGAATCAGGAAGAAAGGAAAAGGCGATATATTACCTTAGTAAGAAATTCACTGAGTGTGAATTGAGATATTCGCCAATTGAAAAATTATGTTGCGCTTTGGTTTGGACAGCACGAAGATTGAGGCAATATATGTTGTATCATACAACTTGGCTAATTTCAAAACTGGATCCTTTAAAGTATATGATGGAGTCAAATGCTTTGAATGGAAGGATGGCTAGGTGGCAAGTTTTACTTTCTGAATTTGACATAACTTACACGAGTCAAAAAGCTATAAAGGGGAGTGCAATAGCGGATTTTCTGGCTAGTCGAGCCCAAGAGGATTATGAGCCCTTGAATTTTGACTTCCCTAATAAAGAGATAGTGTATGTAGCAGCTACTGAAGAAGACAACACAAAAGATCACTGTTGGAAATTGAATTTTGATGGAGCCTCGAATGCTGTAGGTAATAGAGTTGGGGCAGTTCTGGTATCCCCAGATGGAGATCATTATCCACTCACATGTAAATTGGATTTTGATTGTACAAATAATATGGCAGAATATGAAGCATGTATCATGGGGCTCAGAGCAGCTATAGAGTGCAAGATCAAATCGTTGGAAGTATATGGAGATTCGGCATTGGTAATTTATCAACTTCGAGGTGAATGGGAGACAAGAGATTCTAAGCTAATCAATTATAGAAGGCTGGTGTTGGGGTTAGTTGAAGATTTTGATGATATTACTTTCAATTATCTCCCGCGTGATGAAAACCAAATGGCAAATGCTTTGGCTACTTTGGCTTCTATGATCAAAGTAAGCAGACAAAAGGATGTGAAGCCCATTCAGATGAGTATTTATGAGGCTCCGTCTTATTGTTATACTATAGAGGAAGAAGAAAGAGATGATCATCCTTGGTATCAGGATATATTGCGGTATGTGAGAAACTGTGAATATCCAAATCAAGCCACGGAGAATGACAAAAGAACATTGAGAAGGCTTGCCTGCGATTATGTTTTAGATGGAGAGATCCTGTACAAAAGAAGGAAGGATCAGGTATTTTTGAGATGTGTGGATGCCGTAGAGTCCAAGAAAATCTTAGAAGAAGTGCACGAAGGTGTTTGTGGAACGCACGCCAATGGGTTCACAATGGCCAGGCAAATTATGAGGTTTGGATATTATTGGTCAACCATGGAAGGAGACTGCATTAATTATGCCAAGAAATGTCATAAATGTCAAATTTATGGTGATAAGATTCACGTGCCTCCCTCGCCTTTGCATGTTATGACTTCTCCATGGCCGTTTTCCATGTGGGGCATGGATGTCATAGGGCCAATTTCACCAAAGGCTTCAAATGGGCATCGTTTCATTTTTGTGGTCATTGATTATTTTACCAAATGGGTGGAAGCTACATCATACGCCAATGTAACTAAATCAGCAGTCAGCAGATTCTTAAAGAAAGAAATTATATGTCGATATGGAATGCCTGAGAAAATCATATCTGATAATACACTGAATTTAAACAATAGTACAATAGCAGAGGTCTGCAGTCAGTTTAAAATCAGACATCATAACTCGTCACCATATCATCCGAAGATGAATGGGGCGATGGAAAGCGAATAACAAAAATATCAAGAAGATTGTGGGAAAATGACCGAAACTTACAAAGATTGGCATGAGAAGTTGCCATTTGCTCTTTACGCTTATCGAACATCCGCCGTAACTTCTACTGGGCAACACCGTTCTCATTGGTCTATAGAATGGAAGCGATTACGCCCATTGAAGTAGAGATACCTTCTCTCCGAGTTTTGTCGAAATTGAAATTAGATGAAGCGTAATGGATACATCTCTCGATATGATCGGTTGAATTTGATTGAGGAAAAGAGGCTAAAAGCTATTCAACATGGACAGATGTATCAAAAAAGAATGATGTGGGCTTATGACAAAAAGGTTCGCCCAAGAGAGTTTCATGAAGAAGATTTGGTTTTGAAGAAGATTCTTCCCATACAAAAAGATTTCAGAGGTAAATGGATGCCGAATTGGGAGGGGCCCTATGTGGTGAAGAAAGCTTTCTCTGGTGGTGCATTAATACTGGCCGAAATGGATGGAAGAAATTTATCTAATCCAGTGAACTCGGATGCAGTCAAAAAGTACTACACTTGACAAGGGAGGGAAGCCAAAGTGAAAACCCGCAAAGGGCGCTTTGAGACTTTCAAAAAAAAAAGGCCAAAGTGAAAACCCGCAAAGGGCGCTTTGAGACCCAATAATAAAAGAAAAAGAGAAAAAGGAGAGGCCAAGGTGAAAACCCGCAAAGGGCGCCTTGTGACCAAAGGGGATTTGAGTTGAAAACCCGAAAAGGGCGGCTCAAATATGGTTCCAAAGTGAAGAGGCTGTGATCTTGATATACTGAAATTAACCATGAAGGGAATATGTTGCATTTTGGGACATTGACAAAGTGCTTCTGATCTCTTAAACACATGTTGAGTTTGAATTGGTCTTCAAGAAGTTTGTACAGAGAAGCTCAGATTGCGATAACAAGGGTACCTGATATTTATTTTCAGTAAAATGGTCATCTTTATCCTTTCTTTTTCAAGATATACATTCCCAAATTAATGGCCATTGTTGTTCTTTTTGATAATTTACTTTGAATTCAAGATTAATTTCCATTCTTGTTCATTATCACGATTTGATTGCAAGCATGTTGCATTGACATAATGATAAATGAACTAGTGATGTTTTCACAAAATAAGTTTTGCATATTACTCTAGGAGTTTCTAGATAATGCAAGAATCTGAAGTGAGATAATTGTTTAGAATACGCCCAAGTTCAAGGATAAATTTGGATAAATCGCCTTTTGAGGTCTCTATTCAAATGATGACAGTATTTTCTCGAGGAGAAAGAAATGGCATTTTGCATTCATACAAAGAGCACAAATACACATTTGGCTATAATACCTGAGGAGTGAGGTAGCAAATTGATGAGAGGAAATTCAACCATGAGTTGCAAAGTTTTATCTCAAAAAAAAAATAGTAGAAAGAGACGTGGGAATTACAATGGGGCAAGCTCGCCAAACATGATAGGTTTTCTTTGGGATACTCCTTTAAGAGGATGGTTGAGCAAATGCGTCAGTAACAGCATATTAATAAAGAAAGAATGATGATACCCTAAATTGTTGAAATGAAATTATACTCATTTCTGCATATATCATTCATAACACATTTAGTTAGGAACATTTGATTCATTTCAATCATAGCATCCTAATTATTTGGCATAAGCATGTGCATATAAAATGGAGTCTACAGGATAGGTCCCCGGAGGACATGTAGCAACATCGGTAGAGAATTGAAGATCTTATCTCCCTGAAGTTGCAGGGGAGCAGATCTTCGCAAATGTTGAATCTTATCTCCATGTATCGGCGATGGAGCAGATTTTACCACCAAGCCTTATCTCTCTAACGTAGCAAGGGAGCAGGTTGAAGAATGAGTCTTATCTTCCTGAGGTAGCAAGGAAGCAGACTGAGATTTGAAGATTTTATCTCCCTGAAGTTGCAGTGGAGCAGATCTTCGCAAATGTTGAATCTTATCTCCATGTATCGGCAATGGAGCAGATTTTACCACCAAACCTTATCTCTCTGACGTAGCAAGGGAGCAGGTTAAAGAATGAGTCTTATCTTTTTGAGGTAGCAAGAAAGCAGACTGAAAATTGAAGATTTTATCTCCCTGAAGTTGCAGCGGAGCAAATCTTCGTAGATGACGAATCTTATCTCCATGTATTGGTAATGGAGCAGATTTAAGTCACCAGGCCTATTATAGTCAGATTCAGCAAAACCGGGCAAAATGGGCCCTATTTAAAGTCTTTGCTCTATTCTCGTTACACGATAATGAGCAAAGAGGGGCAGCTGTAAGACCCAATTTGTGCCCAGGCCTACACCAAAACTAAAACCAAAAATAAAAATAATAAAAACAAAATAAAATCCAATAATCAACAATTCAATGTCCATAACCCAATAAATCTATATCCTAGCCCAAACCCAAAATAACCCAAAAGAAGGAGAATTTCACCAGCAACTCCTGGAATATACTGGAAGAATACCAGAGAGATGGTTTTCCACACGAGATCCCCGGATCATCTTCTTCGTACAACTGAGACTGCAAAAGAAGACACTAGAAGGAGTCAATACCAGATTTCACAGCAAATTACAGTAGGAAAATAGGATTTTTTAGATTTTATTTATTTTGGAAATATGGCTATAAAAGCCAGTGATGTAATCCATAATTTTTTACACACACAAAATAGATGCTTACACAAGCACACTATACGCAGAGAAAATACAAAATATTTGAAAAGAATTTCTAAAAGGTGATTTTTCAAGTTTTTATTAATTTGTTCCCTTATTTTTTTTATTTTTTTCTTTCCCCTGCAATTACTTTCATCATTCTGCATTTTAGAACAAAAAGAAGTCAAGTTTTATCTTGTGAATCGGTTTTAGACCTCTATTTCACTTCGTTGAGATCGAAGCTGGAAGGGGAATCTAAAAGTATTAGACCTCATGCCTCAAAATGACACCAATGAAATCCCTAATATTTCTGAAATATTGAAATAAGGGTGAGGGTCAGATGTTGTTAAATATGTAGATTCTCAACTTCGGTTTGATTTTTCTTGAGCAAACAATACAGATCTAGGAATTTTTTAAAAAAAAAGGGAAAAATAAATTGACTTACCAGATTCCCTCGAGTGGAGCCTTCGATGGTGAGGTCTGGTTGTGGTTCATGCGTCAATAGCCACCAAATAAAATGGTGGTTCCAGGATCATGAATATGAACCCTAATATTTTGATTTTGAAATTTGTACATTTGAGTGGGATGAGTGGTTGCCTTTGGAGAAGAGAATGGGAAAAGAAAGGCTTAAATAGCCTATTAAACAAAACGTTACCGTGTAAGAAGGGTGAGGGGAGCCTTTTGTGCCTAAAATGGTCTATTTATGCAACAAATCCTTCCCTTTTTGCGAGCCCTTAATTTGTGCCCGATTCGCCTTCTTTATGTTTTAAAATTGGCATGCTAGTTTGTGCGTTGTTTCAATTGGATCCGCGATTCATTACTGCATTTTGAGCGCGGGATATTTTCAATACCAGCCCCCACATGTTTGTGCGCATGACACATTGATCCAATTTTTATTTTATTTTGTTTGTAAATTGTTTCTCCTGTTTCAATTTTTACATGCTTAATCATTGGTTGTGATATTTTGTATTATTTTGATAGCCGAGTTTTGTAATCTTTTCTGTTTTTATTCTATTATTTTAATAATTGTAGTATTTGTATTATAATTCATTTTAGTTTGTGTATGCTATTAGTCTCATGATATTTTGTAATTTTTCTTGGATTCATCCACATATTTACATGTTTATTAAGTATATTTGGTATTTATGTTTAATCGACATATATTAAAGCCTTGTTGTTCTTATTATATATATAGCCTTCTAATAAATTTGTATTTAATTGTTTTTTTAGTTTTAGTAAACGTATAATATATAATAAAATTAAGTTGATTTTAAAATTCAAAATATTTTTATTATTATTTATTTTTATTACTTCAACATTCAACTATTTCTAAAATTTCTTTGTATGTATATCTCACGGTAAAATTAAGTTAATTTTATAATCCAAATTTTAATTCCATGTTATTTAAATATATAATTATTTCTAAAATGTCTTCACATGTATAACACATATTAAATTATTTTTACTATGATATATATTATTATTCTCATATATCTTCATATAAATATTTTTTTTTCATATGTAGAACCTATTTTAAAAATATTTATATATACAATATATTTCTTTTGGGAACCATGTTTTAATCATACCATTTATTTATTGTATACACTCCCATATTATCCTTATGCATTATTATATATATATTTTGTTACCTATATACTTATATATTTACTTTGTTTCTTTCATACATTATTAATTTCAACTTTTTTTTTTACAAATAATTATATCCAATTTTTACTTGTATATATTTTGTATATCTATGTATATTTTGTTTTTTTCATGCATTGTTGTATATTTACTTTTTTACTTGTATATACATGTTTCATAAATTTCTTTTGTACATAATTTTATATCATGTATTATTATTCCTTCATATTTAATACATTATTTAAATTATTATGAGAATTATCAATTTTTGAATAAATTTGTGTTTTAAATATTTTGTGCATGATTTGATTTAAACTTTGAAATTTATAATAACTATTTCAATGAACATATATCCCAAGTTTTATGCAAATGTGTCAACTTAGATATATATTATGTGACCGTTAATTCTTCGTTTTGTTTCATACATATTTTTGTACATCATTTTATTTTGTGTTATGACTGTATATTATTTTTTATTATTCATTATCCATGTTTAAAGATTATTTTTTTTTATACCTAGAATGATTGTGAGACATATTAAGCAAGGTTTATTATATTTTGAGTATATTATTTCATATTCATTATTTTTTATAATACATTAAATATTTCATCAATTTTAAAATGAATAAATATGTTTTTTAAAGTAAATTTCGAAATTTCAATTATTTAAAGTTTTTGAAATAAGGCAATATCTAATATTTGGGGAATTCGGAAAAATTGTGCTCAATCGTACTGGGTATGACTTTTTCCGATGAACCAAATATTTAGGTAACCTTTTATACTTTTAATGTATAAGTTTTAAAAAAAAAACTCGAAAATTGATCGCATCTTAAAGGTATAAGGGATCGTATCCAACCGTACTGGGTACGAAACCGCATATCTTCGGAACGAGAAATTTTTGATAGATAATTTGAGCTATTCCAAACGATTTTATATACTTCAGAAAATATTTTTAAAAAAAACTTTAGATAGAAGGACAACATCGAATCAATTTGGTACCAGTTTTTGGGCGTAATGAGGGTGCTAACCCTTCCTCATGCGTAACCGACTCCCGAACCTGTTTTTGAATTTATGTATATCAAAATTGATTTAAAATGTCTTATCAGGTGATCCAATCACACCTAAATAAAAAGATTGGTGGCAACTCCACACTCGGTTTTTAAAGTCGATCCCCATTGCTTTTAAAATAAAAAAAGGGTTTCGACACCAATAACAGAAAATAGGCCAGCAAATGTATAGATGAGGGATTTCTTTTCCTCTTTATATTTTTTATTTTTCTAAAAATCAGCTATAAAGAGGCCAAGGGTAATCTGTAAAGTTTTCTTATGCATACAAAATAGAAAATCAAAAAACAACCAGAGATAATCGTTTTTTTGAAGGTGATTTCAGATTTGGTTCTTCTTTTCTGATTATTTTCTTCTTTGTTTTTTTGGTTCTACATACTGTTTATTTTGCGTATAAAAATAAAGAAGAAAGTGAGGGGCTTACCTTCACGAATGGGCCATCGGAATCCTTATCTCCTTTTGCCGAAATCGAAGCTTGAGATGGGATTTTTGGGGCTGAAATCGACGATCCTTAAGCCAGGGTTCTAGGCGAGGGTAGAGGGCGCCACCGCATGTCATTATCCACTGATTACAGTGGTGGTGGCCAGACGGTGTGGATTCTTGGATCGACCGAATAGTGGAATGATAGGCTTTAGTTTTTTTTTTTTTTTTTTTTTTTTTTTTTTTTTACTTTGATTCTTTTAAAAAAGAAATGGTTATGTGTTTCATTTTAGGGTTTTATTTTTGTCTTTTAAAGTGTATGAAACGGCGTCGTTTTAAGTCAACTTCAATGGCTTCAAAACGGCACCGTTTAAGAGCCATGACCCAATGACCCGACCAATGCACGATTGGGATCCGCGTGTTTGGTCTTTGAGGATTATTTGTGCGATTAGTCCCTCACTTTCGCATTATTATTCAATTGAGTCCTGTTTTGATTTCTTTTGTATTTTTTTAATTTTTCTTGGGGATTTGCACACTGTTTCAATTTAGTCCACGTTTAAGCACTGCTTTTTGGGGATTTGGATCATTTACATTTTCAATCCTCGCACATTCACGCGCATTGCGCTTTGGTCCTTATTTCTATTTCAATGGTTTATTTTATTTATTAATTATCCCTTTTAATTTGATTTTATTTCAATTAAGTTTTTATTTCAATTTTTATATTTCATTTTTTTAAATTCAATTTAGCATTCATCTTTTAAAAAAAAATTATATACATTTTGAATTACTTTGATAAGTTTACTTTATTTTTTTTATTTTTTAAAATTATTATTTTAAAATTCTCTTTTATATCATATCGTTTTAAATTTTTATATAATATTTAATTTAAATTACCCTTATATTAATATATATAGTTTATATTAAAGTTAGTCTTATTCTATGCACATTATCAATCCCATGTTATTTTATGTGTATATTTTTAAAAAAAAAATCTATTTAGGTATATATTTTTCTTTTAAAATATGATATGTACATAGTTCATTCCTTAAAAACATATTTTATATCTTTGTTGTTTAAAACCCTTTCATATTTCATATATTATTTAAATTATTTTTTTTCATTGTATGTACATTATTAACTTTAAATAGATGTTTCATTTGTAAAAATATTTTGTATATTATTTGCTGCAACTTCTTCTTTCATAATATTTATTTTAATAATCATTTATACATTATTAGTTTTTATTTTTATATATGTAAACTATTTCAAGCCCTATCATGTGTTGTTCATTTGTAAATTTTTATCTATTCAATAATTTTTAAATTTTTTATATTATATTGACTCTTAATTTCCGTGTTGTTTTGCATATTATGTATTGTCTTTTAGTTTTCATATTATTTCATATATTATTGTTGTATATGGTTCATTAGTCTTTGGTATTAATATTTTAATTGTTATTCATCTATGTTTAAGAACTTGTTATATTTTATTCTAATTTGTTTCTTTGGTTAGTTATATTTTTAGTTTTCATTATTTTGATTATTAATGTTAGTTTTTTTCAAAATAGGATGTGAGCTCATTGCTCTTGTGTGTATGTTAATTTGTTTTTATTTTTATACTATTTTCATTCATTAGTAGAGTTCGTTATCCATGTATATTGTTCCATGTTTATAATTTCGCCTTTCATTCACGAGTGTCGCATTGTAATTTTCAATTTATTGATCCAAAATTAATTATTCCATTTTACTACAAGTAAATCAAGTAAATGCGTTTTGAGCCAGTTTTATAATTGTTTATTTAAAAATTTCTCAAAACAAAGGCAATGTTTGATGGTTGGAAATTCGAGAAATTGTGCCCTAACGTGTTGGGTTTCAATTTTCCGTTTAACCAAATAACCAAACGTTTTTTTTTTATTTCGCTCGAGTTTTCTTAACTTCAAGATAAGGCAATGTTCTGTGTTTGGAAAACCAAGAAATCGTGCCCTAACGTGCTGGGTTTCGGTTCTTTATTGGACCAAATAATTGAATATCCTTTTTAAATTTTCAACGCCTGAATTTTTGAAGATCAAGAGTCGATTTTGGCTTTGAGGGTTTAAAAGATTATGTCCTAACGTACTGGATGTGATACTTTATTCCTTCGTAACAAGAGAATTTTAACATCCAATTCGAGTTGTTCAAATGTTTTAAAAGAAACCGTATCTCAAAATCTTTTTAAATTTTAGATATAAGGACATTATTTAATCAATTAGGTACCAATTCTAGGCGTAACGAGGGTGCTAATCCTTCCTCGTATGTAACCGACTTCCGAACCCGTTTTCTTGAATTTCGTAGGTCAAAATTGATATTTCAATAAAATAAAATATTTTATTAGGTGATCCGATCATACCTAAACAAAAAGGATTGGTGGCGACTCTATATCTCGTTTTAAAGTCGATCCCCGTTTTTTCAAAATTAAAAATGGTTTCGACAATGCATTAAAGGAGCCTTTAAATCTGTTTTGAGAAAACTGTGAAAACATACTTTAACATCTAATAGAACTCAATTCTCTTATTTAATTTCTGATTTTTTTCAGGACCTTATTCATTTAATTGATTTTTCAGATTTGATTTTTTAAAATAAATATAAATATTTATTTAATTTATTATGTTTTGTACTATAGTAATTATATGCCAAAATTTTCTTCCATAAAAGCTAATTGGAGCCTCCTTTCTCATGGTATGATAATATTGTAGCCATAAGATAATACCCTTGCCCACAGTGAAGACATTGGTGTTGTCAACTGCATTTTGTAGGTATCAATGATTATCTAGCTACGTTGATTAGAGAAATATATAAAAAATTAATTAATTATTATTTTTTAAAACTTAACCAAAAAAAAAAACCATGTATGCATTGGGTTTTTTTTTCATATATATAAATTTAAAAATTATTTTGTTAGACTACTTTGAACAGTAACAACATGAAGATGGTATTGGGAGTGGTTGACTATAAAGTCTGCTCCTCCAACTGTTGACTTCAATATTATATTTTATTCAATTTGCATGCAATTTTAACATGAGTCTATTGGGTAAATGGGGAGATTTTTCGCATTAAAATTGTATAAAAAATATAATACTCAAGTTAGCATGTGGAGGAGCCGACTTTAAAGTCAGAACCTCCAACTTTCGACTTTCACGAAAATTGGTTATGGGAGATGTCGGGTTCACCGTCATCACTATTCAATTTAAACCATTTTACTGAATAATTTGTTATCACATCTATTTAGGAAAAAAAACATTGGGCATAGTTGCAAGAATATGGGAGTAGCTATGGGAGCAATTACAAATGCGAGTGCAACAACAATAATAAACATAAACACAATGAGATTGTTTAGGTAAGATTTTCTATGTTTACGGTTTTTTCCAGAGAGATAATATATTATTTTTAATCTTGTACAAACAGTGATATAAACCCTATCACACATCGATATATCAATCTCACTTTTACATTTAATATCTAAGTCTTTCTTCATTAAAATTTTCGAATAAAGTTTAATTTGTAAATCAAGAGGCTCGCTTATTTACTTATAAAATACACTTAAAATAATGAATTCCCAATGAATAAATAAATGCATAAACTCTTCCTACAAAACTTATAAAAGTCTTGTGAACATATGATATTCCGATTTGCTAACATTAGATCAACTATTCTCTCAATTCCCATCAAAGTCCAAGATAAATCATAGATCTTCAAAATAAACTTATTAAATCATTTGATCCAATCTCCTTAAAATAAGGGATTGAATTCGATCTGATTTTTAGTATTTATTTCTTCTTAAAGATCAATCTTCAATGATGGATTAGCAAAAGTTATGGACAAACTATTTTTTGGTATTTATCTAACACATTGCAAGCACCTTAGATGAGAACCGACGAGCAATCGAAGGAGGGCCAAAATAGGCCCGACTACGGGACGAGGAGGTCTCCGATGTTGGAATAACATGATGGTTTTTTGGCAATGAACATGGCAGCGACATAATGATGAGGAGAATCAGCACGTCACGACGTCACGAAAATTCTTGATGTTATGCAGCCATGTTTTGTACAGGTCAACATGACTTCTTCTCCCAGTTGGGAATTTATTTTCGGAGTTTGAGTTTGTACATTTAGATTTATTTTCTCCATATACTTTCGTTTATTTACTCATTTAGTAAAAAGTCGAAACCTCATTTGCTTGTGGTTTTTATCCTCTTCAGAGTGGTTTTCCACGTAAAATAATTGTATGTTTAATCTTCTCTATTTTACTTGTTTATTGGTTATACGAATTGATTCCCAAACATTAAGTAAAATAAGTTATGATATATGGGTAGTGTGAGGTGCAATTATCAATGTTGGGGACGCTATTCTCATAACTTTCTCAACAATTTCCATAACTTTTTTTCATGTTTCATATATACCCAAAACAAAAACCTTGTTCGTTAATAGAAGAGCTTCCAATTTATGAGATGCCCAAAAAAATATTAGCCGAAGAGAATGATGAAAATAAAATAAAAGGTTTAATTTGCTTTTAGTCCTTATAATATTCAAACATTTAAAATTTATTGCATTTACTTATAATTCCATGAATTGAGTCCCTCTACTCTTTTAATTTAGTAATCGAAATCCATTTAATAAAATTGCCAAAGAAGTTAAGTTAAATGGATTATTGAGAATTTTCTTTAAAAGAAAGTGCTAATATGGCCAATATATATAAAGCCTTATGAAAGCTATGTAAGTAAAAAGAAAAAAATCACTCCACTCCCATGAAACAATGCAAAATGATCTTACATTCTTAAATTCAAAATTGAGAAACTTATAATCACAATTGAAAATTTTTATTTGCTTATTTGATCTTCTATGCACGTAATATTGAACTCGTGAATAATCTTAAAAAAATACCTCATAATAAAACTTAATTGAAGTACTTTAGCAGTATTATAAATTGAACATCAAATATTAAATCAAAGTAATATTGGAACTAAATTTCATGATAAAAAAAATACTGGGACTAAACATTAAATGTGGAAAGTACACTTACTTAAAATAGAATTAGACCAAAATAATGATGATAAAATTGAAAACGTAGTCACATTGACCTTATAGCTTAACCAAAGTGTTGGGATGGGGTAAAAAGGAAAGGTGAAAACGAAGAGTGTGGACCATGACCCACTCTGTCGCTTCTGTCCTCGAATTCCTCGCCATTCCCAAAAGCGACACGCCATACGAGGGCTCCTCCTTTTCTGAAAATAATATATAAGTAACCTTTTAAATAAGATTTATATTTGATGTAAAGTATTATAATAAATTTTTGAAATTAGATTAATTAAATTTTATTTATTTTTTAATTAATGTATCAGAATTATATTCATTAATAAACATATAATTATATATTACTAGTATCTGTAATTTTTAATAGAGATAAATCTCAAAATTATACATGAACTTAGGTTTCATGTGCATTTTTATATATTAATTTTGATTTTTTGTAATTTTATATATGAATTTATCATTTAATCTAATTTTCATAAATTATTAACACAATAATTGATATAGTATCATTTTATGTATATATATTATATACCCAAATAATTTTATTTATTCAATATAAAAATAAATTGACGTCTTTAAATATATATAATTAAATTAAAATAAAAATTTCATGTATATATTTGAACAAAATCAAAATTTTATATATATATAATTACATTAAATCAAAATTTATATATCAAATTATACATAAAATCAAAATTTATTTATGATTTTGAGATTTACTGCTTTTTATTATTCCCAAAGTTCAAAATTTTCAAATTTTAAAAAATAATTAAATATATTAAATGTGTATTTCTATCATGGGGCTGCTCAATAACTCAACTACTCCTCTGACTCACTTTTGGGCCCTCCTTTACTTTTTGATTCCTTTTTATATTCAATTATTTAAGTCATCATTCTATTTTTATAGTTTGGTAATTGATACAACAGTGTTTTTCAATCATAGTACAAAATCTCACTAATCCTACGGTTCTTAAGGGGTCTGAGTTTCGACTTTCAAGGCTTTCATGAAGGAATAGACAGTAGAGTAGAGTCTGAGTAGTTTATTTATTATGTTTGATGACAACATCTAATGGTGGGTTTTTTGTTCAAATATGCACTCAGTCAAACATTGCTTGTACGAGGAGTTTAAGTGTATGAACATGGTAATCATGCATCAATGGGGGGAATCCAACGGTTGGTAAACATGGTTTCTGATACATTCGTGTAACACCCAATGTAGAGGGTGCATGAGGTGGGAAGGAGTCGTGGTCATTTATGGGACTTAGGAAACAACTGGTAGGGTCGAGTCTCTGCACCTACGGTTTTTGTCTTTTCTTTTCACTCTTTGTTGCTCATCTTTTAATCCCCCTCCCCCAACTCTCTCATCATCACCACAACCACTCTCCCATCTCTCGCTATCTTTCCTAGTCTCTGTCTCAGTCCCCCCTTGAACGCAGGCGAGACTCCTGGGGGTGGGGGATAAAAGGGTGAAACACATACACAAGCACTTAGTTACAAGTTGCAACCAACAAATCCCTGGGAAATTTGTTTTCTTTTGAATATAGTTTTAATTGGGATGTTGTAATGGAGTTACTCTTTGAGGGGAATGTTGTCTGACCCGAGGATGCTTCTATGAATCCATTTTTCCTTGCAATTGATGATTCTTCTTATGGATCTGATTGTTGTTGTAATGGAGTAAGGGATTGAGGTTTGTGCCAGCGCCGTCGGACCAGGCTTCATTCCCCCCCAATTGCTGCTCCTAAATGGAACTTCCCAACAAAGGCTATGTTCTACAGCATGGACTGCAGCATGTAAAAGGTTTGATTTTCAGCTTAATTGATTATTTTGATTTTTCGGTGTTACCCCTTTTTTATTTTCCTCTTTTGGGAAGATTTATTTACATCATTGGGTACTTTGTTTTGTTTTAAGAGCAATTAAGGTTTTTTTTTTTATTTGCAGATTGGTGCAATGATAAGGGCTTTGACCAATTTCCTTTTCATCATTAACCTTGTTTTTTTTTTTCTGTGAATGCATGATGTTGTTTTTGTCAGTCCAAACACACCTTTCTGGTTCATCATTAGGCAGGTTTTTCCCATGATGGCTTCCAGTATCCGATCTGTCTCTTTCAGATCTACCTTTAAATTTCGGTAGATTATTATTATTATTATTATTATTATTATTATTATTATTATTATTTGCTAATCTCTCTAGGGTTTCAAGGTGGAGAATGTTCGTTGCATCTTCCCTCAAAGTGAAACCTTTGGAACAATGCTTGGCCTGAGAAAAGGACCAAAGGTAAAATGGAAGTCAAATTCTTTCCCTTTCTTTTAACAGTTTGAAATTCCCATTGAAGAAATTAAGTGCATGTAATAACCTAATATAAATGTCCTTCACTTATAGACACAAACACATGGGCTTTTTTTTATCAGCTTTCTTACCTGCTTTGCATAATCACTTAGTTTCTGTCTATATATAGCTAGCTAGGTGGCTAGAACGAATAATGGAGTTTTCATTGTTAAAGAAAAAAAGAAGAAAAAGTTTTTTGTCCCATGACATGTTAATCTAAAACCCTAAATTTGATCATAAAATGAGGTAATGAAAATCCCGGCCCAGGGTTGGTTTCATCTTACAAACAGGGTTAAGGAGGTTTCCATGAGTGACTATCAGTTGAATGGAAGGCTGATTTTGCCAAAGTTGGGAATCAGTGAAAGAACAAAAAACGAGGTGTATATATTGTTCACAATAAAATTTCCATAAGTTGCTATTTGCTTTATTCATGGGATGCCAAGGGACACAACACATGAAACAGTTGATTAGAAAGATTGGCAGGCTTTACTTATATGACATTATTTCTCCCATTCGCCTTGCTTCCCACCACCTGATAAGGTGCGTTTTATTCACTTTTAATCTTACTTTATATTTCTAATTAAGATTATTTTGTTTAGATTTTAAATATTGTATAGAACTCATAATCTGGTTATAAAATGTAATATCAATATCACTAATTCTTAAGTTATTTAACATTACGAGTGTGATCTAAAATTTTAGATAATTTTACTTTTTACTTTTATTATTTTAATCAGTTTTATCCTAAACCAAATTCAAGTTATTATATTTTATTCTAAATATTAGTTTATTGTTAATTATTATATTTTATTCTCAAAGTCTTATATTTAGTAATAATTAAAATTTTTATCGGTTAAAATCTCAGTCTTCTTTCAATATTGTGCTTATAAAAAATGTTTATATCTTGATTTAACCTCAAAATTATAGACAATTATGATAGTATTCAATTCAAAGTTTGATTAAAATGAAATTAATGTATAAATACTTGATTTTATATAAAATATTGCATACAATCAAGCTATAAAATTATATTTTCCTGTGACTTGAACATCAAATTTAACCCATAACATTAAGATTGCTAGAACTCAGCAGATATAATATTTTAAGGGTTAATGTTTATTACAAATATCGATGTATAATTTTATATATTGCTAATGAATATGTTATTTCAAATTTTTAAAAATAAATTTATTTGTGTTCATTTTAGATGATGTATTATTTTATTCTATAGATGTATCATAGTTTATTAAGTAACGAAAGAAAGAATTAATTTATTTTTTCTTTTAATTTGGTTTCTGAAAATTATTAAACTCTCTGGTATCTTCTTCTAATAAACCAAATACCATAAAATGATAAGGGGAACCCTAATAACTACTACAGTAGAACTTGTGTTTGCTGCAACTTTTCACGCTCGACTCGAAACCCCAGAATTCCATTTTTGTGTGAGAAATGGCAGGATATTGCTCAAAACTCAATCTCTGTTAGAGATCAGTGAGGCCCAAGTTTATCACACATCCGTTTTTTCAAGCCCAAACATTATTTAACAAACTCAGGCCCAGAGACAACCTGGATGAGTGCCTGAGCGTCAGGTGATGGAGAACAATTAGATTTTGGCAAAACAGGCTCGAGCCCAGAAGCTCGCCCCTGCCAACCTGAGCCTATAACGATCTAAGCCCGTGAAATCTCAAACCTGTAACAGATCCGAGCTTGAAAAAACTCAAGCCTGAAATAACTCTGACTTAAGGCCCGACTTTATAACTAAACAACCATAATAGACATTAATAATTAATATAATTTTATGATATCACTTAAAATATACATAAATGATAATTCTATATTTTTCGAAAATATATTCATAAACATTGCATATTTATATTATAATTTTATTAACAAGAGAAGTAATTAATAATAATTTCTTATGTTAAATTATAAAGTGAATTAAAATTTTGAAGACATTAGTTTAATATAAAATGTTTTTAATACTATAATTATATATGTATAATAAATATATAAAATTGATAGTTATTAAAACCTATAAAAGTGAAAATTAATGATAATATAATAATATATTATCAAAACTAAAATTAATTACCTAACTTGACCTTAAATTGATATAATAAATTAGTATATTACTAATATATTATTACTAATATAATATATAATTATTACTAAAAATATAAATATATATAACTATTATTATAATATAAATTATAATAAAATATATTATATTATAACATTTAATCATCGATACATTTGCATATATATATAAATTATTAATATTTTATATGATATATCATTATATAATATTGTAGGAGGACTAACTTTTAAATGTACAAAAAAATATAAAGACTTAGAGCATATTTAACCTAGTATAATAATGTAATGCCCCAAACCCAGCCTAGGTGTCCAGACCAAGTTCGAAGAGTTACATGAACTACACTAGAAATCCATAGTCATAAACACGAATAAAAGAAAGTCGTTCAACATAATAACAAACATAGTAATAAACCAATCATTCATCCATTTTAAAACGTGGTATTACTAGAGAATACCGATATTTCTAATATTATAACTAAAGTAGTGATAAAGCAGATTGACCGAGCTTCCACAACGTCAACCCGTTCAAACCTGTGAACCACCTATAATCCAATTAACCACAATGAGTGGTAAACCCAATGTATATAAGAAATATGTATACTAAAGTACGATTATATAAATGAATCCCGAATCTCAGATTCTAATCAGAACTAGAAGACCTTGAGTACAGATTTACGTATCAGATAGATGGCAAACCAATTCCAATTCAGCTACAGAGCAAATAAAAAACAGATGCAGTTAATCCTACCCCCATTCGCTACACATCATCTCTGACCATCCCCATACACCATTTAGGCATTGAATACTCATCCATCCCTGCACACCGCTTAGTGTCAGTACGACACCTTTCAAAATATTTGCAGCTTAGCTGCCAGGTCAATAGGCGAATAAACACCCGGTTCACATATATATACGTGTTGTAGCCTAGCTACTAAATCAGAACAGATCACTTCCTTCTTTACCCGGTTCCTATCCAATACAAATACAGTTTACAAATATCAAAATGTATGCACAGTCATTCAGTTTCAGTAATTAGTTGTATAATCAGAATTTTAGTAGTAGTCATATGATCTAATTCAGGGAATACATACACGTTATGGGTGGCCTATATTCGTGTTAATAATTCTTACGGCCCATAAAAGAATTCAAAGCTTAACCGACATGCCCGTGTGCCCAGCTGTGTGTCTCACACAGCCTGACACACGCCTGTGTTGTCTGTCCATGTGGTCCTAAATCACAAACAATGAGTCACACGGCCTGGACACACGTCCATGTCTCTGACCCATGTACCCTCTAATCACAAACAGTGAGTCACACGGCCTAGACACATACCTGTGTCTCTGGCCTGTGTGCTCTCTAATTACAAACAGTGAGTCACACGACCTGAACACACGCCCATGTTTCTTGCCCGTGTGACTCGTATTTGCTGAACAGTGAGTTTTACGGCCTAACACACGGTCGTGTGGTGTCGATAGCCATGTTTTTCAACATCCGAAATTCACAAAAACTCGAATTTTCGATACGCACCTGGTATAGATTTGACGTAGAAGTAACAGAGAACACTTTGAAACCTAGAATGACAACCAATTTACTGATTCAAAGAAAACAACCACTTCAACTGCTAAGTTAACAATCAAATTAACTTTGTCGAAACAATTCGCTTACCAACACTTTGACGACGATTAACCGAAACTAAATCTCTAAAGGCCTACTCCTTTCGATATCCTCGCCTAATAAAGCAATTTGAACAATTAATAGAAGTTTCAGATGTCGGACAAAACCATCGCTCAAAAATGAAACTTGATGAAACTAACAGAGTAGAAGGCAACCATAAGCGAACTTACATAGAACACCTTCAATTACAATAATAAGCAACGCGTTAACCCCAATTAAACCCAATAGAAGAGTCTACGAAAGTAAGCAAAAGAAAATAAAAGAAAAATGGAAAAAAAATGGGAAGAAGAGGATGGAAGAGGAAAAGAAACGGTAGGCTAAGGAAAAAAGAAAAAAAAAGAAATTTAATAAATTCAAGTGAACTAGAGCAAAAAAAAAATGTTCTCTCATTGCTCACACAATTACTAGAACCCATGACTAAAGGAAACACAACGTATAACCATCGAAGTAGCAGTCTCATTCTTAACATAGGTTTACACATAATTAAATTTAAGTGAGCGACCCAAGAGTAGGGATTAGTTAAAATTGAATAACAAAACTTTTAATGATATGACTTGAACTCTCAACCTCAAACACATAAGCAGAGCACATAACCACAAATACAAAAATTTAATTACGACAATTTTTAACAGTCATTCAATCAAATTTTTGGGACGTTACAAATAATAAATAATAATATATATAATAAGTAATATATATTGTACTACTGTTATACATAACTTGTATTATAATATTGATTATAATAAAAGATATAGTATTACATGATATTATAATATTTAATCATTTATGCAAATGTATAAACTATTAATATATGATATGATATAACATTATATAATATAGTAGGAGTGCTAACTTTCAAATGTACGAAAAGTTTAATGACTTAGAACATATTTCAACTAGTATAATAATAAACAATAATATGTAATATGTAATATATAATGTATTACTATTATATATTACTATTATATTATAGATTATAATAAAATATATAACATTACATAATGTTATAATGTTTAATCATTAATGCACATATATATGAACTATTAATATATTATATACTATATGATATGATATAATATTATATAGTATAATAGGAGGGTTAGCTTTCAAATGCACGAAGATAGGACCATATTTCAACTAGTATAATAACAAACAAAATATATAATAATTAATATATAATATACTACTATTATATATAACTATTATTATATTATAGATTATAATAAAAGATATACTATTGCATGATATTATAATCTTTAATCATTAATGCATATATAAACTATTAATATGTTATATACTACATGATATGATAGATATAGCATTATATAATATAGAAGGAGAACTAACTTTCAAATGTATGAAAAGTATAGGGACTTAGAACATTTTCAATCAATATAATAACAAACAATAATATATAATAATAATAGTTATAGAACATAATAAAAGATATAGTATTACTTGATATTATAATGTTTAATAATTGATGTATATATATGTATATAAAATATTTATATATTATATACTATATGATATGATATAATATTATATAATGTAGTAGGAGGACTAACTTTCAAATGTAAGAAAAGTATTGGGACTGAGAGGATATTTCAACCATTACAATAAACAATAATATATGATAATAATTAATATATTATGCATTACTCTACTATTATAATATGTGATATAATATAATATAATAAAAATAATATATTTTATAAGTATTAATATAATAACTATTATTATATTATATATTATAATAAAAGATATAAAATCAATAGTTATGTGAAATTTAGTATATTAAAATTTATAATTATAACTAAAAATACATAAAATATTATTAAAAATTTAATATCTTAATAAAATACTATTTATGTATATTAGATTTTAAATTAGACTTTAACTTCAAATTGTATTTGGATATTGATTTTAATTTCTTTTTATTTTGGACTTGAGATTTGGGTTATAATTGGTTTATTTTGACTTTGAATAATAATGAGTATATTATTTGGGTTTGGTCTTATATAATATATTTGGGGTTCGGAATAAATAATTTAGAATATGCACATTAGGTTTATAAATTTAATAAAAATAAAAAAAATATTTAATTGTTAATATAATATAACAATGAACAATAAAAGATATTTTCATTAATTCATATAATATTAAAAAATAATAAATTTTACATACAATAAGCACTTTAATTATTTTATATAAAATAACTTTATTGAATATATATAATTTATGTTTTTTATAAGACAAATTTGAATTGTGTTGTCATTGTATAAAAGTAAAATGAATTATCACATTCAGAATTAAAATGTTTATAACTTATAAAGTTCAAAACTATCTTAACTTTTTAGAGCTTGCCCAACTCGATTCTAGCCTGCATCCGATAAATTCGAGTTTGAAAGGGCTCAAGCCCGAGCCCGTAACAAATTCAAACTTGAGAAATCCGAAAAAATTCTGAACTGAGAAAATTTGAGTCCAAATTAAGCTTGATCCAAGTCTACGCATTTGCCAGCTTTAGGAAAAAATAACTGCCTATCATCATCAAGCAAAAACAAAAACTAACTCTTACTTTATTTTGATTTTACGTATCAAAATTAAGTCAAAATATGATTATATGCGTGATATTTAATATTCTAGAAATATTTTTTAACGTGTTGATTGAGAATTAATTCAATTAGCATTATTGTTGTTGTACTAATTTGAAAATCAAGAGATCGAATATGCTTAAAAATTTAGTAGAGTTTATGAGTAGTTTAATATACATACGCTATTGAAGGTTATTACGCTACACGTGAATGTATACATTTTTAATTCATTAAATACTAAAATTTCATAATTTAAATATATATTTTTACTAATTAATTGAGAATTAGTTTAATTTATACTAAATGCCAAATAGATTTGAAAAAACAAATTTGAGAGAATAAAATAACTTTTCGAAAATAATGAAAATAAAAAATTGAATTAATACATAAAATATTAAAATAATATATAAATTTGGAACTATATAAGAAAGTAAACACAAAATATATTTGTCACGCCTCAGATTTGACAAATCTAATTGAGAGTGAGATAATGCATATTAATTTTGTTTTGGCGCACTGTGATAGCATGATCTGCCACATGGCTGGTTGGTTAGCGAGATAGAGTATTGGCGTATACTAATGTTAAAGTAGTTGTTAGTTGGCGGTATCTAAGGATTTAATTGCAGAGTAACTTCAAGTGAAGAAAGAGTATGCGCCAGAATTTTGTTTGAGCCAAATGACCTACCAAGTGTATGAGAAAATGGTAAGAGACTTAATTGTCTTTAAGACCACACCATACATGAATCATTGCCAAGGTGTAGTACGTACGGTTTGCTTGAACAATATTCAAGCTAATTCTTGCTATAGGTTTAGTTAGGAGTTGTTAGGGTTTTGCAGCAACAAAAGAAGAGAACAAAACAGAGTAGTGAGGTGTATGAAACATTGCTTATACGCTAAAGCAAGCCAACTAAATAAATCATCACAGTAGCATGTGTAACACTCCTCACCCGTATTCAACGCCAGAATAGGGTTACGGAGAATTACCGAACATTTTATACACTTACACATACATTTCACATACATTTTCAAGTTTCATGCGACCATTATTCAACAACATACGTATCGTCCCTAGTATAAGCCTACGAGGCCTAAAACATGTATTCAGGGTGGTTCGAGACTAAACTGATAACTTAGGAAACTTTTGGAACATTTAAATTTTTTTTACAAAATACGGGGAACACACGCCTGTGTAGCCCGGTTGTGTGTCTTAGATGGCCAAAGATACGCCCGTGTCACAGGCCATGTGAACATTCGAAATGGAAGCACATGGTCGTGTTCCAGCCCGTGTCCTACCCCGTGTAACTCTCTAACTTGGGTCACATGACCAACACACACACCCGTGTGCCCTAAAAATGGCCACACACGCCCGTGTGCCAAGGCATGTGCTAGGTCGTGCCAAACCTATAGGGTATACTAATTTAAGCCACACGGCTAAGACACACACCTGTGCGCTGGGCCGTGTGGAGCATACTAACTTGATTTCAATTTCAACACCAAGGGACACATGGCTGTGTAACATAACCGTGTGTCACACACGGCTGAGACACACGTCCGTGCCTTTGTCCGTGTGGACAAAAATAGGCTATTTACCAAGCCATTTTTCCACCCAATTTGCATATACCTATATCAAACCAAATGGCACAATTCATAGCATAAAAATAGGCATTCTAATAACCTCAATCAAACATAATTCAACCCATTTCAATACCAATCAATTCAAAGCACACCAGTACAACAATATACCATTCAATTTCATACCAAAATTCCTAATCTCAAATCATCAATATGAACACTTCCAACTTTGCATCATTTAGCCTAATCTCATAAACATACCAAGTTCATTTCTCAACCATTTAGTATCCTTATTTTACCAAATATCAACTAACATCACATATCCATATTCAAGCACATAATAATAGCCATATGCAAAAATATATACACAACCAAACCAACCAAGTTAAGCCAACTTTCATGGCTATATACAAAACCAAAATCTCACTATTTACAAGCCATTTCAAATGACTAAATTCATTAACAACACATATTCCAAAATGACCAAACTCCTATACATGCCATATACTCAAAATACTTAAGTTCAAAAGTTCTAAAGTGATAGTAGGATAGTGTGATGAAGTCTCCGACAATCCCGAATCCGAGCTAGCTTTGAAATCACTTTAAAACACAAAAAATAAATAAAGTAAGCAATAAAGCTTAGTAAGCTCGTATGAATTAATAAGCAAACTCACAATTTATACAAAATCAAATAATATAAACATGATATGCTACAAAACATTCAAATCAAAATGTTAGCTTGTATTCAATTACAAATATAGCCATGAACTTATAACTTCCATAAATTCGATGCTTACATAATTTGCGTACATACCTGTACTATTACGTATCTATTTCTCACTATTTTGTATCCCCGATATACCCATTGAACCATTTAGAATAATACAGGATACTCAGAAATCTCACACCCTAAGTGCCAATATATATGTAGCCGAAGCTATCTTAATAATGCTCACTCTCGAGCTATCAACGGGTCTGCTCACGCAAGCTGACGGTTATGACGTAACTACACGGTGTTGCTCACATAAGTTGACGAGAATCTGCAACACATGTTGGATAACTCAGCCACCAGTAGGATGTACGGACCAGCACCCAAAACAATAATAACCCTTAATGACATGTCGTTTGTATCCTAATCTATTTCTAAGGTTCAATCGGGATTTCTCGTTGCCAAATCGTCGTCGAATGTATCCGCAAGGTTGTATTTACAATTTATGCAATATCAAAGCATTTAAAATAAAATTATAACAATGTTTATTACATACGAACTTACCTCGGAGGCAAAAACGGCAAAACAAGTCAATTAATCTAAAACCTTATTCTTTCCCCGATTTAAGCTCGTATTTCACTTTTCTTGATCTATATAATATCAAATTTAGCTTATTTAATAATATCTATTCAATTTAGTCCAAAATACACTTTAAAACCACTTTACACTTTTGCCCTTAATATTTCACACTTTTACAATTTAGTCCTTATTTCATAAAATCACAAATTCATTCAATTCGAACAAAACCCATGCTAGCTAAATTCCAATTAGGTCCCTAGCAGTCCATACCTTTCATTTATTTCACAATTTAATCCCTAATTGGACATTTTACTAAAAATCACTTAACAAATGTTGTTTATCTAACAACAAGCATGTATTTTATACCATTTAACATCAAAATACACCAAAATTCATCAATGGAAAAACTCTAAACCTTTAATAGTTTTGAAAATTAGTCCCTGAGCTAGCTAGATTAGGCTGCAACGATCTCAAAAATAAAGAAATCATTAAAAAGGGACAAAAACGAACTTACAATTAACAATTTAGGGTTGCCAAAACAAGATCCTTCCATGAACATTTTAATCTTCTATTTTCAGTTGAAGAAGAAATAATGAAGAAATATTTTAATCTTGGTTTTATTTAATTTATGTTTATTAACTAATTTACTTAATTAACCTTTTAATTTCAACCAAATTTCAAAATTACCAAGCCACTATCATCTAGTAACTCTCAAATGGGTAGGTTACCACATAAGGACCTCTACTTTAAGATTCTATAGCCATTTGATACCTTTAACTATTAGAACATCACTTTTACATTTTACGCGATTAAGTCCTTTTTATCAAATTATGCATTCAAACGATAAAATTTCTTAACGAAACTTTCACACAATTATTCTATCATACTGTAAACATTAAAATAATAATAAAATAAATATTTCAACTTCAGATTTGTGGTCTCAAAACCACTATTTTGATTTGACTAAAAACGGGTTGTTACAACATGGTTGGCCACTATTCGACAAGAGTCAATTGGATTGATTTAACCCTCTCCATGATCAGTCAAACAGTAGCAAAGATCTTCGCCGGTGTCTCTTTACCTACCCTCAAAATTTTGTGGGAAAATCAAGGGATTTGAGTTAGGTAAGCATCGTCACTTGTCAAGTCCATAGAAAAGGGTCAAGAAGTTTATATCTAGGGGGAGGACATCTCAGATGACTTTATTTTCTACTTTACTATTTAGGTTCTTCTCTTTCTAACCAAAATGTTTGCTTCTTCTTTTTCTTCGTTAAGCTAGAGCCAAGATTTCGTTTAATCTGTGGATGATTCAACCTTCTGGTAAGTCTTAAAGCTCTGTATGTCACGATTATAGAAGGGGAAGGGTGTTAAAAGTAAGGTATGATTGGGAAGCCCCTGCTTAGGGGAGCTATATGATTGGAATGATAGTAAACTATCTTTAATGGGGATTCTAATGGAAATTTTATGATCTTTTAAGTAGTAGTTGTTGTTAGACCGGGACGGACGATCGAAATAGAAGCTTTGGATCTAGGTAAAGGTGAGTCTCTAGACCTATCCCCTTCATGTTATCTTGTAATGATTCTTTGCATGGTTGATGTTCATATAGATGAGTATATATTCGTGAAGAGTGGCAATATATATGTATGCTTGCTTGTTTTCTATGAGATAACTGTATGTAGGTACTGAAGTGCATGATATGTTGTATGAAAATGATGATGTGTCGAAAACATGTATGGGAAGTATGATTTTTGTTAAGGGTATGGGTGGAAACTGTCCATGTTAATTTATTTGAATAGTACATGCCAAAGTATGGTTGGCGATAAGGGGGTTTGGGTGGAGTGTCAAAAAAATATGTGATACAATATAAACCCCGTGATGATACTTTGGCGACATTCATCGGAACAGTAAACATGAAGGCTAGTATGGTAAAATGTAGTCCACCGGGATAGTAAACACGAGAAAATCCAGTATGGCAATCATGTGAAAAAACCATGGCCATTACATATTCTGGAAATGGCAGATGAGCTGCACTTGCTTACTTGGGTTTCTACGTGTCCCTAGGGCGATGATGGGCAAACCTCAGACTATGTTGAGTTTAGGTAAATCCATATTGTCAAATACAACAGTTGGCATGGTGCCTTGGTGGCAAACCAAACCAAGCCTTTGTGGCAAATTCTTTAGTGAAGCCTTTGTAATGAATGCTCTATAAAGCCTTCGTGGCGAATACTCTGTGAAGCCTTTGTGGTGAACTCTTTATAAAGATTTTGTGGCAAATTCTCTGAAAAGACTTTCATGGTGTATAATTCAGAAAGCTTCAGTGGTGGAGTAATCTGGAGAATACTTATGGCAAGTTTTCTGGAAATTCTTTATTGTGAAATCTACAACGCTTAATCGACGAGTTGTTAGTCTGCCTTTGTGGTGATGTAATGCCCCAAAAATGTAGAGTCTTTAATTTTGTATTATCTAACACAAATTACATGTTTGCTTTACTGGCTTAGTGATTTGGGTGTGTTTGGGAGTGTTTGAGAAGCCTAGGTTCAAGTCTTGGCTTTTACAAAATTTTTAGTGCTGCACTTAAATGAATCTGGGTGCTATCATATAGGCTTTATAAATAATAGCGCTTGCTTTGTGACACAAGAGAGCGTGTGGTCTAGTGGCAATGTGTCGTGTTGTTCTGCTAGGGGACTTGGGTTCGAGTCCTGAGTTGCACAATGGAGAATTTATTTTGCTAAGTGAGCTAGGCAGGTAGTGGAGTTGGACTGAGACTCTAAGGTTGAATTGGTCATGGGAGTTTGAATAGTGTTTGAATGGGATGTTGGAGTGATTTGTGGAGAGGATCAAGAAATCTTAGGATAAAATCAAGGAGTTAAGGCGTGAGAGGGAGGAGTGCCGAAATTGGACTTTAGGCACAAGGGAATCGATTTGTATAGGGGAAAGGTTGGCTTTGGGTGAGTTTTGGAGATTGTGCACTTTTGGTTTTGTTCCTCTCTGATCATTTCGCTTTCCATTAGTTCTTTGCGTCTCGGGTTTTTTGGGGATTCTTTTTCTGCATAGCTCTTTAGCCTATTCTTTCTTGGGGTTGTCATTGGGGCAGTATCTTTTACCTATTCCGATCTCTGTCCATATACTTTGCCACTTTCACAAATCATTTTCCTTTCTTTTTGTTCTTGTAGCCGAATACTATTCTACTTTCAGTAATCCATTTTGTTGTTACCGAACCTCACCCTTCTCATTTCTCCAATAGGGTTAGTAGTGATCTATTGCTCCTTCCTCTCTTTCTTTTCCACTTGCTAACGATTTAAGTGGTAAGACGTCTTCTCGGTTATACTCTTCTTCTCTATTCTTCCTTCCTCTTGTCTTCTTAATCTTTAATTATCTCCTTGTTTCGTTGACTTTTGATAGGGGGTTATGGTGTCTTTGTCGCTTGTGTCAAGGGCGAGGCGTGCTTGTGGATGTTCTTTTGGGTGTTGACCGGTTGTTCAATCCTTCATGTTGGTTCTGCATTTTCAGTAGGATTCAGTTGGGTTCTATTCATTCAATTTTCCCTTAGTTTCTCCCTATTATGCTAATAGTGTGACTAACATTTTCTCTACTGGTGATTTGTTAGGATATTTAAGTGAGAAAAATTACTCAGTAGCTTTAGTGGTTTAAGCCAGTAGTGTCCTCTCAAGGTAGGTATATAATGTTCTGGGATTAGGCTTTATGAGGGAGATGTTTTGTATAGTGGTCGAAAGGCTAATGTAATGGTTTATATGAATGTAGATGTGTGCTTAGAGGCTTCTGCTTTTTCCGCTCGCTGTCGAAAAAGGTGTGTAATCATACACCCAATTTTGCTACTATCAAAATGTTGGATAAAGGTGTGTATTCACACCACTATGTCATTGTGCATCGGCAAAAGCCGAAAAGCCGAAAAGCTGAAAAGTCGAAACTTCAACATTTGAGGCCTCACGAGTGTGCAAACGCTCGTGTGGTAATCCGAGCCCACAAATCATGGGTGATAGAATGTAAAGGCCACCACAAACATTTTCGTGGGCTTGGGCTGTTATGGGCCTCGTTGAGCCAAGATGGGCCGTGTGGGCCCAATAGGCTCATGGGCCCCACACGGATAAAGTTTACGGTAAGTGACAAATAATGAAGTGGGCTATGGTGATCGCATAGTCGTGACTGAATTTGGGCTAAATGGGCCACACAAGTGTGTGGGCCCACTTGGGCCGAGTAGTAGGCCTTAGGCCCATTTACACTGTTCTTCCCATATGGGTTATCTGAGTCATTCGAGATGATTGTAAACCTTTTGAAAGGTTGTTATCTGTACCGAGACCCCAAAATTAGTTAAATGACTGAAAAACCCTGAGGGGTAAAATTACCATTCTACCCCTAACCGAATGACCATTATACCCTAGTGGTAGGTTAATTGATGTGTGGATGACATTTATATGACTGGTTTTGAGTATGACATACTGCATACACATATTATTTATGACACGACATACTGCATAGGGTTGGGTTTCTGATTTGGAGGAAGCACTGTATTGGTGGCTTTGCCACATAATTACTGCTCTGGTGGCTTTGCCACGTATATTGTTATTAGCAGCATTACTGCGTTACTGTTAGCAGCTTTGTTGCGACATTGGTGTGTTGGCTGGGTGGGTCGATTTAATCCCCACATGGTGTGTTTGTTGGTACGGGTGGTGTGTTGGTTGGATTGGGGTGGGTTACATGACTGCATTGTACTGATACTGAATTGGGCTTGGACCCACATCATATCTTGTATTGGGCTAAGGCCCGCATCAGTGTCGATCTTCGATAGGGCTCGAGCCCAAACTGTTACTGCATGCATTGTTTACTGTTTGACTGATAGGGGATTACACACTGAGTTTTCATAAACTCACCCTTTCTTTTGAACTTTGTAGGTAATCCCCAACCTTAGACGATTTGGTGCTGTGAGGGACTCGGAGGTGGCCACACGATTGCTGATATTCTACTTTTGACTTTATTTGTTTTAATTTCATATTAGGGTTTTTGATTATGTAATAAGGCCATTTCTGGTTTTTAACTTTTATTTTGGTTTTGATTTCTTACCTTAAACTGCTAGACTAGGAAAAGGTAAGTTTTCAAAATAATGACCGTTTTGGAGGAAATCACGCATTTTAAACTTCAAGGTTTTTATAAAAAGCTACCGCACATTTTATTCAGTTTAAGGAATCAACCGGTGATAAATAAGGCAATCGTTTTGACAAATTGATTTTTGTTAGTAACAACTTGACTTGCTGACTTTTCTCAAGCAATAACAACTGAAAGGGGTTTTATTTTAAATTCAGAATCTTAACGACAATTCCAATTTTCGAAAAGCACTTAGTGACATGCCAGATTCGGCTATAACGTCTAGGCCGGGTTTGAGGTGTTACAAGTGAGACCTGGATATGCTATTGAGTCATTTTCTAAAATAATTCTCGGTAGTATGATGACTGATGAACCCGCCATTGCAATCTGCTAGGACAGAAAGCTTCATGTACCTAGAATCATGAATGGTGTAAGTGTGCGCCAAAACTGGGTATTCTCTTGTTTATATCGAAGTCATTTGGGAATTATTTTAGATAACCAAGCATATTATGTTCCTTGAAATAAAATTGTCTTTTAAATATACTTAAAGATACGTTGTACCTAGTATTCTGACTATAACACCTACGTTGTACCTAGTATTCTGACTATAACACCCCTAACCATCTTTATCGTCGAATTTGGATTATAGAGTATTACGACACATATCAAAGCAATTTACATCATTAAACCACTCATTTAATAAATTAAATAACAACATTCAAATTACATTTTGTTTATGTCAAAATCACATTTATGACCTTAAATCAAGCTTACGAGGCTTTAAAAATGATTTGGGAACAGTTCGGGACTAATTTGAATCAAAATAGAAAAAATATGCAAAAATTTGAACATTTTGGAAACAGAGGTCACACATCCGTGTGACATAGCCCAAGTCGTGTGGCTTCCCCGCATGTTTGTGTGGCTACTCCATAGGCTCGTGTTTCCAGACCGTGTACCTAACTGTGATCGTGTGAAAAAACCTGTACCAAAAATCAATAAGACACACAGTTGTGTGACCATGACATGTGTGACACACGATCGTGTGACAGACTGTGTACACCTTAAAAGTTTCCAAAACAAGATAAATTTTCATCCAACACTTAGGTACCAAGAGAAATCAAAATCATCCATTCCATACTTTAAAAGCACATTCAAACAAGCCTAAAACTTGTCAAAACATTCAATCGAAGTGCCAAACCAATGTGTCCTCATTGACACCATAATTCAAATATTAAATAAATTTGAATTCAACCTTAACAAATTCATACATTCTATCTATTCAAACATCAAGAACTACCAATATTATCAACACAACTTCATACTATATATCAACCTAAATACCAATTCAACATGACCGTTAACACACTTTGAAAAGAACCAACGTATAATACATATACAAGCATTAGCAACCTAATAGAAAACATGTCCAAACATTCACAAAATAAGCATCCTATATACATGCCACATAGGACCACCAACCAAGACTTCAAAATATACCGATGCTAGTCGATGATATGTATGAGCTCCGATGATCCGATTAACACGCTCAAAAAGTTCAAAATCTATAGGAAGTAAAAAGAAAAGTAAGTGTGTGAATTACCTAGTAAGATTCCACAATTTAACACATTAACTTACCAAACTCATTTAAATTATATTTGCACATAGTATATCAACCTCAACCTTATTACAACATAATCCAACGATTTCACGTCAGTAACATTTAAATTTACAGACAATTAGAATTCATAATTCATTTATTCATTGAAATAGTTTTGTATCAATTAACCTTTGTCCTTTCGATAGATCTTTGTAAAAGTATTCAAATACATGAGTCTAGAAACAGATAATGCTCGTAAGAGCTAATCAGATACATATTAAATATGTCAGGTTACTCGTTCGGGCTAAACCAATGACAACATAGATAAACTAGCCTAGTCAGGGCTAGGTATACATGTAAATTGTCCACGAATTACCAGTCCAGGCTAAATCCGAGTGACATGTACATCTGAGTCCGCAACACATGCAGGAACTCGGTCCAGATCAAAACTTCAGTCAGAAATATCATATAAGAAACTTTTACTTGATTTATCAAAATTATTTTAGAAATTCAGTATAATTATTATAGATTAATTTGTTTAAGCAATCTAAAAAATATATATATATATATAAATATCAATGACAATATTTAATAACGAATTATAACCAAAATAACCATAGAAACTTACTGAATTGCAATAGCTGCCAAAAACCAAAGATGATTACTCAACAACCTTCTCTTTCCCACAACTACCAACCGATCCACTCGTTTCTTGATCTCAACGTAATAAATTAATTCAATTAACTAATTCAAACTCCATACAATACTTACATTCAAACTATTCACCCTTTAATTATATTTTTACACATTTACCCTCAATAATTAACTTTAATATAGTTGAATTCTTACCTCAAAATTTAATCAAATTGAAAACAATTAAAACTAGATCAAACTACCCGAATTTCCTATAATTTTATAACAACCCATAAAATTCTCAATTTCACCATAAATCCATGAACTTTTATCAATTTAATGATTAAACCCTTAATCATCAAAAGCATTTAAAACTACTTCACAAAATAATATCATTTAACAACAAAGCTTACAAAACCATCACAAAACTTCAAAAATCTCATAAACTCAACAATGGCACATGTTAAAACATTTAACAATTTCACAAATTTACATCTAGGTTAACAGGACCTAATTGCAATGATCTCAAAAACATAAAAATTACTCAAAACAAATTAAAAATACTAACCATGCAAATGACTCAAAGCTTGGCCGAATGAAAGTTTAAGTACGGTTTTTTTTTTTTGAAACAGCAATGATGCACTAAGGAAGATGATGTTTTGTTTTCTCAATTTTTTATGTTATCATTTCTAATTTACCAATTTGCTCTCATAAAATAAGCCAAATTTCAATAATATCCACTCATAAGTCATCCAGTATAGTTCACTATGGTTTAATTACCATTTAAGGCCATAAATTCAAATTATTTTAACCATTTAACATATTTAGCTACTAGAAACTAATTTTTACAATTTTTACAAATTAATCCTTATTACTTAATTACCTAACTAAATGCTAAAATTTCTTAATCAAACTCTAATACGACTTTATAGAATTCCTATAAATATTGATTAATCAATAAAACACTGACTTACTAGCCAAAATTGTGGTCTTGAAACCACTGTTCCCTACACCACTGAAAAATAGGATGTTACATTGGCAGTAGTTAGGGCCAGTATAAGAATCTGTCGGGTGTAGTGTCAGTAAACATATCATCCTGAGAATTTCATCCAACTTCTATCTTCAAAGTAGGTGTGGAATAAGATCCGCTATATATTGTGTAGTTTGTGATCTGCCAACCTAGTGGAGTGTGTACAAGGTGGTCAAGTTGGAGGTTAGCACATAGTTATCCGTCAAGTATCAGAAATGATAAACGTTTCATTCATACCTTTTGTCTTAGAAAGAATTTTAAATAAATAAGAAGTACATCCAATATGTTTTCACCGATTGTAAAATTTTGTTAAGTATGTAAGTGTTGTGACATCTTATATTCGGATTCGATAAATCAGATCGGGTATAGGGTGTTACAATATTTACAATAAATTAATGATAATATTTAATAATAATGAGTATAAAAATAATTGTTGAAATTTTACTTTATTTTAAAAAAAAATCCAAAAAAAAGGTTCACTCGCACCAAACAAATAATGGATAAATAAAAAAAGGATTTATGATTATTTCCTTCGCACAATATAAACAACTTACAATTAAAAAAAAGAATATCATAATGTTAGATTACTTCATCATCAATTAAAATAATATGTTATCTCTTTCCCGTGCTATTGTTGTTTAAATATGATTCTATATTGACTCTTCGAATAACCATGGCTATAATCCTCCATTCTTTTTCTATAAAATTTTAACTTATTATTGCTAACAATCTCCATTTTTTACCAATAATTTTTTTAGATGCTACTTAATTAAACATAGCTAACTATTAAATGTTATTTATAAAGCTAAATTTAAATTTTAATTGGTAAATACTAATTAACTGATGATTAAAGTTCTTAAAGTTATATTTAATAACAATTTTATTTTACATAAATAAAATTGGCCTAACTTTTTTTAAGACATTTTTTTATAATAATGTTAAAATTAAATTATAATTATTTATAGGATAAACTACACTCATGGTCACTCTAAAATAAGGTTTATTCTAATTTGATCACTTAATTTTTTCTCAATTGAGTGACTCTAAATAAAAAAAAAAATTGCAAATTGATAACTGTCATTAATTTTACCATTTTCTTCTAACAAATTGACTACCGTTGGCCATGATTGTTTTGCTAACGTGACTAACAGTACAATCAAATGGTGACACATGAACTTAATGCTAGGGTGACAAAATGCCACATTAACAAATATTTAAAAAATAAAAAATCCTAAAAATTGTTTTTTCAATAATTCTATCTAGGATGAGCCTAAATAACTATTTGTCCAAATTCTTTTGAATTTAGAGAACCATTTGTCTAATTCATCTACGGTAATTTTTTAGATGATTATAAAAATTAGTAATTATTAATCATTATAAGGAATTATTAAGAATGATTACAAATTATAAAAAAATTATAGAAAATATTAAAAATGATCTTCATCCATTCTTTTAAACCAATACCCTCATCATCATCACCTTCCAGGGCAACTACTCTCGCACCACCCTGCACTTTGGAGCCACCGTCTCCCATCGACTAGCCCACCTCCTAGCCACCCAACGAGATTGGCTAGCACCCAACTCACCACTGCTCTCCACCATCCTTGACATGCTTCGCATAAAACCTCTGCTACAGCCTCCCCTCAATCCAACTTCACTGCACCATTGCGCACCAGGTAGCTTGGCATGGGATACCAGTTTTGAGATAACCACAACATGGTGACCAGATAATCAATGTTGAGGTGATAGGGGCAGGTGGATGGGGGCTTTGTATGAAGAACTAAGGATTTAAACCATTTGATGAAGGGTGTACAGACTGGGGACAAAATCAAGGAGTTGATGGGGAACCAAATGATGAAAATGGAAGTTGCAATAATAAATGAAATAGTAGAGCAAAGGTCAAATGTTAGCGGGGAGAAATGAATCTAGACAAATAATTGTCTAGGTTCAAATGAAGCTGGACAATCATTTAAACGGATTGTTGAGTTGGTATCTGGTGGATTGTTGAGTTGGTAATCCGTTAAAACAAAATAGTAAAATTATCGGTAGTAATCAATTTGCAAAATTTGACTAAATTGAGAAAAAATTAGAATAAATAAAATAGGAGAACCCCTATTTTAGAGTGATCATGAATGATTTATCCTTATTTTAATTAATAATTAATAATTAAATTGTAATTATCACAAATTTTTCTTATAATTTATGATTAGAGTTTTATTCAAATAATAATTCTATTTCAAAATAACAAAACTTTGTTCACATCAAACTTCTTTAAATTAATAATTGTAAATTAATTATAATTATTTTTAAATATGTAATTACTATAATGTTTATTAAATTATAATTATTTTTAAATGTATAATTATTTTAAATTTATTTTATGTCCATTTTTTAAAATAATAATTCTAAATTAAATTTTATAAGTTTTTAATATGTGAATTTAATAATATGATATAATTTGTGGGTTTGAAAAACTTTTTCAAATATGAATTGTTATCACTATTATAGGTTGGAAAGATAAGATTAAACTATGAGAAATATGTGGATTTAAAAAGTCCAAAAAGAACATCAAACAAATCATTAAATCCTTTGAATTATTCTTTGGAGGCTTTTTTGAAGATTCAAATTGACTAGAAAACCACTAGTATAGTCTTCGACTCATGCCGGTCTGCTGACTGCAAAGCTATCCAAATTCTGCGTTAAAAGAGATTAAAATTACTTAAAAGGGATATGTATATTTGACAAAAATGTATTTAACTTTTTCTATCAGCTTTTATATTTAGGAAAAAAAATCTAAAAGGTCACGTGATTGTAACTCATTTTTGCCTAGCCTTGACAAGGGGGCAGTGGCTTTGAAACTCATTAGCTTTAAACCAACCCTTGTTAAAACTAATTACAAAATTAATAAATTAATGTATTATTTATTCCGCCCAAGATGAATAATTGCCCTAACGACTAAAATAATGAAATCTGTTTGATTATTGGATCAAATCAAACCCTCGTGCTACCTTATTTCAAGTCAAAACGTGTTTGGGGCAGTAGAGATGAATTAAGGTCCATGTATTGTTCTCCGTCACTTTTTTCCTGATTGGGGCAACCAGCTATTGGGGTTACTGGCCAGGTAATCATGTCCCAATATGCATCATTGTTAGGACTTATGTTTGACCTTTGTGTTTGCACTTTACTCTGTTTTTAATATCTTCACCCTTCATACCCAAATATCAAACCCACTTGTAACTTGGAAACAAAATTGTAAAATCCTCCATGTTTGATCATTGATGAAGTAAATATAATATTTTGAAGTGATGATTATATACAACATTATAATTTTATCATTTCTTGAGAGGTGAAGGTTTCGATTATTCTATTTTATCATTGATGAAAAGATATCTCAGTAAGAAAGATATATCTTATAATAATATCTTATAATATCATATTAAGAATCAAATTACTAAAAAATAATATCCCATAATAATATCTTAATAGTATCCAATTGTTAATTAATTAAAGTGAATGATTTTCAATTAAGAGTTGCGGTGGTTACTTACCTCATCACTTAACCATGTGATCAAAGATTTAATCCTTATTCATAAAAATAGAGCACATTTTATGATATTGTTTACCTCTTTAGAGAACACATTTGGTAAGAGATTAATAATTGTAAAATAATTTTTTCCTTGAAAATTGACTACTCAAATTAATGATAAAATTCAATGAATTGAAAATTTTCTAAATAAAGATGATAACAAATTGGAAAAATGTTTACAAGTTGTTGGATTTTTGTACTCTTTGAAACATCGATTACATCTCAACATGTATATTAGTATAAGTATTCTTCAACTAAATCATATTTCAGATTAGAAAAGAAAAGTTTTAGCACAAATGCAGCACAAGCTGCTTGCTATTTTCAAAGTAATTATGTCAATTTCACAAGTTCCATACCAATTCCTCTTACTTCTTAAATATAGATTTAGGAGTGATAATAATTTTTATTTAATGCTTATATAATTTATTGTTCTTCTTGTTCTAATTTATGATAGGTTTATAATTGCTCTCAAGATATGTTGTGTTTGCATTACAGGTGCTCCTAACTTGTAAGCCTTAAATTAAAATTAATATTCCTCATTTAATTTTTTCCTTTTTTTTTTAGTATCATTTAATTCTATTCTTAAAAGTTAAATTTTTTTCATATATAATTACTTAAAAAAATTAAAGTATAAGAGTAGTCACTTAACTCTTTAAATACGGAAGTGGAAAATGAATAACAAAAAAAAAAAAAAAAGCCATGATGTAACTTAGAAGTATGAAATTAAACATTTGTTCAAATGAATGTGGACTAAGTTGATTTTGTTATGTTATCTCGATTTAGAGAATTAGGTTATATTGACTATTCACCTTAAATTTTGATTTTGTATGTAGGATAGGTGTTAGAATTAAGTGACCCAAATTCTTATTTAAATAAAATACGATGAAAATAAAATAAAAGTAAAATCCATATAGAACTAGACTTCTTTTATTTTATTTTAGAATAAGGTTTTTTTAAACCTTATTAAACTTCATCTATTTTATATTGATTAGGATAGTGTGTTTCAATCCTACTAGAATATGGCTTTACAAGCCTATAAATAGACATAGTCTATTCCTCTTGTATTGATTCAAATTTTTCGACATAGTGAATTTTCTTCTCCTCTGCCCGTGATTTTTTCCCGAAAGGGTTTCCACGTAAAATTTGTGTGTTCTTTATTTATTTATTTTATTCTATTTTATTTTTTTCACAAATTGGTATCCGAGCTTCCGGGTTATTCATCTCGATCACGGTAATGGCATCTTTGAAGTATGAAATTCTGCTGTTGGATCGCAACATCAGATTTGCGTTGTGGCAAATTAAGATGCAAGCAGTTCTTGCACAGATGGATCTGGAGGATGCCTGCGCTAGGATAGATAAGATGCCTTCGACATTAACAGATGAAGAGAAGAAGCGTAAGGATCGAAAGGCATTAACACAATTACATCTGCATTTGTCCAACGAAATTTTGCAGGATGTGATGAAAGAGAAAACTGCCGCTGCATTATGGAAGAGGCTAGAACAAATATGTATGTCGAAAACTCTAACAAGCAAGTTGCATATGAAGCAGCGTCTTTATGCTCATCGTTTGGAGGAAGGTGCGTCTGTACACGAACACTTAACAGTGTTTAAAGAAATTCTTTCAAACTTGGAGGCCATGGAGGTTCAGTATGATAAGGAAGATCTAGGGTTGATTCTACTTTGTTCGTTGCCCCCATCTTATTCAACCTTTAGAGACATGATTTTATATAGCCGCGAGTCTCTCACAGTTGATGAGGTTTATGATTCTTTAACCTCGTATGATAAGATGAAGCATCTTGTGGTTAAACCCGACTCTCAGGGAGAGGGTCTCATTGTTCGTGGGAGACAAGATCGGAATGCTGATGATGATCGTGGTAGGACACAAGAACGGAATCCTCGTGGTAAATCTAAGGGTAGATCGAAGTCTTCAAACAGAGGTAAAACTTGTAACTTCTGCAAGAAGAAAGGGCACATTAAATCTGAGTGCTATAATCTACAAAATAAGATTAAAAGGAGGCTGCGAATCAAAAGGAAAACAACCGAGAAAATTCCGGTGAAGTGATGTTGTAGAAGACTACAAATGATGGTGAACTTCTAGTCGCTTCACATCAATGATTCTAAAGTAAGCGAGAGTGGATACTTGATTCAGTGCTGCACCTTCCACATGAGTCCCAATCGGGATTGGTTTACAACTTACGAAAACAATTAATGCAAAGGTGTTGTTTTGATGGGAAATAATGCTTCGTGTAAAATCGCAGTGTTGGAACAATTAAAGTTAAGATGTTTGATGGAGTTGTCGAACACTTAGTGACGTTTGACATGTTCCGAATTGAAAAGAAATTTAATTTCGTTGAGTACTCTTGATTCAAAAGTGCAGATACACAAATTGAAAGTGGGGTTTTAAAGATTTCCAAAGGGTCCTTGTTGTGATGAAAGGACAGAAAGATTGCCAAGTTATATGTTTTGCGGGGTTCTCATTATTCTTGGTGATGCAAATTGTCGCTTCCTCTTCCTTGTCAAATGATGATATTACTAAACTCTGGCATATGCGCCTAGGGCATATGAGTGAGAATGGCATGGCAAAATTGAGCAAAAGAGGACTTCTTCATGGGCAAGGAATTTGCAAACTGAATTTCTGTGAGCACTGTGTTTTTGGGAAGCAAAAGAGAGTTCAATTCACTAGAGGAATCCATAACACGAAGGGAACATTGGAGTATATTCATTCTGATCTGTGGGGGCCATCTAGAGTGCCTTCTAGAGGTGGAGCTAATTATATGCTAACCTTTATTGATGATTTTTCCAGAAAAGTTTGGGCGTTCTTCCTGAAGCAGAAAAGTGATGTGTTTTCCGCATTTAAGTCTTGAAAAATTATGATTGAAAAATAGACGGGAAAACAGGTAAAATACCTCTGCACAGACAATGGCCTAGAGTTCTGTTCTGATGAGTTTAATAGATTGTCTAAGTCAGAAGGAATCATGAGACACTTGACAGTTCGTCATACTCCACAACAAAACGGCGTTACAGAACGAATGAACAGAACGATCATGGAGAAGGTTCAATGTATGTTGTCAAATGCCAACTTACCGAAGTCATTTTGGGTAGAAGTAGCGTCTACTGCATGTTTTTTGATCAACCGATCTCCATCCGTTGCCATTGAGAAAAAGACTCCACAAGAGGTATGGTCTGGTAATCCTGCTAATTATTCTGATTTAAAGATCTTTGGGTGTCCTGCATATGCTCATGTTGATAATGGAAAATTGGAACCGAGATCCATTAAATGTGTTTTTCTTGGTTATAAAGCTGGTGTAAAAGGGTATAAGTTATGGTGTCCTGAAAATAGAAAAGTTGTGATTAGTAGAGATGTTGTTTTTGATGAAACTGCTATGCTACCTAACTTATCTCTTAAAGACTCTTCCAATAAAGAAAATCAAAAACAGTAGAGCATCGACATTAATCTGAGTCAACTCCTCAAGCCAGTACAAAAATTGAGAATAGAGTTGCTTCTTCACCACAATACTCTATCGCCAAAAATAAAACTAAAAGAGAAATTAAACCTCCAAAGAAGTATGCCGAGGCTGATCTAGTTGCTTATGCTTTAAATGTGGCTGAAGATATAGATGCGAATCAAGAGCCATCTAATTATTCTGAGGTGGTTAGCTGTGAAGGCTCAGAAAAGTAGATGTTTTCTATGCAAGAAGAGATGAAATCACTGCACAAAAACAGAACATGGGACCTTGTGAAACTTCCTAAAGGTAAAAAGGTTGTTCGTTGTAAATGGGTGTTTAAAAAGAAAGAAGGGACTCCAGGAGTTGAAGAACCCAGATATAAAGCAATGCTTGTTGCAAAGGGTTACAGTCAAATTCCAGGAGTGAACTTCACAGATGTGTTCTCCCCAGTTGTTAAGCATAGTTCGATTCGAGCTTTGCTTGGTATTGTGGCCATGCATGATTTGGAGCTTGAGCAGTTAGATGTAAAAACTGCATTTTTTCATGGAGAACTTGATGAGGATATTTACATGCAACAACTAGAAGGTTTTACAGATTTGAAAAAAGAGGACTATGTTTGCTTGCTTTGAAAAAGTCCCTTTACGGTTTGAAACAATCACCAAGACAAAGGTACAAGAGGTTTGATTCCTTTATGACTTCTCATGATTTCAATGAAGTAGTTTTGATAAAGTGTGTTTACTTTAAGAAAAACAGTGATGGTTCTTTTGTGTATCTACTTCTTTATGTTGATGACATGTTGATAGCAAAAAAAAATAAAGAAGAGATAAGAAAGGTCAAAGCCCAACTAAGTAAAGAATTTGAGATGAAAGATTTAGGACCAGCAAAAAGAAGATACTTGGTATGGAGATTCTCGAGATATAGAAAATCAAGCAAATTGTACCTAAGTCGAAGAAGGGTACATTGAGAAAGTTCTTTGCGAGTTCAATATGCAGAGTGCTAAGCCTGTTAGTACTCCTTTAGCAGCCCATTTCAGACTTTCATCGATTTTGTCTTCACAATCAGATGATGAGATTGAGTACATGTCACATGTTCCATACTCTAGTGCAGTGGGATCTCTCATGTATGCTATGGTTTGTTCACGTCCAGATTTGTCATATACAGTCAGTGCAGTTAGCAGATACATGGCAAATCCCGGTAAAGAACATTGGAAAGCAGTTCAGTGGATTTTAAGATACTTACGAGGCACTACTGATGTTTGTTTACAGTTTGGAAGAACTAAAGATGGAGTCATAGGGTATGTTGATGCTGATTTTGTTGGAGACTTTGATAGAAGAAGATCTCTCACAGGTTACGTCTTTACAATCGAAGGTTGTGCAATTAGTTGGAAAGCCACTTTGCAAACTACAGTCGTTTTGTCTACCACTGAAGCTGAGTACATGGTGATTACTGAGGCTTGTAAAGAAGCTATTTGGTTGAAGGGACTATTTAGTGAACTCAATGAAGACCTTCAAATCAAAGACAGATTTTGTGACACATCAGTGCTATATTTCTTACAAAAGATCAAATGTTTCATGAGAGAACAAAACACATTGATGTTCGGTATCATTTTGTTCGTGATATTATTGCTCGTGGTGATATTGTTGTGAGCAAAATTAGTACTCATGAAAATCCTGCAGATATGATGACTAAGTCACTTCCTATAACCAAGTTTGAGCATTGCTTAGACTTGGTTGGTGTTCATTGTTGAAGTTACACCCTTAAGGGGTTTTATGGAAGAGGTGGAGAACTTGTTTATTGAAAGTTCGTGATGAAGAACTTGTTCATTGAGAATTTGTGTCAAGGTGGAGATTGTTAGAATTAAGTGACCCAAATTCTTATTTAAATAAAATACGATGGAAAATAAAATAAAAGTAAAATCCATATAGAACTAGACTTCTTTTATTTTATTTTAGAATAAGGTTTTTTTAAACCTTATTAAACTTCATCTATTTTATATTGATTAGGATAGGGTGTTTCAATCCTACTAGAATATGGCTTTACAAGCCTATAAATAGACATAGTCTATTCCTCTTGTATTGATTCAAATTTTTCGACATAGTGAATTTTCTTCTCCTCTGCCCGTGGTTTTTTCCCGAAAGGGTTTCCACGTAAAATTTGTGTGTTCTTTATTTTATTTATTTTATTCTTTTTTTTTCACAATAAGTTCATAGCTATGTTTTGAGTTCAGTTCAACATCCAATTGAGGCCTTAGACTCCTTAAAGTTTGTAATCTTTTTGGTTATGTAAATTTGACATGTACATAGGGTTGTCATTTTGAAATCTAGGTGGATGATGGATGTTTGGAATTATGATGGCAAGTTTTATGGATTGATAATATTTAGTTCTTGTTGTTGTGTATAATGATAGGTATGGACTTGTGAGTTTTGTAAGATGTTTATTGCATATATAAGTGCATGTGTGGTTGTTGAAAAATTAATATATGTAACTATGGTTTGATATGGTAACCATGTAATGTGATATTGGATAGAATATCATGAATACATGTCATATTGCATATGGTTTAATAGTTGGTAATTGAATTGAATGTTATGATCATATATGTAGAATGGAATTTGGTGTTAATTTTATAGGTGATTGAAGCTTGGTATTTTGATTTCATTAGGACATATGCATAGTTATTTCTATCTAGGCATGAATGGTAATCTTTTATGAAATTGGTTTGTGTTGTGTGATGGTGCCTTGAGGCATATTGGTTTGGAATTAGGAAAATGATATAATTTGGCATGTTATTATGCACTTTGAATAGGTTTAAATATGGGTCAAGTGTATGCTTTTGAAATACTTGGAAATTTGGTTTTGTAACTTGCATAATAAGGTACGTAATGGCACACACGGGCTAACACATGATCGTGTGCTCGATATAAATTGAGAGATTCTAGATTGGCACAGCCTCAGTGAGTTATATGGTTTAGATACACGACCGTATGACTCCAACTTATATGGCTTTAATGAGTTACATGGTTTAGATACACGACTGTGTGACTCCAACTTACATGGCCTCAATTTTTCACACGGTCTAGGAGCACGACCATGTAACCATGTTTTGTGATTTTTCCTAATTATTTAAAATTTTGCAATTTAATACATTTTGTACTCAGGTTAACTTTAGAGCTTTAGTAGGCTCGATTGAGACTTGGAATTGCTTGTAAATCATGCTAAACATGTATCATGAAATGCTTTGTTGAATTATTATTTATTAAAGACAGAAATGTATGCTTATTGTTTGGTTAACTTTTGTAGCATCTTATATGTAATACCTCTAACCTATATCCAACGTTGGAATAAGGATACGAAGCATTACCGGAAATCACACACAATTCACATACATATATACATAATTAACATCTATTCATATCAATCATGTTGTCCCTTGTAAGGTCCTACGAGACCTTAAAACATGCTTAGTAGTGGTTCGGGACTAAACTGGTAACATTCACAAACTTTGGAAAACATAGAAAATTTTCTTTAATTACAGGGTCATACACCCGTGTGAACAGGCTGTGTGCCTCACACGGCTACCAGACACACTCGTGTCACAGGCCGTGTGAAAACAGGGCATACATACTGACTTGCGCCACACGATCGAGGACACGCCCGTGTGCCAGGCCGTGTGAAATCTAAGGGGAGTTATTGACTTAGGTCACACGACCAACCTCACGCCCATGTATCAGCCAATGTGCCACACACAGCCAATAGACATGCCCGTGTGTCTAGGCCGTGTCAAAACTGTAGGGTATACTGACTTTAATTCGAAGGGTACCCTAGGGGACACACGGCCGTGTAACATGACCATATGTTGCACACGGCGGAGACACACACTCGCCGTTTGCCCGTGTGGACAAAAATAGGCTATTTGCAAAGCCAATTTGCCACCCTAACCACAAGCATACATAGCAACCAAATAGCACCATTTCAATACATCTTTAAGTGACCAAAAACCTATCAATTCATACACATATCATGCCATCTATTCACAATCATTTCCACTACTCAATTCCACAACCAAAACATACCATTTCACTATACCAAAAACATCAAACATACATAACTACTAAATGCATTTATCCATCAACTTATTACCTATTTCATACTTCAACATATTCCATATGGTCATCTCAAATCAAACCACAATATGCTAGCTTCCAAGCATAAGCACATCAATTAACATCTAATCAAAATAACCAACACATAATCTCACCAAATAAGCCAACACATAAGGCATTATATACATCATATAATTAACTTATCAAACACATAACTTAAGCGAACTTAAATGGTCAAATTCACACCAACATTTACAAGCCAAATCACATGGCCAAAATTAAAACTCAAAACATATCAAGATGAATCTAGCCTATACATGCCATATACCATATATACAAGCTTACAAAAATACCACCGAGTTGATCGACAGTGCGATGACTTTTCCCGACAATCCCAGAGTCCGTGCTAGCTTCGATGATCTATAAAAACATGGAAAGAACACACAAAGTAAGCTTTTAAAGCTTAGTAAGCCATACACAAATAAATCATCTTATGAATCAATATCATTACCATCAATTAAACAATATATGAATAAGCACAATTAAATACACATTTAAGATCACAAACCTTTCTATTAATCAATTTATACTTCTTAAACATACCAATTCATTAATTACCTTCTCTTCTCAAAGATCGTATGAATTTCGTACATACCTGAATCACTTAACTTATTCACTTATTCTTTCTTGACTTAACTTTGCCCGTTGAACCGTTTGAAATCAATAAGGATACTCAGAAATCACATAAACTCATACAATGCCATATCCCAGATATGGTCTTACATGTTATCACATATCGATGCCACTGTCCCAGACAAGTTCTTACACGAAATCGATTAACGATGCCAATGCCTCAGACATGGTCTTACACGTAATCTCAATACAAGGCCAATGTCCCAGACATGGTCTTACATGTAATCACATATTGATAACTTAATGTCATGACATCTATATCCTATACTATTTCTAAGGTTCGTACGAGACTTTTGGATGTCGAAACTCTATCGATTCTTGCTCGTAACTGCCCAGTCAACATTTATAACAATTTAATGTCAAGTAAACACACATAATTCAATTTAAAAGCATTCATTTGTATATGAACTTACCTCGTAGTCGGAATAAATGGACGGGTCAACTATTCGATAACTTTCATTTTCCCCCGATCTAAATTCGATTTCTTTCGTTCTTGATCTATATACATTCAAAATTAACCCTTTTATTCATCAACACATTCAATTTCATCCTCAAACACATATTTGGGCATTTTTGCACTTAGGCCCTTAAAATTACACATTTATTCAATTTAGTCCCTATTTTATAAATACACAAAATTCACAAAAAATTGACAAAAATCATGCTCAGCTGAATTCTCTATAGGTCCCTAGCAGCCCATATTTTTCATTTATTTCATAATTTAACCCCTCAATTTACACTTTTCACAATTTAATCCTATTTAAGCATTTTCACTAAAAATCACTTTATAAAATATATATATATCTATCATCAAGCTTTAATAATTCATCATCAAATATTCAAGAATACATAAATTCATCAATGAAAACTTTCAAAATCTTCAACACTTTCAAAAATTGAGGCATGGGCTAGCTAGTACTCAAAGCAACGATCACAGAAACATAGAAATCATAAAAAACCGAGCTCAAATCATACCTTAATCTCATTTTCCCTTGATAGACAGAAACATTTCATTAGAACTCATTTAGGCAACCTTTATCATCACTTTTAACCCAAACGTAGCTTCATTTCTTCATGCATATTTACAAATCTGTGTTTTCAACAAGCAAAATTGGGGGATTTACCTTAATAGGAGGTAGACTTCTTAACAAAACCATAGCTTTCAGACTTAGCTTTCAGAGAGAGACGTTTCTCTCTACCTTAACCCTCAAATTTAAAGAGGAAGGCAACTTTCTTTTAACTTAACCTGAGTGCTTTTTAACTTAACCCAAGTCTTCTTTGGAACTAGGCAAACGTCAAATCAGAACTGAGCTATTTTTTACCTTTGTCTGCCACTTTCTAGAACTTGCTTAGCTATCTCGTTAGCTTTCAACTTTTCTAGTTCTTATGTAGTTAATTCTAAACTAGCCTATCTCCTATATTGACTAGCACGAGACCACATTAGTTACATTTATGCTATATCATGGGCATATACCCATTCCTTTAGTTCATGTCTCTGATGGTTACTAGTCAGATTTCATTCATCATTGTAATCTGACTGAGAATTCATGTCCATTCATTTATATTAAAGTTTGCCCAATCTTATACGCCTAAAAGAGTGCATTTGGGTGCTTACCATCTCACCAATCATATTTCATCTCCTTTTTTATTATGACTCCTTAACCTTGCCTATTATAAAGGGCTTTACAGATAGAACACTCTTGGTTCGCCTATTCTAAATGCCAAGACGAACTCTTGGACAAACACTACTTTGCCAATCAGACTTACTTATAACCATGTGCTTTATCACATATATTTACTTAGATGTTACTCTTTCTTAATCATAACACTTATACACTATTCGTACTAGTGTTCCTTTCCTTTAGTTCAGAGTCCATCAGACTAGGCGCTCTTAGAAAATAACTTAATCAAATCCCATGTTAGGCACCAGAACTAATTCTCTAAGCCTTATATACGTATTTAGAACTTAATCCTTGTGCCTTGCTTGTATGAACATTGTTCTCTCACTGGAACTTTGTTGAGTGGGGTGTTACATAACTTGTACCAAGTGGTGAGCCTGTGAAGGTATCTGTATGCCTAGGAAGAAACCAGAATGGTGACTTACGTGGTAATCCTTAGTGAAGATGAGACCGAAAGGGTATTCTTAACTAATTGTGATAAATAACTTGATCTAAGATAATTACTTAGATAATTAGGGATTTAATCGGTCATAGGCTAGAAGCTTACATTGTCCACACTAGGATAGGAAGGTCGATTAGGTTTATTTTAGGTTAATTAATTTCATTAGTTTAATTAAAATTATTATTTGGATTAACGCTACTAATTCGTGACTCGATTAGATTAGTAATTACTTTCTGTAATTGATTTAATAATAATTTATCCAATTTGCAATCCATTGGGTACGATCCTCGGAATACTTACTAGTGTTCCGTTGTAACACTTCTATATTACAATTTGACTCGTACGGTTGTGGACAATGATGATTTAATTATATATATTTTTGGTGTGATATTTATACTATAAACGATAACAAGTTTATAGGTGGTCACTTTTATCACCTGGATTATCATTGATTTGGTTTCAAGTTTGTTCGCATTAATCACGGATGATTAATGCTTCCTTGAACAACCTCTAATTTGGGTATAACATAGTCATGCAAGGTTCTTTATTCCATCAGTGGTTGTTGTGGTTGTTTTCTTTCTACTCTTTGGTCTTCTAACAACTGGTCTTTTTGAGGAGGTTGGGCGTCCCTCAGATGTTGAGCCCTTCTCGTGTGTGTAATGATACGTTTCAATTTTGTCTTGAGTAGTAAGACACTATTACCGATTTGAGTCATACACCACCTCCTACAAACTCAAGAAAATAAACAAATTACAAAACTTCTAAAAAAAAAAAGAAATAAGAAGAAGTTGTATCTATAAATTAAACTATTGTCACTTATCTCATACAAAACATACAACTAAACTAAAAGAAATTACTCAATCTTGTACCGATCTCCCCGGTAAAGACGTCGACAACTTGACTGTTATCAGTGTGCACATAAAAAAAAACAATTTTATAAAGCAATTTAAAAGTGCAGTTTTTAACTGCAAGCGTACAATGTCAATTATAATATTAATAGTTCTGATGGAACACGAAGTATTCAAAGGGGTCAAACCCGAAGAGGGAGGCGATTGAGCAATTCCTAGCTACAAGCATGTAAAAGAAGTAGTCTAAACAACTAATCACTAAAAGCTATATTACGAGAAATCATAAAATGATGAGTGAATAACCTAAAATATCGATTAACTACCTGAAGGACTAAATCATAAAAGGTGTAAAGTTATGAAATTCACGAATAACTAACAAACGGTGGTTCATTGACTTTGATGTGGTTCACTAATCATTTAATTGAGGTTCTAAATTGCTTAAACTCCTAAAGTAATTTTGTTTTACCTCTTGGTCTCAACATTAGAAAATTAGGCAAATTAGTTCGGTTTATCTCTCGATCTCGCCAGCTAACCTGGGATTAAAGAATTGGTGTTCAACAAGATTTCCTCTTGGTCTCACTTGCCTAAAGCTTCTCCCTTAGGGCGTAAATCCTAAGTTTTTATGTTCATTCAATTAGTCCAATTTGTTTCAATTTAGTCCCTTAACCAAAATATTCCCTTAAAAGTTTAGTTACTCATGTTAAAAACTAAACTAATAAACATAAAAATAAAAAGCATGGAAACTATTAAAGAAAAGCTCAAGAAAAATATGAAAGTTGGGATTTTCAATGAAGAAAACTAAAAAGCAAAGTAAAGATGAACATCTAACAGCAAAGCAAGAAGCAAGAAACATTAAAAGTACAAACTTTAACAGCTCAAACTAAAGAAAACTGATAATACATTAAGCAAAGATGAAAATGTCATTACAACTGAAGGAAATGAGCTCAAAGTGCAATTTAACCCTAGCTGTACTGTTAACAAACTTGACTATCACTAAAGAACAACAAGAACAACAATAAAGTGCAGGAAAAATAAACACTACACTAATGATGAGGATGAAAAAAGAAACCCTAGAAAATGAAGAAAAAAATCTTAAGAGAAAACTAAAGGAAACTAAAGAAAAAACTAAAACTCATGTGGCCTCCTCTCTCCTCAACCAATTTTGGCTAATTTAGTTGCAATTTCTAACCCAATTTGTTACCAAGATGCCCTTGAACGAGCCTTCATTGATTTGTGCTTGTTTCATGACGAAATATGCATGTATACACAATCGTTATCAAGTAATAAGTGAGTAAAAGAGTATCGTCCCCACAGGGGCTGTATTAATAATCAATAGATGGAAAATTAGTATTTAAAAAGTTGGTAAGAAGATAAAATATTTGGAAAGTGATGAATGTTCTAATTAACCTAAATTAATGATTAATATGAAAATGCAAATAAAAAATGCAATAAAATGTTTAAGTAACAATTCATAAGATTTAATAACAATAGCATGAATGAGTTAGAACAATTACAACTCTTGACTTAATTCGTTCGTAATTATACTTCATAAATGTTTCAAGAAAAAAAATCTAGAGCAACTCGATTATTTATTAACTTGAAATCTAAAATTCATAAGCTTCTGTTGAAGTCTTGTGATAGTCACTTATAAAAACATACATATGTCTATGTCATGATTTAACTAAGGATTGTATTTTTAACCATCATTCCTTAGAATTTATGCAAAGTAACAAGGATGTTCCTATATGAAACAATTTAATCACATAAATCTAAAAGTTATGCAAGGTAATAGGGTTTTTTTCGAATTATCACAAAATTTAACCTATTTCTGTCGAATATAGATTAAACATGCATCTTCCAAATATTGTCTCCATTAATCACCATCCAGTTTTGATTAAGCAATTGATTCTAATGCAGTCAAACATATTTTAATTTATGAAAAACATAAATGATTTTATTTAGAAGCATAAATAATTGGGGCACAAAACATTATAAACATAAATTGAACTTATTTAATCAAGAACTGGAATCATTCTAGCAGAAACAAATTAAGTCATTATCATTAAATAAAAAGAAATCAAATAATTTGCAATAATATTTTAAAAATTAGAACAAGTAAATGAGAAAGGAAGAGAAAACTCTAATACGATTCCAGTGATTCTCCTAAAATTTTCTGTGGTGGTTTCCTCCTAATTTTATCGTTGCTTCAATGCAAACTACTTCTCTGATTGATAGGCGTCGAAACCACCAAATAAAATTTTCCTATGATCTAAGTTAATTAAATAGTAATACAGAGTAGTAGGGCAAATCTCATAGGGATTGGGATTCTTAATTTTCCTATTTACGTGACCATAAGTCTGAGTCTAGGCAGCTGTCATGCCTATGACCTATGCGTGCAGAGCTATAAAATAAATAAAAGGGGGGTATTTAGTTGATAAAGAAAATAAGATAAAAAATATAAAATAAAATAATAACAGAATTATGATTACAAAATAAAATTAAGGAAATTAAATTAATTTGGTGAATAAAATATATTAATGCTTAACCTTAACCTCGATACACTCTGAAATCGAATCGATTCTTGAAAGTAAATTTTCTTTCCAAATAATAAGCTGGTTATAATGATCAATGATGCCCCAACTACCAACTTTTCCTTATGTAGTTGGGTCTGGTATGACCTACAAACTAACCCTTACTGATTATCTAACCATGTAATAAGCGTCTGCAATTTAAGATCTCGGTGGCCTTCCGATCTAGTAAATTCCAGCTTGTATTAACGGCCTCAACCGCGTAGGTCATTTAAATTTGATCACTATCTCCTTTGACAGAATCCAGCTAGCCTTTTCCAATTGAGCACACCAATTTCTTCGCAGGAATTCAAACTCAACGTACACTTTGAGTTGAAATTGAATCAAATTTAAGGGATGATTGTGACTATCCCATATATCGGAGAGATAGCGAATATTGTCTTGAAAGGTTTTTTTTTAGTGCAGGTTCATATCTCACGATTTTTTTGTCGAAATGATAATCGAGCTAAAGCTAAAAGGAAATTAGTTGAGCATGAAATTAATCATGCTTTGTTGGTTTATGGGAAGGAATTTAATGGTAATGATGAATAGTGGAAAGGAGGAAAGACTTTGGAAGCACTTGAACCAAAAATGTTAAGAAAAATTGAAAAGAAAGTGAAATGGCTCTCAAACTTTGCTATAGATGCAGGAAAGAGATGAGAGAAAACAAACTATATTTTATTCAATCTCAAGTGTATTTTCCAAAGCCACCATACATGGTGTTTATATACTTTCCATATGCTAATTTTAACATGATTCATCCAATAACCAATCATATAAAATCAAAATTTTTCTAAATCTAGCTTTTACAAAGTCAAATAGAAAACCTGATCACCTATAAATTTCTTAAAATTTGAAATTCGACCCCTTTTATTACTTGTGCTTCAATTTAGCCTGCTTTGTGTGTTAACTTGAATTTCGATACTCCAATTGCGTACCTGATAAAAGTAAACAAAAATTATAGACTCAGTAGCAAAATTTACTGAAATTGGGTGCGCTAAACATACAAATTTAGCTTGTTATCATTGGTGGCTGGCCATGAGAGCTTCAACTTAAGAATTTCTTACTTGATGATCTCTCAAAAAGAGAACAAAAAAAAAATATTGGAGAAGGTGAAAGGCTTAGGCGTGGAAGAGAAGGGAGAATGGAGATGTTTAAGAGATGAGAGAATGGTGAGTGAATGAGTCATGAATGAAGGGAGCTTAGGCCTCTATTTATACACATATGGGGTGGCTAGAAATATAAATTTCCAACCTTGATTTTCTCCCTCAAGTGATCGGCCATGGATTGAGGAGAAGGGGGTTGAATTGTTTTGCTATGTTACGCAAAGTGCTTAAAATGTAAAGCTTGAAAAGTGGAGAGGTAGGACTGGGTATGTAAAGAAGTTTGAGGGATGTTTTATTATTATTAAAAATAATCTTTTAAAAATCTAATTTCAAAGAAATATGGATGGTTTGGTCTTGATAGATTTAATGAAAATTAGGCCTCTTTGACATGCACACACTTCTTGTTTCACATTAGACATTTTGGGCTTTTTTTGCTTCGAGTGTTCAACTACCCAATCAAAATTCGTGTTAACAAATTAAATTGAGCGTCTGAAAAATAATTTTAATAATTATATAGGACACCCCAATGTTGGTTAGTTGCTCAATTTCTTCACTTGATGCATGTGTAGGACCTTAACGGATGAGCTTCAAGGCCAAATTTTCTTCCGATGCACAAACTGGTTCAGAGTTGCAAAAATAATTAAAATTAAGTAAATTTATCATGAAATTTAATATATATATTTTATAAACTTATCCAATTTAACAAATTTTAAATAAAATTAATAAAATTTGTTATTAATTACTTAGAATATGCAAGAATTACGAGCTAGAAAGTGTTGTAGATAACTATATTTTTATAGTTATCACACCCCAAACTTAATTCATAGCTTGTCCTGAGTAATGGCTCATGAAAATTTACAAAATTTCGAACAACAACGTTGCAACATTATTTCTAAGCGAATTTTAATTTCTACATAATCATTTATTAACAAATTTATGCCCAGAAACTCTTCTTGCTAATAAGTTGCTCGCATGCAAATGTTATTTCAAAATTTTATGTCAAGAAAGAAGAAAAAATGTTAACCTAAATCATTATTTTTTTTTCCTTATAGTTACATGTTAATTTTCACCATTCAATTTATTTTTCTTTATTTTTAGTTAAGCAAAATAATCCTAAGGTTTAATATTTGTCTTTATATGCCGAACTTAGTATTTTCTCTCTACTAATGTAGTCGTCATAATTACCAAAATCAATAGGTATTTAATAGGGTTGTAATAGGGCTGGGCTTAAGGTATGCATAAAGAGAAAGGATTTTTAGGCTTAAATAACCTTAACTTAGCTTGCCTTGGAGGCTCATAGACAATACTGCCTTACGAATGATTTTCATCCCCCCCAAACTTAACTTGAAACTTATGCTCAATAGTACCTCTTTTCAAGACTATTATCTTTTTTTAGTAAGGTGATATATTTTTTAATAAGGTTAAGGTTCGGTGAAAAGATAGGGTAAAATTTATGAAAGATGGCTTAATATATAGGTGAAACAATAAAACATGCCATAAAGCTCAAAGTAAGTTTTTAAGGAATAATTCTTAATAAGGTAGGCTTCAAAGGCCCAAATGATCAAAATAAAAAGTGCCTAAATCATTTTCAGACTCTTATGCCTTATAGGGTTTCGTCTCAACAAAGTTACTAAGACAGTTCTAAAGACTTAAACTTTCATGCATGTTGTTAGAGTTGTGTAACCCAAATTCTTGTTATAGAAATAAAATATAGTGGCAAAATAGGGGGACCTATGGGGGCGAAGGCCGAGGCTGCACAAGTAGAATCCATATAGAACTTCTCTCATTCTATTTGACATTGATTAGAATAAGGGTTTTAAACCTATAAATAGTAGTCGAAACTAATCTTGTGTCATTCAAATTTTAACATTACTGAATTTTCTTCTCCTCTTCCTGTAGTTTTTTTCCCGAAAGGGTTTCCAAGTAAAATTTGTGCATTTTTATTTTTCTTTCTTTTCTGCTTTGTTGTCGTTCTACATTGCCATTATCGATGTTCAGTTTTTTACACATGCCTAAATATTCTTAAAGAAAATTAAAATTGTCATGGCAAAAATTACATAAGACTATTTAAAACATACTCAAATTATAACTAAACTAATATAATTTTGACAAAACTTGAGTCAAAATAAGAAATTATACTTGTATTTGAGCTAACTTTATTAAAAAAAATTTCTCTGGGCATTAATTTAGTTTAAGCATACTTATGTGCAGAAATTTATTTTCAAAGAGATCATACAAGATTGCCTTACCCTCGCTTAAGAAAAGCAATGTCCTTTTTCCAAAGACCAAAGAAGTGAATATAAACTATACACTAGGTAGGATCCCATAAAAGAGAGGTGAGTCATGAAGACTGCTAAAGTACCAAGTCTTTTCTTGACAGATCCAATCCTAAACATGCACATTTGCAATACCACACTTCTTCTTCTTCTTTTTTTTACTTGAGAACAAAAATAAATGAGAAGCATCAGCATTATTTATTCATAATTACAATTTTTTATTTGTGCGAAATAAAATTAACCAAAATAAATAACAAATTGTTTTTGGAAAGAATTAAGAAAGAAAATAAGAAACCCTCTTTTATTCACTAGTGTCAACATTCCCGTCCAATTCTGCTGATTTTTCATATTTTCATCTTTATTTTGAGACACAAATTCTTCCTCCCTTGACTCCTTCAACCTTGGCTCCAAAATATGATCTAGAAATTCAGGAACAAAAGCAAAAGGATTATCTGAGAAATTCTTAAAGACGTTTTACATGGAATTATATCTAACTTTGGCGTATTTCTAGTAAGCTTTCTGTTGATGATGCATAAATTTCAGCATATCTACTATTGTTGACTGATCTGACTCTTTAACATGTGTCGGATTGGTTGACCCAACATTGTTAGGGATTTCAGTTGGTTCAACCATGTTAGGAGATTCATCAAGTTCTAGTTCGTCTTCTAGTTCAAGTTGGTTCAAATTCTCAGTAGTTCCTACCAATCTGGCAATGTTGTTCTCTGTTATGTATCCTTAAGGATATGGACTTATAAGATTGACTTACGAATGGATGTGCACTTGCAAACATAGTAAGGTAATTAATTATGTAACAACCCATTTTCAATGAAATCGGAACAGTGGTTTCGGGACACAAATTCGAGCCAGAAAGATAATTTATATTAATATTATTTCATGGTCCACATTATGATAGGAATGTTATATGAAAATTCTGATAAGAAAATTTTACTGATTATGTGTTTAATTATGGAAAGGACCAAATTGCATAAAATGTAAAAGTTGAATTCTAGTAGCTAGAAGGATCAAATAGCTATGGAATTCAAAACGTGAGGTCCTTATATGATAATTAGACCATTAAAAAAAGTTAGTAGATATTTTTGGTGATTCATCCATGGAAAAATTGAAAAAGGCTAAGGACTAAATTAGAAATCAAAATAATTAAAAGATGATAATAAAAAATATCATCTTATTTTTCATCATCTTCCCCAAAATTTGCATAGAAACCCTAGGAGAGAGATAGGAAACTAATCAAGCTTAATTAGGTATGTTTTCTTGTCCCACTTTTAGTAATTTTTATATTTTTGGGATCAGAATAGTTTAATCTATTTATTTTGGGGATTTGTAATGCCCCATAATTTTAAATTTTTGGTTTTCTGAAATTGTGACACAAATCTGTATCTGCTTTAGTGGTTAAGTGTTCTGGGTGTGTGTGTGAGGTCCCAAGTTCAAGCTATGTCTTTGGCAAAATTTTGTTTTTCCTTTAAATCAAAGCCTCACTCTTGTTCAATAGGCTTTTGTTTAATTATTGATAAGTTATATCAAATGGGCTTACTGATCTGGTGGTTAAGATGTGTGTTAGAATGTTAGAGGTCTTGTGCTCGAATCGCAACTTCAGCAAGGGTGATTTATTTTGTTCGGTTGGGGGATAAAGTTTTGGTTGCATTAGAATTCTGAGTAATGGGTTTAGATGGAGAGAATTTAGGGATTTAGTATCATATTCCTTATTTTCTATTTTTATTCTTTTTTGAGAATTTTCAAGTTTTGATGTTATTTTTTTCTTCTCCCCTTATTCTACCGAATTTTCTTGGTTTCCCTCTCCTTTCCTCTTTTTCAATGCTTCTTTTGGTTCGACATATTTCGCTCGCTCGGTAAGTATCTACTCTGCCGCTTTCTTAAGTTTTGGTTAGCATTTTAATGGAGATTTTGTGTTCTTTCTCAAATAGGGGAAGTTTTAAAGGTTCGAAATCATTCGTAGGAATATTAAGGGTGTGGAGGTATCGCTATTCGTTGGAAGGTAAGTTTTGGTTGTTGAACCTTTTGAATAACTTGGTTGGAATCGGTTTAGTTTGTCATTTGTAGCAATTAATTCGGGGACTTTTGGATGATTTTAGGTTCTAGAGTACTTAGAGTTTGGTTTAGCTTCAAACGAAACCAAGTGTGTAACCAAAAACACCAAAAACAAGAATCGACGAAAGCTAAAAATTAAAACTGTCGACGTCACACGGGCGTGTGGTCACCCATGTGGTAGGCTGTGTGGCAGTACATGGCTGTGTGAATGATGAGCTAGGCTGTGCGCGCAAGACATGGGCACATGACACGGTCATGTGATGGCCGATGATTCCGTGTATGACACACGACCTATTAGGCCGTGTGGGCCACACGGATGTACCACACGGGCGTGTGGGATTCTGGGCCAATCTGTGTAATCCACACGGCCAGGCCACATGGGCGTGTGAGCCCATTTTTCTGAAATGATCTATAAGGTTGCACGGGTCACCCAAGTCGTCTGCGGACCTACCATAGGGTTGGTAAGCGCTACTTAGACCCCTCATTGAGTATTCTGACTGTCTGACTTTTGTATCGAACATGAACTGCAATATCTGAACTGAATGTATGATTTGATAAATTGCATATTAGCATGTCATTTATATATGTTGCATTGCATCAGGGTTGGGATGATGTTAAATGGAGAAAGTATTCTGAAAGGCTTTTAAGCCTGTTATCTGGTAGCCTAGCTGCAATTATCTGATTATGTGTCGTATGTCGATACAACATGGTGTGTAAGGATGGGTGGGTCGATTATATCCCCACATGGTGTGTAGGGTTGGGTGGAGATGGTGTGTAGAGGCTGGTGGGTAGGATTCTGATATTCTGTCTACATACTGTGTTTGACATGGGCTAAGGCCCTAAGTTGTATCTGATTCTATATCTGATGGGCTAAGGCCCTAACTGATTCTGTAAAGGGCTCTAGCCCCAGACTGTTTATTTTTGACACCTAATGTGTATTCTGTACATGTGATTTCTTTGGGGATTACACACCGAGTTTCTGAAAACTCACCCTTTCTGTTTAATCTGTACAGGTAATCCCCAAACTTGATAGTTCGGTGCAGCGAAAGACTCAACAGTGACCACACAAACTTAGACTATTTTAAACTCAGTTTTGATATTTATTTCTTAATTATTTTATGGATTATTTTGATGTAATATGGGGACTTTATGGACTGTTGGACTTTATTTGTATTTTTATAAAACTGTTTATGGGATTTTAGTCTAAATTCGGTCTTAAATACAAACAGTTTTCCAAAGACGAACTTTATCAAAGCTTCCGCATAAAAAAATGTTTTAAAGCAAATCAATTACTCCATGTTTTCCCGAACTAAGTAAAAGATAATTATTGGAATGGTTTTAAGATCAATGGTTTTTCAAAAACACTCTCATATGACACCGCCAGATTCGACCATAACATCCTGACAGGGTTTAGGGTGTTACATTTAGTGGTATCAGAGTCAGGTTGGAAAATTCGACTGTGGATTGGGTTTTAAACTTGGTTTTAAAGAAATGATTTTCAATGGGTTGAAATATTTTTGACTGAGAATGTGGTACACCAAGTGAGTCTCTAGCCCCAATCTTGTAAGTTTTCTGAAATTTGTATTGTTTATTTCACATTACTATAGATAGTATAATCTGAAACTACTATAGGCAGTAAACCGTATTAAAAACACTTTAGTTAGTGTATTTTGAAACTTGTTCTGAAACTGCGACTTACGAAAACAAACTCTGAATTTCTGATACTGTTTTGCATAAAATATCCGTTAATAAATATTGAAACTGTAACTGGTCCATAAAAATTTTCATACAGATAGATTTGATTAGATGATGAGTGCACGTGGTACTCGTAGACAGGGTGCTAAAGGCAGTAGAGAGGCTCAAGCAGGGTCCGCATCATCTGGGAATCTGCCTAACTTAGATACTAGTGAGACACCGGTATCACCTGTGATAGAGACTGGATTACGAGATCGTGAGATTGGAGACGACGCACTGTCCCAAGCCATGCTATGGATTTTAGAAAGGGTTGCTAGGCCCATCACTAGATCTAGGGGCTGAGGGCCTATTACGAAATGACTCCGGTCCAACGGGGCTGAGTTATTTAGGGGTGTCGCTAGAGTTACCCCAAACGTGGCTGAGTATTGGATAGATGCCATAGAAAGAATTATGGATGACTTGGACTGTACTGCTGAGCAAAAGCTTAAGGGGGTTGTTTCTCTACTTCACAACAAAGCATATCAGTGGTGGCTGACGGTTAAGGAGGGCACTCAGCCTGACCGATTGACTTGGGAATATTTTAAGACTGCGTTCTACAGTAAGTATATGAGAGCCAGCTACGTTGATGCTAGGAGACGTGAGTTCCTTAATCTCACTCAGGGAGACCGTTTAGTAGCCGAGTATGAGGCCGAGTTCTTGAGGTTGAGCTGTTATGCGTGAGGCATGGTGGCGACCGAGTATGAGCGCTGTGTCCGATTTGAAGATGGTCTCAGGGACAATTTGCAAGTTCTGATAGCTCCGCAGAGGGAACGTGATTTTTCTGCTCTAATGGAGAAAGAGAAGATCGTTGAAGAGGTAATGCGCACTGAGCACCAAAATCGAGACAGGGGAAAAGTAAAAAGAATTTGGAGCCCTCGAATTCTGGGTTAAGGCTTAAGAAAAAGGCCAAATTTGATGGGCCAGTGAGAGTTGGGCTTTCTGCGGCACCTACTGGGGTGGCGCTTTGTGGATATTGTGGTAGACGCCATCCGAGCGAGTGTTGGAGGACTACTGGGGCATGGTTGAAATGTGGGTCCACTGAGCATCGTGTTAGAGATTGTCTATTGAGAACTGATCAGATACAAGCTCCGGTTACTAGGACTGCACAGCCGTCGAGGATATTTCAACAACCACTTACGGGCCAGGGTCAGGCCAGGGGTGGTAACGGCATGAGCCGAGGAAAGAGAGCACCGGGCAAAGGTACAAGACCAACTGAGGCGAGGTAACCTACTTTGGTCTATGCTGCTCGTCGTTGTGAGGATAGAGATGCTCTGAACGTCATCACGGGTACGTTTTTAATATTTGATGTACCTTATCTTGCATTGATAGACATAGGCTCTACCCACTCATATGTAGCTTGTACTGTGTCTGAAACTTTGGGGATTCCAGTCGAGAGTACTGATAGTGAGGTAACGGTGTTAAGTCCTTTGGGGCAATCCATCTGTGTTAGTAGATTGTATAGAGATATTCCGCTAGAGGTCCAAGGGACAGTATTTCTAACTGATCTAATGGAGCTTCTGTTTGGGGAGTTCGATATGATTCTGGGGATGGACTGGCTGGTTAAACACTGGATGAGTCTAGATTGTGTGATAAAAAGGGTTGTCTTTAGGACCGAGGAGGACAATGAGGTAGTTGTGATTGGGAAGCGATGAGACTATTTGACCAATGTAATTTCTGCGCTGGTGGCGGAAAAGTTAGTGAGAAAAGGATGTGAGGCATTCTTGGCCTACATCAGTGTTTTTGATTCTGGGGACTCTTCATTTAAAGATATTAGAACCGTGAGGGACTTTCCAGATGTATTTCTTGAGGAACTACTGGGGTTGCCTCCGAGTCATGAGGTAGAGTTTGGGATTGAGTTGATTCTTGGTACGGCTTCAGTGTCTATCGCCCCTTACCGAATGGCACCGTAAGAGCTTACAGAGCTTAAAGCTCAGATTCAGGAACTGTTATATCGCGGGTTCATTCGTCCCAGTATGTCTCCGTGAGGAGCACCTATTCTATTTGTGAAAAAGAAAGATGGGACAATGAGGATATGTATCAACTACTGTCAATTGAACAAGTTAACAATCAAGAATAAGTACCCACTTCCGAGAATAGATGATTTATTTGCCTAGTTCAGAGGAGCTTCAGTGTTTTCTAAGATCGATCTATGATCGAGATATTATCAATTGAGAGTAAAGGAGACTGACGTGCATAAGACAACATTTAGGACTCAATATGGACATTACGAGTTCCTAGTTATGCCCTTTAGACTGACTAATGCACTGACAGCATTTATGGACTTGATGAATCGAGTATTTCAGCCCTACCTAGATCAGTTTGTAGTAGTGTTCATCGACGACATCTTGGTATATTCTAAGACAGAAGATGAGCACGATAAACATCTCAGAGTGGTTCTACAGATTCTTCGTGAGAAATAGTTATATGCGAAGTTCAGCAAGTGTGAGTTCTGGCTTCGAGAAGTGACATTTTTGGGACATGTAGTTTCTGCTGAGGGAATACGAGTCGATCCTTGTAAGATTGAGGCAGTGTTACATTAGAAACGACCGAAGAATGTGTCTGAGATCCGTAGCTTTCTAGGGCTGGTAGGATACTATCGACGTTTCGTAAAAGGGTTCTCCTTGATCGTAACTCCATTGACTAAGCTTCTGCGTAAGGGAGTTCCTTTTGCTTGGACTGATGCACAGCAATAGAGCTTTGATAACCTCAAGGCTATTTTAACTTAGGCTCCCCGTTTTGATACAGCCTAAGCCCGATAAAGACTTCGTGGTATAAGTGATATGTCACATGTGGGTTTGGGTTGCATACTGATGCAAGACGGAAAGGTGGTTGCTTATGTGTCTCGTCAACTTAAGACTCATGAGGCTAATTATCCAACACACGATTTGGAGTTGGAGGCGGTAGTCTTCGCTTTGAAAATCGGGAGGCATTATCTGTACGGTGAGAAGTGTACTATCTACATTGATTGGAAAATCCTCAAATATCTCCTCACTCAGAAGAAGTTAAACCTTAGGCAATGTAGATGGGTTGAATTTATTAAGGATTATGACTGCACTATCGAGTATCATCCTAGGAAGGCCAATGTGGTGGCCGATGCGTTAAGCCGTAGGGCTATGACTGATCTGAGGTCGATGTTCACTCAACTTAGCCTTTTCAACTATGGGAGTTTGTTGGCAGAACTTCAAGTGAAACTGACATGGATTGATCAGATCAGAGATAAAGATTTTGAGGATAAGTTTCTTGAGTTGTGCTTCTGTCAAATTGAGAGTGGTGTTACTACGGATTTTGGGATTAATAAGGATAAGGTATTGTGTTTTCGCGGTCAGATTTGTGTACCGAAAATTGATTATTTTCTGTCTTAATGTCGGAAATTTGGAAAAATTTTAAAATAAGTCATTTTTACATGTGTTTGTTGCATATGTTTGTTATTGTTAACGCACGCATTGCATTTGCATGACCGTTTTGGTCACACCCATAAGTGGGAGTGAGAAGCTATGCTTTCGTGAGGTTTTCACCTCCGCATGGGCTAGTGGATTGCTTCCGGGATACATCCGTACCTATGTCTTCGTGAGATTTTCATCTCCGCATGGTCATAGGGAAATGTGTCCCCCTGAACCGAACTTGGTCCATATGAGCCTATAATTGGTGAGGATCGAGGAATCTGCTGGTTCAGGTACTCTTGCTTTAGAACCGAACTACATATAGTGAACTTTAAGTGCTTGCCCCAAGTAGTATGATGATGACCTTTAGTGCCTACCTTTATAAGTTCTTATTTATTATTTTTTTTATATATGTGACACTGACTTGTTTCTCTTATTTTGCTATCATTGCATGTCATTTATCATTAAAAGGTGTCGATTCAAGGTTCGATTTCTGAGTTAGAAAGTTTTGTAATGGGGAACGAATATCTTAATAAAGTGGAGGACAACTCTTTCGTTTGTGCTTGGTCAAAGAAAACCCAGATAGAAAAAGAAAATAGTGTCACCGAAGGATACACATCAGAATTATGGGACTACACTCTCATTAATGTGATGCGAAATAACCTCCAAGAGTTAAAGGAAATATGGAATTAATGGAGTAACGAAGCCAAGTAGTTGTTCTACAACAGTTATGGGGAACTGCAGTATTTGCTTGACATGAAGATAGATGAACAATTCAAGGTGAGCGTGGGGAGTACTGATGGACACTTCTACCATTACAGATGAAGATAGTCACCTCGTGGATGGTAAGGGTATAAGACCTACAAAATTGAATTGGATGGAAAGAATTTTGCTTATGATGGTAGAAAGGCTCACTTACTATAGGACTGCTACCAAACAACAAGTTGGAATTTACTGTAGTACTTTAGAATGTTGTACCTATCAGAAATAATGGAAATGCAAGCCCTAATGGCCGGGACAGCCCAAATGAGCATGAAAGAAAGAGATTAAATCGTATCGTTTAAAGACCTTTAAAGTGGAGATTAGCTATGCTACGAAGATACCCATGCAAGCAATTCAAAATGTTCTGTGGGGGTAGAAATTTGAAGACTCTCAAGAAGCACGGAGGATGTTTGATATCATTTTAAGGCAGTATGCTGCGAAGCTGGAATGCCTACTTGTTCGCCAATCTTTCTTTCAAAGTAATCAAAGCAACTTCACAGGCATTGGAGGAGGTGTCTTTGGCTGTAGAGCTTACTTCATAGGTGAAGCCGTAATTCAAATTCAAAAGAAAGCTGATCATTTACAGATACTGGTAGAAAAAGCGAGCACGTTGAGCACCAATATGAGCTACAGTCAGATCGTGGTCGAAAGTTAGCTTTGTTATTAGATAGGGTTAAGACTCTGGGCCTACGAGCGAAAGCGTATTTGTAATCCGTTTTATAAAAAGACTTTTGTTCCTTAAATAACGTTTTCTAAAATGAAACTGAATCGAGATCGATACCTTTTTGCATTCATGCATTTACATTACATTACATCAAAGAAAAGAAGGTGTTGATTCGAAATTCGATTCCTAAATAGAATAGTTTGTCATAAGGAAACGAATTTCTTAATAAAGTGGATTATAGTGCGGTCATCTGAATACAGTCTAAGTAAACACGATGAGAGAAAGCTGGTAGTTCACGGAGGAATACATGATGTAATTGCCAGAGATTCAAGCCAACAAAGGCATGACGAGAGAAAGCCGGAAGTCCACGAAGGAATACGTTACTTGATTTAACTACCAACGAAGATTATCCAAGAGCCGACACTTTTTGATGAGTATCATGGAGATAAGCGAGTACGAGATTGAGGCTCAGATTAAGCAGCAAGGAGCTAGCAAAGGCATCTTTTGGAGAATTTACAGGATTCGGCCATGAAGCAAAGATTAGCGTTTACTTGGACTATGAAGGGCAAGACCGCATAAGTAATTTATTTTCATGTAAAGAAACTTTTTTCTAGAAAAGTTATTCTAATGGAGTTGAGTTCAAGATCAACATCTCCTTTTCTTTCGCATTTGCATTGCATCACATCACATGCATTTAAAATTATAAAAAGACCCTAATTAGTTAAAGTTATTAAAAAGAGAAAGAAAAGAGAGAGAAAAGAGGGTCACGACTGAGTGAAAAAGAAGTTGAATGGGAATTAATGATGTTCCTTTACATATCCCTTACTTTTGTGTCAGGAGGGATAGCTTACCCGGAGAAGGGGGTGTTTGGAAATGAAAATCATCCCATCAATGTCATACATGAGGAAGGGACTGAACAAAGAAACCTTGAGGGCATTCGCCCTTACGAACCGGGAAGTTCTTTAAACAATTGGACTGCAGAAGAACTTCCTGTAATCTTTAGGAATTTTACGGAGTAATATTCAGAACACTCTTGTTGCTCTAAAGCCTAGGAGTAATGAGATTTCTTTTGAGTATTGGGCTCATGTTCAGACATTTTTATTTTCAATAAAACATACTTTTATTATTTATCCGAGTAAATATTGTTTCATTCTGATTCTTTTGACCTTTGACATTCTTTATAAATTTTCATTTCATCTAAATAGTCATTCTTGAATTCATTTATTCCTTGTATATTCTTTTGTGTGCCTATCATAGATCCCTAGATATCAATGACACGGGCAACTATACTACAAATTCAGAGTTTCTTTTGAGTGCGATATGTGTTTAGAGGAATCTCAGTACTTTGAAGGTGACAGAAATTGTGACTTGTTTTTGAATTTGTTGAAAATGTTTTTTACCCCATGAAGTGGTGGTAGGAAATATAGCCTTAGAGGAAGGAAAGATTGCGAAATTGGAATTAGCTGAGGAGACAAAACAAGACCTTGTTGAGACTCTTATGGGAATTAAAAAATATGGTCCAAAGACGCATGCAGGAGGATTTGCAATTGCCAGGATAAACATGAGGTTTTGGGGCACTGTTGGTCCACCATGGAAAGGGATCGCATCAGTTGTACAATGAATGAAAAATTTAAAGGAGTCAAGACTTATGGGGCATATATGTTATGGGCCCGAGCTCGTCAAAAGTTTCAAGCTGACAATGACTCATCTTTATGGACGTCGACTACTGCATTAAGAGGGGGAGATAGCTTTATATGCCAATATTACAAAGTCAATAGTCATCCATTTCAAACAAAAAAAATTATATAACTGCACAATGCCAAAAGTTTGCAGTCTTTTCAAAGATAATACGCCATACCACAGTACAACAAAGGTTGCCAAAAGAAAAGAAAAAGAAGAAAAAAAAAACAAATTATAGAAGATGACTGAGACTGGTAAAAATTGGCATAAGAAACTACCGCCTACTCTCTACGCTTACGCTGGGGCAAACACCTTCAATTCCAGTTGTTTCAAAGGTTCCAACCATCATCCTTGGAATGGGTGTATTGTTTGGCTTTCCTGAGCAGTCTGATGTGCCGTCAATAGCTGCGATGGTTAGCTCCAGGCGGTGGCCATTGATTTCCAGCTATGGGGCATCAGGCCGTACACAGTCTCTGAAGCTTAAAATGATAGCTTCTTTCTTCAAAATCAGTTTCTGACAAAGTGGATGACGATATCATGAAGAAAGCTTTCTTAGACTTCTATACAAGTTCAGGGAAGAGGAAACCTAATCAAATCATTATTTTCAGGGATGAGGTTAGCGAGTCTCAATTCAATCAAGTTTTGATCAAGTTGTTGAGGCTTGCAAGTTCCTTGACGAGAAGTGGAACCCTAAAGGTTGTGGTTATTGTTGTACGAAAAACCATCATACCAAGTTTTTTCAGCAGGGATCTCCTGACAATGTGCTACATGGTACTATCATTGACAACAAAGTATGCCATCCAAAGAACAATGATTTTTACCTTGGTACCCATGCTGGAATGATTAGAATCATGAGCCAGACCCACTATCATGTTCTCTTAGACCAAGCTGGGTTTTCGGCTGATGATCTGCAAGAGTTTGTTCATTCTCTATCCTATATGTATCAAAGGAGCACCACAGCCATATTTGTTGTGGCTCCTATTTGCTACGCTCATTTGGCAGCTTCACAGTTGGGGGCAATTTATGAAGATTAGGGATGCTTTAGAAACATCATCGAGTCATGGTGGGATGTATGCTCCGGGAGTAATCTCTGTACCTCAGTTTTCCAGGTTGAAGGATAAAGTCAGCAACTTCATTCTTATCTGCTGAGAATCATTGAACCATCTTTTTGTAGGGTTTGACAAACAACAGCCAGGACTGCTGCTGGGGCAATCCCTTTCTAATGGGTTTATAAATCAAGATTTTTCCTCCAAGCTTTGATGGAGCCAAGAATTGAATACCTCTAGTAAACTTAACTTGAAAGTATTCATCCTAAGGAAATGTACCAAGAATGGATGACACAGACTTATGACAAAGAAGATTCGTCCAAAAGAATTTCATAAAGGAAACCTTGTGCTAAAAGAGATCCTTCCCATGCAAAAGGATGCCGAATTGGGAAGGGCCATATGTTGCGAAGAGGGCTTTCTCTAGAGGTGCATTGATTTTGACAAGAAATGGATAGGAAGAAATTATCTAATCCAGTGAATTCGAACTCGGTCAAGGAGTACTTTGTCTGAAGGAGAAGGGAAGCCAAGGTGAAAACCCGCAAAGGGAACTTTGGGACTTCTATTTCAAAAAAAAAAAAAAAAAAAAAAAAAAAAAAAAAAAAAAGAAAAAAAATAATAAAAAGAAAAAAGAAAAAAGAAAAAGAAAAAAAGAAAAATGGAGAGGCCAAGGTGAAAACCCGCAAAGGGCGCCTTGTGACCAAAGGGGTTTTGAGTTGAAAACCCGAAAGGGCAGCTCAAATTTGGAAAGTCATGCAGTGACCTTGCTATACCAGATTCGACGAGAAGTGAAGTATGTTACAGATCGAGGCATCAACGAATTACTTTGGATCTTTTAACCACATGTTGAACTCAAGAAAGTCTTCATGGATCTAGTGTATAGACGCTCAAGCGGCGATATCTGGGCATCTGATTTCTGTCCTATTTACTATCTTTGGATTCTTTTTCTTCGCAAAGATATGTTCTCAATTTAATTTTTTTGCATTTCTTCTAATAATTTGTCCAAATCTAATTATCCTCAGGATCAATTTATTTGTCTCCCATTATTCATAAAGCATGTTGCATTGAAATAATGATAGATGAACTGAAATATCTTCACAAGCGAAGTTTTGCATATTACTCTGGAAATTTCTAGATAATACAAGAAACTGAAACAAGACAATTGTTTAAGGAATTTTCATATGTATGGGTTGGAGATACTCGAGAGATTTTCTTCTTCAGTCCAAAAGGTGGTTGGACATTTTAAGCAATATTGATCTTAAGAAAGGATCATTTCATAAACATCTTTAGTGGGTCGTAATATTCGGGGAATGGTACGGTAGACCAAATTGATGGAGAAGATTCGAGGCATACGAGTAGAGTATGATTGATATGTCGAGAAGAATGAGGTGGAAAGCTCGATGGATGAATGAGTGATGACGTCTGAAATAGAAGTTATTTTCATAAACATTTTGCATTATAACAGGATTAATTAGGAGCACTTAACTCATTTCAATCATAGCATCCTAATCATTAGGCATGAACTCATACGTATTATACAGGTTATGTTCTTCAAGGGACAATGAAGATTGATGTGCCTTAATCCCTATGCAAGAGGGGTAATAGGTCATGAACATAGCGAGATCTAGTCAAAGCAAGATCCAAGATGGTTTGGCATCCTTGTGCTTATAAGAAACAAATCGAAGATATAGCTGATTTGGTTTTCACGTGCTTACGATGAAGCAAATCTAAGATGATTTAGCATCTCTATATTGTCAGAGAATAAATCGAAGTTTGGCGTCTCCATATTCGACGGAGGGCAGACACATAGTAGATCTGGCCTTCAGATGTTTATACTGAAGCAAGATCCAAGATGGTTTGGCATCCTTGTGCTTACAAGGAACAAATCGAAGACATAGCTGATTTGGCTTTCACGTGCTAACGATGAAGCAAATCTAAGATGATTTGGCATCTCTGTATTGTCAGAGAACAAATCGAAGTTTGGCGTCTCCATATTCGACGGAGGGTAGACACATAGCAGATCTGGCCTTCAGATGTTATACTGAAGCAAGATCCAAGATGGTTTGGCATCCTTGTGCTTACAGGGAACAAATCGAAGACATAGCTGATTTGGCTTTCACGTGCTTATGATGAAGCAAATCTAAGATGATTTGGCATCTCTGTATTGTCAGGGAACAAATTGAAGAAGAAAATTTGGCATCTCCATATTCGACGGAGAGCAGATCGAAGACATAGCAGATCTGACCTTCATTGGAGTAGATCCAAGATGATTTGGCATCTCTGTATTAGACGGGGAGTAGATCGAAGACATAACAGACCTGACCTTCATGTGTTTACATCGAAGCAGATCCAAGATGACAGATTTGGCATCTTTGTATTAGACGGGGAGCAAATCGGAGATAACAGATTTGGCATCTCTGTATTAGATGGGGAGCAAATTGAAGAAGCAGATTTGGCATCTCTGTATTAGACGGGGAGCAGATCGAAGATAACAGATTTGGCGTCTCTGTATTAGACGGGGAGCAGATCAAAGATAGCAAATATCGCCTTCACGAGTTGCGCGTGAAGCGATTGAAGCCGTCAAGAGGCCATTTAAAGAAGATCAAGGATCAAGAACTCAAGACTCGGTGAGCCTGGGCAAAATTGGTCCTTTTATAGTCTTTGCTCTATTCCTGTTACATAGCAATGAGCAAAGAGGGGCAGCTGTAGACACTCAATTTTGCCCGGGCCCAGAAATAAGTCCAAAAACCCATTTCAGTATTTAAAATAAATAAACGAAGTCCAAGTTCAGTCCAGAATTACAAATATAATTTGGCCCGATCGGAATGGCCCATTACTTGAAAAGATTTAAGGTCCATCTACAAGCTTGACTCATATGGAAATATAATCTTCAATGATATGCAATCTTAGATATGATTGCAATCTTAGATATGATACAATCTTAGATATGATTGCAATCTTAGATATGATACAATCTTAGATATGATTGCAATCTTAGATATGATTGGAATCTTAGATATGATACAATCTTAGATATGATTGCAATCTTAGGTATGATATACAATCTTAGAAGATATGATTTTGTAATCTTGGAGATTTAATTTTTAGATATCCTTTAATCTTAACCGTTGATGTAATTGATCTGTACCGTTGGATTTGAGGAGGTTCAACTATGAATAGAGGCCTCTCCCTTCATTGTAAAGACATGAGAGTTTTGGGAAGCAATAAGAATTCTTGAGAGCATTCACTCAAATTTCTCTCCCTCTTGCGTTCTTATTTTTTACGGTTTGTTCTTATTTATTCTTTGTTCATCTTCGTTTTCAACCTTTTTTATTTAATCCCTATTTCCTTGATTTTTAATTCTCTTTTATATTTTATTTTTTTAATAATTTTAGTATTATATCAATTTTTTTATTAAATTCCATATTATTCATTGTTTTAAAAAATATATTTCATTTAATTGAAAAAGTTTTTTTCTTAAGTAAGGCAATGTTTGGTGTTTAGAAATTCGGGAAATAGTACCCTAACATGCTGGGTTGCGATTTTTCGTTTGACTAAATAACCAAATATCCTTTTAATAAATTTTCAAAATCATGAGATAATTTTAGTTACAAGGATTTAATAGCCATTTTATATTTTTACGTTTTAATAGCTTATTTTTAGACTCACTCTTATTTGGTATTGTATAATATGTTAAATTTTATATATCATTTTGTTCTTGTTTTTTATATTCACATAAAATTAGTTAATTATGATAAATTAGATATGTTTACATGAAATGTTGTTATGTATGTGTTATATAATTTATACTACTCAATTCACTATATTCCATGTTGTAATTTGTATGTAATAATGTTATCCATGACCATGCATTAAAATAATAGTATATTAGATAATTTAGATCCTTGTCCATCACTTTTACTATGCTTGCATGAAATGATAAAACATGTATATGGTAGCTAGGTTATTATAATTTCTTATAAAATGTAAACATATCATTTTTTAAGACCAAAAGTCATGTTTTATTTAATTAAAAAGGAACTTTTAAAAAAGGGTGCAAGGCAATGTTTTGAATACTTAGAAATTCGAGAAATAGTGCCCTAACATGATGGGTTGCAATTTCTCCTTTGTCTAATTATCTAAAATATCCTTTTATATAAGTTTTATGAATCACAAGATGATTTTAGTTACAAAAGATTAAAGATATCATGTCCAATCATGCTGGATATGATGTTTGCACTCTTTTAAGAACGAATGAATCTTGATTCTTTTCTCAAATCATCACAGTTTTAAAGAAATATCGCTTTTTTTTAATTTCTTTCAAATTTTTGACATTAAGACAAAAAACTATTCAATTTGGTACCAATTTTGGGCGTTGCGAGGGTGCTAATCCTTCCTCGTACGTAACCGACTCCCGAACCTGTTTTCTTAATTTTCGTAGACCAAAATGTTTTATAAGGTGATCCAATCACACCTAAAAAAGGTTGGTGGCAACTCCCGTTTTTATTTTTCAAAAAGTCAAACCCCGTTTTTCGAACAATCCTTTAAAAAATGGTTTCGAAAATGAGGATTTGAGACTGTCAATTCTAATAGAGGCACATAGTAGCCCTTATGCTATGCATCTCGGCGAGAATAAAATGTATCGAGATCTACGAGAGTTGTACTGGTGGCCAGGGTTGAAACATGAAGTTATTGACTTCGTTGCTCACTGTTTGACTTGTCAGCAGGTTAAGGCTAAGCATTAGTTACCTTCGAGTTTGCTATAGCTGATAAAGATACCGTTATGGAAATATGAGTGAGTAATGATGGACTTCGTTAATGGGTTGCCTCTAACACCCACTAAGAAGAATTTTGTCTAGGCCATCATTGATCGATTGACCAAGTCTGCTCACTTCATTCTAGTCAGGACAGACTTTTCTCTACAAAAGTTGGCTAAACTCTACATTTCCAAAATAGTGAGACTTCATAGGGTACCTATCTCGATCATCTCTAATAGGGATCCTCATTTCACGTCTCGGTTCTGAAAGAAGCTTTATAAGGCTCTGGGATCAAGATTAGACTTCAGTACTGCTTTCCATCCTCAAACAGATGGTCAGACAGAGAAGGTGATTCAGATACTAGAGGACATGTTCAGGAGTTGTGTTATCGATTTCTGAGGTAATTCAGAGGAGTACTTGCCATTAGTAGAGTTCGCCTACAATAATAGCTACCAGTCTAATATATAGATGGCACCTTACGAGGCCTTGTATGGTCGTAAGTGTCGCACTCCCTTGTGCTGGACTGAATTAGGTGAGCAACGTGTTTTGGGTTTAGAATTGGTTTCTGAAACTAAGGACAAGGTCCGTTCGATTCGAGATCATCTGAAAGTGGCTTCTGATAGGCAGAAGTCATATGCGGATCTAAAGCGTCGAGAGATAGAGTAATTTGTGGGGGACTTCATTTTTTTGAAGGTTCGCCATGAAAGAAGATTCTGAGGTTCAGTCGTAATTGCAAGCTAAGCCCTCGATTTATTGGGCCGTACCAAATTTTAAAACAAGTAGGGCCAGTCGCATATCAGTTGGAGCTACCTCTAGAGTTAGATCGCATTCATGATGTTTTTCACACCTCGATGTTGAGACACTACCGCTCTGATCCCACGCACATTGTTCCTGTAGAGGAGATTGAGGTTAGGCCAGATCTAACGTTTGAAGAGGAGCCAGTTCAGATTCTAGATCGCGACGTTAAGGTTCTGCAAAGGAAGTCTATCCCTTTAGTGAAGGTGCTTTGGCAGAATTATAGCACTGAGGAGGCCACTTGGGAGCCTGAGGATGCGATGCATCAATAGTATTCTCATCTGTTCTGATCAGGTGAATTTCAAGGAAAAAATTTTCTTTTAGGGGGTAAAGTTGTAACGCCTTCAAATTTTAAATTTTTGATTTTGTGAAATTGTGACACAAATCTGTATCTACTTCAGTGGTTAACTGTTCTGGGTGTGTGTGTGAGGTCCTAAGTTCAAGCCATGTCTTTGGAAAAATTTTATTTTTCCTTTAAATCAAAGTCTCACTCTTGTTCAATAGGCTTTTGTTTAATTATTGATAAGTTATATCAGAATGTGTCTGTTGGTCTGGTGGTTAAGTTGTGTGTTAGAGTGTTGGAGGTCTTGTGTTCGAATCCCAGCTTCAGCAATGGTGATTTATTTTGTTCGGTTAGGGGATAGAGTTTTGGTTGCATCAGAATTCTAAGTAGTGGGTTTAGATGGAGAGAATTTAGGGATTTAGTATCATATACCTTATTTTCTATTTTTATTCTTTTTCGAGAATTTCCAAGTTTTGACGTTATTTTTTTCTCCCCTTATTCTGCTGAATTTTCTTGGTTTCCCTCTCCTTTCTTGTTTTTCAATTGCTTCTTTTGGTTCGACGTATTTTGGTCGCTCGGTAAGTGCCTGGCCTGCTGCTTTCTTAAGTTTTTGGTTAGCATTTTAATGGAGATTTTGCGTTCTTTCTCAAATAGGGGAAGTTTTAGAGGTTCATAATCATTCGTAAGAATATTAAGGGTGTGGAGGTATCGCTGTTTGTTGAAAGGTAAGTTTTGGTTGTTGAACCTTTTGAATAACTTGGTTGGAATCTTTTTAGTTTGTTATTTGTAGCAATGGTTGGAATCTTTTTAGTTTGTTATTTGTAGCAATTAATTCAGGGAATTTTGGATGTTTTTAGGTTCTGGAGTGCTTGGAGTTTGATTTAGCTTCAAACGAAACTAGGTGTGTACCCGAAAACACCAAAAATAAGAATAGGCAAAAGCCAAAAATTGAAACTGTTGACGTCACACGGGCATGTGGTTGCCCATATGGTAGGTCGTGTGGTAGTACACGGCCATGTGAATGACGAGTCAGGCCATGTGCGCAAGACACAAGTGCATGACACGGCTGTGTGATGGCTGGTGAGCCCGTGTGCGACATACAGGCTTGACCTATTAGGCCGTGTAGGCCACACGGGTGTGTAGGCCCACACAGGTGAACCACATGGGTGTGTGGGATTCTGGGCCAGACCGCGTGATCCACACGGCCAAAGCCAATTTAGGCTGTGTGGGCCACATGGGCGTGTGGGCTCACACGGGCAGGCCACATGGGGGCGTGAGCCCATTTATCTGAAATGATCTGTAAGGTTTCAAAGGTCGCCCAAGTAGACTATGGACCTACCATAGGGTCGGTAAGTGCTACTTAGACCCCTCATTGAGTATTCCAACTGTCTGATTTCTGTATCGAGCATGAACTGTGATATCTGAACTGAATGTATGATCTGATAAATTGCATATTAGCATGTCATTTTTGTATGTTGCATTGCATCGGGGTTGGGATGATGTTAAATGGAAGAAGTATTTGAAAGACTTTTAAACCTGTTATCTGGCAGCTTAGCTGTAATTATCTGATTATGTATCGCATGCCGGTACAGCATGGTTTATTGGGATGGGTGGGTCGATTATATCCCCACATGGTGTGTAGGGTTGGACGGAGATGGTGTGTAGAGGCTGGTGGGTAGGATTTTGATATTCTGTCTGCATACTGTATCTGACATGGGCTAAGGCCCTAAGTTGTATCTGATTCTGTATCTGATGGGCTAAGGCCCTAACTGATTCTGTAAAGGGCTCCGGCCCTAGACTATTTATTTTTGACACATGATGTGTATTCTGTATGTGTGATTTCTGTGGGGATTAAACACTGAGTTTGCGAAAACTCACCCTTTCTATTTAATCGTACAGGTAATCCCCAGACTTAACAGTTCGGTGCAGCGGAGGACTCGACAGTGGCCACACATACTTAGACTGTTTTAAACTCAATTTCAGTATTTATTTCTTAATTATTTTTTGGGTTATTTTGATGTAATATGGGGACTTTATGGACTGTTTGACTTTATTTGGATTTTTTTAAAACTGTTTATGGGATTTTAGTCTAAACCCGAGTTTAATCAAAATGATGGTAGTCTTAAATATGAACGATTTTCCAAAGATGAACTTTATCAAAGTTTTCGCGTAAAATAAATATTTTAAAGCAAATCAATTATTCCATGTTTTCCAGAATTAAGTAAAAGATAATAATTGGGATGGTTTTAAGATCAATGTGTTTTCAAAAACACTCTCATATGACACCGCCAGATTCGGCCATAACGTCCAGGCCGGGTTTAGGGTGTTACAGGATTAATTTGAAAAGTTATCAAAGAAACAAAGTCTTGCCATGGATGAATATGCTAAAATTTTGAAATTTATGGTAGAAAATGAAAGGTTGTTAATAAATAAACAACTTTTACTAAGAGAATTTTGATGAAATTGTGATTTAGAGATTAAATTGTAAAGATGTAAAAGTTATGGAAAAATTTTAGATTTTTGTGAACTACATGTGCTATAAATGTTATATGAAAATTTATATTAGGCTCGGAGTAAGGAATAAATTGCATGAATTTCATTTTTCGAGCCTAGGGACGAAATTAGAATTTATAAAAAGTTTAAGGGCAAAATGGTAATTTTGCCTATGATGTAAATTGAATCCAATTGAGTATGAAATAGAGTAAATTGATAATTAAATTCATTTATATAAATCCGGATAACTCAAATTTGAAGCTAGATCGAGGGAAAGAAAAAGTGCCAGATTAGTAGACTTTTGAATACGAACAAGTATCGAGGTAAGTTCGTGTATCGAATTGTGTTTATCTATATGCTTAAATTGAATGTGGTATGTTATTGTATGAATTATATAAATGTTATAAATAAATGAAATAATCACATATTCAATCAGGTCTGGAAAATGTTAAGTTTCGTTTGAATAAGGAAATTCGATAGATATATGAATTCTTGTATAGAATGTGGTCTTACACGTGTACCAGACAGAATATAGCTCGAATAAGTATCCTAATAAAAGCCCTCTCGAGCACCCTGTTATATAGTTCTTGTGAGCATCCTGATCGGTAGTGATTATGCATGTGTTGCGCACTACCGCAACTCTGTGTGAGCGTCCTGTTATATGATTTAATTGGTTGTGTTCCAGCATATATTGCGGACAGAAACATAACTCTATGTGAGCATCATGATATAGGCTCTTATGAGCTTCCTGACATGGCTCGCTTGAAGTTCCTGTTACCTTATCCAGTGCTCCCTGATAATAACTCTTTGGAGTTACTTGATAAGCTCTATAAGCTCTTTGATTTAAAATTTTATGAGTTTCCTGTTTAGCCTGGATAAGCGTCCTGTTACATGGCTCATTTGAGCATCCTGACATGTGGCTCGAGAGCGTGCTCATTGATTAAGTGCCCTAATGGGTATCCTTGATTATGAATTGACGGTTTACAGTTTTGTACACCTTGTGTGTACTACCTGAGTATCCATCAATATTTTAATAATTCAACGGACAAAACTTTTGATAGGAGAAATTTCCTGAATACTTCTAAAATACCTGAAAGAGTGTAGTATAATGAGCTCATCCATGCGTATTTGATGTACATGTGAATTATGTGAGTAACTTGTTTATTTGAATGTATGTCATTAACCAACTTGCCAATTTGTTGGAAAGCATGTTATTGTATGCTTATTGTAATGAATGTGATTAGTAAGTTTAATTCTTATTATGTAACATCCCGAAATAGGGCCTTGTCAGAATAGTGGTTTTAGGACCACAAACTTGACATCAAAATATTTATTTTATGATTATTATGAGGTTTATAATATGAGTATATGCATGTGTTAAAGTTTCATGAAGAAACTCTTAGAGTAAGGTGTCCAATTGTGAAATAGGGACCAAATTGAACAAATTGCAAAACTTGGGTTCTAGAAGAAATTTTATGAAATTGCTTTAGATTATATATTAGAAGATCTTGGAGAGAAATTTTCCCAATTTCTAAGTTTTTGGACAAAAATGGGCTTGAATGGATGAAATCTAAAAGAAAGGGCTTAAGGGCATTTTGGTCATTTGGCATTTTAATGAAATAAAATGGGAAAAATAAGCCAAAATCAGCTCATTTCCTTCTTGTTGCTGCTGAAATTCTAGGGTTCTCCATAGCTAGGGTTTCCAAGCTTTTCAAGCTCAATAGTAAGTGCTCCCAAGCCCCGTTTTTAATGATCTTTGTATTTTTGAAGTCCCGGTAGCTTACTCTCTCTATTTCTACCCATATTTCATGCTAGGGTTCATGTTTAGAAATTTACCCATGCATGATTTACTTGTATTTTGATGATTTATGGAGGGATATGAAAGTTAGATGTGTGTTAATCATCTTTTTCAAGGTGATTTTCATGAAAAACCCTTATAAGGACCTTTTTGAAAAAGGTGTAAAATATGGGGTAGAAATGAGAAATAATGGAAAAATGTGGCTGTCATAGGAGGGAAAAACATTTGGCTAGGCTTGGGTAAGGTAGAAATTGCATGTGTTTCATTATACGAGCCTAGGGACTAAATCGTAAAAATGTGAAAGGTTAGGGGTAAAATAGTCATTTGGACCGGGGGTGAAATTTAGGCTCAAAAAGGTACAATGTGAGTTACTAATAATTTATTCTTATGGTTATAGACCCCGAGGAACAAATTCTAGAGGTCGATCGAGGAAAACGAAAAGTTTTAGAATAACCGAAACATAATACCGAGACTAGTGCCAGGTAAGTTTGAATAACTTAAGTAAACTCTTAATATGCCTAAATGCATGATTCAAGAGTGTATGGTAGTTTCATTTAATGATGGCATGAAAATACATGAAGTGTATTCTTTAATAATGATTTGATTATGAATGTCCCGATTGAGGTTGAAAGGAAGTTCGATGGATAAACCATGAATTATATGTGATTTGAGATCCTGTATTTGTTGCAGAAAGGATTTAGTCCGGACGGGTAACCCGTGGATCTCAAAGATAGAAAGGATCTAGCCTGGACGGGTGTTCCTTGAATGATCTACCCTCCCGAAGAATATATGCGCTTTAAGGATTTAGCCCGGACGAGTAATCCGATTAGGGTCTGAATTTAACCTGGACTGACAATTCAGATCCGAGCTCATTAAGGGTGTTTGTCGCTACAAGGGATTTAGCCTGGACTGGTAATCCCAACATTACCTTATGAGTTTATGATACGGGGGATTTAGCCTGGACTGGCAATCTCGCCGTAAAATGTGAGGTTCGCGGGAGTGCATACCTGAAAGGAATCATTCTTTTGAATTGATGGAGAATGGATAATCCATCAAAATTTCCTAGAAACTCAACGGGTTTAATACAATGTATGTGATTGAAATGATGAATGGTGAGCTCATCTAAGATAAATTACATGGTACCTTATTATTGTGACTAACTTGTTGATTGAATGCATGTAATAGGAATACCATTATTAGGCTTGTTGATTCTATTGCATATCATGGCCTTATGCTAATTAATCGATAAGTTTAATTTCCAGTTATTCGGGCTTACTAAGCATGTAAATGCTTACCCCTCTCATTTTCCTATCTTACAGAGCTCGAGAACTCATAACGATTGGAAGACGGTTTGAAAAACAACACACTATCAACTAATTTAGCTTTGGTATATAGACACTTATGTTTTGTTCAATGGCATGTATAGAACTTTTGAGTATTTGGTTATATGTGTCATTTGATTTGCCAAGATGAAGGTATGTAAAATTATACAAATCTTTTTGTATATGGCCATGGGAATCGGCTCATTTTGAAGTAGGCTATGACCTACAAATTTATGCATGTTTATATTCATATGCAATGGCTTGGTCTTCAATTGGCAATGAGTTATAAAAAATGAGCCAATCTTAAATATGTCAAGTAGACATGGAAATCCTTAAATGAAATATGAGAATTAACTTATCATGTATGAAACCAATGACACTAGGTTTACATGCAATGAGGTTAATCAAAGCTTTATATAAGTGTATAATTTGGCCTTAACATGTACTAAATTAACCCATAAGTGTGTTTGGTTGATAGAGAGTGATCAAAGTCTGGGAAAATAGCCTAATAAGGTCCACACGAGTAGGCACACGGGCGTGTGTCTATGCCATGTGTGACACACGGCTTGCCCCTATGGGTGTGTAGCATGACCGTGTGTCCCCTGCACTTGAAATTTTAAGTCAGTATAGCACACGGGTTAAACACACAAGTGTGTGTCTTGGCCGTGTGTCCCTAGATACATATTGATGTCATAAACAGAGAGCCACACAGGCTGTAGGCACGGGCGTGTCCCAAGCCACACAGGCGTGTGTGACCACACGGCCCCACCCACACGGGCGTGTGACTCACCAAGGCAAGAAAATTATTAAGTTGCTCAGAATCGATCGAATGTTTTCGGTTTTGTCCCGAACTGTTCCGATGTATGTTTCAGGCCTCGAGGGCTTGTATAAGAGACAGTATGCATGTGTGTGTATGAAGTTTTAAATTTTGGGTGAGATTTGGTAAATCGGATTAGTATGTTGCGAAAGTTTAAACCCGGTAATGCCTCGAGCCCTATCCTAGTACCGGATACGGGTGAGGGGTGTTACATGTTATACGGACTTACTAAGCATTAATTGCTTACTAGGTTTTTTTCTCTGTTTTATAGTGCTCAAAAGCTCACAAAGGTTGGAGATTGGTTGGAGTATCATCATACTATTCACTAGCTTATTTTGGTGAAAATAGTAAACTTATTTTGGTATAATGGCATGTATAGGTTAACTTGGCAAACGTTGGCAAGTACATGGTTGTTTGTAATTTAGCCATTGGAATGACTAACAATGGTTTGTTTTGGTATATTACTATGAGGTTATATATATCATGATTAACATATATGTATGTAGTTGGTTAGATTGAATTAGGATAAAATATAAGTCTTTATTAAAAGGTAAGTTTGATCATATGAATGTATGTGATGTTATTTCATACATGTTATTGATGTTTACTTATTTATATGACTTGAATTGGTTGGCAAATATATGCAAATGTTGTTGTAGGTTTAAGGTTAAATTTGGGTGAGAAATAAGGCTAGGAAATGACCTTATTTTGTCCACAACGGTAGACACACGGACGTGTGTCTTGACCTTGTGTGACACACGGCCTGGCACTTGAGCATATGGTTTGGCTGTGTGTCCTTTGCATCTTAAAATTGAGAAACAGAATGCTCAGATTTGGGTACACGGGCGTGTGTCTCAGCTGTGTGTGACAATATAGAAAAGTTCGATTATAATTATACAAACTTACCTTGAGTTTCTTGAATAAAACTATTGGCTATTCGTCCACTTTTCGTTTTCCCCGATTTAGATATGGTAATTGCTTATTTTGATCTAGATATAATATCAAATTCAATATATTGACCTCTAAATTATTCAATATATTGGTAAAATTATGCTTTTGCCCCTAATGTTTTACATTTTTACAATTTAGTTCCTAATCTCGTAAAATGAAATTCATTCAATTTTGGCCAAACCCAGGCCTAGCTAAATTTAATACAACTTTATAGCAGCCCATATTTTCGTTTATTCACACATCTAACCATGAATTTTACACTTTTCTCAAAAATCACTTTATAAAACTTGTTAATCTAGCTTCAAACATTAACAATCTATCATAAAACATCTAAACAACCAAGCATTCAACAATGGCATCATTCAAAATCTATAGCAGTTTCGAAAATGAAGGTATGGGTTAGCTAGATTAAGCTACAACGAGCTCAAAAACGTAGAAGTCATTAAAAATGAAGAAAAAACCACTCACCAATTAATCTTCAAAGCTTGGCCGAATGTAGCTTCATCCATGGCTGTTTAATTCATGCATTTTCGGTGGAGAAGTAGATGGAAGATGATGATATTTGGTTTTGTTTTATTTTATTATTAACATTTTAACCATTTTACCATTTTAACCTTTAATAATATCATAAATTTCAACAATACCAAGACATAGAATTCCACTATCAACACTTATGGGATAATTACCAGTTAAGGATTCCCACTATTTAATTTCATAGCCATTTAATACCTTTAACTTATAGAATTAAACTTTTACGCTTTATGCGATTTAATCCTTTTTACCGAATTAACTACTCAAACGGTAAAATTTCTTTACGAAATTTTCGCACAAACATTCTATCATACTGTAAACCTTAATAAAATAATAAAATAAATATTTTGACTTTGGATTGTGGTCCCAAAACCACTATTCCGATTAAGCCTAAAAGCGGATTGTTACAACTCTCCCCCCTTAGGGATTTTCGTCCCTGAAAATCTTACAAAGATACACAGAGTATTGCTTTTTCATAGACTTTTCAGATTTTCACGTAGTCTCTTCAATCCCATGTGGATAAAAAAAAAACTTTTAGTAATGCTATTCTTTTGTTTTTCAGCTCTTTGATCTCTCACGCTAAGATCCTGATCCGCTATTCACTATACTATTTATATATGAGTATATCTCAATATTGGTAGGAGAATTTATGTGCAAAAGATCTGATCTGCACCGTCGCAACATAGATATATGAAGCATTGGCTTATTATTCTCATTAATCTCATAGGGCCCTATGAATCACTGACCCAACTTATCTTTACAGTTAAATTGAGTAATGATATATCTACGGCAATACTTTCTCAAAACTTAGTCCTTTAACTGCAACTCAATGTTTTTACATTTCAAGTTCGCATCATTTTTCTGTCGATTTGAAATCACTTTCTAAAAATTATAATTTACTTTCACTAACTCTTCAATCTCTCTGATCAGAACAACCCAATGGATTTTTCTCTCACAAAGCTCTATCCCGTACAACGGAGTTCGGTAATTGCAACAATACAATACTTCATACAATGCCATCTTTATACTAATCTGATAACCATTATTATATGGAAACTAACCAACAGTAAATGTCTTTCTCAGTTGCTTTCAAATTCTAAAACATAGTAACAAAACATATTTCCGAGAATCTGAATCACTTTCTCTGATTAACCATCAGTTTGAGGATGAAATATGGTATTAAAACTCAACCTCGTACCCAGAACTTACTGTAGTTTTCTACCGAATCACAATATAAACCTCGAGTTCCCAAAATAATGGAGACTGATATGCCATATAATCTGAAAACCTCTAAAAGGTACAACTCAAAAAGTCTATCAAAAGAGAATTCTGTACGTATAGAAATAAATATGCAGACTTTTCAAACATTCAACAGTAACCCATATAATATCTTTCTTTTTCGATGATAAGAAAAATCCCAATACGGAATCCATTATAATATTATCCCATTTTTCACTCAGATATCATCTCAGACTGTAATAGTCCCGAAGGTACATAACAATCAGTTTAACTTGCTGATACTTTAAACTTCTAAGCGTAGAGTTAGAAATGTCTCGTTTTGTACCTGTCTATCGGTACAACAATTTCAGATCATTAATCATCTTGCTTTTCCTGAAGAAAATAGGCAAACTACTACTGTGAGCTTCGTGTATCAATCGCTGTAAAATATCTAGATTTCTCGATACTCAAACTCTATCTTAGAACATCGGTTCTAATCTGAAGCTCTAAATCAGAAGATGTCTCCCATTGTACTCTTTTAGCTTACAATTCACTGCCTTATTTCCAAGTCCCACAGGCTTGCTAAATAACATCGATTTAGCTTTTTAAATTAGCTAAAATTGAACCACTTTTCGATAAATTAAATTGCATACTCATTACTCATAAAGCAAACAAAGATTTTCTGCTCCTGGTATCTGTGACTACAATCACTTTCCCTGGATGGTAATCAATCGCTAATCCATAACCCTTCCACAGTTAATAATTTTATTAACAAGTATCAAACCATTCAAAATTCACAAATGCAATAACTTTATCCATCAGAATAACTTTAATTTATAATATCATTTTTGAATTAGATCTGATCCGATAGTTATAATTTTGTATCATGTCTTCAATACTATGAATTCTTCATTCAGACTATCCGTCTATTCACCTGTGAGCGTATAAGATTTATTTTCCAAACCTACGGATAAACTCAAGTACACAAAATTCAATTACCTTTCAAGTGAATAACTCAATCAGATTAAACGAATGAGTCGACCTCTACTGTCAATATGCAGTTTGAAACAAAAGTGACAATCAAATATAGTTCCAATAACAACCAATACAGAATCACAACCTCTATAAATCCAGGATTTATACAACAACGCTACTATGATCAAACCAGAAATTATAATCAAAGTGAATATAATTATATCCATTCAATAAATATCTTTCACAGATAACCATATAGAATCATAAGAAAACCGAGATACTGAAATCCCAAATATAATACTATAATGAACTTTTTGAGAAAGCACCCATATTAAATGATTAATATCTCGATGATGTCTCAGAGGAAATCTAGAAGTAAAGCATCACTCTTATGCACTAAAATCAACAGTAACAGAAGCAATATAATCTTCATGTATACTCAACAGAACAATAACCAGTAGAAACAGAATACTAACATCATACAGATTTTACCGTCAACCTTCTATCGACACAATGTAATATAATACCAGAGAAAGATAGAATAATGCCGATCATAACCCAAATAACCCAACAATGCTTTTGTATATTAGTATATTTAGATAATATTCTCATATGATAAGAATTTCATCTGAAAATATACAGTTACACATACCTCTAAGGATAGATGAACACATTGAATACCCAGAAGAAATCATCACAATTTACTTCAACTATAATCGCTGCACTCAACTATCAATACAATTCAAACATTATTTCACTATCTAATCCTGTCATCACTAATCCCACATCATCTCATCCATTAATGAAAATCAATTCACAAGAAATTCTGGTAATACATTCTTTAATTATCATACCTAAATAATTCAGTTAACTGAAGTAAATTTCTTCCTTAACAGTGACATTGCGTAATCCGAATGATCTTCTGAGCGATCTGTCATCTTTTCCAGAATAGTCTTTACTTGCTAAACCATTTTCATATTTGACCATGTCATAAATCATTCTATCCTTGAACTCTTTGATTTCACAATTGTGAACTTATTCAATTTAAATCTGATAAATTTCATTATAACTCTATACTGGTAAGGGGGTGAAGGTCGTAAAACCTCATAATTTGACTTTCACATATACTCACATATGACATAACATTTGTCAATAACATGATGTTATAAACTATCATTCATACCTTTATGAGTTTCAACTCATCATAAACACATTTTACTCAAATATTTGAGTATCACATTCAGTACTATCAGAATTAGCTCGGTTGGAAAGCACATCAGTCTAATTAAAACAATTCTCATCAGAGTCAGGAGATATCACATTATCACAAGTTAAATATGGCACGTATAGCTAGACTCACATATGCTACGTTAGTCCTAGAATCGACTAAATTGTAGCTCTAATGCCAATAAATGTAAAACCCCTAACCCATGTTCGTCGCCGGAACATGTTACGAGGTATTACCGGACTTATCACATCATAACATATACATATCTCATACATTTAAACTTTCAAAGACATACATAATTCATGTACAATCATATTATCCCTTATAAGACTCTATGGGATCTTAAAACATGCTTGGAAGAGATTCGGGACTAAACCATTAACATTTGAAACCTTTTAGAAACTTAGAAATTTTTCTTGAATGCAGAGGTCACAAGCCTGTGTGCCCAGGCCGTGTGCCTCACACGGTCACCAAACATGCCCGTGTCATAGACCGTGTAGAAACAGGGCATACATACTGACTTGTGTCACACGGCCAACCATACGCCCGTGTGCCATACACGGCCAATAGACATGCCCGTGTGTCTAAACCGTGTAACTCACTGACTTATTTTAACTAAGCTTCAGCAGACACATGGTCGAATCACACGCCTGTGTGCTCAACTGTGTGGACGAGAAATAGACTTGTTTTAAGCCACTTTTCCTCACCCAAACATCAATCCCCTAAGCTTACATATATCACCATACTTTCATTCAATTTGGCAATCAAAACAACCATTTCAAATACACATTATAAGCCATTACAAAACCAAACATTTATATACTCAAATCAATTCCATTTGTGCATTGAAACACATACCATACTAATATAATTCATTAGCCAATATACACATATAACCTATTCAATAATTCAACCTTAAAAATCCAAGTACCAACTATTATTCAAACAGTTTCGATTCATGTTTCTATCACATATCCATACCATTTGCATATCCTCATTCCATCAACTACTTACCAAAACATGCCATATCTAGTACAAATAAACATAACCCAATATTTAACCAAGTTAAGCCAAATCACATGGCTTAAACACATCAATATATATAGGCTTCAATAGCTAAAATAACTTATACCTCTCATATAATCAACTAGCCTATACATGCCATATTACCAATTTCAAAGAGTTCAAAATTACCAAATCAACTCCTAGATAGTGTGATGAAATCTTCGATGACTTCTAACCCGAGCAAGCTTTCAAATCACTGTAAAATACATAAAATAAATAGAGTAAGCTAATAAGCTTAGTAAGCTCGTATGACTAGTATGTAATATATACAATTTAACAATTAATTCACAATTAGATAAGCATGAATACATATAAATCAGCTCCATCGAAATTAATACGTATTACAATAACAACCTGGTAATTCCTGTATGTGTTCATTGGTTTTCACTTATGTAACATATGAAATTATTAAATATTACTTACTTGTCGAGCGTGTCACGTATACCTGAACTGATTCATATCATCATTTCAATTCTCATACCGTTATCATGTCTGTTGAACCGTGGAAATAACATTGAATATTTTGTATCTTGCACACTAATGGACATATATGTGGTTAAACCACCTATATCTCGATTCACATATAACATTTGTTCGTACATCATTGTAACCTATATTACGATTTCAATATAATCCAACCAAAATTGCCCAATGCATAAATATAAAAAATCATCAATAGATTTTTATCATTATATCGATGTAATCATCAAGTCACCATAGGTGAAAATAATAGATATTCAATCTCAAGTACATATAACTTCATTCCATATTTAATTCATCATATAACATCAATACCATGTAATTCACATATGATACATAATATTAATATCACTTATAACTCATAACTTATCCGTATAAATAGTATTTAAGCCCGTTGAACCTATTAGAACTTCAAAGGATAGTTGAGTGAACAATGTCAGTAATCCGTCAATTCATCATCATACATGCTTTTTCGAGTCATGGTCGGTAAGCTCCTCCTGAGCTGATAAACAATAAGCTCTTTTGAGCTGAATCGGTAAGCTCCAAGGAGCTGAAACAATAAGCTCTTTCGAGCTGAATCAGTAAGCTCACACGAGCTGTGGTGAGTCCGCAACAAATGCAGGAGCTCGACCAATACGATAATCCCAGTAACATGTCACTAGTATCCAATAAATTTATATAGTTCAAACAGGGCTCGATAACGAACATAATATATCGTCAATGCATTCATATTTTAAGTATTTCAATTACATACATTCATTTCAACAAATACAAGTATAGAAAAGTTCGATTCTAATTATACGAACTTACCTCGAGTTGCTCGAATAAAACTATTAGTTATTCGTCCACTTTTCGTTTTCCTCGATCTAGATCCGATAATTACTTATTTTGATCTAGATATAATATCAAATTCAATATATTAACCTCCAAATTATTCAATTTAACATTTAATACACATTTTAGAAAAATTACACTTTTGCCCCTAATATTTTACATTTTTACAATTTAGTCCCTAATCTCGTAAAATGAAATTCATTCAATTTTGGCCAAACCCAAGCATATCTGAATTGAATACAACTTTATAGCAGCCCATATTTTCGTTTACTCACACATCTAACCTTGAATTTTACAATTTTCTCAATTTAGTCCTTAATTGACATTTTTGTCAAAAATCACTTTATAAAACTTGTTAATCTAGCTTCAAACATAACAATCTATCATAAAACATCTAAACAACCAAGCATTCAACAATGGCATCATTCAAAATCTATAGCAGTTTCGAAAATGAAGGTATGGGTTAGCTAGATTAAGCTACAACGAGCTCAAAAACGTAGAAGTCATTAAAAACGAAGAAAAAACCACTCACCAATTAATCTTCAAAGCTTGGCCGAATGTAGCTTCATCCATGGCTGTTTAATTCATGCATTTTCGGTGGAGAAGTAGATGGAAGATGATGATATTTGGTTTTGTTTTATTTTATTATTAACATTTTAACCATTTTACCATTTTAACCTTTAATAATATCATAAATTTCAACAATACCAAGACATAGAATTCCACTATCAACACTTATGGGATAATTACCAGTTAAGGATTCCCACTATTTAATTTCATAGCCATTTAATACCTTTAACTTATAGAATTCAACTTTTACACTTTACGCGATTTAATCCTTTTTACCGAATTAACTATTCAAACGGTAAAATTTCTTTACGAAATTTTTAAACGAACATTTTATCATATTGTAAACCTTAATAAAATAATAAAATAAATATTTTGACTTCGGATTGTGGTCTTGAAACAACTATTTTGATTAACCCCAAAAACGGGCTGTTGTTACAAAAGCATACCATTTCACTATACCAAAAACATCAAACATACATAACTGCTAAATGCATTATCTATCAACTTATTACCTATTTCATACTTCAACATATACCATATGATTTTCTCAAATCAAACCACAATATGCTAGCTTCCAAGCATAATCACATCAATTAACATCTAATCAAAATAACCAACACATAATCTCACCAAATAAGCCAACACATAAGGCATTATATACGTCATATAATTAACTTATCGAACACATAACTTAAGCCAACTTAAATGGCCAAATTCACACCAACATTTAGAAGCCAAATCACATGGCCAAAATCAAAACTCAAAACATATCAAGATGACTCTAGCCTATACATGCCATATACCATATATACAAGCTTCCAAAAATACCACTGAGTTGATCGACAGTGCGATGACTTTTCCCGACAATCCCAGAGTCCGTGCTAGCTTCGATGATCTATAAAAACATGGAAAGAACACACAAAGTAAGCTTTTAAAGCTTAGTAAGCCATACACAAATAAATCATCTCATGAATCAATATCATTACCATCAATTAAACAAGATATGAATAAGCACAATTAAATACACATTTAAGATCACAAACCTTTCTATTAATCAATTTATACTTCTTAAACATATCAATTCATCAATTACCTTCTCTTCTTAAAGATCATATGAATTTCGTACATACCTGAATCACTTAACTCATTCACTTATTCTTTATTGACTTAACTTTGCCTGTTGAACCGTTTGAAATCAATAAGGATACTCAGAAATCACATAAACTCATACAATGCCATATCCCAGATATGGTCTTACATGTTATCACATATTGATGCCACTGTCCTAGACAGGGTCTTACACGAAATCGAATAATGATGCCAATGTCCCAAACATGGTCTTACACGTAATCTCAATACAAGGCCAATGTCCCAGACATGGTCTTACATGTAATCACATATTGATAACCTAATGTCATGACATATGTATCCTATACTATTTCTAAGGTTCGTACGGGACTTTTGGATGTCGAAACTCTATCGATTCTTGCTCGTAAGTGCCCAGTCAACATTTATAACAATTCAATGTCAAGTAAACACACATAATTCAATTTAAAAGCATTCATTGGTATGTGAACTTACCTCGTAATCGGAATAAACAAACGGGTCAACTATTCAATAACTTTCGTTTTCCCTTGATCTAAATCCGATTTCTTTCATTCTTGATCTATATACGTTCAAAATTCACCCTTTTATTCATCAACACATTCAATTTCATCCTCAAACACATATTTGGGCATTTTTGCACTTAAGCACCTAAAACTACACATTTATTCAATTTAGTCCCTATTTCATAAATACACAAAATTCACAAAATTTGACAAAACTCATGCTTAGCCGAATTCTCTATAGGTCCCTAGCAGCCCATATTTTTTTATTTATTTCACAATTTAACCCCTCAATTTACACTTTTTACAATTTAATCCTATTTAAGCATTTTCACTAAAAATCACTTTATAAAATATAGATATCTATCATCAAGCTTTAATACTTCAACACCAAATATTCAAGAACATAGATATTCATCAATGACAACTTTCAAAATCATTAACATTTTCAAAAATTGAGGCATGGGCTAGCTAGTACTTAAAGCAACGATCACAAAAACATAGAAATCATCAAAACTCGAGCTCAAATCATACCTTAATCAAGCTAGATTAGTGTCGAACCCTAAATTATTTCCAAAGCTTTATTTTCTTTGTATATTCAGCCAAGAAGAAAGAAAATAAGCTAAATTTTGGCTTTTGTTTTAATTAAATTAACTTTAATAACTAAATTACTATTTTACCCATAATTAAAACATTAACTAAACATTTAATGGTTGGCCATTTATGTCAAATTCCACTAATAATGGTCTAATTACAACTTAAGGACCTTTTATTTAATAATCCATGACAATTAAGCACTTTTAACAAGTGGAATGCAACTTTTGCATTTTACGTGATTTAGTCTTTTTTCTCAAATTGAGCTATTAAACGATAAAATTATCTTATGAAATTTTCACACATATATATTCACATGCTGTAAATACCAAAAATAATATTAAAATAATTTTTTGATCTCAGATTTGTGGTTCCAAAACCACTATTCTGATTTAGCTAAAACTGGGCTGTTACAACTTCTATTATGAGCTTCCTTCAAAATCATCTAAAGCAACTCTGAGTTTCTCGGAACACATATTCGACCTCTAAATCTTAAACAATCATCAACATCAACTCGAAACTCTAAATCAGAATTCAAATCATATTGAGCTCTTTTAGCTAACAATTCATTATCAACTTTCTGAGCTTCACAAATCTGTTGTAAAATAACGGTCTCGCTTTCAACTCAGCTACAATCGAGCCATCATCAGAAAGAGTCATCTGAGTATTCATCGCACGAAGTGCAAACAAAGATTTTCGGCTTAAAGCATCAGCTACAACATTAGCCTTTCCTGGATGATAGTCAATCACTAGCTCGTAATCTTTCAACAATTTCAACCATCTTCGTTGTCGCAAATTCAGATCTTTCTAAGTCATTAAGTATTTCAAAATCTTATGATTAGAATAAACATGACATTTTTCACCGAACAAATAATGGCGCCAAATCTTCAACGCAAACACGATAGCTGCTAATTCCAAATCGAGCATCGGGTAATTCTTTTCATGTGGTTTTAATTGTCTCGAGGTATAAGCTATGACTTTACCTACCTGCATTAAAACACAACCCAGACCATTCAACGATGCATCACAATAAATTACGAATTCTTTACCCGATTCTGGTTGAACTAACACTGGAGCTTCGGTTAATAAAGCTTTCAGTTGATCAAAACTTTTCTAGCATTTATCTGACCACTCAAACTTAACATCTTTCTAAAGTAATCTCGTCAACGGAGTTGCAATCATTGAAAAACCTTTTACGAATCGTTCGTAATGATCGACGAGTCCCAGAAAACTTTGAACTTCAGATGCATTTCTCGGAGGCTTCCAATCCAATATTGCTGAAATCTTACTCGGATCTACTCGAATACCCGATGCTAACACAATATGCCCTAGAAAACCAACTTCATGTAACCAGAATTCACATTTACTGAACTTTGCAAAAATCTGTTTATCTCGCAAAATTTGTAGCACTAATCTCAGATGTTCAGCATGTTCGGATTCATCACAGGAATAAACCAACAACAAATCTATCCAAATACGGTTTGAAAATCCAATTCATTAGATCCATAAAAACGGCAAGTGCATTTGTTAGTCCAAAAGGCATAACTAAAAATTCATAATGTCTATACCTAGTTTAAAAAGCAGTTTTCGGCACGTTAGAGTCTTTAACTCGCAACTGGTAGTAACCTAATCTTAGATATATCTTTGAAAACACTGTAGCCCCTTTAAATTGATCAAACAATTCATCAATTCGCGGTAATGGATATTTTTTCTTGATCGTCACTTTATTGAGCTGTCGATAATCAATACACATTCTCATAGTTCCGTCTTTCTTTTTTACAAAAAAATTGGTGCACCCCAATGCAAGAAGCTCGATCGTGCAAATCCTCTATCCGCCAACTCTTGCAATTGAGATTTCAATTCTTTTAATTCTATTGGAGCCATTTTTTATGGAGCTATTGATATAGAAGTTGTTCCTGGCACTAATTCAATACCAAACTCTACCTCTCGGATTGACAGACAACCCAGTAACTTTTTAGGAAACACATTCGAATATTCGCACACAATTGGTACTGATTCAATCTTCCTTTCAGTCACTTTCATATCAAGCACATAAGCTAAATAAGCTTCACAACCCTTATTCACATATTTTCGAGCTAACGTCGAAGAAATCAGTATTGGCAAACCATTCAAATCATTAGGCTCAATCCAAATTATCTCATTATTCTGACATCTCAGATCAATCGTCTTTCGTTTGAAGTTCACTATCATATCATGCAGTGTTAACCAATCCATATCCAGAATTATATCAAATTCGTCAAATGGCAACAACATCAAATTAGCCGAAAAACATGAATCTCGAATCATCAACGGACAGTTCTTGCATACTTTATCAACCAATACATATCTTCCTAAGGGCTTCGATACTCTAACCACAAATTCAGTAGACTCTACAGGTAAAGTCTTACTGGATACTAAAGTTTCACATACATAAGAATGAGTTGATCTTGGATCTATCAATGCAATTACAGTAGTATCATAGAGAGTGAAAGTACCGGTAATAACATCTGGAGATGAAACTTCTTCGCGAGCACGAATAGCATAAGCTCTAGTAGGTGCATAAGCCTCAGATCTAATAGCAGTGCCTTTAGTTCCCCTCTGGCTACTACTCACATTACCCGTGTTTCTAGGTGGTCTACCTCGAGCTGTTGTGTTACTCAGCCTAGTATTCTGCACTATCTCTTGCTCAACTAACTCAGGACATTCAAGAATGAAATGATCTAATGATCCACATTTGAAACAAGCTCGATCATTCAATCTACAGTCGTCGGGATGTCGTTTACCACAATATTTGCACTCAGGTCGATTAGGCCTGATGTTACCAACACTAGCTACTGAAGTAGCTTTCGAACTCACAGGTGGTCTGTCTCGATCACGTCTACAATAACCCACAGTAGCCTTTGAACGGCTAAAATCATCTCGAAACTTCTTGGATGTCGAATGAAATAACTTACTCAATGATCTTTTTCACAAATCTCTAGCTTCAAATTCGGCTTTTCTTTTCTCTTTCCCGAGTTCTTCAGCTTTGCATGCTCACTTGATGAGTACCACAAACTCTTTGATTTCCAGAATCCCGACTAACAACTGGATGTCTTCATTCAAACTGTCTTCAAATCTTTTACATATTATAGCTTCTGTCGAAACACATTCTCGTGCATATTGACTTAGTCTTAAAAATTCTCGTTCATATTCCGTAACAGATATACAGCCTTGTTTCAGCTCAAGAAACTCTTTGCATTTTTTATCTATGAATTTCTGACTGATGTACTTCTTTCTAAACTTAGTCTGAAAGAACTCCCAATTGAGTCGTTCTTTCAAAACCACAAATATCAATGTTTTCCACCAATGATACGTTGTATCTCTCAGAAGTGAAACAACACATTTAAGACATTCATCAAGAGTACATGAAATTTCATCAAACACTTGTATCGTATTCTCAAGCCAAAACTCAGCTCTCTCAGCATCATCATCAGTAGTAGCACGAAACTCTTCTGCCCCATATTTTCTAATTTTATCAACCAGAGGCTTATTTAAATGAATCGAATTCACAAGTTATGGCATGACAGGGAATTTTGGATGATTAGACGGAGGTGAAGGTTGTGGAGCAGCCGGATTAGTTCTAATATATTGAGTGAACCACTTATTCATCATCAAGAAGAAGGCTTGCTTAGCCTCTCCCTCATGGCTACTCGTAATCGGCCTAAAATCAGTCGGCGCTGCCCCTTGAGCAGGAGTGGACTCATTACTTTCCATATCATCAGCTACGGCTCGATCGAGATCCATTTACTATACGATAAACACATTTTAACTGTCAAGAATTATCATACTATTGCAGTTTATATATATGGGATGTATAGCTAGACTCACACATGCTACGTTAGTCCTAGAATCGACTAAACCGTAGCTCTGATATCAATTAAATGGAACACCCCTAACCCATATCCAATGTTCGAATAAGGTTACGAGGCATTACCAGAAATCACACTTAATTCACATACATACATACATACATAATTAATATCTATTCATATCAATCATATTGCCCCTTGTAAGGTCTTCCGAGACCTTAAAACATGCTTAGAAGTGGCTCAGGACTAAACCGATAACATTCACAAACTTTGGGAAACATAGAAAATTTTCTTTAACTATAAGGTCACACACCGGTGTGAATAGGCCGTATACCTCATACGGCAACCAGACATGCCCGTGTCACAGGCCAGGTGAAAACAAGCCATACATACTGACTTGCACCACACGGATGAGGACACGCACGTGTGCTAGGCCGTGTGAAATCTAAAGGAGTTACTAACTTGGGTCACACGGCCGACCTCATGCCCATGTGTCAGCCCGTGTGCCACACACAACCAGTAGACACGCTCGTGTGTCTAGGCCGTGTCAAAACTGTTGGGTATACTGACTTTAATTCGAAGGGTACCCTAGGGGACACACGGCAATGACATGGCTGTGTGTCGCACATGGAAGAGCCACACGCCCGTGTGGACAAAAATAGGCTATTTGTAAAGCCAATTTGCCACCCTAATCACAAGCATACATAGCAACCAAATAGCACCATTTCAATACATCTTTAAGGGACCAAAAACCTACCAATTCATACACATATCATGCCATCTATTCACAATCATTTCCACTACTCAATTCCACAACCAAAACATACCATTTCACTATACCAAAAACATCAAACATACATAACTACTAAATGCATTTATCCATCAACTTATTACCTATTTCATACTTCAACATATACCATATGGTCATCTCAAATCAAACCACAATATGCTAGCTTCCAAGCATAAGCACATCAATTAACATCTAATAAAAATAACTAACACATAATCACACCAAATAAGCCAACATATAAGGCATTATATACATCATATAATTAACTTATGAAACACATAACTTAAGCCAACTTAAATGGTCAAATTCATACCAACATTTACAAGCCAAATCACATGGCTAAAATCAAAACTCAAAACATATCAAGATGACTCTAGCCTATACATGCCATATACCATATATACAAGCTTCCAAAAATACCAATGAGTTGATCGCTAGTGCAATGACTTTTCCCGACGATCCTTGCGTCTGAGCTAGCTTCGATGATCTATAAAAACATGGAAAGAACACAAAAAGTAAACTTTTAAAGCTTAGTAAGCCATACACAAATAAATCATCTTATGAATCAATATCATTACCATTTATTAAACAAGATATGAATAAGCACAATTAAATACACATTCAAGATCACAAACCTTTCTATTAATCAATTTATACTTCTCAAACATACCAGTTCATAAATTACCTTCTCTTCTCAAAGATCATATGAATTTCGTACATACCTGAATCACTTAGCTCATTCACATATTCTTTCTCGACTTAACTTTGCTCGTTGAACCGTTCAAAATCAATAAGGATACTCAGAAATCACATAAACTCATACAATGCCATATCCCAGATATAGTCTTACATGTTATCACATATTGATGCCACTGTCCCAAACAGGGTCTTACATAAAATCAATTAACGATGCCAATGTCCCAGACAAGGTTTTACACGTAATCTCAATACATTGCTAATGTCCCAAACATGGTTTTACATGTAATCACATATCGATAACCTAATGTCATGACATTTGTATCCTATACTATTTCTAAGGTCCGTACGAGACTCTTGGATGTCGAAACTCTGTAGATTCTTGCTCGTAAGTGCTCATTCAACATTTATAACAATTTAATGTCAAGTAAACACATATAATTCAATTTAAAAGCATTCATTTGTATATGAACATACCTCGTAGTCGGAATAAACGGACGGGTCAACTATTCGATAACTTTCGTTTTCCCCTGATCTAAATCCGATTTCTTTCGTTCTTGATCTATATACATTCAAAATTAACTCTTTTATTAATCAACACATTCAATTTCATTCTCAAACACATATTTGGGCATTTTTGTACTTAAGCCCCTAAAATTACATATTTATTCAATTTAGTCCCTATTTCATAAATACACAAAATTTGACAAAACTCATGCTTAGCCAAATTCTCTATAGGTCCCTAGCAGCCCATATTTTTATTTATTTCAAAATTTAACCCCTCAATTTACACTTTTCACAATTTAATCCTATTTAAGCATTTTCACTAAAAATCACTTTATAAAATATAGATATCTATCATTAAGCTTTAATAATTCATCATCAAATATTCAAGAACACATAAATTCATCAATGACAACTTTCAAAATCATCAACGCTTTCAAGAATTGAGGCATGGGCTAGCTAGCACTCAAAGCAACGATCACAAAAACGTAGAAATAATCAAAAACCGAGCTTAAATCATACCTTAATCAAGCTAGATTAGTGTCGAACCCTAAATGCTCTCCAAAGCTTTATTTTCTTTGTATATTCGGCCTAGAAGAAAGAAAATAAGCCAAAATTTGGCTTTTTTTTAATTAAATTAACTTTAATAACTAAATTACTATTTTACCCATAATTAAAACATTAACTAAACATTTAATGGTTGGCCATTTATGTCAATTCCACTAATAATGGTATAATTACAACTTAAAGACCTTTCATTTAATAAGCCATGACAATTAAGCACTTTTAACAAGTGGAATGCAACTTTTGCATTTTATATGATTTAGTCCTTTTTCTCAAATTGAGCTATTAAACGATAAAATTATCTTATGAAATTTTCACACATATATATTCAGCTGTTGTAAATACCAAAAATAATATTAAAATAATTTTTTAACCTCAGATTTATTGTTCTAAAACCACTATTTTGATTTAGCTAAAACCTGGATGTTACATCCCATACAAGGTTGTTGAACTTCATGGGAAGGTAGGTAATTTCAGAGTTAACATTCAGAACTTGAAACACTATTGAGGGGATAAAATTGAGCGGGATAAAATCTCATTCATTTTATCAGATACTTATATTTTTATTATTCTTTTTAATAAATGACTTATGCTATATTTTCTTGATTAGTATGTTGAAATAAATTTTGTCTAGGAGATTGAAACTTAAGCGGGACTGCTTATAAGCACTCCAATCTTTCTTGGGAATTGTTTTTATCATAATCTTCTAAGAAATTATTTCCTAAGTGTCAATAAAATTTTAAATTTCTAAATAAAAGGGTCAATTTTAATCTAAATTCTAGTTTACATTTCAATTTTCAAATAATCTTTAAATCCATGGACTTAATTGAATAATTTGCAATAATTGGCTATTCTTTTTGTAAATAATGAAATTAGTTGTCTTTTTCTGTAAATATTTTTAAAACAACTAAAATAAACGTTTTTATTTTTTAATAAATAAGACGATGATAACTAATATATAATTATATTTTATATAATATATATTAGTTGATATAAACTTTGTATAGGATTAGAATTATTTGATATTTTATTTAAGAGTTTTTTTATTTTTAATAAATAGAGTAATAGAAAATAATATATTTTATATTATATTAATTGTTATGATATTAGGACTTAGAATATTTTCTACTAATTTGTTCTAAGAATTTGAGTTGAACTCCCCATACTCACACTTTAAATATCACCTCTACCTTTACCTTTTCTTCCATCAATCCTAGTGCCCTCCACCCTCCAAATGCATTAGCACCGCACGTCCCAAGTTGCTAGTAGCAGCAACCGCAAGCTCCAATCTCACCCACTAGCAGTTGAGCACGACCAACAGCCACCAACACCTTGCGCACACAATCACTCGTACCTACTTCCTGGCGTACTTGCCCACACGCACATTAGACTCTTCAACCCGCATGTTCTGCAACTCATGCCTGCCTCTGCTCGTGCACTAGCCCGCGTCCTGCCTTACGCACTACTAATGTTGCTGCCTCCTTACGCATGCACCAACTTATATTTCTGCACTTACGTGCCTTCCTCCACTGCTGCTCCCTACGCTGCTCATAATCCAACCCTCGCAAGCCGCTGCTATCCCTAACCCATCGCATGATTCTTCTTGCCTTAACCTGTGCGCACCCTTGCACCATCCAATCGTCACAAGTTTCCACAACCTCAAGCCATAATCCATCTACATTACACCTCCGAGATTCACCAACCAGTTACCCTCCAACCAACCCTAAATTGACATCTTTAGTTTTGCATTTTATTTATTTTATTGAGTTCTTAATTTTTGTACATAGGTGGTAAGAAAATTTTCTCTTAAATTTTAAATTTGATTTAATTATTTAATTTTTCAATTTATTGAATTATTTTATGCAAATTGAATTTTTGAGAAAATATTCATTTCTATCTTATGTTCATGTTAATCATGCCTCGCAAAAGAACTCGTGCCTTTGTCCAAGTTGAAGAATCACTAAACAAATTCCATTGTGAAGAAGCCAAAGCAAAACACAACAACGTTTTTAAAAATCAACAAATGCTCACAGAAATAGGTTTTACATTGAAAGAAAGCAATTACACTAATTTCATGGCGAGCATTACAAAAGTTGCTGAAGCTTTAAATTGGGAAGTGTTTTGTGAAAAAAGACCAAATGCAAATGAAGAGCTAGTTCGTGACTTTTATGCGAACTCAACCTCAAGTGAACTAATAGAAGTTTCTTTTCAAGGAATTAAGGTACCAATAAACTCAAACACTATTAATGAACTTGGTTTTGAAAACGACGAATATTCTTCACTAATGGAAAATATTGAGGCTAAAAAGTTACAAGAAATTCTCGAGGAACTTACAGTCCCAGGTTCTAAGTGGACTGTATCAAAGCATGGAGCTCACTTATCACAAAGAATATTTGATACCACTAGTGAAGGTATGGTTTTAATTCATTCGATTTAGCCTTATGCCTATTTCACATGAGAACACAATTTCATTAGAGCGAATGGTCTTGTTAGTCAATTTTAACAGCAAAGACCATTAATATGGAAAAATCATTCTAAGAGAAATTTAAAATTATGCTACTAAATGTTCTGGTCTAGCATACTTTCCCTTTACGATAACAATTTTGTGCTTGAAAGCTAAAATTCTTATAAACGTAAAGAAAACAAATTATAGCCAAGACACAATCACATATTGGTACCTCTTCCGAGTAGCAGGAGATTTTGTTATGCAATAACGAGCTGAATCGAGTGAGGATCTCAAAGAAGAAGAAGATCCCATAGAGATCGAACCAATACAGTCAGTTGAAATCCCTGATAAGGCAGAACCAACTAAACCAATGAACAAACCTGACATGGTGACCTCAACATTCAGAACTCATTCACCTCACCCAGATCTTCTTGATGAGCTATCAAAGTTGATGGACCTAATGCAAAATATGCAGTGGTAGCAACTAGCTTACTGGAGATATTAAAAAATATGGGATGACTCAATGAGAAGCGCTTTTATTAAAATATTCCATGACTCGTTTATTTTTGTGCCTAAGTTTTTAGATTTTATATTTAAACCATAGAGTCCAATATTGAAGAGGGAACGAAGCAATTCAAGCAAAAACAAGGAAAATAGAGAAAAAGATTAGTTAAATTCTAAAGGATCTACAAATAAATAAAAAGGGGGGATCTTTACTTTATTTTATTTTCTTTCTTAGGATATTTAAAGTTTCTAGGATTAGGTTCTTTTACGATTTTATTTCTCTCATAATAAAATAAGAGGTGGAAATCATCAATAAAATGGAACAAATTACAAAATAAGAAGTGTGGCAATATATATGTACATGTCTAGGATTAGATTTACTTAGGAAAAGCTTGGTAATTAAGCGATCAAACTTGACTCACCTACTTTTTCTAGGGTCTTATTTGGTGTACAGTATCTATTCACTTCTATATTTTTATTTTCTCTATTGTTTTTAACAATGGGGGCATTGTTCATCTTAAGTATGGGGGACCTAAAATTGAAAAAAAGTTTCAAAGATACATTATTCTTATAATTATGATTAAGCTATATTTTGTTCAAAAAATTTGAATTTTTGTTAATTTTTCTAACTTCTAGTATAAATAAAGTTCTATTATCTCAATAATTGCTATGTTAGTTGAATTATGACATAATGTTACTCTTAATAAAGTTTGTAAATCATACCATAGAATTGTTAATTCTTTAGGAGAGCTAGACATGCATGAAAGTTTAAGTCTCTAGAATTGACTTAGTAATTTCTTGAGGCGAAATCCTAAGAAGCATGGAATTTTGAAAATGACTTAGGCAAACTTTTGTTTGGACCGTTTGAACCTTTCAAGCCAACCATAATGAATATTTATCCCTTGAAACCCAAATTTGAGACTATATGGCCTAATTTTATTTGAACCTTTGCAATATTTAGTAATCACTTCTCTCATAATTATCTCTAAATTGTCTCAAACACTAGTGTAACATCCCGAATTAGGGCCTAGTCGAACCAGTGGTTTCGGGACCACAAATCTGACAAAATAAAATTTATTTTTATTATATTTTTATGGTATACGATTTCACGGAATGATTTCGTGAAAATTTCCTTCAAAAATTTCGACGTTTGGGCACTCAATTTGGTCAAAAGGACTAAATTGTAAAAAAGTGCAAAAGTTGAGTTCTACATGTTAAAGGTGTCCAATTGTTATGAAATTTTAAATGGGAGGGCCTTAAATGATAATTAGACCATTTTATAACTTTTTGGACAAAAATGGCCTTGGATGGATAAAATTTCGAAGAAAGGCAAAAAGGGCATTTTGGTCATTTAGGGGTAAAATGCATTAAAAGACAAATTTTAAAACCCAAATGTGTCCCTTTCTTCTTGCTTCAACCGAATTTACAAAGAGCAGCCATGGTTAGGGTTTGGACAAGCTTCCAAGCTCAATAGTAAGTGATTCCGAGCCCCGTTTTTAATGTTCTTTACATTTTTGAAATCTCGGTAACACATTCTAGCTATTTCTACCATTATTTTAAGCTAGGGTTTGTGTTTAAAAATTTACTCATGAATGATATGCTTGTATTTTGATTTCTAATGGTATAAAATGAGTGTTGGGTGTTTAATAAACGACTTTTACTAAGCATTTTTCGATGAAAACGTCCGAAAGGACTATTTTGTAAAAGTTGTAAAATTTGTCATAAATGGGTGATTTTGTGGAAATTGGGGGCTGTCATAGTTATGAAAAATGATCAGTATGTCATAAAACATAATAAAATAGGATGAAGTTTAATTTTCGAGCATTGGGGAAAAGTGCAAATAGGTAAAAGTTTAGGGGTCAAAATGCAAATTTGTAAAAATATTATTTTTGGACCCCTATGAGTAATGTGACTAATTATTAGGCTAAATGTGATATCATAGATCAAGGAAAACAAGATTCGGGAGAACGAGGTTGAACAAGGTTAAGCACAAACTCGAAATAAATAGTCGTACTCGAAACCGAGGTAAGTTCATATGTCAATGATAATGCGATGATATTATTATTGTTCATACTTGAACTTAAAATGATGGATATTTATTTAGTTTATATGAAGATTATATATTGTAACAAATGCCAAATTATAATTATATGCAATACCATGTTTATTTTATGGACTAATGTCTAAATAAACATGGAAATATGTTGAATTGGATGTACATTACATGAGCAGCTATGCATAATGATATACTTGATGGAAAGAGAAAATCTCGGTTGAATAAAAAGGGAAATTTAATGGATAAACCATGATTTACATGAGACTTAAGATCCTGCATGTGTTGCAGAAAAGGATTTAGCCTGGACTGGTAATCCGAAGATCTCAAGTATAAGAAGGATCTAGCCTGGACTGGTGTTCTTTAAGTGATCAAGCCTCCCGAAGAATATGTGTACATTGTGGATTTAGCCCGGACGGGTAATTCGATTAGGGTTCAAATTTAGCCTGGACTAGTAATTCAAATCCGAGCTCATTGAGAGTGCTTGTCATTGCAAGGGATTTAGCCTGGACTGGTGATCCCGACATCACTCCATGAGTTTATATTACGGGGGATTTAGCCAGGACTAGTAATCCCGCCATAAGATGTGAGGTTCACAGGAGTGCGCACATGAAATGATCACTTGTATGAATTGACGGAGAATGGGATATCCATCGAGATTCTGAGAAATTCAACGAGATTAATATGAAAAATGAAATAAAAGGTTCTTGCCATGATACATCAAATATGTTATATGATATTATTATGATGCATATGAGTTGTTATGTTTGGATGAGTGCAGTGCTAAATGATAGCACAGGTAAGTACTCGAAACCCATGAGCACGTGTTTGACATGTGAAATGAAATGGACTTGTGACGATAGTGCAAATGAATGAATGATATTTATGAGAATAATTTCTATGACAAATTTGTGATGGTTATTATCATGTTGCACTAAGATAGATTTGGTACAGTACCATTGGTCTAATTTTGAAAATCTACCAAAAATAGTGGAAATTTAGTTAGAGACTTAGCTAAATATGAAATTAAAGCTTAATGAGTCTAGTTTCACTTAAAGGAAACGGTGTAAGAAAAAGAATTTTGTAGTATGAGATATATGAATTCTTGTGAGACAAAGTCGGAGTGATTTTAGACTCTCTTGTCTCAACTTTGGAAAATCACTAAAAATTTTAAAAAAATAATTATGAGTTAAAATTCATATGAATGAAATAATTAATGAGTCTAATTTAAATAGAAAGATACGGGAAAATTATCTGAGTCTTGTACTATGAGATAAATAAATTTTAGTGAAGAAAGGTCGAAACTACCAAAAAACAAAATAGGGGAGACTTTGAATAATAAAATATACTTATTGGCTAGATAAAAAATTCTGGAAAGTTTATGGTAAAAAGGTATATGAGTCTAGTTTTAGAGAAAATTAACAGATCTTAATTTGGAGTTTCATAGCTCGAGTTATAAATAATTTATCGACTATGACTCGAGTAGATAGCTTGACCAAAATATGAATAAAAGTGTAACTATAGTTTTTTTACTTAAGTAAACATGGTCTATTAATGCTTATTATTTTCATATGGACTTACTAACCGTAAAGTTTACTCCTTTCTTTCCATTTCTTGTAGTTTTGACAGGTCAGCTCGGGTTGGAGATCGTCGGAGGCAGCATCACACTATCGAGCATTTACCCTTGGAGTATTGACATGTATATGTTATGCGTTTTCAAGTGAGTGGCATGTATAGGGACTTAGTTTTTCTATGATCGATGTTGTATTGATTAGCCAAATGTATTGGCTTATAATGATTTGTTGTATGTAGCCATGAGATGTGGCTTATAATGAATTTGGCTTGGAAGCCTATTTATCCATGATATGTGTAAATGTCTTGTGATGTGGGTATGTGATTATGCTTGTGCACTATGTTTAAGAAGTATATGGCATATGTACATGGTGAATGCCTTAGGACCATTCGAGGTGGTCATGGCCAGGGAATAAATGTGTGATATGGTAATAAGTTGTTAGTGCCCTGAACATGGATGTTTAATTTATAAGTTAGTAAAAATAGTATAATGGTATAAGTGATTAATAAGATGACAAGGTCACATGAATGCGTAATAATGTGGCTAGATTATTTTATCACGAGTAGGAGGAACAAATGCATAATAACAAACTATTAAGAAATGCCATAGAAATCATGTATGTGTGTGCTTGTAAAGATGAATTTTTTTTTTTTAGGAAATTAGCCTAAGTTTTGACTACACGGGCAGGCACACGGGCGTGTGTCTTGGCCGTGTGTTTTTAACAGAATGTTAAGGATTAAGTCAGAGAGTTACACGGGCTGAAGACACGGGCGTGTCTAGAGCCACATGGGCGTGTATGCCTACACGGCCTACCCACACGAGCGTGTGACTCTCCAAAGCTAGAAAAGTGTTAAGTCGCCCAAAGTTTACCGAATGTTTTCAGTTTTGTCCCAAACTGCCCTAATGTATGTTATAGGCCTCGAAGTCCTGTATAAGGGACGATATGCATGTGTTCAAAAAATTTTAATTTTGGGCAAAATTTGGTGACCAGATTTGTATGTTTATGAATGTTTAAGTCCAGTAATGCCTCGGGCCCTGTCCCGGTGTTGGATACGGGTGAGGGGTGTTACATTTAGTGGTATCAGAGCTATGGTTTAGTCGATTCTCGGACTAACCTAGCATATGTATGAGAGTTCAGCTATATATGCCACCAATCTGTGATAGTGTGATGTCTCCCGACGCGCATGAGAGCCATTTTGTTTAGACAATGGTGCCCTCCAACCGAGCTATACTGACCATGTTTGATGAGAAGCTAAGGCATTCAGGTAAAGTACAGTGATGATAAGCTTAAAATTTGAAAAGTATGAATAAAAGTTCATGATATGTACACGATAGCATATGAGATGAAAGTTTAAACTATGATGTATTTGTCCATGTTTATATGGCCTTTATAAAAGGTTATATGCCTAATTTTTTGGATTGAATGAATGAGATTAGTAAGCTGTCCAAAACCCATAGAATGCATACCTAAATATACGTGTTTAAATAAGATAACTGAAAATTTCTTGTCATACGAACATGAATAAAAGTTTGCTTGAAGTGAATGATATGCTTATGAAAATGTTACTTTGATAATGAACTAGTGATATATGTATATGAGTATGAGAAACGAGTTAGGGATCTTACAACCCCACCCCCATACTAGAGTGGTGTTTTGTGAAGGAATTTCACGAGAATCGTATTGAATAAGTTCACAAATATGGTACCAAAGGGTTCAGCTATAGAATGGTTATGAACATGATCAAAGATAAAATTGGATTGATAAGTAACGATAGGACTAGTAAGGTAAGATGTTGGGAAATATATTAACTGGAAAATTCTTCAGAACTAAACTTCTTTAATGAAAAGTATAATGTGAGATTTATGATGGCAAAAATAATTGAAGGAATAATGTTGAAAGGTAAGATACCAGATTATGGCAGTCTTTTCTGAGGTATTCTGTATGTTTAATCGTTTCTCGAAATATTTTTACTTCTTGCTCTCTTGATAAAATCCTTATTTTATGGGAGTGCTTTCTAATCACGATGTATAAACGAAAGTATTGATAGCCCGATTGGTACATAATCTGTATTGCTCTATGTCTCTGGTATTCCATTACCTTCCACCTAATGGGACTTTATGAAATAATACGCACAATGATATAAATTTGTTTCTCCAAATTGATGCTCTGTTCAATATACATACATGGGAAGGTAAATTATCCTTATTGCATTTAATCCCAGTGGGTTGGATTGATGTATTCTTCTGAACTTCTTTTCTCTGAAGAATTATCAAGATCCTTTATATTTTTCTTTTGGACATTTTTCTGGGTCTTTCATTATGATATGGTATCTTGGATTTCTGTACCTTGGATATCTTTATCTTGGATTCCTCTGTCATAGATTTCTTTATTCTGGTTTTCTTGTTATCTTCATCTTGTAAATTACCTATAATCAATTGTATTCAAGGTATGTTCTTCAGCCTATGATGACTATGTCGATTATGAACATGTTCCTGGCTTGACTATAGCAATGTGATGACCTCCGCATCTGGATTTCTCTAAATCTTCGTGTAAAGAACTGATATCAATAAAGGCATACATGATGAAATTGCAGTTTCAGTTGGTACGGTGGACTCCTTTCATCGAGTAAGTTAATGAAAGTTAATGCATTCAATTGAGGCATTTTTGTTATCTTGAGCCAATGCAATTGAAATGGACTTTGGTTAGTATGATAAGTGAGTTTGAATGGTTTCATGTCAAACTGTCCTATCAACTGAAAGAGAGGATCTCTTAAATTGTCATTTATTGATGATTAATACTGACTTAGTGGTTCAAGTGGTATTGATTTTTATTTGAAAGATTAAATAAGGTATTCGTGTTTGGAAATAAGATTTTACCTCTCTTCGGGTAAAAGATAGATAGTCTGAATGAAAGTGTATATATCTTAGGAGACCCTGATACGATTTAAAACTATTCTGAATGATAAAGTTTTCGTCTTGTGAAAGTTGAATGGTCTATTACATGTCATTAAAGCTTTGAATGAGCGAGAACGTTATTGACCAAAGTCTTTGAACAGATGGGGTATGTGTTGAATAAAAACTTCTTAAATTTCAATAATGTGTTATTGAATAAATTGTGATGTGTTCTAAGTCAGTAAAGTAATGGGATGACTAATGTATCTACTGTCATAAAGGGAATTGAGTGTGAGATTGTGCAAATGACTTAAGTCGATTATTGTCTAATTCCTGAGAAGGGAAAAATGTGGTTACAAGTACTTGAAATAAAAAAATTTCGGGCCTATGCAGAGAGTTTACAAGAAAAATCATAGGAGTAATACATTGTTGGTCGAGTTTAGAACTCGACATTCTTGATCTTTGTAATTGAATACATGAAAGGTTATCAGGACTACTACTAAACATCGGGTGATATTAGAACGATCTTCGTCAGTAGTGATATTAGAATGGAAATGAGAACGAGATGATTATGGATTTCTTGTCAGGATTATTCTTATTTTTGAAAGAGAAAAAGGATGTATGGATTTCTGGTTGACATATGATGAAATTCATAAATCGTCTTGGTAAATGTTAAATCTGCCCAACGGGTTAAAGGAATCATGTATTGATGAGAGTATCAGATTTCCTGAGAAGCTAGTCCTGGTTAATTGGATTGGGATACGGACTTTTATATATCATGAGTTATTGGGAAAGCTAAATAAGACCCTGGATTTTAATGAAGGCTAAAGTAAAAGTTCTTTAGCACTAATTATGAGAAAGTAAAGATCATGAGGAATTAAACCACTCTTCTGGTAAGATTTTCAGGGACGAAAATCCTTAAAGGGGGAGAAATGTAACATCCCGAATTAGGGCCTAGTCGGAACAATGGTTTCGGGACCACAAATCTGAGGTAAGAAAATTTATTTTTATTATATTTTTATGATATAAAATTTCACTAAATGATTTCATGAAAATTTCGTTCGACAATTTCGACGTTTGGGCACTCAATTTGGTCAAAAGGACTAAATTGTAAAAAAGTGAAAAAGTTGAGTTCTACATGTTAGAGGTGTCTAATTGTTATGACATTTTAAATGGGAGGTCCTTAAATGATAATTAGACCATTTTATAACTTTTTGGACAAAAATGGCCTTGGATGGATAAAATTTCAAAGAAAGGCAAAAAGGGCATTTTGGTCATTTAGGGGTAAAATGCATTAAAAGACAAATTTTAAAACCCAAATGTGTCCCTTTCTTCTTACTTCAGCCAAATTTACCAAGAGCAGCCATGGTTAGGGTTTGGCCAAGCTTCCAAGCTCAATAGTAAGTGATTCCGAGCCCTGTTTTTAATGTTCTTTACATTTTTGAAATCCCGGTAACACATTCTAGCTATTTCTACCATTATTTTGAGCTAGGGTTTGTGTTTAAAAATTTACCCATGAATGAAATGCTTGTATTTTGATGTCTAATGGTAGAAAATGAGTGTTTGGAGTTTAATAAATGACTTTTACTAAGCGTTTTTCGATGAAAACGTTCGAAGGACCTTTTTGTAAAAGTTGTAAAATTTGTCATAAATGGGTGATTTTGTGGAAATTGGGGGCTGTCATAGTTATGAAAAATGATCAGCATGTCATAAAACATAAGAAAATAGCATGAAGTTTAATTTTCAAGCATTAAGGAAAAAGTGCAAATATGTAAAAGTTTAGGGGTCAAAATGCAAATTTGTAAAAATATGATTTTTGGACCCCTATGAATAATGTGACTAATTAGTAGGCTAAATGTGATATTATAGATCAAGGAAAACAAGATTCGGGCTTAGAACGAGGTTGAACAAGGTTAAGCACAAACTCGAAATAAATAGTCGTACTTGAAACCGAGGTAAGTTCATATGTCAATGATAATGCGATGATATTATTATTGTTCATACTTGAACTTAAAATGATGGATATTTATTTAGTTGATATGAAGATTATATATTGTAACAAATGCCAAATTATAATTATAAGCAATACCATGTTTATTTTATGGACTAATGTCTAAATAAACATGGAAATGTGTTGAATTGGATGTACATTACATGAGCAGCTATGCATAATGATATACTTGATGGAAAGAGAAAATCTCGGTTGAATAAAAAGTAAAATTCAATGGATAAACCATGATTTACATGAGACTTGAGATCCTGCATATGTTGCAGAAAAGGATTTAGCCTGGACTGGTAACCCGAAGATCTCAAGTATAAAAAGGATCTAGCCTGGACTGGTGTTCCTTAAGTGATCGAGCCTCCCGAAGAATATGTGTGCATTGTGGATTTAGCTCGGACGGGTAATCCGATTAGGGTCTGAATTTAGCCTGGACTGGTAATTCAGATCTGAGCTCATTGAGAGTGCTTGTCGTTGCAAGGGATTTAGCCTGGACTGGTAATCCCGACATCACTCCATGAGTTTATATTTCGGGGGATTTAGCCTAGACTGGTAATCCCACCGTAAGATGTGAGGTTCGCGGGAGTGCGCATATGAAATTATCACTTGTATGAATTGATGGAGAATGGGATATCCATTGAGATTCTGAGAAATTCAACGAGATTAATATGAAAAATGAAATAAAAGGTTCTTGCCATGATACATCAAGTATGTTATATGATATTATTATGATGCATATGAGTTGTTATGTTCGGATGAGTGCAGTGTTAAATTATAGCACAGGTAAGTACTCGAAACCCATGAGCACGTGTTTGACATGTGAAATGAAATGGACTTGCGAAGATAGTGCAAATGAATGAATGATATTTATGAGAATAATTTCTATGACAAATTTGTGATGGTTATTACCTTGTTGCACTAAGACAGATTTGGTACAGAAGCATTAGTTTGAATTTGAAAATCCACTAAAAATAGTGGGAATTGAGTTAGAGACCGAACTAAATATGAAATTAAAGCTTAATGAGTCTAGTTTCACGTAAAGGAAATGGTGTATGAAAAAGAATTTTTTAGTATGAGATACATGAATTCTTGTGAGATAGAGTTGGAGTGATTCCAGACTCTCCTGTCTCAACTTTGGAAAATCACTAAAAATTTTAAAAGAATAATTATGAGTTAAAATTTATATGAATGAAATAATTAATGAGTCTAATTTAAATAAAAAATATAGGAAAATTATCTGAGTCTCGTACTATGAGATAAATAAATTTTAGTGAAGAAAGGTTGAAACTGCCAAACAGCAAAATAGGGGAGACTTTGAATAATAAACTGTACTTATTGGCTAGACCAAAAATTCTGGAAAGTTTATGGTAAGAAGGTATATGAGTATATTTTGATAGAAAATTAACAGATCTTAATTTGGAGTTTCGTAGCTCTTGTTATAAATAATTTATCAACTATGACTCGAGTAGACAGCTTGACCAAAATATGAATAAAAGTGTAACTATAGTTGTTTTACTTAAGGAAACATGTTCTATTAATGCTTATTATTTTCATATGGACTTACTAAGCGTAAATCTTACTCCCTCCTTTCCATTTATTTTAGTTTTAATAGGTCAGCTCGGGTTGGAGATCGTCGGAGGCAGTATCACACTATCGAGCATTTACCCTTGGAGTATTGACATGTACATGTTATACGTTTTCAAGTGAGTGGCATGTTTAGGGACTTAGTTTTTCTATGATCGATGTTGTTGTGATTAGCCAAATGTATTGGCTTATAATGATTTGTTGTATGCAGCCATGAGATATGGCTTATAATGAATTTGGCTTGGAAGCCTATTTATCCATGATATGTGTAAATGTCTTGTGATGTGGGTATGTGATTATGCTTGTTCACTATGTTTAAGAAGTATATGGCATATGTACATGGTGAATGCCTTAGGACCATTCGAGGTGGTCATGGCCAGGGAATAAATGTGTGATATGGTAATAAGTTGTTAGTGCCCTGAACATGGATGTTTAATTTATAAGTTAGTAAAAATAGTATAATGGTATAAGTGATTAATAAGATGACAAGGTCACATGAATGTGTAATAATGTGGCTAGATTATTTTATCACGAGTAGGAGGAAAAAATGCATAATAACGAACTATTAAGGAGTGCCATAGAAATCATGTATGTGTGTGCTTGTAAAGATGAATTTTTTTTTTTAGGAAATTAGCCTAAGTTTTGACTACACGGGCAGGCACACGGGCGTGTGTCTTGGCCGTGTGTTTTTAACAGAATGTTAAGGATTAAGTCAGAAAGTTACACGGGCCAAGGACACAGTCTTGTCCAGAGCCACACGGGCGTGTATGCCTACACGGCCTACCCACACGGGCGTGTGACTCTCCAAAGCTAGAAAATTATTAAGTCTCCCAAAGTTTACCGAATGTTTTCAGTTTTGTCCTAAACCGCCCTAATGTATGTTATAGGCCTCGAAGGCCTGTATAAGGGACAATATGCATGTGTTCGAAAAGTTTTAATTTTGGGCGAAATTTGGTGACCCGGTTTTGTATGTTTATGAATGTTTAAGTTCGGTAATACATCGAGTCCTGTCCCGGTGTTGGATACAGGTGAGGGGTGTTACAACTAGACTCATTGTATCCATAATATTCTCTTAAAATAAGTTTGAGGGAGTTGAAAAAAAGTATCAAATGCTCAAAAAAATTGTAGTACATACAGTAAAATGCTCATGAAAAAAAACATATGTACTCAAAAGAAATAAATGTACAAAAGAGCATGTGAAAGAAAAAGGAGTTGGTGTATTGAAGGTACTTATTCTGAAGGTCTAATGCAATCTAAGTCTAGTGTTTTTAACTTAAATTTATCTATCTTTTACCTAACCCTAGCCCAGCCATGTTACAACCTATTTAAAAGACCTTTCAATTCAGATTTTTATGCTGCCGACATTAGTGGAGAGAAATTGCTAAATTCAATATATGAAGACTTAAGTTAAACTTAGTTATTGCAGTTTAGTCTTAAATAAGGGAATAAAAATTAATTGGTAAGAATTAGTATATCTTTATTGATAAAGCATTTAGTCTATTCTTGTTATCATGATCACGATTGAGAATAATTCGAACAATATGTATACTTGAGCTGCATAATTTCAAAATTCTTGTTCTTGAGCATAATTACACCAAACTCATGTTTGTAAGGGAAATGTGTTTTAAATATTTTTTAAAAGGTGATTTCAATCAATTTCTTGTTCAATTTGTTCATTTCTCGAGACAAGCAATGAATTAAGTTTGGGGTGTGGAAACACAAAAATATATAAACTTTTTTAACACCTTTTGAGCTCTAATTCATGTATTTTCATAGTATTTTTTGTCGAAATTTATAATTTAATTATAAAATAATTAATTTAAACTTAAATTATTAAAATATTTAATTTTAATTATTTTTATAATAAATTTTCAAAAATTTAGTTTATTTTTTATAGTTTTGGACAAAATGTAAAAATACACCTCGAAAAGCTAGAACCGTTGGGGTAATTTTGCATCAAGTGAATCAAGAGCACGTTTAAATTATTTTCTAGCCAAGGACAGTCCAAATAATTATTATTTAATTTATATTTAATTTTATCCAAAATTAATTGGGTTAAAAATTAATATAAAGCCTAAAGTAGAAAGAGACCCAATATGCTGAGTATGGAAGACTGATCCACCAAGCAAATTGGTAGCCCAAAACCGTCCCTATAGTTGATCCAATCAGCTGATTATTTCTAATTTTTATGCTTGCAAAATAGCCCTTGAGCTTCCCCTGAATGCTATTCAAACCCCTCCACTTTTTGTACTTTTATATTTTTGCCCTAAGCTTAATATAACAAAGTTGAAACATTCAAACTTTGCACCATGTGTGGCGGAGAGTGAATGGCTGAAATTTATTTTCTATTTTTAGTAGCCATTCACACCTATAAATACCTCTATTCCCTTGTCATTCAACATACCATTCATTCTCACACATCTCTCTCTTTCTCTTACTTTCTCTCCTTCATTCACTTCTTTGTTTTTCCCTTTTTCTTTTTCATTCCCTTGTCGATTTCCCTCTTGAAAAATAGCATTCTTCCACCTTGGAATAGCAGCATTCAATTGTTCATAGATGCCTCGATTCAATAGAACGAGCAGAGAAGAAGAGGAGTACACTAGTTTGGTTTTAGAGAAATACTAGATTTGCTTCATAGTTCCCTTCTCATTAATTTTCTTGTTTATTTGTGATTATGAATATGAATGATTGTTGTGTTGTTGTTCTTATTCTAATTAAAATGGTTTAAATTTAATTCATTTTAGATTGATTGTATTCTGTCCACTTAAATTATTAAAATCATGTTTGTGTTGTTATAGGCATTGGTAAGTTGTTCAATTAAATAAAATCATGCTTATGTTATACTTGCATTATAAAACGTAAGGTAACAAATGAATTAATTATTAAATGTATTTGAAATTGTAATTAATTGACAAAATATTTAATTTACGCATGTTTAATCTTCTAAACTAGCTGAGGATTAAATTAGTGATTGTAACACCCCGTACCCGTATCCTACTCCGGGACGGAATACGAGGCATTACCTCACTTGAATTCATGCTTACAACCCTTCCCGGGTCTCCAAGACTTGGACAAATTTAAAACTTTCTCTAACTTATCAACGTATCCTTATTATGGGCCTACAAGGCCAAAAACACACAGTGGAAATTACTCGAAACCAACTCGGGTTCTCTAACAAACTTTAGAAAAATGTCACTTAACATAGGAGCACACGCCCGTGTGACTACTTCGACATGGTCGTGCTGAGGTCCTGTGTGGCTCACACGGCCTAACCAAAACAGGGACACACTCGTGTCCTCTACCCATGTGGAATTAATTCTAAATCCACACTTACAGGGGTTTTCACACGGCCTGGCACATGCCCGTGTCCCTAGCCCGTGTCCTTCACACGGCCATGACACGTCCGTGTGAAAAAACCTGGACATTCTATTTCTGACATCAGCAACCTCAAAAAGTTACATGGCCAAGGCACACGCACGTGTGCTAGATCGTGTTCTACACACGGCTAAGACACATGGCCATGTCTCTACTCGTGTGTTTACTATCATGCATACTGACTTGAAATATTTACGTGCAGGGGACACACGGTTGGACAACACGCCCGTGTGTCTACTCCTGTGGAAAAAAATAAGGCTATTTACCAAGCCTCTTTGCCACCCTTACTTACACAACCTACACAATAACAACCACAACCAATACAAGACTATTTCATGCAATAAAATCATCCATAATAGACAACATTTCATTTGTGCAATTTACTCATCCATGAAACTAACATCATTTACATATATCAAAATGAATGTTAGCCATCATTCAAGGCTTAATACAAAGTGAGGGATTTATCCCAAGCCAACACGTTTAGCCAAATTACAAACACACAAAACACAAGTCTAATCCCCTATACATGCCATATTCAAAATATAAATCAAACTATACTGAATGCCTCGATTGATAGTGTGATCGATATCCCTAACTTCCTTTGATCCTTGAGCTAGCTAGGCGGCACTATAAGAAAAAGGAAAGGATAAGGAGTAAGCATAAAGCTTAGTTAGTTGCACATAAATAAATGTACAACACAACTTTACCATTCATCAACAAGCTCGTAGTACACAAGTGGGTATAAGTAAAACTCATCAATATTCCATACACTTCGTATAGCATATATTAAATTCACAATTCAAACATACCCAATAGGTACCTGTATCACTCACAACTCGGTCATACTTTCCTCAATAACTAGAAATCATAACTTTCACCGTTGAACCATTTCGAACTCTATCAGATATTCCATAAGCATCATGCATAGGGTAAGGTGTCGATGCCATGTCCCAGACATGGTCTTACACTGACTATCATTTCATTGCTGACACATGTCCCAGACATGTCTTACATTGGCTTACATCTCGAGGCCGAAGCATGTCCCAGACATGTCTTACACTAGCACTCATCTCAATGCCGATGTCATGTCCCAGACATGGTCTTACACTAACACTCATCTCAATACCGATGCTATGTTCCAGACATGGTCTTACACTGGCTCACACAAGTGACCTGATCATCATGGCATGAATATCCGATTTATTTCCTAGGTTCAAACAGGAACTCTACTATCTCTATTATCATCATTCTTTCTCAATTCCACAATCAAGCAATTCATGCCATAATAATTCAATACAATTCAACATATACATTAGCAATGTAGTTGTATTATTTACATACAACTTACCTCGGATTACAAAATGTAGTGACTAGTCGATTTAGTCGATTTGCTTAGCTTTCCCTCGGTTTAGGCTTGAATTCGGTAATTCTTAATCTATAATAGAAGAATGTACTCATTTAGTCTCTAATTAGAGTTAAGAAATCGAAAATTCGCATCTTTGGTAAAATAACCATTTTGCCCCTAAATTTTGACAAAATGACCATTTTACCCCTAGGCCCGAAAATTGATTTTTATCGAATTCATTTATTTCTCAAGAGAAGCCGAACCTCTTTTTACTCTTATAGCAACTCCAAATTCCCACTATTTCACACATTTATCCACAAACTTCCAATTTATACAAAGTAGTCCTTTTAAGTGTTTTCATGCTAACACCCTTCACAAAAGTTGTTTATAAGACACCCAAGACTTATTTTCTTCCATAAAAACTCATATAACATCATAAATATTTTCATGGCAAAACCCTAAACTCTTAATCGTTCTGCAAAATAGTACCCTCATTTGAAAGCTCATGCTTCAAGGGTCTCAAAAGTACAAAAATATTTAAGAAAAGTCATTAGGATCACTTACTTGTGAAGGCTGAAAGTTGCTAAATTTTCAAGCTCTTAAAACCCAATTCTTTGCTAAAAATTTCGGTGGATGAAGAAGATGAAAAGGGATGATATCAACTTTCTTTTATCTATTTCTATTTACTCAAAATAAGCCACCTAACCCACCAAATTTTAAAATTTTGTCTCCTCTTTGACTCTATGGCTGGATATGCTCTTTTAAAAGGGTCTAATTGCCTTTTAAAATCCCCAAAATTTTGATTCCCTAATAAAATAACACTTTTAGCTATCAAATTAGGACTTTTGCACTTAATGCGATTTAGTCCTTTTTTTGCAATTGGGTTCACAAATGTTAAAATTAGCTCACCAAATTTTCTTCATGCACTAATACAAACAAGCTATGACCCTATATTAATAACAAAATAATTTCTCTAACTTTGAATTTGTTGTAACAGCCCAATTTAGGGCCTAGTCAGAACAGTGGTCTCGGGACCACAAATTTGAAGTTAGAAAATTTATTTTTATTATTATTATAAGGTTATAGTTAGATTTCTTTAGTGCATGAAAATTTTGGTAAGTTAATTTTGACGTTTGAGAGCTCAACTGCGAAAAATGACTAAATCGCATAAAAGGCAAAAGTTGCATTTAGTACCTAAATGTGTTATATAGCTAGAGAATTAAAATTTGAAGTTTTTAAAAGGAAATTAGACCCATTTTAGGGTGCTTGTCTGGCCATTGAGTCAAAGGGGTGGACAAAACTTTTATGTTTGGTATGTTAGGTGACTTATTTGGACTAAAATAAAGAAAAAAAGGATATCATCTTCTTCCCATTTCTTTCTCCACCAAAAAATCAGCAAAAGAGGAGTTTTTGAAGCTTTGAAATTTCATCAACTTATCACATCAACAAGTAAGTGATTTTCGTGTCCTTTGTTGATGATTTTTACATTTTTGAGACCCTTGAAGCATGAGCTTTCAAATGAGGGGTCTACTTTGCAAAATGATTAAGAGTTTAGAGTTTTGCCTATAAAATAAAAAGTTTTAAATTGATCAAAATTTTATGGCCCCTTTTTCTAATATTGGTTGAGTTTAAGTTCAGTAGCACCTCAAACCCTGTCCCAACTTTGGATATGGGCGAAGGGTGTTACATTTGGTGGTATCAGAGCTATAGTTTAGTCGGTTCTAGGACTAACCTAGCTAGAGTACGAGTCTAGCTATACATGCCATAAAAACCTATTGATAGTGTGAAGATTCTTGACGAAATAAATTATGTTTTTCTTATATAGTAAATGGATCCTGATAGAACCATGACAGATGACGTGGAAAGTAATGCGCTGACGCTCGCAGAAGGGACCGCGCCAGTATAGAGGGAGCCTATGAGTATGGACCTAGGCAGAAGGGCTAGAGAAGCCTACCTCCGAATGATGGACACTTGGTATACGGAGTTTGTTCGTGTGAACCCGAACACTCCATCTTCCCCACCTCCTTCGATTCCTTAATATGCCTCGATAGCTCCACAAGGTGCGGAGATGTTTAGAAAAGAGAAGCCTCTGGTTGACAAGATTAGAAAATAAGGGGCCGAGGAATTTCGGGCTAATTTAGATGATGACTCGAAGAAGACAGAGTTTTGGTTAGAGAATACCATAAGGGTGTTTGATGAATTATCATGCACACTTGAGGAGTGCGTGAAGTGTGCAACGTCACTCCTATGGGATTCAGCTTATCAGTGGTGGAATACCCTCGTGTCTGTGGTACTGTGAGAAAAAGTAACTTGGGAATTTTTCCAAGAAGAGTTCAGAAAGAAGTACATTAGCCAGAGGTACGTAGACTAGAAAAGGAAGGAATTTTTAGAGTTGAAGCAAGGCAATAGGATCGTGACAGAATATGAGCGTGAGTTTGTGAAACTTAGTAAGTATGCGCTGGAATACATATCCACTAAGGCTACCATGTGTAAGAGGTTTAAAGATGGCCTTAATGAAGATATTCGAGTGTTTGTGGGTATCTTAGAAATAAGAGAATTTGTGGCGCTCGTCGAGAGAGCGTGTAAGGTAGAGGAGCTGGTAAAAGAGAGGAAGAGAGTGGCCTCTAAGTCGCAAGAATTGAAGAAAAGATAGATGAGGAAAGCGCATCAGTCCTCATCTAAAAGATCAAAAGAATTTACTACCCGATCGAATGCTTCGGTGGGGTATTCAAGGAGAAACACGAATCAACAGAATATGGCATCTAAAGCCCAGACTACTTCAGTCGCTAGTGTTGGTAGTACTCGGCCAAATAGGCAAGAGTGTCCGTAATGTGGGAGACGTCACTTAGGCGAATGCCGAGTAAACGAGAGGGGTTGTTTCAAGAGTGGGTCATTTGACCACTTTATTCATTATTTCCTTGAGATGGACGAGAGAGGAAGTAAACAAGACATGAAAGCAAGTAGTGCTCCCTTGAGGAGTAAGCCACAAAAGAATCCCGAAAGTGGGACTAGTGGTAGAGGCGCATCAAGAGATGCCACGGCGAGGTCTAAAGGCAGAGCGCCAACGAGGACCTATGCTATACATGCTCGAGAAGAGGCAGAGTCTCCCAACGTGATCACTGGTACCTTTTCTATCTATGATATAATTGTTGTTGCTTTGATTGACCCAGGATCTACCCACTCTTACATTTGTATGAAATTGATACCTCGTATAAATATGCTAGTAGAGTCCACTAATTTTGTAATAAAAGTGTCCAACCCGTTAGGCAAGCATGTATTAGTGAACCAAGTATGTAGAAATTGTCCCTTGATGATTAGAGGCCATTGTTTTCTGGCCAACTTGATGTTGTTGTCATTTAATGAATTCGATGTAATTCTTAGGATAAATTGGCTGACCTCCCATAGCATCGTATTAGACTGTGGAAGAAAAGTAATTGAGTTAAGATGTGAAGATAGGGATGTTCTTCGAGTTGGGCCAGATGAGTTAGATAACCTGCCTATGGTAATATCGTCATTGACTACTGAGAAATATTTGAAAAAGAAGTATGAAGCTTATTTAGCTTTTGTGCTGAATACTCAAGAGTCAGAATTAAAGATTGAGTCAGTGTCGATAGTCTGCGAGTTCACAGATGTGTTCCCGAAAGAGTTACCCGGATTACCTCCAATGAGGGAAGTTAAGTTTGAGATTGAATTAGTTTCTGGAACGGCACCCATCTCGATCGCCCCGTATAGGATTGCTCCAATAGAGTTGAAAGAGTTGAAAGCACAGTTGCAAGATCTGACAGACAAGGGCTTTACGAGACCAAGCTATTCTCCATGGGGTACTCTGGTACTCTTTGTAAAGAAGAAAGATGGGTCGATGAGATTATGCATCGACTATAGGCAACTCAACAAGGTAACTGTGAAGAACAAATACCCTTTACCAAGGATTGATGATTTGTTCGATCATTTAAAGGGAGCCACCGTGTTTTCTAAAATCGACATGAGTTCTGGCTACAATCAGCTAAAGGGTTAAAGAGAAAGATGTACTGAAGAATGCATTTCAGACAAGATATGCACATTATGAGTTCCTTGTCATGCCTTTTGGTTTGACTAATGCCCTGGCGGTATTTATGGATTTGATGAACCGTATATTCAGGCCGTATCTAGATAAGTTTGTTGTCGCCTTTATCGATGACATACTGATCTACTCGCGTGATGAGAGAGAGCACGCAGAGCATCTGAGGGTTGTGTTCAAACTTTGAGAGACAAGAGATTATACGCCAAGTTCAGCAAGAGTGAGTTTTGGCTTAAAGAAGTTGGGTTTCTAGGACATATTATGTCGGGTGACGAAATCTGAGTCGATACAAATAAGATTTTCGCTTTTGTGGATTAGAAATCGCCAAGGAACGTAACGGAGGTTCGAAGCTTTTTGGGTTTAGCTGGATACTACAGACGATTTGTAAATGAATTTTCTATGATAGCTACCCCGATGACTAGGCTGCTGCAAAAAGACGTCAAGTTTCAATGGCCCGAAAAGTGTCAACAAAGTTTTGAGAGATTAAAGATCTTATTAACGGAAGCCCCAGCGTTAATGCAAGTCGGGTAAGGAGTTTGTGATTTATAGCGACGCCTCCTTAAACAGTTTAGGGTGTGTGCTAATGCAAGAGGGCAAAGTTATAGCCTATGCCTCGAGACAGTTAAAACCACACGAGAGAAATTATCAAACCCATGATTTGGAGCTAATGGCTGTAGTGTTCACATTGAAGATTTGGAGAAACCATTTGTATGGAGAGAAATGTCGGGTATTCACCGACCATAATAGCTTAAAGTACTTGATGACTCAAAAGGAGTTGAATGTGAGGCAACACTGGTGGTTAGATCTATTAAAGGATTATGAATTGATTATCGACTACCATCCGAGAAAGGCAAACGTCGTCGTCGATGCCTTGAGTAGGAAGTTATTATTTTCCTTACGAGCCTTAAATACTCAGTTGACTATAGCTAATGATGGTTCGATTCTAGCTGAGTTGAGAGCTAGATAAACTTTTCTTCAAGAGATCCGAGAAGCTCAGAGAAGTGATGGGGAATTGCAAGCTAAGAGAACTTAGTGTGCGTCAGAAATTGATTCAGATTTTCATATCGGTACCAATTGATGTTTAATGTTCAAAGACAGGGTTTGTGTACCCAAGGACAATGAACTTATTCAAAATATTTTGAGTGAGGCTCATGGTGGTTGCTTATCTGTTTACTCGGGTAGTACGAAAATGTACAATGACCTTAAGAAAATGTATTGGTGGTCAGGTATGAAAAGAGACATTTCAGAGTTTGTTTCCAGGTGTTTAGTGTGTCAGCAAGTAAAGGCTGAACATTAAGTACCTTTGAGTTTACTTCAACCTATTATGGTCCCTAAGTGGAAATGGGATCGTATCACTATGGACTTCGTGATCAGTTTGCCAGTAATCCCGAAAAAGAAAGATGCAGTATGGGTTATTATCGACAGATTAACTAAGTTGGTACAATTCATACCAGTGCATACCAACTACTCCCTCGAGAAATTAGTCGACTTATATATTTTCGAGATTGTAAGGGTTCATGGAATGCCATTGTCAATTGTGTCAAATAGAGATCCAAGGTTTACCTCAAGGCTTTCGAAAAAGTTACAAGAGGCTGGGAACCAAGTTGAGTTTCAGCACGACATTTCATCTACAAACTGACAGACAGTCAAAAAGAGTGATACAGATCTTAGAGGACATGTTGAGATGTTGTGTTCTCGAATTTCAGGGAAGTTGGGAAAAATACTTGTCATTGGTTGAATTCGCCTACAACAACAGCTATCAGTCGAGTCTGAAAATGGCGCCTTATGAGGCCTTATACAGGCAAAAGTGTCGGATGCCCTTATACTAGATTGAGTTGAAAGAGAATCGGGTTCACAGGGTTGATTTGGTCAAAAACACTGAGGATAAAGTTGAAGTGATTCGTGACTACCTAAAAGCCGCGTCGGATAGACAAAAATCCTACGCGGATTTGAGATGAAAGAAAATTAAGTTTGAAGTTGGTGATAAAGTATTTTTGAAAGTTTCTCCGTGGAGGAAGGTCCTCAGGTTTGGAAAGAGGGGCAAGTTGAGTCCTCGTTTCATAGGATCTTATGAGATTACCGAGAAAGTAGGGCTTGTTGCCTACCGATTGAATTTGCCATCGGAGTTAGAAAATATCCACAATGTGTGTCATGTGCCCATGTTACGCCGGTACAGATCAAACCCCTCGCATGTAATTGCGCCAACTGAAGTTGAGATTCTTCTGGATATGACTTATGGTGAGGAGTCGGTCAAGATCCTAGTTCAAGAGGTCAAACAGTTAAGAAATAAGAATATACCTCTAGTGAAGGTGTTGTGGCATAGTCATGGAGTAGAGGAAGCCACATGGGAAGCCGAGGAATCTCTGAAAGAGCAGTATCTGAACTTATTCACCGGTAAGATTTTCGAGGACGAAAATCCCTAAAGGGGGAGAAACGTAACAGCCCGATTTAGGGCCTAGTCAAAACAATGGTCTCGGGACCACAAATCCAAAGTTAGAAAATTTATTTTTATTATTATGAGGTTATAGTAAGATTTCTTTAGTGCATGAAAATTTTGGTAAGTTAATTTTGACGTTTGAGAGCTCAATTACGAAAAATGACTAAATCGCATAAAAGACAAGAGTTGCATTTAGTACCCAAATGTGTTATATAGCTAGAGAATTAAAATTTGAAGTCTTTAAAAGGAAATTAGACCCATTTTAGGGTGCTTGGTTGGCCATTGAGTCAAAGGGGGGGATAAAACTTTTATATTTGGTATGTTAGGTGACTTATTTGGACTAAAATAAAGAAAAAAATGATATCATCTTCTTCCCATTTCTTTCTCCACTGAAAATATCAGCAAAAGAGGAGTTTTTGAAGCTTTGAAATTTCAGCAACTTATCACCTCAACAACTAAGTGATTTCCATGTCCTTTGTTGATGCTTTTTGTATTTTTAAGACCCTTGAAGCATGAGCTTTCAAATGAGGGGTCTATTTTGCAAAATGATTAAGAGTTTAGAGTTTTGCCTATGAAATAAAAAGTTTTAAATTGATCAAAATTTTATGGCCCCTTTTTTTAATATTGGTTGAGTTTAAGTTCGGTAACACCTCAAACCCTATCTTGGTATTGGATACAGGCGAGGGGTGTTATATTTGTGGTCCCAAGACCACTATCCTAACTAGCCCCAAAATTGGGCTGTTACATTTCTCCCCTCTTAGAGATTTTCATCCTCAAAAATCTTACCGGCGAATAGGGTACTGATCCCTCATAGTCTCCTCGGTTTCCTATGTAGCTTCTTCGACTCCATGTCTATGCCACAAAACTTTCACAAGTGTTATACTTTTATTCCTTAACTATTTGATTTCCCGAGTCAAAATCTTGACTAGCTCTTCGCCATAAGTCATGTCCAGAAGAATCTCAACCTCTGTCGGCTCAATTACATACGAAGGGTCTGATCTACATCAACGTAACATAGACACATGAAACACGCCGTGAATCCTTTCCAATCTCGGTGGCAAATCCAATCGATAGGCAATAGGTCCTACTCTCTCGACAACCTCATAAGGTCCTATGAAACGACAAATCAACTTGCCTCTTCTACTGAATCTGAGGACTTTTCTCCACGGGGAAACTTTCAAAAATACTTTATCACTGACTTGAAACTCAATTTCCTTTCGTTTCAAATCTGCGTAGGATTTCAGTCTATCCGAGGCGGCCTTCAAGCAGTCACGAATTACTTTAACTTTCTCTATAGTCTCTTTGACTAAATCGACCCTGTGAATCTGACTCTCTCTGAGTTCAGTCCAATATAAGGGCGTTCGACACTTTCGCCCATACAGAGCCTCATAAAGAACCATTTTCAGACTTGACTGATAACTATTGTTGTAGGAAAATTCAACCAATGGTATGTACCTTTCCCAACTACCTTGAAATTCAAGAACACAACACCGCAACATGCCTTCTAAGATCTGAATCACTCTTTCCAACTGACAGTTGGTTTGCAGGTGAAATGCCATGCTGAAACTCAACTTTGTTCCCAAGGCCTCTTGTAACTTTTTCCAAAATCTCGAGGTAAATCTCGGATTCCTATCTGAAACAATCGATAAGGGTACCCCGTGTAGCCTCACAATCTCGGAAATATACAAGTTAGCCAATCTCTCAAGGGAGTAGTCGATACATATCAGTATGAAATGTGCCGACTTTGTTAGCCTATCCACAATAACCCAAATAATATCATTTTTCTTCGGGGTTAATGGCAAACCCATCAAGAAGTCCATCGTAATCCGATCCCACTTCCACTCGAGGACCGTGATAGGCTAAAGTAGACCCAAAGGTACTTGATGTTTAGCCTTCACTTGCTGACACACTAGACACTTGGAAACGAACTATGAAATGTCTCTTTTCATTCCCGACCACCAGTACGTTTTCCTCATATCGTTGTACATTTTCAAACTACCCGGGTGGACGGACAAGCAACCACTATGTGCTTCTCGTAGAATCTTCTGAATAAGCTCATTATCTTTGGGTACATAAACTCTATCTTTGAACATTAGACATCCATCAGTGCCAATCCAAAAATCTGATTCAATCCCCGACTCACACTGAGTTCTCTAAACCTACAAATCTTTGTCACTGTTCTGAGCTTCACGGATTTCTTGCAGAAACATCGGTCTAGCTCTCAACTCTGCTAGAACTGAATCATCATCTAACAATGCCAAATTGGCGTTCAATGCTCTCAACGCAAATAATTATTTTTTACTTAATGCATCGGCGACCACGTTCGCCTTTCCCAGGTGGTAGTCGATAATCAACTCATAATCCTTTAATAGCTCTAACCATCATCGTTTCCATAGGTTCAACTCCTTTTGAGTCATCAAGTACTTAAGACTCTTATGATCAGTGAATACTCGGCATTTCTCACCATACAAATGGTGTCTCCAAATCTTCAACGCGGACACTACAGCCGCTAGTTCCAAGTCATGGGTCAGGTAATTTCTCTTATGTGACTTTAGTTGTCTTGAGGCATAGGCTATAACCTTGCCTTCTTGCATGAGCACACACCCCAAACCATTCAAGGAGGCGTTGCTATATGTCAAAAATTCCTTATCCGACTCCGGTTGCACTAACACTGGTGCTTAGGTCAACAAAGCCTTTAACTTCTCGAAACTTTGTTGGCACTTTTCTGTCCATTCAAACTTGACATCTTTCTGTAATAGTCTCGTCATTAGAGTAGCGATCATAGTAAACCCTTGAACAAACCTTCTATAGTACCCGGCCAAGCCCAAGAAGCTTCGAACCACAGTCACATTCTTCGGTGGTTTCCACTCAACAATAGTCGAGATCTTACTTTGGTCAACTCTAATCCCACACTCGACACAATGTGTCCTAAAAATCTGACCTCCTTAAGCCAAAATTCACTCTTACTGAACTTGGCATACAATTTCTTATCTCTCAAGGTCTATAACAAAGTTCTCAAATGCTCCGCGTGTTCACCCTCATCATGCGAGTAAATCAATATGTCATCGATAAAAACGATGACGAACTTATCCAAATAAGGTCAAAAAATGCAGTTCATCAAATCCATAAACACAGCCGGGACATTAGTCAAACCAAAGGGCATGACGAGGAACTCATAATGTCTATATCTCGTCCGAAACGTAGTCTTTGGAACATATTTCTCTTTAACTCTCAACTAATAATAACCAGACCTCAAGTTTATCTTGGAGAACACCGTGGCTCACTTCAACTGATCGAGTAAATCATCAATCCTTGGTAAAGGATACTTGTTTTTCACAGTTACCTTGTTGAGCTGTCGGTAGTCGATACATAACCTCATCGACCTGTCTTTCTTTTTCACAAATAACACTGGTGCACCCTACGGTGAATAACTAGGTCTCATAAAACCTTTATCCGTCAACTCTTGCAGCTGAGCCTTTAACTCCTTTAACTCGGTCGGAGCCATTCTATACGGAGCAATAGAAATGGGTGTCATGCCCGGTGCCAACTTGATTCCAAACTCTACTTCCCTCACTGGAGGTAGTCCGGGTAATTCTTCCGGAAACACATCCTTAAACTCACAAACCACTGGTACCGATTTAATCTTTGACTCAGACACTTGAGTATTCAACACAAAAGTGAGATATGCCTCATATCCTTTTCTCAAATATTTCTCAGTCAACATAGACGATATCACCACAGGCGGTTTATTCGATTTGTTTGGTCCAACCCGAAGGACATTCCCGTCTTCACTTTTCAACTCAATAACTTTTCTCCCACGGTCCACTACAACACTATGAGAAGTCAACCAATCCATCCCAAGGATCACATCAAATTCATTAAACGGCAAAAACATCAAGTTAGCCAGAAAACAATGACCTTTAATTGTCAAAGGACAATTTCTACACACTTGGTCTACAAGCACATGTTTACTTAAGGGGTTAGAAACTTTTATCACAAATTTTGTGGGCTCTACTAACATGTTCATACGAGGTATCAATTCCATACAAAAATAGGAGCGGGTCGACTCCGGGTCAATTAAAGCAAAAATAGATATTTCATGGATAGAAAAAGTACCTGTAATCACGTCAGAAGACTGTCTATTCACGGCCACGAATAGCGTAAGTCCTTGAAGGCGCTCTGCCCTCAGACCTCACTGCAGCATCTCTAGGTGCACCTCTGCTAGAAGCCCCACTTTTAGGGTTCTTTTGCGGTCTACCCCTCAATAGAGCACTACTTGCTCCCACTTCTTGCTTTTTCTCTATTTTCTACATCGGGACAGTCTCGGATAAAATGGTCCAGTGACCCGCATTTAAAACACCCCTTTCTTTACATCAGCACTCACCGAAATGGCGTCTACCATATTGAGAACACTCCGACCAATTTGGCCAAGCACTACTGACACTCGCAACAGAAGTGGTCTAAGCTCTAAAAGTTGCATTCTATCGGTTCTTGTTTCTATTCGAAAACCCCACCGAAGCATTCGATCGAGTAGCAAACTCTCTTGATCTTTTAGATAAGGACTGATGTGATTTCCCCATCTGTCTCTTCTTTGAATACCGCGACTCAATAGCCGCTTTCCTCCTTTCTTTTACTAGCTCCTCTGCCTTGCATACTCTCTCGATGAGCACTACAAGCTCTCTTATCTCTAAAATACCAACAAACACTTGGACATCTTCATTGAGGCCATCCTCGAACCTCTTATATATGGCGGCTTCTAAGGACACGCACTCTCATGCATATTTACTGAGTTTCACAAACTCTTGTTTGTACTCTGTCACTGTCCTACTACCTTGCTTCAACTCTAGGAATTCTTTCCTTTTCTGGTCTATGAACCCCTGGCTAATATACTTCTTTCGAAACTCTTCTTGGAAGAATTCCCATGTTATTTTCTCTCTCGGTACCACAGACGCAAGTGTGTTCCACCACTGGTAAGCCGAATCTCATAAGAGCGACACGTCACACTTCACGCACTCCTCATGCGTGCATGACAATTCGTCAAATACCCTGATGGTATTCTCTAACCAAAACTCTACTTTATCCAGGTCGTCATCGAGATTAGCCTGAAATTCTTCAGCCCCTTATTACCAGATCTTATCTACCAGAGGCTTCTCTCTCCTAAACATGTCCGCGCCTTACGGAGCTACCGAGGCATACTGAGGAATCAGAGGAGGTGGGGGAGGTGGAGTGTTCAGGTTCGCACAATCGAACTCCATGTACCACGCATCCATCATTCGGAGATAGGCTTCTCTAGCCCCTCCACCTTGGCCCATAGTCACGGGCTCACTCTCAACTGGCGCGGTCCCTTCAGCGGGAGCCGGCACATTACTCTCCACGTCATCTGCCGTGGCTCTATCAGGATCCATTTACTATATGAAAATACAATTTATAATCGTCAGGAGTTGTCACACTATCAATATACAGTTATGGCATGTATGGCTAGACTCGTACTCATGCTAGGTTAGTCCTAGAATCGATTAAACCATACTCTGATACCACTAAATGTAACACCCCGTATCCGTATCCTACTCCGGGACAGAATATGAGGAATTACATCACTTGAATTCATGCTTACAACCCTTCTTGAGTCTCCAAGACTTTGATAAATTTAAAACTTTCTCTAACTTATCGACGTATCCTTATTATGGGCCTAAGAGGCCCAAAACACACATCAAAAATTACTCGGAACCAACTTGGATTCTCTAACCAACTTTAGAAAAATGTCACTTGACATAGGGGCACAAGCCCGTGTGGGAGGGGCAACACGCCCGTGTGGGAGGGGCAACACCCCCGTGTGACTATTTCGACATAGCCGTGCTGATGGGCCGTGTGGCTAACACGGCCTAAGCAAAATAGGGACACACCCGTGTCCTCCATCTGTGTGGAATTAATTCTAAATGCACACCTATAGGGGTTTTCACACGGCCTGGCACACTCTCATGTCCTTGGCCCGTGTCCTTCACACGGTCATGACACGCTCGTGTGCAAAACTTGGACATTCTGTTTCTGACATCAGCAACCTCAAAATGTCACACGGCCAAGGCACACACCCGTGTGCTAGACTGTGTTCTACACACGGCTGAGACACACGGCCGTGTCTCTACCCGTTTGTTTACTACCATGCATACTGACTTGAAATATTTACGTGCAGGGGACACACGGTTGGACAACACGCCCATAGGGCTAGCCGCGTATCACACACGGCCTAGACACACGCTAGAGTGTCTACTAGTATGGACAAAAATAAAGTTATTTACCAAGCCTCTTTGCCATCCTTACTTACACAACCTACAGAATAACAACCACAACCAATATAAGACTATTTCATGCAATAAAATCAGCCACAATAGACAATATTTCATTTGTGCAATTTACTCATCCATGAAACTAACATCATTTACATATATCAAAATGAATATTAGTCATCATTCAAGTCTTAATACAAAGTGAGGGATTTATCCCAAGCCAACACATTTAGCCAAATCACAAACACACAAAACACAAGTCTAATCCCCTATACATGCCATATTCAAAACATAAATCAAACTATACCGAATGCCTTGATTGATAGTGTGATCGATGTCTCTGACTTCCTTTGATCCTTAAGCTAGCTAGGCAGTATTATAAGAAAAAGGAAATGAGAAGGAGTAAGCATAATGCTTAGTAAGTTGCACATAAATAAATGTACAACATAACTTTACCATTCATCAACATGCTCATAGTACACAAGTAGGTATAAGTAAAACTTACTCATTAATATTCCATACACTTCGTATAGCATATATTGAATTCACAATTCAAACATACCCAATAGGTACTTGTATCACTCACAACTCGGTCATACTTTCCTCAATAACTAGAAATCATAACTTTCACTGTTGAACCATTTGGAACTTTATCAGATATTCCATAAGCCTCATGCATAGGGTAAGGTGTCAATGTCGTGTCCCAGACATGGTCTTACACTGACTGTCATTTCATAGCCGACACATGTCCCAGACATGTCTTACACTAGCACTCATCTCAATACCGATGCCATGTCCCAGACATGGTCTTGCACTAGCACTCATCTCAATGCCAGTGTCATGTCTCAGACATGGTTTTACACTGGCTCACACAAGTGACTCGATCGTCATGGCATGAATATCTGATTTATTTCCTATATTCAAACGGGAACTCTACTATCTCTATTATCATCATACTTTCTCAATTTCACAATCAAGCAATTCATGCCATAATAATTCAATATAATTCAACATATACATTAGCAATGTAGTTATATTATTTACATACATCTTACCTCAGATTACAAAATGTAGCGACTAGTCGATTTAGTCGATTTACTTGGCTTTCCCCCAGTCTAGGATCAGATTCGGTAATTCTTGATCTATAATAGTAAACTGTACTCATTTAGTCTCTAATTAGAGTTAAGAAATTGAAATTTCGCATATTTGGTAAAATGACCATTTTGCCCCTAAATTTTGACAAAATGACCATTTTACCCCTAGGCTTGAAAATCGATTTTTATCGAATTTCTTTATTTCTCAAGACTAGAAAAACCTCTTTTTACTCTTATAGCAACTCCAAATTCCCACTATTTCACACATTTATCCACAAACTTCCAATTTATGCAAAGTAGTCCTTTTAGGTGTTTTCATGCTAACATCTTTCACAAAAGTGGTTTACTCATTTTCTTCCATAAAAACTCAATTAACATCACAAATATTTTCATGGAAAAACCCTAAACTCTTAATCATTTTGAAAAATAGTACCCTCATTTGAAAGCTCATGCTTCAAGGGTCTCAAAAGTACAAAAATATTTAAGAAAAATCATTAGGATCACTTACTTGTGAAGGCTGAAAGTTGCTAAAATTTCAAGCTCTTAAAACCTAATTATTTGCTAAAAATTTCGGTGGAGGAAGAAGATGAAAAGGGATGATATCATCCTTCTTTTATCTATTTCTATTTAGTCAAAATAAGCCACCTAACCCACCAAATTTTAAAGTTTTGTCTCCTCTTTGACTCTATGGCCAGCTATGCTCCTTTAAAAGGGTCTAATTACCCTTTAAAATCCCTTAAATTTTGATTCTCTAATAAAATAACACCTTTAGCTATCAAATTAGGACTTTTGCACTTAATGCGATTTAGTCCTTTTTCGCAATTGTTCTCACAAACGTTAAAATTAGCTCACCAAATTTTTTCATCCACTAATATAAACATGATATGACCCTATATTAATAATAAAATAATTTCTTTGACTTTGAATTTGTGGTCCCGAGACCACTATGCCGACTAGCCCAAAAATCGGGTCGTTACAGTGATGGTTTTAAAAGGTACATTGGCCTTGCATAACTTGCTAGATTATCGTGATTAAACTTTTTCAATATAGAAATATATTATTACCTCACTTAATCTTATATGTGCTCATGAAGATTGATTAACTTTTTGAATTGACATTGAAAAATGTTCAAGAGATTGGTTAATTTAGTATATATTTGCAATAGTTAACAAATTACCAAGTTGCCAAGAAAATATTCGCAACAATATGAACATGGGTTTAGTAATTATAAGTTAAGGAATGTAACTGATCTAACACAATTATGCCATATTGACTAAAACTCATCTTTTTGAAATCATGCATTGGAATTTTTACTTTTTAAATCACTTCTTCAAAACAACATATTTTTCCCATCACCAAAGTGTTTGATTTACATTTCATAAATATTTTTCTTTCATAGTCTCTATGGGTACGATAACTTGTCATTTTATTACTTGATACGATTGTGTACACTTGCATGTTTCCGTCATTCCAGTAGGATATCGCGACACCATCGATAGTCTTGAAATAAAGTTCTCTAAAGAAAGTAGATATCATGATACCCTAGGTGGATGTTGCGATACCATTGTAGGTTGTCTTTATCTAGGCCCTTGTGTGGGCATCATGACCTCCATGCTTCAATGACGTGATACCCCTTTGTTTGGTTATGTTTTTACATAATTTTGGGCCTCCGTCAAGTACCTACAACACTCAATCGAATGTTATGGTCCCTAATGGTTCAGTTGGCCAATTTGGGTCTCAAAATGAGTAAAACGAGGCATTTACACTTATTCAATTGAAAACCTAAAACTACTAAAAACTATGCAAAAGACACAAAATTACCCAAAGCAAGATCCTTAAGTATAATGGGGAAGCCTAATTTGATATATCAAATTATGGCATATCAGTGAGCAAACCAGTGATTTTAACATAAGCAGTGACAAGAGTTTATACTTCTATAATAGATTGTGGGTGTTGAATGATACAAGTTTGAAACGAGATATTCTCCACGAATCTCACAGCAGTACATATGCGATGTATCCAAGTGACAACAAAATGTATAATGACTTGAGGTCGTTCTACTATTGGCCAAATAAGAAAAGGGAGATAACCATATACGTAACCAATTGTTTGGTGTGTCAACAAATAAAAGCGAAACATCAAGTTCACTCGGGATTATTGCCACTTGTATTTATTCCTGAATGGAAGTAGGAGTGAGTCACTATGGATTTTGTAATGGGATTGTGGTTATTTTTGAAAAAGAATGACTCAATTTGGGTGATAGTTGACAAATTAACGAAGTCCGCTCATTTTATTCCGATGAGAGTTGATTATTCACTGGAGAAACTGGTTAAATTGTATACCGTTGAAATTGTGAGATTGCATGAAGTGCCATTTTCTATCATTTCAAATTGGGATTTGAGATTTACTTCTAGCTTTTGGGGCAAATTAAATGAAGCTTTAAGCACAAGGTTGAACTTCAGTACAACGTTTCACCCCCCAGACTGATGACCAATCAGAGCTATTAAGTCAAATACTCAAAGATATGTTATGATGTTGTGTAATTAAATTCGAGGGAAGCTAGGAAAGATTTCTACCTTTGGCTGAATCTGTATACAATAACGACTACCAATCAAGTATCAAAATGGCACTTTACGAAGCCTTGTGTGGTCGTAAATGTCAAATTCCTCTAAATTGGATAGAGTTGAGTTATAAAAAGTTGGCAGGAATTGATTTTGTAAGAGATATTGAAGATAAAGTCAGGGTTATTTGAGATTCATTATGCTGATTTAAAAAGAAAAGACATTGAGTTTGAAGTGGGTGATAAAGTCTTTTTGAAAGTCTCACCTTAGAAGAAAATTTTACATTTCGATAAAAAAATAAAGCTAAGTTTGATATTTATCGGGCTTTATGAGGTTCTTGAAAGAAATAGACCCGTGGTATATCATTTAGCTTTACCACCAGAGTTAGACAAAATCCTTAACATTTTTCGTGTGTTGATGCTAAGAAGATATAGATCAGATCCCTCTCATGTCTTACCTTTTGATGGAATCTAATTACAATCTAATTTGACACATGGTGAAGAACCTATTAAGATATTAGCTCAAGAATTGAGAACTAAGAAATAAGCATGTGGCGTCAGTGAAAGTATTGCCGCATCGTCTTGGGAGTCGGAAGATGCTATGAAATCCCAATGTCCCCATCTTTTCTCATTTACATTTTGAGGATGAAATTCCTTAAGAGGGAAAACTGTAATGGCTCAATTTTTAGTGGTACTGAAAAATGTGATTTTGAAACCCCATTTGTAACACCTCGCCTGACGAAGCCTTAGTGTCCAGATATTGATTAAGGAAATATGATGAATAATATAAGTTCTAATTATATGTGGTATTAGGAGTTAACGTAGAATTAGAATTTCTTGAGCACACTTACGATGCCTCAACGTTGTAGAATATAAGGACTGGCATAGAGATAAAAAGAAAAAGGGTTTGACAAAGAAGTATTTTCCCAAAAGCCCTCTTGGCGTATAGAACAGATGAACTCTAATATGAACATAAGAGGATAAGGTTTCTATACCAGGTTTCTAGGATGGAATGAGTAGGACTTGTGGTTAAGTAAAATGACTTCTAAGGTACAAGCTTACGACAGCTGTATAGTGTACCCTGTAACTATGGCTCCGTGTCAGTTAAGTTATAAGGAGCTGGTTAGGTATGAACTAGACGTAAACCAGCTTAGTTATAAAGAAAAGGAAATCACTCAATTGAATCTCTCGGGAGTTGAAGACCTTAATAAGATAATTCAATAAAAATGTGACACTTGTTAGGTTTCTTCACTTTTCTTCACTCAATTGGATACTTGAACTTTCAAAATGCATCAAAAAGGCCCTCAAACTTTTTTAAAAAAAAGCAATTAAGCCCCTTTTTTTTTTTTTTTTGCTCAGCCAAAATGCATCAAAAATGCATTTTGATTGTTAACTTTAACATTTGATCGTTAAAGTTAACCACCTTTAATTTTTTCCAGTTAAAGCCACCACATGTCACAACCACATCGTGACATGTGGCAAAAAGATAAAAAAATAAAAATTATAAAAATTATTAAATTTTAATAAAAAATAAAAAAATAGTTAAATTTTATTAAAAATTAGAAAAAAAATTATAAAAATCGTAAAAAATTATAAAATATAGAAAAATTATAAAATTTTGTAAGGTTGTAAGAAAATTAAAAAAAACGTAAAGAAATATAAAATTCGTAAAAAAATTATAAAAATCAGCGTACCAAAAGAAGCATTTTATAATTTTCCTATAACTTTTATTGATTTTTATTTTTTATTATTTTTGCCACATGTCACGCTGTGTTGAGACAAGTGATAGTTTTAACTAAAAAACACTAGAGATCGTTAACTTTAACTGTCAACGGTTAAAGTTAATGGTTAAAGGGTCTTTTTTGATGCATTTTATATTTTTTATGATTTTTATAAAATTTTAATATTTTAATATTTTTATTAAAATTTAATAATTTTTATATCTTTTATTAATTTTTATTTTTATGATTTTTTGCCACATGTCACACTGTGGTTGTAACACGGGATGATTTTAGCTAAAAAAATTGGGGGCAGTTAACTTTAACAGTCAATTGTTAAAGTTAATGGTCAAAGGGCCTTTTTGATGAATTTTGGCAGTTTAAGTACTCAATTGAGTGCAAAAAAAAAAAGGGAGGGGGGCTTAATTGCCTTTTTTGAAAAGGTTTGAGGGCCTTTTTGATACATTTTGAAAAATCAAGTGCCCAATTGAGTGCAAAAAAAAAAAAGAAGCAGGGGCATAATTGCTTTAAAAAAAAGATTGAGGGCTTTTTACACCCTTAAGCCCAAAAAATTTGTTGTTTTGCTTTTATTTTTCTACTGTTTTGTTGTCATTTTACTATTTTATTTCTATTATTTTATTTTTATTATTTGGATATTGTATAACTCTTGTTTTATTATTAATTTTGCTACTATTTTAAAGGTATTTGCTTGTTAAATTGAACCTATTTTAGTGTTATTTAAGTATAAATACTTTTTAAAATTTATTTTCAATTTGTTGGAAAAATTTTATTTTAATGTCTTTAGTGTATTTAATGTATTATATTTTTTAAATTTATTTTTATATAAAAAAATTTAATACTGGCAGTTCAGGCTCGAGTTTTAGAGTCGAGCTTGGGCAAAGTTTTAAGCCCATTATTTGGGTTAGACCTATAATGCGGGCCTACAATTTTGTCACAACTCGACCAAGCCCGACCCATTATCACCTCTAATCGCAATGTAACTCACAGATTGATGATATCCAAACGTCAACTCGCAAGTTTGAGAACTTTTCAATTAAGTCCTTAATAAATCTTGGGTTAGCAAAAAAAGTCTTTTGTAAGCTCGTATAAGACCTGGAAACGTTTTTATATCATACTGAAAATGTGTTTTATATTTGTTTATATGTTAAAATAGTTAAATTGTATTAAAAGTTATTGTAGTTGCTCTGGCAATGAATGTGGCATCTTGTAGCTCGAACTCGAAGATCGGGTCGGGTAAATGGTGTAACAATGTTCATAATTTGTAGCTTTAATTATAAAAAAAAAACTTATATAAATTTAATTTGGAGAAAGACTTATGCTAGGTGATAATTCTTTTTATAATATGTAAATTAAGTAAAAAATGGTATAAAAATTATACCATATAACCTTTATAAGCAAGGTTTTATAAATTATCCAACAACTTTCATAACACTTATAAATAATATATTTTTTCATAACTTTAGAAAGTTATTTTTTATAAATAATTTATGTTTACAAAATTATAACATTTTTTTATGAATAAGTTTATCATTTTTATAATATATAACACAAACGCCTAAATAAGTTATATTCGTACTTCTTAGTCATAACCATCCTAAACATTTATACATATTTATGTTTATAATATAATTTTTATAATTTATAGAAAATGATTTTTTGTAAATTAGATTTTGGTGTAATTACATACGTAATTACTCAAATTCTCACCCTTCTCCTTAAGAATTGAAAAGTATAATTGGGATGTTCCTATTACATCCAAATCGGTAGAACCCACCATTTACAATAATTACCCAAACATATCATCCTTATATAACTACAAACAGTAACTTCAAAATTCAATTATAGTGTGATTTTCCAAATATTATCTTTAAGTATTTCCGTACATGATAAATATAATAGTAGATGTACACAATAAGCAAACTTTAAAAATGATGTTGCGTAAATTGTGAAAATAAAATTAAAAATGAAATTTCATATACACAATTTTACAAAATTAAAATTCATTAGTCATGTTACACATTAAACTAAACTAAAATTCATTTATAGATTTGAGACTTATCTCATCCACCACACACAAAAGAAAATCCTCTGCAGCTGACCAACCAACTTCAGTGGACCCTCTACGATACCCTAATTTTGAAGCAGATCAAACGGTCACAAAATCTTGGATACTTTTGTTTTGAGATGGACACAATTGCCATCAATTTCATCCTTGGTTCTGGCTTTTGGGTTCCATCACCAGCGAAGGTTGATGGCTGATGGTGGTACCAACCACATCATATATTAACTGATTCTTATTTATTTATTTATTTATGAAATTTTATTTAATTAATTAATAAACATATCTAAATCCCCAATTAAGTTCCTACTTTTTCACACTTCATCTGAAACCCGTTTTGAATATAAACAAAGAGTTTGAGTAAACTAGTTAAAAATAATTGATACCTTTCGCTTATCACACCTTTGATTCTTTTGCCACAATTATTTTCGATATAACGTATCAATAAAATATTGGTGGATCCTTAATCGATAATTAAAAATATAAATAAAAACATGAAAACCTTTTAAAGTACCATTAAATTACAAGTAGGCAAATTTTTTTATTCTTACGTCATTTTATCCTCTACAACGATGGACTAACCTTTTTTATCATCATCTGATACCCTTTACATCAAACGTCTAGGAATCAACTTTATACAGATGAAAAAAAACAAGAGAACCCTAGTGCTTTCCGCATTATATAAACCCCTTCTATAATATTTCTTTTTCCTCTAATATCAAGCTTTATAAATATTGAACTTTCCAAAGTTCCGTTTGGTACGAGTTTACATGTTGGTGTGGATTATCAACCATGAGTAACGTGGCTAAGTTTCTCAGATACTCTTCACTCACTATCTTCGAACAACCCATATTGCAAAGGACCCTTGGCCATCCTCTACATCTTCTTTCTAGCTTCTTCTTCTAGGGTTCTTGCCTTTGGGTAATCTTTGTTGTTGGGTTTTTTTTTTTTTTATTTTTTTTTTTTTTTTTTTGTTGAAGAAAATATGAGTAGTGGAGAGAAAAGTTTGAGGAACTTCCATTTACACCTACCACACCTTCATCATCATCATCATCAAGGGAAGAAACAAACGAGGGATGTACCAAAAGGGTATTTGGCAATCATGGTGGGATCACAAGGAGAGAAGCGACAGAGATTTGTGGTGCCTGTTATGTACTTCAATCACCCCTTGTTCATGCGACTGTTGAAAGAGGCGGAGGAAGAGTACGGGTTCGACCAGAAGGGAACCATCACAATCCCCTGTCATGTGGAAGAATTCAGGAATATACGGGGCTTGATTGATAAGGAAAAGTCTCTTCATCATCATCATCATCATCACCATCATCATGTGGGTTGTTTTAGGGTTTGAATAATTTATTGTTATTTACTTCAATGGTTTTCAAGCAAACTCGGCCGAAAACCATGACCATGATTCACTTCAATAGTCTATCTTCTTCTGTTTTTGTGAGTTGATTTTGTAAAGTTGGGGGCTGTTTTCTTTTTCCAGTTTGTTTTTTTGCTAGGCCTTAGATGGTTGACGAGGATGATGATAAAAAAAGATGATGCGATAACGATTGCAGATGTTGCTTCCAATTGTAGTGACTTTGGGTTATTTTCTTAGAACTGTAATGAAAATAAAATAAAATAAAAAATAAAAAATAAAGCAAACGGCTTTTTCCCTGTTCTTTTCTTAATGTTTATTCTTTTCTCTCCTTTTTCTTCTTCTTTCCTTTTCAATCTTAAAATGAATATATTTTAGATTTGGATGGTGTGTGGCATCATTGGAAATAGTAAAAAAAAAAATCATAAAAAAAAATTATATGACAAATTAAAAAAAAAAACGGTTGTACTAATTTTTAATCTTATACGTACAAGTTCGTGGATTATAAATCCCTCCTTTTAAATTAATACTTCAATTTATTTTGAATTTAATTAGTAAATCAATTCAATTAGTACAATTGATTAATGCAATTTAATTCAAACAACCATGTGAATTTTTCTCTTATTTGATATAGTTGTTGCTATTGCTTTAAGTTTGAATTATTGAGCACCATAACTTTGGAATTTTGATATCATTCTGTTAATTGTGGAATTAATTTTTTATTTGTCTATATTTTTATATTATTATTTAAATTTCACAAATCAATTGGATAAAAAATTTTAAAAATGTTTTTATGTTTAAAATATTTTGTTTTTTTTTTTATTTTTCTTAAAAAAACTAATATATAATTTACATATTGTGGGATTTGAACTCGTGACATTTGAGTCAATAAAATTTTAACTTTACTAATCACTACAGGAAAATAGGGCTTTAGCGGCGTTTTTAGCGGCGTTTTATCAAAAAACGCCGCAAAAATTGTAAAACACATAGCAATAGCGGCGTTTTACCAAAAACGCCAATAAAAACAGAGCAATAGTGGCGTTTTAGTAAAAGACGCCGCAAAAAGCGTCGCTGAAAACCAGAGCATTAGCGGCGCTTTTGGTAAAGCGCCGCTAAAAACAAGAGCATTAGCGGCGCTTTTCTAAAAACAAGAGCATTAGCGGCACTTTTGGAAAAGCGCTAAAAATAAGAGCATTAGCGGCGCTTTTGGTAAAGCGCCGCTAAAAGTCATATAACCCCTAAACCCAATAAAATCATAAACACTAATCTATAACCCCTAAAACAATAATTATTAAAATTTATGGTTATACAATATATTAAATATTTTCTTATATAATCATAAAAGAGATAGTATTGAATTTAAAATATCGAATTAATTATCATTATAGTTTATGGTTTATGGTTTAAGATATATGGTTTAGGGTTTAAGGTTTATGAGTTAACTATAGTTTAAGATATATGGTTTAGGGTTTAAGGTTTAGGAGTTAACTAGTATTTGAAGGTTTATGATGAATTATGGGTTTAGGGATTATGATTTAGGGTTTAGGGGTTAGGGTTAGAGTTTAAGGTGTAAGGGTTTGGGGTTAAGGGTTAAGGGTTTAGAGTTTAGTGTTTATGGGATAGGGGTTAAGAGGTTTAGGGTTTAGATTAATTAGTATTTTTAATTTATATATATTAAATGATTTCTTATATAATTGTAAAAGAGATAATCTTAATTTGAATATATTAAACTTATGATTATAGTTTAAATTATTTAAGAGATAATAGATAAACTTTCAGTGTACAAAACAATTGAGAAGTGGACAAATGTACACATTCAAGTGAACATGAAACAATAGAGGAAAACAAAATTGAAGTGCAAAAAAAAAATGAATATATAGAAATACGATTGTAAGATTATTACAATGAAACAAGGAATGAATTATGTGCAATATTTTTGAATATTTTAGTACCGCTATTTTTAATAATAGCATTGGCACAGGAGGAATTGTAGTTAGGTGGTTAGAATAAGGAGTAATCATAAAATGGTAGAACACAAAATGATTCTCCTGCAATACGGAAGGGAGCTATGTGCATTTTGTTAGTTGCTTGTTTAGAAATGATCTGCAATTTGATGTTGTTGAGTGTACCAATGCAATTTGATGTTGTTTTGATACATAATTTTTCTGCTTTTTTTCTTTTACATAAATACTAGGAAAAATGAAGAAAAAAAACATATCCATTGATAGGGGTAAATAGCAAAATCTGTCCACACCAATTTTTGCATATGATAGTTATATAATTTAATAAAGGGATGGGAGATCGAATTTTTTTTTTTTCCAATTTTTTGTCAGTGCCTATTTTCGGATTTTGCTTCATGCTTTGGTAGTCGGTTATGCCAAAACTCCTTTCAAAGATAAAAGTCACTCTGTAAGTGATAAAAGGATATATTATGGCACACTTCTTATATGTGACAAAAAATTTAATATATAAAAAAAAACAAATTAAGTTTAAATTTAATAAAAAAGTTTTTTATTTTCTCATGTTGGTCTTAATAATGTTAGAATCTAAAAGTTCAAATAAATATTTCTCTTTAAAAATATAATATGCCTTATCATAAAATTCATAAATTTCTTAATTGTTGAGAGAATTGTTCAGAAACAATATATAAGACGTATCTAGTAAAATTTATTTTATTAGTGAATTAAATATAGAGATAGTAACTAAAATTACTGTTTTCATTATTATATAATTTTAAAATCACAATGAATTTATGTTAAAATTGTTTATTTAGAGCAGGAAATAAATAGCAAAACTAAGTTGTATAATTACACATTTGATTTGATAAATAATAAAACAAAAGTAAACAATGTGATTTTTGAAAATATTTGAATTACTCTGTTATCAAATATTTACATTTTTTAACTTATAATTAGATCCATTTTTATTTTTATATTTGAATTACTCTGTTATCAAATATTTACATTTTTTAAGTTTGCAATTTGATGTTGAGTGTATCAATTTTTTTTTTTACTAAATGTTATTCTGTTTATATGAAAGCAACGTCGTGTTTTTTGGATTTTTAGTGGCGTTTTAGGGTTAAACGCCGCAATTGATTTGCCTTTAGCGGCGCTATGGGAAAACGCCACTAAAGTTTATTCAGTTTATATCAAAACAGTGTCGTTTTGTTTGTTTTTCAGTGGCGTTTATGTTAAAACGCTGCAATTGGTTTGCCTTTAGCGGCGCTAGGGGAAAACGCCACAAATGTTAATTTATTTTGTGCTAAACGGTGTCGTTTTGCTCTCTTCTTTTTTACCCACACCGAGTTATTCATTTTCCCCCTTCTCCCTGGTTCATTTCCCCCATTTTCCCTTCTTCGAATCCCTAAAATAATCACCTCCTTCTCCCTAATTTATTCCCCCCATTTTCCTAATTCGAAACCCTAAAATAATTACCCTTTTTCCCAATTCAAATCCAAAATCCCATAAATGTTCGGTTAAAGGAAGCGGTAGTAAGAAAGGGAATGAGCACATTTGAAGCTAGGAACGGTTTGAAAGAAATTCTGGTAAGTTCTCTTTTGGACTGCTTTTTTTATTTTCATGCATCTATTTGCAAGCGATTGGATTATTTTCACCTTTAGTTTAACTTTTTAATTAATACAAAATATTCGATGGTCTTTAAATTGCATATGATTTGTTTCAAAGGTTTTTAGAGATGTGAAAATACCTCCTGGACCGAGGCTCCTTATTCTTGATCATATTCGAGAGGTTAAACTCGAATCTTCCATGTAGGATAATTATAATTATTGCCTCGAGACCATTGAATACTATCTCACGTTCGGGTTTCAATAATTTTTCAGGGATCCAGTAAAAAAAGAAGCAAGGGCATCGTGGTTGAATTTTTATTATCGAGCCGCTTCACCACAAAGGGGCTATTTCGTATATCCCAAAACCTGAGGAGGAGGGTAGTTTGTATCTTTTCCAATGAAATGATTGTTTTTTTCCTTTGGATTAACATGTTTGCTCTAGCTTTGATTTAGTGAAACATCGGGTAAACATCCTAGTTTTTGTGAACTCGAATGCAGTAGTTTTGGTATTTGCATCTGTTTTTTTTTCTCTCTAGGCAAAGCATTAACGATGACCAAGTTTAACTATAACAAAAATGATAACGATAGCTGACTGGTTGGATTTTGTACATTAGGCAAAGCATTACTAAAAATAGTACTTATCAATTGAACTTCAATTGCTAAATTAAAACAGTAGAGGGATTAAATTTTTGAAAGTAAAAAAATAAAAAAACTAGATTTCAAATATGCAAAGAGTATAGGGACTAAAAGCAGAATTAGACCAAAGAAGAAAATTGAAAGAAATGAAGTCCATTAAGACAACCTTGAATCACACTACCTAAAACAAACATAAATTAAAGCCAATGCCTACCAAATTTAAAAACAAACAATGAAAATTAGGTCAAAGCTGGAGAATCTAAAGCAAATGATAATATAAGATAATGTACCTGATGAGTGAGCAAAGATTAGTAGAATATCCAAAGCGAGCACAAATCAAGCACCCATCTCCAAATCTTTGCATCATATACTGAAACCCTTTGTATCTTTGTCTAGCTGCTATCAAATACACTAGCTCACTCAAGTATGGTTCTGCAAATTTTGAGTACAAAAACTTGTGCTTTTCAACTTCATTGAAAAGATCTTTGTTCATCAATGGTGGGTTTTTAGAATCTGATTCCACTTCATTCTCGAATGGCTCGGATGAAAATTTTTGAACCCAGATTTGTTTACATCTCATCAATGCATACTCTTCGTTTTCTTCATTGAAAATTGCCGGTTTTCCGATTTTTTTTTAGAATCTTGTTTCACAGTATTTCCTATAACCAACCTGTAAAAAAAGTTAATTTTCTCACACTTTCTCGTCAACCAAACAGAATTTACAGTCAAAAGTTTTCGACTTACTGGGTTCAAGGTGTGACAGAATTATGATACTGGAAAGAAAGAAAGAAAAACCTTAGCGGTTGACCCGATGGATGTTATAGAAAAGATAAACAGAGTGATGAAATTTTTGAAGAAGACTTGCTTCGAATTTGTGTTCTATTTTCCCAATACATTTAAGATAGATGGCATCTACTATTTTATTAATTAGTCTTCTAACGATTGACTCGGACATTCCTTGACTAAGCACCCGACACACCCATCAAATTATTTGATGATTAATAAAATAATTCCAACAGCATTTTTAAGGGAAGACTATCATTATTATTCAGAGGTTGATCCTTTAACAGTTAAATAGAAATGTTGATGCCTGCTTTAGTACTAAATAATTTGATGAAAATAATATTGCTCACTCCTCAACTCCCTTCAAAGGCTTAGCAATTATAATGTCTTGGATAGAGTTCGTTGTCATATCATTTTCTTTCCGCTTCGTAACACTACTCTGTATACATTTCCTCACATGCATTCATGATGGGTAAAGTAGTATGGAGTTGTTTGTAGTTAAAAGTTAGATTGTATTTTAGTTTTTTTTATTTAAAAATTAGATAAACTTATCTTTTTTATATTTTGTATTATTAAAAACTAGCATGACTGACGAAATAACATGACAATGATACGTGGCATGCCACATATATCTCATACTGACGTATAAGAATTAATTTTTAACAGTAAAAATAAATAAAATTTATAACAAAAAAGGATTAGTTTACTTTTTTGATATAATGCATAATAGACTAATTTCCCTATTCTTTAATAGAGAAAGAAAAATGTAATCCAACTCTTAATATAAAAACTTTCATCGTACCTTATTTATTTGTTTATTAAAATCCATTAATTTATCATCAATTATGCATTCACATCCTATTCAATTTGTAAAACAAAATATAAAGCTCAATGGATTAATACGAACAATATCTTACAAATGAGTATATATTTAGTATTATAGTTTATTCTAGTTATTAGTGATTGGGGTGTCATTGAGCTAACCCAAGCTCAAGTTGTAATAGATATTCAAGGGTTGAAGTTTGGCTAGTTCAAACTTGGTCGAGTTTCACTTAAATCTCAAGCTCAATTCGACACTAAGATTAAACTACTAACTTTGCTTAATTAGGCTTATTGATTATGCCCTCCATTCTCATGTTTGATTTCAAGTTGGATTATTTATGCTTTTGAGTTAAAATTAAATTTTCAATACTAAGCGCTATATGGGTCCACTTATTTAAGCTAGGCTAGATAATGGTCGATTGAATTCAAGTTATTATTCTTGTTGTCCATTTTTCTTTTTCTTTTTTTTTTTGCAAATGAAAATGATTTGTGTCCAAAATGTCCTTGGGTTTTGGGCATTTAATATCTCAAGTTTACTCTCATTGTATTTTAAAATAAAATTTTAATTTTTTCTCATGTAAAAGTATATTTATTATGTTTAATTTCCCAATATACCTAACTCAATACTCATTAGTTAACTTTTTTTAAAGAAAAATTGAAACTTAATGAAAATTATCTTCTCTACTATTAATTAATGAAATCCATTTCACCAAATATTACACTGAATCTTAATTTGATCTATTAATCTGAAAATGGAGTGAACAAGTTCAATTCATATTTAAAATTTTTTTATATATTTTGCAATTTAATCACGACACAATTTTTTAAATTACATATTTTAGATTAATTAAAATAAATTTTTAAAGGGAAATAATATTTATCTTAATGTTTATTATATATCATATAATAACTTACATAACTTACAAAACTTACATAATACATAAATATATATCATAAATATATATCATATCATAACTTACACAACTAACATAATACATAAATATATATCATAAGTATATATCATATCATAACTTACACAACTAACATAATACATAAATATATTTCATAAATATGTATCATATCATAACTTACACAACTTACATAATACTCCAAATATATATCATAAATATATATTTTATCATAACTTACACAACTTACATAATACATAAATATATATCATATCATAACTTACATACCTTACATAAATGTATATCATAACATAACTTACATAACTTACAAAGCTTACTTAACTTACGTAATATATAAATATACACTTGAAAATCCCCACTCGAATTAGTTTGCACCTATTAGATAATTTATACTTGATATATATTATCTATTTTAGTAAACGCAATTTATTGTTAACTTTAGATTTCAAGAACTACGAAATGGATAGGAGTTGGATGAAATTTTCAAGGGTAAGCAATGCCTATCGAAATGGAGTACAAACTTTTCTAAATTTTGCATTTCAAAATGCAAGCCAAGAGAATATGATTCTTTGCCCGTGTAAGAAGTGTGGCAACATTAATTGGCATTTTCGTGAAGTTGTCTACGAACATCTAATTGTTGACGGCTTTATTCGGGGGTATAAAAAATGGATTTTCCATGGAGAGTGTACATCTAGTGGAACTTCTTCAACTATTAATCCGACTTATTCAAATAATACTTACCATCAGTATGTTAGACAAGATGACATGGAAGGTATGTTGCGGGATGCATTTAATATGCACAATCATGGTGAACAATCGTTTCCACCTAACTTTATTGCATCCGACGATTGTAATATTGGTGGAAATGTTTTTTGCGAAACGGGAACAAGTGCACCTGATAAGGAGCCAAATGAAGAAGCGGCGAAGTTCTACAATTTACTTAACGAAATGAACGAAGAACTTTACGAGGGATCAAAATATTCGAAATTGTCCTTCTGTATTCGTCTCTTTCACTTAAAATGTTTGGGAGGGTGGACCGGAAACTCTTTTACAATGCTTTGTTAGAGTTTACGAGAGAAATGTTTCCGTTTGCAAAAATCCCCAATCTTGTCAAGATATGAAGAGACTAATAAAAGATTTGGGCCTTGGGTACGATAAAATTCATAGTTGCCCAAATGACTGCATGTTATACTAGGGTGATCAGAAGAACCAACAGTCTTGTCATGTTTGCGGTAAGTCTCGTTGGATGAACGGGAATACGAAGATGTGAATGGGGATGAAGGTGGGGCACATTTAAGAAAGAAGCCAGGTCAAGGTTATGCGATATTTTCCCATAATACCAAGACTTCAAAGGCTTTTCATGTCGTTAAAGACGGCCGATTCTATGAGGTGGCATAATGATCAACGAAACGATGATGGATTATTAAGGCATCCTGCTGATTCTTTAGCTTGGAAATCGTTTGACAGTAAATTTCCAAGCTTTGCAAGTGATCCTCGGAATGTGAGGCTTGGGCTAGCAGCTGATGGCTTTAATCCTTTTAAAATCATGAGTACTTCGTACAGTACTTGGCCTGTTGTGCTTGTTCCTTACAATTTGCCTCCATGGATTTGCATGAAGCAATCTTCGTTTATTTTATCAATGATTATCCCTGGAGAGAAAGGTCCCGGAAATGATATTGACATCTATTTGTAGCCACTTATTGAAGAGTTAAAACAGTTATGGTCAGGTGTTGAGACATATGATGTATTAAGAAAGGAGAACTTTAATTTACGTGCAGCTTTATTGTGGACAATTAATGATTTCCCGGCTTATGCTAATTTATCGGGTTGGAGTACTAAAGGACGTTATGCCTGTCCTTGTTGTGCTACGCAAACTTGTTCGAAGTGGTTGTATAATGGGAAGAAGTTCTCTTACATGGGCCATCGTCGGTGGTTAGATGGAAATCATAAATTTAGATTTCAGAGGAATTTATTTGACGGTACTGAAGAGTACAAAGGAGCACTGAAAGCACCGGTGGATCTGAATCTTGTTTATGTTAAAAGATATCAACTTTAGTTACGGAAGATGAATCAACCACCTATCACGCAAAACAAGGAGAAGATCGAGGATGAATCGATGATGAATCGACGAAGAGGATGATCCTAATGAGGCGGACTTGTGGAAAAAAGGAGTATTTTTTTAGTTGCCTTATTGGGAGCACAACATTTTACGCCACAATCTTGATGTCATGCATATTGAGAAGAATGTCTGCGAGAATATAATTGGGACAATTTTAAATGTCGATGGAAAATCAAAAGACAATCTTCAGAGTCGAATTGATTTAGTTGAGATGAGAATTCGACGTGATCTTCATCCTCAAGTACTTCTGAATGGGAAGTATCGGTTGCCGCCTTCTATTTTTTCAATGTCAAAGAAAGAGAAAGAGGTGTTTTGCATGGTGTTGAAGGATATAAAGGTCCCAGATGCGTATGCGTCAAATATATCTCGATGTGTGAGTCTTAAAGATCAAAGATTATATTCATTAAAATCACATGATTACCACATCTTGATGCAAGATTTACTCCCAGTTGCTTTACGGTCCTGCATGTCAAAAAATGTGACGTTCTATATAATTGAACTATCCAATATAATGAAAGCTATTTGTGGCAAAGTTTTGGATGTTGAAGAACTTAAGAAAGTCAGAGATCGAGCTGCTTTGACTTTATGCAATTTGGAGAAGATTTTTCCACCTTCCTTCTTCACTATTATGGTGCACTTGGTAATCCATCTCCTCACGAAAGCAATACTTGGTGGACCGGTTTTTATCGATGGATGTATCCTATAGAAAGGTGCTAATTTATTTCTCAAGTATTTATTCATTCGACTCTATACATTTAGTTACAACTTTTAATAAATATTGTATATCGTGTTTAGGTTCCTAAGCAAATTGAAATCTTATTGTCGCAATAAGCGTTATCCGAAGGATCAATTGTCAAGGCTACTTGGCGGAGGAGTGCTTGACCTTACATTTCTAGATATTTAGAAGATGTTGAAACACGATTGAATAGACCAACTAGAAATGCTTTGGGCTCAATGATTATAACTTGGCGAAACTTATTTATTCCAAAGTTACGGAGAATCAATCGGCAAAGTTGAAATTGCGTAAGTAGATGATATATCGTGGATACAAGCACATCGATACGTATTTTTTTCACCATGATTTAGTTGAACCGTTACGCAAGTAAGTTCTAAAATTTCATCACATATTCGCTGCTTTGATTTGTTTATCTTCTAACAAAATAAAATTGTTTTTAACATAGTGAGTACAAACAAATTTTGAGATCTCGTGCACGCTCTCGAAGATTACAACATCGAGAGATTAATAAGTTATTCACAGAATCTTTTCATGAATGGTTAAGCCAAACGGTATGTAACTAAAGTTAATAAGTTACATATATTCACAAAATTTAGTTAATCAAATAAGAATGTTTTTACATAATACATTTATAATTATTCAATTTACTTTCGATCCAATAGGTTTGGAGTGGGAAGGACGTCAATGACGAAGTTAAATGGCTTTCCCAAGGTCCGAACAGAGTAATAAAAAGATATAGTGCCTTCCTTATCAATGGATACAGATTTCATACAAAGTATCGCGAGAGAATGAGAAGAACTCAAAATTGTGGAGTTGTTAATTCTTCAATTATTACAAGTTATGCTAGTGCTAGGGACAGTAATCCGGTTGAGGGTAATGTGGAGTATTACGGACTTCTTACCGACATTATTGAGTTGGATTACTATGGCAGATGGAAAGTTGTCTTATTTCGGTGTGATTGGGCTGATGTTAATCTTTGCTCGAGGAATTAAAAAGATCAATTTAGTTTTACAATGGTGAATTTCTCTCGCTTGATTCACACTGGACAACAATTAATGGACGAGCCATATGTATTTTCCTCTCAAGTGAAACAAGTTTTTTTTTCGAAAGATCCAACTGATGAGGGTTGGTATGTTGTACTCCGGAACACCCCTAGAGACTTGTTTGACATGGGTAATGGAAATAGAGATGACATTGTCGAAAGATCAGAAACATTACCTTTTCTAGAACAAAACTTAGATGAAAATATCCCTAGTACTAGTACACAACATCAATGGGTTCGACATGATGTGGATGAAGATATTTACGAATAATGATGTAGTAAGATTTTATGATTTTTTAATTATATGTAATATTATAATTTTAATCTTGGTCAAGTTATATGATTTAACTATTTTATATGTACTATTATTGTTGTAATTTGTTACTAAAACTTTAACTATTTTATATGTATTATTGGGAAAAATGCGTAGAAGAAGATTACGAGATTTAAGTATTGTCCGAATACTCCAAATTCGTAAGAAGGAAATAGTGAACAATGAGATGCTTGTTGGATCTTCGAATGTGTCGGAGACACTTGACGAGCTTGAAGAATTTCAAAGTAATGTTAAGTTCATTTTACATGTATTGACTTTTATTATTGATTTATTTGTCAATTTTAATATAATAATAGTATATCATTTTTCAGCTGAAAGTGGTGGGACACGCAGAGTTCGAGGACGTACGCTGCTTAGAGATCTATACGACTTAGATCCTGTCGAGCGTGTCAAAGTAAGTAGAAATACTCATGGTCAGCCTGTTGGATCTGAAGCTCGACTTTTAGCAGGCTATTTGGGCATTTTAGCACGAAATGCCAATATGTTGCCCATCAACTATGAATCATGGCATCACATGCCTGATAGCAACAAAAATCAGGCTCTCGCTAATATTAAGGTAACAAAATGTTAATGTAATTTATAATACTTTGGTTTAAGTTTTATTTATTTTTACATTCTAAACTTGTGTTTTTTTAGGAGAGATTTGCTTTTGAGGTCTCTGATGAGTATATTAAGAAGGCATTGGGTAAAAAATGGAGAGACAATAAAAGCACTTTAAAAAAACAATATTTTAAGAAAGACATAAGCCTCGAGGAAAAATTAAGAAATGTCCCACGGAATCTGCCGAGTACTAATGGGAAGATGCGGTTCGGTTCTGGAATTCAAAGAAAGGAGAGGTATTGCGTATTTCCAAACTCTTATATATAGTGTTTACTATATACGTAATAATAATTTCATTATGTAGGACCGTGAGCGAGTTGGAATAAGCGTGAGTAAAAACAAAAATACACGCATTACAGCCATGTGTCGAGAAGTTTTGCTTCGTAAATGAGGCCGAGGTATTATGAATTTATTAGTTGTTTCAAATATTAATAACTTTCTACTATTAAATAATATTTTTACTACTATATTGTAGGAAGTCAAATCTGACAAAAAGTTGGGCGCCTTGACTTTTTGAGAGATTACGCATAGGAAGAAAGATGGATCTCCTATGACATCCGGTGGAGAAATTATGGTATATTTACTTAATATTTGATTTATTCTAAATATTTATAATCTTTAATTATAATTGTTTAATTCAATTCATCGTTAGTAGTTTTAAATAATGTTAAGTTATGTTGCATTCATTTTTATTATATATTTCGTTTCTAACTATTTACTTGCTTTTTAGGAGAAACTAAAGGAGAAGAAGGCGGAATATGAAGCGATTGTTTCGACTGATAGTTCTGTTAATCTTGAGAACATTGATAACAGAATTATCACTGAAGTTTTGGGTCCTGAAAGGTACGGTCGGGTTCGATTTCAAGGATCTGGTGTTACCCCGACCCAATATTTTGGATCCGGCTCCAAGCAATACATGCCTTCCTAAGTCAAGCTCAAGTCAAGTTCAGAGGTTAAGAGACCAGATAGCTCAGATGCAAGCGAACACGGTTGAGCAAATTTCCGAGGTTCAACGAAAATATGAAGAACTCCAGCAATACATGCCTTCCGGAAGTCAAGCTCAAGCTGAAGTTCAGAGGTTAAGAGACCAGATAGCTCAGATGCAAGCGAACACGGTTGAGCAAATTTCCGAGGTTCAACGAAATATGAAGAACTCCAAAGCAACAACTTAGAGCGGAGGCGGAGAGAGAGGAGGCAGCAGCGAATGAGCGAGGCAAATGGCAGGCAGCAGCCGAGAGAGAGGCAGAGGCACGAGTGAGGAGGCAGAGGCGCAGCGATGGCGCGAGAGAGAGCAGAGCAAAAAGTACGATGAGCTCCAACTTACGACTTCAACAGATGATGCGGATGTTTCAAAGATCGCAAAAGCCGCCATCTTAGACATTAGTTTTCTCATTGTAAGAATGTTTTTAACTTTGTCACATTTAACATTATTGGAAGAATATTTTAAATTATACTTTATTTATTAATTATATCATATATCTTTCGTTAAATTTGAAGTACCATTTAGAATTAATATTTCTGGTTGTATTTTTTATGCTAAATTTGCTATTTTTGGATGCATTTTATATAATATTTGTTGTATTTGGTTGGATTTTAATGCAGGAGGGCTGGATATTGGTGAAAAAAATATATAGCAAATCTGTCAAAATTAGCGGCGTTTTCCATAAAAACGCCGCTAAAAGCCGTGACTTTTAGCGGCGCTTCTCCAACAAACGCCGCTAAAAGCCGTGACTTTTAGCGGCGTTTTTTCAAATAAACGCCACAAAATTTTGTGGCGGTACCTATAGCGGCGTTTTTTGCTGCGTTTTAGGAAGCGCCGCAAAAAGTTTTAGTGGCGCTTAAAAGCGCCGCTAAATGCTAAAAAAAACGCCGCTAAAAGTCTATTTTGCTGTAGTGAATCAATCAAAGTTTTAATTAATATATTTTTATGCATTTTAATTTAATCATGCACACTTTATTACCTCTATGATAAATAATTATAGTGCATTTAATATTATTAATATGATGTATTTATGTGTTTAAATTTTATTTTACTCATAATATAATCTATTTTTTATTTTAATTTCATACATGTTGTATAACTTATTATTAATACATTTCAAACCATACGTTTCATTATTTATTATATATTATTTTTAAGTGGAGGTGTGGTGTGGGGTGTGGTTGAAGGACTCAGGCTTACTTGGAGGAATGGACACAAACTATTGATTTTCGAAGTAGATAGTATTGATGTTGTTAACATATTGACAAGTGACGCTAAAGATTGAGAGTTTAACTTAATTTGGAAAGCTCGAGACCATTTGAAGCAATGGAAGGTGGTTACCCAACATGTTTATAGGGAGGGTAATAAACTTGCTATGGCCTAGCATCGATAGCTTGAGGGCAAACATTACAAAGTGTTTTCTATTATTCTCCTCCAATGGCGCTTCTTGATCAACTTGGTGCTGATATTGTTGGTGTTTTAATTTATGTATTTCCTCTTCTATTAAAAAAAAACATAGTTTACACATGCATACAATTGTGATAAAATTTCTAGTACTATTATTAATTCTTTAACTTAACTGATATAACAAATTAACTGAACATTAATTCAATAAGAAATTTTTAAAACTAATATTTAAAAATAATAATAATAAATATTATAAAGTAAGAATTTTATTTTTTTATATATAAAATCTATAAAAAAAACCAATATAATCCTAAAATAAATCTAGAAAAAAATTATTTTTTATATAAATTTAGTAGAAAGTCTATGCATGGTTGGACTTAAAGCGAATAATCAATATCACAAAATTTAAACAACTTTTTTGAATAATAATCTTATTATAGGTTCTTATTATATTTATTTTATTGATACAATACCTAGAATTATCTATAGTCCCTCTCAAACCCTTAAATAGGAGAATAATGCACTTCAATGCACTCGAACTCACGTCATCTTGTACTGACAATAATATCTATACCAATGCCATTGAGCTAAGACTCAATCGACAAATTTTGACCACAACTTTATTCGCTTTTTATTAATATAAATTTTATATAAAAATAAAAAAAATACCATAATCTAGTTTAGATTAAAAGTTTGTATTGATACATGAACCGGATACATTGTCCATAATTTAATAAATAAACTGAACCATGTATTTGATAATATAAATCTGTCGCTGTTGTTGGTTAGTGTTGAATTTGCAATCATGGATACCTATATCACACATGTTGTAGCTTTATCTATAAAGATTATTGTGTTAAAACTTTGATATGAAAACCCAGTGTGTTCATCATAGATATGAAGAAGAAAGGTGTAAAAAAGAAAGAGTATGGACCATTGTCTTAGATTCACGAAATCTTGAGTCACTGAGAGAGTTGTTCGAAATGGGTGAAAACACTGCATCCTACATTACACACATAAGACCCGCAAGAGTGAAACTTGACTTAGATTTCTTAAAAGAGAAGAATCTGACTGCAACAACCACATCTATATGTAACTTTTGGACTTTTTTTCTTACATTTTCAATCACAAAACGCATCATGTTAAAATAAAACCGCTCGTTGATGCCAAGGTTTTTTTTTTTTTTTTTGTTGTTGTTAGTTCACACCAGACACAAACAAATACCATTTTGTACCGTTTTGCAGACTCTATTTATTAAGGTTTGGGTGTATATATATGGTTGTAGACTAACGAGTTTCTCTTGTCTCTGGCACTGGCATCCTTTGGAACCATTTATATATGTTGCTGAAATGGATAGTTTAAAGCCAAGCGAAAAAACAAACATAGTTGAAAACATTGTGGGCCGAGGTGGTGCTGCGGTTTCCCTGTTCCACGTAATTCTGTTGTTTTCAATGAACAACATTTCATGTCAATTTGGCACTATCCATTTAATACCCTTTGTTTGTTTATGATTTTTCTTTTTTGTTCATTTCATTTTTCTAAAAGAAATATATTCGCAGGCAATGAATTGGGTTTTGTCCAAACTAATTGAAGTCTAGTGTGAAGAAAAGATCTATAAACTTGAAAATTAAAATGGAAAGGAATTTGGACAAAGTGAAAGTGGCAGTGCTGTAAAATGGGCTACTATCATTGCCTGCCTGGGCTTTAATATTTTATCAGAAGATACTCGGTGAATCCATTTTTGGTCACAAATGTTCAACTTGGGTGGAAGGGGCCTCGACACATTAAAAAAGAAAAAAAAAACCTTGGAGGTTTATGATTAGTTAATAAAAATGTATTAACAAAAACATATCAATTGGTCGTTGAAATCAGATTATTAATATTAGAAGAGAAGATGTGAAAATATAAGTAATTTAATTATGAGTATATATGATGATATTGTATGTATAGTGAATTAGATAATGACAAATAATTAAAACAATTTGGAATAAATTTAATTGATTTGAATTTTATTTGTGTGTCATCATTTACTTCACTAAATCATTTAGTGACAAGGCATCAAATATATGTCAATTAATTAAGTATTAGTTAATGACATAATTATGGTGAGGTGAAAATTTATGAAAAAAATATATTTATTAAAAAATTATGTAAGAATTAAATAAAATTTTAGTTAAAAATTTGAAAATCATAATGTTCTACGTTTAGATCCCATCACATTTAAGTTTTTATTCTATAAATACAAAATTAAAAAAAATACTCTTATAATAATATAATTTACTTTGTATAAAATGGTTTATTTGTCTTTTATCAATTAAGTTGGTAGTCCATTAACTCATGACACCAATTCAATCAAAGATTTTAAGTATGGTATAGATTCACTTTAATAAACATAAAACAATATTTACATTGTTTTTAAGTATTTGACTCAATTGAGAAATAATTAAAATTCATTCTTAACAAATATTAATTTAATGGTTTTTTTAATTTTTAATTTTTATATTTTATACAAAATCAATAAAAATCAGTTTAAACTCACACTTGATAAAATTTTAATTTAAGAGACTATATTACAGGAGCTAACTAGAGTGAGACAAGTAGTGCAATCCATTTTACTTATGAGATATTTAATTTATGTTCCTTTTAAACAATTATTTTCAGCTTTGTCCTCCAAACTTATAAAATTTTATTTTGCTCCCACCTGCACCATAATAACCAAAACTTCAACTTTATCATTTTAACTACAAATTCTTTCATTTATTCATCAATTGTTTATAAGTATGGTAAAAGTAAAACTAATAGATTGCTTGTTTCCTATAAATTACAAAATTCATGCAAAAGTGGTAGAAATGAAATAAAAATGGCGGCTTCACCCAGGCTTAGAATGACCACTCCTCAACTTTCTGATTCATAAATAAATCCTTAAGGTAGAAACCACAATCATACATATGTTGCTGCCAAGTAGTAGCTTATTTCCAGTCGGTGGTTTAGCTATGCCGTCAACTACACGATTCCACCCACTTGCTTCAACCATCCCATCCTTTGGAGTAGCTTCAAAGTAACTCATAATCAAATGGTGAATATCCTAAATTCTCCCTTTGAGTTTCCTATAACCAATTTTGCATGAAACCACGATGCATGATCTGTAGTAACGCTTCTACCACAAGCATTCATTCGCCTCCTGTTGGTTGAGGCGTTAGGATCATCCTCACCAACCTTCTATATATTTTCCTCCTGCATGTTTGTTGTCAACCCACAACCACCATGCATATACCATAAGCTAAATCCCTATTTCTCGATTTTCGAATTCTAAAATTCCAATCATTACTCAAACAGTAATGGTTCAATTCATTGGCTAAATTCTACAATTAGTACTATTTGTTAAGTTGTATATTTAGTCTAATTCTCTAATTTCATCGTGGTTAGTTCTTGTACTTTTTAAATTTTAGAATTCTAATAAATCTATCAATTTACTTTTTTGTGAGTAATATGTAAACATAACAAATTAATATGTTATTATAAATTTTATAATAATAAGTTTGTTGCATGAGATTTTAGAAATGCAAACTTTATAAATTTATAGCTACTATTTAGCCAAGTTTGAATTTTTAAAATTGAAAAAATACATTGACTAAGAATGATCAAATTAAAATTAAAAGACTAAATTCAAAACTTATATGTACTACAATGACTATAGAAAATTTTAACTTTATTTTAAAAAGAATTTGCAAGTATAGGTACAATCACAAATATATCTACATCTAATGTAAAATAAATAGTGACAAGTCTACCCATAATAGAATTTAAGTCCAAAATAAAATTTGAGCGAGAATCCCACATCACATTTATGCCTAATGAAGCTCCAAATAGACATATAATTTAATTGGTAATGAATGATTTATTACTTATTACTTTGTATATTTCATTGAACTTATTGTCAGCACGGGTGATTAACTACAGCAATGGTTTTCCTTAACAAGTATCCATTCTTGTTTATCAAGAGGACATTTAAACAAGATTGTAATCCGACCAGGAACCGTTGATCAACTTCAAGCGGTGGTATAGCAATGTCAGCTTAGCTGCATTTTGCATGGTAGATGACGTTCCTGGGTCGTATGTTTTACTGGTAAGTATATCAAATCTGATAATGCCTTTCGATGTATGCCCTAATTTGCCCCTGCTTTCAGATAACTTTGTTCATACACTTGGACCAAGACAAAAGGACATTACTTTACTTTTGGTAGATCTAAGAAATAATTAATATTTAAGTTAATTAAACTCAAACTCAATCAAACCTCAAAAGTTCATTTGTAAGATGGAAATGTTACGATTAGGTACAAACCAAAAAGAAATTAGGATTTTTGCAGTAAAACAAAGAATTTAAGTGCATTTTCATGTTATGATTTTAATGAAGTTCAATTGATGGAAAAATTACTTTACAACATTTAATATATATTAAAAAGTTCTTATCAAAATTCAAAAAAATTATATTAAAGTAATTAATACACTCAACACTTTTTTGAGAATGTAATAGTACTTTAAAAAAATTATCTTTATTAAATAAAAGATAATATTAGTGTATTTTAACATTTTCAATAATTTTTATTATTAAAAATATTTTAATTAAATATTTAATAATATTTTTCAATAATTTTTATTATTAACAACACGTTTAGGTCAAATCTTACATGAATACATTTGAAAAATAAATTGTATATTAACTAAAGATTGTGAAGATATAAAATTTGCAGGATAAAAAATCTCATTATATTGTAGGTACAAATTCAAGTATATTAATACAATTTATATATGGCTTGAAATTCTCTTTATGCTAATATTGAGCGAAAGTAGCTTTCTCATCAATTATTAAGGAAATCACTTTTACCAATTATCAAGAGAAAGCAACTCCCAAAAGAATGTTACATTCTAAGAAAAGTAAATTAATTTTTATATATCAAATATTAGAATCACATTTCAACCAATTAAATTTCATTGTCATAACTTTCCACTACATCAAACGCCTTCTTAAAGGTGTGCTTCATAAACCAATGAAAATAAAAATGTTCCACTTTTAATATTTTTTATTATTAATTTTTAACATTTTAAATGTGTTTAATAATCATTTTAAATTTTTTACTTCATATAGATTTTTTTAAATGTTGAATAAAATAAGTAGATAGATAAGATATAATTAGATATATAATACAAAAGGTAAACAATGAAAAAGAAATAATTTTTTTGGTTTCTTCTATGGGGAAAACTATTTCTCTTGTGAGTTCTTCTCTTGTTTTCTAAACCCTAGCATGGGTTTTATCTTATCCTCCTCGATGTTATGGTCTATTGCCTTCTTCCACACTCGTTCATTCCCTCTTTTATTTATCCTCCTTTATTTTCGCATTTCTCCTGATTGTTGGTGGTGATTGCAGGGTCATGACTTGGTGCCGTTTGGACCACCTGTGCAGATGTTTATTCTTGGCCTCCTTTGAATGTCCCATTGGTGGTTCTTTGGGTTTTTTTTTTTTTTTTTTTTTGTTTCAATTGGCAAAAGAAATCAACACCACCAATTGAATTTGGTTCTTTACCTCAATGGTGCATAGGGATCCAACTTTATTGGGTAGTACTAGTTGTTGGTTATCATGGTTTTGTTTTGTAGTGTTGTCCTTTTCCTTTTCCACTAGACCTTCGATTGGAGAACATGCGCGAAGCAGTCAACAATGTTCCCTAGCATTTGAAGTTGTGTGATTGATAAAGATGAATGGAATAAGATTGTAAGTTTGTCCAAGTCGCGGATATAGCCTAGTGCTTTAAATAAATGAGGAAGAATTCAAAATTTGACACAACCTGAAATGCAAATAAATTCAAGTTATATTTAATAATTAAAAAAGAAGCAATTAAAACAAGTTACAAAAGATAGAAAAAGAACAAGGAGTCCTAATTAACTATTAGAAACAACTGAACAAGAACAAAATAGAATAACAAAGAAACGAAACAAGATAGATGGAAAAGATGAAAATGATCTGTAGAAATTCTAAAGAGCCTTGAAAACTAGATGAATCTACAACTTTTTCAAACGACTCTAATTTCCCCTCCAAGAAAGAAAACTTGGAAAGAAAAATCTTGAAGATAATCCTAACAATGCCCAATATTCAATAAAACGATCATAACTTGAGCTCCCAAACTTGAAATCAAGATGAGTTTGAAAGTAAGAGAAAAATCTTCGAACACTATTTAGATATATCAACCTAGGAATACCTGGATATCATAAAAAAAATCGTTACAAGTTCACTAATCTTTCAAACTTGAAAATTAATAATTTTGGTGAATGAAATTTAATCACCCTATTTGTGTATGTAACAGTGACCTTCTGATGAAGTTACTCAATTGTTGAGATTCACTTGATGAACAGGGTTCAATAGATTGTTAATTTAGCATTCGTTGCTAGGCAAGCGAGAACTTGGTAGGAGGCTTTTATGCTACATGACAAGTCCGAGTGCCATAGGTAAACGAATGAGGTTACAAGATGGAGTCACCTATTGGACCCTTGAAAATCGATATGGTTAAGGGTGATGAATGTCTGAACCAGCTTTATGTGTTCCTAACTTGTCTGAACTTGAATCTAGAGTCATTGATCTTGGAGGCTTTGACTTGTATAGGTTATTGGCAGCTCTTTATCTTATATGGGTTTAAATTTGTATTTTTTTAAGGAAAAAGAAAGAAAAATATGTAAAGAAAAACCTTTTGGGAATAATTTTTACTTGCACTTTAAATTGAAAGGAGTTTGAGGGGACATTAATTATAAATTAGATATATGTGCATCTGTGCATCTATTGTTATTTGGATGATTATTTTTTAAATAAAAATTATATATGGATACTTATTTAAAAAAAGATAAATTTTATTAAAATTTTTGGTCAAATGTATAAAGGATTAAATTATCGATAAATACCGAAAATTTTTAAAATTTATCAGATTAGACTATTTTTTTGAAAGAATTATGGGAATAGGTTGATTTTACTAAAAAATTAAGTGTAGCCTTTAATATTATATTGTTAGTTAAAAAAGTAAGTAATCCCACATTGTCTAGGAACAAGCTGCAAATGGATTATGAGTCTATATATACACATATCCCACTTCTCACACTGCTTAAGAAAGTAAGGGAAATGAAACTTGAGGTCTATATAAAGACTTGTTTTGTAAGTTTTATTTATACATTATTAGGTGGCATCAAAAATATATATATATATATATATATTGGTGATGCCACTTTTAGTGCTGATGTGGCAAAAAAGGCTTCCAGCTCGAAGCTTTTTTTTTCTTTTTGCAAATTACCTGAAAACGATTTCAACTAGAAGCATTTTCATAAAATCAGCCTATTCCCGTAATTCTTCCAAAAAATTGCCTAATCTGGTAAATTTTAAATTTTTACATAAAATTTAATTTTGTACAATTGAATGTATGAAATTTTGATTTAAGTCAACTTCATTTACTATTAACACTTTTACCAACCTAACATCATTTTACGTTTGATATTGCATATAATTGAAGTAAGTTGACGTATTCATACCATAATCAAAGTTTTACCCTCCATGCTAGTTTTGTCCTCCAATAATATCATCTTCAAGGTTTTAACCTAAGCTCTCTCATTAAGTGTGCAATATACTTACCATTGCATTCAATACTTATTGGTAATGAGTATATAATTTTTAAAATATGTATATAAATTGACATACATAAATACCCTTAGCATGTCAATATTTAGCTTATAATCGATTTTATTGTATTTTTCATAATTGATTTACTGTCACTTGACACATGATACCGAACTCAATCAAGTATTGGGAATGGGGAATGAGATAACATGATATTTAACTCAAACTTTCATGCTTACAATATAAAATTCTTGTTATTAAGTCAAAAGATTATTAACTAAAATGATTAAAATAATTTTTATACATGTAAATTATGACTAAAACGATATAGAATATATAATGCATTAAGAATTTTGTTAAACGAACAATTAAATCCCTTAATCGTAACCCAACTTAAAAAATAAAAAATAAAAAATCTTAAATTTTTTTTTCAATCATCGATAAAAATATAACTAGTGATAAAAGAACTAACCGAAAATTCATTTTAATCCACAAATTCGGTTTTAAATAAAATTGGAACACCCGTAGACAACTTTCATTTAAATAGGGTAAATTAAAAGGAAGAAACAAGCACTAGACCAAAGCTTAGTTTGGGGACAAGAAAGCAACAATTGGCATGTCAAATATCAGTATAATGCGGGGGATTTACATCAACATCCGATTCCCTCTTTCTCTTCAAATCGTTGCTTTGAGTTAATATCTTATTTAATACCTAATTTTTTATGCTAATTTTTGACATTAATATGCACTTTGGTACTTGAGTTAATTTAATTTAACATTTGATATTTTTTTTTCAATTAAATTTTTAATTTTAACTTTAATATTTAATTTAGTACCTAAATTTATTTTTGTATTCTAATTAAATATATATATCATTTTGTTTACTTAAAACATACGTACAAACATTAATATAAATACCAAATTAAATATTAAAATGACATTTAAATATTAAATTAAGAGAAAACAAATTCTGATATTAAAACCAAATTTAAATATTGAAGGATATATTAACCCTAAAGATGTTAACAAACTTAGATATGGAAAACAAAATTACAAACAACACGTATGCATTACCAAATATTAAATACCATATCTCCCGCAAACATTCAAAACCAAACCCTTGACCACTTTATTGTCAACTGTTGATTATGAGAATCCAAATATTTGAGATTATTTTATCCAAATAAATTTAAATACATAATTATTGTAATTTCAAAATTTAAAACTATGACCTAAATCAAATCCTGTCAACTGATTAAAGTCTTACTCTTTCTGAACTTAACTAACTTCTCTTTACTTTATTTTTATTTTTTCCATTTATGGGGGTGATGCTCATAATAATTTAGTTTGAATCAGTTCTGAAAATAAATTAAGGTTATTGTTTGTATTTTGGTGTCCCAAAATATTTTAATCAAAACTCAGCCAATCAAATTTTGCATTCGTATTTTCTAAAAAATATTTTTTATATGATACCTTAACTAAATTAAATATAAAATAAAAATTAATAGTAAATAAAATAAAATATATATAAAATTGTTAGCGTATTAATTTGGTTGGAATTATTGTTATCGCAGCAACTTAGACCTTATATGATAATTCATTGAAAATTAAATTAGTTTAAAATTAATTTTTTAAGTGATTTTTATAAGTTCATAATAAAAAAGTTTCAATAAAAAAAAGGGTAAAAAGTGATAAATAGATTTATCACTAGATGTAGATTATTTTTTCAATTCTTTTAATTTAATTTTTAACATTTATCTTTAAATTTTAAAAAAAAGTACATTTATTAAATAACCTCGTACTTAATATACCAGTATTTATCTTTTTGGTTTATCAAATATAAAAAGTGGATTTAAATGCTATCAAAAATAAAATTCAAATAGTTTAATTTTAAATAAAAATTTCAAATAAATGTAAATTAAAAATCAATAATAAAAAAATGAACCTATTTCATTTTTTCTTATTTCCGCCTTCCCACCTAACATAACTTCAAACACAAAATAAGAAAATAAAAAAACATAAGCAACAAAAAGGAAATAGAATGTCAGTGTCAAGTCCTTTACCATTATCCAGAATCTGCATTTCTAAGCAACCTCCGCCCCTTCTCTCCTCCTTTTTTTCTTTTCAACCAAACCCAACTCTTTTTTATTTTAATTACTTGCTAAATTTCATACCCTCCTTCACTTAACTTCTTCATCTTACTGTTTTTAATTTCTTCTTATTATAATAATATTTATATGTTCCTTTCCTTCTTCTAGTCGCCTAAGTCCTTCCCTTTTCAATTAAAGAAGAGAGACAGAGGGAGGACTCTGAAAGATGACCGGCTTGTTTCGCTCCAAATCTTGTGGACTCGTCGGGCTCACTGAGTTCAACCGTGCTCCGCCCAGTCCCTTCTTCAACCCAACCCAAACCAACAGCGTTGACGCCAATGACAATGAAGAGAAAATGTTTGATGATGAAGACGAAGAAGAAGAAGAAAACGGGTGTTACGGGAACCCCATTGCTACGAGGGCGAGACGCGGGAACAGTGATTCAACGTCGAAAGAAAATAACCAGCTCCCGTTCAGGGATATTTTGACGGCGTTGTTAAGGAAGTCTCTGGTGACGTGTAGCGTGGATACTGGCGACGTTTCTTCCATGGATATTAGCTTGCCAACTGAAGTCAAACATGTTTCTCACGTTACTTTCGACCGCTTTAATGGTTTCCTCGGTTTGCCTATCGATCTGCAGCCTGATGTTCCAAGAAGGGTTCCAAGTGCCAGGTTTGGTTCGCAATCTTTTTTTTTTATTCATTTTTTTTATGCCAACTTTTCTTGGGTTTATTGTGCTTTGCAAATTTTAGATTTTGAAGCTAGTTAAATCTGTTGAATTTGTTGATTTTTTTTTTTGGGGGGGGGGATTATCAGACATTATCTTTAAAAAGAAATGCACTATTATATTGCATTAATTAACAATCTTTTTCACCATTGCTTATACGTATGAATATGATATTAAATGGCAACAAGATAGTTTTAATTTTTATTTAATTTCAGCTGTTCTTGTAGGTGTATTTGTATGTTTGAAATATTATGTCGGCCTTAATTGAGTCCTTGTCTTGTTTGTTATGGTTTTATGGATGTCATTGAATAAAGCTGTAGAAGAAAGAGACATGGCAACTACTTTTGCTATTTTGGATAAGGAAGTTGTTAATGTTTGCTTTGCAATAAAAAGGTTTTACTTCTTCAGAAAATTTAAGGCATTTGATTAGGATGCAAATTCAAGGATTCTGCTTTCACCCAGTAGGATTTGTTTTATAGTCAAAATCAAATGGTAAGCAATTTTTGATTAAAATGATGCTTCAAATGTGGATTCTGGACATGGATTGTTCTTTACATGCATAAGAAATGAATTGATCCTTTGCTATGGTCATTGTTTTCTCTTGATCTAGCATGTTATTCATGGTTTTTGTTTTATCATGCAACCAACTTATTGAGCAGAGTTGATTTTTTCCAGTGGCATTCCCTTGGTTTTAATTAAAACCGAAAAGCAATTGATGTTTGTAGTATATGGAGCCTGGTAGAACCATTTAATGTTTCTTTTAAACATACAAGACCGTGTTTTTTTCATTGTCCAGTGCAAGTGTTTTCGGGGTTTCTGCCAAGTCGATGCAGTGTTCTTATGATGCAAGAGGGAACAGCGTGCCCACGATTCTTCTTATGATGCAGAAGCGTTTGTACGCTGAAGGAGGCCTCAAGGTAAGTCTCAAGTCTATGCTGGGTTTAATGCCTGAATGGTATTCTAAATGTTTAAGGTTTTGAACAAGCTTGATTCTGTTGATTGAAGGCTGAAGGAATATTTCGAATTAATGCCGATAATACTCAAGAAGAGTATGTTCGGAACAAGTTAAACAGAGGTGTAGTACCACGCGGAATCGATGTGCATTGTTTGGCTGGTTTGATAAAGGTACACAACTATAAATTACCTGTGTCTTGTTCCTGATACCGATCTCGGAGTTTCTTGTATCTACATGCATTTGATCTGTTCCTATTTCTGGAGTTCATTTTGCTGTTCTACTTAGATTAAACAATAATAAGAGGATTATATAAGTGGTTTTGGGCCTTGCAAATCCATGCAACCCACATCCGTCGATTTTACTGTCTAGTAATTTGTTGTTTTGACAAGTTCATTTTCGTTTTCATGCATGAGATCTTTACCAGTATTTCTCAGTTGGTTGGCTGTACTTGAATTCTGGAAATGCTTTTTTTTTTTTTGGTAGGCATGGCTTAGAGAACTTCCAAGCGGAGTTCTTGATTCCCTCACACCAGAGCAGGTGATGCACAGCAACACTGAAGATGACTGCATCCAACTTACAAGGTTAATTCCGTCAACAGAAGCTGCCTTACTTGACTGGGCCATCAACTTGATGGCAGATGTTGTGCAACACGAACAATACAACAAAATGGACGCCCGAAATATCGCAATGGTTTTTGCACCAAACATGACTCAGGTTTTCCTACTTTTCTTTCTCCATTTCTTTGTCCCAGACCAAAATGAGAGAAAATGTTAGGTGGACATTCCAGTTAAACCAACCATGAACTTGGCAACAATATCTAAATGAGAGTTTCTATATGTTTTCAGATGGCTGATCCCCTGACGGCATTGATTCATGCTGTTCAAGTAATGAATTTCCTAAAAACATTGATCTTGAAGACATTACAAGAAAGGGAGGAGTCGGCTGCCAAGGGCAGGTCACTCCCATCGTACTCGGACTCACCTACTGCCATAACTGGCATTCATACGGAAACCATAAACAGTGGGGTACCTCATGATGAAGCTCTAGATGGAAGTGCATTAAAGGAACCTCATACTGCTAAGTTCTTCCGGTCTGCCACTCTGAGTAGACTCGAATGCAGTGCTTACGATAAACTATGGAGCTTTCAGTACGAGTGAAAGATGGGAATTTGAATACATTTCAGGTAACAGCACGCCAAATGCGCACGAAATAGGGATGGGGACTGGTTTAGGTTAAGGAAATGTGTAAGGTGGATGATGCAGGTGCCCTGTAAATAGTAAAGGATGGAGCTGGAGAAGGTGGGGCGTGGTCTGCCAAAACGTTAAAATGTTGATATGGTGGTAATTGATGATGAGGTGATGGCTGGTATTGTATGATTCATAGTGTTCGAGCAAAATTTGTAGCTTTTGGGATTTGTTTGAAGGCACTAACTCGAGCTATAGATTAGTATTTACTGATTTATGAAACTAAAAAAAAAAAAAAAAACAGTTAATCTCCTTGTACTAGCTTACGAGTCGCAATAATTGTATTGAAATTTTGACAATAAAACGATTTTTTTATGCAATATTTAATTTTACGTATAACCTTTCTCAATACTTAAATCAGAAGAAAAATATGCTTAAACATATTCAAATTTATATCTTCCTAATTAATATAATAACAATAGTGTTATTTAATTTAAGTAATATAATAATAACAGTGTTATTTAATTTAAGGTTCAATCAATACAATATAACAAATTTTAAAGAATTTGTGTATAGTGTAGCATTATATATTTATGCCTGGTTGGTCAAAGTATTAGGTAGGTCTCTCTAATATTTTTTTGATATAATATTTGGGTGGGAATGATGTAATACGGTTTGAATTTGTGTTAAATAAAAGCTACAACCACGGCTTCATGCAAGTCCAATTAGTTATTAAATGAATTAATTTAATCTTTGTATTTGTTAAAAAATAAAATAAGTTTAAATTTTAACAAAATTAACTATTATTGTTTAAAAATAACATGAAAATTATTTTATCATTTGCAATTCAATTTTAAACAAAAAATTTTATTTGTAAAACTATAAAATCTTGAAATATAATAATTATGTTGAACATTAAATAACATTTTTTAAATCATAAATATTACCTTTGTTAAAATTTGACATTATTATTTTCTTTTTAATAGTATACAGATTAGATTAATCCATTTAAATGTACTTTTACCCATTTTTGCGCCCATAGTGAATTACAACCAAACCTTGGGAAGTTATAGGTTTCTATTATCAGGTGATTAAGTTTCATAACTAAATTTAGAAGGTTGGCAAGCGTAGTATTTATTATTTAGTGGAAAAAAAATGAAACAATTTAATTATATAAAACTAAGCTAGCCTTTTCAAGGGGAGTCCTCTAACAATCATAGTCTTTCCCTTTTATTGTGGACCATTGTAGACCATAGACTCCAATGCCCTACCTTTGCCAAAAGCTGATGAATTCTCTTGACCAAAGTAGAATTGAAGCCACTTGAGGAACTGTCCTGAATGGCCTTAACTGCCTTGAGACTATTAGTTTTAATTAACACACTGTCATACCATCCGTATTCAAACGGGCCAATTGCCTGCCAAGGATGGAAATGAATTTGGTCCTAGCAAATTAGGCGGTGTTGCCCTATTAAGTGAGGTATACTATTTTGCTCAATTATAAGACACCTTGATAATTTTGCTAGCACTTCATGGAATACCCTAAAATGTGAAAAGGTTCCAGTTCTTCCAAATATGCCAAGTAATAATCTTAAAGAGGCACTGCCAATCCACCTCACCCAAGCACATATTTTGTTGATTCTTCAAGTTCGACACAAGCCACTCCTACAAGTCTCTAGAATAAAACCAATTAGGCCTTCCTACTAGAATTAACTGATCTCAGATATCTTTTACTATAGGACTGTTTCTAATGAAATGTAACACATTCTCGAAGTCATGTCCGCAAAACCCACAAGCCCTATCATGCCCAATACCTTGATTCGCTCTTTCCACATTGGTAAGTAAACATTGCTTGAATGCAGGCCAAATGAAGAACCTAACCCTTTGGGGGCCCTGGAATTTCCACAGAATCTGCTATACCGATTCTTTTGGATTCCATGACCTTTCCTGAAGCTTCCCATAGGGACTTTTAAGAGAGAAGGAACCAATCGAGGTGCCACCCCAAGTGATTCTATTAGATCCTACTACCGGATGAGGCGGAAGAATCCCCATAATCTTTCGGATCACCTCATCTGATAACTATAGTTGAAAGAGGTCAAGATTTCAAAAGCCTTCTTCTATAATCATATCACTAAGTAAGCAATCCATATCAAGATTAGAATAGGATGGAATCTGATTAAGTAGAGGGCCAACATTTGGAACCCAGGGATCCCGCTAACATTTGATACTACTTCTGTCCCACACTGACCATATTAAATTCTCACGAATAAATGGTTAGGCCTTTGAGAGAGCTCTCTAAAGAAAAGAACATCTTCCTCGCAATAAGGTCTCATGCAATCCATTCCCAATACCATACTTCGTTCGAAGAAAACAAACCCAAAGTGCATTGGTATCTGTCACAATGTTGAAACCAAGTTCCATTATAAAGGAACTATTATGATCCCTCATCTATCTAAAACCTAGCCACCATGAGATCAAGGTTAGCAAATAGTTTTCCAACTAACCAAGGCCATCTTTTTTCTACCATTTGAAAAGCCCCAAATAAACTGTCTAACCATGTGTTCATTTTCCTCACAAAGACCTTTAGGAATTATCATTGATTGTATGAAATAACTAGGAATTGGTAATATGATCGACTACACCAAAGTGGCCTTGCTAACTAAAGACAACTACCTTGCATCCTAACTATGCAATTTACTGTGAACTTTATCTACTACAAATTGTAGAGTGCTGTTAGTTATCTTGTCATGAAAGTGAGGCACCCTCAAATAGGAACCAAGATTCTGCACTCTATGAAATCTGAGGATATCACTTATGCGCCCCCTAATTCATCATCCAATCTTTTTGAAAAGAAGATGTTAGTATTCCTTGCATTGATTCGATGCCCAAAGTAATCACAGAAACTTTCCAATAGTCCTTTAAGTATCTTGGATTGATGAGCTTGACAAAAAAAAGGATCAAATCATCCGCAAAGAAGAGATGATAAAGGGGTGGACCTGATCGAGACAAACGTATAAGGGACCATTGTTCAGATTTAATGATTGATCGAATATTGTGATCGAGCCGCTCCATACATAGGAAAAATAGGTAAGGGGATAACAAAAACTCCTGATGAACACCCCTTGTTGGCAGAAATTTCTTTGTTGGAACTCCATTCCACAAAATTTGTATAGTAGAATTCGTAATGACAGACATAATAACATTATGGAGCAAGTTCGGAATAACTGTAGCCTAAAGAGAGGCATCAATGAACTCTTAATGCACTTGAGCATAAGCCTTCTCCAGATCAATTTTAATAGCCAACCATGTCCTATTCTTCTACTTTCTCTTGATGGAATGGATCACTTCCTGTGCAATAATAATGCTGCCTATGATATTCCTTCTCGTAATGAAGCTCTCATGCTTTTGCGCAATAATATTAAAAAAGATTACTTTAAATCAATTAGCAATAGCCTTCATAACCATCTTATAGAGAACCGAGCAAAAGCTTATAGGTCAAAACTGCAAAAAGCTCTCAAAGTTTTGAACCTTGAGGATAAGGACAATTAAGTTGATGTTCAACTCTGGATCGATACATTCTCCTGTAAAAACCTTTTTAGGCCAATCGTAGATAGAGGCACCAACTTGGTCCTATTAATTTTGATAGAAAAATGCATGAGAATCATCACTGCCCGGTGCTTCCAATGGGGCTATATCAAACAGAGTTGTCTTAATTTCCTCACTTGAGTCTTATTTACTTAAAAACTAGACCTCTCCTTATGAACCACCCACTTCCTTTTCACTAGAAGGGAGAATATTATTAAAATCCCTGATCACCGGCCAATGAACCTCTTTACTTGGAATGACTACTTTTAGTTCTTTCTAGAGGTATCTCTATTTTCGATTGTTAAGACTATCATAAACAAAGATGACAAGAACATGGCGCCTAAGAGATCTATCAAAAAACCAAATCAAAATGAACTGAGGATGACTATGGAGTACCTCAACACGAGTCGACTTCTTCCACCCAATCCAAATACCCTTAGAAAAACTAATTGTCTCTACGTGGTGAGAGAACTGAAATATGAGATTAGCGATAATCAAATCAACTTTACCACCACGAACTCTCGTCTCCAAAGGACCCATAATATCAAACTTGTGCTCCCGATTATACTCATGGAAAATAGAAGGGAACTTAATGCTAGCACATTCTTGACAATTCGAGGAAAATATGGATAAACACATAAATAAAATAAGAAAGGAAAAACTAATCTTTAATGATTAGACAAGCACATCTCTTCTCGACGCATCCCATCACTATTTAACACCTTTTTACCATCTTATGTCCCAAATTGGGATTAATGAGTTTGACCATGGAATTCATTGTGTCTGACAAAGGGACCCTAGAATTCCCTATATTCTTAAAACGACCCCTACAGTCTTAGATGGTTTTGTTAAGGGTACCACTTCGAACAACACCTCATTTACCCTTCGAGCCATGCTCATTGAAGCTAAATGGCCTTTGCCAGCCTCAATCGACCCAACATTCTTAGCAGATTTAACAAATTTTAAGTCGACATTCTCTTTAAAGAAGATAGTCAAATGTCTCTCAAGGTCCAAAACATTGGTGCTTAGTTCCACCACCGACTCAACCGATCCTTCAAATGTGAGATTGAAGTGTGAAATGGTAATTGATGGTGAATCAACAGGAAAAGTTGAGTCAATAGCCTTTCCAACCAGTGGAACAGGTGAAGCAAGTAAATCGCTAATGCTAGAAGGATTTGTTGACTCTTTTACACCCAAGTGAGGTTCCATAGGATGATATGAAAGTACAGAGACCACTAACACCCGACTGGGAGTCGCAGGTAAGAAGATAGAATTCTCTAAAGCTGACCCAAGTACTAAACTAGGTTGTTTACCAAGGGCCTATTGTGCATTTCCATTACTCTCTAACCCAAGCTCATTTCCCTCCATAGCTGCAACCCCACAATATTGTTGGAAAAAATCTAATTTGAAAATATTTTTCTCGCACAGCGAAAAATAAACATTATCGACCTAATTTGTGATATTTATAGTAATAAACCTTAAACTAAAATTGTACCTGCATTTTTGGACAAGCGGATCCTTAATATTTTTTGGCTTTCAACCAAACGATCTTCTTCATTATTTTCGCACCACGAACTACTTCGAGAGTGGGCTCGAACCAATTGAATCAAAACAAAGAACTAAAATTTTTTTTTCCTTTTAGGGTTAAAACGTAAATTCTCTCTTCTATAATAGAAATTAGTAAAATTTTTATTTTGAAAAATATATTTATAAGTTGAGAATAAATTCTCTTTATATTTTTGTAAAATAAATATCTTTCAAAGTTGTGTTAATAGCTCTATCGGTGCCATCTATTTATAAGAAGAGAAGGTAAAACCCTTGTAGAGCTATAGAGGTTTATTTTAAATAGATAAAAAATATCCTACTTAGAGTAGGAGAGGGCTGAACGACTCACCCTTACATTTCTGCTAGGGTTGTCGCCCCGTTCATGTTATATGAGGGATTTTGGGCCTCTTTCATATCGTGTCCAATTATAAGTACTTCTTATGCCTTTTTTACCCAGTATTCTTTAATGAGACCCATCCCGATTCAATTTTTCTATTTCCCAAAATAAGCTTTAATATTTACATATTAAATAATTTTCTCATCCCAATTTTACTCTAATAAATTTTGATGATTTTACCTCCAGTAAAATTTTGAGAAAATTCATTCAATATGTCACAACTTAACATGTTCACTATGAGACTAGTTTATTTTCATTTTTGAGCTTCAAAACAGTCCAAAAACATAAACTCATTCTTCCATCAAATTTTAAGTAGTCCTATATAGGATTGTAAATTTTCATTTTCATTTTTAGTTCCATTTCTATTTTTGGTAACCTACAATTTTTTCCAAATGATTCCATTTCTCTATTTTGGAGAAAACCACAATCATTCTTGAATGTTTCCCATTTCTCTTTTTTTTTTATTCATTCTGTTTATTTTTATTCAAACACACAATTCATTTCTAGTTTCAATGAGCTAGCGGAGGGACCAATTGGACATATGTGGTTGAGACTCAAATGATTTATAATTAAATTCTAGCTTTTCGCCTATTAATTATAAATTCATTTAGTCACGAATTCGTTCCACTAGTATCGTGATTGAGCTCTCCCCAATGACATACCATTACGAAAACAACTACTGAGTGCTCATCCAATGAACTTGTCATAAGTGTGTTAACCTCATAGGATATCATTGATCTTTTTGGTATAATATCCGTTCTCCCAATTTGATCCTATTTTATCTCAAGGTAACCATTACATCTTCTTTCATAAAAAGTCAATTACTATCAAATAGTGATCAAGTAATCCATCACAAAGATGGACGACCCATGGCCACGTTTAGTTTTCATCAACCATGTGATGCCAACTAGAGGATATTATTTACCCATGTTTTGGGCTATGAATTCCACTTTTGTGAATGATACTACATACTACAGTAGCTGTACACCCAACGCACCAGCTTTCAGTTCTTTATCTATATGAACTCAGGCTTTTACTTACATCAAAGTGCACAAGTCACGCATACATAGTTCGCCATCCACTCGGGGTTTAGGTATGTCACCCTATGAATGTCACAAGTGAACAAATCCATAAATGGATTCAAGATATATTTTGCTTGGGTCCTATTTGATGTACTATCAGTCTAGTCAGTCACATCTATGTATTTATCTTCTGGGAGTCATCTACTTCGATGCCCTAGACAAGGTATCTCTCTAACTGGACTTGATAGACAACATATTAGTCTTTCAATCAGTTTGCTCATTTTCGATTAGAATAATGACATGTCTAGGTTCGTCTACTAATACAAGCTGTCTTTCTGTACTACAATTTGACCACGTAATACCGCTTAGTATTAGTTAAACATTTAAATAACCGATGAGCAACATTTGCTTCTATTTTGCTTTGCATGCAAAAACCATATAAGGACAATAATACAATGTATATTAATTTAATTCACGAATAATTTTATTAATCACTCTATTTGAAAAAATTACAAATATACTTAGACAAAAATATTACACTTAGGGCACCAAATCCAACAAATATACCCCAAGCCCAACCACATTCTCTTGACCCACCACACTTAAAAGTTCAGTTACCTTCACAAAAGGCCCATTTATTGATTTAGTTAACCCAATTGACTTGCCTCGTGACCTTCCTCTAAAAAATTCCCCTTGCTAGAAATTCAGCATCGATAAATCAGCTGATGCCACACCATTATCCGCCTCTCTCTTTCCCAGATAAGACAAGGTATTAAATCTAGAGCCCATCGACTCATTACTTGGAACTTTAGCCTTCTAATTCCTATTTTCTCTCAGGTTATGTAGGATTTTCTCTTAACAAGCATCAATGGTCTAAAAGCCTTCGCCGTCTCCACCGTTCTCTCTCTTGTAGGCAAAGACATAGGTGCTACCTCCATTTTTACAGTACGGTCCAGCATTGCCACGATTGTAAGGCACAAGTCTTTCATGTGCCTATATGAGCCACAAGTAGATTGCCAGCAAAGACTCATATTCAACCCACTGGATCGTGCCATTGACCATGATTTGCTAGACTAGCGGCTTCACCAAGCTGATGTACACTACCATTCGGGTAAACCACCCCCTCGACTCATTGTCTGTCTTAAAATCAAGCTTCGCCACCTTACCAACCAAGTTGTTAATTTCCTCTAAAATTTGCCACTTGCAGAAGAACCCTGACAAACTAGGGAACTAGACCCAAGCCATAACAACGTTTGGAAAAAAGGCTACAATGGGTTAAAATCTAAAGTCCACAGCTGAGCTATAAGGTACTGCCCAAAAATAACCCACGAACCCTAAGTAAACACCATATTGTAATCCTCTCTATTATGAAATTTTATCAGAAAGTAGCCGTTCTCAACATTCATGAGTTGGAACGGATGAGAAGGCCTCCACAAGCTAAAAATCTTATTGTGGAGAGTGGCGTACTCTATGTTCCACCCTAACAGTTTCACCACTATCGTGGTCGCCATATGCTTCACTAAAATTTGTTAGATCCTCTTAAAAAATCTATCATCGACATTCCATTAACTGTGGATTTCGTGATATCCTCCTTCATGAAATTAGGATCCTCCTCATTGATAGTACTTGAAGAGGCAAAAGAATCCTTAGATCCGATAATGCTTCTCCCCAACAGTTTATCTTTCCAGGATAAGACTGGTGCTAGTGACAAGTCCACGGCTATGTTAACATTCGTATCTTCTCCTAATCCCTTGAAAGACACTTTCTTAGTGGTGTGGTCTGCATTCAAATAGTCCCCCCGCCCCCCAGAAAACACCATTATAACTTATTTTTGGAATTTGGTTTTATTTTTTTACACTCTAAACGCATTTCCTAAACTCGATTATGAAGATATTTTTCTCCCCTATTTGCCTTGGACGTGATAATAATCTTCGGTGCTATGCATGAAAATTTTAATGTAAAAGAACGAATAGTGTCTTTATGATTTATGAAACTAATTATTTTATCTTTAATTATATATTTTAAATTTTTAAAGATTAAATATTTGTTGATGTAAACCTTTTAAACCATATTATTTAAATTAAATATTGATTAATGAAAGAATATCACAAAGAAATACAAGAACACACACGTTGATTTCTAAATACTGTAATGAGAAAATCACTTGCTTATTTCTCATTCTAATGAAAACATTTATACAAAACTAGAAGAAGCAAATTACTATTAACAGCATAACAGAATATTTAACAGAATAACTGATTTTGTTTAGCTAATTCTTATATTCACCCATAAGCTACAACTTTTGTGACTCGGAGTCTCTTCCTTAACCGACAAAAATAAATCAATGATAATGGTTTGGTAAGAACGTCTTGATCATATGCTGGAACTTTACCAACAGTCAACTTTCTAGCCGCAACTTTCTCACGAACAAAGAAAAGATCAAGTTCAACATGTTTGAATTTAGAGTAGAGAATTGGATTGGCAGCAACAGCTACCACACTATAATTATCACACCAAAGAGTAGTTTTGTCAACTAGGGCCAAATGAAGTTCACTTAACAAGGACTCAAGCCATGTGATGTCTGTTGTAGTAGCTGTTATACCTCGATATTCAACTTTAGCCGTTGAACGAGAGACAACTTGTTATTTCTTAGAATACCAGGAAATTAGATTCCCGCCAAGGTAGACACAATACCCAGTGGTTGAGCGACGATCATGAAAATCCAAACCCCAAATTGCTTCAGCATACCCAACTAGAGGTAATCATTTAAATGCTCGAATCTATAACCCATAGTCAACTGTGTCATATAGATAGTATAAAATTTGCTTAACAATAACAAAATGAACATCAGTTGGGAAGCGCATAAACTGACATATACGATTAATAACTTAGGCAATGTCAAGTCTAGTAAGAACCATGTATTGTAATGCTCCAGCAATGCTATGATACTCATGTGGATCGACAAGTGGTGTACATATGTGTTTGGACAACAGAAAAAAACTAATCATGGGTGTAGGTACTCATTTAGCTTATTCGTATGACAACGTTCCAACAAATCAAGAATATACTTTCATTGACAAAGATAAAGTCCACCATTCTTGAGTTAAGTCACTTCAATGCCTAAGAAATAATGAAGAAAACCCATATCCTTGAGTGAAAACTCAGTGTGGAGTCGATTAACAAAAGCATCGATCTCTGTACTTGAGTCATCGGTAATAATTATGTCATCCACGTAAATCAACACATATAGATAAAACATATTGGTAATACAAATAAATAATGAGGCATCAGATTTGGAAAGATCAAAACCAATGGAAATAAAAGATGCCATCAATTAATCAAACTAGGCTTTTAGAGCTTGTTGCAAACGATACTGATCTGTTGTAATTTGGTGTAGCAGATTAAACTAATTATTGCACTTTAGGAGCTTAAAAACAAGCATTTTCAGTATGTTTGAATTATGTTTTCTTAAGTTTTTAATAAATTAATAAAATGCGCAAATTGAGTCTTTTATTGACCTTAAGGGTCGAATGAGGCCTAAGGGTGAGCCAACACACTTTATGAGTGTGCAAGAGACCTTTAGAAGGCATACTAAACTGATACTAATTGCTACGTTGTAACATGGGATGTCCGATGTCGCAACATAAAGAGCAAAATGGAGAATCTGAAGATTGCCTTTAATGTCACGACACAGCTTGAGGGTGTCACGACATACCCCTAAAGATAGCCTAAGAGGATTATATTGAGTGCTATGTCGCGACACAGGTCATGGTGTGTTGTGACATCGACTCTATATGAGAGATAAACACAAAACATGGGTGTTTTTGTCTAAACAATCAAACTTAAAGCTCGAGAACGTCAGCCAATCTAGGGTTAAGGATGACCACCACTTAGAATCTATAAATAGACTCATTTGGCACATGTTATGGACATCATTCAATTAGCCTAGATTCTCTCTTTTAAATTTAGTTTACTTTTCTTTCTTTCTTAGGTTTTTAGAATTTATTTTCAGTTGTTCTTTGTTTTCAAGAGATTTGATTTGTGGAGATCGTCAAACTCTTCGGATTCGTTTCCATCTTTAATATAAATCAGGAATTTTCTTAAATTTTACACTTTAATCCATTTACCATGTTCTCTATTTTCATCTATTCCATATTGTTTATGAAAGCCATGAGGAACTAATCCTTCTATAGGGGATTAGCAAGTGGAGGTATGATCTATTAAATGTTTTATAAGGTTACTCAACGGATCAACTGTTTAGGAAAAGAAGAACATGAAACAAGCACTAGGCCTGACAACCCCAAGAAGTCATCAAGGTGGGAATTAACCCAAAATTGGTATTGCCCATAGTGAACACCTTCACCCCAAGCCAGTTTGGACTTTAAGGTTGGAAGATAAGTAGTCCTTATTGACCTGTTATGTTAGTGGAAGAGCCGAAAATTCTACTAGGGTAATGGCTAGTTGATTGATCAGGAACCCAAAACGACAGTTGATGGGGATTATGGAAGTGAGCTAATAACCCATAATCAAGATTTGATTCATTCTACTCTTCTGTCTCTTGAATTTTATTTTATCATTATAGAAACATTAAAACCCTTTTATTATGTTCTCGTACTATTACTGATTTAGATTACTAATTAAATCTTTTAGTGTTTAGGTTAGAATTGGTCTAACACTCACCTCCCTTGGGTATGATCCTTGGAGTACTCATTTACTTTATTGTAAAACTATATTACAACTTGACCCATATAGCTGCAGATACCACCTTGTATTTTTATATTTTATTACAATGTTCAAGGTTTTATTCAATCGACATACAAGAGGTTGCCCATTTTCATCTGTCTGAACATAACCGAGAGGTTGCTCCATGTACACTTCCTTGGTCAAATCACCATCCAAGAATGCATTGTTGACATCTACTTGTCACAACTGCCAACTTTTAGCTATGATAAAAATAAGAATTGTGCGAATTGTAACAAGTTTGACCATCGAATTGAACGTGTAACAGCCCGATTTTGGGTCTAATCAGAATTGTGGTTTCGGGACCACAAATATGACATAGAAAAATGTGTTTTTATTATATTTTTATGGTCTACATTTTTAGGGAATTAATTTGTAAAAATTTCGTTCGAAAATTTTGACGTTTGGGCACTCAATTTAGTTAAAAGGACTAAATTGTAAAAAGTGTAAAAGTTGAGTTCTACATGCTAGAGGTGTCCAATTGTTATGAAATTTTAAATTGGAGGTCTTTATATGGTAATTAGATCATTGGTTAAGTTGGTGGACAAAAATGGACATGGTTAGGCATGTTTCCAAAGTTTTTCATTAAGGACATTTTGGTCATTTAGTTATTAAAATGAATTAAAAACAAAATTAAAAGCCAATTTGTGTCCATCTTCAACCCCTTGGCCGAATTTCACATGAGGTAGACATATCTAGGGTTTTTCAAGCTTTCAAGCTCAATTGTAAGTCCATTTTAGCCCGGTTTTTAATGTTCTTTACATTTTTAAGATCCTCGTAGCTCGGTTTACCTATTTCTAGCAATATTTTGAGCTAGGGTTTATATTTAAAAATTTACCCATGGATTACATGCATGTATTTTGATGTTTTATGGAAGAATATGAATGTTTGGAGTGTGATAAACAACTTTTACTAAGTGATTTTTGATGAAATTGCATAAAAGGACTAGTTTGTACAAGTTGTAAAATGTGTGTAAGTGTGTGATTTAGTGCAAATCGTGGACTGCTATAGTTATGAAAATGGTTCGGCTAGGCCTAAAATACAAGGAAATTGAATAAAAATTATTTTCTGAGCCTAGGGGCAAAACCGTAATTTTGTAACACTTTAGGGGCAAAATTGTAAAATTTTTCGTAGGATTTTTTGGGTTAATTTGAATAATGTGAGAATTTTAATAAGTCAAATGTGTTATTATAGACCAAGAAAGACATGGAATCGACCTTGATCGGGGAAAGGAAAAGATTGTGGACTAAATTGTAAAATTTCTATATTTTGCACCGAGGTAAGTTTGTATGTAAATAATATTTCAATTCTTTTTTCTGTTATTATCTTTTGTTATGATATGAGATGTGGCTGCCTATAGAATGTTCAATTGATGTAAACTACGAAAGGGAATTGACTAAGAACGAGTTAGTAAGATGTTGAAAAGTGAAGAATTTCCCGATTGAACCTTCGGAATAGAAAAGATACAAATAATCCGCTATGAGATCACGTGTGTAGTACTAAGTGCAGGTACTACGTGTATCAGATGGTTAAGTCATGTGTGTAGTACTAAGTGCAGGCTACTACGTGTACCAGGTTGATAGGTCGTATGTGTAGTACTAAGTGCGGGCTACTTTGTGTACCCGTTAACTTCGATCACGTGTGTAGTACTAAGTGCAGGCTACTACGTGTATCAGATGGTTAGGTCACATGTGTAGTACTAAGTGCAGGCTACTACGTGTACCAGATTGATAGGTCGCATGTGTAGTACTAAGTGTAGGCTACTATGCGTACCAGAGAGCTTCGGTTACAATGGTGGTATATGTACAGGCCACTGGGTATCTGTTATTATTCCAATGAGTTCAACGGGAAATTTACTAAGTGAAAATACATATGTACATGACTATGTGATGAGTAAGTGCAAGTATATCGATGTGAAAAGTTGTGAGCAATGTGCTCGATAGTTGAGCGAATCTTTTGGTAAGATAGAATGAAGTAAGTGAAATTATGTAAAAGTGAAATTTTGTAATAAAATAGTTTTGGACAGCAGCAGTTGTGTGACTTTGAAAAATCACCAAAAATGGTAGAAATTGAATTTGGGATTGAATAAGATATGAAATTAAAGCTTAATGAGTCTATTTTTTAATAAAAGAAACAGTGAAAGAAAAATAATTTTATATTCTGTGATAATTGGATTTTTGTGAGACAGGGTCAGAATGATTTTGGAATCCCCTATTTTGACTTGGATAAATCATTAAAAATTTTACAAACATAATTATGGGTCATAATTTGCATTCCTAAAATCCTTAATGATCCTATTTTCAATAAGAATTGATAGGACAACATCCAAGATCTTTACTATGAGATAAATAATTTTTAGTAAAGAGAGGTCGGAACTATTGGATAGTGAAATAGGGGTAACTTCAATAAATAAAATGTACTAATTTACTAAACCAAAAATTCTGAAAATTTTATGGTAGTTTTTGGGAAAATTAGCGTTTCTCAATTTGGATCCCATACTATGAGATAAATAATTTTTAGTGAAGAGAGGTTGGAACTATCAGGCAGTGAAATAAGGGTAATTTAAATGAATAAACTGTACTAATTGCCTAAACCAAAAATTTTGAAAATTTTATGGTAGGAATGTATTTGAGTCTAGTTTCTGGGAAAATTAACGGATCTTAAATTAAAGTTCTGTAGCTCCAAGTATAAATAATTTAGTGACTGTGACTCAAGAAAACAACTTAACCTGAAAATGAGTAATTGTACAATTATGATTGTTTTACTTTGAGAATCATGTTGACAAATTGTTTATTATTTACGTACTTACTTAGTAAGATTTATACTTACTCTCTTTCCTTTCCTTTGTCTTATAGTGTCACCAAGCTAGCTCGGGGTTCGGAGATCGTTGGAGATCCATTCACACTATCAACACTCTTTTGGTATTTTGAAAACAATATTTTGGGATTATGGCATGTATAGAGGATTTGGTTATTTTGTTATATGTCATAATTAGTTTGGCTTATGTTGGTCTTCAATATTTAATAACTCCATTTGTATAAGACCATTTATATTGACTAATATTGTTCAAGTTATAGGGTATGGTGATGCATGATTAAGTTTGAAAATCGAATTGTTTTTTTTAAATTATGTCATGGTTTTGTTTGATTGCATGTGTCATTTTCGGTAATGTCTTGTACCCTGTTTCGGTGTGGAACACGGGTAACGTACGTTATAGAATGTTTCACAAAAGTCACACACAGGAACCTGAGAACATCCTTTTCCAACCAATCTCCCTTTTCAACAAGCCATTGTACCATCAGGATTCCATTTTATCTTAAAAATCCACTTGCAACCAATTTCCCTTCGACCCCAAGGTAAGGAAACTAAATTCTAAGTGTTGTTACAAAACAAGACATCATACTACTCTTGAGTAGTCGTCCTCCACTCAACACTAGCAAAAGCTTCTTCAATATTTGCGAGGTTCTTGGTTGGGAAGTTCAACTGTTAGGACTTTCAGTTTAAAAACACCAGCTTTCGACCAAGTGACCATAAAATGAGTATTGATGGAATGAGAAGAGTATCATCAATAAGAAAGGGAACTTCTAGTGTAGGAGAGGAAGTAATGGAGCCACTGTCAAAACAAACACTAGCATTCTCTTTAGCCAAATTCAAGTCTTGAAATGGAGATGCCAAAACATTAGTAGGCTTAGAAAAAAGGAGCCTCCAGGTTGACCAAAAGAGCAACTACCGGGATAGAAGATAATTTGTGTGTCAAACTAGAACGAAGGATTGGGACAAAGGTAGTGATACAGTCCAATTCTAAGGGCACACACCGAGCACTTGATGAAGGTGTAGACAAGAACCGATCCTTATCAAATACCATGTGACGAGAAAAAAACACCCAACCATCCGGAGCAAGACATTGATAACCATTACATTGGGAGCTATGTTCAAGAAAAGTGAAAGGTTGAGACCAAAACTCCAACATATGTTGATTAAACGGGCGAAGATATGGATACCAACAACACCAAAAAATCTGAAGATTATCATAATCTGGAGGAGTGCCATGAAGAACCGGAATAGGTAACCGATTTATCAAATGGGCAGCACACGAAAAGGCATACCTCCAATACTTCATCGATAAATGTGCTTAAGCAAGTAACGTAAGCCCAACTTCCATCATATGGAGATGCTTTCTTTCGACAATTGTAAAATCTCTAACCCATCTCTATCATCGGATAAGGGTTACAGAGCATTACAGTGTAAAACAGAACCTTAATCATCGAAACATGGATCAACATGCAATTCACATATTTATTTTCAATAATGTAATTTAAATATGATAAAAATACTTAAACGGGCCTTAAATTGAGCTTGATTGGCTCTAAAAAGATAGTTTGAAAACAACCAGGGACTTATTCGAAGCAAATAAAAATTTTAGGCAAAATATGAAAAAATTGTGAAACAGGGGTCACACGACCGTGTGACATAGCCCAGACTGTGTGGATATTCAAAATAGGGCTACATGACCATGTACCAAATCGTGTGCATTTTCGAAGTTGGGTCACACGGTCATGTAGCAAGCAGTGTGCCATACCGTGTAACTAACTGTTTTAGGAGACACGGCCGTGTCGCAGACCGTGTGAAACTTGTATTTAAAAATAATTAGGACACAGACAGTGTGAACAGCCCGTGTGTGACACACGACCATGTGACAGCACGTATCTTAGGCCGTATGTACCAAAATGTGCCTTGAAAAACAAGTTTACCAAAAATGCTTTCTTGAGCCACAAGCATACCATTTGCTAATCTTTTTAACCTAATTAAAGCACACTTAAATGAGACCAAATCGTGCTAAAATCATCATATATGCAACACGTTTCCATCATTCAGCCAATGTACCCTCATTGGTACCACAAAATATACATCCTAATAATCTAATTGACATGGACTAAGCTTAAAATCTACACCATATACCTATCATTCATCCATTTCAACTTAAAATAAACACAAATCAAGTCAAGAATCATTCAACATATACCTACCAATATGCTAATCAATGGCACCACATTTCATACACCAAATTTAGACCTATTCCACATCTCAAAGTTCTAGTTTGAACATATGTCAACCATGCCAAATATCCATTCCAAAACATGCCATTATACCTTATAATACCTAATATCTATAAAGCATGTATAAAGTTTATCCACACATACTTGTTGTAACATCCCGAATTAGGGTCTAGTCAGAATAGTGGTTTCGAGACCACAAATTTAAAATGAAAATAATTATTTTATGATTATTTGATGGTCCATGACATGATTGCATGTTTGTTTGAAATTTTTATTAAGAAATTCTATGCCTAAGATGTCCAATTTGACTTTAGGGACCAAAGTGAATAAGTTGTAAAACTTGTGTTCTAGAAGCTTTAACCATGATATTGCATTGGATTATTAATTAGAGGTCTTTAAATGGAAATTTGACCAAGTTCTAAAATTTTGGACAAAAATGGGCATGAGTAGGAAAAATTTGAAAGAAAGACCCTAAGGGCATTTTTGTCTTTTGGTAAATAAAAGAATAAAAAAGGAAAAAAGAAAGAAAAATTTGTCCATCTTCTTCTTGCTTTTGCCAAAATTCCAAGGGTCACAATAGCTAGGGTTTATTCATCTTTTCAAGCTTGGTTGTAAGTGCTTTCTAGCCCCGTTTTTAATGTTCTTTACATTTTGAAGTTGTCATCAACTGATCTAGCTATTTCTACCATTATTTTGAGCTAGGGTTCATGTATGAAATTTGACCCATGTGTAACATGGTTGTATTTTGATGTTTAATAGAGGAATATGAATGTTTGATGTGTGATAAATATCTTTTACTAAGTGTTTATTAGTGAAAACACCTAAAAAGGTCTTGTTTGTAAAAGGTGTAAAAATGAGTAGTAGAAATGGGAAATAAAGGAAAATATGGGCTGATTGAGATAGAATATGATTTAGCTAGGCTTGGGTAACCAAGAAATTGCATGCATTTCATTTTACGGGCTTAGGGACTAAAGTGTAAATAAGTAAAAAGTTAGGGGTAAAAAAGTAATTTTTACCAAAGTATGCATTATGGGTCGATATGAGCAATGTATGTATTGAACAAGTTGAATTTGGTATTATAGATCAAGAAAAACATGATTCGGGTCTTGATCGGGGGAAAAACAGGTTTTACGAGGATTAGCTCGTTTCTATCATTTTTGTACCGAGGTAAGTTCATTTGCAAATAATGCAACATGTACCATATTTTGAATGCTTTAATATTGCATGTATGATAAATACTTACATAATTGATATGTTGTTGTATTATGTGTTTATTGCCTAAATGTTATCATGAAATATACTTTGATTATTTCATGAGTATGTGATTGGTGCCATGAATATTGGAATCAACATTAAGAGCAAGCTCAACAGAAATGTGGTATCTATAACACCCCTAATCCGTATCCGTCACCGGGCTAGGGTTACTAGGCATTACTGAACATAAGTACGGTACGAATCACAGGTTCATCACTTTATTGATAAGCGAATACCCAAAAATAATAATCAAACATTTTATTTCTTAATTCTATACATGCGCATATTTAACCAAGTAAATAGTATCACAAGGCATTTTATCCCTTAGCATATATGGCATTATCAACTTCACAAATGATTAAAAATATTTCATTAAACATTAAAGTCATACAAATTCCACCATTCAATCTTAAAATAGAAGTGTACTAATTACATATCCGCAAACAGATATATATACACTTGTTACTTATTAAATATACAATTTACTAACAAAACATATCTAATACCTACTCAATATTTATCTTCATCAATTGTACCTATTTTACCAACCACATAAGCATCAAATATGCATATACACTTCCATTACAAACCAAATCATAATGACAAGCATCATTCGATTACACATACATACACATGTACATATATATATATGATCAACATCTTGCTCCACTGTTAAGCCAAATTACTAGACCTTTACAAGACATAACATATCATAATAAACCCTTTCCACATTCGAACTTAAATATATATATATCATCAAATGCCCATTCACATTTTAACACCTATATCAAACCTAACAACTAATTTCATCTATATACTTTATCTATATACAACCAAAACCGAATCATCTAACTATACTTATGAAAATTTATATACACCATGACCGACTCATCAACCACAATCAAGTTCACCAACCATTATCAAGCCATTTCCAAAACGTATAATACCAATCACATATACCATTCATTCTTAGCATATAACATTATAACCAAAACGGATTAAACCATTACCAAACATAACCAAATTCAAACTTAGTAGTTAACCCATATTCGCATGGCTTAAATTATACATATCCAAGTTTGGACAAAATACATATTAGCCTATACATGCCATAAGTTCAAAATAAGACTTTTAAAAGTACCGAAGGTTGACGATAGTGTAGATGACTTCACTGACTATCCCAGAGCCCGTAACTAACTTCCAAAATCTATAAGAATAAAGAATAAACATACACACAGTAAGCTATCATAGCTTAGGAAGTCATAAGCAAATAACAACTCAATAATGTCAACTCCTTAAATTTAAACTAAACCAATTTACTATATCAATGCCATATTTACTCTCAACTTATACTTTCCATAACCACACATGTTTAACATAACTATCACTTTGGCCGAATACTTATAAGGTTAAATTTTACAAATTTTCTTTCAACTTTCAAAGCCAAATATCATTACACATTCAAATAAACTTCCACTCATTTACACAAGCTCACAAAACAAGATTTAACTTTATATTCAAACATCACTTATTTGGCCGAATACACAAGATCATATATATCATCACATATATACATTACCTATATGGCCGAATATACATGGTCACACGTATGCACATAGTGAAGAATCATTTCATTGATATTCAAATTATTTAGTCACCAGGCCGAATACACATACTAATCTCACATATATTTTTCATTACTATCATACATGATTTAACACAAATATTCAAAGTACTTACTTACCTTATCTCACATAGGTAACAAGTTAATTCATACCTGGCCAATTAGCTCGATTTACTTACTCAAATACCACATCAACATGAAGTATTTAGGCATAAGCTTATAATAAATCACTGGCATAAAGCCTGCTAGGCATAAGCTTGTATCTCACACCGGTACAAGGCTTGCTAAACTCAAAGTTTGATTTTATACACCGGCAATAAGCTTGCTAGGCATAAAGCCCGATTTAATTCACCAGCACAAGGCTTGCTAGGCTCAAAGCCCAAATATCACTATTATAAAGTTTTCTCATAAACAATTCATATATCGAAACTTCTAGATATTCCATATAGTTCATATGGACTTTCAAATGTTATAACTCAGTCGAATTAAACTCAAATACATTATTTCCATGCTTAATCATATTCGGCTAACTCTACTATAATTTTATAAATTCCAAATCAACATATTAAACTATTTCACATTCAAAATAAACGATGTTTAATTTCTTAAAGACTTACCTCGGACAATGAAAAACCGGTACAGATCAGCTAGTCGACAACTTTAGTTTTCCCCCGATCTAAATCCGATTTTCTCTTTTCTTGATCTAGTTTAATATAAATTAAACTTATTAAATCAAATATTCAACCAAATTCATCCAAAAACACACAAATGGGAAAATTACACTTTTACCCCTAATATTTCACATTTTTCACAATTTAATCTCTATTGCATAAAACACAAAAGATGCAAAATCTCACAACAACATAGTTAGACTGAATATTCCTTATACTCATACTAGTCCATATATTTCATTTATTTCACATTTTAGTCCCTCAATTTATTATTTTTACAATTTAGTCCTAATTACTCAAAATTATCAAAAACTCTAATACAAAACATGTTAATCTAAAACATATCTTTAATATTTCATCATTAAACATCACAAAACACAAATATTCATCAATGACATAACTCAAAACATTCATCAAAATCAGAAATTCTAGCATGGGTCGGATAGTATTCGAAGCATCGATCTCAAAAACATAAAAATTATCAAAAACCGAAACCAAACTCACATTGAATCAAGCTTCAATAATGCCGAATGCCCTAAGCTTTATTTTCTTTTCTTTTCTTTTATGTTTCGAAAAGAACAAAGTATGAACAATTATGTTTTATTTTATGTTTTATATTATTATTACATATTATTCATTTTACTTATTTAACCTTATAATAAAATTTTAAACCTTTTTAATTCATGGTTATAACCGTCCACTACATAATATTTTGGTCAAATTACATTTTAAAAACCTCCACTTATAAAGACACATTCATTTCAGCCCTTTTAAAATTAACCATCAAATTTTTATTTTACTCGATTAAGTCCTTTTATTTAATTAAACACACAAACAATTAAATTTGTATACGAAACTTTAACACATGCAAGTTCACATATAATAAACACGAAAAATAATATTTAAATATTTTTCTACCTCGGATTCATGGTCCCAAAACCACTGTTTCGACTAGGGTCTAAATCGGGCTGTTACAACTCTCCCTATTAGGGATTTTCGTCTCCGAAAATCTTACTAGTGAATAAGTTCAGATAACGTTCTCTCATTGCAACTTTTGGCTCCCACGTTGCTTCCTCAACTCCGTGTTTATGCCATATTACTTTAACCAATGAAATTTTCTTATTTTGTAACTCTTTAATTTCACAAGCTAGAATGCGAATCGGTTCTTCTTCGTACGTCATATCGGGCTTAATCTCAATCTCAGATGGACTAATCACATGTGAGAGATCAGATCGATATCTACGAAGCATTGAAACATGAAATACATTATGGATCTTTTCTAACTCAGGTGGCAACAACAATCTGTATGCAACCAGCCCAATTCGTTCGATAATCTCATAAGGCCCAATAAATCTCGGACTTAATTTGCCTTTACGACCAAATCTGAGTATTTTCTTCGACGATAAGACTTTTAAAAACACTCTATCCCCGACCTGAAACTCTATATCTTTACGTTTCAAGTCCGCATATGATTTCTTACGATCTGATGCTACTTTCAGACTTTCACGGATCACTTTCACTTTCTGTTCAGTTTCTATAATCAAATCGACCCTGTGTATCTTATTTTCACTAAGCTCAGTCCAGTACAATAGAGTACAACATTTACGACCGTACAAAGCCTCATAAGGTGCCATTTTGATACTCGATTGAAAGTTTTTATTGTACACAAATTTAATCAGAAGTAAGTATCATTCCCACATACCTTCGAACTCGAGAATGCAACATCTCAACATATCCTCAAGTATCTGAATGATTCGCTCGGACTAACCATCTGTTTGTGGATGGAAAGCAGTGCTAAAATATAATTTCGTACCTAATGCATCTTGCAGTTTCTTCCAAAATCGCGATGTAAACCTCGGATGAAACAATAGATATAGGCACACCATGCAACCTCACAATCTGAGAAACATACAATTCAGCCAGTTTATCAAGCAAGTAATCTATAAGAACTGGAACAAAGTGAGCAGATTTAGTCAATCTATCTACAATAGCCCAGATTGCATCTTTCTTGCTCGGTGTCAATGTTAAACTAGATACAAAATCCATCGTGACTCTGTCCCATTTCCACTCAGGTATCATGATCAGCTGAAGCAATCCAAAAGGTACCTGATGCTTGGCTTTTACTTACTGAAAGACTAAACATTTCAATACAAAACTAGAAATGTCTCATTTCATACCATGCCACCAATAGAGCTGTTTCAAATCATTATACATCTTCGTACTACCTGGGTGAACATATAACCGACTGTTGTGAGCTTCATTTAAAATCATCTGAATCAACTCTGAATTCCTCGGGACACATATTCAATTTCTGAATCTTAAACAGTCATCAGCATCAACTCGAAACTCTGAATCAGCATTTAAATCACATTGAGCTCATTTTGCAATCAACTTATTATCAACTTTCTGGGCATCGCATATTTGTTGAACAAATAACGGTCTTGCTTTCAATTTAGCTATTATCGAACCATCATCAGACATTGCCATATACGTATTCATTTCATGCAAAGCAAATAATGATTTTCGACTTAAAGCATCAGCAACAACGTTAGCCTTTCCCAGGTGATAGTCAATCACAAGCTCGTAGTCTTTTAGTAATTCTAACCATCAGTGTTGTCTCAAATTCAGATCTTTCTGAGTCATCAAGTATTTCAAACTTTTGTGATTGGAATAAACATGACATTTTTCACCGAACAGATAGTGGCGCCATATTTTCAATGCAAACACAATAGCTGCCAATTTTAGGTCGTGTGTCTGATAGTTCTTTTCATGGGGCTTCAACTGTCTCGAGGCATAAGCTATAACTCTGCCTTCCTGCATCAAAACACAACCCAAACCATTTAAAGATGCATCACTATAGATAACAAATTCTTTACCCGATTCTGGCTGAACTAGCACTAGAGCTTCGGTCAAAAGGGCTTTCAACTAATCAAAGCTTTTCTGACACTTCTCAGACCACTCAAACTTAACATCTTTCTGTAATAGATTCGTCATCGGGGTTACAATCATAGAAAAACCTTTCACGAATCGTCTATAGTAACCAGCAAGTCCCAGAAAACTTCAGACTTCAGAAACGTTTCTCAGAGGTTTCCAATCGAGTATAGCTGAAATCTTACTCGGATCAACCCGAATACCTGATGCTGAAACAACATGTCCCAGAAAGTTAACTTCATGTAACCAGAACTCACATTTACTAAACTTCGCATACAACTATTTTTCTTGCAAAGTCTGTAACACAAGTCTCAAATGTTCAGCGTGTTCAGTTTCATCACCGGAGTAAATCAAAATGTCATCAATGAATACAACTACAAACTGATCCAGATACTGTCTGAAAATCAGATTCATCAAATCCATGAAAATAACAGGTGCATTAGTAAGTCCAAAAGGCATGACTAAACTCATAATGTCCGTAACTTGCAACTGATAATAGCCTGATCTCAAATCTATTTTTGAAAATACTGTAGTCCCTTTCAGCTAATCAAACAAATCATCAATTCGTGGAAACAGATATTTATTCTTTATAGTTACCTTATTGAGTTTTCTATAATCGATGCACATTCTCATAGTTCCATCGTAGTTTTTCACAAATAACACAGGCGCACCCTAGGAAGAGAAACTCGATCGCGTGAAACCTCTATCTGTCAACTCTTACAACTGTGCTTTCAACTCTTTTAATTCAATAGGTGCCATTCGATACGAAGCTATTGAAATTGGAGTCGTCCCTAGTACTAACTCAATCCAAACTCTACCTCTCAGATAGGTGGCAAACCCTGCAATTCTTCAGGAAACACATTTGGATACTCCCACACAACTGGTACGGAATCAATCTTCTTTTCAGTCGCTTTACTATCTAGCACATAAGCAAAGTAGGCTTCGCAACCTTTTCTCATATACTTTCAAGCTAACATCGAAGATATTACTACTGGTAAACCACTCAGATCATTAGATTCAATTCGAATAATCTCATTGTTCTAACATCTCAAATTAATGGTCTTTCTTTTGCAATTAACAATGGCATCATGCAAAGTCAGCTAGTCCATACCCAAAATTATATCGAATTCGTCAAAGGGTAACAACATCAAATCGATTAGAAAGCATGAATCTCGAATCATCAATGGGCAATTTTTACACACTTTGTCAACCAGAACACACCGGCCCAAGGAGTTTGATACTCGAATCACAAACTCAGTAGACTCAACAGGAAAAGTCTTACTGGATACTAATGTTTCACACACATATGAATAAGTCGAACTGTAACACCCCTTGCCCGTATCCGACGCCGGGATAGGGTTCGAGACGTTACCGATAGTTTACATTTACAAACTCATCCAATCGGGTTACTGAATTTGTTCGTAAATTAAAACTTTTCAAACGTGTACACTTTGTCTCTTATACAGGCCTCCGAGGCCTAAAAACACTCCTAGCAGTTGTACGGAACAAAACCAAAATTTGTTCGATAGACTTGGGGCACTTTAGGAAATTTCCTCTTAGTTGAAGTGTAACACGTCCATGGGGCTTAGAACACGCCCGTGTCCTTTTTCTAGTATGCAACATGTCCAAGGCACATGCCTGTGGGCTTAGCCCATGTGCTACATTGAATTCAACCTCACCATTCTGTTAAATAAACACGACCAAGGCACACTCCCGTGTTCTTAGCCCGTGCTCTAAGCAGACCCAAAATTTTAGGTGTAGGGGACACACGGCCATAGCACACACCCATGGGAGTAGCCCGTATGTCACACACGGCCTAGACACACGCCCGTGTGTCTACCCATGTGGACCTTGTTAGGCTATTTTTCAAGCCTTAAGTCACCCTCTACTAGCCAATTACACTTATAGATTACTATAGTGCATATTTGGGCCAAATTATCCATTTGTAAATATGAAACTTTAATTAACCTCATTGCATGTGAACCTCATGTCATTGGTTTCATACATGCTAAGTTAATTCTTATTTTTGCATTCAATAATCTATATGTCTGCTTGAGATATTAAGATTGACTTGTTATTATAACTCATTGCCAATTATAGCTAAGCCATCGCATATGAATATAAACATGCAGAGATTTGTAGGGCATAGCCTACTTCAAAATGAGCCAATTCCCATGGCCATATACAAAAAGATAAAAATAATTTTTACATGCCTTCACTAGGAAAATCAAATGACATATATAACAAAATACTCAAAAATCCTATACATGCCGTTGGACAAAATAGAAATGTCTTTATACCAAAGCTTGTCTAGTTGTTAGTGTGTTGATTCTCCAATTGTCTTCCAATCCTTATGAGTCCTTGAGCTCTGAAAAATAGGGAAAAGAGAGGGGTAAGCATTTACATGCTTAGTAAGCCCATATAACTGGAAAGTAAACTTACCGATTGTTTATCATACATCCATAATAGATAATGAAACCAACAAATACGAAAATGGTTTCCCTATCACATGCACTCAATCAATGAGTTAGTCATATAACAAAACATCATGTAATATATATTAGATAAGCTCATCATTTAACATGTCATTTGTACATATACCTTGTGATAGTCCTGTTGAGTTTCTAGGAAATCTCGATGGATTATCCAATCTCCGTCAATTCATATGAATGATCGTTTCAGTATGCACTCCCGCGAACCTCACATCTTATGGCGGGATTACCAGTCCAGGCTAAATCCCTCGTAATATAAACTCATAAGGTGATGTCAGGATTACCAGTCCAGGCTAAATCCCTTACCCGACAAACACCCTTAATGAGCTCGGATCTGAGTTACCAGTACAAGCTAAATTCAGACCCTAATCGGATTACCCGTCCGGGCTAAATCCACAATGCACACATATTCTTCAGGAGGCTCGATCACTCAAGGAACACCAGTCCAGGCTAGATCCTTTTTTTACACTTAAGATCTTTGGATTACCAGTCCAGGCGAAATCCTTTTCTGCAACACATGCAGGATCTCAAGTCTCATGTAAATCATGGTTCATCCATCGAATTCCCTTTTTAACCTCAACCGAGACATTAACCAATAATTCATTATTAGAGATGCAATTCATGCATTATCATGCCATCAACAATGCAATTATCATGCGTTCACAAAACATACAATTATGCGTGTTATAGGTTTACTTCGAGTTATCCGAACTTACTTGATATTCGTTTCAGAGCCGTGTTTCAGTTATTCCGAAACCTTGCGTTTACCTCGATCGACCTCCGAAATTTGTTCCTCGGGAGTCTATAATAACGAAATTATATCATTAATTCACTACATTACACTTTTCAAGTTTAATTCTACCCCCGGTCCAAATGACCGTTTTGCCCTTAACCTTTGACATTTTTACAATTTAGTCCCTAGGCTCGTATAATGAAACACATGGAATTTATATCTTACCCAAGCCTAACCGAACATTTTTCTCTCTTATGGCAGCCCATATTTTCCATTATTTTCACATTTTTACCACATATTTAACAACTTTTGTAAAAAGGTCCCTTTAGGGGTTTTTCATGAAAATCACCTAAGAAAAGATGTTTGACACACCTTCAACTTTCATATCCCTCTATAATCCACCAAAATACAAGCAACTCATGCATGGGTAAATTTTTAAACATGAAACCTAGCATGAAATATAGGTAGAAATGGAAAGATCAAGCTACCGCGATTTCAAAAATACAAAGAATAATAAAAACGGGGCTTGGGAGCACTTACTATTGAGCTTGAAATGTTTGAAAACCCTAGCTATGGTGACAAGAGAATTTCGAAAGCTATGGGGAAGAAGATGGCTGATTTTGGCTTGATTTTTCCCATTTTATTTCATTAAAAAGCTAAATGACCAAAATGCCCTTTCTTTGAAATTTCATCCATGCAAGCCCATTTTTGTCCAAAAACTTAGAAATTGGGCAAATTGCTCTTTAAGACCTTCTAGTTTATAATCTAAAGCAATTTCATACAAATTGCTTTTAGAATCTAAGTTTTGCAATTTATTCAATTTAGTCCCTGATTTCCAATTGGACACCTTACTTAAAGAATTTCCTCATGAAATCTTAACACATGCATATTATCATATTCTAGACCTCATAATAATCATAAAATAAATATTTTGATGTTGGATTTGTGGTCCCGAAACCACTATTCTGACTAGGCTCTATTTCGGGATGTTACACGAACCAAGATCAATCAATGTAATAACGCTAATATCATAAAGAGTGAAAATATCGGTAATAACATCTGGGGAAGAAGCCTCCTCGCGAGCGCATATAGCATATGCTCTGGTAGGTGCAAGAGCCTCAGATCGAACTACTGAATCTTTTGTCCCTCTTTGACTGCCACTCGCATTACCTGTATTTCTGGGTGGTCTGGCTCGCACTGGCACGTTTCCTTGCCTCTCATTCTGAACAGCGTTTTGCTCGGCTAACATCGGGCACTCTCGAATAAAATTATCCATCGATCCACATTTAAAACAAGACCGATCATGCAATCTGCAATCTCCAGAATGCCATTTACCACAATGCTTGCACTCGACTCTATTCTGTCGAACAATGCCAACACTAGCTATCGAAGTGGCTCGTGAACTCACAGGGGGTCGGTCTCGATCTCGTTTAGAAAAGGCCGTAGTAGCCTTACATCGACTAGAATCATCTCTGAACTTCTTCGATGTAGACTGAAAAGTTTTACCTGATGATCTTTTATAGAAATCTCTAGCTTTAAAATCAGCTTTTCTTTTCTCTTTCCCGAGCTCTTCAGCTTTGCAGGTTCGCTCAACCAGTACTACGAACTATTTTATCTCAAGTACGCCTACTAGCAATTTAATGTCTTCATTCAAACTATCTTCGAATCTTTTACACATGATAGCTTCGGTTGAAACAAATTCACGGGCATATCGACTGAGTCTCATGAATTTTGGCTCATACTCTGTTATGATCATATGACCTGGTTTCAATTCCAGAAATTCTTTGTGTTTCTGATCGATAAATCTTTGGCTGATATATTTCTTACGGAACTCGTTCTGAAAGAATTCCAAGGTTACTCGTTCTTTCGAAACCATCTATATTGTAACACCCCAAACCCGGCCTAGATGTTATGGCCGAATCTGGTGTGTCACATTGAAGTGTTTTAGCGAAAACCATGTTTCCATTGAAAACCCTTCTTAAAATAAAAGAAACCTTAATTAACTTAAAAAAAACACCTTTTAGTTGCAAAAACCTTGTTTGAAACATTTGGTTTAAGAAAACTTATCATTTAAAAATTTAATTGCGGAAACGTAGAAAACATACTATAATTTAGGAAACACATGTTCAACTTCTTGTAAATTACAATTAAAATAATAATAATAGTTCAAGTGATAATAACATAACGAAAACCTTATTACAATCTGATCTGAAACATACTTAATTAAATAAAAACTTATATGCTTAAAAAAACAAAACAAGTCCAAATTATCTTGCTAGCTGGCCACCCAGAGTCCCTCCAAACATCGAACCTTCTACTGAGCCTCACTTGAAAATAAAATAAAAGAGGGGGTGAGTTTTCGCAAACTCCGTGTGTACAACCCTCAAAGAAAACAAGCATTAAAAAAAACATCAATCATCATTTATGCAATGCAATCCCATCCAAATTATCCATCCGCTACACACTGGCTCCGTCCCCCGTCACACCATGTGGGGATATAAATATCGACCAACTCGACCTACACACCATGGTAGTTTGGTTGCGGAACTACCTTTATTTACATATTAGGCTTTAAAAGTTGTCGGTGGATCCACGATTGTCAAGCAACCATGCGATCCTCATATACTGCTTCCGTTCCATAATTCCCAACCTATATGCAACCTATGCCAAATATCATATGTATGCATGTCACATCCATAAAACCTACATTCAACCCCTAGGAGTATTTTGGTCATTTTTGCCCTTAGGGACATTTTGATAATTTTCCCTTAATTACGGTTTTCACTTATCTTTGCCCGTTAACAAGTCCCGTGAGCTAAGATAAAAGAATACTATGCACCAGGTAGGATTCCGGAGAAGAGGAGGTGGGTCATTAAGACCGCTTAAGTACCAAGCTCTCCCTAGATCCAATCCTAGACATGCATATACCCATTGCCACACCTTAACCCTTTGACTTGTCCACGGTTGCAATATATTAATTAAGTCTTATGTGATATCATATACTAAGCCCAAAAACCCCTTACAAAGCCTAACAATTTCACAAATCTACATCTGGCCCATTAAGCCTAATCATATTCGTATGGCCCTTTAGTCCCAAATCACCTGTATATGGCTCATTAGGCCCAAATCACATTTATATGGCCCGTTAGACCTAGTCATATACATATTCATGCTCACATACAAATTCCTATCACATAGCATCAATATTCAGTTTTTGTCTATTATGCGCCCAATAGCCCATCGGGCTCATTTAGCCCATCTGGCCTATATGGCCAAATCACAACCCAAGTCCACGGAATCGCCCGTGGCCTCAGGAAACATATCGATTTCCCCCTTACGAGTTTTTGCGCACTCACAAGACTACCGTAGCCAAACTTTCGGCTTTTCGGCATTTTGGCATTTTTGCTTTTCAGCTTTTTAGCTTTTACCAAATCATTGTGTGTGTGCAGTGTATGTACATACCTGGTAAGCAAGCGTGCTGTGATTCCCTTAGTCACCAACCTACAAACGATATCACCCGTCAATTAATCGCATGCTTAATACTTATTCACTCAAAAACTGAAACCTCACCTTAACCTTACCTTGAGCCCAATCCTTAATCGCTTTTTCCTTGATCACGTATTTCCTAGATCTGCACAACTCTTAACTATTAAAACTCAAATAATAGGTGACTCGTATCCAACACAAGTCTCCTTACCATAACTATAACCATTCGGCCACCCTAGCCAATGGGAGAAGAATACTTACCAAAACCGCAACACCTTAAGGAGCAATTCGACAGAGAGCTAAAAACCAAGATCCGATACTAATTCCCTACCAAAGTTGATTAGAAAGAGTGAGGGACAATAATCGATACTAAACAAAGAAAACCGATTGGAAGAGCAACACTTACACTAGATTAGGTCAAAAAGTATTCGGCCCTTAGAAGATTCAGTTTTTTCGGCTTTTCAAACTAAGTATGGTGAATAAGGTTTATTCGATACAGATTAAAGAAGAAGAATAGTAGAAGAAGAAATCAGCTAAGTGAAACAGAGAAGAATAGAAATCGGCAGAAAGAAAAGAAAGAAAGATAAAAGGGTTTTCAGCTTTTTAGATCTTGAAAGGAAAATGAATTTCGGCTTTTGAAGAAAGGGGTTTTTGGCAACAAGGTGAAGAAGAATTTCGGCAGTAGCCTAGCAACCCTGTATTTCACCCTTATTTATAGCCCTTATAGCTGAATTTTCCATGCCCAATTCCCAATTCGGCTTCATCACTTCTCCCTTCTCATCTCCTCATTTTTCTCCTTGGTAACCCCTTGATCTTTTCCTTAATTTTCTCTCCTGAACACTTCCCTTGGAGTCCATCTTCACGCCACTTCCATCCTTCTAGAAGGCCAAAATTAAACTTCTAAAAATACTAAGCTAGGAATCGAACCTTGGATCTCCTTGCAAGCTACTAACGCCAACTCACTACACCTTATGTGCCGTCACTTAGCCACTCCACCACAGGCTCTTTTTGTGCCATTTTCCCCTATTTTTATTTAAAAGCCCACCTACTTGCCAACCCTGATTCTTTTGATAATTAAAATAAAATTCCTCTACCACCAAACTCGAACCCATAACTTCTCCAACATACCTAGACACTTTAAATTCCTTAAACCCTTAAAGCCAACATGTCATTTGTCATTTTCTTTCTCACTTAAAAATTTTATGAGACCCATAGCCCAAAGCCCAATTTATCTAGGCCCAAAATTCGGGACATTACAACTCTACCCCTAAAAGAAATTTCGTCCTCGAAATTTCCAACTATCAGTACAGCTGCATAACACAGACTACCACACCACGCTTCCGCTGTGCACTCTAATTCCAAACTAAATAAATTGTACACTATGGTAAGTACGTACCGATATTCGCCTCTGGATCATCTTCATCCTTTTGACGACGTGCTGCATAGACCAAAGCTGGCTGCCTCGCCTCAGCATGACCAGCACCCCTGCCCGGTGCTCCATGACCCAAATCGTTTCTACCCTGGCCTGATCACGGCCTCTCAGCGATTGCTGACCACCTCTCGGTGGCTGTACTCCACCTCGGTCCACTACTGGCACCCGACCTAGCATTCTAGGGCAATCCCTGATCCTATGTTCGATAGACCCACAAGCTAAACAAGCTCTCGTCCTCCTCCAACACTCACCTACATGATCTTTCCCATAATCAGCACAAGGTGGCACCCCTAGATTAGCAGCAGGGGGCCCTGTTCTAACTGGTCCATTAACTCTGGCCCTAGCCCTAGGCATCTGTCCAACACCCAGAGTCTCAGCCTCCTTTTTATTCCTACCCCTTTATTCTTCCCGATTTAAGCGCTCAGTGCGCTTAACCTCCTCCGCTATCTTTGCCTTCTCCACCAACTCCGAGAAAACTCGCTCCTTTTGTGGAGCTATCAATACCCTAAGGCTATCTCTTAGTCCATCCTCAAACCTAACGCAATGCTTATACTCCGTTGCCACTATTACCCTTGTATACCTACTAAGGCGTAGAAACTCTGCCTCATACTCTGCCACCGAGTTATTGCCTTGGGTCAAGTTCAGGAACTCCTTCCTCCTAGCATCCACATAGCTTGCACCTACATACTTCCCTTGGAATGTAGCTTTGAAAAACTCCCAAGTGACCCGTTCCGGTTGGGTGCCCTCTTTCACCGTCAACCACCACTGATAGGCTTCTTCCCTAAGCAGTGACACTGCTCCTTTCAACTTTTGTTTCGATGAGCAGTCAAAATCCTCTATTATTCTTTCAGTGGCCTCTAACCAATATTCCTCCATGTTAGGAGCCACGCCAGCCACGCCCTTGAAGATCTCAACCCCGTTCGATCGAAGTCGTTCCGAAATGGACCCCCGATTTTCGTTGCCATTATTGGGCCCAGCGACCCTTTCCAAAATCCTTAGCATTGCCTGCAATAATGCATCTTCTCCCGCAGCCCGATCATACTGTCCATTCCCAGCCACAGGTGAGGCCGGAGCCTCTTCTACTCAAACATCGGGCATATGGCCCGATGCCGACGATTCAGCCCTAATATTTTCGCGGCCTTGGCCACGGCCTCTTGCACCTCTTCTAGCACTCATCGTCGATTTGCGTATTATCTGAATTAGAAATTTTATGAAGTTTTAGATAGTTTAATAATTACACTGATGTTTTATGAAAATATTTAAAAAGAAGATTGTTTTCGAAAATCCTCTATAGTTTTCAGATTCTACGGGCTTTAGTTCCATTCTAACCATCATCTAAAGTAGCCCTCTAACTATCTACTGCATAACAATTTAAACAAACTTAAATAAAAGTACTTACTTGGTTCGACGTCGGAGACTCGATGTGCTGCTCAGTAAGATTTCTCTTTTCCATAACAGTGTGATCCAAATTTTTTTAAAAACGAAAAAAGAAACCAAATAGTAATAAGGCCCACTTCACAGCCCGAGTTTTACAACCTGGGCTCTGATACCACTAAATGTAACACCTCAAACTTGGCCCAGACGTTATGGCCGAATCTGGTGTGTCACATTAAAGTGTTTTAGCGAAAACCATGTTTTCATTGAAAACCCTTCTTAAAATAAAAGAAACCTTAATTAACTTAAAAAAATACCTTTTAGTTGCAAAAATCTTGTTTGAAACATTTGATTTAAGAAAACTTATCATTTAAAAATTTAATTGCGAAAATGTAGAAAACATACTATAATTTAGGAAACCCATGTTCAGCTTCTTGTAAATTACAATGAAAATAATAATAATAATAGTTTAAGTGATAATAACATAACGAAAACCTTATTACAATCTGATCTGAAACATACTTAATTAAATAAAAACTTATATGCTTAAAAAAAAGTCCAAATTATCTTGTTAGCTGGCCACCGAGAGTCCCTCCAAACATCGAACCTTCTACTGAGCCTCACCTGAAAATAAAATAAAAGAGGGGGTGTGTTTTCGCAAACTCAGTGTGTACAACCCTTGAGGAAAACAAGCATTCAAAAAAAAACATCACTCATCATTTATGCAATGCAATCCCATCCAAATTATCCATCCGCTACAAACCGGCTCTGTCCCCCGTCACACCATGTGGGGATATAAATATCGACCCACCTGATCCACACACCATGGTAGCCCGATTGCAGAACTACCTTCATTTACATATTGGGCTTTAAAAGCCGTCGGTGGATCCACGATTGTCAAGCAACTATGCGATCCTCATATACTTCCTCCATTCCATAATTCCCAACCTATATGCAACCTAAGCAGAATACCATATGTATGCATGTCACATCTATAAAACCTATATTCAACACCTAGGGGTATTTTGGTCATTTTCGCCTTTAGGGGAATTTCGGTAATTTTACCTTAATTACGGTTTTCACTTATCTTGGCACGTAAACAAGTCCCGTGAGCTAAGATGAATGAGTACTATGCACCAGGTAGGATTCCAGAGAAGAGGAGGTGGGTCATTAAGACCGCTTAAGTACCAAGCTCTCCCTAGATCCAATCCTAGACATGCATATACCCGTTGCCACACCTTAACCCTTTGACTTGTCCACGGTCGCAATATATTAATTAAGTCTTATGTGGATATCATATACTAGGCCCAAAAACCCCTTACAAAGCCTAAAAATTTCACAAACCTACATCTGGGCCATTAAGCCCAATCATATTCGTATGGCCCTTTAGGCCCAAATCACCTGTATATGGCCCATTAGGCCCAAATCACATTTATATGGCCCGTTAGGCCCAGTCATATACATATTCATGCTCATATACAAATTCCTATCACATAGCATCAATATTCAGTTTTTGCCTATTATGGGCCCAACAACCTATCGGGCCCATTTAGCCCATCTGGCCCATATGGCCAAATCACAACCCAAGTCCATGGAACCGCCCGTGGCCTCAGGCAACCTATCAGTTTCCCTCTTATGAGTTTTCGCGCACTCGCAAGACTACCATAGCCAAACTTTCGGCTTTTTGGCATTTCATCTTTTCGGCTTTTCAGCTTTTCAGCTTTTACCGAATCATTGTGTGTGTTCAGTGTATGTACACACCTAGTAAGCAAGCGTGCTGTGATTCCCTTAGTCGCCAACCTACAAATGATATCACCCTTCAATTAATCGCATGCTTAATACTTATTTACTAAAAAACTGAAACCTCACCTTAACCTTACCTTGTGCCCAATCCTTAATCGCTTTTTCCTTGATCACGTATTACCTAGATCTACACAAATATTAACTATTAAAACCCGAATAATAGGTGACTCATATCCAACACAAGTCTCCTTACCATAACTATGACCATTCGGCCACCCTAGCCAATGGGAGAAGAATACTTACCAAAACCGTAACACCTTAAGGAGCAATTCGACAGAGAGCTAAAAACCAAGATCCGATACTAATTCCCTACCAAAGTTGATTAGAAAGAGTGAGGGGCAATAATCGATACTAAACAAAGAAAACTGATTGGAAGAGCAACACTTACACTAGATTCAGTCAAAAAGTATTCAACCCTTAGAAGATTTAGTTTTTTCGGCTGTTCAAACTAAGTATGGTGAATAAGGTTTATTCGGTACAGATTAAAAAAGATGTAATGCCCTAAAATTTAGGGTTTGTAATTTTGTCGGGTTTAACGCGAATCGTGTAGGGTTGTGGTGGTTGGAGGTTTAGGGGCGTGTTTGGAGGTGTCTGAGAAGGTCTGGGTTCAAGCCCTGGCAATTGTAAAATTTTGTTTCTCTCTCTTTGAAAGAACCTGAGCGTTGGCACTTGGGCCTTATGAATTAATGTGGTAACTTGTTATCACAAAGAGCCTTGTGGCTTGGTGGCTTATGGCGTGTTTTGGCAGGTGAGGAGACTAGGGTTCGAATCCCATAGTGGGAAAAAGGTGTTAATTTTACTACTTGGGATGGCAAGAGTTAGTAGTGGACTGATACTCTGTCGGATGGGAGTTTGAATGGGTCTTGGAGGTTGTTGTGGAGTGATAAGGGGAGAAAATCTTAGAGATTTCCATGGAATTTGAAGTGGGAAGGAGTTGTAGCCGTATTGGAGTGTGTGAGGGTGCAATTTCAGCTAAGGGATTGGGAAGTGTATTTTTCGGCACTTGGGTAGTGAGTGAAAGCTGAAACCTCTTTTTGCTGCTATTCTTCTAATCTCGTTTTGGTCTTTTTGGGTGTTAATTCCTCTGCCGACTCCTTTAGGTACCTTTCGCGAAGAGCCGAATTCTTGTTTCACTTTGTGCTGTTTGGTTAAAACTTGTGCCTCTTTTCTTTTCTCTTATAAGTTCTTGACCGAACATTACCCCAGGTTTTACCCAACACTGTGCCGAAATCCCATTCTTCTTCTTTTTCTTTTCCTTGCTCTCAAACCCTTTCGCTATCTCGTCTCCTTTGCGTTTCTACTTTCAGAACCTTAGCCGAATATCTCTTGCTCATTTAGATCATTTTCTGGGTTAGCCGAATACCCCTTTTCTCTTTTTGTTAAATCTTTTCTATTTCTTTAGTCATCTTTATAATCTCTGCGACTGACACCCGGTTAGTTTTGATTGAGCGAAGTCGGTGCTTCTTTGTTGTGGTAAGAGTATCATGTAGCAATGCTTAATATTATTTCTTTTATTATTTACCTTGAGCCGAATATTCCCTTTCTAATTTCTCTGTGTTTGATGCATGGTGACCTTTATTCTTTGATGTATGTTCACGGGGTTCAGCCTTTACTTAGGGGCCAGAGGTGCGTAACGTTCTTGAGCCATCGGAACCCTGATTTCCAACACTTGGTTAGGCCGATTATCCCTTGATTTAAGAATGTTATGTTTTGGGGCTTTAGGATATTTTCATCAATTAGTTGAATCTTCTAAACTATTGTATGTGCAGTTGAGGGCCAAGATACGCGAGGGCGTTCCGAGTTAATCTAGACACTGTTGATCACCTTCTCTTCGATCGAGGTAAGTAGAGGAGTGGGGTTAAGGTGGTTGTTACGATTGATGGTAGTGGAGACTAACTAAATGATAGGTTGTTTGTAGGTTTTGGGTTCATGGTGGTTTCCGTCGCTTTCGTAAAACTGGGTGTGTAACTGTACATCACCGTAAATACTGTCCAAAAGCCGAAAGGTGTGTATTCACACCCCTATTTTACTGCAGAACGGAAAAAGCCGAAAAACTGAAACGTCAGTGCTTGTGAACTCACAAGCGTGTGAACGTTCGCGTGGTGAACTGAGCCCAAGTCATGGGCGACAGACTGTAGAGGCCGTCACGAGCATCCTCGTGGGTTAGGGCCGTAGTGGGCCTTGTTGGGCCGAGTAACGGGCCTTAGGCCTATTCACACTATTTTGGCCATAAGGGTTTCCTGAGTTGTGTGTGTAACTGTAGACCCTTCAAAGGGTCGTAAACTATTTCCAAGACCCTAAAATTGGGTAAATGACCAAAATACCCTTGAGGGGAAAAATTACTATTTTACCCTCCTCTCTGATACGATGATCGATACAATGCTAGGGGTAGGTGAGTTGTTGTGTGTACGACTTTTATATGATTGTTTTAGTATGACATACTGCATACACATGATACTTATGACATGACATCTGCATGGGGTTGGGTTGTGATATGGAGGAAGTGTTGTACTAGTGACTATGTCACGTTTACTATTACTGGTGGCTTGCCACATTTATCACTCTTCGGCGGTATCTATGTCATGTTATATTCTTGGCGCAACTTTGCTACAATATTAGTGTGCTGGTTGAGTGGGTTGAATTATATCCCCACATGGTGTGTTGGTTGGTACGGGTGGTGTGTTGGATGGTTTTGGGATGGGTTGCATTTTGCACTATGCTGAGACTGTATTGGGCTTAGGCCCACACTGTTACTGCTTAAGGGCTAAGGCCCAGCCCATCAGATCGATCTTCAGTATAGGGCTCGGTGCCTGCATCTTGCATGCATGCACTGTTTTCTATAGCCTGATAGGGGAGTACACACTGAGTTTTCGTAAACTCACCCCGTTTCTAACTGTGCAGGTAATCCCTAAGCTTAAATGGTTTGGAGCTGCGAGGGACTCGGAGATGGCCACTCTACTACTTCCGTTTCTTTTATTTTCAGTTAGATTTCATTTTGGGTTTTAATTTATGTAATAAAGCCGTTGGTGGGTTTTAAGTTTTAATTTGGATTTTGATTTCTTATACTAAATTGCTAGTCTAGGAAAACACGAGTTTCAAAATAGCATGATTTTCTAAAGAACACGAGCTTTCAACAACAAAGTTTTCAAAATGCTTTCGTGATTTAAATTGAAGTAATATACCAAAGGCAAACAAATTGGTAAACATTTTGACGAGAACTTTTGTTAAATAATAATAAAAAGGATTTAAATTCAGTAATGGATTCTTACCGAAAAGATCATATTTTGAAAGAAAAATGCTTTGATGTGACACGCCAGATTCGGCCATAACATCTAGGCCAGGTTTAGGGTGTTACAGAAGAAGAATAATAGAAGAATAAATCCGCTAAGTGAAACAGAGAAGAATAGAAATCGACAGAAAGAAAAGAAAGAAAGACAAAATGGTTTTCGACTTTTGGAGAAAGGAGTTTCTGGCAACAAGGTGAAGAAGAATTTCGGCAGTAGCCTGGAAACCCTGTATTCCGCCCTTATTTATAGCCCTTATAGCCGAATTTTCCATGCCCAATTCCCAATTTGTCTCCATCACTTCTCCCTTCTCATCTCCTCATTTTTCTCCTTGATAACCCCTTGATCTTTTCCTTAATTTTCTCTCCTGAACACTTCCCTTGGAGTCCATCTTCACGCCACTTCCATCCTTCTAGAAGGTCAAAATTAAACTTCTAAAAATACTAAGCTAGGAATCGAACCTTGGATCTCCTTGCAAGCTACTAACGCCACCTCACTACACCTTATGTGCCGTCACTTAGCCACTCCACCACAAGCTCTTTTTGTGCCATTTTCCCCTATTTTTATTTAAAAGCCCACCTATTTGCCAACCCTGATTCTTTTGATAATTAAATTAAAATTCTTCCACCCCCAAACTCGAACCCAAAACTTCTCCAACATACCTAGACACTTCAAATTCCTTAAACCCTTAAAGCCAACATGTCATTTGTCATTTTCTTGCTCACTTAAAATTTTTTTGAGACCCATAGCCCAAAGCCCAATTTATCTAGACCCAAAATTCGGGGTGTTACATATACTAGTGTATTCCACCAGTAATATGCAATGTCTCATAATAAAGATATGGCACACTTTAAACATTCATTCGGAGTACAAGATAACTCATCGAACACATAGATAGTATTATCCAGCCACAACTCAACCCGCTCAGTATCATCATCATCTGTAGCTTTAAACTCTTCAGCCCCGTGTTTTTTGATTTTATCAACAGGTGGCTTAAGCAATCTCAATGGATCACTCACTTAAGGTATAGCAGGTATCGAAGATGGATTAATCAGGGCTGGAGGTTGTTTGCAGCCGGATTAGTCCGGATATATATTGAGTAAACCAATCGTTCATCATTTGGTAAAAGGCTTGCTTAGCCTCTCCCTCTTAGTTACTCGAGGTCGGTTGAAAATCAATTGGCACTGTCCCTTGCAAGGGAGCAGGAGCTATGCTCTCGACATCATCAGCTATAGCTTTGTTGGGATTTATATACTATACGAAAACACATTTTCAAATGTTAGAAGTCATCACACTATCGCAGTATATATTATGGCATGTATAGCTAGACTCGCACATGCTACATTAGTCTTAGAATCGACTAAACTGTAGCTCTGATACCAATAAAATGTAACACCCCTAACCCATTTTCGTCACCAGACTAGGGTCACGAGGCATTACTGAACATAAGTACAGTTCCAAACATTCTCATGTTGACATCAGTCATATTCATATATATATACATGTAGAGCATGTAACTAATTAAATATTAAACATACATTATAAAAGCATATTGCATATACGAATCACAAGTTCATCACTTTATTGATAAGCGAATACCAAAAATAATAATCAAACATTTTATTTCTTAATTCTATACGTGCGCATATTTAACCAAGTAAATAGTATCACAAGGCATTTTATCCCTTAGCATATATGGCATTATCAACTTCACAAATGATCAAAAATATTTCATTAAACATTAAAGTCATACAAATTCCACCATTCAATCTTAAAATAGAAGTGTACTAATTACATATCCACAAACAGATATATATATACTTGTTACTTATTAAATATACAATTACCAACAAAACATATCTAATACCAACTCAATATTTATCTTCATCAATTGTACCTATTTTACCAACCACATAAGCATCATATATGCATATACACTTCCATTACAAACCAAATCATAATGACAAGCATCATTCGATTACACATACATACACATGTACATATATATATGATCAACATCTTGCTCCACTATTAAGCCAAACTACTAGACCTTTACAAGACATAACATATCATAATAAACCCTTACCATATTCGAACTTAAATATATATATATCATCAAATGCCCATTCACATTTTAACACCTATATCAAACATAACAACTAATTTCATCTATATACTTTATCTATATACAACCAAAATCGAATCATTTAACTATACTTATGAAAATTTATATACACCATGACCGACTCATCAACTACAATCAAGTTCACCAACCATTATCAAGGCATTTCCAAAACATATAATACCAATCACATATACCATTCATTCTTAGCATATAACATTATAACCAAAACGGATTAAACCATTACCAAACATAACCAAATTCAAACTTAGTAGTTAACCCATATTCGCATGGCTTAAATTACCAAATTCAAACTTAGTAGTTAACCCATATTCGCATGGCTTAAATTATACATATCCAAGTTCGGACAAAATACATATTAGCCTATACATGCCATAAGTTCGAAATAAGACTTTTAAAAGTACCGAAGGTTGACGATACTCTGGATGACTTCACTGACGATCCCAGAGCCCGAAACTAACTTCCAAAATCTATAAGAACAAAGAATAAACATACACACAGTAAGCTGTCATAGCTTAGTAAGTCATAAGCAAATAACAACTCAATAATGTAGTCAAGTCCTTAAATTTAAACTAAACCAATTTACTATATCAATGCCATATTTAATCTCAACTTATACTTTCCATAACCACACATGTTTAACATAACTATCACTTTGGACGAATACTTATAAGGTTAAATTTTACAAATTTTCTTCTAACTTTCAAAGCCAAATATCATTACACATTCAAATAAACTTCCACTCATTTACACAAGCTCACAAAACAAGATTTAACTTTATATTCAAACATCACTTATTTGGCCAAATACACAAGATCATATATATCATCACATATATACATTACCTATATGGCCGAATATACATGGTCACACATATGAACATAGTGAAGAATCATTTCATTGATATTCAAATTATTTAGTCACAAGGCCGAATATACATACTAATCTCACATATATTTTTCATTACTATCATACATGATTTAACACTAATATTCAAAGTACTTACTTACAACATAGGTAACAAGTTAATTCATACTTGGCCAGTTAGCTTGATTTACTTACTCAAATACCACATCAGCATGAAGTATTTAGGCATAAACTTATAATAAATCACCGGCATAAAGCCTACTAGGCATAAGCCTATATCTCACACCGGCACAAGGCTTGCTAAACTCAAAGTTTGATTTTATACACCTGCAATAAGCCTGCTAGGCATAAAGTCCGATTTAATTCACCAGCACAAGGCTTGCTAGGCTCAAAGCCCGAATATCAATATTATAAAGTTTTCTCATAAACAATTCATATATCGAAACTTCTAGATATTCCATATAGTTCATTTGGACTTTCAAATGTTATAAGTCAGTCGAATTAAACTCAAAAACATTATTTCCATGCTTAATCATATTCGGCTAACTCTACTATAATTTTATAAATTCCAAATCAGCATATTAAACTATTTTACATTCAAAATAAACGATGTTTAATTTCTTAAAGACTTACCTTGGACAATGAAAAATCGGTACGGATCAACTAGTCAACAACTTTAGTTTTCCCCCGATCTAAATTTGATTTTCTCTTTTCTTGATCTAGTTTAATATAAATTAAAATTATTAAATCAAATATTCAACCAAATTCATCCAAAAACACACAAATGGGAAAATTACACTTTTACCCTAATATTTCACATTTTTCACAATTTAATCCCTATTGCATAAAAACAAAAGATGCAAAATCTCACAACAACATAGTTAGGCAAAATATTCCTTATACTCATACTAGTCCATATATTTCATTTATTTCACATTTTAGTCCCTCAATTTATTATTTTTACAATTTAGTCCTAATTACTCAAAATCATCAAAAACTCCAATACAAAACATGTTAATCTAAAACATATCTTTAATATTTCATCATCAAACATCACAAAACAAAAATATTCATCAATGGAATAGCTCAAAACATTCATCAAAATCATAAATTTTAGCATGGGTCGGATAATATTCGAAGCAACGATCTCAAAAACATAAAAATTATCAAAAACCGAAACCAAACTCACCTTGAATCAAGCTTCAATAATGCCAAATCCCCTAAGCTTTATTTTCTTTTCTTTTCTTTTATGTTTCGGCAAGAACAAAGTATGAACAATTATGTTTTATTTTATGTTTTATATTATTATTACATATTATTCATTTTACTTATTTAACCTTATAATAAAATTTTAAACCTTTTTAATTCATGGTTATAACCGTCCACTACATAATCTTATGGTCAAATTACATTTTAAAAACCTCTACTTATAAAGACACATTCATTTCAGCCCTTTTACAATTAACCATCAAATTTTTATTTTACGCAATTAAGTCCTTTTATTTAATTAAGCACACAAACAATCAAATTTTTATACTAAACTTCAACACATGCAAATTCACATATAATAAACACGAAAAATAATATTTAAATTTTTTTAACTTGGATTCGTGGTCCCAAAACCACCATTCTGAGTAGGGTCTAAATTGGGTTATTACCGTATCGAAGAATCCTGTTTGAACCTTAGGAATAGTTAGGATACAAGTGACATGCCACTAGGAATTATGTAATCTGAACTCATTGAGTTATGGTCTGAGTTCATGATATATGTGACATCCGGACTCATTGAGTTGTGGTCTAAGTTCGTGATATATGTGACACATGTTTTGGCGTCCCGGTACTAGTCTCGTATATTTTATTAATGGCGAGATAGTCCGGCATGTGTTGTAGATACCTGACAGCTTGCATAAGTAGACCCGTGAGTAGCTCGTAAATGAGCAACATGTAATCTGAGTTATGAAGTAGCATTGGCTACATATAAGGCACTTAAGTGCAAACTTCCGATGTATCTAATAGTATTCTGAGTGTTCAATGGGTATTTCAAAGAAGTTCTATGAGTAATCGTAACGATTGCATCAAGACACGAAAGTAAGTTATAACGTACAAGTGGGCACAGGTATGTATATCGAATTTCATGTGAATGACATGAAATATGATAAGCTCATGGTAATAACATTTATTTTTATATATATGAGGAACAAGTTTATGAGAATTGATAAAATGCAAGATTATGTTCGTTATATTAAATGCATGATTTAAGCTTGATTAAGTTTCCTTTTATTTGCATGTGAACTTACTAAGCTTTATGCTTACCCCCCTTTCTTTTCCATCTCTTATAGTTTTGCCAAGCTAGCTTGGGGATCGGAGAATGTCAGAGACTCGATCACACTATCAATTGAACATTTAGGTATAGTTAGCTTTATCATTTTGGATATGGCATGTATAGGGACTTGGCCTTTTTGTTATATGTCATATTGATTAGCCAATGTGTTCGCTCACGATGTTATTATGATTATTTTGTATATGGCCATGAGAGGTGGCTCATATTGATTATTTTGGGTTGTAACCCTAATTATTGATGCATGCATACAAATGTGCTTATACTTTAATGTGGTTATAGTTGTTTACGGTTAATAAGTGTGATGGATGACATGTATGTTGGGTGTAGGAAATATGATTAATGTGTTTGATGATAAATGTGGTGCAAATGTATAACTTGAAAATAGGTTAGTAAAGATAATAGTCAAATATGAAATTGGTGTGAGATGCCATATAAAAAGTATAATAATTTGGATAGGTGATATGTTGACATTGTCAAGTCATAATCTAACCATGAATGTGTTTGCTTAAGTGATTAAAGGTGTCATATTGCATGTTATGAAGTGGATCTATGTCTGTGAGTGCTTAAGGGTGGCAAATGGCTTGGAAAATACCCTAGAAATTGTCCACACAGTTAGACACACGGGCATGTGTCTAGGCCGTGTGACACATGGTCTGCCCCATGGGCATGTGATCCTGTTGTGTGTCCCCTGCACCTGAATTATGCAAAACAGAATGCCTAGTAGTAAACACATGGGTAGAGACATGGCTGTGTGTCTCAGCTATGTGAAGGACACGGCCATAGGACATGGGCGTGTGTCCAGGCCGTGTGAAGTCTGCACTTAATTTTTGGAATTTAATTCACCACACGGCCATAGCACACGTGTGTGTGACTTAGTCGTGTGGCCTTATTTGCTTGATGATGTCATAGTCTGAGAGTTACACGGGCTGAGGAATTAGGCGTGTCCCATGTCACACGGGCGTGTGTGACCATACGGCCTACCCACACGGGCGTGTGACTCTCCAAAATAAGAAAATTTTCTAAGTGTTAAAAAGGTTCCGAAAGTTCTCAATTTAGTCCCGAACCACTTCCGATGTATGGTTCAGGTTTTGTAGACCCTTATACGGGACAATTTTATATGTTTATTTACGTTTAAGTTCGGTAATGCCTCGAACCCTGTCCCGACTTTGGATACAGGTAAGGGGTGTTACACTTGTACTTATTATTCACATGCCATCATTTAATATCGTTAATCACAACAAACTTAGCACAAACTAAACAAGCCAAATCACTGGAAAAACCTTTTTAACCCTATTACATGCCATTTATAACCATTAACCAAGACAACCATAACTACCAATATGACGAATGGAAAGTGTGACGATGCTCTAACAATAGTCCAATCGGTCAAGCTTTTTCGATGATTTACGAAATAGAGAAAACAACTACATAAGCAATTAGTGCTTAGTAAGTTTGTATAAAGGAAACTTAAACTTAAAAAACTTATTAAACTAAACAACCAATCACACTTTTATCATGTCATATGCTAAACTTCCTTTCCTATACACATCGCCTCATAAGGTTAGTAAGTATAACATTACATGTAAATACCAAGTAAATCATGGCATATAGAGAATAAGCATTTAGACTATATATATCATCCATCACATATATATCCACTACACATTCTATAACACCCTTAACCCAAATCTGTCGCCAAAACAAGGTTACATAGCATTACCAGAGTTTACAATCAAACAGAAAGAAAATGCAAACATTTCATATCATATAGCATTCATGCCAAAAACCAATCAAAATCACACATATTGTCCCTTATACGAGCCCTCGAGGCCCAAAATACGCATGTATACCAGCCGACAAGGCATGTACTTATAGTAAAAAATGCACATGTATACCAGCCATAGCAAGGCACAAATATCATGTAAAACATAGCTATATACATATAATATAACCACACTGAACCAATATGCACATAGACATCTCAAATAACAACTTATAAACATGTATAACCAAGTAATCCATTTGGTCAAAATAAACAACTAACTTCCAATTTGATTTGCATCCATACATACCATAAATCTTACTTACCAAAACACAAACCATTTGGTACCAAAATGCCATTCTTTAGCTAATATCAATTAACCAAATACCTATACATAACAAGGTACCAAATCACCACATATACCACATATCATAAAGCACATATACCATATGCATATTCAACTATCATTTCATCTTTTATCATTCAAAAAAACAAGCCAAACATTAACCATAATAAGGCCACTCACATACATGCCAAACTTTGTCATTATACCATCAATATACCAAAACTCAACCAAGTCAAATGGCCATTTCAACATTCAAATACATAGGCCAACATTAATCAGAATACCTATACATGCCATTATAACCAAAATCAAAACATCCGAAAGTACTGATAGAACTAGTGGATAGTGTGATATAACTCCGACTAGCTTCCAACCCGGTCGAGTTTCGATAATCTAAAAAGTAAAGAAAAACAACTACATAAGCAATGAATGCTTAGTAAGCTCGTATAAACTTTAATCATATCAATCTATTTCTAATATTAAATTTATACATATCAAGAATAATCATATACCGATACCACAAGATTCAAGAAACCAAATTCAACAACTTACAAAATGAGTAAATCCACAACACCACCTATACATATTATCCCTAACATAGTAGGATTTTAAACAACTTTAAACTCTTCCAAATTTTCTTTATTTTCATTTGCATTTCATTACAGTCTACACCCATTCCATATGCATAACACACAAGTCATACGCATTTCATTCAACCATAGCCACAAGCTAGTGCATTTAAATATAGCCCTTTTCGAATTAATCACATGATAAGCCATTTCATAAGAAATTGCATAATTTAAACCTTACCACTTTTTCATGAGTACAAGCATATTTTCATTTGAGCACTTACCATTTCAATGCAACTTATAAGTAAATAGAATATCATTCAACCAACAGCTTGACACTTGCCTAAGCATCAAACAACAACACATGTTAGCATACTTGAACATATTTCACATAAATTCAACATTGATAACCTTATTTTCTCAACATGTCACACTTGAGTTTATTACTGGTCTCAACTTACATAATTTCCATGTATCAACATATCAAAGATATTCATATATGTACATGTCATGATACATATCGTTCTCTTACCATTTTTTCATATATATATATCATCCATTTAAATATATCAATATATCATGTACCATCATGTCTATGTATTTCATATATATACCTGTATTAGTTCGTATTGAACTCATATTGTCTCGTAACAGAACATTTCCTATTGAAATGTAACACCCCTCACTCGTATTCAATGCCAGAATAAGGTTACGGAGTATTACCAGACTTATAACACATTTAAATTTACAATACTTATATAAATATTCAATTCAAATACAATTCAATCATAACTAATCATTTTGTCCCTAATACGAGCCTACAAGGCTCGAAATATGTATCGAAAGTTGTTCAAAACTAAACCGATAACTTTGGAAAACATTAAAACACTTAAGAAAATTTTCTCAAAATAGGGGACACATGCCCGTGAGGCTTGGTTGTGTGTCTCACTCGGCCAACAAACACGCTCGTGTCACAAGCCGTGTGGACATTCAAAATGGGAGTACATGACCGTGTCCCAGCCCGTGTTCGACCCTATGTAACTCTCTGACTTGGGTCACACAGCCAGCACACACGCCCGTGTGGATAGCCTATGTGCCCTAAAAATGGCCATACACGCTTGTGTCCCAGGCCGTGTGCTAGCCTGTGCCAATTCTGTAGGGTATATTGACTTATACCGCACGACCAAGTCACACACCTGTGTGTGAGGCCGTGTAGAGCATATTGACTTAATTTTAATTTCAACACCAGGGAATAAACGGCCGTGTAACATGATCGTGTTCGCACATGGCTGAGACACACGCTTGTGTCTCTACCCGTGTGGACAAAAATAGGTTATTTACCAAGCCAATTTGCCACCCAAACTTAGGCACACCCACACAACTCATATGGCACAAAACATGACATCAATAGACATATAATTCAATTCCAAACCAAGCATAGTTTATACCATTTCCAACACCAACTATTACAAAACTGCTAGTGTTAGGCTGCGCGGGTTTTCAAAATTAATGAATGTTTTCAAGACTTAACAAGCACGACAAATGGATAGCCTAAAGGTTGATAAACCGGCTTTTCATTCAATTACTTTTTTTACAAAGACCACCCTAATCACTTAAACCAACGAATACATACTTAGTCGTAAGTCCATGTGACACGTCAGATCTGGCCATAACATCTGGGCCGGGTCTAGGGTGTTACATTTAGTGGTATCAGAGCCAAGTTGTAACAACTCGACTGTGGAACGGGTCTAAAAACGAGAGTTTTAAAGAAACATTGAATAAAGGTTTTTAAAAATTATTTTTTTAGGAACTTGATTATAAATTGTTTTCAAGAATGTTTCCAATATTTTCTCTTTACAAATAGATGATTTTAAAGATTAAAATCAGTTTTCTAAAATTAGTTTTTTTTAGAAGGTGGTACACAGAATCTCCGGCCCAAGTCTGTAAGTTTTCTTAGCCTTTCTGATTGTTTCTGAAATATCTGTTATATGCTTGTACAAAACCTTATCATGGTACTTTAGTTAGAGTAACACTGGAACAATAGAAACTCTGATAAGTAGACTGAGACTGTAGCTAGGCAACCGCGAAAGAAAACAAACTCAAACTCTGAATTACTATTATTCATAAGACATCTGTAATAAACACTGAAATATTAAACTGATTCATAAAATTCTTAATCAGATAATACAAAATGAGTACACGAGCAGCTCGTGGAAGAGGCCGTGGACGTGGCCAAGGTAATGCTCAAGCTGAATCTTTGTCTTCAAGACATGTGCCGGTAGCAGATGCACCGGTACCACCGGCAATGGCGGTAGAGTCTCATGATCGAGGTGTCGGGGACGATGCTCTGTCCCAGGCGATGCTCTGAGTTTTGGAAAAGGTTGTTAGGGTAAGTACGGGAAACGAGATTCTGGGGTCTATTTCTGAGCGGCTCCGGGCCAATGGAGCAGAGATATTTAGGGGCGTATCTGTTGTAGCTCCGAATGTGGCTGAGTATTGGTTAGAAGCACGGAGAGGATTATGGATGATCTGGACTGCTCTGTGGAGCAGAAGCTGAAGGGAGCCATATCGTTACTCAGGGATGAGGCTTATCAGTGGTGGCTCACGGTGAGAGATGGAACTCCTGCTGACAGTGTGACTTGGGAGTTGTTTAAGACAGCCTTCAGAGGAAAGTATGTTGGGGCTAGTTATGTGGACGCTCGCTGGAAAGAATTTCTGAACCTGGTGCAAGGGAGTAAGTCAGTGGCTGAGACTGAGCCGGTATGCTTCTGGGGTTGTCGCTACAGAGTATGAGCGTAGCGTACGCTTCGAGGATGGTCTGAGAGATGAACTTAGGGTGCTGATTGCTCCGCAGAGGGAGTGTAACTTCACTGCTTTAGTGGAGAAAGCTAAGATAGTTGAGTAAGTGAAGCGTACAGAAAGACAGAATCGTGAGAAAGATCAGAACTGTTTTAGGAGAGATTCAGGACTTTCAGTTGGTATGAACAGGAATGTTAAGAGAGCAAGGGTAATGGAGCCAGTTCGAGCAGTACCGATGAATGCTGTTAGACCGCAGGGTAGTAGGAGTTGTGGGAAGATACATATGGGCGAGTGTCGAAAACGTTCTGGTGCTTGTTTCCGATGCGGATCTATGGAGCATAGGGTTAAGGACTGTCCCTAAGAACCAGATTAAGTTCAAGTTTTAGAGCAGAGGGTCGCTCAACCAGTGAGGGGTGGGCCACAGTTTCTGAAAGGACGTGGGCAAGGCAGAGGTGGTAATGGAAATGGTCAAGGAAGTGGAGCACCTGGCAGGGGTGCTGAATTTGCTGAGGCTCATCAGCCGGCGTTGGTGTATGCAGCTCGTCACCGAGAGGAGGGTGATGCACCTGACGTCATAACTAGTATGTTTTTAATTTCTAGTATGCCATACACTGCGTTGATAGATGTTGCATCTACCCATTCGTATGTTGCATGTGCTATATTTTGGTCGCTGGGTGTGCGCTCTGAGGTGACCGTGAGTGGGGTATCTGTACTAAGTCCTTTGGGTCACTCAGTTAGGGTAGATAGACTGTATAGAGATGTGCCTATAGAAACTCAAGGAAAAGTTTTCTCTGGAGATCTGATGGAGCTACCTTTCGGAGAATTCGATCTTATTTTGGGAATGGATTGGCTTGTTAAGCATAAGGCTACTTTGGATTGTGCTACTAAGCGAATGATGTTAAAAACCACAAAAGATGAGGAGGTTTTGGTGATAGGCGAGCGTAGGGATTATCTGTCTAATGTGGTGTCGGCATTGAGAGCCGAGAAGTGGATTCGAAAGGGATGTGAGGCTTATTTGGCATTTGTAAGCCAATCGGAAATTGAGGGTCTGATAGTGGATAAAGTTAGAACCGTCAAGGATTTTCAAGATGTTTTTTCAGAGGAGCTTCCAAGGTTGCCCCCGAACCGAGAGGTTGAGTTTGGAATCGACTTGTTGCTTGGAACGGCACCGGTGTCCATTGCACCTTATAGGATGGCACCAAAGGAGTTGGTAGAGCTAAAAGCCCAAATTCAAGAGTTATTGGATAGAGGCTTCATTAGACCAAGTGTGTCTCCGTGGGGAGCACCAGTGTTGTTCGTTACGAAGAAGGATGGGTCAATGCAGATGTGCATCGATTATCGACAGTTGAACAAACTGACGATTAAGAACAAGTACCCACTGCCGAGAATCGATGATTTATTCGATCAACTTAGAGGAGCTTCAGTATTTTCCAAGATTGACCTTCGATCTGGTTATCATTAGTTGAGGGCTAAGGAGGTGGATATTCACAAGACGGCATTCAAAACTCGGTATGGTCACTATGAGTTCTTGGTTATGCCATTTGGGTTGACGAACGCACCTGCGACATTTATAGATCTGATGAATCGAGTGTTCCAGCCATACTTGGATCGATTCGTAGTCGTCTTTATCGATGATATTCTGGTTTATTCTGAAACTGAGGAAAAGCATGATGAGCATTTTCGTATTGTGCTACAAGTGCTGAGGGAGAAGGAGCTTTGTGCGAAATTCAGTAAGTGTGAGTTCTGGTTGAGAGAGGTAACTTTCTTAGGGCATGTTGTCTTTGCTGAAGGGATCAAGGTGGACCCTCGAAAGATTGAAGCGATTCTGGAATGGAAGCCACCGAGGTCAGTGTCAGAAATTTGAAGTTTTCTGGGTTTAGCTGGGTACTATAGAAGGTTTATGGAAGGATTTTCTGTGATGGCAGCGCCTTTGACAAAGCTTATAAGGAAAGGAGTACCGTTTGTTTGGACTGAGAAACAACAGGAATCTTTTGAGAAGTCAAGAAAGTTCTCGATCGAGGCACTGAATCGATTCACCGAGTCTAGAAAAGATTTTACCGTATGCAGTGATGCATCACATGTAGGATTGGACTGTGTGTTGATGCAAGAGGGTAAAGTGGTTGCTTATGCATCGCGACAGCTTAAACCACATGAAGTTAACTATCCTACTCATGATCTGGAGTTGGCAGCGGTAATCTTTGCGCTTAAGAATTAGAGACATTACCTGTACGGAGAAAGGTGTATTATATACACAGATCATAAGAGTCTTAAGTACTTGTTGACTCAGAAGGAGCTGAACCTTAGGCAGCGGAGATGGATAGAGTTGCTTAAGGATTATGACTGCGTGATTGGGTATCACCCAGGCAAAGCTAATGTGGTGGCTGATGCCCTAAGTAGTAGAACTGTATCTGATCTGAGAACCATGTTTGCTCGTTTGAGTCTGTATGACGATGGTAGTCTGTTAGCAGAACTGCAAGTTAGGCCGACCTGGGTGGATGAGATTAAGGAAAAATAGTCAAGGGATGAGTTCCTGGCTTCTCGACTCCAGTAGGTTAAGAATGGGGATACTTCTGAGTTCGGACTGAACAGTGAGGGAGTTCTGTGTTACCGAGGTAGAGTTTGTATTCCGAAAGACTCTGACTTGAGGCAAGCAATTCTGAAAGAAGCTCATGGAGGTCTGTGTACTATGCATCCTGAAAGAAATAAAATATATCGCGACTTAAAGGAGTTGTATTGGTGGCCTGGATTGAAGCGAGAGGTAACGAAATTTGTGGGAAAATGTCTGACTTGTCAACAAGTGAAAGCTGAACATCAATTACCTTCCGAACTTTTGCAGCCAGTGAAAGTACCACTTTGGAAGTGGGAGAGGGTAACCATGGATTTTGTGAGTGGGTTACCCTTGACTCCGTCGAAAAAGGACTCGATTTGGGTAATTGTGGATAGGTTGACCAAATCTGCTCATTTTATACCTGTCCGCACTGATTATTCACTTCAGAAGTTAGCCAAATTGTATGTGGTGGAAATAGTGCGACTTCACGGAGTGCCAGTGTCGATTATCTTTGATCGAGATCCTAGATTTACATCTCAGTTTTGGCAAAAGTTGCATGAGGCATTGGGTACGCGGTTGAACTTTAGTACAACCTTTCATCCTCAGACTGATGGTCAGTCGGAAAGGGTTATTCAGATTCTAGAAGACATGTTGAGGGGATGTGTTATCGACTTTCGAGGCAATTGGGAGGATTACTTACCGTTGGCAGAGTTTGCATACAACAACAGTTATTAGGAAAGTATTCGAATGGCTCCTTATGAGGCACTGTATGGGCGAAGATGTCGTACACCTAGTTGTTGGACCGAGTTGGGTGAACGACAAGTTCTTGGACCTGAATTGGCGGCAGATACTGAGGATAAGGTCAAGTTGATTAGAGATCGATTGAAGAAAGCATCTGATAGACAGAAGTCATATGCAGATTTGAAGCGCAAGGGAATTGAGTACTCTATGGGTGATATGGTCTTCTTGAAGGTTTCACCTTGGAAGAAAATATTAAGGTTTGGGAGAAAAGGCAAGTTAAGTCTGCGGTTCATTGGGCCTTATCAGATTCTTAAGCGAGTGGGTCCAGTGGCTTATTAGTTGGATCTACCTCCAGAGTTGGATAGGATTCACGATGTCTTTCACGTCTTCATGTTAAGGTGGTATCATTCTGACCCTACTCATGTTGTACCGATTGCAGAGATCGAGGTCCAAACAGACTTGACTTTTGAGGAAGAGCCTGTGCAGATTTTGGATCGAGATGTTAAGATTTTGAGAAGGAAATCAGTTCCGCTAGTAAAGGTGCTGTGGCATAATCATGGCAGAGAGGAAGCTACTTGGGAGCCAGAAGTGGCGATGCATCAACAATATCCTCATCTATTTGATTCAGGTAAAATTTCGAGGACGAAATTTCTTTAAGGAGGGTAGAGTTGTAACGCCCAATTTTTAGGTTTTCTGTGTTTCGTGTTTTTTAAAATTTGGGTGTGTTACAGTTTGGTTAAAATATATATTTTAGTAGGTTAGTGGGCCTTTGGAAGGCCCAAACTTAAGTTAAATCCATGGTAGTCTTCGAAATTTTGATTTTAAGAACAAGTGATGCAATTGGCGTTTGGGCTTTTAAGAGTAAAGGGGTAAAAGATGACACAAAATGAGTGTGGTGTAGTGGCAAGGTAGTGCCACTTAGGGGACAAGGAAGTGACGCTATAGAGGAAGCAAGGGGTCCAAGGTTCAAGTCTTGGCTCTTGCAATTTATTTTGGTTTTTCTTTTCAATAAATTTGGAAGTAAGTAGGTGCGCTTTAAAGTTTAATGTGTTAGACTTATGACACAAATGAGTTGATGGCCTAGTGGTGGTGGCGTGATTTGGCATGTGAGAGGACTTTGGTTCGAATCCCTTGGCATGCAAAGGTTGATTATTTTTCTATGTTGGGATGGCAAGAGTTGGTGTTGGTTTTAAACTCTGATGATGAAGGGATCCCACATTGAGAAGCTAACATAAGAGTAGATGGAGAGCTGGCTTTAAATAGAGCAAACCATGAGGAGAGTTGGCATACCCTTCTTGGCTGATCCCTTTCGCTTGGTGGCGTGCTCGTTTGGGTTGGGCGTCAGCTAAGAGTGTGGGAGCGCGGATTAACTGCAGTCTCCTAACCGATGTGTATTTCTCATTACTCTAGCAGTAGGACGGATATTTCGGGCCGCGATGGGCTAAAATGGGCCATGTAGTCCCAATGGGTCCATAGGCCCAAGTGGATAAGTTGTAGAATTACTAAAATACCCCTATAGGGTAGGACTACCAATTTACCCCTGGAGGGTAAAATGACTATTTTGCCCCTCATGCGTAAATGACTAACTTGTGTGATGATTGGGTTAGTTGACGTGGATTTATGGTAGTTATCATTAATTCGTAAGTCTAATGTGTTAGTGATCGATCGTAGGATTATCGCGTGGGAGATATCGTCATCAATCGTCATCAACCAGGTGTGTAAACGACACCCTCCCTTAGACTGAATCGGTAAAAGTCGAAATACCGAAACGTTGGTATTTTGTGAACTCGCGAGCGTGTGAGCGCTCGTGAGACAGTTGTTAATGAATATGGTGTATTTGGATGATTAGAGTGCAGAGTGTGCATTTTCGTGCACAACGATATTTTTGGGCTTAATAGGCCGAAAATGAGCCAATGGGCCAACAGGCCCACTTTGGTAAAAAGACGAGGTAAGTACTTTTGATTACTTGGTAAACGTTAGAATGAGCATAAAACCCTAGCAATAGGTAATAAGTACTGAAATACCCTTATACATGAAAAATTATGATTTTACCTCTAGGGATATTTTATTTTATCTGAAAAGCATGATGTTCTGTTTCTGTGTACGTATGCCATGACATATTATTCTGTTGCATGGGACATGGGTTTATATTGATGGAGGAAGCGTTACGTAGCCTCGCTGCAATGCAATCGTGGCCTCGCCACATATATCTGTTTCCGTGACTTCGTCACAATATCCGCACCTCACAGCAATCTAGTAACCGCCACATATATAAATATATATATCTGTTTTGGTCGCCTCGCCACAATATCTGTATCTGGTGACTTTGTCACAATATCTGGCAGCCTCACTGCAATTTCTATGGTGTGTAGCGGTTGGGTGGGTCGAGTAGTCTCCCCACATGGTGTAAGGCTGGTACGGGTTTAGGGTTTAGGGCCTTCCAAAGACTACCAGATTGATTGATTGAGAAAGGTTAAGATGAGTATGCTTATAAAAGGTAAGATTAAAAGCATGAGTGCATGTAACAATGTATCATATCAGATGTTATAAATTGCTTGAATTCAATGCTTGGATCGGTTGGTGTTTGGATGTAAGTTTGGTGCAAGAATTTGGTATGATTTTGGGTGAGAAATGAAGCTAGGAATGACTTTATTTTGTCTACATGGGTAGACACACGGGCGTTTTTCTAGACCGTGTGTGACACACTACCTGGTACATGGGCATGTGGTTAGGCCGTGTGCCCATTGCACCTTAAATTCGAGAAAACAGAATGCTCAGAATTGAGCACACGGTCAGAGACATGGGCGTGTGACATGGCCGTGTGCACAAGTCAGAATGTTACATGGGGCCGAACATGGCCTGTAGCATGGGCATGTCCCAGAGTCACACGGGCGTGTCCCTTAGACCACACGGGCATGTGAGCCTTGCACCTTGGAAAAAATTTGAAATTTTGCGAAAAATTCTTAAAGTTTTCGATTAAGTCCCGACTCGATTCTAATGCTCAATTTAGGCCTCGAGGGTCCATTTAAGGGACGTTATGAATAAATCTCGAGGAATGAATAGTAAATGTTTGAATTATTTAAAAATGTTCTAAAATTTCCAGCAATGCTCCATAACCTATTCTGGCGATGAATACAGGTTAGTGGTGTTACAAATACGATGCTAAAATGTAACCGTATACCCAGAATTCCTGTAACTTGTTTTAGAATCGAAATATTAATTGTAGATCTCTATCAGAACTAACAGAAACTAGCATTTCATATAATCTGACGGTCTCAAAAATAAACAATTCAAACAATCTATTAAGTGAGAAATCCTTCATACCAAGATAAAATGTACAAGCTTCGTCAAACAATCGATAATTACGCAAATAGTATGTTTTTTCTTTGTCATAGACAGGGAGAATCTTGATATAATATTCATAGTAACTTTGTCCCATTTCCATTTTGGTATTTTCACTGATTATAACCATCTTGAAAGTATCACCTCTATCTTGTTGATACATCCAACATTTAAATATAGATTCAAAAATACCACCTTTCATTCTGTGCTACCAGTACATCCTATTTTTCAAATCATTGTGCATCTTACCATTTCCCAGATAAACAGACACAGTACCACCATGATCATTCATGTAAAATTTTCTGTAAAAGTTCCAAATTCTTCAGTACACAAGCTCTATCTCGAAATAATAGACGATTATCAGATTTAAATCTGCTATCCTGATTCAATAATTATCTCATTCTGTACCCGTTTAACTTACAACTCATTATCACTTTTCTAGGCTTCACAAATCTATTGTAGAAACATCAGCTTAGCTTTAAGCTCAACTGAAATTATTCTTTCATCAGACAATAGCAATCGAGTATTTATTGCTCATAAAGCAAACAAATAATTTTCTACTCAAAATATCAGCAACTATATTTAGTTTTCCTGAATGATAATCAATTACCAAATCAGGGTCTTTCAATAATTCAAACCATCTACTCTGTGTCAGATTCAAATTTTTCTAGACCATCGGGTGTTTTAAAATTTATGATCAGTATATATATGATATTTTCACCATACAGATAGTGTTACCAAATTCTCAGTGCAAACACAATAATTGTCAATCCAAAATCATATATTGGGTAATTCTTTTCCTGTAACTTTATCTGGCTGGAAGCATAGACCATTACTTTACCTTTCTTCATCAAAATACAGTCTAATCCGTTCAATAATGTATTTTGTGATAATAAATTCCTTACCCGATTCGGGATCGAACGGAATCGATGCTTGATCATCGTGGCTTCCAACTGATCAAAACTTTACTAATATTTGTCAGTCCATTCAAATCTTACATCTTCCTGTAATACCCATATCATTGATGTAGCTATAATAGAAAATACTTTCACAAAAATTAAAAAGGATATCGAAGCATTAAATTATTCTGAGGTCACAATCATCAGATAGGTTAAAACCTTAATACTATAATAAATCTGACGTTTCCATAATATAAATGTAACAATACTTCAACCTCAATAATATTTTTCAAATAAAAGAGGAAAACTAAGGGTGGCTCCAATATCAACCAGTGCAATAATATAGTTTCTATAATCTGTGTTCCATATTACCAAATTCCTATGCTCAAGTTAGAATTCATAACAGTAGTAAGTATAGTCACCACGACCAATGAATATCTTTCACAAATAAACCATGTTTGAATAATAAAGAGATTGATGGTATCTCAGAGAAAATTCAGAAGAGTAATATCACGCATACTCAATAGAAACAACTATGACAGAGATAATATAATTTTGCATATTCAAAATTTAGGGCTTCAATTAGTAGAAGTAGAAAATGATATCATATGAACCTTATCATCAAATCTTATATCAATCATGATAAATTAGAAACCCCAAGTAAGATAGAGCAAAACCGCTTATGAATCAACAATACTTACATTAATTCCATCTAATATAATTAGCCAGCTTTCAAATATGACAAATATTGCATCTGAACATGAACAATTTCATATGCCTCTGAGAATAACAGAACTTATAGAGTACCAGAAGATATTATTGTAATATCCCTCATTATAGCAACTGCATTCAAATATCTGTGCAATTTCATCACTATTCCACTAACTAATAAGGTCATCAATAATCTTACATTATTCAGTTCACTGAAAGAGTCAATTCGAAAGAATTTTTGGCTAATCCATTCTATAAATATCATATCTGGATAAGTCGTTTACTCATGAATAACTTCTTCCTTAACAATGACATCACATATGCAGAATAATCTTTTGAAAAATCTAATATCTCTTTTAATATCGTCTTTACTTATTAACCCATTCTCAATTTTGACTATATTATTAATCATTCAGACTTTGAACCCTTATTTCACACTTATGAACTTAATCAATATAAATCTTGTGAAATTCATTGTTTAAAACTGTACTGGTGACGGGGTAGAGATCGTAAGCCTAAAAATTTAACTTTCATATATATACTCATATAACATAACATTTATCATTCTCATGTACTATAAAACATTTATCCATACCTTTTTGAATTTTGTTTCATAATAAGTAACATTTTACTCAGATACTTGAGTATCTCTTTCGGAATCATCAGAATTAGCTCGATTGGAAAGCGTCTTTGTCTATTTGTGAAACAATTTTCATTAAGTTGGGAGATATCACACTATCATAGGTTATATAATGACATTTATTTCTAGACTCCACATATGCTACGTTCAGTCTGAGAACTGACTAAACTGTGCTCTGATACCACTAAATATAACACCCTTAACTCATATCCGTCGCTAAAATAGGGTTACGGAGCGTTACCAAAATTTTTTAGAACATTTACAGATAATTCAAACAGTTACTATCCATTCCTCGAGATTTATTCATAACATCCCTTAAATGGACCTTTGAGGCAAAAAACGAGCATTAGAATTGAGTCGGGACCTAATCGAAAACTTTAAGAATTTTTTGTGAAATTTCAAAATTTTTCCAAGTTACAGGGCTCACATGCCCGTGTGCTCTAAGGGACACACCCGTGTGACCCTAGGACACGCCTGTGCTATAGGCCCTGTTCGACCTCGTGTAACTCTCTGACTTGCGCACACGGCCATGCCACACGCCCGTGTGCTAGGTCATGTAGTTAATTAAATTCTTTCAAAATTAGGTGTAGGTTTCACATGGCCAAGACACACGCCCGTGTTCTGGGCTGTGTAGCACACACGGTTGAGACACACGCCCGTGTCTCTGCCCATGTGCTCAATTTTGAGCATTCTGTTTTCTTGAATTCAAGGTGCTGGGGACATACAGCCTAACTACACGCCCATGTACCCGGCCGTGTGTTACACATGACACACGCTCATGTGTCTGCATGTGTGGACAAAATAAAGCCATTTCTAACTTCATTTCTCACCCAAAACCACACCCATGTCCTGCACTAAAATTCACATCCATAAACCAACCAATCCAAGCATTGAATTCAAGTAATTTATAACATCTAACATGATATATTGTTACATGCATTGAATTCAAATAATAAACACTTATGTTATCTCTATAAAGTAAACTTAAATACATATACATACATGTACCAAAACAAAATCATCACTAGCCATTGCAATGGCTAGATTACAATAATAATTTACATGCCAATATGACTAATATAACCTATAAATGCCATTGTAACCATTATTGCTTTACCATATTGTACCGACATGGGTCGATGGATAGTGTGAGTGATCTCCGCCAAGCTTCCAATCCAACGAGCTTCCGATTTACTCTAAAATAGGGAAATAAAAATAAGTAAGCATAAAATGCTTAGTAAGTTCGTATAACATGGTATTTAACTTACCATTCATTCTATTTTGAGGTAACTATGTAAGGCATATTCAATCAATTTGACCTCAAGCCCTACACACATCCTCATTGCCCTTGTTAGTCATATATTCTATAATAACATCAAAACATATATGGGCTCAACAACAATCAAGTTTCCATATACATATGCTTTCCACAACATGTATTCATTTAACATGTATAAATCATCTCTTTATATTATGAGTATAATTTCATAATAGTTCATCTCGAGTTCAGATTATTTCATGTCAGAACTTTACTCATATCATTCGAAATATCAAGGTCACACAAGTAGTAGTACACTCAAGGTGTACAAGTCTATAATCAAGGGTGAACATTCTCATTAAATAATTTCTATGTACAAATATCATCATATCATACTTTCATTTATCACTTGTCATGTATCATTATTTTCTTGTATTTTAGTCGGATTCGTGTAATATCTCATTTTATCATTCATATCTTCTCATGTCTGGATTGTCACCCATTGAATTTATTTGAAATATCGATGGATACACAGGTAGTACACTCAAGGTGTATAAATCAAGATCTGTAATGTAACAGTCCAGTTTTGACCCTAATCGAAATAGTGGTTTCGGGACCACAAATCTGAGTCTGAAAAATATTTTAATATTATTTTTCTGTTCCTGTGATATGTAAATTTATATCTGCTAGATTTCTGTAATTTAATTTGTATGTTTCTGTGCTCGATTTGCAAAAAGGACCAAATCGCGTAAGTTGTAAAAGTTGGCTACTAGTTGCTAAAATGCCTAAGTGCTGTGGTTTGTTAAAGTTGAGGCCCTTGCATGTCAATAAGACCATTATATAATAGTAGGAGACATGGTTTGGCAATATAGTAAATAGATAAATTTTTAAAGGATGGTTAGGTAATTAGGTAATATATGTTATTAAATAAAAGAAATGCATGAAAATTTGTTTATTCATGCACATCCTTGCTGAAAATACAAAAGAAAAAGAGAGAAAAAGAACAATCTAGGTTTTGGCACTTTGATCCTTGATTAAGGTATGAATTTTTGTTCGTTTTTGATAATTTCTATGTTTTTGTGATCGTTGCTTCTTGTTCTTCAAAACCCATGTCTAAATTTTTGTTTTTGTTGAAGATTTCATGAAATTCCATTGTTGATATCATGAGCTTTGTGATGTTTTTGGATAAATTATAAAGGCTTGATAGATGATTTGTAAGTTTTGCCTTTGAATTTTGATGAAATAGAGTAAATTGAGCTAATTTGTGAAAATATTATTTTGAAGGACTAAAATGTGAAATAAATGAAATGTGTGGACTTGTATGAGAGCCATGAAAATTCAGCTAAGCTTGTGTACAAACAAATTATGTGTATTTTGTGATTTTGTGAAAGAGGGACTAAAGTGTCGAGATGTGAAAACATGAGGGCTAGTTTGTAAATTGCCCTAAATGTGTGATTATGGATTGAATTGAATTATATGGTAAATAAAAGGATTAATTTTGAATACTTATAGATCAAGAAAATAGGAGTTCGGATTTAGATCGAGGGAAGTCGAAGATTATAGAATAAACGTTCGAGTCGACAACTTCGAGTACGAGGTAAGTTCGTACTTAAAATATGATGTTAAGTAAGCTTTGATGCCTTAATTATACATGGTTTGTATATAATTAAATTGGATGATATGATGATGAATCGAAAGTTTTGGCACTAAGTGTGTGATTTAAATTAGCTTCGGCTATTTGAGGCATTAAGTGTGCGATACCGACTTAGTCTCGGTTATTTGGGATGGCACTAAGTGTGTGAAAATATATTTATTTTGGGCTAACCATATAGCACTAAGTGTGCAGATGTCTAAAATACGAATAAGTTATGGAAAGTCTTATAACATTCACAAGAGGTGAGTATGAAAGTGTATAAGTACGAAAATTTTTAGGTATGTATAATACCTAAGTGGTAGATGATGTTATGTATATGAATTTCATTGAGTTGATATAGATTTATGGATTGAAATTATGGAAATACATATATGTTGTTATATTATGTTTCATATATTATGAATGACTTGAGTACGAGCTTACTAAGCTTTTGAAAGTTTACTTTGTGTGTATTTGCATTGTTTTATAGATATTGTAGCTACTGAAGGCTCGGGGATAGTCGAGGATCGTCACCACACTATCGATCTCATTTTGGTACTTTTGAAAGTGTATATATTTTAATGTATGACATGTATAGGCTAGAAGGATTATGTTTATAAGTTTTGATATGTGTATAATTGCTATGAGAGTTAGCTAACAAATGATAAGTTGTGTATGGTTTTGGTGTATGTTTGTAATGTGCTAAGTTTTAATGTGTTTTGGTCATTCTTAAACATGGAATTGGTTGGAAATTTTGGTATGAATGTTGTATATCATTGCTTGTAGGTTTGACCCAAAGAGAAATGGCAAATTGGCTTGAACCAAGCCTGCATTGTGCCACACGGTCAGGGGACACGGACGTGTCTTGTGGCCGTGTAAGAAAAACAGTATTCACCTAAAAATCACACGGCCTTGACACGGATGTGTTATATGGCCCTGGGCTAAAGTCAGTAGCTAGCTAAGTATCACAGGCCATAGTACACGGGCGTGCCTATTGGCTGTGTGAAAAAGTTAGTATGCATGCTCTGTTTTGGCACAGCTGATTCACATGGGTGTGTCTGATGCCCGTGTGAGGCACACGGCCTGGACGCACGGGCGTGTGACCTCAACAAAATTGAAAAATTTTCTATGTTCTGAATTTTATGAATGTGTTCGGTTCAGCTCAACCGTTCTTAAACGTATGTTTTAGGTCTCGTAGACCATCTTATGAGATAATTGCTTATGAAATGATATTAAATAATATCTATGATTCTGAATTGGTCTGAGATGTTCTGTCTATCTGGTAATGCCTCGTAACCCTAATCCGATGTTGGTTACGGGTTAGGGGTGTTACATGTAAATTCATATTCAATGGTACCCATAAGGTTCAATTTCAGATAGTACACTCTCGAGCCACACATTTATACAACAGGATTACCAGTCCAGGCTAAATCATTTTTATGACATATGCTCTAAGGAGCTTGATCTGGATTACCCGTCTAGGCTAAATCCAATCCATAAGATAAGCTCGAGAGGAATTATATCAGGATTACCCGTCTTGGCTAAACCCTTTCTATAATGAGGTCAATAGGATTACTCGTTCGAGCTAACTCCCGTCAGCAACAAATGTAGAACCTCATTCATTTTGGGAAATCACATATCAATCAATTTTCCATTTATTCAACTGGGATTTAAACATTTTTCAAGCATTATCGAGCATGTGATTATCTTATACATCCATAACATTCATAAAATTCAAATAAACACATTCCATATTCATTTCAAGCATAAAAGTAACATTTTTATCATTCATTTTTCGAGCATTATCGTTGATCGAACTTTGTCTGATACAATTTCAATGTTATATATATATATATATATATATATATATGATATTTATACAATTCACAAACACAACATTTAATTCAAGCATATAAATATACACAAATTAGTTACACGAACTTACCTCGATAATGTTCGTGTGCGTGAAATCTACTAATCCGACATTTTCCTCTTTCCTCGTTCTAGCTCCGAATTCGGTCTACCTGGATCTATACGAGTAAATTTTACATCAATTTATCACATTTCATATTCAAGTGGACTCAATCTACATCCTAGGAAAAATTACCATTTTGCCCCTAACTTTTCCATAAATTTTCATTTTGTCCCTAGGCTCAAAAAAATGAAATTTATGCAATTTACTCCCTATTTCAAGCCTAGCTGAAATTTCAATATAGAATTTACAGCACATATTTTCTATAAATTTTAGAATTTTTCATCAATTTTCACAACTTTACATTTTAGTCCCTAAATCATGTTTTCATCAAAAATCACTTTGTAGAAGTTATTTATCTATCAACAACCTTTCATTTTCTACCAAAAATTTTTAATTTTCAGTATACATCCATGACCTAATTTCCATACTTTGATAACTCTTCAAATTGATCCCCCAAATAGATAGATTAAGCAATCCCGGTTTTAAAAATATCAAAATTACTAAAAACAGGACAAGAAAACTTACCCAATTTGGCCAAGAAAGTTTCTTCTCTCTCTCTTAGGGTTTCCATGGAATATTTTGGGGAAGAAGATGATATAAATTATTTTTATTTCTATTTAATTAATTTATCATCTTTAATAATTTTTTATTTCTAATTTAGTCCTTAGCCTTTTTCTAATTTTTCATGGATGAATCATCCAAAAATATCTTCTAACTTTTCATTAATGGTCTAATTACCATATAAGGACTCAATTTTTGAATTCCATAGCTATTTAATCCTTATAGCTACTAGAATTCAACTTTTGCATTTTATGCGATTTAGTCCTTTCCCTAATTAAACACATAATCGATAAAATTTTTGTATCGAAATTCTCACATGGCATTTCCAACATAATACGGACCATATAATAAAATAAAAATAAATTTTATTTTCAGCTCAAATTTGTGGTCTCGAAACCACTATTTCGATTTCACCGAAATTGGGTTGTTACAGAGTATGACTTGATGCTACCACTGGACAAATGTGTCCTCATGAAGCTTGACTGTGTCATACCGAGAAAACGATGCACCACTTTGTAGGCACCATCTCAATTGAAAAACATGGCAATGATGATCTGTGGACACTAGCTGAATTTTTGTGAGACACGACTTCATTCATGGATACATCGGGAGGAACTATAGTCATTTACCAGAATGGACAATAACCCAAATAATAGCTCTTGATACCATGAAAGAATATTACAAAAAATTACAAAAACACACTTTGATTTCTCAATATTGTACTGAGAAAATTACTTGCTTATTTCTCAATCCGATGAAAACATTTTTACACAAATAAAAGAAGCAAACTGTTGTTAACAACCTGACAGAATCATTAACAAAATAACTGAATCTGTTTAGTTAATTCTAATAATTAATTATCTAGACCTCAGTAAGCATATCTCTAAATTATGATTTGACGAATGCTTTGCATGTTACTATCCTAACGCTGCCTATCTACTTTTCCTTATTACCAGCTAGATCTAAATGGCTATCTCAATGTTATCATGATCTAAATGTATCATTCAAAGATTACAATTATAGGATGATAATATTATTTTCTCACATGCTTCAAAAAATTTTAGTTATCAGCTATATGTACTCCCAGTATAAAAGAATATACATACAGTTTCTAGTGTGTTTTCAAATTATCATACTTACCACCAACTCTCCCATTGGACCTAGAATATCTTGGAGAATAGCCTGTCGGTTTTGAAAAAGAATAAGTTTTAACTTTCAAGTAAAAACTTGAACAAAAGCCATGCAGACATATGAGTTCTTCACCGAGATATTTTATTTTACTTTATTTTATATTAATATAAATTTTAAATTTATTTATGTTTTTTTATATATTTTAAAATTTATATAGTATTATTTCTTGTTATCAATCATTTTTCAATTTTATAAAATTTTTAAATTTATTATTATATATTAATATATACTTCTTTGAATTTTTTAGAATTAGGATTAAATTGAGAATATTTATAAATTTTGAGGGTTATTTTTTAAAAATTATGAATAAATCGATATAATATGTAAAAGTTAATGGCAAAATTTTTTTATTATATCATTTTTTAACTGCCACGTCAAATTTCCGTTTATGATTTTAATGAGAGTGATTAAAATGACGGAACTATATAACATGAGTGTTTAAATTGCAACTTTTTATTTTGGTTGCCTAAAATGAAAATTTTTAATAGTTGGATGAAAGAAAAATCCTAATTAATTGGTATTTGTACTATATATTAAGTGACTCATTGAGTTAATGTCACCTATTAATCAGATTTCAACTCAATTAGAAAACTACAAAATATCTAATCATTTTACAAAATAGCAAATATACTATGATAAGAAATTATGAAATACCCAATCATTTTATACAATAACAAATATATTGTGAGATTTTTTATTATCTTTTTATCTTTTTATAAATCTAAAAAAATATACCCATGATGAATTTAAATTTGAGAGATCATAATCTTTATTACTTTAACTTTATCATCTAAATCCAAAATTCATTTATTTTTAATGTAATTTTTAATAAATATATCTATTATTATAAAATTTTTAATCATATTGTAGTGTGTCATAAATTTAAAGATATAACCAAAGATAATATATAAAATCGAAGTGATAGTGGGATACATTTTGATGATGAAATTAGGTTAAATTATAATATATATTACCGTGTGAATTAGGTATGAGTAACATAAAATATTTACAATAAGTCACAATAAATACATAACTTTTATATAATTTATTCCCAACTTTGATAACCCTTAAGTTTTGAGAATCTTTTGATAATCTTCTGAGGTCAGCTTTGTCTATACTAATTTGATTTATTTGTTAAGATTTTTTCATTTCTTTGGAATGACAAGGATTGGAATTACAAAGAAACAAGTGTGGGCATGGCTCTTTGTACAGCGTCATCATGTAGAACATAGAGAATCCTATCCGATGGCCAAGAATAAACATGCAGACGCACAGGCAAAGTAACAACAAGCTTCGCTAAGGCATCCGCCACACAATGCCCTTCCCTATACTTATGAACAATCTGGACGTCCCGATCAATACATCTTCTAATGGCTCCAACAACACCATCTGGATATAAAGGCGAATCTAGAGGGGCTGGCATGGGTATCACCTCTAAAATGTAAAATTAATATTTAGGTCCTAAAAAATTTTAAATTAGTAAAAGTAAAATTGTACTTTGACCCCCTAAAATTATAAAAATTTGATTTAATCTTTTATAAATTATAAAAATATAGACTATAAAAAATTAAAATTTCGTTCGGCCCCCAAAAAATTATCCTGGTTTCACCCCTTTTTAGATAGAAGGCAGCTTCCACAGTGGTGATGGCCTTGATTATTTCAGTGCTATCCATGTCAAGAACAACTAGATGAAACCCGAGAAACCAAGCTTGATTAAGAGCCTCAAAAGTGCCTCGAGCTTCCGCTTCTTCAACCCTGCAATTATGAATACATTTAGGAAAACCTCGTATCTAAGATCCATTGCAGCTGCGAATAACTCCTGCTGCAGCGGCCAACATCATTCTAGTGCTAAAAGCTCCATTAGTTGTAATGCCCCGTAAAAAAAAAAAAGAAAAAAGAAAAAGAAAAAAAAGATCTAATTTGACATTTGACACTATTTTGAGTTTGATACAGTGAAATTCCAACAAAATTTGGAGAACAACTTAGAAAGAGATTTTTGTGGAATTAAATAGATATTGGAGACGGGAATTAATGAAAAGAATCATGACTATGAAAATGTAGTAAAAAGGATCAAATTATAAATTATGAAAAGTTAGAGGTCTAAAATGTAATTATACTAATATGAGAAATATGAGCTATTAATAATTAGTTGACAAGAGAATAAATTGAAATATGTATTGGTGTGATGAAAATCACACTTGGACCAAATCGAGAAAGATTTGAAAGTGTAGGGACTAAATCATAAATTTTCTATTTTATTGAGAGGTGGATAAAAATGTAATTTTCACCATCCAAAGACTATTATTATTAAGAGTTAAATGCGAATTATAATATTTAAAATTTTCAAGTGCCTTATTGTTGTGAAGGAAGTGTAATTTTGTCACATAAGGGCATTTTGATCATTTATCAAGAATTTGATAGTGGAAATATTGTTTTGATTATATATTTGATATATGGATTAAACTTGGACCATTGGATGTGAATAAAATGATGAGATGAAATGTAGACCACATAATAGGCTTTTTACTTGGACTTTAACTTTGACTTGGTTATTTATTTATTTAAGTGATTTAAATTGGTAAAATGAGGATGAAAACTCATCCCCACTAGCTCTCTCAATTGCCCTTCCCTCTTCGCATGGAAGCTCTCTTTCTTTTCTTTTTTTTTTTTCATTTTTCTTGCTTCTCTTTTTAAATTTACTCAAAAATCTCATCACTCATATTGAGTTTTTGCTAAATCACATGGAAAATCATCTCCTAAACTCATTTTCACCTTTAATTTCTCCATTTTCAACTAAGGTTTAGGTGGGTTTTGGGAGAGAAAGTTGAAGCTAGAGAGAGAAAGCTTTAATAAGGTAAGTAATGATGTTTTTCTTCTCTCCTAGCTTGATATTTGAGCTTAGTTGTTATGTGAAAGCTTGAAAAGCTTAGGTTCTAATATGTGGTTATATTTTTGTGTATGAGAAAACGAGGAAATGTTGGATAATGGAATTTCAAGCAAGGATAAGGATCGATTTAAATGATTAGAAGCTTAGTTCTGTGTTCATCCAAGAGGTAGGCACCCTCGAATTTTTTAACTTTTCCTTAAATAACAATATTATGAAATTGAATAAAATAGTTAGAGTGATTATGTGTGTTATGTATGAAAAACCATGGTTTGATATGTTGTCATGATTGGTAAGAATACTTTGGTAATTATAAGTATTGATTCTGACTGTATAAAATACACTACTAAAGTGCTATGGAAATTTGAATGTCATGGTGTAATGAGAACTTTAAAAGTAGAGTTAATTAGAGATGTGATAAATAGAAATAAAAATGTGATTTGTCGTTCAATATTAATGTAGACATAAAATTTGATATAACAAAATTAAATAGCATTGGAATAATGAAATGAGAAAGTTGTTATAAGGTGATAATTCAAGTATTACTATATGAACATCTATAATGAACAAAATGTTTGTGTTTGTATGGTGATATTAAAGAAAATTGCTATGTGTTAGCTATAAAGTCTCAATAAAAATAGTTAATTAAAAAATATAAAAAGATGTACATGAATAAGAATTGGTGATATAATTCACCCATATGAAATGATAATGAGTTGCTCAATGAGCACTAATAAAAAGATTTTTTGTTTATATATGTGAAATTTGATGTATACATATAAGTGCTTATGTGATTATTTTGTAAAATTAGAAATTACTCAAGTGATTAATTAGTCAAATGCCCTAGTAAACTTAGTGATATAGTTAGAAAACAATTGCAATTCCACAGAGATTAGAGTGCATGCTTCTGATTGAAGACTATGGTTAGAGGACTATGGTATGTATTGCCTTAGGGCATAATGCCTCGGTGCAACTTGTTGGGCCCCTACATATATGTATGCTTGGTGTAATGGATGGATGCTATAATAGCCCGCTCGGTGTAGACCGTATTGATATGTTGTTTGGCATATAATTGAGTAAGGTAGGGTAGAAAAAGGATGAGATTAGAGAGTTATCTGTTAAGTGTTTGGGTGATGTATTGCATGGATTCGATGGTACGCCCATTTGTAGAATGTCTCGCTGGAATTAGCCATTTGGTGGACTCTTTTGTGAAACAATCCACAAACCCAGGTACTTTTGGCTAACTTGTTAGTTCGTAGATAGATAGACTTGTTTTCCATGAAAGCGATGACTCAGTGAGTGTTTTCAGAGTTTAGTTGAGACCTAATTGAAGTTGAACTAGAGTACTATAGATGATAGCTTGATGTGTTTAGGTAGTTGAATGATTTGTTTAGTTGACTTGTTTTAGTGTGCAAGCAACATTTTACCACTCATTAAGTTGATTACTAGTAGTAGTTATGTTTGGTAGATGATTAGGTTTCAAAATTTTAGGCAAGTTTATTCTCGGGTTTCAAGGGTTGTAATGGGATTTCCTAACCCTCCCACTAAGCTTTGTCCCCACTGTCTATGCTATATAAGGATGCTGATATCCGGCATGTATCACCTTTGTTTTTCTCTATGTCTTTGAAAAATTTTAAGGTATCTTCGTTAGAGAAGACGAAGGAGGTTCTAGTAGCTAGTAAAAAATGCCATTGTTAAGTACCATCTTAATGGGAATTTATGGCAAGCCCTTAGGCTTTTGTCGAAGGGATTTGTGTTTTATAGTAGTGCATGCATGATTAAATTAGATAAATGGTCTAATGGTTATAACTGTTTCTTATTTAGCTTAAGAAACTAGGAAATGTCCGAGAAGTCGAGGAAAAGGACCAATAGAGTAGATTTTGTTCTGAATCTTTCTTGTTAGTTCCTTCTTACTTCTTTTGAGTCATAATACTTCCATGATATGTGGATTGTGTAGGGTAAGTTGTCTTTACTTTAAATGAGTCGATGCATTGTGCCTGGACACATGTGTAATAAACTAGTGTTAAATGTGTGAGTATGGTCATTGTCGATGTAAAAACACCCTACTTATTGCACAAGCCCAACACCAAATAAGTTGTGACGTGTGAAAATATGGAAAGGAAATCTATGTATGATGCCTCCTATAGGGTAGTTATATAGAAAACTGGATTGGCAAATCACGACTCGGCCTTGCGAGAGAACATGTGTTCAACTTAACAAGGATGAATATGAATATGGTTGATTTGTGGTTCTGAATTTTGAATTATGGGTCTATGGCTAGCACAAGGAAGGGTTGTTTGTAAACATGCATGATTGTGAGAGATATTCATGATTTGGTGGATTGTAAACGCTTGTGTACTGTGTGTGCTATATTTAAATTGGCAAAGTGTTTTCGCCAGTGAACTGTAGATGTCATTATTGATGTATTGTGTCTATATGATAAAGTCTCACGAATAAGTCTATTTTTCTTATGGGTACCGATGCTTGTTGATTAGCGTTATTTTTATAAATTATTTGCGTGCTTTTTTGGAACTCACTAAGTTTAAATGAACTTACTCCATTACTTTATTTCTCAGGTGTTTGATAGTAGAAGAAGAATTAGTTAAAGGGGATTATGCTAGAGTTGAACTTACGAGTGAGCCACTTTTTTGTTTTTGTATCATGCATGACTATTTTATCGGGTGGCATATAGATTCGTTTATTTTAAACTTATGTAATTATCCTCGTCATTTACACTATCTCAGTTTTGAAAGAATTTCCCTTTTCTCTAAAAGTGTACACCACAGTTTCCTTCATTTGTTGTTCATGAACTTATCATTTATATGTATACGCCAAAACTGGAAAGTGTTGGATAATATGTAACAGTCCGATTTAGACCCTAGTTGGAATAGTAGTTTTGGGACCACAAATCTGAGTTAGAAAAATATTTAAATATTATTTTTTATGCTTATGATATCTAAATTAGCAGGTGTGAAAGTTTCGTGTGAAAATTCGATCACATTTGTGTGCTTAATTTGATAAAAGGACCTAATCACGTATAATGTAAAAGTTGTATGTTTTTGTTAAAGGAGCCTATTTGATTTGGCATATTACTTGAGAGGTCCTTATGTGGTTAATATGCCATTTACATGGTTAATGGACATTAATGACCTTTGTAAGGGTAAAATGGTAAAATGTTTATTAATGTTAATTATAATAAAACTAAAGCATGAAATTAGCCATTATTCATGTTCTTGAACCGAAAATAAAAGAAAAATAAAAGAGAAAAAGCTTGCTTAGGGTTCGGCTAAGGTTTTACTTAATTAAGGTATGAGTTTCGTTTCGTTTTTGATAATTTCTACATTTTTGTGATCGTTGCTTTGTGTTTTACTAAGCCCATGCCTAAATTTTTAATTTTGATGATGATTTTGAAATGTACCATGGATGAATTCATGAGCTTTATGTTGATAAATGATGCAATATGAAAGCTTAATGTTGGGTTAACATCTTTTGTCTTTGGATTTTTTGATGAATTTGAGTAAAATGGGTTAAATTGTGAAATTTATAAACTGAGGGCCTAAAATTTGAAATAAATGAAATGTGTGGACTTGTATGAGAGTTCTGAAGATCCGGCTAAGGCATGGATTTGATGAATTATGTGTATTTTTTGATTTTGTAAAATAGGGACTAAAGTATCATAATATGAAAATGTGAGGGCTAAGTTGCAAAGTGCCTTAGACATGTAATTGTGGATTGATTTGAATAATTTGGTGAATAAAATGGTTAAATTTGAATTTATTTAGATCAAGAATTAAAGAAAACGAAATTAGATTAGGGAAAGTCGAAAGTTGTCGAGTAGCCGATTCTGTCTATCCGAATCCGTACGAGGTAAGTTAGTATGTTATAAGAGAATTATTTCTTTACATATAATGCTTAAGAATGATTAAATTGTATATTTGTGGTTATTAGATTGATGGTAACAAGTATGTCGATTTTGAAAATGGTACTTAGTGTGCGAGTTACTGAGGATGGCACTTCGTATGTGAAACATCCAGAAATGTCTCTTAGTGAGCGAATTATCGAGGATGGCACTGAGTGTGTGATACATCCGTGAAGGCACTGAGTGTGAAAAACTTCGAGAAGAATACTTTGGTTGAAAGGTATTATTTGTGCAACAACAAACTTCGGGTACGTACAAATTTAGAGAAGTAAGTTGGTGAAAGGTTTGTTAGAAATCCCGGAAGATGTGTATGTCATTATAAACTGTTAATGTTTATGTATACATATGAGTTTTTTTTATCATACTATGAGTTATGTGATGAAGTTATGCTTATATGGTATGTTTTGAATGACTAAAGGAAATGGTCAATGTTGATAAGTTTTGGTAAGTTTTGAGAATGAGATTGAATGATGTATTGAAACATATGTTTTGATATAATTTTAGTTTAGGTTTTGGTATGATTTAGTTGATGAATTGGGTTGGAATTTATTGATAATGTAAAGGCATGAATTACGTATGTTTTGGTATTAAGATTGTTTGAAATTGGTGTACAAATATGTTTGGTCTGGTGCTTGTAGGTTTGACCTAATTTGAGGTGGCAAATTGGCTATTCAAATGGCCTATTTTTTTTCCACACGGGTAGAGGTACAGGCATGTGTCTTAGCCGTGTGTGACACACGGTTATGTTGCATGGCCGTGTGTCCCCTAGGGTACCCTACAATTGTAGGTCAGGCTCGAGCATGGCCACGGCACATGGGTGTGTGGCTAGCCATGTGGCTTAAGTCAGTTTGTATGCCCTGTTTTGACATGGCCTAGATACATGAGTGTGTCTAATGCCGTGTGAGGCACACGGCCTGTTCATATGGGCGTGTGACCTGTACAACTTTGAGAAATGTTTAAGTTTTGAAAAATTTTGTATAAGCTCAGTTTAGTCCCGACCCTTTTCTACTGCATGTTTAAGGTCTCGATGACCTATATAAGAGACTCTATATTGATGTTTGATCTCTAATTCTATGATAATTATAAAATAAATGTTAAACATTTCGTTTTGTCTGGTAATGCCTTTAACCCTAGTCTGGCGACGGATACGGGTTAGGGGTGTTACATTTGGTTGGTATCAAAGCTATAGTTTAGTCGATTCTAAGACTACCATAGCATATGTGAGTCTAGCTATACATGCCATATTTATGAACTGTGATAGTGTGATGAATCCTGACATTGAAATGTCCTTTTATATGGCAAATAGATCTCGAACGAGCCGTAGCAAATGATTTCGAAAGTAATGCATCTGTTCTCGCGCAAGGGATGGCGCCATTTGATTCTAGACCGGCTACGAGTAGCTGTGATAGTGAGGCTAAGCAAGCCTTCTATCAGATGATGAACGATTGGTTTAGCCAATATATTAGAACCAATCCGATTGTTCAACAACCCCTACCCTCGGTAAATCCTTCACAAACTCCTATTATGCCATTAGTGACTCTGATTCAGTTAAGTAAGCCTCCAGTCGATAAGATTAGAAAGTATAGAGCTGGAGAGTTCCGAGCTACAACAGGTAATGATACTGAAAGGGCCGAATTCTGGTTAGAGAACACACTAAGAGTATTTGATGAATTGTCATTGAATTCTGATGAATGCATAAAATGTGTCGTTTCACTTCTGAGGGACACAACATATCACTTGTGGAAGACTTTAATATTCGTGGTTCCGAGTGAGAAAGTCACTTGGGATTTCTTTCAAGCTGAATTCTGGAAGAAATATATATCAGTCAAAGATTTATTAACCAAAAACGTAAAGAGTTTCTTGAGCTTAAACAAGGCCGTATGTCTGTTACAGAATACGAGCAGGAATTTGTAAGATTGAGTTAGTATGCTCGTGAATGTGTATCTACTAGGGCAATAATGTGTAAAATATTTGAGGATGGTTTGAACGAAGATATCCGTTTGTTAGTCAGGATTCTTGAGATCAAAGAATTCGTTCTGCTTGTTGAACGAGCATGTAAAGCTGAAGATCTTGAAAAAAAGAAAAGAAAAGCCGATTCAGAAGCTAGAGAAGTGAGAAAAAGATCATCGAGCAAGTCATTTCAAATTGCACCAAAGAAGTTTAGAGATGATAATAGTCGTTCAAAGGCTAATGTGGGATATTCGAATAGAGATCGTGCTAGATCGCATTTGAACTTCAAAGCTCTAGCTACATCTGTTGCCAGTGTTGGTAGTGCAAAAAATGAAAAGACTGAGTGTAACCAATGTGAAAGATGGCATTTTGGAGAGTTTTGGGGAAAAATTAATAGCTGAGCTTGTTATAGTTGTGGTTCTCGAGATCATTTTGTAAAAGATTGCCCAGAGTTAGCTGAAAAAGATAATATTCAGAATTCGAGGCCAAGTGACAATGCATATCGCGGTAGACCTTCTAGGAATACGAGAAATGTAAGTGACAGTCAGAGAGGAACAAAAGATACAGTTGTTAGATCCAAGGCTCGTGCACCTACCAGAGCCTATGCTATTCGAGTTCGTGAGGAAGCTTCATCACTAAATGTGATTACGGGTACATTCACTCTTTATGATACTTCTTTGATTGCTTTGATAGATCTTAGATCAACACATTCGTATATATGCATGAACTTAGTGAACAATAAGACTTTGCCTATAGAGTCTATTGAATTTGTAATTAGAGTTTCGAACCCCTTAGGCAGATGTGTTTTGGTTGATAAAGTCTGGAAGAAGTGCCCATTAATGTTTCGAGACACTTGTTTTTCAACTGATCTGATGTTGTTACCTTTTGATGAGTTTGATATGATTCTGGGTATGGATTGGTTAACTTTGCATGATGCTATTGTGAAGTGCAAACTGAAATATTGATTTGAGATGCAAGAATGATGAAATAGTCAGAATTGAATCTAGTGACTTGAATGGATTGCCTGCTTTGATATCTTCGATGAAAGCTTTGAGTATCGTGAAAAAGGGTTGTGAATCCTACTTTGCCTATGTGATTGATTCAAAAGTGTCAGAAAAGAAAGTTGAACTAGTACCTGTTGTATGTGAGTTCCCTGATGTGTTTCCTGAAGAACTTCTGGGATTACCTCCGCTCCGAGAAGTTAAATTTGGTATTGAGTTAGTACTGGGAACTACTCTGATTTTGATAGCTCTGTATAGAATGGCTTCGACCGAATTAAAAGAATTAAAGTCACAGTTGCAAGAATTAACTGATAGAGGGTTTGCTAGACCGAGTTTCTCACCTTGGGGTGCTCCGGTTCTGTTTGTGAAAAAGAAAGACGGTACGATGAGAATGTGTATAGATTATCATCAGTTGAACAAAGTGACTATCAAGAGTAAGTATCATCTGCCTAGAATTGATGATTTGTTTGATTAGTTAAAAGGAGCTGCTATGTTTTCGAAGATATATTTGAGATCTGGTTACTATCAGTTACGAGTGAAAGACTTAGACATTCTGAAAACTGCATTCAGGACGAGGTACGATCATTATGAATTCTTAGTTATGCCTTTTAGATTGACAAATGCACCTACTCTTTTTATGGATTTGATGAATAGAATTTTCAGACCGTATTTAGATCGATTTGTTGTTGTATTCATTGATTACATATTGATTTACTCTTGTGATAATACCGAATATGCTGAGCATTTGAGAATAGTGCTACAGACTTTGCGTGATAAGTAATTGTATGCGAAATTTAGTAAATGTGAATTCTGGTTATAAGAGGTCGATTTTCTGGGTCATATTGTATTAGCATCTGGTATCCAAGTTGATCCGAGCAAGATTTTAGCTATTCTGGATTGGAAACCTTCAAGGAATGTTTTTGTAGTCTGTAGTTTCCTGGGACTTGCCGGTTATTATAGAAGGTTCGTAAAAGGCTTTTCTATAATTGCGACATCGCTAAAGAAGCTACTTCAGAAAGATGTGAAGTTTGAATGGTCTGAAAAATGTCAGAACAACTTTGATCAGTTAAAAGCTTTGTTGACTAAAGCTCCAATATTGATACAACTCGAATCAGGTAAAGAATTTGTGATTTACAGTGCTGCTTCGTTGATTGGTCTGGGATGTGTTTTGATGTAGGAAGGCAAAGTTATTGCTTATGCTTCGAGACAGTTAAATCCGCACGAAAAGAATTATCCTACGCATGACCTTAAGTTAGCTACGATCATATTTGCTTTGAAGATTTGGCGCCACTATCTGTTTGGTGAGAAATGTCACGTATATTCTGATTATAAGAGTTTGAAATATCTAATGACATAGAAAGATTTGAATTTGCGACAGAGAAGATGGTTAGAACTGCTAAAAGAGTATGACCTAGTGATTGATTATCATCCGGGTAAAGCAAATGTTATTGCTGATGCTTTGAGCCGAAAATCATTGTTTGCTCTTTGTGCGATGAATGCTCATTTGGTTCTGTCCGATGATGGTTCAGTTTTAGCTGAATTAAAAGCGAGACCTTTGTTTTTATAGCAGATTATCGAAGCTCAGAATATTGATTTTGAGATTTTAGCAAAACGAGCTCAGTATGAATTAGAGTCTAATTCAGAATTCAAAGTTGATAAAGAGGATTGTTTGAGATTCCGAGATTGAATTTGTGTTCCAAGATATCCAGAATTGATTCAGATGATTTTGAATAAAGCTCATAATAGTAGGTTATCTGTGCATCTGGGTAGTACGAAAATGTACAATGATCTAAAACAACATTATTGGTAATTTGGTATGAAGCATGATATCTCTGAATTTGTTGCAAAATGTTTGATCTGTTAGCAAGTTAAAGCTGAACATCAAGTGCCCTCTAGTTTGCTACAACCGATTATGGTTCTGGAATGGAAATGGGATAGAGTGACAATGGATTTTGTTTCAGGTTTGCCCCAATCTCCAAGAAAGAAGGATGCTATCTGGGTTATAGTTGATCGTTTGACGAAATCAGCTCATTTTCTTCCAGTTCGATCCGATTACTCACTTGATAAATAAGCTGAGTTATACAATTTTAATATTGTGAGATTGCACGGTGTACCATTATTTATTGTATCAAACAGAGATCCGAGATTTACATCACGATTTTGGAAGAAGTTGCAAGATGCTCTGGGTATGAAATTGTATTTTAGTACTACTTTTCACCTACAAACGAACAGTCAATCCGAGCGAATTATTCAGATACTCGAGGATATGTTGAGATGTTGCATTCTTGAGTTTGAAGGTTCATGGGAACAATATTTTCCTTTGATTGAATTCACTTATAATAACAGTTTTCAGTCGAGCATTAAAATGGCACCTTATGAGGCTTTATATGGTCGCAAATGCCGTACACCTTTATATTGGATTAAACTCAGTAAAAATAAGATATACGAGGTTGATTTGATAAAAAAAACTGTACAGAAAGTGAAAGTGATTAGAGATAGATTGATAACAGCTTCCGATCGTCAAAAATCATATGCAGATTTAAAAAGAAAAGACATTGAATTTGAGATTGGCAACAAAGTGTTTTTGAAAGTGTCTCCGTGGAAGAAAGTACTTCGGTTCGGTAGAAAAGGCAAATTAAATTCGAGGTTCATCGGGCCGTATGAGATTATCGAACGTATTGGGCTGGTAGCATATAGATTGTTGTTGCCACCAGAGTTAGAAAAGATTCATGATGTGTTTCACGTATCGATGCTTCGACGATATAGATTTGATCCTTCGCATGTGATTCCTCCGTTTGAGATTGAAATTCAGTCTAATATGACCTACGAAGAAAAACCTATCCGTATCTTAACTCGTGAGGTTAAAGAACTAAGAAATAAGAAAATTTCGTTAGTAAAAGTGATGTGGCATTGACACAGTATTAAAGAGGCCACTGGGAGCCTGAAGATGTTATGAGACAACAATATCCGAATTTGTTCAACGGTAAGATTTTTGGGGACGAAAATCCCTTAAGAAGAGAATTGTAACAGTCCAGTTTAGACCCTAGTCGGAATAGTGGTTTTGGGACCACAAATCTGAGTTAGAAAAATATTTAAATATTATTTTTTGTGCTTATGATATGTGAATTAGCGGGTGTGAAAGTTTCATATGAAAGTTCGATCATTTGTGTGCTTAATTTGATAAAATGACCTAATCGCGTATAATGTAAAAGTTGTTTGTTTATGTTAAAGGGGTCTATTTGATTTGGCTTATTACTTGAGAGGTCCTTATGTGGTTAATATGCCATTTACATGGTTAATGGACATTAATAACCTTTGTATAATGGTTTATTAATGTTTTATTTTAAGGGTAAAATGGTAAAATATTTATTAATGTTAATTATAATAAAACTAAAGCAAGAAATTAGCCATTATTCATGTTCTTGAACCGAAAATAAAAGAAAAAGAAAAGAGAAAAAGCTTGCTTAGGGTTCAGCTAAGGTTTTACTCAATTAAGTTATGAGTTTCATTTCATTTTTGACAATTTCTACATTTTTGTGATCGTTGCTTTGTGTTTTACTAAGCCCATGCCTAAATTTTGATTTTGATGATGATTTTGAATTGTGCCATGGATGAATTCATGAGCTTTATGTTGATAAATGATGCAATATGAAAGCTTAATGTTGGGTTAACATCTTTTTTCTTTGGATTTTTGATGAATTTGAGTAAAATGGGTTAAATTGTGAAATTTGTAAATTGATGGACTAAAATGTGAAATAAATGAAATGTGTGGACTTGTATGAGAGCTATGAAGATTTGGCTAAGGCATGGTTTTGATGAATTATGTGTATTTTGTGATTTTGTGAAATAGGGACTAAAGTGTCATAATATGAAAATGTGTGGGCTAAGTTGCAAAGTGCCTTAGACACGTAATTGTGGATTGATTTGAATGATTTGGTGAATAAAATGGTTAAATTTGAATTTATTTAGATCAAGAATTAAAGAAAACAAAATTAGATCGGGGAAAGTCGAAAGTTGTCGAGTAGCCGATTCTGTCTATCCGAATCCGTACGAGGTAAGTTAGTATGTTATAAAAGCATTATTTCTTTATATATAATGTTTAAGAATGATTAAATTGTATATTTGTGGTTATTAGATTTATGGTTACAAGTATGTCGATTTTGAAAATGGTACTTAGTGTGCAAGTTACTGAGGATGGCACTTAGTGTGCGAAACATCCAGAAATGGCTCTTAGTGAGCGAATTATCGAGGATGGCACTTAGTGTGCGATACATCCATGAAGGCACTGAGTGTGCAAAACTTCAAGAAGAATACTTTGATTGAAAGGTATTGTTTGTGCAACAACAACTTTGGGAACGTACAAGTTTAGAGAAGTAAGTTGGTGAAAGGTTTGTTAGAAATCCCGAAAGATGTGTATGTTATTATAAACTGTTAATGTTTATGTATACAGATGAGTTTTTATCATACTAGCTTACTAAGCTTTGAAAGCTTACTTTGTGTGTTTATTATTTGTTTTGTAGATATCGAAGCTACTGTGAGCTCGGGGATCGTCGAGGATTGTTATTGCACTATCGAATCATATTTTGGTACATTTTGAAAGTGTAAATATTGAAGTATGGCATGTATAGGCTAGAAGTATATTGGTTATGTTTTAAAGTATGTATATATATCTAGCCATGTAATTTGGCTTGATTATGGATATGTATATGAATAAGTTTGTGGTATGAGTTATGTGATGAAGTTATGCTTATATGGTATGCTTTGAATGACTAAAGGAAATGGTCAATGTTGATAAGTTTTGGTAAGTTTTGAGTATGAGATTGAATGATGTATTGAAACATATGTTTTGATATAATTTTAGTTTAGGTTTTGGTATGATTTAGTTGATGAATTGAGGTTGGCATTTATTGATAATGTAAAGGAATGAATAATGTATGTTTTGATATTATGATTGGTTGAAATTGGTGTACAAATATGTTTGGCTTGGTGCTTGTAGGTTTGACCCAATTTGGGGTGGCAAATTGACTATTCAAATGTCCTATTTTTGTCCACACGGGCGTGTGTCTCAGCCGTGTGTGTCACATGGTTATGTTGCACGCCCGTGTGTCCTCTAGGGTACACTACAATTGTAGGTCAGGCTCGAGCACGGCCAAGGCACACGGGTGTGTGGCTAGTCATGTGGCTTAAGTCAGTTTGTATGCCCTGTTTTCACATGGCTTAGACACACGGGCGTGTCTAATGTTGTGTGAGGCACACAGCCTGTTCACACAGGCGTATGACCTGTACAACTTTGAGAAATGTTTAAGTTTTGAGAACTTTTCTATGAGCTCAGTTTAGTCTCAACCCTTTTCTACTACATGTTTAAGGTCTCGATGACCTATATAAGGGAATCTATATAGATGTTTGATCTTTGATTCTATGATAACTATGAAATGAATGTTAAATGTTTCGTTTTGTCCGATAATGCCTTTAACGCTAGTCCAGCGACGGATATAGGTTAGGGGTGTTACATAATATATCTTTCTTTTGTAATTCCTATTATTTTATTTAAGGATGTGATTGAAAGTGAAAGATTTAAGTTAAGCCAAAGGGTTTGAATATGTCAATAATGCCCTAGTCCGTTGGGGGGTCTGTGTGGTTGAATGATATATGCCATGTCTTCCCGATGGTTTAAGGGATGTTACAAGTTTTTGGTATCTGAGTCTAGGTTAGCTGACCCTCAAAAACTGAAGGCTAAGTCATGCCTTGCCATGCATGATATATCTCTGGCTTAGTCCATGTAGTTTTGATTAACTTAAGTTGTGTTGTAGCTAAAAATAATGTCTAAAAGCTAAAGAGAAGCGATAGGAAAGGAAATTGAGAGTCATGTACCTTATGCGCATGGACAAGGTCTTGTAACAAATTTGAGTACGGTTGAAAATGACTTTTGAAATGTTTTTGTCACAATAACGGATCAATGGTTTGACCTATTTGTGGGAATAACCCAAGTACCTCAACCACCACAACAACCTTAGCCAAAAATGGTACAACAAGTACCTCCTGCACTGCAGGTATCAACTACAACCCAGTTTAAAGGAGATCCCATGAGGAGATATGCAAACGAGGTGCTAACGAGTTCATGGGGGATAAATGTGATGACCCCACAATAGTAGAACAATGGCTGTCTCGTGAATGTTGAGTGATTGCAGAGCTGAAATGCCCACCGGTGGATAGCTTCTCATGCATTGTTTCTTTGCGGGAAGGGGAGGCATATCAATGGTGGGAAACGCTAATAAGAATGACCCCTAAAAAATTGATAGATTGGGAGTTCTTCTTAACAAAATCTAGAGAGACATATGTTAACCAGATGTATGTTGAGCAATTGAAGAAAGAGTTTCTATATCTCAGAAACGACAAATGCCGGTAATGGAATACAAATGAGAATTTATCAGACTCAGCTATTATGTGAGAGACAAGTTCCAAACTAAAAAAGCCTTGTGCGAGAAGTTTGAGTGGGGCTTCAAGGATGAAATCTGTGCCTTGGTGGTGGCATTAGAAGTTTAAAGTCTACTAGCTATGATAGTCAAGGCTTAGAAGATGAAAACGATTTTCCAAGAGAGAAATATAGGGTAGGATAGGGAAAGAATGAAGTGTGGGGTCTCTAGTCCACCACCCTCAACGAGGATATTTTAAGAAGCTGAAAGATACAAGCTTCTCTGCACTAAGGAGAGATTTTAAACCAATGAGTTTTCGTCGAGAAGGAGGTGGGTGACAAGCTACCTCAATGGCGAGTATAGGTAGATCTAATATGATAAGGGATCTAGTATGTGAGCACTGTAGAGGGAATCACAGGGGAAAATGTTGGAGGCATACGGGACCATGCTATGCATGTGGGTTAGTAAATCATCAGCTTAGAGATTGCCTCTCAAAAGCTGAAGCCAATTCGAAAAAGTCTATATGTGTGACTCAAAATACTCAGTAAGAGGCAAGATCTGAAATAGCTGCAAAATTAGGATCAGTTCAGGGGACTCTAAGGAAGAGCTTGGAAACATGAAAACATACACACTTTTTCATACCCTTTTTATATCAAATTCATGCAGTTTTAGTAAAATTATTGTCGAAAAATATATAATAATTTTAAAATAATTAAATTGTACTTAAAATTTTAACATGTTGAATTTTAATTAAAATTATATTAAATTTTAATTAATTTTGATCATTTTCGACAGAATCGCACAAAGGGCAAAAATTGGCTCGGCAAACACTACTAGAAGCACAAAATCGAGAAGCGATTTTGAAGCACCAAGGAAAATTAATTTTTCAGCCTAAGACAGTCCAAATTATGAATATTAATTCATAATATAATTAATTTTAATATTAATCTAATTTAATTTAGGTTAAATAAATTATTATTAATTAATTATGAAAAAAGGCCTAGTTGAGCTGAATCGAATAAATCGATCCAACCGAGCACCGGGCAGCCCAAAACCGTCTCACATGCTGACCCAATCAGTTTGTTTGACTGATTATTTGGCTTGCAAAATAGCCCTTGAAGACTTCTTGAATTTGCATTCAAACCTCTCCACTATTTGTGCCTTTCTAGATTTGCCCCTACCTTAAAATAGAAAGTTTGAAACCTTCAAACTTGTCACATGTGTGGTCGGCCATGGGGGGACTCTATGGCTGCTGATTTTTTCTATTTTTAGCAGCCTACTCAACCTCTGCTAACTTCAAATATATTTCAAAAACTCTCATCCTTTCACTTCTCTCTCACTTTCTCTCTTCAATCCCCTTCCGTTGTTCTTTATTTTCTTCCCCATTCCCTTGCCAATTCCACCTCTTGAAAAAGAGTCCTTCAACCACTGTTTGAAGAAGCATTCAAGTGTTTGTGGAAGCATTGAATCAACAAGAACAAGTGGAGAATGAGGAGCAGAGCAAACTAGTTAAGCCTCGGAGAAACACCGGATTTGATCCTTGTTCCTTATCCTTTTAATTTTATTGTTGTTGTTATGAACATGTCTATGAATAATTATTATGTTGATATGTTTAATTTAATTAATATGGCTTAAATTTAATTCGTGTTAGGTTGGTTGCTTTTTTCCCACTTAATTTATTAAAATTGTGTTTGTGTTGTTATAGGCCTTGGTAAGATGTTTGATTAAGTAAAACCATGACTAAGTTATTCTTGCATTACAATTGTAAAGTAACTAATGAATTAATTATTTAAACGTATTAAAATTGTAATTAATTGACACAATACATAATTAGTGCATGTTTAATCATCTAAGATAGTTAAAGGTTAAATTAGCAACGGTATCTAACGATACATTAGCCTTGCATAGCTTGCAAGATTATTGTGATTAAACTGTTTTAAGGTAGAAATACATTGTTACCTCACGTAATCTTTTATGTGCTTATGAAAATTGAATAATTTTTTGAATTGGCATAGAGATATGTACAAGAGATTATTTTGATTTATAAGTATGTATGTGCATTAACATATTATCTTATTAAAATTTGTTTAATCGATTGAATTGGCATAGAGATATAGTAAAGAGATAAATAGATTTTGGTAGATAAGTATGTTCACAAGTTAGCAAATTACCGAGTTGTCATGAATTTATTCGTAACAACATGAACATAAGTTTAATAATTCCAAATTAAAAAATGTAATTAATCTAACACAATTATGTCATCTTGATTAAGATCATCTTTTGAAATCGTGCATTGGAACTTTTATTTTATTTTTATTTATTTTACTTAGTTAAAAATATTTAATCACCTCCTCAAATCAAAATATTTTTATTCAACTAGTGTTTTTAATTGCATTCATAAATAATTCTTTCACAGTCCCTGTGGGTACAATAACTCGACATTTACTTGTGTAACACCCTTTACCCATATCCGACGCCGGGACACGGTTCGAGGAGTTACTGGACTTAAACATTCACGAACATGTGAAAATCGATCCACAAAGTTTCGTCCAAATTAAAACTTTTCAAATACATGTATATCGTCCCTTATACGGGCCTTCGTGGCCTAAAACATACATCGGGGTGGTTCGGGACTAAATCGAGAACTTTAGAAACTTTTGGGAAACTTATAAAAATTTTCTTGAAACAGGGTCACACACCCGTGTGTCTCCAACATGCCTGTGTCCTCAGGCCGTGTAACTCTCTGTTTATGACGTCAGCAAAACAAATTGAACCACTCGGCCAGGCCACACGCTCGTGTGCTAGGATGTGTCCTCCACACGGTTGAGACACATGGCCGTGTCTCTGCCCCTGTAGCTAGCACTTAAGCTATTTTCTAAGCCTTTTTGTTACCATTAATACCTCACATACTTAAATACATTATAGACACATACAATGTAGAATCAAGTAAATGATTAAACATCCTCCATTAAGACTCAATTGTAATATTCACATATATCATCATACATGTGTTTTGCTTACTCATTTTATACCAAGTCTAAACACACCAATTTACAATCAATTGAACCTGTCATTTTGATTATTACTTATACATATATACCATACTCGCCTAAGTCATTCCACACCAATTTCATGTTCAAGAATTATTGACTTACTGCCATATCACACTTTTATTCTCTAATTATGACCACTTCGTTTGATCATAAGACATTCATCAAGCATACATACCATAATACTAACCATTCATGTCAAACAATTATAATCACATGACCACATCATAAGGCATCAATAAATAGCTTGGATAAATAGGCTTAAAAGCCATAACCCATACAAGCCACATCTCATGGCTAAACAGAACGAATCAATTTAAGCCAACATCTTGGCCAAATCAAAAGAATACACATCATAATGACTAAGTCCCTATACATGCCACTCACTTGAAGACATTAAGATTCAACAATACTCCAAAGGTGGTAGCCTGATAGTGTGATGATGCCTCAGATTATCTCTAACCCCAAGTCGACCAGAAAACACTAAGGAGATGGAAATGAGGGAGTAAGCTTTACACTTAGTAAGCTCGCATGAAAAATAATAAGCAATGTGATAACATGCTATTTTCAAATTCTTTCTATTTATTCCAAAGTCTAGTCAAGCTATTTTCCTGAGTCACGGTCACTAAATTATTCGTATTCGGAGCTACGGGACTCTAAATTGAAAACCATTAATTTTACTTAAAATTAGACTCACATATCTTCTTACCATAAAATTTTTAGAATTTTTGGTTTAGGCAATAAGTACAGTTTATTCTTTAAATTTACCCCTATTTTGCTGTCTGGCAGTTTCGACCTCTCTTCACTATGAATTAATTATCTCATAGTACATGATTTAGATGATCCTTCCGTCTATGTCCCTTGAAAATAGACTCACTAAGGATTTTAAGCATATAAATTATAATCCATAATCATTTTTGTACGACTTTAACAATTTTCCAAAGTTAAGATAGGGAGTCTGAGATCACTCTGACCTTGTTTCACCAAAATTCAAACATCTCATCATATGAGATGCCTTTGCTTACGCCATTTCCTTTATCCAAAACTATACTCGATAAGCTTTAATTTTAAATTTTATTCAGTCTCAACTCAATTTCCATTATTTTTGGTGGATTTTCAAAGTCAGACTGCTACTATTGTACTAATCTGTCTTAGTGCAACATAATGATAACCATCACAAATTTGTCATAGAAATTATTCTCATAAATATCATTCATTCATTTGCACTCTTATCACAAGTTCATTTCATTTTACATGGAAAACAAATGCTCATGGGTTTCGAGTACGTACCTGTGCTATCTCTTAGTACAGTCACTCATCCAATCATGACAATCATATACATCATACTAGTATCATCTAAGCATAAATGAGTTTATCATTTCATGTATTTCCATTCCATTTCTCATTTAAATTCTTGTAGGATTTATCGAAATCTCGATGGATAGCCCATTTACCATCGAATCATACAAGTGATCATCTTCAAGCACGCACTCCCGTAAACCTCACTCACTGCAGTGGGATTACTAGTCCAGGCTAAATCCCTTACAATGACATACACTCTCATAAGCTCAGATCTGAATTACCAGTCCAGGCTAAATTCAGTCCTTAATCGGATTACCCGTCCGGGTTAAATCCTTAATGCACCCATATTCTTTAGGAGGCTCGATCACTTAACGCACAACCTTCCGGGCTAGATCCTTTCTATAATGAGATCAACGGATAACCCGTCCGGGCTAAATCCTTTTCTGTAACACATGTAGGATCTCGTGTCATGTAAATAATGATTTATCCATCGGATATCCCTTTTTATTCAACCGAGATTTTCTCTTTTCATCAAGTATATAAATATCCATAGATGATCATGCAATGTACATTCAATTCAACACATTTTCATGTTTATTTGGGCATTAGTCCATACAATAAAAATAACATATCACCTAGTATTCATACAAATTTATTCATTTCATTTAAAATGTCAATTTCCATCAAATGTCCATTAACGTCAAATTCAATACAATCATAACAAGATATATTTCATGTATAACAATAATAACATGAATAATATGCTTATTAAATCACGCGAACTTACCTCGAATACGGAAACGACAAAATTACCATTTTAGTCCAAAACTTGTATTTTCTCGATTTAAGCCTGAATCTTGATTTCCTTGATCTATTATTTCAAATATAGCCTATTTAGGACTCACATTATTCAAATTGACCCAAAATCATATTTTAGCAAAATTACATTTTTACCCCTAACCTTTGTCAAAATTACACTTTTGCCCTTAGGCTCGTAAAGTGATTTTTATTCAATTTTCCCATTCTATAGGCCTAGCCGAACCATTTTTAAAACTTTTACAAAATGGTCCTTTCAGACGTTTTCGTCAAAAATCGCTTAGTAAAAGTCATTTATTTAACACCCAACACTCATTTTTTACCATTAGACATCAAATTACAAGCATGTCACTCACGGGTAAATTTTTAAACATAAACCCTAGCTCAGAATAATGGTAGAAATGAGTAGATCATGTTGCCGGGACTTCAAAAATGTAAAGAACATTAAAAACGGGGCTCGGGATCACTTACAAATGAGCTTGGAAGCTTGAACCAAACCCTAGCCATGGTGTCCATGCTAGTTTTGGCTGGATGGAGAAGATGATAACCAATTTTGGCTTATTTTCCCTTTTTAATTCTTTTAATTATTAGATTACGAAAATGCCCCTAACTTAAAAATATTTTATCACACCCATTTCATGTCTATTTTTGTCCAACAATTAACCAATGGTCTAATTACCATTTAAGGACCTCCAATTTAAAAAATCAGAACTATTGGACACTTCTAACATGTGGAACTCAACTTTTACACTTTTTATAATTTAGTCTTTTTGACTAAATTGAGTGCCCAAACGCCAAAATTTTCGAACAAAATTTTCACGAAATCATTCCGTGAAATCATAGACCATAAAAATATAATAAAAATAAATTTTCTTACGTTGAATTTGTGGTCCCAAAATCACTGTTCTGACTAGGTCCTAATTCAGGATGTTACAATTCTCCTCCCTTTAGGGATTTTCGTCCTCGAAAATCTTACCAGAAGAGTGGTTTGCTTTTCACATAAACTCCACTATCACATAATCATTGCTAAAGAACTTTTACTCAGGCTATGCTTAACACTTCGCTCTTTAATTTCTCATACTAGAGTCATGAACAATTCTTCGCCATATGACACGTCAACTGGATCTTGATCTCAATCTGCTTAAAGAGAGCTAACATACTAGGAAATCTTAAAATCTCGAAGATACATGATTCCATTGATCCGTTAAGCGAGAATTCAACACATACAGAAATGATTTGCCGATTTCATCAAACATTCAACAACAAGCCACAAAACATCTTTCTCTTTCAAAGATAAGAATAATCCTAATAACAATTCATGTATCCAAATACAAAGATCAGAAATGTCGAGTTCCAAACTCGAGCACCAACACATCACTCCTATGAATTTTCTTGCAAACACTCTGTATAAGCTCGAGATTTTCTGCCTAAGCACCTAAAATTACATTTTCTTTTCTCAAAGACCATACAATAATTAACTCAAATCATCTACGCTATCACAAACTCAGATCTGGCTATAACATCAAATACGTTGAGTTATTACACTACCTTTTTTTTTTTGTTTTATAACGCATCATAAACCATTTAACAACATATCGTTGATAATCCAGAAGTCTCTGCCCAATGTAGACTGAACCAGTTCTAAGGCTTCGGTTAACAATGTTCTCGTCTATTCAAAGCTTTACTAACATGTTATAAACCTTTCGAGTTTCACAAGACGAAAATTTTATCATTCAAAGTAGCTTTAAATCATATCAAAATCTTCTAGGATATATACACTTTTCATTCAAACTATCTATCTTTTACCTGAAAAGAAATAAAATCTCATTCTCAGACGTTAATAACCTATTTAATCTTTCAAACAATAACCAATACCGATTTAACAAACAAGTCAGTCTCAATCATCAATAATGACATTTCAAGAAATCCTCCCTTCTAGTTGATAGAACGATTCAACATGAAATCATTCAAAATTCACTTCTCATGTCAATCAAAGTTTGTTTCAACCGCATTAACTCATAATTACAAGAATATCCCAACTAAAAGTATTAACTTGAGTAACTTACTTGAGAATAGAAATCCATATACTGGAATCATCATGTTGCTATAATCAAACCAGAAATATAATCATAATTGACATAGTCGTCGTAAGCCAAAGGATGCACTTTAGGAACGAGCTATGATTAATAATTTGTGGAATAGATATGGCAAGAAAACCTAATAAAGAAGTCTGAGACAGAGAAATTAGAGATAAAGAAACTCCCAAGATTAAGAAATCCAAGTTACAATACCATATCGGTAGATCGTGGGCAAAACTCATAAGAAAACATGAAAGATCTTGATAATTCCTTAGAGACAAGAAATCCAGAAGTATACATCATTCAGACCCACTGAGAATAGATACGACAAGAACAATATACATTCCATATATGTATATATATATCAGACAGAGCAATAATTAGAAGAAACAGAATCATAACGTCATGTGTATTTTCTCATAAAGTCTCAATAGACGAAATGTAACAGAATACCTGAGAGAAATAGAACAACACCGATTATAAATCAATCTGATTATCAATGCTTTTGTCAAACATCAAGATTAGAAAACATCATTGTACAATAACAATTTATCAGAAGATGGATAGTTATAATAACACTTTCGAGAACAAATGAATCCTTAGGGTACCTCAAGAGAAACAGTCATAATGCACTCACTGTAAGCTGTTACACTCAAATGTCAACCATTTCAAATATTATTCCTTCGATTACTTCTGTCATCACTAATCCCGTATTATTTCTTTCACTAAAGAAAATAAGTTCAAAAAGAATTATGGTTACCACATTCTTTTAACATCGTGTCTGAATCAGTCGGTTTACCAAAGTTAATTTCTCCTCTCATTATGATATTTCGTAAACCGAATAATCTTTAAATCAACCTGATACCTTTCTAGTTCTGTCTTTACTTATCAATTCATTCACAAACTACGCCCATATTTATAATCATTCCATAGCTGAACTCTTTGGTTTCACACTTGGGAGCTTATCCCACAGATCTCGTAAAATCCTTTATAAACACCACTCTGGTAAAGGGGTGGGGTCATAAGATCCCTAACTCATCTTTCATACGCATATACATATGATACTATTTCATCATTATAGTAACATTTTCACAAACATAGATGAGTGTACCACAATCTAAGCTCTCATCCAGCACATCATCATATACATATCATTATAGTCATATAACTCGATTTAATCAATTTAGCACATTTATTTAAGCTATGCGAGTTTGCCAATCATACTTATTCAAACAAGCATACACGAACATTCGGTCTATCAATAAGGTTGGTGAGTTACTCAAATACATACGTTCACTCAATCAAATTGGTCATATACATCATAGGGCTATCAATTAAACATAAACAAACTCATTACAATATATCCCTTTATCTCACTCATGGATATCATTGCAATCCATCAACATTCAATGTCCAATTGGGACAATGACATTTTTATCCGTAACATGATATTGTAAACCTTTATTTATACCTTTATGATTTTCATTTCTATCACATTCACTTAATCAAACAAGTCAAGTGCACAATATCATATGAACATCAAACAAGCATAGGTACTCATCGTAACATGAACTTTCATCTCACATGTCATCACATATATCATGAACTTTTATTCATAATTTTTTGAATCCAGGCTTATCATGACTATACTTTACCCGAATACCTTAGCATCGCATTTAACATGGTCAGTGTAGCTCGGTTGGAAAGTACCTCTGTCTAAACAAGATGGTTCTCATTCACGTTGAGAGACATCACACTATCACGGATCGGTGGCATGTATAGCTAGACTCTCATTCATGTTAGGTTAGTCCGAGAACTGACTAAACCATAGCTCTGATACAACTAAATGGAACACCCTTTACCCGTATCCGATGTATGGACAAGGTTCGAGGTGTTACCAGACTTAAACATTCACGAACATGTGAAAATCGGGCCACAAAATTTTGTCCATATTAAAACTTTTCAAATACATATATATCGTCCCTTATATGGGCCTTCGAGTACTAAAACATACATCGGGGTGGTTCAGGACTAAACCGAGAACTTTAAAAACTTTTTGGAAACTTATAAAAATTTTCATGAAATAGGGTCACACGTTCATGTGGACATAAGGACACGCTTGTGTGTCTCCAACATGTCTGTGTCTTCAGGCCATGTAACTTTCTGTTTATGACGTCAGCAAAACAAATTGAACCACTCAGCCAGGCCACACGCCCGTGTGCTAGGCCGTGTCCTCCACACGGTTGAGACACATAGCCGTGTCTCTGCCCGTGTAGCTAGCACTTAGGCTATTTTCTAAGCCTTTTTGTTACCATTAATACCTCACATACTTAAAAACATTATAGACACGTACAATATAGAATCAAGTAAATGATTAAATATCCTCAATTAAGACTCAATTGTAATATTCATATATATCATCATTCACGTATTTTGCGTACTCATTTTATACGAAGTCTAAACACACCAATTCACAATCAATTGAACATGTCATTTTGATTATTACTTATACATATATACCATGCTTGCCTAAGTCATTCCACACCAATTTCATGTTCAAGCATTATTGACTTACTACCAATCACACTTTTATTCTCTGGTTATGACCACTTCGTTTGATCATAAGACATTCATCAAGCATACATATCTTAATACTAACCATTCATGTTAAACAATTATAATCACATGACCACATCACAAGGCATCAATAAATAGCTTGGATAAATAGGCTTATAAGCCATAACCCATACAAGCCACATCTCATGGCTAAACACAACGAATCAATTTAAGCAAACATCTTGGCCAAATCAAAAGAATACACATCATAATGACTAAGTCCTTATACATGCCACTCACTTGAAGACATTAAAATTCAACAATACTTAAAAGGTGGTAGCCTGATAGTAAGATGCTGCCTCCGGCGATGTCCAACCCCGAGCTGACCTAAAAACACTAAGGAGATGGAAATGAGGGAGTAAGCTTTACGCTTAGTAAGCTCACATGAAAAATAATAAGCAATGTGATAACATGCTATTTTCAAATTCTTTCTATTTATTCCAAAGTCCAGTCAAGCTGTTTTAGTGAGTCACGGTCACTAAATTATTCGTATTCAGAGCTACAAGACTCTAAATTGAGAACCGTTAATTTTCCCTGAAACTAGACTCACATATTCTTACCATAGAATTTTCAGAATTTTTGGCATATCCAATAAGTACAGTTTATTATTTAAATTTAATCCTATTTTGTTGTCTGGAAGTTTTGAGCTCCCTTCAATATGAATTAATTTTCTCATAGTACGGGACTCGGATGATGCTTCTATCTATTTCCCTTGAAAATAGACTCATTAAGGATTTTAAATATATAAATTATAACCCATAATAGTATTTGTACGATTTTTAATGATTTTCCAAAGTTAAGACAGGGGAGTCTGAGATCACTCTAACCCTGTTTCACAAAAATTCAAATATCTCATCATATGAGATTTCTTTGCTTACACTATTTCCTTTATCTGAAACTAAACTCGATAAGCTTTAATTTCATATTTTACTCAGCCTCTAACTCAATTTCCACTATTTTTGTTGGATTTTCAAAGTCAGACTGCTACTATTGTACTAATCTATCTTAGTGCAACATAATGATAAAATCACAAATTTGTCATAGAAATTATTCTCATAAATATCACTCATTCATTTGCACTCTTATCAAAAGTTCATTTCATTTCACATGGCAAACACATGCTCATGGGTTTCAAGTACGTACCTGTGCTATCTCTTAGCACAGCCACTCATCCAAACATAACAATCATATACATCATACTAGTATCATCTAAGCATAGATGAGTTTATCATTTCATGTATTTCCATTCCATTTCTCGTTTAAAATTTCGTTGAATTTCTTAAAATCTCAATGGATAGCCCATTTACCGTCGAATCATACAAGTGATCATTTTCCAGCAAGCACTCCCGCGAACCTCACTTATTATGGCAGAATTACCAGTCTAGGCTAAATCCCCCGTATCATAACTCACAGAGTGTTGTCGGGATTACCAGTCCAGGCTGAATCCCTTACAATGACATACACTCTCATAAGCTCGGATCTAAATTACCAGTCCAGGCTAAATTCAGTCCTTAATCGGATTACCCATTCGGGTTAAATCCTTAATGCAACCATATTCTTTGGGAGGCTCGATCACTTAACGAACACCAGTTTGGTCTAGATCCTTTCTATATTGAGATCAACGGATAACCCGTCCGGACTAAATCCTTTTTTGCAACACATGCAGGATCTCGTGTCATGTAAACAATGATTTATCCATCGGATATCCCTTTTTATTCAACCGGGATTTTCTCTTTTCATCAAGTATATCAATATGCATAGATGATCTTGCAATGTACATTCAATTCAACACATTTTCATGTTTATTTGAGCATTATTCCATACAATAAAAATAACATATCACCTAGTTTTCATACAAACTTTTTCATTTCATTTAAAATGTAAATTTCCATCAAATGTCCATTAACGTCAAATTCAATACAACCATAGCAAGATATATTTCATGTATAAGAATAATAACATGAATAATATGCTTATTAAATCACGCGAACTTACCTCGAATATGGAAACAACAAAATTACCATTTTAGTCTAAAACTTGTATTTTCCCAATTTAAGCCCGAATCTCGATTTCCTTGATCTATCATTTCAAATATAGCCTATTTAGGACTCACAGTATTCAAATTGACCCAAAATCATATTTTGGCAAAATTACATTTTTTCCCCTAAACTTTATCAAAATTACACTTTTGCCCTTAGGCTCGTAAAGTGATTTTTATTCAATTTTCCCATTCTATAGACCTATCTGAACCATTTTCAGAACTATAGAAAACTACAATTCTCATCATAACACCCTTTTATATCATTTTTATAACTTTTACAAAATGGTCCTTTCGGACGTTTTCGTCGAAAATTGCTTAGTAAAAGTCATTTATTTAACACCCAACACTCATTTTCTACCATTAGACATCAAAATACAAGCATGTTATTCACGGGTAAATTTTTAAACATAAACCCTATCTCAAAATAATGGTAGAAATGAGTAGATCATGTTACCGGGACTTCAAAAATGTAAAGAACATTAAAAATGGGGCTCGGGATCACTTACAAATGAGCTTGTAAGCTTGAACCAAACCCTATCCATGGTGTCCATGCTAGTTTCAGCTGGATGGGGAAGATGATAGCCAATTTTGGCATATTTTCCCTTTTTAATTCTTTTAATTATTAGATTACCAAAATGCCCCTAACTTAAAAAAAATTATTACACCCATTAAATGTCTATTTTTGTCCAAAAATTAACCAATGGTCTAATTACCATTTAAGGACCTCCAATTTGAAAACTCATAACTACTGGACACTTCTAACATGTGGAACTCAACTTTTGCACTTTTTACAATTTAGTCCTTTTGACTAAATTGAGTGCCCAAGCATGAAAATTTTCGAACGAAATTTCCATGAAATCTTTTCGTGAAATCATAGACCATAAAAAATAATAAAAATAAATTTTATTTCGTCAAATTTGTGGTCCCGAGACCACTGTTTCGACTAGGCCCTAATTCGGGATGTTACAACTAATTGATTGGGTAGAAAGTTGTCATGATTTTGATGAGATTAGAATTAGATTGAGAAACTAATTGAATTGAATTAATTTATTGAATAATTTTGGAATAAATAATTGGTTATTGGGTCAGATAATTACATAATTTTGTTTTAATTAAAATTAAAATTGCTAATATAATTATACTTAATACATGAAAGGCTCAACAAGCCCATTTTAATAGGGTTGACAGTACAATGGGAATCCAATGTGGGGGTGCTGTCCACTACATTGAATATTAGTAGAATTTAGGTTTTCTATTAAAAAAATATTTTTTCTCTATTCTTGTTCAGTATAACTCCTGTGATTTTTCTCTATATATAGGGACTATGGGGTAGTCGAATAGATGTACTATTAATACGTGGATACTTCGTCGAAATTTAAGGAAAATTTATTTAGCTACAAATAAATTTTATTTTTTGTGGGAACTTCTGATTGTGAATTTCAATTTTGACTCTTAAAGAGAAAGTGAACTTTCCTCATTGGAAAGTCACAAATTTTGATTATGTGTTCAATTTGAGATAAGAGTGCACTCTCTTAGCAACTGATGGTTCAAGAATAGCGGAGAAGAACATTAGATTGAAGGCCAAGATTGAACAAAACTTACTAAATTAGGAACACACATACTAAAATTTTTAAAATTTATTGCCATAGACAGCACAACAAAAGTTTAGGTTTTATAAAAATTTTAAATTTTCACTATGCAATAAAACACTTTTCATAAACAATTTTTCCAAAATTCCCATGCACCGAATGATGTTACCTTATCATATACTAAAGTAAACTAACTTTCATCAATTGATAGACCTTGATAGATGTCACGATGAGTTCCAAAATCTTTCCATATAATCCCATTTTGCATATCTCCCAAACATTACAAACCCTTTTCTAGAGATGATAACAATTGGCATTTTTTTTAACTCGGTTCGGAAAATACTACCCCATTTATATTTGAAAGGTAGTACTCTAACATAGAGATAATCTTTCTTAATAACTAAGTTGAAAGAAATCTTCATGATGAAATATTCGTTTCGACACACAACCTTCTCGAAGCCTAAGTTGTCTTTATCAACAATGTTGCAAACGTTCTCCTACTTGGTTGAGGCCAAACTTCTTTTATCCACAGTGGAAATCTAAATAAAACCACAAATTATTTTATCTTTACAAAAGTTCCTTTAGGAATAATTATAAATTGCATGACATAAATTGGTATAAAATTCAATACCGACTTAATGAGGGTAACCCTTTAAGTAATCGAAAGGGACCATATTTTCCATCTAGATTTGTAATATCCCGAATTAGGGCCTAATCGGAATAGTGGTTTCGTGACCACAAATCCTAGACAGAAATAACTATTTTATAATTATTTTGAGGTTTATGATATGATTGCATGATTATGTGAAAATTTTGTGAAGAAATTCTATGCATAAAATGCTTAATTTGAAGTTAGGGACTAAATTGAATAAGTTGCAAAACTTGCATTCTAGAAATTTTTAGTATGAAATTGCTTTGAAATATTAATTAGGAGGTCTTAAATAGAAATTTGACCAATTTCTAAAATTTTGGACAAAAATGGGCTTGTATATGAAAATTTTCAAAGAAAGGTATTAAGGGCATTTTGGTCATTTGGATAATTAATGAAATAAAATGGGAAAAATGACACAAAATAGTCATCTTCCCCATTTAGTTGCTGCCGAATGATCTATCTCACAATAGCTAGGGTTTCTTCAACTTTCAAGCTTCATAGTAAGTGATTCTAAGCCCCGTTTTTAATAATTTTTACGTTTTTGAGATCCCGGTAGCTCAATTAAGCTTATGTTAGCAATAATTTAACCTAGGGTTTATATTTGGAAAAATACCCATAGGTGAAATTTGTGTATTTTGATGTTTTATGATAGAATATGAGGTTTTAAATTATGTTAGACAACTTGTACTACTCGATTTTAAGCAAAAACGAGTAAAAGGGCTTAATCGGTAAAAATACCTAATAGTCACAAGTACATGTTACAGTGAGAATTTGATGTTGCCATAGAAGGGAAAAGTGATCAGCATGTTGTAAAACATAAGAATAAGGAATAAAGTTTAATCCCGAGCCTAGGGGCAAAAATGTAAATATGCAAAAGTTTAGGGGTAAAATTGTAATTTTGCCAAAATTTGAATTAAGGATTAATTTGATAATGTGAGTATTAAATAATCTAAATGTGTTATTTTAGATCAAGAAAGACGTGGAATCGACCCCAATCGAGGAAAAGAAAAGATTGTGGACTAAATTGCAAAATCTTTGTATTTTGGTACCAAGGTAAGTTCATGTGTAAATAATGTAGCATAATTGTTATTTTTAAGTCATTGATGTCAATTATGTGATATGCTGATTTTTATCATGAAATATATGCTTTGTGGTTAGTTTCAATAAAATGCAAATTATGTGAATTACTTGTTAAACATAATTGTTAATGAGTATTGGTTCCTGATTCTACTAAGACTAAGGATATGTGTTCGAGGAAAATCCCGTTTGAACCTTAGGAATAGATTAGGATACAAGTGACATGTCACTAGGATGGTTGAGCATCCGAACTCGTTGAGTTGAGTCCGAGTTCACTTATGGATGCGAATGTCCAACTCGTTGAGTTGAGTCCGAGTTCGTGAGATGTAACTAGGCATCCGAGCTCGTTGAGTTGAGTCCGAGTTCACTTATGGATGCGAACGCCCGAGCTCGCTGAGAGTTGAGTCTGAGTTCGCTTATGGGCGGGTTACATAGTAGCTTGGCTACATATGTGGCACTTATGTGCAAAGTTTCCATGTATCCAATTATATTCCGATGTGTTCAACGGTAAAGTTTTACTCAAATGGAGGAATACTCGAGGTGTAAAGAGACGTATTGGTAAGCGATGAGAAATGGATATTCTGTGCATGCGGTATGTATTTAACCCTCGGGTTGAGTATTGATACAACCACGATAAGGTAATAAGATGATGAAAAATGATTAGAAATGTGATATGTGTTTTGGTGATGCATGCTAATGTTGATTGGTATGATTGTTTGTTATGTTACTTATTATTTTCATATGAACTTACTAAGCATTTATGCTTACTCCCTCCTTCTTACTCATTGTAGTTTGGACAAGCCACTCAGAGTCGGGATAGGCCAAGGATCACCACACTATCCTAAGAATTTTTCTGTAAATGGCTTGTAAATTTAAGTATGGCATGTATAGCAATATACCTATTTTGTGTAAATGATCTTATGATATGGTGATGGAATGGTTGAGGAAATGCTTGATAATGATAAATTATGGAAATGGTTAGTTTAGATTATGTTTGATGTTATGGAAAATTAATAAGTTAACTAATTCATGAAAACTCATAAAAAGGATGAAATTGCCATAAATGAGAATATTGCAAAGAACACCGATGTGAGTTTGAAAATTTACTAAAAATCAAAGAAATTGAATTTGGTGATGGATTAAATATCAAATTGAATCTTATTATGTCTAGTTTCATATGAAACAAATGAAACAGGTAAAGGAATTATATGTTAGAAGATATTTGAATTTTAGTAAAACAGGGTCAGAGCAGTTTCTGGATCCCCTGTTTCAACTTTATAAATTCACCATAAATTGTATAGATATAATTCGGTGGTGTATTTTTCAGGAGAAACAAACCTCATAGTCATATGAATTTTATACAAAGAGAAATGTGGTTCGTAGTAAACAGAGGTCAGACCAGTCAAGTCCTGAAACAGGGGTAACTTTAACTAATAAACTGTACTAATTGGCCCAACAAAAAGTTCTAGAAAAAAATTAGTAGATAGTTATATGAGTCTAGATTCAGGGAAAATTTACGGATCTTGATTTCGAGTTTTGTAACTCGAGATATGATTTTTCTTGTGACTGTGACGGAAGTAGCTTAAAAACTGTAAATGTAAAAACAAATAATCCAAAGTTCTAAAAATGTTAAATTAAGCTTAGTAACACCTCATACTCGACTCCGACGACGGTCTCAGGCGTGGGGGCGTTACATTTAGTGGTATCAGAGCAGGTTTAGTCGATTCTCAGACTACGTGTTGTATGTACGGATTTTGCTATACATGCCATATGAATAAATTGTGATAGTGTGACGACTTCGACCTTTTTAAATGATTTTTATAGTAAATGGATCCCGATCCAAATGTGGCGAGATGAAGTAGAGGGTAATGCGCCACTCCACCAAGGAGCAATACTGATCGAAAATCCACCTCCTACTATTGGTCGTGGGAGGAGGAGAAAGGGGTCGGAAGCCTTTCTCCAAATGATGAGTGCATGGTACACCGAGTTCGTTCAGATGAACCCCAAATGTACAACCTCCCCACCTCCCCATTTCCTCAACCTGCACTCCCGATGCCTCAAGGTATGGATCTGATGAAATTTCATAGAAATCTAGTTGACAGAATCCGCAAGCAAGGGGCTGAAGAATTTAAAGCAAATATTGATGATGATGCCGAGAAAGCAGAGTTTTGGCTTGAAAATTCTATTCGGGTATTTAATGAATTATCTTGTACACTTGAAGAATGTTTGAAATGCGCTATATCTTTGTTGAGGGATTCAGCTTATAATTGGTGGAAGACTTTGATTTCGGTGATACCGAAAGAGAGAGTAACATGGGAATTCTTTCAAGAAGAGTTTCGGAAGAAATATATTAGTGAAAGATTTATTGATCAGAAGCGTAAAGAATTTCTTGAGCTGAAGCAAGGTAATATGACGGTTACAGAATATAAAAGAGAGTTTGTTCGATTAAGTAAATATGCCAAAGAGTATGTTCCTACAGAGGCCAAGATGTGCCGACGATTTGAAGACGGGCTCAACGAAGACATCAAGGTATTTGTTGGAATTCTTGAATTAAAAGAAATGGTATTGCTGGTGGATCGAGCTTGTAAGGCTGAAGAACTACTTAAAGAGAAGAAAAAGGTAGAGGCCGAGACTAGAAATTGGAAGAAAAGACCGACGAGCGCTTCATTCTCACAAAGAACTGGAAAGTCAAGAAATATGAATCCTCGTTCCCAAGCTTCACTGGGCAATCATATGGGAATTATAAGAAACAAAATGTGGGTCCTAAGTCCCGCACTACTTGGCAAACAAAGTGTAGGGAATTCGAGATTTGTTAAACCCGAGTGCCAGCCGTGTGGTAGAAATCATTTTGGTCTCAGCATGCGAGCAAATGAATGTTTTCGATGTGGTTCTCCTGATCATTTTATTAGAGATCGCCTGAGAGAGCTGAAAAGAAAAATTTCAGAATACAAAAACAAGTGGGGCGGATTCGAGAGGAAGATATCCAAGAAAAGCTGGAAGTGAAACAAGCAGTAGAATGTAGCCAGGGATGCACAAGTTAGACCTGAAGGAAGGGCTCCGGGTAGAACTTATGCTATTAAAGCGCGCGAAGATGCTTCCTCACCTGATGTGATTACCGGTACATTTTCTCTCTATAATGTTAATGTTATTGCTTTGATTGATCCTGGTTCTACTCATTCATATGTGTGCATGAAATTGGTGTCTAGTATGAATATACCTGTTGAGAACACAGAATTTATGATTAGAGTGTCGAATCCATTAGGCAAATGTTGATTGTTGATAAAGTATATAAGAAATGTCCTTTAATGATTCGGGGTCATTACTTTCCGGCTGACTTGATGTTGTTGCCGTTTGATGAGTTTGATGTTATTTTGGGTATGGATTGGTTGACATTGCATGATGCTAAAATAAATTGCAAAGAAAAGGTTATAGAATTAAAGTGTGAAAATGGTGAAACTCTTCGGGTTGAATCAGATAAATCAGAGGCATTATCTAGTGTGATTTCTTCAATGTCGGCTCAAAGATATCTGAGAAAGGGTTATGAAGCTTATTTGGCGTATGTAATTAATACAAAAAAAGTTGAAAAGAAAGTTGAATCAGTGCCGGTTGTGTGTGAATTTGGGGACGTATTTCCAGAAGAATTGTCGGGTTTGCCTCCAGTCAGGGAAGTAGAATTTGGTATTGATTTGATACCGGGAACAACTCCGATTTCGATTGCTCCATATAGAATGGCACCAGCAGAGTTGAAAGAATTAAAGTCGCAGTTCCAAGAGTTGACTGATAAAGGCTTTGTGAGACCGAGTTTTTCACCTTGGGGTGCTCTCGTGTTATTTGTGAAAAAGAAGGATGGTTCTATGAGGTTGTGTGTTGATTATCGGCAGTTAAACAAGGTGACAATTAAAAACAAGTATCCGTTGCCAAGAATTGATGATTTTTTTTATCAGCTAAAAGGAGCGACATGGTTTTCAAAGATTGACTTGAGATCTGGGTATTATCAACTACGGGTAAAAGAGTTGGATGTGCCTAAAACTGCTTTTAGAACAAGGTATGGTCATTATGAATTTTTGTTATGCCATTCGGGTTGACAAATGCTCCTCTTTGTGTTTATGGATTTAATGAATCGCATATTCAGACCATACTTGGACAAATTTGTTGTGGTGTTTATAGATGATATTTTAATTTATTCAAAAGATGAGACAGAGCATCTTGAGCATTTGAGGATAGTTTTGCAAACTTTGAGAGATAAGCAACTGTATGCTAAGTTTAGTAAAAGTGAATTTTGGCTCCGGAAGTTGGATTTTTGGGTCATATTGTTTCAGTGATGGTATACGGGATCCTAGTAAAATTTCAGCCATTGTTGATTGGAAACCACCGAAAAATGTAACTGAAGTTAGAAGTTTCTTGGGGTTAGCTGGGTATTATCGGCGGTTTGTAAATGGATTTTCTATAATTGCTGCTCCTATAACTAGACTACTCCGAAAGGATGTTAAATTTGAATAGACGGAAGAATGTCAACAGAGCTTTGAAGAATTGAAAAAGTTATTAACAGAGGCACCAGTGTTAGTACAGCCCGAATCAAGTAAAGAATTTGTGGTGTATAGTGATGCTTCGTTAAATGGTTTGGGGTGTGTGCTCATGCAAGAAGGAAAAGTGGTGGCTTATGCTTCGAGGCAGTTAAAACCTCATGAGAGGAATTATCCTACTCACGATTTGGAATTGGTTGCGGTGGTGTTTGCTTTGAAAATTTGGCGACATTATTTGTATGGTGAAAAGTGCCGGGTATATACCGACCATAAAAGTCTTAAGTACTTGATGTCACAAAAAGACTTGAATTTAAGATAGCGAAGATGGTTGGAGTTATTGAAAGATTACGAGCTTGTTATTGATTATCATCTGGGAAAAGCGAATGTGGTTGCCGATGCTTTAAGCAGAAAGTTGTTGTTTGCATTGAGAGTTATGAACACTCAGTTGAAAATGTCAGATGATGGTTCGATTCTAGCAGAGTTAAGAGCAAAACCGATGTTTTTACAAGAGATTTTTGAAGCTCAGAAAGATGATCAAGATTTACAAGCCAAGAGAAAACAGTGTGAAGTTGATACAGAGTCAGATTTCAGAATCGGTTTTGATGGATGCTTAATGTTTAAAGATCGGATTTGTGTACCGAAAAATGAGGAATTGATTCAAAAGATCCTACAGGAAGCACATAGTAGTTGTTTCTCAATTCATCCGGGTAGTACGAAAATGTATAATGACTTGAAGAAAATGTATTGGTGGAATGGAATGAAAAGAGATATATCAGAGTTTGTGTCCAAATGCTTAATTTTTCAACAGGTGAAAGTTGAACACCAAGTGCCTTCGGGATTACTTCAGCCTATTATGGTTCCTGAATGGAAATGGGATCGGATTACTATGGATTTTGTATCGAGATTGCCATTGACTCGGGAAAGAAAGATGCCATCCGGGTAATAGTTGATGGACTAACTAAGTCGGCTCATTTTATCCCTAAGACGTATGGATTATTCTCTTAACAAGTTGGCTGAATCTGTATGTTAAAGAAATTGTTAGACTACATGGAATACCATTGTCGATTATTTCGCATGAGATCCAAGGTTTACCTCGCGATTTTGGCAAAAGTTGCAAGACGCGTTAGGTACAAAGTTAAATTTCAGATCGCTTTTCATCCACAAACTGATGGACAATCAGAGAGAGTAATTCAGATTCTTGAAGACATGCTCCGATGTTGTGTATTGGAATTTCAAAGAAGTTGGGAAAAATATTTACCGTTGGTAGAATTTGCTTACAATAATAGTTATCAGACGAGCTTGAAAATGACACCTTATGAAGCATTGTATGGTCGTAAGTGTCGAACGCCTTTGTATTGGACTGAACTCAAGGAAAATCAGATTTATGGAGTTGATCTAATAAAAGAAATCAAGAAAAAGTGAAGGTAATTCGAGATCGTTTGAAAGTTGCTTGAGATAGACAAATCTTATTCAGATTTAAACGAAAGGACATTGAATTTCAAGTTGGTGATAAAGTATTTTTAAAGGTGTCTCCGTGGAAGAAAGTCCTCAGATTTGGACGGAAGGGCAAATTAAGTCCGCGTTTTATTGGGCCGTATGAAATAATTGAAAAAGTTGGACCGGTAGCATATCGGCTAGCTTTACCACCTGAATTGGAGAAGATTCATGATGTGTTCCACGTATCTATGTTACGTCGGTATCGTTCGGATCCTTCACATGTAGTTTCACCGACAGAAATTGAACTACAACCAGATATGACTTACGAAGAAGAACCAATTAAGATTTTAGCTCGAGAGGTCAAGCAACTAAGGAATAAAAAAATTGCACTTGTGAAAGTGTTGTGGCAAAAGCATGGAGTAGAAGAAGCTACATGGGAATCCGAAGAAAATATGAGAAATCAATACCCACATCTGTTTACCGGTAAGATTTTCGAGGACGAAAATCCTTAAAGGGGGGAGAGTTGTAATATCCCGAATTAGGGCCTAATCGGAATAGTGGTTTCGTGACCACAAATCCGAGATAGAAATAATTATTTTATAATTATTTTGAGGTTTATGATATGATTGCATGATTGTGTGAAAATTTTGTGAAGAAATTCTATGCATAAAATGCTTAATTTGAAGTTAGGGACTAAATTGAATAAGTTGCAAAACTTGCATTCTAGAAGTTTTTAGTATGAAATTGCTTTGAAATATTAATTAGGAGGTCTTAAATAGCAATTTGACCAATTTCTAAAATTTTGGACAAAAATGGGCTTGTATATGAAAATTTTCAAAGAAAGGTATTAAGGGCATTTTGGTCATTTGGATAATTAATGAAATAAAATGGGAAAAATGACACAAAATAGTCATCTTCCCCATTTAGTTGCTGCCGAATGCTCTATCTCACCATAGCTAGGGTTTCTTCAACTTTCAAGCTTCATAGTAAGTGATTCTAAGCCCCGTTTTTAATGATTTTTACGTTTTTGAGATCCCTTGAGCTCGATTAAACTTATGTTAGCAATAATTTAACCTAGGGTTTATATTTGGAAAAATACCCATAGGTGAAATTTGTGTATTTTGATGTTTTATGATAGAATATGAGGTTTTAAATTATGTTAGACAACTTGTACTACTCGATTTTAAGCAAAAACGAGTAAAAGGGCTTAATCGGTAAAAATACCTAATAGTCACAAGTACATGTTACAGTGAGAATTTGATGTTGCCATAGAAGGGAAAAGTGATCAGCATGTTGTAAAACATAAGAATAAGGAATAAAGTTTAATCCCGAGCCTAGGGGCAAAAATGTAAATATGCAAAAGTTTAGGGGTAAAATTGTAATTTTGCCAAAATTTGAATTAAGGATTAATTTGATAATGTGAGTATTAAATAATCTAAATGTGTTATTTTAGATCAAGAAAGACGTGGAATCGACCCCAATCGAGGAAAAGAAAAGATTGTGGACTAAATTGCAAAATCTTTGTATTTTGGTACCAAGGTAAGTTCATGTGTAAATAATGTAGCATAATTGTTATTTTTAAGTCACTGATGTCAATTATGTGATATGCTGATTTTTATCATGAAATATATGCTTTGTGGTTAATTTCGAATAAAATGCAAATTATGTGAATTACTTGTTAAACATAATTGTTACCGAGTATTGGTTCCGGCATTCTACGGAAGACGGCAAGGATATGTGTTCGAGGAAAATCCCGTTTGAACCTTAGGAATAGATTAGGATACAAGTGACATGTCACTAGGATGGTTGAGCATCCGAACTCGTTGAGTTGAGTCCGAGTTCACTTATGGATGCGAATGTCCGAACTCGTTGAGTTGAGTCCGAGTTCGTGAGATGTAACTAGGCATCCGAGCTCGTTGAGTTGAGTCCGAGTTCACTTATGGATGCGAACGCCCGAGCTCGTTGAGTTGAGTCCGAGTTCGCTTATGGGGTTACACATAGTAGCTTGGCTACATATGTGGCACTTATGTGCAAAGTTTCCATGTATCCGAATTATATTCCGATGTGTTCAACGGGTAAAGTTTTACTCAAATGGAGGAATACTCGAGGTGTAAAGAGACGTATTGGTAAGCGATGAGAAATGGATATTCTGTACAGGTATGTATTTAACCCTCGGGTTGAGTATTGATACAACCACGATAAGGTAATAAGATGATGAAAAATGATTAGAAATGTGATATGTGTTTTGGTGATGCATGCTAATGTTGATTGGTATGATTGTTTGTTATGTTACTTATTATTTTCATATGAACTTACTAAGCATTTATGCTTACTCCCTCCTTCTTACTCATTGTAGTTTGGACAAGCCAGCTCAGGAGTCGGGATAGGTCGAAGGATCACCACACTATCCTAAGAATTTTTTTCGATAAATGGCTTGTAAATTTAAGTATGGCATGTATAGCAATATACCTATTTTGTGTAAATGATCTTATGATATGGTGATGGAATGGTTGAGGAAATGCTTGATAATGATAAATTATGGAAATGGTTAGTTTAGATTATGTTTGATGTTATGGAAAATTAATAAGTTAACTAATTCATGAAAACTCATAAAAAGGATGAAATTGCCATAAACAGAATATTGCAGCAACACTGATGTGAGTTTGAAAATTTACTAAAAATCATAGAAATTGAATTTAGAGATGGATTAAATATCAAATTGAAGCTTATTATGTATAGTTTCATATGAAATAAATGAAACAGGTAAAGAAATTATATGTTAGAATATATTTGAATTTTAGTAAAACAGGGTCAGAGCAGTTTCTGGATCCCCTGTTTCAACTTTATAAATTCACCATAAATTTTAAAGATATAATTAGGTGATTTATTTTATATTCTAAGAATCCTTATTGAGTCTAGTTTCAGGAGAAATAAACCTCATAGTCATATGAATTTTATACAGAGAGAAATGTGGTTCGAAGTAAACAGAGGTCAGACCAGTCAGGTCCTGAAACAGGGGTAACTTTAACTAATAAACTGTACTAATTGGCCCAACCAAAAATTTTAGAAAAAAATTAGTAGATAGGTATATGAGTCTAGATTCAGGAAAAATTTACGGATCTTGATTTTGAGTTTTGTAACTCGAGATATGATTTTTCTTGTGACTGTGATGCAAGTAGCTTAAAAACTGTGAATGTAAAAACAAATAATCCAAAGTTCTAAAAATGTTAAATTAAGCTTAGTAACACCTCATACTCGACTCCGGCGATGGTCTCAGGCGTGGGGGCGTTACAAGATTGCTTATTTCTCATTTTTTTATTCAGATCGTGAAAAGCATCGTTGGTTACATGATAATGAAGTAAAGGCACACTAATATATTTTCCCAAGTCTTCATAAACAAAACCAATCCCAAAATTGATCTCCTCTCAAGGAACATTCTTGGAGAAAAAAATTTGAGCCTTTTGAGGATTAACCCAATAGCTAGAGGTTTGACAAAAAGCTATCCAACTTTGACTTAATGTGTAACACCTCGGTACTTAACCCGATTATTAGGTCCGAGTTATAGGATGTCACATTCATTTCTAAAGCAACTACGATAAATTAGATTTAGTTTATAGCATTAAACATTCAATTGCGAGTATTATAAACACATGAAGCAATACACAATTATTTTCAGGTCTTATATGAACTTACAAAAGCTCTAATGCTAACCCGAGATTGAATTAGAACCAAATTACAAAGATCTCAATGTACCAAGTTGACATCGCGACTTTGGGGCATCCTCATCACGACGCAACTCACTACCTAGGCTTGTTGCTAAATTGAGTATACATCATCACTACGTAACTCTCTGGTTGATCTCATCACGACATTGAGAGTAGGTTATCGCGACATGACTCACTGGTTCCCGAAAGGGCCAATTTGGTACAAGTTGAAAGACTTAAAATAACACATAAACATTTCAAATACAACCAATTGAATAACATACCAATTGTATTCATGCCAAAATGGTACTTCAAGATAACACTAATCAACGAAATTTCCAAAACCAACCATTTATGATACAAAACCGGCTTAGCCCTATATACATGCCATATACTAATCAAAAGAGAACTTTACAAACTTTGCTGAGTCAGGGATCGCCTTTTGGATGCTGTAACTGTTAGAGTATGCCCAAAGACCGATCATGAGATGATTGTAATCACATACTCATTTTATCTTGTTTGTTAATATAAGGCATTGCCATTGTTATTTTAGTTTATTTTTGTAACACCTCATACCCAGCCTAGACGTTATGGCCGAATCTGGTGATGTCACATTGAAGTGTTTTTCGCAAAAATATAATTTCGTTGAAAAGCCCGTTCTATATTAATCCTCTTTGTGATCTTAACAAATATTTAGGATGTCTCGTTCATTGTTAAAACTCAATTCGTTTAGCAAAATGTTAATCATATTAAATTGTTATTACTTTTTAAAAACATTACTTGTTATGGAAGCTTTTAAAACATGTTGCGCAAACGTGGTGTTTTGAAAAACATTAATCTTTTTGAAAACCCGCATCCTAGTACTAACAGATGTGAATCAAAAAATAAAAATCCCAAGTTAAAAGTTAAAACTTAAAGAGGCCTTATTACATACACAGATACCCAAATAAAATTACTTGTAAATTAAAAGGAAAAAATGAAAGCGTGTGTGGTTGTGTGGTCACCTCCGAGTCCCTCGTAGCACTGATCCGTCTAAGATTGGGGATTACTTGCACAAATAAATAGAAGGGTGAGTTTACAAAAACTCAATGTGTAATCCCTTAATAAACAAACAGTCAATCATGCAGTAAGCAAATACATTCTGGGCCTAAACCCGTATTAGTAACAGTCCAGTTTCAGTTAGGGCCTTACCCCATTAAAGTATCAGTATCAGTGTCGGCCTTAGCCCATTTCAGTAACAGTAATAGTACAGATATGCAATCAGAAATCCTACCCAACCAGCCTCTACACTCCACTCCGTTCAGCCCTACACTCCATGTGGGGATAAAATCAACCCACCCATCCCTACGCTCCAAAATAGCACCGGTTGCGGCACTAAACAGTATTTGCAGTAGAGCTGCTAGTATAGTACACTTCCTCAAATCATAATAACCCATCCTCATGCAATACACCATAATATCATACATGTATGCAATATATTTAAAATGGCATACTCGATTATAGTCATACATCTCATAAGGGCATAATGGTCATTTTACCTCATAGGGGCATAACAGACATTTTATTAAATTGGGGTCTAGGTATACTTACCAACCCATCAGTAGGTCTACAGTCATCTCAGGCGACCCACGCAACCTTAACAGTCAAATAGTGCCAATAGGCCCAAGGCCCATAATGTAGGCCCATGTGGGCCCACACGCCCGTGTAGCCCACTTAGCCGAGAAATGGCCTTGGCCGTGTAGATTACACAGCCTCACCCAATATTCTCCCCATATCTGTGTGGTTTTACCCGTGTGAGCTTACGTGCTCGTGGAGCACAAATGACCCATTTCGGCCCAACATGGCCCAAAACGGCCTAAGCCCATGAAATCGCTCATGGTGGCCCTTACAATCAAACGCCCAAGTTTATGCATTCGGATTACCACACGAGCGAGCACACACCCATGTAGCGACAATGGTCACGTTTATCGGCCTTTACTGATTTATAATTTGGGCAGTGTTTACACACCTGTTTGCGAAAATACGCAACTAGCCCACGAGTAGTCCAACCTATTTCAAACAGAAGCTTTGGTTAATAGCCTAACAATCGAGTCAAAGTGAACCCTAATCAAAACACTTATTCATAAGATTACCTATCACTTGCCTAGATCAGCCGATAGAGGTTTGCGCACTTAATCTGTTGTAAGAGACTAATCACTAGGCCTGTAACACCCCAAACCCGGCCTAGATGCTACGGCCGAATCTGGTGTGTCACATCTAAGTGTTTTGCGAAACCTTGTACTTGATGGTGAAAACCGTTTTTAAGTTAAACCCATCCAATCTTATTTTCCTGAGAAAACTCGATAAATTTCGTTTTACATATATTTTTAACTTATCTAAACGGTTGCTATTTTAGTTTTCCCCAATCCAATTAAAAACCGCGGAAGCTTCTTTAGTTGAAAACCTTAAGGTTAGAAATGCAGGTTTTTATTTGAAAATTTGATGTTCCTACTCCATTAGTTTAGAATATGAAATCAAAAGCCCATTAAAAGTTAAAAACCCCCAAATGGCCTTACTATATAATTAAAACCCAAATATGAAAGCTTAAATAAATTGAGTCATTAATAACCAATCTACAGACATGTAGCCACCATTGAGTCCCTCACGGCTCCAAATCGTCTAAGGCTGGGGATTACCTGCACAGTTAAAAGAAGGGTGAGTATATGAAAACTCAATGTGTAATCACAATCACCAACAAGTAATAGTGTATAAAGTAACAGTGCAGGCCTAAGCCCTATTCAATATATGATGCGATTCTAGGCCTAAGCCCTATGCAATAACAACAAATGGGGCTATGCCCAAAACAAAGATAATTACTGATGCAAGTATGCAACCTAACCCAATCCATCCTGCTCACCACCCGTACCAACCAACTCACCAATATCGCAGCGTAGCTGCTAATACTAACGCAGCAAAGCTACTAATAGCGGTAAACATGGTGTAGCCACTAATATCAGAATACATGGCAAAGCCACCAAAACAGTATTTCCTCCAAATCACTATCCCAACCCACAATGTAGAATGTCATGTCATAATATTTTGCGTATGCAAGGTTTTATAGGTCATGCATGTATCATACACTCATCAATCAAACTAGCTCTAAGGTATAATAGTCATTTCCACCCATTAGGGGTAGAATAGTAATTTTTACCCCTCAAGGGTATTTTGGTCATTTTACCTTCTGGGATCTCGGTACAAATAATCGACCTCTTGGAAGGTCCACAGTCGCCTCGAGTGGCTTAAGTAACCTAAACAGACCTAACAGTGTAAATGGGCCTAAGGCCCATTATTCAACCCAAGTGGGCCCACACCCTTGTGTGGCCCATTTAGCCCAAATTTATTTACGGCTATGTGACTTACATAGCCCAGTCCAAAATTTATCACTTACGCTGAATTTAATCTGTGTGGGGCCCATGAACCCATTGGGCCCTCACCGCACAACAAAGCCCTTAACGACTTATGCCATGCACACAACATAACAAGCTCAACTACTTCCCACCTAACAGTTAGATTTACACAAGCGGGCCCATGGGCCCATTTGGCCCATCGAGGCCCAGTACACGAGAATGCTCGTAGCGGCCTCTACAGTTTATCGCCCATGGTTTGTGGGCTCGGTTTACTCAACGAGCTATCACACGCTCTTGAGGCCTCAAATGCCATAGTTTCGGCTTTTTAGCTTTTGTCGATTCCAACAAAGAAGGGGGTGAATACACACCTGTTTATGAGAACGCGCCGAAGTCCACGATTACCAACCTTGGCACATCCTGCATTGAGTCTTAATCACTTTCCCCCTCACCAACTCATCTGGTTCGCTCTATTTAAAGCCAGCTTCTCACCAATTCTCATGTTAGCTTCTCAATGTGGGATTACTTTCAACCATTAGAAAAATTCCTCATTCTTATGACCACTTCAACCACAGAGTTCTAGTCCAACTCCACCTCCTACACAACTCAAATAACAAAATAAATACCCCATTGTGCATCCTAAAACTTGAACCTCAGACCTCAAAGTTACACAACATGCCACTTTGCCATTCCACCACAGGCTCTTTCTATGTCATATTTTATCCTTAATTAATTATAAGGTCTATAGGCCAAAGTCCAGGTTCCTTTAAAGGCAAAACCAAAATAAATTGCAAGAGCCAAGACTTGAACCCAGGCTCCCTTGCAACCTTAACGACGCCACAACCACTAAACCACATGCTTCCTTGTGTCATTTACTTAACACAATAATTTAAAAGGCCATCATCCAAGCATCCAGGGTTTTATTCACTTAAAACCAAAATTTTTGCTAAAGCCCAGGTTTGAACCCAAGATTCCTCCAACAGTTCTCAGGGCTATTAACCATTTGAGCAGACATTTAATTGTGTCATTTCCTTACACAATTAAATACTTATACATAACCCTCTTACAGACCCATACTAAAGGTCCAATACTTCTAGGCCTAAATTCGGGGTGCTACAATTCTACCCCGTGTAAGAAATTTCAGCCTCGAAATTTACCTGTTCAGAATAAGTGAGGGTATTACTACCGCATCGCCTTTTCAGGCTCTCACGTGGCTTCCTCTGAACCGTGATTACACCAAAGCACTTCGACTAGTGGAACAGATTTCTTTCTTAATACCTTAACATCACGATCCAATATCTGCATCGGTTCCTCCTCGATAGTCAAATGAGGTCCAACCTCAATTTCCTCAACTAATACAATGTGCGAGGAATCATAACAATACCGCCTCAGCATTGAAACATGAAACACATCATGAATCCTATCCAACTCTGGAGGCAACTCAAGTTGTAAGCGACCGGTCCCACCCGCCTAAGTATTCGGTAAGGTCCAATAAACCTAGGGCTAAGCTTGCCTTTCTGCCCAAACCTCAAAATTTTCTTCCATGGTGAGTGTAACACCCTGAATTTAGGCCTAGAAGTATTGGGCCATGAGTATGGGTCCGTAAGGAGGTTGTATATAAGTATTTAATTGTGCAAGGGAATAACACAATTAAATGTCTACTTTGGTGGTTAATGGTCTTGAGAAGTGTTGGAGAAATCTTGAGTTCAAACCTGGGCTTTAGCAAAAATTTTGGTATTAAGTGAATAAAACCCTGGATGCTTGGAGGATGGCCTTTTAAATTATTGTATTAAATAAATGACACAAGGAAACATGTGGTCTAGTGGTTGTGGCATCATTAAGGTTGTAAGGGAGCCTAGGTTCAAGTCTTGGCTCTTATAATTCATTTTGGTTTCTCTCTTAAGTGAATCTGGACGCTGGCACATATGTCTTAAAGTTAATTATGGATGTTTTTATCATAGAAAGAGCCTGTGGTGGAGTGGCAAGGTGGCGTGTTGTGTGACTATGAGGTCTGAGGTTCAAGTCTTGGGATACGCAGTGGAGTATTTATTTTGCTATTTGAACTATGTAGGAGGTGGAGTTGGACTGGAACTCTGTGGTTGAAGTGGTCATAAGAATGAGGAATTTTTCCTAATGGTTGAAAGCAATCCCACATCGGGAAGCTAACATGAGAATTGGTGAGAAGCTGGCTTTAAATAGAGCGAACCAGATGAGTTGGGGAGGAGGACTCAATGCAAGATGTGCCAAGGTTGGTGATTGTGGTCTTCAGCGCGTTCTCATAAATAGGTGTGTATTCGCGCCCTTCTTTGTTAAAAGTCGGCAGAAGCCGAAAAGCTGAAACTTCGACATTTGAGGCTTCACGAGTGTGCGATCGCTCGTGTGGCAATTCAAGCCCACAGAACATGGGCGATAGGCTGTAGAGGCCGCCACGAGAGTTCTCGCGTGCTGGGGCTGTTCTGGGCCTCGAAGGGCTGAATGGGCCTCGATGGGCCCGTTGGCCCGCTAAAGTAAATCTAACTGTTAGGTGGGAAGTAGTTGGGCTTGTCATGTCATGTGCATGGCATAGCCGTTAAGGGCTTCGTTGAGCCGAAATGAGCCGTGTGGGCCCAATGGGCTTATGGGCCCAACACAGATTAAATCCACGGTAAGTGATAAATGTTGGACTGGGCTTTATAGGTCACATAGCTATAACTTAATTTGGGCTAAATGGGCCACACGAGCATGTAGGCCCACTTGGGCTGAGTAATGGATCTTAGGCCCATTTGCACTGTTAGGTCTATTTAGGTTACTTAAATCGCTCGAGGCGACGATGGACCTTCTGTTGGGTTGTTAAGACCCCCGATTTGTAAAATTATCGAAATACCCCTAGTTTGTAAAATTATCGAAATAACCCTAATTTATAAAATTATCGAAATACCCCCAGTTTGTAAAATTATCAAAATACCCCTGATTTGTAAAATTATCGAATTACCCTTGTAGTGTAAAATTACTAAAATACCCCTGTAGGGTAAAATGACTGTTTTGCCTTTGTGGGTAAATGACTGACTTGGACTATGAATTTGACTGATTGACTGTGATTGTAAGATTGTGTTTTAACTGACTTGATTGTGGTTGTAAAACTGATATGATTTTAATATATGTTTAAATGATTGTTACTGAGCATGGCCATTTTGCATACACGTGTGATGATCGAGCATGACATACATGACATATTGCATGGGGTTGGAATTGTGAAAAGGAGGAAGAAATTGAGGATCGCATGGTTGCTTGACGACTGTGGATCCACTAATTAAGGATCGTATGGTTGCTTGATGACCGTGGATCCACCGGTGGCTTTTAAGCCCATTATATGATTATTGATGACTCTGTGTCGATCATATTTACCCGAGGCTGTGTGCTGACTGTATTACCGTCGCTGATGGCTATGTGCCTAACATGAAATAGCTACCAATGGCTTAAAGCCAATTATTCTGATTGTGGCTTTGTGCCAACCTAAAAATGGCTCTGTGCCATCTTGACTATGGCTTTGTGCCATCTTGACTATGGCTTTGTGCCAAACGTATTTACCTATGGCTATGTGCCTAACATACTTATGGATGACTCTGTATGGATCATATTTACCCAAGGCTGTGTGCCGATTATATTATTGTCGCTGATGGCTATGTGCCAAACATAATACAGTTACCGATGGCTTTGTGCCAATTATAATACCGCTACTGAAGGCTTTTTAAGCCTAATATATGATTAGCAGCATTGCTGTAATGAAGGTAGTACCGCAACCGGGCTACCATTGATGTGTATCGGATGGGTGGGTCGATATTTATATCCCCACATGATGTGTACCGGGGGACGGAGTTGATGTGCAACGGTTTGATTATTGGGATGGGATAGCATGCATCCATGCATTCACACATTCTATTCTGTTATTGGTTTGGGCTGGGCCTAATTGATTCTGTTATGGGCTGTGACTATAGGTGTACATGGGCCGGGCCGGGCTGGGTTCAGGTCGGGCTCAACTAAAAAATCATGCCCATTTATTGGGCTCGGGCTGGGCCGGGCCCAAAAAGTGGGCCTAAAATTTTACCCAAACCCGACCCAGATAAAAATACTAAAACTCGGGCCAAGCCTGCCCGTATTAATTTTTATATTATTTTCAAATATCTATAATACATTAAAAATACTAAAAACATCAAAATAAATATTTTTCAACAAATTGAAAATAAATTTTAAAAAATATGCAGGCTTAAATAACACTAAGATAAATGCAACTTAACCAGTAAATGCCTCTAAAATAATAAAAAATTAACAAATGCCTTTAAAATAATAACAAAATTAACAATAAAATAACTTTTATACAATATCCAAACAATAACAACAAAATAGTACTAAGATAATAGTAAAATTGTAGCAAAATAGGGAGAAAACAAGAAGAAAATAACATTCAAAAATTAAAAAAAAGTACAGATTTTTTTGTTCTTTAATGAATTCGGGCCGGCCGGGCCGGGCTCGGGCTAAAAATACCTTACTCGAGGCCCGGCCTATTTTTTAAATGGGCCTTATTTTTGTCCAAGCCCATTATTTGGGCTTATATTTTTGCCCAAACCCTCCAACATTTCGGGCGGGCCTTCGGGTCGGGCCAGGTAGCCCATCCCATGAACACCTCTAGTTGTGACCCAACTGACATTGTAATAGGCTTTAGCCTACGTATGCTCTGAAATGGACTCTTGCATCACATCGTTAACGGGCTCTAGCCTGCATCAAGCTTTTGTTTTTGTTTCAGATATCTTGATCGTTACTCTAGTAAGGGGATTACACACTGAGTTTTCGTAAACTCACCCCGTTTATTAATCGTGTAGGTAACCCCTAGCGTTAGGTGGATCGGTGTCGCAGAGGGACTCGGAGACGACCACACAACTGCACATGTTTTTCTATTTCGTTTATTTAGTTAAGCACTTTGGTTTTGATTTGGGTTGTAATAAGGCCTCTTTATTTCCTTAACCATTTATTTGGAAATTTTATTTAGTATGTCTAATATCTATTAGAAGTAGGACACGGTTTTCCAAAACAACAACTATTTTCAAAACACTACGTTTTCGCGACTTAACTTTTAAACATCACGTTTTCGTAAATCGGTTACTTTTAGAATTAGCTTCCACAAAGTAAAAAGGAATTTTGGAAATAAAATTAAGAAGTTTTCAATGTACTACATTTTAAATAAGAAGGTTTTCTAATGAAAACTTGGTTTTCAAAAAACACTTCAATGTGACACGCCAGATTCGGGTCTAACTTCTGGGCCGGGTTTGGAGTGTTACAATGAGACCTTGAGAAAGACATAATCCCCCACAGAATACTCGATCTCTTTACGCTTTAAGTCTACAGAAGACTTCTGCCTATCAGATGCTTCCTTTAACCGGTCTCGAATCAATTTCACCTTATCTTCTATACCAGAAATTAATTCTAGCCCCAGAACTCGCCGCTCACCCAGCTCAGTCCAGCAGGTAGCAGTACGACACCTACGACCATACAACGCCTCGAATGGTGCCATTCGAATACTGGACTGCTAGCTGTTGTTATAAGCAAACTCTGCCAACGGCAAATAATCCTCCCAGCTGCCTTTGAAATCAATTACACAACATCTTAACATGTCTTCCAGTATCTGAATCACCCTCTCTGACTGCACGTCCGTCTGAGGGTGGAACGCAGTACTGAAATTCAGCCTTGTACCCAAAGCCTCGTGTAAATTTTTCTAAAATCGAGACGTGAATCTAGGATCTCTGTCAGATATGATAGAAACTGGTACACCATGCAGTCTCACAATTTCGGCCACATACAACTTGGCCAACTTCTGTAATGAATAATCTGTGCAGACCGGTATAAAATGGGTAGATTTAGTCAACCGGTCCACAATTACCCATATCGAATCCTTCTTAGTCGGCGTCAAGGGTAGTCCACTCACAAAATCCATGGTTACCCTCTCCCACTTCCAAAGTGGAATTTTAATTGGTTGTAGTAACCCAGAAGGTAATTGATGCTCAGCCTTAACTTGCTGGCATGTCAGGCACTTACTTACATACTTAGTAACTTCGCGTTTCAACCCTGGCCACCAGTACAGCTCATAAAGATCTCGGTATAACTTGTTTCTGCGAGGATGCATAGCATATGGACTACTATGCGCCTATTGCAGTATAGACTGCCTCAGATCAGAATCCCTCGGTATACATACTCTTCCACGGAAGCATAATACTCCTTTCTCATTTAGCCCAAAATTCGTGGTCTCACCATTCTCAACTTGTCGAAAATGAGAAGCTAGCGACTCATCTAGCAACTGTTTCTCCTTAATTTGATCAATCCAAGTCAGTCTCACTTGCAGTTCAGCTAACAAGCTACCATCATCGAACAAGCTGAGACGAGCAAACATTGCTCTCAAATCAGATACAACCCTATGACTCAGTGCGTCAGCTACCACATTATCTTTACCAAGGTGATACTCAATTGAACAATCGTAGTTCTTAAGCAACTCTATCCACCTTCGTTGCCTAAGATTCAACTCCTTTGAGTAAGAAGATATTTAAGGTTTTTATGGTCTGTGTAAATAATTGTCTTTTCACCGTATAAGTAATGTCTCCAAATCTTCAGTGCGAAAACCACTGCATCTAATTCCAAGTCATGAGTGGGGTAATTTGTCTCGTGAGGCTTGAGCTGACGAGACACATAAGCAACTATCTTACCCTTTTGCATCAACACACAACCCAATCCAATGTGCGACGCATCACTGTACATAGAAAATTCCTTCCCAGACTCTGGCTGTATCAAAACAGGGGACTTAGTCAAAACATCCTTCAGTTTCTCAAAACTCTCTTGCTGCTTATCAGTCCAATTAAATGGTACCCCTCTACGTAGTAACTTAGCTAGAGGTGTTGCAATCAATGAAAATCCTTCAACAAAACGTCTGTAATACCCAGCCAGACCTAGAAAGCTTCGAATCTCAGATACCATTTTCGGTGGTTTCCAATCCACTATAGCTTCAATTTCCCAAGGATCAACCCTAATTCCCTCTGCCGAGACTACATGTCCCAGAAATGTCACTTCTCGCAGCCAGAATTCACACTTACTAAACTTTGCATAAAGCTGCTTTTCCTTCAGAACTTGCAAAACAATACGAAGATGTGCATCATGCTCCTCCTCGGTTCTTGAATACACCAAGATGTCATCTATAAACACAACTATGAACTGATCCAAATAAGACTGGAATACTCGATTCATTAGATCCATGAAAGCCGCTGGTGCATTCGTCAACCCAAAAGGCATCACCAGAAACTCGTAATGACCATAACGAGTTCTAAACACAGTCTTATACATGTCAGCCTCCTTAACCTTTAGCTGATGATACCCAGACTGAAGATCTATCTTAGAGAAAATCGTAGCTCCTCGCAGCTGGTCAAACAGATCATCTATCCTCAGTAAATGGTACTTATTCTTGATAGTCAGCTTGTTCAATTAACGATAATCAATGCACATTCGCATGGATCCATCCTTCTTCTTCACAAACAACACCGGTGCTCCCCAAGGAGACACACTTTGTTGAATGAATCCTCGATCCAATAGCTCTTGGATTTGAGCCTTTAGCTCCACCAGCTCTTTTGGCGGCATCCTATAAGGGTCAATAGACACGGAGCTGTTCCAGGTAGGAGTTCAATACCGAATTCAACCTCACAATCTGGAGGCAACCCCGGAAGCTCTTCAGGAAATACATCCAAAAACTCTTTGATAGTTCTAACATCTCCCACAGAAGGACCTTTAGAATAAAAAATACTAATATATGCTACGAACGCCTCGCAACCTTTACGAACCAGCTTCTCGGCCCTTAATGCAGAAATCACATTAGACAGATAATCTCTTCGCTCCCTATCACAGTCACCTCCTCATCCTCTGTAGACTTCAACACCATACGCTTAGCAGCACAATCCAATTTCACACGGTGTTTCACTAGCCAATCCATGCCCAATATAATATCAAATTCCCCAAACGGCAGTTCCATCAAATCTGCCAACAAACCACCCCTTGGACTTCTAAGGGCACATCTCTGAACAACTTACTCACCCCAACTGATTGTCCCAGTGGACTCAACACAGTCATTTCACTAACTGTATTTTCAGACTGAATACCCAAAGTCTCGAACACAGTGCACGCAACATACGAGTGTGTAGACCCAATATCAATTAAAACAGTGTATGGTAAATTATAAATCAGGAACGTACCAGTTATGACGTCAGGGGCATCCCCATCCTCTCAGCGACAAGCAGCATAGACCAAGGCTGGTTGTCTCACCTCAGTATTTCCAGCACCTCTGCCTGGTGCTCAAAGACCTCGACCAAACCTGTTTCCACCTCTGGCCTGACCTCAGCCTCTTGGTGGCTACTAACCACCTCTCACAGGCTGAACACGACCCTTTCCTATTGCATGCATCTGAGTAAACCCCTGAGTACAGTTCTTAACCTGATGATCCATAGACCCACATATAAAGCATGCCCCAGTTCGTTTCCAACACTCACCCTAGTGAGCTCTCCCACAATCGATGTAAGGCTGTGGTCTTACAATAATACCAGGAACTGCTCGAACTGGCCCATCAAACCTGGCCCTATTTATAGGCCTTCCAGAAGAACCCGAGGGTCGAAAATCCCTTTTATTTTTACCCCTATCTTTCTCACGGTTCTGGCACTTAGAGCACCTCACATCCTTAGAAATTTTTTATTTTTCCACAAGGGCAGCAAAGTCCCACTCCCTCTGCGGGGATATTAGCACACGTAACTCGTCCCGGAGGCCATCCTCAAACCGCACACAACTTTCATATTCAGTTGCGACTATCCCGCGTGCATACCGACTCAACCGTAGAAACTCTGCCTCGTACTCTGCCACGGTTTTATTCCCTTGAGTCAAATTCAGAAATTCCTTCCTTCGGGCGTCTAGATAACTTGCGCCCACATACTTCCCTGAAAAGGCTGCTTTGAAGAAATCCCATGTCAAACGGTCAGCTTGCATACCTTCTCTCACAGTGAGTCATCACTGGTAGGCCTTATCACGTAGTAAAGACACTGCCCCTTTTAATTTTTGCTCTGAAGTATAATCAAGGTCATCCATTACTTGCTCGGTAGCCTCTAACCAATATTCTGCCACATTTGGGGCTACACCCGAAACACCCCTGAAGATTTTTGCTCCATTAGATTGGAGTCGCTCTGAAATTGAACCCCGGCCTACAGATCTAGTACTTGCTCCAGCAACCCTTTCAAGAACTCATAGCATTGCTTGAGATAAAGCATCATCCCCAGCTGCTCGGTCATGAGACCCTGTCTCAGTTACTGGCGAGGCTGGTGCCTCCCTAGCCGGTATGTGGCCCGATGCTAAAGACCCAGCTCTAGCACTTCCTCAGCCTCTTCCGCGGCCTCATGTACCCCTTCTACGAGTACCACTTGTGCTCATATTGATAGCGAATTGTCTATTTTAAAGTATTATGAATTAGTTTATAATTTCAATAATTGTTAACAATGTGTAATGAACAATAACAATTAGAGTTTGTTTTCGTAGAATAGAATCTTCTACTATTGTCATTCTTATATAATCTCAGTCTACTCTAACTATGGAGTTTTAGTGTAATTCTACTACCCATGGTAGTCTTCAGTAATACATTTTAGTTCATAACAATAATCAGTGTAAAAAAACTTATCGAGTTGGTGCCAGAGACTCAGTGTGCCACATTTCCAACCACAACATTTAACATTCAAATCCACAAAAACCCATTCCACAATCGAGTTTTGTAACTTGGCTTTGATACCACTAAATGTAACACCCCAAACCCGGCCTAGACGCTACTGCCGAATTTGGTGTGTCACATCTAAGTGTTTTACGAAACCTTGTACTTGATGGTGAAAACTATTTTTAAGTTAAACCCATCCAATCTTATTTTCCTGAGAAAACTCGGTAAATTCCATTTTACATCTGTTTTTAACTTGTCCAAACAGTTGCTATTTTAGTTTTCCCCAATCCGATTAAAAACCACAGAAGCTTCTTTAGTTGAAAACCTTAAGGTTAGAAATGCAAGTTTTTATTTGAAATGTTATTATTTTGAAAATTCGATGTTCCTAGTCTAGCAGTTTAGAATATGAAATCAAAAGCCCATTAAAAGTTAAAAACCCCCAAATGGCCTTATTACATAATTAAAACCCAAATATGAAAGCTTAAATAAATTGAGTTATTAACAACCAATCTGCAGAAATGTGGCTACCACTGAGTCCCTCGCGGCTCCAAATCGTCTAAGGCTAGGGATTACCCGCACAGTTAAAAGAAGGGTGAGTTTATGAAACCTCAGTGTGTAATCCCCTATCAGTCAACAGAAATAGTGTATACAGTAATGGTCTGGGCTTGGGCCCTATTCAATAACAGTACACTCTGGGTCTAAGCCCTATGTAGTAATAGTGTGGATCTATGCCCAAAATAGTATAATCACAATACAGGTATGCAACCTAACCCAATCCATCCTGCTCACCACCCATACCAACCAACTCACAATGTGGGGATTAAATTGACCCACCCAGCCAACTCACCAATATCGCAGCTTAGCTACTAATAGTAACGCAATAAAGCTGCTAATAGCGATAAACGTGGTGTAGCCACTAATATCGGAATACGTGGCAAAGCCACCAGAACAATAATTCCTCCAAATCAGTATCCCAACCCCAATGTAGAATGTCATAATATTTCATGTATGTAAGGTTTCATACTCAGATACGGTCATGCATATATCATACACTTATCAACCAACCTATCTTTAAGGTATAAGAGTCATTTCCACCCATTAGAGGTATAATAGAAATTTTTACCCCTCAGAGATATTTTGGTCATTTTACCCTCTGGGGTCTCGGTATAGATAATTGACCTCTTGGAAGGTCCACAGTCACCTTAAGCGACTTCAGTAACCTAAACAGACCTAATGGTGTAAATGGGCCTAAGGCCCATTATTCGGCCCAAGTGGGCCACACCCTCGTGTGGCTTATTTAGCCAAAATTTAATTACGGCTATCTGACCTACATAGCCCAGTCCAAATTTTATCACTTACCGTGGATTTCATATGGTGGGGCCCACGAGCCCATTAGGCCCTCACAACCCATTTCGGCTCAACGAAGCCCTTAACGACCTATGCCATGCACACGACATGACAAGCTCAACTACTTCCCACCTAATAGTTAGATTTACACAAGCAGGCCCACGGGCCCATTGGGCCCATTTGGCCCAACGAGGCCCATTACACAAGAACGCTCGTGGTGGCCTCTACAGTCTATCACTCATGGTTTGTGAATACACACCTGTTTATGAGAACGCGCCGAAGTCAACGATTACCAACTTTGGCACATCCTGCATTGAGTCTTAATCACTTTCCCCCTCACCAACTTATTTGGTTCGCTCTATTTAAAGCCAGCTTCTCACCAATTCTCATGTTAGCTTCCCAATGTAGGATTGCTTTCAACCATTAGGAAAATTCCCCATTCTTATGACCACTTCAACCACAGAGTTCCAGTCCAACTTCACCTCCTACACAGCTCAAATAGCAAAATAAATGCTCTACTGTACATCCCAAGACTTAAACCTCAGACCTCACAGTTACACAACATGCCACTTTGCCACTCTACCACAGGTTCTTTCTGTGTCATATTTTATCCTCAATTAATTATAAGGTCTATAGGTCAAAGTCCAGGTTCCTTTAAAAGAAAAACCAAAATAAATTACAAGAGCCAAGACTTCAACCCAGGCTCCCTTGCAACCTTAATAACACCACAACCACTAAACCACATGCTTCCTTCTGTCATTTACTTAACATAATAATTTAAAAGGCCATCATCCAAGCATCCAGGGTTTTATTCACTTAAAACCAAATTTTTTGCTAAAGCCCAGGTTTGAACCCATGATTCCTCCAACAGTTCTCAGGGCCATTAACCACTTGAGAAGACATTTAATTGTGTCATTTCCTTGCACAATTAAATACTTATACACAACTTCCTTACAGACCCATACTCAAGGCCCAATTTAGGGCGTTACAAGGCCTTAGAGGTTACCTGCATTCCAATTGAGCCCTATCAACCATTAATCAAATGAATAGTTTGAACTAGATGAATAATCACTTACCGAAAACACACAGTCAAGATCAGAAGAAAGGGACAATCGGCCTACACCCACACAAGAGTCGAAAGTACACACTATGATATAGGCAAAACTGGATAATTGCTCCCCTATCATAAAACAGCAGTACAGGAAAAGTTAGGTGCAAGACTAATATGGCAGAGAGGGAGGAAGAAAAGAATCGTACACCCATACTGTAAGCCAGACTTACCAAAATGCAAAACAGATCGCTTGTAATCACCCTCAAAATTGATAGAGAGAAAAAGGGGAAAATTTCGGCACAGTGAAGGTAAAAGAAAGGGGTAGTATTCGGCCAAGCACAACCAATGGAGAGAGCAAGAGAAGAAGGAAAAATCAGTTAGGAAGAAATTGATTGAGAAAGAGGGAGAGGAGAAGGAACCGATCAAGAACTAGGAGTTAAAAGCTGGCAAAATTTGAGAGAGAGGAGAGGAGTATTCGGCCAAGAACAGAATGAGAGCACCTGAGAGAACAATTTGCTAAAAGAGTAAGAGAGAAGAGAAATCTATCCAAAAGGGGAAATGTTGAGAAGAGCAAAACTGAGATAGACCTGAAATGAATAATACTCGAGTGGTCAACAACAATATTCGGTCTCAACAAAACAAAACAAAAAAAATGAGAAGAAGCAAAACTTGAAGCATAATTTCGGCACCCTAGGAGTAAAAGGTCCTATGACCGTATTTGGCAACATAGAATTCCCACATTCGGCATACTACTCCCTCTCACATCAACCTCTCTTAATTCTCTCCTAAAATATCTCCTCACATCTCTCCTCAAATCCCTCAACCGATCACTCCTCCCTCAACTAATCAGTTCGAAATCCACTCTAACACCTCAGTGTTTCGATCAAACCACATCACCTTTACAGCATCAGCAGCAAAATAAAACACTCCCTTCTTCCAAGCAGGACTCGAACCCCAGACCTCAGGCATCAACAACACTCCACTATCCCTTAGACCAGCAGGCCCATTCTGTCATAAAATGCTTACATTTTATCTAAAAGCCTATTAACTAAAGGCAAGGGTTTATTCCTTAAAAATAAAACTTTTTGCACATGCCCAAGCTTGAACCCAAGACTTTTTAGACTCTTCCCAAGACACTTAACCACTAAAGTAGACATGTAATTGTGTCACTTTCTTGACCAACTAATCATTTATGTGCAGCCTCTTAATTGTTCCCATGCTCAAGACATAATACTTCTAGGCCCAAAATTCAGGGCGTTACACTTTTTCTGTGTGTATAAATAAACTGATCAATAATAAAGTCCTAAGAATAATATGATTATTCTTAAAAGGTCTTTAGTCAAGTATTATTGTGGGCTTGGACAATAATAATGCATTAAGACTAATGTATAGTTGATTGGTGACAAAGTATTGCCATTGACATAGGGATGTCAAAATCAATACATGAGTGTGTGTTAGAGAACAACATATTGGACAGACTTGCCATAAGTATATTTCTTAGATTATTACATAATAGTCACAAATACTACTCATAGTGATAACTATGTATATGATCTTCAGACTTGAGATCATCATTGTCCCAACATCGTGAGTCCTAGATTTTGATACAATCAAACGTCTACCGTAATAGGTTGTACTATAAGGCTTGTAACATCTAGTTTTTGGTCAAATCAGAATAGTAGTTTTGGAACCAAAAATCCGAGGTCAAAATAATTATTTTATTATTATTTTAATTTCTACAACATGAAAATATGATTGTGTGAAATTTTGGTTAAGAAATTTTGTCATTTGAGTGCTTAATTTGATAAAAAGGACTAAATCGCGTAAAGTGCAAAAGTAGTGTTCTATTAGCTAAAGGTGTCTAATAGTTATAGAACCTTAAAGTTAAGGTTCTTAAGTGATAATTAGACAAATTTATGCTGATAATGGATGATAATGGCTTGGTATTATTGAAATTTTGATTAAGTAATAAGGTTAATTTAGTAATTTGGTTAATTTAAGTATAAATAAATAAAACAAACTAAAAGGTTGTCATCTTTAATGTCTTCAACCAGTTTTGAGAAGAAGAAATAGTCATGGGAATGAGCTAGGGTTCTGCTACTTTGGAAGCTCAATTGGTGAGTAAATTTTGTCCCATTTTTAATGATTTCTACGTTTTTGATATCGTTGTAGTTAGGTCTAGTTAGCCCAGGGACTAATTTGCAAAAATATTAAAGATTTTAGATGTTTCCATTGGTGAATAATCATGTTTTTTGAAGTTTCTTGATAGATTATGAATGCTTGTTGATAGATATACAAGTTTTGTTAGGTGATTTTTAGTAAAAATGCATATTAGGGTTAAATTATGAAATGTTAAAACTTTATGGTTTAAATGTGAAATAAATGAAAAATATGGGCCACTAAGGGCATAATAGTAATTTTTCTAGGCTTGGGTTTTGATGAAATTGAATGAATTTTGTTTTACGAGTCTAGGGACTAAATTGTAAAAGTGGTGAAACATTAGGGGAAAATGTGTAAATGTGCTTAAATGTGTGTTTTGGATTAAATTGAATAGAAGGATTATTAAATAAGTTAATTCTAAATATATTTAGATCAAGAAAAGAGAAATTTGGATCTAGATCGGGGGAAAACCAAAGTTATTGACTAATCGACATATTTTGTCGTTTTCACATTCGAGGTAAGTTCGTATATTATAAGTTTTAATAAAAATGTAATTTATATGCTCTGATATTGCATATATTGTGACTATGAGAATATGGATATGTTTGATAGTGATTCGACGATGTTTCGACATTCGAAATATCGATTGAACCTTGGGAATAGTTTAAGATACTAGTGACATGTCATTAGAGAATATATTGAGTTGGTTTCGAACCATGATATTAGCACTTCGGGTGCAAGTTATACAGATTTGGCTTCGGGCCAATAATATCGGCTGATTTGGCTTTGGGCCATGATATCAGTATTTTAGATATAAGCTACCTTGATTTGACTTCAGGCCATGGTATAGGTACTTAATGTGTGAGACTCTTGAGTATCTGACTTCCATTCTGAATGGTTCAACGGGTAAATGAAAGATGTGATTGAGTATGGGAATGATATGAGATGGTATAGGTACGCACATAACATGTATAAGTTTTGGTTCGAAGAAACTTGTGAAGAATATGATTGATATCATAATTGTGTATATGAAAGGTTTGTTAGCTAATATATGCTAACTGTTGATATATTCAAATTTTTTATTTATAATCTTGAGATTGAATTAAGTTTATGTTATACGAGCTTACTAAGCTTTATAGCTTACTTTGTTTATTTTCTGGTGTTTTATAGTGTTATCAAGCGAGCTCGAATTCAGGGACCGTCGGAGATCGCTTCACACTATCCACTTATCATTTGGTACCTATGAATTTTGGTATTTTAAGTATATGGCATGTATAGGGACTTTGGCCATGTTGGTTATGTTTTGGTTAAGATTTTGGCCATTTGAATTGGCTTGTAAATGTCTAAGGTTTGGTTTGTATATTTAGCCACGTGAGTTGGCTTATTTTGGTTATGTTTATATGTATATAAATGACCTATGTTGTGTGAATGAAGTTGGATTCATGATGTTTATTAATAATAGGTAATTTGAATGTCAATAGGTGATGACTTGTGAATTAGTATGTTTGTGGAATTGAGCATATTAATGCATAATTGTTAGTGGTCATTTTGATGAATAGAGAAAAATAAAGATTGGTATGACCTTAGATGGCATAATGTGGTATTTATATTTTGTATTGGTTGGTATTGGAAATGGAATAAATTATGCTTGATTTGGAATTGATTTATATGTCTATTGATGCTATGTTTTATTCCATATGATTTGTGTAGGTGTGCCTAAGTTTGAGTGGCAAATTGGCTTGATAAACAGCCTATTTTTGTCTACACGGGTAGAGACACAGGCATGTGTCTCAACTGTGTACGACACACAGTCATGTTACATGACCATGTGTCCCCTGGTGATGAATTTGAAACCAAGTTAGTATGCTTCACACGGCTTTATACACGGGCGTGTGACTTGGCCGTATGGCATAAGTCAGTATCCCCTATAGGTTTGGCACAGCCTGGCACATGGGCGTGTATGGCCATTTTTTGGGCACACGGGCTGGCCACACGAACGTGTGTGTTGGCTGTGTAACCTAAGTCAGAGAGTTACACGGGGTCGGGCATGGGCTGTGACACGGCTATATGCTCCTATTTTGAATGTTCACACGGCTTGTGACACGAGCGTGTCTGGTGGTTGTGTGAGAGATACAGCCAGGCCACATGAGCGTGTGTCTCCTGTTTTGAGAAAAATTTTCAAGGTTTCGTAAAAGTTTGTTAAGTTATTGGTTTAGTCCCAAATCACTCCCAATATATGTTTAGAGCCTTGAAGGTTCGTATTAGGGACAAATTGATTGAGATTGAATGATAAATGCATGAATTGTGAAAATGTATGCTAAATGAATGTTTAATTGTTTTATAAGTCCGTTAACGCTCGGTAAATGTTTAATTATTTTATAAGTTTGTTAATGCTTGGTAACCCTATTCTGGCGTTGAATACGGGTGAGGGGAGTTACAATTATTGGTATCAGAGCTATGGTTTAGTCGATTCTAGGACTAACGTAGCGTGTGTGAGAGTCTAGCTATACATGCCATATATAAACTGTGATAGTGTGATGACTCCTGACATTTGAAATGTGTTTTCGCATAGTAAATGGATCCCAATCAATTTGTAGCCAATGAGGTTGAAAGTAATGCGCCAGCTCCCACTCAAGGGACAACGCCTTCTGAATCTAGACCCGTATCGGGTAGCCAAGAGGGAGAGGTTAAGGAAAACTTTTTCCAAATGATAAACGAATGGTTCATGCAGTATGTCCAGACAAATTCGGTTGCTCAACAACCTTCACCCTGACCTAATCCTTAACCAATTGATGTAGCCCTTCAAGTTGTGGAATTTCAACAACTAAATAAGCCTCGGTTGATAAAATCTGTAAGTATGGGGTCGAAGAGTTCAGAGCTACCATTGATGACAATCCCGAATGAGCTGAATTTTGGCTTGAAGACACTATTCGGGTATGTGATGAGTTGTCGTGTACTCTAACTGAGAGTTTAAAGTATGCCATTTCATTATTAAGAGATACTATGTATTAGTGATGGAACACATTAGTATCTGTGATACCGAGAGAGAAAGTTATCTGGGAATTCTTTGAGACTGAATTTCAGAAGAAATATATAAGGCGGCGATTTCTCGATCAAAAGCACAAAGAGTTTGTAGAATTGAAACAGGGCCGTATGACTGTGACAGAGAATGAAAGAGAATTTGTATGGTTGAGTATGTATGCTTGAGAGTATTTTTCCAATGAAGAAACTATGTGCAAGCGATTTGTTAACAGGTTGAAAGAGAATATTAAACTTCTAGTTGGAATTCTAGAATTGAAAGAATTTTTCGTTTTGGTTGATAGAGCTTGCAGGGCCGAAGAGCTGAGAAAAGAAAAGAGAAAAGCAGAATCAGAGTGTAAGACCCTTAACCCGTATCCGTCATTGGAATAGGGTTACGAGGCATTACTTAACATAACACAACTCAAAATAATATTCCTTACATTTCATACTTCGTAACTCAATCCCATAATGAAACTTATCTTTTAAAAACTTAAACATAGTCAAACATGTATCAGCAATTAACACAAACTTATGCATGTGGTAAAACATACCATTTCATAATTAGATAAATTCACATATTATGCATATTATCCTAAGCTAAATAACCACACGACATAATAGACATATATATATTTATATACAGATAAACATGCATTAAACAAGGCAAAAAATATACATCTTTTCTCATATCAAGTTATGCGCATATATCCATATCAATTTAAACCATTTCATGACCATTATAATTATACCTAAACTTTGTTTTTATCTTGTCAAATAAGTCATATGAACCCAAATCTAAATATACAATAATTTAAAACATAATGCTTATACATATTTACTATCAAAAACCAAATCTAAATAACTAATCCACAAATAAACATGTCATAAGCATATTCCTTTATTTTGACTAGGTATAACCAATTATAATCATGCTTTGAACAAGTTACCATTTATTTCACAAAATAACAAAATCCCAACATATCACCAAAACACAAATCATACCTATCATATGATATGCATACCAAAATAACTTCAACCATGTCAAATATAACCAATTTTTAACATGAAAATTTAAGCCATTAAAGTCATACCAATTCCACAAATTCAATCTTAAGTTAAAATTTATCATTGCATAACCGAATACAATATCAAATTGTCACTTTAAATATCAAACCATAAACAAACATGTCATATGCATACATATTTCATTTATCTATCATTAGCCGAATATAAATGCACATCATTTACAACCAATGATCAAGAACTTAAAATCATTATCCATATTTACCTCATCACATAATCGGTTACTAATACTTCAAATTATAGTCATTTACCTCATACATCCCACTTATATATCAAGCATATCACTCAAAAAAATATCCAACCACAATTTCACATTATATCAAATATACCATACACATATACTTTGACATAACTTTATCACCATTAACAATTATATCAACCATGATTCACATATAAATATATGAAGGCTGAACCATCAAAACCAAACTTAATAAATAAGCCATTTTCGCATGGCTCATATTTACATAACCCGTAATCCAACATAAACATAAGCTAGCCTATACATGCCATAGGTTTAAGTTCAACTTATAAAGTACCGAAAACAATCGATAGTGTGATAAACTTTGCTGATGATCCTCGAGCTCGTAACTTGATCCAAAATCTATAAAATAGAGGCAAACATACATACACTGTAAGCTATCATAGCTTGGTAAGTCATAACCAAATAATAACTCAATCTAACCAAACCAATTTATAATAACATAATCACTTTTAATCTCAATCTTAAAGTTTCATATACAACTTATTCTTTCATAGATGAACTTTATCTTGACCAAATATACATATATCTATTATCAAAGTATCATACACTTTCAAATCCATATTATCAATATCTATATAACCGAATATACATAAACTCATATACATATATTCATGAATCATTTCATAACTATTCACATTTTATATTCATAAAGCAGAATATAATCATTTACATATGTTTGCACATAGATCAAAAATAAGATATCACTTACATAACCTTTGGACGAATGTACTTTTCATATACACATATATTTTCATTTATATTATATATGATTTGTGACACATATCAAGTAATCTACTTACCTTATTTCAAATAAGTAAGAAGCTATCATATACCTGATCACTTTATCTCATTTTACACATTCAATCACAACTTATCATTGCCCCTTGAACCATTCGAAATTGAATAGGATACTCGGATAATCACACATATCGTACAATGCCAACACCCCAGACGTGGTCTTACATGTAATCACATATCGATGCCACTGTCCCAGACAGGGTCTTACATGAAACAAATACAATGTCGATGTCCCAGACATGGTCTTACACGTAATCACATATCGATGCCAACGTCCCAAATATGGTCTTACACGAGAACACATATCGAAAATCCTATATCATGACATATGTATCCTAGCTATTCCTAAGGTTTGTACGTGGCTTTCGGACATCGTAACTCGATCGAATCGAACTTGTACACATAACTTTCAAGTATATTCACATTCGGCTACTATATATATTTTTTCACATAATTCATTTCAGTATATAAAACTCGTATTTATTTAAAATTAACAACATCTATTTGCTTATAAACTTACCTCGGACAATGATAATTGGAATGGGAGGACTAATCGACAACTTTGGTTTTCCCCAGATCCAAATATGATTTCTTTGGTTCTTGATCTAAACATATTCAAATTAAACTCATTCAAACATAATTTCATTCAATTGAGTCCAAAAACACATAAATGGGCAAATTACCATATTACACTGACATTTCACAGTTTTTACAATTTAGTCCAAATTGCACAAAACACAAAACATGCAAAATTTACACACAATATGCTTAGGCCGAATGCTACCCATGTTCATAAAAGTCCATAAATTTCATTTATTTTACATTTTAGTCCCTCAATTTATTTTTTTTACAATTTAGTCCTAATTACTCAAAATCATCAAAAATTCCAATCCAAAACATATTAATCCAAAACATATCTTTCATAATTCGTCAACTAACATCGCTAAGCTTAATTATTCATCAATTACATAACTCAAAATATTCATCAAAATCAGAAATTCAAGTATGGGCGTTGTACATTACATTGTAACGATCTCAAAAACGTAAAAATTATCAAAAACTGAGCTAGTTACATACCTTAATCAAGCTTAGCTTTGGCCAAACCCTTAAAGGTTTTGTTTTTCTTTCTTTAGTTTGATATTTGGTCAACACCAAAAAGATGAACAAAATGGCTTTTAATTATGTTTTATTATAACATATATTAACTTATTAATCAATTTACATATTTAACCTTAATAATCTAATAACAAAACTATATATTGCATGCCATTACCGTCCATTCATATAATCAATGGCCTAATGGCAACATAAGTACTTCATATCATAAAGACAACAACAATTAGGCACTTTCACATTTAGCCATCAAATTTTTATTTTACGTGATTAAGCCCTTTTCACTAAATCAGCACTCAAACGACAAAATTAAAACTCAAAAATTTCAGAGATATAAATTAACACATAATAAACACAGAAAATACTTTTAAAATATTTTTTAACTTGGATTCGTGGTCCCAAAACCACCTTTTCGAATAGGGTCTAAATTGGGTTGTTACACAGAGGCTAGAGACTCGAGAAAAAGACCAATGAATAAGTCATATTAGTCTTCATCAAAGAAATCCCTAGATTCATTTAGTCGATCACATATTCAGTGGGATATCATAATAGGGATTGTGGAAATCAATATATGAGTCCTAAAACTGAAGCTACTTCGGTCTTAAGCGTTGGCAGTGTGAGAAACAACAAACTCGAGTGTCAACAGTGTGGGTGACGACATTTTGGAGAATCTTCGAACAAAAGTAATAAAGCTTGCTACAGTTGTGGTTCACTAGATCATTTTATTCAGGATTGTCTTGGGTTAGATGAGAAAGACCAATTCCAAAATGTAAGACTGAGTACCACAACCACTAGACGGAGGCCACCGAGAAATACTGGAAATGTGACCAGTAGTAGAGGCACGACAAAGGATTCAACTATGAGATCTGAAGTGAGAGCACCAGCTAGAGCTTACGCCATTCACGCTCGCGAAGAGGCATCATCCTCTGATGTTATCACCGGTACATTCTCTCTTTATGACACTAATGTGATTGCTTTAATTGATCCTGGATTGACACATTCATATGTTTGTGAGAATTTAGTGTTTAGTAAGAAATTGCTTGTTAAATTTATTGAATTTGTGATTAAAGTATCGAACCCCTTAGGAATGTATGTTCTAGTTGATAAAGTTTGCAAGAACTATCCTTTAATGACCCGGGGTTATTGTTTTCCAGCTGGCTTGATGCTTTTGCCATTTGATGAGTTTGATGTGATTCTGAGAATGGATTGGTTGACTCTGCATGATGCTATTGTAAATTGTAGATGAAAGATCATTGAATTGAAATGTCAGAATAGTGAAATTCTTTGAATTGAATCAGATGAGTCAAGTATATTACCTATAGTGATTTCATCGATGTCGGCTTAGAGATATGTGAGAAAAGGTTGTGATGCATATCTAGCATATGTTTTAGATACCAAAATGTCTGAAATGAAGATTGAATTAGCGCCTATAGTTTGTGCATATCGGGATGTATTTCCAGAAGAATTGCTTGGGTTGCCATCGGTTAGAGAGGTTGAGTTTGCTATTGGACTGGTATCAGGAACACCACTGATATTTATAGCTCCGTACAGAATGGCTCTGACAAAATTGAAAGAGTTGAAATCTCAGTAGTAAGATTTAACAGATAGAGGTTTTGCACAACCTAGTTTTTTGCCCTGGGGTGCGCCAGTATTGTTCGTAAAGAAGAAAGACGGATTAATGAGAATGTGTATTGACTATCAACAACTCAATAAGGTTACGATAAAAAACAAATATCCTTTGCTAAGAATTGATGATTTGTTTGATCAGTTAAAAAGGGCAATAGTGTTTTTAAAGATTAATTTGAGATCGAGTTATTATCAATTGATAGTTAAAGACTCAGAGTGCCAAAAACTTCATTTAGAACTAGTTACGGACATTATGAATTTATTATTATGCCTTTTGGACTAACTAATGCTCCTGCAGTCTTTATGGATTTGATGAATCAAATATTTAGATCGTATTTAGATGGATTTGTTGTTGTGTTCATTGCCGACATTCTGATCTATTCACGAGATGAGTCTTAGCATGTCGAGCATTTGAGGATTGTGTTGCACACCTTGAGAGATAAGCAACTGTATGCTAAATTCAGTAAATGTGGGTTTTGGCTCAGAGAAGTTGGATTTTTGGGGAACATTGTTTCAGCGGAAGGTATTAGAGTTGATCCGAGCAAGATTTCATTAGTTGTTGACTGGAAACCACTAAGAAATGTATCCGAAGTTAAAAGCTTTCTGGGGTTAGCTGGCTACTATCGATGTTTTGTTAAAGGATTTTCAATGATTGCTACTACAATGACCAAACTGCTACAGAAAGATGTAAAGTTTGAATGGTCCAAGAAATGTCAATAGAGTTTTGATCAATTGAAAGCCTTGCTAACTGAGGCACTAGCGTTGGTTCAACCTGAGTCAGGTAAGAAATTTGTGATTTATAGTAACGCATCATTGAATGGTTTGAGTTGTATTTTGATGCAGAAGGAAAAGTTATAGCTTATGCCTCGAGACAATTGAAACTGTATAAAAAGAACAATCTGACGCATGATTTAGAGCTGGTCGCTATTATTTTCACATTTAAAATTTGGCGACATCATTTATACGGCAAGAAATGATACATCTTTACAGATTACTAGAGTTTGAAGTATTTAATGACTTAGAAAGATTTGGATTTCCGACAACGAAGATGGCTTGAGTTGCTAAAAGATTATGAGTTAGTGATTGACTACCATCTGGGAAAAGAAATGCTTTGAGTAGAAAATCTATGTTTGCTTTGAGAGTGATGAATACAAGACTGACTTTGTCCGTTGATGGTTCAATTCTAGCAGAGTTGAAAGCTAAACCGATTTTTCTGTAGCAAATTTGGGAAGCTCAAAAGTGTGATACTGAGTTACAAGCTAAAAGAATGCATTATGAGTTGAATAGTGATTTAGATTATCAGATCAGAGTCAATGATTGTTTAAGGTTCCGAAACAGAATATGTGTACTAAAGAATTCTGAGCTCATTCAGAAAATTTTGCACGAAGCACAAAGTGGTTGTTTATCTGTTCACCCGAGAAGTACTAAAATGTACAATGATCTAAAACAGTTATATTGGTGGTCGGGCATGAAAAGAGATATTTCAAAATTTGTATCGAGGTATTTGATTTGTCAACAAGTGAAAGTTGAGCATCAAGTGCCTTCGGGTTTACTTCAAACTGTGATGATACCAAAATGGAAGTGGGATAGAGTTACGAAGGATTTCGCATCAGGATTACCCCTGATTCCAAAAAAGAAAAATGTTGTTTGGGTTGTTGTTGATCGACTGACAAAATCGGCACATTTTATACCAGTATGTACAGATTATTTACTTGATAGATTAGCTAAATTGTACATTGCTCAGATTGTTAGATTGTATGGAGTGCCAATTTCGATTATTTCAGATAGAGATTCGAGGTTTACATCGCAATTTTGGAAGAAATTGTAAGAAGCTCTGGGTACAAAGTTTAATTTTAGTACAGATTTTCATCTACAAACTGATGGTCAATCTGAGAGAGTAATTCAAATTCTCGAAGATATGCTTCGCTATTGTGTTTTAGAGTTCGAAGGTAACAGGAAGTGATATTTTCCATTGCTTAAATTTGCGTATAATAACAAGTTTCAATCGAGTATAAAGATGGAACCGTACGAAGTATTGTATGGTTGTAAATGTTGAACACCATTGTACTGGACTGAGCTTAGTGAGAAACAGATTCACGGGGTTGATTTGGTGAGAGAAACCGAAGAGAAAGTGAAAGTAATTCGTGACTATTTGAAAATAGCTTCAGATCGACAGAATTCGTACACAGATTTGAAAATAAAAGACATTGAATTTGAGATAGGTGATAAAGTTTTTCTAAAGGTATCTCTGTGGAAGAAAATACTAAAATTTTGTTGCAAAGGCAAATTGAGTCCACGTTTCATCAGATCGTATGAGATCATTGAAAGAATAGGTCTAGTGGCGTACTTATTATCCTTACCGACTGAGTTAGAAAAAGAGCCAAAATGTATTTCATGTGTCGATGTTGCATTGATATAGATCATATCCTTCACATGAAATTTCTCCAGGGGAGATTGAAATTCAACCTGATATGACATGCAACGAAGAACCAATCAGAATTTTAGCTCGAAAGATTAAAAAGTTGAGAAATAAACGAATAGCTTTGGTGAAGGTTTTGTGGCAATGACATGGTGTCGAGAAAGCCACGTGGGAGCCCGAGGAAGCTATGAGAAAACAGTACCCTAACGTATTCACTAGTAAGATTTTCGGGGACGAAAATCCCTAAGGGGGGAGAGTTGTAACAACCCGTTTTTGGTCAAATCAGAATAGTGGTTTTGGAACTAGAAATCTAAGGTTTAAATAATTATTTTATTATTATTTTAATGTCTACAGCATGAAAATATGATTATGTGAAATTTTCATCAAGAAATTTTATCATTTGAATGCTTAATTTGATAAAAAGGACTAAATCGCGTAAAGTGCAAAAGTAGTGTTCTATTAGCTAAAGGTGTCTAATAGTTATAGAACCTTAAATTTAAGGCCCTTAAGTGATAATTAGACCATTTATGTTGATAGTGGATGATAATGGCTTGGTATTATTGAAATTTTGATTAAGTAATAAGGTTAATTTAGTAATTTGGTTAATTTAAGTAAAAATAAAAAAAATTAAAAGGTTGTCATCTTTAATATCTTCAATAGAGTTTGAGAAGAAGAAATAGCCATGGGAATGAGTTAGGGTTTGGCTACTTTGGAAGCTCAATTGGTGAATAAATTTTGTCCTGTTTTTAATGATTTTTACATTTTTGAGATCGTTGCAGCTAGGTCTAGCTAGCCCAGGGACTAATTTTCAAAACTATTAAAGATTTTAGATGTTGCAATTGATGAATAAGCATGCGTTTTTAAGTTTCTTTATAGATTATGAATGCTTGTTGATAGATATACAAGTTTTGTTAAGTGATTTTTAGTGAAAATGTATATTAGGGGTTAAATTATGAAATGTGAAAAATTCAGTTTAAATGTGAAATAAATGAAAAATATGGGCTGCTAGGGGAATAATAGTAATTTGGCTAGGCTTGTGTTGTGATAAAATTGAATGAATTTTGTTTTACGAGCCTAGGGACTAAATTATAAAAGTGGTGAAACATTAGGGGAAAATGTGTAAATGTGCTTAAATGTGTGTTTTGGATTAAATTGAATAGAGAGGTTATTAAATAAGTTAATTTTGAATATATTTAGATAAAAAAAGAAATTCGGATCTAGATCGGGGGAAAACTAAAGTTATTGACTAAACGACCTATTTCGTCGTTTTCACATCTGAGGTAAGTTCGTATACTATAAGTTTTAATAGAAATGTAATTTATATGCTTTGATATTGGATATATTATGTATACGAGAATATGGATATGTTCGATAGTGATTCAATAATGTTTCGACATTCGAAATCCAGTTGAACCTTAGGTATAGTTTAGGATACTAGTGACATGTCATTAGAGAATATATTGAGTTTGCTTTGAGCCATGATATTAGCACTTTGGGTGCGAGTTATACCAATTTGGGTTTGGCCATGAATATTGATTGATTTGGCTTCGGGCCATGATATTAGTACTTTGGATATAAGCTACCTTGATTTGGCTTCGTGCCATGATATAGGTACTTAATGTGCGAGACTCTTGAGTATCCGACTTCTATTCTGAATGGTTCAACGGGTAAATAAAATATGTGATTGAGTATGAGAATGATATGAGATGGTATAGGTACGTACGTAACATGTATAAGTTTTGGTTCGAAGAAACTTGTGAAGAATATGATTGATATCATAATTGTGTATATGAAAGGTTTGTTAGCTAATATATGCTAAATGTTAATATATTCAAATTTTTGATTTATAATCTTGAGATTGAATTAAGTTTATGTTATACGAGCTTACTAAGCTTTATAGCTTAGTTTGTTTATTTTCTGGTGTTTTATAGTGTCATCAAGCGAGCTCGAATTCAGGGATCGTCGAATATCGCTTCACACTATCCTCCTATCATTTGGTACATATGAATTTTGGTATTTTATGTATATGGCATGTATAGGGACTTTGGTCATGTTGGTTATATTTTGGTTATGATTTTGGCCATTTGAATTGGTTTGTAAATGTCTAAGGTTTGGTTTGTATATTTGGCCATGTGAGTTGGCTTATTGTGGCTGATTTTGGTTATGTTTATATGTATATAAATGACCTATGTTGTGTGAATGAAGTTGGATTCATGATGTTTATTGATAATAGGTAATTTATATGTCAATAGGTGATGATTTGTGAACTAGTATGTTTGTGGAGTTGAGCATATTGATGCATAATTATTAATGTTCATTTTGATGAATTGAGAAAAATAAAGATTGGTATGAACTTAGATGGCATAATGTGGTATTTATGTTTTGCATTGGTTGGTACTGGAAATGGTATAAATTATGCTTGATTTGGAATTGATTTATATGTCGACTGATGCTATGTTTTATGCCATACGAGTTGTGTAGGTGTGCCTAAGTTTGGGTGGCAAATTGGCTTGGTAAATAGCCTATTTTTGTCCATATGGGCAGAGACACGGGCGTGTGTCTTAGCCGTATGCGACACACGGTCATGTTACACGGTCATGTGTAGATGTATGCATGGGTCGGGCCACCCGACCCCGCCCGAAGGCCCGCCCCAAATGTGGGAGGGTTTGGGCAAAAATATAGGCCCAAAAAATAGGCTTGGGCAAAAAAAAAGGCCCGTTTAAAAAATGGGTCGGGCCTAGGGTAAGGCATTTGTGGCTCACTAAATGACAAAAAAAATCTTTTTTTAAATATTATTTTCTTATTGTTTTCTCCCTATTTTGCTACTATTTTACTATTATGTTGCTACTATTTTGTTGTTATTGTTTGGATATTGTATAAAACTATTCTATTGTTAATTTTTTTATTATTATAAAGAATTTGTTAATTTTGTTATTATTTTAGAGGTATTTGCTTCTTAAGTTGCATCTATTTTAATGTTATTTAAGTATACATATTTTTTAAAATATTTTCAATTTGTTGAGAAATATTTATTTTGATGTTTTTAGTATTTTTGATGGTTTATATATATTTTAAAATTATATAAAAATAATATAAAAATTAATATGGGTGGGCCGAGCCGGGTCGGGCCCAGGTTTTAACACTTTTTATACGGGCCGGGCTTGGACAAAATTTTAAGCCTATTTTTTGGGCTGGGCCGGGCCCGATCCTAGCAAACTGGCCTAAATTTTTAGCTGGGCCTGGCCCAAACCCTGCACAGCCCAACCCATGCACACCTCTAGCCATGTGTCACCTGGTGTTGAATTTGAAACCAAGTTAGTATGGTCCACACGGCCTCACACACGGGCATGTGACTTGGCTGTGCGGCATAAGTCAGTATACCCTACAGGTTTGGCACGGCCTGGCACACGGGCGTGTATGGCCATTTTTAGGGCACATGGGCTAGCCACACAGGCGTGTATGTTGGCCGTGTGACCCAAGTCAGAGAGTTACATGGGGTTAGACACGGGATGGGGCACGGCCATATGCTCCCATTTCGAATGTCCACACGGCTTGTGACACAGGCGTGTCTGGTGGCCGTGTGAGAGACATGGCCGGGCCACACGGGAGTGTGTCCCCTTTTTTGAAAAAAATTTAAGGTTTCGTAAAAGTTTCATAAGTTATCAGTTTAGTCCTGAATCACTCCTAGTAAATGTTTTGAGCCTAAGGTTTGGTTTGTATATTTGACCATGTGAGTTGGCTTATTTTGGTTGATTTTGGTTATGTTTATATGTATATAAATGACCTATGTTGTGTGAATGAAGTTGGATTCATGATGTTTATTGATAATAGGTAATTTGAATGTCAATAGGTGATGACTTGTGAATTAGTATGTTTGTGGAATTGACCATATTGATGCTTAATTGTTAATGGTCATTTTGATGAATAGAGAAAAATAAAGATTGGTATGACCTTAGATGGCATAATGTGGTATTTATGTTTTGCATTATAAATTATGCTTGATTTGGAATTGATTTATATGTCTATTGATGCTATGTTTTATGCCATATGAGTTGTGTAGGTGTGCCTAAGTTTAGGTGGCAAATTGGCTTGGTAAATAGCCTATTTTTTTCCACAAGGGCAAAGACACGAGCATGTGTCTCAGCTGTGTGCGACACACGATCACGTTACACGGCCGTGTGTCCCCTGGTGTTGAATATGAAACCAAGTTAGTATGCTTCACATGGCTTCATACACGGGCTTGTGACTTGGCCATGTGGCATGAGTCAGTATACCCTACAGTTTTGGCATGGCCTGGCACACGGGCTAGCCACACGGATGTGTATGTTTGCCATGTAACCTAAATCAGAGAGTTACACAGGGTCAGACACGGGCTGTGACACGGCTATATGCTCCTATTTTGAATGTTCACACGGCTTGTGACACGAGCGTGTCTGGTGGCCATGTGAGAGACACAAACAGGCACACAGGCATGTGTCCCCTATTTTGAGAAAAAATTTCAAGGTTTCATAAAGGTTTGCTAAGTTATTGGTCTAGTCCCGAATCACTCCCAATATATGTTTAGAGCCTCGAAGGTTCGTATTAGGTATAAATTGATTGAGGTTGAATGATGAATGCATGAATTGTGAAAATGATTGCTAAATGAATGTTTAATTGTTTTATAAGCCTTTTAATGCACCGTAAGCCTATTTCAGCGTTGAATACGGGTGAGGGGTGATACAAAGCTGATGTTGGATATACTACTGTTCTAACGCCCAATTTTTGGGTTTTCTGTGTTTCTTTGTTTTTTTTTTAAATTTGGGTGTGTTCTAGTTGGTTAAAATATAGATTTTAGTAGGTTAGTGGGCCTTTGGAAGGCCCAAACTTAAGTTAAATCTGTGGTAGTCTTCGGAATTTTGATTTTAAGAACAAGTGATGCAGTTGGCGTTTGGGAATTTAAGAGTAAAGGGGTAAAAGATGACACAAAAAGGAGTGTGGTGTAGTGGCAAGGTAGTGCCACTTAGGGGACAAGGAAGTGACACCATAGAGAAAGTAAGGGGTCCAAGGTTCAAGTCTTGGCTCTTGCAATTTATTTTGGTTTTTCTTTTCAATAAATCTGGAAGCAAGTAGGTGCGCTTTAAAGTTTAATGTGTTGGACTTATGACACAAATGAGTTGATGGCCTAGTGGTGGTGGCGTGATTTGGCATGTAAGAGGACTTTGGTTTGAATCCCTTGGCATGCAAAGGTTGGTTATTTTGTTATGTTGGGACGACAAGAGTTGGTGTTGGTTTTAAACTCTGATGATGGAGGGATCCCACATCGGGAAGCTAACATAAGAGTAGATGGAGAGCTGGCTTTAAATAGAGCAAACCATGAGGAGAGTTGGCATACCCTTCTGGGCTGATCCCTTTCGCTTGGTGGCGTGCTCGTTTGGGTTGGGCGTCAGCTAAGAGTGTGGGAGCGCGGATTAACTGCAGTCTCCTAACAGGTGTGTATTTCTCATTACTCTAGCTGTAGGACGGCTATTTCGGGCCGCGATGGGCTGAAATGGGCCATGTAGTCCCAATGGGTCCGTAGGCTCAAGTGGATAAGTTGTAGAATTACTAAAATACCCCTGTAGGGTAGGACTACCAATTTACCCTTGGAGGGTAAAATGACTATTTTGCCCCTCGTGCATAAATGACTAACTTGTGTGATGATTGGGTTAGTTGATGTGGATTTATGGTAGTTATCGTTAATTCGCAAGTCTAAAATATAGATTTTAGTAGGTTAGTGGGCCTTTGGAAGGCCCAAACTTAAGTTAAATCCGTGGTAGTCTTTGGAATTTTGATTTTAAGAACAAGTGATGCAATTGGCGTTTGGGCTTTTAAGAGTAAAAGGGTAAAAAATGACACAAAAAGGAGTGTGGTGTAGTGGCAAGGTAGCGCCACTTAAGGGACAAGGAAGTGACACCATAGAGGAAGCAAGGGGTCCAAGGTTCAAGTCTTGGCTCTTGCAGTTTATTTTGGTTTTTCTTTTCAATAAATCTGGAAGCAAGTAGGTGCGCTTTAAAGTTTAATGTGTTGGACTTATGACACAAATGAGTTGATGGCCTAGTGGTGGTGGCGTGATTTGGCATGTGAGAGGACTTTGGTTCGAATCCCTTGGCATGCAAAGGTTGATTATTTTGCTATGTTGGGACGGCAAGAGTTGGTGTTGGTTTTAAACTCTGATGATGGAGGGATCCCACATCGGGAAGCTAACATAAGAGTAGATGGAGAGCTGGCTTTAAATAGAGCAAACCATGAGGAGAGTTGGCATACCCTTCTGGGCTGATCCCTTTCGCTTGGTGGCGTGCTCGTTTGGGTTGGGCGTCAGCTAAGAGTGTGGGAGCGCGGATTAACTGCAGTCTCCTAACAGGTGTGTATTTCTCATTACTCTAGCTGTAGGACGGCTATTTCGGGCCGCGATGGGCTGAAATGGGCCATGTAGTCCCAATGGGTCCGTAGGCTCAAGTGGATAGTTGTAGAATTACTAAAATACCCCTGTAGGGTAGGACTACCGATTTACCCCTAGAGGGTAAAATGACTATTTTGCCCCTCGTGCGTAAATGACTAACTTGTGTGATGATTGTGTTAGTTGATGTGGATTTATGGTAGTTATCATTAATTCGTAAGTATAATGTGTTAGTGATCGATCGTAGGATTATCGCGTGGGAGATATTGTAACACCCCAAACCCGGCCCAGAAGTTATGGCCGGATCCGACGTGTCATATTGAAGTTTTTAAGAAAACCCATTCCTCTTTCAATGTCCTTCTCAGTGTTTTAAAAGATAGTCTTTACTAAGTTAATAAAGTGAATGGAAGTCATGCACCGTGGGTATCCAAAACAGAGGAGGTGAGCCTAGAAGGTCGCTTAAGTACCAAGCTCTTGATTGGATCCAATCCTAGACATGCCTACAACCATTGCCACACTTTGGTGCTAGGTTAGGTTTTGAGAAAAAGCGAGTTGGAATTCATTTAAGTAGATATTTTTATAAACCGATTAATTATATCGTTACGTTATTTTGAAAACAATTATCATTTTGGAAACACGCCTAGGTCTAACTCATATTGTTATCGAGAAAAATATAGGGTATAAGATAAAATAATCCTAGAAAAATAGTTAAAACGGCCTTATTACAACCCAAAACCAAATAATAATATTAATAAGATAAAACTTATAAAGAAATAAATCGGCTACTTATTGCAATTAAAAGAAACAAAAACAAAACAAAGCTTGATGGTGTGGCCATCTCCGAGTCCTCGCACTCCAAACCATCTAAGCTTAGGGATTACACCTTTGCACGATTAGAAACGGGGTGAGTTTATGAAAACTCGATGTGTAATCCCAATAACAAACAAACATAAATAACACAGTATCGCGTACAATGCTGGCCAAAGCCTTATTTAGTCTTGACATATCTTGGGCGAAGCCTTTTCGTTTATCTAATTCTTGGGTCGAAGCCTTTTCATAAATCATATCACTGGGCCGAAGCCTTTTCATAAATCATATCACTGGGCCGAAGCCTTTTCATAAATCATATCACTGGGCAGAAGCCTTTATTGTAAACGGTATGGCCCTTAGGCCCATTTCAATATCACATGTAATGTCAATGAATGTATACAAGCCCATTTCAATATCACATGTAATGTCAATGAATGTATGCAAGCCCATTTGGGGAGACTACTCGACCCACCATCCGCTACTCTCCACCCGTACCAACCAAGCTCTCCATGTGGGGAATAACTCAACCCACCCAACCAAACTCTCCACCGGCATAGATAGCTTTTTATCATATATACCTGAGGCCTTGCCTCTTTTTAATAATCGGGGCATAAGCCCTTTTCGATGGCCCAGGGCATAAGCCCTTTTCATGAAATGAACCGGGCAGCCCTTTAGCACTTCCTCCATCAATATAACCCATATCCCATGCAATATGTCATGTATGCGAATGTCATGCCCATATTTGAATCAAACAATCATAGTCAAGTCATTCATATCACCAACATATATTCACAATCAAATCAATCAACCACACAAATCCAAGTCGGTCACTTGCCCACAAGGGCAAAACAGTTATTTTTCATATTATAAGGGTATTTTTGTAATTTTACCAAAAATAAGGGTTTTCCATGTTCATTACATTTGTCAATATTTCTGAGTGTTTAAACAATGATCCTTAACCCACTTATCAAATTCGGGCTTTTGGGCCCAAAACCCCTAATGGGCCTACGAATCTTGATTTAGCCCACTAAGCTGCTTAACCCAAATTTTACCATAATACTAACTCGTGTTAACATGCAACTTTTCCAAATTCCATTTTCTATCAATTTTACCCAAATGGGCCCATTTGGCCCAATACCAGCCCATTGAGGCCCAACTTACCATCGTGCACAAAATTGAGTTCTTACCTGCTCCATCGATCCAAACACCGACCTTATCGTATTTATCGCATCTATACCCACACGCAAACATTACAAGTTCCCGAAATCTTTGGTATTTTAGCATTTCGGCTTCTCAACAGATATTAATCTAAGCTACTACGAGGGTTAGTACACACACATGTTATGGGTTGAAGTTGAAACGTTTCCATAATCAATCACCTACTGGTAACCACCACCATCCTCTCAAACTTAACTAATCCAATATCAATATACGTAAATCCTAAGCACATCACCATACGAAACATAAGGGCATATTCGTCATTTTACCATACAAGGGTATTACGGTAATTCTACCCTACGAGGGTATTTCAAGAATTCTACCTTACGAGGTATTTCAAGAATTCTACCTTACAGGGGTGTTTCTGTAATTCTACCCTACGGGGTATTTCGATAATTCTACCTACGAGGGTATTTCTAATTCTACCCTACATGGGTGTTTCGATAATTCTACCCTACAGGGGGTATTTGGTAATTCTACCCTACGGGTGTTTGGTAATTCTACCCTACGGGGTATTCCAGAATTCTACCCTACGAGGGGTATTTCTGGTAATTTTCATAATCGAGGGTATTTTGGTAATTTTGTAAACCAAGGGTATTTCAGTAACTTTATAAATTGAGGGTAAAACAGTAATTCTGTAAATCAAGGGTAAAACGATAATTTTGTAAATCGAGGGTAAAATGGTAATTCTATAAATCGAGGGTAAAACGATAATTTTACAAGTCGAGGGCATTTTAATAATTGGTAAACTAAAGTATTCTAAACAGGGATAACAATACAAATGGCCCTAAAGCGCATTCTCGGCCCAAATGGGCCCACACGCTCGTGTGGCCTTTTTAGCCTAAACCTAGCCACAAATATGCGATTCACCTAGCCTAGTCAATATTTACAACACAATCAAACAACTTATTCAATTGGGCCCGTGAGGGCCATTTGGGCCCACATGGCCCCTTTCGCCCATCGCGGCCGGAAGTAGCCATCCAACAACTAGAGTAGTGAGAAATACACACCTGATTAGAGACTGGAGTTAATCCACGCTCTGAGCACTCTTAGCCGACGCCCAACCCAAACGAGCACGCCATAAAGCGAAAGGGATCAGCCAAGAAAGGTACATTACTCTCCTCATGGTTCTCTCTATTTAAAGCTAGCTTCCCATCCACTCTTATGTTAGCTTCCCGATGTGGGGATCCTCCAACATCGAGTTTAAATTCAACACCAACTCTTGCCGCCCTTATTATTAGCAAAATAAATGCTCATTGCTTACCCCAGATTCGAACCCATGCCTTCCCTCGGATGCTCCACACGCTACTTGCCACTAAGCTACAAGGCTTTTTGTGTCATGTTTTATCCCCAATTAATTATAAGGTCTAAAGGCCAAAGTCCAGTTCCCTTAAAAGAAAAAACAAAATAAATTGCAAGAGCCAAGGCTTGAACCTGTGCTCCCATACAACCTTAATGACGCCACAACCACTAGACTACAAGCTTTCTTGTGTCATTTATTTAACACAATAATTTAAAAGCCCTCATCCAAGCATCCAGGTTTCTCTTTTTTTTTTTTCACTTAATACCAAAATTTTTGCTAAAGCCCAAGTTTGAACCCAAGATTTCTCTAGCACTTCTTAGGGCCATTAACCACCAAAGCAGACATTTAATTGTCTCATTTCATTGCACAATTAAATACCTATATACAACCTCCTTACGGACCCGCACTCAAGGCCCAATACTTCTAGGCCCAAATTCGGGGTGTTACAGATATCATCATCAATTATCATCAACCAGGTGTGTAAACGACACCTTCCCTTAGACTGAATCGGTAAAAGCTGAAATACCGAAACGTTGGTATTTTGTGAACTCGCGAGCAAGCGAGCGCTCGTGAGATAGTTGTTAATGAATATGGTGCATTTGGATGATTAGAGTGCAGAGTGTGCATTTTCGTGCACAACAGAATTTTTGGGCTTAATGGGTCGAAAACGGGCCAATGGGCCAACAGGCCCACTTTGGTAAAAAGACGAGGTAAGTACTTCTGATTACTTTGTAAACGTTAGAATGAGCATGAAACCCTAGCAATAGGTAATAATTACTAAAATACTCTTATACATGAAAAATTACGATTTTACCCCTAGGGATATTTTATTTTATCTGAAAAGCATGATGTTCTGTTTTACGTATGCGTATGCCATGACATATTATTCTGTTGCATGGGACATGGGTTTATATTGATGGAGGAAGCGTTCTGGCAGCCTCGTTACAATCTGGTGGCCTCGCCACATATATCTGTTCTGGTGACTTCGTCACAATATCTAGCAGCCTCGCTGCAATTTCTGTGGTGTGTAGCGGTTGGGTGGATCGAGTAGTCTCCCCACATGGTGTAAGGCTGGTACGGGGGTGTTATGGATGGCTCTGGGTTGGGATTTCTGCATTCATGATATATTTGTTCTATATCTGCTATGGGCCTATGAGTTTCATTCTGATTTCTGTACTGGGCCAAGGCCTAGATAAGTCTGACTCTGAGGTTTGATCTGTTTTGGGCTATGGTTGGGTTATGCTAAACACTGAGTTTACCAAACTCACCCTTCATTTTCATCTCTGCAGGAAATCCCCAACCATAGTGGGCTTGGAGCTGTGAGGGATTCGGAGTGGCCACATCATCTGCAAAGTTGGTTTTTCTAAGTTAGTTTATTTTTTATTATTTTTATATTCTGATTTAATTTTGGGTTTTAAGTTGTAATAAGGCCGCTATATAAATTTCTCTTTTCGCTATGGTTTTTATTTTCTGATTATATTTAGACTATGTAGAAACTGCTAGTGTTAGGTTGCGCGGGTTTTCAAAATTAATGAACGTTTTTTGAGACTCAACAAGCACGACAAATGGATAACCTAAAGATTGATAAACCGGCTTTTCATTCAATTGCTGTTTTTACAAAGACCATCCTAATCACTTAAACCAACGAATGCATACTAAGTCGTAAGTCTATGTGACACGTCAGATCTGGCCATAACGTCTAGGTCGAGTCTGGGGTTTTACATTTAGTGGTATCAGAGCCAAGTTGCAACAACTCGGTTGTGGAACGGGTCTAAAAATGGAAGTTTTAAAGAAACATTGAATAAAGGTTTTTGAAAATCATTTTTTTTAGGAATTCGATTATAAATTGTTTTCGAGAATGTTTCCAATATTTTCTCTTTACAAATAGATAATTTTAAAGATTAAAATTAGTTTTCTAAATTTAGTTTTTTTTAGAAGGTGGCACACCGAATATCTAGCCTAAGTCTGTAAGTTTTCTGAGCCTTTCTGATTGTTTCTGAAATATCTGTTATATGCTTGTACAAAACCTTATCATGGTACTTTAGTTAGGGTAACACTGGAACTATAGAAACTCTGATAAGTAGACTGAGACTGTAGCTAGGCTACGCGCAAGAAAACAAACTGAAACTCTAAATTACTGTTATTCATAAGACATTTGTAATAAACACTGAAATATTAAACTGATTCATAAAATTCTTAATTAGATAATACAAAATGAGTACACGAGCAGCTCGTGGAAGAGGCCGTGGACGTGGCCGAGGTAATGCTCAAGCTAACATCTTCAGGACATGTGCCAGTAGTAGATGCACTGGTACCACCGGCAACGGAGGTAGAGTCTTATGATCGAGGTGTCGGGGACGATGCTCTGTCCCAGGCGATGCTCCGAGTTTTGGAAAGGGTTGATAGGGCAAGTATGTGAAACGGAATTCGAGGGTCTATTTCTGAGCGGCTCCGGGCCAATGTAGCAGAGATATTTAGGGGCGTATCTGGTGTAGCTCCGAATGTGGCTGAGTATTGGTTAGAAGCCACATAGCGGATTATGGATGATCCGGATCGCTCTGTGAGCGCGGTCGCTGAAGAGAGCCATATCGTTACTCGGGGATGAGGCTTATCAGTGGTGGCTCACGGTGAGAGATGGAACTCCTACTGACAGTGTGACTTGGGAGCTGTTTAAGACAGCCTTCAAAGGAAAGTATGTTGGGGCTAGTTACGTGGACGCTCGCAGGAAAGAATTTTTGAACCTGGTGCAAGGGAGTAAGTCAGTGGCTGAGTATGAGTCTGAGTTTCTGAGACTGAGCCGGCATGCTTCTAGGATTGTCGCTACAGAGTATGAGCGTAGCATACGCTTCGAGGATGGTCTGAGAGATGAACTTAAGGTGCTGATTACTCCGCAGAGGGAGCGTAACTTCGCTGTTTTAGTGGAGAAAGCTAAGATAGCTAAGGAAGTGAAGCGTACAGAAAGACAGAATCGTGAGAAAGATCAGAACCGTTTTAGGAGAGATTCAGGACTTTCAAGTGGTATGAACAGGAATGTTAAGAGAGCAAGGGTAATGGAGCCAGTTCGAGTAGTACCGATGAATGCTGTTAGACTGCAGGGTTGTAGAAGTTGTGGGAAGATACATATGGGCGAGTGTCAGAAACATTTTGGTGCTTGTTTCCAATGTGGATCTATGGAGCATAGGGTTAAGGACTGTCCCCAGGAACCAAATCAGGTTCAAGTTTTAGAGCAGAGGGTCGCTCAACCAGTGAGGGGTGGGCCACAGTTTTCGAGAGGATGTGGGCAAGGCAGAGGTGGTAATGGAAATGGTCAAGGAAGAGGTGTGCTTGGGAGGGGTGCTAGATTTGCTATGGCTCGTCAGCCGGCGTTGGTGTATGCAGCTCGTCGCTGAGAGGAGGGTGATGCACCTGACGTCATAACTGGTACATTTTTGATTTCTAGTATGCCATACACTGCGTTGATAGTTGTTGGATCTACCCATTCGTATGTTGTATGTGCTATATCTGGGTCGCTGGGTGTACGCTCTGAGGTGACCGTGAGTGGGGTATCTGTACTAAGTCCTTTGGATCACTCGGTTAGGGTAGATAAACTGTATAGAGATGTGCCTATAGAAACTTAAGGAAAAGTTTTCTCTGGAGATCTGATGGAGCTACCTTTCGGAGAATTCGATCTCATTTTGGGAATGGATTGGCTTGTTAAGCATAGGGCTACTTTGGATTGTGCTACTAAGCGAAAGATGTTAAAGACCACAAAGGATGAGAAGGTTTTGGTGATAGGCGAGCGTAGGGATTATCTGTCTAATGTGGTGTCGGCATTGAGAGCCAAGAAGTGGATTCGAAAGGGATGTGAGGCTTATTTGGCATTTGTAAGCCAATAAAAAATTGAGGGTCTGACTGTGGATAAAGTTAGAACCGTCAAGGATTTTCAAGATGTTTTTCCAGAGGAGCTTTCGGGGTTGCCCCAAAATCGAGAGGTTGAGTTTGGAATCGACTTGTTACCTGGAACAGCACCGGTGTCCATTGCACCTTATAGGATGGCACCAAAGGAGTTGGTGGAACGGAAAGCCCAAATTCAAGAGTTATTGGATAGAGGTTTCATTAGACCAAGTGTGTCTCCGTGGGGAGCACCAGTGTTGTTCGTTAAGAAGAAGGATGGGTCAATGCGGATGTGCATCGATTATCGGCAGTTGAACAAACTGACGATTAAGAACAAGTACCCACTACCGAGAATCGATGATTTATTCGATCAACTTAGAGGAGCTTCAGTATTTTCCAAGGTTGACCTTTGATCTGAGTATCATCAGTTGAGGGTTAAGAAGGTGGATATTCACAAGACGGCATTCAGAACTCGGTATGGTCACTATGAGTTCTTGGTTACACCATTTGGGTTGACGAATGCACCTGCAGCATTTATGGATCTGAAGAATCGAGTGTTCCAGCCATACTTGGATCGATTCGTAGTCGTCTTTATCGATGATATTCTAGTTTATTCTGAAATCGAGAAAAAGCATGATGAGCATTTTCGTATTGTGCTGCAAGTGTTGAGGGAGAAGGAGCTTTATGCGAAATTCAGTAAGTGTGAGTTCTGGTTGAGAGAGGTAACTTTCTTGGGGCATGTTGTCTCTGCTGAAGGGATCAAGGTGGACCCTCGAAAGATTGAAGCGATTCTGGAATGGAAGCCACCGAGGTCAGTGTCGAAAATTTGAAGTTTTCTGGGTTTAGCTGGGTACTATAGAAGGTTTGTGGAAGGATTTTCTGTGATGGCAGCGCCTTTGACAAAGCTTATAATGAAGGGAGTACCGTTTGTTTGGACTGAGAAACCATAGGAACCTTTTGAGAAGTTGAAGAAAGTTCTGACCGAGGCACCTGTACTGATTCAGCCAGAGTCTGGAAAAGATTTTACCATATGCAGTGATGCATCACATGTAGAGTTGGGTTGTGTGCTGATGCAAGAGGGTAAAGTGGTTGCTTATGCATGGCGACAGCTTAAACCACATGAAGTTAACTATCCTACTCATGATCTGGAGTTGGCAGTGGTAATCTTTGCGCTTAAGATTTGGAGACATTACCTGTACGGAGAAAGGTGTATTATATACACAGATCATAAGAGTCTTAAGTACTTGCCGACTCGTATGAGAGCTGAACCTTAGGCGTGAGAGATGGATAGAGTTGCTTAAGGATTATGACTGCGCGATTGAGTATCACCCAGGCAAAGCTAATGTGGTGGCTGATGCCCTAAGTCGTAGAACTGTATCTGATCTGAGACCCATGTTTGCTCGTTTGAGTCTGTATGACGACGGTAGTCTATTAGCAGAACTGCAAGTTAGGCTGACCTAGGTGGATGAGATTAAGGAAAAATAGTCAAGGGATGAGTCCCTAGTTTTTCGATTCCAGCAGGTTAAGAATGGGGATACTTCTGTGTTTAGACTGAATAGTGAGGGAGTTCTGTGTTACCGAGGTAGAGTTTGTATTCCGAAGGACTCTGACTTGAGGCAAGCAATTCTGAAAGAAGCTCATGGAGGTCTGTGTGCTATGCATCCTAGAGGGAATAAAATGTATCATGACTTAAAGGAGTTGTATTGGTGGCCTGGATTGAAGCGAGTGGTAACAGAATTTGTGGGAAAATGTCTGACTTGTCAACAAGTGAAAGCTGAACATCAATTACCTTCCGGACTTTTGCAGCCAGTGAAAGTACCACTTTGGAAGTGGGAGAGGGTAACCATGGATTTTGTGAGTGGGTTACCCTTGACTCCGTCGAAGAAGGACTCGATTTGGGTAATTGTGGATAGGTTGACCAAATCTGCTCATTTTATACCTGTCCGCACTGATTATTCACTTCAGAAGTTAGCCAAATTGTATGTGGCAGAAATAGTGAGACTTCACGGAGTGCCAGTGTCGATTATCTCTGATCGAGATCCTAGATTCACATCTCAGTTTTGGCAAAAGATGCATGAGGCGTTGGGTACGCGGTTGAACTTTAGTACAGCCTTTCATCCTCAGACTGATGGTCAATCGAAAAGGGTTATTCAGATTCTGGAAGACATGTTGAGGGGATGCATTATCGACTTTCGAGGCAGTTGGGAGGATTACTTACCGTTGGCAGAGTTTGCATACAACAACAGTTATCAGGCAAGTATTCAAATGGCTCCTTATGAGGCACTGTATGGGCGAAGATGTCGTACACCTAGTTGTTGGATCGAGTTGGGTGAACGACAGGTTCTTGGACCTGAATTGGTGGCAGATACTGAGGACAAGGTCAAGTTGATTAGAGATCGATTGAAGAAAGCACCTGATAGAAAGAAGTCATATGCAGATTTAAAGCGCAAGGGAATTGAGTACTCTGTGGGTGATATGGTCTTCTTGAAGGTTTCACCTTGGAAGAAAATATTAAGGTTTGGGAGGAAAGGCAAGTTAAGTCCGCGGTTCATTGGGCCTTATCGGATTCTTAAGGGAGTGGGTCCAGTGGCTTATCAGTTGGAGCTACCTCCAGAGTTGGATAGGATTCATGATGTCTTTCACGTCTCCATGTTAAGGCGGTATCGTTCTGACCCTACCCATGTTGTGCCGGTTGCAGAGATCGAGGTCCAAATAGACTTAACTTTTGAGGAGGAGCCTGTGCAGATTTTGGATCGAGATGTTAAGATTTTGAGGAGGAAATCAGTTCCACTAGTAAAGGTGCTGTGGCGTAATCATGGCAGAGAGGAAGCTACTTGGGAGCCAGAAGTGGCGATGCGTCAACAATATCCTCATCTGTTTGATTCAGGTAAAATTTTGAGGACGAAATTTCTTTAAGGAGGGTAGAGTTGTAACGCCCAATTTTTGGGTTTTCTGTGTTTCTGTGTTTTTTTAAAATTTGGGTGTGTTCTGGTTGGTTAAAATATAGATTTTAGTAGGTTAGTGGGCCTTTGGAAGGCTCAAACTTAAGTTAAATCCGTGGTAGTCTTTGGAATTTTGATTTTAAGAACAAGTGATGCAATTGGCGTTTGGGCTTTTAAGAGTAAAAGGGTAAAAAATGACACAAAAAGGAGTGTGGTGTAGTGGCAAGGTAGCGCCACTTAAGGGACAAGGAAGTGACACCATAGAGGAAGCAAGGGGTCCAAGGTTCAAGTCTTGGCTCTTGCAGTTTATTTTGGTTTTTCTTTTCAATAAATCTGGAAGCAAGTAGGTGCGCTTTAAAGTTTAATGTGTTGGACTTATGACACAAATGAGTTGATGGCCTAGTGGTGGTGGCGTGATTTGGCATGTGAGAGGACTTTGGTTCGAATCCCTTGGCATGCAAAGGTTGATTATTTTGCTATGTTGGGACGGCAAGAGTTGGTGTTGGTTTTAAACTCTGATGATGGAGGGATCCCACATCGGGAAGCTAACATAAGAGTAGATGGAGAGCTGGCTTTAAATAGAGCAAACCATGAGGAGAGTTGGCATACCCTTCAGGCTGATCCTTTTTCGCTTGGTGGCGTGCTCGTTTGGGTTGGGCGTCAGCTAAGAGTGTGGGAGCGCGGATTAACTGCAGTCTCCTAACAGGTGTGTATTTCTCATTACTCTAGCTGTAGGACGGCTATTTCGGGCCGCGATGGGCTGAAATGGGCCATGTAGTCCCAATGGGTCCGTAGGCTCAAGTGGATAAGTTGTAGAATTACTAAAATACCCCTGTAGGGTAGGACTACCAATTTACCCTTGGAGGGTAAAATGACTATTTTGCCCCTCGTGCATAAATGACTAACTTGTGTGATGATTGGGTTAGTTGATGTGGATTTATGGTAGTTATCGTTAATTCGCAAGTCTAATGTGTTAGTGATCGATCGTAGGATTATCGCGTGGGAGATATCGTCATCAATCGTCATCAACCAGGTGTGTAAACGACACCTTCCCTTAGACTGAATCGGTAAAAGCCGAAATACTGAAACGTTGGTATTTTGTGAACTCACGAGCGTGCGAGCGCTCGTGAGACAGTTGTTAATGAATATGGTGCATTTGGATGATTAGCGTGCAGAGTGTGCATTTTCGTGCACAACGGTATTTTTGGGCTTAATGGGTCAAAAACGGGTCAATGGGCCAATAGGCCCACTTTGGTAAAAAGACGAGGTAAGTACTTCTGATTACTTAGTAAACGTTAGAATGAGCATGAAACCCTAGCAATAGGTAATAATTACTGAAATACCCTTATACATGAAAAATTACGATTTTACCCTAGGGGATATTTTATTTTATCCGAAAAGCATGATGTTCTGCTTTCACGTATGCGTATGCCATGACATATTATTCTGCTGCATGGGACATGGGTTTATATTGATGGAGGAAGCGTTACGCGACCTTTTTGCAATCTGCGCAAATCGCCACATATATCTGCTACGGTGACTTCGTCACAATATTTGGCACCTCGCGCAGCAATCGGTGGCTTCGCCACATATATAAATATATATATCTCGTTACGGTGGCCTCGCCACAATATTCGTATCTGTGACTTTGTCACAATATCCGCACCTCGCCGCAATTTACGTGGTGTGTAGCGGTTGGGTGGGTCGGGTAGTCTCCCACATGGTGTAAGGCTGGTACGGGATGTTATGGATGGCTCTGGGTTGGGATTTTTGCATTCATGATATATTTGATCCAGATTCTGCTATGGGCCTATGAGTTTCATTTTGATTTTACATCGGGCCAAGGCCCGAGATAAGTCCGACTTTGAGGTTTGATCTGCTTTGGGCTATGGTTGGGTTATGTTACACACTGAGTTTACCAAACTCACCCTTTATTTTCATCTCTCTCTAGGAAATCCCCAACCATAGTGGGCTTGGAGCTGTGAGGGATTCGTAGTGGCCACATCATCTGCAAAGTTGATTTTTCTAAGTTAGTTTATTTTTTATTATTTTTATATTCTGATTTAATTTTGGGTTTTAAGTTGTAATAAGGCCGCTATATAAATTTCTCTTTCCGCAATGGTTTTTATTTTCTGATTATATTTATACTATGTCGAAACTGCCAGTGTTAGGCTGCGCGGGTTTTCAAAATTAATAAACGTTTTTCAAGACTCAACAAGCACGAAAAATGGATAGCCTAAAGATTGATAAACCGGCTTTTCATTCAATTGTTGTTTTTACAAAGACCACCCTAATCACTTAAACCAACAAATGCATACTAAGTCGTAAGTCCATCTGACACGTCAGATCTGGCCATAACGTCTGGGTCGGGTCTGGGGTGTTACAACTGTGACAGCCCCTTTTTAGTCAAATCAAAATAGTGGTTTTGGGACCACAAATTTGAAGTTAAAATATTTATTTTATTATTATTTTAATATCTATAGCATCATATTATGTTTGTGTGAAAATTTCATTAAGAAATTTTATCGTTTGATTAGTCAATTTGATAAAAAGAACTAAATCACGTAAAGTGTAAAACTTGTGTGCTATTAGTTAAATGTGTCTAATAGCTATGGTTTATTAAATTGAAGGTCCTTAAGTGGTAAATAACCCATTAGTATGTTAGTGGACTTGTATGATGATTGGTATTGTTGAAACTTGATTTATATTAAAAGGGTAATTAGGTAAATTAACAAATTTGTGATGAATAATTAAAACAAAACAAAAAATTTTGTTTTCATTCATCTTCCTTAGCCAAATGAAGCTTGAAGAAAAGCTAGTTTAGGGATTGAAGCTTTCGGTCATTTGCAAGTTCAATTATCAAGAAAAGAGGAATTTGGGAGTAGATTGAGGGAAAAGCAAAGTTTTAGATTAATCGGTCTATTTCATCATTTTTGAACCCGAGGTAATGTAACACCCCTTACCCGTATCCGACGCTGGGATAGGGTTCGAGGCATTACTGGGCTAAAACATTAATATTCACATAAAATCGGCCATAAAATTTTGTTCAAATTTAAAACTTTTCAATTTCATGCAAATTATCCTTTATATGGGCCTACGAGGCCCAAAACATACATTGGAGGTGACTCGAGATTAACCGAGGGCTTTAGAAAACTTTATGGCAACTTAGAAAAATTTTCCTACTTTGGGAGTCACACGCTCGTGTGGGTAGGCCGTGTGATTACACATGCCCGTATGGGTAGGCCGTGTGATTACACATGCCCGTGTGGCTTGGGACACGTCCGTGTCTTCAGCCCGTGTAACTGTCTAACTATGACATCATCATACAATTAGGGTCACATGGCCAAGTCACACGCCCGTGTGCTTAGGCCGTGTGGCGAATTAAATTCTCGAAATTAAGTGCAAACTTCACACGGCCTGGGCACACATCCAAGTCCTAAGGCCATGCCTATCACACGGCTTAGACACACGACCGTGTCTCTACCCGTGTGTTTACTACTAGGCATTCTGCTTGCAATAATTAGGGTGCAGGGGACACACGGTCTAACCACACGCTCCTAGGGCAGACCCTGTGTCACGTACGGCTTAGACACACGCCCGTGTGTCTACCCGTGTGGACAAATTTGAGGCTATTTTCCAAGTCATTTGTCACCCTTAAATGCTCATTTACTCATTCATCTAAGATGACATGCAACCTAGTACATTTAGTCACTTAAAGACTCACAAATGTGGTTATGCCATGCCTTTGTACTTTCATATGGCATTTCGCACCAATTTCATATTCATTCATTATGCTAAATCTACTTTTAATTTACCTAATTATACCATAGATTGGACATACTTATTAACCATGATTTATTCACTTAGCACATGTGCCATTCATCACACATCTCATCTACAAACAAACACATTAGACATAAAAACATTGCATGTATGTACAATTGATTAAGGTTACAACCCAAATGATGAACATGGACTATATCACATGGCCATATACAAAATAAATCAAATATTTCTATAAGCCAACACATTTGACTAGACCAATATGACATATAATAAAAAGACCAAGTCCCTGTACATGCCATACTCAAAATACTGAGACTAACTATACCCCAAATGTCCAGTTGATAGTGTGATCGAGCCTTCGACTTTCTTCGATCCCCGAGTTGGCTTGGTGATACTATAAGAAAATGGGAAAAGAGACGGAGTAAGCATGAATCTTAGTAAGTTCAGATACAAATAAATAGCAACAATAATCATAGACATGTATATATATATAAACATTAGTGACATAGCATAGAGTTACTTATGTGTTATTCTGAACTCATAGATATAACTCAAATTTCTATACGTAACTTACACATTTTCAATCTTACCAAAAAATTATCACATATTGAGCTCATACATGTGAGTTTATCGTGCATACTTGTACCAACTCAAATCACAATGTCATATTCCATCGTCATTGATTTACTTGTCGATTAACTCACAAGTTTACCCGTTGAACACTCGGAATATTATTGGATACACGGAAGACTTGGACATAGTGCTTCAAACATAGCCACATGCTACCTCATATCACAATCACATATTGCTTGCTTACGAGCTAATCACGGGGCTGCTTACACAAGTTGATAGGTACCCGCAACACATGCCGGGCTACCCAGCAACTAGTAGGACGTACAAGACCAGCACCTGGATTCACATATCACATTTACACATATGCTCATGAGCTCATATCCACATAGTTCCTAGATTTACACATATGCTCATGAGCTCATATCCACATAGTTCCTAGTGACATGTTACATTGTATCCTAAACTATTCCTAAGGTTCAAACGGGGTTTTTGTAACACCCCTAACCCATCTCTGTCGCCAAATTAGGGTTACGAGGTATTAACAATCAAATACACACTTCTGTACATCCTCACATTTGTATAAGTCATAATTATAAGTATAATATATAATTTCAATTAAAAAAATAACATGATTTTATTTATTATTTTATAATATACATCAAATAACCATGTTTATTCAATTAAATTGACTTCATACATTCAATATCAAATTTATATACTTACACCATTAGCATATACAAATAACAACCTTCGCATATACTTTCAATAAAGTCAATCAAAACTTATTATATAATTTAACAAACAATTACACATGCAACGTAATACATTATAACATGACCGAATATGTATTTAAAGTTTAATTACATAATATATATTTATTTACCCTAGGTTTCAAAGCCACACTTAACCATTGTATTCATGCTAAATAATTGACCAAAAAAATCTTAGAACATTTTTCTAACTTAATACCTTGCATAGCCGAATCACATTATTTAAACTACATACACGTCCAAACATTTCATCAAATGTAAATTGTTTATACAAACATGTGCCGAAACCCAAACTGTAGTATATTCAAACATAAATTTTACATACCATGTTCAAAACATATCAAAACATATTTATAACAAGTTCAATTATAGTTTAACAACCTTAGATTCCAAATCACTTATATCACATGGACAGTATATAGCAACCTAATGCACATATATTTTTATCTATGCATAGTATAATAGAATCGACCACACATATTCAACCAGAACCATTAATCATTTCCAAAACATATAACACCCATCTCACACACCATTCATTCATAGCACATAACATTATAACCAAAACAATTTCAAACCACAATCGATCATAACCGAATTATCAAAACCACGCTCATTAGACATTATAAATAAGCACACATAAAACCAAGACTAAGCATAATTAGCAAGCCATTTTCGCATGGCTTTAAATACATAGCCAAATTCAACATTTAAAAAGTATGTTCCAGCCTATACATGCCATAGTTCAAGTTCAACTATATAAATACCGAAGCAGTGGATAGTGTGAAGAACTTTATTAATGATCCCCGAGCTTGTAACTTGAATCCAAAATCTATAAATAGAGTAAACAAAAACACACAGAATAAGCTAACTTAGCTTAGTAAGCCTTAAGCAAATTAAACAATTAATGCATAATACCATCTCAATTACTAAATCATTGCAATTAAATAAATCAACTTATGCATTTGTAATCACATTTAATTTCAAGATTTTAATTCCATACATATATAACATATACTTTCATAGAACAATTTCTCCTTAGTCGAATATACATGTATACATCATCAATATATTCTTAAATTTCAAAACCATATTGTCTTATATTATCGAATATACATATATATTGATAAACATATATTCATCACTCAAATTTTAACATTACATCCATATGCAACTATAAGGCCAAATATATTTCTCATATTAACACATATACTATAACTTCAGGTATCCTTTTTCATCACATATCAAGAAATCAATTCACCCTATTTTCAAATAGGTAACCAACTATCACGTACCTGATCATTTTAGCTCATTTAACGTATTCATTTACCATATCAACATAAATTCTTTTAAGTATAAACTTATAGTAATTCACCGGCATAAAGCCTGCTAGGCCTATGCTTGTATCTCACACCGGCACAAGGCCTGCTAAACTCAAAGTTTGATTTTATACACCGGCAGTAAGCCTGCTAGGCATAAAGCCCGATTTAATTCACTAGCACAAGGCTTCCTAGGCTCAAAGCCCGAATATCACTATTATAAAGTTGTCTCATAAACAATTCATATATCAAAAATTCCAGATATTTCATATAGTTCATACAGACTTTCAAATGTTATAACTAAGTCGAATTAAACTCAAATACCTTATTTCCATGCTCAATAATATTCAGGTAACTCTATTATAAATCTATGAATTCCAAATCAGCATATTAACTCATACATAATTAGAATTAACGATATCTATTAGCTTATAAACTTACCTCGGACGATGAAAAATCGGTACGGATCGGCTAGTCGACAACTTTAGTTTTCCCCTGATCTAAATTCGATTTTCTCTTTTCTTGATCTAAATTAATATAAATTGAACTTATTAAATCAAATATTCAACCAAATTCATCCAAAAACACAAAAATGGGCAAATTACACTTTTACCCCTAATATTTCACATTTTTCACAATTTAGTCCCTATTGTATAAAACACAAAATATGCAAAAATCTCACAACAACATAGTTAGGCTGAATCTTCCTTATACTCATACTAGTCCATATATTTCATTTATTTCACATTTTAGTCCCTCAATTTATTATTTTTACAATTTAGTCCTAATTACCCAAAATTATCAAAAACTCTAATACAAAACATGTTAATCTAAAACATATCTTAAATATTTCATCATCAAACATCACAAAACACAAATATTCATCAATGGCATAACTCAAAACATTCATCAAAATCAGAAATTCTAGCATGGGTCGAATAGTATTCGAAGCAACGATCTCAAAAACATAAAAAAGTATCAAAAACTGAAACCAAACTAACCTTGAATTTGAATCAACAATGGTTGAATACCTAACTTGTCTTTCTTCTCTTTTATTTTCGGAAAAATAATATAAACACTAATATATGGTTTTTTTTATTATATGTTTGTAATATAATAACTTATTAACTAATTTACCTAATTAACCTTTGATTTAAAATATAAAATCATGTTATAATAAGGCCATTACCATCCATTTCATGTCATCATGGGATAGTTACCACATAAATACCTCCATTTCCAAAGACAAACACATTTCAGCCCTTACACATTAAACCATTAAATTTTCACTTTACGCAATTAAGTCATTTTATTTAATGGAGCACCTAAACGACAAAATTAAATTACGAAAATTTCACGAATATAAATTCACACAAAATAAGCATAGAAAATAATTTTTAAATATTTTTTTACTTGAATTTTTGGTCCCAAAACCACCGTTTCGATTAGGGTCTAAATCGGGCTGTTACAGTTTTCTCGTTATCTCATGTTCGTCGAATTCATTCACAATCTCGTGCTCATAGATTACAACATCATTCACACACGTGACATAATAAGTAATCATATAAACTCATACATTAACAAAATATTAAAACATGATATATCATTGCAACATTTACACATAAACTAACCTCAATACATAATGATGGTAATCGAGCCTAATCATCGTATACTTTATTCTTCCCTCGATCAAGATCCGTATCACTTTTTTATTGATCTATAATGCAAAATTTAACTTTTTTATTAATCTCATTATTCAAATCAGTCCATAATTCATGCTTTGATAAATTTACCTTTTTACCCCTAACTTTTCATTTATTTACAATTTAGTCCCTAGGCTCGTAAAATGAAATGCATGCATTTTCTTTGTTACCCAAGCCTATCCAAACCTATACCAAGCTCATTTCAGCCCAGATTTTCCTTTATTTCAAATTTTTACTACCCACTTTTAAAATTTTACAAACAAGTCCCCTTTTTATGTGTTTTCACTAAAAATCACCTAGTAAAAGATGTTTATCATGCATCAAACATTCATATTCCTCCACTAATCAACCAAATACATGCATGTTACACATGGGTCAAATTTCATACATGAACCCTAGCTCTAAATATAGCTAGAAATGGGTAGATCATGATTCAAAGACTTCAAAAATACAAAGAACATTAATAACTGGGCTAAGGAGCACTTACAATCAAGCTTGGAAATGTTGAACAAAACCCCAGCTATGGCTATTGAGAAATTTTGCTAGCACTTGGAGAAGATGGACACATTTTTTCTTTGATTTTCCCTTTTTATTCTTTTAATTACCAAATGACCAAAATGCCCTTAGGGTCTTTCTTTCAAAATTTTCCTATGCATGTTCATTTTTGTCCAAAATTATAAAAATTAGTCAAATTGCTAATTAGGACCCTCTAATTCATAATCTAAAGCAATTTCATGCTTAAAGCTTCTAGAATGCAAGTTTTACATTTTATTCAATTTGGTCCCTAAAATTCAATTAGACATTTTATGCATAGAATTTCTTCATGAAACTTTGACACAAGCATGAAATCATATCATAGACCTCATGAGACTCATAAAATAATTATTTTTATTTCAGGTTCGTGGTCTCAAAACCACTATTTCGACTAGGCCCTAATTTGGGATGTTATAGGTAAGTTCGTATGTGATAAATTTCATTTTAAATAAATTTTTAAATGCTTTGATATTGCTTAAACTGGGAATATGAGACATCAAACAAATTCATATTGACTCAATGGTAATTTGAAATATGAAATCCCGGTTGAACCTTAGGAATAGATTAGGATGCTAGTGACATGTCATTAGGGAACATTGATTTGACTTTGGGCTATGATATTAGCACTTCAGGTGCGAGTTATACCGATTTGGCTTCGGGCTATGCTATAGGTACTTAGTGTGCGAGATTCTTGAGTATCTGACTTCTATTCTGAATGGTTCAATGGGTGATGTTATTGAGTATAAGAATGATATGGGATGGTATAGGTACGTACGTGACATGTACAAGCTTTGGTTCAAAGAAACTTGTGAAGAATGTGATTAATATCATAATTGTGTATATGCAAGGTTTGTTAGCTAATCTAAATATTGATATATATAAATTCAAATTGTTGAATTGTAATCTTGAGATTGAATTGAGTTTATTTTATATGAGCTTACTAAGCTTTATAGCTTACTTTGTTTATTTTCTCGTGTTTTATAGTGTTATCAAGCTAGCTTGGATTTGGGGATCGTCAGAGATTGCTTCACATTATCCACTTATCACTTGGTACCTATGACTTTTGATATTTTAAGTATATGGCATGTATAGGTATTTTGATTCATTTTGATTATGGGTTAATAATGATTTTGGTCATTTGAAATGACATGTAAATGTATATGTTTTGGTTTGTAAATATAGCCATGAGAGTTGGCTTAATTTGGTTGTTTTGGCTATGTATATATATGTGTGCATATATGGTTTGTATTGTAAGTTCATGATAGATATGTGTATGGCTTATATTATGAAGCTGTGCATATAGATATGGTAGATATTAAATGGTTGATATTGAGAATTGGTTTGCTTGTGAAATTAGGCTAAATATTTCATATTTGAATTTAGCCATTTTAATGTTTAAGTAAGTTAAGTTCGGTATGAATTTGGATGCCATATTGTGGTAGTTATGTTTTGGATTGATTGGTGTTGGAAATGGTTTGAAATATACTTGAGTAAGGATGTTGGGATGTCTTTTATATGATATGTTTGGTGGAAATTATTTTGATGTAGGTCTGCACAAATTTGGGTGGCAAATTGGCTTGGTAAATAGCCTATTTTTGTCTACACGGTCAGAGAGACGGGCATGTGTATTAGCCGTGTGTGACACATGGTCATGTTACACGGTAATGTGTCCTCTAGTGTTGAAATTGAAAATCAAGTTAGTATGCTCCACACGGCCTCACACACGGGCATGTTACTTGGTTGTGTGGCATAAGTCAGTATACCCTACAGGTTTGGCACGACCTAGGAGACAGCCTGGCACACAGACGTGTATAGCCATTTTTAGGGCACACGGGATATCCACAATGGTGTATGTGTTGGCCGTGTGATCCAAGTCAGAGAGTTACATGTGGTTAAACACGGGCTGGATACGACCATGTTCTCCCATTTCGAATGTCCACACGACCTGTGACATGGGTGTGTCTATTGGCCGTGTGAGGCACACGGTCGGGTCACACGGGCGTGTGTCCCCTATTTTTGAGAAAATTTCTTAAGTGCTCAAAAAGTTTCCTAAGTTATCAGTTTAGTCTCGAACCACTCTCAATATATGTTTAGGGCCTCGTAGGATCGTTTAAGGGACATTATGATTGATTATGATTGAATTGTATTTGAATTGATAAATTGTATTTGAAATGTATGTTCAAATGTCTTGTAAGTCCGGTAATGCTCCGTAACCCTATTCTAGTATTGAGTACGGGTGAAGGGTGTTGCATTTATTGGTATAAGAACTACGATTTAGTCGATTCTAGGACTAGCATAGCGTGTGTGAGAGTCTGGCTATACATGCCATAGATAACCTTGGATAGTGTGATGACTCCTGACAGTTTAAATTCTATTTTCATATAGAAAATGGATCCCAATCAAATTGTAGCTGATGAGGTTAAAAATAATGCGCTAGCTCTCGCTCAAGGGATAGTGCCTTCTAAATCTAGACCCATATCGGGTAGCCAAGGAGGAGAGGCTAAGGAAGCTGTCTTCCAAATGATGAACAAATGGTTCATGCAATATGTCTAGACAAATTCGACTACTCAACAACCTCTACCCCCATCTAATTCTCAACCAATTCCTATAGCCCCTCAAGTTGTGGAATTTCAACGACTAAATAAGCCTCCAGTTGATAAAATCCGTAAGTACGGGGCCAAACAGTTCAGAGATACCATTGATGACGATCCCGAGAGAGCTAAATTTTGGCTTGAAAATACTATTTGGGTATGTGATAAATTGTGTGTACTCTAATTGAGAGTTTAAAGTGTGCCATTTTGTTATTGAGGGACAATGTGTACCAATGGTGGAATACTCTAGTATCAGTGGTACCAAGAGAAAGAGTGACCAGGGATTTCTTTCAGACTGAGTTTCGAAAGAAATACATAAGTCAGAGATTCCTCAATCAAAAAACATAAAGAATTTTTAGAACTGAAACAGGGTCGTATGACGTAACCAAGTACAAAGGAGAATTTGTACGATTGAGCAAGTATGCTCGGGAGTATGTATCTATTGAGGAAATCATGTGCAAGCGGTTCATTGATGGTTTGAACGAGGATATTAAACCTCTAGTCAGAATTCTAGAATTGAATGAATTTGTTGTCCTGGTTGATAGAGCTTGCAAAGCCAAAGAGCTTATCAGAGAAAAAGGAAAACAAATTTAGAGGTTAGAAACTCGAGAAAAAGACCAGTGAATAAGCCATATCAGTCTTTGTCAAAGAAATTCAGATATTCGTTCAATTTTCCAATTACTTCAATCAGGTATTCAAGCCGAGATCGTGGAAAACAATACTCAAGTCCTAAAACTCAAACTACATCAGTGTCGAGTGTTGGCAGTGTGAGAAACAACAAACCCGAGTGTCAATAGTGTGGGAGAAGACATTTTGGAAAGTGCTAGAATAAGAGTAATAAAGCTTGTTTCAAAACTGGCTTGCCAGATCATTTTATTCGAGATTGCCCAGAATTATCCGAGAAAGATAAATTTTAGAATGCAAGACCGAGCAATACAGCTACGAGAGAGAGACTCTTGAGAAATACGGGGAATATATCTAGTGGGAAAGGTGTGACTAGAGATTTTGTTGTGAGATCTGAGGCTAGAGTGCCAGCCAGAAGTTACGCTATTTGCACTCTCGAGGATGCGTCATCACCAGATGTTAACACCGGTACATTCTCTCTTTATGACACAATGTAATTCAATTGATTTATCCTAGATCTACTCATTTGTATATCTGTATGAATTTAGTGTTTAGTAAGAATTTTCTTATTAAGTTTACTAAGTTTGAGATTAAAGTTTCGAACCCCTTAGGGAAGTATGTTCTAGTTGATAAAGTTTGCAAGGATTGCTCTTTGATGACCAGGGGTTACTGTTTTTCAGCTGACTTGATGTTTTTACCATTTGATAAGTTCGATGTGATTCTGGGTATGGATTGGTTGACTCTACATGATGCCGTTGTAAATTGTAAAAGAAAGACTATTGAATTGAAATGTTAGAATAGTGAAATCATTCTAATTGAATCCGATGAATCGAGTGGTTTTCCTATAGTTATTTCGTCGATGTCGGCTTAGAGATATATGATAAAAGGTTGTGATGCATACCTAGCATATGTTTTAGATACCAATGTATCTGAAATGAAGATTGAATCGATGTCTATAGTTTGTGAATATTCGGATGTATTTCCAGAAGAATTTCCTAGGTTGCCACTGGTGAGAGAGGTTGAGTTGGTATTGAACTAGTACCAGGTACATCGCCGATATCTATAGCTTTTTACAGAATGGCTCCGACAGATTTAAAGGAGTTGAAATCTCAGTTGCAAGAGTTGACAGATAGAGGTTTCGTACGATCGAGTTTTTCGCCCTGGGGTGTGCTAGTATTGTTTGTAATGAAGAAAGATGAGTTAATAAGAATGTGTATTGACTATCAAAAGCTCAGCAAGGTTACGATAAAGAACAAGTATCCTTTGTCAAGAATAGATGATTTTTTTGATCAGTTGAAAGGAGCAACAGTGTTTTTGAAGATTGATTTGAGATCTGGTTATTACAGTTGCGAGTTAAAGACTCAGATGTGCCGAAAACTGCATTTCGAGCGAGGTACGAACATTATGAATTCCTTGTTATGCCTTTCGGATTAACTAATGCTCTTGCAGTCTTTATGGACTTGATGATCCGGATATTTAGGCCGTATTTAGATAGATTTGTTGTTGTGTTCATTGACAACATTCTGATCTATTCACGAGATGAGTTTGAGCATATCGAGCATTTGAGAATAGTGTATGCTAAATTCAATAAATGTGAGTTTTGGCCCAGAGAAGTCAGATTTTTGGGGCACATTGTTTTAGCGAAAGGTATAAGAGTTGATCCGAGTAAGATTTCGACAGTTGTTGATTGTAAACCATTGATAAATGTATCCAAAGTCAGAAGCTTTCTGGGGTTAGCTGGCTACTATCCACGTTTTGTAAAAGGGTTCTCGATGATTGCTACACCAGTGACCAGATTATTACAGAAAGATATGAAATTCGAGTGGTCCGAGAAATGTCAACAGAGTTTTGAGCAGTTGAAAGCGTTATTAACTGAAGCACCAGTTTTGGTTTAACCTGAGTCAAGTAAAGAATTTGTGATTTATAGTGACACGTCATTGAATAGTTTAGGTTGCGTGTTGATGCAAGAGGGAAAAGTGATAGCGAATGCCTCGAGACAGTTGAAGCCACATGAAAAGAACTATCTGATGCACGATTTAGAATTGGCCGCTATTATTTTCATATTAAAAATTTGGCAGCATTATTTTTACGATGAAAAGTGTCACATCTTTACCAATCACAAAAGCTTAAAGTATATTATGACTCAGAAAGATCTAAACTTGCGACAACGGAGATGGCTCGAGCTACTAAAAGATTATGAGTTAGTAATAAATTATCATCCGGGGAAAGCTAATGTAGTCGTAGATGCTTTGAGTAGAAAATCTCTATTTAATTTGAGAGTGATGAATATGAGATTGGCTATGAATATGAGATTGACTATGTCTGATGATGATTCGATATTAGCTGAATTGAAAGCTAAACTAGTTTTTCTTTAGCAAATATGTGAAGCTCAAAAGTAAGATACTGAGTTGCAAGCTAAAAGAAAGCAATGTGAGTCAAATAGTGATTTAGATTATCAAATTGGAGCCGATGATTGTTTAATGTTCCAAAACAGAATCTATGTACCAAAGAATTCTAAGCTCATTCAGAAAATTTTGCACGAAGCATACAGTGGTGGCCTATCTGTTCACCCAGGGATTACTAAAATGTACAATGATTTGAAGCAATTGTTTTGATGGTCGAGCATGAAACGTGATATTTCAGAATTTGTATCGAGGTGTTTGATTTGTCAGCAGGTAAAAGTCGAGCATCAAGTGCCTTCGGCTTTGCTTCAGTACGTGATGATACCAGAGTGGAAATGGAACAAAGTTACGATGGATTTCGTATCAGGGTTACCCCTGACTCCAGAAAAGAAAGATGTTGTTTGGGTTGTAGTTGATAGATTGACGAAATTGACACATTTTATACCAATATGTACAGACTATTCACTCGATAGATTAGTTGAATTGTACATTTTTGAGATCGTTAGATTGCACGGAGTGCTAGCTTAAATTGTTTTGGATAGAGATCTGAGGTTTATGTCACGATTTTGGAAGAAATTACAAGAAGGTCTGGGTACGAGGTTGAATTTTAGTACAACTTTCCATCCACAAACTGACGGTCAGTCTGAGAGAGTAATTCAGATTCTCGAAGATATGCTTCGATGTTGTGTTTTAGAGTTTGTAGCCAACTGGGAGAAATATTTTCCGTTGGTTGAATTCGCGTATAACAACAACTTTCAAACGAGTATAAAGATGGCACCTTATGAAGCTTTATATGGTTGCAAATGCCGAACTTCGTTGTACTGGATTGAACTTAGTGAGAAAAAGATTCACGGGATTGATTTGATCTGAGAGATAGAAGAAAAAGTGAAAATAATTCGTAACTGTTTAAAAGCAGCTTCAAATCGACAGAAATCATATGCGGATTTGAAACGAAAAGACATTGAATTTTAGATCAGTGATAAAGTGTTTCTAAAAGTATCTTCGTGGAAAAAAATACTTTGATTTGGTCGTAAAAGCAAATTGAGTCCGCGATTCATAGGGCTATATGAGATCATTGAAAAAATAGGGCCAGTGGCATATCGGCTAACATTACCTTTAGAATTAGAAAAGATCCACAATGTTTTCCATGTATAAATGTTGTGTCGATATAGATTGGATCCTTCACATGTAATTTCTCCGGCAAAAATTGAAATTCAGCCTAATATGACGTACAATGAAGAACCAATCAGAATTCTAGCTCGAGAGATTAAAGAGTTGAGAAATAAACGCATAAATTTGGTGAAAATTTTGTGGCATCATCATAGGGTTGAAGAGGCTACATGGGAACCCGAGGAAGCTATGAGAAAACAGTACCCTAACCTATTCACTAGTAAGATTTTTGGGGACGAAAATCCCTAAGGGGGGAGAGTTGTAATAGCTCATTTTTAGTCAAATCAGAACAGTGGTTTTGGGACCACAAATTTGAAGTCAAAATATTTATTTTATTATTATTTTAATGTTTTTACAGCATGATAATAGGTTTCTGTGAAAATTTCGTTGAGAAATTTTATCATTTGATTAGTCAATTTGATAAAAATGATTAAATCGCGTAAAGTGTAAAACTTGTGTGCTATTAGTTAAATGTGTCTAATAGCTATGATTTATTAAAGTGAAGGTCCTTAAGTGGTAAATAACCCATTAGTATGTTAGTGTACTTGTATGATGATTGGTATTGTTGAAATTTGATTTATATTAAAAGGGTAATTAGGTAAATTAACAAATAAGTGATGAATAATTAAAACAAAACATAAAATTTTGTTTTCATTCATCTTCCTTAGCCGAGTGAAGCATGAAGAAAAGCCATTTTAGGGCTTGAAGCTTTTGGTCATTTGCAAGTTCAATTAGCAAGAAAAGTGAAATTTCGAAGTAGATCGAGGGAAAAACAAAGTTTCGGATAAATCAGTCTATTTTATTATTTTTGAACCCGAGGTAAGTTCGTATGCGATAAATGTAACACTTCGCACCCGTATTCAATGCCAGAATAGTGTTACCTAGCATTACCAGACTTACAACACTTTTAAATACACATTTCACATATAATTCATCATTTCAAATAGAATTTAATCACAACCAATCATAGTGTCCCTCAAACAAGCCTATGAGGCCTTAAACATGCTTTAAAAATGGTTCGAGACTAAACCAATAACATGCGAAAATTTTTGGAAAACTTAGAAAAATTTCAACTATACAGGGGTCACACGCTCGTGTGAACAGGCTGTGTGCCTCACACGGCTCCAGACATGCCCGTGTCTCAGGCCGTGTGGAAACAAGTAATACATACTGACTTGGGTCACACAGCCGACCACATACCCGTGTGTCCAGCCCGTGTGCCCTTCGAAGTGGCCACACACGCCCGTGTGCCAAGTCGTGTGCTAAGCCGTGCTAAACCTGTAGGGTATACTGAGTTATGCAACACGGCTAAGTCACACGCCCGTGTGTGATACCGTGTGGAGCATCCTGACTTCATTTTATTATCAACACGGTCGAGACACGCAGCCGTATCTCTGCCCATGTGGACAAAAATAGGTCATTTACAAAGCCAATTTTCCACCCCAACTCATGCTGACCTAAACAATCAAAATGGTACAATTTCATCATACAACTAGGCAGCCAAAATCATCATCCAAATGTACAATTCATACTATATCCATTTCAACCAAATTCAATACTCAATTCAATGCCATTTACCTAATCAAATACTTATCAACTCAACTTCTAAAATCATACTTCATCAAAACATTTATCAAGCATTTATACTCTACAAATCAATTAACCATTTGAACAACTATGAAATCATAACAACCTTCATACAAAACATACCAAAATAAGCCATCACTCATGGCTATATATACAAACCAAAACATATACATTTACAAGCCATTTCTAATAGCCATACACACATCAATATTAACATTATTTACAACCCAACTCTCATGGCTATAATCACAACCAAAATACCACATCTAGTCTATACATGACATATACCATATATGTATAATCCAAAAGTACCAACTTAGATGTTTGATAGTGCGATGATGTTCCCGACAACTCCCAGATCTGAGCTAGCTTTGATTCACTATAAAACATAGAAAAATAACACAAAGTAAGATTCATAGCTTAGTAAGCTCGTATGATATAAACTTAACCAATCCCAAATACAACATTCATCAATCTCAACATATTATCATGTACTTTAAGGTTACTAACAAACAATTCAACTGCTTATTCATAAGCTTATATACAAACTTTGTAACTTCTGCGATTTTAAGCTCATAATAGACATATACAGACCTGTACCAATCCATAAAAATTTCATACATACACAGAATGTCGTTGGTTACTCAATGCCTCACACACTAAGTGTCATACTCGATATATCGCACACTAAGTGCCACACTCGATATCTTGCACAATAAGTGTCGTACATAGCTGAAGCTATCTTAAATCACACACTAAGTGTCATAGATAGCCAAAGCTATGTCGAATCACACACTAAGTGCCATATATAGCTGCAGCTATGTCGAATTGTACACTAAGTGCTATATATAGTCAATTTGTCGTCGAATATAATTCTAGTCCCGTATATACAATTCATACAATATTAAAGCACTAAAAGCATAAGTGTTACAGTGCTTAATACATATGAACTTACTTTGGATGCTAAAACAGTGAATTAAATCAATTAGTCGATAACTTTATCTTTTCCCTGATCCAAGTCCATATTCCGCTTTCCTTGATCAATTTAACCTTGCAAGTGCCGAACCCTAAAACCACATCTAAGACTTCTTCTTCTTTTTATTTTAGGCTTTAAGAGAAAGATGGACAACAATTTCATGTTTTGTTATATTTTAATTAACTTTATTTATCAATTTACTTATTTACCCTTATTGAATCAACATAGAAATTTATAATGCATGTCCATTAATGTTCATTAACACTACCAATGGTCTAATATCATCATAAGGACTTTTAATTTATTAAATCATAGCAATTAATTACTTTTAACAAGTAGAATGCAACTTTTGCATTTTAAGCGATTTAGTCATTTTTCTCAAATTGAGCATTTAAACGGTAAAATTTCTTTATGAAACTTTCACACAATAATTCTATCATGCTGTAAACTTTAATAAAATAATAAAATAAATATTTTGACTTCAGATTTGTGGTCCCAAAACCACAGTTCTGATTTAACTCAAAAACGGGCTATTACAATAAATTTCATTATAAATGTATTTTTAAATGCTTTGATATTGCTTAAACTGGGAATATGAGACTTTGGAAAAATTCATCAATGAAACGATGGTAATTCGGCATACAAAATCTCAGTTTAACCTTAAGAGTAGATTAGGATGCTAGTGACATGTCATTAGGGAACATTGATTTGGCTTTGGGCCATGATATTAGCACTTCGGGTGTGAGTTATACTGATTTGGCTTCAGGCCATGATATCTATATTTTAGATATAAGCTACCTTGATTTAGCTTCGGGCCATGGTATAGGTACTTAGTGTGCAAGACTCTTGAGTATCCGACATCTATTTTGAATGGTTCAATAGGTAAACAAAACATGTGATTGAGTATGAGAATGATATAAGATGGTATAGGTACATACGTGACATGTATAAGCTTTGGTTTAAAGAAACTTGTGAAGAATGTGATTAATATCATAATTGTGTATATGCAAGGTTTGTTAGCTAATAAATGCTAAATGTTGATATATATATTCAAATTTTTGAATTGTAATCTTGAGATTGAATTGAGTTTATTTTATACGAGCTTACTAAGCTTTATAGCTTACTTTGTCTATTTTCCCGTGTTTTATAGTGTTATTAAGCTAGCTTGGATTCGGGGATCGTCAGAGATCGCGTCACACTATCCACCTATCACTTGGTACCTATGAACTTTGGTATTTTAAGTTTATGGCATGTATAGGTATTTTGAGTCATTTTGATTATGGGTTAATAATGATTTTGGTCATTTGAAATGACTTGTAAATGTATATGTTTTGGTTTGTAAATATAGCCATGAGAGTTGACTTAATTTAATTGTTTTGGCTATGTATATATGTGTGCATACATGGTTTGTATTGTAAGTTTATGATAGATATGTGTATGGCTTATATTATGAAGCTTGTGCATATAAATATGGTAGATACTAAATGGTTGATATTGAGAATTGGTTTACTTGTGAAATTAGGCTAAATAATGCATATTTGAATTTAGCCATTTTGATGTTTAAATAAGTTTGGTATGAATTTGGATGCCATATTGTGGTAGTTATGTTTTGGATTGGTTGGTGTTGGAAATGTTTTGAAATATACTTGAGTAAGGATGTTGGAATGCCTTTTATATGATATGTTTGGTGCCAATTGTTTTGATGTAGGTCTGCACAAATTTGGGTGGCAAATTGGCTTGGTAAATAGCCTATTTTTTTCCACACGGGCATGTGTCTTAGCCGTGTGTGACACACGGGCATGTTACACAGCCATGTGTTCCCTGGTGTTGGAATTAACAATCAAGTGAGTATGCTCCACACAGCCTCACACATGGTCCTGTGACTTGGCCATGTGGCATAAGTCAGTATACCCTACAGGTTTGGCACAACCTAGCACACGGCGTGGCTCACAGGCGTGTATGGACATTTTTAGGGCACATGGGCTAGCCACACAGGCATTTGTGTTGGCCGTGTGACCCAAGTCAAAGAGTTACATGGGGTCTGACACGGGCTAGGACACGACCATGTGCTCCCATTTCTAATGTCCACACAGCCTATGACACGGGCATGTTTTTTGGCCATGTAGGACTCATGGCCGAGCCACACGGTCGTGTGTCCCCTAGTTTTGAGAAAATTTCTTAAGTGTTCAAAAAGTTTCCAAAGTTATCAGTTTAGTCCCAAACCACTCTCAATGTATGTTTAGGGCCTCGTAGGCTCGTTTAAGGGACATTATGATTGATTATGATTAAATTTTATTTGAATTGATAAATTGTATTTGAAATGTATGTTCAAATGTGTTGTAAGTCCAATAATGCTCTGTAATCCTATTCTGGCGTTGAATTCGTGTGAGGGGTGTTACAACCACAATCCATGTAGTGGGATATGCCTGATCAAGGTAGGATTTATCCCTCCTACATAATTGGAGCAATATCTTAGGCCTCTTAATGGAATGAGACTAGAAATGCATGGCCATGCTCGAATAAGTTGATTTGAGATATCACACTTATTTGTTTATTGTAGTCAACTCAGAATATCAAGAAATATGAGATTGGACTATACAAGTGTGACTATTCCATGACTTGTGTCCAATCTAGATATTAAGGATAAAATGATATAATGCATGAAAAGATTATAACAGAAAGGTTATGTCGAATCATGATTTCTTGTAACTTGGGTAGCAATGATGCATTGGTAGATGCCACTTATTGCTTGTAAAGTTAGAAACGTTCTAGTATTACTACCAACGTTACAAGAGCCTATAGGGTCACACCCTATTGTTGAAGCGAATAGAATCCAAATAGAATTGGTATTGTATTTAGCTATCATATGAATTAAATTAATTATTGAATTAATTTAATTTGATAGTTAAATATTAAACACATTATATGTACGAACTTGTTGTACACAAATAGAGAACATAGATAAAATTAATTTATGAATTTGATTCATACAAAATATTAATTATACATATTTTACCGAAATTATTAATATAATCAGTTATAATAATTTAGGTCAAAATATAAAAGGACATGAAAAGTAATATTCTTCTGAAAAGGATATAATCTTATTCCTGACTTTTCATTTGTTTCACTAATATTAAGGGAATAATCTTGTTTTTAGTTTATGATATATGATATCAAAGAAAATAAAAATGAAAAGAATCTCTTAGTGTGTTAGGATTACCAAGAACACACAAAAGAAAAAAAAAAGGTCTAGCAACCATTCTTGAAAATTCTCTCTGAAAAATTTAAGAGAATTTTGATGTTCGTTCTTTGATTGGATGGATTACGTAGAGGCCAAGCCATTATTTTTGTGGCTTGGGATCAACATCACCAGAAAGGGATCCTATAAACAACGTTGTTCCTCACTTTTTTAGTCTCGAAAAGTAATATTTTCGACCCTTGTTTCAACTCGATTTGTTCCTCATACATGGACCCATGGCTGATGGTCGCCGAAATAATTTTTTCGCTACGCCACGTGGCGTACTGGTGATTCAACATAAACTACTTCTCGTATTCTCGAGGATCACCTCAACCTATGAATGAAGAAAACAAACCATACACTAAGCGATAGGGCTTAGTGGTACTTTCATGATCCAAGATAGTATAACACAAACATAGGTAATATATTTTTAATGACAATACATATGTATATGCATCCATTACCTAACCAAGTCATGTTTCAAAATGCCAACCATTCTCATAATCTTATAATGTTATACCCGGCCCAGTCGCTGAGCCTACGTAACATGACGCTACACCACCGTCACAACATCACACATCACATAAAGTCTCATTAGAATGCAAGCATCACTAAATTTGAACCAATTATAGAGATTCCAAGCTAAGAATACCCTAGGCGACATTAAGTTATGCCAAACATACATAAAAATGAGCCCATAACAAATTAAAAGCATGCTTTAAGACCACTTAACAAAAATTATCAAAAATCAAGTAGGTACCGATACTAATTCAGTGGTATTGATATTTCTCATAAATGGTATCGATACCGATCAGAAAATCAGTACCAAATCAACATGCAATTTTCCTGCAAAAGTTAAAACCTACCAATTATAGATAGAAATCCAAAATGTATATTTTTAACCCGAGTATCTATACTCAAGAAATGGTATAGATACTAAAATGAACTAACCAAGTCTTGTTTCAAATTCCAACCATTCTCATAATCTTATAATGCATGACATGTAACACCTTATACTCGGCCCGGTAATTGAGCCCGAGTAACATGACGCTACACCACCGTCACAACATCACATATCACATGAAGTCTCATTAGAATGAAAATGTCACTAAATTTGAACCAATTATACAGATTCCAAGCAAGAATACCCTAAGCGACATTAAGTTATGCCAAACATACATAAAAATGAGCTCATGACAAATTAAAAGCATGCTTTAAGACCACTTAACAAAATCATGTAGCTACCGATACTAATTCAATGGTATCGATATTTCTCACATATGGTATCAATACCGATCAAAAAATTAGTACCAAATCAGCATTCAATTTTTCTACAAAAGTTAAAACACATCAATTATAGATAGAAATCCAAAATGTATCAATATTTTTACCTCGAGTATAAATACTCGATAAATGGTATCGATACCAAAATGAACTGCTATTTTCCTACGTATTTGAATTAGCTCAAAAGTACCGATCCTTATGCCCAGTTATTGATACCTTTGTACTCAACAGCAAAAATTATACCAAGACAGGGCAATTATCATAATTAAGCACATACCATATCAACAAGTTCATAGAACCTCAACAATCATCAATAAATTTAAGCTAAGACAAAACCAATAACATAATATCTAACATCCATCAATTCCTAATAGTTTAAAATCATGTCAACCATTTAAAGCATATTAATAATAATCAACCAAAAACATCTACCACATTACCTTATTCCTATAGTTCAAAAAATACTATTAATATGTAACACCCCAAACTCGGCCCGGACGTTATGGCCAGATCTGGCGCATCACATTGAAGTGTTTAAGTAAAAATCGTATTTTCATTGAAAACCCTTCTTAAAATAAAAGAAACCTTAATTAACTAAAAAAACTCCTTTCAATCGCTTGTTTAAAACATATGATTTTATGAAAACATGTCATTTTAAAATTTAGTTACGAAAGCGTAGAAAAACATACTATAGTTTAAGAAACCATGTTCAACTTCTTATAATTACATCACATAAAAATAATAATCCAACTACTAACAAAATGGAAGCCCTATTACAGTCAGGTTTGAAAAGTACTTAATGAAATAGAAACTTATATGCTTAGAAAATAAAACAAGTCCAAATTGTCTTGCTAGCTGGCCACCCAGAGTCCTTCCAAACATCGAACCTTCTACTGAGCATCACCTGAAAATAAAATAAAAGAGGGGGTGAGTTTTCGCAAACTCAATGTGTACAACCCTCGACAAAAACAAACATTTAAAAATCATCATACATTAAACATGCAATGAAATCCCATCCCAATTATCCATCCGCTACACACTAGCTCTGTCCCCCGTCACATCATGTGGGGATATAAATATCGACCCACCCAACTGACACATCAATGGTAGCCCGGTTGCGAAACTACCTTCATTTACATATTGGGCTTAAAAGTCATCTGTGGATCCACGATTGTCAAGCAACCATGTGATCCTTATATACTTCCTCCGTTCCATAATTCCTAACCCATATGCAACCTAAGTAGAAAATCATATGTATGCATGTCACATCCATAAAACTTACATTCAACACCTAGAGGTACTTTGGTCATTTTTGCCCTTAGGGGCATTTCGATAATTTTCCCTTTCTTTATGGTTTTCACTTACCTTGGCCTATTAACAAATCCCGTGAGCTAAGATAAACGAATACTATGCACTAGGTAGGATTCCAAAGAAGAGGAGGTGAGTCATTAAGACCGCTTCAGTACCAAGCTCTTCCAAGATCCAATCCTAGACATGCATATACCCGTTGCCACACCTTAACCCTTTGACTTGTCCACGGTCGCAATAATTTAATTAAGTATTATATAGTTATCATATACTAGGCCCAAAACCCCTTACAAAGCCCAAACAAATTCACCTACCTGTATTTGGCCCATTAAGCCCAATCATATTCATATGGCCCATTAGGCCCAAATCACCTATATATGGTCCATTAGGCCCAAATCACATTATATGGCCCGTTAGGACCAATAACATTCATATTCATGCTCACATACGAAATTCTATCATATAGCATCAATTATCAATTTTGCTTATTATGGGCCCAACAGTCTAACGGCCCATTTAGCCCAACCCGGCCCATTTGGCTAATTCACAACCCAAGTCTATAGAATCACCCGTGGCCTTAGGCAACCTATCGATTTCCTCCTCACGAGTGTTCGTGCACTCGCAAGACTACCGTAGCCCAAATTTTGGCTTTTCGCATTTCGACTTTTCAGCTTTTTGGCATTTTGGCTTTTGTCGATACCTTGTGTGTGTGTAGTGTATGTACACACCTAGTAAGTAAGCGTGCTGCGATTCCCTTAGTCACCAACCTACAAACGATATCACCCTTCAATTAATCGCATGCTTAATACATATCCTTACTAAAACCGAAACCTCACATTAACCTTACCTTGCGCATTAGCCCCCTTTTTAAATCACTAACCACGATCAAATCCTGGATTTGCACCAATCTTAACTATTAAAACTAGAATAATAGATGACTCGTATCCAACACAAGTCCCCTTACCTTAATTATGAACATTCGGCCACCTTAGCCAATGGGAGAGGAATACTTACCAATACCACAAACACCTAAAGAGTAATTCGACAGAGAGCTAAGATTCGAGATCTGATACTAATTCCCTACCAAAGTTGATTTGAAAGAGTGAGGGAAGAACAGTGTAATAGATTCATAGCAAAACTGATTGGAAGAGCAAAAACTTACACTAGATTCGGTCAAAAAGTATTCGACCCGTGGGAGATTTGGCTTTTCGGCTTTCAAACTTAGTATGGTGAATAAGGATTATTTGGTACAGATTAAAGAAGAAGAGTAGAAGAAGGAATTAGATAAGTGAAACAAAGAAAATTGTGTAGAGAATAATAGAAATCGGCAGAAAGAAAAGAAAGAAAAATAAAAGGGTTTTCGACTTTTAGGGAAGAGGGTTTTTGGCAATAGGGTGAGGGGAAATTCGGCATTAGCCTGGCAAACTCCCACTCGACACCTATTTATAGCCCTATAGCTGAATTCCTCAAGCCCAAGTCCCCAACTTGGCTCCATCACTTCCCCCTTCTCATCTCCTCATTTTTCTCCCGGATAACCCCTTGATCCTTTCCTTAAATTTCTCTTCTGAACACTCCCTTTGGAGTCCATTTTCACGCCACTTCCAACCTTCTAGAAGGCCAAAATCAAACTTCTAAAAATACTAAGCTAGAATTCGAACCTTGGATCTCCTTGCTAGCCACTAACGCCACCTCCCTACACCCTAAGTGCCATCACTTAGCCACTCCTCCATAAGGCTTTTTGATGCTATTTTCCCTTATATTTAACTAAAAGCCCAACCACTTGTCATCAGGGTTCCTTTAATAATTAAACTATAATTTATTTTACCCCAAGATTCAAACTCAAACCTTGACCAAGACCTACCATCGCGTAATTAACACTTAACCGGAATTACTAAGCACAAAAAGAAAAAAATTGAGATTTCGGGATTTTCGGGTTTCGGGATTTTTGGGGCATTACAACTCTACCCCCTAAAAGAAATTTCGTCCTCGAAATTTTACCTAATTCAAACAGTTGAGGATATTGACGTCGCATCGCTTCCTCAGGTTCCCAAGTAGCCTTCTCAGCCTTGTGATTCTGCCAAAGTACTTTGACTAATGGAACGGACTTCCTTCTTAGTTCTTTGACATCTCGACCAATTATTTGTTTGGGCTCTTCCTCGAAAGTTAGGTCTGGCCTGACCTCGATTTCTTCCACCGCCATGACATGTGAAGGATCCGAGTGATACTGCCTCAGCATGGAAACATGAAACACGTAGTGGATCTGGCTTAGTTCAGGAGGTAATTCCAGCTAGTAAGCGACTGGCACAATCCGCCTTACAACCCGAAATGACCTAATGAACCTTGGGCTTAGCTTACCCTTTCGTCCAAATCTTAGCACTTTCTTCCACGGAGAGACCTTTAGAAAAACTAAGTCCCTCACTGCATACTCTATCTCCCGTCGTTCAAGGTCAACATACGACTTCTGCCTATCCGAGGCCTCTAATAAAGCTCACACAAATTTTGATACATCTTGTTTCCGCCAGGATGCATTGTGTAGAGACCGCTATGTGCTTCCCGCAGAATGGGCTACCTTAAATCATCATCTTTTCGTATACACATTCTCCCACGGAAACACAATAATCCTTCACTATTTATCCCAAAGTCTGATGTCTCCCCACACTCCACTTGTCTAAAACGAGCACCTAAGGTCTCATCCACTAATTGCTTACTCCTTATCTGCTCGACCCACACCGGCTTTACCTAAAGCCCAGCTAACAAGCTACCATCATCCCACAAGCTTAAACGGGCGAGCATAGCCCTCAAGTCTTACTTAGCCCTACGACTCAACGCATCGGCTACCACATTTGCTTTGCCAGGGTGGTACTCAATCGTACAATCATAATCCTTCAAAAATTCCACCCACCTATGTTGCCTAAGGTTTAGCTCCTTTTGGGTAAGGAGGTACTTCAAACTCTTGTGGTCCAAATAAATTATGCACTTTTCCCCGTATAAGTAATGCCTCCATATTTTAAGCACGAACACCACCGCAGCTAGCTCCAAATCATGGGTTGGATAATTTACCTCATGAGTCTTAAGTTGTCATGACTCATACGCAACCACCTTTCCTTCTTGTATCAATACACATCCCAAGCCCACATGCGACGTGTCACTATAAACCGTAAACTTCTTCCCAGACACTGGCTGAATCAACACAAGGACCTCAGTTAAAACCTTATTAAGTTTTTCAAAACTTTCTTGCTGCTTGTTTGTCCAGACAAACGGTACTCCCTTCCTCAACATCTTAGTTAAAGGTGTAGCAATTACTGAAAAATCCTCAACAAACCGCCTATAGTATCCTGCCAAGCCCAGAAAACTTCAAATTTCTGACACCGACTTGGGTGTTTTCCAGTCTAACACCGCTTCAATTTTTCGGGGATCCACCTTAATCCCTTCGGCTGACACCACATGTCCTAGAAATGTAACCTTCCTTAGCTAGAATTCACACTTACTGAATTTGGCATACAACTGCTTCTCCCTCAAAGTCTGCAACACAATCCTTAAGTGTGCATCATGCTCATCCTCATCTTTTGAGTTCAACCAAATGTCGTCTATAAAGACTACCACGAATCAATCCATGTACGGTTGGAAAAACCGATTCATGAGATCCATGAAAGCGGCAAGTACGTTCGTAAGCCCGAATGGCATCACCAAGAACTCGTAGTGCCCATAACGAGTTCTAAAAGTTGTCTTATGAACATTTTCCTCCTTAACCCTCAATTGGTGATATCTCGAAGTAGGTCAATCTTCGAGAAAACAGAAGCTCCCCTAAACTGATCAAAAAGATCATCAATTCTCAGTAAAGGGTACTTGTTTTTAATAGTTAACTTGTTTAACTGTCGATAGTCGATGCACATTTGCAAGGTTCCATCCTTCTTCTTCACGAATAACACCGGTGCTCCCCATGGAGACACACTTGGTCGTATGAATCCTCGATCCAATAATTCCTGAATTTGTGCCTTAAGTTCCACCAACTCCTTTGGTGCCATCCGATAAAGAGCGATGGACACCAGAGCCGTTCTAGGTAACAACTCGATTCCAAATTTCATTTCTCTACTGATTGGCAACCCAGGTAGCTCCTCGGGAAAGACATCAGAAAAATCCCTAACAATTCTCAACTCCTTAACAGTAAGGTTCTTAGCCTCTGTATTACTAATATAAGCCAAAAAGGCTTTGCATCCCTTTCGTACTAACTTCTCAGCCCTTAACGCCGAGATCACGTTCGACAGATAGTTCTGGCATTCACCAATCACCACTACTTCCTTATTTTCCGCCGTTCTTAACACCATTCGCTTTGCAGCGCAGTGGCTCAGTGCTTCACCAGCCAATCCATACCTAAGATTAAGTTGAATTTGTTAAATGGAAGCTCCATCAAATGTGCTAAAAAGGTAACTCCTTGGACTACTAAGGGTACCTCCCTAAAAAACTTATTCACTCCTACTGACTGCCCTAACGGACTAATCACAGTCATCTCACTCACAGTAATTTCAAACATATCACCCAAAGATTTAGTCATATTGCATGCAACATATGAATGTGTCGATCAAATATCAATCAATGTTGTGTACGATAACTCATATATAAGGAACATACCCGTTATCACATCTGGGGCATCCCCGTCTTCTCAGCGACGAGCAGCATAAACCAAAACTGGCTCCCTCACCTCAGCATAGCCTGCATTTCCACCTGGTGCTCCACGTCCATGCCCATTGTTGTTACCGCCCCTGGCCTGCCCACGACCCTTTGGCGGCAGCTCACCACCCCTTGCTGGATGAGCACCTTCTTGTCCCACTACTGGCACCCGACCTAGCATTCGGGGGTAATCCTTGATCCTATGCTCCATAGACCCACAAGAGAAACAAGCTCCCATCCTCTTTCAACACTCGCCTCTATGGCTTCTCCCATAATCAGCCCAAGGTGGCATCCCTGGGTTAGCAGTAGGGGGCCCTACTCTAATAGACCCATTATTCTGGCCCTAGCCCTAGGCCTCTGTCCAATACCAGGTGCCTCAACCTCTCTCTTATTCTTACCTTTTTTTTTCCCGATTTAAGCGCTCAGTGTGCTTTACCTCCTCCGCTATCTTCATTTTTTCCATCAATTTCGAGAAAACTCGCTCCCTTTGTGGAGCTATCAATACCCTAAGGCTATCTCTTAGTCCGTCCTCAAACCTAACGTAACGCTCATATTCCGTTGCCACCTTTACTCTTCCATACCTACTAAGGCATTGAAACTCCACTTCATACTCCGCCACTGATTTGTTTCCTTTGGTCAAGTTCAGGAACTCCTTTCTTCTGGCATCCATATAGCTTGCACCCACATACTTCCCTTGAAATGCAGCTTTGAAAAACTCCCAAGTGACCTACTCTGGTTGGGTGCCCTCTTTCACCATCAACAAGACCTTTGGTAGGCTTCTTCCTAGCGGCGACACACGCCCTTTCGACTTTTGTTCCGGTGAACAGTCCAGGTCCTCCATTATCCTTCCAGTGGCCTCCAACCAGTATTCTGCCACGTTTGGAGCCATGCCAGCCACAATCTTAAAGATCTCAGCCCCATTCGATCGAAGTCGCTCTAGAATGGACCTCCGATTTCCAGTGCCATTGTTGGGCCCAGTGGCCCTTTCCAAAATCTTTAGCATTGCCTACGACAATGCATCTTCTCCTGCGACCCTATCATATGGTCCATTCCTAGCCACAGGTGAGGCAGGAGCCCCCTCTACCCCAACATCGGCCATATGGCCCGATGCTTACAATTCAGCCCTAACACTTCCGCGGCCTCGGCCACAGCCTCTTACACCTCTTCTAGAACTCATCGTCAATTCGTATATTATCTAGATTAAAATTTTATGAAGTTTTAGTTAGTTTAATAATTACACTGATGTTTTATGAAAACATTTAAAGAGAAGATTATTTTCGAAAATCCTCTACAATTTCCAAATCCAACGGGCTTTAGTTCCATTCTAACAATCATCTAAAGTAGCCCTCTAACTATCTACTATATAACAATTTAAAAATCCAAAACGGCGTGCCGATCAACAAGCTTTTCCCTTTTTTTCCAAAACGGTGTGATCCAAAATATTTTTAAAATCCAAATAGTAAGTAGAAAAGAGAAACCAAATAATAATAATGCCCACTTCACATCCTAAGTTTTGCAACCAGGGCTCTGATACCACTAAATGTAACACTCCAAACTCGGCCCAGACGTTATGCCTAGATCTGGTGCATCACATTGAAGTGTTTTAGCGAAAATCATGTTTTCATTGAAAACCCTTCTTAAAATAAAAGAAACTTTAATTAACTAAAAAAAACTCTTTTCAATCGCTTGTTTAAAACATATGATTTTATGAAAACATGTCATTTTAAAATTTAGTTGCGGAAGCGTAGAAAAACATATTATAGTTTAAGAAACCATGTTCAACTTCTTATAATTACATCACATAAAAATAATAATCCAACTACTAACAAAATGGAAGCTCTATTACAATCAGGTTTGAAAAGTACTTAATGAAATAGAAACTTATATGCTTAGAAAATAAAACAATTCCAAATTGTCTTGCTAGCTGGCCACCCAGAGTCCCTCCAAACATCGAACCTTCTACTGAGCATCACTTGAAAATAAAATAAAAGAGGGGGGTGAGTTTTCGCAAACTCAGTGTGCACAACCCTCGACAAAAACAAGTATTCAAAAATCATCATACATCAAACATGCAATGCAATCCCATCCTAATTATCCATCCACTACACACCAACGCCGTCCCCCGTCACATCATGTGGGGATATAAATATCGACCCACCCAACTGACACATCAATGGTAGCCCGGTTGCGGAACTACCTTCAATTACATATTGGGCTTAAAAGCCGTCGGTGGATCCACGATTGTCAAGCAACCATGCGATCCTCATATACTTCCTCCGTTCTATAATTCCCATCTCGTATGCAACCTAAGCATAAAATCATATGTATGCATGTCACGTCCATAAAACTTACATTCAACATCTAGGGGTATTTTGGTCATTTTTTACCTTGGGGACATTTCAGTAATTTTTCCTTTCTTTACGGTTTTCACTTACCTTGGCCCGTTAACAAATTCCGTGAGCTAAGATGAACAAATACTATACACCAGATAGGATTCCAGAGAAGAGGTGAGTCATTAAGACCGCTTAAGTACGAAGCTCTCCCTAGATCCAATCCTAGACATGCATATACCCGTTGCCACACCTTAACCCTTTGACTTGTCCACGATCGCAATAAATTAATTAAGTCTTGTGTAGTTATCATATACTAGGCCCAAAACCCCTTACAAAGACCAAACAAATTCACCTAGCTGTATCTGGCCCATTAAGCCGAATCATATTCATATGGCCTATTAGGCCCAAATCACCTGTATATGGCCTATTAGGCCCAAATCACATTTATATGGCCTGTTAGGCCCAGTCACATTCATATTCATGCTCACATACGAAATTCTATCACATAGCATCAATTATCAATTTTGCCTATTATGCGCCCAATAGTCGATCGGCCCATTTAGCCCATCCCGACCCATTTGGCTAATTCACAACCCAAGTCCACAGAATCGCCCGTGGCCTCAGGCAACCTATTGATTTCCTCCTCACGAGTGTTCGCGCACTCGCAAGACTATCATAGCCTAACTTTTGACTTTTCGGTATTTCGGCTTTTCAGCTTTTTGGCATTTCGGCTTTTTCTGATCCCTTATGTGTGTGCAGTGTATGTACACACCTGGTAAGTGAGCGTGCTACTATTCCCTTAGTCACCAACCTACAAACGATATCACCCTTCAATTAATCGCATGCTTAATACATATCCTTACTAAAACCGAAACCTCACATTAACCTTACCTTACGCTATTAGCCCTCTTTTTAAATCACTAACCATGATAAAATCTTAGATCTGCACCAATATTAACTATTAAAACCAGAATAATAGATGACTCATATCCAACACAAGTCCCCTTACCTTAATTATGAACATTCGGCCACCTTAGCCAATGGGAGAGGAATACTTACCAAGACCGCAAAAACCTAAAGAACAATTCGGCAGAGAGCTAAGATCCGAGATCCGATACTAATTCCCTACCAAAGTTGATTAGAAAGAGTGAGGGAAGAACAACGTAATAGACTTATAGCAAAATCGATTGGAAGAGCAAACACTTACACTAGATTCGGTCAAAGAGTATTCGGCCCTTGGGAGATTTGGCTTTTCAGCTTTCAAACTTATTATGGAGAATAAAGTTTATTTGGTACAGATTAAAGAAAAGGAGTAGAAGAAGGAATCAGCTAAGTGAAACAAAGAAAATTGTGTAGAGAAGAATAGAAATCGGCAGAAAGAAAAGAAATAAAAACAAAAAGGTTTTCAACTTTTACGGAAAAGGGTTTCTGGCAATAGGGTGAGGGGAAATTCAGCATTAGCCTGGCAAACTCCCACTCGGCACCTATTTATAGCCCTATAGCCGAATTCTTCAAGCCCAAGTTCCCAATTCGGCTCCATCACTTCCCCCTTCTTATCTCCTTGTTTTTCTCCCTGATAACCCCTTGATCCTTTCCTCAATTTCCTGTTTTGAACACTCCCCTTGGAGTCTATTTTCACACCACTTTCAACCTTTTAGAAGGCCAAAATTAAACTTCTAAAAATACAAAGCTAGGATTCGAACCTTGGATCTCATTGCTAGCCACTAACACCACCTCCCTACACCCTAAGTGGCATCACTTAGCCACTCCTCCACAAGACTTTTTGTTGCTATTTCCCCTTATATTTAATTAAAAGCCCAACCACTTGCGATCAGGGTTCCTTTAATAATTAAACTATAATTTATTTTACCCCTAAATTCGAACTCAAACCTTGACCAAGACCTACCATCGCGTAATTAACACTTAACCGGAATTACTAAGCACAAAAAGAAAAAAAATTGAGATTTCGGGATTTTCGGGTTTCGGGATTTTTGGGGCATTACATAATATCACCTACGCAAATACTAAAGCCTAAATTGGATCAGTTCCTTGGAATTTTTGCACTACTCACACTGCAAACGTTAAATATCAGCAATGGTTAGAAAGAGTGGATAAGTTGAAACAAGCTCTTTGAATATCGAAATAACCACAAAGTATACACAACTTCAATGGTTAAACATGAGCATACTACAACACATTCACAACCATATTCTAACAAAGTCGAAATAACATATTAACGATTCATTAAATCATAAAACTAGCATATACTTTCAAATGCAATTACACTCAACTCGTATATATATAATTCATGTAAGAATAATTTATCAGGACAAAACAACGTATTTATGCTTTAATAATGCATAAGTCTAGCTTATATATTCACATGCATTTACATACAATATTTTCATATATTAATCATATTATAATAGTTTCGCAACTTGGAAACATGAAACATAAAAGTGGGCTCTATCACCACACATCGGATACACGGATCTCCATCACACCAATGGCGTAAAGAGTCTAACATATCCCATAAGTGTAGCATAAAGCTAAACACTCTCCAACACACCAACATATCCCAGTGAATGGAGCTTAGCTAAACATTCCCTTATCTCTCCAATCTATCCCGAGGCCTTAGTTCCCAAACCACAAAACACAAAGGTGAGCACTCACAATCCAATGACATGCCAACTATATCCAACGACTTTAAGAGATCATAAGACGAAAATATCTGCAAATACACACATTTAATTACTATTTTAATGCACATATTTTCTTTTCATAATCATCAATTCATATCACAAATTTGTACACAATGCATGCTTATTGGATGCATATTTGTTTGCACTTTAAGTGCCACAACTATGCTCATTGAGCCATCACATATCTATCCACATATGTGTGCATTAAAATCAATTTTTCACATAGAAGTATTCACACACATTACTTATTACATTAGCATAACATTCTACAATTTATCACATACGTATTTACTATTTTCTGTGCACTTGATCCCCTCCAGATGTACTAACATCTAGAGTGTGAACACTACGTTAAAATATAGAATTATGAGGCGATATCTGCAAGTATACGAGTCTAGGTGTAATATAGTTTTACAATGGAGTGGGAGAGTACTTCGAGGATTGTACCCAAGGGAGGTGAAGGCTAGATCAATTTTAACTTACACACTAAAAGATCTAATTAATACTTTAATCCTATTATAGTATGGAAACGTAAATAAGAGATTTTTGGGAGTTTTATAGTACTAATAATAAAAACAAAATAACATAAAAGAAAAACTAAATTTCAAGAGACAGAAAAAGTAGAAGGAATCAAATTTGATAAAGGGTGATTAGCTTACTTCGACATCCTAATCAATTGTCATTTTGGGTTTATCATCAACCAACCAGTCATTACACTAGTAGGATCTTCCAATCTTCCACTAACATAACAAGTTAGCAAGGTGTTTACAAATGGGCAATATCAATTTTGGGTTAATTCCCACCTTGATGACTTCCTGGGATTGTCAAGCCTAAGGTTTGTTTCACTCTCTTCCTTTCTCAAACAGATGGTCCATTGAGTAACCCTAGAAAACAGTTAACAGATCATGCCTCCACTGTAACACCCATTACCCGTGTTCGACGTCAGAATAGGGTACGAGGCATTACCGGACTTAATCACTAATCATCGTATAAAAACTTATTCATAATTTCACTCTAATTTAAAAAATTTTCAAACACATTCAAGCTTTCCCTTAAAAAGAGCTTACAAGGCCCATATCATGCTTTAATTTAACCACACACATAGGCAAGCATGCACATTCATAAATTGCATCATTTAATTAATAACATAATCAAGACTATCTACATTAAATGACTTTATACAATAGAGACCTTCAAATAACATAGGTCAGTATTTTAGGCCAATTCCTAGAAACATAGTAACAATTAAATGAGTCTCCATATATGCCAAAGACTTAAAAATACTTTAAAACCTTTATATATCGATCAATAGTTTGATAGTGTGATTTAACCTCCGGCGACCTCCAACTCGAGCTAACATCTGAGACACTATAGGAAAAAGGAAAGGAAGGAAGTAAGCATTATAGCTTAGTAAGTATGTAAATATTAATAAAAAATACATTACCATACTTTAAATGAAGTCATAATATGTTCCCGGAATATTACCATCACAAACACACACATACTTTCACTATTACAATCATAAACAGGTTCAAAATAAGTTGTCTAGCAGAGTACAAGCAGCTAAATTATTTATTTCTAGAGCTACAGAACTCCAAATTACAAACTATTAATTTTTCTTGAAACTAGATTCACGTATATTCTTACCATAAAATTTTTAGAATTTTTGGTCTAGCAAATTAGTACAGTTTATTCATTGAAGTTACCTCTGTTTCACTGCTCAACTGTTCTGACCACTCTTCACTACGAATCAATTTTCTCCTCGTAAAAAATTCAAAGAATGTTCTTGTTTATATTATTTGAAATTAAACTCATTAAGGATTTCAATCATATAAATTATATCCCCTAATTATTTTTGCACAATTTTTAATGATTTTTCCAAGTCAGAACAAGGGATCACGTAGTCATTCTGAACCAGTCTCTCAAAAACTTAAATATCTTATAATATAGAATTCCTTTAATTGCTCTGTTTCTGTTATATAAAAATAGACTCATTAAGATTTAATTTGATATATTATTCAGTCTCTGATTCAATTTTTACTATTTTTGGTAAATTTTTAGATTCACATCACTGCAACTATCCATAATAGTTTTATTGTCAATTTTGATCTTTCACACTTCAATTGTATTCATCACTTACCCATAACAATCTTTCCAATTTCCAATCACATATCAAGAATATTGCTCATAAGTTACACACATATATACTTACACTTATCATCACAAAGTCATACACAATTTTATTTAATCAATTTCCCAGTTGAACGCTTCGGAATAATAACAGATATGCAATGGTATCACACACAGCCCACCTTTAAAATCGAAGCTCTCTTGTACACATAGTGGCCTTCACTTAGCACCACTCATGTGACCTAGCTCGATTGTACACATAATTTTGGCTCTCTTGTACACATGGTGAACACTTAGTACCACCCATGTGACCTAGCCAGTTTATCTCGTAGCTCTCTTGTCTACATGGTGTCCTTCACTTGGAACCACGCATGCGACCTAGCTACATATATCCCGTAGCTCTCTTGTCTACATGGTGTACACATAGTATCACCCATGCGACCTAGCTACATCATAATGTCTCGTAACTCTCTTGTACACATGATGTGCACTCAGCACTATACATGTGACCTAGCTACATACCATCTGTATCATCCAATCTTTCCAAAGGTTCAACCGGGATTTCTCTCTCTTTCTAATACTTGATTCCATACTTCCAATAGTCAATTATGATTCAAAAATCAGCAACAATACATAAAATATGTTGAAATATAAAAACATAATAAAGATAATGTATTATTTACATACAAACTTACATACTTTCTCATTTCCATGTCAAATTAATATTGAACATTTAATTCATCATAATTATACTTACTTTCAACACCTCGGAAATCATAGTAAATATATCAATTTTACATTGAAACATGCATAAATTAATGCTTATTATACATATGAACTTACCTCGATACTAAAACGGCCATTTTACCAACTTTCTCGATTTTTGATTTTTCTCCCATTCTAGGTTCAAATCTCGTTTTCTGAGATCTAAAACATCATATTTTACTTATTTAATTAATGTACTATTCAAAACAGTCCATAACTCAAACTTTGGAAAAATTACAATTTTGCCCCTAAACTTTTGCATATTTACACTTTTGCCCCTAGGCTCGGGAATTAAACTTCATCCCTTATTATTATGTTTCATGACATTATGATCATTTTTCCCTTCTATGGAAACATCAAATTCTCACTCTAACACATGGTTATGAACAATAACAACTTTTACCGATTAAGCCGTTTTACTCATTTTTGCTTAAAACTGCTTAGCAAAAGTTGTTTAACATAATTTCAGCCTTTATATTCTACCATAAAACACCAAAATAAACACATTTCACCTGTGGGTATTTTTCCAAATATGAACCCTAGCTTAAATTATTGCTAGAATAAGCTTAATCAAGTTACCGGGATTCCAAAAACGTAAAGAACTTGAAAAACGGGGCTAGAACGGACTTACTATTGAGCTTGGAAAGCTTTAAAACCCTAGCCATGGCTTCCCCCATGCTAATTTCGGCCTCCATGAAAAATATGAGTCAATTTTGGCTTTATTTTCCCTTTTTATTTCTTTTAATTACCAAATGACTAAAATGCCCTTAAGGCCTTTCTTTAAAATTTTGTCCTATTCATGCCCATTTTTGTCCAAAAAAATATAATGGTCTAATTACCATTTAAGGACCTCCTCTTTAAACCCCCATTTCAATCAATTACTTATGAATTAGACCACATATTTTGCAACTTTTGCAATTTAGTCCTAAAAGTCCAATTAAGCACTTTATCAGTAAAATTACTTAACGATATTTTTACACAATATTTTAATCAATAAATAAACCTTAAAACTTAATCAGAATAAATTTTTAGACTTCAAATTCATGGTTCTAAAACCATCGTTCCGTTTAGGCCCTAAATCGAGTTGTTACAGCAACTTCTGCAAATAAGCCCTAATAGGCAAATTAAACATGCAATCTATAAAATTTCTTATCAATACTCTAACACATGCATCTAATCACTCGGTAAATCATAAAAATTAATTGAAATAAACTTTTCTATCTCAGATTTGTGGTGTCGCAACCACTATTCCATTTAGGCCCTATTTTGAGATGTTACATCCACTCGCTAACCCCTCATAGAAGGATTAGTTCCTCACGACTTTCATAAACAATATGGAATAGATAGAAGAATAAAGCTTGGCTAGTGAATTGAAGTGTTGAGTTAAAGAAAAGCCTAATTTATATAAATAATAACATGAATCCACTGATGTTGATCATCTTTTCAAATCAGATCTGTTGAAGGAAAGCAACGAACAAAAAACCTAAACTCTGAAAAACCTAAGAAAGAAAAAAAACAAAAATAAATCTAAAGAGAGAATCTAGGTTAATAGAATGGTGTCCATAACATCTTCCAAATGATTCTATTTATAGCCTTTAGGTGGTCATCGTTATGAACCCTAGGTCAGATGATGTTCTCGAGCTTTAAGTTTGATTGTACGGACCAAAACATCCTTACTTCTTGTTTAATTTTTCTCTTAGAGTTGATGTCGCACATACAAAGACTATATCTCGACATAGAAGTCATTATGCTCATCATTGGGATGTCTTTACGTGACATCGAAGGTAGTTTCATCCTTTCTCCATTATGCTCTCCATGTTCTGACATTGGATCTCCCATGTTACGACATGGCGTCCAGTATCAGCCTAAAATGCCTTCTAATGATCTCCTGAACACTCACAAAATATGTTAGCTCTCCCTTAGGCCTCATTCGGCCCTTAAGGTCAATAAAAGACTCATTTCACACATTCTGTTAAATATAATTAAAAGTAAATAAACATAAATAAAATGAAATGAAAATGCTTTTATTCAAACTCATTAAATTTGAAAACTAGTTCAATTTGCTACATCGAATTACGATAGATCAAACTCGCCCACACTTAAGTCATTACTTGTCCTCAAGCAACATAAACCAAAAGCAATAAAATGACAACCCTTGAGCAAATATGATACAAGCATTGACTCGGAGCATATGACTTAGGCATTTCATACTTATAAAAAATCTTAGCATGATGAGTAGTTGACTTACCACTTTTGACCACAACATCTAAGATCAGTATGTTACAACGTATACAAATATTAAGGGTCTCACATGTAGGAATCCATCAACAGATCATACAAGTACTTTGATTAACCAAGCAGAATACAAATAGTCATTTAGGCATATGTTCAATATAGTGTCCATTCATGTATAAGGATATTTTAGGTCACATAGGACTTTTCAACTTGTAACATTTTGAGGCTTAGGATAGGTATGGAATTCAAAAATAGGAAGCATAAAAAAAGGTTACAAACACAAAAATAATTTGGCACATCTTATTAGTCCCTATTTTCCCCCCTTTAGTGACCTTACCCATTTATCGCCTTATTTCTCCTTCTCTCACCTTCCTTGTCTCTCCATATATTGGAAGTCATAGCATGACATAGTAAATATGGCTAGCCTTAAGAGTTTTTGTGCACTAATGAAGGAGTTTTTCATTCTTTTGTGACTTTGTCACTTTTCTCTCTATTTTTTTTAAATATATCTCACAAATGAATGCTTTTTTGCTAATTTAGGACCTTTTTTACTCGTACTAATTTCCTTATTTGATTTTTTTGTTCCGCACATTAGGCTAACTTATAGTTCCTATATCACACCAATCTTTCCTATTTCACTCTATTTTTACAAACTCTGCCATGATGTATTTACTTAACCCTCAATACATATGGCCAGATGTCTGTAATTGTGCAGTGCATGACTAAAGAAAAAGGGCAAACACAAATTAACTTTTCTAGGCTCGGGGCTTGTAATAAGGTTCATCAAGAGTGTTAATAGGCTCAAAAATTGGTAATAAAGGTGAACATAAATAGGTCAACTTTTTGTCTTTGGATGTGTTCCAAGCAATGCCTTAAGTTATCCCTAAATATCTCAACATGCAAAAATTTAATCAACCAAACAAATACTAATTTAACTATTTATCATTCTCACTAGCATGCTCGTTTCCTTGTATTTTCTATATCATTTGGTACAATCAATTCCTTAATACCTATTTATAGTGTAACATATAGAACTTTAGTAGTCTGATAATAAAGAATTTAAAATCTCCTATCATCATGCCAAACTTATTCATAACCACAAGCAACCTATGTACATGCTCCTAACTAATCACTTGTATTTCTATAAGCTCAAGCACACAAATGAAAAGAAAAATCAAAGAAAATGTAAAAATTTGAAGCAAATTTTCTATGTTACCCCCTACACTTTAGTTGACACATTGTCCTTAATGTGTAGCCCATAAAAATATAAGGAGAGAAGTTACCAGATTGATCGTGATTGCTCTAACTCTTATTAGTGGGTGCTTTCTCCTTTAATCTTGTAAAGCTCGAATCATTTGTCTCCTCCGTGTTGGTTTCCAACATAGAAAACATGAACAAAATACAACATACTAAAAATCTACTCAATAATCCTACTCTTACAAGGTCTTTAAATCCATCCAAAAATTAATACAAGTTTTTTTTTCTTTTTCTTTTTTAAGAATAACAAGAACAAAACTCAATCCTCTTCCGAAGCATCTAGAGGATGAGAGTGCCTTTGCTCCATAGGTGCCTTCCTCTTTCCTTTGACAAATGTTCGGTGGGAGATTCCACCCGTTGAAGGTGCATGGTGAGTTGGGCTTCGTATAACAGGTCATTTTGGAGTATAAAATCATGACTGAAATGCTGCTTCGTATTCGTTCTCCATTCTAGGTACTCTTAATTAGCACCCACTCCTCAACATTGTCCTCCTCCTCGTCTCCCTCATGTTGTGCCAGTGATGAGTTGGACATATCTGGTGGATAATTGAAAGCCCTTAATCCGTTCATTTTTGCAAACTCTAGAAGCACCGAGTTGGTTTCTTATATCCACCGAATCATCCCATCAAGCTTCTCCTCCATACCCCCACTACTTCCTCATTGAACTATTGTCTTTCCCTTCTTTTTGAGCAATGCCGAAACGTCTGTCTTTTCTTTCCTTCATTGGTTCCATTCAATGATCTACTGAAGCTCAACATACTATATGTACATTGTATCTCCGATTATCCTCCATGTTGCCTTCATAAATTGTTTGTTCTCACTCACGGGTACTTTTGTCTATTGGCATAATGCTATCACTAAATGTAGAAAGTAATGTCTGACTTTTTAATTTTGTACGTAGTGTTTCATTTCTTTGATAAGCCAACACCTTACACAAATCTGTTTTCACTACAAAATGCCATATAAAAGAACAAATAAAAAAAATTACGTTAGACACGTTTAATGCAGGTGCAATCCGGGTACCAATAAATTGCTTCCATATTTTGGAAATTGGAAACTTGACTTCCTGATTAAAATTTGTAGGCATTTCAATATCGGGTCTAGAATTCCAAGTTCCTGTACTTTGAGTCAAATACTTTATGACATCCTTCATATCAATATTTTTTAATCTTTCTAAAGTGATGTCTTGGCACAGGGGTTCTGTGTCGCAACATCCCTGGTAAACTACTTATGTCGCGACACTGGGGTTTGATTTCGTGACACCCCTTGCAATTTTGGAATTCTTGAAAAACTGTCTTTTATGTCATGAAACAGGTTAATGATGTCGCAACATTGGGTTGATTTTTTTGAACATCTTCATTACTACCCACAATGTTACGACACAGAATTGTCTGTGTCATGATGTTGACTTTGTTTCCCAAAATTCTAATATTCGAAATGCTTCAAGCTCTTTACTAAACTTGTCTTTGACCTACCTATAGTACATTAACAACTTAGTTAGCAGAGTATACAATTAGTACAGTTAGTAATAATCAAATGATGGAAAAATGCTAGGTCTTGCTACCGGACTCGTCCGTCAACTCAGTCAATATGCACCGATGGGATCCTCGTTTATTCGTATTAGTCCAACTCTTATCATGCCATTCTAGTCTCTTTCCCTGAATTTACCTTTCTGACTTACTTTAACAACTGACAACTCTTTCCGCAGGTCATAATTATTAACTATTTGGAAAGCCACATAACCATGCAACCACTTTAGTCTTCGCTTGGAATGCTTTCTTTGTAAGGGAGTCAAAAAATATGGTTCATACTTTTTTCTTATTATGTCTTCGCTCATCTTAACACTCTAGAATAATTTTTCAAGTGTACTTGAGGGTATGATTGGTACAAAGGGTGGCAAAGGGCTTAGTAAGGGATTTTGCATTGAGTCTCTTAGTTTCCAACTGTAACACCCCAAACCCGGCCTGGATGTTATGGCTGAATCTTGCCATGTCACATTGAAGTGTTTTTCATAAAGTGAAATATCGTTGAGAAGCTCGTTCTATATTTAACCTCTTTATAATCTTAGTGATGATTTTAAGATGGCTCGTTTGTTTCCAAAATGTAAGTTGTTTGGCAAAAAGTTGTTCATACTAAAACGTCATTAATTTTTTAAAACGTTAATTCTTACGGAAGCTCTTAAAACATGTTGCGTATTTGTGGTATTTTGAAAAGCATTTATCTTTTTGAAAACCCGCGTCTTTCCCTATCGCTAGAAATTATAAATCAAAGCTAATAAAAATCCAAAATTAAAAATAAAATCTAGAGAGGCCTTATAAAATAAAAATACCCAAAATAAAGTTTCTTATAACTTAAAAATCAAATATGGAAGCAAGAGCGGTTGTGTGGCCACCTTCGAGTCCCTCGCAGCACTGATCCGCTTAAGACTGGGGATTACCTGTACAGATAAATAAATGGGTGAGTTTATGAAAACTCAATGTGTAATCCCACATAAGCAAACAGTCAGGAAACAAGCACAATCTGGGCCTAAGCCCTTTTTAATAACAGTGACAATATCAATTTGGGCTTTAGCCCATCTCAATACAAAAATAATCATGTGTTTGGGCCTTGGCCCATTACAGTAACAATAATCAGTGTAGTAATAGTTTAAATAGTATATAAGTCCTACCCATCCAGCCTCTACACTCCAACTCCGTCCAATACTACACTCCATGTGGGGATATAATCAACCCACCCATCCCAACACTCTAGAATTAGCACCGGTTATGGCACTATACAGTAATATGTAGCTGGGTTGCCAGTAATTTAGGCTTGAAGCCTTTCAGTACACTTCCTCCGATTAGTATAAACCCATCCCCATGCAATGCATCATACAATCATGTCATGTCATATCATAGAATCATACATCTATCTATTACAGCTTAACTAGCATGCTAAAATACGGTCATACATGCATATATTTATATACACCACATAGGGGAAAAGTAGTCATTTTATAATATATAGAGGGTCTAGTTAAACTTATCGGCCCAACAGTAGGTCCACAGTCATCTCGAGTGACCCGTGCAACCTTAACAGTCAAACAGTGAAAATGGGCCCAAGGCCCATATTGCGGCCCATGTGGGCCCTCATGCCCGTATGGCCCATATAACCCAGAACTGGCCTTGACTGTATGCATTACATAGCCTAGGCAAACATTCTCCACACGTTTGTGTTGTTACACGTGTGGGGCCCACGTGCTCGTGGGGCCCACATGACCCATTTCTGCCCAAAATGGCCCGTTACGACCTCAGCCCATAAAATCGCTCATGGCCGACCTCAATGATCACACGCCCATAGTTAGGCATATGGACTATCACACGAGTGAACACACGCTCGTGTAGCCTCGACGGTCACTTATTTCGACTTTTGCTGACTTACGATTAAGGGCAATGTTTTTACACACTTGATGCGATTTGAAGGTAATCCGCGCTCCGAATAATCTTATACCTGAACTAAATCAAAATGACATCTAATCAATTACTTAACTCATGTTTCAAATGGGATCTAACAGAGTTCCAAATCGATCATAATCTCCTTACCAAAAATCAATCATAATCGCACCCTTGGTTCTTAAGAGACGTGCCAATCAACCTCGATCACCACCTACATAAAAGTCACAACCTTTTATTAAAACCATACTTGAAGTATAATACAATCTCAACTGCACTACACTTACTGCCCAACACCATCTTTCATATTGTAACCTACGATTCCTAGAATCGACAAAATCGTAGCTCTGATACCAACTTAAATGTAACACTCCTAACCCGTATCCGTCGTCGGGCTAGGGTTAAAGGCATTATCGAACAAATCAGAACATTTTACGAACAATACATATACATCAATCACAATTGCAGTGAAACATTACCATAGAGTCCGTTATATAGGTCATCAAGACCTTAAACATACATTTGAAAGGGGTCGGGACTAAACCGAGCTCATAAAAAAATTTCAAAACTGAAACATTTTTCAAAGTTGTATAGGTCACACGCCTATGTGAACAAGCTATGTGCCTCACATGACATTACACACGCCCGTGTGTCTAGGCTGTGGAAAAACAGGGTATACATACAGACTTGTCCACATGGCCACATGACACGCTCATGTGCCAGGCCGTGTGAAATTTAGGGAGGCTACTAACATGGGTCACATGGTCGACCACATGCCCCTATGCCAGCCCGTATGCCACACACGACTAATAGACACGCTCGTGTATCTAGGCCATGTCAAAACTGTATGGTATTCTGACTTAAAATTGTAGGGTACCCTAGGGGACACGCGACCGTGTAAAATAACCATGTGTGTAATGCCCCAAAAATCCCAGAATCCTAAACTTTCTTTTCTTTATTTTTGGTTTGATAAAAAGAGTGTTAAATATTCCTAGTCAAGTTTATTTAGGTGATAATAGGCCTTGGTTAAGTTTTGAGTTCGGACTTAGAAGTGAAGGAAATTATAGGTTAATAGTTAAAAGAACCTTGATGGTAAGTAGGTTGCTTTTTAAATAAATGAAGGAGGAATAGGACACAGAAAGCCTTGTGGTGGAGTGGCAAGAAATGCCACATGTGAGGCTTAGAGGTGGAGTCACATGCATGGCAAGGAGGTCTGGGGTTCGAATCCCTTATTGCTCAAAAGGAGGATTTATTTTTGCTTAACAGACAGCCAGTAGTGGTGCTGGATATAAACTCTGTAAGGAGTGATAAGAGGAGAAGTTTAAGGAAGGGATTAAGGAGTGATTAGGGAGAAAATTAGGAGATGAGGAGTGTAGAGAGGTGGAGCTGAATTAGGAAGTTGAGGATAGGAAATTCGGCTATTATATATGTAGGTGCAGAAATTGCTTCTCTCCCTTTAGCCGAATTCTTCATTCTTGTTGCTGAAACACTTTGCTTACTCCAAGTGCTCAGAAGTTGAATTCCTTGATCCTTGATTGCCTTTCTCTTCTCAAATCTCTTTGATTCACCTTTAGTTTAGCTGTTTCCTTCTTCTCTTCTTCTTGATTTTGCCGAATAAACCTTTTTCACCATACAAATCTCAAAAGCTGAATACCCTTTATGCTGCCACTATACTCTCTCTTTCGGTCAAATCTAGTGTAAGTGCTTTGCTCTTTAAGTCAGTTTTGCTAGGATCGATTACTCTTATCCCTCACTCTTTTTAAATTGATTTTGGTAGGAGTACAGTATCAAATCTCAGTCTTTTGGGATCCCTGTCGATTTGCTCCTTAGGTGTTGGGACTTTGGTACGGATTGGCCGAATGGGCTTTAGTAGGAAAGGGTGACTTATGCCAAATACAAGTCACCCATTATGTATCTTAACGATAAAGGTTAATGCAGATCTGGGAAGTACTCGTGATTAGTGATCAAGAAAAAGCTATTAAGGCTTGGCGTTTCAAGTAAGGTTAACGTGAGATTTTGGCTTTCGGTAAGAGTATTCGATATGTATGTGGGATTAATAATTGAGTGACATCAATTGTAGGTTCGTGGCTAGGAAGATTGCAGCATGCTTTATTACTAGGTTTGTACATACACTGCACACACACAATAGATCGGTAAATCTTGAAATGCCGAAAAGCCGAAAGTTTGGCTACAATAGACTTGCAAGTGCGCGAACACTCGTGAAGAGAAAACCGATAGGTTATCTGAGACCCCATGGGAAATTCCATGGACTTGGGCTGTGTTTTGGCCAACCGGGCCAGAATGGGCTAAATAGGCCGATGGGCTGTAGGGCCCATAATAGGCAAAATTGACAATTTGATACTAAGTGATGGAAAATCATATGAAAGCATGATATGAATGTGATTTGGTCCTAATTGGCCATATGAAAGTGATTGGGCCTAATGGGCCATATGCGTGTATATAGACTTGTCTGGGCTTTGTAAGGGGTTTTGGGTCAAGTATCTGATAACTGCTTAAACAAACATAATACTTAATTAATTAATAAATTGTGACCGTGGATAAGTCATAAGGTTAAAGTGTGGCAATTGGTATATGCATGTCTAGGATTGGATTTAGGGAGAGCTTGGTACTTAAGTGGTCTTAATGACTCACCTCCTCTTCTCTAGAATCCTACCTAGTATGTAGTATCCGTTCACTTTAGTTATCGAGGACTTGTCAACAGGCCAAGGTAAGTAATAAACTCATAACAAATAAAAATTATCGAAATGCCCCTAAGAGCGAAGATGACTAAATTACCCCTATATGTTGAATATAAGATTGATGGATGTTACCTGTGTACCTGCTGTATTCATATGATACTCTGTTTAGGATGCATATAGGTCGGGAATGGTGGACGGAGGAAGTATATGAGGATCGCATGGTTGCTTGACGACCATAGATCCACCGATGGTTATTAAGCCTAATATGTGATTAGCAGCTTGCTACTATGAAGGTAGTACCAAAACTGAGCTACCATTGATGTGAATTGGATGGGTGGGTCGACATTTATATCCCCACATGATGTGTACCAGGCGACGGAGTTGATGTGTATCGGTTGCATTATTGGGGTGGGTTGCACAAACATTGCATGTATGATAATATGGTGATTGATGTTTGCTTAATGTTTCTTTTTGAGGGTTGTACATACTGAGTTTGCAAAAACTCACCCCTCCCTTTTATTTCTTTTAGGTGATGCGTAGTAGGAGGTTTGATGGTGGGAGAGACTCCAAGGTGGCCAGCTAGCAAGACGACTTGTTTCTTTAAAAAGGAAAGCATATAGTTTTTAATTTATTAAGTTATTTCAGACTGGATTGTAATAAGGCCTGCTCTCTGGTTATTATTATTGTTTTTTTTTAAAAGAAAGTACATTGCTTCTGCAACTAAATGTTTAAAATGACAAGTTCTCATAGATCCTATGATGTAAATAAAGTTTCTGCAACTCGAAAGAGATTTTACAAAGAAATTAAGGATTTTCACTTTAACGAAGGGTTTTCAATAAAAATAAGGTTTTCGATAAAACACTTCAATATGGCACGCTAGATCTGACCATAATGTCTAGGCCGGGTTTGGGGTGTTACATTTAGTGGTATCAGAGCCAAGTTACAAAACTCGGGCTGTGAAGTGGGCCTTATTATTTGGGTTTTTTTAAACAAAATTGGATCATAATGTTTTGGAAAAAAATCTTGCTGTGCGGCACACCGAGTCTCCGACGTCAAACCAAGTAAGCTCTTTATTATTAAGCTTGTTAATTTGATATACTGTAGGTAGTTAATGGGCTACTTTAGATGACTATACTGAGGTTTTTAGTTGGAGTAAAACTGAAGCCCGTAGGACCTTGAGACTGTAGAGGATTTACGAATATAACTTTCTTATTAATACTTCCATAAAACATCAGCTTAATTATTGGAGCTAACTAAAACTTCATAAAATTTCTAATTTGGATAACACGATGAGTGCTAGAAGAGGTATGAGAGGTCGTGGCCGAGGCTGCGAAACTGCTAGGGCTAAATCGTCGGCATCGGGCCATATGCCCAATGTTGGAGTAGAAGAGGCTCCGGCCTCACCTATGGCTGAGAACGGGCCATACGACCGGGCCGCGGGGGATAATACATTATTGCAGGCAATGCTAAGGATTTTGGAGAGGGTCGCTGGGCCTAATAATGGCACGGGAAATCGGAGGTCCATTCCAGAGCGACTACGATCAAACGGGGCTAAAATCTTCAAGGGAGTGGCTGGTGTGGTGCCTAACGTTGTTGAATACTGGTTGGAGGCCATTGAAAGGATAATGGAGGACTTGGACTATTCACCGTAAGAAAAGTTGAAAGGGGCAGTGTCACTGCTCAGGGAATAAGCTTACCAGTGGTGGCTGACAGTGAAATAGGGCACCCAACCTGAGCAGGTCACTTCGGAGTTCTTCAAAACTATGTTTCAAGGGAAGTATGTGGGTGCAAGTTATATGGATGCTAGAAGGAAGGAGTTCCTAAACTTGACCCAAGGAAACAAATCTGTGGCAGAGTATGAAGCAGAATTTCTACGCCTTAGTAGGTATGCAAGAGTTATGGTGGCAACGGACTATGAGCGTTGCGTTAGGTTTGATGATGGTCTTAAGAATAGCCTCAGAGTATTGATAGCTCTACAAAGGGAGCGAGTTTTATCGGAATGGGTAGAGAAAGCGAAGATAGCAGAGGAGGTGAAGTGCACTGAGTGCCTAAATCGGGAAAAGGAAAGGGGTAAGAACAAAAGGGAGGCTGAGACTCCTGGTTTTGGACAGAGACCTAGGGCTAGGGCCAGAGTTAATGGGCCAGTTAGGGCAAGGCCCCTTACTGTTAATCCAGGGGTGCTACCTTGTGCTTATTGTGGAAAAAGCCATAGAGGCGAGTGTTGGAAGAGGACGGGAGCTAGTTTAGCTTGTGGGTTTATGGAGCATAGGATCAGAAATTTCCCTAGAATGCTAGGTCCAATGCCAGTCATGGACCGAGGTGGTGCTCAGCCACCAAGGGGTGGTCAGCTGCCGCCAAGAGGTCGTTGGCAGGCCAGGGGCGGTAACGAAAATGGACGTGGACGTGGAGCACCAGGAAGAAATGTAGGCCATGCTGAGGCGAGGCAACCAGCTTTGGTTTATGCTGTTCGTTGCCAAGAAGACGGGGATGCCCCAAATGTGATAACGGGTATTTTTTTATACATGAGTTACCTTACACTGCATTGATTGATATTGGATCGACGCATTCATATGTTGTATGGAATATGACTGAACCTTTGGGTGATATGTTTGAAATTACTGCGAATGAGGTTATTGTGATAAGTCCGTTAGGTCAGCTAGTGGGCGTAAATAAATTGTTTAGGGAGGTACCCTTAATAGTCCAAGGGGTTACCTTTTTAGCGGATTTAATGGAACTGCTGTTTAGCGAGTTTGATTTAATCTTGGGTATGGATTGGTTGGTGAAACACCGGGAAACCTTGGATTGTGTAGCAAACCAAATGGTGTTCAGAATGACAGAAGATAAGGAGGTAGTGGTGATTGGTGAACGTCGGAATTACCTGTCGAATGTGATTTCAGTGTTGAGGGCTGAAAAGTTGGTACGAAAGGGATGCGAAGCCCATTTGGCTTATATTAGTAATACGGAGGCTAAGAGCCCTACTGTTAAGGAATTGAGAACAGTTAGGGAATTTCCTGATGTTTTTCCCGATGAGCTGCTAGGGTTGCCACCCAATAGAGAAGTAGAATTTGGAATCGAGTTGTTACCAGGTACGGCTCTAGTGTCTATCGCCCCTTACCGGATGGCACCGAAGGAGTTGGTAGAACTTAAGGCACAGATTCAAGAATTGTTGGACCGAGGATTCATCCGACCAAGTGTGTCTTCGTGGGGAGTACCAGTGTTATTCGTAAAGAAGAAAGATGGGACGTTGTGAATGTGCATCGACTATCGACAGTTGAACAAGTTAACTGTTAAAAATAAGTACCCACTACCGAGAATTGAGGATCTTTTTTTATCAATTTAGGGGAGCTTCTGTTTTCTCAAAGATTGATCTGCGTTCGAGGTATCACCGATTGAGGGTTAAGAAGATGGATGTTTATAAGACAGCTTTCAGAACTCGTTATGGGCACTACGAGTTCTTGGTGATGCCATTCAGGCTGACGAACGCACCTACCACTTTCATGGATCTCATGAATCGGGATTTCCAACCTTACCTGGATCGGTTCGTGGTAGTGTTCATAGATGACATTTTAGTGTACTCAAGAGATGAGGACGAGCATGATGCACATTTAAGGATTGTGTTGCAGATTTTGAGGGAGAAGTAGCTGTATGCCAAATTCAGTAAGTGTGAATTTTGGCTAAGGGAGGTTAGTTTTCTAGGACATGTGGTGTCAGCTAAGGGGATTAAAGTGGATCCTCGAAAAATTGAGGCCGTGTTAGACTGGAAAACACCCAAGTCAGTGTCAGAAATCTGAAGTTTTCTACGCTTGGCAGGGTAATATAGGCAGTTTGTTGAGGGTTTTTCATTAATTGCTGCACCTTTAACTAAGTTATTGAGTAAGGGAGTACCATTTGAATGGTCGGACAAGTAGCAAGAGAGTTTTGGAAAGCTTTAGAAGGTTTTAACTGAGGCCCCTATGTTGATTCAGCCAGAGCCTGAGAAAGAATTTACTGTTTATAGTGACGCGTCGCATGTGGAATTGGGATGTGTGTTGATGCAGGAAGGAAAGGTGGTTGCGTATGTGTCACGTCAACTTAAGACTCACGAGGTGAATTACCCAACCCACGACTTGGAGCTAGCTGCGGTGGTTTTCGCACTAAAAATATAGACGCACTATTTATACGGAGAGAAGTGTATAATTTATTCAGACCACAAGAGTTTGAAATACCTCCTTACCCAAAAGGAGCTAAACCTTAGGCAGCGTAGGTGGGTGGAATTATTGAAGGATTATGATTGTACGATTGAATACCACCCCAGCAAAGCAAATGTGGTAGCCGACGCATTGAGCCGTAAGGTTAAGTCAGACTTGAGGGCTATGCTCGCCCGTTTAAGCTTGTTGGATGATGGTAGCTTGTTAGCTAAGCTTCAAGTAAAGCCAGTATGGGTCGAGCAGATAAGGAGTGAGCAATTAGTGGATGAGGCTTTGGGTGCTCGTTTTAAATAAGTAGAGAGTGGGGAGACATCAGACTTTGGGATAAATAGTGAATGAGTGTTGTGTTTCCGTGGGAGAATGTGTATGCCAAAGGATGATGATCTAAGGCAGTCTATTCTGTGGGAAGCACATAGTAGTCTCTATGCGATGCATCCTGGCAGAAATAAGATTTATAAGAATTTGCATGAGCTTTACTGGTGACCTAGACTTAAGCGCGGGGTTATGGAGTTCGTAAGTAAATGCTTAATTTGTCAAAGGGTGAAAGAGGAACATCAATTGCCTTCAGGATTGCTTCAGCCGATAAAGATTCCACTTTGGAAGTGGGAAAGGATTACGATGGACTTTGTTAGTGGGCTACCATTGACACCTACTAAGAAAGACTCGATATGGGTTATAGTGGATCGGTTAACCAAGTCTGCCCATTTTGTATCGGTCCGCACCGATTACTCGTTACAAAAGTTGGCTAGGTTGTATGTGGCGGAGATTGTAAGATTACATAGAGTGCCAGTCTCCATAATATCTGATATGGACCCACATTTCACTTCGCAATTTTGGAAGAAACTGCACGAGGCATTGGGTACTAGGTTGAACTTCAGTACGACATTCCACCCTCAAACTAATTGACAGTCGGAAAAGGTGATCCAAGTTTTGGAAGATATGTTGAGGGGATGTGTAATTGAGTTTTGAGGTAGCTGGGAAGACTATTTGTCGTTAGCCGAATTCACGTACAATAATAGTTATCAAGCGAGTATTGGGATGGCTCTGTATGAAGCATTGTATGGGCAAAGTTGTCGAACTCCAACATGTTGGACGGAATTGGGGGAACGAAGAGTTTTGAGCCCTAAGTTAGTAGCAGATACTGAGGGTAAGGTAAAATTGATTCGGGATTGGTTGAAGGAGGCCTCGGATAGGCAGAAGTGGTATGCTGACCTTAAGCGTCGAGAAATAGAGTATGCAGTGGGGACTTAGTTTTTCTTAAGGTCTCTCCATGGAAGAAGGTGTTAAGGTTTGGATAGAAGGGTAAGCTAAGCCAAAGGTTCATTGAGCCATATCGGGTTGTGAGGCTGATTGGGCCAGTCACTTATCAGTTGGAATTACCTTCTAAACTAATCCAAATCCACGATGTGTTTCATGTTTCCATGCTAAGACAGTACCGCTCAGATCCTTCACATGTCGTGTCGGTTGAGGAGATCGAGGTTAGGCCAGACCTAACCTTCGAGGAAGAGCCAATACAAATAATTGGTCGTGATGTTAAGGTACTGAGAAGGAAGTCCATCCCATTGGTCAAAGTGCTTTGGCGTAATCACAAGACTGAGGAGGCTACTTGGGAATCTGAGGAAACAATACGACATCAATACCCGCAATTGTTTGGATCAGGTAAAAATTTTGAGGACGAAATTTCTTTTAGAAGGTAGAGTTGTAACGCCCCAAAAATCCTAAAATCCTGAACTTTCTTTTCCTTATTTTTTATTTGATAAAAAGAGTGCTTGATATTCCTAGTCAAGTGTATTTAGGTGATAATAGGCATTGGTTAAGTTTTGAGTTCGAACTTAGAAGTGAAGGAAATTATAGGTTAATAGTTAAAAGAACCTTGATGGCAAGTAGGTTGGTTTTTAAATAAATGAAGGAGGAATTGGACAAAGAAAGCCTTATGGTAGAGTGGCAAGAAGCTCCACATGTGAGGCTTAGAGGTGGCGTCACATGCATGGCAAGGAGGTCTAGGGTTTAAATCCTTCCTTGCTCAAAAGAAGGATTTATTTTTGCTTAACAGACAGCCAGTAGTGGTGCTGGATATAAACTCTGTAAGGAGTGATAAGAGGAGAAGTTTAAGGAAGGGATTAAGGAGTGATCAGGGGGAAAAATTAGGAGATGAGGAGTGTAGAGAGGTAGAGCTGAATTGGGAAGTTGGGGATAGGAAATTCGGCTATTATATATGTAGGTGCCGAAATTGCTTCTCTCCCTTTAGCCGAATTCTTCATTCTTGTTGCCGAAACACTTTGTTTACTCCAAGTGGTTAGAAGCCGAATTCATTGCTCCTTGATTTCCTTTCTCTTCTCAATTCTCTTTGATTCACCTTTAGTTTAGCCGTTTCCTTCTTCTCTTCTTCTTGATTTTACCGAATAAACCTTTTTCACCATACAAATCTCAAAAGTCGAATACCCTCTTTGCTGCCACTACACTCTCTCTTTCGGCCGAATCTAGTGTAAGTGCTTTGCTCTTTCAGTCAATTTTGCTAGTATCAATTAGTCTTGTCCCTCACTCGTTCTAAATCGGTTTTGGTAGGAGTGCAGTATTGAATCTCTGTCTTTTAGGATCCCTACCAATTTCCTCCTTAGGTGTTGGGACTTTAGTAAGTGATCTTCACTTTGGTAAGGATTGGTCGAATAGGATTTAGTAGGAAAGGGTGACTTATGATGGATACAAGTCACCCATTATGTATCTGAACGATAAAGGTTAATGCAGATCTAGGAAGTACTCGTGGTTAGTGGTCAAGAAAAAGCTATTAAGGCTTGGCGTTTCAGGTAAGGTTAAGGTGAGGTTTCGGCTTTTGGTAAGAGTATTCGATATGCATGTGGGATTAATCATTGAGTGACATCGATTGTAGCTTCGTGGCTAGGAAGATCGCAGCACGCTTTATTACCAGGTGTGTACATACACTGCACACACACAATAGATCGGCAAATCTCGAAATGCTGAAAAGCCAAAAGTTTGGCTACAATAGACTTGCGAGTGCGCGAACACTTGTGAGGGGGAAACCGATAGGTTATTTGAGACCCCATGGGCGATTCCATGAACTTGGGCTATGTTTTGGCCAACCGGGCCAGAATGGGCTAAATGGGCTAATGGGCTGTAGGGCCCATAATAAGCAAAATTTGCAATTTGATACTAAGTGATGGAAAATCGTATGAAAGCATGATATGAATGTGATTTGGGCCTAATGGGCCATATGAAAGTGATTGGGCCTATTGGGCCATATGCGTGTATATAGACTTGTCTAGGCTTTGTAAGGGGTTTTGGACCTAGTATCTGATAACTGCTTAAACAAACATAATACTTAATTAATTAATAAATTGTGACCGTGGATAAGTCATAAGGTTAAAGTGTGGCAATGGGTATATGCATGTCTAGGATTGGATCTAGGGAGAGCTTGGTACTTAAGTGGTCTTAATGACTCACCTCTTTTCTGAAATCCTACCTAGTGCGTAGTATCCTTTCACTTTAGTCATCAAGGACTTGTCAACGGGCCAAGGTAAGTAATAAACTCATAACAAAGATAAATTACCAAAATGCCCCTAAGGGCAAAGATGACTAAAATACCCCTATGTGTTGAATGTAAGATTTATGGATGTTACCTGTGTACCTGTTGCATTCATATCATACTGTGTTTAGGATGCATATGGGTTGGGAATGGTGGACGGAGGAAGTATATGAGGATCGCATGGTTGCTTGACGACCATGGATCCACTGGCAGCTATTAAGCCCAATATGTGATTAGCAGCTTGCTGCTATGAAGGTAGTACCCAATCGGGCTACCATTGGTGTGAATCAGATGGGTGGGTCGATATTTATATCCCCACATAATGTGTACCGGGGGACGGAGTTGATGTGTATCGGTTGGATTATTAGGGTGGGTTGGGGTGGGTTGTACAAGCATTGCATGTATTATAATATGGTGATTGATGTTTGCTTAATGTTTCTTTTTTAGGGTTGTACGCACTGAGTTTGCGAAAACTCACCCCCCTCTTTTATTTTTTTTAGGTGATGCACAGTAGGAGGTTCGATGGTGGGAGAGACTCCAAGGTGGCCAGCTAGCAAGATAACTTGTTTCTTTAAAAAGGAAAGCATATAGTTTCTAGTTTATTAAGTTATTTCAGACTAGATTATAATAAGGCCTGCTCTTTGGTTATTATTATTATTGTTTTTTTAAAAGAAAGCACATCGCTTCTACAACTAAATGTTTAAAATGACAAGTTCTCATAGATCCTATGATTTAAATAAATTTTCTGCAACTGGAAAGAGATTTTACAAAGGAATTAAGGATTTTCACTTTAAGGAAGGGTTTTCAATAAAAACAAGGTTTTCGATAAAACACTTCAATATGGCACGCTGGATCGGGCCATAACGTCTAGGCCGGGTTTAGGGTGTTACAGTGTGTCACACATGGTTGAGACACATGCCTCTATCTCTGCCCATGTGGACAAAAATAAGTTAATTACAAAGCCAATTTGCCACCCATTTTAGGTCATCCCTACAAGCATAAAACCAAACACATTTCATACCAATTTCTAGCCAATTCATACACCAAATCATACATCATTCATGCCATATCATAAACAACCAAATTCATGCTTATAACCATATCAAAATCATGCCAAACCATAATTCAAAGTCATACCAAAACTTAAGTTTCATAACATCAATTTGCTTCATTCAATCTTATGCCATAAACTTACCAATTCTCAAATAAACACATACCAAAACTTACCAAAATTGACCATTTCATTTGGTCATCCAAGAGTGCATCAAAACATACCATTTTTGAACGCAAAGGTTACACCAATATTCATTCATAATCAAATCCATAATCAAGCCATATCACAGGGCTAGATATACACATGATAGAACATATTCACATACTTCTAGCCTATACATGCCATACTCCAATATTTACAATTTCAAAATGCACCAAAATAGTGTTTGATAGTGTGGTGATGATCCTCGACGATCCTTGAGCTTCCGATAGCTTCGATATGTATAAAATAGTTGACAGACATACAAAGTAAGCTTTCAAAAGCTTAGTAAGCCATATACAAATAAACTTAACACATTGCATCAATCTAAATCAATTCATTCATATAATTCAAGGTAAGAGACATTTACATATTCATATATCTTCTATAGTTCATTTGATCATGATTCACATATATATCATATCTCATTCTCATAGCAACTCATACATATATCATATGTTCACTAAGGTACATGTACTTACCTTTCATTCTCAAATATGGTATACAATTCTAACGTACCTGGATCGGATACAAATTCACATAGTCATTCATTTTCTCGGAATGCCCGTTGAACCATTCGGAATCATAAGGATACGCGGATACCTCAGAAAGCTCTTACAATGCCAATGTCCGAGACGTGGTCTTACATGTAATTGAATATCAATGCCACTATCCCAGATAGGGTCTTACATGAAATCAAATACGATGCCGATGTCCCAGACATGGTATTACACGTAAATCATAAGTCGATGCCAATGTCCCTGTAACAGCCCGATTTAGACCCTATTCAAAACGGTGGTTTCGGGACCACGAATCCAAGTCAAAAAATATTTATAAATTATTTTCTGTGTGAATTAGTATCTGTGAAATTTTTGTGATTTAATTTTGTTGTTTGAATGTCTGATTTAATAAAAAAGACTTAATCGCATAAAATTTAAAAGTGGCTTTCTATTTGTTAAAGTACTTATTTGCTATGGTTTATTAATTGTAAAGTCCTTAAAATGAAAATTGGCCACTATTAATTCGACACTCTTGAAGCATAATTCGGGTATGTGTTTTGTTCGATTTTTTATAATTTTTATGTTTTTGAGATCGTTGCTAAGTTATCTACAAGACCCATGCTTGAATTTTTTATTTTGATGAATATTTTGAGTTATGCCATTGTTGAAAGCTTGTGATTTTTGTTGTTTGATGATAGAAAATAAAAGATATGTGATAGATTAACATGTTTTGTATTGGAATTTTTGATGATATTGAGTAATTAGGACTAAATTGCAAAAATAATAAATTGTGGGACTAAAATTTAAAAAAATGAAATGTATGGACTTGTATGAATACTTCAGCCTAAGCATGGTGTACTCAAATTTTGCATGTTTTGTGTTTTATGCAATTTAGACTAAATTGTAAAAAGTGAAAAATATCATGGGTAAAATGGTAATTTTCCCAATTATGTGTTTTTGGATGAATTTGATTGAATATTTGATTAAATAAGTTTAATTTATATTAATTTAGATCAAGAAAAGAGCAAAATCAAATTTGGATCGGGGGAAAATTAAAGTTGTCGACTAGTCGTCCCGTTCCGATTTTTCATCGCCCGAGGTAAGTTTATAAGCAAATAGACATTGTTAATTTTAATTAAATGTGAACTATATATGCTGAAATGAATATGTAAATAAATTCATGTATTGACTGAATGTGTACAAACTTGGCAGCTATGTTTACGAATTCGTTTCGACTGAGTTACGACGTTTGAAAGCCCCGTATGAGCCTTAGGAATAGTTACGATACATATGTCATGACATAGGATTCTGATATGTGATGTGCGAGTAAGACCATGGCATCTTCATATGTGTGTGTAAGACCACGTTTAATACGTTGGCATCGATATATGTGTGTGTGTAAGACCATGTTTAATACGTTGGCATCGATATGTGATTCCGATATATGTGTGCGAGTAAGACTCTGTCTGGGATAGTGGCATCGATATGTGATTACGTGTAAGACCACGTCTGGGACGTTGGCATTGTACTATATGTGTGATAATCCAAGTATCCTACCCAATTCTGAATGGTTCAACGGGCAAAGATAAGTTGTGTACGAATGTATAAATCGAGTAAGTGACCAGGTATGTGATAGTTGCTTACCTATTTGAAAATAAGGTAAATTGTTTATTTGATATGTGATACAAAACATATGTATGATGTTAGTTTGGATTTGTGAGTAATTGTGAAGTATATTCGGTCATAATTATGTGATATTAAGGTTTGATTTTTGAGTATATGTAAACAAGTGTTTAAAGATTTAGCTTTATGCATTGATAATATGATTTTTAAAAGTGTATAAAGCTTTGGTTTAGACATATGTATATTTGGCTAACATTATTTTCATCTATAAAAGTACATGATTATATATATGAAACTTAAAGCTTGACATCAAATGTGGTTATGTTATTATAATTTTGTTTTGTTAAACTAAGTTGTTTATTTGATTATGGCTTACTAAGCTATAAAAGCTTACTCTATGTGTGTATGTTTATTTCTCTTTTATAGATTTTGGAGTCAAGTTACGAGCTCGGGGATCATCGTCAAAGTCTATCACACTATCGACTGCCTTCGGTATTTTATAAGTTGAATTTTCGAACTTATGGCATGTATAGGCTAGATTATAGTTTGAAATGTTGGATTTTGGTTTTTGTATAATTTAAGCCATGCAAAAATGGCTTAACTTCTATGCTTGAATTCAATTTTGATTGATTATGGTTTAAGTTCATTTTGGTTATTATGCTATGTGTCAAGGGTGAATGGTATTTGTGATATATGTTATATGCATGAAATATGGTTGACAATTTTGGATGTGTTTTGGTTGAGTCGGTTTTTGTATATACATGAATATGAAATATGTTTGTTAGGTTAATCATGGTAAAAATGATGCAAGTATGTTTTGCATTGGATATTAATAGTTTTTTTAGGTTTATGAGTGAATTTGACTAAATGCTGGATTTGGATAATGAATATGTTTTATTGTTGATTCGACACTTGCATATATATATGTAGTTAGATATATATATATAAGTAAGTGAGAGGTGTTGGATATATTTGCTAACGATTAAATAATATGACTAATGAATGTTTTTGTTGATTATATCCAGTGATAATGTGTAATTGATTGACATAAGATTTGTGTATGAAATGTATGATATCATGGATGAATGTATTCGTCAACTAAGGTTGAAAATGGATTAATATGTGATATTCAGTACATGATTTGATATGCTATGTGACAATTTTGCTATATAGTGAAATTGGTTATTTGGTGTGTTTAGTATTGACACAAACTTTCATATGTAATTTGACTTGTAAAATTTACTTGGATTTAATAAATGACATATATGCATATTCGGTTAATAATAGTTATACTATATATGCAAGCATATAATCTATGTGTTAGCGAATTGGTTAGAAATAATGAAATTAGGTGTATAGACATTTTTGGCTTGCTAAATGTGTGGTACAGTAAGTAGAATAAATTACTTTTATAATGTTTTAAAGATGTTACAAATGACCAAATAACTACTTAACTTATTGGTTATGTGTATGTGTTTTACGCTTGGTAATTTGGCATGCGAAATGGATGTTCGTAAAGTTATTAGTTGTTCACAAGAAAGTTTATATTACTATGGTCTTTTGCGCATAGCTTTATAATGAATTTACTAATTAGGTATATGGTATGAATGGATTGTTGAATATATATGGATTGGATGCTATGAAATGTTTTATACGTGTATAGTATTGGAGAAAGACAAAGTTGGCATGGAATGTAGCATATATAATTAGTATGTTTTAAAAATTCGGTTTCTGTATTGAAAATTTACCATATGAATAGCAATTCTATTATAAGATAATAAAATGGTTATATGAAAGTTTAATAAAGCTGAATTGTGTTTTGTGTATTATTGATTCAAGAATTTATAAATTGAAGTTATAAATGTATATTTCTGAACATAGTTTGATAGACTGTGTGAATGTGAGAAAATTTTATCTTTTTCGGTAATGCTTCGTAACCCCAGTTCGGCGACGGATATGGGTTAGGGGTGTTACAGTCCCAAACGTGGTCTTACACGAAAACATATATCAGATCCTATGTCATGACATATGTATCCTAACTATTCCTAAGGTTCGTACGGGGCTTTTCGGACGTCGAAACTTTATCGATACTTTCTCGGATGTCTCATATTTCTCAACTTATATAGTCATTCATCATAGTTCAATATCATATAATCGATAGCAATTCAATTCAAAACGCATTTATTTGTATATAGACTTACCTCGTACGGATTTGAACGAACGGAGTTGACTACTCAACGACTTTCAACTTCCCCCGATCTAATTTCGTTTTCTTTTGTTCTTGATCTATATAAATTTAAATTTAACTTATTCAATCATGCATTCATTCAAATCAATCCATATATACATATTTAGGGAATTTTACAAATTAGCCCTCACATTTTCACATTTTAACACTTTAGTCCCTAATTCACAAAATCACAAAATACACAAAATTTCCTTACACATATGCTTAGCCGAATTTTCATAGTATTCATATAAGTCCATATATTTCATTTATTTCACATTTTAGTCCCTCAAAATCTCATTTTCACAATTTGTCCAAATTACTCAATTTCATCAAAAGTTCAATGACAAAACATGTTAACCCAACATCAAGCTTCCATATACTATCACCAAACTTCATAAAACTCATAATTTCTTCAATGGCATAACTCAAAATCATCAATAAAAATCAGAAATTGAGACATGGGCTTTATAGAACACAAAGCAATGATCACAAAAACATAGAAATTATCAAAAACCGAACATAAACCATACCTTAATCAAAGAAGACAAGGCCGAACCCTAGCTCAAACTTTTTCTTTCTTATTTCTTTGTACTTTCGGCAATATGAGGTGTTAATAGCCTAATTTCACACTTTGTTTTAATTATAATAAGTTTATTACATCATTTACTTATTTACCCTTTATAATTAAGCATATAATTCATATCAATTAAGGCCATTAGTGTCCACTCATACTTCCAATGGTCAAATAACCACATAAGGACCTCACAATTAAAAATCCACAACAAATAGGCACACTTAACATACAACATGCAACTTTTACATTTTATGCAATTATGTCCTCTTATCAAATTAAGCACACAAATGATCAAATTTTCATACGAAACTTTCATACATGTCAATTCACATATAATAAGCATAGAAAATAATATTAAAATATTTTTTGACTTAGATTTATGGTCCCAAAACCACTATTCTGACTAGGGTCTAAACTGAGCTATTACAACTCTCCCCCTTAGGGATTTTCGTCCCCGAAAATCTTACCATTGAATAGATTTGGATATTGCTGTCTCATAGAATCTTCGGGCTCCCACGTAGCCTCTTCAACACCATGTCGATGCCACATCACTTTTACTAACGGAATTTTCTTGTTTCGCAGTTCTTTAATCTCACGAGCCAAAATACGGATTGGTTTTTCTTCATAAGTCATATCGGACTGAATCTCGATTTCAGACGGAGGAATCACATGCGAGGGATTGAATCTGTATTGTCGAAGCATCGATACATGAAATACATCATGAATCTTTTTTGGCTCTGGTGGCAACAATAATCTATAAGCAACCGGCCTGATATGCTTGATAATCTCATACGGCCCGATGAACCTCGCACTCAATTTGCCTTTTCTGCCAGATCGAAATACTTTTTCCATGGGGACACTTTCAAAAACACTTTATCGCCAATCTCAAATTCAATATCTTTTCTTTTCAAATCTGCATATGATTTTTGATGATCGGAAGCTACTTTCAGACTATTTCGGATCACTTTTAATTTCTATTCAGTCTCTTTTATCAAATCAGCCCCGTGAATCTTATTCTCGCTGAGCTCAGTCCAATACAAAGATGTACGACATTTGCGACCATATAAGGCTTCGTACGGTGCCATTTTGATGCTTGATTGAAAACTGTTATTGTATGCGAATTCAATCAATGGCAAGTACTGTTCTCACGTACATTCAAACTCAAGAATGCAACATCTCAACATATCCTCAAGAATTTGAATAATCCACTCAGATTGACCATCTGTTTGCGGGTGAAAAGTAGTACTGAAGTGCAATTTTGTACCCGAAGCATCTTGTAATTTCTTCCAAAATCGTGATGTGAATCTCGGATCTCTGTCTGACACAATAGATAATGGCACACTGTGCAATCTCACAATATCTGAAATGTACAACTCAGCTAATTTATAAAGCGAGTAATCAGATCGTACCAGAATAAAATGAGCTGATTTCGTCAATCGATCAACCACAACCCAGATAGCATCTTTCTTTCGCGGAGATAGGGGCAAACCCAAAACAAAATCCATCGTCACTCTATCCCATTTCCACTCAGGAATCATAATTGGTTGTAACAAACCAGATGGCACTTGATGTTCAGCTTTAACTTGTTGACAGATTAGACATTTTGAAACAAAGTCGGAGATATCTCTTTTCATTCCAGACCACCAGTAATGCTTTTTCAAATCATTATACATTTTTGTACTACCCAGATGTACAGATAAATGACTATTGTGAGCTTCATTCAAAATCATCTAAATCAACTCTGGATTTCTCGGAACACAAATCTGATCTCAAAATCTTAGACAATCATCTTTATTAACTCTGAATTCTGAATCGAAATCTAAATCACACTGAGCTTGATTGTTATTATCTCATTATCAACTTTCTGAGCTTCGTAAATCTGCTGAATGAATAACGGTCTTGCTTTTAATTTAGCTAATATCAAACCATCATTGGATAGAATCAAATGAGCATTCATTGCACGCAATGCAAACAGTGATTTTCGACTCAAAGCATCAACAACAAAATTTGTTTTTTCTGGATGATAGTCAATCACAAGTTCATAGTCTTTTAGCAGTTCTAACCACCTTCTTTGTTGCAGATTCAGATCTTTCTGAGTCATCAAATATTTCAAACTCTTATGCTCAGAATATACGTGACATTTCTCGCCAAATAGATAGTGACGCCAAATCTTCAAAGCAAAAACGATCGAAGCTAACTCAAAGTGATGCGTCGAATAGTTCTTTTCATGTGGCTTTAACTGCCTCGAAGCATAGGCGATGACTTTGCCTTCCTGCATCAAAACACAGCTCAGGCCGTTCAACAATGCATTACTATAGATCACAAATTCTTTACCTGATTCTGGTTGTACTAACACTGGAGCTTCAGTCAATAGGGCTTTCAACTGATCAAAGCTTTTCTGACACTTTTAAGACCAATCAAATTTCACATCTTTCTGAAGCTGTTTCGTAAACAGAGTTGCGATCATCAAAAAACTTTTCCAAATATCCTATAATAACCGGTAAGTCCTAGAAAACTGTGGACGTCAGAAACATTTCTCGGAGGCTTATAATCCAAAATAGCTAAAATCTTGCTCGGATCAACTCGGATACCTGATGCTGACACAATATGGCCCAAAAAACCAACTTCGCGCAACCAGAATTCATATTTGCTAAACTTTGCATACAACTGCTTATCTCGCAAAGTCTGTAGTACTATTCTCAAATGCTCGGCATGTTCGATTTCATCACACGAATAAATCAAAATGTCATCAATGAATACGACAACAAATTGATCTAAATACAATCTGAAAATTCTATTCATCAAATCCATAAAGATAGCAGGTGCATTCGTTAATCCAAAAGGCATAACTAAGAACTCATAATGTCCGTATATCGTTTGGAAAGTAGTTTTCGGAATATCTGAATCTTTTACCCGCAACTGATAATATCCTGATCTCAGATCTATCTTTGAAAACATGGTAGCTCCTTTCAACTGATTCAACAAATCATCAATTCGAGGCAGAGGGTATTTGTTCTTGATAGTTACTTTGTTCAACTGACGATAATCAATGCACATTCTCATCGTTCGTTCTTTCTTTTTCACAAACAGAACTGGTGCACCCCAAGGTGAGAAACTCGATTTTGTAAATCCTCTATCTGTCAACTCTTGTAATTGAGACTTTAATTCTTTTATCTCGATCGGAGCATTCTATACGGAGCTATCGAAACCGGAGTAGTTCCCGGTACTAACTCAATGCCAAATTCTACTTCTCGAATCGAAGGTAATTCCAGAAGTTCTTCAGGAAACACATCAAGAAATTCATAGACAACAGGAACTGATTCCACTTTCTTTTCTGTTACTTTCGAATCAATCACATTAGCAAAGTAAGCTTTACAACCCTTTCTCACAATACTCAGAGCTTTCATTGAAGATATCACAGATGGAAACCCATTCAAATCAGTAGATTGAATTCAAACTATTTCATCATTCTTGCATCTCAAATCAATAGTTTTTCGTTTGCAATTCACAATAGCATTGTGCAAAGTTAGCCAATCCATACCCAAAATTATATAAAACTCATCAAAAGGTAATAACATTAGATCAGCCGGAAAACATATGTCTCGAAACATTAACGGACAATTCTTGCAGACTTTATCAACCGAAACACATCTGCTTAGGGGGTTCGATACTCTAATCACAAATTCAGTAGACTCTACAGGCAAAGTCTTACTGTTCACTAAGTTCATGCATATATAAGAATGCGTTGATCAAGGATCTATCAATGCAATCACAAAAGTATCGTAAAGAGTAAATGTACCCATTATAACATCAGGAGATGAAGCTTCCTCATGAGCTCAGATGGCGTAGGCTCTGGCAGGTGCTCTAGCCTCGGATCAAACAGCGGTGTCTTTAGTCCCTCTTTGACTACCACTCACATTTCCCATATTTCTGGGAGGTCTACCTCGAGCTGACGTGTTACTCGGTCTCGGATTTTGTACAATCTATAGCTCAACTCGGATTTTGTACAATCTATAGCTTAACAGACTCAGGACAATCTTAGATAAAATGATCTAAAGATCCACATTTGAAACAAGACCGATCATACAATCTACAATTGCCAAGATGTCTTTTACCATAGTGTTTGCACTCAGGGCGATCAGATCTAACATTTCCAACTTTTACAACAGAAGTAGCTGGAGCTCTAAAGCTCGAATGCGATCTAGCACGATCTCTACTCGAATGCCCTATATTAGCCTTTGAACGACTATAATCATCTTGGAATTTCTTTGATGCAGACTGAAATGATTTACTTGCAGATCTCTTTCTCACATCTCTTGCTTCTGAATCCACTTTTCTTTTCTCTTTCTCGAGTTATTCGGCTTTACATGCTCGTTTAACAAGCACTACAAACTATTTTATTTCAAGAATCCCGACTAACATTTTGATGTCTTCATTCAAACCATCCTCAAATCTCTTGCACATAATTGCTTCAGTTGAAACACATTCCCGTGCATACTGGCTCAGTCTCACAAATTCTCACTCGTATTCTGTAACAAACATATGACCTTGTTTAAGCTTAAGAAACTCTTTGCATTTATGATCAATGAATCTCTGACTGATATATTTCTTCCGGACTTCAGCTTGAAAGAAATCCTAAGTGACTCGTTGTCTCGGAACCACAGATATCAATGTCTTCCACCAATGATACGCTGTATCTCTCAAAAGTGAAATTATTCATTTTATGCATTCATGGAGTCAAAGACAATTCATCAAACACTCTAACCAAAATTCAGCTCTCACAGCATCATCATTAGTAGTAGCTTAGAATTCTTCGGCTCCATATTTTCTAATTTTATTGACCGGAGGCTTATTCAACTGAATCGGATTATCTTGTGGCCTGACAGGGGCTTGCGGAGGATTGAGTAGGGGTGAAGGTTGTGGCACAGTTGGATTAGTTCGATATATTGGGTGAACCAATCATTCATCATTTAATAAAAAAGCCTACCAAGCCTCTCCCTCATGGCTACTAACAGCAGGTCTACAGTAGGATGGCGCTGTCCCTTAAGCGAGAGCAGGCACATTGCTCTCAACATCGTCAGCTACCGTTCGTTTGGGGTCCATTTGCTATATAAAAACACATTTTCATTGTCAAGATTCCTCACACTATTGTAGTTCATACATATGGCATGTATAGATAGACTCACATAAGCTACGTTAGTCCTAGAATCGACTAAACCTTAGCTTTGATACCAACCTAATGTAACACCCCTAACCCATATCCATCGCCGAACTAGGGTTAAAGGCGTTACTGAACAAATCGAAACATTTTACGAACAATACAGACACATCAACCAAAATCACAGTCAAACATTACCATAGAGTCCCTTATATAGGTCATCAAAACCTCAAACATGTATTAGAAAGGGGTCGAGACTAAACTGAGCTCATACAAAATTTTTCAAAACTTAAACATTTTTCAAAGTTGTATAGGTCACACGCCTATGTGAATAGGCCGTGTGCCTCACACGACATTAGACATGCTCGTGTCTCTAGGCCGTGGTAAAACAGAGCATACGTACTGACTTGTCCATATGGCCACATGACAAGCCCGTGTGCCAGGCCGTGTGAAATTTAAGGAGGCTACTGACATGGGTCACATGGCTGACCACATGCCCATGTGCCAGCCCGTGTGCCACACACAGCCAATAGACACGCTCCTGTATCTTGGCCGTGTCAAAACTGTAGGGTACACTGACTTAAAATCGTAGGGTACCACTGGGGACACACGACCGTGTAATATAACTGTGTGTCACACAGGGCTGAGACACACACCCGTGTCTCTGCCCATGTGGACAAAAATAGGCTAATTACAAAGCCAATTTGCCACCCATTTTGGGTCATCCCTACAAGCATAAAACCAAGCACATTTCATACCAATTTCTAGCTAATTCATACACCAAATCATACACCATTCATGCCATATCATAAAAAACCAAATTCATGCTTATAACCATATCAAAATCATGCCAAATTATAATTCAAAGTCATACCAAAACTTAAGTTTCATAACCTCAATTTGCTTCATTCAATCTTATGCCATAAACTTACCAATTCTTAAATAACACATACCAAAACTTACCAAAATTGAGCATTTCATTGGTAATCGAAGAGTGCATCAAAACATACCATTTTTGAACACAAAGCTTATACAAAAATTCCTTCATAATCACATCCATAATCAACCCATATCACATGGCTAGATATACACATTACAAAATATATTCACATACTTCTAGCCTATACATGCCATACTCTAATATTTACATTTTCAAAATGTACCAAAACAAAGTTTGATTGTATGGTGATGATCCTCGACGATCCCCGAGCTTTCGATAACTTCGATATCTATAAAATAGTTGATAGACACACAAAGTAAGCTTTCAAAAGCTTAGTAAGCCATATACGAATAAACTTAACACATTGCATCAATCTAAATCAATTCATTCATATAATTCAAGGCAAGATACATTTACATATTCATATATCTCCTATAGTTCATTTGATCAAGATTCACATATATATCATATCTCATTCTCATAGCAACTCATACATATATCATATGTTCACCAAGGTACATGTACTTACCTTTCATTCTCAAATATGGTATACAATTCTAATGTACTTGGATCGGATATAAATTCACATAGTCATTCATTTTCTCAGAATGCCTGTTGAACCATTCAGAATCATAAGGATACGCAGATAACTCAGAAAGCTCGTACAATGCTAATGTCCCAGACGTGGTCTTACATGTAATCAAATATCGATGCCATTGTCCCAGACAGGGTCTTACACGAAATCAAATACGATTTCGATGTCCCAGACATGGTCTTTCACGTATATCATAAGTCGATGCCAATGTCCCAGACACGGTCTTACACGAAAACACATATCAGATCCTATGTCATGACATATGTATCCTAACTATTCCTAAGGTTCGTACGGGACTTTTCGGACATTGGAACTTTGTCGATACTTTCTCGGATGTCTCATATTTCTCAACTCATATAGTCATTCATCATAGTTCAATATCATATAATCGATAGTAATTCAATTCAAAACTCATTTATTTGTATATAAACTTACCTCGTACGGATTTAAACGAACGGAGTCGACTACTTAATGAATTTTGACTTCCCCTGATCTAATTCCGTTTTCTTTTGTTCTTGAACTATATAAACTCAAATTTGAGTTTTTCAATCACACATTCATTCAAATCAATCCATATATACATATTTAGGGCATTTTACAAATTAGCTCTCACATTTTCACATTTTAACACTTTAATCCCTAATTTAAAAAATCACAAAATACACAAAATTTCCTTACACATATGCTTAGCCGAATTTTCATAGTATTCATATAAGTCCATATATTTCATTTATTTCACATTTTAGTCCCTCAAAATCTCATTTTCACAATTTAGTCCAAATTACTCAATTTCATCAAAAGTTCAAAGACAAAACATGTTAACCCAACATTAAGCTTCCATATACTATCACCAAACTTCATAAAACTCATAATTTCATCAATGGCATAAATCAAAATCATCAAAAAAATCAGAAATTGAGACATGGGCTTTATAGAACACAAAGCAACGATCACAAAGACATAGAAATTATAAAAAACCGAACATAAACCATACCTTAATCAAAGAAGACAAGGTCGAACCCTAGCTCAAACTTTTTCTTTCTTATTTCTTTGTATTTTTAGCAATATGAGGAGTTAATAGCCTGATTTCATACTTTGTTTTAATTATAATAAGCTTATTACATCATTTACTTATTTACCCTTTATAATTAAACATATAATTCATATCAATTAAGGCTATTAATGTCCACTCATACTTCCAATGGTCAAATAACCACATAAGGACCTCACAATTAAAGCCACAACAAATAGGCACATTAACATATAGCATGCAACTTTTAAATTTTATGCGATTAGGTCATTTTATCAAATTAAGCACACAAATGATCAAATTTTCATACGAAACTTTCACACATGTCAATTCACATATAATAAGGACAGAAAATAATATTAAAATGTTTTTCTAACTCGATTTTGTGGTCCCAAAACCATTATTCCGACTAGGGTCTAAAACGACTGTTATAGATATTTTCTATTTGATTTAATTATCATTTTTTAATTTTTCCACTTTTCAATTTAGTCCTTGCCTTTTTCTAATTGTCCATAGATGATTCATTAAAAATATATACTAACTTTCCTTTAATAGTACAATTACCATATAAGGACCTCAAGTTTTGAATTCCATAGCTATTTGGTACTTATAGCTACTAGAACTTAACTTTTGCATTTTATGCAATTTGGTCCTTTCCATAATTAAACACATAATCGGTAAAATTTTATTATCAGAATTTTTATATAACATTCCTATCATAATGCAGACCATGAAATAATATTAAAATAAAATTTCTTTTTGGCTCGGATTTGTGGTCCCGGAACCACTATTCCAATTTCACTAAAAATGGGCTGTTACACTTAAGCTCCCAATTAACACTATGAATTTTGTCTACAAGCAGCGATTACAAGCACTCATCGTTCACGCTTTCACCTAGAAAATGAAAGCTTAAACTAGGTTTTCCTTGCACTTCGCCTTGCTCATCGAAGGCTCCAACGGTTTCGTATCTTTACCACAACTAACCACACAATATACACAATCAATTTACAACTATAAACACACCACAATCAACTAAAATAGTAGGTCTAAGGTTCCTTCCTCTTGGAATGGAAACTTCTAACTTACAAACTTAAAATTCAACTATCTCAATCTTTACTCATTCCCATTGCCTATAATTGATTTCAACCATCTAATTATATATCTAAGAACAATTTCCAACCTTCAAATTACACAAAACTACACAGATTCATGGCCTCAGAATTTTGACATAAAATAGTCGTTTTTAATGAAAACTCATTAAAACCTTAGATTCTCTTAATGAAGCTTTAAGGAAAGCTTAGAAACCTTCTGATAATATCAAAATGAGTTGAAAAACACCTTAAAACATCAATTTCATACAAAATCTTGAATTTCACCATTAACAATCCAAATTTCAACATTTATTCAAAACTCTTGATTCAATAAATAAAAACTCAATTTAAAAGGCTAGATATCATTAAAAACTAATAGGAAAATGAAACATTAACTTAATTGAAGGAGAAACGAATGTTTGATCGAAAATATAAAAATCCCAAAAGTTAAGTAATAGAGAAATCTATAGTGTTATGAGGATGAAATAAATCAAAGGAATTGGGCTTAGGAATCAATATTTTTTGAATAGAGCTTTGGAAACACAATGGATGATAAAAAAAAGATGGGAAGAAATTAACGCGGGTTTTGTGGAGATGAAGGGGGAAAATAGGTTATTTTTAAAACTTTGGCAAAATTACTTTAAAACTACTCTTAAATTGAACCATTTCACAAAACAATCCTTATTTTTCAATTGAAGGTCTTTTCAGCATTATTTTTAAAAAATGATTTAATTTTTCAAAAGCTATGATAAAAAATAATTTCGGGTTGCCATAATTCAAAATTTCTGAACCCATTCTGAGTCAAAATTCATAATTTACCCTCAAAACTTCTAGGCTCAATTTTGGGGTGTGACATGAAAACATACTTATAATCATGCTAGAACAACTTATTCAACATTACTATGAACATGACCAATCCATTTATTTGTCAATTATCAATCCTTAAATATATACCTATTTAACATCATACATGAATCAAATGTATTCATTTGTTTACCTTTATTAATATGCTATTTAATGTCATATTCAAATTAAAATTATTTACTTGTTGACTACCTTTTAATCTCTTTCCTAGAGTCGTTTAACTCATTCATCTCTGTTCTGGCCTTTAGGGCTCGTTTTTAATTGATTTATTCATAAGATAACTTGTTTTATCTATCACAATTCATTTATGCACACAATTTATCTCATATCATTATACCATCTCAATTATATGTCATTTACCAATTTTACTAATTATAAGTCCTTATTAATGTGACTCAGGCTTGGACGAATACACAGATTGTCCAGCCAACACACCAAACTAGCATTGAAGTGCATCATCGAATAAATCGAAGTAGGGTAAACTAGCACGTAAAGTGCATACTAGCGTACAAGGCACATACTGACACATTAATTGCATTTAGGCTCATTAAGCGCATATTTGCACACAAAGTGCATAATCTCATACACAATCAAATTCTATGAGATGCCAACTATATCTGGCACAACCCAAACAACTAATAGAGTACTAGTACAATATTTCATTTTTACAATTCAATCCACATTGTATCTCATATCATTTTCAGAATCGCAATCCCATTTTATCATAAAATACATATATTTCATATTAAATAAAATATTTCATTTTAATTTCTATACCACATATTACAATTCAAGTAATTCATGTAATTTTCTATTTTATTCATTTTAGTCCTCTATATTGATATTCTATATCAAACCCATTCACAACATCGCCATGTACTCACCATGACATTGATCTACCGTAACACAGTGTAGCAGATTAAACTAATTTTTGTACTTGAGGAGCTCAAATACAAGCATTTTCATTATGCTTTAATTAAGTTTTCATATTTTAGTTTAAATTAAATAAAAAGTGTATTTTGAGTCTTTTATTCACCTTAGGGGCCGAATGAGGCCTAAAGGTGAGCTAATGTACTTGGTGAGTGTGCAGGAGACCATTCGAGGGCGTATAAACTCAATATTGATTATTGTGTTGCAATACAAAAACTTCAATGCTACGACAAAAGGAGCAGGATACAAGAATATCGAGATTGCCTTCTGTGTCGCGACACTCTCCGGAATCAACCCTGAACCTAAGCATACTACCTTTGATGTCGCAATACATATGACCTACCATAATTTAATGTAGCAAATGGAACTAGTTTTCACACTTTAGGAGCTTGAACATTAGCATTTTAGTTATGTTTTACTTACATTAAGCTTAGTTAAGTGTAATAAAATGTGTTCTTCGAGTCTTTTATTGACCTTAGGGGCCAAATGAGGCCTAAAGGTGAGCTAATATACTTTGTGAGTGTGCAAAAGACCATTAAAAGGCGTATTAATTCAATATTGATCGCTAGGTTGCAACACGGAGCATTCGATGTGGCAACATAGGGACCAGAATAGGAAATGTCCAATACTGCCTTCATTGTCGCGACATACCCCTGAAGACACCCTAAAGCTGAGCATACTGCCCTCGATGTTGCAACACAGGGCCTGGTGTGTCGCGACATCACCTTTGCACAAGAAATTAATATGAGTCAGGGACGTTTTGGCCTGCACAATCCAACTTTAAGCTTAGGAATATCAGCTAACCTAGATTTAAGGATGACAACCATCCTAAGCCTATAAAAGGCTTAGCTAACACATGTTAGACACACCTTTTTTTTATTGTATAATTTTCTATTTAGTTTTAGTCTTTAGTTTTTCCTTTCTCTTAGGTTTTAGACTTTATTTCCATTCATGTTATTTAATTTCAGGAAGAAATTAGATTCTGAAGTTCTTCTCAAACTCTGTGAGGATTATGCAGTTAAAAGTTAATACAATTAGGCTTCTTCTAAAGTATTACTATTGAAATTGCTATTCATGTTCATTCTTTCATTCACATTTATCCGATTTACTAAATCCATGAGAAATTAATCCTCATGTGGGGGATTAGCGAGTGGATGTATGACTAATTAGTTATTTTGTAGGGATTCCTTAATGGATTAACTGTCCAGGAGAGGAAGAACGTAAACCCTATGTAACAACTCAAATTTCAGTGAAATTGGAACAGTGGTTTCGGGACCACAAATTCGAGCTGAAAATAAAATTTATTTTAATTTTATTATATGATTTGTATTATATTAGAAATGGCATGTGAAAATTCTAATAAGAAAATTTTACCGATTATGTGTTTAATTACGGAAAGGACTAAATCGCGTAAAGTGTAAAAGTTGTGTTCTAATAGCTAAAGGTATTAAATAGCACACACGGCCTGGTACATGGGCGTGTCCCTTGGATCACACTGGCGTGTAAGCCCTGTACCTTAAAAACATTTGAAATTTCGCAAAAAATTCTTAAAGTTTTCGATTAAGTCCCAACTCGATTCTAATGCTCGTTTTGGGCCTCGAGGGTCCATTTAAGGGACAGTATGAGTAAATCTTGAGAAATGAATAGTAAATGTTTGAATTATCTAAAAATGATTTGAAAGTTTCGGTAATGCTCTGTAACCTTGTTCTGGTGACAGATATGGGTTAGGGGTGTTACACCCTAGGCCTGACAACCCTAGGAAGTCATCAAGGTGGGAATTAAACCAAAATTGGTATGGCCAATTCGTGAAAAACTTAACCCTAAACCGATCTAAACTGTGAGGTTGGAAGATAAGTAGTTCTTGTCATCTTAATATTTCAGTGGATGTATCAGAAAACCCTACTAGGGTATTGACTAATTAATTGAATAAGAAAGCCCAAGACAATAATTGATTATGATTACCAAAGCGAGCTAATTACCGATGTCCAGATTTGATATTTTCTTCCGTATTTGATTTCTTTCTTTCCATTCATTTAGTTACTTTTAGTTCTTTTATTATTATTTTTTTATAAAAAAAACTCCTCTTTTATTTCTTCGTACTATAAACTGATTAGAGTATTAATTAGATCTATTTATGTTTAAGTTAAGATTAATTTAGTGCTTCCCTCCCTTGGGTACGATCCTTGAAGTACTCACCTACTCTGTTGTAACTATATTACAACCTGACCCATATACTTACAGATTTCATTTTCCCGTAGCTTTTGTACAGGACATTTACTCTAGACATTGGTACGTCCGGAGGCGGTCAAGTGGTTGGCTTCATTGTCAGGGAGGCAATGTGTAACAGCCCATTTTTTGTCAAATTAGAACAGTGGTTTCAGAACCACAAATTCGATGTTGAACTATTTATTTTATTATTTTTTTATATTTACAGTATGATAGTATGATTGTGTGAAAATTTCATTAAGAAATTTTATCGTTTAAGTGCTTAATTTTGCAACGCCCCAAATTTGGGCCTAGAAGTATTAGGTCTTGAGCATGGGAGCAGTTAAAAGGCAGCACATAAATAATTAATTATGCAAGAAAGTGACACAAGTGTGCATCTGCTTTAGTGACTAAGTGTTTTGAGTGCTCCGGAAGAGTTTGAGAAGTCTTGGGTTCAAGCTTGGGCATTTGCAAAAACTTTATTTTTTTCAGAATAAACCCTTGCCTTTAGTTGGTAGTCTTTTAAATTATTTTGGATAAAACTTGACATAAAGTACCTACTAGCCTAGGGGTAGAGGCGTGTGGAGTGTTGCTTGGTGTCTGAGGTTCGAGCCTTGGCATTGGAAAATGAGCATATTATTTTTTTACTACAAAGGTCGTTGAAGTGTTTGGGGTAGACTAAAATTGAGGTTTGAATGGGTCTTGAATTGAGTGATTGAGAGGGAGTGGATGGCATGGAGGAGTTGTAAGAGTAAAAAGGGGGATTTGGATAGAAGTGTAGGTGGCTGGAGTGTTTAAGGGGTGTGGGGATTGTTTAGCCAAAATTTTAGGAGGGATTTTAGGAAAAAAAGATAAGGGAAGTGAGAGGAGGGGGAGAAGTATGCCGAAAATGGAATATGGCACTCATAGATTTCGGTGGGTAGGTAAGTTGAGCATTTTTTTGGGTTTGTGAACTTTCTAAAAACTCTCTTTTCATTTTCGGCTGCTAAGTTACTTTCGGGTTCTTTTGTCCCTTGTGTGAGGTAGTCAAATTTTGCTTTTGCCTATTCGAGTTTTTCTTTTATTATTCTCTGCTTGTGCCGAATAGGCAACTCACTCATTCTCTCCAATCGGTTCTCTCTTGTTAAATTAGTTCTTCTTCACCTCCCTCTTAGCCTTGCCAAATACTCTTCCCCTCTTTTCTGTCTCACTGATCCTTTCGCTTTTCACGTTGCTACCTTGATCGAACACCCCATTTCACCTTTCTATTCTACTTTCGGTTTTGGCGAGTGTCATTGATCATTGGGTTCAAGCGTTCATTTCTTCTCTTCCTCTCCCTCTTTTGTTTGTCGTTGGCCGAATACTGGTAGGTGAATTTCTGTTACTCCTTTTGTCCCCCTTTCGGATTTCTCTTTTCTGAACATCATTATTTTCTATCTTTTTCTTAGTACTGATTACCCCATCTTCTTCTATTTTACTCTCTCTAATTAATCCCCATTTTCGATTCTTAGGATGTTATAGAATTGATATGCATTCTGCCCTATCATTGTGGTAAGTGGTATGGAGTTGGCTATAAAGAGTCATAGGTTTCCTTACAAAAAGGGATATCGGGCGGTAAGTGGAATGCACTAGAGTGTGTGTTATGTTCACAAATAGGTTTACTAAAAAGGTTTTGGTTTCTGTAGGTTGTTATTGAGGTTGTTTTGGCACGTCTCTAAAAGCCAAGGGTGTGATTGCAGCTTGCTTTGGTACTAGAGTATTCAGAGCGCGGTTCATTTCAAGCGCATCAGATGTGTAATCACACTGCTTAAATCGTAATTCGGCGAAAGCTGAAAAATATGGATAGTGTTGCTACATGAGCGTGCGCTTGCTCATGTGGTGAACCGAACACTGAAACATAGGCGTTTGAGTGTAGAGGCCACCATGGGCGATTTCGTGGGCTTAGGCCGCTTTGGGCCACGTTGGGCCGAAATGGGCCATGTGGGCCCTATGGGCTTGTGGGCCTCACACGGACATCTGGAGATTATTGGTCTAGGCTATGTAGTTCACACAGCCAAGGTCATTTTTGGGCTTATTGGGCCACACGAGTGTGTAGGCCCCATGGGCTGCAAATATGGTCCTTAGGCCCATTTACACTGTTTGACTGTTAAGGTTTCATGGGTCACCCGAGACGACTGTGACCTTCTATTGGGTTGGTAAGTGTACCTGGACCCCTAATCAATAAAATCTGTTTTGCCCTTATGTAGTAAAATGACCATTTTACCCTTATGTAGTGAAATAATCGTTTTGCCCTTATGTAGTGAAATGATTGTTTTGCCTTATGTGGCTAAAGGACTATTTTACCTTTATATGGTAAAATGATTGTTTTTCCCTTATGTGGTAAAAGACGATTTTGCCCTTATATTGTAAGTTGATTGTTTGTCTCTGTGTGATATATGTTTATATTTTAGCATACTATTGTAACTGTGTTGAGTACATGTTTAATATGATGCTATGACATGATATGTGGCATGATGCATTGCATAGGGGTGGGATTTTATACAATTAGAGGAAGTGTACTGTACTGGCAGCTCTGCTGCAAATCACTGATGGCTTTAAGCCTATTATACTGGCAGCTCTGCTACAAATACTATTTAGTGCCGCAACCAGTGCTAGTTCTGGAGTGTAGGGATGGATGGGTCGATTTTATCCCCACATAGTGTGTAGGGTTGGTAAGGAGATGGTGTGTAGAGCTAGATGGGTAGGACTTGTATACTGTTATTCTATCGCATCTTGCCTTGTTCTTTGTTATTTCACCGCTTTCATTTTATTCTTTGTAATGGCCAAGGCCCGAGTATATGACTGTTTCTGTATTAAGATGGGCTAAAGCCCAACCTGATATTGCCACTGTTATTGATATGGGCTTAGGCCCAGACTGTATTTGTTCACTGTATGTTTGACTTTCTGTTTATTAAGGGATTACACACTGAGTTTTCATAAACTCACCCATCTATTTAACTGTACAGGTAATCCCTAGTCTTAGGCGGATCGATGCTATGAGGGACTCGACGGTGGACACACAACAGCTTACACTTCTGTATTTATCTTTTAAATTATAAGCAGTTTAATTTGGGTAATTTTATGTAATAAGGCCACTCTGGATTTTATTTTAATTTGGGGATTTATATTTGTTTTGATTTATATCTGCTAGTGGTAGGACGCAGGTTTTCAAAAGATAAATGTTTTTCAAAAATACCACGAATACATAAACGGTTTTAAGAGATACCGTAAGAAAACAACGTTTTACAAGTAAAATGCAAGTACGCAACTGTTTTAAAAAGCTCTCGCTATAAACGAGATTTTGAAATTAATAGTGTTTAAAGAATATATTTTTTTATGATGATGCAAGTTTTAAAATCATCTTTTAGATCACACAAAGAGGCTAAATAAAGATTAGGCTTTTCAAACAAGATCACACTTTATGAAAAACACTTCAATGTGACATCGCAAATTCAGCCATAATGTCCAGGCCGGGTTTGGGGTGTTACAAATTTGATAAAAAAGACTAAATAACATAAAGTGCAAAACTTATGTTCTATTAACTAAAGGTGTCAAATAGCTATAGAATCTTTAATTAGAGGTCCTTATTTTGTGATTAGACCATGGTTTATTTGAGTGGACAAAGATGGACACTTAATTATGTGATTTTAATGTTAATAGCCAAGGTTAGTTTAGTAAATTAATAAATAAACATAAGTAAAATAGCATAAAAGTTAAAGTTATCATCTTTCTTAGATTATTCAACCGAATATAGCATGAAGGAAGCTATTACAATAGCTTCAAGGTTTGGCCTACAATTATTTGTGCATGCAAGCTCATTTTTGTCCCGTTTTTAATGATTTCTATGTTTTTGACATCGTTGCAGCTTAGTCTAGCTAGTCAGGGACTATTTTGCAAAACTGTTAAAGATATAGGATGCTGCCATTGATGAATAAGCAAGTATTTTGATGATTGATGATATATTATGAATGTTTGATGATAATTATACAAGTTTTGTTAAGTGATTTTTAGTGAAAATGCAAATTAGGGATTAAATTGTAAAATGTGGAAACTTTATGGTTAAAATGTGAAATAAATGAAAAATATGGGCTGCTAGGGACCTAATTGAAATTTGGCTAGCATGGGTTTGGGTGAAATTGCATGAATTTGTGATTTTATGAATGTGAAAGCTGTAAAACGTTAGGGGCAAATGTGTAAAAGTGCCTTAATGTGAGTTTTAGACTAAATTGAATAAAGAGATAATTAAATTAGTTAATTTTGATTATATTTATATCAAGAAAGGTGAAATACGGGCTTAGATCGGGGAAAGAACAATGTTTTGAATTAGCTGACTCGTGTTGTCATTTTTACATTTGAGGTAAGTTCGTATGTGATAAGTTTCATTATAAATGTATTTTAAATTCTTTCATATTGCATAAACTAAGAATACGAGACTACAGACATGTTCAACAATAATTCGATGACGATTCGGCATTGAAAATCCAGTTGAACCTTTGGAATAGATTAGGATACAAATGACATGTCATTACGGGTTATTGTGATTATGTGGTCCGGGTGCTGGTCCTGTACGTCCTACCGGTGGCTGAGTATACCAGCATGTGTTGTGGTTACTTGATAGCTTGTGTAAGCAGCACCGTGTAGCTACGTCTTGACTAACAGCTTGTGTGAGCAGGCCTGTTGTTGGCTCAAGAGTGAGCATGTATGTGATATGAGATTGTGATAGCTTTGGCTATGTATGTGGCACTTTGGTGCGAGTTTTCCATGTGTCTGATAGTATTCCGAATAGTTCAACTGGTAAATGATAGACACGGTCGAGTATGAGATTGATACAAGATGGTACAAGTATGTACATGAACCGTATAAGCTTTAAATCGAAGAAATTTGTGAAACACACGTATAATCTTATGATTGAATACATGAAAGGTTTGTTAGTTAATATGAGTTACATGTTGATATATTCAATTTATTGAATTGTATATTTATAATCAAATTGAGTTTGATTCATACGAGCTTACTAAGCTATAATGCTTACTCTATTTATTTTGTTGTGTTTTATAGTGATTTCAAAGCTAGCTCAGATTCGGGGATCGTCGGAGACTTCGTCACACTATCCTACTATCACTTTGGTACTTTTGAGATTATGTTTGGTTATATGGCATGTATAGGATTTATGATTATTTTGGTTAAGTGTTGGTAATGAATTTAGCCATTTGAATTGGCTTGTATATGTTTAAAGTTTGGTTTTGTATTTAGCCATGAAAGTTGGCTTAACTTGGTTGGTTTGATTATGTATATATTTGTGCATATGGCACTTATTATTATGTGCTTGAATATGGATATGTGATCATAGATGGTATTTAGTATTTAGAAGTGCTAAATGATTGAGTAATGAACTTGGCATGTTTATGAAATTAGGTCAAATAATGCATGTTTAGAAAATGACCATATTTATGATTTGAATAAGTGGAATATGGCATGAAATTGAATGGCACATTAGGGTATTTGTGTTTTATATTGGTTGGTAATGAAATGGTTTGGATTATGGTTGGTTGGAGTTGATTTAAATGCTCATTTATGCTATGTTTTGGTACCATTGAGTTTGGTGTACGTGTGCACAAGTTTGGGTGGCAAATTAGCTTGGTAAATAGCCTATTTTCGTCCACACGGGTAGAGACATGAGCGTGTGTCTCAGTCGTGTGTCCCCTGGTGTTGAAATTGAAATTAAGTCAGTAAGCCCCACACGGCCTCACACACGGGTGTGTGACTTGGCCGTGTGGCATAAGTCAGTATAGCCTACAAGTTTGGCACGACCTATCACACGGCCTGTCACACGAGCGTGTGTGGCCATTTTTAGGGCACACGGCCTAGCCACACGGGCATGTGTGTTAGTTGTGACCTAAGTTAGAGAGTTACATGGGATCAGACACAGGCTAGGACACGACCATGTGCTTCCATTTTGAATGTCCACACAGCCTGGGACACGGGATTGTAATTGTATTTGAATTGACTAATTGTATAAGAAATGTATGTTTAAATGTGTGAGAAGTTTGGTAATGCTCCGTAACCCTATTCTGGCATTGAATACGGGTGAGGGTGTTACATTTATTAGTATCAGAGCCTATGGTTTAGTCGATTCTAGGACTAACGTAGCGTATGTGGGAGTCTAGCTATACATGCCATATATAATCTGTGATAGTGTGATGACTCCTGACAATTTAAACTATGTTTTCTAGTAAATGGATCCCAATCGAGCTGCAGCTAATGATGTTGAAAGTAATATGCCTGCCTCCATTCACGAAGTAGCGCAATTCGAGTCTAGACCCGTATCGGGTAGCCAGGAAGGTGAGGCTAAAGAAGCCTTCTTCCAAATGATGAATGAGTGATTTACGGAGTATGTTTGAACAAATCTGGTTGTTCAACAACCTCCACCCCCACCTAATGCCCAACCAGTTCCCACAACTCCTTAAGGTATAGAGTTTTTACGACTGAATAAGCTATCAGTTGATAAAATTAGAAAGCATAGAGCTGAAGAGTTTAGAGCTAATGTTGACGATGATCCTGAGCGAGCCGAGTTTTGGCTTGAAAACACTATCAGAGTTTTTGATGAATTTTCTTACATATCGGCAGGGTGTTTGAAATGTGTCGTGTAACACTCCTAACCCGTATCTGTCGTCAGATTAGGGTTATGACGTATTATCAAACAAGACACAAATTTCAATCAATCATAAGCATACACATGCACAAACTTTTAAACCAATCAATTATTAACATCAATAATCGATTTGGTTATTATTACCATATAGTCAAATATATTTTTTAATTAAACTTATAGAATGTGCAAAACATTCAAACTACATTACTCTTCAGTCGCACACCAAAAATCATACACAAATAGAACACACAAAACCTAATATGTATAATCATTTCAATTTGATCATATCATATTCGGCAATTGTACATTACTACGTGCTCATTCATTAAGTTAGACATAATCTAAGGACTAACCTATACATTTTGAATATCTAAATCAATATACATATTATATAACATAGTTTATCCAACATTTAACAAGCCATAATCGAATACAAACATACTAATATTACCTATTTTAATCACATTTGCTGAACCATAATATAGTATATTGTTAAGTCTAAATAACATATTCAACTTGTCACTACTTGACCAATTTATTACATTAATAACAATGACTTATGCACACACACATATATATATAAATTGTAATCACAACTGAATTTAAGCATCTAAAACCCATTCAAGTACATGTATACATATCATAATCATTTCACTTTAATACTAAGCCGAAATTAGTAAACCATTCAAATATCAAACATAGCATATAATACATATACCAAAATTAATCCCAACCACACTAGAGCATAACCGAATATTATTTTGTACCAATTCATATAATAACACTTTAACAAAATATAACAACCATTTCCATATATATATTTTTACCTATGCACAAACTATAACTGAATTAACCACATGCACAACCCAAATCATCAACCATTTCAACGTACATAATACACATAAGCTTAACTTAAGTTTCATTCACTCACATAACATATTAGCCATAATGAGCTCAAACCATAAACAAACATAACCAATTTCAAGTAAGGAAGTTAAGCCATTTTCGCATGGCTTATATTATACATAACCAAAATCAAACATTTCAAAAGTAAAATCCTGCTTATACATGCCATAGGTTTGAAAATTTAGCTTATAAAATACCGAAGACAGTTGATAGTGTGATAGACTTTGCTGACAATCCTCGAGCTCGTAACTTGGCTCCAAAATCTATAAAATAGAGGCAAATACAAACACATACAATAAGCTAACATAGCTTAGTAAGTCATAAGCAAATAAACAACCCAATGATAGAATCAACTCAATTAAACTAAACTAAACCAAATTATATTATCATTGCCACATTTAGTCTCAACTTACAAATTTCATGAATAATACATTTTCATACACAAATGCTACATTGGCTGAATGCTCATATAATTAAAATAACAAATTATCATTCAACTTTCAAAGCCAAAAATGTCATTATATATATACTCATATACACAAGCTCAAGAATCATAATATAACATTATATACATACACTAATTATGTGGCCAAATATACATGATTATATATACACATATTCAAGAATCAATTCAATAATATTCATATTATTTATTCACAAGGCCGAATAGACTTACCATGTTCACATTCATTCTTCCTTAACTTCATACATGACTTGCAACAAATATCAAGTAACTTACTTACCTTATTTCAAGTAAGTAATAAACTAATTCATACCTGGTCATTTTAGCTCATTTTGCACATTCATTTACAACTTATTGTTGCCCGATGAACCATTCAAAATTGGATAGGACACTTGGATAATCATACATATCATACAATGCCAACGTCCCAGACGTGGTCTTACATGTAATCACAAACCGATGCCACTGTCCCAGATAGTGTCTTACTCGCACACATATATCGGAATCACATATCGATGCTATGGTCTTACTCGCACATCACATATCAGAATACTATGTCATGACATATGTATCCTAACTATTCCTAAGGTTCATACGGGGCTTTCGAATGTAATAACTCGGTCGAAACAAATTCGTAATCATAGTTGCCAAGCTTAATAACATTCGGCTATTATGTATATATTCACATATATTCCATTTCAGCATATATAGTTCACATATAATTAAAATAAACAATGTCTATTTGCTTATAAAGTTACCTCGGACGATGAAAAATGGAACGAGACGACTAGTCGACAACTTTAGTTTTCCCCCGATCCAAATCTGATTTCTTTGGTTCTTGATCTAAACATATTCAAATTAAACTTATTCAAACATATTTTCATTCAATTTAGTCCAAAAACACATAAATGGGCAAATTACCATTTTACCCCTAATATTTTACATTTTTTACAATTTAGTCCCTATTGCACAAAATACAAAATATACAAAATTTCAACACACTCATGTTAGGCCAAAATTTAACCATGTCCATACAAGCCCATATATTTCATTTATTTCACATTTTAGTCCCTCAAATTATTATTTTTTCAATTTAGTCCTAATTACTCAAAATCATCAAAAACTCCAATACAAAACATGTTAATCCAAAACATATTTTTCATATTTCATCATCAAACAACAAAAATCACAAGCTTTCAACAATGGCATAACTCAAAATATTCATCAAAATAAAAAATTCAAGCATGGGTCTTAAAGATAACTTAGCAACAATCTCAAAAACATAAAAATTATCAAAAACCGAGCTAGTTACATACCTTGATTGAGCTTAAAAGATGGTCGAACTCTAACTTCTCTTATTTCTTTTTCTTTTCATTAATATTCGGTTGATGAACAATGATAAATAATGAATATGATAACTTTGGTTTTAATTAATATAAGTTTATTAACTAAATTACTTATATAACCTTTATAATATAATATAAAACCATTATAAACCTTGGCTATTACCGTCCACTCAATATGCCAATGGTTTAATTGCAACATACAACCTCCATATTAAAAGAACAACCACTATTCGGCCTCTTTTATAATTAACCACCAAATTTTCATTTTTCGCGATTAAGTCCTTTTTATTTAATCGGAGGCTCAAACGACAAAATTAAATCACGAAAATTTCACACACACACAAATTCACACATAATACGCACAGAAAATAAATTTTAAATATTTTTATGACTCGGATTCGTGGTCTCGAAATCACCGTTCTGATTAGGGTCTAATTCGGGCTGTTACAACTCTCCCCCCTTAGAGGATTTTCGTCCCCTAAAATTTTATCGGTGAATAGGTTTCGATAATGCTCTTTCATTGCATCCTTTGGTTCCCATGTTGGTTCCTCAACTCCATGTTTATGCCACAGTACCTTAACTAACAAAATTTTCTTATTTCGCAGTTCTTTAACCTCGCGAGCCAAAATGCGAATCGGTTCTTCCTCATATGTCATATCGGACTTAATCTCAATCTCAGATGGACTAATCAAATGTGAGGGATCAAATTGGTATCTACGAAGCATCGAAACATGAAACACATTGTGGATCTTTTCTAGCTCAGGTGGCAATAGCAATCTGTAAGCAACCGGCCCGATACGCTCTATTATCTCATACGGTCCAATAAATCTCAAACTCAATTTACCTTTACTATTGAATCTGAGTATTTTCTTCCATGGTGAGATTTTCAAAAAGACTTTGTCTCCAATTTGAAACTCTATATCTTTTCGTTTCAAGTCCGCATACGATTTCTGACGATCTGACGCTGTTTTTAGACTTTCACGTATCACTTTTACTTTCTGTTTAGTCACTCTGATCAAATCGAACCTGTGTAACTTATTTTTACTAAGCTCAGTCCAATACAATGGTGTACGACATTTACGACTGTATAAAGCCTCATAAGGTGCCATTTTGATACTCGATTGAAAGCTATTATTGTACGCGAATTCAATCAGAGGTAATTATCATTCCCACGTACCTCCGAATTCAAGAATGCAACATCTCAACATATCCTCAAGTATCTGAATGATTCATTTGGATTGACCATCTGTTTGCAGATGGAAAGTAGTGCTGAAATGTAATTTTGTACCTAGTGCATCTTGCAGTTTCTTCCAAAACCATGATGTAAACCTCGAGTCTCTATCCTAAACAATAGAAATAGGCACACCGTGTAATCTCACAATCTGAGAAACATATAACTCAACAAGCTTATCAAGCGAGTAATATAACAGCCCGATTTAAGGCCTAATCGGAACAGTGGTCTCAGGACCACAAATCCAAAATTGGGGAAATTATTTTTATTATTATGAGGTTATTGTATGATTTCATTAGAGCATGAAAAACATTTGGTGAGTAAATTTTAATGTTTGTGAACCCGATTGCGAAAAAGGACTAAATCGCGTAAAAGGCAAAAGTTACATTTTAGTACCCAATTGTATTAAAAAAAATAAGAGAATTAAAATTAGAGGTCTTTAAAGGGCAACTAGACCCTTTTTAGAGTGCTTGGTCGGCCATAGAGTCAAAAGGGGGACAAAATTTTTGTGTTTGGTATGTTAGGTGGCTTATTTGGACTAAAATAAAAGAAAAAAATGATATCATCTTCTTCCCATTTCTTTCTCCACGGAAAATATCAGCAAAAGAGGGATTTTAGAAGCTTTGAAATTTCAACAATTTATCACCTCAATAAGTAAGTGATTTCCATGTCCTTTGTTGATGATTTTTACATTTTTGAGACCCTTGAAGCATGAGCTTTCAAATGAGGGGTCTATTTTGCAAAAAGAAATTAAGAGTTTAGAGTTTTTCCATGAATGGATTTACAATAGTTTCTGAGTTTTTATGGAAGAATATGAGTCATAGTTGTGTTATAAACAACTTTTGTGAATGGTGTTAACATGAAAACACTTAAATGGGCTATTATGCATAAGTTGTAAAATAGTTGATAAATATGTGAAATAGTGAGAATTTGAAGTTGCTATAAGAGTAAATAGGGGTTAGATAGGCCTAAATAAGAGGAAATTCAATAAAAATTGATTTTCGAGCATAGGGGTAAATTGGTCATTTTGTCAAAGTCTAGGGGCAAAATGGTTATTTTACCAAAGACGTGAATTTTGGATTGCTTAATTTTGTATAGTGATTAAATGTGTACATTTCCAATTATAGATTAGGATTTACCAAATATGAACCTAGATTGGGGGAAAGCCAAGCAAATCGACTAAACCGACCCATCGAGTACATTTTGTAATTCGAGGTAAGTTGTATGTAAGTAATACAACTAAATTGTTAATGCATGTATTTAAGTTGTCATTGAGCTAATATAGCATGAATTGCTAGATTGTTAACTGAGAATGCATATTAATAATTGAGATAGTAGAAAAATCTCATTGAAACCCTAGGAAACAAACCGTATATTCAGGCCATGACATTTGGGTTATTTGTGTGCCAGTGTAAGACATGTCTGGGACAATCATAGACCACATAATGAGAGCCAGTGTAAGACCATGTCTGGAACATGGCATCGGTATTGAGATGACTGCTAGTGTAAGACATGTCTGGGACATGCATCAGCTAAGAGTTGTGCTAGTGTAAGACATGTCTGGGACATGCATCAGCACGTATTTACGAGAGTTAGTATAAGACCTTGTCTGGGACATGGCCTTGGCCTCGAAGATGATAGCCAGTGTAAGACCATGTCTGGGACATGGCATCGACAACTTACCCCATGTTTGAGACTTATAGAATATCCGGTAATATTCCGAAAGGTTCAACCTTAAAAGTTATGAAAGTGAGTTAATAAGGAAAGCATAATAATATTGTGAGTGGTATAGGTACCTATTTGGTATGCATGAGTAATGAGCTCAATATAGAAAATGTGACTTGATTAGACAGTAATGAGTAAGTCAAGCTTATGCTTACCCTTGTGCTATGAGTATGATGATTAGTGGAGAAATTGTTGTTGTATATTTATTTATATGCAACTTACTAAGCTTTTATGCTTACTCTCTCTTTCTTTCCATTTTCTTACAGTGCCACCTAATTAGCTTAAGGATCACCGGAAGTCAAAAATATCGATCACACTATCAGTTGTAATACTCGGTATAGTAGGATTTATATTTTTTATTATGGCATGTATAGGACTAAACCTTATTATTTTGTGTCTTTGTGAATTGACCAAATGTGTTGGCTTGGAATAGATTCCACATTTTACATTAAGCCTTGAATGAGGATGACATTCATGTTGAGTCTATAATAGATGCATCTTCATGGTTAAATGGATGTCTATCACGCTTGATTTGGTATTGGTTGGTATTGACATGAAAGTAGGCATACTAGGGTGGCAATGAGGATTGGTAAATAGCCTCATATTGTCCACATGGGCAGACACACGGACGTGTGACACACGGACAGCCCCATGGGCGTGTGAGAAGGCTGTGTGTCCCCTGCATTTAGAAATTTCAAGTCAGAATGCATGGTAATGGTCACACGGGTAGAGACATAGTTGTGTGTCTCATCCATGTGGAAGGGCACGGCCTAGTACACGGGCGTGTACAATGATCGTGTGATGTTGACGTCAGAAACAAAATACCCAGGTTTTTGCACACGGGCTACACCACGGGAGTGTCGTGGTCGTGTGAAAGGACACAGGTAAAGGACACGGACGTGTGTCTAAGCCGTGTGAAGTCTGCACTTGTTTCATGAAAAATTATGGAATTAACTTGGCCACATGGGTACGGGACACAAGCGTGTCCCTAGCACACGGGCGTATGGAGCCTTAAAGCATGAAATTCTTCGAGTTTTTCTTGAGCCATCGGTTTGGTCCCGAACCACCTTGAATGTATGTTTTGGGCCCCGTAACTCTACTAAGGGACAAATTTAATATGAAATGAAAAGTTTTAAATTGATCAAAATTTTATGGCCCAATTTCCTAAGATTGGTTAAGTTTAAGTTCGGTAGCACCTCAAACCCTGTTCAGCGTTGGATACGGGCGAGGGGTGTTACAAGTAATCTGTACGAACTAGAACAAAATGAGTTGATTTAGTCAATCTATCCACAATAACCCAGATTGCATCTTTCTTACTCGGTGTCAACAACAAACCGGATACAAAATCCATCGTGACTCTGTCCTATTTCCACTCAGGTATCATAATCGGCTGAAGCAATCCAAAAGGTACTTGATGTTCAGCTTTTACTTGCTGACAGACTAGACATTTCGAAACAAAGTAAAAAATGTTTCGTTTCATACCATACTACCAGTAAAGTTGTTTTAGATTATTATACATTTTCATACTACCCGGGTGAACAGATAACTGACTACTGTGAGCTTCATTCAAAATCATCTGAATCAATTATAAATTTCTTGGGAGACATATTCAATTTTTGAACCTCAGACAACCCTCAGAATCAACTCTAAACTCTAAATCAACATTTGAATCACATTGAGCTCATTTTGTTATCAAATCATCATCAACCTTCTATGCATCACAAATTTATTGAACAAATAACTGTCTTGCTTTTAATTCAACTATTATCAAACCATCATCATATATAGCCATATGCGCATTCATTGCATGCAAAGCAAACAATGATTTTTGACTTAGAGCATCAGCAACAACATTGGCCTTTCCCGGATAATAATCAATCACAAGCTCGTAGTCTTTTAGCAACTCTAACCATCGGCGTTGTCTCAAATTCAAATCTTTTAGAGTAATCAAGTATTTCAGGATTTTGTGATTAGAATAGACATGACATTTCTCACTGAACAGATAGTGACACTATATCTTCAATGCAAACATAATAGCTTCCAGTTCTAGGTCGTGTGTCGGATACTTCTTTTCATGCAACTTTAACTGTCTCGAGGCATAAGCTATAACTTTACCTTCCTACATCAAAACACAGCCCAAACCATTTAAAGATGCATCACTATAAATAACAAATTCTTTACCCAATTTTGGCTGAACTAGCACTGGAGCTTAGGTCAAAAGGGCTTCCAACTGATCAAAACTTTTTTGGCACTTTTATCACCATTCAAACTTAACATCTTTCCGTAATAACTTCATCATCGGGGCTACAGTCATAGATAAACCATTCATGAACCGTCTATAATAACCGACAAGTCCTAGAAAACTTTGGACTTCAGAAACATTTCTTGGAGGTTTCCGATAAAGTATAGCTGAAATTTTACTCGGATCAACCCGAATACCCGATGCTGATACAACATGGCCTAGAAAACTGACTTTGCTTAACCAAAACTCACATTTACTAAACTTTGCATACAATTGTTTATCCCGCAAAGTCTATAACACAAGTCTCAGATGTTCGACATGCTTAGTTTTGTCACGGGAATAGATCAAAATGTCATCTATGAACACAACCACAAACCGATCCAAATACTGTCTAAAGATCCAATTCATCAAATCCATGAAAACAGCAGGTGCATTAGTAAGTCCAAAAGGCATAACCAAAAACTCATAGTGTCCGTACCTTATTCAAAAAGCAGTCTTTGGCACATCGGAGTCTTTAACTCGCAACTAATAGTAACCTAATCTCAAATCTATCTTCGAAAATACAGTAGCTCTTTTTAGTTGATCAAACAAATCATCTATCCGTGGCAATGGGTACTTATTCTTTATAGTCACCTTATTAAGCTGTCTATAATCGATACACATTCTCATAGTTCCATCTTTCTTTTTCACAAATAAAACTGGTGCACCCCAAGGAGAGAAACTCGGTCGCGCGAAACCTTTATCTGTCAACTCTTGCAACTGAGCTTTCAATTCTTTTAATTCAGTAGGTGCCATTCTGTACGGAGCTATCGATATCGAAGTCATCCCTGGCACTAATTCGATACTGAACTCAACCTCTCGAATAGGTGGCAAACCCGATAACTCTTTAGGAAACACATCTGGATACTCGTACACAACAAGTACGAATTCAATGTTTCTTTTAGCCACTTTACTATCGAGCACATAAGCAAAATAAGCTTCGCAACCTTTCCACACATATTTCTGAGCTAGCATTGAAGATTTCACTGCTGGTAAACCATTTAGATCATTAGATTCAATTCAAATAATCCTGTCATTCTGGCACCGTAAATCAATAGTCTTCCTTTTGTAGTTTACAACAATATCATGCAAAGTCAACCAGTCCATACCCAAAATTATGTCGAACTCATCAAATGGAAACAATATTAAATCTGCTAAGAAGCACGAATCTTGAATCATCAAGGGACAAATCTTACATATTTTATCCACCATAACACAGCGGCCCAAGGGGCTTGATACTCTAATTATAAACTCAGTAGACTCAATAGGCAGAGTCTTACTGAATACTAAAGTCTCATGCACATAAGAATGAGTCGAACCAGGGTCAATCAATGCAATTACATTAGTATCATAAAGAGTAAATATACCAGTAATAACATTTGGGGATGAGGCCTCCTCGCATGCACGAATAGCATAGGCTCTGGCAGGTGTATGAGCCTCAGATCTAACTGCCGTATCTTTAGTCCCTCTCTGACTACTACTTACATTACTCGTATTTCTGGGTGGTCTACCTCGAGTTGCAGTGTTACCCAATCTCGTATTCTGTACTAGATTTTCCTCAGCTAATTCTAGGCATTCACGAATATAATGATCCATCGATCCACATTTAAAACAGGCCCGATCATGCAATCTGCAACAACTGAGATGTCGGTTGCCAGAATGTTTACACTTGGGTTAATTTGATCTGACATTACCCACACTAGCTACTTAGATAGCTCTTGAGCTCACAGGTGGTCTATTATGATCCCGTCGAGAATAAACCGAAGTAGCCTTAGAACGGTTAAAATCATCTTAAAACTTCTTTGATGCCGACTGAAATGACTTACCGGATGGTCTCTTATACGCATCTCTAGCTTCAAAGTCAGCTTTTCTTTTCTCTTTCTCGAGCTCTTTAGCTTTGCAGGCTCGTTCAACGAGCACTACGAACTCTTTTATCTCAAGTATGCCAACTAGTAGTTTAATGTCTTCATTCTGCCCATCTTCAAATCTTTTACACATTATAGCTTCAGTCGACACACATTCTCTGGCATACCGACTGAGTCTCACGAATTTTCCCTTATACTCTGTCACGGTCATCCGACCCTGTTTCAACTCTAGAAATTCTTTGCGCTTCTGGTTGATAAATCTCTGACTAATATATTTCTTACAGAACTAAGTCTAAAAGAACTCCCAAGTCACCCGCTCTTTCGGAACCACCGATACTTGTGTATTCCACCAATGATATGCTGTGTCTTGAAGCAAAGTTATGGCACATTTCAAACATTCATCCAAAGTACAAGATAGTTCATCAAACACATGAATAGTATTATCAAGCCAGAATTCAACTCACTCAACATCATCATCATTAGTAGCTCTAAACTCATCAGCCCCGTGTTTTTTTATTTTATCAACGCGTGGCTTATGTAATCTCAACAAGTCACTTTCTTCTGGTATAGTAGGTATCAAAGACGGATTAGTCGGGGGTGGAGGTTGTTGTGCAGCCGGATTAGTCTGAATATACTGAGTAAACCAATCATTCATCATTTGTTAAAAAGGCTTGCTTAGCCTCTCCCTCTTGGTTATTCGAAGTCAGTCGAGAATCAACCGGCACTGTCCCTTGTGCGGGAGCAGGCGCTACACTTTCGACATCATCAGCTATAGCACTATCGGGATCCATTTACTATATGAAAACACATTTTCAAATGTCAGAAGTCATCACACTATCACAGTATATAATATGGCATGTATAGCTAGACTCATACGCGCTACGTTAGTCCTAGAATCGACTAAAATATAGCTCTGATACTAATCAAATGTAACACCCCTAACCCGTATCTATTATTGGATTAGGGTTACAAGGTATTATCAAACAAGACACAAATTTTGATCAATCATAAGCATACACATGCACAAACTTTTAAACCAATCAATTATTAACATCAATAATCGATTTGGTTATTATTACCATATAGTCAAAAATATTTTTTAATTAAACTTATAGAATGTGCAAAACATTCAAACTACATTACTCTTCAGTCGCACACCAAAAATCATACACAAATAGAACACACAAAACCTAATACGTATAATCATTTCAATTTGATCATATCATATTCGGCAATTGTACATTACTACGTGATCATTCATTAAGTTAGACATAATCTAAGGACTAACCTATACATTTCGAATATCTAAATCAATATACATATTATATAACATAGTTTATCCAACATTTAACATGCCATAATCGAATACAAATATACTAATATTATCTATTTTAATCACATTTGTAGAAACCATAATATAGTATATTGTTAAGTCTAAATAACATATTCAACTTGTCACTACTTGACCAATTTATTACATTAATAACCATGACTTATGAACACACATATATATATAAATTGCTATCACAACCGAATTTAAACATCTAAATCCCATTCAAGTACATGTATACATATCATAATCATTTCACTTTAATACTAAGCCGAAATTAGTAAACCATTCAAATATCAAACATAGCATATAATACATATACCAAAATTAATCCCAACCACACTAGAGCATAACCGAATATTCTTTTGTACCAATTCATATAATAACACTTTAACAAAATATAACAACCATTTCCATATATATATATATATTTACCTATGCACAAACTGTAACCGAATCAACCACATGCACAACCCAAATCATCAACCATTTCAACGTACATAATACACATAAGCTTAACTTAAGTTTCATTCACTCACATAACATATTAGCCATAATAAGCTCAAACCATAAACAAACTTAACCGATTTCAAGTAAGGAAGTTAAGCCATTTTCTCATGACTTATATTATACATAACCAAAATCAAACATTTCAAAAGTAAAATTCAGCCTATACATGCCATAGTTCAAAAATTTAGCTTATAAAATACTAAAAATAGTCGATAGTGTGACAGACTTTGCTGACGATCCCCAGGCTCGTAACTTGACTCCAAAATCTATAAAACAAAGGCAAACACAAACACATACAAGAAGCTAACATAACTTAGTATGTCATAAGAAAATAAACAACCCAATGATATAATCAACTCAATTAAACTAAACTAAATTATATTATCATTACCATATTTAGTCTCAACTTACAAATTTCATGAATAATACATTTTCATACACAAATACTACATTGGCCGAATGCTCATATAATTAAAATAACAAATTATCATTCAACTTTCAAAGCCAAAATGTCATTATATAACCAAATATACATATACTCATATACACAAGCTCAAGAATCATAATATAACATTATATACATATACTAATTATGTGGCCAAATATACATGATTATATATACACATATTCAAGAATCAATTCAATAATATTCATAATATTTATTCACAAGGCCAAATACACTTACCATGTTCACATTCATTCTTCCTTAACTTCATACATGACTTGCAACAAATATCAAGTAACTTACTTACATTATTTCAAGTAGGTAATAAACTAATTCATGCCTGGTCATTTTAGCTCATTTTACACATTCGTTTACAACTTATCGTTGCCCGATGAACCATTCGGAATTGGATAAGACACTCGGATAATCATACATATCGTACAATGCCAATGTTCCAGACGTAACTAACGTAAACTGGGGTTTTTTATAAGTTTTAATAACCAAATTTTTTTTTAATATTAAGATGGGTTTTCAATGAAAGCATGGTTTTCAAAAAACACTTCAATGTGACACGCCAGACTTGGGCCTAACATTTAGGCCTGGTTTGGGGTGTTACATATCTAGCCTATATTAGTGTTTCAAAATCTGAGGCTTCTTCTGTTAAGGATATCAGAACAGTCAAAGATTTTTCAGACGTCTTTTTCGATGAGCTACCCGGGTTACCTCCAGAACGTGAAGTGGAGTTCAGGATTGAGCTCCTTCCGGGTGTAGCTCCAGTGTCCATCGCCCCTTATAGAATGGCACTAAAGGATCTTGTAGAACTCAAAGCTCAAATTCAAGAATTACTGGATTGAGGGTTCATCCGCCCTAGTGTATCTCCGTGGCAAGAACCGATTTTGTTTGTGAAAAAGAAGGATGGATCTATGCAAATGTGCATCAACTACCGGTAATTAAATAAACTGACTGTTAAGAATAAGTACCCTCTACCGAGGATTGACGATCTATTCGACCAGTTTCGTGGAGCGTTGATCTTCTCGAAAATTAATCTTCGATCTGGATACCATCAATTGAGGGTCAAGGAGACTGATGTGTATAAGACGGTGTTTAGGACTCGGTATGATCATTACGAGCTCCTAGTGATGTCGTTTGGACTGACGAATACACCAACAGCTTTTATGGATTTGATGAACTACGTGTTCCAACCCTATCTAGACCGGTTTGTAGTAGTGTTCATTAATGATATTCTGGTGTATTTGAAGACTGAAATTAAGCATGATGAACATCTCTGGGTGGTTCTGCAGATTTTAGAGAGAAGCAGTTATACGCCAAATTTAGCAAGTGTAAATTCTGGCTGCGAGAGGTAACTTTTTTGAGTCATGTGGTATCAGCAGAGGGGATTAGGGTTGATCTTCAGAAAATTGAGGCTGTCCTGGACTGAAAGCAGCCTAAGACTGTATCAGAAATTCGTAGTTTTCTGGGACTGGCTGGGTACTATTAAAGATTTGTAGAGGGGTTTTCACTGATTGTCGCGCCTTTAACTAAGCTGCTACGTAAGGGTGTGCCATTTATCTGGACTGATGTACAGCAAGAGATCTTTGAGAAGCTTAAGAAAGTTTTGACTAAGGGACTTGTCTTGATATAGCCAGAGTCTGGGAAAGAATTCACTGTCTACAGCGATGCATCACATGTTGTTTTAGGATGTGTGTTAATGCAGGAGGGTAAGGTGGTGGCTTATGTGTCTCGTCAGCTTAAGACGCATGAGGCAAACTATCCGACACATGACTTGGAACTGGCCACGATGGTATTCGCCCTAAAAATTTAGAGGCATTACTTGTACGGTGAGAAGTGTATCATTTACACAGATCACAAGAGCCTCAAGTATCTCCTCACTCAGAAAGAGCTAAACCTTAGGTAGTGTAGGTGGATTGAGCTGCTTAAGAATTATGACTATTCGATTGAATACCATCCGGGTAAGGCTAATGTGGTAGCCGACGCACTGAGCCGTAGGGCTGTGACTAATTTGAGGCCAATGTTCGCGCTTCTCAGCTTGTTCGATGATGGTAGTCTGTTGGCCGAACTTCAGGTGAAACCGACGTGGATTGAATAGATTAAGAGCAAATAGTTGGAGGATGAGTCATTGGGTCCTCGATTCTATTAGATAGAGAGTGGGGAAACTTCAGATTTTGGACTAAACGGTGAAGGGGTACTATGCTTTTGTGGCAGAATTTGTGTACCTAAGGATACTGAGTTGAGGCAATCTATACTGCGAGAGCCATATAGTAGGCCCTATGCTATGCACCCAGGTGGGAATAAAATATATAGAGATCTTCGTGAGGTATATTGGTGGCCAAGGCTTAAACGTGATGTGACTGATTTTGTGGGGAAATGTTTGACTTGCCAGCAGGTTAAGGCTGAACACCAGTTACCTTCAGGGTTGCTTTAGCCAGTTAAGATTTTGTTGTGGAAGTGGGAGAGAGTAACCATGGATTTTGTTAGTGGATTACCCCTAACGCCTTCTAAAAGGGACGCGGTATGGGTCATCGTGGATCAGTTGACCAAGTTTTCCCATTTCATACTGGTTCGTACTGATTACTCGCTGTAGAAACTGGCTAAGCTATATGTGTCTGAGATAGTGCGACTGCATGGAGTACTAGTCTCTATAATATCTGACAGAGATCCTCGCTTCATATCTCATTTTTGGAAGAAGCTGCATGAAGCACTGGTACAAGATTAGACTTCAGTACTGCGTTCTATCCTCAGACAGATGGTTAGTAAGAAAGGGTTATTCAAATATTGGAGGGCATGTTAAGAAGTTGTGTAATAGATTTTCGAGGTATTTGGGAGGACTTTTTGCCGCTAGCAGAGTTTGCGTATAGCAATAGCTACCAGTCTAGCATATGTATGGCACCCTACGAGGCACTATATGGTCGTAGGTGTTGTACTCTTTCGTGTTGTACTAATTTGGGTGAGCGGCTTGCTCTGGGCCCTGAATTGATTTCTGATACCGAGGAAAAAGTTAAGTTGATTCGAGATAGACTAAAGGCAACTTCTGACAGACAAAATTCATATGCGGATCTGAAACGTAAGGAGATTGTATATTCTATGGGGGACTTAGTTTTTCTCAAGGTCTCGCAATGAAGGAAGGTGTTGAGGTTTGGTCGGAAGGCCAAGTTAAGCCCTAGACTCATTGAGCCGTACCATTTATTGAAGCGTGTGGGACCGGTTGCCTATCAACTTGAGTTACCTCCAGAGTTGAAGTGAATTCATGACGTGTTTCATGTCTCCATGTTGAGGTGATATCACTCTGATCCTGCACATATTGTCTCGACTGAGGAGATTGAGGTTAGGCCAGATCTAACCTTTGAGGAAGAACCAGTACAAATTATAGATCGTGATGTGAAAGTTCTGAGGAGAAACACGGTTCCACTAGTTAAGGTACTATGATGTAATCACAGTTCTAAAAAAGGCACGTGGGAACCTGAGAAGGCAATGCGGCAACAATACCCTCGTCTATTCTAATTAGGTAAATTTCGAGGCCAAAATTTTCTTAAAAGAGGGTAGAATTGTAACGCCCCAAATCCCCCAAAATCCCGAAAACTCAGTTAAAAATTATTTTGTATGTTTGTGATGTAGTTGTGTGCTTGCCTTAGTGGTTTAGTGATCTGGGAGTGTCTGGGAAGTCATGGGTTCAAGCCCTGGTTGAACAAAAAATTTTGGCTTCTTATTGAATAAACCCTTGATTTTTGCTAATAGACTTTTGAATTATTAAGAATGTTGCATGACATAAAGGGCTTGCTAGTCAGGTGGCAAGGGCCGTGTGGAGAGTTCTTAAGGTCTGAGGTTTGAGGCTTAGTGACGCATTAGAGTATTTTATTTTGCTATGTGCCGTGGGAGTGTCCTAGTTGACCGAAATTGAGGGGGTATGAGTGGGTTGTTGAGGAGAGGATGTTGGAGAGAATTGTGGGCGGTTTGGGGGAGAGATTTTAAGAATGTTGGGGGGAGAAAAGTTAGGAGATTTGGAAGCTATTAGGATAGTGTTCGGTTGGAGGGTATGTGACAACCCGAATTAGGGCCTAATCGGAATAGTGGTTTCGTGACCACAAATTCGAGATAGAAATAATTATTTTATAATTATTTTGAGGTTATGATATGATTGCATGATTGTGTGAAAATTTTATGAAGAAATTCCATGCATAAAATGCTTAATTTGAAGTTAGGGGCTAAATCGAATAAGCTGCAAAACTTGCATTCTAGAAGTTTTTAGTATGAAATTGCTTTGAAATATTAATTAGGAGGTCTTAAATAGCAATTTGACCAATTTCTAAAATTTTGGACAAAAATGGGCTTGTACATAAAAATTTTCAAAGAAAGGCATTAAGGGCATTTTGGTCATTTGTATATTAAATGAAATAAAATGGGAAAAATAACACAAAATTGGTTATCATCTTCATTAGTTGCTGCCGAAAATTGTTCTCCTCCATAGCTAGGGTTTCTTCAACTTTGAAGCTCCATAGTAAGTGATTTCAAGCCCCGTCTTTAATGTTCTTTACGTTTTTGGATTCCCGGTAGCTCGATTAAGCTTATGCTAACAATAATTCAACCTAGGGTTCATATTTGGAAAAATACCCATAGGTAAAATTTGTGTATTTTGATGTTTTATGATAGAATATGAGGTTTTAAATTATGTTAGACAACTTGTGCTACTCGGTTTTAAGTGAAAACGAGTAAAACTAAGATAATCGGTAAAAAACCCTATTGTTCACAACTATGTGTTAGAGTGAGAATTTAATGTGGTCATAGAAGATAAAAATGTTCAGCATGTCATAAAACATAAGAATAAGGGCTGAAATTAAATTTCCGAGCCTAGGGGCAAAATTGTAATTTTGTAAAAGTTAGGGGGCAAAAATGTAATTTTTCTATAATGTGATCTTTGGATTAAAATAAATAGTATGAGTGCTAAATGAGCTAAATGTGTTGTTATAGATCAAGAAAGGCGTGGAATTGACCTCGAACGAGGGAAGGAAAAAGTTTTGGACTAAATCACAAAATTTCCACATTTTACACCAAGGTAAGTTTGCATGTAAATATTATATTATTTTCATTTACATTCCTATATATTTCAGCCTATTATATGAATATACTAGCTGATGTTAAAATATAAATCGACTATTGGGAGAATAAAAATAAATAATAGAGAGGAATCCCGATTGAACATTCGGAGAGATCGAATAAAATAGAGGGAGCGTAGCTAGGTCACATGTATGATGCTGAGTGCACATCATGTGTACAAGAAAACTACGAAATACCATGTAGTAGCTAGGTCACATGTGTGATACGGGATGTATCCCATGTAGACAAGAGAGCTACGTAAGAGATAAATGTAGCTAGGTCACATGTGTGATACGGGATGTATCCCATGTAGACAAGAGAGCTACGTAATAAATAAATGTAGCTAGGTCGCATGTGTGTTTCCAAGTGAAGGACACCATGTAGACAAGAAAGCTACAAGACAAATTGGCTAGGTCACATGAGTGGTATTAAGTGTTCACCATGTGTACAAGAGAGCCGAATTAAATGAAGTATGATGGTGAGGCTGTGTGCTAAAACCATTAAATATCGAGGATTGATCCGAATTGTTCAACGGGATGGTTTTGTGGTGACGTTATGGTTATGGACCTACACTTATGATGAATGAATTGTGGTGAAAATGATTTGTGGCATATCTATATATGTAAGATAAAATGAGGGTAGCATAAAGAATGTGTGAAAGAGTGAAATTTGCATTAAAACTGTTTTGGACTAGAGAGTAGCAGTGATGTGATTTTGAAAAATCACCAAAAATAGGAGGAACATAATTAGAGGTTGAATGAGATGTGCAAGTAAATTTTAATGAGTCTACTTTCATATAAAAGAATCAGAACAAGTAAAGGAATTTTATATTTTGAGATATTTACAATTGTGTGTGACTTGCTCAGGATGAATGTGTGATCCCCTGTTTCAAATTTGAAAAATCATTAAAAATTGTACAAAGCAAATTAAGAAATATAGTTTACATACCTAAATTCCTTATTGAGTCTAGTTTTAAATGAAACAAATTTAAGGGTTATTTGAATTGTGTACTGAGAGAAATTCAATTCGTAGTGAACAGAGGTCAGACTAGTCGAGCTGTGTAACAGGGGAAGCTTTAACTAATAAACTGTACTAATCGGCTGAACTAAAAATTCTAGAAAAAATTAGCAAAGAGATTTATGAGTCTAGATTCAGGAAATTTTACGGATTTGAATTTCGAGTTTTTCAACTCGAGTTATGATTTATTTAGTGAATATGATGCAGGGGACAGCTTGATCAAATTGGGACAAACAATAAAAGTATAAAAATATTTTATAATTGAGTTATGTTGTAAACATGTTAGATTTCTTATTTGTTATTTATATACTTACTTACTAAGCTATATGCTTATCTTCTTTTCTTTTTTTTTTGTCTTATAGAGTTACTAAGCCAGTTGGGGAATTGAAGATCGTGGAGACCCATCCACGCTATCAATACTTTTTGGTACATTGTGAACACTATTTTGAAATATGGCATGTATAGCAGACTTGGTTATTTTGTTACGTGTCATAAATATCTAGGTTTGAATTACTACTTATAGTATCAAGCTAATCACTTTGTATGAAACCTTTGGAGTTAGTTTGTATTGTTAATAACAGATGTTATAATGATCAAATTGCACGCTATATTTTTGTTGGGTTTTATTTAATAGTATTTACCATGATTTGTTAATACCTCGTGACCTTGTTCCGCCACTACGATATATGGGTAAGGGGTGTTACATTTAGTGGTATCAGAGCTATGGTTTAGTCGGTTCTCGGACTAATAAAGTGTGTGTAAAAGTCTAGCTATACATGCCATAAAAATATTGTGATAGTGTGGTGACTCCTGACTATTCTAAATTGTGTTTTGTTTTAATATAGTAATGGATCCCGAAGGAACTACGGTGATGATGTCTTTGCTAGTAATGCACCGGCTCCCGCACAAGGGACCGTACTGTGGAAAGTAGACCGAGACGTTGAGACAGGAGATGAGGCTCGGGATGCCTTTCTCCAAAGGATGAACAATTGGTATACTGAATTTATTCGAGCAAATCCAAATACTCAACCTCCTCCACCCCTCCTATACCTCGGATGATTCCTGTAGCTGCTCAAGATGTAAATTTGGTAAGGATGAACAAGCCTCCAGCTGACAAGATTCAAAACAAAGGGCGAAGAGTTTTAGAGCAAAGATCGACGATGATCCTGAAAAAGCGGAATTCGGCTTGAGAATTCTACCCGTGTATTTGATGAGCTCTCATGTACACCAAGAATGCTTAAAGTGTCTTTGTATCACTTTTGAGAGATTCGGCCTACCATTGGTGGAAGACTTTGGTATCGGTGGTGCCAAAAGAAAAATTTACTTGGGATTTCTTCCAGAAGAATTTAGAAAAAATACATAAGTCAACGATTTATGGATCAAAAAGCAAGGAGTTCCTTGAATTGAAGCAAGGCAAGATGTCCGTGGCGAGAATATGAACGCGAATTTGTGAGACTTAGCAAGTATGCCCGAATGTGTGTCAACCGAGGCCATTATGTGCGAAGGTTTGAAGATGGGCTGAATGAGGACATTAAAGTGCTTGTAGGAATTTTGGAATTGAAAGAATTTGTTGTATTGGTTGATCGAGCTCTTAAAGTGAAGAATTGAACAAAGAAAAAGAAAAGCTGCTATTGAGGCTCGAGATGCGAGAAAAGACCGATAAGCAAGCCATTTCAATCTCAATCAAAGAGGTCCAAAGAGGCAAACCCTCGAATGACGGTTTCAATTGGGGAGTCACACGAGAGATCGTGGTAGAGCGTATTCGGGTCTAAAGCTCAAGCTACTTGGTGGCAAGTGTGTAGGTAATGTGCGACCTAGAAAGCCCGAGTGTCGACAATGTGGCCGGCAACATTATGGTGAGTGTTGGGGAACCGAGCGAGCTTGTTTCAGTGTACGGTTCTCGCGAGCATTTTATTAGAGATTGTCCGGAGAAAGTTAAAGAAGAAAGATTTGAATGCTAGATGAGAATACCACCGCTAGTAGAGGTAGACCACCGAGAAATACTGGAGGTGGGACTAGCGATAAAGCTGCGATGAAAGACTCGATGGCAAGATCGGAAGCTAGAGCACTGCTAGAGCTTATGCTATACGTGCCCGAGAAGATGCATCATCTCCCGATGTCATTCTTGGTACATTTTCTCTCTATGATACTATTGTTATTGCATTGATTGATCCCGGTCCACTCATTCCTATATTTGCATGAATTTAGTATCTAATAAAAAGTTGCTGTTGAGTTTATTGAGTTTACGATTAAAGTGTCGAACCCCTTAGGCCAATATGTGCTAGTTGACAAGGTTTGCAAGAATTGCCCATTAATGATTCAAGGTCACTGCTTTTTCCGGCCAATTTGATGCTGTTACCATTTAATGAGTTTGATGTTATCTTAGGAATGGACTGGTTGACATTGTATGATGCTAAGGTAGATTGTAAACAAAAGACACTAGAGTTGAAATGTGAAAATGGAGAAATTTTGTGGGTTGAAACAGATTTAATCAAATAAATTGCCTATGGTGATTTCGCACATGTCTGCACAGAAATATATGAGGAAAGGGTGTGAAGCTTATCTGGCTTATGTAATGAATACTGAGTTGCCTCAACTGAAGCTTGAATCAGTACCGATAGTTTGTGAGTTTCGAGATGTATTTCCGAGAATTGCACGGGTTGCCTCCGAATATAGAGATAGAGTTTGCCATTGATTTGTTGTCGGCATCGCACCGATCTCGATTGCTCCATATAGAATGGCTCCGATGAATTAAAAGAATTGAAGGCTCGATTGCAGAGAATTAACGAGATAAGGGATTTGTGAGACCGAGTTTCTCTCCCCAGGGTGCTCCTATATATTATTCGTAAAGAAGAAGGATGGTTCAATGAGACTTTGCATTGATTATCGTCAGCTCAATAAGGTGACTATAAAGAACAAGTACCCATTGCCGAGGATTGATGATTTATTTGATCAATTAAAAGGGGCTACAGTGTTTTCAAAGATTGATTTAAGGTCTGGTTACTACCAGTTGAGAGTTAAGGAGTCAGATGTGCGCGAAAACCCTTTAGGACAAGGTATGGACATTATGAGTTTCTTGTAATGCCTTTCGGCTTAACAAATGCTCCAGCTATATTTATGGACTTAAGGAATCGGATCTTTCAGCCATATTTGGATAAGTTTGTAGTAGTATTCATAGATGACATTCTAATTTATTCTCGGGATGAGTTTGAACATGCCGAACACTTGAGAACCATATTGCGATCTTGAGAGAAAAGAAATTGTTTGCCAAGTTTAGTAAAAGTGAGTTCAAGCCGTGAAGTCGGATTTTTGGGACATATAGTCTCGGTGATGGTATTCGGGTGGATCCAAGCAAGATTTCTGCGATCGTTGATTGGAAACCGCCAAAGAATGTATTTGAGGTTAGAAGCTTTTTAGGCTTAGCCGATATTATAGACGTTTTGTTGAGGGATTTTCGATGATTGCCTCTCCTATGACTAAGTTGCTGCAAAAGAATGTTAAGTTTGAATGGACTGATGAATGTCGTGAGTTTTGAAAAGTTGAAAGCACGATTGACTGAAGCACCAATTTTAGTACAACCCGAGCCGGAAAAAGAGTTCGTAATTTATAGTGATGCATCGTTGATGGGCCTTGGATGTGTGTTGATGCAAGAGGGTAAGGTGGTAGCTTATGCTTGAGAGACGCTTAAAACCGCATGAAAAGAATTATCCTACACATGATTTGGAATTGGCGCTATTGTCTTTGCTTTGAAGATTTGGCGACATTATTTGTACGGTGAAAAATGCCGAATTTTCACGATCACAAAAGTTTGAAGTATTTGATGAATCAAAAGGATCTGAATCTGCGACAACGAAGATGATGCTTGAATTATTAAAGGATTATGATCTAGTGATTGATTATCATCCGAAAAAAGCAAATATAGTTGCTGATGCTTTGAGCGAGAAAATTTCTTTTTACTTTGAGAACCATGAATATGGGATTAGCATTGTCGATGATGGGTCAATCTTAGCGAGAGATGAGAGCTAAACCGTTATTTCTCCAGTTGATTTGTGATGCTCAAAAGGATGATAATGAGTTGCGGACCAAAAGAACTCAATGCGAATCGAAGTTACGACTCGATTTTCGAGTTGGACCGACGATTGTTTAATGTTTGAGAGACGAATATATGTGCCGAAAAAAATAATGAATTGATTCGTAAAAATATTACAAGAGGCGCACAATGGTCATTTATCGATTCACCACTGGTAGCACAAAAATGTATAAAGATTTAAAGAAGTTGTATTGGTGGCGGTATGAAAAGGGACATTTCTGAATTTGTAACCAAGTGTTTGGTCCACAACAAGTAAAAGCCGAACATCAAGTGCCTTCAGACTACTTCAGTAGTAATGGTACCGAGTGGAAATGGGACAAGATTACCATGGATTTTGTAACCGGTTTGCCTTTGACTCCTAAAAAGAAGGATGCTGTCTGGGTAGTGGTTGATAGATTAACAAAATCAGCCCACTTTATATCAGTACGTACCGATTACTCACTTGATAAATTAGCCGAATTATATATTGCTGAAATTGTGAGGTTGCACGGGGTACCTATGTCTATAATATCAGATAGAGATCCGAGATTTACCTCAAGATTTTGGAAAAAGTTACAAGAAGCTTTGGGTACAAAATTGAACTTTAGTACCGCGTTCCATCCACAAACAGATGGTCAATCGGAAAGAGTAATCCAGGTACTCGAAGATATGCTTAGATGCTGTGTTTTAGAATTTGGAGGTAGTTGGGAGAAATATCTATCTTTAATTGAGTTTGCCTACAATAACAGTTATCAGTCAAGTATACAAATGGCACCGTTCGAAGCCTTGTATGGTCGTAAGTGTCGGACTCCTTTATATTGGACTGAACTCAGTGAGAAACAGATTCACGGAGTTGATCTAGTTAAAGAAACCGAAGAGAAAGTAAAAGTAATTCGGGATTGCTTGAAAGCTGCTTCAGACCGACAAAAGTCATATGCAGACTTAAAAAGAAAAGAGATTGAATTTCAAGTGGGTGATAAAGTGTTCTTGAAAGTGTCACCATGGAAAGAGATTCTGAGATTTAGTCGAAAAGGCAAGTTGAGTCCGCGTTTTTATTTGGCCGTCTGAAATTACCGAGAGAATTGGACCATGTGGCATATCGGTTGGCCTTACTGGCGAGTTAGAGAGAATTCATAACGTGTTTCACGTATCAATGTTACGACGTTATCGTTCGATCCTTCACATGTGATCTCCCAACGAGAAATTGAGATTCGATCGGATATGACCTATGAAGAGGAACCAATAAAGATTTTGGCTCGAGAAATTAAACAGTTAAGAAATAAAAGTATAGCCTTAGTGAAAGTATTGTAGCACAGACATGGAATAGAGGAAGCTACGTGGGAACTCGAGGAGGCTATGAGGAAACAGATGCCCAAACCTCTTTCTGGTAAGATTTTCTGGGACGAAAATCTCTAAAGGGGGAGAATTGTGACAACCCGAATTAGGGCCTAATCGAAATAGTGGTTTCGTGACCACAAATCCGAGATAGAAATAATTATTTTATAATTATTTTGAGGTTATGATATGATTGCATGATTGTGTGAAAATTTTATGAAGAAATTCCATGCATAAAATGCTTAATTTGAAGTTAGGGGCTAAATCGAATAAGCTGCAAAACTTGCATTCTAGAAGTTTTTAGTATGAAATTGCTTTGAAATATTAATTAGGAGGTCTTAAATAGCAATTTGACCAATTTCTAAAATTTTGGACAAAAATGGGCTTGTACATAAAAATTTTCAAAGAAAGGCATTAAGGGCATTTTGGTCATTTGTATATTAAATGAAATAAAATGGGAAAAATAACACAAAATTGGTTATCATCTTCATTAGTTGCTGCCGAAAATTGTTCTCCTCCATAGCTAGGGTTTCTTCAACTTTGAAGCTCCATAGTAAGTGATTTCAAGCCCCGTCTTTAATGTTCTTTACGTTTTTGGATTCCCGGTAGCTTGATTAAGCTTATGCTAACAATAATTCAACCTAGGGTTCATATTTGGAAAAATACCCATAGGTGAAATTTGTGTATTTTGATGTTTTATGATAGAATATGAGGTTTTAAATTATGTTAGACAACTTGTGCTACTCGGTTTTAAGTGAAAACGAGAGTAAAGCAAGCATAATCGGTAAAAATACCTATTGTTCACAACTATGTGTTAGAGTGAGAATTTAATGTGGTCATAGAAGATAAAAATGTTCAGCATGTCATAAAACATAAGAATAAGGGCTGAAATTAAATTTCCGAGCCTAGGGGCAAAATTGTAATTTTGTAAAAGTTAGGGGGCAAAAATGTAATTTTTCTATAATGTGATCTTTGGATTAAAATAAATAGTATGAGTGCTAAATGAGCTAAATGTGTTGTTATAGATCAAGAAAGGCGTGGAATTGACCTCGAACGAGGGAAGGAAAAAGTTTTGGACTAAATCACAAAATTTCCACATTTTACACCGAGGTAAGTTTGCATGTAAATATTATATTATTTTCATTTACATTCCTATATATTTCAGCCTATTATATGAATATACTAGCTGATGTTAAAATATAAATCGACTATTGGGAGAATAAAAATAAATAATAGAGAGGAATCCCGATTGAACATTCGGAGAGATCGAATAAAATAGAGGAGCGTAGCTAGGTCACATGTATGATGCTGAGTGCACATCATGTGTACAAGAAAACTACGAAATACCATGTAGTAGCTAGGTCACATGTGTGATACGGGATGTATCCCATGTAGACAAGAGAGCTACGTAAGAGATAAATGTAGCTAGGTCACATGTGTGATACGGGATGTATCCCATGTAGACAAGAGAGCTACGTAATAAAATAAATGTAGCTAGGTCGCATGTGTGATTCCAAGTGAAGGACACCATGTAGACAAGAAAGCTACAAGACAAATTGGCTAGGTCACATGAGTGGTATTAAGTGTTCACCATGTGTACAAGAGAGCCGAATTAAATGAAGTATGATGGTGAGGTGTATGTGTAAAAAACCATTAAATATCGAGGATTGATCCGAATTGTTCAACGGGATGGTTTTGTGGTGACGTTATGGTTATGGACCTATACTTATGATGAATGAATTGTGGTGAAAATGATTTGTGGCATATCTATATATGTAAGATAAAATGAGGGTAGCATAAAGAATGTGTGAAAGAGCGAAATTTGCATTAAAACTGTTTTGGACGGTAGCAGTGATGTGATTTTGAAAAATCACCAAAAATAGGAGGAACATAATTAGAGGTTGAATGAGATGTGAAAGTAAATTTTAATGAGTCTACTTTCATATAAAAGAATCAGAACAAGCAAAGGAATTTTATATTTTGAGATATTTACAATTGTGTGTGACTTGCTCAGGATGAATGTGTGATCCCCTGTTTCAACTTTGAAAAATCATTAAAAATTGTACAAAGAAAATTAAGAAATATAGTTTACATACCTAAATTTCTTATTGAGTCTAGTTTTAAATGAAACAAATTTCAGGGTTATTTGAATTGTTTACTTAGAGAAATTCAATTCGTAGTGAACAGAGGTCAGACTAGTTGAGCTGTGTAACAGGGGAAGCTTTAACTAATAAACTGTACTAATCGGCTGGACCAAAAATTCTAGAAAAAAATTAGCAAAGAGATTTATGAGTCTAGATTCAGGAAAATTTTACGGATTTGAATTTCGAGTTTTTCAACTTGAGTTATGATTTATTTAGTGAATATGATGCAGGGGGGGACAGCTTGATCAAATTGGGACAAACAATAAAAGTATAAAAATATTTTATAATTGAGTTATGTTGTAAACATGTTAGATTTCTTATTTGTTATTTATATACTTACTTACTAAGCTATATGCTTATCTTCTTTTCTTTTTTTTTCTTGTCTTATAGAGTTACTAAGCCAGATTGGGAATTGAAGATCGTCGGAGACCCATCCACGCTATCAATACTTTTTGGTACATTGTGAACACTATTTTGAAATATGGCATGTATAGCAGACTTGGTTATTTTGTTACGTGTCATAAATGTCTAGGTTTAAATTACTACTTATAGTATCAAGCTAATCACTTTGTATGAAACCTTTGGAGTTAGTTTGTATTGTTAATAACAGATGTTATAATGATCAAATTGCACGCTATATTTTTGTTGGGTTTTATTTAATAGTATTTACCATGATTTGTTAATACCTCGTACCCTGTTCCGGCTACGGATATGGGTAAGGGGTGTTACAGGGTAGTGGAGTGATTCAAGGAGAAAATCATGGGGAGGGGATGTTGAGGGAGGTGTTGGTGTCGAATGAGGATTGTAGGCACCTAGAGAATTCAGTTTGAGGAGAATTCGGCTTTGGGGAGGAGAGTTTTAGTTGGGTTGATGTTCTTTTTGTGGTTTTTCTCTTTTCACTTTTCTTTTATCACGCATTTTCGAACTCTTCCTACACTTTTGATAGCCGAATACTTCTGAGGGACCTTGGCGGTAATCTCATTTTGGGATTATTTTGGTTTGTTCTGCTTCTTCTGCTTGTCGACAAACACTTTTTTCTCCTTGATACCTTTTGGTGGCTGAATAATCTCTTGCTCCCTCTCTAAACCTATCATTCCTGCTTGACCAATTCTCCTTCTATTCTTTCCCTGTCCAATCGGTTTTCACTACCTAATTGTATTTTCTTCTCTTCTCTTCTCGTTCTTTCTTGGTTTACTCTCAATCCTTTCCCCTCTTGTTGTTGGGAATTGGCCAATTATTACTTCTACTCTTGTCCTCTCTGAGCCAACGTTTACTTCATTGCTATCTGCCGCTTCCGTAGTTATTGTTTATTTTTTGGTCTTGCGTGTTGGTAAGTCTAACTCTCGGCTTGGAAGCATGATAATTTCCTTTTTCTCCCTCTCTCTGTTGTAATTGTACTTTTGCTAACAATTCCTTTCCCTACCAATTTAAGGCTACGATTGTGTCACCTTGTCTTCATCATTCTGCGTACTTTCGGTTCCAATGGGGGTATAGGCCGATTATTTCTTGCTTTTATTTTGGACTCTACGTTTTCGGTAAGTGATTTAAATTTGGCTTAAATCTCATGTTCGAGTAATATGACGAAAGTTAATAGGTGTGAATGGAATGTAGGTGATCTCTAAGGGCCTTTAGGCAGATTCCTACAACGACTGGTGGGTACAAACCTAAGCGGGTGATTAAGGCAAGTGATAATCTACCCTATTAGGATAAGTGATTAAAGAAGCAGTTAACCCTAGTAATAGTTGATTAATGGAGGATCTTGATGAACGCAGGTTTTGGTGTTTGTGGGGTTGTTCTCGCACTTTCGCAAACAGGTGTGTAATCACACTACTTCAAATGTAACATGGCAAAAGCCGAAAGCTGTACCATCGATGCCATACGGGCATGCGACCGCTCGTGTGGTCATCTAATCACATAAGTGCGAGCATGTGAGTGTAGAGACCACCACCAGCGATTTCGTGGGCTTAGGTCGTTCGGGCCACGTTGGGCTGAAATGGGTCGTGTGGGCCCCACGGGTTCGTGGACCCCACACGGGTAAACCGCATGAATGTGTAGAGTTTGGTGGGCTAGGCTGTGTAGTTCACACGGCCAAGGTCAATATTGGGCTTAATGGGCCACACGGGCGTGTGGGCCCACATGGGCCGTGTTATGGGCTTTAGGCCAATTTTCACTATTTGTTTGTTGAGGTCGCTCGGGTCGCCCAAGATGACTATGGGCCTATTGATGGATCAGTAAGTACACCTAGATCCCACACTAATGAAATGGATGGTATACCCCTATGCTATATTGGATTGTATTTGAGCATGACATTTTGCATACACGTATATATTATGACATGACATATTACATGGGGGTGGGTTTTATATATATATTGAAGGAAGTGTACTGTACCGGCAACTCTACTACAATTACTAGCAGCTCTGCTGCAATTATTGAATAGTGCCGCAACCGGTGCTATATTTAGAGTGTAGGGATGGGTGGGTCGATTTTATACCTACATGGAGTGTAGGGTTGGACGGAGTAGAGTGTAGAGGATGGATGGGTAGGATCTCTTTGTGCATTTTGTTACTGTTACTGTATTGAGCTAAGGCCCACACTGATACTATTGTTGTATTAGGCTAAGGCCCACACTGGCACTAGACTGTTACTGAAGCAGGCTTAAGCCCAAACTATAATTGCCTATGGTTGACTTGTTTCTAAAAAAGGATTACACACTGAGTTTTCATAAACTCATCCCTCTTCTTTCCTGTGCAGGTAAACCTTAGACGGGTCGGTGCTGCAAGGGACTCGATGGGGTCACACGTCTGGTTTAATTACTGTCTCGATTTTATAATTAAGTTAAATAATTTGGGTTTTTGGATTTGTAATAAGGCCTCTTAAAGTTTATTTTTCTTAAAGTTTGGGGTTTCGAATTGTTTTGATTATATCTGCTAGCTTTAGGACACGAGTTTTCGAAAAAAGATAACTGTTTTCAAAAACACCACATTTACTCAACGTATTTTCTAAGCTTCCGCAAGATACAGTGTTTTAGAAATCAAAACCATTTTAAACATGGTAAACGACGTGTTCTAAAGTCTTCACTAGAAAACAAGTAATAAATATAATTATACAAAAAAAGGTTTTCTTTCAATATCACACTTTGCGAAAAACACTTCAATGTGACATCGCCAGATTCAGCCATAACGTCTAGGCCGGGTTTGGGGTGTTACAGAGATACTTTCAATAAGACCTTATCTCCGACTTGATACTCAATTTCCTTTCTTTTCAAATTCACATACGACTTTTTTCTATCCGGTGGCATTTTCAAACAATCACGAATTACCTTCATATAACACCCCTTACACGTGTTCTACGCCAGAACAGGGTACGAGACATTACCAGAACATAACACATGCAATCGTACAAAACCATGACATAAATTTTGCATCCAAATTAAAACAATTCAATTTTCATAGTCAAGTCTCTAATATGGACATACGAGGTCCAAAACATACTTTGGAAATAGTCCAGGACAAATCTAGAACTTTGGAGAACATTGGAAAATTTCTTGAAATTAGGGGCACACGCTTGTGCCAAAGGCCGTGTCCCTCACATGACCATTCACATGTCGCAATTTCCATACTTATTTATTACACACTCATACAATAAAATCATGCATCGTTATCGCTATAACTTGAACAATATTAGCCAACATCAATGGCCATACATAAAATAAGCTATCAAATATTAAAGGCCAACACTTTAGGCCAAATCAATTATGACATATAACAAAATAACCAAGTCCTCTATACATGCCATAATCCCAAAATGTTGTTTTCAGAATACCAAAAGAGTGTTGATAGTGTGGATGGGTCTCTGACGATCTCTGAATCCCGAGCTAGCTTGGTGACACTATAAGACAAGGGAAAGAAAAGAGAGTAAGCATATAACTTAGTAAGTAAGTACATAAATAATAAACAATACATTAACAAGCTATTTATTCAAGTCACAATCACTAAATTATTTATTTCTGGAGCTACAGAATTCCAAATTAAGATCTGCAAATTTTTCCTAAAGTTATACTCACTTATCTTCTTACAATAAATTTTTTAGAATTTTTGGTTTAGCCAATAAGTACAATATATTCTTTAAAATCCCCCTATTTTGCTGTCTGACAATTCTAACCCCTCTACACTAAAAATTAATTATCTATTTGTATAAGGCACAGATAATATTTTTATTTATTTCTTTCAAAAATAGACTCATTAATGATTTTAAGCATATAAATTATAACCCATAATTATATTTTTACAATTTTTAATGATTTTTCCAAGTCAAAATAGGGGGTTCCAAAATCATTCTGACCCTGTCTCACAAAAATTCAAATATCACGGAATACAAAATTCTTTTGCTTTCAACGTTTCTTTTATGTGAAAATAGACTCAATAAGATTTTATTTCATATCTTATTCAACTTCTAATTCGATTTTTACCATTTTTTGTGATTTTTCAAATTCACACAACTGCTGCTATCCAAAACTATTTTGCTACAAATTTCACTCTTACATAATCTCACTTACTCCGTTCCATCTTTCCAAAAGTTCGCTCAACTATTGAGCACATTGCTCATAAATTTTCACACACTTATACCTGCACTTATTCATCACAAAGTCATAGTCAATTACACTATTCATTTCATGATCACATGTATTTTCACTTAGTCAATTTCCCGTTGAACTCATCGGAATAATAATAGATACTCGATGGCCTGCACATATTACCACCCTTGTAACCGAAGCTATTTGGTGCACATAGTAGCCTGCACTTAGTACTACATCTGTGAACAAAATCGTCTCTTACACATAGTGGCTTGCACTTAGTACCACACATATGATCGAAGCTATTGGGTACGCATAGTAGCCTGTACTTAGTACTACACATGCGACCTAACCATCTGGTAGCCAGCACTTAGTACTACAAACGTGACCTAAAACCATCTTAAACACATATTAGCCTGCACATAGTACTACACATGTATTCTCACAACAGATCATTCGTATCTTTTCTATTCCAAAGGTCTAATCGGGAAATTCTTCACTTTTCAACATTTTATTAATTCATCCATAATCAACTTCAATTTGTAATTTACATCAAGTGATCATTCAATATACAACCACATCTCATATAATAACAAAATATTATAACATAAGTAAAAACGATGTGTAATTTACTTAAAAACTTACCTCGGTGCAAAATATAGTAATTTTGCAATTTAATCCATAATATTTTCCTTTCCCCGATCAAGGTCGATTCCACGTCTTTCTTGATCTGTAATAACATATTTGGCTTATTAAATGCTCAAATTATTCAAGTCAGCCCAAAAACATCCTATGGCAAAAATTACAATTTTGCCCCTAAAGTTTCACAAAATTATGATTTTTCCCCTAGGCTCGAAAAATAGTTTTTATTCAATTTCCGTACATTTTAGGCCTAGCCGAACCATTTTCATCACTATAGCAGTCCACAATTTGCACTAAATCACACACTTACACACATTTTACAACTTTTTACAAACTAGTCATTTTATGCAATTTCATCAAAAGTCACTTAGTAAAAGTTGTTTATACACTCCAAACATTCATATTCTTCCATAAAACATCAAAATACATGCATTTAATCCATGGGTAAATTTTTAAATATAAACCCCAGCTCAAATAAATGGTAGAAATAGTTAGATCCTGTTACGAGGATTTCAAAAACGTAAAAATTATAAAAAATAGGGCTAGAACGGACTTACAATCGAGCTTGGAAGCTTGAAAAAACCCTAGATATGTCTTCTCCATGCAAGTTTCAGCCATGGGGTTGAAGATGGACAAAAATTGGCTTTTAATTTTGTTTTTAATTCTTTTTAATTACTAAATGACCAAAATGCCCCTAACTTAAAAATATTTTATTTCACCTATTTCATGCCCATTTTTGTCCAACAAATTAACCAATGGTCTAATTACCATATAAGGACCTCCAATTTATAATTTCATAAGAATTGGACACCTCTAGCATGTAGAACTCAACTTTTTCACTTTTTACAATTTAGTCCTTTTGACTAAATTGAGTGCCCAAACGTGAAAATTTTTGAACGAGATTTCCACGAAATCATTTCGTAAAATTGTAGAGCATAAAAATATAATAAAAATAAAATTTTCTTATGTCAGATTTGTGGTTCGAAACTACTATTCCAACTAGGCCCAAAATCGGGATGTTACAACTCTCCCCTCTTTAGGGATTTTCGTCCCCGAAAATCTTATCGGGAAAGAGGTTTGGGTAATATTTTCTTGTGGCTTCCTTTGGTTCCCACATAGCCTCTTCTACTCCATGCTTTTTCAATAATACTTTTACTAAGGTTATACTTTTATTTCTCAACTGTTTAACTTCCCGCGCCAAAATCTTAATCGGTTCTTCATTGTAGGTCATATCCGGTCCAATCTCAATCTCTGTCAGAGGAATCACATGTGAAGGATTAGAATGATAACATCGCAGCATCGACACATGATACACATTATGAATTCTTTCTAACTCTACCGGTTAAGCTAACCGATATGCCACTGATCCGATCCTTTCAATAACTTCATAAGGGCCAATAAAACGCGGACTCAACTTGCCTTTTCGGCCAAATCTCAAAATATTTTTCCACGGTGACTCTTCAGAAACACTTTATCACCAACTTAAAACTTGATCTCTTTTCTTTTCAAATCTGTATATGACTTTTGTCGATCTGAAGTAGCTTTCAGACAATCACGGATTACTTTCACTTTCTCTTCGGTTTCTCTAAGCAAATCAACTCCGTGAATCTGTTTCTCACTGAGCTTGGTCCAACACAAAGGAGTCTAGCACTTACGACCATACAATGCTTCGTACGGTGCCATCTGTATACTCGACTGGAAACTTTTGTTGTAGGAAAATTCAACCAAAGGTAGATATTTCTCCCAACTACCTTCGAATACTAAAACACAACATCGAAGCATGTCTTCAAGAACTTGAATTACTCTTTCAAATTGACCATCAGTTTGTGGATGAAACGCAGTACTAAAATTCAATTTCGTACCTAAGGCTTCTTGCAACTTTTTCCAAAACCTTGAAGTAAATCTCGGATCTCTATCCAAAATAATAGACATAAGTACTCCGTGCAATTTCACAATTTCAGCAATATACAATTCAACCAACTTATCAAGTGAGCAATCGGTACGTACCGGTATAAAGTGAGCCAATTTCGTCAATCTATCAACCACAACCCAAATGGCATCTTTCTTTTTTGGAGTCAAAGGTAAACCTGTCACAAAATCCATCATTATTCTGTCCCATTTCCACTTGGTAACCATCACTGGCTGAAGTAAACCCAAAGATACCTGATGTTCGGCTTTCACTTGTTGGCAAATCAAACACTTTGATACAAACTCAAAAATGTCTCTTTTCATACCCAGCCACCAATATAATTTCTTAAAATCATTATACATTTTTGTATTACCCGGATGAACTGACAAACAACCACTGTGTGCCTCATGTAAAATCTTCTGAATCAACTCAGCATCTTTCAGTACACATACTCGATCACGGAACATTAAGCAATCATCTGGTCCGATTCGAAATTCTGAGTTACAACCCGGTTCACATTGAGCATGCTTGGCTTGCAATTAACTGTCATTCTTCTAAGCTTTACAAATTTGTTGAATAAATAACGGCCTAGCCCTCAACTCGGCCAAAATCGAACCATCATCATACATAGCCAAACTTGTACTCGTAGCTCTCAAAGGAACCAAGGATTTTCTGCTCAAGGCATCTGCGACTACATTTGCTTTTCTCAGATGATAGTCAATCATTAGCTCATAATCTTTCAATAATTCGAGCCATCTCCGTTGTCGCAAATTCAAATCCTTTTAATTCATTAGATACTTCAAAATTTTGTGATCAGTAAAGATTTGATATTTCTCACCATACTAATAATAACGCCAAATCTTCAAAACAAAAACAATGGCGGCCAATTCCAAATCGTGTGTCGAGTAATTTTTCTCGTGCGGTTTCAACTGTCTCGAGGCACAAGCTACCACTTTACCTTCTTGCATCAACATACAACCAAGACCAGTTAATGACGCATTACCATAGATCACAAACTCTTTACTCGACTCGAGTTGCACTAACACTGGTGCTTCTGTCAATCGCGCTTTCAACTTCTCAAAACTTTGCTGACACTTTCCAGTCCAATCAAACTTACCGCTCTTTTGCAACAACTTAGTCATAGGAGAGGCAATCATCGAGAATCCCTCAACAAAGCGTCGATACTATCCAGCTAAGCCCAAAAAGCCTCTAACCTCAAATACATTCTTTGGCGGTTTTCAATCAGCAATCGCTGAAACCTTTCTCGGATCAACCCGAATACCATCACCCGAAGCTATATGTCCCAAAAATCTAAATTCATGAAGCCAAAATTCACTTTTACTAAATTTAGCAAACAATTTCTTTTCTCTCAAAATTTGTAATACCGTTCTCAAGTGTTCAGCATGCTCGGACTCATCTCAAGAATAAATCAGAATATCATCTATGAACACAACCACAAACTTATCCAAATATGGCCGAAAGATTCGGTTCATCAATTCCATAAAAATATCCGGAGCATTAGTTAAACCGAAAGGCATCACAAGAAATTCATAGTGTCCATACCTCGTTCTGAAAGCGGTTTTTGGCACATCTAACTCTTTAACTCTCAATTGATAGTAATCGGATCTCAAATCGACCTTTGAAAACACTGTCGCCCCTTTCAACTGTTCGAACAGATCATCAATTCTCGGCAACAGATACTTGTTCTTTATAGTCACCTTGTTGATGTCGATAGTCAATACAAAGTCTCATAGATCCGTCTTTTTCCTTTACAAACAATACGGGAGCACCCCAGGGAGAGAAACTCATTCTCATAAACCCCTTATCTGTTAACTTTCGCAACTGAGCCTTTAATTCTTTCAATTCAGTCGGAGCCATTCTAACGGAGCAATCGAGATTGGTGCAGTCCCAGGTAACAAATCAATGACAAACTCTATCTCTCTGATCGAAGGCAACCCAGGCAATTCTTCTGGAAATACATCCTGGAATTCACAGACTACCGGCACTGATTCGAGCTTTGACTCGGACATCTCGGTATTCAATACATATGCAAGATAAGTTTCACACCCTTTTCTCATGTATCTCTGAGCAGACATGTGCGAAATCACCATAGGTAATTTATTTGATTCATCTGTTTCAACCCAAAGAATCTCACCATTTTCACATTTCAACTCAAGGGTTTTCTATCTCCAATTTACCTTGGCATCATGTAATGTCAACCAATCCTTACCCAGAATAACATCAAACTCATCAAATGGTAACAACATCAAATTAGCCGAAAAATAGTGACCTTGAATCATCAAAGGATAATTCTTGCAAACCTTATCTACTAACACATATTTGCCTAAGGGGTTTGACACTTTAATCACAAATTCAATAAGCTCTACAGGCAAACTCTTACTAGATACTAAACTCACACAAACATAAGAATGAGTAGATTCGGAATCAATCAATGCAATAATAGTAGTATCATAAAGAGAAAATGTACTAGTAATCACATCGGGAGATGACTCCTCCTCATGAGCACATATGGCATAAGCTCTAGCAGGTGCTCTAGCTTCTGATTTCCCAGTTAAATCCTTCATCACACTTTTACTGCTAGCTCCACTTCTAGTATTTCTCAGAGGTCTACCTCTAGTAGCAGTGCTAGCCTGTCTGACACTGCGAAATTTTTCTTCTTCAACCCTTTTTGGACAAATGTTAATATAATGTTCTCGAGAACCACACCTGAAACAAGCTCGGCTAATAGCCCAACACTCACCGTGATGTTGCTTACCACAATGCTGACACTGTGGTCTATTGGACCTCACATTACCCACACTTGCCATTGAAGTAGCTTGAGCTTTAGAACCCGAATATGATCTGCCACGATCTCGGTGCGAATATCTGGCTGAAACAGTCAATCGAGGATTCATCTCTTTGGACTTATTTGACTGAGATTGGAATGACTTACTCATTGGCCTCTTTCTTACATCTCTGGCTTCAATCACAGCTTTTCTCTTTTCTTTATTCATCTCTTCGGCTTTACAAGCTCGATCGACCAATACCACAAACACTTTCAACTCTAAGATCCCAACTAACAATCCGATGTCTTCATTTAACCCATCCTCGACCCTCTTGCACATAATAGCTTCGGTAGACACACATTCCTTGGTATACTTGCTGAGTCTAACAAATTCACGTTCATATTCTGCCATAGACATTTTACCTTGTTTCAGCTCGAGAAACTCTTTCAATTTCTGATCAACGAACCGCTAGTTTATGTACTTCTTTCTGAATTCCTCTTGGAAGAAATCCCATGTAACCCTTTCTTTTGGAACCACAGATACCAGTGTCTTCCACCAATGATATGCTGAATCCCTTAATAAAGATATAACACATTTAAAACATTCTTTGGGAGTGCAAGAAAGCTCATCAAATACCCTGATAGAATTCTCAAGCCAAAACTCTACTTTCTCGGGATGATCATCTATATTAGCCCTGAATTCTTTAGCCCCTTGCTTTCAAATTTTATCAACCGGAGGCTTGTTCAATCTTACCATTTCAGCACCTTGAGGAACTACGGGGACCGATTGGAGAATAGGAGGGGGTAGAGGAGGTTGAGAACTCGAATTTGCTGGACCAAATTCTGTATAACAATTATTCATCACACGGAGAAAGGCTTCTTGAGCCCCAAATCCCTGATCAAGTGTCTCAGGTCTACTCTCAGCTGGCGCGGTCCCTTGCGTGAGAGCCAGCGCATTACTTTCTACATCATCAGCTACAGCTCAGTTGAGATCCATTTACTATAAGAAAACATAATTTAAATTGTCAGGAGTCATCACACTATCACAGTATATTTATGGCATGTATAGATAGACTTTCACACACGCTACGTAGATCCAAGAACCAACTAAACCATAGCTCTAATACCACTAAAATGTGACACCCCTTACCCGTGTTCTACGTCGAAACAGGGTACGAGACATTACCAGAACATTTGTAACCATAGTACTACACATGTGTTCTCACAATGGATCATTCGTATCTTTTCTATTCCGAAGGTCCAACCGGGAAATTCCTCACTTTTTAACATTTTACCAATTCATCCATAATCAACTTCAATTCGTAATTTACATCAAGTGATCATTCAATATACAACCACATCTCATATAATAACAAAATATTATAACATAAGTAAAAACGACATGTTATTTACATACAAACTTACCTCGGTGCAAAATATAGTAATTTTGCAATTTAGTCCATAATCTTTTCCTTTCCCCGATCAAGGTCGATTCCACATCTTTCTTGATCCATAATAACATATTTGACTTACTCAATGCTCAAATTATTCAAATTAGCCCAAAAAATCCTATGGCAAAAATTACAATTTTGCCCCTAAAGTTTCACAAAATTATGATTTTGCCCCTAGGGTCGAAAAATAGTTTTTATTCAATTTCCTTGCATTTTAGGCCTAACCGAACCATTTTCATAACTATAGAAGTCCAAAATTTGAACTAAATCACACATTTTACAACTTTTTACAAACTAGTCATTTTATGCAATTTCATCAAAAATCACTTAGTAAAAGTTGTTTATCACACTCTAAACATTCATATTCTTCCATAAAACATCAAAATACATGCATGTCATCCATGGGTAAATTTTTAGATATAAACCCTAGCTCAAATAAATGGTAGAAATAGCTAGATCTTGTTACGATGATTTTAGAAACATAAAAATCATTAAAAACGAGTCTAGAACGGACTTACAATCGAGCTTGGAAGCTTGAAAAAACCCTATATATGTCTTCTCCATGTAAGTTTCGGCCATGGGGTTAAAGATGGACAAACATTGGCTTTTAATTTTGTTTCTAATTCATTTTAATTACTAAATGACCAAAATCCCCCTAACTTAAAAATATTTTATTTCACCTATTTCATGCCCATTTTTGTCCAAAAAATTAACCAATGGTCTAATTACCATATAAGGACCTCCAATTTAAAATTTCATAACAATTGGACACCTCTAGCATGTAGAACCAACTTTTGCACTTTTTATAATTTAGTCCTTTTGACTAAATTGAGTGGCCAAACGTCAAAATTTTTGAACGAGATTTTCACCAAATAATTTTGTGAAATTTTAGACCATAAAAATATAATAAAAAGAAAATTTTCTTACGTCGGATTTGTGGTCCCGAAACCATTGCTCCGAATAGGCCCAAAATTGAGATGTTACACTTTACCTTTTCTTCGGTTTCTTTAACCAAATCAACTCCATGAATCTTATTCACCTTAAGTTTAGTCCAGTACAATGGTGTACGACATTTACATCCATACAATGCCTCATAAGGTGCCATTTTCAAGCTCGACTGATAACTGTTGTTGTAGGCAAATTCAACCAGCAGTAAGTACTTTTCCCAACTACCTTGGAATTCCAGTACATAGCATCGGAGCATGTCTTCGAAGATCTGAATTACTCGCTCAGATTATCCATCAGTCTGTGGGTGAAAAGCGATACTAAAGTTCAGTTTCGTGCCCAAAGCCTCTTGCAACTTTTTCCAAAATCGTGATGTGAACCTCGGATCTCTATCCAAAATAATTGACAAAGGTACTCTATGAAGTCTTAAAATTTCAGAAACATATAATTAGCCAATTGTCAAGTGAATAATCAATGCATACCGGTATAAAATGAGTCGATTTAGTCAACTTGTCCACTATCACCCTAACGACATCTTTCTTTCTTGGTGGCAATGGTAAACCTGTCACAAAATCCATGGTGATTCAATCCCATTTCCATTCGGGAACCAAAATAGGCTAAAGTAAACCTAACGGTACCTGGTGTTCGACCTTTACTTGTTGAAAAATCTAGCACTTTGATACAAACTCGGATATATCTCTTTTCATACCGTTCCACCAAAACATTTTCCTTAAATCATTATACATTTTCGTGCTACCTGGGTGAATTGACATACATCTGTTATGAGCCTCATATAAAATATTCTGGATCAACTCAGTATTCTTCAAAACATAAATTCTACCATAGAACCTCAGACAACCATCGGAGTCTTTCTGAAAATCTAGTTCACTATTTGACTCAAGTAGAATTTTCTTTGCTTGTAATTCTTTATTAGCTTTCTGAGCATCACAAACCTATTGTAGAAAATTCGGTCTAGCTCTTAACTCTGCTATAATTACACCATCATTAGACAAGGTCAGCCGCGTGTTCATAGCTCTCAAGGAAAATAAAGACTTCCTGCATAGGGCATCGACGGTCACATTTGCCTTATCAGGGTGATAATCGATCACAAACTCATAGTCTTTTAACAATTCAAGCCATCTTCGTTGCCTCAAATTCAAGTCCTTTTGGGTCATCAAATACATAAGACTTTTATGATCTGTATAGACATGGCATTTCTCCCCAAATTGATAGTGTCGCCAAATCTTCAAAGTAAATACAATGGCAGCTAATTCTAGATCATGCGTTGGATTGTTCTTCTCATGGTGCTTTAGTTGTCACGAAGCATAACCTATTATCTTGCCTTCTTGCATAAGTACGCAACCCACTCCACTCAAGGATGCATCACTATAAATCACAAATTCTGTCATTGATTCCAGTTGTACTAACACTGGTGCCTCGGTCAATAACATTTTCAATTTCTCAAAGCTCTGCTGACATTTTTTCGACCACTCAAACTAGACATCCTTTTGAAGTAATCTCGTCATAGGAGTGGCTATCATAGAGAATCCTTTCACAAAACGTCTGTAGTAATTGGCGAAGCCCAAAAAGCTTCTAACTTCGGTTACATTCCTTGGCTGCTTCTATTCAACAATAGCAGAAATCTTACTAGGATCAACTCGAATACCATCACCTGAAATAATGTGGCCTAAGAATCTGACCTCTCGAAGCCAAAACTCGCTTTTACTAAACTTAGCATACAACTGTTTATCCTTCAAAGTCTACAAAATAGTTCGTAAGTGTTTGGCATGCTCTAACTCATCTCTAGAATATATCAAAATATCATCGACGAATACCAAAACAAACTTGTCCAAATATGGCCGAAAAATTCAATTCATTAAATTCATAAACACAGTAGGAGCATTTGTTAATCCAAATGGCATAACAAGGAACTTGTAGTGGCCATACCTCATTTTAAAGGCAGTCTTAGGCACATCCGACTCCTTAACTCGTAATTGATAACAGCCGAATCTCAAGTCTATCTTAGAGAACCATGTCGCTCCTTTCAATTGATCGAATAGGTCATCAATCCTAGGCAGGGGGTACTTGTTTTTAATTGTCACCTTATTGAGCTGTCAGTAGTCAATGCATAATCTCATGGAACCATCCTTCTTTTTCACAAATAACACAGGAACACCCCATGGCGAAAAACTTAGTCTCACAAAACCTTTGTCAATCAACTGTTACAACTGTGACTTCAATTCTTTCAGCTCAGTCGGGGCCATCTTATACGAAGCAATAGAAACAAGTGTTGTCCCTGGCATTAACTCAATACCAAATTCAACTTCTCTAATTGGAGGCAAACCTGGCAATTCCTCCAGAAATACATTCGCATACTCACATACAACTAGCACTGATTCTATTTTCAATTTAGATTCCTTTTTATTCAATATGTATTCCAAATAAGCTTCATATCCTTTTCTCATACATTTTTGAGCAGACATCGAAGAAATTACAATTCGCGACTTATCTGCATCATCTGATTCAACTTGAAGAATCTCACCATTTTCACATTTCAATTTAATAACTTTCTGTCTACAATTCACTATAGCATCATGTAGTGTCAACCAATCCATCCCTAGTATGACATCAAATTCATCAAATGGTAACAACATCATGTTGCTTAGAAAATAATGACCTCTAATCATCAAAGGGAATTTCTTACATACTTTATCAAGTATCACATGCTTTCCTAATGGATTTGACACCTTAATCATAAATTTGGTAGACTCAATATGTAAATTCATACTAGATACCAATTTCATACACACATACGAATGAGTAGAGCCAGGGTCTATCAAAGCAATAACATTAGTATCATAGAGAGAGAAAATGCCAATGATCATATCAGGAGAAGTTGCATCTTCACGTGCGCATATGGCATAGGCTCTAGCCGGAGCTCTAGCTTCAGACCTCACTGTTGTATCTTTTGTCACATTCTTAGTACCAGACCCATTCCCAGCATTTCTCAGGGGTCTTCCCCTAGAAGCTGTGCCACTCGGTCTTGGATTCTGAAATCTTTTTTTTTCTACCATCTCGGGACAACCTTTAATATAGTGGTCTTGAGAACCACACCTAAAACAAGATCCATCACTCACCCTATAGGTGCCAAAATGACATCTACCACATTTTTGGCACTCGGGTTTTGAAGGTTTAGCGTTTCTTTCAAATGTCCAAAATGCCCTTAAGGCCTTTCTTTCAATTTTTTTCCTATACATGTCCATTTTTGTCCAAACTTTTAAAAATTGGTTGAATTGCTAATTAGGACCTTCTAATTTATAATCTAAAGCAATTTCATGCTAAAAGCTCCTAGAATACAAGTTTTGCATCTTATTCAATTTGGTCCCTAAAGTTCAATTAGACATTTTCTGCATAGAATTTCTTCAAGAAACTTTCACACAAGCATGCATACATATCATGGACCTCATAATAATCATAAAATCATTATTTCTATCTCATATTTATGGTCTCAAAACCACTGTTCTGACTAGGCCCTAATTCAAGATGTTACACACACAGTCAAGTACACGGTCGTGTGTCCCCTAGTGTGGTTTTAGAAATCAAGTCAGTATGTTGTAACAGCCCCGTTTAGACCCTAGTCAGAATAGTGGTTTCAGGACCACAAATTCAAGTAAAAAAATATTTTAATATTATTTTATGTGATTACAGCATGTGATAAGATATGTGTGAAAGTTTCGTGTGAAAATTTTATCGTCTGTGTGCTTGATTTTATAAAAGGACTTAATCGCGTAAAATGCAAAAGTGACATGCTATATGTTAAAAGTGCTTAAATGCTATGGCTATTTAAACCAAAGGTCTTTATGTTGTTATTAAACCATTGATAGTTGAAATTGACATATATGGGCATTAAATGAATGTTTATAATGGTTTTTAATTAAGGCTAATTATGTAAAATGTTAATTAATAAAACATAAATAAAATAAAAGATAAAAACATGTTCATCTTTATTTATTTTTCAACTGAAAATTAGAAAGAAGATAGCTAAAATATTAGGTTTTCATTCAGCACTTGCAAAGCTTAATTAAGGTATGGGTTTTACTCGGTTTTTGATGATTCTTATGTTTTTGTGATTGTTGCTTAGTACTCTAGCTAGCCCATGCTTGAATTTCTGAATTTGATGATGAATTTGAGTTATGCCATTGATGAAATTGTAAGTTTTATGATGTTAGTTGATGGAAAATGAAAGATATGTGTTGGGTTAATATGTTTTGTATTTGAATTTTTTATGAATTTCAGTATTTTGGACTAATTTGTGAAAATGAGAAATTAAAGGGCTAAAATGTGAAATAAATGAAATATGTGGGCCTGTATGAGCTAAGGGAAAATTCAACTAAGCATGTGTATATAGAAATTCTGTATATTTTGTGATTTTTGTGATTAAGGACTAAAGTGTTAAAATGTGAAAAAATGAGGGCTAATTTGTAAAATGCCCTAAATATGTGTAAATGGATTGAAGTGAATGATTTGGTGAATAAAAGAGTTAAATTTGAATGTGTTTAGATCAAGAACCAAAGAAAATGAAATTAGATCGGGGGAAAACGAAAGTAGTTGAGTAGCCGTTCGTTTCCGTTCAGGCTCGTACGAGGTAAGTCGATATACAAATAAATTTGGTTGAAATGAATTATTACTGCTTATATGTTAATGAATAGTGATGAATGGCTATTTGAATTGAATATAAGAAATCTGATAAAGTTCCAATAATGTGACAATGTCTGGAAAGCCCCGCACGAACCATAGGAATAGTATAGGATACATATGTCATGACATAAGATTCTAAGGTGTAATATCATGTAAGACCATGTTTGAGACATTAGAATCGATTTGTGATTTACGTGTAAGACCATGTTTGGGACATTGGCATCGTATATGATTTTGTGTAAGACCTTGTCTAGGATAGTGGCACCGATATTTGATTATGTATAAGACCGCGTCTGGGACGCTGGCATTGTACGAGCTTTCCGAGCTATCCAAGTATCCTTATTTTTTCTGAAAGGTTCAACGGGCATTATTGAGAAATAAGTGATCAAGTGAATGTGTATCCAATTTAGGTACGTACGTAAGGTATATGAAATTTGGCAATGAGAGGTAAAAATGAATATGATCATTTGAGATGTGAACTATATGAAAATGTTATGTGTTTATAAGCAAGTTATGAATAAATGAACTATATGCAAAATATGATCTTGTAATTGTGTTTTACCATGATTCTTATGAATAAATTTGTCTATAATTGTTTATGTGATAAGTTTATTTATATATGGCTTACTAAGCTTTGGAAAGCTTACTTTGTGTGTTTTTCAATTGTTTTATAGATTAACGAAGCTACCGTAAGCTCGGAGATCGTTAAGGATCATCATCACACTATCGAACGATATTTTGGTACTTTTGAAGTTGTAAATATTAATATATGCCATGTATAGGCTAGTGAGTATATGATATGTTTTATGTTAAGATTATAGCTATGAGATTTGGCTTACTTTTGGTTGTAAATGTTGATATGTTTTAGCCATTTATGTTGGCTTATGATATGTGCTTGAAATGTTAATAATGTGATGTATTTGATGTCTTATATGTGGCTTGTTTATGTGATGTTGAAATGGTTGTGTTTAGATGGCATGATATGTGTATGTTTTGGCTAATTTGACTGCCTATAAGTGTACTGAAATGATGCTATTTTGGTTACTTTGTGTGCTTGAGATTAGGGTGGCAAATTGGCATTGCAAATGGTCTATTTTTGTCCATACAGGTAGAGACACGGGCATGTGTCTTAGCTGTGTGCGACACACAGTCATGTTACATGGCCATGTGTCCCCTAGGGTAGTCCTAAAATTTAAAGTCAGTCTCGAGCATGGTCTAGACACACGGGCGTGTCCGGTGGCCGTATGAGGCACACAGCCTTGGCATATAGGCGTGTGTGGCCATTTCAAACGGTACACGGGCTAGACACATGGGCGTGTGGTTAGCTATGTGACCCAAGTCAGTTTCGACCAGGCCAAGGCACACGGGCATGTCTCCGGCCGTGTGGTACAAGTCAGTATGTATGCCTTATTTTCACATGGCCTATGACATGGGCTTGTTTGATAAACATGTGAGTGGCACGGCCTATTCACACGGGCGTGTAACCTGTGATTACATAATTTTTTAAGTGTCCTGAAGCTTTTATATGTGATTGGTTTAGTCTCGAACCACTCTTGAGCATGTTTTATGGTTTAGTATAACCTTGTAAGGGACAATGTGAATGTTTTTGAATAGTTTACGACAATGAATACATAAACTATGTGAATGATATGTAATATTCGGTAATGCCTTGTAACCCTATTTCGGCGATGGATACGGGTTAGGGGTGTTATAGTATGCTCTACATGGCCTCACACACGAGCATGTGACTTGGCTGTATGGCATAAGTCAGTATACCCTACAAGTTTGGCACGGACTAGCACACGTCCTGGCACACAAGCGTGTGTGACCCAAGTCAAAGAGTTACACAGGGTCAGACATGAGTTAAGACACGGCCATGTGCTCCCATTTTTAATGTCCACATGGCCATGTGTCCCCTATTTTGAGGAAATTTTTTTATGTTTCGTAAAAGTTTTATAAGTTATCGGTTTAGTCCCTAACCACTCCCAAAGCATGTTTAGGGCCTTGTAGGCTTGTATTAGGGACAAATTGATTGAGATTGAATGACGATTGTATGATTTGATGCAATGTATGAGAAAAGTACGTTAAAAGTATGTTTAATTGTATTGTGAGTTCGGTAATGCTTTGTAACCCTATTTTGGCGATGAATATGGGTGAGGGGTGTTATATATTTTTGTATCAGAGCTACAGTTTAGTCGATTCTAGGACTAACTTAGCTTCTGTGAGAGTCTAACTATACATGCCATATATAAACTGTGATAGTGTGATGACTCTTAACATTTTAAAATGTGTTTTTATATAGTAAATGGATCCCAATCGAGCTATAACTGATGAGGTTGAGAGTAATGCGCCTGCTCCCACTCAAGGGACAACGTCGTCTGATTCTAGACCCATGTCGGATAGCTAGGGAGGAGAGGCTAGAGAAGCTTTCTTCCAAATGATGAACGAGTTGTTCACACAATATATTCAAATGAACCTGGCTGCTCACAAACCTCCACCCCTCCAAATCCCCAACCGGTTCCCATAGCTCCTGAAGGAGTTAAGCTGTTAAGATTAAGTAAGCCACCGGTTGATAAGATTCGTATACACGGGGCTGAAGAGTTCAGAGCTAATGTTGATGATGATCCTCAAAGAGCCAAGTTTTGGCTTGAAAATACGATTCGAGTGCTTGATTAGCTTTCTTGCACACCGGCTGAATGTTTAAAATGTGCTATATCACTGTTGAGAGACACCGCGTATCAATGATGGAATACATTAGTATCAGTGGTGCTAATAGAGAGAGAGTCACCTGGAAGTTCTTTCAGACCGAGTTCAGGAAGAAATATATAAGCCAACGGTTTCTGGACCAAAAACACAAAGAGTTTCTAGAATTGAAACAGGGTCGTATGACCGTAATCGAGTACAAAAGAGAATTTGTACAGTTGAGTAAATACACTCGGGAGTATGTTTCTACTAAAGAGATTATGTGCAAGGGTTTGTTGACGGGTTGAACGAGGATATTAAACTTCTGGTAGGGATTTTGGATTTGATAGAATTTGTTGTGTTAGTTGATCGGGCTTGCAAAGCCGAAGACTTTAGTCGAGAAAAGAGGAAAGCTGATTCAGAGGCTAGAGATTCAAGGAAAAGACCAATGAATAAACCCTATTATTCTTCATCAATGAGATCTTGAGATTCGTATAGTCGATCAAATGCATCAGTGGGACATCAAAATAAAGATCATGTAAATCAACATATGAGTCCTAAAGCCCAAGCTACTTCTGTCTCAAGTGTTGGTAGTGTGAGAAATATCAAACCTGAGTGTCAACAGTATAGGAGACAACATTTTGGAGTAAGAGTAGTAAAGCTTCTTTTAAATGTAGCTCACCAAGTCACTTTATTAGAGATTGCCCAGAGTTATCTGAGAAAGATAAATTCTAGAATGTTAGATCAAGCAATACAACTACGAGAGGGAGACCACCTAGAAATACAGGGAATGTGTCCAGTGACAGAGGTGTGACTAAGGACTCTGCTATGAGATCTGAAGCCAGAGTACCTACTAGAGCTTATGCTATTCGTGCTCGTGAAGAAACATTGTCCCCAGATATTATCACTGGTACATTTTCTCTTTACGACACTAATGTAATTGCATTGATTGATCTTGGATCGAATCATTCGTATATCTATATGAATTTAGTGTTTAGTAAGAGTTTGCCTGTTGAGTCTATTGAATTTGTAATTAAAATATTGAACCCCTCAGGCAAGTATGTTCTAGTTGACAAAGTATGCAAGAATTGTCCTTTAATGACACCGGGTTACTGTTTTTCGGCTTACTTGATGCTTTTGCCATTTGATGAGTTCGATGTGATTCTGGGTATGGATTGGTTGACCTACATGATGACGTTGTGAATTGTAGACGAAAGATTATAAAATTGAAATGTCAGAATAATGAAATTATTTGGTTTGAATCTGATGAGTCGGGTGGATTACCTATAGTGATTTCATCAATGTCGGCTTAGAGATATGTGAGAAAAGGTTAAAATGCGTACCTAGCATATGTTTTAGATACCGAGGTGTTAGAAAAGAAGATTGAATCGGTGCCTGTAGTTTGCGAGTATTCGGACGTATTTCCAGAAGAATTACTTGGGTTGCCACCGATTAGAGAGGTCAAGTTTGCTATTGAGTTAGTACTGAAAACTTCACCGATATCTATAGCTCCATATAGAATGGATCCAACAAAATTGAAAGAGTTGAAAGCTCAATTGCAAGAATTAACAGATAGAAGTTTTGCACGACCAAGTTTTTCACCCTAGGGTGCGCCAGTATTGTTTGTAAATGAGAAAGGCGGGTAAATGAGAATGTGTATTGACTACAGGCTCAACAAGGTTAAAATAAAGAACAAGTATTCGTTGCCGAGAATAGGTGATTTGTTTGATCAGTTGAAAGGTGCAACAGTGTTTTCAAAGATTGATTTGAGATCTGGCTATTATCAACTGCGAGTTAAAGACTCAGATGTGTCAAAAACTACATTGTGAACGAGGTACGGACATTATGGATATCTTTTTATGCCTTTTGGATTGACTAATGCTCCTGCCATTTTTATGGATTTGATGAATCTGATATTTAGACCGTATTTAGACAGATTTGTTATTGTGTTCATTGACAACATTCTGATCTATTCACGAGATAAGTCTAAGCATGCTGAGGACTTGAGGATTATGTTGCAAACATTGAGAGATAAGCAACTACATTCTAAATTTAATAAATGTGAGTTTTGGCTCCAAGAAGTCAGATTTTTGGGACATATTGTAACAGCCCAATTTTGGGCCTAGTCAGACCAGTGGTTTCAGGACCACAAATCCGACGAGGAAAAAAAAATTTCTAGTATATTTTTATGGTCTACAATTTGACGGAATGATTTTGTGAAAATTTCGTTCGAAAATTTCGACGTTTGGCACTTAATTTAGTCAAAAGGACTAAATTGTAAAAATGTGCAAAAGTTGAGTTATACATGTTAGAGGTGTCCAATTATTATAAAATTTTATATTGAAGGTCCTTAAATGGTAATTAGACTATTGGTTAATTTGTTGGACAAAAATGGACATGAAATAGGTGAAATATAATATTTTTAAGTTAGGGGCATTTTGGTCATTTAGTAATTAAAATGAATTAAAAACAAAATTAAAAGCCAATTTCTGTCCATCTTCAACCCCATGGCCAAATTTCACAAGGGGAAACCATGGCTAGGGTTTTTCAAGCTTCCAAGCTTGATTGTAAGTCTGTTCTAACTCTATTTTTAATGATTTTTACATTTTTGAGATCCTTGTAACTCTGTTTAGTTATTTCCACCATTACTTTGAGCTAGGGTTTGTGTTTAAAAATTTACCCATGGATGACATGCATGTTTTTTGATGTTTTATGGAAGAATATGAAAGTTTGGGGTGTGATAAACAACTTTTACTAAGTTATTTTTGATGAAATTGCATAAAAGGACCTATTTGTAAAAGTTGTAAAATTATGTGTAGAAAATGTGATTTAGTGAAAATGTGAGCTGCTATAAGAGGGAATATGAATCATATAGGCTTATTGAGAAAAATAAGTGCTTTTCATCTTACGAGCCTAGGGGAAAAATTGTAAATATGTGAAACTTTAGGGGAAAAAATGTAATTTTTCCATAGTGTGATTTTTGGACTAAATTGAATAATATGAGTATTAAATGAGTTAAATTTGTTATTATAGATCAAGAACGACGAGGAATTAACCTTGATCGGGGAAAAGAAAAGGTTGTGGACTAAATTGCAAATTCGTCATATTTTGCACCGAGGTAAGTTTGCATGTAAATAATGCATCATTTTTACGTACGTTATCACATTTTATTATGTTTTATGAAATGTGGCTGAATATTGAAAGAAATTGAAAAATATTGAAAAGTGAGAAATTTTTCGGTTGAACATTAGGAATAAAATAGGATACGAGTGACATGTCAGTAGTGACTCAAGTGTGGTACTACGTGAATGCCATATTGAGAAGAGGTAGATTGGTCACAAGTGCGGTAGTATGTGAAGGCCACTTTGTGAGGAAGATAGCTTTGACTACTAGGGTGGTACTATGTGCAGGCCACCGGGTATCCGTTATTCTTCCGATGTGTTCAACGGGAAATGACTAGGTGTAATTGAATATGACTATGTGATGAATAAGTGCAGGTATGTGTGTGTAAACTTATGAGCAATGTGCACGATATGTGATCGAACTCTGGTAAGATTGATATGGAGTAAGTGTTACAATGAAAGTTACTACAAAGAAAACATGAAAGAGTGAAATTTAGTAATAAAATAGTTTTGGACAGCAACAGTTGTGTGACTTTGAAAAATCACCAAAAATGATAGAAATCAAATTAGAGGTTGAATAAGATATGAAATTAAATCTTATAGAGTCTATTTTCATATAAAGGAAACAGTGTAAGTAAAAGGATTTCATAGTATGAGATATTTAAATTTTTGTGAGATAAGGTTAGAATAATTTTGGAATCCCCTATTCTGATTTGGGAAAATAATTAAAAATTTTAAAAAAATAATTATGGGTTATAATTTATATTTTTAAAATCCTTAATGAGCATATTTTCAAAAGAAACAAACAGAAACATCATCTGAATCCTTTATGAGGAGATAATTAATTTTTAGTGAAGAGGGGTGGGAACTATCAGATAGTGAAACAGGGGAGACTTTAAAGAATAAACTGTACTTATTGGCTAGACCAAAAATTATGAAAATTTTATGGTAAGAATATATGTGAGTCTAGTTTCAGGTAAAATTAGCAGATCTTAATTTGGAGTTCTGTAGCTCAAGATATAGATAATTTAGTAACTATGACTTCAGTAGACAGCTTGAGGTGAACAAGAGTAAATAGTGAAAATATGTGCAATTATGATTGTATTATCTTGAGAACATATTGTGAGAATTAGTAAAAGCATGTTAATAAATTTCTTATTATTTACATACCGACTTACTAAGCTAAGTTTACTCCGTTTATTTTCTGGGTTTATAATGTCCTCAGGTTAGCTCGGTTTGGAAGTCACCGGAGAACCTATCACACTATCAAACTAACATATTGGGTATCGATAATTCTTATACTTATGGTTATGGCATGTATAGGGGAATTAGTTATTTTTGTATGTGTCATAATTGTTTTGGCCTAAAATGTTGGCCTATTAATTTGAAAGTTCATTGTTGTGTAAGGCCATTCGATGTTGGTTTATTGGCTACATTATAAGTCCATGATGATGCATTTCAAGGATGTGTATACTTACATATGTGGATGAATGAGTGGTGATATCTATGTGTGACGTAAATTTGTTCGCAAAGGCAAGTCAAATTAGTACACGGGCTAGGGACATGGCCATGCGAGCCACACGGCTGTGTCCTAATATCACACGGTAGTGTGCCCCTATTTTTTATGAAATTTTTCAAAGTTTTCTAAAGTTCTCGTTTTGGTCCCGAACTGTTTCTAAAGCATGATTTGGGCTTCGTAGGCCCATATTAGGGACTTTAAGATGAAATGTGAAAATTTTTAAATTTGAACGCAAATTCATGACCCGATTTTATATGATTACATGTGTTTCAACAGATGGCATTCGAGTTGATCCGAGCAAGATTTCTACAGTTATTGATTGGAAACCACCTAGAAATATATCTGAGGTCAGAATTTTTCTGGGATTGGCTGATTACTACCGATGTTTCGTTAAAGGGTTCTCGATGATTACTACATTGATGACCAAACTACTATAGAAAGATGTAAAGTTTGAATGGTCTAAGAAATGTCAACAAAGTTTCGATCAATTGAAAGCGTTGTTAACTGAGGCATCAATGTTGGTTCAACCTGAATCGGGTAAAGAATTTGTGACTTACAGCGACGCGTCATTGAACGGTTTGGGTTGCGTATTGATGCAAGAGGGAAAAGTTGTAGCTTATGCCTCCAGACAGTTGAAGCCTCATGAAAAGAACTATCTGACGTACGATTTAGAGTTGGCTACTATAGTATTCACATTGAAAATTTGGTGTCAGCATTTGTACGGTGAAAAATGTCACATCATTTCTGATTATAAAAGCTTAAAATATATTATGACTCAGAAAGATTTGAATTTACGACAACGGAGATGGCTCTAGTTATTGAAAGATTATGAGTTAGTGATTGATTATTACCCAGGAAAAAAGAATGTAGTCGCAGACGCTTTGAGTAGAAAATCAGTGTTTGCCCTAAGAGCAATGAATAAACAGTTGACATTATCTAATGATGGTTCCATATTAGCTGAATTAAAGGCTAAACTGGTTTTTCTTCTGCAAATTTGTGAAGCTCAAAAGTGTGATAATGAATTGCAAGATAAAAGAGTGCAATACGATTCGAATAGTGATTCAGAGTACCAAATCGAATTCAATGATTATTTGATGTTTCGAGATAGAATAGAGTTGATTCAGAAAAATTCTACACGAGGCACATAATGGTAGTTTATCTGTTCACTCGAGAAGTACCAGAATGTACAATGATTTGAAGAAGTCATATTGGTGGTCGGGTATCAAACGAGACATTTCAGAGTTTGTATCGAAGTGTTTGATTTGTCAGCAAGTGAAAGCCAAACATCAAGTACCATCGAGTTTACTTCAGCCTATGATGATACCAAAGTGGAAATGGGACAGAGTTACGATGGATTTTGTATTGGGATTACCCCTGTATCTGAAAAAGAAAGATGCAATTTGGTTGTCATTGATCGACTGATGAAATCTGCACATTTCATTCTGGTACATACTAACTATTCACTTGACCGATTAGTTGAGTTGTACATTGTTGAGATAGTTAAATTGCACGGGGTGCCAGTTTTGATTATTTCAGATAGAGATCTGAGATTCACATCACGATTTTGGAAGAAATTACAAGAAGCTCTGGGCACGAAGTTGAATTTCAGTACAGCTTTTCATCTACAAACTGATGGACAATCTGAACGAGTAATTCAGATTCTTGAAGATATGCTCAGATGCTGTGTTTTAGAGTTTGAAGGCAATTGGGAGAAATATTTGCCACTGGTTGAATTCGCGTATAATAACAGCTATCAATCAAGCATAAAGATGGCACCGTACGAAGCGTTGTATGGTCGCAAATGCCAAACTCCATTGTATTGGACCGAGTTTAGTGAGAAACAGATTCACGGGGTTGATTTGGTTACAGAAACTGAAGAGAAAGTGAAAGGTAATTCGCGACTATTTGAAAGTAGCTTCTGATCATCAGAAGTTGTACGCGGATTTGAAACAAAAAGATATTGAATTTTAGATCGATAATAATGTAACAGCTCGATTTTAGGCCTAGTCAGAGCAGTGGTTTCAGAACCACTATTCTAGGGTTGGAGAAATTATTTTTAATGATATTTTATGTGTTAAAGCATGATTATATGAGTGCATGAAAGTTTTGGTGAAATAATTTTAGCGATTTCATGCTTAATTGCGAAAAAGGACTAAATCGCATAAAGGGAAAAAGTTTTGTTTTGCTAGATAAATATGTTAAATAGCTAGAGAACCAAAATTTGGGGTGTTTAAAGTGCAAATAGACCTTAAATAGGGTGCTTGGCCAGCCATAGAGAGATAGAGTTTGAAAAGTCAAAGTTTTGGGTATTAGGTAGCTTATTTGGAATTAAAATAAAACAAAGAGAAAAAGATGTCATCTTTTCATCTTTCTTCCTTCCCCCACCGAAAATACCAACAGAATAGGGATTTTGAAAGCTCAAAATTTCAGAAACTTCCATCCCTTGCAAGTAAGTGATTTTGATGATCATTTTTATTGATTTTTGTGTTTTTGGGAACCTTGTAGCATGAACTAGATAATGGGGGGACTATTTTGTGAAATGGTTGACAGTTTAGGGATTTACCATGAAAGAATTTATGTTGTTTGCTGAATTTTTATGGAGGAAAATGAGAATTGGTTGTGTGATAAACAACTTTTCTGAAAGGATTTTCATGGAAAACACCTAAAAGGGTCATTTTGTAAAAGTTATAAAATAGGTTGTAATTTGTGAAATAGTTGAAATTTTGGGTTTTCATAAGAGTAATAATTGGTCGGCTAGGCTTGGCTGATAGGGAAATTCGATAAAAATTAATTTTCGGGCCTAAGGGTAAAATGGTCATTTTGTGAAAGTCTAGGGGCAAAATGGTCATTTTGCCAAAAATGTGAATTTTGATTGTCCAAACTTATTTAGTGATTAAATGAGTGAATTTCATCATGCTAGATCAAGAAAATCAAGATTTGGGCTTAAATCGAGAATGCATGGTTAAAGACAAAAAGAGAATAATTAGCGAAATTGCATTTGAGGTAAGTCCGTGTGATTAAGTGAGCATGATATTTATGCCATTTTTATTATAATTGAAAATCTATCTTGCCATGATTGTATTAAATTTTAGGTTGATGATATTGTATATGAGAAAGTGATGTCAAATGCGAATAACATTTATGCATTGATTGAATGCTTGAAGATTTGATGGAATATGATATTCCATTGAAACGAGTAAGTTGCATGTAAATAATACAACTACATCGTTATTAGATGTGTTTAAATTGATATAGCACGAATTGTTTGGTTGTGGAAATGATTATGTTTGATGAATATTGAGATAGTAGAATTCCCGTTTGAACCTTAAGAAACAATTCAGATATTCATGCCATGACATTCGAGTTATTTGTGTGCCAGTGTAAGACATGTCTGGGACATGTATCGGCCTCGAGATGCAAGTCAGTGTAAGGCATGTCTTGTAACACCCCAAATCTTTAATAATTTATTTGTGTGTTATGTGGCATATTGGTTTACTTGATGTGTTGGCTAAAGGTCCTGAGTTCAAACCTGGTCTTTAGCAAATCCTTGCTTCTTTTAGAATAAACCCTTGTTTCTTGTTAGTTGACTCTTAAATTTAAGGGAGTGTTGCTTTGCATAAAAAGCCTTGTGGTCTAGTGGCAAGGGGCGTGTGGAGAGTTCTTGAGGTCTGAGGTTTGAGGCAGGGTAGCGTAGCAGAGCATTTTATTTTGGCTTGCGATCGTGTGGATGGTTGTGTTTGGTTGGGACTCTGAGGCTTGGGCAGTTGGTATTTGAGGGAAGTGGGAGTGTGTAGCCAAAATTCTAGGCGAGATTTTGGGAATGTGGATAGAGGGGTTAGGTTGAGGGATTTGTGGAGGATTTTGGGGAGTTGATGAGGGAGAGTAAGTTATGCCATAGGAGGATTCTAGGCACCCTTTGAGTTTCGGTTAAGGGTAGTATTAGCCTTGAGTGTTTGTTCTTTTGGGAAACTGATTGGTGTTAGGGGTTTTTGTCGTTTTCTTCTTTGTACTTTGGGTGTTTTTCGGTTTCAATTTTGGGACCTTTTTTTTTCCCTCTACCGTTTCTCTTCTCTTTTTTACCTTCAAACCTTAGCCGAACTACTCAATTCTTTTCCCCTTCATTTGTTTTTTTTGTGTGACCAATATTGACTCTTCTCCTCTCTTATCTGTTTCTCTCCAGCCATTCACGTTTCATCCTTGGTTCTTTATTCAAGCTCTATACCGTTTCTCTTCCCTTCTTGTCGTGTCCATCTTTTATCATAACACTTCAGCTGGTTGCTGCGCTCCTTCCTCCTTTTTGTGTTTTAGCTATCACAGTTGTTCCTCGAACAATCAGATTCAAGCGTAAGGTTCTTACACTCTTCCGTAACGTTCTTTCTTCACTTTCACTTATAGTGCCGATTATTCATTTTGGTATGAGGGTTCGATTGCTAGCTTTCTTTCTCCTGTCGAAATAATATTTTTCTAATATCTCTCTTCTCTAACGTTTACTGCTAGGAAGCGAGAGGGTTTCATCTCATGCCTTGGATTGAAGAGGTGTTTTGGGTGTGGTCGAATACTATTGCTCTACATTTGTGGCTTTTGTTTTTGGTAAGGCACTTTATACTTGGTTTATGGACTGTGGGTATGGAAGTAGTTTACAAACAATTTTTGGGTTGTAGGTAATCTCTAAGGGTTGGGAGCGGTTGTTTGGAACGGTGCTTGGGTGATCAAAGAAGGCAGGTGATGGGTATAGTTTTGAGCAAGTGTTGATTTAAGGTCTCTTGCAAATTGTTGTTAGGTATCTAACCAAAGTCTTGATTGTGTTAGGTTTCGATCTCATGGACCAGTATTTGCATTTTTGCTACAAGGTGTGTAATCGTACTGCCTCAACCATTATTCGGTAAAAGCCGAAAAAAACTGTTACCAATGGTGTCATACGAGCGAACACACATTCGTATGTCATCTAAGCGCATAAACGTCAGCATGTGAATGTGAAGACCACCACGAGCGATCTCATAGACATAGGTCGCTTTGGGCCATATTGGGCCGAGATGGTCATGTGAGCCCACGGGCTCATGGGCCTCACTTAATATATCGCAAGGATGTATGTAAATAATCGGGCTGGCTATGTAGTTGCACGGCCAAGGCCATTATTCGGGCTTAATGGGCCCCACGAGCGTGTAGGCCCACATGGGCCGCATTAAGGGCTTAGGCCCATTAGCCATTGATAAACTGTTAAGGTCACTCGAGACGACTGCGAACTTACTGTAGAGTTGGTAAATATTCCTAGGTTCTAACCTGTTAAAAAGACCGTTATACCCCTATGAGGTAAATGACCAAAATACCCCTGTATGATATATGACCGTTTGAGCATGCCATGATTATTGTATGTACATCCATAATATGTTGCATTGCATAGGGTGGGATTTATGATATTGGAGGAAGTGTACCGAGAGGCTATACCCCTAATACTGGTATCTCTGCTACAAACACCGACAGTGCCGTAAACGGTACGATATTCTAGAGTGTAGGGATGGGTGGGTCGATATATTTCGCACATGGAGTGCAGCGCTGGACGGAGTGGAGTGTAGAGGATGGTTGGGTAAGATCTACTTATGCATGTTTGATACTGTACTGAAATGGGCCAAAGCCCACACTAATACTGTTACTATTATGGGCTTAGGCCCAGATTGTATTACACACTGAGTTTTCACAAATTTACTCTTCTGTTTGTATGCGCAGGTAATTCTTAGCTTGGGTCAGTGCTACGAGGGACTCGGGAAAGGCCACACCACTGTTTTATTACGTACTGGGCTCTTTAATAGTGGTATTTTTAATTTGGGTTAAATTTTATGTAATAAGGCTGTTTTAAGTTTTATCTTTTATTAGGGGTTTATTTAAAATGTTTTACATTTGATAGTGGTAGTACTCGGGTTTTCAAAACAAAAATGATTTTCAACTACCATCCTACGCAACTTGTTTTTAAAAGTTTCCGCGACGATAAATGTTTTGAATTCTAATAACGATTTGGTAAGACATGTTTTGCTAAACGAACCGGTAATTTGGCGGTAAATAAACAATAAATTAGCTTTTCATAAAGACCTCAATGAGGCTTAATACAAATGGACCTCTTCAATAGAACTATGTTTTACAAAGCCACTCCAATGTGACATCACAGATTCGGTCGTAACATCTAGGCCAGGTTTGGGGTGTTATATTTTATGGTATCAGAGCCAGATTACAAAACTCGATTGTGGATTTGGGGTTTCTCTTAAAACGTGAGATTTAAAAGAATTGTTTCAAATGATGGAAAGTGTTTTGAAGTGCCATTCCCGAAAGCGTGGTCTACCGAGTCTCCGGCGCCGATTCTGTAAGTTTTCTAAAACTACTATTTGTTTTTATTGAAATGAGATTATTGTCAGTAATAGACTGTACTGAAACCTTTGCTAGGGAAACCTAACACTTTAGTAAGACTGCGATCTGCGAAAATAAACAACTCTGAATTATTGATACTATTTTTCATAAAACATTTGTGAATAAACACTAGAACTATAGAACTGATGCATAAAACTATTAATACAGATAATTTGTAAATCAACTATGAGCACTGGGGGTACTCGTGGAAGGGGTACTAGAGGCTGTGGCGGAGGCCGTAGAGGTACTTGGGCTGGATCTTCGGCTTCGGGCCATATGCCTAACGTTGGGGCAAGAGAGGCTCCAGATTCACCTGTGATCGAGACTGGGTCACATGATCGTGTGGCTGGGGATGATGCACTATCCAAAGCTATGCTGCAAATTTTGGGAAGGGTCGCTAGGCCCAATATTGGTACTGTAGGCCGTGGGTCGGTGACGGAACAAATCAGGTCTAATGTGTCACAGCTCGATTTAGACCCTAATCGAAATGGTAATTTCGGGACCACGAATCCGAGTCAAAAAATATTTAAAAATTATATTTTTTTGTTTATTTTGTGTGAATTTATATCTGTGAAATTTTCGTGATTTAATTTCGTGGTTTAGGTGTTCGATTAAATAAAAGGACTTAATAGCGTAAAATGAAAATTAGGTGGTTATTTCTAAAAGGGGCTGAATTGCACTTGGCTTTTTAAATAAAAGTCTTTAAGAGATAATTAGGCCAATAATAAAATGGGTGGACGGTAGTGGACATATGTTATATAATTTTATTATTATTTCATTAAGGTTAATTAGGTAAATTAGTAATAAGTTAATATATAGTTAATATATCATAAAATAAGCCATAATCATTTTATTTTCTTGTTCTTGCACCGAAACTAAGACAAAGAAAAAGAAGAAAACAAAAGCTAGGGTTCAGCACTTTGTGAAGCTCAATCAAGGTTCGATTTTGTTCAGTTTTTGATAATTTCCACGTTTTTGATATCGTTGCTTAGTAATCTTCAAGACTCATGCTTTAATTTTTTATTTTGATGAAGATTTTGAGTTGTGCCATTGTTGATAACTTGCGATTGTTGTTGTTTGATGATGAAATATGAAAGATATGTTTTAGATTACCATATTTTGTATTGGAGTTTTTGATGATTTTGAGTAATTAGGACTAAATTGCAAAAATAATAATTTGAGGGACTAAAATATGAAATAAATGAAATATATAGGCTTGTATGAACACTAGGAGTATTCGGCCAAACATGGGTATCTTGAAATTTTGAATATTTTGTGTTTTGTGCAATAGGGACTAAATTATAAAAATTGTAAATGTCAAGGGTAAAGTGGTAATTTTCCCATTTATGTGTTTTTGGACTAAATTGAATGAAAATATGTTTGAATAAGCTTAATTTGAATATGTTTAGATCAAGAACCAAAGAAATCAAATTTGGATCGAGGGAAAACGAAAGTTGTCAACTAGTTGATCCGTACCGATTTTTCGTTGTCCGAGGTAAGTTTATAAGCAAATAGACGTAATTAATTTGAAATAAATACAAAATATATATGCTGAAATGAAATTTATGAATTTATTTAAGCTATAGCCGAATAGGATTAAGCTTAATTACTTTGTTTCCGAATTGGTTTCGACCGAGTTATGACGTCCGAAAGCTCCGTATGAACCTTAGGAATTGTTAGGATACATATGTCATGACATAGGATTCTAATATATGTGTGCGAGTAAGACCATGGCATCGATATGTGTTTACGAGTAAGACCTTGTCTGGGACAGTGGCATCGATATATGGCTACATGTAAGACCACGTCTGGGACGTTGGCATTGTATGATTTATGTGATTATCCGAGTGGCCTATTCGATTCCAAATGGTTCATCGGGCAAAGATAAGCTATGTTTAAATGTGTGAAATGAGCTATATGCCAGGTATGAATTAACTTGTTACCTATTCAAGGTAAGTAAGTATTTAATGTTTGATACAAATGACTTATGAGGTAAATATAGAATGTGTATAATAATAAAAGTGTGTTTGTTCTTGATATGGATACAATAAATGTCTTTAAGATGATATTTGTTATGTGTGTATAAGTAACCATGTGTATTCGGCCATTTAGGTAATGTGTGGACATGATAAGGTATTATGATACCTGAGCTTGTGACTATGAGAATATGTATATTTGACTATCTGATGACATATTGGCTTGTAAGTGAAATGTGAATTACTTATATTGGTTATATAGGCATTCGACCAAGGTAGGAATTTTTGTATAAAAATGAAATATCATGTATGAGATTGGTAGGTTGAGAGTAAGCATACTTATGTTAGTATATTTCGGTTAAATTTAAAATGAGTTGGTTATATCACTAGATTGTTTATTTGCTTATGGCTTACTAAGCTATGATAGCTTACTCTGTATGTTATGTTATTCTGTTTTATAGATTTTGGAGTCAAGCTACAAGCTCGAGGACTGTCAGCCAAGTTCATCACACTATCTACTGTTTTGGTACCTTATAAGATACACTTAAATTATGGCATGTATAGACTGGCTTTGGAATTAATTATTCTGAATATATTTGTATATTAGCCATGTGAAAATGGCTTGCTTTTTATGTTTAGGTTTGATTTTATGTAGGCTTAGTTATAATGTTTTGTGATCTTAGTTTTGATAATTTTGGTTGTGTTTTTGGATTATGGTTTGAGCTCACTTTTGGTTATATGATATATGCTATGCAAGAATGATTTATATGATAGACGCTATATGTGTTAGTAATGGTTTGACAATGATTGGTAAATTTAGAAATGGATGGTGTAATGATCATTATGTGTATACATTTTTATAGCAAGTTAAATTGATTCTGTCAAGGTTTTGAATAGGTAAAACATGCATGAATTAGTTTGAAACTATTTCTATAATAAATTGTTGTATTCGATTATAAGATGGAATTGAATAAGAAGGTTATGATTTATTTGTGACTTGGCGTTGCTTATATAAATATTTTTTGTATATGATAATTTGACTTGATGTATTTGATACATTAATATTAAGTGTGGCTTGGCTTTTGGGTTAATGCACACCATACATGTATATTTGATTATTAGGTTATATGTATAAATGCTTGGTTTTATAATGAGTCTATATCAAGGGCGTACTCATAATATATAACATTTGTCATGATGGTATGTATAACCGGCCATATGGTTCACTAGGAATATAGTTGAGTTAATGTAAATTATGAAATTAATAGGTAAAGAGAAAGACGTATGCATGATAAAAATTTTGGTGCTCCTTTACGAATTAAATTATGACTTGAGTATATGATTTTGGCTTTGTTCTATTAATTATATTTTTATGTGCCTTGCATGTGTGCAAAGGTGCTCATATTTATTGGTGCTTAACACTTTTCTATAAGGTTATATGAATTTGCTAATTAAGTGTAAATTGTGAATGTGTATAATGATACATATTATTTAGCCGATTGGACCAAGAAATGAAGTGAGTGACTTATAAACAAATACTTGCTTTTATTGGTATTTATATGTAAATCATATGAGGTTCATAAAGATTACTATGATAATGTTGTATATATGAAATTGTTGATGTATTATATTTTATATTGATACATGTGAACGATATGACTATATATATACATATGATGTGAAATGTTCAAATTTAAGAGGTGTATAAATATATGAAATAAATTTTGATTAGCTTTCGAGACTTGTGTATGTTAATAAATTTATATATTATATGTAATTATTTGAGATCGTATTTTATTTTGTAAGGCCTTATGACCCTATTCCGGTGACGGATACGGGTTAAGGGTGTTACAAATGGGGCTGAGATCTTTAGGGGTATCACAGGAGTTGCCCCTAATGTGGAGGAGTATTGGATAGAGGCCATGAAGAGGATCATGGATGACCTCAACTGCACCCTAGAGCAGAAACTAAAAGGTACAGTGTCGTTGTTGAGAGATGAAGCCTATCAGTGGTGGCTTACTGTGAAAGAGGGTACTCAGCCCGATCGATTAACTTGGGAGTTGTTCAAGAGTGCATTTCAAGGGAAATATGTGGGCGCTAGCTATGTGGATGCCTGCAAAAGGGAATTTTTTAGTCTGACTCAGGGAAATAAGACCGTAGCTGAGTATGAGGCAGAATTTTTACGGTTGAGCCGCTATGCGCGAGGCATGGTGGGTACTGAGTATGAGCACTGTGTTCATTTCGAGGATGGCCTTAAAGATAGTCTTTGAGTTTTGATAGCTCCATAAAGGGAGCGGGATTTTGCAGTGTTAGTTGAAAAGGAAAAGATTACTGAGGATGTAAAGCGCACTGAGCGCCAGAATCGTGAGAAGGATAAGGGAAGAAATAAGAGGGTTTGAGAGCCCTCAAGTTCAGTTATGAGACCTGGGAAGAAGGCCAGAGTTGAAGGACCAGTCAGAGTTGGGCCCTCTATGGCAACATTTGGGTTGTAGCCTTGTACTGGTTGTGGAAAACGCCATCAGGGCGAGTGGTGGGTGCAGAAGGGGGCATGTTTCAGGTGCAGATCTATGGAGCACCGTATCAGGGATTGTCCATGGAGGTCCGTTCAGATGCAAGCTACTGGTATGGGTACTGTTCAGGCACAGAGAGGTTTCAACAGCCATCGAGAGGCCGCGGTCCGACTAGAGGTGGAAATGGTACAGGCGGTGGTCGTGGGGCTTCGGGCAGAGGTGTCGGTCATACTGAGGTGAGGCAACTAGCACTAGTTTATGCTGCACTTCGCTGAGAGGACAGAGATGCCCCAAATGTTATTACGGGTATGTTCTTTATTCATCATGTACCTTACACTGCATTTATTGATGTTGGATCTACACACTCTTATATAACATGCACTGTGTCTGAGACTTTGTGTGTGATGTGTGAGAACACTATGAGCAAGATTATCATGTTAAGTGGATAGTCGGTGAGAGTAAACAAATTGTTTAAGGGGGTACCTTTGAATATTCAAGGGAAGATCTTTTCAGCTGACTTGATGGAACTTCCTTTTGGGAAATTTGACTTGATACTGGGTATGGACTGACTGGTTAAGCATCAGGTGATTTTGGATTATGCTTCTAAGCGGGTGGTCTTGAAAACTGTAGAGGGCGACGAGGTGGTTCTGATTGTGGAGCGTCAGAATTATCTTTCAAATGTGATTTCTGCGCTGAGAGCTAAGAAGATGGTTCGTAAGGGTTGCAAGGCATATTTAGCCTACGTCAGTGGTTCTAGAACTAAAGATGCATCTGTTAAGGATATCAGAACAGTTAGGGAGTTTCTGGATGTCTTTCCCGATAAGCTACCGAGGTTACCTCCTAATCGCGAAGTTGAGTTTGGGATAGAGCTCTTGCCTGGTACAGCTCCGGTGTCTATTGCTTCTTATAGAATGGCACCGAAGGAACTCGTAGAGCTTAAGGCTCAAATTCAGGAGTTACGGGATCGAGGGTTTATCCGTCCAAGTGTGTCTCCATGGGGAGCACCAGTGTTGTTCATGAAGAAAAAGGATGGAACCATGCACATGTGCATCGACTATCAACAACTGAACAAATTGACTGTTAAGAATAAGTACCCCCTACCGAGGATCGATGATCTTTTTGATTAGTTTCGAGGAGCTTCGATTTTTTCCAAGATTGATCTCTGATCTGGATACCATCAACTGAGGGTTAAGGAGACTAATGTATATAAGACAACATTTAGGACTCGTTAGTGTCATTATGAGTTTCTTGTGATGCCGTTTGGACTGACAAATACACCAGCAGCTTTTATGGATTTGATGAACCAAGTGTTCCAGGCCTATCTGGATCAGTTCGTAGTGGTGTTTATAGATGACATTCTGGTGTATTCGAGGACTGAGGAGGAACATGATGCACATCTTTGGGTTGTTTTGCAGATATTGAGGGAAAAGCAATTGTGTGATAAATTTAGCAAGTGTGAGTTCTGGCTACATGAGGTAACTTTTCTGGGTCATGTGGTGTCTGCTTAGGGGATTAGGGTCGATCCTCAAAAAATTGAAGCGGTTCTAGATTGGAAGCAACCTAAGTCAGTGTCAAAAATTCGAAGTTTTTTGGGTTTGGCAGGGTATTATAGACGGTTTGTTGAGGGGTTTTCATTAATTGCTGCACCCCTCACTAAGTTGTTACGAAAATGGGTACCATTTAACTGGACTGATAAGCAGCAGGAGAGTTTCGAGAAGCTTAAGAAAGTTTTGACTGAGGCTCTTGTCTTGATACAGCCAGAATCTGGGAAGGAGTTCACTGTCTATAGTGATGCATCACATGTTAGCTTGGGATGCGTGTTGATGCAGGAGAGTAAGGTAGTGGCATATGCGTCTCGTCAGCTTAAGACGCATGAAGCGAACTACCCGACTCATGACTTGGAGTTGGCTGCAGTAGTTTTCGCACTGAAGATTTGGAGGAATTACATGTATAGTGAGAAGTGTATTATTTATAAGGATCACAAGAGCCTCAAGTATCTCCTCATTCAGAAGGAGTTAAACCTTAGGCAGCAAAGATGGGTCGAGTTGCTTAAGGATTGTGACTGTTCGATCGAATACCATCTTGGAAAGGCTAATGTGGTAGCCGATGCACTGAGCCGTAGGGCTGTTACTGATTTGAGGGTGATGTTTGCCCGTCTCAGTTTGTTCGAGGATGGTAGTTTACTGGCTGAACTTCAAGTTAAACCGAGATGGATTGAGCAGATTAAAAGTAAGTAGTTAGGGGATGAGTCACTGAGTTCGCGTTTCTGACAGATAGGGAATGGGGAAACTTCATATTTTGGGTTGAATGGCGAAGGGGTACTCTGTTTCCATGGGAAAGTCTGTGTATCGAAAGATAATGATTTGAGGCAGTCTATACTGCGAGAGGCACATAGTAGTCCTTATGTTATACATCCTGGCAGAAATAAGATGTACCGAGACCTTCGGATATTGTATTGGTGGCCAAGACTTAAGCGGGAAGTTACTAAGTTTGTGAGTAAGTGTCTAACTTGCCATTAGGTTAAGGAGGAGCATTAGTTGCCTTCAGGGTTGGTTCAGCCAGTTAAGATTCCACTTTGGAAGTGGGAGAGAGTATCTATGGATTTTGTTAGTGGGCTACCCCTAACACCTTCTAAGAAAGATTCAGTGTGGGTCATCGTGGATCGGTTGACCAAGTCTGCCCACATTATACCTGTTCGTACTGATTACTCATTACAAAAGCTGGCTAAGTTGTATGTGTCTGAAATTGTGAGACTACATGGGGTATTGGTTTCTATTATATCCTATAGAGATCCTCGCTTTACGTCTCGGTTCTGGAAGAAGTTGCATGAGGCACTAGGTACAAGGTTGGACTTCACTACTACGTTCCATCCTCAGTTAGACAGTCAGTCAAAGACGGTGATTCAGATACTGGAGGACATGTTAAGATGTTGTGTGACTGATTTCTGGGGCAGTTGGGAGGATTATTTACCATTGGCAGAGTTTGCATACAATAACAGCTACCAGTCTAGCATTCAAATGGCACCTTACGAGGCATTATATGGTCGTAAGTGTCGTACTCCTTCTTGTTGGACTGAGTTGGGGGAGCGGCGTGTTCTGGGCCCTGAGTTGATTTTGGATACCGAAGATAAGGTGAGGTTGATTCGGGAGCAATTGGAGGAGGCATCTGACAGAAAGAAGTCATATGCAGATCTGAAGCATAAGGAGATTGAATATTCAGTGGGGGACTGCGTGTTTCTTAAAGTCTCACCATGGAAAAAGGTACTGAGGTTTGGTCGTAAAGGTAAGCTAAGCCCTAGGTTCATTGGGCCTTACCGTATATCAAAGCTTGTGGGACCGGTTGCCTATCAACTTGAGTTACCTCCAGAGTTGGACCGGATTCATAATGTGTTCCACGTCTCTATGTTGAGGCGATATCACTCTGATCCTTCTCACATCGTATCGACTGAGGAGATTAGGGTTAGACTAGATCTGACCTTTGAGAAAGAGCCGGTTTGAATTTTAGATCGCGATGTGAAAGTTTTGAGAAGGAAGTCGGTTCCACTAGTTAAGGTGCTATGGCATAATCACAGTTCTGAGGAAGCCATGTAGGAACCCAAGGAGGCGATACAACGGTAATACCCTCATCTATTTTGAGTAGGTAAATTTCAAGGTCGGAATTTTTTTTAGGGGGTAGAGTTGTAACGCTCCAAATCTTTAATAATTTATTTGCATGTTATGTGGCATATTGGTTTACTTGATGTGTTGGCTAAAGGTACTGAGAATGTTAGAGAAGTCCTGAGTTCAAACCTGGACTTTAGTAAATTCTTGCTTCTTTTAGAATAAACCCTTGTTTCCTGTTTGTTGACTTTTAAATTTAAGGGAGTGTTGCTTGGCATAAAAAGCTTTGTGGTCTAGTGTCAAGGTGCGTGTAGAGAGTTTTTAAGGTCTGAGGTTCGAGGTGGGGTAGCGTAGTAGTGCATTTTTTTTGGCTTGTGGCCGTGTGGATGGTTGTGTTTGTTTGGGACTTTGAGGCTTGGGCGGTTGATATTTGAGGGAGGTGGGAGTGTGTAGCCGAAATTCTAGGAGGGATTTTGGGGATGTAGATAGAGGGGTTCAGTTGAGGGATTTGTGGAGGATTTCGGGGAGTTGAGGAGGGAGAGTAAGTTGTGTCGTAGGGGGATTCTAGGCACCCTTTAAGTTTCGGTTTAGGGGAGTATTAGCCTTGGGTGTTAGGGGTTTTTTCGATTTTCTTCTTTGTACTTTGGGTGTTTTCGGTTTTAGTTTTGGGGACCTTTTTTTTCCCTCTGTCGTTTCTCTTCTCTTTTCTGCCTTCAAACCTTAGCCAAACTACTCAATTCTTTTCCCCTTCATTTGTTTTTTTTTTTTGTGACCAATATTGACTCTTCTCATCTCTTCCCTGTTTCTCTCCAACCATTCAAGTTTCATCCTTGGTTCTTTGTTCAAGCTCTATATCGTTTCTCTTCCCTTCTTGCCGTGTCAATCTTTTATCATAACACTTCAGCTGGTTGCTGCGCTCCTTCCTCCTTTGTGTGTTTTGGCTATCACAGTTGTTCCTCAAACAATCAGATTCAAGCGTAAGGTTCTTACACTCTTCCATAACATTCTTTCTTCACTTTCTCTTGTAGTGCCGATTATTCATTTTGGTATGAGTGTTCGGTTCCTAGCCTTCTTTCTCCTGCCGAAATAATATTTGTCTAATATCTCTCTTCTCTAACGTTTACTGCTAGGAAGCGAGAATGTTTCATCTCATGCCTTGGATTGAAGAGGTGTTTTAGGTGTGGCCGAATAGTATTGCTCTACATTCGTGGCTTTTGTTTTTGGTAAGGAACTTTATACTTGGTTTATGGACTGTGGGTATGGAAGTAGTTTATAAACAGATTTTGGGTTGCAGGTAATCTCTAAGGATTGGGAGTAGTTGTTTGGAACGATGCTTGGGTGATCAAATAAGGTAGGTGATGGGTATAGTTTTGAGCAAGATTTAGGGTCTCTTGCAAACTGTTGTTAGGTATCTAATTGAAGTCTTGATTTTGTTAGGTTTCGATCTCGTGGACCGATATTTGCATTTTTGCTACTAGGTGTGTAATCGCACTGCCTCAACCATTATTCGACAAAAGTAGAAAAAAACTGTTACCAGCGGTGTCATACAAACGAACGCACGTTCGTGTGTCATTTAATCGCATAAACGTGAGCATGTAACTATGAAGACCACCACGAGCAATCTCGTGGACATAGGTCGCTTTGGGCCACATTGGACCGAGATGGGTAATGTGAACCCCACGGGCTCGTGGGCCCCACTCGACATATTACAAGGATGTATGGAAATAATCGGGTCGAATGTGTAGTTGCAAGACCAAGGCCATTATTTGGGCTTAATGGGCTTCACGAGCGTGTGGGCCCATATGGGCTGCATTATGGGCCTAGGCCCATTAGCCACTGATGAACTGTTAAGGTCGCTTGAGACGACTACGGACTTACTGTAGAGTTGGTAAATATACCTAGATCTAACCTATTAAAAAGACCGTTATACCCCTATGAGGTAAATGACCGAAATACCCCTGTATGATATATGACCGTTTGAGCATGCCATGATTATTGTATGTACATCCATAATATGTTGCATTGCATAGGGTAGGATTTATGATATTCGAAGAACTGTATCGAGAGGCTATACGCTTAATACTAGCAGCTCTGCTGCAAACACTAACAGTGTCGTAAACGGCATGATATTCTGGAGTGTAGGGATGGGTGAGTTGATATAATCCCCACATGGAGTGCAGGGCTGGACGGAGTGGAGTGTAGAGGATGGTTGGGTAGGATCTACTTATGCATGTTTGATACTGTACTGAAATGGGCCAAGGCCCACACTGATATTGTTACTGTTATGGGCTTAGGCCCAGATTGTATTACACACTGTGTTTTCACAAACTCACTCTTCTGTTTGTATGCGCAGGTAATCTTGAGCTTAGGTTGGTGTTACGGAGGACTCGGGAAAGGCCACCCCACTGTTATATTACGTACTGGACTCTTTAATAGTGGTAGTTTTATTTTGGGTTAAATTTTATGTAATAAGGTCATTTTAACTTTTATCTTTTATTAGGGGTTTATTTAAAATGTTTTACATTTGATAGTGGTAGTACTCGGGTTTTCAAAACAAAAATGATTTTCAACTACCATCCTACGCAACTTATTTTTAAAAGCTTCCGCGATGATCAATGTTTTAAATTGTAACAACGATTTGGTAAGATATGTTTTGCTAAACGAACCAGTAATTTGGCGGTAAATAAATAATAAATTAGCTTTTCATAAAGACCTCAACGAGGCTTAATACAAATGGACCTTTTCAATAGAACTATGTTTTACAAAGCCATTCCAATGTGACATCACAGATTCGGCCATAACATCTAGGCCAGGTTTGGGGTGTTACATGTTTGGTACATGCATCGGCAAGGATATGTGAGAGCTAGTGTGAGACCATGTCTGGGACATGACGTCGACCTCGATTTTGATAGTTAGTGTAAGACCATGTCTGGGACATGGCATCGGTGTTATACCCTATGGTTGAGGCTCAGTGAATATCCGATAGCTTTCTGAATGGTTTAACGGTGAGAGTTACTGTTTAAGCTAAATGAGAAAGGTTATAACCATATTGTGAATGGTACAGGTTTCATGTTATATGATTAGTAGGGAATGAATATGAGCATGTTAAGTAAAACAGGCATGTATGCCAAGCTCATGAGAAATGATTTCAGTTTTTGATGCACATTTGGTGAAGATGTAAATCGATAATTCATGTTTATGAGAATGATTTTGTGATGAACTTGTGATTATAGGTCTATACTTATAATGTATGAATATGTAACCTTACCAATTTGGTGAAAATGAATTAATATGGTGTATATAAACGTAGTATCGTTAATTTACACTAAAATAGTTTTGGACAGCAACCATAGTCCGACTTTGAAAATCCACCAAAGATTGTAGGAATTGAGTTAGAGGCTGAATAAAATATGAAATTAAAGCCTAACGAGAGTTTCACATAGAAGAAACGGTGCAAGCAAAAGAGTTTCATATTATGAAATATTTTAAATTGTTGTGAGACAGAGTCAGAATGACTTCGAATTCCCCTATTCTGATTTGAGAAAATCATTGAAAATTGTAAAAAAAAAAAATTTATGTGTTATAATTTATATTCTTAGAACTCTTAATGAGTCTATTTTCAAGACAAATAGACAAAAACATCATCTGAGTCCCGTATTATGAGATAATTATTTTTTAGTGAAGAGGGGTCAGAATTGTCAGACAATGAAAAAGGGGTAAATTTAAAGAATAAACTATACTAATTGACAGAACCAAAAATTCTAAAACTTTTATGGTAAGAAGATATGTGAGTCTAGTTTGAGGGAAAATTAGCGGAACTTAATTTAGAGTTTTGTATCTTCAAATATAAAAAATTTAGTGACTGTGACTTGAGAAAACAACTTGACTGGAACATGAGTAAAAATGTAAATAGGGTTGTATTACCATGAGAAGCAAGTTGATAAATTGCTTATTATTTCCATACGGTCTTACTAAGCTATAAAGCTTACTCCCTTCCTTTCCTTTCCGTTAGTGTTTTTAGGTTAGCTCAGGATTGGAGATCGTCAGAGGCAGCTTCACACTATCAAGTCGCTACCTTTGGAAGAATGAAGTATAAATTAGAAATTTCAAGTGAGTGGCATGTATAGGGGTCTAGTTGATTGACATGTATTATTTTGCTTTGGCCAAATGTGTTGGCTTATATTGAGTTATATGTATATGGCCATGAGATGTGGCTCATATTGATTATGGCTTGTAAGCCTAGCTATTCATGTCATGTCTAATGTTTATAATGTGAATATGTTTGTTTGTCATGCATGGTTAGTAATATGACATGTGTGTTGGATGTATGCTCTATGACCAATTGAGGTGGTCATAGTCATGTAGTAATTGCACGCTATAAACACAACGTGATAATGATTTGAACATAAGTTCTTGATGGATAAGTTGGTAACCATAGTATAATGGCAAAAGTGGTCACCAAAATGACAAGTCTTATGAATGTGAAATAAGGAATCTAGACTTGGTATTGCATGAGTAGATGCACTACTTGTAAGGGGACATGTTAATTTTAAGAATATGTCTTAACAAAGAGTGTTTAATCACTAAAATGATGCCATGATTTGCGATTTTGATGTGCATAAGGCTGTATGAGATTATGGGTAACATGAAGGCTTAGAAAATAGCCTAAGTGTTGTCCACACGAGCTGAGAAACGGCCGTGTGTCTCAACCGTGTGAAGGACATGGCCTAGAGACACGGTCGTGTGGTTCTATATGCATGCTGATGTCATAAATAAAGAGTTACACAGCCTGAGGACACGGATGTGCCAAAGGCACATGGGCGTGTCCCTATGTCCACATGGGCGTATCCCTATGTCCACATGGGTGTGTGCCCTGTTTCATGGAAAAATTTTCTAAGTTTTTTTGAAACTTTTCAAAGTTTTCGGTTTAGTCTCGAATCAATTTTGATGAATGTTTTGGGCTTCGTAGACCCAAATAAGGGACGGCGTGCATGTGTTTGAATGGTTTGAATTAAAAGACATTTTATGGCCTGGTTTTTACATGAATGTGTATGTTTAAGTCCGGTAATGCCTTGTACCCTATTTTGGTGTCGGACATGGGTAAGGGGTGTTACAGATAAAGTGTTTCTGAAAGTATCTCCATGGAAGAAAATCCTTATATTTGGTCGTAAAGGCAAATTGAGTTCGCAATTCATTGAACCGTATGAGATTATTGAAAGAATAGGTCCAGTGGCATACCGGTTAGCTTTACCGACTGAATTAGAAAAGATCCAGGATGTATTTCATGTATTGATGTTGCGCCGATATAGATCTAATCCATCACATGTGATTACTCTGTCAGAGATTGAGATTCAGCCTGATATGACGTACAACGAAGAACCGATGAGAATTCTATCATGTAAGGTTAAATAGTTAAAAAATAAAAGCATAGCTCTCATGAAAGTACTTTGGAAACGTCACGGTGTCAAAGAGGCTATGTGGGAACTCGAGGAAGTTATGAGAAAACAATACCCTAACCTTTTCACCGGTAAGATTTTCGGGGACGAAAATCCCTAAGAAGGGAGAGTTGTAACAGCCCATTTTTAATCAAATTAGAATAGTGGTTTCGGGACCACAAATTCGAGGTTGAAATATTTATTTTATTATTATTTTAAGGTCTATAGCATGAATATATGATTGTGTGAAAATTTTATGAAGTAATTTTATCATTAAATGTTCAATTTGAGAAAAATGACTAAATCGCGAAAAATGAAAAAGTGTTGTTCTATAAGTTAAAAGGGTTTAATAGTTATGAAATTAAATTTTTGAAGGGTTTATGTTGTAATTGTACCATTGTTATATTAAATGGACAAAGATGGACAAGAGATTAAGTGTTTTTAATAATAATAGTTAAGGTTAAATAAGTAATTTAGTAATAAATTAATAATAAGCAGAACCAAGTTAAAATTTTGTTCATCTTTCTTTATTCTTGTCGAAATTAAAGGGAGAATAAACCATTTAAGGTTTTGAAGCAATCGGTCGCTTTGAAGCTCAATTGTAAGTTCATTTTCGCTCGGTTTTTAATGATTTTTATGTTCTTGTGATCGTTGCATCTAGTACTAGCTAGCCCAGGAACTAATTTGCAAAAATGTTAAAGATTTTGAATGATTCCATTGATGAATACATGAGTATTTTGGTGTTTGATGATAGATGTTGAATAGTTGTTGATAGTTAAAAAAGTTTTGTTAAGTGATTTTTAGTAAAAATGCAAAATAGGGATTACATTGTCAAATGTGTAAAATTAGTAGTTAAAATGTGCAATAAATGAAAAATATGGGTTGCTAGGGGCATAATAGTAATTTAGCTAGCATGGGCTTATTTGGAATTTCATTGATTTGTGATTTTATGAAATGAGGACTAAATTGTGAAAATGTGAAATATTAGGGGCAAAAGTGTAAATGTGTTTTAAAGTGTGTTTTCGACTTAATTGAATGAATAGATGATTAAGTGAGTTAATTTTGAATATATTTAGATCAAGAAAGGAGAAATACAAACTTAGATCGGGGAAAGAATAAAGTTACTGAATAGTAGACTCGATTCGCCATTTTAGCATCCGAGGTAAATTTGTATGTTATAATTTCATTCCAAATGTATTCTATATGCTATGATATAGCATAAATTGTGCTTATGTGACTGCGAATAAGTTTGGAAATGATTCGACGATGATTCGGCAGTTGGAATTGTAACAACGCGATTTTAGCTAAACTAAAATAGTGGTTTCGGGACCACAAATCTGAGGTCAAAAAATTATTTTAATATTATTTTATGTGTCTGCAGCATGTGGTTATATATGTGTGAAAATTTCGTGAGCTAATTTTATCGTTTAATAGCTCAATTTGAGAAAAAAGACTAAATCGCGTAAAATGCAAAAGTGGCATTCTATATGTTAAATGTGTTTAATTACTATGATTGATTAAATGAAAGGTCCGTATGGTGATATTAGACCATTGAAAGTGGAATTTGACATAAATGGGCATTAAATAGATGTTTTTAATGGTTTTTAACTAAGGTTAATTTGGTAATTAAATAAAATAATGTATATTAATTAAAAAAAACAAAAATTAAGCTTCATTTCATCTTTCTTTGGCCGAATGTGGAAGGAAGAAGAAAACATTTAGTTCAGTTTAGGGTTTGGTCAATTGGGAGCTTAATTGGTAAGTGTTTTGAGCTCGGTTTTTGATGATTTTTACGTTTTTGAGATCATTGCTTTGTATTCTAGCTAGCCCATGCCCTAATTTTTGAGTGTGTTGGCGATTTTGTAAAATGCCATCGATGAATGCTTGAGCTTTGCGATAGATGATGATGAAAATTGAAAGATAAATGATAGATTATCATGTTTTGTAAAGTGATTTTTGGTAAAAATGCATATTAGGGATTAAATTGAGAAATATGTAAATTTAGGTGTTGAATTGTGAAATAAATGAAAATAATGGGCTACTAAGAGTCTATGAAGAATTCGGCTGGCATGAAATTAGAAAGAAATTATGTAATTTGTGTTTTTATGAAGTAAGGACTAAATTGTAAGAAATGTAAAAGTTTAGGGCCAAAGTGTAAATTTGCTTAAATATGTGTTTTTGAACTGAATTGAATGAATCAATGAATGAATGAGTTAATTTTGAATTCATATAGATCCTGAAAGAAAGAAATCAGATTTAGATCGGGGGAAATAAAAGGTTATTGAATAATCAATCCAATCCCTCTATTTCAACTACGAGGTAAGTTCATATGCAAATAAATGTCTTTAAATAGATTTATAAATGTTTGTTTGGCATTGAATTGCTATGAATATTGAACGAGCAAATACGAGAAAGTATCGACGAAGTAATGTTCACCGAAAGTGCTGTACGAACCCTAGGAATAGTATAGGATACAAATGTCATGGCATTAGGATTGTCGAGATGTGATTACCTGTAAGACCATGTCTGAGACATTGGTATTGTATTGTGATTACGTGTAAGACCATGTCTGGGATATTGGCATCGTTATATGATTTCGTGTAAGACCATGTCTGGGACATTGGCATCGATATGTGATAACATGTAAGATCATATCTGGGATATGGCATTGTATGACCTATGTGTGATTTTTTAGTATCCTTAACGATTCCGAAAGGTTCAACGGGCAAAGTCAAGTGAAGAAAGAGTGTGTGAATGAGTTAAGTGACTCATGTACATACGAGATTCATATGAGTATTGAAAAGAGAAATATTTGATGAATTCACATATGATATTGAATATGTATACATTTGGGAAGGTTTGTAAACTTATATGTTCTTATTCATAGTTTGCCTATTTGATGGAAATGGTGTTGAATCATTTGGTAATTTTATTTGTATATGGCTTACTAAGCTTTTAAAGCTTACTTTGTGTGTTCTTTCCCTGTTTTATAGATTATCGAAGCTAGCTTGGACTCGGGGATCGTCGGGAAAACATCATCACACTATCGATCATCTTGTTGGCACTTTTGAAGCTTTGTTTATATAGTATATGGCATGTATAGGCTAGTGATATGATAATTTGTTTTGAGTTGTGATATTAGCCATGAGATTTGGCTTGTAAATGTTGGTGTGTATTTGGCCATTTAAGTTGGCTTAAATCATAAGTTTGATAAGTGATATATGATATATATATTGCCTCGTGTTTTGGCATGATTTTATATGGTTGCTCAATTAGCAAATTATCAATAATGTACAATGATTGAGAAATGGCATGTTGTGGCTTAATTTTAAGATGATGAATTGGTATATTTTCTGGCATGATTTAGTTGATAAGATGGTGAGAAAATACATATAGAAGTTAAGGTTATGGCATATTATTTTGGCATGATTTTGGTTATGGATTTGAGTAATGAAATGGATGGATTTAAATGGCATGAAATGAGTATTAAATGGTCATTTTTGGTTGCTTATTGTATGCGATAATGATGCCAAATGAATGCTTTTAGGTAAATGAATGATAGGTGGGAATAATGGCTTAAATCAAGCCTATTTTTGTGCCACATGGTTGAGCACACGGGCGTGTGAATTGACTATGTGACCTTTGAATCCTAGTTAAAACAAGTCAAAAAGTTACACTGCTTAGACACATGGGTGTGTCTACTGGCCGTGTGTGATTCACGGGTTGGCACATGGCTGTGTGGTCGGCCGTGTGACCCAAGTCAGTATACCCTCCAGTTTTTCCACTGCCATGGCACACGGGCTATCTCCGGCCGTGTGGTACAAGTCAGTATGTATGCCCTGTTTTCACACGGTCTATGACACGGGTGTGTCTAGTGCACATGTGAGGTACACAGCCTGTTCACACGGGGCATGTGAACCCTGTATGTAGGAAAAAATTATAAGTTTCCTAAAGTATTTAAATGTTATCGGTTTAGTCCTAAACCTTTTACAAGTATGTTTTAAGCTCTCGTAGAGCCTTATAATGGACAATATGTGTAACACCCTAAAAATCTCGAAATTTAAAAACCCCGAAATCCAAAAATCCCGAGATCACAAAAATTTTTTATTTTCGATTTTGCTGAAAATTATGTTTTATATTTCTGGCCCAGTGATAATTATAGTAGGTCTTAATTCAAACTTAGGGGTAAATGAAATTATAGTTTAATTATTAAAAGAATTAGGGTTGACAAGTAGGTGGGCTTTTGAATAAATGAAGAAACAATTGGACACAAAAAGAGCCTGTGGTGGAGTGGTTAAGTAACGCCACATAAGGTGTAGTGAGGTGGCGTTAGTAGCTAGAAAGGGGGTCCAAGGTTCGAATCCTAGCTTAGTATTTTTAGAGTTTAATTTTGGCCTTCTAGAAGGATGGAAGTGGCGTGAAGATGGACTCCAAGGGGAGTTTTCAGAAGAGAAAATTAAGGAAAGGATCAAGGGCTTACCAGGGAGAAAAATGAGAAGATGAGAAGTGAGGAGTAAGCGGAACTGAATTGGGAACTTGGGCTTGAAGAATTCGGCTATAGGGCTATAAATAGGTGCCGAATGGGAGGGTTGAAAAGCTAATCACGAATTTCCCTTCACTTTGTGTCAGAAACCCTTTTCTCTAAAAAGCTGAAAACCCTTTTTTTTTCTTTCTTTGTGCCGAATTCTTATCCCTTCTCTACTCAATATTTTCTTTGATTTAGTCGATTCTTCTTCTTTTCTTCTTTGGTTCTGAGTAATCAATTGTTGCCATTCAAATCTCTAAGAGCCAAATACCCTTGGTGCTGCCACTACTCTTTCCACCAAGTCGGTTCTAGTGTAAGTGTTCGCTCTCCTAATCGGTTTTTGATAAGTATCGAGTATTCAATTCCTCACTTCTTTCTAATCGACTTTGGTAGGGAATTAGTGTCAGATCTCAGTTTTGGATTCCTGTCGATTTGCTCTTCAGATCTGAGAAACACAGGTGTTTAGTGATCAAAGTAAAAGCTCGTAAAGGCTTGGCGTTCAGGTAAGATTAAGGTGAGATTTTGGCTTTTGGTAAAGTAATCGATAAGTACGTGTGATTAATCTTTGAGTGATATCGATTGTAGGTTTGGGCTAAGGAGATCGCATCACGCTTGCATAACAGGTGTGTACATACACTGCACACACACAATGAATTGGCAAAAGCCGAAAAGCCGAAAAGTCGAAATGCTGAAAAGTCGAAAGTTTGGATACGATAGTCTTGCGAGTGTGCAAACACTCGTAAGGGGAAACTGATAGGTTTCCTGAGGCCCACGGGTGATTCTGTGGACTTGGGTTGTGATTTGGCCATATGGGCCGGAATGGGCTAAATGGGCCCGATGAGCTGTTGGGCTCATATTAGGCAAAAACTGAATATTGATGCTTTGTGATAGGAATTTGTATGTGAGCATGAATATGAATGTGACTAGGCCTAACGGACCATATAAATGTGATTTGGGCCTAATGGGCCATATACAGGTGATTTGGGTCTAATGGGCCATATGAATATGATTGGGCTTAATGGGCCAGATACAGGTATGTGAAATTGTTTGGGCTTTGTAAGGGGTTTTGGGCCTAGTATATGATATCCATATAAGACTTAATTAATATATTGCGACCGTGGACAAGTCAAATGGTTAAAGTGTCGCAACGGGTATATACATGTGTAGGATTGGATCTAGGGAGAGCTTGGTACTTAAGCGGTCTTAATAACCCACCTCCTCTTCTCTGGAATCCTACCTGGTGCATAGTATTCATTCATCTTAACTCACAGGACTTGTTAACAGGACAAGGTAATTGAAAATCGAAATTAAGGGAAAATTATCGAAATGCCCCTAAAGGAAAAAATGACCAAAATACCCCTAGGTTTGGAATGTAAGTTTTGTGGATGCGACATGCATGTATATGATATTCTGCTCAGGTTGCATATGGGTTGGGATTTACGGAACAGAGGAAGTATATGAGGATCGCATGGTTGCTTGACAATCGTGGATCCACCGATAGCTTTTAAAGCCCAATATGTAAATGAAGGTAGTTCCGCAATCGGACTACCATGGTGTTTGGGTTGGGTGGGTCGATATTTATATCCCCACATGGTGTGATAGGGAACGGAGCTAGTGTGTAGCGGATGGATAATTTGGATACGATTGCATTGCATGATTGATGAATGATGTTTTTTTTGAATGCTTGTTTTTGCCGAGGGTTGTACACACTGAGTTTGTGAAAACTCACCCCCTCTTTTATTTTATTTTCAGGTGATGCTTAGTAGAAGGTTCAATGTTTGGAGGGACTCTAGGTGGCCAGCTAGCAAGATGATTTGGACATGGGTTTTTTTTAAGCATATAAGTTTTATTTTATTAAGTATGTTTCAAACCATAATGTAATAAGGTTTTCATTATGTTATTATTACTTGAATTATTATTATTTTCATTGTAATTACGAGAAGTTGAACATGGGTTTCTTAAGCTATTATATGTTTTTCTACGCTTCCGCAACTAAATTTTAAAATGATAAGTTTTCTTTAATCAAATATTTTAAACAAGGCTTCTGCAACTGAAAGGTGTGTTTTTTTTAGTTAATTAAGGTTTCTTTTAAGAAGGGCTTTCAAAGAAAACACAATTTTCACTAAAACACTTCAATGTAATATGCTGAATTCAGCCATAACATCTGGGCTGGGTTTGGGGTGTTACATTTAATGGTATCAGAGCCAGGTTACGAAACTTGGACTGTGAAGTGGGCCTTATTACTATTTGGTTTCTTTTTTCATTTTTTTTAAAAAATTTGGATCGCACTGTTGTGGAAAAAGGGAAATCTTGCTAAACGGCACACCGAGTCTCCAACGTTGAACTAAGTAAGTACTTTTATTTAAGTTTGTTTAAATTATTATACAGTAGATAGTTAGAGGGCTACTTTAGATGATGGTTAGAATGGAACTAAAGCCCGTAGGATCTGGAAACTGTAGAGGATTTTTGAAAACGACCTTCTCTATAAATATTTTCATAAAAAATATGTGTAACTATTAAACTAACTAAAACTTCATAAAATCTATAATCCAGATAATATGCGAATTGACGATGAGTGCTAGAAGAGGTGCAAGAGGCCGTGGCCGAGGCCACGGAAGTGTTAGGGCTGAATCATCGGCATCAGGTCATATGCCTGATGTTAGAGTAGAAGAGGCTCCGGCCTCACCAATGACTGGGAATGGACCGTGTGATTGGGCTGCGGGAGAAGATGCATTGTTGCAGGCAATGCTAAGGATTTTGGAAAGGGTCGATGGGCCCAATAATGGCAGCTGAAATTAGGGATCCATTCTGGAACAACTTCGATCGAACGGGGCTAAGATCTTCAAGGGCATGGTTGGGGTGGCTCCTAATGTGGCAGAATATTGGTTGGAGGCCACTAAAAGGATAATGAAGGATTTGGACTACTCACTTGAGCAAAAGTTGAAAAGGGCGGTGTCTTTGCTTAGGGAGGAAGCCTACCAGTGGTGGTTGACAGTGAAAGAGGGCACCCAACCGGAGTGGGTCACTTGGGAGTTTTTCAAAGCTGCAGTCCAAGGGAAGTATGTGGGTGCAAGCTATGTGGATGCTAGGAGGAAGGAGTTCCTGAACTTGACCCAAGGAAACAAATCGGTGGCGGAGTATGAGGCGGAGTTTCTACGCCTTAGTAGGTATGCAAGGGTAATGGTGGCAACGGAGTATGAGCGTTGCGTTAGGTATGAGGATGAGAATGATGCACACTTAAGGATTATGTTGCAGACTTTGAGGGAGAAGTAGCTGTATGCCAAATTCAGTAAGTGTGAATTTTGGCTAAGGGAGGTTACTTTTCTAGGACATGAGGTGTCAGCTGAGGGGATTAAGGTGGATCCTCGGAAAATTGAAACAGTGTTAGACTGGAAAACACCGAAGACGGTATCAGAAATTCAAAGTTTTCTGGGCTTGGCAGGATACTATAGGCGGTTTTTTGAGGGCTTTTTCGTAATTGCTGCACCCTTAACTAAGTTGTTGAGGAAAGTGGTACCGTTTGTTTGGACGGACAAGCAGCAAGAGAGTTTTGGAAAACTTAAGAAAGTTTTAACTGAGGCCCTTGTGTTGATTCAGCCAGTGCCTGGGAAAGAGTTTACGGTTTATAGTGACGCGTCGCATGTAGGCTTAGGTTGCGTATTGATGCAAGAAGGAAAGGTGGTTGCGTATGCGTCACGACAACTTAAGACTCATGAGGTGAATTACCCAACCCATGATTTGGAGCTAGCTGCAGTGGTGTTCGCGCTCAAAATATGGAGGCATTACTTATACGGGGAGAAGTACATAATCTATTCGGACCACAAGAGTTTGAAGTACCTCCTTACCCAAATGGAGCTAAACCTTAGACAACGTAGGTGGGTAGAGTTATTGAAGGATTATGAGTGTACGATTGAATACCACCTTGGCAAAGCGAATGTGGTAGCCAATGCGTTAAGTCGTAGGGCTAAGTCAGGCTTGAGAGCTATGCTCGCCCGTTTAAGCTTGTTGGATGATAGTAGCTTGTTAGTTGAGCTTCAAGTAATGTCGGTGTGGATCAAGCAGATATGGATTAAGTAATTAGTGGATGAGACTTTGAGTGCTCGCTTTAAATAGGTGGAGAGTGGGGAGACATCAGACTTTGGGATAAATGGTGAAGAAGTATTGTATTTCCGTAGGAGAATGTGTATACCAAAGGACGATGATCTAAGGTAGTCTGTTCTACAGTAAGCACATAGCGATCTCTACGTAATGCATCCTAGCAGAAACAAGATGTATCGGAATTTGCGTGAGCTTTATTGGTGACCTGGACTTAAGCGCGAGGTTATGGAGTTCGTAGGTAAATGCTTGGTTTGTCAAAAGGTGAAAGCAAAACATCAGTTGCCTTCGAGATTGCTTTAGTCAGTGAATATTCCACTCTGGAAGTAGGAAAGGATCACTATGGACTTTGTTAGTGGGCTACCCTTGACGCCTGCTAAGAAAGACTCGATATGGGTTATAGTGGATCAGTTAACCAAGTCTGCCCAATTTGTACCGGTTTGCACCAATTACTCATTACGAAAGCTGGCTAGGCTGTAGGTGGCAGAGATTGTAAGATTGCATGGAGTGCCAGTTTCCATAATATCTGATAGGGACCCGCGTTTCACTTCGTGATTTTGAAAGAAGCTGCATGAGGCGTTGGGTACTAGATTGAATTTCAGTACGGCTTTCCACCCTCAAACTGATGGACAATCGGAAAGGGTGATCCAAGTGTTGGAAGATATGTTGAGGGGATGCGTGATTGAGTTCCGAGGTAGTTGGGAGGACTATTTACCGTTAGTCGAATTCGCGTATAATAATAGCTACCAAGCAAGCATTGGGATGGCTCCGTATGAAGCACTGTATGGGCGAAGGTGTCGAACTCCAACATGTTGGACGGAGTTAGGTGAATGGAGAGTTTTGGGCCCTGAGTTAGTAGCCGATACTGAGGATAAGGTAAAATTGATTCAGGATCATTTGAAGGAGGCCTCAGATAGGCAAAAGTCGTATGCTGACCCTAAGCATCAAGAAATAGAGTATGCAGTAGGAGACTTAGTTTTTCTGAAGATCTCACCGTGGAAGAAAGTGTTAAGGTTTGGACGAAAGGGGAAGCTAAGCCCAAGGTTCATTGGGCCATATCGGGTGGTAAGACGAATTGGGCCAGTCACTTATCAGCTGGAGTTACCTCCTGAACTGAGCCAGATCCACGATATGTTCCATGTTTCTATGCTGAGACAGTATCGCTCAGATCCTTCCCATGTCGTGGTGATTGAAGAAATCGAGGTCAGACCAGACCTAACTTTCGAGGAAGAGCCCATACAAATAATTGGTCGAGATGTCAAGGTACTGAGAAGGAAGTCCGTTCCATTGGTCAAAGTACTTTGGCGGAATCATAAGGCTAAGGAGGCTACTTGGGAACCTGAAGAAGTTATGCGATGTCAATATCCTCAATTGTTTAAACAAGGTAAATTTTGAGGACGAAATTTCTTTTAGGGGGTAGAGTTGTAATGCCCCAAAACTCTCGAAATCCTAAAACCCTGAAATCCAAAAATTTTGAAATCTCAAATTTTCTTAATTTTTGATTTTGATAAAAATTGTGTTTTATATTTCTGGCCCAGTGATAATTATAGTAGGTCTTAATTCAAACTTAGGGGTAAATGAAATTATAGTTTAATTATTAAAAGAATCAGGGTTGACAAGTAGGTGGGCTTTTGAATAAATGAAGAAACAATTGGACACAAAAAGAGCCTGTGGTGGAGTGGCTAAGTGACGCCACATAAGGTGTAGTGAGGTGGCGTTAGTAGCTAGAAAGGGGGTCCAAGGTTTGAATCCTAGCTTAGTATTTTTAGAGTTTAATTTTGGCCTTCTAGAAGGATGGAAGTGGCGTAAATATGGACTCCAAGGGGAGTTTTCAGAAGAGAAAATTAAGGAAAGGATCAATGGGTCATCAGGGAAAAAACGAGGAGATGAGAAGTGAGGAGTAAATGGAGCCGAATTGGGAACCTGGGCTTGAAGAATTCAGCTATAGGGCTGTAAATAGGTGCCGAATGGGAGGGTTGAAAAGCTAATAACGAATTTCCCTTCACTTTGTGCCAGAATCCCTTGTATCTAACAAGTCGAAAACCCTTTTTTTTCTTTTCTTTCTTTGTGCCGAATTCTTATCCCTCCTCTACTCAATATTTTCTTTGCTTTAGCCGTTTCTTCTTCCTCTCTTCTTTGGTGCTGAGTAATCAATTGTTGCCATTCAAATCTCTAAGAGCCGAATACCCTTGGTGCTGCCACTACTCTTTCCACCTAGTCAATTCTAGTGTAAGTGTTCGCTCTCCCAATCGGTTTTTGATAAGTATCGAGTATTCAGTTCCTCACTTTGATAGAGAATTAGTGTCAGATATCAGTTTTGGATTCCTACTGATTTGCTATTCAGATCTGAGAAATACGCGTGTTTACTGATCAAAATAAAAGCTAGTAAAGGCTTGGCGTTCAGGTAAGGTTAAGGTGAGATTCCGGCTTCTTGGTAAAGTAATCGATAAGTACCTGTGATTAATCTTTGAGTGATATCGATTGAAGGTTTGGGCTAAGGAGATCGCATTACGCTTGCTTACCAGGTGTTTACATACACTGCACACACACAATGAATCGGCAAAAGCCGAAAATCTGAAATGCCGAAAAGCCAAAAGTTTGGCTACGGTAGTCTTACGAGTGCGCGAACACTCATAAGGGGGAAACCGATAGGTTGCCTGAAGCCCACGGGCGATTTCGTGGACTTGGATTGTGATTTGGCCATATGGGCCGGAATAGGCTAAATGGGCCCAATGGGCTATTGAGCCCGTAATAGGCAAAAACTGAATATTGATGCTTTGTGATAGGAATTTGTATGTGAGCATGAATATGAATGTGAATGGGCCTGACGGGCCATATAAATGTGATTTGGGACTAATGGGCCATATATAGGTGATTTGGGCCTAATGGGCCATATGAATATGATTGGGATTAATGGGCCAGATACAGGTATGTGAAATTGTTTGGGCTTTGTAAGGGGTTTTGGGCCTAGTATATGATATCCATATAAGACTTAATTAATATATTGCGACTGTGGACAAGTCAAAGGGTTAAGGTGTGGCAACAGGTATATGCATGTCTAGGATTGGATCTAGGGAGAGCTTGGTACTTAAGCGATCTTAATGACCCACCTCCTCTTCTCTGGAATCCTACCTTGTGCATAGTATTCGTTCATCTTAACTCACAGGACTTGTTAACGGGCCAAGATAAGTGAAAACCGTAATTAAGGGAAAATTACTGAATTGCCTCGAAAGGCAAAAATGACCAAAATACCCCTAGGTGTTGAATGTAAGTTTTGTGGATGCGACATGCATACATATGATATTCTGCTTAGGTTGCATATGGGTTGGGAATTACGGAACAGAGGAAGTATATGAGGATCGCATGGTTGCTTGACAATCGTGGATCCACCGACGGCTTTTAAAGCCCAATATGTAAATGAAGGTAGTTCCGAACCAGGCTACCATGGTGTCTGGGTTGGGTGGGTCGATATTTATATCCCCATATGGTGTGACGGGGGACGGAGCTGGTGTGTAGCGGATGGAAAATTTAGATGGGATTGCATTGCATGATTGATGAATGATGTTTTTTCTTGAATGCTTTTTTTTGTTGAAGGTTGTACACACTGAGTTTGCCAAAACTCACCCCCTCTTTTATTTTATGTTCAGGTGATGCTTAGTAGAAGGTTCGATGTTTGGAGGGACTCTGGGTGGCCAGCTAGCAAGATGATTTGGACATGGGTTTTTTTTAAGCATATAAATTTTATTTTATTAAGTATGTTTCAAACTAGAATGTAATAAGGTTTTCATTATGTTATTATTACTTGAATTATTATTATTTTCATTGTAATTACGAGAAGTTGAACATGGGTTTCTTAAACTATAGTATGTTTTTCTACGCTTCCGCAACTAAATTTTAAAATGATAAGTTTTCTTTAATCAAATGTTTTAAACAAGGCTTCCGCAACTGAAAGGTTTGTCTTTTTTAGTTAATTAAGGTTTCTTTTAAGAAAGGTTTTCAATGAAAACACAGTTTTCGCTAAAACACTTCAATGTAACATGCCGGATTCGGCCATAACGTCTGGGCCGGGTTTGGGGTGTTACAATATGATTATATTTGATTAATGTTTATGTGATAATGGTTTCATGTATGAGAAATGTATGTTGTATGATGTATTTGACCAGTAATGCCTTATAGCCTTATTCCGGCGATGAATACAGGTTAGGGTGTTGCAGGAATCCCGGTTAAGCCTTAGGAATAATTTAGGATACTACAAACATGTCATTAGGGTATACATTGAGTTGGCTTCGGGCTATGGTATAGCACTTTGGGTGCGAGATATACCGATTTGGCTATGGGCCATGCATATTGACTGATTTTGGCTTCGAGCCATGATATAAGAACTTTGGAGATAAGTTACCTTGATTTGGCTACGAGCCATGGTATACGTACTTATCATGTGAGATCCTTGAGTATCCAAATTCTATTCTGAATGGTTCAACGGGTAAATGTAAGACGAGAATGTGTATGAGATTTGTACGGGATGGTATAGGTATGTGTATAAACTATTTTAGCGTTGAATCTGTAACACCCCTTACTCGTATCTAACAGCAGGACAGGTCCGAGGTGTTATCAGACTCAAACATAAACATTCATACAAAACTGGGCCATAAAATTTCTCCCAAATTTAAACCATTCATTAACATACATATCGTCCCTTATATGGGCCCACGAGGACCAAAACATATGTTGGGTGTGGTTCGGGACTAAACCGAGAACTTTCAGAACTTATACAACACTTAGAAAATTTTCTTATTTTTGAGGGTTACACGCCCATGTGGGTAGGCCGTATGGTCACACATGCCTGTATGGCTTGGGACACGCCCATGTCCTCAGCTCGTGTAACTCTCTATTTATGGTGTCATCAACAAAATAGGGTCACACGGCCAAGTCACACACCCATGTGCTTAGGCCATGTGGCGAATTAAATTCCAAAAATCAAGTGCAGACTTCACACAGCCAGGGCACACGCCTATGTCTTGAGGTCGTGTCCTTCACGACTGAGACACACGGCTGTGTCTCTGGCTATGTGTTTACTACTAGGCATTTTGTTTTACCCAATTAGGGTGCAAGAGACACACGGCCGGATCACACGCCCATGGGGCAGACCGTGTGTCACACACGGCCTAGATACATGCTCGTGTGTCTGTCGGTATGGACAACTTTGAGGCTATTTTTCAAGCCAATTGCCACCCTTATTTGCACAAACACATACATGAATTCAAGGGCACTTGACATGGCATAATTGAACACTTAAACATACACAAACAAAATATGGTTATGGCATTATCATGTTAGCTTATACATGCACAATACACCATGTTTTATCAAGCCCATCTTACCAATTCTCAGTTAAGTCATGGTTATCATCATATTAAACAAATCCTATATCAAATCTTCAAGGATTCATAGCCACAACACATCTCATCACATACACACAACCACTAACCACATCACAATTGCATGGGCACATGTATGGTTGAATAAATAGGCTTACAACCCAATAATCATTATAAGCCATATCTTATGGCCTTATCAAAATGAATCAAATATCATCATAAGCCAACACATTTGGCTAAACCAATATGACATATAACAAAAAAAACCAAGTCCCTATACATGTCGTACTAAAACTGTTAAGAGTAACTATACCTAAATGTCTAATTGATAGTGTGATCGAGTCTCCGACATGTTTTGATCCCTGAGCTAGCTTGGCGATATTATAAGAAATGGAAAAGAGAGGGGAGTAAGCATAAAGCTTAGTAAGTTCACATGCAAATCAATAGTAACATAATCATGAATATTATACAATTAGCATATCATAATTTACATATATGTCATCATAGTTTCATAGGCATAACTTACTTATTTTCAATCTTACCAAAAGTTCATCACATACCGAGCTCATTCATATCAGTTTTTCGTACATACCTGTACCAACTCGTAACACATTCTCATAATTCCTCATCATTGACTTACTTATCGAATAACCCACTGATTTACCCGTTGAACACTTGGAATACTATTGGATACACGGAAAGCTTGCACATAGTGCTTCATACATAGCCACATGCTACCTCACATCACATATCACACATTGCTCGCTTTCGAGCTAATCACAGGCCTACTCACACAAGCTAACAACCAGGACGTAACTACACAGGCTTGTCACACAAGCTGACAGGTACCCGCAACACATGTCGAGCTACCCAGCCACCGGTAGACATACAAGACCAACACCCGGATCATATTACATACATCACATAATCTCATGAGCTCACAATCACATAGTTCTTAGTGACATGTCACTCGTATCCTAATCTATTCCTAAGGTTCAAACTAGATTTTCTCGATGTCACATCTTCGTCAAACTCGTTTACAATGTTATTCTCATTGACCATATTATCGTTCATACACTCATTATAACAATTAAACATAGAAATTCATACATTAATAAAGTATTAAAACATGATGCAACATTGCATTATTTACGCATGAACTTACCTTAGTACAAAAAATAGTAAAAACGGATCTAATCGTTGCACACCTTGTTTTTCCCTCGATCAAGGTCCGTTCCTCATTTTTCCTGCTCTATAATACCAAATTTAGCTTATTTAGTACACACACTATTCAATTCAGTCCATAACTCATACTTTAGAAAAATTACTTTTTTACCCTTAAACTTTCACATATTTACAAATTAGTCCTTAGGCCCGTAAAATGAAATGTACTCCTTTTCTTTATTACTCAAGCCTAGCTGACCCACACACATGCTCATATCAGCCAAAATTTTTCATCAAAATCAGATTTTTACTACACATTTTACATCTTTTACAAATAAGTCCTTTTTATGCATTTCCATCAAAAATCACTTAGTAAAAGATGTTGAACACACATCAAACTTTCATAATCTACCATGAAACATCAAGATACATGCATGTCACACATGGGTAGATTTTTGAACATGAACCCTAGCTCAAATAAATGGTAGAAATAGCTAGATCGGTTGATGACAACTTCAAAAATACAAAGAACATTAAAAATGAGGTTAGGATACACTTACAATTGAGCTTGAAAGGATTAACAAAGCCCTAGCTATGGCTCCTTAGAAATTTCAGCAATAGGGGAGGAAGATTGACACAATTTTTGACTTATTTTCCCTTTTTATTCTTTTATTAACTAAATGACAAAAATGCCCTTAAGGCCTTTCTTTGAAATTTTACCTACCCATGCTCATTTTTGTCCATAAAAATATAAATTGGGAAAATTTCTATTTAAAGACCTGTAATTAATCATCCATGGCAATTTCATGCTTAAAACTTCTAGAACTCACATTTTGCAACTTTTGCAATTTAGTCCTAAAAGTTAAATTGGACATTTATTCACAAAATTTCTTCATGAAACTTTCACACAATCATGAAAACATGCCATAAACTTCAAAATATTTATAAAATAATTATTTCTACTTCATCAAAATAACTATTTTTTGGCTAGACCCTAATTCAGGATGTTACAGAATCAAAGATATGAGGATGAAATCATATAGTTTGTGAATGAGAATATGAAAGGTTTGTTCGTTAGTAAGCTTTATGTTGTTTTATTCAATTTATTAAATTATATTTGTGAGATTGCATTAAGTTTATTTCATATGAGCTTACTAAGATTTATAGCTTACTTTGTTTATTTTTCTCGTGTTTTATAGTGTTATTGAGCTAATTTGGATTCGGGGATTGTCGAAGATCGCATCACACTATCTACCTATCACTTTGTACCTTTAAGCTTTGGTATATTAAGTATATGGCATGTATAGAGACTTTGGTCATTTTGGTTATGTTTTAGTAATGAATTTAGCCAAATGAATTGGTTTGGAAATGTACATGTTTTGGTTTGTAAATATAGCCATGAGAGTTGGCTTAATTTGGTGACTTTGGTTATGTGCATATTTGTGCATATATGTTGATATTTGAGTTCATGGATGGATATGGGAATGGCTTATATTATGAGGCTTGTGGTTATTGATATTATATATGTTAAATGGCTGATATTAGATATGAATTATATTTGTGAATTGGTGTAAAATGTATATGTTTGGAAAAGGTTAAGTTAGTTGGTTTGTATATGAGTTTTGGTATGTTTTAATTTAGTAAGATTTGGGGTTATAAGCATATTGGTTGTTAGAATTGGAAATGGTATGAATTAGATTTGATTGTGGCTAAATTGGATATCCATTGATGCTTTGATTTGGTTCCATTTTGGTTGTATAGGTATATGCATATTTGGGTGGCAAAATGGCTTGGTAAATAGCCTATTTTTGTCCATACGGGTAAAGACAAGGGCATGTGTCTCAGCCATGTGTGACACACGGTCTAGTATACGGCCTTGTGTCCCTTGGCGTGGTTTTAGAAATCAAGTCAGTATGCTCCACATGGCCTCACACACAGGCGTGTGACTTGGCCGTGTGGCATAAGTCAGTATACCCTACTGGTTTGGCATGGCCTACCACAAAGCTTGGCACACGAGCGTGGGTGTTGGCTATGTGACCCAAGTCAGAGAGTTACATGGGGTCAGGCACGAGCTGAGACACAGCTATGTGTTCCCGTGTCGAATGTCCACACGGCCTGTAACACAAGCATGTTTGGCGGTCGTGTGAGACACACGGCCTGGCCACATGAGCATGTGTCCCCTATTTTGAGGAAAATTTTCTAAGTTTCGTAAAAGTTTTATAAGTTATCGGTTTAGTCTTGAGCCACTCCTAAAGCATGTTTAGGGCCTTGTAGGCTCGTATTAGGGACAAATTGATTGAGATTGAATGACAATTGTATGATTTGTTGAAATGTATGTGAAAAGTATGTTTAATTGTATTATGAGTTCGATAATGCTCCGTAACCCTATTTTGGCGATGAATACGGGTAAGGGGTGTTACCATATGAAGCTTTATGTGGATGTGAATGTAGAAGTCCATTGTATGGTTCGAATTGAATGAAAAGAAGTTTGCTGGAGTCGATTCAGTTCGAGAAATAGAAGAAAAAGTCTGAATTATCTGGGATAACTTGAAAGCTGCGTTTGATCGTTAGAAAGTTTACACGGATTTGAAATGTAAAGATATAGAATTTTATATTGAAGAGAAAGTGATCTTGAAAGTCTCGCCCTGGAAGAAAGTGTTACATTTCCAAAGAAAAAGAAAACTACGTCACAGATTTGTCAGACCATACAAAGTTCTAGAAAGAATCAGACTTATAGCGTATCGCTTAGTATTACCTCCGAAGCTTGAAAGATTTCATAATGTTTTACACATTTTGATGGTCCCAAGTTACTGTTCTGATCCATCACATGTTTTAATTATGTATGAAATTGAATTACAACTCGATTTGACTTATGATGAGAAGCCGATGAAAATCTTAGCTTGGAAAATAAAAAAGTTGAGAAACAGATATGTACTGTTAGTTAAAGTTTTATGGCATAGACATAGGATTGAAGAAGTGACGTGGGAAATGGAAGAAATTATGAAATCTCAATATCCAAACCTTTTCTCTGGTAAGATTTTCAAAGACAAAAATTCCTTTAATGGGGGAGAGTTGTAATACCCCATTTTTCAGTGGTGTCAAAAATAATGGTTTTAGGACTATAATTCTAATATGTGTGATCGTGTTTTACTACTTAGTTAATGTTTATGGAATTGTATTAGCGTTATATTAAATTTTGGTAAAGAAATTTTAAGGTTTAATTAGTTAATTGAATAAAAAAGATTAAATTTTGAAAGGCACAAAACTTAGTAATTAATGAATTATATTGACTTGATAGTTTAATTAATGATGTGGAGGGGAGTAAATTGTCTATAAATTTTATTGATGGATGGTTTAAAACTTGAAATTATGTTAAAATGCATGTTCAATTTTAAGGGCAATTGTGTAATTAAGTTAATATAGTTTAATAATTGAAAACAAATTTGAGTATCATCTTCCCTAAAGGATTTTTCCACCGAAAATACAAAAGAAATCCACTATTTTTTTTTTTTGTGATAGCAAGGTTTGGTTAAAGTTTCCTTTTTGCATGTGAGTTCAATTTAAGCTTATTTCTTGTAATTTTTATGTTCTTGGGATCATTGCAACTAGGTCCAACTAGCCCATAGCTTCATTTTTGAAACTGTTAGGATTTTTGAAATGTACCATGGATGAATTCTTAGAATTACGAGATTAGATGATGAATTAGAGTTATTAGTTGTTGGTTATGAGTAAATTATAAAGTGATTTTTTATTAGTTTTTTTTAACAAAGGATTAAATTGATGAAATGTTAGGAGTGATAGGTAATTTTAGTGAATTTAGAATAAATGTGGGCCAAATATGGTAAGGTAAAAATTAGGCTAGCATGTTATGTTTTAAAGTTTTGTTAATTTTGGTATTTTGAGGTAGGGACTAAATTGTGATAAATGTAAAAGTTTAGGGAAAATGTAATTAGTGAATAGTTAAGGGTTTTACATATTACATTGAGTGAGATATGTATTTGAATTTAATAGAATGTATTTAATTAATATATAGATCAAGACACAAGTCATAAAGACAATAACCAAGGAAAGTAAAAAATTACGTAGTAGTCCCTGCGTTTGAATCGAAAGTAGGTTGTAGGTAAGATCATAGTGTTTTGTTTTAGAATTGTGATTTATATATGTTTTAGATTATTGATTTCTAGTTAATTAATTTATATATAAATGTGAAGCTAACTTTGGTTATTTATAGAACCATGTGAATTGTAGGTATTTATGTATGCACTTTGGTATCACTATTTGCACATCTGTGCCCCTATTTGCACTTCGGTGCCCTTGACATCACATCTATGCTTCTCTTTTGCATCTATGATGCCCCTAAAAATGGTGTAATTACCAAGTATGTGAACCGAGCACTAAATATTTATATTAAATGTTTTGGAGTCCTACGAACTAGTTATACACTTGTATGTACGGTTTATTTATGGATTGTTATATGGAATAGGTATAATCCTATTATGATCAATTTCCAGAGAAGATGTTCATTTCGATTTGGTTGATTATGAAAACAAACATACCATGTAATTGAAGATTAGGATGAGCATGTTATAACTTTAATTGTTTATTTTAATTAAGTCAAGTATATGTTATATTATGATCTTAGTAAGCTATTTAAGCTTATTTGTTTCTCTCATGTTATTTTGTAGTTATCAGTTGCAGACTGATTTGACGGATCGATCGAAAAGCTTACACTATCCAGTCATTTTGGTAGCTTTTGTATCTCTTTTTAGGTTGTGGCACGTGTATATAGGTTTTGTTTGTAAGTTGTTAATGGTAATGGTAATGGATTATTAAGAAGATTGGTAGATTCTTTTGAGAATGTTTTATAATGTTGGAATATGAAGTCTTTTGTATAAATGGTAATCCTGATGTTTATTTGGTAAATTTTGTAGCATGTTCAAAATGTAATAATAATATGGTTAGTTTTGGGAGCTTAAATTGGAAATTGATATTAGACAAAGTCTTATTAGATTATTTGAATGTTTAGTTTTAAATTAAGGTGCCTATGAATGGTATATTAGTTAGAAGCTTTAGGTTGATTGTTTTGTCATGTTTAAAAGTTTATTAAGAATGTTGTGACTATAGGAATGTATGTGATATTTGTGTACTTTGTTAGGCAAGATTTGGTATTAAATTGACTTGAATTTGGGGTTAAATGATGAGTACACGACGTAAGACATGGGCTGCCACACGGTCGTGTGTCTCAAGTTAGTAGGTTACATGATCTAGCACATGGCCTGCGATATGGCCATGTGTGCCAAGTCAGTGAGTTAGACGGTTAGACACATAGGTTGGGACACGGCTATGTGTCCTTATTTCAAATGTTCACACGGTTTGAGCCATGTCACACAGCCTAGCCACACGGCCGTGTAACCTTTATTATTTAATTTTTTTTGAAATTTTTTATTTTGTTTTGTTTGTTTTAATCTCGGATTGTTCCTAAACTATTTTTAGGGTCACGTACATCCAATTCAAGGCCCATAATTGTATTCATACCATGAATAGATATTTTTTGTTATATGTTTATAATTTACTTGTTTGATTGTTCTGAAATAAAGTGAAATGTTTTGTTTTGATTGGTAACACTTTATAACCTTAATTCGGCAACAGAGATAGGATAAGGGTGTTACAAGCATGGCCATGCATTTCTAGTCTCACTCCATCAGGGGGCCTAACATATTGCTCTGATTACGTAGGAGGGATAAATCCTATCTTGATCAACCATATCCCACTACATGGATTATGGTATATCCAACATCAGTCTTTATAGTACAACCTGTCATGGTAGACGTTTTGACTGTATTAAAATATACAACTCACGATGTTGAGACAATGATGATCTCAAGTCTAAGGATCATATACATAATTATCACTATGAGTAATATTGTGAATATTACATAATAATCCAAGAAACATACTCATAACGGGTTAGCCCAATATGTTGTTCTCAACACATACTCATATATTGAATTTGACATCCGTATGTCAATGACAACTCTTTTTCATCAATCAACTACACATTAGTCTCAATGCATTATTGTAGCCCAAACCCACAATAGTACTTGAATAAGGACCTTTTAAGAGTAATTATATTTTCTTAGGACTTTATTACAATTCAGTTTATTTATATACACAGAAAAAGAAACTGAAATAATAATGGCAATTCATTATAATAATAAACAAGGTAAAATGAATATGTGATTACAATCATCTCATGATTGGTCCTTGGGCATACTCTAACACTGTGCCATGACATTGAGGGTAGTATGGGCAGCTTCAGGGTGTCTTTAGGGGTATGTCACGACATCATTAGGCTATGTTGCAAAATTGAATGAAGTCTTGGATATTTCTTATTTTGATCCCTATGTTGCGACATCGCATGCTCCGTGTTGCAACCTAGCGACCAGTATTGAGTTAGTACTCCTTTTAATGGTTTGCTGCACACTCACAAAATATATTAGCTCACCTTTAGGCCTTATTCGGGCCCTAAAGTCAATAAAGGACTCTGTAACAGCCCGATTTAGACCCTATTCAGAACGGTGGTTTCGGGACCACGAATCTGAGTCAGGAAAATATTTTAAAAAAAAATTTGTGTTTATTATGTGTGAATTTATGTGTGTGAAAATTTCATTCGAAATTTTTATCGTTTGAGTGCCCGAGTTAATAAAAGGGCTTAATTGCGTAAAATAAAAATTTGATGGTTTAATTTGTAATGGTTGAATTGTGGTTGTTTTTATAATTTGAAGTTTTTAAGTTGTAATTAGACCATAGTTAAAGGTGATGGATGGTTGTGACCTTATTTTATAATGGTTACATAATAATTAATAAAGGTTAAAAATGTAAAATGGTAAATATGTTTACATAATAAAACATATAATAAAATATTATGCATTCATCTTTTACTTTGCATGATCGAATGTTAAAGAAAACATAAATAAATAAGGTTTTCAAAGTTTTGGCCAAGGTTTTGCTTGATTAAGGTATGTAACTAGCTCGATTTTTGATAATTTTTACGTTTTTGAGATCGTTGCAGTGTAATGTACAAAGCCCATGCTTGAATTTCTGATTTTGATGAATATTTTGAGTTATTTAATTGATGAATAATTGAGATTTGTGATGTTCGATGATGAATTATGAAAGATATGTTTTGGATTAATACATTTTGTATTGGAATTTTTGATGAATTTGAGTAATTACGGCTAAATTGAAAAAATAATAAATTGAGGGATTAAAATGTGAAATAAATGAAATGTATGGAATTGTATGAGCATGGGTAACATTCGACTTAGGCATGGTGTGTGCAAATTTTGCATGTTTTGTGTTTTGTGAAATTTAGACTAAATTGTAAAAAGTGTAAAATGTCAAGGGCAAAATGGTAATTTGACCATTTATGTGTTTTTGGACTAAATTGAATGGAATTATGTTTGAATGAGTTTAATTTGAATATGTTTAGATCAAGAAATAAAGAAATCAAATTTGGATCGGGGGAGAACCAAAGTTGTCGAATAATTGTCTTGTTCCGATTATCATTGTCCGAGGCAAGTTTATAAGCAAATAGATGTAAATTTTAAATAAACACGAGTTATATATGCTGAAATGAATTATGTGAAAGTATATATGCGATAGTCGAATGTGTATATGCTTGGGAGCTATGTTTACGAACCTTAGCAATAGCTAGGATACATATGTCATGACATAGGATTTCTGATATGTGATAACTGTAAGAGCACGTCTGGGATGTTGGCATCGATATGTGATTGTGTAAGACCACGTTTGGGATGTTGGCATTGATATGTGATTATGTGCAAGACCATGTATGGGACGTTGGCATCGATATGTGATTACGTGTAAGACCACGTCTGGGACATTGGCATCGATATGTGATTATGTGTAAGACTACGTTTGGGACGTTGGCATCGATATACGATTACGAGTAAGACCAGGTTTAATACGTTGGCATCGATATGTGATTTTGATATGTGTGTGCGAGTAAGACCACGTTTAATATGTTGGCATCGATATGTGATTCTGATATGTGTTTACGAGTAAGTTCCTATCTTGGACAGTGGCATCGATATGTAATTACATGTAAGACCACATCTGGGACGTTGGCATTGTTTGATATGTGTGACTATCTGAGTATCCCATTTAATTCTGAATGATTCAACGGGCAATGTTAAGTAAAGACCGAATGCAAAATCGAATTAAAAGGTACAGGTATATGTTAGCTAATGTATTGAAATTAAGGTAAGTTTTGGTATTTGAAGTAATGATATAAATCATATTAGAAAGTTGGTCATATGTATATTGAATGCAAATCTATAGTCGGTAAAATGATATAAGTATGTGATATTAAAGTGTGAAACATGTGTATACATATATGAATGTCTATATATATTTGTCTATATGATGATATTATGACCTTGGGAGTAAATGATAACTTTAATAATGGATATATATGTATTTCGGCCAAGTTAAAGTTGATAAATGACTGTATATACTGTATATGAATTTGCAAGTTTGAGATTAAATGTGATTATGATAGCATGAATTGGTTTGGTTAAATTGAGTTGATTATGTTATTGAGATGTTTATTTGCTTATGACTTACTAAGCTCTGATAGCTTACTGTGTGTATATGTTTGCTTCTGTTATATAGATTTTGGAGACTAGTTACAGGCTCGGGGATTGTCAGCGAAGTCTATCACACTATCGTCTGTTTATCGGTATTTTTAAAAACTAAATTTTGAATCTATGGCATGTATAGGCTATACTACTTTTCGGATATGTTTGAAGTGTTTTATATAATATGCCATGCGAAAATGGCTAATTTGATATATAAGTATTTGCTATCTTGATCATGGTTCTTGTGTGTGCTAAGTTTTGTTTGTATGCTATGCTCAAATGATGATTTTATTTGGTTTGGTTGAATCGGCTATGATATATATAAGTATGAATTATGCTTGATATGTTACCTATTGTTTAATGATTCGGCTATGTCTTGTATTTGATAGTAATGATTTAATTTGGTTGATAAGTGTATTCAGTTAAATGTTGAACTTAAGTAATGAATTTATTGAATTGATGATTTGGCAATGTTATGTGTATATATATATGTGAAACATGTTTTATTTAGTTTTGCCATGTATTTTGGTAACAAGGTGATTCGGTTATGGCATGTGATAAAAGTGAGTTCAATATGCTTTCATTAAGTGAAGAAATGAATATGAATTATGTTAGTAAATTAATCATGATTCGGCACTTATATATATATAAGCATATGATGTGTTGGTTTGATATATATATATTTATATGTGCTTATCCAAACATGTAATCATTGAACTGGTGTTGAATATGACCTTTGTTATTTTGCAAGATAAGTGATATTAACATGTTTAGATTCGGTTTTGGTATTTTAAAGTATTAAACAAGTGCTTGCTATGTTATATGTATATATGTACATATTTGTGATGTGTTTGATGTGAAATGAAAATTATGGTTAATATATAGATTTGATTCTATGTGAGATTACATGCACGTAATGTGATTGAGTAAAGTTGAAAGTGAGCATTAAAATAAACATAAGTAATAAGCATGGTTACATTCAGCTAAGGCTTTGTAAAATGACCAAATGAATAGTAATTTAAGTTATAAGGAATCATGATTGTTTTTATGTAAAATAGGTGAATGTGAATGGTTATATGTACTTTGACAGTTAAACCATTCGATGTTCTTTTAATATATGTCTAAATTGATACAAGACCTTTTAGTCTTGTGCAATCTACTTAGATGAACTTATAAGTAGACTTGTTTATGATTTAGCCATTTGAAACTATATATATATAGTAATGTACTTATACCATAAATGATTTGGTTAAATTTATTATATCCGTATTGTGCCGAATAGAGTTTTGCTAAAAATGATAAGTACTTAAATATGTTTACTTTATATAACTCATGTTTGTAATAATTGATTGAATAATTTAATATCTTTGATATGCGCATATGTTATGTGGTAAAATGATATATTTGGCACTATTTGCTTATGAATTATATAGCTGGATATATGTCTGAAAAATGTTATGATATGATTCGTAAAGAATTTAAATTAGTTATATATGTTAATATTTGATTGTTTTAAAAGTTTGAGCAAGTGTACGCATACGATTGTTCGAAAGATGTATCTTTTTCAGTAATGCCTTATAGCCCCATTCCGACTACGGATACAGGTTAGGGGTGTTACATTTTATTGGTATCAGAGCTACTGTTTAGTCAGTTCTAGGACTAACGTAGCGTGTGTTCTTCTAGCTATAATGTGATAGTGTGATGATTCCTGACAATTAAAAATGTGTTTTATTATAGTAAATGGATCTCGATCGAGCCGTAACGGATGACGTAAAAAGTAATATGCCCGCTCCTATTTAGGGGCAGTGTCGGCTGATTCTAGGCAGATTTCAAATAGTATAGAGAGAGAGAGGCTAAGCAAGCCTTCTTCCAGCTATTGAATGAGTGGTTCATGGAGTTCATTCGGACGAATTTGGCTGCTCAACAACGTCCACCCCCTCATGTTCCTATAACTTCCCAAGTTATATGAAAAGAAAAGAAAAGAAAAGCTAATTTTGAAGCTAAAGATTCCCGTAAGAGATCATCAGGTAAGACATTTGAGTCAGCATCGAAGAAATTCAGGGATGATTTTAACCGATCAAGGAATACTGCGGGTTTTTCTAGATGTGATCGAGACAGACCACATGTGAGTTCATGAGCCATTTCGATTGCTAATATTGGTAATATCTGACCGAATCGACCTAAGTGCAGGTATTATGGTAAACGACATCCTAGAAACTGTAGATTGCTTGGTCGGTCCTGTTTTAAATGTGGGTCAATGGATCATTTCATTCGTGAGTGCCCTATGTTAGCTGAGCAAAATATCATACAGAGTGCAAGACCGAGTAACATGTCAGCTCAAGGTAGACCACCCAGAAATACGGGTAATGTGAGTAGCAGTCAGAGAGGAACTAAAGACACAGCAGTTTGATCTGAGGCTCGTGCACCTGCCAGAGCTTATGCTATTTGCGCTCACGAGGAGGCTTCAACCCTAGATGTTATTACTAGTATATTCACTCACTATGATACAAGTGTAATTGCATTGATTGATCCTGGTTTGACTCATTTCTATGTATGTGAGACCTTAGTATCCAGTAAGACTTTGCTTGTAGAGTCTGTTGAGTTTGTGATTAGAATAATGAACCCCTTGGGCCAGTGTGTTCTGGTTGACAAATTATGTAAGAATTGTCTGTTGATGGTTCAAGATTCATGTTTTTCGGCTAATTTGATGTTGTTACGATTCGACGAGTTCGATATAATTTTGAGTATGGATTGGTTGACTTTGCACGATGCTGTTGTAAATTACAAACGAAAGATTATTGATTTGATATGCCAAAATGATGAGATTAATTGGATTGAGTCTAATGATTTGAGTGGTTTACCAGTAGTGATATCTTCGATGTTAGCTTAGAAATATGTGAGAAAGAGTTGTGAAGCTTACTTTGCTTATGTGCTTGATTCTAAAGTGACTGAAAAGAAAATTGAATCAGTACTAGTTGTGTGAGAGTATCCGAATGTGTCACTTGAAGAATTACTGGGTTTGCCATCGATCTGAGAGGTAGAGCTTGTTATTGAGTTAGTGCCTAGGGTGACTCCGATATCGATAGTTCCGTATAGAATGGCATCGATTGAATTAAAAGAATTGAAAGCTCTGTTGACCAAAGCTTCAGTGCTAGTTTAGCTAGAATCGGGTAAAGAATTTGTTATCTATAGTGATGCATCCTTGAATGGTTTGGGCTATGTTTTGATGTAAGAAAGCAAAGTCATAGCTTATGCCTCAAGAAATTTAAAACCGTATGAAAAGAACTATTCGACACACGATCTGGAATTGGCAACTATCGTGTTTGCATTGAAAATATGGCATCACTACTTGCTCGGTGAGAAATGTCACGTTTATTCTTATCACAAAAGCTTGAAATATTTGATGACTCAAAAAGATCTAAATCTGAGACAGCGACGATGGTTAGAGTTGCTAAAAGATTATGAGCTTGTGATTGACTACCATCTGGGAAAGCCTAAAGTTGCTGTGGATGCTTCAAGCCAAAAATCTCTGTTTGCTCTACGTGTAATAAATGCACATATGGCTATGTCTGATGATGGTTAGATAATAGCTGAGTTAAAAGCAAGACCTTTATTTATTCAACAGATTTGAGAGGCTTAGAAAGTCGATAATAATTTGTTAGCAAAGCGGGCTCAATGTGATTTGAATTCTAATTCAGAGTTCCAATTTGATACTGAGAGTTATCAGATATTCAAAAATCAAAAATGTGTTCTGAGAAATTCAGACTTGATTCAGATGATTTTAAATGAAACTCATAGTAGTTGATTATCTATTCACCCGGGTAGTATGAAAATGTATAATAATCTGAAACAACATTATTGGTGGTCTGGGATGAAAAGAGATATTTCTGATTTTGTTTTGAAATGGTTGATCTGCCAGCAAGATAAACTTGAACATCAGATGTCATCCGGTTTGTTATAATCTATTATGATTCCTAAGTAGAAATAGGATAGTGTAACAATGGATTTTGTATCGGGTTTACCTTTGTCACCGAGCAAGAAAGATACTGTAAGAGAATGTCACCCAAACCTATTCGTCGGTAAGATTTTCGGGGATGAAAATCCCTAAGGGGGAGAGTTGTAATAGCTCGATTTAGACCCTATTCGGAACGGTAGTTTCGGGACCACGAATCCAAGTCAAAAAAATATTTAAAAAATATTTTCTTTGTTTATTATGTGTGAACTTATGTGTGTGAAAGTTTCATTCAAATTTTTTATCGTTTGAGTGCCCGATTTAATAAAAGGGCTTAATCGTGTAAAATGAAAATTTGATGGTTTAATTTGTAATGGCCGAATTGTGGTTGTTTTTATAATTTGAAGTGTTTATGTTGAAATTAGACCATAGTTAAAGGTGATGGACGGTTGTGACCTTATTTTATAATGGTTACATATTAATTAATAAAGGTTAAAAATGTAAAATGGTAAATATGTTAAAATAATAAAACATATAATAAAATATCATGCATTCATATTTTATTTGCCTGATCGAATGTTAAAGAAAAAAGAAAGAAATAAGGTTTTCAAAGTTTCGGCCAAGGTTTTGCTTGATTAAGGTATGTAACTAGCTCGATTTTTGATAATTTTTACATTTTTGAGATCGTTGCAGTGTAATTTACAAAGCCCATGCTTGAATTTCTGATTTTGATGAATATTTTGAGTTATTCCATTGATGAATAAGTGAGCTTTGTGACGTTAGATGATGAATTATGGAAGATATGTTTTGGATTAATATATTTTGTATTGGAATTTTTGATGAATTTGAGTAATTAGGGCTAAATTGCAAAAATAATAGATTGAGGGATTAAAATGTGAAATAAATGAAATGTATGGACTTGTATGAGCTTGGGTAACATTTGGCCTAAGCATGGTGTGTGCAAATTTTGCATGTTTTGTGTTTTGTGCAATTTAGACTAAATTGTAAAAAGTGTAAAATGTCAAGGGCAAAATGGTAATTTGCCCATTTATGTGTTTTTGGACTAAATTGAGTGGAATTATGTTTGAGTGATTTTAATTTGAATATGTTTAGATCAAGAACTAAAGAAATCAGATTTGGATCGGGGGAAAACCAAAGTTGTCGAATAATGGTCTCGTTCTAATTATCGTTGTCCGAGGCAGGTTTATAAGCAAATAAATGTTGTAAATTTTAAATAAATACGAGTTATATATGCTAAAATGAATTATGTGAAAGTATATATGCGGTAGTCGAATGTGTATATGCTTGGGAGTTATGTTTACGAACCTTAGAAATAGCTAAGATACATATGTAATGACATAGGATTTCCAATATATGATTACGTGTAAGACTATAACAGCCCAGTTTAGACCCTATTTAGAACAATGGTTTCGGGACCACAAATCTGAGTCAGAAAAATATTTTAATATTATTTTTCGTGTTTATAATATGTGAATTGATGTCTGTGAAAATTTCGTATGAAAATTTTATCGTTTGTGTGCTGATTTATTAAAAAGGACTTAATTGCGTAAAGCATAAAAGTTGCATTCTATTAGATAAAAGTGTTTATTAGCTATGGCTTTTATAGTGGGAGTCCTCAAATGGTAATTAAATCATTTGAAAGGCTAGTGGACATTTATGACCTTGGTTTATATGTTTTAAAGATTATTTTAGTAAAGTTATAATATTAAAATAATTTTTAAAGGTTAATAAATAAAACCAAAATAAATTTAGTCCATCTTTGATCATCTTTAGCCGAATGTAATGAAGAAGAAAGCCATTTATGGAGTTTTAAGGTTCGGCCATGGTTGTTCTTTGATTAAGGTATGAGTTTTGTTTCGTTTTTGATTATTTCTACATTTTTGTGATCGTTACTTAGTGTTCTATCAAGCCCATGTCTCAATTTCTAATTTAGTTCATGATTTTCAAATATGCCATTGATGACATTGTGAGCTTTGTGATGTTAGTTGCTGGAAAATAAAAGATATGTATTGGGTTGATATATTTTGTCTTTGAATTTTTGATTAATTTGTGTAATTTGGGCTAAATTGTAAAAATGAGATTTTGAGGGACTAAAATAAGAAATAAATGAAATATGTGGGCTTGTTTGAACACCATAAAGTTTCGGCTAAGTATGGGTGTATAGAAATTTTGTGTATTTTGAGTTTTGTGAAATAGGGACTAAATTGGGAAAAATATGAAATGTCAGGGGTAAAAGTGTAATTAGCCCATTTATGTGTTTTTGGATAAATTTGATTGAATATATTATTAAATAAGTTGAATTTGTATTGAATTAGATCAAGAAATGTGGAAATCGAATTTGGGTCGGGAAAAGTCAAAAATTGTCGAATAATCGTTTCAGTCTATTCGTGTTAGAACAAGGTAAGTTTATAAGAAAATAGATGTTATTTATTTGATTAAATACGAATAATATATGCCGAAATGTATAATGTGATATTATATACACATGAAAGTCGAATATGTATAAGCTTGGAATCTATGTGTACGAGTTTGATTCGATCGAGTTATGACGTCCGAAAGCCCCGTACGAACCTTAGGAATAGCTAGGATACATATGTCATGGTATAGGATTCTGATATGTGATCTGCGAGTAAGACCCTGGCATCGATATATGTGTGCAAGTAAGACCACGTTTAATACGTTGGCATCGATATTTGATTCCAATATATGTGTACGAGTAAGACCACGTTTAATACGTTGGCATCGATATGTGATTCCAATATATGTGTACGAGTAAGACCAAGTTTAATACGTTGACATCGATATGTGATTCCAATATGTGTTTATGAGTAAGACTCTGTCTGGGACAATGGCATCGATATGTGATTACATGTAATACCACGTTTGGGACGTTGGCATTGTACCATATGTGTGATTATCCAAGTATCCTATTCAATTCCGAATGGTTCAACAGGCAATAATAAGTTAAGACGGATAAAAAATTGAGTTAAAAGGCTCAGGTATGTATTCATATTAAGTTATGAAATTATGGTAAGTTGAATTTTTGAATTGATGATATAAATATTACATATTAATGTGAATTATATGTATGCATATGTGAAAGTATACATTTGGTCTACTTATGTATTCATGACCTAAATGAGAGTATATATGTATGTGAAAATCTATAATTGGCCAAATGATAAGTATATATGATTTTGTAAATGAAACGTATGTGTTTTCATATTTGGACAATTGTGAAGTATATTCGGCCATATATTATATATAAACTTGTGATATTAAGGTTTGATTTATAAAGATATGCATATAAGAGTTTAAGGATTCAGTTATATATATATTGATAATATGGCTTTGAAAGTGTATGTTATTTTGATAATAGATACATGTATATTCGGCCAAGGTAAAATTCATACATGGAAGTACATGTTATATATGAAATTATGAGCTTGAAAATAATTGTGATTATGATAGTAAAAATTAGTTTGATTAAATTAACATTAGTATTGAGTTTTTTATTTGCTTATAGCTTACTAAGCTCTCGAAGGTTATTCTATGTGTTTTTCCTATGTTTATAGATTTTTCAGATATCTGCTTGGGTTGGAAGTCGATGGAGATGTTATCACACTATCCGGTTATCATTTCAGTAAATAATGTTTTGAGATTAGGTAATGTGTCATGTATAGGCTAATTTTGATATATTTGGTTTTGAATGTGTATGTAAATAAAGCCATGCAAAAATGGCTAAGTATAATGTTTAAGTTTAAGCAAATTTTGGTATCAGTATGTACATATGTGTGAGGTGTTTGATATGTTTGCTAATGGTTGTGTAATTATGGTTAAGGTTTAAGTCTATTTTGAAAGCATCATGCATGCATTATATATATGGTATGTTTGGCATATTGTTGATGATATAGTCATGTGAGTTGATATGATTAAATAGGTGAAAAGTTTATGCTATATGTGTATGATATGATTTAATATGATTGTTCAAATATGACTCAATTTGATATGATTATATATGCATAGATTTGTAATGAGTAAAAATGAATATTTGATCTTAATATATTGCTTGTTATATAAAATAAATATAAATGTATGATTATCATGCTGTGTGGATGTTATAATACAGGTTAATATATATATATTGGCCATATAGAAGATGTAATGAATGGTAATGTAGGTGCATGTTTTAGGATTAATTGGTTGTCTAATATATGATGTGAATATATGAAACTTAGTCAAATTTATATGTGTTAATGCACTGAAAAATGGCTGGTAATTTTGGATATAAGTTTGATTGATTCGGTTATGGTTCGTACATAGATAAAAATATTTGAAAACTTGGTTGTTGTGCTTTGTTAAGGTATCACAAATAGCCTATTTTTAGCTCACTTCTGGTAAGTTGGATGTATGGTATGTTTTGTCTTTGTAAATAGTTTATTAATCTGGCTTAGTAATGGAGTAAAATGTTAATGATATATATATATTTGAATGTGTATTATTGATTTTGATTCGATTTGTAATGGGAATGCATGTGCATATATTATGCTTGAATGATTAGTTAATTAAGTACGGTTGATGAAGACAAATAATGTGTATGTTATATGATTGTTTTGGTTAATATGTTTTGTATGAGATTCGGTAATAAAAGATCAAAACGTTAGGTTATGTATTGAGTCAAAAATGTGTCATAATTGTGGTTAAATAATTTGGTATATAATTGATAGGTACATTGTTATGATAGGTACATTATAATTGTATGTGGTCAAATGAATATGCTTGTTTATGTGTATTATATACACATGCCTTATATGCCGTGTGAATTTTTAAAATCAAGCCACATGCATAATATATGAATTGGTATAGTCATGGCTTAAATAATGGAATAGGTTAAAAAGCATATATATTATAGTAACATCAAAGGTATGTAAGGTCATATAGTAATTTTGCTTAATGTCGTATATTTATGATTGGACATTAAGTTGTATATATATATATGTTTGATTAGTTTCAATGATTGCATGTGTAAGAGTATTAAAATGAAATTTATGTTTATGAAATGGGAAAATGTTTGATTCTTTTTTTTTGGGTAATCGAATACATTACGGTGATGAATATATAGGTTGAGTTATGTATTTATAAAATGTACATTATAAGACATTGAGATATGTTTATTGACTTGAGAAAATGATATATGTTCAATATGAATTCGATTGAACTTTAATATATGAATAAATTATGTAGTATGATTTATGTTTATTGTTAACTTAGAAATATGTTATATATATATATATGAATATGATCTATGTTTTGCATGATCACTAAATGTGCTATTATGTTTGGTAATGCTTCTTAACCCTAGTCTGGGGACGAATACGGGTTAGGGGTGTTACAAAGACCACGTTTGGGACGTTGGAAACGATATGTGATTACGTGTAAAACCACGTCTGGGACGTTGGCATTGATATGTGATTACGTGTAAGACCACGTCTGGGATGTTGGCAACGATAAGTGATTACGTGTAAAACCACATCTAGGATATTGGCATCGATATGTGATTACGAGTAAGACCACGTTTAATACGTTGGCATTGATATGTGATTCTGATATGTGTGTGCGAGTAAGACCACGTTTGATACGTTGGAATTGATATGTGATTCCGATATGTGTGTGCGAGTAAGACCATGTTTAATACGTTGGCATCGATAGGTGATTCTGATATGTGTTTACGAGTAAGACCCTGTTTGAGACAGTGGCATCGATATGTAATTACATGTAAGACCACGTCTGGGGCGTTGGCATTGTACGATATTTGTGACTATCCGAGTACCCTATTTAATTCTGAATGATTCAACAGGCAATGTTAAGTAAAGATCGAATGCGAAATTGAATTAAAAGGTACAGGTATGTGTTAGCTAATGTATTGAAATTAAGATATGTTTTGGTATTTGAAGTGATGATATGAATCATATTATAAACTTGGTTATATGTATATTGAATGCAAATCTATATTTGGAAAAATGATATAAGTATGTGATATTAAAGTGTGAAACATGTGTATACATATATGAATGTGTATATATATTCATCTATATGATGACATTATGACCTTGGAAGTAAATGATAACTTTGATAATGGATATATATGTATTTCGGCTAAGATAAAGTTGATACATGAATGTATATGTTGTATATTTATTTGCAAGTTTGCGATTAAATGTGATTATGATAGCATGTATTGGTTTGGTTAAATTGAGTTGATTATGTCATTGAGATTTTTATTTGCTTATGACTTACTAAGCTGTGAAAGCTTACTCTGTGTGTATGTTTGCTTCTATTTTATAGATTTTGGAGACTAGTTACGGGCTCGTGGATTGTCAGCGAAGGCTATCACACTACCGTCTATTTATCGGTATTTTTAAAAGCCAAATTTCGAAACTGTGGCATGTATAGGCTATACTACTTTTCAGATATGTTTGAAGTGTTGTATATAATATGCCATGCGAAAATATTTGATATATAAGTATTTGCTATCTTGATCATGGTTCTTGTGTGTGCTAAGTTTGGTTTGTATGCTATGCTCAAAATGATGATTTTATTTGGTTTGGTTGAATCAGCTATGATATATATAAGTATGAATTATGCTTGTTTAATGATTCGACTATGTCTTGTATTTGATAGTAATGATTTAATTTGGTTGATGAGTGTATTCAGTTAAATGTTGAATTTAGGTAATGAATTTATTGAATTAATGATTTGGCAATGTTATGTATATATATATGTGAAACATGTTTTATTTAGCTTTGCCATGTATTTTGGTAACAAGGTGATTCGGTTATGGCATGTGATAAAAGTGAGTTCAATATGTTTTCATTAAGTGAAGAAATGAATATGAATTATGTTAGTAAATTAATCATGATTCGGCACTTATAAATATATATATATAAGCATATGATGTGTTAGTTTGATATATATATATTTATATATGCTTATCCAAACATGTAATCATTGAATTGGTGTTGAATATGACCTTTGTTATTTTGCAAGATAAGTGATATTAACATGTTTAGATTCGGTTTTGGTATTCTAAAGTATTAAACAAGTGTTTGCTATGTTATATGTATATATATGTGTGATGTGTTTGATGTAAAATAAGATAATTGTGGTTAATAAATAGGTTTGATTCTATGTGAGATTACATGCACGTAATGTGATTGAGTAAAGTTGAAAGTGGACATTAAAATAAACATAAGTAATAAGCATGATTACATTCGGCTAAGGCTTTGTAAAATGATCAAATGAATAGTAATTTAAGTTATAAGGAATTATGATTGTTTTTGTGCAAAATAGGTGAATGTGAATGGTTATATATACTTTGATGGTTAGACCATTCGGTGTTCTTTTAATAAATGTGTAAATTGATATAGGACCTTTTAGTCTTGAGCAATCTACTTAGATGAACTTATAAGTAGACTTGTTTATGATTTAGCCATTTGAAACTATATATATATAGTAATGTACTTCTGCCATGAATAATTTGGTTAAATTTATTATATCCTTATTGTGCGGAATAGAGTTTTGCTAAAAATGATATGTACTTAAATATCTTTACTTTATATAATTCATGTTTGTAATAATTGATTGAATTATTTAATATCTATGATATGCGCATATGCTATGTGGTAAAATGATATATTTGGCACTATTTGCTTATGAATTATATAACTGGATATATGTTTGAAAAATGTTATGAGCAAGTGTACGCATATGATTGTTTGGAAGATATATCTTTTTCGGTAATGCCTTGTAACCCCATTCCGGTGACGGAAACGGGTTAGGGGTCTTACAGACTCTAATTGCACATTTTATTAACTTAACTAATACTTAGGGAAAATGTAATTAAACTTAACTAAAATGCTCTTGTTCAAGCTCCTAAAGTGTGAAAACTAGTTTAATCTGGTACAGTGAGTTATGGAAAATGATGTGGTCACCAACAAGATAAGATAATTGGGGAAAAGTGAATGAAGCAATGTCTTGAAATATCTATTAATTACCCTGAGCCAGGGGAAGTGTTTTATATAATTAGTTTAGGTAGAAAAAGAAAGTTCAAAGAGCGGGACAAGCGAAGGAAGGTGGAGTGGCATGACGGATGTTGGATGAACACTGACAGAAATAAAATAGGAAGAGCATCCATAGGCATTTTGGTTGAGCTGACAAATGAATCTAACTACAAAACTTTACATTATTAATTGACATTTACTTTTATGCTAGAAGAACCTGACCTTTGAAGAGGAGCCAGTTCAGATTTCAGACCGTGATGTAAAAGTGTTAAGGCAGAAGTCTATCCCGCTGGTTAAGGTACTTTGGCATAATCACAGCTCAGAAGAGGCCACGTGGGAACCCAAGGAGGCGATGCGACAACAACACCCTCATCTATTTTGATCAGGTAAATTTTGAGGCTGAAATTTTCTTTTAGGGGGTAGAGTTGTAACGCTGCAAAATCTAAGTATTTATTTTTGTATGTTTGTGATACAAATGCATGTCTGCTTTAGTGGTTAAGTGTCCTGGGAAAAGTCTGAGAAGTCTTGGGTTCAAGCCTTGGCTTATGCAAAATATTGTTTTAATTGGTTAAACACTTGTCTCTAGTCAGTAGGCTTTTAAATAAAAATGGGTGAAACATGATAGAAAGGGCCTGCTGGTCTAGGGGATAAGTGGTGTGTTACCTATGCTAGGGGACTAAGGTTCGAATCCTGGTGGGGGCAGTGGAGTGTTTTATTTTGCTACTATGCCGTGGGAGTGTTGTGGGTTGACCAAAACACTGAAGTGGTTAAAGGGAATTCAAATTGAGCAGTTGAGGGAGGTGTGATCAATTTGAGGGATTCGAGAATGGATTTTCAGAGAAAATCATGAGGAGTTGAGGGGAGAGGAAGTGTTGTGCCAAATTGGGACTTTAGGCACTCAAAAGAATCGACTTTGGGGAAGAATTCGGTTTTGGTGAGTTTTGGCACTTCGTTTTGGTTGCTTCTTTTCTTTGGAAACCGATTGGTGCTAAGGGGTTTTGCTGTGTCTCTTATTTGTGCTTTTTGGGTTTATGTTTTGGGTCATTTTCCTTCTTTCCTTGGTTGAATGCTCCCTTCTCCTCTCTCAAAGTTGTTCAGCTTTTAGCTCCTAGGTCTAGACCGATTCTTTCTTTTCTCCCTCTCCATCAATCGATTCCTTTTTTGGCCGAATACCTTTTTTCCTCCCCCTTCTGAACTCTTTCAGGTTTCAACATTTTCCTCTCCTTGCACATTGGTATTGTTGCTGAATAGTTCTTCTCCACTTTTCCTTTACTCTTTTAACTTTTGGGAAACCTCTCCCTTATTATTGTGGTTTTCATTTTGGGTTGTCGAATCTTTGGTTTATAGCCGAACCTTGCAGTTGGTGCCATCTCTGTTTGGGTTCACAGTTGTTCTTTTTCCCTTTCTTTTTCTATTTGTCGTAATAGCTTGTAACGCCCCAAAAATTTTGAAACCCAAAAATCCCGAAATCCTGAACTTTCTTTGTTTTTGATTTTGATAAAAATTGTGTTTTATATTTCTGGACCAGTGATAATTATAGTAGGTCTTAATTCAAACTTAGTGGTAAATGAAATTATAGTTTAATTATTAAAAGAATCAGGGTTGGCAAGTAGTTGGGCTTTTAAATAAAGTTAGGGGAAAATAATATCAAAAAGCCCTGTGGAGGAGTGGCTAAGTGACACCACTTAGGGTGTAGGGAGGTGGCGTTAATAGCTAGCAAAGAGGTCCAAGGTTCGAATCGTAGCTTAGTGTTTTTAGAAGTTTAATTTTGGCTTTCTAGAAGGATGGAAGTGGCGTGAAAGTGGACTCCAAGGGAAGCATTCAGGAAATAAAATTAAGGAAGGGATTAAGGGGTTATCAGGGAGAAAAACGAGAAGATGAGAAGAGAGAAGTGATGGAGCCGAATGGGGAATTGGGTATGGGAAAATTCGGCTATAAGGCTTATAAATAGGTGCCGAATGCTAGGGTATGAAGCTAATGCCAAATTTCCTCCACCCTGTTGCCAAAAACTCTTTTCACTAAACGCCGAAAACTCTCTGCCTTTTTTTTTTCTTCTTCCTTGAGCCGAATTCTATTTCTCCTCTACTCAATATTTTCTTTGCTTTAGCCGATTCTTCTTCCTCTCTTCTTTGGTGCCGAGAAATTGATTGTTGCCATTCAAATCTCTAAGAGCTGAATATTCTTTCGCCGAATACCCCTGGTGCCGCCACTACTTTTTCCACCCAGTCGTTTCTAGTCTAAGTGTTCGCTCTCCCAATCAATTTTTTATAAGTATCGAGTATTTAGTTCCTCACTTCTTTCTAATCGACTTTGGTAGGGAGTTAGTGTCAGATCTCGGTTTTCGATTCCTGCCGATTTGCTCTTTAGATCTGAGAGATATACGTGATTATTAACCAAAGTAGAAGCTAGTAAAGGCTTAACGTTCAGGTAAGGTTAAGGTGAGATTTCGGCTTTTGGTAAAGTATTCGATAAGTGTGTAAGATTAATCTTTGAGTGATATCGATTGTAGTTTTGGGCTACAAAAATCACAGCACGCTTCCTTACCAGGTGCGTACATACACTGCACACACACAATGAATCGGCAAAAGCCGAAGAGCTGAAATGTCAAAAACCCGAAAGTTTGGTTGCGGTAGTCTTGCGAGTGTGCGAACAGTAGTAAGGGGGAAACCGATAGGTTACTTGAGGCCTACAGGCGATTCCGTAGACTTGGGTTGTGATTTGGCCAAAAGGGCCGGAATGGGCTAAACGGGCCCGATGGGCTATTGGGCCTATAATAGGCAAAAACTGAATATTGATGCTTTGTGATAGAAATTTGTATTTGGGCATGAATATGAATGTGACTAGGCCTAACGGGCCATATAAATGTGAATTGGGCCTAATGGCCCATACGAATATGATTGGGCTTAATGGGCCAAATACAGGTATGTGAAATTGTTTGGGCTTTGTAAGGGGTTTTGGGCCTAGTATATGATATCCACATAACACTTAATTAATATATTGCGACTGCGGACAAGTCAAAGGGTTAAGGTGTGGCAATGGGTATATGCATGTCTAGGATTGGATCTAGGGAGAGCTTGGTACTTAAGCGATCTTAATGACCCACCTCCACTTCTCTGGAATCCTACTTGGTGCATAGTATTCGTTCATCTTAGCTCACGGGACTTGTTAACGGGCCAAGATAAGTGAAAATCATAATTAAGGGAAAATTATCGAAATGCCCCTAAGAGAAAAAATGACCAAAATACCCTTACGTGTTGAATGTAAGTTTTGTGGATGCGACATGCATACATATGATGTTCTGCTTAGGTTGCATACGGGTTGGGAATTATGGAACTGAGGAAGTATATGAGGATCGCATGGTTGCTTGACAATCGTGGATCCACCGACGGCTTTTAAAGCCCAATATGTAAATGAAGGTAGTTTCGCAACTAGGCTACCATGGTGTGTGGTTTGGGTAGGTCGATATTTATATCCCCACATGGTGTGACGGGGGATGGAGCCGGTGTGTAGCGGATGGAAAATTTTGATGGGATTGCATTGCATGAATGATGAATGATTTTTTTTTAATGCTTGTTTTCTTTGAGGGTTGTACACACTGAGTTTGCGAAAACTCACCCCCTCTTTTATTTTATTTTCAGGTGATGCTCAGTAGAAGGTGTGACGTTTGGAGGGACTCTGGGTGACCATCTAGCAAGATGATTTGGACTTGGGTTTTTTTTAAGCATTTAAATTTTTACTTCTTTTTAAGTATGTTCCAGACCAGATTGTAATAAGGTTTTCATTGTTTTATTATTACTTGAATTATTATTATTTTCAATGTAATTGTGAGAAGTTGAACTTGGATTTCTTAAATTATAGTATGTTTTCTACATTTTCACAACTAAGTTTTTTTTTTTAATCAAATGTTTTAAACAAGGCTTTCGTAACTGAAGGGGTTTTTTTAAGATAATCAGGGTTTCTTTTATTTTAAGAAGGGTTTTCAATGAAAACACAATTTTCACTAAAATACTTCAATGTGACACACCAGATTCGGCCATGGCGTCTAGGCTGGGTTTGGGGTGTAACATTTAGTGGTATCAGAGCCCAGGTTACAAAACTCGGGCTGTGAATTGGGCCTTATTATTATTTGGTTTCTTTTTCTACTTTTTATTTGGATTTTAAAAAATATATATTTTGGATCGCGATGCTTTGGAAAAAGAGAAATCTTGCTGAGCGACACACCGAGTCTCCGACATCGAACCAAGTAAGTACTTTTATTTAAGTTTGTTTAAATTGTTATACAGTAGATAGTTAGAGGGCTATTCTAGATGATGGTTAGAATTGAACCAAAGCCTGTAGGATCTGGAAACTGTAGAGGATTTTCGAAAATGATCTTCTCTTTAAATATTTTCATAAAAAATCGGTGTAATTATTAAACTAACTAAAACTTAAAAAAATTTCTAATCTAGATAATATGTGAATCGGCGGTAAGTGCTAGAAAAGGTGCAAGAGGCCGTGGCCAAGGCCACGGAAGCGTAGGGCTGAATCGTCAGCATCGGGCCATATGTCCGATGTTGGAGTAGAAGAGGCTCTGGCCTCACCGGTGGCTGGGAATGGACCGTATGATCAGGCTGTGGGAGAAGATGCATTTTCGCAGGCAATGCTAAGGATTTTGGAAAGGGTCACTGGGCCCAATAATGGCAGCAAAAATCAAGGGTCCATTCCGGAACGACTTCGATCGAACGGGGACGAGATCTTCAAGGGTGTGGCTGGCGTGGCTCCTAATATGGCAGAATATTGGTTGGAGGCCACTAAAAGGATAATGAAGGATTTGGACTACTCACCTGAGCAAAAGTTGAAAGGGGCGGTGTCATTGCTTAGGGAGGAAGTCTACTAGTGGTGGTTTACAGTGAAAGAGGGCACCCAACCGGAGCGGGTCACATGAGAGTTTTCCAAAGCTGCATTCCAAGGGAAGTATGTGGGTGCAAGCTATGTGGATGCTAGAAGGAAGGAGTTCCTAAACTTGACCCAAGGCAATAAATCGGTGCATTCCTAGAAGGAAGGGGTGACACCTTGTGCTGATTGTGGAAGAAGGCATGGAGGCGAGTGTTGGAAGAGAATGGGAGCTTGTTTCGCTTATGGGTCTATGGAGCATAGGATCAAGGATTGCCCTCGAACGCTAGGTTGAGAGCCAGTAGTGGGTCAAGGAGGTGCTCAACCACCAAGGGGTGGACAGTTGCCGCCAAGGGGTCGTGGACAGGCCAGGGGCTATAACGGCAATGGACGTGGACACGGAGCACCAGGCGAAAATGTGGGCCATGCTAAGGCGAGACAACTAGCTTTGGTTTATGCTGCTCGTCATCGAGAAGACGGGGATGCCCTAGATGTGATAATGGGTATGTTCTTTATATATGAGTTATCTTACACAGCCTTAATTGATATTGGATCGACACATTCATATGTTGCATGCAATAAGACTGAGTCTTTGGGTGATATGTTTGAGATTATTGCGAATGAGATGACTGTGATAAGTCTGCTAGGGCAGTCTGTAGGAGTGAATAAGATGTTTAGGGAGGTACCCTTAGTAGTCCAAGGGGTTACCTTTTTAGCAGATTTGATGGAACTGTCGTTTAGCGAATTCGACTTAATCTTAGGTATGGATTGGCTGGTAAAGCACAGAGCCACCTTGGATTGCACTGAAAAGTGAATGGTGTTAAGAACGGTAGAGGATAAAGAAGTAGTGGTGATTGGTGAACGCTGAAACTATCTGTCGAACGTGATTTCGGCATTAAGGGCCGAGAAGTTAGTACAAAAGGGATGTGAAGCCTTTTTGGCTTATATTAGTGATACGGACGCTAAGAGTCTTACTGTTAAGGAGTTGAGAACAGTTAGGGAATTTTCGAATGTCTTTCCCGAGGAGCTACCTGGGTTGCCACCTAGCAGAGAAGTGGAATTTGGAATCAAGTTGTTACCTGGGACAACTCCGGTGTCTATCGCTCCTTATCAGATGGCACCAAAGGAGTTGGTAGAACTTAAGGCACAGATTTAGGAATTGTTGGATCGAGGGTTCATCTGACCAAGTGTGTCTCCATGGGGAGCACCAGTGTTATTCATGAAGAAGAATGATGGAACCTTGCGAATGTACATCAATTATCGACAGTTAAACAAGGTAACTGTTAAGAACAAGTACCCTCTACTGAGAATCGATGATCTTTTTAATCAGTTTAGGGGAGCTTTGGTGTTCTCGAAGATTGACCTACATTTGGGATATCACCAACTAAGGGTTAAGAGGTCGATGTTCATAAGATAGCTTTCAAAACTCGTTATAGGCACTACGAGTTCTTGGTGATGCCATTCGGGAAGACGAACCCACTTGCCGCTTTCATGGATCTCATGAATCGGGATTTCCAGCCCTACTTGGATCGGTTCATGGTAGTCTTTATAGATGAAATTTTAGTGTACTCAAAAGATGAGGATGAGCATGATGCACACTTAAGGATTTTATTACAGATTTTGAGGGAGAAGCAGTTGTATGCCAAATTCATTAAGTGTGAATTTTGGCTAAGGGAGGTTACTTTTTTAGGACATGTGGTGTCAGCCGAAGGGATTAAGGTGGATCCTCGAAAAATTGAAGCGGTGTTAGATTGGAAAACACCTAAGACGGTATCAGAAATCCAAAGTTTTCTGGTCTTGGCAGGATGCTATAGGCGATTTGTTGAGGGCTTTTCCGTAATTGCTACACCCTTAACTAAGTTATTGAGGAAAGGGGTACCGTTTGTTTGGACGGACAAGCAGCAAGAGAATTTTGGAAAACTTAAGAAAGTTTTAACTGAGGCCCTTGTGTTGATTCAGCCAGTGCCTGGGAAAGAGTTTATGGTTTATAGTGACATGTCGCATGTAGGCTTAGGTTGTGTATTGATGCAAGAAGGAAAGGTGGTTGCGTATGCATCATGACAACTTAAGACTCACGAGGTGAATTACCCAACCCATGTTTTGGAGCTAGCTGTGGTAGTGCTCGCACTTAAAATATGGAGGCATTACTTATACAGGGAGAAGTGCATAATCTATTCGGACCACAAGATTTTGAAGTACCTCCTTACTCAAAAGGAGCTAAACCTTAGGCAATATAGGTGGGTGGAATTATTGAAGGATTATGATTGTAAGATTGAATACCACCCTGGAAAATCGAATATGGTAGCCGGTGCATTGAGTCATAGGGTTAAGTCAGACTTGACAGCTATGCTCGCCCGTTTAAGCTTGTTGGATGATGGTAGCTTGTTAGCTGAGCTTCAAGTAAAGCCGGTGTGGGTCGAGTAGATAAGCAGTAAGCAATGAGTGGATGAGACTTTGAGTGCTCACTTTAAATAAGTGGAAAGTGGGGAGACAACGGACTTTGGGATAAATGGTGAAGGAGTATTGTGCTTCCGTGGGAGAATGTGTATACCAAAGGACGATGATCTAAGGCAGTCTATTCTGCGAGAAGTACATAGCGGTCTCTACGCAATGCATCCTGATGGAAACAAGATGTATCGAAATTTGCGTGAGCTTTATTGGTGGCCTAGACTTAAGCCCGAGGTTATGGAGTTCGTAGGCAAATGTTTGGTCTGTCAAAAGGTGAAGGCAGAACATCAATTGCCTTCAGGATTACTTTAGCCAGTGAAGATTCCACTCTGGAAGTGGGAAAGGACGGACTTGGTTAGTGGGCTACCCTTGACGCCTACTAAGAAAGACTCGAAATGGGTCATAGTGGATCAGTTAACCAAGTCTGCCCATTTTGTACCGATTCGCACTGATTACTCATTGCAAAAGCTAGCTAGGCTGTATATGGCAGAGATTGTAAGATTGCATGGAGTGCCAGTTTTTATAATATCTAATAGGGACCCACGTTTCCCTTCATGATTTTGGAAGAAGCTGCATGAGGCGTTGGGTACTAGGTTGAATTTCAGTACGGCTTTCCACCCTCAAATTGATGGACAGTCAGAAAGGGTGATCCAAGTGTTGGAAGATATGTTGAGAGGAAGCGTGACTGAGTTTCGAGGTAGTTGGGAGGACTATTTACTGTTAGCCGAATTCGCCTATAATAATAGCTACCAAGCAAGCATTGGGATGGCTCCGTATGAAGCACTGTATGGGCGAAGGTGCCGAACTCCAACATGTCGGACGAAGTTGGGCGAACAGAGAGTTTTGGGCTCTGAGTTAGTATCCAATACTGAGGATAAGGTAAAATTGATTCGGGATCGTTTGAACGAGGCCACGGATAGGCAGAAGTCGTATGCTGACCTTAAGCGTCGAGAAATAGAGTATGCAGTAGGAGACTTAGTTTTTTTTAAGGTCTCTCCGTGGAAGAAAGTCTTAAGGTTTGAATGAAAGGGAAAGCTAAGCCCAAGGTTCATTAGGCCATATCGGGTGGTAAGACGGATTGGGCCAGTCGCTTATTAGCTGGAGTTACCTCCTGAACTAAGCTAGATCCACGATGTGTTCCATGTTTCCATGCTAAGGCAGTATCGCTCAGATCCTTCACAGGTCGTGGCGGTTGAAGAAACTGAGGTTAGGCCAGACCTGACTTTCGAGGAAGAGCCCATACAAATAATTGGTCGAGATGTCAAAGTACTGAGTAGGAAGTCCGTTCCATTGGTCAAAGTACTTTGGCGGAATCCCAAGGCTGAGGAGGCTACTTGGGAACCTGAAGAAGTGATGCGACGTCAATATCTTCAACTGTTTAAAGAAGGTAAATTTCAAGGACGAAATTTCTTTTAGGGGGTAGAGTTGTAACGCCCCAAAAATTTTGAAACCCAAAAATCCTGAAATTCTAAACTTTCTTTGTTTTCGGTTTAGATAAAAATTGTGTTTTATATTTCTGGCCCAATGATAATTATAGTAGGTCTTAATCCAAACTTAGGGGTAAATGAAATTATAGTTTAATTATTAAAATTAATTAGGGTTGGCAAGTAGTTGGGCTTTTAAATAAAGTTAGGGGAAAATAACATCAAAAAGCCCTGTGGAGGAGTGGCTAAGTAACACCACTTAGGGTGTAGGGAGGTGGCGTTAATAGCTAGCAAAGAGGTCCAAGGTTCGAATCCTAGCTTAGTATTTTTAGAAGTTTAATTTTGACCATCTAGAAGGATGGAAGTGGCGTGAAAGTGGACTCCAAGGGAAGCGTTCAGGAGAGAAAATTAAGGAAGGGATTAAGGGGTTATCAGGGAGAAAAATGAGGAGATGAGAAAGGAGAAGTGATGGAGCCAAATGGGGAATTGGGCATGGGATAATTCAGCTATAAGGCTTATAAATAGGTGCCGAATGCTAGGGTATGAAGCTAATGCCGAATTTCTTCCACCATGTTGCCAGAAACTCTTTTCTCTAAAAGTCAAAAACTCTCTGCCTTCTTTTCTTTTTCTTCTTCCTTGTGCCAAATTCTATTTCTCCTCTACTCAATATTTTCTTTACTTTAGTCGATTCTTCTTCCTCTCTTCTTTGGTGCCGAGTAATCGATTGTTGCCATACAAATCTCTAAGAGCCGAATATCCTTTCGCCAAATACCCCTGGTGCCGCCACTACGCTTTCCACCCAGTCGATTCTAGTGTAAGTGTTCGCTCTCCCAATCGATTTTTGATAAGTATCAAGTATTTAGTTCCTCACTTCTTTCTAATCCACTTTGGTAAGGAATTAGTGTTAGACCTCGGTTTTGGATTCCTGCCGATTTGCTTTTCAGATCTGAGAGATATAAGTGATTAGTGACCAAAGTAGATGCTAGTAAAGGCTTAGCGTTCAGGTAAGGTTAATGTGAGATTTTGACTTTTGGTAAAGTATTCGATAAGTATGTGAGATTATTCTTTGAGTGATATCAATTGTAGGTTTGGGCTACAAAAATCGCAGCACGCTTGCTTATCAGGTGTGTACATACACTACACACACATAATGAATTGGCAAAAGCTGAAAAGTCGAAATGCCAAAATGCCGAAAAGTCAAAAGTTTGGTTGCGGTAGTCTTGCGAGTGTGCGAACACTCGTAAGGCGGAAACCGACAGGTTGCCTGAGGCCCACGGGTGATTCCGTGGACTTTGGTTGTGATTTGGCCATATGGGCTGGAATGGGCTAAACGGACCTAATGGGCTATTGGGCCCATAATAGGAAAAAACTGAATATTGATGCTTTGTGATAGGAATTTTTATGTGAGCATGAATATGAATGTGACTGGGCCTAACAGGCCATATAAATGTGATTTGGGCCTAATGAGCCATATACAGGTGATTTGGGCCTAATGGCCCATACGAATATGATTGGGCTGAATGGGCCAGATACAAGTATGTGAAATTTTTTGGGCTTTGTAAGGGGTTTTGGGCCTAGTATATGATATCCACATAAGACTTAATTAATATATTGCGACCGTGGACAAGTCAAAGGGTTAAGGTGTGGTAACGGGTATATGCATGTCATGGATTGGATCTAGGGAGAGCTTGGTACTTAAGCGGTCTTAATGACCTACCTCCTCTTCTCTAGAATCCTACCTGGTGCATAGCATTCGTTCATCTTAGCTCACGGGACTTGTTAACTGGCCAAGATAAGTGAAAACCGTAATTAAGGGAAAATTACCAAAATGCCCCTAAGGGCAAAAATAACCAAAATACCTCTAGGTGTTGAATGTAAATTTTGTGGATGCGACATGCATACATATGAAATTCTGCTTAGGTTGCATATGGGTTGGGAATTATAGAACGGAGGAAGTATATGAGGATCGCATGGTTGCTTGACAATCATGGATCCACTGACGGCTTTTAAAGCCCAATATGTAAATGAAGGTAGTTCCGCAACTGGGCTACCATGGTGTGTGGTTTGGGTAGGTTGATATTTATATCCCCACATGGTGTGACGGGAGATGGAGCCGGTGTGTAACGGATGGATAATTTGGATGGGATTGCATTGCATGAATAATGAATGATTTTTTTTGAATGCTTGTTTTCTTCGAGGGTTGTACACACTGAGTTTGCAAAAGCTCACCCCCTCTTTTATTTTATTTTCAGGTGATGCTCAGTAGAAGGTTCGATGTTTGGAGAGACTCTGGGTGGCCAACTAGCAAGATGATTTGGACTTGGGTTTTTTTTAAGCATTTAAGTTTTTACTTTTTTTAAATATGTTCCAGACAAGATTGTAATGAGGTTTTCATTTTGTTATTATTACTTGAATTATTATTATTTTCAATGTAATTGCGAGAAGTTGAACATGGATTTCTTAAATTATAGTATCTTTTCTACGTTTCCGTAACTAAGTTTTTTTTTAATCAAATGTTTTTTTAACAAGACTTTCGTAACTGAAGGTGTTTTTTTTAAAGTTAATTAGGGTTTCTTTTATTTTAAGAAGGGTTTTCAATGAAAACACGGTTTTCGCTAAAACACTTCAATGTGACACACTAGATTCGGCCATAACGTCTAGGCCAGGTTTGGGGTGTTACATAGCTTTCCCTCTAACATCTTCTTTTCTCCACCGGTTACTGTCAGGGGTGTAATTGTACCATCTCGTGCCTCGGTTAAAGGTGTGCTTTTGGGTGTAGGCCGATTACTTCTATTTACCATTGTAATATCTTGAATTAGGGCCTACTCGAAATAGTGGTTTCGTGACCACAAATACGAGATAGAAATAATTATTTTATAATTATTTTTAGGTTTATGATATGATTGCATGATTGTGTGAAAATTTCGTGACGAAATTCTATGCATAAAGTGCTTAATTTGAAATTAGGGACTAAATCGAAGAAGTTCCAAAACTTGCATTCTAGAAGTTTTTAGTATGAAATTGCTTTGAAATATTAATTAGGAGGTCTTAAATAGAAATTTTACCAATTTTAAGTTCATGGACAAAATTAGGACATGGAAGGAATTTTTGAAAGTTTAGTAGTAAGGGCATTTTGGTCATTTAGGGGTAAAATGAATTAAAATACAAAATTAAAAGCCAATTTTGCTCATCTTCAACCCCATGGCCGAATATAGTAAGGAGAAACAATGGCTAGGGTTTTTCAAGCTTCCAAGCTCGATTGTAAGTCCATTCTAGCCCTGTTTTTTAAGTTTTTTACGTTTTTGGAGTCCCTGTAGCTCGATTTAGCTTATGCTAGCAATAATTTAACCTAGGGTTTGTATTTGGAAAAATACCCATAGGTGAAATTTGTGTATTTTGGTGTTTTATGATAGAATATGAGGTTTTAAATTATGTTAGACAACTTGTGCTACTCGGTTTTAAGTGAAAACTAGCAAAAGGGCTTAATCGGTAAAAATACCTAATAGTCATAAGTACATGTTAGAGTGAGAATTTGATGTTGCCATAGAAGGGAAAAATGATCAACATGTCATAAAACATAAGAAAATAGGCTGAAGTTTAATTTACGAGCTTTGGGGCAAAAGTGTAAATATGCAAAAGTTTAGGGGCAAAATTGTAATTTTTCCAAAATATGATTTTGGGTCAATTTGTATAATATGAGTCCTAATTAGACTATATTTTAAATGACAGAGCAAGGAAAACTGAAATTCGAGCTAAAATGGGGAAAATACCAAGTTGTGGACGAAATGGTAAAAGTAGCCATTTTCGCATACGAGGTAAGTTCATATGTAAATGTTGGTAACATAGTTATTATTTTAAATTTTTTTATGTTATTTAAATGATATGATAATTATTATGAAATATTATACTCGTGATAATTGTTTGATAATATGTCAAATTATGTGATATACTTGGAAAATGTGAAATACTACCAAGTATCGGTATCGATATTCCGTAAAAGATGGTTGAGACACATGATTGGGAAAAAGGTCCTGTTGAACCTTAGGAATGGATTTGGATACAAGTGACATGTCACTGGGATATTTGAGCATCCGAACTCGTTGAGTTGAGTCCGAGTTCACTTATGGATGCGAATGTCCGAACTCGTTGAGTTGAGTCTGAGTTCGTGAAATGTAATTAGGCATCCGAGCTTGTTGAGTTGAGTCTGAGTTCACTTATGGATGCGAACGCCCGAACTTGTTGAATTGAGTCTGAGTTCGCTTATGGGCGGGTTACATAGTAGCTTGGCTACATATGTGGCACTTATGTGCAAACTTTCCATGTATCCGAATTATATTCCAATGTGTTCAACGGGTAAAGTTCTACTCAAATGGAGGAATACTCAAGATGAAAGGGATGTATTGGTAAGTGTTGTGAAATGGATACTTTGAACAGGTATGTACTTAACCCTCGGGTTGAAAAATCGATATAACAACAATATGGTAAGATGATAAATGAAAATATGATATGAATGTCTTGGTGATGATTATGCAAATGATGTTTTATGTTTGCTTATATGGTTATGTTACTTGCTATTTGCATGTGAACTTACTAAGCATTTATGCTTACTCCCTCCTTTTCATTCCTTGTAGTGTTGACAAGCCAGCTCGGAAATCGAAACGGCAGTCGGAGGCACGCTCACACTATCCGTATACCATCTTGGCATAATGGCTTGTATATTTTGAGTATGGCATATATAGCATTATAATCATTTTGTATATATGGTCTTATGATATGGTTATTGAGTAGTATAAAAATTCTTAGTAATGATTAGCCATTGGAATGACTAATTATGATCATATTTGGTGTTATGCATGTCAAATTGCTAGTTAATCCATGGAAACCATGAAATAGGTAAAATTTACCATAAAATAGATTCAGACAGCAGTAGTGACGTGAATTTTAAAAAGCATTAAAAATAGTAGAGATATAATTAGATGATGAATAAAACATGGAATTGAAGAATTATGAGTCTATTTTCATATGGAAGAAACGAAACAGGTATATGAGTTATATTTTATGAGATGTTTAAATTTTTGTGAAACAGGGACAGAGCGATTTCTGGATCCCCTATTCTGACTTTGGAAATTCACCATAAATTGTATAAAAATAATTAAAAGTCATAATTTATATGTACAGATTTATTATTGAGTCTAGTTTTAAAAGAAATAAACTTTATAGTCATTTAAATTCTGTACAGAGAGATATCTGATTAGTAATACACAGAGGGTAGAGCAGTCGAACCCTGAAATAGGGGATACTTTAACTAATAAACTGTACTAATTGGCCTAGCCAAAAATTATAGAAAAAAATTAGTAACTAGATATATGAGTCTAGTTTCAGGGAAAATTTACGGAATTGGAATTTGAGTTTCAAAACTCGAGATATGAATTTTTAAGCGACTGTGATGCAGTTAGCCAGCTTGTCTGGAATTTCTAAAATTAAATTGTTTGAGCTGTTTAAGTAATGAATTAAGTCTGTTAACACCTCGTGTTCGACTCCGACAATGGTCTCAAGTACGGGGCGTTACATTTGGTGGTATCAGAGCAGGTTTAGTCGATTCTCGGACTAACCTAGCATGTGTAAAAGTTTAGCTATACATGCCATTGATCTGTGATAGTGTGATGTCTTCCGACGCGTATGAGTACCATCTTATTTAGACAGGGTACTCTCCAACCGAGCTGCGCTGACCATGTTCAATGCTATGTGAAGGTATTTGAGTAAAATTATGATTATGATAAGTATCGGTTCAGAAAAGTATGAATAAAGGTTTATGATACATATGTGATAAATATTCATATTTGCTTAATGCTCATATGATGTAGTGTATATGGCTTACTTGATAAGATGAACAGAATAAATAGAAAGTAGTAGAGGCATGAATAAAAGTCATAATATTATGATACGAAAGAAAATGTCCTTGTTTTGATTTGGACGTCGAATGTTGATGAATGCTAATGATATATAATTTTTATGAGATAAAAGATTATAATGAAATGAACTTATCTGTGTTAAATTGTTGGACTGAATTATATGATTGTAATGATATGTACATGATGATGCACGAAATGAAAGTTATGATTGTGGTGCAAATATCTATGTTTGTTTGGCCTTATATGATGTCATGAGCATGACTTAATTTAATTAAATGAATGGATAAGTAAAGCTATCTAGAAAACATAGAATGTATGCATAAATATATTGTCTAAATGGGACAATAGGAAAATTGGTGTAAGCCAACATGAATGAATGACATGATTTTGATGATGTTGCTATGATGATGGAAGTTGTGTCATATGTGTATGTATAAGAAAGTCGAGTCAGAGGTCCTACAACACCTCCCCCTTACCGAAATGGTACTTATAATGGAATTTCATGAGATTTGTATTGAATAAGTTTCCGGTTGAGAACCCAAAGAGTTCAAAGATAGAATAATTATAAGTATGATCGTAGACCAAAATGAGCTGATAAGTAAAGTCGAGCCGATAAAGTATCGGATTGACGTAAAGATTATTGGAATTATGCATTGTCCCAGTTAGAAAAGGAATTCTCCTTGTTAAATCGAATTACTCAGGTGCAAGGTCGAGAAAAGTGTAAATCGAAATTTATTCAGAACTGGCCTTCTTTAGTGAATGGTTTAATATGAAATTTGTGACGGCAGAACTAGTTGGGGAAATGATATTTGAAATGTGAACTATCTGAGTGTGATAGTTATGACTAGACAGATTTAGCAGTGTCTTTTGAGATGTTCTATGTGTTTACCCGTTCTCAGAAATATTTTTATGGCTATTGATCTTCTGAAGAAATTCTTGTTATATGGGAATGTCTTTTAATCCTGATGTTAGATGAAAGCATTGGTAGTCTGACTGGTTTATAATTTATATTGCTCTATTTCATCAGGTATTCTATTTCATTTCGTCTGATAAGAATTGATGAGAGAATACAAATGATATTATGATTCTGTTTCTTCTAATTGATGCTTCATCTGATATATATGTATGGGAAGATATATTGTTCTTGTTATATTTGATTCTAGTGGGATTAAATGATGTTTTCTTTTGGACTTTCTTTCTTTGAAGAATTATCGGGGTATTCCGTATTTTCTCTATGAGTTTGGTTTTCGATTCTCCTAGCTTGGTTTTCGATTCTCCAAAGATAGTATCGTATCTTGGGTTTCTTTATTCGGATTTCTTTATTCGGATTTCTCTATTTTGGATTTCTTTATTCGGTTTTCTTGTTATCTTTGTTCCATAATTTGTCAATTATGACTCGTGTTCAAGTCGCGTTCTTCACTTTCGTGATAATCATGTCAAATATGACTATACTTCTAATTTGATCTTGGTAATGTGGTGATTTTAGTATTGGGGTTTTTTTTTTCTAATTTCTGTGTAAGGATTTGACATCAATAAAGGCATAAGTGATAAAAGCGCGAGTTTCAGTCGGTATGGTGAATTATCTATTTGAAAGATTTTATGCGACAATTATTTCAGGATTATTTTTCCCAAGTCTGATAATAGAATTTCATTTTGTACGGATAAAAAGAGTAAATAGACTGAACGAGAAGTGTATATTTATTAGAAAGAGTTTGATATTAGTTAAAGTCACTACGAATGATAAGGTTTTCATTTTGTGAAAGCTGAAAAGTTTATTCAATGTTGACAAAGTTCGGATAGATGAGAATATTGGTAACCGAAGCGTCTAAACTAGACTAGTCTACATTGAGTAAAGACTTCCTGACTTTCAAAAGAATGTCTTGTTGTATGAATTGTGATGTGTTTCAAGACAGTGAGGTAATGTTGATAGTTTAGAGCATTCGATGTTACATAAAATCGGAGTTGTTAAAGGGGTTAAAGTCGAGCATTGGGATCTATCAAAATTATCCTTGTCAGTGTTGATATTGGGATGGAAATGAAAAGGATTATTCTTGAGGCCATATCAGAATTCTTTCCATGGCAGAAAGAGGAAAATGTGATGTATCCTATTGTTAAATGTTTGGCGAGATCTATAAATCATATCTGTATTGAATGAATTCCTACTCATCAGATTCATGGAATTTCAGGTCTCTTTGATTGTTAGATTTCTTGGAATTCCGGTCTCCATTAATCAAGTTAAGATCCGGGTTTTATGTCATGATATCATGGGAAACTGAGAAGGGTTGAAAATTTAAGAACAGTTGAGAGTTGAGACTATAAGCTTTCAGATCATATGAGAAATTAAAGAGATTTATTGGAGGTACAGTTTAAGTGAAAGTTCTTCAGCACCGAATATGAGATTAAAAGTGAAGACCACTTTTCTGGTAAGATTTTCGGGGACGAAAATCCCTAAAGGGGGGAGAGTTGTAATATCCCGAATTAGGGCCTAATCGGAATAGTGGTTTTGTGACCACAAATCCAAGATAGAAATAATTATTTTATAATTATTTTTAGGTTTATGATATGATTGCATGATTGTGTGAAAATTTCGTGACGAAATTCTACGCATAAAGTGCTTAATTTGAAATTAGGGACTAAATCGAATAAGTTGCAAAACTTGCATTCTAGAAGTTTTTAGTATGAAATTGCTTTGAAATATTAATTAGGAGGTCTTAAATAGAAATTTTACCAATTTTAAGTTCATGGACAAAATTAGGACATGGAAGGAATTTTTGAAAGTTTAGTAGTAAGGGCATTTTGGTCATTTAGGGGTAAAATGAATTAAAATACAAAATTAAAAGCCAATTTTGCTCATCTTCAACCCCATGGCCAAATATAGCAAGGAAAAACCATGGCTAGGGTTTTTCAAGCTTCCAAGCTCGATTGTAAGTCCATTCTAGCCCCGTTTTTCAAGTTCTTTACGTTTTTGGAGTCCCGGTAGCTCGATTTAGCTTATGCTAGCAATAATTTAACCTAGGGTTTGTATTTAGAAAAATATCCATAGGTAAAATTTGTGTATTTTGGTGTTTTATGATAGAATATGAGGTTTTAAATTATGTTAGAAAACTTGTGCTACTCGGTTTTAAGTGAAAACTAGCAAAAGGGCTTAATCGGTAAAAATACCTAATAGTCATAAGTACATGTTAGAGTGAGAATTTGATGTTGCCATAGAAGGGAAAAATGATCAGCATGTCATAAAACATAAGAAAATAGGCTGAAGTTTAATTTACGAGCTTTGGGGCAAAAGTGTAAATATGCAAAAGTTTAGGGGCAAAATTGTAATTTTTCCAAAATATGATTTTGGGTCAATTTGAATAATGTGAGTCCTAATTAGACTATATTTTAAATAATAGAGCAAGGAAAACTAAAATTCGGGCTAAAATAGGGAAAATACCAAGTTGTGGACGAAATGGTAAAAGTAGCCATTTTCGCATACGAGGTAAATTCATATGTAAATGTTGGTAACATAGTTATTATTTTAAATGTTTTTATGTTATTTAAATGATATGATAATTATTATGAAATATTATACTCGTGATAATTGTTTGATAATATGTCAAATTATGTGATATATTTGGAAAATGTGAAATACTACCAAGTATCGGTATCGATATTCCATAAAAGATGGTTGAGACACATGATTGGGAAAAAGGTCCTGTTGAACCTTAGGAATGGATTAGGATACAAGTGATATGTCACTGGGATATTTGAGCATCCGAACTCGTTGAGTTGAGTCCGAGTTCACTTATGGATGCGAATGTCCAAACTCGTTGAGTTGAGTCCGAGTTCGTGAAATGTAACTAGGCATCCGAGCTCGTTGTGTTGAGTCCGAGTTCACTTATGGATGCCAATGCCTGAGCTCGTTGAATTGAGTCCGAGTTCGCTTATGGGCGGGTTACATAGTAGCTTGGCTACATATGTGGCACTTATGTGCAAACTTTCCATGTATCCGAATTATATTCCGATGTGTTCAACGGGTAAAGTTCTACTCAAATGGAGGACTACTCAAGATGAAAGGGATGTATTGGTAAGTGTTGTGAAATGGATACTTTGAACAGGTATGTACTTAACCCTCGGGTTGAAAAATCGATATAACAACAATATGGTAAGATGATAAATGAAAATATGATATGAATGTCTTGGTGATGATTATGCAAATGATGTTTTACGTTTGCTTATATGGTTATGTTACTTGCTATTTGCATGTGAACTTACTAAGCATTTATGCTTACTCCCTCTTTTTCATTTCTTGTAGTGTTGACAAGCTAGCTCAGAAATCGGGAACGGTCGGAGGCACGCTCACACTATCCGTATACCATCTTGGCATAATGGCTTGTATATTTTGAGTATGGGATGTATAGCATTATAATCATTTTGTATATATGGTCTTATAATATGGTTATTGAGTAGTATAAAAGTGCTTGGTAATGATTAGCCATTGGAATGGCTAATTATGATCATATTTGGTGTTATGTCAAATTGCTAGTTAATCCATGGAAACCATGAAATAGGTAAAATTTACCATAAAATAGATTCGCATAAAGAGAGTGACGTGAATTTGAAAAATCATTAAAAATAGTAGAGATATAATTAGATGATGAATAAAACATGGAATTTAAGAATTATGAGTCTATTTTCATATGGAAGAAACGAAACAGGTATATAAGTTATATTTTATGAGATGTTTAAATTTTTATGAAATAGGGACAGAGCGATTTCTGGATCCCCTGTTCTGAATTTGAAAATTAACCATAAATTGTATAAATATAATTAGAAGTCATAATTTATATGTACAGATTTATTATTGAGTCTAGTTTTAAGAGAAAGAAACTTCATAGTTGAAATTGCATGCAGAGAGATATCTGATTCAGTAATACACAGAGGTCGAGCACTAGAACCCCAAATAGGGAGACTTTAACTAATAAACTGTACTAATTGGCCTAGCCAAAAATTCTAGAAAAAAATTAGAAAATAGATATATGAGTCTAGTTTCAGGGAAAATTTACAGATTTGGAATTTGAGTTTCAGAACTCGAGATATGAATTTTTAAGCGACTATGATGTAGTTAGCCAGCTTGTCTGGAATTGCTAAAATTAAATTGTTTGACCTGTTTAAGTAATGAATTAAGTCTGTTAACACCTCGTGTTCGACTCCGGAAACGGTCTTGGGTATGGGGCGTTACAACCATTCTTAGTTCTATGTTTCAGTAATTTGTTATTTACTTGGTTCAAACTACTTGCGTGTGTAGTACTAGTTAACAAGGCTCTGTTGGAATACAAGTAATCTTTAGGGGTTACAATCAACCTCTTGTGCAAGCCTCAATCAATCGATCAAGGCAAGTGATAGGTAATCTCTTGAATAAGTGTTTTGGTCAGGGTTCTTTTCAACTCGATTGTTAGGCGATTAACCGAAGCTTCTTTTTGATAGGTTAGAGTGCACGTGGACTATTCACATATTTTCATAAGTATGGTGTGTGTAGCAACACTGCCCCTAATTGTAGATCGGCAAAAGCCGAAATAAGTGACTGTCGACGCTACACGAGCGTGCGCTCACTCGTGTGGTATTATGTATGCCTAAACATGGGCATATAATCGTTGAGGCTGGCCATGAGCAATTTCATGGCCAAGGTCGTTTTGGACCATTTTGGGCCGAACTGAGCAGTGTGGGCCACACGAGCATGTTGGCCCAACACGAGTAAACCACACGGACGTGTGGAGAATATTGGGCCAGGCTGTGTACCTACACGGCCAAGACTATTTCTGGGCTTCATGGGCACACGGGCATGTGGGCTCAATGTGGGCCCGCAATATTGGCCGTGGGCCCATTTTCACTGTTTGACTGTTAATGTTGCACGGGTCGTCCAAAACAACTATGGACCTATAGTTGGGTCGGTAAGTATACCTAGACCCCCAAATTGATAAAATGATTGTTATGCCCCTATGTGATAAAATGATTTTTATGCCCTTATGAGCTATATGATTTTATTTGAGAATGCCATTTAAACATATATAATACACGTATGATATTATGACACGACATGACATATTGCATGGGGATGGGGTTTATCATGATTAGAGGAAGGGTACTATACTGGCAGCTTTGCTTCAATTACTGTTTAGTGCCGCTACCGGTGCTATTTTGGAGTGTAAGGATGGGTGGGTTGATTTTATCCCCACATTTAGTGTAGGGTTGGACAGAGATGGAGTGTAGAGGCTAGTTGGGTAGGATCTATTGTTTGCATATATGTTATCACATCGAAACGGGGCTCGAGCCCCAGCATCGATCTCATTCATCAGAATGGACTAAGTCCAAACTAAAACTAAACTATTACAGAAATAGGCTTAGGCCCAGACTGTATTTGCTCACTGTATGATCGACTGATTGCTTGATAAGGGATTACACACTGAGTTTTCGTAAACTCACCCTTCTATTTATCTACACAAGTAATCCCCAGTCTTAGGTAGGTCGGTGCTGCGAAGGACTCAAAGGTGGCCACAAAACTGCACGTATTTTATTTATTTGACTTTAATTTTATAAGTTATTTAATTTGGATATTTTTACGTAATAAAGCCTCTTTAAATTTTTAATCTTTAATTTGGGGTTTTATTTATTTTGATTTATATCTGCTAGCAGTAGGATGCGGGTTTTCAAAAAGATAAATGTTTTCCAAAACACCACGCTTACGCAATATGTTTTAAAGGTTTCTACAAGAATTAATGTTTTAGAATTAATAACAAATTAATATGATTAACTTTTCGCTAAACAAATTAAATTTTTAAAATGAACGCAACATTCTAAAATCTTCGTTAAGATCACAAAGAGGTTACATATAGAATGGGTTTTTTTAACAATATCGTATTTTACGAAAATCCCTTCAATGTGACATTATCAGATTCAGCCATAACGTCTAGGCCTAGTTTGGGGTGTTACATTTAGTGGTATCAGAGTCAGGTTGTAAAACTCGACTGCGGATTTGGGTTTCTTGTAAAGTTTGAAATTTCTAAAAGAACTTTTTTAAAGGATTGAAGGTATTTTGAAAAGTTTTACTGAACGTGTTGTACACCAAGACTCCGGCGCTAATTCTGTAAGTCTTCTAAAAACTGTTACTTGTTTAAAATTGAAATACTGAGACCATTGTAAGTTGTAGACTGTACTAAAATACTCTATGTAGGGCAAACTGTAGTAAGACTACGACCAGCGAAAACGAACTCTGAAATACTGGTACTGTTTTTCATAAAATATCCTATAATAAACACTGGAACTGTAATTTGATGCATAAAATTGTTAATACAGATAAAGCGTAAATTGATAATGAGCATCAGAGGTACTCGTGGAAGGGGTACAAGAGGCCACAGTGAAGGTCGTAGGGGTGCTCAGGCTGGGTCTTCGTCATCTGCCATATGCCTAATGTTAAAACTAGGGAGGCACCGGCTTTACCTAAGACTGTGACTAGGTCTCACGATCGAGCGACTGGGGATGACACATTGTCCTAGGCCATGTTACAGATTCTGAAAAGGGTCGCTGGGCCCAATACTGGTATTGTGGGTCGTGGTTTAGTTACGGAACGACTCCAGTCCAACAGAGTTGAGATTTTTAGGGGTATTGCTAGAGTTGCCCCTAATGTAGCTGAGTATTGGATTGAGGCCACAGAGAGAATCATGGATGATCTCGACTGCACCCCTTAGCAGAAACTAAAAGGTGCAGTGTCACTGCTGAGAGATGAGGCTTATCAGTGGTGGCTTATAGTTAAAGAGGGCATTCAGCCCGATCGACTGGCTTGGGAATTTTTCAGGACTGCTTTCTAAAGAAAATATGTGGATGGTAGTTATGTGGATGCCCGGAGGAGAGAGTTTCTGAATTTGACTCAGGGGGATAAATTAGTGGTTGAATATGAGACTGAATTTTTACGATTAAGCCGCTACGCGCATGGGATGGTGGCAGCTAATTATGAGCGTTGTGTTCATTTTGACGACGGCCTTAGGGATAGTTTAAGGGTTCTGATAGCTCTACAGAAGGAGCGAGATTTTGCTACATTAGTGGATAAGGCAAAAATCACCGAGGATGTGAAGCGCGCTGAGTGCTAGAACTGTGAGAAGGAAAAAGGTAGGGACAAGAGGGATTCAAAGCCCTCAAGTTCATTTTTAAGGCCTAAGAAAAAAACCAGAGTTGATAGGCCGATCAGAGTTAGGGCCCCTGTTGCTGCTACTGGACCACAGCCCTGTGCTGATTGTGGAAGATGCCATTAGGGCGAGTGTTGGAAAATGATTAGGGTATGTTTAAGGTGCGGATCATTGGAGCACCATATCAGAGATTGTCCACGGAGGCTCGATCAGGTGCAAGCTGTAGGCCGGGGTAATGTACAGCCGTCGAGTGGTGGTCAGTAGCCGTCGAGAGGTCATGGTTAGGCTAGAGGTGGAAATGGTATGGGTCGAGGTCAGAGGGCACCGGGCAGAGGTGTTGGTCATACTGAGGCAAGACAGCCAGCTCTGGTTTATACTACACATCGCCGAAAGGATGGAGACGCCCTAGATGTTATCATGGGTACGTTCTTTATCGATAATGTACCTTAAACTGCCCTAATTGATGTTGGATCTACACATTCTTATATAGCATTTACTATGTCTGGGACTTTGGGTATAATGGTTGAAAGCACTACGAGTAAGGTTACTGTGTTGTGTCCATTAGGGCAGTCAGTGAGGATAAATAAATTGTTTAGAGATGTACCTTTGGAGGTTTAAGGAACTATCTTTTTGGCGGATTTAACGAAACTTCCTTTTGGATAATTTGACTTAATTCTGGGAATGGAATGGCTGGTTAAACATCTAGTAAGCTTGGATTATGCTACTAAACGGATGGTACTAAAAACAACGGAGGGTGACGAGATTGTTGTAATTGGGGAGCGTCAGAATTATTTGGCAAATGTGTTTTCTATACTAAGGGCCAAGAAATTGGTTCATAAGGGTTGTGAAGTGTATCTAGCATACATTCGTATTTCAAATTCTGAGGTTTCTTCTGTTAAGGATATCAGAACAGTGAAAGACTTTCCAGATGTTTTTCCCGATGAGCTACCTGGGTTACCTCCTAACTGTGAAGTTGAGTTTAGGATTGATCTCCTGCCTGGCACAGCTCTGGTGTCTATCGCCCCTTATAGAATGGCACCGAAAGAGCTTGTGGAGCTTATGGCTCAGATTCAAGAGTTATTGCATCGAGGGTTCATCTGACCTAGTGTCCTCTATGGGGAGCACTGGTTTTGTTTGTGAAAAAGAAGGATGGATCCATGCGCATGTGTGTTGATTATCGACAACTGAATAAATTAACCGTTAAGAATATGTCTCCCCTACCGAGGATTGATGATCTGTTCGACCAATTTTGAAGAGCTTCAGTTTTCTCTAAGATTGATCTTCGATCTGGGTACCATCAACTGAGGGTTAAAGAGACTGATGTTTACAAGGCAACGTTTAGGACTCGTTATGGTCATTACGAGTTCCTAGTGATGCCGTTTGGACTGATGAATTCACCAGCAGCCTTTATGGATCTGATGAACCGAGTGTTCTAGCCCTATCTGGACCGGTTCGTAGTGGTTTTTATAGATGACATCCTTGTGTATTCGAGAATTGAAGATGAACACGATGCACATCACTGAGTTACTTTGCAGATTCTAAAGGAGAAACAACTATATGCTAAGTTCAGTAAGTGTGAATTCTGGTTACAAGAGGTAACATTTCTGGGCCATGTGGTATCCGCTGAAAGGATTAGGGTTGATCTTCAGAAAATAGAAGTTGTTCTAGACTGGAAGCTACCTAAGACGGTATTTGAGATTCAAAGTTTTCTAGGATTGGTAGGGTATTATCGACAATTTGTTGATGGGTTTTCATTAATTGCGGTACATCTGAATAAGTTATTGCGTAAGGGTGTACCATTTAACTGGACTGATGCACTGTAAAAGAGTTTTTAGAAGCTTAAGAAAGTTCTGACTAAAGAGCTAGAGTCTAAGAAAGAGTTCACTATTTACAGAGATTCATCAGATGTTGGTTTGGGATGGGTGTTGATGCAAGAGGGTAAGGTGGTGGCATATGCGTCTCATCAGCTTAAGACTCATGAAAAAATAATCCGAGACATGACTTGGAGTTGGCCGCGGTGGTATTCGCACTGAAAATTTGGAGGCATTACCTGTATGGTGAGAAGTGTATCATTTACACTGACCATAAGAGCATCAAGTACCTCTTGACTCAGAAGGAGCTGAATCTTAGGCAGCGTAGGTGGATTGAGCTGCTTAAGGACTATGACTGTTCGATTGAATACCATCCAGATAAGACCAATGTAGTGGTCGATACATTGAGCCGTAGGGCTATGACTGAGCTAAGGGCGATGTTTGCTCGTCTCAGCTTATTTGATGATGGTATTCTGTTAGCTGAACTTTAGGTTAATCAATATGGATTGAGCAGATTAAGGGTAAATAGTTGGAGGATGAGTCACTGGGTCCTCGATTCCGACAGATAGAGAGTGGTAGGACATCAAATTTTGGGCTGAATAGCGAATGGGTACTTTGTTTCCGTAAGAGAGTCTGTGTATCGAAGGATGCCGATCTGAGGCAGCCTATACTGTGAGAGGCGCATAGTATTCCTTATGCTATGCATCCTGGTGGAAATAAGATGTACCGAGACCTTCGTGAGTTATATTGGTGGCTAGGTCTTAGGCGTGAAGTTACCGACTTCGTGAGTAAATGTCTGACTTGCTAGCAAGTTAAGGCTGAACATCAGTTACCTTCAGGGCTACTTCAGCCAGTTAAGATTCCACTTTGGAAGTGGGAGAGAGTGACTATAGACTTTGTTAGTGGGCTGCCCTTAACGCCTACTAAGAAGGATTCAGTATGGGTCATCATGGATCGGTTGACCAAATCTGCCCATTTCATACCTGTTCGTACCGACTACTCTTTGCAGAAGTTGGCTAAACTGTATGTGTCTGATATTGTAAGACTGCTTGGGGTACCAGTTTCCATTATATCTGATAGAGATTCTCACTCCACGTCTTGGTTCTGGAAGAAGTTACACGAGGCTTTGGGTACAAGGTTGGACTTTAGAACTGCGTTCCATCCTCAGACAGATGGTCAGTCAGAGAGGGTGATTCAGATACTAGAGGATATGTTGAAGAGTTGTGTGATTGACTTCCGAGGCAGTTGGGATGATTACTTGCCGCTAGCAGATTTTTCTTATAACAATAGTTATCAGTCCAGCATACAGATGACACCTTACGAGGCATTATATGGTCGTAGGTGTCGTACTCCTTTGTGTTGGACTGAGTTGGGCGAGCGGCGTATTCTGGGCCCTAAATTAGTTTCTAATACCAAGGATAAAGTTAGACTAATTCAAGATCAACTGAATGCAGCATTAGACAGATAGAAGTCGTATGCAGATTTGAAGCGTAAAGAGATTGAATATTCTGTGGGGGACTTTATTTTCCTTAAGGTCTCGCCATGGAAGAAGGTTATGAGATCTGGACAAAAGGGCAAGCTGAGCCCTAGGTTCATTGGGCCTTACCGCATACTAAAACATGTGGGACTGGTTGCCTATCAACTTGAGTTACCTCTAGAGTTAGACCGGATTCATGATGTGTTCCACGTCTCCATGCTAAGGTGTTACCGCTCTAATCCCACGCATGTTATTTCGGTTGAGGAGGTTGAGGTTAGGCCAGACCTAACATTTAAAGAGGAGCCAGTTCAAATTTTAGATCATGATGTAAAAGTGTTAATGAAGAAATCTATCCCACTGGTTAAGGTACTTTGGCGTGATCACAGCTCAGAAGAGGCCATGTGGGAACCCGAGGAAGCGATGCGACAACAATACCTTCATCTGTTTTGACCCAGTAAATTTTGAGGCTAAAATTTTCTTTTAGGGGGTAGAGTTGTAACGCCTCAAAATCTAAGTATTTATTTTTATATGTTTGTGATACAAATGCATGTCTGCTTCAGTGGTAAAGTGTCCGGGAGAAGTCTGAGAAGTCTTGGGTTCAAGCCTTGGCTTATGCAAAATTTTGTTTTAATTGGCTAAATCTTTGTCTCTAGTCAGTTAACTTTTAAATAAAAATGGGTGAAACATAACAGAAAGGGCCTACTGGTCTAGGGGGTAAGTGGCGTGTTACCTATGCCAGAGGACTGAGATTCAAATCCTGGTGGGGGTAGTGGAGTGTTTTATTTTACTGTTGTGCCGTGGGAGTGTTGTGGGTTGACTAAAACACTAAAGTGTTTAAGGGGAATTCGAATTGAGTAGTTGAGGGAGGTGTGATCGGTTTAAGGGATTGGAGAAGGGATTTTAAGAGAAAATCATGGGGAGTTGAGGGGAGAGGAAGTGTTGTGCCGAATTGGGACTTTAGGCACTCAAAGGAATCGACTTTGGAGAAGAATTCGGTTTTGGTGAGTTTTGGCACTTCGTTTTGGATGCTTCTTTTCTTTGGAAACCGATTGGTGCTAAGGGGTTTTGCTGTGTCTCTCATTTGTGCTTTTCGGGTTTACGTTTTGGGTCCTTTTCCTTCTCTACCTAGTCGAATGCTCCCTTCCCCTCTCTCAAAGTTGTTCAGCTTTAGCTCATTGGTCTAGACCGATTCTTTCTTTTTTCCCTCTCCATCAATCGATTCCCTCTTTAGCCGAATACACTTTTTCCTCCCTCTTTTGAACTCTTTCAGGTTTCAACGTTTTCCTCTCCTTACACATTGGTATTGTTCCCGAATAGTTCTTCTCCTCTTTTCCTCTTCTCTTTCGGCTTTTGGAAAACCTCTCCCTTGTTATTGTGGTTTTCCTTTTGTGTTTTCGAATCCTTGGCTTATAGCCGAACCTTCCAGTTGCCGCCATCTCTATTTAGGCTCACGGTTGTTCTTTCTTCCTTTCTTTTTCTCTTTGTCGTAATAGTTTTCCCTCTAACATCTTCTTTTCTCTGCCAATTACTGTCAGGGGTATGATTGTACCATCTCGTGCCTCGGTTAAAGGTGTGCTTTTGGGTGTAGGCTGATTACTTCTATTTACCATCTTAGTTCTACGTTTCGGTAAGTTGTTATTCACTTGGTTCAAACTACTTACGTGTATAGTAATAGTTAACAAGTCTCTATTAGAATACAGGTAATCTTTAGGGGTTACAATCAACCTCTTGTGCAAGCCTCAATCAATCGATCAAGGCAAGTGATAGGTAATCTCTTGAATAAGTGTTTTGGTCAGGGTTCTTTTCAACTCGATTGGTAGGCGATTAACCGAAGCTTCTTTTTGATAGGTTAGAGTGCACATGGACTATTCACATATTTTCGTAAGTAAGGTGTGTGTAGCAACACTACCCCTAATCGTAGATCGGCAAAAGCCGAAATAAGTGACCGTCGACGCTACACGGGCGTGCGCTCGCTCGTGTGGTATTCTGTATGCCTAAACATGGGCATATAATCGTTGAGGCTGGCCATGAGCGATTTCATGGCCAAGGTCGTTTTGGACCATTTTGGGCCGAACTGAGCAGTGTGGGCCACACGAGCATGTTGGCCCAACACGAGTAAACCACACGGACGTGTGGAGAATATTGGGCCAGGCTGTGTACCCGCACGGCCAAGGCTATTTCTGGGCTTCATGGGCACACGGGCATGTGGGCTCAATGTGGGCCCACAATATTGGCCGTGGGCCCATTTTCACTGTTTGACTGTTAATGTTGCACGGGTCGTCCAAAATGACTATGGACCTATATTTGGGTCGGTAAGTATACCTAGACCCCCAAATTGATAAAATGATTATGCCCTTATGTGATAAAATGACTTTTATGCCCTTATGAGATATATGATTTTATTTGAGAATGCCATTTAAACATATATAATACACGTATGATATTATGACACGACATGACATATTGCATGGGGATGGGGTTTATCATGATTGGAGGAAGGGTACTATACTGGTAACTTTGCTGTAATTACTGTTTAGTGCCGCTATCGGTGCTATTTTGGAGTGTAAGGATGGGTGGGTTGATTTTATCCCCACATTTAGTGTAGGGTTGGACAGAGATGGAGTGTAGAGGCTAGTTGGGTAGGATCTATTGTTTGCATATATGTTATCATCATTTGAACGGCTCGAGGCCCGCATCGACATCATTATCAGTAATGGGCTAAGTCCAAACTAAAACTAAACTATTACTGAAATGGGCTTAGGCCCAGACTGTATTTGCTCACTGTATGATCAACTGATTGCTTGATAAGGGATTACACACTGAGTTTTCGTAAACTCACCCTTCTATTTATCTACACAAGTAATCCACAGTCTTAGGTAGGTCGGTGCTGTGAAGGACTCAAAGGTGGCCACAAAACTGCACGTATTTTATTTATTTGACCTTATTTTATAAGTTATTTAATTTGGATATTTTTACGTAATAAAGCCTCTTTAAATTTTTAATCTTTAATTTGGGGTTTTATTTATTTTGATTTATATCTGCTAGCAGTAGGATGCGGGTTTTCAAAAAGATAAATGTTTTCCAAAACACCACACTTACGCAACATGTTTTAAAGGTTTCTACAAGAATTAATGTTTTAGAATTAATAACAATTTAATATGATTAACTTTTCACCAAACAAATTAAAATTTGAAAATGAACTCGACATTCTAAAATCTTTGTTAAGATCACAAAGAGGTTACATTTAGAATGGGTTTTTTAACAATATCGTATTTTACGAAAATCCCTTCAATGTGACATTATCAGATTCAGCCATAACGTCCAGCCCTAGTTTGGGGTGTTACACACGGTTATGCTTCATGGCCGTGTGTCCTCTGGTGTTGAATTTAAAATCAAGTCAGTATGCTCCACATGGCCTAGCTCACAGGCGTGTGACTTGGCCGTGTGGCATAAGTCAATATACCCTTTAGGTTTGGCACGACATAGCACACGGTATGGCACACGGGCATTTATGACCATTTTTAGGGCATACGGACGTGTGTATTGATCGTGTGACCCAAGTCAGAGATTTACACAGAGTCAAACACGGGCTGAAACACGGCCATGTGCTTCTATTTTGAATGCCACATGGCCTGTGACACGGGCGTGTCTTTGGCCATGTCAGACAGTCGGCTGCCCCACACGGGTGTGTGTCCCCTATATTTTGAAATTTTTTCTATGTTTTCCAAAAGTTTCCTGAGTTATCGATTTAGTCCCGAACTTTTCTAAATGCATGTTTTAGGCCTCGTAGGCTTATATTAGAGACGATATGTGTGTGGATGAATGATGATTATTTTGAAGTTTGAGAATGTATGTGAAATGTATGTGTAATTGTATTATATGTTCGGTAATGCTCTGTAACCCTATTCTGGCATTGAATACAGGTGAGGAGTGTAACACCCAACACCCGAGTCTGACACCGGGACAGGATACGAGGCGTTACCTCACTTAATCACATGCATACAATCATTTCGACGTCATTAAAACTCGGTCAAATTAAAACTTTTTTGAACTTTGTCTAAACTCCTTATTACGGGCCTACGAGGCCCCAAACATCCATTGGAAACCATTCGGGATCAACCCGGGTCCTTTAACTGACTTTAGAAAAATAACCCTTGAAACAGAGCACACGCCCGCGTAGTCATTATAACATGGCCATGCTGATGGCCCGTGTGACCCACACAGCCTAAGAATTTAGGGACACGCCCATGTCCTATACCTGTGTGAATTAAATTCCAAATTCAAACCTACAAGGGTTTTCACACGGCCTGACACACACCCGTGTCTATGGCCCGTGTCCCTCACACGGCCATGACATGCCCGCGTCCTATCCCGTGTCTAAAAACCTTGACATTCTGTTTCTGACGTTAGTATCTAATTTACGGCGCACGGCCAAGGCACACGTATGTGGCCAGAGGCCGTGTCCTCCACACGGCTAATACACACGGTCGTGTCTCTGTCCGTGTGTTTACTACCTTACATACTGACTTGAAAATTTTACGTGAAGGGGACACACGGCCGGACAACACGCCCATGGAGCTGACCGTGTGCCATACATGGCCTAGACACACACTCGTGTGTCTACTCGTATGGACAATATGAGGCTATCTACCACGGCTTTTGCCACCCTGAAACACAATCCAATGCCAACCAACATTTCATAATCTAACTTAATATGATTTTTCAACCAAACAACCATAGCTAAGGCTTATGTACATTTCATATATTCAAACATGCCATCAATTTCATATTCGTGAAAGACTATCTTGCATTCATATGATAATTTTCAAATTAGCCATTTTTCATGGCTTATACAAAATGAATCAAATGCTAAAGTAAGCCATCACATTTGGCCAATTAACAATGACACAAAACTCAAAAGTCAAGATCCTATACATGCCATAATCTAGATAAAAGATCTAACTACACTAAGTGCTTCGAATGATAGTGTGATCAATGCCTCCGATGTCCGATAATCCTCGAGCTAATTAAGTGGCACTGTAAGAAAATGGAAAGGAGAGGGAGTAAGCATAAAGCTTAGTAAGTTGCATGGAAATGAATATAACAACAACTTTACCATTCATCATCATGCTTATAATATGAAAGTAGGCATAAGCGCAACCTACTCATCACTATCCAATACAATTCACATAGCATATATTGAGCTCACATCTCATACATTTCAATAGGTACCTGTACCACTCACAACATATTTATACTTTTCTCATTTAACTTAAATTGTAACTCTCATTGTTGAACCATTTGGAATGCTATCTGATATTCACCAAGCCTTAAACATAGGGTGTAATGCCAATGCCATGTCCTAGACATGGTCTTACACTGGCTCATCTATCAAGTCGATGCCATGTCCCAAGCATGGTCTTACACTGGCTTTCGAAATCGAGGTCAGCGCCATGTCCCAGACATGGTCTTACACTAGCTCTCACATCTCCGTGCCGATGCCATGTCCTAAACATGGTCTTACACTGACACCTCTATATGCACCGATGCCATGTCTCAGACATGATCTTACACTGGCACATCTCACAACCGATGCATGTCCAAGACTTGTCTTACACTGGCTTACATCTCGAGGGCGACACATGTCCCAGACATGTCTTACACTAGCTCTCGTCTCAATGCCAAAGCCATGTCCCAGACATGGTCTTACACTGGCTCTTATAATGTGGCCGATGCATGTCCCAGACATGTCTTACATTAGCACACATATAATCCAAATATCATGGCCTAAATATCTAATTTTTATTCCCTAAGGTTCAAACAGGAATTCTACTATCTCAATATTCAACATACATAATCATTTCCACAAACAAGCAATTTATTCTATATCAATTCAAACACCTATAATAACAATGTAGTTGTATTATTCACATACAACTTACCTCGAATTACAAAATGTAGACGACTAGTTCGGCTTAGTCCACTTGCTTTACTTTTCCCCGGTCTAGGCTTGGATTTTGTAATTCTTGATCTATAATGGTGAAAATTCACACATTTAACCATGTTATTAATCTAAGCACTCAAAATTCAAAAATTGAGACTGTTGCAAAATGACCATTTTACCCTTAGGTTTAAAAATCAATTTTTATCACATTTTCTCATTAATCAAGCCTAGCCGAGTACTTTTCACACTAGGAGTAACCCAAAATTCTCATTATTTCTCACATTTATCAACTAATTTACAACTTATGCAAAATGGTCCTTTTTAGGGTTTTCATGAGAAATCGTTTCACAAAAGTTGTTTATTACACCACCATATCTCACTTTCTTCCATAAAATTTTAGAAAACAACATGAACACACTCATGGTAAAACACTATACTTTCAACCATTTTGCAAAATAGTCCCCTCATTTGAAAGCTCATGCTACAAGGGTTTTAAAAGTACAAAAATCAACAAGAAAGACCATCAAAATCACTTGTGGAGAGACTAAGTGGCTAAAATTTCAAGCTTCAAAAACTCCTCTAACAGTTGCTATTTTCAGTGGAAAAAAATGGAGAAGAAAGATAACCCCTTAGGTTTTATTTTAATATTCAATTTGCTAATGGCATCACTTACCAACCTTACTCATCTTTTGACTCTTTGACCATCTTTGTCTCCTATGGCCGGCCATGCCTCTCTCTAAGGGTCTAATTTCCCTTTAAATACCTTAAATTTAAGTTCTCTAGCTATTTGACACCCTTAGCTATCAAAATAGGACTTTTGCACTTTATGCGATTTATCCTTTTATGCAATTAAGCTCTCAAATGTTAAAATTAAATCACCAAAATTTTCATGCACCTTTACAAACATGCCATCACACCTAAAATAATATTAAAATAATTTATATGGCTTCGAAATAGTGGTTTCATAATCACTATTCTGACTAGCCCCAAAATCGAGTTGTTACAAGGGGTGATGAATTTAGTGGTATCAAAGCTACGGTTTAGTCGACTCTCGGACTAACGTAGCGTGTGTGTGAGTCCAGATATACATGCCATATATAACTTGTGATAGTGTGATTTCTCCTGACAGTTTAAAATGTGTTTTTATATAGTAAATCTACCCCAATCGAGTTGTAGCAGATGATGTCGAAAGTAATGCACTTGCCTCTGTTCATAGAGCAACGCAATCGGCAACTAGACCCGTATCAGGTAGCCAATGAGGAGTGGCTAAAGAAGCCTTCTTCCAGATGATGAATGAATGGTTTATGGAGTTTGTTCGAACAAATTCGGCTACTCAACAACCTCCACCCTCACCTAATCTTCAATTGGTTCTCGTAGTTCCTCAAGGTGTAGAATTTCTACGATTGAATAAGCCGCTAGTTGATAAGATTTGAAAACACAGAGCTGAAGAGTTTAGAGCTAATGTTGATGACGATCCCGAGAGAGCCAAGTTTTGGCTTGAAAACACTATTAGAGTATTTGATGAACTTTCATGCACACCAACAGAGTGTTTAAAATGTGTCGTATCATTTCTGAGGGACACTGCATACTAATGGTGGAATACTTTGGTGACTGTGGTACCGAGAGAAAGAGTTACCTTAGAATTCTTTCAAGTTGAATTCAAGAAAAAATACATTAGTCAACGGTTTATTAATCAGAAGCACAAAAAGTTTTTAGAGCTAAAATAGGACCGTATGTTTGTGACTGAATACGAGAGAGAGTTTATGAGGCTTAGTAAGTATGCTCGAGAATCTATTTCAACCGAAGATATTATGTGTAAAAGGTTTGAATATGGATTAAACGAAGACATCAGACTGTTGGTCGAGATTCTAGAATTAAAAGAAATTGTTGTTTTAGTTGACCGAGCTTGCAAAGCCGATGAATTGAGTAAAGAAAAGAGAAAGGCAGATTTCGAGGCTAGAGATTCAAGAAAAGGATTGATGAATAAACCATATCAATCCTCGTAAAAGAAATCACGGGATTCATATACTCGTTCAAATGCTTCAATCAAGGATCCAAACAGAGATCGTGGAAAACAATATTCAAGTCCTAAGACTCAAGCTAATCAGTCTTGAGTGTTGGCAGCGTGAGAAACAACAAACTTGAGTGTTAACAATGTGGACGATGACATTTTGGAGATTTTTGGATGAATAATAATAATAAAGTCTATTTCAGAAGTGGTTCGCAAGAACACTTTATTCGTGATTTCCTTAGTTATCCGAGAAAGATAATCTTCAGACTTCAAGACCGAGCAATCCTGTTACTAGAAGGAGGCCACCAAGATATACGGGGAATATGACTAGTATTAGAGGAATAAAAAAGTACTCCGCTATGGATTCGAGGCCAGGGCACCTGCTAGATCTTACGCAATTTGCGCTCGCAAAGAGGTGTCTTCACCCGATGTTATCACCGTTACATTTACTCTCTATGACACTAATGTTATTGCATTGGTTGATCTTGGATTGACTCATTTATATATCTGTATGAATTTAGTGTACTGTAAGAGTTTACCAATTGAGTCTACTGAGTTTGTGGTTAAAGTATCGAACCCCTTAGGTAAATATGGTCTAATTGATAAAGTTTGCAAGAACTATCCTTTAATGACTCAGGGTTACTGTTTTTCGGCTGATTTGATGCTTTTGTCATTTGATGAGTTCGATGTAATTCTGGGTATGGATTGGTTAACGCTACATGATGTCGTTGTGAATTGTATATGAAAGACTATTGAATTGAAATGCCAGAACAGTGAAATTCTTCGAATTGAATCAGATGAGTAGAGTGAGTTACCTATTGTGATTTCGTCTATGTCAGTTCAGAGATGTGTGAGAAAAGGTTACGAAGCTTATCTTACTTATGTTTTAGATACAAAAGTGTCTAAATCAAAAATTGAATCTGTACCAGTAGTCTGTGAGTATCCAGATTTTCCAGAAGATACCTACCTGGGTTACCACCGATCAGATAGGTAGAGTTTGCCATTGAATTAGTGTTGGGAACATCACCGATATCTATAGCTCCATATAGAATGGCTCTGACAGAGTTGAAAGAATTGAAAGTTTAGTTGCAAGAGTTAACGGATAGAGGTTTTGCACGACCTAGTTTTTCACCCTGGGGTTTTGCACTTTGTATTGATTATTGTTAGCTTAATAAGGTTACAATAAAGAACAAGTATCCTTTGTTGCAAATCGATGATTTGTTTGATCAGCTGAAAGGGGCAGCAGTGTACTCAAAGATTGATTTGAGATCTAGCTATTATCAGTTGCGAGTGAAAGATTTGGATGTGTTGAAAATCACATTCAAAAATAGGTACGGGGACTATGAATTTCTTGTTATGCCTTTTGGATTAACTAATGCTCCTTCAGTTTTTATAGATTTGATGAATCGAATCTTTAGACCATATTTAGACAAATTTGTGGTTGTATTCATTGATGACATTCTAGTCTATTTACAATATGAGTCTGAGCATGCCTAGCATTTGAGGATTTTACTACAAACCCTAAGAGATAAGCAATTGTTCGCTAAATTCAGCAAATGTGAGTTTTGGCTTCGTAAAGTTGGATTTTTGGGACATATTATTTTAACTGAAGGCATACAAGTTGACCCGAATAGGATTTCCGCAATTGTTGATTGGAAACCACTGAGAAATGTATCCGAAGTTAGAAGCTTTCTGGGGTTAGTTGGTTATTATCGATGTTTTGTAAAAGGATTCTCGATGATTGCTATAGAAAGATGTAAATTTTGAGTGGTTTGAAAAATGTCAATAGAGTTTTGATTAGTTGATAGTATTGTTAACTGACGCACCAGTTTTAGTTCAACCTGAGTCGGGTAAAGAGTTTCTGATTTTCAACGACGCGTCATTAAATGCTTTGGGATGTGTTTTGATGCAAAAGGGAAAAGTGATAACTTATGCCTCCAGATAATTGAAGCCGCATGAAAAGAATTATCTGACGCACGATTTAAAGTTGGCCGCTATTATTTTTGCATTAAAAATTTGGAGACATCATTTATACGATGCAAAATGTCATATCTTTACTGATCATAAAAGTTTGAAATATATTATGACTTAAAAAGATCTAAATTTGTGACAACGGAGATGGCTCGAGCTATTCAAAGATTATGAGTTGGTGATTGATTATCATCCGGGGAAAGCAAACGTAGTCGCAAATGCTTTGAGTAGAAAATCATTATTTGCTTTGAGAGCGATGAATACTTAGTTAACCTTGTTTGATAATGGTTCGATTTTATCAGAGTTAAAAGCTAAACCAGTATTCAACATATTTTTGAAGCTCAAAAGTGTGACAACGAGTTGCAAGCTAAAAGAGTGCAACGTGAGTCGACAAGTGATTCAGATTATCATATCAGATCCAATGATTGTTTAATGTTTCGAGATAGAATTTGCATACCAAAAAATTCTAAACTCATTCAGAAGATTTTACAAAAAGCACATAGTAGTTGTCTATTTGTTCACCCGAGGAGTACAAAAATGTACAATGATTTCAAGCAGTTGTATTGGTGGTTGGGCATGAAACGAGACATTTTAGAGTTTGTGTCGAGATGTTTAGTTTGTCAACAACTAAAAGCCAAGCATCAAGTATCTTCGGGATTACTACGGCCTGTGATGATACCTAAGTGGAAATGGGAGAGAGTTACAATGGATTTCGTATCGAGTTTACCCTTGTCTCCAAAGAAGAAAGATGTTATATGGGTTGTCGTTGATCGACTAACGAAGTCTGCACATTTCATTCCAGTACGTAAAGACTATTCGCTTGATAAATTGGCTGAATTGTACATTTCTGAGACTGTAAGTCTAACACCCCTTACCCGTATTCGACGCCGGAATAGGGTATGAAGCATTACTGGACTTAAATCTCAAACAAACATTCAAAACCGAGACATGAATTTCCACTCAAATTTAAAACTTTTCGAGAACATTCATATCATCCCTTAAATGAGCCTACGAGGCCCAAAACATGCATTAGGAGTGGTTCAGGACTAAATTGAGAACTTTAGAAAACTTCCTAGCACTTAGAATATTTTTCATCAAAATAGGGGTCACACGCCCGTGTGGTTTTGGGACACACCCATGTGGGTAGGCTGTATGGACACACACGCCCGTGTCCCTAACATGTGTGACTCTCTGTTTATGACATCATCAACAAATTGAAGTCACAAGGCCAAGTCACACACTCATGTGCTTAGGCCGTGTGGGTGATTTATATTTCATAATTTTTCATAAAATAGGTGTAGACTTCACACGCCCTGGGCAAACGCCCATGTCCCTAGGCTGTGTCCTTCACACGGCTCAGACACACGGCTGTGTCTCTGCCCGTGTGGACAAAAATAAGGCTATTTACCAAGCCATTTTGCCACATTTACTTGTACCAACCTATACAACAAAAAGCAACACCAATCCAAGAAAATTCTCACATCCATGAAAACATCATCATATGCATATATACTTAACCAATATTAGCCAATTTCAATGGCCATTTACAAAATGAATTATCAATCATTATAAGCCAACATATTTGGCCAGATCAAATATGACACATAACAAAATGACCAAGTCTCTATACATGCCATACTCAAAATATTGAAATCAAGTATACCCAAAACAATCGTTTGATAGTGTGAATCGAGCTCCGACGTTCCTCGATCTTCGAGCTAGCTTGGCGACATTATAAGGAATGGAAAGAAAAGGGGAGTAAGCTTTTAAAGCTTAGTAAGTTTGCATGCAAATAATAAGCACCATAAATTATAAATTAATCATATAACTACTCAACATAAGTTGGTAAAAATATCATCAAGTATCTTAGGCTTAGCTTATTCATTAGAATACTTATCAAAAGTTCATCTCATACTAAAGTCCTTACTCATGAGTTTTACATACATACCTGTACCAACTCATAAAATAGTTGCACACTTTATCATCTTTGACATACTCTTCAGATTACCCGTTGAACACTTGGAATATTATTGAATACACGGAAAGTCTTGCACATTAGTGGCACATGTGTAGCCAATGCTACCTCATATATCATAATACATAGCGCACGCACACGAGCTAATCACAGGCCAGCTCTCACAAGCTGTCAGTCAAGACGTAGCTACACGGGCTGCTCACACAAGCTATCAGGTATCCGCAACACATGCTGAACTACCTAGAAACCAGTAGGACGTACATGACCAGCACCCAGATTCACATAGATCACATAACTCATGGTTTCCTAGTGACATGTCACTCGTATCTTAATCTATACCTAAGGTTCAATCGGGATTTTTCTCATCGTCGAAACTTTGTTGAATATTTCCATAGAAACAATCGTACAATTTATTCAATATTAAGCATTAAATACATAATATAACATTGCATGATTTACACACAAACCTACCTCAGTACAAAATAGTAGGAATTGGACCTAATCGTCAATAACCTTATTTTTCCCCCGATCAAGGTCTAAAATTTGTTTTCTTGATCTATAATAGCAAATTTAACTTATTTAATTATCACATTACTCAACGCTATCCAAAAATCAACTTATGGCAACAATTACATTTTGGCCCCTAGACCTTGACATATTTACATTTTAGTTCTTAGGCTCGTAAAATGAAATGTATTTGTTTTCTTTGTTACCCAAGCCTAACTGAACCTAAATTATGCTTATAACAGTCCACGTTTTTCATCAAATCACATTCCTACTACCCATTTTTACAGCTTTTACAAATAAGTCCTTTTTATGCATTTTCACTAAAAATCACTTAGTAAAAGTTGTTTATCACACCTTAAACATACAATATCTTCCATAAAACATCAAAATACATGCATGTCACACATGGGTAAATTTTTAAACATGAACCTTACTTCAAAATAATGGTAGAAACAGATAAATCAGGTCACGAGACTTAAAAAATGTAAAGAGCATTAAAAATGGGGCTAAGATGTACCTACAATCCAGCTTGACAGTTAAAGAAACCCTAGCTAAGGTCTCCTTGAAAAATTCGGCCAAGGTGAAGAAGATGGAGACCAATTTTGACTTGATTTTCCCTTTTTATTCTTTTATTTACCAAATGACCAAAATGCCCTTAATGCATAACTTTGAAATTTTACCTATTCATGTCCATTTTTGTCCAATAACTTATCTAATGGTCTAATTACAAACTAAGGACCTCTAATTTAAAATCTCATAGCAATTGGACACCTTTAACAAGCATAACTCAACTTTTGCACTTTTTACGATTTAATCCTTTTAACTAAATTGAGTGCCCAAACATCAAAATTTTCGAACGAGATTTTCACAGAATAGTTCCATAAACTGTAGACCATAAAAATATAATAAAAATAGATTTTTCTACGTTAGATTCGTGGTCCAAAAACCACTGTTTCGACTACCCCAAAATTAGGTTGTTACAGCTCTCCCCCTTTAGGGATTTTCGTCCCCGAAAATCATACCGGAAAATAGGTTTGGATACTATTTTCTCATTGCCTCCTCAGGCTCTCAAGTATCCTCTTTAACCCCATGTATTTGCCACAACACTTCAACAAGAGCTATACTTTTATTTCTCAACTATTTTACTTCTTGGGCTAATATCTTGATTGGTTCCTCACCGTAAGTCATATCCGGACGAATTTCAACTTCTGTCTGTGAAATCATATGCGAAGGGTCTGATCTATAATGGCACAGCATAGACACATGAAAGACATTGTGGATCCTCTCCAACTCAGATGGCAAAGCTAACCGATATGCTACCGGTCTTATTCTTTCGGTAATCTCATACGGCCCAATAAATCGCGGACTTAACTTGCCTTTACAGCCAAATCTTAGAATTTTCTTCCATGGAGATACTTTCAAAAATACCTTATCACCGACCTAAAATTCAATCTCTTTTCCTTTCAAATCTGCGTAAGACTTTTGTCTATCTGAAGCAACTTTCAAACAATCACGGATCACCCTTACTTTTTCTTCGGTTTCTCTAACTAAGTCAACCCTGTGAATCTGATTTTCTCTGAGCTCTGTCCAGAACAATGGAGTTCAGAATTTTCAGCCATACAATGCCTCACAAGGCGTCATTTTTACACTCAACTGAAAATTGTTATTGTAGGCAAATTCAACCAATGGTAGATTTTTTTCCCAACTATCTTTAAATTCTAGAACACAACATTTGAGCATATCTTCTAAAATATGAATCACCCTCTCGGATTGAACGTCGGTTTGTGGATGGAAAGCTATACTAAAATTCAATTTCGTGCCCAAAGCTTCTTGCAACTTCATGCAAAACCTCGAAGTAAACCTCGGATTCCTATCCGAGATAATGGAAATAGGCACCCCATGCAATCTAACAATCTCAGCTATGTACAGCTCAGCTAGCTTATCAAGTGAGTAATTGGTACATACCTAATCGTGTGATTTTGTGACAGGTTTTAAATATTTATAATTACTCGTTCTTGAAACTTACTATTATCACGATGTAGGCAAGTATACCTATCGAACAGTAGTATAGTTTTAGCAAGACCATATTATTGAACCCAAAGGAACTAAAAGTACTAGTAATGACTGTCTGTTTATTATCTAGCCTAAGAATAAGGGGGTTTGTTTTAACTAACTAATTAACTAAACTAAGAATTCATAGAAAATAGAATTGGAGGATTACTTTTGGAAAACGATTGAATTAAGACAATACCTAAGGAAGAATCCACCTAGACTTTACTTGTTATTCTAACTCCGAATCGGACGATTTATTCATTTAACTTGATCCGTAGAAATCCTTAAGTTATATTATTATCTCTCTCGAGACTAACAACGTCTAACCCTAGGTTGAATAATTGAAATCTCTTTCTAATTAACTTCCTAGGGTTGTATTAACTCGATCTATGGATCCCCTTATTAGGTTTCACCCTAATCCGGCAAAATCTTGTCACCCTATCTCTAGGCGCACAATCAACTCCGCTTAATTATGACAAATGTAGTCTTAGACAGGGTCTATTCCCCCTCTGCATAAGATCTTAACTTGAATCAATATCCTGGAATATCAAAACAAGAATTAAGAACACATAATTAAGAATAAGTTAAATATTTATCATACAATTCAGAAAATAATAACAAGATTCGTCTTAGGTTTCATCCCCATTAGGTACTTAAGGGATTTTAGTTCATAACTAAAAAGGAAAACATCTCAGAAGAATAATGAATGCAAAACATAACGAAAAACCCAAAACTCCTGAAAGGGAATTGAAGGGAGATCTTCAGTCTTAACGGTAAATTCGGCTTCAGAGATGGATCAATCGCCTTTCCTTGAGCAATTCCTTGCTTCCTCCTCTGTGTGTCATTTTCTCCTCTTCTAGGGTGTATTTATAGGCTTTAGAATGCCTAAAAGCCCTCAAAATTAGTCTTTTCTGAATTTGACTCAACTTGGGCTTGGCAGGGACACGCCCGTGTGACACGCCCGTGTACGATTACTTCACGCCGTGGTCAAGCCTATTAAGATAGCACGGACGTGTGGTCTACCCGTGTGAGTCGTGCTTCAATTCTGCCAAATTGACACGACCGTGTGGTCTGCCCATGTGAGGAAGTCCAAGCCGTTTTGATTTCGTGCGTTGGCCCATTTTCTCCGTTTTTGGTCCGTTTCTCATTCCTTTTGCTCTCCTAAGCTCACCTAAGTATAAAACATGAAATTAAGGCATTAGGAGCATCGAATTCACCAATTCTAAGGAAAAATCATCCATGAAATGCGCAAAGCATGAGGTAAAAATATGTATAAATTACGGTTTATCAATACCGGTATAAAATGAGCCAATTTTGTCAATCTATCAAGCACAACCTATACGGCATCTTTTTTTCTTGGAGTCAAAGGCAAACTTGATACGAAATCCATTGTAATCCTATCCCATTTCCACTCGGGCACCATCACTGGCTAAAGTAAACCCGAAGGCACTTGGTGTTCGGCTTTCACTTGTTGACAAATTAGACATCTCAAAACAAACTCAGAGATATCTCTTTTCATGCTTGACCACCAATACATTTTCTTCAAGTCATTATACATTTTTGTACTACCGGATGCATAAATAAACAACCATTATGTGCTTCATGAAGAATTTTCTAAAAAATTTCATCATTTTTGGTACACAAATTCTACCTCAGAATATCAAACAATCATCGGATCTGACATGAAAATCTGAATCACTAACTGATTCACAATGAGCTCTCTTGGCTTGCAAATCACTATCACATTTTTGGGCTTCACAAATCTACTAAATAAACATCGGTCTAGCTCTCAACTCGGCTAGAATAGAACCATCATCGGATAAAGTCAATCTCATGTCCAATGCTCTCAAAGCAAACAAAGTCTTCTTACTCAAGGCGTTTGGGACTACATTCACTTTACCCGGGTGATAATCAATCACCAACTCATAATCTTTCAGCAACTCGAGCCATCTTTGTTGCCCTAAGTTCAAGTCCTTCTGGGTCATCAAATACTTTAAACTCTTATGGTCGGTAAAAACATGACATTTTTCACTATACAAATGGTGTCGCCATATCTTTAAAGCAAACACAATTGTGGCTAATTCCAAATCATGCATCGGGTAATTCTTCTTATGTGGCTTCAATTGTCTCGAAGCATAAGCTATCACATTGCCTTTTTGCATCAACACACATCCTAGTCCATTCAGTGACGCGTTGTTATAAATCACAAATTCCTTCCCCGATTTAGGTTGCACTAAAACCGGTGCCTCAGTCAATAATGCCTTCAGCTTCTCAAAACTTTGCTGACATTTTCGGACCATTCAAACTTGACTTCTTTTTGCAACAATCTTGTCATAAGAGTAGCAATCATCGGAAATCCTTTAATAAATCGTCAGTAATAACCGGCTAAGCCCAGAAAGCTTCTGACTTCGAACATACTTCTTGGTAGTTTCCAATCAACAATAGCAGAAATCTTGCTCGGATCAACTTAGATACCATCACCTGAAACAATGTGTCTCAAAAATCTGACTTCTTGAAGCCAAAATTCACTTCTACTAAACTTAGCATACAACCGTTTTTCTCTCAAAGTCTGCAAAAAGTTCTCAAGTGCTCTGCATACTCTGCCTCATCTCAAGAATAAATCAGTATGTCATAAATAAAAACAACTACAAGCTTATCCAAATATAGTTGGAAAATTTGGTTCATTAAGTCCATAAAAACTGCAGGAGCATTTGTTAGTCTGAAAGGAATAACAAGAAATTCATAGTGCCCGTACCTTGTTCTAAAGGTAGTCTTTGGCACATCAGATTCTTTAACTCCCAATTGGTAGTATCTGGATCTCAAATCTATCTTTGAAAACACTGTTGCCCCTTCAGCTGATCAAATAAGTCATCAGTTCTCGACAAGGGATATTTGTTCTTTATGGTCACTTTATTAAGCTGTCGATAATCGATACAAAGTCTCATAGATATGTCTTTCTTCTTTAAAAACAATACTAGAGAAGCCCAAGGAGAATAACTCAGTCTCACAAAACCCTTATCCATAAACTCTTGCAACTGAACTTTCAATTCTTTCAATTCAGTCGGAGCCATCCTATACGGAGCTATCGATATCGGTGTAGTCCTAGGGACCAAATCAATACTAAACTCAACTTCTCTAATCGGAGGCAAACCTGGCAATTCTTCCAGGAGCACATCCGAATATTCACACACTACTGGCACTGATTCAATTTTCAATTCAGATTCTTTGGTATTCAACACATAGGCTAGATAGGCTTCACAACATTTTCTTATACAGTTCTAAGCAAACATCAAAGAAATCACAATTGGCAATCTATTTGGCTCATCTAATTCAATTCGAAGGATTTCACGATTTTCACATTTCAACTCAATGACTTTCCTTCTACAATTTACTATAGCATCATGCATAGTCAACCAATCCATACCAATATAACATCAAATTTATCAAACAACAGCAACATCAAGTCAGCCGAAAAACAATGACCTCTAATCATCAAAGGATATTTCTTGCATACTTTATCAACTAATACAAGCTTGCCTAAAGGGTTTGACACCTTAATCATAAATTCTATAGACACAACAAGCATATTCTTACTAATTACCAAATTCATGCATACATATGAATGGGTAGATCCTGGGTCAATCAAAGCAATAACAACAGTACCGGTGATAACATTAGGAGAAGATGCATCCTCACAAGCACGAATGGCATAAGCTCTATTCAGTGCTCTAGCGTCAGATCTCCTTGCTAAATCCTTCGTCACATTTTTGCTACTAGCTCCATTGCGGTATTTCTCGGGGGTCTCCCTCTAGAAGTAGCATTACTTAGCCTTGTACTCTGAAACTTTTCTTTTTCAGTCATCTCAAGGCAATCATCAATGAAGTGATCTTAGGAACCACACTTGAAACAAGCTCGGTCATTCATTCGACACTTGCCAAGGTGACATCTTCTACAATGTGGGCATCTAGATCTATTGGGTCAAATACCAACGCTCACAATAGAAGTAGTCTGAGCTTTATAACTCGAATATTGATTTCCACGGTTTCTATTTGAGAACCCAACTGAAGCATGAGAACGAGAATGCATTTCTCTAGATTTCATAGATTGAGATTGGAATGACTTACTCATCAGCCTCTTTCTTGCATCTCTAGCCTTAGACTCGGCTTTTCTCTTTTCTTTGGTCCGTTCCTTTACTTTACAAGCTCGATCTACGAGCACAATAAATTCTTTCAGCTCATGAATACCCACTAACAGTCTGATGTCTTCATTAAGCCCGTCTTCAAATCTTTTACACATAATAGCTTCGGAGGAGACACACTCTCTAGCATACTTACTGAGCCCAAACTCTCTTTCATATTCAACAACTAACATGCAGCCCTGTTTCAGTTGAAGAAATTTTTTCGCTTCTGATCGAAGAATCGCTCACTAATATACTTCTTTCGGAACTCTTCCTGAAAGAATTCTCATATAACTCTCTCTTCTAGAACCACAGATACTAGTGTTTTCCACCAGTGATATGTCATGTCCCTCAGTAAAGATATAGCACATTTCAAGCATTCATTGGGTGTACAAGATAACTCATCGAATACTCTAATAGAATTTTCAAGCCAAAATTCTACTTTTTCAGGATCATCATCGGCATCTACTCTAAATTCTTCAGCCCCTTGCATTCTGATCTAATCAACTGGAGTTCTATTCAATCTCATAAAGTTCATACGTTGGAGCATTATAGGGATTGGTTGAGGATTAGGAGGGAGTGCAGCATGTCGTTGTTGGGCGTCTGGGTTTGTTTGAAAGAACCCTGAGAACCACTCATTCATCATTTGGAAGAAGGCTTTCCAAGCCTCCCCTCCCTAACTCACAGTTACGGGTCTACTCTTCATTGGCACCGTCTTTTGGGTAAGAGCCGGCACATTACTTTCTACGTCATCTGCCACAGCTCGATCGAGATCCATTACTATATGAAAACACAGTTTAAAATTGTCAAGAGTCGTCACACTATCACAATTTATATATGGCATGTATAGCTAGACTCGTACACACACTATGTTAATTGGAGAACTGACTAAAACATAGCTCTGATACCACTAAATGTAACACTCCTTACCCGTATTCAATGCTAAAATCGGGTACGAAGTATTACCGGACTTAAATCTCAAACAAACATTTAAAATCGAGACATGGCTTTCCACTCAAATTTAAAACTTTTCGAAAACATTCATATCATCCCTTAAACGATCCTACGAGGCCTAAAACATGTATTAAGAGTGGTTTGGGACTAAACCGAGAACTTTAGAAAATTTACCAACACTTAGAATATTTTTCATCAAAATAGGGGTCACACGCGCATATGGCTTTTGGACACGCCCGTATGGGTAGGCCATGTGGACAGACATGCTTGTGTCCCTAACTTGTGTAACTCTCTGTTTATGACGTCATCAACAAATTGAAGTCATATGGCCAAGTCACACACCCTTGTGCTTAGGCCATGTGGGTGATTTAATTTTCATAATTTTTCATAAAATAGGTGCGGACTTCACACGCCTTGGGCACACGCCTATGTCCCTAGGCTGTGTCCTTTACACGACTGAGACATATGGTTGTGTCTCTACCCATATGGACAAAAATAAGGCTATTTACCAAGTTATTTTGCCACATTTACTTGCACCAACCTACACAACAACAAGCAACACCAATCCAAGCAAATTCTCACATCCATGAAAATATTATCATATGCATATATACTTTACCAATATTAGCCAATTTTAATGGTCATTTACAAAATGAATTATCAATCATTATAAGCTAACATATTTGGCCAAATCAAATATGACACATAACAAAATGACCAAGTCCCTATACATGCCATACTCAAAATATTAAAATCAAATATACCTAAAACAATTGTTTGATTGTATGAATCGAGCTCCGATGTTCCTCGATCTCTGAGCTAGCTTGGCGACACTATAAGGAATGGAAAGAAAATGGGAGTAAGCTTTTAAAGCTTAGTAAGTTTGCATGCAAATAATAAGCAACATAAATCATACTTTAATCATATAACTACTCAACATAAGTTAGCATAATTATCATCAAGTATCTTAGGTTTAGCTTACTCATTAGCATTCTTACCAAAAGTCCATCAAACATTAAAATACATGCAATGTCACAAATGGGTAAATTTTTAAATATCAACCCTACTTCAAAATAATGGTAGAAATAGATAAATCGGGTTACGAGGACTTCAAAAATGTAAAGAGCATTAAAAATGGGGCTAGGATGTACTTACAATCAAGCTTGAAAGTTGAAGAAGCCCTAGCTATGGTCTCCTTGAAAAATTCGGCCAAGGTGAAGAAGATGGAGACCAATTTTGACTTGATTTTCCCTTTTTATTCTTTTATTTACCAAATGAACAAAATGCCCTTAATGCATAGCTTTGAAATTTTACCTATTCATGTCCATTTCTGTCCACTAACCTTTCCAATGGTCTAATTACAAAATAAAAACCTCTAATTTAAAATCTCATAGCAATTGGACACCTTTAACAAGTAGAACTAAACTTTTACACTTATTACGATTTAGTCCTTTTGACTAAATTTAATGCCCAAACATCAAAATTTTTGAACGAGATTTTCACAGAATAGTTACATAAAACTGTAGACCATAAAAATATAATAAAAATAGATTTTATACGTCAGATTCGTGGTCCCAAAACCACTGTTTCACTAGCCCCAAAATTGGGCTATTACAGTTAGATTGCATGGAGTACCAGTTTCTATTATTTCAGATAAAGATTCGAGGTTTACATCATGATTTTGGAAGAAATTGTAAGAAGCTTTGGGTATGAAGTTGAACTTTAGTACCGCATTTCATCCGCAAACCGACGGTCAGTCTGAGAGAGTAATTCAGATTCTTGAAGATATGTTTCGTTATTGTGTTTTAGAATTTGATGTCAATTGGGAGAAATTTTTACCGTTGGTTGAATTCGCGTATAACAACAACTTTCAATCGAGCATAAAAATAGCACTATGAAGCTTTTTATGGTCGTAAATGTCGAACTCCATTATACTGGACTGAACTTAACGAGAAAAAGATTCACGAGGTTGATTTGATCAGAGGGACCGAAAAAAAAGTGAAAGTAATTCGCGACAGTTTGAAAGTAGCTTCAGATCTATAGAAATCATACGCAGATTTGAAATGTAAAGACATTGAATTTTAGATCGGTGACAGAGTATTTCTAAAAGTATCTATGTAGTAGAAAATGCTTCGTTTTGGTTGCAAAGGCAAATTGAGTCCGCAATTCATCGGGCTGTATGACATTATTGAATGAATAGGGTCAGTGGCATATTGACTAGCTTTACCATCTAGGTTGGAAAATATTCACAATGTGTTTCATGTATTGATGTTACGACGGTATCGATCAGATCCATCACATGTAATTTCTCCAACAGATATTGAAATTTAACTTGATATGACGTATAGCGAAGAACTAATCAGAATTTTAGCTTAAGAGATTAAAGTACTGAGAAATAAATGCATAGAATTGGTGAAAGTGTTGTGGCAATGTCACGGAGTCGAATAGGCTACGTGGGAACTCAAAAAAGTTATGAGAAAACAGTACCCTAACCTCTTTTCTGGTAAGATTTTCAGGGACAAAATTCCCCCTTTTTGGTCAATTCGGAGCAGTGATTTTGAGACCACAAATCTGAAGTCAAAATAATTATTTTATTATTATTTTAATGTCTACATCATGATAGTATGTTTGTGTGAAATTTTCGTTAAGAAATTTTATCATTTGAATGCTTAATTTGATTAAAAAAAAGACTAAATCGTGTAAAGTGTAAAACTTGAGTTGTATTAGCTAAATATGTCTAATAGCTACAGTACTTTAAGCGGAGGTCCTTATGATGTTATTAAACCATCCCTAATGTGAGTGGACATTTATGGACACATAATTAGATGTTTTAAAGGTTAATAGTTAAGGTTAAATTAGTAAATTAATTAATAAACATAGTAAAAATAAATAAAACAAATCAAATTTCATTGTTCAGCTTCTTCCAGCCGAACCTAAAAGGGAAAAACACCATTTTTGTGCATTTAAACATTCGACCATTTCTCTTCTTTGCATGTAAATGAATTTTTGTTCCGTTTTTAATGATTTCTATGTTTTATAGTGATTTCAAAGCTAGCTCAGATTTGGGAATCATCGGAGACTTCATTACACTATCCTACTATCACTTTGGTACTTTTGAATTTTAGTATTGTGAGTATATTGCATGTATAGGAGCTTTGGTCATTTTGTTATAAGTGTTGGTAATGAATTTGGCCATTTGTGCTGGCTTGTAAATGTCTAAAGTTTGGTTTTGTATCTAGCCATAGAAGTTCGCTTATTTTTGGTATAGCTGATCATGTAAACATATGTGCATATGTCTTTCATTATATGATAAATGATGGATATGTTATGTTTGATGATAATAGGTATTGTGGATGTCAATTGGTTGATGAATTAAGAATAAGTATGCTTGTGAGCTTAGACAAATTGATGCATGTTTGAAAGTGTCTATGTAGTTAGATTAGGAATGTGAATTTGGTATAAAATGAAATAGCATTTTGTGAGACTTGTTGTTGTTGGTATTGAAATGATATGTTTTATGCTTGGTTGAAATTGGATGAGTGCCTATATATGCTATGTTTTGGTGCCAAATGGATTGGTTTAGGTGTGTGCAAGTTGGGTGGCAAATTAGCTTGGTAAATAGCCTTTTTTTGTCCACACGGGCAGAGACACGGGCGTGTGTCTCAGTCGTGTGTGACACACAATTATGTTGCACAGTTGTGTGTAACACACGGTTATCTTGCACAGTCGTGTGTCCCTTGTTGTTGAAATTAAAATCAAGTCAGTATGCTCCACATGGCCCAGCACATGGGCGTGTGACTTTGTCGTGTGGCATAAGTCAGTACACCTTACAAGTTTGGCACGGCCTAGTACACGGCCTGGCACACTGGTGTGTATGGCCATTTTTAGGGCACACGGGCTAGCCACACGGGCGTGTGTATTGGCCGTGTGACCCAAGTCAAAGAGTTACACGGGGTTGGACACAGGCTGGGACACGACCATGTGCTTCTATTTTGAATGTCCACACAGCCTGTGACACGAGCGTGTTTTTGGTTATGTGAGACACACGGCCGAGCCACATGGTTGTGTGTCCCCTATATTTTGAAAACAAATTTAAGTTTTCCAAAAGTTTTCTAAGTTATCAGTTTAGTCCCGAACCTTCTCAGATGCATATTTTAGGCCTCGTGGGCTTATATTAGGGACGAAATGTGTGTGGATGAATGATGATTATTTTGAAGTTTGAGAATGTATTTGTAATTGTATTATATGTTCAATAATGCTCCGTAACCCTATTTCGGCATTGAATACGGGTGAGGGGTGTTACAAATCTACTCTGTTATAACTGTATTACAACCTGACTTGTATACTTGCGGATACTGTTTGGTACATTTAGAGAAGTTCAAGTTGTTTGTATCATTGGTGGGGAGGCAACATCACTGATTTATTTTTAATTTTTACATGTTGGTAGAATAATTAGGAAATTGATACATTACAGATACGAATTTTAAATCTTAAGATACTAACATTTCTTTAATTTCTTTTTTTTTTTTAACATATAGGAAACATGACACAAGCTTTGGGAATATTTTTTTATATAGACTGGTTGCGGTCTAATATTACTCATCTCATTATTTATAATTCGTATTTTGAGATTAATCCTTCCTTATTAACGTGGATTTCTAATAATGTCACATTTAAAGATCCTAAGACAGAGGACCCGATAGCTTTTATATGAAAATTTGAAAATATATGCAGAACTGTTGCTTATGTTGGAATTCCACCAGACACTATCAATTTTTTACTAATCCCTTTTGCATTAGATGGGAAAGCGAACACTTGGTTAGATGTACTCCGACCTGATACTATTAATACATGGACTGATTTTGTGCAGTTATTCCTCTGTCGGGTCCTACCTATGACTTACATACTTAGTATTTATGAGAAATTATTTCAATTCAAACAACATATTGCTTAAAACTTAGGACAAGCTTGGGAAATATTTAAAATGATTACCAAATCAGTATTAGGAGGAGTTATACATTTTTCGGTTCAAATCCAACATTGTTATGACGGGTTGGATAGCCAAAATAGGAGAAAGTTTGATATTATGACTGAGGGAAACATCTAGAAGAAAATAGGAAAAGAAATTAGGGAAATCTAGAAAGATTCGGTGAAAATGATTTTACCTGTAGAATACGCCAAGAACTAGAAGTAGGAAAATTGGGAAAAAAAACAACACAGAAGAGAAAAAGTGCAATAAATTGGAGACCATTACAACAAATTTGGTTGATCATGAATATGAATCAGAAGAAGAAAAATGGGATGATATTGAAGAGGAAAATGCTCAGATAGCTCTTCAACTAGATTGGTGGCGTTAATATAAGGGACAACCAGAACAAATTATTCCAAGCACAACAAAAATAATGCCTTCCATTATTTAACCTCCTAAGTTAGAATTAAAACCTTTACTGGAACACATAAAGTGCGAATATTTGGGGCAGAAAAATATAATACCAGTGATTATAGCAACCGATCAAAGTTTAGAATAGGAAGAAGCTTTATTGAGTGTTTTTAAAAACGCAAAAAAAAAAAGCCATAGGATGAACAATCGTTGACATTAAGGGAATTAACTCTGTGTTGTGTCAACATAAGATTAGATTAGAAGAAGGAAAAAAGCTTGTAGTAGATGCACAGCGTCAACTTAATCAGACTATGAAAGAAGTGGTAAAAACAAAATTGCTTAAATGGTTAGATATAGGTATTGTTTATGTTATTTCTGACAATGAATGGGTTAGTCCTACACAGTCTGTTCCAAAGAAAGGCGGGTTGACACTGAATGGAAATGATAAAAATAAATTAAATCCAACAATGATAGTTAATGGTTGGAGACTGTATCGCTTACCGAAAATTAAATGATGCAACAAAAAAAGATCATTTCCCACTCCATTTTATTGATCAAATACATGATAGATTCGTAGGGAATGAGTATTACTATTTCCTTGATGGATACTCAGGATACCATCAAATCCCAATAAATCTAGATGACCAAGAAAAAACTTCCTTCACATGTCCTTTTGGTACCTATGCTTTCAGATGAAAGCCATTTGGACTCTGCAAAGCCCTAGCCCCAACAACCTTTACGTGATGTATGACAGCTATTTTTGCTGACATGCTAGAGAAAGGCTTGGACATGTTTATGGATGATTTCTCGGTATATGGAGATTTATTTGAAGAATGTTTGGACAATCTTCAAAAAGTCCTACAAAGATTCGAAGAAACCAACCTAGTACTTAACTGGAAAAAATGACATTTCATGGTCAAGAAAGAATTGTTTTTAGGGCATCAAATATCAAGAAAAAGCTTGGAAGTTGACAAAGCTTAAATTTAGGTTATTAAGAAACTTTTGAATCCTAACACAGTGGAGAGGTGAGAAATTTTCTGGGCCATGCTGGGTTCTACAAGCGGTTTATAAAAGATTTTGCCCATATCTTTAAGCTGCTGAATCAACTATTGCAGAAAGAGACATCATTTGTCTTTGACCAGGAATGCAAAAACCTTTTGAGGTAATAAAAGAAAAAATTATTTATGCTCCTATAATTATTACTCCTAACTGGTCTGAACCTTTTTATTATATTGTGCGATGCTAGTGACTATGCTGTAGGGGCAATGTTGGGGAAAAAAACCTATTCAAAGCTATTCTTTATGCAAGTAAGACACTCAATTCGGCACAATGCAATTACACTACAACTGTAAAGGAAATGTGTGTCATTGTGTTTGCTTGTGAAAAATTCCAATCATATTTTATGGCAAACAGAGTTTATGTTTATATTAATCATTCAGTATTAAAATATGTAATGAAGAAAAAGGAAACAAAAGCTAGATTAATAAGATGGTTATTACTTCTTCAAGAGTTTGTTTTATGGATAATGGAAGGAAAGGAATAAAAAATCAAATTGCAGACCATCTATCTAGAAAGGAAAATGACTTGAAACAACTAGATTCTGAATAAATAAAATAGACTTTTATCGACAAATAGTTGTTCAGAGTAGACATCCACAAAACAAGGTTCAGAAACAATGGCACTCTATGGTATGTTGATTATGTAAACTATATCACTAAGGACGTCTTTCCACCACAATTATCATGTAAACAAAAGAAAATTATCATACACGAAGCGAAAATTTATATCTGGAAAGATTCATATGCTTTATGGCCGTGTGCAGATCAATTGGTAAGAAGATGTGTAGTAGAAGAGGAAGTTGTTGATATTCTATAAGGATATCATACATCCTTGTATGGAGGACATTTTGGCGAAAAAAGAACAACCCAAAAAGTTCTCCAATCAGGATCTTATTGGCCAATGATGAACAAGGATACTTATGAATTTATACAAGGATGTGACAGATGTCAAAGAACTAGAAGTATATCAAAAAGGGACGAGATGCCACAAATAGGGATACTTGAGGTAAAGGTATTCGATGTTTAGGGAATTGACTTCATAGGGTCATTCCCAAGTTCTTTCGGGAACCAATACATCCTATTAGCTATTGATTATGTCTCAAAATAGGTTGAGACTGTGGCCTTACCTACCAATGACACCAAATCAGTAGTTAAGTATTTGAGAAAAACATATTTTTTTTTTCAGATTTGGAACATCACGTGCATTGGTAAGTGACGAAGGATCCCATTTTTGTAACAAACAATTCGAGACCGTTTTAAAGGGAGTAAGAATATTTCTTCATGTTTAAGTCACTACCCTTTTCTTCTGCAATGAAAAATATGGATTGAAAAAAATAAAATGATTTCATGGTGTTGCCTTCAATGAAATGAGCATTGAACTGGCAGATCGTGATACATGCAAATGGTCGTGTATATAGGGCAAGATTTGTTGCAAACTAGATTGGCAAATCATGATAAAGGAAAATGAATGATGCGAATGATACGACTTGACTATGGACTTGGGTGTGGCTAACACAAAGAAGGTTATTTGTATGATTGTATGGGCGTAGTGTAAAATACGCCGAAGGAATAGTGTCTGGCGTATAATCTATCCATGTTTAGTGATTTTATTTATTTATTAATATTTTAACCATAAACAACATATTTTTTAATATTTAAAATAAAGCATTACATAATTAATTTTAATATGATATAAATTACATAATATATAAAAATAAAATAAAATAAACATATAATAAAATCGAAAAACATGTCGAGTCAGGCTCATACTTGAATCCAAGCTCAGCCAATTTTTTTTAAACAAGTCAAAACCTATTTTTAAGTCTAATTGTTTTTCAATAACTCCAAATATGACTTAAGTGACTAACTTAAACCTTAAACATTTCTACGTAATTTTATAATATTTATACTATTTTTACTAAATATATAACTTTCTAGAAAAAAAAAACTAAGAAGAAGAAGATTGATTGAACAAAAAAAAAAAAATTAAAACAATTAACAACAAATTCAGGCGTGTAGATATAATTCACATGTGTAATTGTAGGTCCAATAACTTTCTCCGGGATAAATGGGCTACGGGATATTTTAATATTTTTAATAGCTGCTACGGAACCAATAAAATATTTCATCAAAATTGATTTAAATAAGATGAAAGAAATTTCGCTTTCTTGAAATATTTTTAATTGTCGGACTGTCGATATTCTTTTTTTAGTTAGATTGGTAATATTAAGTAACTAAATAATTTTCTAATTTATTAAAAGCAAGATTTGTCCAGCAGTAAGTGGAGGGATTATGAGGCTTCAACTAATATACAAAATTAACTATTATATGTTTTTGTCATCCATATTATTTAAAAAAAAAACATTTGGGTTATTTTCTGACAACTTAAATTTATAGTTACCTTAATAGGATGGATTCCATTTGGCGGCTTTAGGAAAAGTTGAGCAAAACTTTAAACATCATGATAAATGTTGAAAATAGATGAATTAATCAATGTAATATGATTAGCTTTACACAATAAACAATGGTGCATGAAAAGAAAAATAAACCTTATTTAATGTTGAAAGGGAGAGAACATATGTTCCTAATTTATCTAAATGAGACATTTAAAAGATTTCGTTGCATGTTATCTAGAATTTCTCCTTCAAAATTAAAAACATTTCAATTGTATTCTAAGAGTCATACTATTAATTTGTTGCAATTCGATGTAGCAAATTAAATTAATTTTTACACTTTAAGAGTTTGAAAATAAACAATATCATTAAATTTTAATTTTGTTTTATTAAGTTTAATTAAATTCAATAAAATGTGTAAATTGAGTTTGTTATTGACCTTAGGGGTCGAATGATGCCTAAAGGTGAGCTAATGAACTTTGCGAGTGTACAAGAAACCATTAGAAGGTGTGCTAAAATGATATTGGTCTCTATGTCGCAACACAGAGGATTCGATGTCGCAACATAACTGCCTTTGATGTCACAACACAGTCGAAGGGTGTCGTGACATACCTCTAAAGACATTCTAAAGAAGAGTAGCTTGACTTCTATGTCAAGACATAGGTCCTAATATGTCGCGACATTGGCCCTGGACGAAAATTAATACAAGACAAGGGGCATTTTGGTCCACACAACCCAATTTAAAGCTCGAGAATGTTAGCTAACCTAGGGTTAAGAACAACAGCTGCCTCAAGTCTACAAATAGGCTCATTTGGCACATGTTATGGCCACCAATTACTTAGCTTAGAATCTCTCTTTTTAATTTTAGTTTAGTTTTCTCTTTTCTTAGGTTTTAGATTTATTTCAATTAGCTTAGAACCTCTCTTTTCAATTAGTTTTCTCTTGTTCTATTGTTATCTCGGGAAATCTGGTTTGTGGATACGATCTGGCTTTGTGGATTCACTATTGTTCTTAATACAAATCAGGATTTTTCATAAACTTTATATTTCCAATTCGTTTATTATGTTTACGTTCTATGTCGGCTTTATATTGTTTACAAAAACCGTAAGGAACTAATTTCTCTATAGGGGATTAGCGAGTGGAGGTATAAGACTATTTAGGATCAGCTATTTGGGAAAGGGAGAACTTAAACCCTATGCTTGACGACCCAAGGAAATTATCGAGGTAGGAATTAACCCAAAATTGGTATGGCCTATTCATGAACACCTTAACCTCGAGTCAATTAGTACTCTAAGGTCAGAAGCTAAGTAGTCTTTGCTGACTCGCAATTCTAATGGATATATGAAAAGATCCTACTAGGATATCGACTAGTTGATTGACGAGTAGCTCGAAGTGATAGTTGATCAAGATTACCGAAGCGAATTAATCACCCATAATTAGATTTGATCAATTTTACGTTTCAACTTCCCAATATTTTTTACTTTTCTTATTATTACTACTATTATTATAAAACCCTCCAAAAATCCTTATTATTTATATTTTTGTAATATAACTTATTTTAAGTATTAGTTAGATCTTTTGGTGTTTAGGTTGAAATTGATCTAGTACTAACCTGCTTTGGGTACGATCCTCGAAGTACTCACCTACTCCGTTATAACTATATTACAACTTGGCCTATATGCTTATGGATATCGCCTCATTTATATATATCTTTTACCGCAGTATTCAAATTATGGACGTTAATACATCTAGAAGTGGTGAAGTTGTTGGCACCATTTTCGGGAGGCAACGTTACTAGTTCGATTTCAATTTTTGCGCTTTAGTTAGAATAATTAGAAAATTATTAGGTTATAGATACGATTCATTTAGCAATAAATAGCTACTAACAAAAATCATGCAGATCTTAGGGACATTATTTGATGTGGACTAGCTATGGTCTAGCATTACTCGTCTCGTCATTCATAGTTTACAATTTGAACTGAACCCTTTTTTACTAACATGATTTCTAATAATGTCAGATTCACCGATCATAAAACTGTGGATCCTATAGCATTCCTGCGAAGATTTAATCATATATACAGTATTATCACTTTCACGAATGTTCCACCAGATACTATCAAGTTATTATTAATTCCCTTTGAATTGGATGGGAAGGCAAAATTTTGGTTAGATACACTTCCCCCAAACACCATTAATACTTGGACTGAGTTTGTGCAGTTATTTCTTCACCGAGTATTGCCTATGACCAAGGTACTGAGTATTTACACACAATTATTTTATTTCAGGAAAAGTTCCATAAAACATTAGAGCAGGCATGAGAGAAGTTTAAGATAATCCTCAAATCCATATTCAGCAAATGTATACACTTCACAATTCAGAGTTAGCATTTTTACTATGGGTTAGGTAGTCAAAATAAACAAAAATTTGATATTATAATTAGGTGAAGCATTTGGAAAAAAACATGAGAGGAAGTAATGGAAACATTAGAGAAATTCAGTGCTAATGAATCTACCTAGGAGAAATGTCATGAAGTGGAAACTAGGCAATTACAAGAATGCAACCAGTTGGAACTAATCACAGATGAATTAAACAATTACAAAGTAGAAGAAGAGTGAGATGGTGCTGAATAAGAGAATGATCACATGGTGTCCCAACTTGATTGGTGTAGGCAAAGCAAGGAGCAATCAGAACAATTTGTCCCCAACTCAAAAAAATGGTGTCATATGTTATCAAACCTCCCGAGTTAGAATTGAAATCACTACTCGAGCATTCAAAATATGGATATCTCGAGGAACCAAATACTCTGACGGTGATTATTGCTGCGAGTTTAGATGCAAACTAAAAGGAGGCTCTATTAAGTGTCTTAAAAATGTATAAAAAAGCTATAGGATGGACAATTGCTAACCTCAAAGGAATTAATCCTGCATTCTATCAGCATAAGATCAGATTAGAAGAAGGAAGAAAATTTGTAGTTGATGTTCAGCGTATACTTAATCCAGCTATGAAAGAGGTGGTAAAGAAGGAATTACTTAAATGGCTAGACCCAAGTATTGTTTATATCATTTCTAATAGTGAGTGGGTTAGCCCTGCACAGTGTGTTCCAAAGAATGGGGGTCTAACAATAGTTGAGAATGATAAAAATGAGTTAATTCCAACAAGAACAGTTATTGGTTGGAGAGTATGTATTGATTATTGAAAATTGAATGATGCAACAAAAAAGGAGACCACTTTTCACTACCCTTTATTGACCAAATGCTTGATTGATTAGCAGCAAAAGATTACTATTGTTTTATTGATGGGTACTCAGGGTACCATCAAATTCCAATACATTCGATAGAGCATGAGAAAACTACTTTCACGTGTCTTTTTGGAACTTATGCTTTTAAAAGAATGACATTTGGCTTATGCAAAGCTCCAACAACCTTTATGAGGTGCCTGATAGCTATCTTCACTGATATGTTAGAGGAGGGGTTAGACGTGTTCATGGATGACTTCTCAATTTACAGGGACTCTTTTCAAGAATGCTTAGGTAAACTTGAAAAATTCTTAAAAAGGTGCAAAGAGACTAATCTAGTACTTAACTGGAAAAAATGTCACTTCATGGTGAAGAAAGGATTGATATTGGGACATCAAATCTCAAGGAAAGTTATAGAAGTCAACAAAGCCAAAATTAAGATTATAAAAAACCTCCCTAATCCAACGAATGTTCGGGGTGTTCGAAAATTTTTGGGTCATGCTAGATTCTACAAAAGATTAACAAAATATTTTGCTCACATCTTTAAACTATTTAATCAACTTCTTCAAAAGGAGACACCTTTCATATTTGATCGAAACTGCGTCAAAGCCTTCGAGGTAATAAAAGAGAAACTCATATCTGCATTGATCATTATTACCTCGAATTGGTCAGAACCTTTTATTGTTATGTGTGATGCTAGCGACTATGCAGTAGGCGCAATTTTGGGATAAAAGAGGAATAACATATTCAGGCCTATTCATTATGTAAGCAGAACACTCAATCCAGCACAATGCAATTACACTACAACCGAAAAAGAAATGTTCGCGGTGGTATTTGCTTGTGAAAAAATTTGACCTTATTTCATGGAAAATAAAGTATATGTTTATATTGATCACTCTACATTAAAATACATTATGAAGAAGAAAGAGAAAAAACTAGGCTGATGAGATAGGTGCTACTATTTCAGGAATTCGATCTATGGATAATGGATAGAAAAAAAACTAAGAATCAAATTCAGATCATTTATCTAAAACCGATAATAACTTAAAAGAAAAAATGTATTGAAGAAATTGAAGAGACTTTCACAGATGAGCAATTATTTAAGGTACACATTCATCAGACAAGGCCTAAGAAACATATAATACCTTGGTATGGAGATTATGTCAACTACATTGCTAGAGGTTTTTTCCACCGTAGGTATCTTGCCAATAGAAGAAGAGGATAGTTCACAAATCAAAAAATTACATTTGGGAGGATTCGTATGTGTTTCGAAAATACACAGATCAATTGGTCTGAAAGTGTGTAGCAGAGGAAGAGATACACAACATTTTAGAAGGATGACATACATCTCCATGTGGGGAGCATTTTGGTGGAAAAAGAACAGAGTAGAAGGTGCTACGATTAGGATTTTTTTAGCCAACTATGAACAAAGATGCCTACGGATTCATACAAAGATGTGATAGATGCTAACATACTAGGCGTATATTGAAAAGGGGTGAAATATCGCAAATAGGGATAATCCAGGTAGAAGTATTTGACGTCTAGGGCATTACTTTCATAGGACCATTTCCAAGTTCTTTCTGAAATCAATACATTCTTCTAGTTGTTGATTTTGTTTCAAAATGGATCAAGGCTGTTGCTTTGCCTGCTAATGATACAAAATCGATAGTGAGATTTCTGAGAAAAAACATATTCACTAGGTTTGGTACATCACGTGCATTAGTTAGTGATGAAGGATCTCATTTTTGTAGCAAGCAGTTCGAGGCTTCTCTGGCAGAATGTAGCATAAGACACCGAATGACAATGGCTTATCACCCACAAGCTAATATGCAAGCAGAAATGTCTAACCATGAAATTAAATAGATCTTAGAGAAAATAGTGAACCCAAGTCAGAAGTATTGGGCAGCAAGGTTAGGCAATGCATTATGGGCTTACAAAATAGCATATAATACTCCTCTAGGTATGTCCCCACACAAGCTAGTTTATGGGAAGACTTGTCACTTACCAATTCAATTGGAAAAAAAAAAGACATATTGGGCCATCAAAGAATTAAATTTGGATCCAGAATTAGCTAGGAAAGAAAGATTATTCCAACTATTGACATTTTTGAAGTTTAATTATATTATGTTTCTAGTTATTTCACTTCTTACTAAGTACCAATAAACTATAACTCTTGAATATATTATTCTTTTCTTCTAAAGGCATAAATAGGTCACATCCATCCTCTTATTTTTACAACTACTGGAAAGAAATATCAATTTGTAGACGAAGAAGATTGTACAAGGGATTCCAACAAAATTAGATTATCAAATGGCCAGTTTCAGTATAAGTGCTTGAAGTCCATATATTGAATTCTGAGAAAGTGACATGGATAAATACTTACAACAACTACAATCGTACACTTTCATGTAAGAGCAAGGATTTGATCCTTTAATGCAGAATTGTAAAGATGTATGGGAGAATGCAATAGAAAGAGAATGGACCAATTTTTGCTTGTCGTCTGAACAACCTATAATAATTCCTATAGTGCGGGAATTTTATCTAGCCTTGAAAAAAAAGGGAAACAACTAAACAATTCTATGGGATTCAGTCTTTTTTTATGGTTAAAGGGATCAATGTTCTGGTAACTAATATGAGTATTTGTCAATTTTATGATGCACCATATTATTATAGCGACTATCTATACAAAACAGATCTACAGGAATTCAAAAATGTAGACATGGAAGAAATACTGAGATTCTTGATAGAAGGGAATAAGGTGTGGACATATTGAACAATAACAGCAATACCTGAAACATTCAATCAAGAGTTAATGATACCAAAAGCCAAGATGTGGGTGAAAATTTTCTATTCAAGAATTTTACCTACAGTAGATATGTCCAAGATCAATCCAATCCATGCTATCATAACATACGAGATACTCCAAAATAAGCAAATATGTATTAATACATGGATATATAAGAATATGGTTGAATGCGCGAGAAATCTAGGAAAAGGAATTTTTCCTCCATTTAATAACAGAATTGTGAAAAGAGCAGGAGTACCTATCAAGCAGTTAGATAGGACCATGAATCCTCCAAGGAAACTGCTAGAAGCTAACGTATTTAAGTAGTTTATTCTTCTACAGAAAAAACAAATGGAGAAAATGAGGAAAAGAGGATTCTAGGAAGATGATGAATAATTTTTCGAGTTAATTTAGTAGTATTTTTTTGGAATAAAAAGATTTAGAAAAATTAAATTAGTTTATATTTTTAAGGTATTGTACTTTCTTAAATTATTGAATTAAAATTCTATGTTTATTTTTATATATACCCTTACATATCAAAAACATCCCAAGAGTAAATAAGGATGAAGCACTCACCAATAACCTATGGAATTATTACGATTAATCGGGTAACTATCTTCCTTATTTTGTTATTAGGGGTACACATTGAGGACAATGTGTTTTCTAATAAGTAGGGGGTAATATATGAAATTTGTTTTTATTTCTAATTTGTTTCAATTTTTATGCTTTTCTTTTGATTTTTCTTGTTAATTGGGTGCTTGAGCTTGTAGAAATACAAGTGATTGGTTAGGAGCATATACATAGGTTGCCTGTGTTGGCAAATAAATTTGACATGGTGATAAGTGATTTTAAATTTTTTATTATTAGACTACTAAGTTCAATACATTACACTATAAATAGGCATTAAACAATCAACTGTACCAAATGATATAGAAAATACAATGAAACGAGCATACTAGTATGCATGATAAATGGTTGAATTTGAGTTTGTTCGGATGATTAAATTTATGCATATTGAGATATTTATGTATGACCTAAGGCATTACTCGGAACATATCCAAAGCCAAAAAAAGCTTACTTGTACTTATCCACCTTTAGTACCTATTTTGAGCTTGTAAACACTTCTTAATGAACCTTATTACAAAACTCGAGCTAGAAACATTAATTTGTGTTTGCCCCCTTTCTTTGGTTCTGAATAACACGACTATTGATGTTTTTCTATACGTATTGTGGATTAAGCAGATACATCACAGCGAAATTTGTAAAAATAGAGTGAAATAGGAAAGATCAGTGTGATATGGGAACTATAGGTTAGCCTAAAGTGCATAACAAAAGAGAAATTCAAAAAGAAAATCAAAGAAAGTAGAAAAAGTACTTGAAAAGTAAAAGCATTTGTGAGCAAGATATATTGAGAAAAAAAAAAGAAGAAAAAGAAAAGGTGATGAATTCACAAAAATTAGAAAAACTCATTCATTAGTGCACAGAAACTCGTAAGCTAGCTGTAGTTTCTATATTATGTTGTGATTTCCTATGTGGAGAAATAAGGAAAGTGAGAGAATAAGAAATGAGGCGGTGAGTGGGTAAGGGTTGCTAAGGGGGAAGAATAGGGATTGATACAATGTGCCAAACTATTTTCATGTTTGCAACCATTTTGTTACTTACTGTTTTTGAATTTCATACTTGTTTTAAGCCTCAATAAGTTACAAGCCAAAAAGTCCTATGTGACCAAGGTATCATTATACATAAATGGACAATATACTAAACAATCACATAAGCAACTATTTGTGTTCTGCTATGGTAATTAAACTACTTGTATGATTTGTTGATAGATTCCTACATGTGAGACCCTTAACGTTTGTATACTTTGAAATGTATTGAACTTAGATGGTTGAGGTCAAAACTGGTAAATCAATTATGCATGATGTCAAGATTATTTATAAAGATGAAATGCCTAGTCATGTGCTCCAAAGTTCATGCTTGTATCATATGTGCTCAAGGGTTGTCTTTTTCATTTATTGTTTTTATCTGAGTTGCTTGAAGCCAAGTAATGACTTAAGTGTGGGGGAGTTTCATACGTCGTAAATTGGTGTAGTATGTTAAAGTAATTTTCACACTTTAAGAGCTTGAAACTAAGCATTTTCATTAGGTTTTAATTATGTTTTAGTTAGTTTAATTAAATTTAATAAAATGTGCAAATTGAGTCTTTAATTGACCATAGGGGCAAAATGAGGCCTAAGGGTGAGCTAATGGACTTTGTGAGTGTACAAGAGACCATTAAAAGGTGTGTTAAACTGATACTGGTCACTATGTTACAACATAGAGGATTCGGTGTCACAACATAGAGAGCAGAATAGAGGAATTCTGATACTGCCTTCAATATCGCGACACAGCCTAAGGGTGTCACGACGTACCTCTAAAGACATTCTAAAGAAGAGTATACTAATTTTTATGTCGCAACACAGGTCCTAATCTGTTCTGACATTGACTCTGGACGGGAATTAATACGAGCTAGGGGGCATTTTGGTCCACACAATCCAATTTAAAGCTCAAGAATTTCAGCTAACCTAGGGTTAACAACAACGGCTGCCTCAAGTCTATAAACAGGCCCATTTGGTACATGTTATGGACACCAAGTACTTAGCTTAGAATCTCTCATTTTAATTTTAGTTTAGTTTTCTCTTTTCTTAGGTTTTAGATTTATTTCAGTTTGTTCTTTGTTATCTTGGGAAATCTAATTTGTGGATACGATCAGACTTTGTGGATTCACTCTTGTTCTTAATACAAATCAGGTTTTTTCCTAAACTTTATATTTTTTATTCATTTATTATGTTTACATTCTATGTCGGCTTTATATTGTTTACGGAAACCATGAGGAACTAATCTCTCTATTTGGGATTAGCGAGTGGAGGTATAATGGATTGACTGTTTTGCAAGGTCACTCAAACGATCGACTGTTTGGGAAAGGGAGAACCTAAACCCTATGCTTGACAACACTAGGAAGTTATCAAGGTGGGAATTAACCAAAAATTGATATGGCCTATCCATGAACACTTTAACCCCGAGCCGATTTGGACTGTGAGATCAGAAGATAAGTAGCCTTTGCTGACTCACTATTCTAATGGATGTATTGGAAGATCTTGCTAGGATAAAGGCTAGTTGATTGACAAAGAGCCTAAAGTGATAGTTGATCAAGATTACCGAAGCGAGCTAATCACCCATAATCAGATTTGATCAATTTTACTTTTCATTTTCAAATTCCCAATATTATTTACTTTTCTTATTATTATTACTATTATTATGAAAACCCCAAAAATCATTATTATTTATATTTTTGTAATATAACTTATTTTAAGTACTAGTTAAATCTTTTGGTGTTTAGGTTGAAATTGATTTAGTACTAGTCTCTTTTGGGTACGATCTTCAAAATACTCACCTACTCTGTTATAACTATATTACAACCTGACCCATATACTTGCAGATATCGCCTCATTTATATATAAATCTTTTCCCGCAGTATTCATACTCTAAACATTAATACCTCTGGAGGCGGTCACCTACTAATAACGTAATAATAATATTATTCTTTTTAAGATCCTTAAAAACGCTAGTGTACTCAAAATTTTGGAAAGCTGGTGTGGGGTTGGTTTTGATTAAATTTCAAAGAGCCTAGAATTTAAAAAACAAATAGGCTAGCTTTTAGGTGTGGCACCACAAACATAGATAATTGGACGACATAAAATATAGTTTTGATCAACTTTTTACTCCACTTTTTTTTATTACCAAATAAAAAGAAAAACCCTTTTTCCTCCACTTGCTAAATAGAAAATACCAATTTGAAATAAACTTCGCAAAAATGAAAGGAATATATATATAGTTTATGTTCCTTTTAACACTTAAAATACGCATGTTTTTATAATTAATTCATTGTCTAATTAGTTCATAATTAAAACTTGGTTAAAATTTTTCATAAATCTATCTATTCTTTAAAAACATTAAAATTTAGTTATTGTATTTTTATTTCTAAAAATTTAGTCTCTATTCTTTTAGATTTTAAAAGTTAGGATCAATTATTAGCAACGTTAAAAGTATTTTGTTCTACTCAAGTTTATTACATTTTTTTTATTTATTTTAAAATATTACACTAACAAATTTAATAAAATATTTTTAATATTATTAACAATTGAACCTAAAATTTATATTCTGAAAAAGTAAAAAATATATATATAATAATTAAATTTTAAATTTATAAAAAGTAGGATATATTTTAACCTTAAAACTTCAACCAACTGTTGTTTTGTCAACTTTACTGATCCTTAATTGCTTTCGCAATTTTGATGGACTAATTAATTTGCATTCCACCACGGTTTACGCATTAAAAATGTGGTCTCATACAAATATTGGAAAGGGATAAACTTTTGATCTCCTTCATTTACCGTAAAATTAAATAATTATAATTGCAATCGCTTCCTCTTACAAACTCTTTTGGCTTTTAATTTGAAACCCCAAAAAAATTAAAATAAAAATTGCAAATCGAATTATTATTTTTTTAAAAAGACAAAATTTGAATTTGTCGCTTTAGAAACCTACTTTGACGTTTTGATTTTAAAATTATTATAATAGCTTAAAAATTATTGTACGGAAATAATAAAGCAAACGTTATAATATGGGTATGAAAAATATGCAAGTGATCATTCAATAAATATAGTATTACGGCCTAATAAGAGTATGATTTAGGGCAACCCCAATTCTTCACCGGCCGTGGTATATATTCTAAGTTCATAGCATCAACTTTATCCAAATTTATAATATGAGAAACAATGACTACATAATGAAACCAAGAGAGGGAGGACAGAATGGGGACGACGTTCCAATAGTCATATAATAATATTAATAATTATGTTTTTTTTTTTTTGAAAATTTATACATAATCAAAAGATTCATTGAAACTCGAAACAGTAACCATCCTTGCAACAGTCTACTTATTACAAAAATACAAAGCATTATCAAGAAAATGGCATTAAGCTGATAAATTTGCAATTAAAGTGGAGTATAACAATTTTAACACCATGAGGAAGAGATTGAAACACTATTACAGTATCAAAAGTAGCCTTTCTGATTTAGTATTGGTATATACTGAAATTTTTTAAAATATAAAAATTCGATATATATATTGATACAAGTCAAATACTATTAAAAAATGGTTGAAACAATTAAAATGTATTAAAATTTTAATTAAATAAAAAACTTAATATTGAAATAGTATGGACTGATTGATAGGGTAGATATCTTTGTGAGTGAGGAACATTGTAGTTTGTTTATTCGTGGATAATCGAGGCAAAATACCGTATAATAGAAGACAGTATAGAGTAAATACAAATTCTAGCCATCATATTCATCATGCGTAATTGCATACTTAACTCCATTGTATTGTAGCTTTTTCGATAATGATAATAACTCCATTGTATTTTAGCCCTTCGTAATAAAAAAAAATGAATTAATATTTAGTTTTGTTGGTCACATGGGCTATATAAGATTTTTAAAACCTTATTATTATCACTATTATTATTATTTGCTATTTGTTCTTATTAATATTAAAAAATAAAAATAATTTAATTATATCTAATATTTTTTACGTTTAGATTGAAATAAATTAATATATTTTTATTATTAAATAATAAGTCAAGTTCTCACGTTGGCCAACAGGTAAAATAAGTAGCAAGCTCTAGCGGGTCTAAAGTTCAACTCTTTGCCGTAGAGAGCGCAAATTGATCTGGCACAATTTGTTGTGGTAAATTAAGGTCATCACAGCACTTAACGAGTTTCTTTTATAGCATTTTTATATGTTTTTATTTCGTTTCCAATTTTTGTTGCTTTATGTTTAATTTATACAAAATAAATATTTTTACGCATTTTTAAATTATGTAATGACTTAATGGGGGCCCTAAGGATGATCTAACAACTCTATCTAGTGTGTAGGATACTGTTTTAGGGCTCAGGAGGCGAAGGGCAACTATAGTGTCACAACACCAGGGAGTGGTGTCGCAACATCAAACTTCGAAGCCAAAATACTCATAAAAGGAGGATCAGTGTCTCGACACTAAGTGACGAACATGAATTTTAATTAAGTGTATTTTAGTTCATACAATGTACCTTAATCAGATTTTTTTTTTACTGTTTAGCAACCCTAATTAGGCCTGAGCATAAACTTTATAAATAGGCATGTTAAGTCTCATTTCAAGAGGCTCGGCCAATTGAGTCGTTTTAGTATTTTAGGGTTTTTAGTTTAGTCCTTTTTTATACTTTGGTTACTGTTCTAACTTGGATTCGATTTTGATTCAAGGCTTTAATATTTTTTTTTATTTCGGTGTTGATTCCAATTGCAATCGAGGTGATCTTCACAACTGTTAAAGGAATTTTGCTGCCGAACTCAAATCAATATAAAAAATGGATTTATTTCTCTACTCTTTATTTTTATTTAATTTTTTGTTTTGCAAGTTAAATAAGAGTTTAGGAATTATTGTATTTAGATCTAGGAAATGCTAATTTCTTTCGAGAGATTAACGAACAGATGCGTGAATAATTAACGAAAGAACAAGGGTTAAAATCTAGGTTAGTTGGTTTAAATTATGTGTGATTAAGCCCTAGGAAGTAACATCCCTAGGAAGCAATTTAGGATAAACGAGATCGAGAGATAAGTTTACCGAATAAATCATAATTTATCTCGGTCAAGAAACTGAGGCTGAAAGGTAAGCGTGTATTGGTCGATAAGTTAATTATTTAGAGGCAAAGTGGTAATAACTAGTTAATTAATAAATAACTCAATGAAACTTGAGTTTTGAAGTTAATTAGGACCACTAAAGTGAGTTGATCACCTACCTATTTTATTGGATTTATTTTCGATTGTTAAATTGGTTGATTTTTAGTTTTATTAATTTTTAGGTTAATTTGATTAACTGATGTTAATTTGATTTTTTATAACATAATTTTAAATCAGTACTATTTAGACTTATTAGTGTAGAAAATTAATTTAATTTAACTCAATCTCCCTTGGGTACGATCCTCGGAAAGCTTCTTGGAGTGTTTCGTTGTAACACTTTACTATATTACAACTTGACCCGTATGCTTGCGGATAGGTCTACTAAATTTTATATTTTTTTGTTGTAGTATTTCCAATCCAGACATTCACACGTCTACTGGGGCTCAAGTTGTTGGCGTCGTTGTTAGGGAGGTTTCGACATTAGACTTGAATTTAATTTTCTACATAAATAGGAAAATTTGGGATTATAGATACGAAATTTTTATTTTTATTTGATTTTTAGTTTATTTGATTTTTACTTAATTCTCTTTGATTCAGTGTATGACTTGGAGTAGGACCTTCCCAATCAAGCCAAATCCTAAACAAGGGAGAATCATAATACAAAAAAAACTTGCAATTTCAGGGTAATATGATGGAAGACCAAAACCATCACTTAAAGAGATTCCCACAATTGTGTGACACATGTAAATACAAAAGAGTGACCGACGACGTGATCTATCTTCGGTTGTTTCCGTTCTCACTTTGTGACAATGCCTACGAATGACTTGACTCTTAAGAGCCAGGTTCCATCACGACATGAGATGACTTAGTGGGGAAATTTTTACACAAAAATTTCCCCATTAGTTGAACCATCAATTGAGGCGTGATATTGCTAATTTTAAGCAATTCGAAGGTGAAAATTTATACGAAGCTTGGGAACGCTTCAAGTCGCTACTTAGGAAATGCCCACACCACAGTATGCAAGACTAGTTACAATTGCAAATATTTTATAATGGACTGAATGAGAGCTTAAGAGTCGGCTTCGATGGCGTATCAGTTAGGGCCTTCATGAATAACACATAGGAGTGAGCTTGTCAATTTATCGAAGACATGGTGAAGAACTTGTATATGTGGCTGAATGAGCACTTTTTATATAACTAGAAGTTGTTGACGACTAAGATGGTCAAGGAAAAATGATAAATATCAACAAATTCTAGAAAAATTACATCATCTATAGACTATTATCAAACCATCAATGAATGATGTCGCACGAAGCTACACGTCATACCCGGAAACTCAATCGAATAAGGTAAATTACTTGGGTAATAAGGGTGGAAATCCTTCTTCAAACACATACAACCTCGGTTGGAAAGACCATCTAAAATGGGGAGGCAATCAAAGTAGCGGGAACTTAGCTCCGATTGTTGTGTATTGGCATAAAAAGATCAAGGGAGCACGACAAGTGGAAAGACCCCGGACAAAAATTCGATTGTTGGATAGATCAAAATGGTAGCTAATGGAGAAAAATGGCGATCTATGGAACACTAGGGCTACAGGTAGCCAAATTTAATTTTGACTTAAAACTTTGATAAATGTTGTAAATTTTTATACATTTGAATTTTGGATTTTAATTAGGTTAAAACGTTTTAATTAGGATAGAATTTTGTCCTTAGACAACAAAAGGGAGTCTATTAGGGACCTAATTAAATTTAATGGAGAATTTAGAGTGGTGTCATGACACCGAACCTCGGTGTTGCAACACTGAACTTTGAAGATCCCATGATTTTAAAATTTAGGGTGGTGTTGTGACAACACATCTCATTGTCGGGACACTGCACTTCGAACCTAAAATCTTTTCAAATTCTACCTTGGTTTGCGACACGGCATTTCAAACCTAAATTAATTTTAAAATTTAGGTACGTGTCACAAGATCGTGCCTCAGTGTCGTGACAATGAATTAAATCTAACCTAGACATTATAGCCAAATCTCGAAGATCACATTGGCCCACACTTAATTTTGACTTAGAAGTTTGAAAAATGTTATAAATTTTTAAACATTTGAATTTTGGATTTTGATTAGGTTAGAAAGTTTTAATTAGGATAGAATTTTGTCCTTAGGCAACTGAAGGGAGCCTCTTAAGGATTTAATTAAAATTAGGGGTAAAACATAGGGACCACCACACCCACTATTCAACAATGGAGAAATTTAGGGTGGTTTCACGACACCGAACCTTGATGTTACGACACTGAGCATTAAAGCTCTTAGGATTCTAAAAATTAGGGAGGTGTCACGACATCGCACATTGAACCTAAAACCTTTTCAAATTCTACCACAGGTCGTGACATGACATTTCCAACCTAAATTAATTTTAAAATTTGGGTACGTATCGTGAGACCATGCTTCAGTGTCACAACATGAAACTTCAAACCTATAACCCCCTAAACCAGGTTTAGACGTTATAGCCGAATCTCGAAGATCACATTGGCCAAGTTGATGGTGCAGACAAACATAAAACTATTTTTCTTCCGAAAATTGTCATTTAATAAAAATTAGTGTTTTTGACTTACTTGAGAAAAGTTAAGTAATGTCTATAAATTTCATTTTGAAAAGTAATTGTCATAAACTAATTAACTTAGATAAAAACTCAAGTTTCGAATATATACACAAAACATCATATTTTGAAGAAAGTGTCGCAATAGAAAATAATTAAATCTTATTGGTTGATTTTGAAATTGTAGTTTGACGTGTCTTGTAAAACATTGATAAAGGGGGCAAATAGATTTCAAATTTCTAAAATTGAATTCTTAAGTTTGAAATAAAAACATCGAGTTGGGTTTGTGATTGAGTTTGAAAAGTCCAGTTTTTCTTACCAAATTTATAAACCATATTAAAATGTAGTTTTAAAAGCTCAATCATTCAATCTCATCCAGAAACCCCCAAAATCCAAATAAAAAGTCTCATGCCACAGTCCACAATAAAAAATAATAGTTCCAAAATATCAAGTAATAAAGTATGAAAGTTTACTCGAAAATATTCAAATACACCTCCATAAATCGAGCCCATGCCTAACCTCGATTATTATTTGAAAGGTTAGAAATTTAAAGGGGGTGAGCTTTTAAAGACTAGTGTGGGTCAATTTGAATAATAATAGAAATTAAGATAGAATCTCAACAGTATAATAGATTACATATATAGATATATATAATCACAGAGTCACATTTATCAGTATGTGTATCAATGATGTCGATGCAACGGTTTTTCAAAAACAATGTTGATTTTCATAAAACATTTCCTACCCATCTCCACTACAAACTATAATGAGTTCCCTAGAACTTGTCCATCGAATATCACACCAATAATGTGGTCAAGCCACCAGACTGTGCAGACAAGCTGCCATATATAGAATATTGTGGTCAAGCCATTAGATAATGCAAACAAACTACCAGATACAAAATATTGTGGTCACGCCACCAGATTTTTAGATATACTGCTAGATAATATGGTTGAACCACCAAATTGTGTGGATTATTAAACAGCTAGAATCTTTTTCATTTCATATAATCCCAACCCCACGCATGTGATATGGCATACAGAACAAAATTTTTGGTTGGCATGCTTTACATGTGAATTAGATCTCATTACAATTAACATAATTGCATGCTTAACATGCGAATCAAACCTTATTATGGATTAAGACGGTGACATGCTAAACATGCAAATTAGATTAATAACAGAAACAGTGGCATTTTTATTTTCATGCTTATTAAATAATGTCATATGTCATAATACATGAGTGTCATAAATAACATGGTATCTAATTTAACAAAAAACATACAACACATTCACAACATCACAGATCTGTAAGTTCAGATTTACTTACATGGATATTGTCCTTTTAGAAGAATTTATCAATCCATTTGAATACTCAGCATATTTGCACATTGTCGCGTTTTAGAATTTATTAAACAAATATATAATATTATCACATTTATTTCATTAATAACAATTTCAAACATTTTAAGTAGATTAATCCCCACACCTGAGTTATGTAGTTTCGACGCAATACTAGCCTCTTTAGTTGATCACGCTCATGTTTAACTAGACTATAGTAGATCTAAGTATAAAACGATGTTTTATTAATTAAATGATGTTTTATTAGTCCTTAGACTAAAATGATATCCACGACTTGTCTTTTTCATTAATCATTACTTACGCTTTAATGGATACGATTTGGATTTGTGAGTCACTTCCAATGCTAGGAGCATTCCGTATTGATGATAGTCAGCCCTTCAACAAACGAATATTCTATGAGGGAGTATATCTAAAAAAAACAAAAATCCAAAACCCCTCTTTCATAATCAGTCTAAGAGAGATGAAAAGAAAAGATTAGTATGGTAGGATGTACCAATACTTAAGTAAAATTAAGAGAAAAAGCGCTTAACGATTCCCACAATGACCCGATTAGAGAGGAGGATTGGCAACTAACCATAATACTACAAAATAAAAAGGGTAGATTAGAAAAAGGATGTAAATAAATCCTTTCTAAAATTGAAATATAATAGTTGGACGAGTAGAAAATCAATTACATAGAAGAGGAGAAGAAAAGAAATAAAAATGAAAATGAATGGTGGAGGACAACGACGACGACATGACGGTAGAGGTACGATGGTGATGTTGTGGTGGTGATATTGTGGTTTGGTTGGCTAAAACTGGTGGAGCATTGGAGGAAATATGAAGAAAATGGGTGATTTAGGTGGTGAAATGGAAAAAAATTAAAGAAGTAGGAGGAGCAAAGAAGAGGGGTAGCAAAAAGAGAGGAGAGTAAAATGAACAGAAAAATAAAGTGTTTCATGTGTCTAGGTGCATTGGACGGTTAAAATATAGTAAGGGAGGTAAAAAGGCAATATGAGGTGTCAATGGCATGGAAAGGGGACCCAAAGGAGTGAAAAGGGGGTTATTAAAGGAAAGTTGACCATGTAAACAAAGGAAGAATCTTCCCAAGCATGGAAACTATGCATTGGACAGTAGGGGTTTGATCAACCCCTTTTTAAATGCCAAAAATTCTATAAAAAATGTGAGTAAAGGGAATTAAACCTAGGATATCAAGGAATTTAATTAAGCACTTAACGACTTGACTACTCTCTAGTTTATTTATGAATTGAAAAATTAATTAATAAAAATATGGGCTGTGATAACTCTACCCCCTTAAAAAAATTTGTCCACGAAATTGACCTGGTCCGGAAGGTGGGGATATTGACGATGCATCAAATCTTCGAGTTCCTAAGTGGCTTAATTGTTCCATGATTTTTCCATAAAACTTTTACTTGAAGAATTTGCTTTTTCCTTAAAACTTTGACCTCATAGTCCAAAATCTAAATTGACTCCTCCTCATTGGACAAATCGAGTCTCACATCAGCCTCATCGATCAGAATCACATGAGATGGATCAAAAAGATATCTCCTCAACATAGAAACATGGAACACATCATGAATGCAATCCAATTTTGGAGGTAACTCTAACTTATGAGCCACTAGTCTAACCCTCTTAAGTATTCTATAAGGTCCAATAAACTTCAGGCTTAGCTTTCCCTTGTGATCAAATCTGAGTAACTTTTTCCACTGTGATACCTTAAGGAAAACTTGATCCCCTAAACTGAACTCTATATCCCTCCACCTCAAGTTGGCATAAGATTTTTGTCAATCAGATGCTACTCTTAATCGATCCTGAATTAGTTTTACCATATTCTCAGTCTCTTCTACCAAATCCAAACCCAGTACTTTATTTTTCCCCAATTCAATTCAACACAGAGGTGTATAACATTTGTGACCATATAGTGCTTCGTAAGGAGCTATTTCATTGCTCGACTGAAAACTATTGTTATATGCAAACTCAACTAGCGGTGAATGTTCCTTCCAACTCCCACTGAAATTAGTCACACAACCCCTCAACATTTCCTCTAAAATCTGAATGACTCATCCTGATTGCCCATGAGGCTATGGGTGAAAAGTTGTACTAAAGTTCAATCGAGTACCTAAAGCCTCATGCAACTTCCTCCAAAACTGATATGTAAACCGAGGATCCCAATCAGAAATGATGGGCACCAATACACCATAAAGTTTCACAATCTCTGAAATATACAACCTCACCAATTTATGGAGTAAATAGTCATTACAAACAGGTAGAAAATGTGTTGTCTTAGTCAGTCTATCCACTATTACCTAGACTAAATCCTTCTTAGTAGATGCCAAAGGCAACCCACTGAAGAAATCCATAGTCAAATGTTCCCACTTCCATTGATGAATCTGAATAAGCTGTAATAAACCAGAGGGGAAGTGATGCTCAACTTTGACCTACTGGTAGATCAAACACTTACATACTCTGTCACATCACACTTAAGCCCTAGCCACCAATACAGTTCTCTCAAATCTTGGTACATCTTATTCCCTCCAAGATGCATAACGTATGGGTTACTACGTGCTACATGAAGTATAGGCTGTCTCAAATCTTAATCATCTGGCACACAGTATCTCCCATGAAAGCGCAGATCTCCTTTAGAGTTAAGCACAAAATTAGTAACCTTGCCCTCCTCAATCTGTATGTATCGATGTGTAAGAGATGCATTAGGAGACTACTTTGATCAAATCTCATTCACTAAGGTAGGTCTCACCTACAACTACGCAAGCAAACCCCCATTATCAGTCAAACTCAAATTAGCGAACATTGCTCATAAATCAATCATCAACTTCCTTCTTAATGCATTAGCCACAACGTTCACCTTAGCAGGATGGAACTTAATGGTACGATCAAAATCTTTGAGCAACTCTATCCATCTCCTCTGCCTTAAGTTTAACTCCTTTGTGGTGAGGGGATACTTAAGGCTCTTGTGATCCGTGTATATAGTACAATTATCACCATATAAATAGTGCCTCCAAATCTTGACAGCAAAGAAAACAACTGTAAGCTTGAGATTATGGGTTGGATAGTTACATTCGTCAGACTTAAGTTTCTCGAGCCGTAGGCCACAACTTTATTGACTTGCATCAAAATGAAACCAAGATCGGTATGAGATGCATCACTGTATACCACATAATTTTTCCCAAACTTAGGTTAAATCAAAACAAATGGTTGAGTCAGCACGAACTTAAGCATTCCAAAACTTTCATGCTACTCCACAATCCATTTGAACGGTGTAATCTTTCTCAACAACTTAGTCATAGGAGTTACAATCAAGGAAAATCCTTCCACAAACCTCCTATAATAACCGGCTAAACTAAGGAAAATCCAAATTTCACTGACCTTCTTAGGTTGTTTCTAGTCCAAAATAGCCTTAATTTTCTTTGGGTCAACACAGAAACTCTCAGTTGATACCACATGTCCCAAGAATACCACTTCATGGAGTTAGAACTCACACTAACTCAATTTAACATAAAGTTGTTTCTCACGAAGAACTCGCAAGACAATTTTCAATTGCTCATTATGTTCTGTTTCAAACTTGGAGTAGATCAAGATGTCGCCAATGAAGACTACAACAAATTGATGAAATTAGAGATAAATACTCTAATGTATAGAGGAAAAAAATCCCTCAAAAGTATGTATTTCTTAGAAATATGTACAACTATATATACATGAAGCAGTGAATCAATTAAGGAAAAAATATCTCTAATTAGTATATCTAAAAATCAGCTGTAATATCTAAAGATATGTTATTCAATGCTATCAAATAATCAAAGATTCTCAACACAAATCGATAAAGATAAGGTTGAAAAACAAGATTCATTAGATCTATAAAATTTTTCGGAGCATTCGTGAGACCAAAACGCACCACTAAGAACTCGTACTAACCATTCCGAGTCCTAAATGTAGCCTTAAGAATGTCCATCTCCTTCACTTTCAATTGGCAGTATCCGAACCTTAGGTCAATCATAGAGAACACTTTCACACCCCTGAACTAATCAAATAAAACATCAATCCTAGGTAAAAGGTATCAGTTCTTTGCAGTCAACTTGTTCAGTTGACAATAATCAATCCAGAGTCTCATGGGCACATCTGGTCTAACGAATCCACAATCCAAAAGTTCCTATAACTGTGCCTTGAGTTTCATAAGCTCTTTAGGTGTCATGCAATAGGGAACAATAGACACCGGAGTAATTTTGGCAATAGAAAGATGACAAATTCAACCTCGCGCTTTGGAGGTAATCTAGGTAACTCCTCAAGAAAGACGCCGGGAAAATCTCTCACTATACGAATCTTCTCCACAGCTAACTCATTGAAACTTGTGTCCAAAAATTAAGTCAAATACACTTCGCATCCTTTGTGTGTAACACCCCTTACCCGTATCTGACATCGGGACAGGGTTCGAGGCGTTACCAGACTTAAACATGAACATTCATACAAAACCGGGCCATAAAATTTCGTTCGAATTAAAAACTTTTCAATCACATGCAAATTGTCCCTTATAAGGCCTACGAGGCCCAAAACATACATCGGAAGTGGTTCGGGACTAATCTGAGAACTTTTAGGACCTCAGGATAACTTAGAAAAATTTTCTTGTTTTCAAGAGTCACACGCCTGTGTGGGTTGGCCATGTGATCACACACGCCTGTGTGGCTCGGGACATGCCCGTGTCCTTAGCCCATGTTACTCTCTGACTATGACGTCATCAACATAATAAGGTCATACGGCCAAGTCACACGCCCGTGTGCTTAGACCGTGTGGCGAATTAAATTTCAAAAATTAAGTGCAGACTTCACACAGCCCACGCTGATGTCCTAAGGCCATGTCCTTCACACGGCTGAGACATACGGCCGTGTCTCTGCCCGTCTGTTTACTACTGGGCATTTTATTTAGCATAATTAGGGTGCAGGGGACACATGGCCGGACCACATGCCCATGGGGCAGACCGTGTGTCACACACGGCCTAGACACATGCCCGTGTGTCTAATCGTGTGGACAATTTCTAGGCTATTTTCCAAGACATTTTCACCCTTAAGCACTCACATACTTAAATCCACTTTATGACATGCAATATAGCACATTTAATCACTTAAGCATACACATTCATGGTTAACTTATGACTTGTCAATGTGAACCTATCACATATCCAAACTATTATGCTTTCATATGGCATTCCACACCAATTTCATATCTATCTATCATCTTTGCTAACCTATTCTCGAGTTATACATTTCTACCACGTTTATTGCATACACATTTGTCATATTCCATGCACCCAACATATATGTCATCCATCAAACCCATTAACCATAAACAACTATAACCATATTATAGCACAAGCACATTTGCATGCATGCATCAATAAATAGGGTTACAATCCAAATAATTAATATGAGCCACCTCTTATGGCCATATACAAAATGATCATAATAACATCATGAGCCAGCACATTGGATAATCAATATGACACATAGCAAAATGCCAAGTCCATATACATGCCATACTCAAAATAATAAGGCTAGCTATACCCAAATGTTCAATTGATAGTATGATCGCGCCTCCGACATCTTCTGATCCCCGAGCTAAATTGGCGAAACTATAAGAGATGGAAAAGAAAGGGGGTAAGCATAAAGCTTAGTAAGTTCACATGCAAATAAAATACAACTTAAACAAGCATAATTCATGCATTTAACATAACGAGCATAATCGTGCATTTTATCAAATCTCATAAGCTTATTTCTCATACATATATATACATGTTCTTACCACGAGCTCATCATAATTTATGTCATTCACATGAGTTCGATATACATACCTGTGCCCACTTGCACATAATAACTTACTTTCGTGTCTTGATGCAATCGTTACGGTTACGATTACTCATTGAACTTTATTTAGGACTACCCATTGAACACTCGGAATACTATTGGATACATCAAAAGTTTGCATCTAAATGCCTTATTTGTAGCTAATGCTACTTCATATCTCAGGTCACATGTTGCTCGCTTAAGAGCTACTGACGGGTCTGCTCGTGCAAGCTATCAGGCATCCGCAACACATGCTGGAATACCTCGCCATCAATAAAATATACAAGACCAATACCCGGACGCCAAAACATGTGTCACATATATCACGAACTCAGACCACAACTCAATGAGTTCAGATTTCATAATCCCTAGTGACATGTCACTTGTATCCTAAACTATTCCTAAGGTTCAAACAGGATTCTTCAATACCACATTTTCGTTGAGCTTGCTCGTAGTGTCGATTTAATACTCATAGCACCAATCACATACTCATGAAATAATTAATGCATCATTCATAATAAAAATGTAAGCATTTAAACACATGGTACAACATCTCATTAATTATATACATACTTACCATACATGCAATATCAAGCATTTAAAGAATGGTATATGTTGCATTATTTGCAAATGAACTTACCTCGATACAAAATGATAGAAACGAGTCTAATCCTCGTAAAGTTTGTTTCTCCCTCGATCAAGACCCGAATAATGTTTTTCTTGATCTATAATGCCAAATTTAACTTGTCTAATACTTACGTTATTCATATCGACCCATAATACAAACTGTAACACCCCTCACCCGTATCTAACACTGAGATAGGGTTCGAGGCATTATCGGGTTTAAACTTTCATGACATACGAAATCGGCTCATCAAATTTCACTTAAAATTAAAACTTTTCAATCACATACATATTGTCCCTTATACAGGCCTTCGAGGCCTAAAACATACGTCGGGGTAGTTCGGGACAAAACTGAAAACATTTGATAGGCTTTGGGCAACTTAATAAATTTTTCTTGCCTTGTAGAGTCACACGCCCATGTGGGTAGGGCCTGTGGTCACACACGCCCGTGTGGCATGGGACACGGTCGTGCCCTCAGCCCATGTAACTCTCTGTTTGTGACATCGCATGCCTTTAGGGGCACACGGCCAAGACACACGCCCGTGTGTCTAGCCCGTGCACTATACTGACTTATAATTTCAAGTGCAGGGGACGCATGACCATGCCACACACCCATGGAGGCGAGCCGTGTGTGAACACCCACCCGTGTGTCTACCCATGTGGACCTTGTTATAAAATTTTCCAAGCCTTTGTTCACCCTCTAACAACCAATCACACTTATAAGATACATTGATACATGATAAAGCCAAATTATATGCTTATATAAAACCATGATAAACCTCATTGCATGAAAACCTCATATCATCGGTTTTATATATGCTAGGTTAATTCCCTTTTTTTATTAAGGGTTTTCGTATCTCCTTGACACATTCAAGATTGGCTCATTCTTATAACTCATTGCCAATTAAAACCAAGCCATCACATATGAACATAAACATGCATAGATTTGTAGGACATAGCCTACTTCAAAATGAGCCAATTCCCATGGCCATATACAAAAAGATATGTATATCTTTACATGCCTTCATCTTGACAAATCAAATGACACATATAACAAAATACTCAAAAGTCCTATACATGCCATTGAACAAAACAAAAGTGTCTATATACCAAAGGTGGACTAGTTGATAGTGTGTTGACTTTCCAATCGTCTTTCAATCTTTACGAGTCCTCGAGCTTTGTAAGACAGGGAAAAGAGAGGGGTAAGCATTTACATGCTTAGTAAGGCAGAATAACTGGAAGGTAAACTTACTGATTGATTAGCATGCAATCATATTAAGCAATAGAACCAACAAGAATGAAATGGCTTCCCTATCACATGCACTCGATCATCAAGTTAGTCACAATAACAAAGTACCATGTAATTTGTCTTAGATGAGCTCGTCATTCAATATTTCCTTTTGAACATACATCTCATATTAATCCCGTTAAGTTTCTAGGAAATCTCGATGGATTATCCATTAACCGTCAATTCATAAGAATGATCATTTCAGGTATGCAATCCCGCAAACCTCACATTTTACAGCAGGATTGCCAGTCTAGGCTAAATCCCCCGTATCGTAAACTCATATAGTGATGTCGGGATTACCAGTCCAGGCTAAATCCCTTTTAACGACAAACACCCTTACTGAGTTCGGATCTGAATTGCCTGTTCAGGCTAAATTCAGACCCTAGTCAGATTACCCGTCCGGGCTAAATCCTTAATGCACATATATTCTTCAGGAGGCTCGATCATTCAAGGAACACCTGCCCGGGCTAGATCCTTTCTATGTTTAGGATCAACAGATTACCCGTCCAGGCTAAATCCTTTCTACAACACATGGAGGATCTCAATATCACATGCAACATGGTTCATCCATCGAACTTCCTTTCCAACCTCAACCGGGACATTTTTCAACATGTCATTGTTAAGTATGCATTTCATGTATTTTCATGCCATCATCAAATGCAATTATCATACATTCTTAAATCATGCAATTAGGCATATTATGAGTTTACTTTAAGTTATCCGAACTTACCTGGTATTTGTCTCGATATCGTGTTTCGGTTATTCCGAAACCTTTCGTTTTCCTCGATCGACCTCCGAAATTTGTTCCTCGAGGTCTATAACAATAAAAATAAATTATTAACACCTCACATTATACTTTTTGAGTCTAAATTTCACCCTCAGTCCAAATGACCATTTTGCCCCTAACCTTTCACATTTTACGATTTAGTCCCTTGGCTCACATAATGAAACACATGCAAATTCTACCATACCCAAGCCTAGCCGAATATTTTTCCCTCCTATGGTAGTCCACGTTTTTCCATTATTTCTCATTTCTACCACACATTTTACACCATTTGCAAAAATGTCCTTTTAGGGGTTTTTCATGAAAATCACCTAGAAAAAGATATTTAACACACATCCAACATTCATATTCCTCCATAAAACATCAAAATACAAGTAACTCATGTATGGGTAAATTTCTAAACATGAACGCTAGCATGAAATATGGGTAGAAATAGAGAGAGTAAGCTATTGAGATTTCAAAAATACGAGGAACATTAAAAACAAGGCTTGGAAGCACTTACTATTGAGCTTGAAAAGCTTGGAAACCCTAGCTATGGAGAACCCTAAGGTTTCGGCAGCAACAAGAAGGAAATGAGCTAATTTTTGGCTTCTTTTTCCCATTTTATTTCATTAAAATGCCAAATGACCAAAATGCCCTTAAGACCTTTCTTTAAGATTTCATCCATACAAGCCCATTTTTGTCCAAAAACTTAGAAATTGGGAAAATTGCTCTCCAAGACCTTCTAATCTATAATCTAAAACAATTTCATACAAATTGCTTCTTGAATCCAAGCTTTGAAATTTATTCAATTTGGTCTTTATTTTCCAATTGGACACCTTACTCAAAGAATTTCTTCATGAAACTTTAACACATGCATATTCTCATATTCTAGACCTCATAATAATCATAAAATAAATATTTTGATCTCGGATTTTTGGTCCCGAAACCACTATTTTGACTAGGCCCTATTTCGAGATGTTACATTTCTCCCACTTTAAGGACTTTCATTCTCGAAAGTCTTACCAGTAAACAGGTTCGGATATTGGCTTCTCATGGTTTCTTCCGGCTCCCAAGTAGCCTCTTCTACACCATGTCGATGCCATAAAACCTTTACTAAGGCCACATTTTTATTTCTCAACTACTTTACCTCATGAGCCAAAATCTTGATCGGTTCCTCTCCATAGGTCATGCCTGGTCTAAACTCAATCTCTGCCGGTGAAATCACATGAGAGGGGTTTGATCAATATCGCTTTAACATGGATACATGGAACACGTCGTGAATCTTTTCCAAGTCGGGTGGCAATGCCAAACAATAAGCTAATGGTCCAACTTCTTCAGTGATCTCATACGGTCTGATAAATCGCGGGCTCAATTTGCCTTTCCGGCCAAATCTCAACACCTTTTTCCATGGAGATACTTTAAAAAATACTGTATCTCCAACTTGGAACTCAATTTCTTTTCTTTTCAGATTAGCATATGACTTTTGCCTATCCGATGCTGCTTTTAAATAGTCTCGTATTACTTTAACCTTTTCTCCAGTTTCCTTGATCAGATCAACCCCGTGAATCTGACTCTCTTTGAGTTCTGTCTAGTACAATGGAGTTCGACACTTTTTGCCATACAAGGCCTTATAAGGCACCATCTTCAAACTCGTCTAAAAACTGTTGTTGTAGGCAAATTCTACCATTGGCAAGTACTTTTCCCAACTACCCTGAAATTCGAGGATACAACATCGCAACATATCCTCAAGAATTTGAATCATCTACTCAGACTAACCATCGATCTGTGGGTGAAAAGCCGTACTAAAACTCAATTTTGTACCCAGGGCCTCTTGTAACTTTTTTTAGAATCTCAAAGTGAACCTCGAGTCTCTGTCTGAAATAACCGACAATGGTACCCCATGTAATCTCACAATTTCAGATATATACAAGTCGGCCAATCTATCAAGAGAGTAATCTGTACTTACCGGAATGAAATGAGCCGACTTTGTCAACTTGTCCACCACAACCCATATAGCATCTTTCTTTTTCGGAGTCAATGGCAACCCTGTCACGAAATCCATAGTAACTTTGTCCCACTTCCATTCGGGGACCATCACAGGTTGTAACAAACCAGAAGGTACTTGATGTTCAGCTTTAACTTGCTGACATATCAAGCATTTCGATACAAATTCAGAAATGTATTTTTTCATGCCGTTCTACCAGTACATTTTCTTCAAATCATTGTACATCTTGGTAATTCCCGGATAAATAGACAACCGGCTATCATGTGCTTCTTGCAAGATTTTTCGAATAAGCTCATCATCTTTGGGCACACAAACTCTATCTCTGAACATCAAACATCCATCAGGATCGACCCAAAAATCTAATTCAATGTCCGACTCGCATTGAGTTCTTTTAGCCAGCAGGTCTCTATCATTAGTTTGAGCATCATAGATTTCCTGAAGAAATTCTAGCCTAGCCTCTAGCTCTGCCAAGACTGAACCATCATCAATCAATACTAATCGAGCGTCCATGGCTCTAAGTGCAAACAAAGATTTTCTGCTTAACGCATCATGGACCACATTCGCCTTTCCTGGGTGATAGTCAATGATCAGTTCATAATCTTTAATTAATTCTAACCACCTCCGCTGTCTCAGATTCAATTCTTTTTGAGTCGTCAAATACTTCAAACTCTTGTGGTTTGGGAATATACGACAAGTCTCACCATATAAATAATGCCTCCAGATTTTCAAGGCAAAAACAATGGCGGTGAGCTCTAAGTCATGTGTCGGATAGTTCTTCTCGTGTGGCTTCAACTGTCGTGAAGCATAGGCTATCACTTTGCCATCTTGCATGAGTACACAACCCAGTCCATTCAAGGATGCATCACTGTAGACCACAAACTCTTTTCCCAACACAGGTAATACTAAAACAGGAGCTTCAGTCAGCAATGCCTTTAGCCTCTCGAAACTCTACTGACACTTTTCTATCCATTCAAACTTAACGTCTTTCTGTAGCAACCTCGTAATTGAAGTTGTTATCATGGAGAATCCTTTCACAAATCTTCGGTAGTAACTAGATAAGCCCAAAAAGATTCTAACCTCGGTTACATTCTTAGGTTGTTTCCATTCAACAATAGTTGAGATTTTACTTGGATCAACTTGGATGCCTTCACCCGAAATAATATAACCCAAAAATCCAACTTCCTGGAGCCAAAACTCACTCTTGCTAAACTTAGCATACAGTTATTTTTCCCATAAGATCTGTAACACAGTTCTCAGGTGCTTCGCATGCTCTGTCTCATCTTTGGAAAAAATTAAGATGTCATCAATAAACACAACGACAAACTTATCCAAATATGGCTGAAAGATCCTATTCATTAGGTCTATGAATATGGTCGATGCGTTCGTTAACCCAAATGGTATGACAAGAAATTCATAATGACTGTACCTCGTTCTGAAAGCTGTCTTAGGCACATCCGATTCTTTAACTTGCAGCTGATAATAGCCGAACCTCAAATCTATCTTAGAAAATATGGTGGCTCCTCTCAACTGGTCGAACAAATCATTGATCCTTGGCAAAAGATACTTATTCTTGATAATTACCTTGTTCAGTTGTCGATAATCTATACATAGCCTCATTGAACCATCTTTCTTCTTTACAAACAATACGGGGGCACCCCAAGGTGAAAAGTTTGGCCTTGCAAAAAATTTATCCGTCAACTCTTGCAATTGTGCTTTTAATTCTTTCAGCTGGATTGGTGCCATCCTGTACGGAGCAATAGAAATGGGAGTTGTTCCTAGCACCAATTCAATACCAAAATCTATCTCTTTTTCAGGAGGTAATCCAGGTAATTCTTCTGGGAATACGAATGGATACTATTGGCACAGATTCAATCTTTAACTCTGTTTCTTTAGTGTTCAATACAAAAACAAGGTAGGCTTCGTACCATTTTCTCATATATCTCTGAGCAACCATCGCTGTGACTACAACCGGTGGCGTACCCAATTCTCTTGAATCAACCCGTAGGATCTTACCATCTGGGCATTTCAATTTAATATACTTGCTGCCACAATTTACAATTACATCATGCAGGGCTAACCAATCCATACCAAGACATCAAACTCATCAAATGATAACAACATAAGGTTAGCCGGAAAGCATGGACCATGAATTGCCAAAGGACAATTCTTACAGACTTTATCAACCAGGACTGATTTTCCTAGTGGGTTCGACACTCAAATAATAAATTACGTAGGTTCAATGGGTATGTTCATACTAGACACCAGTCTCATGCAAACGTATGACTGCGTCTATCCCGGATCAATTAAGGCAACAACACATGTATTGAAAAGAGAAAAATTACCCATGATGACGTTAGGAGCAGAGGCTTCCTCTCAAGCGCGTATGGCATACATTCTTGCCAGGGCTCGAGCCACTAATTTTGTAGTGTCTTTGGCCACCACTCGATTGACACTAGCACTTCCAGGATACTTCGGAGGTCTACCTGGTGCAGTAGGAGCACACGACTTCGGGGCTACTTCCACTTCTTTTTCAATTCACTCTGGGAAGTCCCTGAGAAAGTGGTCAAGAGAACCACACCTGAAGCATGCACAGCTCTTCATTCGACACTCTCCGAAGTGAAATTTGTTGCAGCTCTTACACTTTAGCTTTTGATCATCTACATCCCCTACACTAGTCACCATCAGGGAGAAAGACTTCGGATTTCGTCGTTTGGAGCCTCTCGCTTTACCCGAATATCCTACCGATGAAGTGGAGCGTTCATGTTGGCTCCTTAATTTCTTTGTAGGAAAAGGGAGCGTCTTACCACTGGATCTCTTGCTCGAAACTCGAGCCTCTCTCTTTGCTTGCTTTCTTTCATTATTAAGTTCCTCAGCCTTCTTGGCCCAATCACCTAGTGCGATGAACTCCCGTATTTCAAGGATCCTAATCAACAACTTGATTTCCTCATTCAGACCTTCCTTGAAGCGTTTATACATTTTTGACTCGGTTTGAACCCATTCAGTCGCATACTAACTTAACCTTACAAACTTCCTTTCGTACTCGGCCACAGTCTTATTCCCTTATTTGTGTTCCAGAAACTCCTTTCGCTTCGAGTCTAAGCACCTTTGACAGATGTATTTCTTCCTAAACTCTACTTGGAAAAATTCCCAAGTGATATTTTCCTTTGGCACCACTGAGGATACGGTCTTCCACCAATGGTATGTAGTATCCTTAAGGAGAGACACGATACACTTTAAGCACTCCTCAGGTGTGCACAACAATTCATCTAATACCCGTGTAGTATTCTCGAGCCAGAACTCGGCTCTTTCAGCATCATCATCGATTTTAGCTCTAAATTCCTCAGCCCCATACTTTCTAATCTTATCTACAGGGGCCTTACCAATTCTTACCGGTACCATACCTCATGGAAAATCCTCATTAGATTGGTTAGGGGACGGGGGAGGTCGTGGTATGTTGGGGCGATTCCTCAGATAATCCCTAAACCATTCATCTATCATGTTAAAGAAGGCGGCTCGGGCCTCTTCCTAGCCTTCAGACATAAGCCTTCTGCTACTACTAGATACAGCTCGTTGTACGGAAGTTGGAGCATGGCTCTCGGCTCTCTCGGACTCATCTTGGACTTGATTGGAAGACATTTACTATATTCAAAAACAAGTTTAATAGTTAGGAGATATCACACTATCAACGTTCATGTATTGGCATGTATAGCGAACCTCAATACTCTCTACGGTAGACCTAGAACTGACTAAACCATAGCTTTGATACCACTAAATATAACACCCTTCACCCATATCCAGCGCCGGGACAGGGTTCGAGGCGTTATCGGGTTTAAAATTTCATGACATACAAAATCAGCTCGTCAAATTTCACTTAAAACTAAAACTTTTCAATCACATACATATTGTCCCTTATACAGGCCTTCGATGCCTAAAACATACGTCGGGGTAGTTCGGGACAAAACCGAAAACATTTGATAGGCTTTGGGCAACTTAATAAATTTTTCTTGCCTTAGAGAGTCACACGCTCGTGTGGGTGGGGCCGTGTGGTCACACAGGCCCGTGTAGCTTGGGACACGGTCGTGCCCTCAGGCCGTGTAACTCTCTGTTTATGACATCAGCATGCCTTTAAGGGTACACGGCCAAGACATACACCCGTGTGTCTAGCCCGTGCACTATATTGACTTATAATTTCAAGTGCAAGGGACGCACGACCATGTCACACACCCATGGAAGCGAGCCGTGTGTCACACACGGCCTAGATACACGTCCGTGTGTCTACCCGTGTGGACCTTTTTAGGCCATTTTCCAAGCATTTGGTCACCCTATAACAACCAATCACACTGATAAGATACATTAATACATGATAAAGCCAAATTATACTCTTATATAAAACCATGATAAACCTAGTTGCATGAAAACCTCATATCATCGGTTTTATACATGCTAGGTTAATTCCTTTTTTGTATTAAAGGTTTCCATATCTCCTTGACACATTCAAGATTGGCTCATTCTTATAACTTATTGCCAATTAAAACTAAGCCATCACATATGAACATAAACATGCATAGATTTGTAAGTCATAGCCTACTTCAAAATGAGCCAATTCCCATGGCCATATACAAAAAGATATGTATATCTTTACATGCCTTCATCTTGGAAAATCAAATGACACATATAACAAAATACTCAAAAGTCTTATACATGCAATTGAACAAAACAAAAGTGTCTATATACCAAAGCTGGACTAGTTGATAGTGTGTTGACTCTCCAACCGTCTTCCAATCTTTACGAGTCATCGAGCTCTATAAGACATGGAAAAGAGATGGGTAAGCATTTACATGCTTAGTAAGCCCGAATAACTAGAAGGAAAACTTACTGATTGATTAGCATGCAATCATATTAAGCAAAAGAACCAACAAGAATGAAATGGCTTCCCTATCACATGCACTCGATCATCAAGCTAGTCACAATAACAAAGTACCATGTAGTTTGTTTTAGATGAGCTTGTCATTCAATACTTCCTTTTGAACATACATGTCATATTAATCCCGTTGAGTTTTTAGGAAATCTTGATGGACTATCCATTAACCGTCAATTCATAAGAATGATCATTTTAGGTATGCACTCCCGCGAACCTCACATTTTATTGTGGGATTGCCAGTCCAGGCTAAATCCCCCGTATCGTAAACTCATATGCTGATGTCGGGATTACCAGTTCAAGCTTAATCCCTTTTAGCGACAAACACCCTTACTAAGTTCGGATCTGAATTGCCAGTTCAGACTAAATTCAGACCCTAATCGGATTACCCGTCCGGGCTAAATCCTTAATGCACATATATTCTTCGGGAGGCTCGATCATTTAAGGAACACCCGTCCAGGAAAATTCCTTTTTGCAACACATGCAGGATCTCAATATCAAATGCAACATGGTTCATCCATCGAACTTCCTTTCCAACCCCAACCGGGACATTTTTCAACATATCATTATTAAGTATGCATTACATGTATTTTCATGCCATCATCAAATGCAATTATCATACATTCTTAAATCATGCAATTAGGCATATTATGAGTTTACTTTAAGTTATCCAAACATACCTGGTATTCGTCTCGGTATCGTGCTTCGGTTATTCTGAAACCTTTCATTTTCCTCGATCGACCTCCGAAATTTGTTCCTCGGGGTTTATAACAATAAAAATAAACTATTAACACCTCACATTATACTTTTTGAGTCTAAATTTCTCCCTCGGTCCAAATGACCGTTTTGCCCCTAACCTTTCACATTTTACGATTTAGTCCTTAGGCTCGTATAATGAAACACATGCAAATTCTACCTTATCCAAGCCTAGCCGAATATTTTTCCCTTCTATGGTAGTCCATTTTTTCCATTATTTCATATTTCTACCACACATTTTACACCTTTTGCAAAAAGGTCCTTTTAGTGGTTTTTCATGAAAATCACCTAGGAAAAGATGTTTAACACACATCCAACATTCATATTCCTCCATAAAACATAAAAATACAAGTAACTCATGTATGGGTAAATTTCTAAACATGAACCCTAGCATGAAATATGGGTAGAAGTAGAGAGAGTAAGCTACTAGGATTTCAAAAATACGAAGAACATTAAAAACAGGGCTTGGGAGCACTTACTATTGAGCTTGAAAAGCTTGGAAACCCTAGCTATAGAGAACCCTAAAGTTTCAGCAACAACAAGAAGGAATTGAGCTGATTTTTGGCTTCTTTTTCCCATTTTATTTCATTAAAATGCTAAATGACCAAAATGCCCTCAAGCCCTTTCTTTAAGATTTCATCCATACATACCCATTTTTGTCCAAAAACTTAGAAATTGGGCAAATTTCTCCCCAAGACCTTCTAATTTATAATCTAAAGAAATTTCATACAAATTACTTCTAGAATCCAAGTTTTGAAATTTATTCAATTTGGTCCTTATTTTCCAATTGGACAGCTTACTCAAAGAATTCCTTCATGAAACTTTAACACATGCATATTCTCATATTCTAGACTTCATAATAATCATAAAATAAATATTTTGATATCATATTTGTGGTCCCGTAACCACTATTCTGACTAGGCCCTATTTCGGGATGTTACACATACTTTGGTAAAATTACCTTTTTCCCTAACTTTTCACTTATTTACACTTTAGTCCCTGGGCTCGTAAAATAAAATGCATGCAATTTCTTGGCTATCTAAGCCTAACCGACTTATATTCTAACTCATATCAGCCCATATTTTTCATTAAAACACATTTATACTACTCATTTTTACACATTTTTCAAACAAGTCTTTTTTAACCATTTTCACTAAAAATCACTTAGTAAAAAATGTTTATTACACATCAAACATTCATATTCCAACATTAGTCATCAAAATACAACCATGTCACACATGGGTAAAATTTCATACATGAACCCTAGCTCAAAATAATGGTAGAAATGGATAGATCATGCTTCAAGAACTTCAAAAATGCAAAGAACATTAAAAACGAGACTTAGGAGCACTTACAATCAAGCTTGAAAGTTGAAGAAAAACCCTAGCTATGTCTTTAGAAATTTCGGCACCCCTTGAAGAAGATGGACAAGATTTTCACTTCATTTTCCCTTTTTTATTCATTTATTTACCAAAAGACAAAAATGCCCTTAATTTCTTTAAAATTTTACCCATGCATGCCCATTTTTGTCTAAAATTTTAGAACTTGGTAAAATTGCTATTTAAGGACCTCTAAATAATAATCCAATGCAATTTCATGCTTAAATCTTCTAGAATACAAGTTTTGCAACTTATTCAATTTGGTTCCCAAAGTCAAATTGGACACTTTAGGCATAGAATTTCTTCATGCAAATTTCACACAAGTATGCAATCATGTCATGGATCATCAAATAATCATAAAATAATTATTTCTATGTTGGATTTGTAGTCTTGAAACCACTATTCTGATTAGACCCTAATTCAGGATGTTACATTATGCACCAACTTTTTAGCCATTAGAGTGGAGATCATATTAGAAAAGTAATATCTACGCTCTCCAACCATCACTATCTCTTTGTCGGTGGAAGTTTCCAAGGTAATCCACTTTCAAGAATAACCCAAACTGACTTGGTATTCCACCAACCAGTCTATCCCCAAAATGAGGTCAAACTCACCGAAGGGTAATTCCATTAAGTCTGCCAGAAATACCTCTCCTTGAATTTCTAACAAACACCTCTTTTAAATTTTGTTCAGAAAAACAAATTGTCTTAGAGGGCTGAGTACAGTTATTTAACTAATAGTTTCATTATTCTGTCAAGGTCTCTCATCTCTAGCCCGTTTATTGGGTCGCGGAGCTTGAGTAAGACCAACATCTCACTTAACAGAGATTTTTATTTTTATCACTTCTTTCACGTTCCATATGCTTTACTTCCTAAATGATTTTGGTTTTCTCCACTAAAGTTTCAAAAACCTTTTCCTGATAAGGGACTACTAGCACCAACAATTCATACCTCAGTCCATTCTCAAACCTGGCACACATTTTATGTTCAGTTGCGATCATTCCCTGAACATAGTGACTCAACCTCAAGAATTTGGCCTCATACTCACCTATAGACCTATCCCCCTATTTGAGCTTAATGAGCTCCAACCTTCGAGCCTCAACATATCGGATACCCACATTTATTTTGGAAAGCATCCAGAAAATATTCCCAAGTCAGTTTCTCTATCTAAGTACCTCTCATAATGGCTTACAATGGTAAGCCTTATCTCTAAGAAGTGATACAATACCCCTTAATTTATACTCCGTGCTACATTCCATATCATCTAAAATTTTCTCTATAGTATCTAACCAGTACTAAACTAAGATAGGGGTCATCCTAATAACGCCCCTAAACAACTTAACTAGGGCTATTGGTAGCCACACTTAATTTTGACTTAAAATTTTGAAAAATGTTGTAAATTTTTATACATTTGAATTTCAGATTTTAATTAGGTTAGAAAGTTTTAATTAGGATAGAATTTTTGCCTTAGACAACTAAATGGACCCTATTAGGGACTTAATTCAAATTAGGGGTAAAACATAGGGACCACCACGCCTACTATTCAAAAATGAAGAAATTTAGTGTGGTGTCACAACACCAAACCTCAATGCTGCAACACTAAACTTTGCAACTCCTAGGATTTTAAAATTTAGAGCAATGTTGTGACATCACATATCAATGTTGTGACATCGCACTTTGAACTTAAAACCTTCTCAAATTCTACCCCTAGTCGGGACACGACATTTCGAACCTAAATTAATTTTAAAATTTGGGCACGTGTCATGAGGTCGTGCTTCAATATCGTGACACGAATTTCAAACCTGTAATACCCTAAACCCAATCTAGATGTTAGGGTTGAATCTCGAAGATCACATTAGCCAAGTTGGTGGCGCAGGAAAATATAAAACTACTTTTCTTCTTGTAATCGTCATTTAATAAAAAATTAGCGTTTTTGACTTACTTGAGAAAAGTCAAGTAGTGTCTATAAATTTTCTTTTGAGAAGTAATTATCAAAAACAGATTAAGTTAGATAAAAACTCTAGTTTTGAATATATACACAAAACATCATATCGAAGAAAGTGTCGCAACGGAAAATAATTAAATCTCATTGGTTGAATTTGAAATTGTAATTTGACATGTCTTGTAAAACATTAATAAAGAGGGCAAATAGATTTCAAAATTCTAAAATTGAATTCTTAGGTTTGAAATAACAACATTTAGTTGGATTTGTCATTGAGTTTGAAAAATTAAGTTTTTCTTACCAAATTTATAAACCATATTAAAATATAGTTTTAAAAGCCCAATCATTCAATCTTATCCAAAAACCCCGAAATCCAAATAAAAAGTCTCATGCCACAATCTACAATAATAAATAACATTTCAAAAATATCAAGCAGTAAAGTGTGATAGTTTATTTGAAAATATCTGAGTGCACCTTCATAAGATGAGGTCATGCCTAACCTCGATTATTATCTAAAAAACCAGAAATTTGAAAGGGGTGAGCTTTTAAAGCCCAATTTGGGTCAATTTGCATAATAAAATAAATTAAGACAAAATCTCAACAGTATAACAAATCACATATACAAAAATATATAATCACAGAGTCACATTTATCAGTATGCATATCAATGATATCGGTGCAACGCTTTTTAAAAAATAGTGCAAATTTTCATAAAACATTTCCTACCCATCTCTGCTACACACCATAATGAGTTCCCTAGAAATCGTCCATCCAATTTCACACCAATAATGTGGTCAAGCCACCAGATAGTGTAGACAAGTTGCCATATACAAATTATTAATGCCAAGCCACCAGATTTGTAGATATACTGCCAGATAATGTGGTTAAGCCACCAGATTGTGCAATTTATTAAACTGCCAAGATCTTTCTCCTTTAACATAATCCCAACCTTATGCTTGTGATATGGCATGCATAATATAATTTTTGGTTAGCATGCTTTACATGCGAATCAGATCTCATTACGAATTAAGATAATGGCATGCTTAACATGCAAATCAGATTAATAATAGAAACAATGGCATGTTTATTTTCATGCTTATTAAATAATTCCATATGTCACAATAAATGAGTGTCATGACTAACATGGTACCTCATTTAATAGAAAACATACAACACATTTATAACATCACAGATGTGTAAGTTCAGATCTACTTACTTGGGAATCGTCATTTTAGACGGATTTATCAATCCATTTGAATGCATAGTGCATTCGTACATTTTCACGTTTTAGAATTTATTAAAAAATATTTAATACTATCAAATTTATTTAATTAATACAAATTTCACACATTTTAAGTAGATTAATCCCCACATCTAAGTTATGTAGTTCCGACGGAATACTAGCCTCTTTAGTTGATCACACTCAGATTTATCTAGACTACAGTAGATTTGAGTATAAAATGATGCTTTATTAATGAAGAGATATTTTATTTGTTCTTAGACTAAAATGATAACCACGACTTGTCTTTTTTACGAATCATTAGTTTCGCTTTAATGGATACGATTTTGATTCATGACTCACTTCCAATGCTAAGAGCATTCAATGTTGATGATAGTCGGTCTTTCAACAAACAAATAATCTATAAGAGATGATATATAAAATGAAAGAATAAAACCTGGAACCCCTTTTTCATAATTAGCCTAAGAGTGATGAAAAGAAAATATTGGTATAGTAGGATTTACCAATACGTACGAAATATCAAGAGGAAAGGGGCTCAACGATTCTCATGATGATCTAATTAGAGAGGAGGATTCCCAACTAACCATAATACTTTAAAATAAAAAGGATAAATTAGAAAATATATGTAAATTAATCCTTTCTAAAATCGAAATATAATAGTTGGACAATTAGAAAATCAATTACAAGGTAAAGGGGGAGAAAAGAAAGAAAAATGGGGAAGAAAGGTCGAGGACGATGGCGGCGGTAGTGATTGTGTTAGGGTGGTGAGATGGTAGTTGGGTTGGCTAAAAGTAGTGGAGGATTGGAAGAAATATGAAGAAATGGGGTGTTTTAAGTAGTCAAATGGTAGATATATGGCAGAAAGGAGAGAAGCAAGGAGGGGCGACAAATAGAGAGGGGAAGAGTAAAATGAATTAAAAAAATAAGTGTTTCATGTGTCTAGGTGCATTGGACGATTAAGGTATGGAAAGGGAAAGAAAAAGGAAATATGAGGGGAAAATGGCATGGAAAGGGGATCAAAAGAGTGAAAATGAAGCTATTCAAGGAAAATTGACTATGTCAACAAGGGAAGAATCTTCCCAAGCATGGAAACTATGGTTGGATGGTAAGGGGGTTGATCGACCCCTTTTTAAATGCCAAAAATTGTAAAAAAAAATGTGTGTAAGGGGAACTGAGCCTAAGATCTCTAAGAATTTAATTAGGCATTTAACCACTAGACTACTCACTAGCTTGTTTATGAATTGAAAAATTAATTAAGAAAAACATGTAGTGTGATAGAATCTAAAACCTGGAGCATTCAAAGTACGGTGTCATAACACTAATACCTAATGCCATGACACTGACGTCGGGTCTGCAGTTCCAAACCAGATTTTCTACGCAACATGCCTATTTAGTATAACTACTAGATAGATTTTTAACCCTAATCTCCAATCTTAAACACTCCCTTAACTTCCTAACAATAGCCAAACATCCTCCCCGTTTCCCCTGTTTTTGTTTTTTATGTGATTAGTCACCCTTCGTGCCCTTTCTGTTGTCGCTGATGCCTCTTCTCTTTGACAGTCACCTCATTCAATAACATTAGTGAGACACTCTTTAATTTCCTTTATTAATTCTTATTTTTATTTCATCATATTATTTATTATTAGATTCTTGCTATTTTAAATTGCATTATCAATGACCTCTGGTGATGGTCAAGAGCCCAATTTTCCTTTTGAGTCCAACCTTCTATACATGATTTTTCACATGGAATGAGACAATATAGAATCATCAAATCTATTGGTGAGAATTGGGGCTTTTCTCTCTTTTGACAACCCCAAGCTAAAGGTAACAATCAACTTACTTCTAGACATTCATTTGAGCACCAGTGGAAACGGAGTATGATCGGATCTTGCCAAGTCAACCTTTTGCAAATGGAAATCAACCAACCTTATTCTGAATCATTTTATGGAGAATTCTAGTGACTCATATCTACCTATGTATGACATGGATGATGCTATGAGTTCGACGTTCAAAGATACTAATTTACTGAAGGCTACACATTGTATTTAGGTTATTATTCCTTCATCTATATTTAACTAATGAAAGCTACCATCTAGAATAGTAAGGGATTGGTAATAATGCCTTCTTACATAACTGTAGAGATATGTCACAACAAGAAAACCTTGATTTTTTACGTCTATTGCAAACCAAACATTTATCTTAGTATAACTATGTTTAATGGGTTTTTTAATGTGGTTGCAAAAGGGTTTCGAGGAGGCTTGATTTTACTGTGTAAGAAATAAAAGCCTTTGGATGTTGCCATTAAAACCTTGACCAATCAAACTATAAATTATGACAAGAAGAAAGGAAACAAAGAATGAGTTTCTTCTTTTCTGTATATTCAACCAAATTTAGAGGCAAAAGAACAATATTTGAGTCACTTGCCTAAGTTTACGTCTACTCTTTCAAAATCGCAGATGGTTGCTTGAGATTTTACTGACTTTGCTTCTATTGATGAAATTCAAGGAGGTACTTGTGACTACCTTGATCATATTCTTTAGTTTGAGGAGTACTAGAAATCTTGCAATCTTTTTTATGTGGGTTGCTTAGGTCTTAATTTACTTAGGTTCATTGAATCCACAATTATGTTGTCTTTCATGGAGTTATGCCTTGCATTTTTGGACCAAACAGTGTGTGACATCCAACGATGAAGTGTTTTTTTATCCCGAAAAACACCTGACATCATAATTAGAAGAGAGCCTTCATCCTAACGAAGTGATGCCCCCTCGTCTCCACGCATCACGACGAGGCGAATTGTTTCTCAAGTTTATCAGTTTTCTTCTCTCAGTTAAACTTTGTTTCATATTCCTATTTAACTCTGATTAACTTAAGGATATTCTAGTCATATATCCTACGAATTTTAACATATAGATAGGCCTTTGTTACTCTAGGTTTCACATAATAGAAATATTTAGATTAAGATAATTTTGTTTTTTGTTTTGAAAGGTTTTTTTCTTTTGGGGCTTTGAGTTTTCTTTGATTCTCTCCATCTTTTGTACTCTCCTTTTATTATAGTGAAATATCCTCTTGCTAGTGATTTTTAATCCTCTTTTCAGGAGTTTTTTCACGTAAAATTTATGTGTTCGATCTTTTTTATTTTACTTTATTTAATTGTTCGTTGCATACACTAGAGGGTTATTTCCCAACAAACTAGAATCAGAGCTAGTTTGATTTTTGCATTCAACAAGTTCAAACATGGTAGCATCAAGGTTTCTTGTTGATAAGTTTGAAAATATCCCAAATTTTAGTCCGTGGCAAGTTTGTATGTCAGCAATACTGATTCAAAGCGATCTTGAGAGGATCCTTACAGAGAAGAAGCCCGCAGAAATTAAAAACTCAGAATGTCATAGGTTAGATAAAAAAAATTTATCCAAAATTCAATTATGTTTAATAAATAATGTGTTATCAGAGGTTTTGAAGGAGAAGACAACATTTACATTATGGAAGAAGCTGGAAGCCTTGTACATGATGAAATCCTTGGCCAACAAGTTAGTGTTAGAAAAATGTCTCTACATGTTCAAAATGGCCGAAGGTGAGTCTATTAGAGCTCATATTAGTGAGTTTTTTACCTTTCTAAATGACCTAAAGATTCTTGAAGCTAAAATTAGCAATGAGGATCAAGTTATGCTATTGTTATTTTCTTTTCCCTCGTCTTATAAAACTTTAAGGGAAACTCTGATTTATGGGAGAGACCATCTCTTATTTGAGGACGTGAAAGGGAATCCACTAAGAAAGGATAAATTCGACAATGAGTTAGGCCCAAACAAATGATCAAACAGGCAAGCCTAAGTCTTTTTCAATGACACGGTTTAAAGGAGGCCACCTGGGAATCAGAAGAAACTATGAAAGCACAAGACCTGAACCTATTTTCTAGTAAGATTTTCGGGGATGAAAATTCCTTTAAGGGGAGAGTTGTAACAGCTTGCTTTCAGTTAAATCAGAACAGTCGTTTTAGGACCACAAATCTGATGTGAAAATATTTATATTATTATTATTTTAATGTCTATGGAATGACAGTAGTGTCGTATAAAAATTTCGTTAAGAAATTTTATCATTTGAATGCTTAATTTAGTAAAAATGACTAAATCTTAAAAGATGTAAAATTAGAGTTCTATAAGCTAAAGGCACTAAATGGCTATAAAATTAAATGTTTAAGGGATTTAAATGTTAATTAGACCATAACTAAATTGAGTGCACAAATATAGACATTAATTAAGTGGTTTTAAGGTTTATAATAAAAGGTTAATTAAGTAAATTAATAAATATGGTTAGTAAAATAATCAAAAAAAAGGTCATCATCTTTGTTTGTCCATTTTTGACCGAAAGTAAGAGTAGAAAGAAGCCATAGCGAAGCTTAAGTATTCGGTCATCTCTTCCTTATGCATGTAAGTGATTTTTAATTTTGTTTTTAATGATTTTTATGTTTTTGAAGTCATTGTAGCTTAATCTAGCTAGCCCAATGACTAATTTGCAAAAATTTTAAAAGGTTAGGGTTTTTCCATGAATTTGTTCATTTGGTTTTTTATGATTCATGGAAGAAATGAATCCTTGTTGATTTATAAACAACTTTTGTAAAGTGATTTCTGTTGAAAATGTCAATTAGGGATTTATTTGTAAATTTTGTAAAATACAAGGTGAAATTGTAAAAATAATAAAATGTATGAGTCGCTATGGCTTTATATTATATTGAAATCAGTTAGCTTGGGTAGGGATGAAATTGTATGAATTTCAATTTACGAGCTTAAAGAATAGATTGTAAAGAAATCAAAACAATAGGCGCAAAAGCATATTTTGCAAAAATATGAGTTTTGGATTGATTTGAATAGAATGATTCTTGAATGGATTGAATTTGATTATTTAGATCAAGTTAAGCCTCGTACGAATTTAGATCGAGGGAAAGATAAAGTGTCAGACTAGTCGATCCTATTTCATCGTTTTGCGATCGAGGTAAGTACGTAAGTTTAAATAATGTTTTAATGTATTTGATTTAAATGCTATTATATTATTTAGCCTCGTTTGAACCGTAGGAATATATATGATACAAATGACTTGCCATTAAGGTTACCAAGTCTTGAATGCTGGTCCTAAACGTCCTACCGATGGCTGAGTTCTGGCATTTATTACGAATACTCATCAGCTTGTGAGCATCATTAGGTAGCTACATTCCGACCGTCAGCTAGTGTGAGCAGGCCCATTTATGGCTCATATGAACATCTATGAAAAAGAAAAGGAAAAGGAATGGTTTCAACCATTGTTTAGCACACTTCGTGTGAGCTTTCCCGCATATCCGATATTATTCTAAGTGGTTTAACGGGCATGGAAAGGGATGAATCGGTAAGGGTTTCGATTGATTTCACTATGAAATTATGGAAAGGTATGAAGTTTTGATAATAAATTTTGTATAGCCATGATATGAAAATATGAGTTCATATGTATTATGTTCATGAAAATTTCCTTACCATGTGATAAATTTGTTAAGTTATGTGATTAAGCACTAACTTGTGTTGTTGGTGATGCTTAGGCTTGTGCCAAGCTTGTGATGGATTGATTCATATTTATTTTAAGCTTATGCCTTGAAATGGTAAACATTGTTCATGATTTATGAATGTATTAAGCATTATATGCTTATGTTGTGTTTATTTTCTATGTTTTATAGATTATTGAAAGCTCTATTGGGTTAGAAGCTCGTCAGAGAACTATCACACTATCCATCAGGTATATCGGTAGATTTTGATGTTTTGAGCTATGGTTATAATGGCATGTATAGGTGAATTATGTTTGGTAAAATGGTCATTATATTTGGCTTCTAAATATGGTGTTTTGGTTGATGAACTTTTGGTATTTTAATGCTTGGATGGTTGGTGTTGAAATGGTCAAGTGAAGTTATGTTTGGAATGGCTTTTTAGGCATGTTTGAATGTAATTTTTGTATGTGGCCATTGTCATAAGATTTGGTACGGAATTAAGTTACAAATTTTTTATTGATGAATGGTTAAATTATGTTTATGTTTATGTAGATTTGATGCTATGTGGTTGAGGTGCCTTTTGGTATATTGGTTGTATGAATAGATACCATATTGAACTAGCATTATTATGCATGTTTTAGGTACATTTTATAACTTGAAATTATGTGCAAATGGCTTGTTGGTGTAAGCATGGTTTGGCTGAAAGAAATGGCTTGAAAATGCCCTATTTCTTATTCATACGGGTGTGTGTCTGAGTCATGTGTGACACACGGTCATACGATACAGCCATGTGTTCCTTGTAGATTTCAAAGGGTTGCAAGTCAGGCTATTACACGGCTTAGCACATGGCCTGGCACACGGACGTGTGGCTTGGCCGTGTGACCCAAGTCAAAGAGTTACACTGGCATAGACATAGGCTGGGACACGGCCACATACTTCGAATGTCCACACAACCTGTCTACACAGCCTGGCCACACGGCCGTGTGACCATTACAGTGTGAAAAATTCTATCTTTTTCCATGAAGTTCTAAATGTTTTTGATTTAGTTTCGAATCATTTCTAAAGTGTTTTTAAGGCCTTGAAGGCTCGAATAAGGGACGTTATGCATGAGTTTGATTGAATTATGCCATGATTTATAAAATGGTTGAAATTAAATGTTTTAAGTTAAAATTTATCGATAATGCTCCGTAACCCTATTCCGATGACGAATACGGGTCAGGGGTGTTACAGTTCAACCTATCATTCTACAAAATATTGGGACTAAGTGAGTTTCACTCTATTACATTTTGTTTGAGAAGGAATGTCAAAAGGTAAATTTGATGCTAATTTCTTAAAGGTTATACTTGTCCTCATTCCAAAAACTATTGTTCACATGTTTTGTAACTGATCATTCAATGGGTCCCTTTCAAAATAGCTTCTCAGATGAACAAAATACGATGGATAATATTTTTATTACTCAGAAGATGGTTCATTCAATGATGAAAATGCAAGGTCAACAATGAGCTATGGTTCTTAAATTTGATTTAAATGAAGCTTATGACAGTGCTGATTGGGACTTTCTCCAAGATATGTTGATTGAATTTGGGGTACCCATTCATATTGTTGAGTTGATCATGTTTTGTATATGCTCTTTCATAATCGGGACAATATAGAATGGTTAAGTTCTGAATGCTTTTGAATCGCAGTAAGGACTAAAGTAGGGTGATCTTCTATCACCTTATATTTTTATTTTGGTCATATAAAAATTCTCTCATATGATTCTTGAACGTAAAGCTAGGCATATTTTTAAACCTTTTAAAGTGTCTCACCAAGGCCTATCACTCACTTATTTATTATTTGTTGATAATCTTCTATTTGTGAAAGAAAATGTTGATCAGATGGGGATGATCTGAGATTTGTTTACACGAATTCAATCAAGCATCGAGGTTGTGTGTTTACTTAGAAAATTCTAAGCTCTTTGTATCACCTAACATGTATAGGGATGCTGCAAGTTATCTTAGTTTAATTGGTGGCATTTCACTGACCGATGGTTTAGGCATTTATTTAAGACTTCCTATTATTCATAATAAAGTGTCACGTGGAACTTATGCTCCCTTTCTTTGTAACAGCCTGAATCAGACCCTAATCGAAACGGTGGTTTCGGGACCACGAATCCGAGTAAAAAAAATATTTAAAATTTATTTTCTATGTTTATTTTGTGTGAATTTATATCTGTGAAATTTTTGTGATTTAATTTTGTCGTCTAGGTGTCTGATTAAATGAAAAGACTTAATCACGTAAATTCAAATTTTGATGGTTTTAAGTTTAAGTGCCAAATTGATGTTGGCTTATTAAATGGGAGACTTTAAGTTGTAAATAGGCCATTATTAAAATGGGTGGACGGCAATGGACATTTATAAGTGAAAATATAATGTTTTAAACTAAGGTTAAAAAGGTAAAATAAATGTTTTGTTATATATCATATAACATAAAAATAAATTAAGTTATGTTCATATATTATCATCCACCGAAACCATAAATAAAAAAGAAAAAAGAAAAAAAAAACTAGGGTTCGGCTTCATTCCAGCTTGATTCAAGTGAGTTCTAGCTCGGTTTTTTATAATTTCTACGTTTTTGAGATCGTTGCTTCGGGTACTACAAAACCCAAGCTTTAATTTTTTATTTTGATGAATATTTTGAGTTGTGACATTGTTAATAGCTTGTGATTTTTTTTTTTGTTTGATAATGAAAAATGAAAGATATGTTTTAGATTAACATATTTTGTATTGGAGTTTTTGATGATTTTGAGTAATTAGGACTTAATTGCAAAAGTAATAATTTGATGGACTAAAATGTAAAATTGATAAAATATGTGGACTTTTATGAGCATGGGTACTATTCGGCCTAACATGGGTGTTGTGAAATTTTGTGTATTTTGTGTTTTGTACAATAGGGACTAAATTGTAAAAATTGTAAATGTTAGGGGTAAAATGGTAATTTGCCTATTTATGTGTTTTTGGACTAAATTGAATGAAAATATATTTTAATGAGCTTAATTTGAATATGTTTAGATCAAGAACCAAAGAAATCGAATTTGGATCGGGGAAAAATGAAAGTTGTCGACTAGCTATCTGATTTTGTTTTGCAACGTTCGTGGTAAGTTTATAAGCAAATAGACGTGTTTAATTGTAATTAAATATTAACTATACATGTTTTTATGAAATGTTGGAATTTTATATTTGATATAGTAGAATATGGAAAGGCTTGATTACTTCGTTTCTAAATTCGTTCGATCGAGCTGTGACGTTCGAAGGCCCCATATGAACCTTAGGAATAGCTAGGATACATATGTCATGACATAGGATTCCGATATATGTGTTCGAGTAAGTCTATGGCATCGATTTGTGATTCTCATATGTGTTTACGAGTAAGACCCTGTCCAAGACAGTGGCATCGATATGTGGCTACATGTAAGACCACGTCTGGGACGTTGGCATTGTATGATTTATGTGATTATCCGAGTGTCCTATCCAATTCTGAATGGTTCATCGGGCAAAGGTGATTGTGTACGGATTGTGTAATATGAGTTAAATGGCCAGGTATGAGTTATTTGATTAATAACAAAAAAATAAGGTAAGTGTATTCGATCTATTGTACATTATTGAATAAGTGTTAATTTTGAGTATGTGCATTTATATGTATTCGGTCAAATGATGAACATATATATACATGGGATTATATATTGAACATGTGAACTAGGTACCTATTGATCATTCAGCCTTGAAGGTTAAATGATGTTTTGTTAATTTTGATTATATAAGCATTTGGTTCAAGTAAATTACCATTGTACACAAATGTACATGATATTGTTAGTTTAATTCTTGTGTTTATGTGAATAAGTATTTATATGTATTTAATTGTACAGTGAAATTATAACTCGGGAAGTTGGTTTCACAATCGGCCATTGTGGTTGTGGTGGAATTTGGCTATATAGAATAAGCATGAAAATACTACCATTTACTTCACTTGAAAATTTGAAGTTAAAATTTGTTTTGTTTATACCATTCAGTTTATCTTGAAAGAAATGATTAAATCTAGAAATTATCTATTTGTTTTAAACTTACTAAGCTATGTTAGCTTACTTGTGTATTTGATTCTTTGTTTTATAGATTTTGAAGTCAAGCTAAAAGCTCGAGGATCGTCAGCAAAGTTTATCATACTATCTACAGCTTCGGTATTTAAATGATCAAACTCGTATTATGGCATGTATAGGCTAGTTATTATTTTGAAAATGTTGAAAGTTGGTTATGTATATAAGCCATGCGAAAATGGCTAAAATATTATATTAGAATTAGGTTATGATAGGTAAGACTTATATTAATCTTGATTGCTAAGTGGTGTGTCTTGAATGCATAATATATGTGATGAGCACTATATGTTTTGATAATGGCTTGCATATGATGTTAAACTAGGTTATGCAAAATTCTTAGTCAAATGTTTAAGGAATTTATCTATTAATAATTGATGATGGAAGTTTGGATGCATATATTTTTTTTTTCGGCAGCAAGGTTCTACTTTGAATGAGTATAGATATAATGTGTTTGGTATGTTCATTATTATGTGATGGAAAATAAAAATCAAAATGTGACATTGTTTCAATGTTAGGTGTTTATATTCTATTATGAGAAGCTCGATTGATAACGATAAATAATGTATGTGGTTCATGATGTAGGCTATCGACTATTTGATACATGTTGGATGCTTTAATGTTAAGTGTGGCTTTGGCTTTAGGGTAAATGCGAACCTTGCATGAGTATAAGATGATTATGTTACATAAATACATGTATGCTAGGTTTTATATTGAGTAAATGTCATGTACGTAATTAAAATATGTAAGACTTGTCTTGATTATATGTACATTCGGTCATGTAGCTTAATATGAATGACATTTGATTAATATAAATTATAAATTATTAGGTAAAGAGAAAGTCATATGCATGACACAAATTGTAATGCTCATTTACACAATAAGTTGGGACATGCGTACATGCATTTGACCTTACATGATAATTAAGTTTCCATTTGCTTGGTTTGAGAAAAGTGTTCCTATTTATGAATGTTTAATACTTGTATGTTAATGGTGGTATGAACTTGTTAAATAAGTGTAAATGATGAATGTGTATGAACTTATGTATGTTAGCCGATCAGACCAAGGAATGAAGTAAGTTAACTTATTATCAAATGCTTGCTTTTAATAGTATTAATATGTAAAACATATGTCATTCACAAAAATTTCCATGCTAATGCCGTATATAGAGAATTGTTGATGTATTATAATTTATTATTGTCACCTGTGAGCGTTATGCTTAAATTTTATCAATAATATGAAATGTTCAAATTGAGAGTTAAGTTTGCTTAAAATTTAAATCTTAGTAAGTTTTCCGAGACATATTCATGTGATCATATAAATGTTTATTCAATTGTTCAGAATTGTGTTTTATTCTGTAATGCCCTTATGACCCAATTCCGGCGTCGGATACGAGTTAGGGGTGTTACATTCTTGATAAGGCAATAAGGCATCTTAATGATTAGAAATGAAAAAATTTATCACCAACATGTAGGATAGTTCTTATTCAGTCGACAACCTACTCTATTCCTAAGGTTATAAGAAATTAATGAAGGCTTCAAAGCGTGTATATATGCCTAATATTCTATTTGACTCCACCTATATTATGATGTGCAAAAGAGTTGCTGGCAAAAGAACTTCAACGGCACAATGAACCCAATGATTGTCTATGTTTTGCATTAATGAAAATAGTCCACTAAGCACTAAGTGGAGGAGCATAGCAAGAATATAAATTTCTATTAAAAAAAAAGAAAAAAAAATAACAATCTAGGAATATAAAATATTATGGGAGAAATAAAGAGAAACTTTGTTTTATGTTTTTAGATGTTTCATGCAAATGAAATTCCTCTCCTATTTATAAGAGGTCTCATGTCTTTTCATAGAGACATAACTACCCAAATGGATAGTCATATCTTTAGCAATAAACATAATTATTCAATAGATATCTACTTTGATAATTATGACTATTTGTTAATAATCAAGTGACAACTTTTTGTTATTTATAACTTTTCATTTACAACTATTGGAACACTATATATATCTTGCAAATGTTCCAACAATCCCCCCCTATTTTCAAAATATTTTAGATTTTGGTAATCTTGGAAATCAATTACATAAATGAAGGTGTCTTACGATTGAACCTTCACTTACTGAAAACATGTTAAGGTTAAATGAAATTACATGGTAGACTATGCTTTGAACTAGGTATTCCATTTGATTAATCGAACACATCTCACACAATGATTTTAACACAAGTCAATACACAGTATCTAGGGACACTTTTATGGCCATGTGTCTATAACCTTTTTTTATGAGTATTGTTAGAGTCAAGCCCTTGAGCTCCTAAAAGCGACCACACTTCCACTCACATAGATAAATCCCATTAAGAGTGTTCTCATAATTAGAATACTCTAACATATTTATGTTATGGGTCTATTAAGAGTATAATACTCATCCTTCCCCTTATCATTAAAGGTACCTAACACTTTTTACATTGGGATGATATATTATATATTATTTTATAGTGTTAACAATCACATATTGATGATGTACTTTGTCTCATTAAACTCAAAACTTCATGTTATACCAAGCATTGAGTTGAGTTTTCATTATGGGAGAGTCAAATATTATAGGCTTGTACCTCATCCCTAAATTTTCAAATTTTCAACATAGCTATGTTATCATCTATACCACATGATGAAACATTATATTTATTTATGTCTAGAAAATTCACAAGACCAACACCCCCACCATGTTCAATTACCCATTTTTCATCAAAGAATGATATCAAGAATATCTTTCTACTATTGTCAAATTACAATGATCACTTTATCTTTTCTTATCATGATAATTTCATATTTGGTTACTTTATTTATTTCTTGATATTTAAAAAATTAATTTCACAATCACCAAATATATGAAACCATACATCATGTCTTTTTCACCAAGTCAATACATGACTTTAAACTAGACAACATATTTGTTTTTTTTTTTTTTGTCATAGCTTCTTTTCAAAACCCATGACTTTTTTTATTTTTACTTTTTTTGCATTCATAGTCAAATAACATTATTTTTCTTAACACGCCATATATATACAAGGGTGTAATATATATAGTAATATTAGAGGACCATCAATTTTCAAATCAAGTGACTATATAATCACATATTTATTCACCTTTCACAACGGACATTATCAATTATTTTCTGACTATGACCAAAAATCATGTCCATCGCCTAAATGGGTCAAATAGCATTCATATTGCTATCTTCATACTCTCGAGATCTTTAATTCATGACTTTCAAAGTAATTTTCAAATTTTACTACATCCCAAAATTTTATAGAACCATGAGATTATAGATCATATTGCCATATATAAGAAAACCATATGCATCATAATAAATATGCACAATATGATCTCTATTTCAAATATATGATTATCACGTTATATATTCTCATTAGAAGACTTCATACCAGTAAAGTGATATTATTATATTAGTCAATATTTTCCACTATTCTACATTCACTGGAAAAATTAACCACGCATACGTATGTCTTATTTCATTTCTAGTCAAAACCACCTTCTAGTCCAAAATTTGTAACATAGAATAACAAATATGCAATCATACATAAAACCCATTTAGCTTATGATTATTCAACAAAAACAATAACCAAAATTATTTATATCATATGACATCTACAAACTTTCATTTTTAGCAATGAAAATAATGTTTCATCAATATCATTCAAATTCTAGTTACTGATATCATGATTTAAATAAATAAATAAATTCATATCTCAAATTAAATATATGTATCATAAAAAAGAAAATTTTACTTTTGTACTAAAAATTTCAATTACAAATTGGATGGAATGAATTAAATTTCAATTCTTAAAACTTATTGTTTATTTATAATGAACTAATAGGTGCATAAGTGACTCTTTAAAATGACCTCACTTTTCAAGTTGCAGTTTTTTGTTTTACGATATAATTCAACCCAAAATTTTGAAAAGACCATGCTTGTAGTGTCAAGTGAATGTGTGGTAAACAAACACACCTTCATAATTTCTCAAATTTAAAAAAAAAAAAGAACCTTAAAAATTATTGGTACGTAGAGATAAAAATAAACTTATGATAAATTAAAAAAGCATCAAGATGTGTATGAATGTCACTTTCATTAAAGTTCTATTCTCCTCCACATATAATATGGTGTGCAAAATAGTTATTGGAAAATGAACCTAAATGATACAATGAAGCCAATAACTGTCTATGTTTTGCATTGACGAAAATAGTCCCCTGAGCACTAAACAAAGCAAAGAAAAGATACCAATTTTTATAAACAATTTCTATAGTAATTCTTTTTAGAACAATCTAGGAATACAAAAGATGGTAGGAGAAATAGAAAGAAACTTTGTTTCTATGTTTTTAGGTATGTCATGCAAATGAAATTCATCTCCTATTTATAGGAGGTCTCATGTCTCTTTATAGGGACATAACTACCCAAATGGATAGTCATATTTTTAGCAATAAACATAACTATTCAATAGATATCTACTTGAATAATTATAACTATTTGTTAATAATGAAGTGACATAACTTTGGTTACTTCTAACTTTTCATTTGCAACTATTGGAACACTATATATCTTCTTCTTTTTTAAATGTTCCAACCATATGTGGTGCAATTGACTCTCTTACCATTGTTGGTGTGTGATGAACTAGACCATTTAAATAGAATTCTTATAGGGAGGCTCTACTGATTATACTTATAACCACTTGGTAAATTGGAACCAAGTGTGTAGCCCCAAGAACAATGGCAGACTGGGTTTGAGAAAAGTTAGACTAAAAAAATTGGCTATGCTTACTAAATCTAGTTGGTGCTTGTAAATGAAGTAAGAGTCACTTTGGGGTTAAGTTTTTTCGGCAAAAATACTTATAGGCCACCCTATTTTTGAACGTAAAAGAAAAAGAAAACATCTCATCTACTCAGCTAAATTTGTTAAAGACGAAAAAAGTCATTTGTAAGGGTTGTAAATGGAAAGTGGGTAGTGTTTCTTCTATCCATTTTTGGTATTATTAGTAGGTTGGTAAAGCTCTTTTATCATGTCAACTTTTTCCATCAAGACAACTTTTCAACACCACTACAATTTCAGCATTCTTGTCGTCGACGGGTCAATGGTGGATGAAGTCAATTTCTACTATCTTGCTAGATTAAGTTAAATAGGCAATCAAGGATATCCTTCTACCTTATTTGGGACATTTAAATATCCAATATTCTTGTTGGGGTTTCGAAAGTACAGGAAATATTTATTGGGCTTGACTTATGTGATGCTTGTTCATTAGGAATTTGATTCTGCACTAATCTAGAAAATTGATTAGATATAGAGACTACAATACCCTGAAAGGTTCAATTTCTTTATTTGGCTAATGATTTTAAATTTCTTGAATACAAATAAGATGTGCAGGAGAAAAATATAATGAATAAAAAATCTTATGCTGGTTTTGGTTTTTCTTTATTATCTATAGATCATATTCTATGAGGTTGCCTTATTACCAAAGATGTGTGGTCAAAATTGAAGGTTTAATGCTTGCAACAAATTTTTTTTCTCTATGTCATTCTTTCAATGGATGGATATCAATTGCACAATGAATTCCTTTTCAACTTATTTGGTCTCGTGGGTTGCTCTCTTAACCATGATTTTATGAGGGTCTATAAAACTGTCATAACAATCACATGTCCAAGGGGAGGATTCTTCATCGGCATAAGTTCTTGCCCATTCAAGGAATTTTTCACAAGATATTTGTAAAGAAAAACATGTGTTGGAGGCTCGGATCCATTGTGTTCCAAAGTCAATTCATTGGTAGTAGCCTCAAACTGGTAGTTATATCCTGAACATTGATAGAGCTATTAAAACTAGCACCAAGCTAATAGCTTGTTAAGGGATAAAAAGTGAAAGTGGGTACAAGGTTTTGTGTTGAAATTTGGCTTCACGGAAGGTCTTTAAGCAAAGCGTGTCACACCCAAAATCTAGATAACTCGAATTCAAGGTGTATAAACGAGAAGCTGTCTATTCTGGTGTATTCTGAAAGTTAGTCTGCCAGATTGTAGCTTTTGGTGAACTATTTTTTGGGCGAATTGAGTATCCACCTAAAGAAGTATATTAGAATTTACTCTTTGATGTGTTCTTCAGTAAAAGAAAGAATTCAATAAAAATAAGGAAGAGTAAGTTTTGTTTAAGTCATCGCCAATGGTATATTACGCCTAGTTTGTTCAAGTACTATGAAGGGCAAGTCTCAATAACTAAATCTGGTTATAAACCAACTAGAGTGATTGGAAAAAATGACATATGGAAAATACTTTCATTTATGCTTTCTTTGAATTTTGTAAGCCTTTATGAAAGGCATATTCTGACATTTCAAGACACTTGTCAAGTTCCACGAAATAGAAGTAAATTATATATATATGTGAGAGAAAGGTTCATGAGAAGGTTTCCCTCTTCCTTCAATGGAATTCTTCAATTCCTTCTTTCTTAAGTATTAAATATTATTGTTGGTTGCTCTTCTTATATAATCTGGAAGCTAAGGATTATTGGATAAATTTGGGGTGTTCTATCTCCTGGTAAGTCTGATAATTTTTCATGTTAAGAATAAAGATGTTATGAAGTATATGGGTAGTAATTTACAAATAAGAATACCTACATGGGGATTTTCTGTAATTGAAAAGTTAGTAATCTGTCTGTAATGGTTTAATGGTGAACTCATGTTTTTTAAACAGTGTTGCTGCTGGTTTAAATTGGTTGTCTAAAGTCTAAAACTGGTACCTGCAGTAGGTGAGTCTCAAGTGAGTCCTTAATATCGACTCTTATAAGTTCTTCTAAAATAATCTCTAGTGAATGATGTTCCAGAAACAATGAATGAGTGCATGAATAATTGCTAAAAATATGTATGCTTGAAATAGGTCTTTGTGAGTCTAGAGTATAATCAATTGTGTGTATAGGTGTATGTGATTCTACTGAGCAACTAAGTGTATGTGCTTGGAATATTTACTGTGGGATACAACTGTTCTGATGTGTGTAAATCATGTGATGAAGTATGCTTTGGTTAAGAAGATGAGTTAGTCTACCTGAATATGTATGTATATTGAATGTGTATTATAAGATTGGAAATAGGGGTCAATCTGAGTGTGGTGAGGTTGAGTTATGAGTTGGTCACCTCAGCAGTATATGATGAAGTCCGTCAGGACAGTAAACAAAAATTCTATTATGCAAGTTCTGAAGAAAGTCCATGGCCATGGCATATTTTGGAAAGGGCGGATGAGCCGCAATTATCAACTAGGGTTCTTTGCCTGTCTCGAGACGATAATGGGCAAGCCTCACTCGATATGAGTTTAGGCAAATCCATATCGCAAACACAATAGTTATACGGTGCCTCGGTGGCATTCTGCTAGCCTTTATAGGCATACTCTGATCAGACCTTTATGGTGTAATCTATATGGCTTTTGTGGCATTTTGTTAGCCTTTATGGCGTAATCTGTAAAATGCCTTTGTGGCGTACTTTGTTTGGCTTTAATGGTGTATTTTGGTAAGTCTATGATAAGGATATGATCTGACAGAAGCTTTAATGTGAAAGATCTTGTGATAAAATTGATTAAGTCTTAAGGAAAGTTCTTGAAAAGAAGTATGATTCAACATGTTAGAAGAGGGTATCAGTTGTGGTTGTCTATCAAGTAGTATATGGACGTATCCGATGAAAGACTCCCCAAATTTGAGTAACTGTGCTAATAAAGTGGAATTCTAAATTTTTTAATATTTATTGTATTATTATAGTATAAAACCTTTTCCTGAGCTCTACTGGAATTTGATCTGTTCACTATATGAGAATGTCTTAAGTTGAAATTGTTGGAACATTTTCAAATATTTATAGTGTTCCAATAACTATAAATGAATGGGTGTAATTAATCAAAAGATTATATTGTTTGATTTTTTGAAAAAGAATTATAACTATTTAAATAATTTTATTTGAATAGTCATAATTAAATGAATAATTATGTGTTTATTTTAAAGACATTATTATTTAGAAAGACAACTATTGATGAAAGATGTCTCTATGAAGAGACATGAAAATTCCTATAAATAGGAATGAGATTTCATTTGGAAATCATACCAACAAATTCTAATATTATTTCTTTCTTTCCTTCATTTTCTAATATATTAGATTATTTTATAAAGTATTACTGCAGAAATCCTTTATAGAAATTGAGTTCCTTGTCATACATTGCTCAGTGTGTAGTGGGCTATTCTCGTCAGTGCAAAACGCAAATAGCCATTGGCTTCATTGTATCCTCGAGGTTAATTTGCTTGAAACTCGTTTGCACACCGAAGATAGGTGGGGGTGAGTATAACCTTAAAGATAATGACTTTATACACGCCTTGGAGCCTAGTCCTATTTCTTCTTCTGTTCGAGTTTTGTTCGTGTGTTCGAGATTTTCCTCACCAGATATTTGTACTAACAATTTTAAGGTTATAATTCATGATGACTACCACAACTCATGAAAGTGGAAAACTAAGGGAGTTGGTTTCCAATTTTGTCAAACTTGATCTGTTTGATGGTGGCAATTTTCGACGATGGCAGAAAAAGATGCACTTCCTATTATCAACTTTGAAGATTGCTTATGTTTTGGATACTCCAAGACCTGAAAAGACTGAAAACGAATCTGTTGATGCAACTCGAGAAAGACAAAAGTGGGACAATGCTGATTACATGTGCATGGGCCACATACTGAATGGTTTATCTGATGGTTTGTTCGACACCTACCAAAATGAGGTCACCGCTAAAGAATTATGGGACAAATTGGAGACAAGATACATGACCGAGGATGTTACAAGTAAGAAATTTCTTGTCAGTCGTTTCAATAATTATCAAATGGTTGATGGTCGTTCTGTTATGGAACAATTTCTTGATATTGAAAAGATGCTGAATCAATTCAAGCAATATGATATGAAAATGGATGAAATGATTGTTGTATCTTCCATAATAGACAAACTTCCTCCATCTTAGAAAGACTTTAAAAGAAGTCTAAAACATAAGAAAGAGGAAATATCTCTTGAGGTTTTTGCAAATCATCTTCGTATTGAAGAAGAATATCGAAAGCAAGATCAGAATCTAAATTCTGAAAATGCCAAAGTGCATGTTACGGAGGAAGTATAGACTACTAAACCATTCAAGAGAAAGTTCAAACAGACTGATAGAACACCTAAGTTCAAAAAGAAACAAAAGGGCTCATGCTATCATTGTGGTAAGCCGGGACATTTCAAGAATGAATGTTGATTTTTAAAGAAGAAATCATCTTCTAAGGCTGATAATAACGAAAAGTTCGTTGCAATGATATCTGAAATTAATATGGCTCAAGATGATAATACATGGTGGATTGATACCGGAGCAACCAAACATGTGTGCAAAGAAAAAAGCATGTTCACAAAGTTCACACAATGTGAAAATGGCAATGTCTTGTACATGGGAAATTCTTCCCCCGCAACAATCAAAGGCAAAGGGTCTGTTGAACTACAATTCACTTCTGGAAAGGTTTTAACCTTAAATGATGTATATTATGTACCAGAAGTTAGAAAAAATTTAATGCCTGGAAGTCTGTTAAATAAGTTTGGTTTCAAACTTGTTTTTGAGGCAGATAAGTTTATTTTGTCTAAGGGAGGAATTTTTGTAGGGAAAGCGTATATGTATGAGAGTATGTTCAAACTAAATATTATTAATAAGAATAAAAATACTATTTCTGCTTATATAGTTGAGTCTTTTTGTTTATGGCATTATAGATTAGGTCATTTGAATTATAGGAAATTGAATGACATGTATAAGTTAGATTTAATTCCTGTTTTTAATAATAATATTGGAAAATGTAATACATGTATGTTGACTAAAATTACAAGAAACCCTTTCCCTAAGGTTAAAGAAATACAAAATTGCTTGATTTGATACATAGTGGTTTATGTGACATGCATAATACTCCTACATTAGGTGGAAAGAAATATTTTGTTACTTTTATTTATGATTGTTCTAGATATTGTTATGTATATTTATTGCATTCAAAAGATGAAGCACTTGATAAATTTAAAGTTTATAAATCTGAAGTTGAACTTCAGTGTGAATCATTTATCAAGTGCTGAAGATCGGATAGAGGTGGAGAATACTATAATCCAAGTTATTTTGAATCCACTGGGATTATCCATCAAGTTTCAGCCCCCTATACACCACAACAAAATGGTGTAGCTGAAAGGAAAAATAGAGTCTTGACTGAAATGGTAAATTCAATGTTATCATATTCAGGTCTTGGACAAGGTTTTTGGGGAGAAGCTGTTCTATCAGCTTGTCATATATTGAATAGAGTTCCTAATAAGGAAACTAAAAAAAACCCCTATGAACAATGGAAGAAAACAAAACCAAACCTTAATTATTTGAAGGTTTGGGGTTGTAGAGCTATTGTCAAAGTTCCAACAGCTAAACGTAAAATTTTAGGTGAAAGAGGAATTGAATGCATATTTATAGGATATGCACATAATAGCAAGGCATATAGGTTCATGGTAATTGAACCAAATGATTCAGTTTCAATTAATACTATTATTGAATCAAGAGATGCTATTTTTGACGAGAATAGATTTAATTCTATATCAAGACAATTACAGCCACAACAATTATTTCATTCTTCAAATGAGAATGAGATTCCATTGGAACAAATTGATAATAATGATGAATCTTGTCAAGAATTAAGAAGAAGTAAAGGATTAAAAAGGTCAAAGATTTTGGACCAGATTTCATTATGTTTCTTGTAGAAGGAAAAGGTGAAAGTATATGTAATAAGATACCTTATTGTTACAATACGGAATCTAGTCCTATGACATTTGAAGAGGCAATGAAATCTCAAGACTCTACTTTTTGGAAAGAAGCAATAAATGATGAGATAGATTCAATAATGGGAAATCAAACTTGGATCTTAGTTGATCTTCCACCGGATTCCAAACCAATAGGTTGTAAATGGATCTTCAAAAAGAAAATGAAGGTCGATGGAACCATTGATAAGTTTAAAGCAAGGTTGGTAGCCAAAGGTTTTACACAAAAACACGGTATTGATTACTTTGATACCTATGCTCCAGTAGCAAGAATTGCTACAATTAGACGCTTAATATCACTTACCTCTATATATAATTTGGTTGTTCACCAAATGGATATTAAAACTGCATTTTTAAATGGTGAATTGGAAGAAGAAGTGTACATGGAACAACCGAAAGGATTTGTTGTTCCAGGATAAGAGCATAAGGTTTGTAAGCTTGTTAAATCTTTATATAGACTTAAACAAACACCAAATCAGTGGCACCAAAAGTTTGACAATGTTGTTTTAGCTAATGGCTATAAAATAAATAAATCCAGTATGTGTATATATAGCAAATTTGAAAATGGAAAAGGTGTCATAATTTGCTTATATGTAGATGACATGCTCATTTTTGGCACGGATTTGGAACAAATAGAAAACACAAAGAAATTTTTGTCAAACAACTTTGCTATGAAGGATATGGGCATAGTAGGTGTTATTCTTGGGATTAAAATAACCCGAGATGAAAGCACTATAGCTTTATCACAATCACATTACATTGAAAAGGTACTTAAAAAGTTTGATCTTTTCAACTGTATATCTGCATCTACACCCATGGATCCTCAAATAAAATTAGTATCTAATGCTGGTAGGAAAATTGATCAATTGAAATATGCAAGTCTAATTGGTTGTCTTATGTACATAATGACTTGTACAAGACCAGATATTGCATATGCTATTGGGAAATTGAGTAGGTACACAAGTGATCCAAGTAACTTGCATTGGTAAGCTTTGAATAGAGTACTTAGGTACTTAAAGAAAACTATTAACTATGGATTGTGTTATAATGGATATCCTCTAGTTTTAGAAGGGTATTCAGATGCTAGTTGGATTACAAGTTTGGAAGATCATGCATCTACTAGTGGATGGATTTTCATTCATGGTGGAGGAGCCATTTCTTGGGGTTCCAAGAAACAAATATGTATTACTGATTCCACCAATGAAAATTCCTATAAATAGGAATGAGATTTCATTTAGAAATCATACCAACAAATTATAATATTCTTTCTTTATTTCCTTCATTTTCTAATATATTAGATTATTCTATAAAGTATTACTGTAGAAATCCTTTATAGAAATTGAGTTCCTTGTCATACATTGCTCAGTGTGTAGTGGGCTATTCTCGTCAGTGCAAAACACAAATAGCCATTGGCTTCATTGTATCCTCGAGGTTAATTTGCTTGAAACTCGTTTGCATACCGAAGATAGGTGAGGGTGAATATAACCTTAAAGATAGTGGCTTTATACACGCCTTGGAGCCTTGTCCTATTTATTCTTCTGTTTGAGTTTCACTCGTGTGTTCGAGATTTTTCTCACCGGAGATTTGTACTAACAGAATTAAGGTATGGTCTAAATTATAATTCAATTTAGTAAGATTAGTATGGGTGTCTACCAAAAGTATGAGTAGTAAGTGGTATCCGTCAAGGATAACGTATATGATTATCTGTTCAAAATTCATGGTTGAAAGTTATTTAAGAAGAAAGATAAGGTAGTTCCAACTGTCAAGACCTATAGTCAGCCAAGTAGTAGAATGAAAGAAAACATAGTACGAAAGGTAAGTGGCGTATAAGTCTGATAGTATACAACTGACACTGTGAAAGTATTCGCCAAACACAGAGGTGGAAAGTCCAAATAATGAAAATAAAAAAACTTATCAAGAAAAGTTAAAAAGGTAAGTTGTGTTCATAACTCTCTAAGTTCTTTTAAACTTACTGGTGTTATATTTATGTTTCAGGTATTGTTGTGTCAGTGTAAATGCTTAAGGAGACGATGCCAGGAATATACCAAAGTAGCAACAAGCGGGAATACTATGCATACAGTGGATGTATAAGAAGGATTGATGTTTAGAAAGTCTATACCCTTAAAGTTTACCTTTTTGCCACTTATAATTTGTAATAAATTTTAGCAAGACTGTTAGCATATGTTATTTGCAAAAGAAATTTATTTGTTCTTTAAATACAGAGTTTTTAATCAAAATAATAGGAAATGTTTTTAGAAATAAGATTTGTAAAATAATTCGAAATTTTTGTTAACTTTCGGTGAAGTAATACTCGAAACTCAGACTCGGTGAATCTGGTCGAGTGGAGGGCATTACAAAGTGTTAGGGTGTGTTGGAAGGGTCGTGGTTGGTAAAAAGGTTGTGTTATTCCTAGGCTAATTCTCAACCTAGACGCAATGTTGGTTGTTCATTTTCTAAATCAACCATATGATATGGTCATCCCTTCAATACACTTGTTCATGATTGTTTGGGCCTTTATAAATGAGGGTTAGGTGTAAGAAATGCATCACATTTCAAAAGAGGTTAATAAATGTCTCAAACATCTAGCAAACTTGGCACAGGGATTAGAGAATAGCTTCACTCAACTTGTTTTTCCCTAATAGAGTATTATTCCCTTATTATAGGAAAATTTAGTTTCAAATTAACAAATATAAATGAATTGACATGATCAAGTCACATCTTCTTTTTCTTTTGTTTTGGAACCAAGATATTTTTCACGTTCGTAGATATCAAACATTTTAGGGTTTATGGTTACCCCGCCCAATAATGTCTTTTTCAATATTTGGACCTAAGTCCTCCCCTTAAGAGTATAATGCATCTTATAATTACATCCAATACTTTTATTATTACCTATTCAATCCCTAATCTAAAATGTCAAAATCAAATTATAAAATCTTATTTTACGAATCTCCAAAGATTTGTTTCTTTACTTACACTTCAACAATAATTTTATCATTTAGGGATAATTAACACATTAGTGCACAAATTTAAATATCCCAAGTCCTATGGTTCTTAGTGAATAAATATGAGAACCTTCTACTTGTACTATTCTACTTATTATTTACAAAAAAATAAACTATTCTAGCTAAAAAAAAATTGGGTAAATTAAATAAAAAGGCCAATTTTAAAAACTATTTATAGAAATAAGTCAATTTTTTCCATTTTAGAGAAAAGAGTCGATTTTGGATAAAGAAATGTAAAAACGTCCCCACAGAAGCAATTTCAAATTTGAAGCGCTCCTATAAGACGCACTTTCTGAAAACACTTTCCACAAAATGCATTTTCTTTTAATATATTATCTCTTTCGGTCAGATGGATAAATGTTATTGGTTTTTTCCTTGAGTCTCGGGTTTGATTCCTTTCCTACTCACATTTGTATTTTTTTTATTTCATGTTGTAATGACTCGAAAGTCAGTGGTGTCAGAAATCTGATTTCAAGATCATATTTTCATAAATCGAGATCGTAAATATTTTTATTACATAATTATAGAGTTGTACTATAAGAGAATTGAATTTTGGGTAATCAATTTCATTGAATTTGTGATTTATTAAGGTACAATGACTCAATTGTAAAAGTAGTAAATGTTCAAGTATTATAATTTTTCATTAATTAGAAATAGAATAGGGACTAAAAGGGTAATAATACCACTTAGGTAATATGAGTGGACGGTGGTGGCATGTTTTTTATAATTTAAGGGTGAATTTTTTCATTAAAATTAAAACCTAATCATAATATACTAAGTTATCAAAGTGGAAAGAAAGAGAAGAGATTCTCATCTTCTCTACAAAACTAAAAATACAATAGATAGGGATAGGAAGAATTCGACCAAGGGGTTTCAAGGTTTAGGCCTTCAATTGGTTAATGCAATTTAGTCATTTCCTCGTAATTTTTATGTTTTTGAAATCTTAGGAGCTTAATTTAGCTGGCCCGTGTGTTTCTCTTTAAACTATTAAATTTTGAGAAAGATTCCATTGTTGACTTCTTGAAGTTTTAGGTATTAAACTAATAGATTTAAGCTTAAAGGTGAAAAATGACTAAATTGTGAGTTTAATTGATAGTTTTGTTGATAGGGACTAAAATGCATAAATTGTGAACTTTGTTGTAGAAATGAGAAATAGGAGGTTCTAAATGGACTATAGTATTGAAATTTGGAGTTCTAAATTGAAAGTTATATTAGTTTTGGTTTTAAGGACTAAATTGAATGAAATAAAAAACTCGTATAAAATATCAATTGATTTAGAAATTGGTTGATTGTTAATGAAATTATATGTCTATGTTAATTTGTAGCCATCGTCGATCTGAAATAAGCGAAAAGGAAATAAAACACTAAAACCGTCAGCGAATAACTCGGAGTTTTCAATAAGTATTTCTATGGTCAAATTCTTATTTAAACATCATGTTCTTGTGTTATTTTACATTGTAAATTGTTATAGTGAACTATTGAGTATGGATTGAATTGAATTGGGTATATTGAAGTTGTATATTAAGATAAGGACTAAATTGAATAAAGTAGAATTCATAGATTTAATTTGCATCTAAGAAGCGGTAAGAGAAACTAGTTAAAGCATATTGAAACTAATGATAGCTAATGAATTTTGAATTATAAACATTAAATGGTTAGTATAAAATGAAAGGAGGAATGGATGACTTGTAGCCATACAACATATGATAGAGTAATTGTGGTAGGCCATCTTTGTCGGGCAATTCGGCGTAGTAGGTCATCATTGCCGGGCAATCCAAGGTGGTAGGTCATCGTTGTCGAGCAATCTAGGGTGGTAGGTCATTGTGGGGCAATCCAGAGTAGTAGGCCTTCATCACCGAGCAACCCAAGGTGACAAGTCATCGTTGTCGGACAATCTGGATGACAAACTAAAATTAATTGAACACGAGCATGTGAACTCAAATTATCGACTGAGGGGTAACACGGTTTGAGATTTTATGAATTAGAAATGTATAACGAATAATGTTTCATTTTTTAGTTACAAAGAACCAAATGTTTAGATGTTGAATCTATGAATTGCAAGCTCTACCATCTCCATATATTGTATTGGACTTATAGGAATACTACTGAGTGACATACTCATCATACGATTTATTTTCCATGTGTAGGCTAGGTTCAAATCCACATGTCCAGTATCCACTTTAGAATCACGTCAAGTTTTCCCGACTCCATAAAGTTTGTACCTCTTATTCTAGTTAGTCTTGCCATGTACTTAATAAGTTCTATAGATGTTTTGCATTGCAAATGTTGTTAGCTAATGATGTAGGTATGTAAAGTCATTTTGGATATAATATGAATATGTTGTGATATGCATGGGTACAATATGCATTTTCAAGTTTTGTTGTCTATAGTTTATTTATATGTAATATATGATGTTATGTCTTTTAGTCAAATTTATGGAATAGATGTTTAGAAGGTGTTTTAGGTATGTTTAGACATGTTACAGTTACCTAAAAAAACTTTTCATTTAGTAATTTTTTTACATGGTTTTGTTGTTGGCCTTGGTTGGCATGAAATAGTAGGTTTTGAACTTAAATGTTTTGCAGAAACAGTGAGTGACGTCGCAACGTCGTTCGAGAGACATCACGATGAGATTTTCACATCGCAACGTCATAAAGTTGTTGTCGAGACGAGGCTGGACAGTTTTTCACGTCATGATGAGAAACCTCGTCGTCGCAACGAAAACAAACAGTTTGTCACATTGCAACAAGAAGGAGCCCCTCATCACAACGTTAGTCCTGTAAGTTGAATTCTTTACGTTTGATCCCTATTAATTTTCAGTTTGGTTTTTGAGCTTTCGTAAGCTCGTATAAGGCTCGATAACTATTAAATTCCATATTAAATGTGTGTTATGCTTGAATTTAACTGCTTATTGCGTTATATTGATAGTTTGTGAATGTAGTTGCTCGGGCAACGAATGTGGCACTTCATAGCTCAGACCGGATGATCAAGTCGGGATTCAAGTGTTACACATGGTGTTTTAAACTAATTTTTTAGTTTTAATTAATGGTTTTAATGCATTTACCTCTAGTTAGATGGTTAAATAACTATGATTTCAACCTTGAGTCACAAATTCAATTCCTCTTCCAAGCACATTTGTATTTTTTATTTCATGTTGTTTCAAGTTTTTTTTTAATTCATCTTTTTAATTAATAACTCTTTTATTTATAAAATCAAATAATAAATATGTAATTATATAATAAAATTATATTTTTTGTATTTATCATTATGTTAAATATATTTTATTTTTAAAAAAAAAATCAACTGATTTTTTTTATATATTTTTCTTTATATATAATATTTATATGTCAAATATTTAATTTCTCCATCTATATTGTGGGTATGGTGGTTTCTAAAATTATAAAATCAAATGATTATTTCAAATATCATTATTTTTCATCTAAATTGTGGGTATGATATTTCAATTTTTTTTATATGTGAAATATTTCAAATACACATACAAAAATATATAATACTAAAATTTACTACACTAATGACATGAATTGAAAAATAAATATTACACATATAAAAATTTATTCACTAAAAATAATGATATTTGAAATAATTATTTCATTTTATAAATAAAAGATTTATTAATTTAAAAGATGAATTAAAAATAAAAAAACTTTAAAAAATATTTATTAATTAAAAATAAGGCTTCAAACAACATGAAATAAAAAAATTCAAATATGTTTAGAAGAAGAGACATCAAACATGGGAATCAAGAATAAAATCACTATTATTTAACTATCTAACCAAATGAGCTAATGTGTTAAAAACATTAATTAAAAATAAAAAAATTTAAAACAACATGAAATAAAAAATAAAAATGTGAGTAGTAAAGGAATCAAACTCGGAATTTAAAGACAAAATCACTAATAATTAATTATCTAACCAAAGGAGCTGATGGATTAAAAAAAACGTGTTTTTGTAGAAAACATTTTCAAAAAGCATGTCTTTCTCAATTGAAAACGAATTCTACTAGACGAATTTTCTATTTCTCTCTCCAAAATTAACATATTTCAATAAATATTTAAAAAAATCAACTTAAAACTCTAAATAATTTTTAAAATTAATATATTATGATAATTTAGGCCCCACAAAATTCAGTACCATACCATGATAAAAACAACGATAGGTTTAATGATGCTACCTACCTAATTAATTCATTTTAATTCGCGACAAAGCATTGTTACATGAGCTTTTACATTAATAATTTTGTTTGTCAGGTATATAACCAATGATATTAGATATTTATATTTTGCTAAGTCACGGTTTTCATATGATCTATTATATATGATATTGGAAGTTTGCTGAACATATATGTTGCTTTTTTTTTTTTCTTTTGAATTTCTATCGTGGTTCATATTTTTCACTTTAGATGCTTATTAGTTTATTATATTATATATAAATAGTTATGTGTCAATAAATTCAATTAAAATCAATTATTACTAAACTCAATTCTTAATTTCCACATGAATGTAACTTAATATGATTTTTTCCCCTGTCATGGAGGAGGTTTATTTTTCATATTAATTTGATGAAAATAATAAAGGAAATGAAATAATCCAAAGGAAAAAGGAAAGATAATGAAGGTGTGTCTCATCTAATACCTGCAAACAAACGTTCAAATCCAAAGTGGTCATCGAAAGGATCACATGAAAATAGTGATTATGAAGAAACGTCAACTTAATGTACTTAATAAAAAAATTCAATCCAAACCACCTCTTCTTACAAAAACAATGAAAGAAAACACAGGAAAACAATAATTTCTTTTGTTTTTTTGTTATTCAAAATCTTATTTATTATAAATTTTAGTAGGTTAATAAGTCATCTTATATCAAAATTGATACAATCTAATATTCTTCTGTCACAATCGTAAATTAGCATCCTATGTGAAGTTAGGCCCTTTGCATGGGGAGCTGAGAAAGAATAAAAAAATATTTTTTTAGGTTCAATCGGACTGTAGTTCAACTTTTGAGGTTAAATTATGAAAATATTCAGTCTAGTTACTCAATTATTATCTTTTTCAATTTAATTTTTTGAAATTAAATATTTTAATATTTTTTTAAATTATTTAATATGAGTTTTATTTTATTGATCTAATAATAAATTTAGCCTTCCGATGTTTCACACAAATATAAAAAATATATAACAAATTAGCCATCAATGTTTACAAAATTTTTCATTTTAGTTCTAATTTTAAAAATATGTTTAAAAATCTTTAAAATAATTTTATATTTACTTTTTTATAAGCTATATTTACTTTTTCTCATAAACCAAACATGTGATAAAACCCAAAAGTTAAAGCTATTTTTTATTCAATCTCTTTTGATTTAGTCCCCTTTTTTTCTTTTTCTATATTGTTCGTCTCAAATTCCTAATTAAAACCCAAAAAGAAGCTCTAAATTAACTAATTTATAAACCCAGAAAAATGATTGGGTTAATGATACCAACTCTAATGACCTTATTCTTTACTACTGAGATAGAACCAATTTTAAGTTCTAGTATTCTCATATATTTATCATTTCTAGCTCAAGCATTAGAGATAGATTGCAAATAGATTGCAAGTCAAAACCATGGCATATGATATTTCCAACTTTATCAATTGAATAAAAGAAAGAACAAAGTGGAAGGTAATGTGGAAAGTCATTGGGTCCAAAAATCTTTAAAATATTTTTATATTTACTTTTTAAAAGTTTTAAAATCTATATTTTCTTATTTTATATTTTTAAATATTTTGTTATAATTAGGACTAAAATAACAAATCTTATAAACGTTGAGAGTTAAATTTGTTGACTTTTTTAGGTTTATGATCAATTTGATAAAATTCATAAACATTAAAGGGGTTAAATTTATTATTACACTAATAAAACAGAGTCTGTATTAGATTTTTGTTAGGCAACTAATGAAAGAATAAGTAAAAGATTTAATTTCTAAAAGTTAAATAATAAATTAATAATTAATAATTAAATGATTAAAATAAAATAAATTGAATAATTGAGTACTTTACTTGTTTAAAATATATTTTAATTTGAATTAGACTAAACACTTATTTGAAACTTTTAATTAAATTATTTTATATAATTTTATTAGCAATTTGTGTCCAGCCTGTTCAAGTTCAATAACATTATGTCCAAAGCCTATTTTATACCGCTTATCCTTGAAAAGGACTTGCTAATAAATAATTAGTTTATAATGAGATTTGCACTTCAACTTTATAAAAAATTTATTTTAGTCTTTTATTTAATTTTTTATGTTTTTAACTTTTATATTTGCGTAGTTTATCAAATCACTCAAAATTTTAACTTTGTAGACGTGGCACACACATGAATGTTGCATCTTCAATTAATTATTTTCTTTTAAATTTTAAAAATTCAAGAAAAATATAAAAATTATTTTTTAAAATTAAAAAAATATTAAATTTATTTAAAAAGTATAAAATTATAAAAAGATATATTTTAAAAATTTTAAAAATCAATTAATTGCTAACGTAATCTACATGTGGCAATCTACATGTATGCCACGGTAACAAAGTTAACAAAAGCCGAAAAATTAAATAGAGGGCATAAATAACTATTTTATAAAATTAAAAGACCAAATAAGTTATTATGCCTTAATTTGATGCATTATTTTCATACAACTTTTGAGGATGATTAAAAAGGAAAGTTTTGTTATTAACATATTATATTTTTTATTCAAATTTAATAAAAAAACAATACATTAAATATTAAAAATATTTTTGTCTTAATCAAGGTATTTATCCCCCGTAACAGTTATTAATCTTTTCGTTGCAAATGCTCTCCAAAGAGGTAAACGGTTGGTCATTAAATATGCTTCATTCTTATGAGGGAGGATTGAAACCCGACCACATGGTTAAGGGATGAAGTGAGCAACCATCACACTATTACGGTAACTAATTTCACTGTCACTGTTATTTTTTATCTCACCCCCCATCCAAATGGACCTTAACACTATTAAAATACGTTGATGTAGCGCTAGTGTAGCACTTACAACCAATAGCATGGTAACACATGGCAACCTAACATTTTGACATGTGGGAAAAATAATTTTATTTATAAATTTTAATTTTTTATTTTTTTGCAACATTTCAAAATGTGAAGTTGTCACATGTCACCATACTATTAGTCAACAGTGCCACGTCAATGTATCTTAATTGTGTTAGTCAAGAATCTAAAAAAAGTATTGAGTTGACTTATGATTTCGATATTTAGATACCAATTAGGTAAAAAGAAGTTTAGATACCAAGTACGTATAAATGATTAAATTCAAGTACCTCCATATATATTAACCCTAAAATCAATAAAATCTTACACATAAGAATTAAAACTAAGACACTATAATTTAAAGGTGTTCAACTTTTTAGTTTGGATCAAAATTTTAATATTTTTATGCACAAAATATTAATAAATACATTTTAACAAAAAAATACCAATCACAGGTATGCCCTAATATAAAGATTATTAATTTTAATTCCAATAATAATTTCTCAGATTTATATTATTTATATTTATAGTTTTTTAATAAATTTTAGGGTAAACTACCTATTTAGTCACCCCAATTTACCTGTTCCTATTTTGGTCACCTATTTTAAAAATTTGTTATTTTAGTCACTCACGTTAGATAAGTTGCCAATTCTAGTCACTCTACCATTAAATACCTTTGATCACCAAACAGAATGCTGATGTGGCAATCTTTTGATTAATGTAATAACAAATTTAGTCATTAACACTTTTCACATTTTTCAATTCGATCCTAATTCCAAAAAATTCAACAAATTTAACCCTCAATGTTTGTACATTTTGTCAATTTAGTCCAAATTCTAAAAATTCAGAAAAATTATAATTTTAAAAATTTTAAAATATATATTATTTATTATAAAAAAGGATAAAATATAAATATTAAATATATATATATATAATTACATGAAGGTTAATTGACATTTGGTCCTAGTTCAAAAAATCCAACAGATTTAACTCTTAATGTTTGCACATTTGTCAATTTAGTCCAAATTCTAAAAATTCATAAAACAAATTAATTAAAATATTAAGAAATATAAAATATTCAAAAAATAATCAATAAAAATCCAAAATCAAAGTAAGTAAAGTAAAGTTTTTTTTACTTATAATTCAAACGAAAAAACCCACAAAAAGCTCCTACATTTGATATACGCAACCACACAGCAATGCAGTTAAAAAATACAAGAAAAAAGTTCAAAATTTTCTTTCCTGTTATCAGATTTTTTGGTCAACCTAACAAAACAAAGAAACTTTATAAAAACAACATTCATCACTTCATCTCCTTCCCCGTTCATTTTCAAGCTTCCCATTGTTCTCTTACTCTCGCCCAAACCTCACAATCTCAAATACCATACCGAAACACCATAATCACTTCGCTATCAAGCACTTACCTTTAAACCCACACCCAAACTAGATTTCTCTCTCTCTTTTTTTTTTTTTAAAAACTCACACAAACTCAATTTTACGTTTTCTATTAACGAGAAAAAATCAGCCATTGAAGCACTGCTTAGCCTTAAGCATTTGAGTCCTTCAAAGTCCTACACTTTGCTGCTGAAATGGAGTTAGAGATGTCAAATTTGATATCGATGATTTGACAACACTGATGACAGGAGGTTCGTATTTTGGTTTCTTACCTCTTTATGCTCATTGTATGAGGTAAGAGAAGAATGACCTGACTCTTAAAACTTCCACCACAAGACATCGGTAAGCTACATGGATCGGCTTTGATAACAACAATAGAGTAAGCATCAATGCCACTATTGCGTTTTCTATTAATGAAAATAATCAACCATTGAAGCACTGCTTAGCCTTAAGCATTTGAGTCCTTCAAAGTCCTACACTTTGCTACTGAAAGGGAGTTAAAGATGTTAGATCTGATATCGATGATTTGACAACATTGATGACAGGAGGTTCGAATTTTGGTTTTTTACCTCTTCATGCTCATCGTATGAGGTAAAAGAAGAATGAGTTGACTCCTAAAACTTCCATCGCGAGACATCAGTAAGCTATATAGACCGACTTTAATAACAACAATAGAGTAACCATTAATGCCACTATTATGTTTTCTATTAACGAGAAAAAATCAACCATTGAAGCACTACTTAGCCTTAAGCATTTGAGTCCTTCAAAGTCCTACACTTTGCTATTGAAAGGGAGTCAGAGATGTCAGATTTGATATCGATGATTTGACAACACTGATGACAGAAGGTTCAAATTTTGGTTTTTTACCTCTTTATGCTCATCGTATGAGGAAAGGGAAGAATGACTTGACTCCCAAAACTTTCATCGTGAGACATCGGTAAGCTACATGGACCAACTTTGATAACAACAATAGAGTAAGCATCAATGCCACTATTGTGTTTTCTATTAACGAGAAAAAATCAACTGCTTAGCCTTAAGCATTTGAGTCCTTTAAAGTCATACACTTTGCTACTAAAATAAAGTCAGAGATGCCAGATTTGATATCGATGATTTGACAATATTAATGATAGGAGGTTCGAATTTTGGTTTTTTACCTTTTCATGCTCATCGTATGATGTAAGGGAAGAATGACCTGACTCCCCAAACTTCTATCGCAAGACATCGTGTAACACCCCAAACCCGGCCTAGACGTTATGGTCGAATTCGGATGTGTCACAAGATACAGTTTTGAAAATAAAGTCGTCTACTCCAATTTATTCACGATTCAAAAATTCATACTCATTTATGCCAATTTTTGAAAGTGGTACTTAAACTCAATTATTTGCTAAAAATGTAATATATAGTGAAGGTTAAATAAAACTGTTATATTTTAAAAATGCGATTCATATTTTTAGAAAACCTTTGCAGTTGGAAACCATGTTTTTAGCTTGTTGTCCAGATAAAATATTAAACAAAATCTAAAACCCGAAAATTGAGAAAATAGTCCGAAGAGTCCAATCAACACAAAACTCCCAAAAATAACCTTTAAAATAAATAAAAAACCCTTAATTAACTCAGTTTGTGGACTAGTGGTCATCGCAAGACTCTACCGCACCGATCTGCCTAGGTCTATGGATTACCTAAACAGAACAGACAACAGATGTAAGTTTACGTAAACTCAGTGTGTAACCCATAGAAATAAGCATACAGATTTAGGTACACAATCAGAAGCAGATAACTCAGATTACATATATAGATATGTATAAACGCTATCTCCATCCTCTACACACTATCTTCGACCATCTCATCACACTATGTGAGGTTTAAAACACCCACCCATTCCTACACACCTCATTGAGACATATATCAGAATATATATGCAGTCAAGCTGCTAGAATATAAGCGATTAATGCCTATCAGATAGTTCCTCCATACATATAAATCCCCACCCCAATAACAAATATAGAAATCAGATGCCGATATAACATGCTCAACATGCTTTGTACAGATAACAGATACACATACATCAATATATTTAGGCATACATTTAGTATCCAAAACAGTCCAGTCTATCAGAATGTTCTAGCATACAATCTAGGGTTTAGTTAGCCCTTACTGACCCTATTGTAGGCCCACAGTCGATCAGAGTGACCCGTACGACCCTAGGGAAAATTTTAGGATTACAGGCCCACATGGCCGCGTGGGCCCATACGCTCGTGTAGCCCACACAGCCTGGCCCAAAATCCACACGTCCAACTTGGCCATGCCCGTGAGGCCCACACGGCCACACTCGAGCCACCACACAGCCGTGTGCTGCACACGGCTATGCCTTTGTCAACCACACGACTTTGTCTCACACACGGCCTGTAACACCCCTAACCCGTATCTGTCGTCAGACTAGGGTTTTGAGGCATTACAGGACATATCAAAACATTCACTTATACTTAAGCATAACATAATCAAAACATATAACAATAATTCACAATTGTCCCTTATATAGGTCTACGAGACCTTAAACATACATTAGAAAGAGATCGGGACTAAATCGAGCACATATAAAATTTTTCGAAACTTAAACATTTTTCAAAGTTACAAAAGTCACACGCCTGTGTGAGCAAGCCGTGTGCCTCACACGACATTAGACATGCCCGTGTGTCTAGGCCGTGTCAAAACAGGGCATACATATTGACTTGTCCACATGGCCACAAGGCACGCTCGTGTGTCAGGCCGTGTGAAAATTAGGGAGGCTACAGACTTGGGTTACACGACTAGTCAAACGTCCGTGTGTCTAGCCTGTGCTCGAAACTGACTTGGCCACACGGCCTGGCATACGCCCGTGTGTGCAACCGTGTGGTCTACCCAGGCTCATTTCGAAATGGCCTTTGAGCAACACGGTAGTGACACACGCTCGTGTCCCTGCCCGTGTGGGAAAAAATAGGTCATTTACAAGGCCAACATGCCACCCATTAAGGGTCCTCCCTACAAGCAACAAATAGGTAACAGTTGCATAAAAAATTCAACCAATTTCAATCACATAACATACATTCTTCATGTCATATATTCACCAACCAATTTCATGATTATATCCATACCAAATCATACCAAAAATCACACTAAAACATATGTTTCATAACTACAATTTATTTCAATCATTCTCATACCAAAACCTTACCAAATTCCAAAATAGGCACATACCAAAAACTTACCAAAATGACCAACTCTATTAGCCATTCATGCACACATTATATTAACCATATTGCATCTCATAACTTATACTCAGAAGTCATTTATAAACACAACTAAAACCAAGCCATATCATATGGCTAGATATACACATCACAAAATATATCAAAATAGTCCTAGCCTATACATGCCATATTTTGATATATACATTTACAAAAGGGTGCCAAAATAAGGTTCGATAGTGTGGTGATAATCCTCGATAATCCCCGAGCTCCCGATAGCTACGATATCTATAAAACAATTGAAAACACACAAAGTAAGCTTTCAAAAGCTTAGTAAACCATATACAAATAAACTTATTACATAACATAATTTAAATTCAATTCAGTCATATAGATCATGGTAAAGCATAACCACATATCTATAAATCTCATATAGCTCATACATATTTCATATGTCTACATATGTTCAAATACTTACCTTTTATTCTTAATCATGATATACATTTCAAACGTACCTGAGTCGATACACAACCACATAGTTACTCATTTCTCGAAATGTCCGTTGAACCCTTCGGAATCAATAAGGATACTCAGATACCTCGGAAAGCTCGTACAATGCCAACGTCCCAATGTGGTCTTACATGTAATCCAATATCGATGCCACTGTCCCAGACAAGGTCTTACACGAAATCAAATACGATGCCGATGTCCCAAACATGGTCTTATACGTAAATCATTAGTCGATGCCAACGTCCCAGATGTGGTCTTACACGAAAACACATATCGGATCCTATGTCATGACATATGTATCCTAACTATTCCTATGGTTCGTACGGGCTTTTCAGACGTCGTTACATTATCGAAACTTTCTCGAACATCACATATTGAGCTCCCATATAGCCATTAATCACAATTCAAATATCATATAAACATAAATAAATCAACTCAAACACGTTTATTTGTATATTGACTTACCTTGTACAACCTCAAACGAACGAAGTCGACTACTCAACGACTTTCGATTTCCTCCAATCTAATTCCATTTTCTTTTATTCTTGATCTATATAAATTCAAATTTAACTCTTTTATTCAACAAATCATTCAACTTAATCCATATACACATAATTAGGGCATTTTACAAATTAGCCCTCACATTTTTACATTTTAACACTTTAGTCCATAATTCATAAAATCATAAAATACACAAAATTCCCTTTTACACATGTTGGGCCGAATATTCACTTAGTTTATACAAGCCCACACATTTCATTTATTTTACATTTTAGTCCCTTAAAATCTCATTTTCACAATTTAGCCCAAATTACTCAAATTCATCAAAAATTCAAAGACAAAACATGTTAACCCAATACATATCTTTCATTTACTATCATCAAATTTCATAAAACTCATAATTTCATCAATGGCTCAACTCAAAATCATCAACAATTTCAGAAATTGAGACATGGGATTGATAGAACACTAAGCAACAATCACAAAAACGTAGAAATTATCAAAAACCGAACAAAACTCATACTTTAATTCAAACTCAAAGTGTCGAAACCCTAGCTTGAGTTTTTCTTTCTTTTTCTTTGGTATTTTTCGATCAAGATGATAGTAAAATGAGCTAATTTTTGGCTTTGGTTTTATTTAATTAACCTTTAATCAACAATTACCAATTTTGCCCTTTAATGAAAATATTAACAAAACATTAACATATAAGGCCATAAATGTCCACTCATACTTTCAATGGTCAATTATCAACATTAGGACCTCATAATTAATAAGCCATATCAAAAAGGAACTTTTGACAAGTATCAAGCCACTTTTACATTTTATGCGATTAGGTCCTTTTATCAAATTGGGCACAGAAACGATTAAATTTTCATACGAAACTTTCACAAATGCTAATTCACATATCATAAGCACGGATTTTTGTCCCCAAAAATTTTACCGTTGAACAGATTCGAATATTGCTGTCTCATAACATCTTTAGGCTCCCACGTAGCCTCTTCAACACCGTGTCGATGCCACATTACTTTTACTAATGGAATTTTCTTATTTCTCAAAATTTTAACCTCACGAGCCAAAATACGAATCGTTTTTTCACCGTATGTCATATCAGACTGAATTTCAATCTCAAACGGAGAAATCACATGCGAGGGATCAGATTTGTATCATCGAAGCATCGATACGTGAAACACATTATGAATCTTTTCTAATTTTGGTGGCAACAATAATTTATATGCAACCTGTCCAATACGCTTGATAATCTCATACGGCCCGATAAACCTCAGACTTAATTTGCCTTTTCTGCCAAATCGGAGCACTTTCTTCCACGGAGATACCTTCAAAAACACTTTGTCACTAATCTCAAATTCAATATCTTTTTGTTTCAAATTTGCATATGACTTCTAATGATCGGAAGTTGATTTCAGACTATTTCGGATCACTTTTACTTTCTGTTCAGTCTCTTTTATCAAACCAACCTCGTGTATCTTATTCTCACCGAACTCAGTCTAATACAAAGGTGTACGGCATTTTCTACCATATAAGGCTTCGTACGGTGCCATTTTAATACTCGATTGAAAATTGTTATTATAGGCGAATTCAATTAATGGCAAATACTGTTCCCACGTACCTTCAAACTCAAGAATGCAACATCTCAACATATTCTCAATAATCTGAATAATCCACTTGGATTGACCATCCGTTTGTGGATGAAAAACAGTACTGAAATGTAATTTCGTACCTAAAGCCTCTTACAGTTTCTTCCAGAATTGCGAAGTGAATCTTGGGTCTCTATTTGACACAATAGACAATAGCACTTCGTGTAATCTCACAATATAAAAAATGTATAACTCAGCTAATTTATCAAGTGAGAAATCAAATTGTACCGGAATAAAATGAGCTGATTTCATCAATCGGTCAACCATAACCTAAATAGTATCTTTCTTTCACTAAGAGAAGGGCAAACCCGAAACAAAATCCATCGTCACTCTATCCCACTTCTAGTCTGGAATCATAATCGGTTGTAACAAATTGGATGGCACCTGATGTTTAGCTTTAACTTACTGACAGATCAAACATTTCGAACAAAGTTGGAGATATTTATTTTCATTCCAGACCACTAGTAATGCTGTTTCAAATCATTATACATTTTCGTACTACCCAGATGTACAGATAAACGACTGTTGTGAGATTTGTTCAAAATCATTTGAATTAACTCTGAATTTTTCGGAACACAAATCCGATCTCAGAATTTCAAATAGTCATCATTATCAACTCGAAATTCTAAATCAGAATCTAGATCACACTGGGCTCATTTTGCTATAATCTCATTATCAACCTTCTGAGCATTAATAATCTGCTGTTAGAACAAAGGTCTTGCTTTCAATTCAGCTAAAATCGAACCATCATCAGATATACACAACTGAGCATTCATAGTATGTAATGCAAACAATGATTTCTGACTTAAAGCATCAGCAACAACATTTGCTTTTCCCGGATGATAATCGATCACAAGCTCATAATCTTTTAGCAGTTCTAGCCATCTTCTCTGTTGCAGATTCAAATCTTTCTAAGTCATTAGATATTTCAAACTCTTATGATATAAATATACATGACATTTCTCACCAAACAAATAGTGGTGCCAAATCTTCAAAGCAAACACAATAGCCTCCAATTCCAGATCGTGTGTTGGATAGTTCTTTTCGTACAACTTTAACTGTCTCGAAGCATAAGCTATGACTTTGCCTTCTTATATCAAAATGCAACCTAATTCGTTCAATGAAGCATCATTGTAAATCACAAATTCTTTACCCGATTCTGGTTGTACTAACACTGGAGCTTCTGTCAATAGGGCTTTCAACTGATCAAAGCTTTTCTGACACTTTTCAGACCATTCAAATTTCATATCTTTCTGAAGTAGTTTCGTCAACGGGGTTGCAATCATAGAAAAACCTTTTATGAATCTTCGGTAATAACCAGCAAGTCTCAAAAAACTACAGATTTCAAAAATATTTCTCGGATGCTTCTAATCCAGAATAGCTGAAATTTTGCTCGGATTAACTCAGATTCCAAATGCTGATACAATATGTCCCAAAAAATTGACTTCTCGTAACCAAAATTCACATTTACTGAACTTTGCATACAGTTGCTTATCACGCAAAGTCTGTAGTACTATTCTCAAATGCTCAGGATGTTCAGGTTCATCACGCAAATAAATCAAAATGTTATCAATGAATACAACGACAAATCGATCTAAATACGGTCTGAAAATTTTGTTCATCAAATTCATAAAGATAGCAGGTGCATTTGTTAATCCGAAAGGCATAACTAAGAAGTCATAGTGTCTATACCTCGTTCAAAAAGCAGTTTTCGGAATGTTTAAATCTTTTACTCTCAACTGATAATAACCTGATCTGAGATCTATCTTTGAAAACACAGTAGCTCCTTTCAACTGATCAAACAAATCGTCAATTCTGGCCAAAGGATATTTATTCTTGATAGTCACTTTGTTCAACTGACGATAATCAATGCACATTCTCATCGTGTCGTCTTTCTTTTTCACAAACAAAATAGGAGCACCCCAAGGTGACAAACTTGGTCTTGCGAATCCTCTATCAGTTAACTCTTGTAACTAAGACTTTAATTCTTTTAAATCGGTCGAAACTATTCTATACGGAGCTATTAAAATCGGAGTAGTTCTCGGTACTAACTCAATGCCAAATTCAACTTCTCGAATTGGAGGTAATCCCGGAAGTTCTTCAGGAAACAAATTAGGGAATTCACAGACCACAGGTACTGATTCAACTTTTTTTTCTACTACTTTTAAATCAATCACATAGGTAAAGTAAGCTTCACAACCTTTTCTCACAATACTCAGAGCTTTCATTGACAAAATCATAGCCGGTAACTCATTTAAATCACTAGATTCAATTCGGACTATTTCATCATTCTTGCATCTCAAATCAATAGTCTTTCATTTGCAGTTCACAATAGCATCATGCAAAGTTAACCAATCCATTCCCAAAATTATATCAAACTCATCAAAGGGTAATAACATCATATCAGCCGGAAAGCAAATGTCTCAAAACATTAACGGACAATTCTTGCAGACTTTATCAACCAAAACACGTCTGCCTAAGGGGTTCGATACTCTAATTACAAATTCAGTAGACTTTATAGGCAATGGATTACTATTCACTAAGTTCATGCATATATATGAATGTGTCGATCCTGGATCTATCAATGCAATCATAAAAGTATCATAAAGAGTAAAAGTACCCGTAATCACATTTGGAGACAAAGCTTCCTCACGAGCTCGGATGGCGTAGGCTCTAGTAGGTGCTCTAGCCTCGGATCATGCGGTGGTATCTTTAGTTGCTCTTTGACTACCACTCACATTTCCTATATTTCTGGGAGGTCTACCTCTAGCTGAAATGTTACTCGGTCTCGAATTTTGCACAATCTCTTGCTCAACGGACTCGGGACAATCACAGATAAAATGATTTAAATATCCACATTTGAAACAAGCTCGATCATACAATCTACAATTGCCGAGATGTCTTTTACCATAGTGTTTACACTCAGGTAGATCGGATCGAACATTTCCAACACTTACAACAGAAGTAGCTGGAGTTCTAAAGCTTGAATGCGCTCTAGTACGATCTCTACTCGAATACCCCACATTAGCCTTTGAACGGCTATAATCATCTTAGAATTTCTTTGACGTTGACTGAAATGATTTACTTGCAGATCTCTTTCTCACATCTCTTGCTTCTGAATCAACTTATCTTTCCTCTTTCCTGAGCTCTTCAGCTTTACACGCTCGTTCAACAAGCACTACAAATTCTTTTATTCTAAAATCTCGACTAACAAATGGATATCTTCATTCAAGCCATCCTCAAATTTATTACACATAATTGCTTCAGTCGAGACACATTCTCGTGTATATTGACTCAGCCTCACAAATTCTCGCTCGTATTCTGTAACAGACATACGACCTTGTTTTAACTCAAGAAACTCTTTTCGTTTCTAATCAATGAATCTCTGGCTGATATATTTCTTCCGAAATTTAGCTTGGAAGAAATCCTAGGTGACTCATTCCCTCGGAACCACAGATATTAGTGTTTTCCACCAATGATGCACTATATATCTCAGAAGTGACACAACACATTTTAGGCATTCGTCCGAAGTTAATGACAATTCATCAAACACCCTTATCGTATTCTCTAACCAGAATTCAGCTCTCTCAGTATCATTATTAGTAGTAGCACAGAACTCTTCGGCCCCATATTTTCTAATTTTATTGACCGGAGGCTTATTCAACTGAATCAGATTAGCTTGTGGCATGACAGGGACTTGCAGAGGATTGAACGAGGGTGAAGGTTGTGACACAGCCGAATTAGTTCTCATATATTATGTGAACCAATCGTTCATAATTTGGTAAAAGACATGCTTAGCCTTTTCGTTATGACTACTAGTAGTAGGTCTAGAGCCGGATGCCACTGTCCCTTGCGCGAGAGCAGGCGCATTACTCTTAACATCGTCAGCTACGGCTCGTCTAGGATCTATTTGCCATATAAAAACACATTTTCATTGTCAAGAATCATCACACTATCGCAGTTCGTATATATGGCATGTATAGCTAGACTTACATAAGCTACATTTGTCCGAGAATCGACCAAACCGTAGCTCTGATACCAACCAAATGTAACACCCTTAACCCGTATCTGTCGTTGGACTAGGGTTACGAGGCATTACCGGACATATCGGAACATTCACATACACTTAAGCATAACATAATCAAAACATATAATAATAATTCACAATTGTCCCTTATATAGGTCTACGAGACCTTAAACATGCATTAGAAAGAGATCGAGACTAAACTAAGCACATATAAAATTTTTTGAAACTTAAACATTTTTCAAAGTTACAAAGGTCACACACCCCTGTGAGCAGGCCGTGTGCCTTACACAACATTAGACATTGCCCGTGTGTCTAGGCTGTGGCAAAACAAGGCATACATACTGACTTGTCCACAGGGCCACAAGACATGCCCGTATGCCAGGCCATGTGAAAATTAGGGAGGCTACTGAATTGGGTCACACGGCCAGTCACACGCCTGTGTGTTTAGCCCGTGCTCGAAACTGACTTGGCCACACGGCCTAGCAAAAGCCCGTGTGTGCAATCGTGTAGTCTGCCCAGGCTTATTTCGAAATGGCCTTTGAGCAACACGACAGTGACACACGCCTGTGTCCCTACCCGTGTAGGCAAAAATAGGCCATTTACAAGGCCAACATGCCACCCATTAAGGGTCCTTCCTATAAGCAACAAATAGGTAACAATTGCATCACAAGTTCAACCAATTTCAATCACATACATACATTCTTCATGTCATATATTCACCAACCAATTTCATGATTATAATCATACCAAATCATACCAAAAATCACACTAAAACATATGTTTCATAACTACAATTCATTTCAATCATTCTCATACCAAAACCTTACCAAATTCCAAAATAGGCACATACAAAAAACTTACCAAAATAACCAACTCTATTAGCCATTCATGCACACATTATATTGACCATATTGCATCACATAACTTATACTCAAAAGTCATTTATAAACATAATTAAAACCAAGCCATATCATATGGCTAGATATACACATCACAAAATATACCAAAATAATCCTAACCTATACATTCCATACTTTGATATATATACATTTACAAAAGGGTACCAAAATAAAGTTCGATAGTGTGGTGATAATCCTCAACGATCCCCGAGCTCTTGATAGCTACAATATCTATAAAACAATTGAAAACACACAAAGTAAGCTTTCAAAAGCTTAGTAAACCATATACAAATAAACTTATTACATAACATAATTTAAATTCAATTCAATCATATAGATCATGGTAAAGCATAACCACATATCTATAAATCTCATATAGCTCATAAAAATTTCATATGCCTACATATGTTGAAATACTTACCTTTTATTCTTAATCATGATATACATTTCAAACGTACCTGAGTCGATACACAACCACATAGTTACTCGTTTCTCAAAATGCCCGTTGAACCATTCGAAATCAATAAGGATACTAGGATAGCTCAAAAAGCTCGTACAATGCCAGTGTCCTAAACGTGGTCTTACATGTAATCAAATATCGATGACATTGTCCCAGACAGGGTCTTACACGAAATCAAATACAATGCCGATATCCCAAATATAGTCTTACATGTAAATTATAAGTCAATGCCGATGTCCCAGACGTGGTCTTACACGAAAACCCATATTGGATCCTATGTCATGACATATGTATCCTAACTATTCCTATAGTTCGTACGAGCTTTTCGGACGTCATTACATTATCGAAACTTTCTCGAACATCACATATTGAGCTCTCATATTGCCATTCATCACAATTAAATATCATATAAACATAAATAAATCAACTCAAGCACGTTTATTTGTATATTGACCTACCTTGTACGGATTCAAACGAACGGAGTCAACTACTCAACGACTTTCGATTTCCCCCGATGTAATTCCGTTTTCTTTTGTTCTTGATTTATATAAATTCAAATTTAACTCTTTTATTCAACAAATCATTCAATTCAATCCATATACACATAATTAGGGCATTTTATAAATTAGCCCTCACATTTTTACATTTTAACACTTTAGTCCCTAATTCATAAAATCATAAAATACAAAAAATTCCCTTTTACACATGTTAGGCCGAATATTCACTTAGCTCATACAAGCCCACACATTTTATTTATTTCACATTTTAGTCCCTCAAAATCTTATTTTCACAATTTAGCCCAAATTACTCAAATTCATCAAAAATTCAAAGACAAAACATGTTAACGCAATACATATCTTTCATTTACTATCATCAAACATCATAAGACTCATAATTTCAGCAATAGCTCAACTGAAAATCATCAACAATTTTAGAAATTGAGACATGGGCTTGATAGAACACTAAGAAACAATCAAAAAAATGTAAAAATTATAAAAAATCGAACAAAACTCATACCTTAATTCAAACTCAAAGTGCCGAAACCCTAGCTTGAGTTTTTCTTTCTTTTTCTTTGGTATTTTTGGTTAAGATGATAGTAAAATGAGCTAATTTTTGGCTTTGGTTTTATTTAATTAACCTTTAATTAACAATTACCAATTTTACCCTTAATGAAAATATTAACAAAACATTAACATATAAGGCCATAAATGTCCACTCATACTTTTAATGGTCAATTATCAACATAATGACCTCATAATTAATAAGCCATATCAAATAGGCACTTTTAACAATTATCAAGCGACTTTTACATTTTATACGATTAGGTCCTTTTATCAAATTGGGCACACAAACGATTAAATTTTCATAGGAAACTTTCACACATGCTAATCCACATATCATAAGTACAGAAAATAATATTAAAATATTTTTTTGAATCAGATTTATGGTCCCAAAACCACTATTCCGACTAGGGTCTAAATCGGGCTATTACACGGCCATCCATACAGGCGACCACACGCTCGTGTGACATCAAAAGAATCATTTTTGGCTTTTATCGAAACCTTATTTTTTTTTATTTTGAGAACACACTTGGTGTTCATTTGATGCGTAACCACTCTCGAGCCTTCAAGAACCTACAAACAGCGCATTCCACACCTTTTAGCAACTAATTTACAAGTCTAACACGTTTGACCACTTATGCAAAAATCGACTTACCGCCTACCAAAAATGACCCCAACCTTAATCTAGTCATCGAAGTGAAAACTAATGCCACGCCATCTTTAGCCAAGAAATAAAACTCATCGATTACTCACCAAGATCGGTTATCGTAACAATGCCCAAAACTCAAAATCTAATGTTAACAACAACCAACACTTTACTTACCAACCAGTTGTAAAAACCCAAATCGTAATAGCAATCAATGGCATAGGGAAAACGCCAGCAACTAGAAGAAGAAAACAAAAATTGAAAGTGGGACAAGGGAAGAAGGAAGAAAGGAAAAAACGTCAGAGAAACCTAAAAAGAAATTAACGTGAAAATTTTTGGGAATTTTCGGGAAGAGAAAAATTTTACAAAAATAATAAAATATGTGATATGATACTAAATCCCTTAATTTCCTCCCACTTACCCATTATCTCAACCTTCTTAGACTTTCAACTCAACTAGGACTCTACAAGCCAACCGAGCAAAAATTAACTTTTACGCTTGCGTAGGGATTTGAATACAGAACATCCAACACACTGACTCCTTTACCGCTCGAACTAGCAGGCTCATTCAGATGTGAACTAACAGAAAATTAATATAAGCTCACCGTTCAATGATAAGGCTTGGATCCAAAAATAACAAAATTTGCCAAAGATGAGGCTTGAACCCAAAACCTCTCAGACATTCCCAAAACACTTAACCACTAAGGCAGATACACATTTGTGTCAGATTTCACAAAAGCAGAAATAAATTATTTGGGGCATTACAACACTACCCCCTAAAAGAAATTTCGACCTCAAAATTTACCTGATTAGAACAGATGAAGATACTGCTAACGCATCGAGTCCTCAAGTTCTCACGTGGCCTCCTCAGTACCATGATTCTGCCACAGAACCTTCATTAAAGGAATAGACTATCTTCTCAGAACCTTAACATCTCGATCCAGAATCTAAACCGGCTTCTCTTCAAATGTCAAGTCCAGGCTAACCTCAATCTCCTCAACTAAGACAATGTGAGATGGGTCAGGCCGATACCGCCTCAGCATCAAGACATAAAAGACATTATGAATACGGTCTAACTTTGGAGGTAACTCTAACTGATAAGCGACCGGTCCCACATGACTTAGAATTCGGTACGGCCTAATGAACCTAGGGCTCAACTTGCCCTTACAACTGAATCTTTATATCATGCCTCTTCATATCACGCCTCTTCATATCACAACTTGCCTCACAGAGTACTCAATATCACACCTCTTCATATCTACATAAGACTTCTGCCTATCAGTAGTTGTCTTCAGACGATTCCGAATCAATCTATCCTTATCTTCAGTCTAAGAAACCAACTCTGGACCCAAAACCCAACATCCACCCAACTCAGTCCAAGACAGTAGAGTACGACACTTACGACCATATAACACCTTGTAAGGTGCCATCTGAATGCTAGACTGAAAATTGTTATTGTAGGTGAACTTAGCTAGCGGCAGATAATCCTCCCAACTACTTAAGAACCAAATCACGCAACTCCGAAGCATGTCATCCAGTATCTGAATCACCCTTTCAGATTGACCATCGGTCTGAAGATGGAATGCAGTACTGAAGTCCAACCTCGAATCTAGAGCCTCATGCAACTTCTTCTAGAATCGAGATGTGAAGCGAGGATCTCTATCAGAAATGATCGAAATAGGTACCCCATGCAGTCTCACAATCTCAAAAATGTAGAGCTTCATTAACTTCTGCAGAGAGTAGTCCATTTAAACCAGAATGAAGTAAGCAGACTTGGTCAATCGATCCACGATGACCCAAACAGAATCTTTCTTAGTGGATGTCAAGGGCAACCTACTAATGAAGTCCATCGTCATACATTCCTATTTTCATAAGGGAATCTTAACTGGCTACAACAAACCTGAAGGCAAATGGTGCTCAACCTTAACCTACTGGCACGTCAGACATCGAGCCACGAAATCTATAACCTCACACTTTAAACCCGGCCACCAGTACAACTCATGGAGATCACGATATATTTTATTACCACCGGGATGCATCGTATAAGAGCTACTATACGCCTCCCTCAGAATCGACTGTCTTAAATTCGAATCATTCAACACACAAATCCATCCTTGGAAGCACAGAACACCATTATCATTCAACTCAAAATCCAAAGTGCTGCCACCCTCAACTTGACGAAACCACAAACCTAGAGACTTATCCTCGATTTGTTTATCTTGAATCTGATCAATCCAAGTCGGCTTAACTTGCAACTCAGCTAACAGACTACCATCTTCAAATAAACTAAAGTGAGTAAACATCACCCTCAGATCGGTCATCGCTCTACGACTTAGAGCATCGGCCACCACATTGGCCTTAGCAGGATAATACTCTATTGTACAGTCATAATTATTGAGTAATTCAATCCATCGGCTCTGCCTAAGATTCAACTCTTTATGAGTAAGGAGGTACTTGAAACTCTTGTGATCAGTGTAGATAATACACCTCTCACCATACAGATAGTACCTCTAGATTTTCAATGCAAAGACCACAGCAGCCAACTCGAGATCATGCTCCGGATAGTTCCCTTCGTGTGTCTTAAGCTGACGAGACGTATAAGCCACAACCTTTCCCTTTTGTATCAATACACATCACAAACCAACGTGTGATGCATCACTGTAAACCACAAACTCCTTGTTGGATTCAGGTTGTATCAGAACAGGAGCCTGAGTCAGAACAGACTTGAGCTTCTCGAAGCTCAATTGTTGTGCATCAGTCCAGACAAAGGGAACACCTTTACGCAGAAGCTTAGTCAAGGGAGCTACAATCAGAGAAAATCCCTCAACAAATTGTCGATAATATCCCGCTAAACCTAAAGAGCTATGGATCTCAAATACGTTCTTAGGCTGTTTCCAATCTAGCACAATCTCTATCTTCCTTGGATCCACTCGAATCCCCTCAGCAGACACCACATGTCCTAGAAAAGTTACCTCTCGTAACCAGAACTTGCACTTGCTCAACTTAACGTAAAGCTGTTTCTCACGAAGAATCTGAAACACTGTCCTAAGATGCTCATCATGTTTATTCTCGGTCTTAGAGTACACCAGAATATCATCGATGAAGACCACGACGAACTGATCTAGATACGGCTGAAAGACTTGACTCATCATATCCATGAATGCAGCCGGAGCATTTGTTAGACCAAAAGGTATAACTAGAAACTCGTAATGTCCATAACGAGTTCTGAATGCAGTCTTATGAACATCCACTTCCTTAACCCTCAACTAATGATACCCGGAATGAAGATCTAGCTTGGAAAACACCGAAGCTCCCTAGAACTGATAAAAAAAGTCATCGATCCTTGAAAGTGGATACTTATTCTTCACAGCTAACTTATTGAACTACCGATAATCGATGCACATCCTCACGGTCTTATCCTTTTTTTTAACAAACAGAACCGGTGTTCCCTATGGAGACACACTAGGACGGATGAAACTACGGTCTAGAAACTCTTGCAGTTCATCCTTAAGCTCAGTAAGCTCCTTCGGTGCCATACGATATGGGGTAATAGACACTGGAGCTGTACCCAATAGAAGCTCAATTTTAAACTTGACTTTCTGATTTGGAAGTAAGCCCGGTAACTCCTTAGGAAAGACATCTGAAAAGTCCCTCACTGTTCTGATACTTTCAATAGAAAAATCCCCAAAATCAAAAACACTGACATAAGTTAAGTACGTCTCACACCCTTTTCGAACCAGTTTTTCAGCCAAAAGAACAAAGATCACATTGGATAAATAATCTCGACGCTCACCAATCACAACAACCTCTACATCATCTTTGGTCCTCAGAACAATCTTTTTAGATACGCAGTCCAAACTGACTCAACGCTCAACCAACCAGCCTATACCCAAAATTATATCAAACTCCCCAAATGAAAGCTCCATCAGATTTTCCAGAAAAATAACCCCTTGCACCATTAGTGGAACATCCCTATAAAGTTTACTAACCCAAATAGACTGCCCCAACGAACTCAATACAGTAACCTCACTAGAAGTGCTCTCAACAGAAATCCACAGAGTTTCAGATACAATACTAGCTACGTAGGAGTGTGTAGAACCTATGTCTATCAGAGTAGTGTAAGGTACATCAAATATAAGAAACGTATTGGTGATGACATCAAGAGCATCTCTAGCCTCTCGACATTGTGCAGCATAAACCAATGCAGGCTGCTTCGCTTCAGTCTGACTAGCAAATCTGTCCAGTGCTCTCTACCCATGACCCATACCATTACCACCTCTAGTCTGTCCACGGCCCCTAGATGACTGCTGAGCTACCTTCTAAGGCTGCGCCAACCCCGGTGCCGAAGTTTGCATCTAATCAGCCCTCTGTGGACACTCCCTAATATGGTGCTCTAGAGACCCACACCTCAGACAAGCCTCTATCCTCCTCTAATACTCGCCCAGATGGCGCCTACCACAATTACTACATCGCTGTAACCCAGTAGGAATAACAGAAGCCCTACTCTAATAGGCTCATCAGATCTGGCCTTTTTCTTAGGCCTCTAAACAGAACTAGAGGGATTCGAATCCCTCTTGTTCTTACCCCTCTCACGATCTTTATTCTAGTGCTCCACGCGCTTAACATCTTCAGTGATATTCGCCTTCCCCACCAGAACAACAAACTCTCGCTCCCACTGTGGACCTATCAGTACCCTCAAATTATCCCTTAAGCCATCATCAAATCAAATGCACATCTCACCTCAGTCGCCACCATGCCTCGAGTGCAGCGGCTCAACTTTAGAAACTTGACCATAGATCTATCGCCTTGCGTGAGATTCATGAACTCACGCCTATGAGCATCCATATGACTAGCTCCCACATACTTTCTCTAGAATGAAGTCTTAAAGAAATCCCAACTCAAACGATCAGACTGGGTACCCTCCTTAACTATCAACCACCACTGATAAGCATCGCGAAGCAAGGAGACTGTGCCCTTCAGTTTCTGCTCAAGAGTGCAGTCTAGATCATTCATGATCCTCTCAGTGACCTCTAACCAATATTCGGCCACATTTGGAACGACTCCAGTGACGCCCCTAAACAACTCAGCACCATTAGACCAGAGTCGTTTAGTTACCGGCCCTCGACCCCCAGCTCTAGAATGGGGTCCAATGACCCTCTCCAAGATCCTCAGAATGGCTTGGGACAGTGCGTCATCCCCAGGTGAGCGACTTTGAGACCCAGTCTTAATAACAGGCGATACAGGTGTCCCACTCGTATCCAAGTTTGGCATACTACCCAAAGAGGAAGACTCAGCTCGAGCCCCTCTATGGCATCTACCATGGCCTCTAATACCATGTCTACGATTTTTATGAATGCTCATTGTAAATTCGGGTTTAATCTATATTAAAAACTTTATGCAACAGTTTCAATATTTATTAACAGATGTTTTATGCATAATTTATCAGAGGTTCAGTTTTGTTTCCAAAAGTTTCAGCCTCTAACTATTCAATTCAGTTTCAGAGAGTACTAACTACAGTATTTTTAGAGTTTTCTATAACAATTTCAGGAATACTTACAGGATCTGCGCCAGAGACTCGTTGTACCACATACTTTCCCATTATATCCAAAAATATTTGAAAACCAATTCTTTTCAAAATATAATTTTGAAACCAAAAATTCACAGTCCAAGTTTTATAACCTGTTCTGATACCACTAAATGTAGCACTCCAAACCCGACCTAGACATTATGGCTGAATTCAGTCACAAGATAGAGTTTTAAAAATAAAGCAGTCTCCTCCAATTTATTCACGATTCAAAAATTCGTACTCATTTATGCCAATTTTCGAAAGTGGTGCTTAATCTCAATTATTTGCTAAAAAATGTAATCTACAGTGGAGGTTAAATAAAATCGTTATATTTTAAAAATACGGTACGATTCATATTTTTAAAAAACCTTTGCAGTTGGAAACCGTATTTTTAGCGTGTTGTCCAGATAAAATATTAAATAAAATCTAAAACCCAAAAATTGAGAACACAGTCCGAAGAGTCCAATCAATACAAAACTCCCAAAAATAACCTTTAAAATAAATAAACAAAACCTTTAATTAACTCAGTTCGTGGACTAGTGGTCACCGCAAGACTCCGTCGTACCGATCCGCCTAGGTTTGTAGATTACCTGAACAAAACAGACAATAGATGTGAGTTTACGTAAACTCAGTGTGTAACCCATAGAAATAAGCATACAGATTTAGATACACAATCAGAAGCAGATAACTCAGATTACAGATATAGATATGCATAAGCCTTACCCCCATCCTCTACACACCATCTCCGACCATCTCATCACACCATGTAGGGCTTAAAATACCCATCTATCCCTACACACCTCATTGTGCCTTTAAGACACATATCAGAATATATATGCAGTCAAGCTGCCAGAATATAGGCGATTAACGCCTATCAGATACTTCCTCCATACATATAAATCCCCACCCTAATAACAAATACAGAAATCAAATGCAGATATAACATGCTCAACATGCTTTGTACAGATAACAAATACACATACATGAATATATTCAGGCATACATTTAGTATCCTATACAGTCCAGTCTATCAGAATGTTTTAGCATACAATCTAGGGTTTAGTTAGCCCCTACTGACCCTACCATAGGCCCACAGTCGATCGGAGCGACACGTACGACCCTAGGGAAAATTTTAGAATTATGGGCCCACATGTTCGTGTGGGCCCACACGCCCGTGTAGCCTACATGCCCAAATTGGCTTTTACCCGTGTGGCCCACACGCCCAATTTGGCCTTGCCGATGTGGCCCACACGGCCGCACTCAAGCCACTACACGGCCATGTGCTGCGCACGACCATGCCTTCATCGACCACACGACCATCCACACGGGCAACTACACGCCCGTGTGGCATCGACAAAATCATTTTTGGCTTTTTTCGAAACTTTATTTTTTGCGTTTTGGAAACACACTTGGTATTGATTTGATGCGTAACCACTCTCGAGCCTTCAGGAACCTAACAGCGTATCCCACACCTTTTAACAACCAATTTACAAGTCTAACATGTTTGACCACTTATGCAAAAATCGACTTACCGCCTACCAAAAATGACCCCAACCTCAATCAATTCGTTGAAGTGAAAACTGATGTTTCACCGCCTTCACTTAAGAAACAAAACTCATCGATTACTCACCAAGATCGGTTATCGTAACAATGCCCAAAACTCAAAATCTAATGTTAACAAAAGCCAACACTTTACTTACCAACCGATTGTAAAAACCCAAATCGTAATAGCAATCAATGGAACAGGAAAAATGTCAGCAATCAGAAGAAGAAAACAAAAATTGAGAGTGGAACAAGTGAAGAAGGAAGAAAGGAAAAAACGTCAGAGAATCCAAAAAAGAAATTAACGTCAAAATTTTTGGGAATTTTCGGGAAGAGAAAAATTTTGAAAAAAAATAAAATATGAGATATGATACTAAATCCCTTAATTTCCTCCCACTTACCCACTATCTCAACCTTCTCAGACTTTCAACTCAACTAGGACTCTACAAGCCAATCGAGCAAAAATTAACTCTTATGGTCGCGCAGGGATTTGAACATAAAACCTCCAACACACTGACTCCATTACCACTCAAACCAGTAGACTCATTTTGATGTGAACTAACAGAAAATTAATATAAGCCCACCATTCAATGATAAGGCTTAAATCCAAAAATAACAAAATTTGCCAAAGATGAGGCTTGAACCCAAGACTTCTCAGACAATCCCAAAACACTTAACCACTAAAGCAGATACATATTTGTGTCAGATTTCAAAGAAGCAAAAATAAATTATTTGGGGCGTTACACATTGGTGAGCTATATGGACCAGCTTTGATAACAACAATAGAGTAAGCATCAATGCCACTATTGCATTTTCTATTGACGAGAAAAAATTGACCATTGAAGCACTGATTAGCCTTAAGCATTTGAGTCCTTTAAAATCCTACACTTTGCTAGTGAAATGGAGTCAGAGATGTCAGATTTGATAACGATGATTTGACAATATTGATGACAGGAGGTTCAAATTTTGGTTTTTTACCTCTTCATGCTCGTCGTATGAGGTAAGGGAAGAATGACCTGACTCCTAAAACTTCCACTGCGAGACATCGGTAAGCTACATGGACCTGCTTTGATAACAACAATAGAGTAAGCATCAATGCCATTATCGGCCCACTTCTATCAATGTTCTCATAAATATTGTTAGAGGCACATTCCAACAAATAGAAAGAAAGCAAATGTTTAATGGTGAAAGATGATTTAAAAGTTATAATGTAATTATATATACTTTTATATTTTATGTTTTTATGTCTTTTTATAATAAATAATATATATTTTCAAGTTTTTACAATTATATTTATTTTTGAATTTTTAGAATTTGAACTAAATTGATAAAATATTCAAATATTGAGGGTTAAATTTATTGAATGTTTTAGAATTATGACCAAATTGACAGAATGTACAAAGTGTTAAGGGTTAAATTTGTTTATATCAATAAAAAGATTACCATGTTAGTATTTCATCTGGTGACCAAAAGTATTTAATTGTACGATTATTAAAATTGACAACTTATCTAATAAAAATAATTAAAATAATAAAACTTTAAAATAAGGGACCAAAATAAAAATATGAATAAACTTAGATGACTAGATAGAAAGTTTAGCCTAATTTTTTTTTTTAAAAAAAAAAATAGTAACTGGAGAGTGTAGGTTAATTGAAATAGATAAAAAGTTGCACTAATTTTTCAAAATCGTAACTTTTCCGCCTTTATCTGAACAAGCACGTTTTCAAATGTATTGGCACAGTACTATAACGACCGTAAGTAACTTTCTTTCTGTTCTGACAAAGCGGAAAAATTATAATTGTATGCACAATGTCATCGTCATTTAATACATTTTGGCTTAGTCCTGTATAACACCTTCTATATATTCTTAAAAAATCAATTAAGTTTCTTGGATTTAACTAAATTTTTTAATTGATTAAATTTATTCAGCATTGTCATCATTAAATTTAATAGTTGATTGTTAAAATTTTAATGACGTGATTGTTAATAATTATTGAATCAACTATGATAAGGTAATAGTTATTTACATAATATTAATATGTTAACAAAAAATAAAAAAATTATTAAAAATTAAGTCTAAAATAAATTTAGATAAAAAAATTCAATTGGTTAGAATCTAAATAATTATTTAGTCATTTTGAATGTAATTTTTTAAATTATAAAAAATTATTTTTAAAAATAGTTTTAAAAATTTAAAACATTGTAAAAGATTATATATATATATATATATATAAAAAGAAATGGTGGGGTTTTTTTGTGTTTGATATGTATTTGTAAAAAAAATAAAATAAGAAGAAACAAATTGTATGATTGTAAACTAGAATGGCTGGATTTGATAAACTAATAAAATCTAAAACTTCGATTATGAGATTCAAATCTACGGCGAGACATGACTTAAAATTTTATTTTTAACCATATTTTATTATAACCATAACAAGTATGTTTTTTTGACATTGCATCTTTATATTTTGGGTAGAAATTAATAGCTAATAGAAAAAATGGTCCAAAAAATATATCAAACACAGTTAGTAAATTAGATTGAAAAAGAACCAGCAACAATAAATTCAAAAGCTTATAAAAACTGGGATTTACCTACTCTGAGATAGCAACTTAAGCAAGAAGCACCATTTCTTTCTTTTAGTAACTTATATATTATTTTACAATTTATAAAATAATTTTTTTAATTTTTAAAAACTTTATCCGGAATAAACTTAGTAAAGAAATGGATTCAAACCAATTTTCCGAATTCATCTTGGACTTGAATTTTTAATTTTTGTTGATGTGTAAGTGCTACATTAGCGATCGAAGTTGACTTAGTGGTCTTTAACAACCATGTCAACAAGATTGATAGAATTTAGTGGTCAACTATTAAATTTAATGGCCAAATGGCTTAATTGATGAATTCTATCAATTGAAGGGTTCAATTGAATGTAAAAAGGTTAAAAGAAGTTTAATTGATTTTTGAGGAGTACCTCGACAGCTTATTATACCATTATGCCTTTTATTTTTATATTCATTTTTTTCTAAAAAATAATATTAAACTTTATATTAAAATACATATTGATGCAAGTATTATAGGTGAAAGTATCTATCAGTACTATATCAAATTAGTCAATTTACTACTAAATGCTTCAATTTGAGTATTTTATTATTAGAAAGAATCAAATAAAGTTAAATTGTAATAAAGTAAATATTTACATTTAAAAAATGACATGAAAATTATCATTTCCATTTACAAAACCATAAAATTTTTTTGAAAATATTAACTATGTTAACATGAAATGACATTTTTTAAATTGATGTTAACTCTATTAAAATTTGGATTTAATTTTTTGATAATACTATAACTAAATTGATTCATTTAATAATGGAAGGTCTAATTTGATCTAGTTCATATAATGTATGAATCTATTAAGTACATTCACCAAGTATTATATCTGAATAGTTTACTTGAATGAAATAAATTATATCAATAGTCACCTAAATATTAGTAAATTGTCATTTTACAAATTTGTTATTGATTCTAAAGTTATGGAAAGTGAGATTTTTTTCCATTCCGCCATTAAATCTTAACGAAATGTTGACATAGATAATTTGTTTAAGGTCAAAGTGTACTAAAGGCCTTTGTACAGGTATTTTTAGCGAATTTTTTTCCTATTATAAGTTTTAACATTTTTAGTCACATTTTCTTACGAGGCTTGGATATTTTTCTTTTCACATAGGCATTCCAAGTTGATTTCAAATTTCCACCAATTTCCTTAATACCTAACAAAATACAAAGCATTTCTAGTAATAGAACACTTTAACCAACAATTATGGTTCAAATTCTGTTAAACTTCAAAATTTTATAAGTTAACATATCTAGATAAAAAAAAAAAAAGGTTTCCTTTTTAAAACAAAACAACAAAGTTGGCACCCAATTTATACCTGATTTTTTTTATCAATTTAGTATTTGAGTTTAGTTTTAGTGTTTAATTTAGTACTCAAACCAAATGATATAATGTTTGTGTAGAAAGAGTTATAGGCTGTTGAAGCAGTTAGAATAGTTAGTTTTTCTGCTATGAATTAGTTGAGCCTGAGTTGTATAAATATTTAATAGTTGTAACCTTATGATTTATGAGAATATAGATACATTCTTTACACTTTCTGACATGGTATCATATGAGCCACTTTTTTAGCTTTGGGCTGTTTGGGCCACGTTTCTTTTCTTTCTTATTGGGCTGGTAATCGTTTTCTTTGTTTGTGCTTCGTCTAGGGCGCAAATCCTCATTTTCATGGAAGATATTGATTTTCACCATCTTTTATTCCTTCATCCATTAGATACACCGACAACAATCCTTATTTCTCATCATTTGACCGGTGTTGAGAACTATATGGTCTAGAGTCTTTCGCTTCGAATTACTTTGCTTGGGAATAACAAGCTAGGGTTTGTCGACAGTGGTTGCCTCCGTTCGATTTATCCTGAATCTCTTCGTACTCAATGGGATCAGTGTAATGCTTTCGTGCTTTCCTGGATTCTCAACACAGTAAGTTCAGATTTGTCTACGGGGCTTGTATTTGCTTCTGATTCTGCTGCGGTTTAGAAGGATCTCAAGGATCTTAACAAGGTGGACGGTTCCTGTATTTTCTTTCTCCATTGATCCATTGTACATCTTAATCAAGGTGATGCTACTGTTTCTTCTTATTTCACGCAAATAAATTTGCTTTGGGATGAATACATTGCTCTCGTCTCTTTTTTCGCTTTTGAATGGGAGGTCGCCTAGCAAAATTTGAGTCATGTTCATCAGCAGCGGTTATTCCAATTCTTGATGGGTCTCAATGAGACCTATGATACAGTTCAAAGCCAGATCCTCTTGATGCAGCCTTTACCTTCATTGAATCGGGCATATTCCATGTATTGTCCAAGAAGAAGCTCAAAGGAGTTTTTTCCACTGTTCTATCTCATGCTCCAGATCCTGTGGCTTTGTCTTCTACAGCATATGGAAACTATAAGAAGTTCACTGGTACATGTGATTTTTGTAAGTTGAAGGGGCATAAGAAGGAATCATGTTACCGATTGATTGGATTCCCACCTGACTTTAAGTTCAACCGTAAGAAGGCTCCTCAAGTTGCTCTTGCCGTTTCCTCTGATGAGTCTCCACTTAGTCCTCAAGCTGTACTTAGTCCTCAGAGTGCCCCTATCTTCACTTCTCAACAATATTCCCAGATCCTGGAGTTGTTGAATAAGAATCAAGCTACTGTTGCACTTGCTGTGAATTGTGCAGGTATACCTTCTATTCTTTTTTCAGTTCATAGTAATTTTTCCTGGATTTTAGAGACTGGTGCAACTAATCATATATGTTTCGATTCTAAGAGTCTGAATTTGCCTATTGCTTACCCTCCTAATTCCTGTTTTGTTCAGCTTCCCAATGGTAAATACTTTTCTATCACTCATTCTGGTTCTTTTCCTTTATCTCCTGATATTACCCTCACTAATGTTCTTTGTGTACCCACCTTTAACCATAATCTTGTTTCTATTTCCAAATTGGCTCAAGATTTACATTGTACAGTAATTTTTTACCCTGATTTCTGCCTCCTGCAGGATCTCTCCAATGGCAGGATGAAGGGGATTGGTAGACACCTGAATAGACTCTACTTGTTTGAGCCTTCTTCTGCCCTTGTTAAGTCACTTGGTTCTCTTCCATCATTGTCTAACTCAGTTTCTTTACCTCAATTCCCTTTGTCACAAAGTGGTTTTTTTACTTGATTTTGTTTATTGTATGGCCTCTACTACAAATAAGATTCCATTATGCTAGATTAGGGCATGTGCCTATGAACAAGTTACATCATTTGTCTTTCTTTAATAATTTGACAATTAATAAATGTTTCACTTGTTCTATATGTCTCATGGCTAGACAATCTAAATTGTCTTTTCCAACAAGTACTTTTAAGGCAAAGATTCCATTTAGTTTGATACATCTTGATGTTTTGGGGCCTTATAGGGTGTCCACCCATAGTGGACATTGTTTTTTCTTAACCATTATGGATGATTACACTAGAATGACCTGGGTGTACTTACTGAAGCTTAAATCTGATGTTGTTTTAACTCTTAAACAGTTTTTTATGATGGTCAAAACTCAATTTTCTACTATAATTCAAATTGTCAAGAGTGATAATGGTTCTGAGTTTTTTTAACTCCTCCTGTTCTTTTTTCTTTGAGTCTTTAGGGATTCTCTATTGAAGTTCATGTGTTGATACACCTCAGCAAAATGGCATTACTGAATGTAAGCATAAACATCTATTAGAAATTTCTTGTGCTTTACGTTTTCAATCAAATGTTCCAATTAAATTCTGGGGTGACTGCATTTTAGCTGTCTATTACATCATAAATAGGCTCCCTTCCTCTGTTGTAGCTTGGCAAATACCATTTGAACTGCTCTATAAAAAACCTCTAGATTTTCCCACTTTCGTGTTTTTGGGTGCCTATGTTTTGCGGTAAAACCCCATTATTCTGATAAGTTTTCTTCCAAATCACTTCCTTCAATTTTTCTGGGATATTCTTCTTCCCAAAAAGGTTATGTATTATTTTGTCTGGAATCTAAAATTTTTTTTTGTCAGCAGAAATGTCAAGTTTGTTGAAGATGTGTTTCCTTTTTAGTTTAATTCTACTAAGTTTCCTATTTTTTTCCCACCCTTGTAATACCAGATTCAGAATTCTTGCTCATTCCTACTCCCATCCCTTCCACCCCTGTTTATTCTTCTCCAATAAATCATCTACCAAATACCCCCTCCACTTCTTCTTCCACTATACCATAATCTATCCCAGCTTCAGTAAGTACATCTTACCCTCTAGTCTCTTCTAATCTGCCCATTGTTGAACCTAGGAGGTCTAACAGAAACATTAAGCCCCTTTCTTGTTTACAAGATTTTGTTCATCCCTACCAATCTTCTTCATCCACAAGTGCTTCCTCTTCACCTTCTACTTCTTCTTCTAGTTCTGTTTTTTTGTCTCATTTACCTATAAATACTCATGCCTTTGTTTCTTCCCTTGCACATATTACTGAACCTCTTTCCTATTCTAAGGCTCAAAAATCTCCCCACTAGATTCAAGCCATGCAAGAAGAACTTCATGACTTAGAATCTAATCATACATAGACTATTGTACTTTTGCCTCTAGGGAAGGTTCTTATAGGATGTAAATGGGTATACAAGGTTAAACTTCGAGCCTCTAGTGAAATAGAGAGATATAAGGCTCGATTGGTTGCCAAAGGGTACAATTAGAAAGAAAGGATTGATTACTTGGACACTTTTTCTCCTGTTGCTAAAATGATTACTATTCGAACCATTTTAGCTTTTGCTACTTCTCTCAACTGGCCCCTTTGTCAAATGGATGTGTCCAGTGCCTTTCTTCAAGCTGACCTTCATGAAGAAGTCTTTATGACCTTACCTAAGGGTTTCACTAGCCAAAGGGAGCATATAGTATGTCGATTGCAGGAATCTTTGTATGGATTGAAGTAGGCATCCAGGCAATGGAATGCTAAGCTTATTGAAGCTCTTATGATGGTTGGTTTTGATCAAAGTAAGCATGACTATTCTCTTTTCACTAAGAAGAAAGAAGGCAATATGGTTATTATACTAGTATATGTTGATGATCTTCTTATCACTGGAAATAACATGGATATGATTAATGACTTGAAAGAGATTCTGGACCAAAATTTTAAGATGAAAGATTTAGGAGAATTAAGATACTTTCTTAGGATTGAGATTTTAAGGTCTCAAGAAGGAATTTTGCTAAATCAGCTGAAGTATGCACAAGAGCTTATCAAAGATACTAGTTTAAGTGAAGCAAAGGTTGCTCTTACACCACTTAAGCAGAATTAGAAACTAACAACAACAGAATTTGATGAAGTAATCCAGCAGCACCAAGAAGATAAGTTGTTAGAAGATAAACCAGTTTATCAGAGAATCATTAGAAGGTTAATCTACTTAACCCATATAAGGCCAAACATCACCTTTTTGTTACTCATCTTAGTCAGTTCATGCAAAATCCAAAATAGTCACATATGGAAATAGCATTGAGAATAGTGAGATATATAAAGAGGGAACCAGGGCTAGGATTTTTTTTGAAGACCTTTAATAAACACCAGCTGGTAACATATTGTGATTCAGATTGGCCCTCTTATCTAATGTCAAGTAAATCAGTTTCAAGTTTTTGTGTGCAATTAGGAGACTCACTCATCTCCTAGAAGTCGAAAAAAAGCGATGTCTGATGTCCAAATCTTACTGTAGTAGAGTAGTCTTGAAGTATGGCAAATTGCTTTGGATTTTTTAGGCTTATTCAAAGAACTAGAGATAAGTGTAACTAAACTAGTGAGACTATTTTGTGACAATAAAGCAGCCCTTCAAATAGCAGCAAACCCTGTGTATCATGAGAGGACTAAGCACATAGAAATTGACTGTTATTTTATAAGAGAAAAGATACAAGAAGGGCTTATAGATATTGAACATATGTCAACAGCAGATCAACTGACAGATATTATGACAAAAGCTTTGGGGTCACAACTGCATAGTCATCTGACTTTCAAGTTGGGGTTAAAAAATATTTTTACACCTCCAACTTGAGAGAGAGTGTAGAAAGAGTTATAGGCTGTTGAAGTAGTTAGAATAGTTAGTTTTTCTATTATGAATTAGTTGAGCCTGAGCTGTATAAATATTTAATAGTTGTAACCTTATGATTTATGAGAATACAGATACATTTTACACTTTTTAACAGTTTGACACATTTACTCTTGTAAATAAAACACACATACTTAATTGGGATAGAAAAACCAAAGTGAATATTAAAGCCATACTTAAGTTCTTAATTAGGACAAAACAAAACTCAAGTATTAAATTGAAAAATCTTGAGTATCAAAGTGAACATTGAATCCAAACTTAGATACTCTATTGAGAAAAAAAACAAAAAAAGTAAAATACTAAATTAAATATTAGAATTAAAATTAAGTATCAAATAGTAAATTTATTTTTCATGTAAAGTAAGAGAAGGAGGGGCAGGACCCCTCATCCACAAGCATCAGTAGTCACTGGGCCTCTCACTGTCGAACCACGTGGTAGTGGGGCCCAATAGTGACTCGTCTACGCCTAGTCACTCATAGGATAATTTGGACACTTCCGCCAGCTACCCCCAAACTTAGTGGTCTGTTTGGATATCCATATCAACCCCATTGTACATTAACTGTATTTTAACCTTGATTCCTATGCACCATATTTTATTTATTTCTCATAAGTTTTTTAATTACACATTAATTTTAATTTCATATAATTTTAATTTTAATTTAACGTATACTAACATTATCATTGAGTTTATTTTACATTTCTTTATTATTTAACTTATTTCAAATCTTAATTGAACTGATATAGCATGTTAACTATGCATCAATTCTATTGAAAATTTGTTAAAATATTATTTTATTTACAAAATAAAAAATATTTTTTATATAAGTATTAATACGATAATATTTTTAATAAAATAATACTATAATAGAATTTTAACTTAGTTATGTCAACAGAAGCCTCATTTGGTTTACATGCATTTTTTTTCACCCTGGTGTACATTAAGCTAGTAAAATTTTAAGTATAATTTGTATTAAAATCAAAGATTTAGGATTATAATTAAAAATTAAAGATTATCATGTACAATAGTACAAAATCAAATTTGACACAGTATTACACAGTTTATCAAATCTTATATACAATTTGAAAATCTATTCTTTCATTTAATAATAAAATAATTTCATTATTTTTTTGAATTCTTTGTTTATTTAAATGATGTTGTTAACCTTGACTACGGTTCATGGTTGCCCTATATATACACAATAACAAAAGGCGATTACACTGCAAAGAACCCATAAGTTCCTCCAAGCTCACAGGACAAGGTAAAAAGCTAGTAGTGAAAATCAAGCAAAAAAACTGTTGCAGCCTCAGAGCTATCCCAGTTCACACGCCTCTTTTGTTTGTCTGTCAGTCATGGAAGAGCTAATAATCTCTCCATCTTCATCTTCTTCATTAGTCTCTTTTTCACACGAAACTCCACCTTCAACTCTGCAGCAGAGGCTCCAACATGTGCTGGAAAGCCAGAAAGATTGGTGGGCGTACGCTATTTTCTGGCAGACATCAAACGACGAGCTGGGACGGCTGCTCTTGGCTTGGGGTGACGGTCACTTTCAAGGCACTAATAAGTCTCCAAAACCGGGTGCCAACCACTTCCAGGGTGAACGAAGGAAGGTGATGAAAGGGATCCAAGCCCTCATCGGGGACAACCACGACATCGATATGGGTGAGGCTGAATGGTTCTACATGATCTCATTGACACGGTGTTTCTCGGCGGGTGATGGGATCCTGGGCAAGTGTCTTACTACTGGGTCTTTGGTATGGTTAACTGGTTCCCAAGAGTTGCAGTTCTACAATTGTGAAAGGGCTAAAGAAGCACAATTGCACGGCATTGAAACCCTGGTTTGCATACCCACTTCTTGCGGGGTTCTTGAGCTTGGCTCCACCGAAACTATAAGGGAAAACTGGGGATTGGTCCAACAAGTTAAGTACCTATTCGGGTCGGATCTCATTCGCCTTTTACCAAAACAATCCTCTCCAAATCAGTTCCTTGATAGAAACATCTCATTTTCAGACATGGGGGTAATCGCCGGCGTTCAAGAGCAAGAACATGCATCCCTTGGTTTTAAAACCAAGAAAGATTGTCCAAAACATGGGGAACTGTCTTTCGTGAATTCAGACCATTCGGATTCCGAGTGTCGATTCCGTGCCGCCACGGAGAGTAACAGTAATAGTAATACAGAGAAGAGGATCCCGAAGAAACGAGGGAGGAAACCGGGTTCAGGACGAGAGACATTGTTGAACCACGTGGAAGCAGAAAGGCAACGCCGTGAGAAGCTGAACCACAGGTTCTACGCTCTACGAGCAGTAGTCCCCAACGTGTCGCGCATGGACAAAGCATCCCTCTTATCCGACGCCGTTGCATATATCAACGAGCTAAAGTCGAAAATCGAAGACCTCCAATCGGAGCTTGGGAGGGACCGTAAGAAAGTGAAAATAGAAACGGTGGATGGCATGGATAACCAAAGCACCACCACGTCGGTGGAACAAGCAGCCAAGCCTAGCAGCAATTCATCGTCCGGAAATGCTGGGTCTAATGGGTTTGAGCTAGATATCAAGATCATAGGAAATGATGCAATGATTAGGGTCCAATCAGAGAACGTGAACCATCCAGCTGCTAGGTTAATGGATGCCCTTCGTAATTTGGAGTTTCGAGTTCATCATGCAAGCATGTCGTGCGTTAATGACCTCATGATCCAGGATGTTGTTGTAAGTTTCACTGAGAACGGGTTCGGACTGCATGAACAAGGCCTTAAATCTGCTATTCTCACCAGGCTAGACCAGTAAACTTCTACTGCTGCTGCTGCTTCTTCTTTTACTTGTTCGGATTTCGCTTTTACCTTTTTTTGGTTTTACCTTTAATTCTACTTGTCATGTAATTAATAAATAAGATAAAGTATTTAAATTTCAGTTTTTGTATACCTTCTTGGATCTAAATTTCTTCTACAAATTCGTTTTTCCTATCTTCTTGTACGCCAGGTCTATATCAAGTTTGGGCTTGAAAAGAAACCAAACTTTCATAATGGTCGGACCCTACAAAAATATTTATGATAAAATTAAATATAAAAAAAGATAAGGTAAATATTAGCCATACCTGCACGTTTATATGAACTATACTAATATAATATTATTTATATTAGTATATTAGAATTTGTAAAAGGGCAATCCACTACTTTTAAAGCAAATTTTGTTGGTTACTTTTTCCATGGTAATATCCCACAACTTTTACGCATAAAAGAAAAGGAAAAATAGAAAAGGAGGGCAGTCCACTGTTCCTTCGCGGAGATAAAATTCTATACCAAGTTTTTGTATTGGCAATTTTTTTTATTTATTTTTTCTATTATAATTTTATATTAATTTTAATTTTTTTTATATATTTTCAGTTATTATGTTCTTTTTTATTAATTTTCGTAAAATAATTTAGTGTGATTTATTACTTTTAAAAATATAATGACATTAGTTGTAGAGAGTTTTTTTTCAAAGAGCAACAATGTTTAAAATTTTAATTGGTGATAGTTTATTTCATCTCTTAGTTATGTGGTCAACGGTTTGAATTTTACTTATGAGAATGAAATACATTTTATAATTAATTATTTACTTCTTTGGAAAGTACTTATGACGGGAGGATTAGTTATTTCTGTTGGTAATAGATACCCTAATTAAAAAAAATAAAATTATTATTATTAAAATTAGATTTATTTATTATTATTATTATTATTATTATTATTATTATTATTATTATTTTGCTTTTAAGGATATACTTGAAGCAATGTCACAGTCTATTTGACTATACTTACGACTAATCCACGTTTGCATATAAAAATTTCCCCAAATTTCCTCTTTGAACAATACACATGTATCTCTAAACCTTGGATGTTTTTCAATGTTTTTACCATATATAATCAACTTCCTCAAGGATACTAAATTGCTTTACACTACCAGTGTTTTGGAATTTGGATTATCCAAGTTTTATCTCTTTTTTCGGTAAAATAATAATCAAAGTTTTATTAAAATGAAAAAGGAAATGAATTGTTGAGTAAAAAAGTAGGTTCCAAAATCTTTCTATTTGTCTGATATTTGCTTTCAAGAGTTCCCCTAAGCCTTGCAATGTATGGTGTAGGCATAGAAAATTTTATTTGGTGTAAATGAATTTAGTAAGATGTAAATAAAAGGAAAAAAAAAGTTCGTATTGCTTCATAGATATTTATTGAGAGGTAGTATGATTGCCATCATCATCAAATCACCTTTGGTCGGATCATGTTTTGGCAGAAAAAGGATAGCATAAAAAAATTTCGGATAACTTGCTATCTCTAAGACAACACTTTCTTCACAAAGAATGGTAAATCAAACTAAAACTTTGACAAATGAGAAACAACGTTAGGTCTTCAAGATTTACAATGAAATTCTTGCGGCTGATGGGGTTCACTGAGAAATTTATTTTACGAAGATGACAATAATGGTTTAGGATTTATAGAGATGTAGTTGTTAAATAAAAGCAAAAAGAAAGGGTAAAATTAGCATTTTTTTTATTATCAAAGTAATCAAATTAATTATTAAAAAACATGTAGAGGTGATATGGTTTGAAGGGTCTTTATAAAAGAAAAGAAAAATTAAAATTACCCCATTTAAGTAATAAAGATTTCAAGCAACCTTATTCGAGTAAAAATCTTCACTTCTAAATATTGACATTTTATTGGTAAAAACATTTTTCTCGTCTCTCAATTTTAATTTTGAATAAATTAGTCTCTCCAACAAATTAAAGTAATTTAATTCATCTCAATTTTGAAAATGAGCAATTAAGACAATTAATCAAACATTAATATTTTTAGTCAACGGCATATTTTTGTTTATATAATAATAAATTTAGCCCTCAAAGTGTACACATTTTGTCAATTTGGTCTTGATTTAAAAAAAATTAACCCACAACATTCTCACATTTTTCAAATTGATCCCGATTTATCAAATTTAGCCCATAACATTTACATACTCTATCAACAATTACGTAAAGTATATAAATATTGAAGGCTAACTTTATTATTATACCAAGAAAACTTACATACAATCAATGAAAAATATTAACATCGTAATTAATTGTCTTGAGTTACCCACTTTTAAAATTAAAATGAATTAAATTGCTCTAACTTTTTGAGAGATATTGATTTGCTCAATATTATAATTGAAAGAGATTGGAAAAGTGCTTTTTATTTTTATTTTATTTTATTGCAATCAGAGATTTTTTTTACACTTTTAAAAACAAAAGGAAAAATATTTGTTCAATTGTATAAAAAACTCCAATGTATATATGACACATCAATATCATCACATTAAAAAATAGGGCATGTAAATTTATTTGATAAAATTAACGTAAAAGAGTTAATGCAAAAATAAAAATTAACGGTGCTTAGCCGATGCTAAGGCCCTAGGACATTGAGTGTCTAAGTTTAAGTTTTGTTAGGCACGAATACCATATTTTTTGGATTTAAGTTTTATTATATGTGTGTCTTGTTTAATTTTTTTTAGTTGAAGTTCATATATATTGTCTTTTAATGTGTTATGTTTTGTATTTAGTATATTCAAATTCTAATTTATTAGACGTGTATTGTTTGAAATTTGTTTTATACTTGTACTTGTGATTATAAGCTCTTTAACAAATACAAATTTCAAAAATAAAAATAAACTAAAATTTATCAAATTATAATATAATAACTTATTCAATAAAAAATTATAATACCAACACCTCAAATTAAAGATAACCCCTCACTTTGGTGCTATAAAAGATAATTTCCTTGCTCTTTTTTAAACGTTTAATTTAAAATAGTTGAATTTTTTTATTCATATAAGTTGAAACAGGTTGTTGATAATTTCTTAAAAAAACAGAGTGCTTAAATGGAAGTGATGGTTGTTGATGGATGTCGAAATTATCAAATAAAAATAATTCCTACAATAAAATAACTTTAAACAGTAGTAAAGAGTAGTAGGGTCGATTCTATAAGGATTGAATATTATGATTAACTTTCGTGTTTTTATCATGAACAAAATTTTTTCGAGCCAATAATCGTGGCAATAGTCGTGCCCATGACTCCAAACGACCTGCTGAAAAATAAATTAGAGAAGTTTCGAAATGACTAAAAATTAAATAAATGAAATAGAAGAAATAAACAATTAAATAAATCAAAAATTAAATTAAATTGAGAAATAAATTCTGATTTGTAGACAGAGTTATAAAGCCTTAGCCTTAGACTCGGAGGATTCTGATTTTTGAATCGATCTCCAAAAATTAGTTTTCTCCCCCAAACAATCAGCTAGTTATAGTGGCTAAGAACGCCCTAATCGTCAATTCTTCCTCTTGTAGTTGATCCCAGTACGCTCTGCAAACTAACCCTTATCAATTGTCTAACTGCGATACACGCGTTCGTAATTCAAGACCCTGACAGCCTTGCATTCTAAAGAACTCAACTCTGATTAATGGCCTCAACCACGCGGGACGTTTATATCCGATCACAATCTCCCTTAACTTGTTCGTGGAAATCTGAATAAAGACGGCCGACTCGTCTTCCCAACTGTACGCCAAAACAACTCCAACCCAATGCAATTTTTGAAATGAAATTGAGTTAACTTTATTGATGAATTTGTCAATCCCGATATTCCGGAGAGATAGTAAATACCGATTTGAGGAATTTTTAGTGCGGATACAGTTTCTCACAATTCTTGATCGGAAAGAATACCGACCTAAAGTTAATTTGAATTTAGTGAAGCATGAATGTAATCATGATTTGGCTGGTCATGAAGTGGATTTGAATGAAAATGGTGGAAGTTGGAAAAGGAAGGGACTTGGAAAGCAATTAAACAATTTTGCAAAGAAACAATGAAGTGGAAATGAAATAGCAGTTTGCTACTGACGCATAAAATTGGATGGGAAAAAATAATTCTATTAAATTCCAAGTGAATTCAAGTGTCAAGTGTGTTTTTTCAATGTACCATACCACTTATTTATACATAAACCATATAATAAAATTATGCTAGTTCCACCTACCCACTAATTACATGAAATAATATCAGATTTTATTTCTAAATTTGGCTTTTAAAAGGTCAAAAATTTAGCCAGTCCCTCATATGTCCCAAATTCACGATTCGACACTTCTTTTATTTCCCATGCTTCAATTTAATCCTTTCTTCGCTTGTCTTTGATTTAAAGCACCTGAATTTCGTACCTGTCAATATTGAAACACAAAATTCACCAATTAGCAAGAAATAATTCAAGAACAAGTCGAGTTAAGCACAAAAAATATGCAAAATGAACAAGCTATCAAATCTCCCCTACTTAGTTCATACTTGTCCTCAAGCGTACTGCCCTGGAAATTATTCAGTAACTTATCAATAGTGAAGTCTCTTTTCCGCAACCATGATCAACGCAAAGAAAAATGAATAAGTGCTCAAAATACCTAGTTTGATCAACAAGTGTCCATAAAATTTAAACATGTAAATCAAATCATTTCACTAAACTGAAACAAAATTTGCAAGGTATTATTTTCAATTAAATATGCAGTAAATTTAGGATGTAGTCAAACCTTTTTACTTGAACTAGGATGACAACCCAAGCACCCTACCCCGATTACTCAATTCGACATGTCTCCAAATAGACTATTCTTTTTTTTCTTTTTTTTTTCATGACAGCTCGGTTAGCAGAATGTTTGCAAGTTTTCGGTTCGTCACTCGAACCTTTTTATGCAAGATGAGATGACAATCCAAGCACCTCATCTCAATTACTAAATTTGGTCACTTTTCTAAAATTTTCACTCATAACTCGAGCCCCCTTTTTATTTATTATTTATTTATTTATTTACAAGCAAATACAATATTTTTAGTAAGCAATTATAAATAGTCAATTTTTATGAAAAAAAATCTAATTACATATATCAACTTTAAAACACATGTTGATTAAACTAGATATTTGAACACTTTAATTCAAAAGTCACCCAATTGTCCAAATTGATTAGCAATGAAATTAGAGGCTTAGTGTCAAACAAATTAGCGAATAAATCGTAATAAGAATGAACATATAAAAAAGAAAAAACATGCGACAAAAGAAAATCAAACATGCATACTGACAAATTATCAAAATCTCCCCCCACTTAACCAATTATTGTCCTCAAGCATGTTTAATATGAATTTAAAGTTTAGTAACTCTAACAACATGCAAAGAGAAAGCTTAAGCATACTCCCCATGTATTTCTAATGTTATTATCGGCGTTGGGAGTAACAAATTTGCAAGATGTCAAGAATTGCGAGGACTTAGGTTTCCATTGTTTCAAGTCGAGCTTTGATCCAAATTACACGTGTCTCTATAGATGAAAGAGGATGCTCCTTTTGTTCCCTGGTAGTGAAATTGAGGCGTTTGTGAAAGACCCTATTACTGCGAGCAGTTTGTGTACCTGAAGAAACAAAATAAAACGTAGTAGGGGTGTCGACAAGCAAACCCATAGAATCCAAACAATACTCATCTAGATTATCCATAGTATATACACATGTTAAGGACAATAAATCGACTTCAGAGGGAAAAAGTTGAGAGGTTAAAATTTTAATATACGGGCCAAGTATTAGTGGTTGCTTAGAGCGTAAAACAACAAGAAAATTTTGCGCAAACCAATATCCTAAATTAACTTTAAATCCAGAATGCATACACCACAAAAAGAACAATTATGTTTTAGTTAAAACAGATGATGAATCATTTCGACCTGAAAAACTAAAAGCTAAAAACTGATGAATGTATCTCAAAGCGGGTTCATGCACCAACAAGTCCTTAGAGGTTTTGGGATTATAAAGTTGATTTCCAGAATGAGTTAAAGCACAATAAACATCGTTAGCATCGAAATTACTTGGAATGTCTAACAAAGTAGTATGGTAGGAATCGATTTGTATGTCGTCATGGTCAAAAAAAACCATGGCGATGTTAAAATCAGAAATCAACATCCTAAAGTCTTTTCCAAGTAATCAAAAACAGACAATGTCTTTAATTTCAAAAGTTTGTAACATATTAATATTAGAGCTAAATATTGTGTAGAACTCATAAACTAATTCATAATATGTAGTACCTGAAATGTTTGCAAATGAACTCCAACAAATAACATCAAGATAGTTTAACACTATATCACATAAATTTAACATATCAAGAGTGTAAAGATCAATTTTCTTATAGGCCAAGAGTGGACATTGTCAAATGTTGTTGTATCTTGTGCGATGCTTCGAGGTCAAAAAGTTTAGAGACCCTTGTAATCGTCCTTCAATAGGAAAAGTGTATGTACAACCTCGCCTATTACGTTGACCATCTCGTGAAGGTCAAACATTTTCGTCAGGCGAGCTAGGTGGTGGACTTGAATTTCCAATAACGTCAATATTGTTGTGTGGAGGTGTCGCTGGGTATCGATGGTTGACGGGCTCGAGTGGTGGACGACCGTGTTCGACACTGAGAAACATTCTCGTTTCTAGTCAAAGAACCTTTTCCATGATCGTTAGAAGTCCTGACCTCATTCGAGTAACTTGCATAGTATGTTAGTGATGGTAAAATAGGTTGAAGGTTAGGAATCGACCTTTCAGAAGTAGCAGGGTTGTTGTGCAAACGTTCTATCTCGATCAGAGTTGGACTTCGTTGGCAACGATTCTTAGTAGACGCGATTGTTTGTCTTGTTGGAGGTGGAGAAGGTTCTAAGTCATCATCGTCTAAATCGACAATTGGAGGTGTTTAAAATTAGTTTCATCTATGATTGAGTGAAGTTGGAATACTATTTGCCGTTTGGTTTCTAGTTCGAACCATGGTCTACAAATGAGCTTGAAGAACAAATGACATTTTTGTCACCATTGATCACGATAGTGGCGGACGGCGGTGGTGCACGGTGGCGGCGTTAGACAATTTTTTGGCAGTGGTGTAGAGAGGTGTGACAGTTTTAAAGAGGAGATTTTATGGGTGTAGAAGAGGCGGCGTTAATGGAGGGAAGGTGAAGGTTTTGGTGGTTATGAAAGGTTAGTGGTAAGAAAGGGAAAAAGGAGTGACGGTACATGGGTGAGGGGATAGATTGGCGAGACCGTGGTGATACGGTGGGGTCCAAGTTTGATTACAGTTAAAGAGAAAGGGAACGAGTGACGGTTCTCGTGAAGCGGTATTCAATGATAGTGGCAATGAGAAAGATGAATTGACGACGGTGAATGAGGAAGAGAACGACTGACGGTGCTCATGAAGTGACGTTCAACGATGGTGGCAATGAGACAGATGAAATGGGTGATAGTGCTAAAAAATTGACACCATTTCAAGTTGGTTGGATGTAGGGTTTTTCGAGTGTGAAGGAGAGAAAGAAAGGTAGAATGGCGGTGGTGGCTGGCGGCGTAGGCGATTAGGCGGCGACGCTATGGTGTTAAAGGGGTTAAGGTTTTTTTTTGTTGAGAAGAAAAGAAGAAAGGTAAGGAGGAAAAAGGGTGGGGGTTTGGGGATTTTGATTTTTTTCTTATTTTTCTCTTTTTTTTGGCCGATTTGGGCCTTTTTTATTTTTTTCTCTTTTTTTCTCTTCCGGCCCTATTTGGCTGTTTGGCCCAATCCTTATCTCTTTCTCTCTTTTTTTCTTTTGGGTTTCGTTGGGCTTGTCTAGGTTATGGGTATTTAGGTTGTTTTTTTAGGTTTTGGGTAATTGGTGTTTATTTGGGAGTTGGATTGGTATTTGGTATGGGGTAAGTATACTAAGTGGATTTGGGGTTTTGGGTTTTTATTTGGGTTAGGAGTGTTGAGTTTTGTTTGTAGGAAAAGTGTATTTTGGTTAGGTGTGTGTTTATTGTAGTTTTTTATTTATTTATTTGGGTTTGGGTCTTGGGTGTTGGTTTGTGAAGAAAATAAATGGTAGCACTTAGCTTGGTGTTCCCACGCCATCATCAGTATCCGATTTTCAAAAAATTGACAACCTCTATTATGTCCTTGGAAAATAACACATTATCTGGATTAAATAATAATTTGGTTATTATTCATTTTATTTTCAACCTAAATTAAATTAAAATAAAAAATTGGGTTGCCTTCCAAAAAGCATTTTTTTAATGTCGTTAGCTCAACGGCCTGAAAATTTATTCAATCGGCTCTTCAAGGAATAATTCCTCAACCATGTGGACTTGAAAATTTTCGTAGAAAGGCTTTAATAGGAACAGTGGTTTCGGGATCACGAATCCGAATCAGAAAAATATTTTAAAATTATATTCTGTGTTTATTATGTGTGAATTTATATGTGTGAAATTTTTGTGATTTAATTTTGTCGTTTGAGTGTCCGATTAAATAAAAGGGCTTAATCGCATAAAATAAAAACTTGATAGTTTAATGTGTAAGGAATGAATGTTGTTGTCTATTTAAGTGAAGGCGTTTAAGTTGCAATTTGCCTATAATATAATGATATGGACGGTAATGATTTTGATTTAAAATGGTTTTATATTTTATAATAAGGTTAAATATGTAAATTAGATATTATGTTAATATATGTTATATTATAACATAAAAATAAAAGTAATTTTTTTTTGTGTTCATACTTTGTTATTGCTGAAAACAAAGAAAAGAAAAAGAAAACTTAGGTTCGGTCATTCTCAAGCTTGATTCAAGGTAAGTTCTAGCTCGGTTTTTAATAATTTTTACGTTTTTGAGATCATTGCTAAGTTATCTACAAAGCCCATGCTTGAATTTTTGATTTTGATGAATATTTTGAGTTATGCCATTGATGAATATTTGAGCTATGCGATGTTAGTTGATGAAATATGAAAGATATGTTTTGGATTAACATGTTTTGTATTGGAGTTTTTGATGATTTTGAGTAATTAGGACTAAATTATAAAAATAATAAATTAAAAGACTAAAATGTGAAATAAATGAAATTTATGGACTTGTATGAACACAAGGAACATTCGGCCTAAGCTTGGTATGTGCAAATTTTGCATGTTTTGTGCTTTGTACAATTTGGACTAAATTGTAAAAGGTGTAAAATGTCAGGGGTAAAATAGTAATTTACTCATTTATGTGTTTTCGGACTAAATTGTGTGAAAATATGTCTGAATGAGTTTAATTTGAATATGTTTAGATCAAGAACCAAGGAAATCAGATTTGGATCGGGAGAAAACTAAAGTTGTCGACTAGTTGTCCCGTACTGTTTTTCATCGTCCGATAAGCAAATAGATATTGTTAATTCTAATTATATATGAGTTTATAGGCTGAAATTAAATTATATGAGGTTATATAAATGAAAGCCAAATGTATATATGCATGAGAACTAAGTTTACAAGTTCAATTCGATTGAGTTACGACGTCCAGAAGCCCTGTACGAACCATAGGATTATGCTATGTGTTTTCGTGTAAAACCACGTCTAAGACATTGGCATCAATATATGTGTTTTCGTGTAAGACCACGTCTGGGACGTTGGCATCGATATATGTGTTTTTGTGTAAGACCATGTCTGAGACGTTGGCATCGATATATGTGGTTACGTATAAGACCATGTCTGGGACATCGGCATCGTATTTGATTAGTGTAAGACCCTGTCTGGGACAGTGGCATCGATATGAGATAGCATGTAAGACCACGTCTGGGACGTTGGCATTGTTCGATATATGTGATTATCCGAGTATCCTATTCGATCCCTAATGGTTCAACGGGCAATATCAAGACAAGATCGAATGTGAAATCGAGCTAAAATGTTAGGTATGTGCTAAGTTAAATGATTTAAAAGACAAGGTAAGTATATATTTGATATGAACAAATGAAATATGCATTATGAAAGTGAGAATTATATATGTTTATGAACTTATGTGTATTCGGCCAAGTTAATATATTTACATATCGTTCATGTGATGGTATATGAGTTTTAAGCATGAAAAATGTGTTTTTGATTAAAGATTACTTGATTCGATTTAATTGATTCAATACTAATGTTCAATTAAAGATTTATTTGCTTATAACTTACTAAGCTATAATAGCTTACTATGTGTGTTCTTGTTTACCTTTGTTTTATAGATTTTAGAATCAAGTTATGAGCTCGGGGATCGTCAGCACAGTCTATCACACTATCTACTATTTCAGTACTTTTATAAGTTGAGCTCGAACTTATGGCATGTATAGGCTAGTTTTGGAGTTGGATTATTTTGAAGGTGTATGTATATAAAGCCATGCGAAAATGGCTTGATTATTATGTTTAAGTTTGGTTTTATATGAGTTCTTAATTAAAATGTTTGATGTGCTCGGTTTTCGGTAATTCAGTTTAGATGATTGAATTATGTGGTAATGCATTGAAAACGGTTGGTGATTTTGGATGTGTGCATTTGGTTGATTCGGTTATGATATATGGATAGATAAACATGTATGTGAATTCGGTTGATATGCTTAATTAAGGTATTATTCTATGACTTGGTATTAAAAAAAGTATTTGATTATATCCAAACATGGTTGGAGTTCATTTTGATGTGCATGCTATATGGTATGATTTGTCTTTATAAATGATTTATATTATTACCGAATTGATAAGAAGCAAGTTGGTTTTAAGTTGTATATTGGTAAATGTATAATATATGTATTTAACATGATTTGGCATATATAAATATATTTATATGAATATGATGTAATAAGTTTGAGATGACATAAATCTTAGTAAAATGTATACTTAAGTACTTAGTTAAATATATGGTCTTTGAATTAATTAAAATCGTGTTCTTTGTTATATTGCTTAATAACTAATATTAGCATATGTATATTCAGTTATGGTATGTTAAAATCTTAGATATACTATGTTTGATATATATTTATATATATTGATTTAGATATTTGAAATGTATAGACTTGTAAAGTGATTGAATAAAGTTGAAAGTGAACAATTGTTAAAGCATATTTGTTAAACATATTTGTTTTCGGCTAAATGCATTGAAAAATGACCAAATGAATAGTGACTTGTACATTAGTAAATCATGAAGATTATATGAGTTTTTATGTGATGTATAAATGTTCTACTTGATAGTAGATGAATGTCGAGAACTGTATAGGTTAGTCCTTAAATTATGATTATAAATTGATTGAATATGTAGTAATGTACAATTGCTGAATATGATATGGTCAAATTGATATGATTATGTGTACTTGGTTTTGTGAGTTCTATTTATGTATGATTTTTAGTATGCGATTGAAGTGTATTGTAGTTTGTATGTTTTGCACATTTTATAAGTTGCATTAAAGTTATATTCGGCTATATGGTAATAATAATTAAATCGGTTATTTATATTAATAATTGATTAGTTTAAAAGTTTGTGCAAGTGTATGCATATGACTGTTCAAAGTTTGTGTCTAGTCTGGTAATACCTCGTAACCCCATTCTGGCGACGGATACGAGTTAGGGGTGTTACATAATCGCTATCCATTGACCTTGAATTTTTTTTCGGATTCTTTACCTTTGACCTCAATTGCACCATGTGAAAATATGTGAGTAATAACAAAAGTCCCTAACCACTTAGTTCGAAGCTTACCTGCAAAGATTCTTAGTGTAAGGTCATAAAGTAATACTTTCTGCCCTACCACAAATTATTTACGAGTTATCTTTTGATCATGGTATGCCTTGATTTATCCTTATAAATTTGGGCACTTTCATACGCTTCTCATCAAATTTCCTCAAGTTCTTGAAAATATAATTTACGATAATTGCCCGCAGCTTCCAGCTCCATGTTGCATTGCTTAACCTCCAAAATGCCTTGTGTTCTAATTCTACAGGAAGATGACATGGTTTACAAAAAATAAGTCAATAAGGAGACATACCTATAGGTCCCTTATAAGTTGTGCGGTACACCCACAGTGCATCATTTAGTTGCAAACTCCAATCTTTCCTATCTGGCTTAAGGGTCTTCTCCAAAATCATATTGATTTCTCGACTTGAAACTTCTACTTGATCGTTTGATTGAAGGTGATAAGACGTAGCAACTCGTTGCACTACCCTATATTTTTTCAAAAGTGTGTCGATTACCTTATTGTAGAAATGCGTTCCCAATCGTTTATCAAAGCTCGCAATGTGCCAAACCTAGAAAAAAATACAATTATTTAGAAAAGCTACTACAGTTTTGAAATCAACACGTTGGGTGGCTTTAGTTTCCACCTATTTTGACACAGCCAACTACAAGTAAAATATAAATGTTACCGAATGATGAGACAAAAGGTCTAATAAAGTCAATGCCCCATACATAAATAATTTCACATACATGTATAGGTGTTAGATGTATTTCATTTTTTCGGCTCAAATTTCCTACATTTTGACATTTTTCACAGGTCTTACAGAGTAAATATGCATCACGAAAGAAATGTGGGCAATATAGTCCACATTCAAGTACTATATGCGCGGTTCATTTAGGGGCAAAATGTCCCCCACATGCTTAAGAATGACAAAAAGTTAGAATCAATTTTACCTCAGTTTCTGTAACACATCATTGAATTACATGATCGGAACAGTATTTTCGAAGGTAGGGGTTGTCCCAAATGTAATATCGCAACTCGTTGAATCTTATCCTTTTCAAATTGTGATAAATTAGAAGAAATTATACCTATAGTAAGGTAATTCACCATGTCTGTGTACCAAGGAAAAACCGTCTGAGTAGAAAGCAGACTTTCATTTGGGAAATCATGTTTAAGCGGTGCAACATCTTTTAATAGAGGTATTTAGCTCAAATGGTCAGCTACCAGATTCTCGCATCCTTTCTTATCCTTAATCTCGAGATCAAACTCTTGCAAAAGTAATATCCATCTAATAAGCATTGGCTTTGCTTCCTTTTTCCCAATTAGATATTTAAAAGTTGCATGGTTAGAGAAAACAATAAATTTAGTTCCTAATAAATGCGATTGAAACTTTTCCAAAGCAAAGACTATAGCTAGAAATTCTTTTTCAGTAGTTGAGTAATTACTTTGGACGGCATCTAAGGTCTTAGATGTATAAGAGATAACATGTGGCTCTTTCTCGATTCTCTGCCCAAGGACTGCTCCTATGCTGTGGTCACTGGCATCATAAATGATTTCGAAAGGATAATTCCAATTTGGTGGCTAAACTATGGGTGCTAAGATAAGTTTATGTTTGAGCATGTCAAACATATCCCTGCATGATTGGTCAAACTCAAACTCCTTGTCCTTTTATAAGATATTACAAAGCGCTTGTGCAATTTTTGAAAAGTCTTTAATGAACTGCTTATAGAAACCTGTATGACCAAGAAAAGAACAGACTTTTCTTACAATTGTGGGGTATGGGAGTGAGTTAATAATATCTATTTTTTTTCAACATAAATTTCTTCAGCAGAAATGATATGACCTAAAACTAATCATTTATAAACAAGGTTAAATTCTAGGCACATTTCTAAAATTTTTGCAAGATTTGACAAACACATATCAAAAGATTCACCATACACAGTAAATTCGTCCATGAATGCCTCTATTATTTTCTCGACGTAGTTGGAAAATATACTTACCATACACCTTTAAAATGTGGCTGGTGCAATGCAAAGTCCAAACAATATCTGTCTATAGGCGAACATGCTAAATGGACATGTAAATGTCGTCTTCTCTTGATCTTCTGGTACCACTGGAATCTGGAAAAAACCTGAGTAACCATCAAGACAATAATAATAAGATTTTCCAACTAAACGTTCTAACATTTGGTCAATAAAAGGAAGTGAAAAAGTGATCTTTCTGAGTTAAAGAATTCAACTTCCTGTAATCTATGCAGACTCTCCACCCATTTTGGACCCGAGTAGGAATCATCTCACCTGACAAATTTTCAATTATTATCATGTCGATTTTTATCGGCACTACATGGACTGGGCTGACCCAATTGCTGTCAGAAATGAGATAGATCATCCCAACATCAAGTAACTTTTGAACTTTTTTCCTTACCACTTCCATCATGGGTGGATTGAGATGCCTTTGCATCTCTCTTTTAGGAACTACATTCTTTACAACTAGAATTTTGTGCATAAAAGTTGAGCGACTCAAACCTTTAATGTTGGCTATTTTCCATCCAATCACCTTTTTATAATCTCTAAGTACTCGTACCAAATTTTCTTATTCTATCTTTGAGAGTTTACTTGAGATTATTATCTATAAGGTATTTCCATCACCGAGAAAAGTGTACTTCAAATGGTCTGGAAGTGGTTTGAGTTCTAATTTTGAGGCCTACAAAAAAAAATGGTAAAAGCTTAGTTTGTGAATGAGACAATTCAAAAGTTTTACCTAAATTTTTCCATAATTGAGATGCCTCTATATGAGCCACTATTCCGCGAATAGACTCTTCGATAGTTATCCACTACTCTAGTTCTTCTATGGCATCAAAGTCTAGACTTCTACAAAGAACAGTTCATAATTCATATTCGTCATGATGTTCCAAATGCAATTCAGTTAAAGGCTCAATTATATCAATATTGAAAACATTAGTAATTGTGCTAGGACGGTTCATGGCATCATAAACTTTAAATTTCACCACTTCTCCATCGAACTCCATAGTGAGTATCCCACTTCGTACGTTAGTTTTTGTTTGTGCGATACTCAAAAATGGTCTTTCGAGTAGTATATTGGAAGAATTGGCCGAGTTATCATCCTCCATGTCGATGATGTAGAAGTCTGTAGGAAAAATTAGTTTGTTTACCTTACCAAGAACATCCTCCAGCACTCCCTCTGGATGCACTACAGGTCTATCTGTAAGCTGAATGATTACACCTATTTCTTTCAAAAGACTCGTGTTAAGTAGTTTGTAAATGGACATAAGCGTAATGTTAATCGATGCACCTAGGTCACATATGGCTTTTTTAATATTGACACTACCTATTTTGGAAGATATGGAAAGCATACATTGGTTGTTACATTTGGCCAGTATTTTCTTTTGTAGAATGGTAGAGACATTTTCTCTGACACTTACCATTTCATTTCCCAAGAGCTTTCTCTTAGTCGTGCATAATTCTTTTAAGAATTTTGTATATCGTGAAATCTACTTAATTGCATCAAGAAGTGGAATGTTGATTTCTACCTTTCGGAAGGTGTCGGGGATCTCCTTCTTTTCTCGCTCCTTCTTGCATTGGACAAGTCTTCTAAGAAATGGAGGTGGTATTGCAAATGGTTTTTTTTGGTACTGACTCAATTGGAGCCTCTGAGTTAAGTTCCTTCTTGTCTCGACCAAAGTTGTGGGCACGACTCATGCCAGGTATGGGTTCCAAAACCTTTCCACTCCTCAACATCATAGCACTTGCATTGTGTTGAAGATTAGGTTCAGTTTGGGAAGGCAGCTTACCCTAGGACTCCAAATGGCTAATCGTAAGCATAAGCTTGCTCAGTTGCTTTCTAACTCCTACAAATGCATGCCAATTTTTTGTTGATACTTTTCAGTACTATTTGTTACCCTTTCTACTATGGCTTCCAAAGACGACTTTGAGGGTGGTAATTGTTGATTTAGAGAAAGCCTTTGTTGGTAAGGTTGATTGAATCGAGGATTTGGCTCATAACTTAGATTTGGGTGATCTTTCAACCCCACATTATATGTGTTTGAGTAGGGATCATATCGCCTTTGGGGTGGCCCTAGAAAGTTTCCGACAACATTTACTTGTTTTGCCAAGTCTTCACGTAAAACCTGACATGAGTCCATCGGGTGGTCTAGCATAGCATAAATTCTGCACAATCGTGTTGGGCTTGTTTTATCCGTAAGTAAATTTTGAACAACATTATTAGCTTATCAATTTTATCTTCTAGAGGCAGAGAAATTAACCCATGAACCTGTCTCGTGTGTTCTGTAGTTGGTCGGAATTGTTGAGAGTTCGTAGCCATTGTCAAAATAAACTTTCGTGCTCCCTGAGGAGTCATATTAACAAGTGTCCCTCCACTTACAACATCTATCATTTTCATTTCCATCAGGAGCAACCCCTCATAGAAATACTGCAAGAGTGACTGTTCAGTCAGTCCATGTTGTGGGCAACTTGCATAGAACATTTTGTATAACAACCCAGTTTTAGCTAAAACAGAACAGTGGTTTTGAAACCACAAATTCAACGTCAGAAAAATTATTTTAATATTATTTTTTATGTTTATGGCATGAAATTAGATATGTGTGAAAATTTCGTGAGCTAATTTTATCGTTTAATAGCTCAATTTGAGAAAAAAAGACTTAATCGCGTAAAATGAAAAAGTAGCATGCTATAAGTTAAAAGTGCTTAATTGCTATGGCTTATTAAATTTGAGGTATATATGATGTAATTAGTCCATTGATAAGGTTCATGGACATTAATGACCTTATAATATGTGAATTATGCATTTATTTTACTAAGGTTAAATATGTAATTTGGTAATTAAGTTAATAAAAATTAAAACAAAACAAATGATGTTCATTTTGTTCATCTTCTTGATCAAAAATAGAGAAAAGAATAGGGTTTTGAATGCTTAAACCATTCGGCACTTGTGTGGCTTGATTGAGGTACGTTTTGAGCTCGATTTTTAATGATTTTTATGTTTTTGTAATCGTTGCTTTGAGTACTAGCTATCCCGTGCTTTAATTTTTGAAATTGGTGATGATTTTGTTAAATGCCATTGATGAATGCTTGAGTTCTTGAATGTTTGATGATGGAAAATGAGTATTTGTTGATAGATTATCATGTTTTGTAAAGTGATTTTTAATGAAATTGAATAAAAGGGACTAATTTGTGAAAAGATGAAAATGTGCGGTTAAATGTGTGAAATAAATGAAAATATGGGCTGCTATGAAGCTATACAAAATTTGGCTAGCATGAGTTAAATTGAATTATGTGAATTTTGTGTAATTGTGAAATAGGGACTAAATTGAATAAATGTGAAACTTTAGGGGCTAAAGTGTAAAAATGCTCAAATAGGCTTTTTTGGATGAAATTGAATGAATAGGTGATTAAATGAGTTTATTTTGAATTCATATAGATCCTGAAAGAAAGAAATCAGATTTAGATTGGGGGAAATCAAAAGTTGTCGAATAGTCGATCTGATTCGTCAATTCCGAGTACAAGGTTAGTTCGTATGTGGTAATTTCATTATATATGCATGTTAAATTCTTTGATATCACATAAACTGTGATTATGAGATTACAAATAGTATTGAATAGTGGAAACGACTCTACAAATGCATTTGATGATAGAATCGAGAGGTGTAAAAGCCTGGTTAAACCTTAGGAATAGTTATGATGCTAATGACATGTCATTAGGCTAGGGTGTTGGCTTCGGGCCATGATATCGGCACTTCGGGTGCGAGTGATACCTTGATTGGGCTACGGCCATGGTATAGGTATTCAGAGAGGAGTTACCTTGATTTGGCTATGGGTCATGGTATAGGTACTTCGGGATAAGTTACCTTGCTTTGGCTGAGGGCCATGGTATAGGTACTTATCGATTGAGATCTTGAGTATCCGACTACTATTCCCAATAGCTCAACGGGTAATGAATGATGTATTTGAGAAAGAGGTTAGTACAAGGTGGTATAGGTACGTACGAAATCGAACCGATTCGAATATTACATTGAGAAAATTCATTGAGATTATTTTAGATCATGTTTAAAGACATGAGAAAGGTTTGTAGTTAATGTGATTTTGATTTGGTAATGTGAAAATGGTTGAATTACATTTATTTGATGAACTGAGTTAATCACTTACGAGCTTACTAAGCTATAAAGCTTACTGTGTGTTATTTGTCTATGTTTTATAGATTATCAAAGCTAGCTGGGACTCGGGGATTATCGGGAAACGTCATCACACTATCAATCATCTTGTTGGCATTTTTTGGAAGCTTTGTATATATGGTATATGGAATGTATAGGCTAGTGTCATATTGGTATGTTTTTAGTTATGATTTTAGCCATATGATTTGGCTTGTAAATGTTGGTGTGTTTAGCCATTTAAGTTGGCTTGAATTGTGTTTGGTAAGAAATATATATGTGATGTATATAATACCTTATATGTTGGCTTGTTTTGGTATGGTTATGAGTTGGCTATTTTGGATAGTTGTAAGTTGGTGTATTAATGCTTGAGGAATGATATTATGGTGTGTTTTGTGACATGAAATAGATGATAGATGATGAGTTAATGCTGTTGAAACTTATGTAAGTTTTGATAACTTTGGCATGATGATTTGATATGTTTTGAATATGAAAATTGAGTAGTTGGAATGGTTGAAGATAGATGGCATGATATGTGTATAAATTGACTGGTTGCTTATATATGAGTTGAAATAGTACCAATTTGGTTACTTTGTGTGCATGAGTAAGGGGTGGCAAATTGGCTTTACAAATACCTATTTTTGTCCACACAGGCAGAGACACGGGCGTGTGTCTCAGCTGTGTGCAACACACAGTCATGTTGCACGGCCGTGTGTCCCCTGGGATACCCTTCAAATTAAATTCAGTATACCTTACAGGTTTGGCACAGCCTAGATACACAAGCGTGTCTAATGGTCTTGTGTGGCACACGGGCTGGCATATGGGCGTGTGGCCGGCCGTGTGACCCAAGTCAGTAACCTCCCTAGTTTTCCCACAGCCATGGTACACGGGCATGTCTCCAGCTGTGTGGTGCAATTCAGTATGCATGCCCTATTTTCAGACGGCCTATGACACGAGCATTTTTGGTAGCCGTGTGCCTCACACGAGCGTGTGACCCTTAAATGTTTGAAAATTTTCTAAGTCTCTCAAAGTTTACAAATGTTATCGGTTTAGTCTTGAACCACTTCTAAACATGTTTTAAGGTCTCGTAGGATCTTATAAGGGAAAAAGTGATTGCGATGAATGGATTTTAATTATGATTGCACAAATGTATGATTTATGTTGGGGTTGATCGGTAATGCCTCGTAACCCTATTCCGATGACGGATACAGGTTAGGGGTGTTACATTTTCTACCGCTCCTAATAATCGTAGAGCGATTCTGTAACACCCTAAACCTGGCCCAGACGTTATGGCCGAATCCGACATGTTACATTGAAGTGTTTTAGCGAAAATCGTGTTTTCATTGAAAACCCTTCTTAAAAGAAAACTTAATTAACTAAAAAAAAACACACCTTTCAGTTGCGGAAGCCTTGTTTAAAATATTTGATTAAAGAAAACTTATCATTTTAAAATTTAGTTGCGGAAGCGTAGAAAAACATACTATAGTTTAAGAAACCCATGTTCAACTTCTCATAATTACAATGAAAATAATAATAGTTCAAGTAATAATAACATAATGAAAACCTTAATACAATCTGATCTGAAACATACTTAATTAAATAAAAACTCATATGCTTAAAAAAACAAGTCCAAATTATCTTGAAAGCTGGCCACCCTAAGTCCCTCCAAACATCGAACCTCCTACTTAGCATCACCTGAAAATAAAATAAAAGAGGGGGTGAGTTTTCGCAAACTCAGTGTGTACAACCCTCGGCAAAAACAAGCATTAAAAAAAATCATTCATCATTCATGCAATGCAATCCCATCCAAATTATCCATCAGCTACACACTAGCTCCGTCCCTCGTCACACCATGTGAGGATATATATATATCGACCCACCTAACCCACACACCATGGTAGCCTGGTTGCGAAACTACTTTCATTTACATTTTGGGCTTTAAAAGCCGTCGTGGATCCACGTTTGTCAAGCAACCATGTGATACTCATATACTTCCTCCGTTCCGTAATTCCCAACCCATATGCAACCTAAGCATAATATCATATGTATGCATGTCACATCCATAAAACTTACATTCAGCATCTAGGGGTAATTCAGTCATTTTTTTACCCTTAGGGGCGTTTCAGTAATTTTTTCTTAATTACGGTTTCCTCTTACCTTGGCCCGTTAACAAGTCCCGTGAGCTAAGATGAACGAATACTATGCTCCAGGTAGGATTCCAGAGAAGAGGAGGTGGGTCATTAAGACCGCTTAAGTACCAAGCTCTCCCTAGATCCAATCTTAGACATGCATATACTCGTTGCCACACCTTAACCTTTTGACTTGTCCACTGTAATATCCCGAATTAGGGCCTAATCGGAATAGTGGTTTCGTGACCACAAATTCGAGATAGAAATAATTATTTTATAATTATTTTGAGGTTTATGATATGATTGCATGATTGTGTGAAAATTTTGTGAGGAAATTCTATGCATAAAATGCTTAATTTGAAGTTAGGGACTAAATCGAATAAGTTGCAAAACTTGCATTCTAGAAGTTTTTAGTATGAAATTGCTTTGAAATATTAATTAGGAGGCCTTAAATAGCAATTTGACCAATTTCTAAAATTTTGGACAAAAATGGGCTTGTACATGAAAATTTTCAAAGAAAGGTATTAAGGGCATTTTGGTCATTTGGATATTTAATGAAATAAAATGGGAAAAATAACACAAAATGGTCATCTTCCTCATTTAGTTGCTGCCAAATTTCACTCTCACCATAGCTAGGGTTTCTTCAACTTTCAAGCTTCATAGTAAGTAATTCTAAGCCCCGTTTTTAATGATTTTTACGTTTTTGAGATCCAGGTAACTCGATAAAGCTTATGTTAGCAATAATTTAACCTAGGGTTTATATTTGGAAAAATACCCATAGGTGAAATTTGTGTATTTTGATGTTTTATGATAGAATATAAGTTTTAAATTATGTTAGACAACTTGTACTACTCGATTTTAAGCAAAAACGAGTAAAATGGCTTAATCGGTAAAAATACCTAATAGTCACAAGTACATGTTAGAGTGAGAATTTGATGTTGCCATAGAAGGGAAAAGTGATCAACATGTTATAAAACATAAGAATAAGGAATAAAGTTTAATCCCGAGCCTAGGGGCAAAAATGTAAATATGCAAAAGTTTAGGGGTAAAATTGTAATTTTGCCAAAATTTGAATTAAGGATTAATTTGATAATGTGAGTATTAAATAAGCTAAATGTGTTATTTTAGACCAAGAAAGACCTGGAATCGACCCCAATCGAGGAAAAAAAAAAGATTGTGGACTAACTTGCAAAATCTTTGTATTTTGGTACCAAGGTAAGTTCATGTGTAAATAATGTAGCATAATGGTTATTTTTAAGTTATTGATGTTAATTATATGATATGCTGATTTTTATCATGAAATAGATGCTTTGTGGTTAATTTCGACTAAAATGTAAATTATGTGAGCTACTTGTTAAATATAATTGTTACCGAGTATTGATTTCAGCATTCTACGGAAGACGGCAAGGATATGTGTTCGAGGAAAATCCCGTTTGAACCTTAGGAATAGATTAGGATACAAGTGACATGTCACTAGGATGGTTGAGCATCCGAACTCGTTGAGTTGAGTCCGAGTTCACTTATGGATGCGAATGTCCGAACTCGTTGAGTTGAGTCCGAGTTCGTGAGATGTAACTAGGCATCCGAGCTCGTTGAGTTGAGTCCGAGTTCACTTAAGGATGCGAATGCCCGAGCTCGTTGAGTTGAGTCCGAGTTCGCTTATGGGCGGGTTACATGATTGCTTGATTGCATATGTGGCACTTATGTGCAAGTTATCCATGTATCCGAATTATATTCCGATGTGTTCAACGGGTAAAGTTTTACTCAAATGGAGGAATACTCGAGATGTAAAGAGACGTATTGGTAAGTGATGTGAAATGGATATTTTGGACAGGTATGTATTTAACCCTCGGGTTGAGTATTGATACAACCACGATAAGGTAATAAGATGATGAAAAATGATTAGAAATGTGATATGTGTTTTGGTGATATATGCTAATGTTGATTGGTTTGATTGTTTGTTATGTTATTTATTATTTGCATATGAACTTACTAAGCATTTATGCTTACTCCCTCCTTCTTACTCATTGTAGTTTTGGAAAAGCCAGCTCAGGAGTCGAGATAGGTCGAAGGCTCAGTCACACTATCTGAAGAACTTTTCGGTAAATGGCTTGTAAATTTAAGTATGGCATGTATAGCAATATACCTATTTTGTGTAAATGACCTTATGATATGGTGATGGAATGGTTGAGGAAATGCTTGATAATGATAAGTTATGGAAATGGTTAGTTTAGATTATGTTTGATGTCATGGAAGGTTAATAGGATACTTTGTTCATGAAAACTCATAAAAAGGGATGAAATTTGTCATAAACAGAATATTGTAGCAACACTGATGTGAGTTTGAAAATTTACTAAAAATCATAGAAATTGAATTAGGTGATGGATTAAATATCAAATTGAAGATTACTATGTCTAGTTTCACATAAAGCAAACTAAACAAGTAAAGGAATTATATGTTAGAAGATATTTGAATTTTAGTGAAACAGGGCCAGAGTGATTTCTGGATCCCCTGTTCCAACTTTAAAAATTCATCATAAATTTTAAAGATATAATTAGATGTTGTAGTTTATATTCTCAGAATCATCATTTAGTCTAGTTTCAGGAAAAACAAACCTCATAGTCATATGAATTTTTTACAGAGATAAATGTGGTTCGTAGTAAACAGAGGTCAGTCCAGTCAAGTCCTGAAACAGGGGTAACTTTAACTAATAAACTGTACTAATTGGACCAACCAAAAATTCTGGAAAACAATTAGCAAATAGGTTTATGAGTCTAGATTCAGGGAAAATTTACTGATTTTGATTTTGAGTTTTGTAACTCGAGATATGATTTTTCTTGTGACTGTGACGCAAGTAGCTAGAAAGCTGTGAATGTAGAAACAAATAATCCAAAGTTCTAAAAATGTTAAATTAAGTCTAGTAACTCCTCATACTCGACTCTAGCGACGGTCTCGGGTAAGGGAGCGTTACATTTAGTTGGTATCAGAGTAGGTTTAGTCGGTTCTCAGACTACGTGTTGTATGTATAGATTTTGCTATACATGTCATATGTATAAATTGTGATAGTGTGACGGCTTCTGACCTTTTTAAATGATTTTTTTATAGTAAATGGATCCCGATCCAACTGTGGCAGATGAAGTAGAGAGTAATGCGCCACTCACTGAAGGAGCAACGCCGATCGAAAATCCACCTCCTCTTGTTGGTCGGGGAGGAGGAGAAAGGGATCGGGAAGCCTTTCTCCAAATGATGAGTGCATGGTACACCGAGTTCGTTCGTGACGAACCCAAATGTACGACCTCCCCACCTCCCCAATTCCTCAACCTGTACCCCGATGCCTCAAGGTATCGATCCGATGAAATTTCATAGAACTCCGCTTGATAGAATCCGCAAGCAAGGGGCTGAAGAATTTAAGGCAAATATTGATGATGATGCCGAGAAAGCGAGTTCGCTTGAAAATTCTATCCGGTATTTGATGATTTATCTTGTACACCAAGAATGTTTGAAATGCGCTATATCTTTGTTGAGGATTCAGCCTATAATTGGTGAAAGACTTTGATTTCGGTGGTACCGAAAGAGAGAATAACTTGGGAATTCTTTCAAGAAGAGTTTCGGAAGAAATATATTAGTGAAAGATTTATTGATCAGAAGCGTAAAGAATTTCTTGAGTTGAAGCAAGGTAATATGACGGTTACAGAATATGAAAGAGAGTTTGTTCGATTAAGTAAATATGCTAGAGAATATGTTCCTACAGAGGCCAAGATGTGCCGACGATTTGAAGACGGGCTCAATGAAGATATCAAGGTATTTGTTGGAATTCTTGAATTAAAAGAAATGGTAGTATTGGTGGATCGATCTTGCAAGGCTGAAGAACTACTTAAAGAGAAGAAAAAGGTAGAGGCTGAGACTAGAAATTGGAAGAAAAGACCGACGAGCAGTTCATTTTCACAGTAACCTAGAAAGTCAAGAAATATGAATCCTCGTTCCCAAGCTTCAGCTGGGCAATCATATGGGAATTATAAGAAGCAAAATGTGGGTACTAAGTCCCAGACTACTTCGGCAGCCAGTGTAGGGAATTCGAGATTTGTTAAACTTGAGTGCCAGCGGTGTGGTAGGAATCATTTTGGTCCGTGCAGAGGAAATGAATGTTTTCGATGTGGTTCTCTGGATCATTTTATTAGAGACTGCCCAAAGAGAGCTGAAAAAGAAAAATTTCAGAATACAAAAACAAGTGGTGTTGATTCGAGAGGAAGATATCCAAGAAAAGTCGGGAGTGAAACAAGCGATAAGAATGTAGCCGAGATGCAATGCAGCTTAGACTCAAGGAAGGGCTCGGCTAGAACTTATGCTATTAAAGCGCGCGAAGATGCTTCCTCACCTGATGTGATTACCGATACATTTTCTCTCTATAATGTTAATGTTATTACTTTGATTGATCCCGGTTCTACTCAGTCATATGTGTGCATGAAACTGGTGTCTAGTATGAATATACCTGTTGAGAACACAGAATTTATGATTAGAGTGTCGAATCCGTTAGGCAAATGTGTGATTGTTGATAAAGTATGTAAGAAATGTCCTTTAATGATTCGGGATCATTACTTTCCGGCCGACTTGATGTTGTTACCGTTTGATGAGTTTGATGTCATTTTGGGTATGGATTGGTTGACATTGCATGATGCTAAAATAAATTGCAAAGAAAAGGTTATAGAATTAAAGTGTGAAAGTGGTGAAATTCTGCGGGTTGAATCAGACAAATCAGAGGCATTATCTAGTGTGATTTCTTCAATGTCGGCTCAAAGATATCTGAGAAAGGGTTATGAAGCTTATTTGGCGTATGTAATTAATACAAAAGAAATTGAAAAGAAAGTTGAATTAGTGCCGGTTGTGTGTGAATTTGCGGACGTATTTTCAGAAGAATTGCCGGGTTTACCTCCAGTCAGGGAAGTAGAATTTGGTATTGATTTGATACCGGGAACAACTCCAATCTCGATTGCTCCATATAGAATGGCACCAGCAGAGTTGAAAGAATTAAAGTCGCAGTTGCAAGAGTTGACTGATAAAGGCTTTGTAAGACCGAGTTTTTCACCTTGGGGTGCTCCCGTGTTATTTGTAAAAAAGAAGGATGGTTTTATGAGGTTGTGTGTTGATTATCGGCAGTTAAATAAGGTGACAATCAAAAATAAGTATCCGTTGCCAAGAATTGATGATTTGTTTGATCAGCTAAAAGGAGCGACATGGTTTTCAAAGATTGACTTGAGATCCGGGTATTACCAATCATGGGTAAAAGAGTCGGATGTGTCTAAAAGCGCTTTTAGAACAAGGTATGGTCATTATGAATTTTTAGTTATGCCATTCGGGTTGACAAATGCTCCTGCTGTGTTTATGGATTTAATGAATCGCATATTCCGACCATACTTGGACAAATTTGTTGTGGTGTTTATAGATGATATTTTAATTTATTCAAAAGATGAGACAGAGCATGCTGAGCATTTTAGGATAGTTTTACAAACTTTGAGAGATAAGCAGCTGTATGCTAAGTTTAGTAAAAGTGAATTTTGGCTCCGGGAAGTTGGATTTTTGGGTCATATTGTTTCAGGTAATGGTATACGGGTTGATCCTAGTAAAATTTCAGCCATTGTTGATTGGAAACCACCGAAAAATGTAACTGAAGTTAGAAGTTTCTTAGGGCTAGCTGGGTATTATCGGCAGTTTGTAAATGGATTTTCTATGATTGCTACTCCTATAACTAGACTACTTCGAAAGGATGTTAAATTTGAATGGACAGAAGAATGTCAACAGAGTTTTGAAGAATTGAAAAAGTTATTAACAGAGGCACCAGTGTTAGTACAAACCAGAATCGTAAAAGAATTTGTGGTGTATAGTGATGCTTCTCTAAATGGTTTGGGATGTGTGCTCATGCAAGAAGGAAAAGTGGTGGCTTATGCTTCGAGGCAGTTAAAACCTCATGAGAGGAATTATCCTACTCACGATTTGGAATTGGTTGCGGTGGTGTTTGCTTGGAAAATTTGGCGACATTATTTGTATGGTGAAAAGTGCCGGGTATATACTGACCACAAAAGTCTTAAGTACTTGATGTCACAAAAAGACTTGAATTTGAGACAGCGAAGATGGTTGGAGTTATTGAAAGATTACGAGCTTGTTATTGATTATCATCCGGGAAAAGTGAATGTGGTTGCTGATGCTTTGAGCAGAAAGTTGTTGTTTGCTTTGAGAGTTATGAACACTCAGTTGAAAATGTCAGATGATGGTTCGATTCTAGTAGAATTAAGAGCAAAACCGATGTTTTTACAAGAGATTTCAAGCTCGAAAAGATGATCAAGATTTGCAAGCCAAGAGAAAGCGAGTGTGAAGTTGATACAGGTCGATTTCGAATCGGCCTCGATGGGTGCTTAATGTTTAAAGATCGAATTTGTGTACCGAAGAATGAGGAATTGATCCAAAAGATCCTACAGGAAGCACATAGTGGTTGTTTCTCGATTCATCCGGGTAGTACGAAAATGTATAATGACTTGAAGAAAATGTATTGGTGAAATGGAATGAAAAGGGATATACCAGAGTTTGTGTCCAAATACTTAATTTGTCAACAGGTGAAAGCTGAACACCAAGTGCCTTCGGGATTACTTCAGCCTATTATGGTTCCTGAATGGAAATGGGATCGGATTACTATGGATTTTATTTCAGGATTGCCATTGACTCTAGGAAAGAAAAATGCCATCTGGGTAATAATTGACAGAGTTAAGTCGGCTCATTTTATCCCGGTACGAACGGATTGTTCTCTTAACAAGTTGGCTGAACTGTATGTTAGAGAAATTGTTAGACTACATGGAATACCATTGTCGATTATTTCAGATAGAGATCCAAGGTTTACCTCGTGGTTTTGGCAAAAGTTGCAAGATGCGTTAGGTATAAAGTTAAATTTCAGTACTGCTTTTCATCCACAAACTGATGGACAATCAGAAAGAGTAATTCAGATTCTTGAAGATATGCTTAGATGTTGTGTATTGGAATTTCAAGGAAGTTGGGAAAAATATTTACCGCTGGTAGAATTTGCTTACAATAATAGTTATCAGACGAGCTTGAAGATGGCACCTTATGAAGCATTGTATGGTCGTAAATGTCGAACTCCATTGTATTGGACTGAACTCAAGGAAAATCAGATTTATGGAGTTGATCTAATAAAAGAAACCGAAGAAAAAGTGAAGGTAATTCGAGATTGTTTGAAAGTCGTCAGATAGACAGAAATCTTATGCAGATTTAAAACGAAAGGACATTGAATTTCAAGTTGGTGATAAAGTATTTTTAAAGGTGTCTCCGTGGAAGAAAGTTTTTAGATTTGGACGGAAGGGCAAATTAAGTTCGCGTTTTATTGGGCCGTATGAAGTAATTGAAAAAGTTGGACTGGTAGCATATCGGCTAGCTTTACCACCTGAATTAGAGAAGATTCATGATGTGTTCCACGTATCTATGTTACGTCGGTATCGTTCGGATCCTTCACATGTGGTTTCATCGACAGAAATTGAACTACAACCAGATATGACCTATGAAGAAGAACCAATTAAGATTTTAGCTCGAGAGGTCAAACAACTAAGGAATAAAAAGATTGCACTTGTGAAGGTGTTGTGGCAAAAGCATGGAGTAGAAGAAGCTACATGGGAATCCAAAGAAAATATGAGAAATCAATACCCACATCAGTTTACCGGTAAGATTTTCGAGGACGAAAATCCATAAAGGGGGGGAGAGTTGTAATATCCCGAATTAGGGCCTAATCGGAATAGTGGTTTCGTGACCACAAATCCGAGATAGAAATAATTATTTTATAATTATTTTGAGGTTTATGATATGATTGCATGATTGTGTGAAAATTTTGTAAAGAAATTCTATGCATAAAATGCTTAATTTGAAGTTAGGGACTAAATCGAATAAGTTGCAAAACTTGCATTCTAGAAGTTTTTAGTATGAAATTGCTTTGAAATATTAATTAGGAGGTCTTAAATAGCAATTTGACCAATTTCTAAAATTTTGGACAAAAATGGGCTTGTACATGAAAATTTTCAAAGAAAGGTATTAAGGGCATTTTGGTCATTTGGATATTTAATGAAATAAAATGGGAAAAATAACACAAAATGGTCATCTTCCTCATTTAGTTGCTGCCAAATTTCACTCTCACCATAGCTAGAGTTTCTTCAACTTTCAAGCTTCATAGTAAGTGATTCTAAGCCCCGTTTTTAATGATTTTTACGTTTTTGAGATCCCGGTAACTCGATAAAGCTTATGTTAGCAATAATTTAACCTAGGGTTTATATTTGGAAAAATAACCATAGGTGAAATTTGTGTATTTTGATGTTTTATGGTAGAATATGAAGTTTTAAATTATGTTAGATACTTTTGTACTACTCGATTTTAAGCAAAAACGAGTAAAAGGCTTAATCTGTAAAAATACCTAATAGTCACAAGTACATGTTAGAGTGAGAATTTGATGTTGCCATAGAAGGAAAAGTGATCAGCATGTTATAAAACATAAGAATAAGGAATAAAGTTTAATCCAGAGCCTAGGGGCAAAATGTAAAAATATGCAAAAGTTTAAGGGTAAAATTGTAATTTTGCCAAAATTTGAATTAAGGATTAATTTGATAATGTGAGTATTAAATAAGCTAAATGTGTTATTTTAGACCAAGAAAGACCTGGAATCGACCCCAATCGAGGAAAAGAAAAGATTGTGGACTAACTTGCAAAATCTTTGTATTTTGGTACCAAGGTAAGTTCATGTGTAAATAATGTAGCATAATGGTTGTTTTTAAGTTATTGATGTTAATTATATGATATGCTGATTTTTATCATGAAATAGATGCTTTGTGGTTAATTTCGACTAAAATGTAAATTATGTGAGCTACTTGTTAAATATAATTGTTACCGAGTATTGATTTCGGCATTATACGGAAGACGGCAAGGATATATGTTCGAGGAAAATCCCGTTTGAACCTTAGGAATATATTAGGATACAAGTGACATGTCACTAGGATGGTTGAGCATCCGAACTCATTGAGTTGAGTCCGAGTTTACTTATGGATGCGAATGTCCGAACTCGTTGAGTTGAGTCCGAGTTCGTGAGATGTAACTAGGCATCCGAGCTCGTTGAGTTGAGTCCGAGTTCACGTAAGGATGCGAACGCCCGAGCTCGTTGATTTGAGTCCGAGTTCGCTAAAGGGCGGGTTACATGATTGCTTGATTGCATATGTGGCACTTATGTGCAAGTTATCCATGTATCCGAATTATATTCCGATGTGTTCAATGGGTAAAGTTTTACTCAAATGGAGGAATACTCGAGATGTAAAGAGACGTATTGGTAAGTGATGTGAAATGGATATTTTGGACAGGTATGTATTTAACCCTCGGGTTGAGTATTGATACAACCACGATAGGGTAATAAGATGATGAAAAATGATTAGAAATGTGATATGTGTTTTGGTGATATATGCTAATGTTGATTGGTTTGATTGTTTGTTATGTTATTTATTATTTGCATATGAACTTACTAAGCATTTATGCTTACTCCCTCCTTCTTACTCATTGTAGTTTTGGAAAAGCCAGCTCAGGAGTCGGGATAGGTCGAAGGCTCAGTCACATTATCTGAAGAACTTTTCGGTAAATGGCTTGTAAATTTAAGCATGGCATGTATAGTAATATACCTATTTTGTGTAAATGATCTTATGATATGGTGATGGAATGGTTGAGGAAATGCTTGATAATGATAAGTTATGGAAATGGTTAGTTTAGATTATGTTTGATGTCATGGAAGGTTAATAGGATACTTTGTTCATGAAAACTCATAAAAAGGGATGAAATTTGCCATAAACAGAATATTGCAGCAACACTGATGTGAGTTTGAAAATTTACTAAAAATCATAGAAATCGAATTAGGTGATGGATTAAATATAAAATTGAAGATTACTATGTCTAGTTTCACATAAAACAAACTAAACAAGTAAAGGAATTATATGTTAGAAGATATTTGAATTTTAGTGAGATAGGGCCAGAGTGATTTCTGGATCCCCTATTCCAACTTTAAAAATTCATCATAAATTTTACAGATATAATTAGATGTTGTAATTTATATTCTCAGAATTCTAATTGATTATATTTTCAGGAGAAACAAACGTAATAGTCATATGAATTTTGTACAGATAGAAATGTGGTTCGTAGTAAACAGAGGTCAGTCCAGTCAAGTCCTGAAACAAGGGTAACTTTAACTAATAAAATGTACTTATTGGCCCAACCAAAAATTCTGGAAAAAAAATTATCAAATAGGTTTATGAGTCTAGATTTAGGGAAAATTTACAGATTTTGATTTCAAGTTTTGTAACTCGAGATATGATTTTTCTTGTGACTGTGACGCAAGTAGCTAGAAAGCTGTGAATGTAGAAACAAATAATCCAAAGTTCTAAAAATGTTAAATTAAGTCTAGTAACTCCTCATACTCGACTCCGGCGACGGTCTCGGGTAAGGGGGCGTTACATCCACGGTCACAACATATTAATGAAGTCTTATGTGGATATCATATACTAGGCCCAAAACCCCTTACAAAGCCCAAACAGTTTCACATACCTGTATCTGACCTATTAAGCCCAATCATATTCATATGGCCCATTACGCCCAAATCACCTGTATATGGCATTAGGCCCAAATCACATTCATATGACCCGTTAGGCCCAGTCACATTCATATTCATGCTCACATACAAATTCCTATCATATAGCATCAATATTCAGTTTTTGCCTACTATGGGCCCAACAGCCCATCAGGCCCATTTAGCCCATTCTGGCCTATATGGCCAAATCACAACCCAAGTCTACGGAATCGCCCATGGCCCTCAGGCAACCTATCGGTCTCCCCCTTACGAGTGTTCGTGCACTCGCAAGACTACTGTAGCCAAACTTTTAGCTTTTTGGCGTTTCAGCTTTTTGGCTTTTTGGCATTTCGGCTTTTGCCTATTCATAGTGTGTGTGTAGTGTATGTACACACCTAGTAAACAAGCATGATGCGATCTCCTTATCCCAAACCTTGAGCCCAATCCTTAATCACTTTTTCTTGATCATGTATCCCTAGATCTGCACCAATCTTAACTATTAAAACCCGAATAGTAGATGACTTGTATCCAACACAAGTCCCTTACCTTGACTATGGCTATTCGGCCAACCTTAGCCAATGGAAGAGGAATACTTACCAAAACCGCAACAACTAAGGAGCAATTCGGCAATGAGCTAAGATCCGAGATCCGATACTAATTCCCTACCATAATTGATTAGAAAGGGTGAGGGACAATATTCGATACTTAGCAAAGAAACCGATTGGAAGAACAACACTTACACTAGATTTGACTGAAGTAGAAGGAGTAGTGATTGCACCAAGGGTATTTGGCCAAAGAGGTTCGACCCTTTATGATTTTGTATGGCAGAAGAGGGTTATTCAACTCTAAGGAAAAAGAAAGAAAAGTCAGCAATGAGGTAGAGGAGAAATAGAATTCGACACAAGGAAGAAGAAAAAGAAAAGAAGGTACAGAGTTTTCAGGCTTTTAGAGAAAAGAGTTTCTGGTAACAGGGTGGAGGAAATTCGGCATTAGCTTCATACCCTAGCATTCAGCACCTATTTATAAGCATTATAGCCAAATTTTTTCCATGCCCAATTCCCCATTCACCTCCATCACTTCTCCCTTCTTATCTCCTTGTTTTTCTCCCTGATAACCCCTTAATCCCTTCCTTAATTTTCTCTCTTGAACACTTCCCTTGGAGTCCACTTTCATGCCACTTCCATCCTTCTAGAAGGCTAAAATTAAACTTCTAAAAACACTAAGCTAGGATTCGAACATTGGACCTCCTTGCTAGCTATTAACGCCACCTCCCTACACCCTAAGTGGCGTCACTTAGCCACTCTTCCACAGGGCTTTTTGATGTTATTTTGCTAACTTTATTTAAAAGCCCAACTACTTGCCAGCCCTAATTCTTTTAATAATTAAATTATAATTTCTTCTACCCCTTGATTCGAACTCAAACCTTAATTAAAACCTACTATAATTATCGCTTGGATAAGAATATTAAACACAATTTTTATCAAAATCAAAAATAAAGAAAGTTCGGGATTTTGGGATTTTTGGGTTTCGAGATTTTTGGGGCATTATAGATTCAGTCTCCTTTTGATGAATTCCTACAATGTCCCTTCTTAGTTCAGCTGTGAGCTACTGAAAAGAATTTGTCAAGAAATAAAAGAGACTTGTCAGACTATATATTGATAGATCCTAGAGGTAAATAAAATAGTCATTCTCTAGCAGAGTCGGCTAATGAGAAAGGAAAAACACGTAGTTTAATTTGATCCTCAGTTACTCCCCAAGGCTTCATTCTTGTGTAGACCATATGGAATTCTTTGAGATAAGTGTGTGAATTTTCATTTTGTAATCCGTGGAAGGTGCACAATAAGATGAATGAAACTCGATTTCAACTCGAACGGCGTTCTTCCCGCCAGATAAGTTATACATAGGGACTATTGTTCATCTGGGGATGCTATGATTTGGAGTATAGTTTGCTATGCCATCTCATCTGGTTTGTTGAATGAGAAAATGTCCTCGGTGTAAGATACGGTTTCAAACTCGGGATGTGGTCGTTTACCGTGTCAAATGGCTTCACTTTGCAGTTTTCAAGACAACTTTTCTATTTCTGGTTCAAACTGTAGAATTCACGGTTTTGATTTGGTCATAAGGGAAACAAACAAAAGTTAGAAAAATATTTCCAATCCCTAGCAACGGTGCCAAAATTTGATGGGCATCGAAACCACCAAATAAAAATAATTCCTACGATAAAATAACTCTAAACAGTAGTAAAGAGTAGTAAGGTCGTTTCCACAGGGTTTGAATGTTATGATAAACTTTAGTGTGTTTCTTGTGAACAAAATTTTTGTCGAACCGATAATCGTGACAATAGTCATGCCCTGACTCCAAACGACCTTCTGAAAAATAAATTAGGGAAGTTTCAAAATGACTAGAGATTAAATAAATGAAATAGAAAAAATTAAAAAATAAATAAATAAGAAATAAATTTAAATTGGGAAATAAATTCAAATTTTGTAGACAGAGTTATAAAGCCTTAGCACTGGACTCGGTGGATTTTAGTTTTTGAATCGATCCTCGAAAATTAGTTTTCTCCCCTAAACAATAAGCTAGTTTTAGCAGGTAAGAACGTCCTAATCACCAATTCTTCATCTCGTAGTTGATCACAGTATGCCTTGCAAACCAACCCTTACCGATTGTCTAACTGCGATACAAGTGTTCACAATTTAAGACCCTGACAGCCTTGCGTTCTGAAGAACCCAAGTCAGATTAATGACTTCTGAATCTTTCACTTTACGGGCTTTTGATGCATCAGCTTCCGAATCTTTCACTTTATGGGCTTTTGAAGCAAGGAATCAATTTAAAAAAAAAATCGATTCAAAGAAGAAAAGGATCAATTAAAAACAACAAACAATCGATTCAAAGAACCAAAGAAACGATTTAAAACAACAATAATGAATCGATTCAAAGAAGAAAAGAATTGATTTAAAATAACAAACAATCGACTCAGTAAAAAAATTATTTATAATCCAGTAAGTAAATAACTCATGATATTTGTTTTTACTTTTAAATACAATTGAGTTGGATCTAAATTATTTTATCATTATTATGTTTTCAGTTATGTTCACGTTTTAGGAGCACAACTTTATATGTCCTAGACCTTTTCAAGATACAAGGACTCGTGATAACGCATGATGTAAAAATTCCATCGTCATGAAATTCCTTCTTTAAATACACATGAGTATATTTCCTCAAAGCTTATATACTACTTATTGTACTTGCAATTGATCAAAGTAAAATGTGGTGTCATTCAGGTCTATTTGGAAAATTTGGTCAGACAAGATAATGTCCAAGAATATGTCAAACGTCATCCATTTTTGGGATGACACAAAGAAGAATCTGGATGTTCTTATTTATATTTGTAACATTTTCTTTAATTCAAACAACAAAGAATTGATTTAAGTGTTTTAATTTATTTAAACTTTTTGGGATCTTAGACTATCTTGCTGATATTAACTAGATTTAAATATTTTAGAACCGAGTTAAAATTCCTCCACTAAAAATTGGTCTTCTTTCGGTCCCTTTAGACTCAATTGAAAGGCTAAATGAGAAAATTTGGGCCTAAATACTCAAGGTTTTGCTCAAATCAGGACCAAAAGAAAAAATTGCTACATTTCAAACAATAATGAGTCAATTAAAGAAGCAAAAAATAGATTTAAAACAACAATAATGAATCGATTCAAAGAAGCAAAGAATCTATTTATAACAACAATAATGAATTGGTTTAAAGAAGCTAATAATTGATTTAAAACAACAAACAATTGATTCAAAGAAGAAAAGAATCAATTTAAAACAACAGGCAATTGATTCAAAGAAGCAAAAATCGATTTAAAACAAAAAACAATTGATTCAAAGAAGAAAAGAACTGATTTAAAACAACAAACAGTCGATTCAGAAAAAAAAAAATTTATAATCCAGTAAGTAAATAACTCATGATATTTGCTTTCATCAATTGAAAGCAAGACGATGAAGGAAGGAGTGGTTGTACAATCCCTAAAACTTTCATCAATTATTAGGGATGTGGTTAGGTCGAGTTTAACTTAGTCAGCCCAAATAAAAACTTGGCCCAAAGAGAAAACCCAAAATAAAAGTAATAATAATAAAATAAAAAGCTGACCCTCCAAATTTCTCGTTGGCTTAGGTTTTTTCGACAATAATTCTAAAAAGCAAGTTGAAAATTCAACTTTCCTAATTCGAATCTTATGTTATTTTCCTCCTCCTCCTCAAAACCCACAGTACAAAACATTGAAAAAGTAAAAGGGAACGTAATAATAATAAGAACACGATTCTCCAAGACTTTTTCGATGCTCTACCGGTTCCCTCTAGTTCTTCCTCATTAACCTTCATTCATAACCAATCATTGTCGAAATGATAGATGTTGATGGGTTGCCTAACATATATATATGTATGTACTTAATCTGTATTTTTAGGAAAATGGCTGGGAAGGCTTGAACATTAAGAGGTGTACAATTTTCTTCGAGGGGTTCTTCCACGGGTTCAAACACCTTGGGAAGTGCTCCCACCAATTGCCAAAGTATAGGAGAGGAAAATCCAAGTCAAACGGTGGAAGAAGTACCCACAACTCTAGCTAGTAATTAATATTTCATCAACATCATTTATATAAGGATTGCCACAACTTATTATTATTTTGTACATTATATATGTTGCTTCTTTTGATAGAGATTACTAAGAGAAAGTGAGAGCCTACAAAAATGAAAGATATATGGAATCTTCAACCTGAAACTCATATAGTAGTAGATGCCAACCAATATGGTCAACCTATTAGGAAAGAAGTATCAATATTGGTTGAATTCCTCAACACAATTGCAATGATTAACTCTATCTATCCTTTGAATACCATCTTTCAAAATATGTGTTGGAAAATATATTGAGAATCATTCATGTATATAGTGCATAATCATTTTCTAATTTAATGTATTCCAATAGTTTTGCATAATTTGAAATTGCATGTAATGAGTAATTGTTACATTAATTTGTTATATGTGCAGGAAAAGTTCTATCTTTAAGGTAAGGTGGAGGACTCTGACATCCTTTCACATGTTAAGAAACTATTTAAGGAGTTTAAATCGACTTTGAAGACTAGATACTGCAAAGATATGGTCCAAGAAGGTCGACTACTTGAAGAAATATATGAAAAAAATCTTCTCTGTGTGCATGATGATCAATAGAAGTGGTTGGTGGAGCGATAGAGAAGACCACAAGCTGCAGTATACACTTTTATTAGACTAAAATTCTATTTTTTTGCTTTCACTTACGGTATGATCACAGTAGGGGTGCATATATGCGTGATTTGTTGAATGAGCCACAATAAACTTAGCTTTCCTATTACTCTAATATTTTTTCTCATCAATTTTAACAATAGGCATAATTAGAAAAGGTGAAAGAATCCCGAACAAAGGTGCGTTATGCACACACTGCTAGTAACATAGGATATGTGGCCTTCAATTTGAAATTTGTAAGTATTACATATTAATCAATATGTAACCTATATTAATTGTTTCTTAATCATTGGTGAATATTATTGATAAGTCGGAATTTATAATATTTTTATCCCATACTTAACACATTTTTTGGATGAATTATCATTAGATATGTGGAGTCTAGGTGGATTTTTCCTTGGGTATTGTCTTAATCAATCAGTTTTCCCAAAAGTATTTCCCCAATTTACTTACTGTGCATTCTTAGTTTAGTAAATTAGTTTAGATAGATCAAATCCCCTTATTTTTAGGCTAGATAATAAAAAAAAGGTTAATACTAGTACTTTTAGTTCCTGCGGGTTCGACATTCTGGCCTTGCTATAAGCTATACTACTGTTCGATAGGTGCGCTTGCCTTTATCATGATAATAGTTAGTTTTCAAGTACGATCAATTATAAATTTAAGACTTGTCACGAGAACATCAAGTTTTTGGCAGCGTTGCCGGGGAGCTAAGATATTAGGAACGCGTGATTTTTATTACTTTAGCCATTTTTACTTTTATTTCAATTTACTTCTTATTTTAGTCTAACTTATCTTTGCTAATTCTTCTTTTTCTTTATTTCTGGCAAGTTTTTATAGTTTATGATTAGAAGGAACCCGTCAGGACCATTACTTTTTGATAGTGAGATTGATCGCACAGTTCACAGAAACCGAAGAGAAATAAGGCAAAGCCTAAGATACACAGAGGAAAAGCAAGAGGACGACATTCACACCACAACCGAGGAGATGGCTGAAAATCAAGAAAATCCACTACTTCCTATGATTACTACTGATCCAATAAATCAGAATCCTACTCCACGCACTATGTATGATTATGCTAAACCTAATTTAACAGGAACTGAGTCAAGTATAGTTAGACCTGCTATTGCTGCAAATAATTTTGAACTAAAACCTAACACAATTCAAATGATACAAAAGTTTGTTCAGTTTGATGGTTTGCAGGATGAGGATCCAAACAATTACTTGGCAAATTTCTGAAGTTTTGCGATACTTTTAAAATCTATGGCCTTTCTGATGATGCCATACGCCTTCGGTTGTTTCCTTTTTCATTGAGGAACAAAGCTAAATAGTGGTTGAACTCGTTACCACAAGGGTCAACACTACTTGGGAACAAATGATCGAAAAGCTTTTACTTAAATATTTTTCGCCGGCTAAAATGGCTAAGTTGAGGAATGACATCTCTTCTTTTGTGCAGATGGATCTAGAAACACTCTATGATGCATGGGAGAGATACAAGGATATTTTGAGAAGGTTCCCTTACTATGGGTTACCACTTTGGCTACAGGTTCAAACGTTTTACAACGGTGTGAACCCCTCAACGAGGCAACTCATCGATACAGCTGCCAGTGGAACTTTGAATAACAAAACACCTGAAGCAACTTACGAATTCATTAAGGAGATGTCACTGAATAACTATCAGTGGCAAGTCATGAGGACAAAGCCGACGAAAGTAGCCGGTGTTTTCAACCTCGATGCGGTTACTATGCTCTCTAACCAGGTAGAATTTTTAAATAAAAATATTGATGGTTTATATGGTTCTACTCAGGTACATCCTGTGATGAGGTATGATTCAAGTGGAGGAGGAGTACATGCAGATTATCCATCCGTCAACCCTAGCACCGAGGAGGAACAAGTTCAATATATGGGTAATAACAATTTTAGATCTCAAAATAACCCATACAGTAACACGTATAATGTAGGTTGGAGGAACCATCCCAACTTCTCGTGGGGTGGTCAAGGAAATCAAAAGCCACAACATCCCCCCAGTTTTCAACAACCACCTTACCAACAGGAAAAGAAGCCGAACCTTGAGGAGATGCTAACAGACTTGCTTTCAGAATACCGAAACAACACTTAAGAATCAACAAGCGCCGATCCAAGGGCTTGAAACTCAAATAGGATAGCTCGTGAAATTGATTTCTGAATAACCACCAGGAAGCCTGCCGAGTAGCACTGAATCTAACCCAAGGGAGTAGCTCAATGCGATTACCATTCAAGATGAGGAAGGGTTAGTGGAACCTGAACCAGAACCAAAACAAGAAATTGTGGTAACCAATGGTAAGGATGAGGTAGACCACAGTGAGTGGAAACCGGTATGTACAAAGTACAAACCTCGAGTGCCATACCACAATGCGACAAGGAAAGACCGCACAGATAAACAATTTGGTAAATTTCTTAAATTATTAAAAAAACTTACATATTAACTTACCGTTTATTGAAGCTCTTTCGCAGATGCCAAACGCAGTCAAATTCTTAAAGGAGCTTTTAACAAATAAGCGGAAGTTGGATGAGGCATCGCATGTAGAGTTAAATGCAGTTTGCTCAGCCATACTACAAAATATGCTGGCCAACAAATTGAAAGATCCAGGGAGTTTTACGATTCCTTGTTTAATTGGTAGCTTAGATGTTAATAATGCTTTGGCTGATTTAGGGGCTAGTATCAATGCCATGCCTTATAAAATGTTTAAACAACTAGGTCTTGGGGAACCCAAACAAACTAGGATGAGCATTCAGTTAGCAGATAAAATAATCAGATTTCCTAGGTGTATTATTGAAGATGTACTCGTTAAAATTGACAAATTTATATTCCGAGTTGATTTTGTCATTCTAGACATAGAAAATGATAGTGACATGCCTTTAATTTTAGGAAAGCCCTTTTTAGTAACTTCTAGAACTATAATTGATATTGGTACAGGTGAACTCACACTTTGTGTGGGTAATGAGACAATCACTCTTCAAGCTCGCAATTCAAGTAACACATCAAATATCAAGGGTGATTGTATAAATCGTACCACTAGTACTGATCATGTGGTGCAAACTTCTTTGCAGAAAAAACGTTCGAAGAGCACACATGAGATATGTTCGAGTAACAACGAGGGACCCATCTATGAAGAACGAAGGCTACGAGTCAAGGAACTAGATGAATGACTGACACAAAAACCGAGATCAAACGATAAACCAAAACCACGCCATGACGAGCTTAATAGTTCACCAAATCAACTTAAGGTTGGAGACAAAGTACTATTAGATACAGCAGACCCTCGTATTGCCACTTCTAAACCTAATGGAGCAAACCCCTTTATGGTACTAAGCATTTTTCCATACGGTATAGTCGAGTTAATTCATCTCAAATTTGGTACGTTCAAGGTAAATAGTACTAGTCTAAAACCTTATTTTGATAAAATTGATAGCAGGGATGAGGAGTGTAAACTCCTCGCACCACCATGACTATGCAAAGAGAGGTAAGTTGAGCTTAGACTATAAATAAGCGCTTCTCGAGAGGCAACCCGAGCACTAACGGTGTTAACTTCTTTAAATTTTAGTTTTTAACATTTAATTCACTAACTGAGTCACTGAACACAGGTTTTCCAGAACCACACAGCCAGGCGCACGGACGTGCCTTAGGTCGTGCCCATACCAAAGAAGGCAACATGGCCATGCGACATGGCCGTGTGAAAACAAAGCAATTTTTTTCCCCAACACGGGATTTGATACATTGCCACATCCGTGCGACATGGCCGTGGGCGAAACTGTCAAAACAACACAGGTGTGCGAAATGCTCGTGTCTTAGAATCATGGTTGAAACTGAGAAATGAACACAGGCATACGACACACTCGTGCCATTCACCCGTGGTCGACACTGTCAAACTAACACGGGCATGCACCTTTAAACATGAGTGTGGGAGAAGCGAACGAAGTAGGACACGACCGTGTGACACGGCCGTGTGCACCAACATGCCCGAGGAACACGGGAGTGGGACGAATTTCAGATGAGCCCAAATTTGAAAATCACGAAACACACATGCTAAAATTAGGGCACACAGGCGTGGCTCACGGCCGTGTGCCCCAAAATCTATATAAAACCCCCCATTATTCATCATCCCCTTCCCCAAATATCAAACCTTAGCTGTTGGAATCCTTTCACACGGTCTCCCTGCTCCCTTTGAAGTGTTGGAGTGTTTTAGTCCCTGACTTGACCACCTATGACCCCAGCCTCTCTAAGGCATCAGCCCTCGCCCCATCCTTGAGGTACTTACACGCCATTTTGGTGCACAATTTGACAGGGCGACGAGAGAGCACCGGTATCGTAAATACTCAAGACGCCTACTTTTTATGGAGTATGACGAATGGGCACGTATTCGACCTTGCCTATTTCATTGCATTTGCCATTCGCCATTAGACAGAGTGGCATAGGAAGGGAGCCATATCCATCGGCCCTTATGTGACTCACCTGGTGCGGTATTTAGGCCTCCTCAATACGGCAGCGCAAGCATCTTCCCTCACTCTTATTGGTCAGATGTCCCCACAGGGAATCTCGAGTATGCTACATATGAGGATGATCGAGCGACGACATGGAGTTGACCCTCCCCAGTACCACCTGGTCCAGTCCGCCGAGGAGGAGGACCTTGAGGACATTACTGATGATGTCCCTCTACGTTATGAGGACCTACCGTCTCAGCCACCACCCATTCATCAGTTCATGCGGCGGCTTCATACTCTGACATCTCTGAGCGCGTTACTCCATTTGAGCAGCAGTGTTTTCAGCGCTTTGATCACATTGATGCTACTCTATATCAGATTTGTTAGCACCTTCACATCTAATCGCCACCACCACCTCGCGAACCATCCGATGATAACGATGTTTAAAGACTTTTTATTTATTGTTTTTATTTTCAATTTTATCTTTATTTATCTTCTTAAAGTACTTTTTAATTTATGTTCCTTTAATACTATTTCATTTTTAGGCTTTATAATTTTTATTGAACAATTTATAGTTTCGACTATTTCATTACAATTAACTATGTTTCTTTATATTTCCCAAAGAGTTCTTGATTTTATTACAGTTATAAAGAGCTCCAAAGCTCACCATCACTTAGAAACTTCCAACTCCATTGGAAAAGGTTCTCCACGACTGCCATATCCTACCCAACCACCACGATAACCCCTTCGCTGGACACTATGGTTATGGAACCCAACCTCTACCACCACTGGAGTATCCTCCTCCAATCTCATCATTGCCTTTGTCGATTATTCTCCATAACTCTAATTTAAGGATTCCATTCGTCATTCAAGAAGTTTCACCTCTCTCCCTATCTTATGATTTTATATTTTTCAGTATCTATCATTGTACATTGAGGACAATGTACATCTTAAGTGTGGGGGGGTTGTTTATATCTTTATCAGAAAAATCCCTGAATTTTGTCTTATTCTCATGTGATTTTCTCATATCATTATTAGAATGAATTTTGATTAATTTATGATTTTTATTGATATGTCTTAAATTAAAACATAGGCATTCATGCATTGATTGTTTAAACTTTAAGGAATTAGAGAATCAAGCATGATAAGTTGACTTTTGAGAATTAAAAATTTTTAGGTTGTTTCCCCAAGTTTAGGTATTATCTTGAGTTAAAATTCACAGGTTTAAACATCAAAAAGCCATAATTTTTGTGAGATCTTGAGCCTTTAGAGCATCTATTATTTCTTTCATGCTCACTTTAATTGTTGCTTTGAGTGCGTCAATATTGATTTGTTATTCTAGAACTTGCTTCGATTATGCATGTCAAGACCACATCATTGATTTGTTATGTCGAGGTGATAAAGGAACTTAGGTTTAACCCACTCACTCCATAAAAGTCTACCGTCATAATTAACCCTTAGTGAACCCCTTTGAGCCTAACAAGCTATTCATTGACTTACCCTCAATATTAAACCATAACCCATTATTGTTGAAATCCCCTCAATTAATTTGATCCTTATTTTTGTCGAGATTTGATTTGAATAAATTACTTAACTATGTTTTATTTCTAATAGTTAGCAAAGTTCTATGTTAATTGAGTGTTCTAAAAAAAATTGAAGTTGCTGCAATTGAGATTTGTCGTCTAGCATATTACGAAATTATGTAATGCTTAGAATAAAACGATGTATCCATGAAGAAAAGCTCAATTCTAAGATCATCTAATTAGGAATATAATTTGTCAGTTTTAGTATTTTTCTAGTTAGGCAAATTTTTAATTCAATCTCAATTTTAACCTTCTCTTTCAGCTTGTGACCACACCCCCTAACCAAAGCCACGTTACAACCCTCTAAAGACCTTTTGATTGATGTATCATCTCAATATATAGTGGTAGAGATTTGATTTACATGGAAGCCTATGGTAATAAATTTTCATATTGACTGTTGAGTGCTAAATTGTTGTCCTTAAACACCTCGAGTGATTTGCATGAACCTTTAGTGAGGATGATAAACTCTGTGATATTTTGAATGAAAGATGATTACTTAAATGAGGGGAGATACCTATGTTTTCATGATAAAATGTTTAACTTGGAATGTTTGAAACTTTGATGTCCTTCTAATTGAATTCTAAACGTATGATTACTTATGGATTATTTTGAGAAACTTTTGATAGGAATTATAAGTTGAGAAAAATGATTTCTTAATGGTGAGTTGAGGATTTTGCTTGAGGACAAGCAAACGCTTAAGTGTGGGGGTATTTGATAAGTTGAAATTTATACATATTCTTATCCCATTCTTAGCATATTTTTTGGATGAATTATCATTAGATATGTGGAATTTGATGCTCCTAATCCTTTAATTTCGTGTTTTATACTTAGGAGAGCATAGGAGAGTAAAAAGAGTGAGAAACAGGCCAAAAACGAAGAAAAGGGGCCAGCATCAGAAATCAACACGGCTTGGACTTCCTTACACGGGTAGACCACATGCCCGTGCCTTTTTAACAGACTTGTACATGACTTAAGCCGCCCCACACGGGCGTGGCACACGGTCGTGTCCCTGTCGGGCCCAAGACTAGTTCTATTCGAAAAAGGGCACTTTAGAGGGTTCTAAGACATTCTAAAGCCTATATAAACACCCTAGAGGGGGATTAAAAGGGACACAGGGAGTAGGAGGCAAGGAATTACTTGAAGAAAGCCGATTGATCCATCTCAAGAGGTGGATTCTCCTTAAAGACGGAAGATCTCCTTTAATTTTCCTTCAGGAGTTTTGGGTTTTCTTTATGTTTTGTTATCATTATTCTTCTGAGATGTTTTCTTTTAAACTTATGAACTAAATCCCCTAAATACCTAAGGGGAATGAAACCTAAGATGGATCTTGTTATTATTTTCTGAATTATATGATAAATACTTGATTTGTTCTTAATTATGTGTTCTTAATCCTTGTTTTAATATTTCAGGATATTAATTCAAGTATTGATGTGCTTATTCAGAGGAGAAAAAATCCCTGTCTAAGAGTAGATCTAGCATAATTAAGTGGAGTTGCATGCAATCCTAGACATAGAATGACATAAATCTACCGGATTAGGGTCAAACCTAATAAGGGAATCCATAGATCGAGTTAATGCAACACCAGGGGTTTTAATTAGAAAGAGATTTCAATTAATTAGAAAGAGAGATAATAATATAAATTAGGGATTTCTACGGATCAAGTCAAGTGAATAAATCGTCAAATTCAGAGTCATATAACAAGTGAAGTCTAGGTGGATTTTTCCTTGGATATTGTCTTAATCAATCAGTTTTCCCAAAAGTATTCCCCCAATTTACTTCCTATGCATTCTTAGTTTAGTAAATTAGTTTAGATAAATCAAATCCCCTTATTTTTAGGCTAGATAATAAAAAGAAAGTTAATACTAGTGCTTTTAATTCTTGTGGGTTAGACATTCTGCTCTTGCTATAAGCTATACTACTGTTCGATAGGTGCGCTTTCTTTTATCGTGATAATAGTTAGTTTTCAAGTACGATCAATTATAAATTTAAGACTTGTCACGAGCACATCAATTATCAACAACTATTATTTTGCTATATAATAGGCTGAGAAGGAAGGCCGTGAATGCTCGTGTTTGGAGCAGTTTAGATTCCAACATTTATGAAAAGATAGGAGTGACAAATTAAGTAGTGAGGATACAGAAAAAGTTTCTGTAAGAAACAATTTGTATTATTTATTTTATTTTATTTTATTTTGACATTAGTTTTACTATTTTTCAAAATAGATTTTTCTAATGAAAGAGAAATGTAGGATGAAACATGCAAGAGGGTTAAAGAATCTATGCCAACATTTGGGAGTTCTTCCTCGCCTCAAGATAATGTTTCTTTGGAAAATGAGGTGTATACACAAGTGTTCGACCTTTACAAGTATGGAAGAGTGCTAGGATATGGATATGGGATGACCGAAGCTAGGTTGTCTAGCTATGGTTCAGTGACCCGAGGTAGCCAATCTACAACGGCTGTTAACTCATTGATTGATGAGATGAGGGCTAAACATGTTGAAAAATACAAATAATTCAGGTCGAATAAGTAGTTCAGGAGAAGGCTCTACTCAAGGAAGCATAATCTCAATTTCCTGTGGAGGTTATAGAGCGAAAAGCTCGTTTGGTAGCCAAGGCAAAAGAAAGGTTTATGAAATTGACTAAAATTCGAGAGGCAAAGTTTATGGATATGATGGATGCTCATGAGAAGAAGTATAAGGCTCTCCTCAACGAGTGAATGGCAATGGGAATGTCAAGTGAAATGCTTACTAATAGAACTTGATTGTCAATAAGTTTACTGGTGGTTTAATATAGGTTGATTGTTGTTATTTGGCTATTTGTTTGTGTTGTAACTGAATGTTAGTTTCTTATTTGATGTCTTCATTGTTTGTTTAACTAACAATTAATGGATGTAGTGATGAAATTTATTGATTTAGCTTCAATTTATGTTTCTTTAGCTATTACTGAAATATTCTTCTCATGCGTTCATGTTGTCTAACTTAGATAAATAGAAAAGTTACATTGTTATTTTTGCACTTGTTAATGTAGATGAATTTTGACTAAAGGACCTCATGATGAGGCCTTTAGTTCAGATGATGATGAATGAAGCCTGCTACATATTATGTGTGTATATATATATGTTATAGTAGTTGATGGATGCATTGTCCTAGAATTTTTGATTTCATGGGAAACAAATTGGCAACACATTCATTGAATGCAATTATCGGGTGATGTAATGGATAACAAGCTGACAACAAGTTGCCAATGTGTTGATTACTTCTATTTGGATTTTGTATATAAACTAATAATTGCATTATTCAGTGGTAACTTTTTATTAATATGATCAGTTTATGTTAATTAACTATTTAATTAATATTGTCTCAAACTTGTCCAAACCCAACACATACAAAGTTGCTCGTACTTTTCCAAAATAGGCTATTCAAAATTTGGGAAAAAAAGTCGTAAAAAAATGGGACTTGAGCCAACAATGTAAGGTGTTGGCACAAACAAGGCCTATCCCCACCTTTTTAATGTTACCTTAGACGAGTCTATCCCAACCTTTTTTGAGTTGATTTTGATTGTGTCTAGTACAACCTTTATAAAGCTGACGTAGGCACAATCTAACCCGACGTCTTGATTGACCATGAATGAACAGTTCTTGTGTCAGTATAAACGTACACTAACCTGACTTTTATTAGGTTGAATTTGGTTGGCACATGAGCTGACTTTTTAAAAGTAGGCCCAAGTGCGATTGAACCTGACTATTTTTAAGTTGCCTTTGACGGGGGCATGAGCCAACTCTTTAAAAGTTGACATATCTGACCTTTTTTGGGTCACCTATTTCCTTCTATCCCAATATTTTTTAAAGGTCATCCTTGACTAGGTCTTTGCCAACCTTTCAATAAAGGTTGACCTAGGTTGAATTATGTTGACACTTTTTCCAAAGTGTCGCGGTACCTATGCTAATGGTGCTAACAATGAAGTTTTCAAAAGTGTTAGGAGAATCATCAGGATGGCCTATGCCAACCTTTCTTGCGTCATCGTAGGTAAAAAAAAAAGTGTCACCGTAGGCTTATTTGGTTGTAGTCTTCAAGTCTTATAACATATTGATATAGCAAACTCAGCTTTGTACTTAAATATTTAGATCATCCACTTATAAATTCTCCTCCAAAGAACTTTGGTAGTAAACCAAGCAACAAACCAAAATTCACTAATAAAAATATGTTCCTCAATAAAAAAATAAGTGCTCTCAATATTCAATACAAAACCTAGCAAGTCTTCCAAATATATAAGAGCTTCGAGACTTGGTGACATACTAGATCAATTACAATCTAATCCCTTACTAACAAAATCTAAAAAATAACACATGCAATATAATAATAAAGACTAATATAAAATGGACTATTGGAGAAATATATATAATGTTATCCCAATCCAATCTCTATAGTCTAAGGGATCTGATTGCTTAATCTGATCCAATAGTCAAGATAAGTTGTTTTGATTGGATTGATCTTCATAGACTAGCTTTCATACTTCCACAAAATCAGCATTATTCGAAGTCCAAATATTTTGTTTCCAAAATTATCAACTCCAAACATGGCAAGTTACTAAGACTGCCACAGTGTTAATTGTAGTGGCCACTACCATTGTCACTTTGCAAGCCACTTCAAAAACTTGCCTCAATAATCTTCTCTTTTAGCAATTTTTTGAACAAAACCAATCCAAATGAAGAAGCTCATCAATAGTAACAACAAATGCTCTGAAACAACCCTAACCCGTATCCGTCGCCGGACTAGGGTTAAGAGGCATTATCGGACATATCAGAATATTTAGCAATCAATAGTCATACATCATCATTTCATGATAAAAAAATCAACATAAAGTCCCTTTCTTAGGTCAACGAGACCTTAAACATGCATTAGGAAGGGGTCAAGACTAAATCGAACACATACAATTTTTTTTGAAAACTTAACAATTTTTTAAATTACAAAGATCACACGCCCATGTGAATAGGCCATGTGTCTCACACGGCATTAGACATGTCTGTGTGTCTAGACCGTGGCAAAACAGGACATACATACTGACTTATCCACACGGCCACAAGACACGCCCGTGTGTCTAGCCCATGGTCGAAACTGACTTGACCACATGGCCTAGCGCACGCCCGTGTGTGCACGACCGTGTAGTCTGCCGAGGCTCATCTCAAAATGGCCCTCGAGTAACACGATAGAGACACATGCCTATGTCTCTGCCCGTGTGGGCACAAAATAGGCTATTTACAAGGCCAAAATATCACCCAATTTGAGTCCTCTCTACAAGCATCATTCAAGCATCAATATACCATATTTTCAGCCAATTTCAATATCAAAACATACTCCATTCAAGTCATGTAATCATCAATCTATTTCATGCTCAATATCTATACCAAAACATACCAAAATCATAAGCCAAATTCATTCAATCATACATTACCAGCATCTCAATTTCTTATCCATCTTTATACCAAAATTATACCAAATTTAACAATTAAGCACATACCAAATTGACCATTTCATTTAGTCATTCATATGTATCAAATCATACCATTTTCTAATCACATAAATCATAACAAAATCAAACCATATTTGTATCCATTATCAAACCATATCTCTTGGCAAAACATATATTTACATCTCAAAACATATTTACATACTTCTAGCCTATACATGCCACATAACCAAATTTCAAAACATTATTTATCGAAATGTTAATCGGATAGTGTGATGACATCCCCATCGACTTCCAACCCGAGCAGATCTCTGAAAATCTATAAACATAGGAAAAACACACAGAATAAGCTTTGAGAGCTTAGTAAGCCATAAGCAAATAAATCTTCACAAGATCATGTATATAATTCAACTTGAATAAGCAAAATTTAGTTAACTTCATACACATATTCAATCACTTTTCTTATATAATCCAACATCACCACATTAAGTAACTTCATTAGGCTTATTTATCGGTGAACATATGAACCATAGTTTCAATTTCAAATAACGACGATTAGTTCATTCATATAAATTAAGCTTACACAATTTCATTACATAACCAACCGAAACATGGTTATTTATTACATTTTATGCATAGAAATATATCAATTTCTTTTTATGCATTTCAAAACCCGAGTAGCCATAACAAATCACACACCCAAACCATGTTCCATTTTTCATAATTCTCATGTTCGAAACATAGGACCACAATTTCATATAATGAGCATATATAACACATCGTTCATTGTCATATATTTCACATATCGTCATTTGAATCATACTCACCTTTCATATCAGAATTTCATATACAAATCACTTGTACCTGAATCATATATGGCAAAACACAATTATAATTCCACATTTCTCATATAATTCATTTGATCATAGTTCACTTGCCAGTATCCACATCTCATTTTAATATAGTTAATATATCAACTGATCATAATCATACTCACTTTCATTGCTTAATTTCATATATCTCGCAACATACCTGATTCGGATGCACATTCATATACTCATTTATTTCTCGGAATGCCTGTTGAACTATTCGAAATCAATAAGGATACTCGGATAGCACATAAGCTTGTACAATGCCAACGTCCTAGACTTGGTCTTTCATGTAATCAAATATCGATGCCACTGTCCCAGACAGGGTCTTACACGAAATCATATACGATGCCAATGTCCCAGACATGGTCTTACACATAAGTCACAAATCGATGCCAACGTCCCAGACGTGGTCTTACACGATAACACATATCGGAATCCTATGTCATGACATATATATCCTAACTATTCCTAAGGGTCGTATGGGGCTTTCGAACATCGTAACTCAATCGATTCAATCTTGTAAATATTGTTTCCATGCTTAATTTAATTTGGCATATACATATACACAAGTAATACTTCAATTCGAAAATATAATGCACATACGTTTCAATTTAACCACATTTATTTACTTATGAACCTACCTTGTACTAACACGAACGGATCGGAACAACTATTCGATAATTTTCGACTTTCCCCAATCCAAATCCGATTTTCTCATTTCTTAATCTAATTCAATACAAATTCAACTTATTTAATCATATATTCAATCAAATTCGTCCAAAAACACATAAATGGTCTAATTACATTTTTGCCCCTGACATTTCATATTTTTTACAATTTATTCTCTATTTCACAAAACACAAAAATATTCAAAATTTCACCACACCCATGCTTGGCTGAATATACATAGTGTTCATATAACCCATATATTTAATTTATTTCACATTTTATTCCCTCAAAATACAAATTTCATAATTTAACTCATTTTACTCAAATTCATCAAAAATTCAAAGACAAAACATGTTAACCCAACATCAAACTTCCATATACTATCATCAAACTTCATAAAGTTCATAATTTAATCAATGTATCAACTCAAAATCATTAACAAAATCAGAAATTAAGACATGGGCTTAGTAAAACACAAAGTACCAATCACAAAAACATAGAAATTATAAAAAACCGAGTTAAAACAGACCTTTAACCAAGCTAGATGTTGGGTAAATGCTTCAAACACATAAACCATAGCTTTTTATTCTTCAATTTTGGTAACAAGATGATAAACGCACAATTTTCATGCTTTGTTATAATTAATATTAACATAAATATACATTTTACCATTTTAACCTTATTAATATCATTAAAATTCCACCAACTAATGCCAATTAATGTTATTTAATGAATTTAATGGTCCATTTACAACATAAGGACCTCACATTTAAAGAGGTAGATCAAATAGGTACTTTAACAAATTGAAGGCCACTTTTACATTTTACGCGATTAGGTCCTTATTCAAAATTAAACACACAAACAATCGAATTTTCATACGAAACTTTCACACATATAAATTCACATATTATAATTATGAAAAATAATATTAAAATATTTTTTTAACTCAGATTTGTGGTCCCCAAACACTGTTTCGACTAGGGTCTAAACTGGGCTGTTACATACTCCCCCTTAATACATTTCCCTTAATCCATCAAACTTAATTTAAAGCATAATTAAGCAAATTAACTATTAATCAATAATCAATATACTAGAATTATATCTAAGTAAGATGAGGATAAGAGTTTGTATATCAAAGTAACATTAACCATTTACCAATAAAGTTCATGAAGTTCATCATTACAAATATTTCTAAAGAAATAACAAAATAAACCAATCAAAATAATATTTGTAATAACAAAAGAATTTAAAAAAAAAAGTCCTATCAGTAGGAGTAAAACATCTTTCATCTAGCTTTCAATCTCTTATTCTTTTTTTTTTTATGAAAAGAATTGCCAAAACATTACTTTATGTGTCAAACTAATAGTTCATTATATAGGGTAATTTCTCTATCTTGAATCTGTTGAATGTCCTTGAATTTTAAAAGTAGGAGAGCAATTATATGGCTCTGAAATTCAAAGGAAGCAGTAAAATGCTCCACCATCCTATTGAACCATTCAAGATTTCTCGTAGTACCTATTCTAGTGGTCATTGTAGGCGGAATTGTTGTTGACCACTGTTATAGTCACAATCTCATGTTTAGCTTCTTCTTGTCCTTTAGTTGGATCAATTGAATCATGCTTTCCTTTGAGCCATTTGGGTGAGAATTTCAACATAACAACCTTTCTTTCATAATGTTTAATGGCTTGAACAAACTTTGGATTCCACTTAAGAAGCTAAAAATAGAGATGGGAATTTTAGTAGATGTTTAACATATACCTTTTTACCATACTTGGTAATCTCATCATACACAATTGACCCAAGATCAAATTCCACCATATCTACCACAATCCTTATCAAGATTGGTGTTTTCTTACTGACCATATCCCTTTGGTTGTTTAAGATCCAATTCCTTGTTGCAATTGCAAGTAAGGAAACATAAATGAGATTAAGAGATAAGGCATGAATAACACCCTTCATTGACCATATAGGGTGGATGTTATTTCAATTTCTCTTTCATTTCACGTATGACTCGAAGCAAAACCATCCCAATCAAGCCAAATCCTAAACTGGAGAGAATTCTTAAGCAAACCTGCTGATAAATGCAAAAAATCCATCATTGGTAGCTAACTTAACTTAGGAAAATCCTCTGTTTGATGAACCACCAAAATTGCAAGCACGGTTCTGAAGAGAGTTGTTGATGGCTCAATAAGAGTGAACCCTGCGCGTATAGCCGCTACCACCTTAAATGCAGTCTGAGGCAGATGATCAATGCTAATAATTTTGAAATCAAGATAGTCACGTCCAGATAATCCAAAACAATTTACAATTTTGGGGCAATATGATGGAAGGCTCGAATCAACATTTAAAACGTGCCTTGCAATTCTACGATACGTTCAAGTATAATTGAGTTACCGATGACACAGTCCATCTTCAGTTATTTCCCTTTTTGTTATGTGACAATGCATATGAATGGTTGAACTCTTAGGAGCCTAGTTCTATCACAACATGGGACAAACTAGCTAGGAAATTTTTACACAAGTTTTTCCCCATTAGTTAAACCATCTAATTAAGGCACAACATTGCCAACTTCAAGCAATTTGAAGGGGAAAATTTATACGAAGCATGGGAACATTTTAAATTATTGCTAAGAAAGTGCCCACATCATAGAATGAAAGAATGGTTACAATTGAAAAAATTCTACAATGGATTGGTTGGTAGCTTACAAGTTGAATTAGATGTTCATTCAGAGGGGCTTTCATGAAAAACACTTACGAGTGAGCCTGTTAATTGATCGAAGACATGGCTATGAATACTTACATATGGCCTAATGAGCGCTTTTCATATAATCTGAAGTCATTGGCGGCTAAAGCATCCAATAAGGATGATAAATATCAACAAATTTTGGAAAAAAATACATCATCTCATGATCACCATTCAGTCATCCATGAACGATGTCGCTTGAAACTGCGTGCTATACTCAAAAACCAAATTGGAGGGGCAAAAATCCCTATTTGAACACCTAAAACCCTGGTTGGAGAGACCATTCAAATCTAAAATGCAAAGGCAATCTACGTAGCAGAAGCCTAGCTCCAAATCGATAAAATCCTCCATATCAACCTTCGCATGTTCAACAGTCTTAAGAAAAATCCACCGGTAGTGATCACTTGGGTTGTGGTCAATAATTGAATCGAATCGAAGGTAAGATGCACATAATGAGATATGACATTCAACAGGACAAGATTGAGTGCACCCAAACTTGTGTCAATGTAGCCAAATTAAAAGTAGAAATGCATAACATTGTAAGTGCATTGAATGGTACGTGAAGACAAATGGGTATGGGCATTCCAAGTAATACAAAAAAAATCCCCGAAAGGACGAAATAGAACATGTGAATTCAATTGCACTATGCTCAAAGTAGAATTTGATAAACCTAAATCTGCCCATGCCAAAGGAGGATGACAAGATTGAGACAGTTGACGAAACCCTTGATGAGCTTAAATTTGAAGAACAAACGAAGAAATTATCTGAACTGGTAGCTGAACTAGAAATCACTCAACACTCGAAACTAGTGTCCAAGCACATACCATTTCCATCAAGGTTAGAGGATAAAAAACAAAGGGAAGAGGTGAAATTCGTAAGTTTCTTGTATTTATTTAAATACCTTAATCTGAATTTACCACTACTAGAGCTAATAGACAAGATATATATGCCAAGTACCTAAAAGAAATAAGTCTAGGAATAAGAAACTAAAGACAAGTGAGCAAGTTAATATCGACACCTCTTGTAATGCAATCATTGCTCAAAAAATATCCCAAAATTTAAAAGATCCAAGTAGCTTTACAATTCCTGTAAAGATAGGGGACAAATATTTTAGCAAGGCTCTTTGCTATTCAGGGGTTAATATTAATCTGATGCCCCTGTATATTTTATTTGAAACTTGGATTGGGGGAACAGAAAAATACTGCAATCATACCGGAACTAGTCGATAGGTCTCTCATACAATCCAAAGGTGTACTTGAAGATCTGTTGGTTAAAGCGAGGGGTTTTATTATCCTCGTCGATTTTGTTGTCCTTGACTTTTAAGAGGACCAAAAAATTCTCATTGTGTTGGGTAGGCCATTTTTGGCCAAGTTTAGTTCGACCATCGATTCTTGAGAAAAACGAGTTGATTATTAAAATTAATGGCGAAAGAGAGGTGCTCAAATGTGGCCATGTTTACCAAAATTAGAAACTAGGAAATACATTAGGGGAGGACTGTTATGTAATTTCTAATATTACTCCTAACAATCTTGGTTGGAGGTATGGTCTTGATTCAATTTGTGTAGGAAAACATGGATCGAGGGAGTGTGACAAGTGGAAAGACCCCAAAGAGAAAGAAATATTTTGGACAAACTATGACTATCAGTAACGGAACAAGAATTTGGTGGATTGACTTCACAAGCTATCGAACGAGTCCGATAGCCACACCTAATTAACCATTGAAATTTTTAATCTGTGTTGTACATTAGTGTAAAATAATTTTTTGTTTCCAAAATGTGAACTTTAGTTAGTTTAGTAAATTTTAATTAGGATAGGATTTCGATTGTAGGAAGTGAGGGAAAGGTTAATGGGGGCATATTCTGAATTAGGAATAAATGGAAGGGACCGACACACCTAAAAACACAAAGAATTTTAAAAAATAAAGGCCATATCGCTACACCCAACCTTAGTGTGGTGAGATGAAACTTCAAACCTTTAGGATTTTCAAAATTAGGGTCATGTCGCGACACCGCTTTTTAGTGCTGTGACACAACACTTCGAATCTAACAACCTTTCAAATTCCAGACCTATGCCGCGACACCACACCTTGGTGTTGCGATATGACATTTCGAACCAAAAATAATTTGAAAATTTGGGTCCATGTCACGACATTGTGTTTCCATGTTGCGACACTAAACTTCAAACCTGTGTCACGACACTAGAGTCGGGTTTGTAATAATCTGAATCATTTTTTTCATAACCCGATTGGTCTCTATATATAATATAACCCATTTTAATCCTATTCCTCACTTAAAACGAATCCTATACAGCCCTCTAAGCACCCCCAACAGTAGCCGACCTCCTCCCACTCGCCTTCAGGCCCAATTTCTATTGTATTCTACAAGTTCCTCTACTCCCAATATGCCATTGCTACACATTGTAGCGCTCTCCACATTTGACAACCATTGTTTTGTGCCTTAACACGAAAAAAGAACTCTAGTGACTCGTTCTTAAACTCTAAAATTTTTTATTTTTACTTATTATTTTTATATTCATCGGGTTTTAGATTTTTTTAATATATATTGTATTTAAATGGCTCCCTAAAAAGTATGTTGCACCATGCAACTGAGAAAATCGAGGGTGTTCAATTCCACCCAATTTTGGAGCTAAGAAGTTGAAAAGAACTTCTTGGAACTCCAAGGCAAGAATTTTACTCAAGAATGTGGGTTCAACCCGTCATTCGATTTGAATGACGGTATATGGGATTTGGTCTAGGCAAACCTTTGGACCGATTTTTGCCTTATGCCAAAAGAGTCGATGATTGTCTCTGTGGTGTACAAATTTTATGCATCGCTTAAAGAAAGGGAAAATAATAAGGTCTAAGATGTTGAATATCGAAATGTTACTATTCAGGGAAAAGAGGTCCCTGTTACTCGCCGTAATATCTATACTTTTTACAATCCTTCGTATTATGTCTCAGTCGCTATCGATGAATTAGATATTTATTATTTTCAAGAAATTGATATGGACGCCATTATCGAATATTTAATTGAGGGGAGAGGTGTTTGGAAATGCCAACCGAGCACCAATGTCCTATTATCATTTAATCAAGCCATTATGTTTCTGGTTGCCAAAATGTACATGCAGTTTATCTATACTTTTATATCATCGACCCTGAATGTTTCTAATGTTAACAATTTTCGAGTTGTTCTTTTCTATTCTATTTTACAGCGGAGACAAGGTTGTGTGGATAAGTGGATTTACAAATCCATACTTACATGTATTAGAGGCAAGAAGGTCGAGATATTTTTCCTGTACCTCGTGACTGCCTTATGCAAAAAGGTGAAGGTTCCTTTGTCCTCGACAGAGCAATTCATAAAGCCGAGGAGCCTAATTGGTAATTCTATATACACTCAATACATCAAGCTTCACCGGAAGCAAATTATAAAATGGAACCAATGCCGAAAGAACAAAATGGATGTCCTGCAATCTCTAAAGCGAAAGAGCAAGGAGAAGAGTCAATTGAGTTAAGGGTCCAGTAGTATCACCGGCATGGAGTGGGTAATCTGGTGGATGCAAAAGATGACAATGATGGGCATTAACTGTGCCCAAAGGTATGGTATACATGTACCTAATCCGCCACTAAACCAATACCTACCCATGCAATTTTTCGGGCAAGCCGAATAAGAGGAAGGGAAGGAGGAGGAAATAGATGCGAATGTCTATGAAGAAGGAGAAGAGCTAGACCACGACTTCGACTTTAACGATGTGTTCCTATTGAATCAACCTTCTATCGGAGGCGTCCAATTTCATAACCTAAGCCAAAGTAGCCCAACAGAATCTACAGAGAGGTGGGCCACTGAGGAGGTTGCGATTCATTGCACAGGATCGGTCGACATCTAATACTAATTAAGTTATTTTTGAAATTTTTATTTAGTTTATTTTATTTTTATTTCGATTGTATAATTTGAATTTTGGATTATTTTTATTTTTAATTGCTTTATTTAGTTTTTACTAATTAATTAAAAAATGTGTGTTTATTCCGTGTAGGAACCCCACAAATTATGAGGCACTATAATTTGGAGCTAAACCAACACGAGGAAGACCACCTGACCACCTTCGAGGAACTTCAACACTAATGCGGATAGTCTCTTTCTCTTATCTTTTGGGTTGCACATTAGGGACAATGTGCCAAATAAAGTGTGGGTATAGGGAGGGAACAAAGAATTTTTCAATTTTTTTCAAAATTTTCAAAGTTTTACATGTTTTTAATTGTTTCCATAGTTTAATTTTAATTTTGTGTGCTTGTTTGTGCACGAGCTTGTAGAAATACAAGTGATTGGTTAGGAGCATGTAAAAATGGATTTTGTTTTTAAATTGTAAATTTAGTTCGATAGTAATTGATTTTAGGTTGTTGAATATTAGACTAATTAGTTCACTTTATTACACTATAAATAGATAAAAGCATGTTAAATGTACAAAATGAAAGTTACGTGCATGAAAAGCATATATGTTTGTTTGAATTATAAGTTATTAAATTGTTAAATTTTAGTTAATCAGTTCCATGAAAAGCATATATGTTTGTTTCAAGTTAGTCCTAAATAGTTTTGTTCTTGTTCAACTTGGATTTGATTTTGATCCAAGCTTTCAATTAAATAGTTTTTTCTTTATTTCTTTTCGGTTTCTAATCACAATTAGAATTATCTTCACAATTGTTAAAGGAAATTCAACTTTCACGTACAAATCGAAATCGAAATCGAAACGGATTTATTTTCTTATTCCCTTTTCTTATTTAATTTACTACTTTGTATGTTGAACATGAATTTAGGGATTATTGCATCTAGATCTATGAGTGGCTAATTTCCTTAGGGAGATTAACGAACAGATGTGTGACTAACTAATAGATGAATTAGGGTTTAAATCTAAGTTAGTTGGTGTAACACCCCTAACCCATATCCATCGCCGGAATAGGTTATGATGCATTACCGGACTTATAGCACAATTCAGAATATTCATTTATCAATAATCAACTCATTTCAATCAAATTCATTCATTTACACTTGTAACATGCTTAAATCGAGCATAAAAAACTTAAAACATGCATTCAGGACTGAATCGTTAACATACAAGAACTTAGGGAAAATTTGGAAAATTTTCTTGAATACAGAGGTCACACGTCCGTGTGCCCAGGCCGTGTGCCTTACATGGCCGTAGGTCGTGTGGAAATAGGACATACATACTAACTTGGGTCACACAGCCGATCACACGCCTGTGTATCAGCCAGTGTGCCACACACGGTCAATAGATACACCCGTGTGTCTATGCTGTGTAACTCACTGACTTATTTTAACTAAGCTTCAGCAGACAGACGGTCGAGTTACACGCCCGTGTGCTCAACTGTGTGGACGAGAAATAGGCTTATTTAAGCCACTTTTCTTCACCCAAAATAGTCACCTATAAGCATACATATAACACCATACTCTCGTTCAATTTGGTAGCCAAAACAACCATTTCAAAAATATATTATATGCCATTTAAAAATCCAAGCATCTATATACTCAAATTAATACCATTTGTGCCATCAAACACATACCAAACCAATATGACTTGTTAGCCAATATATGCATGTAATCTATTCAATAATTCAAACAAATTGCATATCTTCACCTTATCAACTTCTTGCCAAAACATGCCATATTTAATACACATATACATAACCAATATTTAACCAAGTTAAGCCAAATCACATGGCTTAAACACATCAATGCATATAAGCTTCAATAGCTAAAATAACTCACACATATCATATCATCAACTAGCCTATACATGCCATATTACAAATTTCAAAGAGTTCAAAAATACCAAATCAACTCCTGGATAGTGTGATGAAATCTTCGATGACTTCCAACCCGAGCGAGCTTTCAAATCACTATAAAATACGAAAAATAAATAGAGTAAGCTAACAGCTTAGTAAGCTCGTATGACTAGTATGTACTATATACAATCTAACAATTCATTTAGAATTAGAGAAAACATGAGGACATATAAATTAGCTCCATCAAAATCAACGCGTAATACAATAACAACCTGGTAATTCCTGTATGTATTCATCAATTTTCACTTACATATCATATGAAATATTAAATATCACTTACTTGTTGAACATGTCACATATACCTGAATTGATTCATATTATTATTTCAATTCTCGTACCGTTATCTTCTCCGTTGAACCGTAAAATAAACATCAAATATTTTGTATCTTATACATTAATGGGCATATATGTGGTTAAACCACCTATATCTCGATTCACATATATAACATTTGATCATACGTCATTATAACGTATATTACCGTTTCAATACAATCCAACCAAATTTTCCAAATGCATAAGCATATAAAATCATCAATACCATGTAATTCACATAACATTATGGTAATTCATTTTTATCCGTATAAACTGTAATTCATTCATATAACTAGTAGTTCATCCGTATAAACAGTAGTTCATCTGTAATATCAGTAATTCATCCGTATCAACAGTAATTCATCCATATAAACACATATCTTATTCATATAATTAGTAACAGTAATTATGCCCGTTGAACTACGTAAAATTTGGATAGATACTCGAGTGATACACACTAAGTGTAGTTATCGGTAATCCGTCAATTCATTTTCCTTTTTGCTCTTTCGAGCCATGATTGGTAAGCTCCTCCTGAGTTGATAAACAGTAAGCTCTATTGAGCTGAAACGATAAGCTCTATCGAGCTGAACAGTTGTAACACCCCTTACCTGAGTTCGATGTCGAAACAGGATACAAGATGTTACCGGGCTTAAACACATACACACAATCATTACGGGTCATAAATTTTGCTCTATTTTTGAAACTTTTAAACTTCCTCTTAATGACCCTAATATAGACCTACGAGGTCCAAAACATGCTTTGGAAATGGTTCGAGAATAAACTAAACACTTTAGAAAACTGTAACACCCCTAACCCATATTCGTAGCCGGACGAGGGTTAAAGGCATTACAAGATAAAACGAAACAATTACTGTACATTTCAGAAGCATCATAGCATCATAATTCAAACATCAATACAAAGACCCGTACTTAGGTCATCGAGACCTTAAACATGCATTTCAAAAGGGGGTTAGGACTAAACCAAGCTTATACAAAATTTTCCAAAACTTAAACATTTCTCAAAGTTGTACAGGTCACACGCCCGTGTGAATAGGCCGTGTGCCTTACACGGCATTATACACGTCCGTGTGTCTAGGCTGTGTCAAAACAGGGCATATATACTGACTTGTTCACACGGCCATAAGACACGCCTGTGTACCTTGGCCGTGGTCGAAACTAACTTGGGCCACACGGCTAGCCACACGCCCGTGTGCCTTCACCGTGCTCAAGACTGACTTACAATTGTAGGGTACCCCAGGGACACATGGCCGTGCAACATGACCATGTGTCGCACACGGCTGAGACACATGCCCGTGTCTCCGCCCGTATGGACAAAAATAGGCTATTTGAATAGCCAATTTTCCACCCCAATTTGGGTCAACCTACAAGCAAAGGAACAAGCATATTTGCCCAGCCAATTTAGCCAAATCCAATACCAAAACATAAGCCATTCATATAATATAATAATCACCCAAATCCATACTCATAAGCCTTACTAATCTATGTCAAAACATATGTCAAAAGCATATCAAGCATTTCTTTCCATACATCATTCAATCTCATGTTAAAACTTACCAAAACGTACTAACATTTATCATTTCTTTTGTCCAACTAAAACATACCACATTTACATATTAGCATTACATACCATAAGCCATTATCAACTATGAGTTCAAACACAAACTAGCCAAATCACATGGCTAAGTATATACATCACAAAACATAATCTCAAACTACTAGCCTATACATGCCATACTTTAATGCATTTTCAAAGTACCAAAATGAGGTTCAATAGTGTGGTGATGATCCTTGATGATCCCCAAGCTCACCGTAGCTTTGATATCTATAAAACAATGTAAACACACACAAAGTAAGCTTTCAAAAGCTTAGTAAGCTTGTACCACAAATCATAAACAGTATATAAAATATGAAACATCAACACATAAGTATTTATAAATTCTCAAGTCATCTATCAATTCTATGCCAACATAATTCATAAGTTCATACTAATTCAATGAACTTCACATACATAATATCATCTACCATATAGGTCTCATACATACTTGAATTTTTCTGTACTTATTCATTTTCATTCTCACCTTCTGTTCAGATATTTTAAGACTTTTCATAAATTATTCGTGCTTTAAACATCCGCACACTTAGTGCTTTAAAGGTTAGCCGAAGCTAGAAAGACTCTGCACACTTAGTGCCATCTCAATTAACTGAAGTTATATCGATATCACACACTTAGTGCCTACTATAGCCGAAGCTAATTCAAATTGTACACTTAGTGCCAAATACCATTGATTTATCATTGTATTCATCCGAACTAAATATATATACAATCCATGTATAATCAAAGCATCAAAACATACTTATAACATCATATTTTGCGTACGAACTTACCTCGTACTCGAAATTGTCGACTCGGATCGTCTACTCTATAATCTTCGACTTCCCTCGGTCTAAATCTAAATTCCTCTTTTCTTGATCTATATGTATTCAAATTAACCCTTTTATTCACCAAATCATTAAAAACAATCCATAGACACATATTTAGGGCATTTTTCAAACTAGCCCTCACATTTTCACATTTCGACATTTTAGTCCTTAAATCACAAAATCACAAATTACACATAATTTGCTTGGACACAAGCTCAACCAAAATTTCATAGCTCTCATACAAGTCCATACATTTCATTTATTTCACATTTTAGTCCCTCAAAATAACATTTTTACAATTTAGCCCAAATTACTCAAATTCATCAAAAATTCAAAGACAAAACATGTAAACCCAACATCAAGCTTTCATAATTCAACATATAACATCACAAAGCTCATGAATTCATCCATGGAACATTTTAAAATCATTAAAAAAATCAGAAATTGAGGCATGGGTTTGGTAGTATACGAAGCAACGATTACAAAAATGTAGAAATTATCAAAAACCGACCAAAACTCATACCATAATCACAAATGAATGTACCGAAACCCTAGAACCAAATTTTCTTCTTCCTTTTCTAATATTCGGTTGATGAACCAAGAAATAAAATGAATTTGATAGCTTTTATTTTAATTATTATGACTTTAATAACCAATTTCCTATTTTGCCTTATTTTAAACAATTATAAAACCATTTAATGGATGGTTGTTTTAGTCCATTAACATTTTCAATGGACAAATAACAACATAAGGACCCTTGCTTTAAAAAGCCAAATCAAATAGGCACTTTTATCAAGTAGCAAGCAACTTTTACCTTTTACGCGATTAGGTCCTTTTTACCAAATTAAGCACACAAACGATTAAATTTTCCTACAAAACTTTTACACATGTCAATTCACATATCATATGCATGGGAAGTAATATTTAAATATTTTTCTAACTTGGATTTGCGGTCCCGAAACCACTATTTTGAGTAGGGTCTAAACTGAACTGTTACAAAAACTTTGTAAAATTTCAAACCAAATAGGGGCACACACCCCGTGTGAAAGAGCGACACTCCCATGTGTCTTCTTAACATGGCCATGTTGAAGGCCATGTGGCTCACACGGCCTGAACATATCGGGACACGCCCGTGTCCCTAGCCCGTGCAAATTTATTTCTTGATTCGAACCTATAGGGGTTTTCACACGGCTAGGCACACACCCGTGTCCATGACCCGTGTCCCCCACACGGCCATGAATGCCCATGTCTCAGCCAGTGTACAAAAACCTTGACATTCTGTTTCTGACGTCAGCAACCCTTTAAGGGCACACGACTATGGTACACACCCGTGTAGTAGGCCGTGTCCTCCATACGGTTGAGACACACGGCCGTGTCTTCTCTCGTATGGTTTCTACTGGGCATTCTATTTTTCCAAATTTAGGTGCAGGGAACACATAGCCTAACTACACGCCCATGGGGCAAACCGTGTGTCACACACAGTCTAGACACATGCCTGTGTGTCTGCCCATGTGGACAAAAATAAGGCTATCTACCAAGCCTTTTTGCCACCCTCACTTGTACCAACCTACACCACATCAAACATAACCAATCCAAGCATAAACACACATAATCAAAACAGCTACAACCATGAGAACTTTCATCAAATGCATTTAATAATAATCAATATTAGCCAACATTAATGGCCTATACAAAATGAATATCACATCCATATGAGCCAAAACTTGTGGCTAAACTAACATGACACTAAAAAAAAGACCAAGTCCCTATACAGGCCACACTCAAAACATTTAAACTAGCTATACCAAAAGCTTCAGGTGATAGTGTGATCGATGCCTCCGACGTCGCTTGATTCCTGATGCTAGCTTGGAGGCACTATACGAAAATGGAAAAGAGAGGGAGTAAGCATAAAGCTTAGTAAGTTGCATATAAATAAGTAACAACATCAACCATGCATATTTAAACACATATCATATTATAAATCAACACAACATTCTTGAGTGAACAAAGGTAAATATCACTACATGCTTATATATCACAAGTATAAGCCGAAGATTACAAAATCATCCCAAAATCATTTTCATAGCTAGAACTTACTCATGTCATTCTTACCATTAAGGCATCCTAACTAGACTCATATCTCATGAGTTTTGAATAAGAACGATTAAGGCATTCTTACCATTAAGGCATCCTAACATGATTATATCATTTCATATCTTTATCATAAGCTTTAAAATAACCCGTGAAACCATTTGGAATACTAAAGGATATCTGATAAGCCTCACACAAGAGGGTAAATTTCCGATGCCATGTCCCAGACATGGTATTACACTAGCTCTCGTCTCAATGTCGATTCCATGTCCCAGACATGGTCTTACTCTGGCTCTCATAACATTGCCGATGCCATGTTTCAAACATGGTCTTACAATGGCTTTCATAACATTACCGATGCCATGTTCTAAACATGGTCTTACACTGGCTCTCATAATGTGGCCGATGCCATGTCCCAGACATGGTCTTACACTAGCACACATATCACCCAAATGTAATGGCATGGATATTCAATCTATTCCTAGGTTCAATCGGGAATTTACCACATTAAATTTCATCATGCATTAATCATTAGCATATTCAACATTATTTTACAAATTCAATCATTCCACACATAATAACGAAAAAGTTTCCTTACTTACGTACAACTTACCTCGGTATACAAAAGGTGGGCGACTAGTCAATTTTTAATCCACTAGCTTGGCTTCTCCCGGTCTAGGTTTGAATTTGTATTTCTTGATCTATAACGATAAAATTTACTAGTTTAATCATCACATTAATCAAGACATTTTATAAACCATATTTTTGGTAAAATGACAAATTTGCCCCTAGACTTTCACAAAATTATGATTTTACCCCTAGGCTCGTAAATTGATTTTCATGAAATTTTCTCACTGACCAAGCCTAGCCGAATTATTTGTATATTAGAAGCAACTCACAGTTCCAATTATTTCACTCATTTACCACATAATTTATAACTTATGCAAAATGTCCTTAGTTAGGGTTTTTATGAAAACTACTTCACAAAAGTTATTTATTTAACAACCATAACTCATTTTCTTCTATAAATTTTCAGCAAAAAACATTAATACTCTCATGGAAAAACCCTATACTCTCAACCATTTTGCAAAATAGTCCCCCCATTAGTTAGCTTATGCTACAAGGGTCCCAAAAATACAAAAATCATCAAGAAAGACCATCAAAATCACTTACTTGCAAGAGTAAAGAGTGTCTAAAATTTTAAAGCTCCAAAACCCCTAAAATGGTTGATAATTTCGGTGGTAAAGAGAAGAAATCAAAAAGATGATAGCTAGTCTTTAGGTTTATTATTTTATCAATTTAGTCACCTAACATTTTACCATCCCTTGAATTAAGGCTCCATGTCCAGCCACTAATATTTTATTGGTCTATTTACTCAATAAGGATATCTATTTACTCAATAAGGATATCTACTTTAATGTTCCATAGCTATTTGACACCTTTAACTGGTAGAACAAAACTTTTGCACTTTATGCGATTTAGTCCTTTTTCGCAATTAAGCATGCAATCGCTAAAATTATTTCACCAAAATTTTCATGCACTCATATAATCATGCTATAACACATAAAATAATATTAAAAATAAATTCTCCAGCCTCAGATTAGTGGTTCCAAAACCACTGTTCCAACTAGGCTCAAAATCGAGTTATTACAACAGTAAGCTCATCCGAGCTGAATCAGTAAGCTCAAATGAGCTGAAAACAATAAGCTCTTATTAGCTGATATATCGGTAAGCTCATACGAGCTGTGGTGAGTCAGCAAAAAATGCAGGAGCTCGACCAAAACGGTAACCCTAGTGACATGTCACTTGTATCTAACAAATTCTAACGGTTCAAATAGGGCTCGGTAATTATTCCACTTCATCATTTAAGCATTCAATGATCAATAATTCAACTTCTCAAATCATATATATATATTCGATTCAATGAAGTACATACACTTAAATACTCAATTTGCATACCTAATGCATATTATCATGCCGAATCCATGTAACATATATAACAATTGTAGCATTTCACTTTCATTCATGTAAACATTAATTTAATCATATAATCAGTAATTCGAATTCCAATTGAGTTATTCATTCAACTTATACACATTCATTTTAAACAATTACAAGTATTAATAGTTTGATTCTAACTATACGAACTTATCTGGTGTCGCTCAAATAAAACTATCGGCTATTCTTCCACTTTTCGTTTTCCCCGATCTAGTTTCGGTAATTGCTTATCTTCATCTATATATAATATAAAATTCAGCATATTAGCTTTCCTTTCAATTCAATTTGACACTATATACACATTTTGGCAAAATTATGCTTTTGCCCCTAATATTTTACATTTTTACAATTTAGTCCAAATCATATAAAAATACAAATTCATACAATTCAATACCAGCCCATGCTAACCGAATTTTCCTTATACTCATATCAGCCCATTTTTCTCATTAATTCAGACATTTACCCATGGATTTTACAAATTACTCAATTAAATTCGTAATTAAATTTTTGTCAAAAATCACTTTATAAAACTTGTTAATCTAACTTAAAACTTTAATAATCTATCATAAAACATCTAAACAACCAAGAATTTTTATAATGAAATCATTCAAAATCTATAACAGTTTCAAAAACGGAGATACGAGCTAGCTAGATTAAGCTGCAACGAGCTCAAAAATGTAAAAAATCATTAAAAATCGAGTCAAAACCGTACCTTAATGGACAAATGAAGTTTGGCAAAATAAAGAACACAACAATGGCTGATTTTTATTTTCTAAAATCGGTTTGGGAAGATGATAGTCGAAAATTATGGTTTTGTTTTAATTAATTATCCTTTAATTACCTATTTACCATTTTAACCTTTAAAACATTTAATAATTATACCATTTTCCATGCTATAATCTTCCACTATCTCATAAATAGCCTATTTACCACTTAAGGACCTTTACTTTAATGTTCTATAGCTATTTGACACTTAGCTAATAGAACACAAGTTTTACGCTTTACGCAATCTAGTCCTTTTTACCGAATTAACCACTCAAACGGTAAAATTTCTTTATGAAATTTTCACACAAACATTCTATCATACTGTAAACATTAATAAAATAATAAAATAATTATTTTTACTTTGAATTGTAGTCCTGAAACTACTGTTCTGATTAACCCTAAAAACGGGCTGTTATAGTTGGTTTAAATCATGTGTGATTAAACCCTAGGAAGTGTTGACACTAGAAAGTAATTTAGGATAAACAAGATTGAGAGATAAGTTTACCGAGTAAATCATAATTTATACTGGTTAAGAAATTGAGGTAGAGAGATAAGCCTGTATTGGTCGATTAGTTAATTAGTTAGAGGGTAAGAGGTAATCACTAGTTAATTAATAGCTAACTCAATAAAACCTGAGTTCTAAAGTTAATTAGGAACACTGAAGTGAGTTAATCTTCTGTCTGCTTAATTAGATTTAATCTCGATTGCTATTTGGTTGTCTTTAATTTTAGTTAATTTGTGTTATTTTAATTACTTATTCTTAATTTAGTTGTTCATAATATAATTTTAGATTAGTAGTATTGAACCCTGTTAGTGTAGAAAATTAATTTAAATTTAATTCAACCTCCCTTGGGTACAATCCTCAGAATACTTCCTGGAGTGTTTCGTTTTAACATTCTTTACTATATTACAATTTGACCCATATACTTGCGAATACCACTACTTTAGCTTTTATCTATTTTATTGTAGTATTTCCAGTCCAGATGTTTGCATGTTTGGTGGCGGTCAAAAAATTGGCTTTGATCATCATTAATGTTATGCAAAAGATTAGACAAGATTTCTAGTAAAATTTTCTTAAAATATGGCCTTACATAGCTAACAAATCCCATGAGACCATTAATTTCAAACAAAGTTCTGTTCCATGTTCAGTAAAACTAGCCTCATCTATATTTTATTCTTCTATAAAGCTCTTCTTTAACAAAAAAAAGACACTTGTTAGAGCAAGTAACAATGAGAAAAGTTTGATTTTTCTTTTCCAAGAGGGTTGCTTCTTCTTATCTAGCTTTGGCAGTAACCTCCACAAGTATTTATGGCATACTTGGTTGTTTCATCTTCTTGTTCCTTTGTTTGGCAGACATAGGAATGCTAGGGTGTTTAGTCCTTGCCATCTCTCCAGAAGAAACCTTCAATGGTGTATCTTCATCAAAACTCGAATTTGTTCGAAAACTTGACTTAAAAAATAATTTTTTTAGGCACATTAAAAGTTTAATTTTTTCTTGAAACTGAGCCTTTATGATATTTATAGAAATAAACCCTTAACCAAAATTATGCATGTGCTTTGTACAAGGGAATTAAGTCAATCTTAGCTTTCTACCGAACATCTTCTCTGTTATTCTAGAACCACAAATTACTTTGAGTATGGACTCAAACAATACTAACCAATCACATAGAATGAAAACTTTATTAACTTTCAGTGGGAAAGTTTATTTTTCTATAATTGGAATCTATGCGTTTTTCGTAGAAAATTGAATTTATTTTGTAAAGTAACATTTGTAATATGTTCAACACGTAGTACCTATTTATAGAGTGATACAAGAGTTTTGTTCGAATAAGATCTAATTAAATAATAACATTTTAATAGAGAACACAACTTCTACTCTAGGTAGAAGTGCTAAGGACAGCGACATGCCCTAGATACTAGGGTTTACCTCCCCTTGTGTAACACCCCTAACCCGTATTTATCGCCAGATTAGGGTTACAAGGCATTACCAAACAATTTACAGCTTAAGGGAGTCATTCATTACTATTTATGTTTAAGGTAATATAAACTCAATTATACGAATCATGTATACATCTCATTTATAACATTCAAATGATCAAATTATAACATAGATATTTAAATGACAAATTCCAGGTACAAACATGAAGACATTCAAACACATATATCGAATACATGCCAAAATATCTATTTAACTTGGCAAATATCAAACATATCATTTTTTTAATTATGCATTTGTGCATGTTAAAAATCTAACAAACTATTACATTAATTATTGTCCAAACACATATGTAACTTTAATATCACTACCATATAACCAAACATAATTTTAATGCAATATATATAATGCAGATTATAGTATATCATTATGAACCATTAAATGAGTAAAACATATAAATTATATCACACCCCATTCGCATACTAAAAATCATACATAAATAGAACTTACATAACCAAGTACACATGATTATACCATCGATATATATATACACTTATTTAATAATTTAATAATATGGTTGAATATACATTATATTTATTATTATCCCTTTACCTAATTATATAACTAACATAGCAAACATATATGCTTTATATTAAGCTTACTAACTTGAATTAATTCATAATATAAATCATGCATTCCAAATAAACCAATATTAAGCCACAACCGAATTACATATATATATACCTATCTATCAACCATGTTTACCTCATTTAACCTAAATTATAATATTCAACTAATGCAAAACATATCAATAGCTTACCATAATGAATGATCATAAGTCATACATATCATTACTTTAAACCATAAGCATATACCAAATACACTATATATATATGATATGTATTTTACTAACTAATGCATTACATATTGTAACTCAATAAACATCCATCATTTACTCCATAATCAAAACACATGACTAAACACCATGTGTATAAATATATATATGTGCAAGTAACGAATCATCAACCAAATATATTCATTACTAGTAAAAGTAAAACATAACCGAATCATTTTAACCAAAAGTAACATGACAAACATAATCCATACTCATGTATATACCAAAGCCAATTCAACCAAACTACATCCAAATTCACCAACCATTATCAATACGTTAACGCATATAAAACTTGACTAAAATTTCATATACTCTTATAGCATATTAGCCATTTCCGCATGGCTTAATATATACACAACTTCCAACTTAACCAAATATAACCTAGCTTATACATGCCATAGTATCAGATTTAAACTTATAATGTACCAAAACAACAGTCGATAGTGTGATGGACTTTGCTGACGATCCCCGAGCTCGTAACTAATCTCCAAAATCTATAAAATAGAGGCAAACATAAACACACAGAGTAAGCTAAGGCAAACATAAACACACAGAGTAAGCTATCATAGCTTAGTAAGTCATAAGCAAATAAACAACTAAATGTCATAATCACTCTTTTAAACCAAACCAAATTATACTATCATAATCACATTAAATCTCAAGCTTATAAATTCATGTATAACATATACTTTCACAAATAATCTTATTCATGGCCGAATATACATGTATTTATTATCAATGTAATATTCAATTTCAAAACTATAGTACCATTATATAACTGAATATACATAAATCCACATACATATATCCATGAATCTTTTCATAAATATTCATATGATATAATCAAAAGGCCGAATACACTTTTCATATGCACATACATTTTTCATTTACATTATACATGATTTACAACACATATCAAGTAACCTACTTACCTTACTTCAAATAGGAAATAAGCTATCACATACTTGATCACTTTAGCTCATTTTGCACATTCAATCACAACTACCATTGCCCGTTGAACCATTCAGAATTGAATAGGATACTTGGATAATCACATATATCATACAATGCCAACATCCCAGACATGGTCTTACATGTAACCTCATATCGATGCCACTGTACCAGATAGGGTCTTACTCGTAAACACATATCGATGCCAACGTCCCAGACGTCGTCTTACACGTAATCACATATCGATGCCAATGTCCCAGACGTGGTCTTACACGTAATCATATATCGTTGCCAACGTCCCAGACGTGGTCTTACATGTAATCACATATCGATGCCAACGTCCCAGACGTGGTCTTACACGTAATCACATATCGATATCACATATACATCCATGTATCAACTTTAACTTGGCCAAAATACACATACACATGTTCATTAACAAAGTTATCATTCACTTCCAAGGTCACAATATCATCATATAGTCAAATATATATATACACTCATGATTCACACTTTAATATCACATACATATATCATTTAGCCGAATATAGATTTGCAATTAATATACATATAATCAACACTTTAACATGTATAGTTCATGTCATCACTTCAAATACCAAAACTTATTCATTACTTTATCATCAAACATAAATTATTTTTCATTACTCAATGCCAATTCATAATTTAATACTAATTATTACAATTATTTATAGATCATCTATATTGAAATTTAACAACATCTATTTGCTTATAAACTTACCTCGAACAATGATAATCGGAACAGAACGATTATTCGACAACTTTGGTTTTCCCCCGACCCAAGCCTGATTTATTTAGTTCTTGATCTAAACATATTTTCACTCAATTTAGTCCAAAAACACATAAATGGGCAAATTATCATTTTACCGCTGACATTTTACACTTTTTACAATTTAATCCCTATTGCACAAAACACAAAATCTGCAAAATTTCAATATACCATGCTTAGGACGAATATTCATCTTCCCCATACAATTCCACACATTTCATTTATTTCACATTTTAGTCCCTTAATTTATCATTTTTACAAATTATCCCTAATTACTCAAAATCATAAAAAATTCAAATACAAAACATGTTAATCTATCACATATCTTTTATTTTCCATCATCAAACAACAAAAATCACAAACTTTCAACAATTTAAAAATATGAAATCATCATCAAATTCAAAAATTGAAACATGGGCTTGATAGATAACATAGCAACGATCTCAAAAACGTAAAAATTATCAAAAACCGAGCTAGTTACATACCTTGATTGAGCTTAGCAATGGCTGAAACTAAGAAAACTTTATTTCATTTCTTTTCTTTTATGTTTCGGTCATAGAAAGAAAATATGAACACCATGACTTTTAATTTTTATGTTTTATTTTAATATAACTTATTAATTATTTTACATAAATAACCTTTATAAAATAATATGAAATCTTTATAATGGTTTTGTACAACCGTACATCACCTAATATTATGGCCTAATTGAATTATAAGTACCTCATGCTATAAAGACAACATCAATTCAGCCCTTTTACAATTAACCATCAAATATTTATTTTACGAGATTAAGCCCTTTTATTTAATCGAGTACTCAAACGACAAAATTAAAACACAAAAATTTCACACATATAAATTCACACATTATAAACACAAAAAATAATTTTTAAATATTTTTCTGATTTGTATTCGTGGTCTCAAAATTACCGTTTCGAATAGGGTCTAAATCGGGCTGTTACACCTTGTATGTAACAAGGTCAAATTTGGGCCTTCCATTTATTGAGCCCAATTATGTGTGCTCTCTTAACTTTAATCCAATGCTTATAATTTATTGAACCCAATAATTATTTTTAATTCCCAAAATATTAATTAATTAATTAAATTAACTAAATTGATTTCTCAATTAAATTATTTTTTTCAGCCCAATTCTAATTTCGTTAAAGTAACGAAAACTTTATTATATTAGAATCTATGAGGAAATATATTTAATTGTATCATTCAACAAATCCTTGATGACTAATTAATTTAATTCTTACTTTGAACTTAAATTATTTAAATTTAATTCATTAAATAATAATTCTAAGAAATTAAATTAAATTATAAGTCATCTTTGAATTCGGTGAGAAAACACATTTACTATAGATAGTGATACATACAATCTATTTATCTTACTTTTTCGTTTTCATTCATTTCATATTATTCATTCTACATTTATTAAGTCCTCGTCCAATGACGTTATCATAAGTATGTTATTCTAATAGGATATCTTTAATCTTTTTGGGATAAATTTGTTCTCACAACTATTTTATCTCATGGAAACCATTACACCTTCCTTCATGAAAAGTCAATTACTAACAAATAGTGATTAAATCATTTATCTCTAAGTCGAATGGCTTGTAACAACGTTTGTAACACCCCTAACCCGTCTCTGTTGCTAGATTAGGATTACGGAGCATTACTATACAATAAAAAACATTTGAACATTTTATCATTCAATAATTCAACCACATCATAAACCATTCATACATATGCATACTATCCCTAAATCGAGCCCTCAAGGCCCTAAAATATCTAAAAGCAAATTGGGACCAATTTGAAACAATTTGAAAAGTTTAGGAAAAAGATACAAAATTTGCAAAACAGGGGTCACATGGCTGTGTGGCTAGGCCATGTCTCTCACACGGCTGAGACACACGCCCGTGTCTCAGGCTATGTAACCTTTGAACTATGGACACACAGCCGTGTCCTAGCCTGTGTCCTTACCCGTATAACTCTCTAAGTAGGGCCACACGGCCATGTCACATGCCCATGTGCCAGGCCGTGTAACTCACTGACTTGGAACATTAAGAAATTCTCAGATGACATACAATCGTATCACTAGGTCGTGTGCTTCACACGGCTGAGTCACATGCCTGTGTCTCAAGCCGTGTGAACCTAAATTTCACCTAAATCAAGCCATTTCATAAGCTAACTATGCATGAACATTCAACTCATTTGTGGACACTTAAAAGGAACCTAAACATTGTCCAAACATACATCAAAATGTCATTTCAAGATCTTAGTTCAACTAACCAATATGCCATTCAAAGGCACCACAATTACATTCAAATTCCATTTTCCAAAACATGCTAACATTACCTAATTCCATGCATAAAGACTAATCCCATTATGTGCTTAACCACAACATAAATACCTAAACAAGTTCTTATGACTCATTTCATGCATATAAATCTAGTACATTTAGGTACTAAAACATACTACATTTAACCATTTTCAACCATACAAGACATACCATAAGAGTCTTACTCTATTATGTACCTAAAACACATTATAATTGACCATTTTCAAGCCAACAAGTTGTACCAATATGCCATAAACATCCATTATCAAAAAGTGACCAAAAGAACTTACCTAAACAAGCATTATAAGTCTATCAACCATACATAAATATCAAGGCACAAACATACCCAATTACCATTTACATATTCATCAAAACACCATTTTGAACCACATTATACATGTTATATTGTCATTTCCATACATACTAACCTAGTTCAAATATGAACTAAAACATGTCACAAATAACCATTTTCAACCATCATGATCATGCCAAGAGGATCATATAAACAAGCAATTTAATGTAACCAAAATCACATAACTTGGTAAGGCATCAAGGTGTACCAAACCAATATAGCTTTTCAAAGCTTATACATTCTAGAACACTATTAACACTTGCACCATAATACCATTAAGAAATCACCCTATACATGCCATTATAAACCTTAGCTAAATTACTCAACAGCTATTGAATTGTCCACTGGATAGTGTGATAGATCTCCAACGAGCTTCCAATCAATCGAGCTTTCGATAATCTATAAAACAAAGGAAAATAACTACGTAAGCAATGAATGCTTAGTAAGCTTGTATAAAATTAAAACATAACCTACCATTTCCACAATAAAATTTATAGAATAAATACAAATTATTACCAATGTCATAAGCTTAGTAGAAGTCTATATATAACACCATCAAACTCACAAGTTAGTATACTTGTTCATGATACATAAGAAATCAACCATGTATAAACATAACATTTAATTCATCATCGTTACCATACGAGCATGATTCATTTCTTTTACTTACTTAACGTTTCCAATACCATGAGTTTAATATAAGCCTATTCAAGCATTATCAAGCTCACATGTTAATAGATTCATTGACAATCTTATAAACTCACTTATAACATAAGTAGTTTTCATAAGATACTATACATAAGCATCAACCTTTTCATATAGTTATGAACTTTTCCATTAAGTCACTTACCGTTCCATTCCTTTTCTTACTCGTTGAACCATCTAAAATTACATTGGATACTTAGGAAAGCTCACATGAAGTGTGCCTTTACATATAACGTAATATTTCCTTTACATTAATGCTCACACGAGCTGTGAAATGGGCCTGTTCACACGAGTTGTGGGTCAGAATGTAAGCTACACGATGTTGATCACACGAGCCGTGGAGTATCCGCAACAAATGCAGGACCTCGGCCATCGGTAGGACATTCAAGACCAGCACCCGAAACATGAAATCCTTAATGACATATTATTTGTATCCTAAGAATTCCCAAGGTTCAACCGAGATTCAACATCCGTCAATTCGTCATAGTGTTGATACGTTTATAATTTGATTCATTTACATCAAACAACATAATAAATATTCAATTTAAACAACATTTAAGTGATTATAGTTCGTATGAAATATAATTCCATTCAATTCACTAATTCTAGTATAAAAATCAATTCATTTTATGCAATTAAGTCTTTTTTTATTTTTTTACAAAATTACCCCCAATATTTTACTTTTACATAATTTAGTCCCTAATCCCAAAACATGCAATTTAACCATTTTTAATTAAAATTCATGCTAAACAATTTTTACCTAGATTTATAGCATTCTATATTTATCATCAATTTGTAATATTTTCCTTTAATTTTTCCTTTTTCATAAATAAGTCCCTAAACTTGAAAATCATAAAAAAATTACTTAACAAAATACTTATATTTAAGAACCAAACTTTATAATCTATCATAAAATTTCAAGAACATCACAATTTCATCCATGGTAAAATTCTAAACATTTAAAAATTTAACATATTTATCATCGAGTTAGCTAGACCTAGTTGCAACAATCTCAAAAACATAAAATTTACGAAAAATGAATTAACGAAGGCTTACCATGCATGAACAAAACCAAGGTCGAACTTCAAACTTCATTGCCATGAAGATTGGGTGGAAGAAAAATTAAAATGAAACCGATGATGCTTTCTTTTATGCTTTTTACTATTTTATCATTTAATTAATATAATAATATTATTATAAAACACTTAAAATTTAATCAAATTCTCCCACTTACCATCCAAACTTAATCCTAATCGTTTAATTACCATATAAGTCTTCTCAAATTAACTAAATAAACCAATTAATTAATTAAAACCAATAGGAAGTAAATTTTGCATCTTTTACAATTTAGTCCTTTTTTTCCTTTATTAACTATGCAAATGTTAAAATTTTCGGACCAAACTTTAAAACAACTTTAATAACACTCCGTAAATATTTAATAAAATATTTATAACTCAGTTTATAGAAACTAGGTCCCAATACCTCTTTTTCATACCACTTAAACCTAATTATTTATTCAAATAACATAAATTGCTAATTCAAAATTTATTTTAATATCATATTTGACTCGTAAATATTAAATAATAACATTCACGAACTTACTCATTAAATTTATGGTCATGAAACCACTGTTTCCGACACTACTGAAAAATGGTTGTTACAACGTTACTTTTCATCTATCATGTAATCTCGATGAGAGGATATCATTTACCCTTTGTTGGCTATGAATGTTGGATTTGGTGCCCTAAGTGTAGTATACTTGTTTGTAAACTTATAATTTTTTCGAATAGATTGGTTAATAAAAAAAATTCATGGATTACATTAATATGCTTTGTACAATTTTTCTCATGTAGTTTTTGCATGCAAAGCAAAATAAAAACCAATGTTGGCTCATTGGTTGTTCAACGTTTAAATTAATACTAAATGGTATTATGTGGTCAGATCGTAATATGGAAAGACAACTTGTATTAGTAAAAGAACCTAAACATGTCCTTTGCCTAATTTAAAGTGAGCAAACTGATTGAAAGACTGATATGTCATTTATCAAGTCCAATTGGGAGATGTTTTATCTTGGGCATTGGAGCAGATGACTCCCAAAAGATAGAGACATAGATATGATTGACAGGACTGATAGTAAATCGGACTAGACCTAATAAGAATAAATCTTGAATTCATTTAGAGATTTATTCACTTGTGACGTTCATAGTGCAGTACAACAAAATAGACCTATCGCGACACTTTTTTTTACTTTAGGTGACACAAAAAAGGTTGGCATAGGTCATCCTGACGCTTCTCTCGACGCTTCTCCCGACGCTTCCAAAAATGTTGTCTATAGTGCAGTTGGCATAGGTTCCGCGATGCTTTTGGAAAAGGGTTGGCATACTTCAACATAAGCCGACCTTTATTAAAAGGTTGACAAAAACCTAGTCAATGGCAATATTTACAAAAGGTTGGGATAGACCAGTCTAGGGCAACCTTAAAAAGGTTGGGATAGACCCGTCTAAGAGAATCTTAAAAAGGTTGGGATAGACCTTGTCTAGGGCAACCTTTAGAAAAGGTTGGGATAGACCCGTCTAAGGCAACCTTAAAAAGGTTGGGATAGACCCATCTAAGGAAATCTTAAAAAAGTTAGGATAAACCTTGTCTAAGGCAACCTTTAAAAAAGGTTGGGATAAACCCGTTTAAGGCAACCTTAAAAAGGTTGGTATAGACCTTGTCTAAGGTAACCTTTAAAAAAAGGTTAAAATAGACTCGTCTAAGGGGCAACCTTAAAAAAGTTGGGATAGACACATCTAAGGTAATTTTTTTCTAGTTTTTATGATTTCAATATTAAAATATTTTCATGAACATTGACAGTGAATAATGATAGAAATGGTACTTTAAATACAACTAAAAAATATAAAATTAAATAAAGGTTGAATATTCATTACAAAAATCAATCCAACAATTAAAATACACTAACACATGAATTAGCTAAATAAGCCACAGATATTTTAAAAAGAATTTACAAAAAAAGGAAAATAAAATAATTGCTCTAACAGCAAACAAGCCAGAACAAGTTAATTAAGGTCCAGTAAACAGCCACACCTCCATTAAAACCTACTTCCTCATTCATGATACTATTTTTTTTTTTTTTTGCAAATGCACATTCGAAGACTACAATTTTTTGAATATCCTGAAATCATAAGACTCTTTTAGTTAGAAAGGCAACCAAACATGTTTAACAACATAGATAGGAAGAAAGTGATTGGTCAAGAAATAACAAGGAAAAGAAACCTCCAATTGCACAGTAACATCCATTAAGTAGTTCCCCCTATTGTGATTATGAAAATCCTCCCAGCAAGCATTTGAGAATTAAATACCCAGATATAAGCATTCCAAACAAACAAAATCTTTCAAGAATGAAAACAGAGTAGGCTTCTCGTATGCCAGTTTAATTGAGGTACATAGAGAATATAGCAAAGCTAAACAAATTATAAGGGTAAAAAATGTCAACATAAAATAATAGTTTAAGTCTAGATTGTCAATGTGATTGTAATTGAAAATTCTAGTGCAAAAGACTACAACTGAACACAAACTTATTGCAATCACAAAAGCCTGATCTTGCTTCCACTACTGAGGGTAAAAGCAATCAGGATATTTACCATAGATTTAACCTTCTTTGACATTGCATATTGTATATTTAATTAAACAAAAACAACTAAAACATGAGTAATGCCAACAAAGGCATAACAATGAGGCAGAATACTTTAAATTGAAATTAAGCACTTCAAGTAGCATCAAATACTTATCTTAATAATAATGATGGATATAACAGTATATCAAGTCTTATACATACACAAACATTAAATGATTTCATTATTTCATATGTTAATCTGAATGCAGTAACCATGGCTTTTTGAACCACACAATATCTACTTGTAAAAATTAAATTATTAACATCTAGCAATAAATATAAACATACGTGATAGATTCTTCAATTTATGGAGAATGATACCTTGAAAATACATCACCAAACCTTTTATTGAACTCAAGAAAAAACAATATATTAATTACATATCTAAATATATATTTATATATAAGACCTTATGCACTAGCTGATTACTTATAAAAAAAATGCACATTGAAGGATAAATATTCAACTGTCACTGAATACATACCATCCAACAATTCATAAATTAGAATAAAATTATTACGTATAGCATATTCATCGAAAGTGCCACCAAAATATGATTTAAACAAAGCAACAACCTGTAAAAAAGGAGCAGAAATGTAAGAATCAATTATGACAGAAAAAGAATTGCACATTTTTTTTCTAGTAGAATATGAGGCAAATCTCAGTATATTAAACATAAAGAACTAGAAATGACTATCTCAACAAAAAACTTGAAAGCACAGGCTACATTAGTATTACTGTTGACAACAATTACGATGTATAAAATTAAAAACTTATACAAATAAAAAATCTCAACGGACCTTCATTATTTCACAAAGGGGGAATAGAAAAGACCTAGCTATTTGGAGAAAGCTGGATTCACTCTCATCAAAACTAATTGTATTTATAAAAATTAATAGTAGTTGGCTTTGAATTGAAAAGAAGAACATAGATAAGTACCCGACATTGTCTCGGTAGATACGATTGATGAGGACATCACCACGAAGACTCAAGAAGTAGATGGTAGAAGTGGCCTTCGGCATCTTTGATCCAGTGGATCGCGTCACATATTTAATGAAGTGAAATCAATAGGTGAAATGATTGGATCGGAGGTTGCTAAGACCGACGACAGGCTTAGATCTGGGGAAAAATAAGAATTTCCTATTCGATTTTTGGTTTGGTGATCAAATTCTTAGTGAAGAAGATAATTTTCAAAAAGGAAAAAATTAAAAGAACTTTAGTATTGTACGGGAACGGAGGTGGCAAGTAGTGGAGACAGCGGATGGGTGGAAGAGTGGAAATGGAATGGGTGAGTCTGGTAGTGAGCAGCTCCATGCTTTTTGAGTGAAGAGGTAAATGACCATCTCTAGGGTTATTTTTTCTTTTGGCTTAATTAAAAAATTACCCCCTAAATTATACCCCTTTTCATATGGCAACACTTTTATATAGTTGGGAAAAGTATAACAACAGTCGGCATAGTGTTGGAAAAAATCAACTCTTATTTAATTGTTGCCTTAGTCATTCATATCCCAACCCTTATACAAGATTTGGCCAAAGCGTATGTCGGCAAGTCTATCCCAACACTTAGGAAAGTGTCGACCCAAATGTATCGGCATAGTGTACGACAAAGTTAACCCTTATTTAAGCATTGTCTTAGGCATGCATATTCCAACCCTTATACAAAGAGTTGGCCAAAGCTTATGTCAGTAAGTCTATCCCAACACTTAGGAAAGTATCGGCCCAAAAGTGTCACCATAGTGTTAGTCAAAGCCGACACTTACTTAAGGGTTGCCTTAGGCATTCATATCCCGACTCTTATCAAAGAGTTGGCCAAAGCATATGTTGGCAAGTTTATCCCGATACTTAGGAAAGTGTTGGCCCAAAAGTTTTTTCTTAAGCCTATTTTGTTGTAGTGGAATGTCATACCTAAATCCTGAGTGGATGACAGACTATGTATGCATAACTCGTAAACTTTGATGTCAGTAAAAGCCTGAATTCAAAAAGATAATGAACCAAAAGTTTGTGCGTTGGGTACACGACTTCTACAGTATGTAGCTTCATTTACAATAGTGGAATTCATAGCCCAACACCTGAGTGAATGAGATTTTCTCATTGGCATTACATGATTGATAAAAAGTAAACATGGCCACAGGTCGTTCGTCTTTGTGATGAATGACTTGATTAATATTTGATTGTAATTGACTTTTCTTGAAGGAATATGTAATTGTTACCATGAGATAAAATGGGATCATATTGGGAGAACATGTATTATCCCAAAGATATTAAGGATATCCTATGAGGGCAACACACTTATGACAAGGTCATTAGATGAGCATTGATCGAATTACTGTTGTAATGGTATGCCGTTAGGGAAAGCTCAATCACAATACTATAGTGGAATGACTTCTTGACTAAATGAATTTATAATTAATAGGCAAAAAATTAAAATTTAATTACAAATCATTTAAGCCTTAATCACATATATCCGTTCGGTCCCTCTACGAGCTCATTGAAATCATAAATGAATTGTATGTTAAATCAAACAAAAATAAATTGATAGAAATGGTGAAATTGGAGAAATGAGAAAGATTTGAAAATATTTATGGTTTTCTCCAAAATGAAAATGAAAATGGAGAAATAGAAACATTTAGAAATGAATTTGGTTTTGTTTAAAATGAAAATGAAAATGAAAAATGACCTAGAAATGATTTTATGTTTTCTAAATTAAATAAAGTTTGAAAATAAAATTAAATATTTGGTCATAGTAAACCAGTTGAATGTAGAACTATTACATATATTTTATCATATTCTTTTACGATAAATTCGTCATGATTTTAACAGAATTAGAATTGGGTTGAGATGATTATTTAATTGGAAATAAATTGATAGGTTTATTTTTGGAAATAAAAAACAAATATCGGGCTGGATCGAATTATAAAGTTTAAGAAGTATTTGTAGTTGGACCCGATATGGGAGATGTCTAAAAGCCCCTCATGTTAAAGGGAGAGACAATAAACCCTAGTATTATTAACTAGGGTTGTTGCCCCCTATACTTCCAATTAGACTAGAAGATCGTTTTTATAGTTGAAATAAACTTTTACAATTCAACAAGAGTTTTGCTTGTCCTTCTTATAAATAGATGGCACCAGTAGGGCAAGAATATATAACTTTAAGTTATTGTTACTCTGCTCGAAAATAGAGAGAATTTTATTCTCTACGTATTAAATTCATTTTTCAGAATAACAATTCTGTCGATTTTAATTGAGAAGATATTTTTGTTTTCACATTAAAAGCAAGAAAGCTATTTCTTATTCTATGTTTGGTTCGAATCGTTCGAGCCCACACCCGAAGCAATTCATGGTATAAGGATAATGGAGAAGGTTGTCTAGTTGAAAGTTAGGAACAACAAGGATTCGTTTAGCCAAAAACACAGGTGCAAGTTCAGTGAAGGGTTTATTGCTTTAAATATGACAAACAGACTCGATTTTCAAAATTTTTATTTTTCGTTTTGTAAGAAAATCATTTCCAAACCGATTTTTTTCCAACAATGAATTTCACTGTTGTGGAATGAGTAGTATCATGCAGAAGTATGTATCCAACACACTAGCTCTCGGCTCATGATCTATTTGAACTCAAACTTTCATTTGCATTAAAGTATACAAGTCATACATACATATTCCATCATCCACTCAAGATTAAAGTATGTCACACTATGAATGTCACAAGTGAATAAATCTAGTAAGGAATCTAAGATTTATTCTACTTGGGTCTTGTTTGATGTACTGCAAGTCCAGTCAGTCATATCCATATCTCTATCTTCTGGGAGTCAATCGCTCTAATACCCAAGACAAGGTATCTCTAAATGTCACACTCAGTTTTCATTGACATCCAAAAATTAAGGAAGATTTTAGAGTTATTTGAATGAGATAGTAAGTTTGGCAGACTTTACTGAAAAGTTAGAAAATTTTGGTGGTTGAATGGTAATTAGTTGGGTTTCAATTCTGGTTTAGTTAAGTTGGAATCAGTTAGTTCCTTTGTGGGAAACAAAACGATTAGAGATGGATGGCTTATTTGGGACTTTGATGACCGTGCATGAAAGGGTCATATATGTAACACCCCTAAAACTCGGCCTAGAAGTCTAGATCGAATTCGAAATGCTACATTGATCACCGAAGTGATCGTGAGAAAATTCTAAAAAAATACACCCTTTATTACTTAAGAACATTTTTGAAAACCTTTATTCCATTTTCCCAAATCATATATTTTATTACAAATCCAAGAACATATAAACGTTTAAAATTTTGTTAGCAAGTTTAACAAAATAATTGTACAAATAAAAGTTTAAAACAAAAATTATACCACAGTCTTTTAAAATTTTAAAGTTCAACTTAAACCAAATAGCAATTAAAAACCGAAATAAAACTTATAGTTCATTTCTTCCAAAACTATCTGAGACCTCTGCGTACTAAGCCCATCAACAGAATCTAGAACTGTACCTGAAAGGGGAAATATAAGAGGGGGTGAGCTACTCGAGCTCTGTGTGAAATCAAACTAGTTAAACTATAGAAGTAGAAATAGGGAATTAGAAGCAGTTCAGAAGAAGAACATACTTACAGATAGATGACAGTTGAGCGAATTCGCCCAAAATCAAACATACAACATATGTACTTTAAAATCATATGGGTCAATCAGACACACACAGTCTCACATACCATTCAGACATAGTAGCAGTAATCCTCAAACAGTCACAGTAACTATCGAGTTAGACAATCACAGTCAAAGTCTACAAAATTCTCATAGGCACAAGTTCCTTTCAATCGAACAATCAATCAGACATTTCATTCGAACAGACAATATGATGCATATGAATGCAATTGAGTTACGAGAAAACCCACCTATCCAACCAACACACCTCTCCATCCCCCATGACTCCTTCTAAGAGCTTTAAGCTCATCCCACCAATCACTCCACTCAGGACTTCGTAAGGCTCGTCCAACCCTGCACTCCAACTGATGTCATCCTGGGTTGCCTGGCAATGATGGCTATTAGAATTGTCCACGACCCTCTGGGTATTGGGACTAATCATATGTAGATAGACTGTCAGTCACGTATATTACGCAACAAAGCTAGTGTATAAGTTGTACTGTGCAATGCAATAAACCACAGTACAAAGATGCAGTATGATCTGCCAGATCAGATAATAGTACGTAATGTAGCTAACGTACATGTGGTACAGTGTAATACGGTAAACCGCTATACCATTAGGTTGCAGTAAAAGTGCCAATTCAGTTAATGATACGCAACGATGCTGACGTATGTACTGTACGGTGCAGTGCAATAGTCCGCAATACAGTCAAATTGTCCACGACCCTCAAGGTAGTGGGACTGCCCATGACACTCTAGGTATTAGGGGCTAATAACCAACAGATTAGCTGCCAGTTTAGTTCAGTCAATCTTCCTTCTCTTCAAAAATCCCGCCCAAAATAGTTGATGCATATGTATGTATGTATGTATGTATGTATGTATGTATGTATGTATGTATGTATGTATGTATGTATGTATGTATGTATGTATGTATGTATGTATGTATGTATGTATGTATGCAGTTAGATGTACACAATTAGAATACCAGTATTAGATAATTAATCAGAAACAGACATTCACATCCAATCAGTTAGTTACAGAATCAATCTTGAATACACTCGTAACTTGAATTCAATAGCGATTGCAAAATAAGCTCGCTTATCAATGATACGTATTCAAACAGTCAGACAGAACTAGTTGCACACACATTCACCAGCTAACCGGGTTCAGAATCAAACATGTCACATAACCAATCACAATTAACACATTATCCAAACTCATATCAGCGTCGTAAATACCGTCACTAGAGCTCAGCCGTGGGTTGGAACCCATAGAGTTGTGATTACACTTAAATTTGACCTAAAATTATTATTTACGAGATAGAGGCACACGCCCATATGCTCCGGCTGTGTGGAACAATCCAGGCTGTGTAGGGGTCTAAATGTCTGTGTGAAGGTACCACATGGCCGTGTGACAGAGGCACACGCTCGTGTGAAGTAGGGGACACGGCCATTTGAACAGGCCGTGTAACTCACTATCTAATTTCGCTAAAATAAGGTGTAGGGAAGACATGGTCATGTGAGGGTCTCACACGCCCGTGTGCCATCAGACACAATCGTGTGTTCCAAAACACATGCCCGTGTGGGATCCTTAATCCCTAAATTAGCTACACAGCCGTGTGGTCAGGCCGTGTGACTCTAAATCTCAAATCCCTAATTTCCAAACTCACACGTCGGTGTGCCCAAGGGACACGGTCGTGTGAATTCTGACAAAATCCCCAAATCGGCCACACAGCCATGTGGCCAGGCCGTGTGGCACCCAATTTGGCTCGAAACCCTAGTGCCCAAATCCACACGGCCGTGTGCCTTGGCACACACCTGTGTGGTCATCGAGGAGGTCACGAAGCCACCCTCAAAACAACTCAAAAGCACCATCTAAGCCACCGGAACCATCCCTAATCTTTGCTCTATCAAAGTATATCAGAAAGTGGCGATTTCTCATTACTTCTATCGACTAAAAACTCAAAATCAAAGGCTTAGCACATACCCAAAAGATGCCGAATCAATAGTTTGCAAAATAAAAGAGGAATTAGAATAGACAGAGTTAAATCCCACACCTGTTGCGTGATCGGAGGCGAAACAGAGAACGACAATCCCAAAGCCAAAAAGCCAAAATCGGTTCTTTTTAGTATTATTATTGTCAAGAGAAAAAGGAAAATATGAAGAAGTAGCAGAAATAGAGAAAATGGGGAACGTGAATACCAAAAACAAAAAGAATCAAAATTGAAATAGAAAATAATTTTAAAATAGATATTTTGTAACAGTCCAGTTTAGGCCCTAGTCAGAATAGTGGTTTCGAGACCACAAATCTGAGTCAAAAAAATATTTTAATATTATTTTCTGTGCTTATAATATGTTAATTGACATGTGTGAAAGTTTCGTATGAAAATTTAATCGTTTGTGTACTCAATTTGATAAAAGGATCTAATCGTGTAAAATATAAAAGTTGTATGTTGTTTGTTAAAGTGCCTATTTGATGTGTCTCTTTAAATGTGAGGTCCTTATGTGGTTATTTGACCATGGCATGCATTAAATGACTTAAATAGGAATTATATAATGGTTTATTAATGGTTTAATAAAAAAGGGCAAAATTGGTATTTATCGTATTATGTTAATTAAAATTAAACCAAACATGAAAATTAGTCCATTATGTGTTCTTATTGTCGAATTTTGAGAGAAAAAGAAGAGAAAAATATGGTTTTAGGGTTCGACACTCATTTTGCTTTATCACGGTATGTAATTTGCTCGGTTTTTGATAATTTCTATGTTTTTGTGATCGTTGCTTTGTATACTATCAAGCCCATGTCTCAATTTTTTTATTTTTTTGATAATTTTGAGTTATGCCATTGATGAAACTATGAGATTTATGAAGTTTTATGTTAGTAAATTAAAGATATATGTTAGATTACTAAGTTTTGTCTTTGAATTTTTTATGAATTTGAGTAATTTGGACTAAATTGTAAAAAGGATATTTTGAGGGACTAAAATGTGAAATAAATGAAACATATGGGCTTATATGAATATTATTAAAATTCAACCTAACATGAGTATTTGGAAATTTAGTATATTTTATGATTTTTATGATTAAGGACTAAACTGTAAAAATGTGAAAATACGAGGGTTAATTTGTAAAATATGAGTTTTGGATTGATTTGAATGATTTGGTGAATAAAAGAATTCAATTTGAAATTATATAGATTAAGAATTAAAGAAAACAGAATTAGATCGGGGAAAGTCAAAAGTCGTCGAGTAGCCGAGTCCATCTATCCGAATCCATACGAAGTAAGTCGATATACAAATAAATGTGTTTGAATTGATTTATTCATGTATATATGTCATTGTATTGTGATGAATGATAATATGATAGCTGAATATGAGATATCCGAGAAAGTATCGACAAAGTATCGACGTCTGAAAAGCCTCGTACGAACCTTAGGAATAGTTAGGATACATATGTCATGACATAGGATCCGATATATGTTATCGTGTAAGACCACGTCTGGGACATTAGCATCGACTTATGATTTACGTGTAAGGCTACGTTTGAGATGTTGGCATCATATTTGATTTCGTGTAAGACCCTGTCTAGGACAGTGGCATCGATATTTGATTACATGTAAGACCGCGTCTGGGACATTGGCATTGTACGAGCTTTTTGAGCTATCCGCGTATCCTTATGATTCCAAATGGTTCAACAGGCATTCTGAGAAAATGAATTATGATGTGAACATGTATTTGATTCGGGTACGCTTGGAATGAGTATCATATTTGATGTAAAAAGGTAAGTATATGTACTTTAGTGATCAATTGATGATATGTGATAAAAGCATGAGAAAATATGCTATATGTGCTAAAGAATTTGAAATATATGAAATGTGTATGAACATTGAGGTTTGTGATAGTATTTGGCTATGAATTATATGCAAATTGATGATGATTATATGATTTAAATGATAAGTTTATTTGTATATGGCTTACTAAGCTTTTGAAAGCTTACTTTGTATGTGTTTGTATTGTTTTATAGATATCGTAGCTATCGAGAGCTCAGGGATCGTCGAGGATTGTCACCACACTATCAAACCTTAATTTGGTACCTTTTGAAATGTATATATTAAAGTATGGCATGTATAGGCTAGAAGTACTTTGAGGTATGTTTTGTAATGTGTATATCATGCCATGAGATATGGCTAGGTTATGTTTGAACTTATGGTTTGATTTTGGTATATGATATGTGATGCAATTGTGCAATGTTTGATGTGTTCATGAATAGCCAAGAGAAATGGTAAGTTTGGTAAGTTTTGGTATGTGCTTAATTATGGAATTGGTAAGAATGTGGTGTGAAATTGAATGTGAATATCAAGATTATAAATCATATAATTTGGTATGTTTTTAGTTTATGGAATGATATGATTTGGTATGTATTTCAAGCATGAAATATATTGATAATGAATTGGTATAAATGATGTATGTTTTGGTTGTAAAATGGTTGAGAATTTGGTATAAAATGATGTGGTCTTAATGTTTGTAGGGAGGACCCTTAATGGGTGACAATTTGGTCTTACAAATGGTCTATTTTTGCCCACATGGGCAGGGACACAGGTGTGTGTCTTAGAAATGTTGCTTGAGGGCCATTTCGAAATGAGCCTAGGCATGGTCGCACACACGAGCGTGTGCTAAGCCGTGTGGCCAAGTCGGGCGACCACGTGCTGCTAGACACACGGCGTGTGGATCGGGTGTGACCCAAGTCAGTAGCCTCCCTAATTTTCACACGGCCTGGCACACGAGCGTGCCTTGTGGCCGTGTGGACAAGCCAATATGTATGCCCTGTTTTGGCACGGCCTAGACACACGAGCTTGTCTAAAGCCGTGTGAGGCACACAGCCTGTTCACACGGGCGTGTAACCTGTATTACTTTGAAAAAATGTTTAGTTTTTGAAAAATTTTGTATGAGCTCGGTTTAGTCTCGACCCCTTTCTAAAGCATGTTTAAGGCCTCGATGACCTATGTAAGGGACTTTGTAATGATTTTATAATTATGTGTAAATGATGTTTGGGAATTATTTGTAAAAAGTTTCGATTTGTCTAGTAACACCTTTAACCCTAGTCCGGCGACAGATACGGGTTAGGGGTGTTACATATTTAATAAAATAAAACGATAAAAATACTAACTTAAAGCCAGACAAAATAAAATGTTCCAACATACACACACAAGACTCGAACCTACGATCTCCAACATAATAACACTTCACTTATCCACTAGACTAGCAGGTCCATTCTTGACACTAAATTGCACAACTTAACTCATATGTGCGACCTCCTTGCTGTCCCCAAGCTTAGTTACCCAAAACTTCTCGGTCTAAAGTTTCGAGGCATTACAATATATATGTATGAAAAGAATTATTTTTGTAGAAAGAATTCTTCTCATTATGTTTTATTTTCTTCTTTTCTGCATCGTCTTTTTTGGTTGCTTTGAAGAAGAGAAAGTTGAGGAAAACTCTGCATAGGCAAATGATCACGAGTTTTGAGTCTAGAAAGTAGAGAATCCAGTGAGTTGATAAGCGTCTTAATCTCTTTATGTTCATGAATTTGAGAAAAAAAGAAGTAAGGATTTCCAAAATCTTTGAGAAAACTTCTACTTGATATCGGATTCTGAGTTTCTAAGTTTGAATATCGTCTATTTAATTGGTATATGTGTTTCCATGCTTAGTTGCTAGGACGAATGAGACTCTGGCATTTTGAAAAGCTAAGCTGGTGAGGATAAAGGTCAATAGGTGAGCTTCTGTACTCAACTGTTTGAGTGCTGCTTTCGTTTTTGTTGTTGTTATGCTATTTGATAGTTTTGCACTGAGTTTAGTCGAGTCTATTGTCTACATATGAAATCATTGCTGACTAGAAAAATTATACTTACATGTGGTTATACAGTTGTTTTATTGTTGCAGGTATGTTCACTAAATGTATGACATGGTTGTGTATTTATGAACTTTTACGTGGCGTACTCAATGTTATGTTAAATATTGTGATGATATATCTAATATGCATGTTTATAAAATTCAGAGTATGAAAGGAAGTATTGGAAAATTAGTTTAAGATAAGAAATTTGGCGTAATGAAGGAATGGGCTCATTGAAATGGGCTTTAAGGAGGATTGGATGCAAATATTTATCTACTGGCTCTTTAGAGCAACACTATGGAAATGGTTATCTATTGACTCTTCGAAGTGACACCATGAAAATAGTTATCTACTGGCTGTACGAAGCAGCACCATGGAAATAGTTATTGACTCATTGGATTCAAAAGTCCATGGCTAGCCATGGCATGATCCAGTGAAGGACAGGTACGCCTTATGGAAAAAATGAAATTTGTCAGGACAGTAATTAAGGAAGCCTATCAGGGCATAAAAGTGGAAGTCACTGTATGACTCACGTGGCGAGAAGTCTAACATAATGGTTATGACACATTTGAGAATGTTGGCAAGGATGTAGACAAGAGGACTAAAGGCATGAGGAAAATTTGAGAGTGTCTTGTATGTGGAAATACACAGGATCAAGGGTTTCCTTTCAGAACCTTTACAAATATGTATCTACTAGTAAGAGTTCACCAGAAGTGACAGACAAGTCAACATGGGTTATGAAAAAATGGGACGGTTCTTCAGATCTAATCTTTAAGTGTTTATTTGCAATAAAGTCGCCAGAAAAGAGGAGTCCGCCAAAGACTGTCTTATGTAAAGAAGTTTGCTACGAATTATCTAGAAAATGGGAAGTCCACCCTATACGATCAAGTGAGGAGACTACTCTTTGGGGACTATTTGTTGTTGAAAAGCCTATTAAAACTAATTGATTAAGGGAATATCTAATTGAACTTTTTGGATGAGGGAAAGCTCGGTGGGACTATTTTACAAGTATGATTTCACAAGAAAAGAGTGGAGCTTAAAATATCCGCCAAAACTTATATTCTAAAGGCTACATATGAGGATGTAAGTAAATGGGTTTTCCTCTGGAAGGGTATATGCACAAACTGGTTATAAGAAGGTAACTCTCGGGATAATATAGTAAGTCAGTGTTGAGCTCAATGTGGAATGAAGGGATTAGGGTAAGAATCCTCCATTATGGAGAGATACCTGCAAGTCTGCCAAAGGAAGTCACCGATCTGTATATTTTCTTACATGGTTATCTTTTGATGAGTTAAATCGGAAAGACAAAATGGAAGTCTAAGATGAAGCTAGACGAAGTCAAGTCTCGAAAAGAGTTGTTAGCAAGAGTACAATTGCGTCTAAATCAACCCAATATGTCTGCCAATGATTCGTTCAAGAAGAACATGTTGGCGTCGTATGTGTTAGTCAAACTTCATAACCCTTTATGGATCTTAGGAAGTTTAATTATGTGCACTAGTTTTATATTACTTGAGACTTTGAAAGTCACTTACGAATAATGTTGTATATATGCTCAATAAGTTCACACGAACTTATGAGTATTTTACCTTGAATGACTCTAGGATTAAGTGGTGGGGCCAAGCCAAACTCCGCCAAGTCCACACGAATGGCATTGTAGTTGTATCATGCATATAAAGGGGCATTCTTAGAGGCTACGCCTTGGGGTTCAAATAACTGTAACTTTATCAAAATCTTAAGTTTCAAGTCACTATAAATATTTGTTCATGCTCAGTAAGGCCAAATAATTGTAAATGTCATAGTACTTGTATAATAAAGAATTTATTTGAATTTTAAATTTTAAAACATGCTATCTAAAAGATTAGAATAAAAATTGTATGGTAAATATGTATTAAAATTTGGTGTAGTTTAAGTTTGTAAAAATATCAAGTTAGAAAGGCTGCGGAGTAATGCGGTTTAATTGTGACATTTGGTACCCAGACCTGATGATCGAGTTGGGTATAGGGTGTTACACCCAATGTGGACTTCATAGACAACATATTAGTATTTTAATTGATTTTTTCAATTTAGACTAAGAACATGTTTAGGTTATCTACTAATATAAGTTGTTTTTCTGCATTATGATCTAACTACGTAATGCCGCTTAAAATTAGTTTAAACGTTAGATACTCATTGAGCCAATATTTACTTTCATTTTTCTTTGTGTGCAAAAACCGTTGATGATAATATACATAATATATTAATTATTCTGATGGATATTTTATTAAACCAATTTGTTCAAAAATTTTGAAGTACAAATACGAAATCACTATATTAAGGGCATTAGATCCCAACAAAATATGCCTCAATTTTTTATTCACCAGATGAATCAAATGAAATTTTTTTCTCCATTAGTAGTCTCTTGGTGGCTTTAAGTTGAATGAGAGTCTTCCATTTATCAACTTTATAACAACCTATTTTTCAGTGGTGCCGGAAATAGTGGTTTTGGGATCACAATTTCAACAAATGAGTTTGTAGATATATTTAATTGATATATATGATTTAAATATAATATAATAGTGAATAATGAATTAATAGATTCTATTAATTGGTCAACTAGTTAAGGTACAAGTGGTGCGTACCGAAAGTCAGTGGTTTTGGAAAATGAGGTATCGAGACCTCATTTTCATAAACCGAGCTCATAAATATTATTGTTGAATATTTACAGAGCTATTATATAAGTGGATTAAAGGTTGGTCTAAAAATTTTGATGATTGAGTTAATTAAGGAAAATGACTAAATTGTAAAAAAAAAAAAAAACCCGTAAAAGTTAGTCACTATTAATTTTATTATTTATTAATTAAATGACTTATTCAATAAAAATGAGAGGATTTAAGAGAAAAATAGACCTTTTTAATAGTCATGGCCAGTTGATGAAATTATTAGGTGAAAGAAATATGTTTTTATATTATATAATTAATAATTAATAATTAAAAAGAAATAAAACATAAACAAAAGTTAATATCTTAGCATTTTCTTCTTCTCATCGTAAAGCCACCATTGTTGTGAGAAAGCAAAACTTTCAAGCTTTCAAACTATTCAGCCCTTGCTTGTAAGTCTTCTGGATATTCGTTTTTCATAAATTTTATTTTTTGAGATCGTTGCAACTAGGTCTATTTAATCTGTATCTCTATTTTCAAAACTATTAAAGATCTCTAAAATTTTCATTAATAAAAATTTAAGTTTTTGATGTTTAATAGTTTGATTATAAGCTTAGATATGTTTAAAAACTAATTTGTTAAGTAAATTTTGTTAGTATTGTGTACAAGGACCAAATTATAATAATGTAAAATTTGTCATGAAATTTCTAAAAATTATGTTTTTAGAGGTTTTTTAAAGTGATGAATTGTAATTGGATTTAAAATCAAAGCTTGATTTTGGAAGATATAATAGTTTTAGTTTTAGGAACTAATTTGAATAAAACACAAAATTTTAGAGAAATTGTGCAAATTGAATAAAAGGCATTATACTCATGAATTGAGATGGTTTAAAGTGATAAAAATCTGATAACATGAAATAAATTATTATATAGATCAAGGATTAAATCCTACGGAGGAAAATCAGGGAAAAGGGAAATTTTCAGTATAGTTCCTACAAATCAACTTGTTATCCAAATACATGAGGTAAGTTCATAGGTATAGAAAGGTATATTTATAATGGTTACTATTGAATTATGAATGTATATATATGATGTTTAAATTGTGAACTGGGAACTAAAATGCTATAACTTGAGTACAATGTGAGAAATGACTTATTTGGAAACTATTGAATACTAGTGAAATATGATGTATGTGATTTTGGAATGATTATGACTTGTTATAGCATGTGTATTGAGAAATATGAAACTGCTTCTGATTTATGAAAGTTGTGAATTCTGTTTAAATTCTCGTTTGAATGTCGTAAATGATTAGGATATAGTTGGTATGTCAATAGGGTTAGATTGTGTGCTTGTATAGGTTTGTACTACGGTTCCTTTGTTTGCACTTTGGTGCCTTTGTTCACACTTCGATGTCTCTCTTTGCACTTGAATGCCTCTGATTGCAGAATCTTGCCTCTGTATAGTATTACGATGCTCTCTAATGTAGTGTAGTTGCTTGAGTATTTAAATTATGTTACTATAGTTCATCGGGCTAGTTAAATATGTGATTAATTATCAAAAGACTTATTGACATATACAAGTACACATGAATGATTTTGATTAAATATACATGAATGACCTTGAGTGAATATACATGAATGGTCTTGGTTGAATAGACATGAATGATCTTTATTAATTCTTGATTAACATGGGTTATTTGGTGATTTGATCTTGTGCAAATATCACTTGTTCTTGTAAGTTGAATGTTAGGTTAATATCTTTATAGCACTTGTTTAAATTTCAATTTCATGATTGAGGTAAGTTGATTTAAGATTTAATTATGAACTGACTAAGCTTTAGAAGCTTATTCTGTTTCATTTCCTATGTCCTGTAGTGACGTTTTGTGGAACTAGGTTGTCAGATCAACTTCAAGGCTCACACTATCAAGCTTCAGTTTCGGTAGATTTTAACTCATTTTGTTCTGGTTTTGTGGCATGTGTATAGGTTATTTTGGGTATCTGTGATGGATGTAATGTGATTTCAAATGTTCTAATTGTAATGTGCTCTAAAGGTTATTTGGCATATTTGATGGAATGATAGTTTAAGTATGATATTGGATGTGTGTTTAACCTTGAATCATGAAAATTATGAAATGGTATTGTTTTTGTGAATGGTTGCTTATTAGTTATACGATATGCATTGAATCATGAATGGATGAATGATAATTGAGGTAGATGAAATTTATATGTTGTAAGATTAATTGTTTGCTTGAGACCTATATGGTCAATATTAGTTTGTATTAAGGCATGCTTTAGGTTGATAGAAAGGTAACGTTTTAAAGGTATTTATGGTAAAATGTACAATGGTGCTTATATATATGCTTGTTTAAGTGGTTAAGTTGTATGTTAAGTATTTGATTGTGATGGTGCCCAAATGACATATTAGTTAGGCACTACTAGGGTGTATTGTATCATGTTTATGGATTGAGCTTATGAAGTGTTTTATGCAAGATATAATGTACTTGAATTCGTGTTTTGGTAATGTGCATAGGTTTGGATTACATCATTTGAAAAATGACCATTTTGATGTCACGTGGTTTGGCACATGACCCAACCATATGGCTGTTTGAATGTTTGTAAATTTTTTCAATTAGGTCCACACGGCCTGTCGACACAATCGTGTGACTCTACCCTACACGGCGTCAACCTTTCACACAATTTAAGGACACAGTTTTGTGGTTTAGGTCCACACGGTTGTGTGACCCCTATTTAGCATTTTTGCCACACTTTTCTGAAATGATTCAAATTAGTCCTTGTTTTGTTCTAAACAATTTTTAGAGCTTTCATAAGCTCGATTTAACCCCCGATATTCCATGAATAACATGTTTTTGACTGTATGATTGATGATTAATGATTATTTAGAGAAATTTGAATTGAAATAGCATGATTCTATTCTATTATGTGTTATAACATTCCTCAACCTTCTTAGTAGAGGAGTGTCCTTCAATCTTTTTAGCAACAATAGAGCAAGTCCTCCTTAGCTTTCTATTGATAATGCCTACGATAGTCGAAATTGCAGGCGACATTGTGGTAATTTGAAATTTTTCCTCAAATGCTCGAAATGCATCTCCTTTCTCACTAAAAGGTGTAGGGGCATCAGATTCAGTACAAATTTATTAGAACAAGAATGTCATGAAGGTTGCAGCATGTGTAAGAAGCGTTGCAGCTAGAGCTTGACCCTTGAATGGTAATTTTTTTTAATTTTATTTTATGGCTATAAACTTTTTTTTAAGAAAAAAGAAAGGAAAAAAAAAAGAGAACAAAATATAAAATATATTTTTGTCATTCGGTTTAGCCTCGAGGCTCCATTTCATGCTTGTTTTGCTCTTTTGACTTGGTCATAAACGAGAAAACACTAAAATGAATATTTAAAAATAAAAAAACCCCAAACTAAATAATGCAATGTAACTAAAATTAATTGTTTAATGTAACCTAAAATACATAACATACATACGAGAATACTTTATTGAATTTTAGTGAAATTTTATTTATGTTATTTTCTTGAAGATAAATAAATTCTTTTTTTCTTGCGTACATTCAATTTTGTAAGCTTATAATTGCAATTTTTTGGCAATTATAATTCAAATTTTAGTGATCAGTTTGTTGGTTTGGTTTCCTCATAAAGAATGTTGATTTTCCTCACTAGAAAATTTTAGTTTTCATCTAATATTTAGTTCTTAAATAGAGCCCACTCTCTAAGTATTCGAGGATTCAAGAAAAATGGAGAAGACCATTCGATTAAAAATAATAAGAATTTAGACATTAGATCCAAAGTTTGACGAGATTTCCTAACTCGAAAACACGTCCTAAAATTGACAAAATTTATTATTATAAATATTAGAACCAAAGACTTAATCTTTTGACAAATTTTAAAATGTCACTGTGCAACAAATACATTTTTCATAAATAAAAATTTCAACATATTTAAGATAAGTTGCTTCGATTAAATTGATTTTCATCGACAGGCATTTATACTTCCATAAAATTAACATCACTCGAAGCTTAAAGATTTTATTTCAAAAATTGCCAACTCTAAACATTGAAGTTATTAAGATTGTTGCATTACTGGTTGTAGTGGCAACGACTTCATAAGTGACTTAGAAATAAATTGAAATAAATTGGTTTTAAAATTAAGTGAAATATTAATAACATCATATAATGACCTTTTTTTCATATATATATATATATATATGAATTGGGAAGTTTATTTAGCAAATTAGTTGAGGTTGCAAAGGAAGAAAGAGAAATCGACATCTTAGGAGATGGATTTTAAAAATCCACACCTCTAAGTAACAACTTTAATTAAAGTTAAAAGTACCGAATTTGAAACGAGACAACTTCAACTAAACTAAAAACACAGCCATCATGTAATATTACAACTTCTGAATTTTTCATATCAATTGATGACGGAGGATATCGATCCGTACAGACAATAGTTATGAGTACAACAGAGTCGTATCAAATTTATTGTAGTTATGAGTACCACATGCATTCAAAGGCGAAAATAATTGGTCATGGAAAGCTGACCCTGAATCAATGTTATCTAATGTCATTTTCCGACTTCAATATCGTGACAAACTTTACATAGTTTTTGACGAGTACTCTAAATAATTAATTTATTAAGTTGAAGATTTAAATTCCCTTTAAATCATAAAATCACTTGGCTTCAAACTTTATGCGGGAGCTCAAGGGGAGCACCAGGCAACCAGGGTAATCTCCTTTTTACCCTATACTTCTTTTTTAATAAAATAAAATTATTATTAATTTTAAAACTAATTGCACCAAATATGATTTTTTCATTAAATTTTAAAATATTTTAATTATATCCTTAAACCATCGATATTACATTAATCAAGTCCTTTCATTATTAAAATTCTTAATTTAACCGTTAAATAATACACCAAATTTTATATCTTATAATTTAAAATAAAAATTTTAAAGAAAATTAAATGAAGAGAGTTAATGATAAAACTTTTTGTAAAAGCTTAAAAAATTTCAAAATCAAGATTTTTACATTCATTTTTACAATATTTATTTTTCATTAAAATTTTTATTTTAAATTACGCCACATGAGATGTGTTGTCTAATTAATGGTTAAATTTAATATGTTGATAATAGAAGGACCTTATTGACATGACCTTAATAATTTTAGGCTGTAATTAGAATATTTTAAAGTTTGAGGATAATTTAAAATAAAGGTTATAGTTTGAGAATGTAAGATATAATGAATGCTTATTTTTAATATAAAAAATTTATTATAATTTAATATTAATATATTTATTAGTTTCCTCAAAAAAGTATATTTTATTAATCGATATAAATAAAATTTTAATAATTTATCTTTTAATATAAATATAATTTTAATAATTCATAATTACTATTTAATATAAATATTATTTTAATTTATAATATATTGTTTAATATTGATATAATTTAAGTTATTTTAAATTTTTATAATAAGTATACATATATATTAATTTAATGTACTTAAACTATCCACTGCAATTGAATTTATACACATATTATAGTGCTAATTTTAATTTTATTATTACAATATTTAATATTACTATATTTAATTTTATCATGAGTTTAATCCTTATGATTGATTTTATATTTAAATAAAATTTTTTGTACCTCTCAACATGAATGTCGCATAATCTAATAATTATTAAATTAATTGATTGAATATGCAAGTTATAAATAAAATTGCATTAAATAAAATAAATTTTAAAAAATAATATAGAAAATTTAAGAGTTAACAAACGATTAAGTAGGTTGGTTGTATTGATGTATATATATATATATCATCACTTACTATAACCAAACTAATTCATCTTCATAGTTTTAGTTGACCTAACATAATAGATTTAATATTGGTTGGTCTAGTTGATTAAATTGATTAACGATTTAAATATTAAAATAATTAAAATTTTAAATTAATATTTATTATATATTAAAAATATATTTTAATAATTATGTATTAAATAAATTAAATCAATCAATTTAATTACAAATTTTAATAATCAATAATTGATCGATAAAATCAAATTAACTGAATCTTTAATTGATATAATTGAAAAAATCGAATTAACAAAAATTAACTTAACTAAATGCGTTGGTTAAGTGGATTTAGACCAATAGTTATGCTTTATGGGAAAAGAATGTTTTAAATTTTGACTACATGTTTCTAGAATAGTTGACGATGGGTCATACGGCCTAGAAGCACCCACCATTGCCGACCTACGTTAACCCTTCTTTAATCTTTTATTTTTTTTCTTTTGCTATTTTTAAGATAAATTACAGTTATTAAATTATTAGTAATTTTATATTTTTATCATTTAATTTTAAAAGTTACATAATGATGATTGAATTAATTGAAAGTTTTTATTTAAGTTATTGAATTATTAAAATTATTATTATATGGTCTTTCTCTATTTGCATTATCTACATCAATCGAAAACTCTTCCTTCCCTTTTCTTTTATAATTCAATTATTTTCTTCATGAAATAGATTTGAAAATTATAAATTTACAAACCAAAATGTAAACAATTTTTTGCTCTAATCTCTGACACTAATTATCAGTTTAACTTGAATTTAAGGTATATTTTTCTACTTATTTATGAGTATTGATCCACCATATTAATAATCAAATTATCATTGTTAGCCAAACTTTAATAAAAAATAATATTTAATAACTTATGACTTAAATAAAATTTTCGAATAGTATAATAACTTAAATAATTTTTTAAAATAATTTAATAACTATTTCATAATTTTGTAAAGTTAAATAATCAACATAAATTTAGTAACTTTTTAATTGTAGTTTACCTGCTAATTACACTATTCATATGGAGGGGTACCATAAACTTACTGCCATTCATTTTAACAATTTTTAATTAATTGTACGTTATTGTCTTCACTCAATTGTTGATGTTAATTTAACATTGTACTGATCATTATGTGATGACTTTAACTGTACTAAACAAGAAGCTTCTTGTTTTATTTTATTCTAAAATTACATTATAATTCAAAGTAATGATTGGTTTTTCGACCAAAACTGACAAATATTTTTCCTTTCAGAAAACGTGGAACCAAATTCCCAATTTTAAAGAATAACTAATAATAAGTTTGAATTTAAATTGATTGCAACGTTTGATATTTTTTTGGAATCTAATGCTTTTTCTTTAGAATTTTTTCCTTGGGAAAATTTATTTTCCCATATAAATTGGAAAATTAATAAAATATTAAAAATAAAATTAACAGTAATTTTATATTGAATTAGAGTATTAATAAACACACACAAAATGTTATTGCCTCCTTGCTCTTACTTGGTTTTCTCTATTACTTCAACATATTTTTCTATATTTTTTCCCCTAATTTTATTTTTATATACATATTTAATTATTTATATAGTATATCGTTTACATATTACATTTATTTTCTATTTTTTTCTTTTTTCATTTCAGTATATTGATTGAAAATTCAATTTTAATATAATATTTATGAATATTTACAAGTAATAAAATAATTAAGGTGCAGGCTTAGTTCTAAAACAAATTTCATACAATTTTACTTTCAATTGAGATTATAAATTAAAAAAATAATTTAAAAATTATCAATAAAATTTTATTATCAAATATTTAATACACATATTTGTTAAGAATAAATTTTATAATAAAAATTAAATGCATAAATATTATCTTTTATTCAATAAGGGTAAATTCATAAATTACCATTACATTATTAGGAAAGTACTTAATGAACCAAACATGATAATGTAACGTTGGTAAGATTTTAATCAATATCTTTCGATGTATACCAAACGTTGTAAAGTAACATTCCCAACAATCAAATTCTCGGCAATCACTTACCGTTAGAATCATAACATAACAAAGCACCAAACGCTACTTAAGCGTAATCTTAAATTTAATTATTATTTTTTTTGTCACTTTAACTTTAATTTTTTTTAAACACTTCAGCTTTCAATCGTCAAAATTTAGTCAATTTGTTTTTCTTTGCACGAAAATATTGACTGAGCCATTAAAATTTTAATAGTACTAAAGTGGTAATCTGTGTGACAATTCAAATGTATTTCATTAAAAACATAAATAATTATTTTTAAATTTTTTTGAACTTTTGGAAATTCTTGGAAAAATTTTATGTATTGTTTTGGAACTTTTACGAAGCACATGAGAATTGTTAAGTAGGCTATCCCATCACAACCATTAAAATTTTAACATTTCAATAAATTTTTTTATCAAAAAAATAATTTGACTAAAATTTGAAGGTTGAAGGATAAAGTGATAAAAATAGAGCTAAAGTGAGATTAGAAGTAAACATCGAGGGATAAATTTATCATTATGACTTAAATTACTAAAGAAATTAATTGTATAGTATTTTATAGATTGAGCTTTAACTCAGTTGGCATCATTACAACTACAACTACGAAGAGAATATGAGTTTGAGCACGCTTAAGTACGCATTTCCCTCCCTTTAAGAGGTTTAGAGGTGTTATAAATAGAAATATGCATTGTATCAAAAAAATTATATAGTATTTTCTTTGTTGCTTCATTGTGCTGTGAATTTAACAAATATATTGTTATGATTAACTATAAATCATAAAAGTAACCATGTTAACGAGAGTTTTTTTGATACAATATTGGGACTGATAGAGATTGGATCTGTGTCAATTAAGTGTGAGACAAAAATTTTAACTATCGTTCTATTCAAATCAATACCATATTAATAAAAGGTAAAAATCATAAAATTAAAGATATATTATTATTTTAGTTATAATTTATAACTATATTAATAATTATCATAAAAAATAAGTTATTATAAACATGGAATTTAATAACAAATTGAATTACTCAAACATAATTTACATAATAAAAAATTTCAATATTCTTACTTCTATCCTTATATATACTATGATTGCTATTTGAATAATTTTTCCACAATACGATCCTCATACAAAACATCCCCCTCATCCAGCGTGAAAAACGCAGTCGAAGACTATCACTAATTTGATAATTGAAAAAAGAACAAACAACCAAAAAAAAAAAAAAAAGAGAGAGAAAGTTAATAATCCAAACACGGAAGCCTTCAAAAATTGCATTCTAATAGCTTTCATAAATTAAAATATTTAATTTAAGTATTTTTAATTTTTTCTGAAAAATTAATATTTAAATTTTATTGTGAACTATCTAGTTGGTCACCAATTTTTAGGGCGCTTTCATTTTTATTACAAAAAATATTCTTACAATTTAGTCACTCAACTTATAGGGGTTTTCATTTTAGTCACTCAAAACATTAAAGTTTTACTTGGTAGAGTGGAAAGAAAATTGGAATGATGGAAAATTGAAAGGACGGAAAGCTAGAAGGATGAAAGTATAATTTTTCTTTTCATAAGTGTGCTTGGTAGGAAAGATAGAAAAATGAAAAGAAAATTATTTTTTCTTTCCATTCATTACTTGGTTGAGTTGAAAAATGGAAGGAAATAAAACAAAACATTTGCAAAATGCATAATTTTAAACTAATATACACATTACTCTCATTTTCTCTTCTATCATCATTCTAATTTGAAAATATATATTTTTATGCATTAGGATAGAAATGACCATCCCTTTTATTTTCTTTCCTCTCCCTTTTCTTCTCAACCAAGAACCCTCAAACTTTGTTTTCTTTCCACTTTTCCACTCCCTCATCTCATCCTTTCACTTTTTCACTCAACCAAGCACATCCCAAATCTTTAACTGCAGTTGATTATACACGCCAAATCATGTTTACATTTTCATTTATTCACCCAACTTCTAGGTTTCTTTCACTTTGGTCACAAAAAAAAAATCTTTTTCTAAGTCTTAGTCCGAGTTAAAAAAAAAATTAAGGGTTAAAGTGAAAAAGCTGTAAAAATAAAATAATGTATTAAATTTTCGTCATATTGTACTTGTCTATCCCTCGCCAAAAGTTCTAAATTTCTTTTCTTTCTTTTTTTCAGTATTGACGTTTTAAATTTCAAAACATCAAAATTAATTAAATTACTTAAATTAATTATTGAATTTTTTTTATCCCTTGATAATGTCAATCCATTTGTTAACATAATATTGAAACTTATTAATTTAATCATCTTCTAAATTTTAATTTTTTATTTTATATTTCAAAATTACCCTTAATCTAATTAACTCAAATAACTCATATTTAATAATTGTCTAAGAAACTTAAATTTCTTTCGATTATATAATCTCGAATATTCTATACTAAGCTAAAAGTAAAGGAAAATAATCCTTACAATTAATTAAATTAATTTTTTTTCTTCGTTTGAGTAAAGAAGTGATGAAAATAATTATGAGTTTTGTTCGGCATGGAAGATCAAATTAATTAATTTCATTAATTACAATGATATATTTTTTACTTTTAGCTTAGCATAGAAGATTTAAGATCATATAATCAAAGCAAATTCGGGTTTCGTAAACAACTATTAAAGATGAATTATTTGATTTAATTTTAATTGCAAACATAAAATAAAAATTTAATTTTAGGAGATTAAATTAATTAATCTTTATATTATAGTAACAAATAGATTGACACTATTAGATAAACAATTTCAACAATTTATTTAATTTATTTTGATATATTTTAAATTTCAATATTGAAAAAAAAATTTAGAACTTTTGACAAGGGGTAAACAAATATAATATGAGTTTTTTTAATGCATTATTTTAATTTCTACTGTTTTTTCAGTTTAATCCTTAATTTTTTATCCAATTAATACTTAAGGAAAAAAAGGATATTTCAAAATAAAAGCAACTTAGTAGTTAGGTGACCAAAATAAAATTATAAACATGATACGACGTGTTTGAGTGATCAAAATAAATGCATCCTAAAAATTGGGTGATGAAATTGCAAGAATTTCTTTTTTATGGGCCAAAATGAAAATTCCTTAAAAGTTGAGTGAGCAAATAGTTGAACACAAAAATTTTAATTTTAATCCTCAAAATTTTATAATTTGATTTGGATCCTTTAAAAACAAATTTTGTGAGTTTAGTACTAGCCTAGACTTAGAGACGAGCATGTTTATTTTGTGGGGGAAAAGCTTTTCCACAAATGGAAAACGGGACATAATATAAGCTGTTTTAGAAAAAACACAAATTATACGTTGAAATTTTATTCTTCCCAATTAGCATTGAATTGAAGAAATGGGTGCATGAACGAAAATTTAAATGTGAATTTTAGTACTTTTTACGCGAACGACAAAGATTTAGCACGTGAAAATTTTGGGACTTTCAAACTGGCCACGTGATCAAATATAGAAACATTGAACATAGTAAAGTCCTTAGCTACATCCCCTTCCGTTCCTACTTCTTTCGATCCATAAATCAACCACATTAATTACGTGACACAAATCTACAAATAAATTTAACTCATTATTTCCCCACTGTTTTTCTATATATAACTGTTTATAGTTGAGTTATATGTTTAGCTTTAAAGGTTTACTCGAAATTTGAGAAGATTTGAATAAAAATATTAAATTTAAAAAATGTGTCTGAGTAAAAAAATTAAGCATGTTTAAAATATGAGTTGGGTTTAGATTTAGGCATTTAAGGCTTAGGTCTGCCTAGCCCGTTTTTAAGTTTATAATACTTTATATTATGTTATTTTTATATATTATGTAATTTAAAATACATTAAAAAATAAATCTATACTAAATATATAATACTTTTCTAATGTAAACATTAAAATAATGTTAAGACAATTATATAAAAATTTTCAATAAAAAAAGTATAATATAATTAAATATTAAAATAAAATAAATATTTTTTAAAAAATATTATAGGCAAACCTAAAATAAGCTTGTATTAATTTTTTGCAAATATGAGCGAGTTATGACAAAATTTTAGGCTTATATTTCGGGTCGAGTCGAGCTTGGACAAACATAAAATATTTTAATATCATGTTTAGGCCCGGCCCAAACTCAACTTGATCCGACTCATAAACACCTCTATTTTTATACCATTAATCCAAATAACAATTATTTTAATTATTTAAATATCATAATAATATTCCTCGCTATTCATTTTTGGTATTTTTAAATAGTTAACGAATTCAGTTTAGTAGTTCATAAATAATCTAAAATCAATTAGCTGATGTGATTAAAAAATTAAAATGAAAGCTTGTTTATATAATATGTATAATGGCAATTCGGCATTAGATTTAATTACTTAATAACCTGAATGTAGTTATGGTATTGAGACTTTCAATGATAAATTTCATTAATATTTATTATAAAAAAAACTACTACTTACGATAATAAAAAAAATATTTATATTATAAAAATAATTTATTTCTAGAATTTTATATATTGGCTAAAGAGTTATTTATTACGTAAATAACTTAAAATTATTAATATTTAAAATTAAATTATTATATATTTTTTATTTACCGTTTTAAGGTAAAAAATATAAATTAAAGAAATTTTATATAAATTTTATCAAAATTAGGATTAAAATGAATTTTAAAATGACAAAACTACTAGAACGATGAACAAGGGTTGAAATTGAGTCAATTACTTTACAATACACTGTTCATCATTTATATGCAACTTTTTTCTCGCTGTAGACGTCGACACCTAGATTGACTGTAGCCGACCAACAACTCTTTCTCACCTCTTCGAGCTTCTCTAGTTGGCTGGCTCTCTAGCTTCCTTGTTTCGTCTAGTTCTTTTTGTCATCTTCAGCTCATGGAAAAGCTCTGGCTTTACTCCAACAGCTCTTAATCAACTCCTTGTTTCAAACCAGCAATAGCAGCTTTCTTTGTGTACCACTCCTAGTCGTCTCTCCGCTTCGGAGTAGGAGATACCGAGCGGCTGTGTGGGTTTTTTAAGTCTTTAAGGTTTAGGTGTTGTAATGGTGGTTGGCTCTTTGGTCATGGAACAATCGGCCACCGAAACGTGTTCAAACGCTGTCTATTAGGATATTATTATTATTATGGGATATTTTGTAGAAATATATTATTATGGGATATTATCTTTTAGGAATACCTAAATATATTGTATATTTTTTAAGCATATATTTAGAAGTATATTATATATCTTCCCTATAAATATTATGTGTAACACCTCAAACCCGGCCTACACGTTATGGTCGAATGTGGAGGAGTTAAATCTAGCTTAAAAATCATGTGATAAAAAATCTTAAATTTTAGCTGATGAATGTTAGAGAAATTGTATCACTTATTTTATAGCATAATCACTTAACCATTTTATTAGAAAAGAAGCGGAAACTTCCAGAAATAGAAATCTAACTTTGGAAATCACGTAATTTGAAAATATCAATTTTTGACAAAACTCTTACATTGTTATGTAGAAAAACTCGTGCACAGAACTTATTCATTTTACGAAAAAGCATTTAGTTTGATACTTAACTTTGCAATGTATATTTTTAGAGTTTTTAAGTTTAGAAAACCAAATTCCAATTTGTCAAATTCGAATGATTTTGTAGTTTTATATTAAGAACACCCAAAAACCGACAATAGAACAAAATCCAAGAACAAAATCAAATTTGAAAACTTAATTCAAAAATCAAAAATCCGGAAATATTAATTTATTAACCAAAATATGTCATTTTATGCGAAAACCCAATCTGAGCTTCGGCACGTCATCTGGTCCTAAATTAGCTGATTATTTGAAAGGCCAAAAATAGAAGGGTGAGCTATAAAGCTCAGTGTGTAACTAAACTCAAACAGAGAATACAAATAACACAACAGTCAAATCACAGAATCGCAAAGAATCTCATATTGATCAATTGAGCAAAATTAAGAATGAATGCTTATACCAATGTAGTACTTTTCAGAAGACATAATGCAAAATTTTCAAAATATTTCCTACCCAACTCTGCTACACACCAAATAGAGTTTCCTAGAACTCGTCCATCCAATCATACTAAGAGATAATTGTGGTCAATGCCACCAGAGTTACAGTTAAAATTGTCAGATCGGATATATGTGGTCAAACCAATATATTGCAGCTAAGCTGCCAGAACAAATATATGAGCTCGAGCCACCATAATCACAGACAAGCTGCCAGACAGAACTAGGGATAAAACCACCAGATAGTGCAGATCATTAAACTGCCAGAACTTTCTCCTTTCTATATTATCCCTGTAACAATCCATTTTTCATTGGTGACGAAACAGTGGTTTCAGGACCACAAATTTCCATTGTATTGACTCGTAAATATTATTTATAGGATATTTATGGAGTCATTAGAGTCATATTAAAATTTGGTCAAGAAGTTTTAATGTTTAAATAGTTAATTAAAGAAAAAGGACTAAATTGTAAAAAGTGCAAAACTTGCTAATTATTTCATTTTGATGATTTAATGGTTTAATTATTAAACTTGGGAGGGCCAATAAGGCAATTAGACCTTATATTATTTGGGTGGACGGTCTAGTGTGGTTTTTAATGAAATTTTATTTGATTTTAAAAGGTAAAAAGGTAAATAATCATTAATTAAACATAAACAAAATATGAAATTATCATCATCTTCTTTAATTTTCTTGTTGAAAACCAAATGATTATGTTTTCTCAAGCTTGGAGAATCGGCTAGGTTCAAATCATTGCATGTGAGGGATTTCTCTGCCCGTTTCTTGTAATTTTTATGTTTTTGAGATCGTTGCAACTAGGTTTAGCTAACTTGTACCTTTGTTTTTGAATCTATTAAAATTTTTAGAAGTTTTCATTAATGAATCTTGAAATTTTTTGATGATAAACATGTGCTTGAAGGTTTGATTGTGGTATTTGGTTGTTTTGTAAGTAATTTTTTGTTAGATTTTGCTTTAAGTATTAAATTGTTAAAATGTCAAAATTTCAAGGTTTGATGGTAAATTTGATGTTTAATAGGGACTTTTTAAGGGCCTAGAATATTCATCTATAATTTTATTCCTAGAAAATGGTCAATTTGATGATTTTCGGGTTAAGGGACTAAATTGTAAAAGTTATAAAGTTAGGGGTAATTGTGTAAATTTGAAAAAAATAAAAGGGTATAAAATGTAAAGTAAATTGGAATATGAAATGTAAGCTAATAATTGAGAATTGTATATTTTAAATCAAGACCCTGTTAATTTACGTGGAAAAGGGAAAATAGCAGAATAGTCACTGAACTTCTACAACTATTACAACTTAGTCCAGGTAAGTTCGCACGATTATAATTTAATATCTATATGAAATGTTAGATGATATAATGTGATATAATAGATATAAATTGTTTTATTTTTTATGTAAATTTGTTGAAAAATATTATCAAACTTTAATACTTGAATCGGAGGAACGCGAGATAGAGTACAATTGAATGACAGTGTGTTATGTAGGGATGGGAGTGGAGGTTGATGTGGTGTGATATATACATTTTACCCGAGTAGGCCGAGGTTTAGCATTTGTTGTGAACTCTCGTTGTATACTCCCTATTTTGGCGTGTTTTCTGTTGGACTAGCTCTTTGGAGTAATTGATGTGTTTTCGATTGGATTAGCTCTTCCGAGCAATTGACGTGTATCTGTTGGATTAGCTCTTATGAGCATTTGGCATGTTTTCGGATGAATTACTGTACTTGTATCTGTAAGTCGTTCATTAGATCGCAAATTATTGTATTATACTTAAATAATAACTTTGAATGACATGACATGTAATTGATATCTGGAATTGATTATATTGTGGATATGTATATTATTCTCGGAGAACTTTGGTTGAACTTTGATTTGAATTATGCAATTCACCGAGTTGAGATTTTGGATGACAGTAAACAATGTAGTTGAGTTATTATTGGTTGAAATGTTGTTTTTACTTCGGTAAGATTTATTATTTCTATATATCAAACTTACTAAGCTTCAATAAGCTTACTTATGTTATTTTTTACTCTTGTAGATACTTTTGAAGGTTAGACGGTCAGATCAGAACTCAAGTTAGACTATTCATCCATTTTTGGTAGTTTTTGGAACGTTATTTTGGATCATATGACATATAATAGGCTTGTTTGTCATTGCTATTGTTTTGATATGTACAACTTTAAAGTATGATCTTAAATGCAAGTAGTTAACTTATTATGATATAGGTAAACTAAGGAAGATGTTTCTAGTGCAGGTTTATGGTATGTGTTATTGGAATGTTGTGATTGAGGTGCATATGATAGGCATATTGGTTGAATGTTAAATTGTGTGAATTGACATGCTTTGGGTAATAGTTCATATCATTGTATAATTGTGTATACTTGTAGTACCAATGAGGGTACATTGGTTAGGCACTTAGGATAGTTGATTTAGCATGATTTAAGCTTGTTTAATGTCATTTTGAATAGGTCTTCTGGCTAGTAAATGGATTACTGAGGGTCCAAGTAAGCTTCAAATGGTAAACTTGTCAATTAAGGTCTATTTAGGTACACACGGCCTGAGAAATGCCTGTGTCACTTAGCCGTGTGCCATACACGGTCTAAGGCACAACTATGTGTTCCAAATTAGTATGTTACACGGCCTAGCACACGGTTGTGTGTCACAAGTTAGAGAGTTACACGGTCTGGCACACGACTTGCGACATGGCTGTGTGGCCTAACTTAGTGAGTTACACGAGAAAGGACACGGGCTGAGACATGACTGTGTGTCCCTATTTCAAAAGTTACATGGCTTGGCCACACGACTGTATGTCCCTGGTTTTGGAAAATTTTCATCTTTTTCTTAAAACCTCTTATTTGTTTCGATTTAGTCTCAAATCGCTTATAAGCTCTTTTTAAGCCTCGAAAGCTTGATTTAAGGAAAAAAATGCATATGATTGGTTGATTTTTAATAATGTGAATATATTTAAGAATATGATGTTAAATGAATTCTGATTGATCAATAATGCTCTGTAACCTTAATCCAACGACGGAGACGGGTTAGGGGTGTTACAGTTAGTTGTATTAGAGCTACGATTTAGTCGGTTCTTGGACTGAACATAGCGTGTGTAATGTCTAGAATTACATGCCATATAAACCTACAATAGTATAACGTGTTTGATCCAATCTAACCTTCATTTTTCTTATAGATTGTAAAAATGTCAGATAGATCTGATTGCGCTAACAATGATGAGGTTAATAGTAATATACCGACCTCAGAACAAGGGACAAGTAGTAATATTTTGATTCCACAAATACTTGAACATGAACTTAAAAGCGTGTTTTTTGGGTTTATGAACCAGTGATTTAATGAGTTTATGCAAATGAATACTGCGGCTCAACGACCTCTACCCCCCGTTACACCTCCTGTTGCACCTCCACCTCCTCCTATGATTGAATCTAGTCGACGTATATTGATTGAAAAGCTTAGGAAGTGTTGTGCTGAATAATTCCAAGGTAGATTAGAAGATGATCCAATTAAAGCTAAGTATTGACTTCAGAATATCTTGCAAGTTTTCAAAGAAATGACTTGTCCTCCTGATGATTTTCTTAGATGTGTCGTTTCACTGTTAAAAGAAGAAGCATATAGTTGATGGACTACATTGGTAGTTGTGGTACAGAGAGAAAAAATTTCTTGGGATATCTTTTAAACCGAGTTTAAAAAGAAGTATGTTGGAAAAAGATATCTGGACAAGAAAAAGAGGGAATTTCTTAAATTATGGCAAGGAAACAAGTTAGTAGCTGAGTATGAGAGAGAGTTTGTATATCTCAGTAAATATGTTAGAGAAATTGTGCCTAATGAAGAAGAAATGTGTATTTGATTTGAAGACGGTTTGAACGATGAAATTAGAATGATGATCGGGGGTAATGAAATCCGAGAATTTGATGTTTTATTTGATCGTGCACAGAGAATGAAAGAAGTGTACAATCGCAAGCTACAGAGAGATAGGTGGATTCGAGAATTTAATAAGAGAGGCTCATTTAAGAACTTTTCTTTACCACCAGCTGTAACAGCCCGGTTTAGACCCTAGTCGAAACAGTGGTTTTGGGACCACAAATATGAGTCAAAAAAATATTTTAATATTATTTTTCGTGCTTATAATATGTGAATTAATATGTGTGAAAGTTTCGTGTGAAAATTTGATCGTTTGTTATGGCTTTATAATTATGATGTCCTTATGTTGTAATTAGATCATTAATAAGGTTAATGGACATTAATAACCATCCATGAAGTGATTTTTATATGGCTAATAAAGGATAAAATTGGTATTTGATAATTAATATGTGTTATAATAAAATAAAACATGATGATGGATGATTCATTCATCCTTGTTGGCCGAATATATCAAAAGAAAAGAAAAGAAAAAGAGTTCTAGGGTTCGGCTAAGAGAATATGTGATTAGGTATGTGTTTTGCTCGGTTTTTGATGATTTCTACGTTTTTGTGATCATTGCTTTGTGTTATATTAAGCTCATGCCTCAATTTTAGAATTTGATGATGATTTTGAGTTATTCCATTGTTGATTTTGTGAGTTTTGTAATGTTAGTTGATGAAATATGGAAGCTTGATGATAGATACATATGTTTTGTATTGGGATTTTTGATGAATTTGAGTAATTTGGGCTAAATTGTAAAAATGAGATTTAAAGGGACTAAAATGTGAAATAAATGAAATATATGGGCTTATATGAACTACATGAATATTCTGCCTAACATGTGTATAAAGAAATTATGTGTATTTTTTGATTTTATGAATTAGGGATTAAAGTGTTAAAATGTAAAATGTGAGGGTCAATTTGTAAAATGCCCTAAATATGTGTATATGGATTGAATTGAATGATTTTTTTGAATAAAAGAGTTAAATTTGAATGTGTATAGATCAAGAACCAAAGAAAACGGAATTAGATCAGGGAAAGTCGAAAGTGGTCGAGTAGTCGGTTAAATCCGTTCATTCTCGTATGAGGTAAGTCAATATACAAATAAATATGTTTGAATTGATTTACTCATGTTAATATGATATTGAATTGTGATGAATGGTTATATAAGCTGAATATGTGAAATTGAGAAAGTTTCGATAATGTGACAACGTCTGAAAGCCCCGTATGAACCATAGGAATAGTTACGATACATATGTCATGACATAGGATTTCGATATGTGATTTCGTGTAAGACCACGTCTGGGACGTTGGCATCAGTTTGATATTTACGTGTAAGACCATGTTTGGGACATCGGCATCGTATTTGATTTCGTGTAAGACCACGGCTGGGACGTTGGCATTGTATGAGTTTTTCGAGCTATCCGAGTATCCTTAATGATTCCGAATGGTTCATCAGGCACTTCAAGAAATGAATAACTATGTGAATGTATATCTGATTCAGTTACGTTTGAAATGTATAACATGATTGAGAATGAAAGGTAAGTATTTGTACAATTGTGTACATATGATATATGTAAGAGAATTATGGTTATATGAGCTATATGAGACTTATGAATATGTGAATATATTTTGCTATAAGTTACATGAATGAATTGGTTCTAGAAATTTTTTATGTGATAAGTTATTTGTATATGGCTTACTAAGCTTTTGAAAGCTTACTTTGTGTGTTTTCCATCTGTTTTATAGATATCGAAGCTACCGAGAGCTTGGGGATCGTCAAGGATCATCACCACACTATCAAACTTATCTTTGGTACCTTTTGAAAGTGTAAATATTAAAGTATGGCATGTATAGTCTAGATAAATTAAGATATGTTTTTGAGTTATGAATATTTAGCCATGTGATATAGCTTGGTTTTGGTTGTGTTTATAAATGCCTTTGGAATATAATCTATGTGTAACAGCTCGATTTAGACCCTAGCTGGAACAGTGGTTTTGGGACCACAAATCCGAGTCATAAAAATATTTAAAAAATTATTTTCTGTGTTTATTATGTGTGAATTTGTATCTGTGAAATTTTCGTGATTTAATTTTGTCGTTTGAGTGTCTGATTAAATAAAAGGACTTAATCGTGTAAATTGAAAACTTGATAGTTTAAAGCATAAGGGCCGAATTGTTAGTGGCTCTCTAAATTGAAGCATTTATGCTGTAAATAAACTATATGCATGTGATAGGGACGGTAGTGCCCTTGTTATTAATGGTTTTGTAATTTTATTACAAAGGTTAAATAAGTAAATTATGTAATATTATGTAATAATAAAACATAAAAAAATTATAACATGGTTTCATATTATCATGTTCTTGCCGAAAACATAAATAAGAAAGAAAAGAAAAGAAAAGCAAGGGTTCGACCTCATTCAAGCTTGATTCAAGGTTCGTTCTTACTCCGTTTTTGATATGTTTTACGTTTTTGAGATCGTTGCTTCGAGTACTAGTAAACCCATGCTTGGATTTTTTTATTTTGGTGAATATTTTGAGTTATGCCATTTTTGAGAGCTTGTGATTTTTGTTGTTTGATGATGAAATATGAAAGATATGTTTTAGATTAACATGTTTTGTATTGGAGTTTTTGATGATTTTGAGTAATTAAGACTAAATTGTAAAAATAATAATTTGAGGGACTAAAATGTGAAATAAATGAAATATATGGACTTGTATGAAGGTGGGTAAGATTCGACCTAACATGGGTGTGATGAAATTTTGTATATTTTGTGTTTTGCGCAATAGAGACTAAATTATAAAAAGTGTAAATGTCAGGAGTAAAATGGCAATTTGCCCATTGATGTGTTTTTGGACTAAATTGAATGAAAATATGTTTGAATGAGCTTAATTTGAATATGTTTAGATTAAGAACCAAAGAAATTGGCTTTGGATCGAGGGAAAACGAAAGTTGTCGACTAGCTGTTCCGTTCCGTTTTATATCGTCCGAGGTAAGTTTATAAGCAAATAGATGTACTTAATTTTAATTAAATGCAAAGTATATATGCTAAAATGAAATATATGAATTTATATTTATCATAGCCGAATGTATACAAGCTTGTCTACTTTATTTCCGAATCCGTTTCGACCAAGTTACGAAGTCTGAAAGCCCCGTATGAACCTTAGGAATAGTTAGGATACATATGTCATGACATAAGATTCTGATATGTGATGTGCGAGTAAGACCATGGCATCGATATGTGATTCCGATATATGTGTACGAGTAAGACCTTGTTTGGGACAGTGGCATCGATTTGTGATTACATCTAAGACCACGTCTGGGACGTTGGCATTGTACGATATATGTGTGATTATCCAAGTGTCCTATCCATTTCTGAATGGTTCATCGGGCAACGATAAGTTGTGAACATACTTGCAGAATGAGCTAAATGACTAGGTATGAAATAGGTTATTACCTACTTGTAATAAGGTAAGTAAGTACTTAATATTTGTTACAAATGACTTATGAGGTAAATAAAGATTGTATGAATACGAAAGTGTGTTCGGCCTTGAAATGTATATTGTGAATGTCTTTAGGATGATACTTGAACATGTGTAATTATGACCATGTATATTCGGCCATATAGGTAATATGTATATGTGATGTTATATTATGACTCTTGAACTTGTGTATATGAGTATATGTATGTATGGTTTGTAATGACTATTTGATTTGGAAGTTGATTAATAATATGTTAAAATGACTATGTGAGCATTCGGCCAAGGTGAGAAATTGTCTATGAAAATGTATTCTTTATGGAAATTTATAAGTTTGGAATCAAGCATGGTAATGTTAAAGTAATTCAGTTGGTTAAAATGAGTTGACTAGATTATTAAGTTGTTTATTTGCTTAAGACTTACTAAGCTATGATAGCTTACTCTGTGTGTTCAAATTTACTCTATTTTATAGATTTTTTGATTCGAGTTACGAGCTCGGGGATCGTCAGCAAAGTTAATCACACTATCGACTGTTTTTGGTACCTTTATAAGTGAAATATCAAATCTATAGCATGTATAGGCTAGCTTGGGAGTTGGTTTATTTTGAAAAATGTATGTATAAAAGCCAGGTGAAAATGGCTTAACTTCCATGCATAAATTCAGTTTTGTTGGACTATGGTTTAAGTTCTTTTTGGTTATTATACAATGTGTCATGGTTGAATGATACTTGTGATACCAAATTTGAGCGTTGATGTTGCTTGGTGATTTTGGACATATGCATTGGGTCGATTCAGTTAAGTTATGCATAGATAAAAGATTATTTGAATTTTGGTTGTTGTATTTAGTCAAGATTTTTTATGTGATTTGGCATTAAAGGTTGTTTGGTTATGGCCGAAAATGATATATGTTTGTCTTGATATGTTTATTATATGGTGTGGGAGATTCATGTTTTGAATATATATATTAGATAAATGACTATGATTGAAGTAATGGCATTCGATTATGAGATGGAAGATATGGATAATATTTTTGAGCTACTTATGATTCGACACCTGTGAATATACATGTAATGAATTGGTTTGATGTATTATTTGAATTATATGTTGTAAGACAAAATGATTGAAATAAGGTGATTGGGAATTTGGTTGTGGCCTATGTCGTTGATAATTATGAAATATATATATTTAGTTATATGTATTCGGTTACCATGACAAAACATTCATTTAAGTCATAAAAGTTAGTTCATAAGTGAGCTATTACATGGTATTAGCATGCATAAATGTTCAGCATTATTATGTGACTTATATGGTTGTTTTGAATTAGATATTCGGTACTAATTGGATTAGTCACTCTGTGAATATATTTAAAGATATTTGTTTGTATAATGTATTGACATGTGATTTTAAATATGAATTTAATTTATATTAGATATTTAAATGATGCTTGAGTTTGAGTTGAGTAATGATATTATTAGTTAATATGAAAAGTCAATGTGTACTTACGTATTATAATAGTTGGATAATCATTTAGGCTTATATCTTATCTTTGTTAAAACCAGTATATGCTTTAATGTTTTGAATGTTATATTTCATATTGTTGCATATGAATGATATGACAGTATATAAGTATGATATCAAATGTTTCAAATTTAAGAGTGGTGTTAGTTGATGGAATAAATTTTGACTGATTTTCGAGACTTGTTCATGTGTATATGTATAGTTGTTCGGAATTGTGCCTTTATTTTGTAATGCCTTATGACCCTAATCCGGTGACGGATACGGGTTAGGGGTGTTACACTATGTGATGCAATATTGCCAATATGATGTGTTCTTAGATGACCAAAGATAATTGGTTAATTTGGTAAGATTATGGCATGAGATTGAATGAAGTAAATTGAGGTTATGTAATATATGTTTTGTTATGACTTTGGCTTATGAATTGGCATGATTTGGTATAGATATAAGCATGAGATTGGTTGTTAATGATATGGCATGAATGGTGTATGTTTTGGGAATGAAATTGGTTAAAATCATGGTGCATTTGATGTTTATTTGGTGCTTATAGGAAGGACCCAAAGTGGGTGGCATTTTGGCCTTGTAAATGGCCAATTTTTGCCCACACAGGCAAGGACACGGGCGTGTGTCTCTACCGTGTTGCTCGAAGGCCGTTTCGAAATGAGCCTGGGTAGACCACACGGTCGCACACACGGGCGTGTGCCAAGCCGTGTGGCCAAGTCAGTTTCTAGCACGGGCTAGACACACGGGTGTGTGACTGGCCGTGTGACCCAAGTCAGTAGCCTCCCTAATTTTTACACGGCCTGGAACACGAGCGTGTCTTGTGGCTGTGTGGTCAAGTCAGTATGTATGCTCTATTTTGCCATGGCCTTGACACACGGGCATGTCTAATGCCCTGTGAGGCACACGGCCTGGTCACACGGGCGTGTGACCTCTGTAACTTAAAAAAATTGTTAAGTTTTGGAAAAATTTTGTATGTGTTCGGTTTAGTCCCAACCTCTTCTTAATGCATGTTTAGGGTCTCGTTGACCTAATAAAGGGACTTAATGTTGATATTTGACTTTGACATGATAATGTATGACTTTTGATTATGAAATGTTCTGATATGTTCTGTAATACCTCTTAACCCTAGTCCAGCGACGGATATGGGTTAGGGGTGTTACACCAACGAAGAAGAATAGAGAAGACTTTAGTCAAGCTACTTCAGTGTTTGAGCACCCAAACAAAAATATATCAATTCAGCATGATTTTAAATCTCCTATAAAACTAGTTGCTGGTGTGGGAAGTATAAAGAACGCTCCGAAGCCTAGTTGTAAACATTGTGGAAAATATCATTTTGGTGAGTGCAGAGCTAAATTAAGGGCATGTTATAGATGCAGATCGACTGATCGTTTTCTCCGAAATTGTCCAAAATAGTTAAAGGAAAATGAAAAGTAGAATGAAAAACAAATGTCTACATCTCAGAAAGGTAGACGTCAGGGCAGAAAAACACCATTAGGACTCCTCATGTAGGAGCAAAAGATACAATTGTACGGTCAGAGACTAGAACACCTGTTCGAACATATGCCATCTGAGCTAGAGAGAAAGCTGCTACACCTGATGTAATTGTTGGTACATTCTATCTCTTTGATGTTATTGTGTATGCACTGATTGACCCTGGGTCAACTCATTCTTATATTTGCACTGCATTAGTAACGAAAAAAAACTACCTGTTGAATCAACTAAATATGTTATTCAAGTTACAAATCCACTAGGTCTGAGTGTGATAGTTAACTTAATTTCTCGTAAATGTCTACTGACTGTGAATTCTATATTGATTTGATGTTACTAACCTTTTAGGAATTCGATGTTATTTTGGGTATGGATTGGTTATCGTTACATGATGCCATGGTGAATTGTAGACAGAAACAGATTGATTTGAAATACCAGATGAGAGAAATGATTTCAGTTGAGTCTGGCACACCAAATAGTATTGTTAGAATTATTTCAACTATGTCTGCATAGAGATTCATACGTAAAGGAAATGAGGCATTTCAAGCATACATCCTTGATACTAGAGATTCAGAATTGAAGCTAGATCAACTACCAATTGTTAGTGAGTTTATTGATGTATTTCCTAAAGAGTTATCGGGTTGGCTTCTTGATCGTGAAGTTGAGTTTGTAATTGATCTGGTTTCTAGAATTGCATTGATATCGATATTCTCGTATCTTATGGCACCAGCTGAGTTGAAAGAGTTGAAAGTACAGTTGCAAGAATTGTTAGACAGAGGGTTTATTCGACAGAGTGTATCTCCTTAGGGTGCACCTATGTTGTTTGTGAAAAAGAAAGACGGCTCATTAAGATTGTGTATTGACTACAGACAGTTGAATAAAGTCACAATAAATAATAAGTATCCTTTGTCGTGTATTGACGATTTGTTTGACCAATTAAAATGTGCTACAGTGTTGTCGAAGATAGATCTCAGATCCGAGTATTATCAGGTGCGAGTTAAGGATTGTGACATGTCAAAGACTGTTTTTAGAACTCGTTACGGTCACTATGAGTTTTTGGTAATACCATTTGGATTGACAAATGCTCCTAGTGCTTTTTCAGTTACGCAATATCAGAAATCAGAAAGCATGGCACTTTATGCTTTTGTAGAACAGATGTATCACAAATTCAACATAAACAAATAACTTTCACCATAATGCCACATGCATGGTTATATAGCAAAATCCAAATATACCCAGATTTAACATATTCAGACATCGTATCTTCATACCCAACATAACAAAACAAAAATATACCATCAAAATGGACATAACACAGATCATACATATATAATTTACTTACCTCAAACACATTACATAAGAAGAATATTAATAGATACCTTATTTTCAAGTCTTATTAAGTAGTATGGACCTTATGGAAAGTCTAATTACGAGTTATAGATCAAACAACCCTAAGTGATAATTTCCAGAAAATGGGCCCACATGGACCAACTGGCCTAGCTTGTGGTTCCCATACGGCCTAACACACAAACTACACCTATTCGTGTGGCCCACATGGTCTAATAGCCCAGTCCGCGTGGTCCACACGGCCTGACACATGGCTGCGTAACCCACACGATTTGCCTTACGGCCATGTGACCCACATGGTCTGCCACATGACCGTTTGACACACATGGCCTAACACAACCTACACATGCTTGTGTGGCTCACATGGCCTGGCACATGGTTGTGTGACCTACATGGTTTGCCACACGATTATGTGACCCATACAGCCTATCACACGACTGTGTGACATCGATAATAGATTTTTTGGCATCGTGCCATTCACTATTTTTCGAGTTTTTTATTACACACCTAACTATTTTTTTATGTCGACACACTGTAACAATTCCAGAACCTAAAATCAGTGATTTAAATGACCCAATTTAGTACCAAAACACTAAATAGAAATAAAAAATTTGGCCATAACCGTTAATAATTAGCCTTAACAAACCAAATCAGTCCCCAATCGAAAGCATTAATCACTTACCCAATCAAACATTCCACCAAAAGATTCTAAATCGTAGGAGGGTTAGACGTTTCGTAAACTTTACCTAGAAAACTGATCTGATAATTAACGAGGTTCATAACACGATAAAACATTATATAAGTGTGAAGAATTAACCAAACCTTAACATCAAAAAAACCCCAATACTTACCCCATGATTTAAATTCGAATAATCTCTTTTAGATATCCCGCTTTTGATCGCTCCAAGAACAACAGTATAATAACGGAAACAATAACAAATAGAATAGAACAGAAGGAAAATAGAGGAAAAAGAAAAGAAAGAAGAAATTGATAGAAAGAAGAAAAGTGGAATGTTAGAGAAAGAGGGAGGGAATAATGTGAGAACGTGAAAAGGAAGTAGGAGAGTTTTGGGGAATAATTTTCAAAAAAGATTTTTAATTAAACTACCTATATCCCCACTAACTCCCATTAAATCTGATTAGTTATCCTTATCAGATTTTCCCAGAGTTCAAAACAAAAATAATTTTAACTTTGCACACATAGGGATTTGAACACAAGACGAAATTATAAGCTGACACCTTGCCACTAAACTCGCAGACTCATTCTTATCAATAGATGCACAAAAATATTTCTTAAAATCAGATACCCAAAGTTAGGGGTTTAGACAAAATTGATAAAAATACAAGGGAAAGGATTTAAACCTAGAACCTCCCTCACACAAGCACAATCCCTTAACCATTGAACCAAATCAATTCACTTTACAAAAATTTCACAACCTTAATTCAAAAGCCAGACCTAACCACTCTTGGTTTCACTAACCTGGTTTTTGGGATGTGACATTATGTATATTCTTGAGTTCTATAAATAAGATTGAAAGGGATTGCCGTATTTTTGTCATGGCATTTAAGCCAGATGTTTAACACAAATTATTTTTTTCTCAATGGTTAGCTGTGATTCAATTTCTCCACCACCACCACTTCTTAGTTTTACCGTTGAGCAATGTCATTCTCTTCTGGCTGTGTTCAATAATACACAATCTACTACCAATCACTTGAATGGTATGTCCAAGAATAATTGAATTATCGACACGAGTGTTCAAATTATGTTACCAGTGATTTTATGTGATTGACGAATGTGAGAGAAGTTGTAGCATGTTCTGTAGGGCTTCTTGAAGGCCAAACAGTGGTGGCTACCCAAGAAGGAATGGTTAAATTGACAGATAAAATTCATTTAAAACATGTTCTTTACGTTCCTAAAATAAACTGCAATTTAATTTCAGTTTCACAGTTGAATGGTGATACAAACTGTTTTGTCCAATTTTCTACTAACATATGTGCTATTTAGGACCTTCATTCGAGGGTGCTGATTGGAGTGGGTGAGAGATGGGATGAACTTTAATACTTCTGGTAGGTATCGACGATCAAAGCGGTTTTGATTGAAGCTTTATCCTCTTTCAAACTTTGGCATAGAAGATTGGGTCATCCTTCCGAGAAAGTAGTGAAGTTACTTTCCTATGTTAGTGACTATAGAGATCATTTAAATAAATAATGTGAAATTTGTCATCATGCTAAGCAAACTATAAATGTAACAGCTCGTTTTTAGTCAAATCAGAATGGTGGTTTCATAACCACAAATCTGAGGTCAAAATATTTATTTTATTATTATTTTAATGTTTACAACATGTTTGAATGATTGTGTGAAAGTTTCGTTTAGAAATTTTATCATTTGATTAGTCAATATGATAAAAAACACTAAATTGCGCAAAGTGCAAAAGTGCTGTTCTAATAGTTAAAGGTATCTATTAGCTATGGATTATAATAGTTAAGGTCCTTCAATGATAATTAGACCATTTATATATTATGTGGACAATGATGGACATAAAATGATGATATTAAATGGTTTTATAATAAGGTTATTTTTGTAATTTGTAAAAACATGTTAATATATTAATTAAACAAAACAATGTTATCATCTTTTCTGTTATTCATCAACTGAATTTAGAGAGGAAGAAAACCATTTTTAGGGCTTAAACATTCGGCCACATACAAGCTCAATTGTAAGTCCGTTCTTGTCTCATTTTTAATGATTTCTATGTTTTTGAGATCGTTGCAACTAGGTCTAGCTAGCCCAGGGACTATTTTGCAAAATTTTTAAAGATTTTGAATGTTTCCATTGATGAATATATGTGTTTTTTGATGTTTAATGATAGATTATGAATGCTTGATGATAGCTATACAAGTTTTGTTAAGTGATTTTTAGTGAAAATGCAAAATAAGGATTAAATTGTGAAATGTGAAAACTTTGTAGTTAAAATGTGAAATAAATGAAAAATATGGGCTGATATGAGTACTAGAAAAATTCGGCTAGCATGGGTTAGTCTTGAAATTCATGAATTTATGATTTTGTGAAATAAGGATTAAATTGTAAAAGTTGTGCAATTCTTGGGGAAAAAGTGTAAGTGTGCTTAAATGTGTGTTTTGGATTAAATTGAATAGAGAGATTATTAAATAAGTTAATTTTGAATATATTTAGATCAAGAAAAGTGAAGTTCGAATCTAGATCCGGAGAAAAGTAAAGTTATCGACTAATCAACCTATTTCGTTGTTTTCACATCCGAGGTAAGTTCGTATGTAATAAGCATTGATATAATTATACTTTAAATGCTTTGATATTGTATGAATTGTGAATTTGACTCTACGGATATGTTCGATGAAGATTCGGCATTGAAAATCCTGGTTGAACCTTAGGAATAGATTAGGATACTAGTGACATGTCATTAAGAAATTCATTGATTTGGCTTCGGGCAATGATATCGGCACTTCGGGTGCGAGCTTCATTGATTTGGCTTTGGGCCATGATATTAGCATTTTGGTGCGAGATACATTGAGTTGGCTTTGGGCCATGATTTGAGCGCTTAGTGTGCAAGACTCCTAAATATCTGACTTCTATTTCGAATGGTCCAACGGGTATACTGAATATGTGAATTGGTAAGAAATACATATGTATCAGTACATGTATGTATAGAAAATTATTTGAGCAATGAATCAAAAGAAGTTGTGAGCTTATGATCCATTATATGGTTAAACTCCATGTTAACTTAGTGTTTAATGTTTTGATGCAATTTGAGTTGCTTATTGAAAATGTAAATGAATGGTGAAATTTTCTTAATTATTTCATTTGAGCTTACTAAGCTATAAAGCTTACTTTGTATATTTTTCTATGTTTTACAGTGATTTCAAAGCTAGACCAAATTTGGGGATTGTCGAAGACTTCGTCACACTATCCTACTATCACTTTGGTACTTTTTGTGCTTATGTTTTGAGCATATGGCATGTATAGGAACTTTGGTCATTTTGGTTATGTGTTGGAAGTGATTTTAGCTATTTGAATTGGATTGTAAATTTATATGTTTTGATTTGTATATATAGCCATGAGTGATGACTCATTTTGGGTTGTTTTGATATATTTGAATCATGTATATACATATGGCTTGGATTGTGAGTTTTTGGATAGGTATATGAAAGTTGTGTAATGCTTAATGGTAATAGGCATTATGTGTATCAAATGGTTGATTTGTGGATATTGGTTTACTTGGAAAATTAGGCTAAATGATGCATATTTGGAAGTGTATAATTAATTGAATTGTAAATGTGAATTTGGTATAAATGGTAGGACATCTTTTGTGATTAGTGTGTATAGAAAATGAGAGTATTAAATGTGCATGATTTATGTTTGAATTGGTTGAATTGAAATGCCTATTGGTGCTATGTACTGGTGCTTTTGAGTTTAATGTAGGTGAGCACAGGTTTGGGTGGCAAAATGGCTTGGTAAATAGTCTATTTTTGTCCACACGGGCAGAGACACGGGCGTGTGTCTCAGCCGTGTGTGACACATAGTTATGTTACACGGCCGTGCATCCCTCAGTGTTGAAATTGAAATCAAGTCAGTATGCTTTGCACGGCCTCACAAACGGGCGTGTGACTTGGTCGTGTGGCATAAGTCAGTATACCCTACAGGTTTGGCACGGCCTAGCACACGGCCTGGCACACGGGTGTGTATGACCATTTTTAGGGCACACGGGCTAGCCACACGGGTGTGTGTGTTGGTTGTGTGACCCCAGTCAGAGAGTTACACAAGGTCGGACACGGGCTGGGACAAGGCCATGTGCTCCCATTTCGAATGTTCACATGGCCTGTGACTGTGATATCCCGAATTAGGGCCTAATCGGAATAGTGATTTTGGGACCACAAATCCGAGAGAGAAATAATTATTTTGTGATTATTTTGAGGTTTATGATATGATTGCATGATTGTGTGAAAATTTCGTGAAGAAATTCTATGCATAAAGTGATTAATTTGAAATTAGGGACTAAATTGAATAAGTTACAAAACATGCATTCTAGAAGTTTTTAGTATGAAATTGCTTTGGAATATTAATTAGGAGCTCTTAAACAGCAATTTGACCAATTTCTAAGTTTAGGACAAAAATTGGACATGGATGGAAATTTTGAAAGTTTAGTAATGAAGGGTATTTTAGTCATTTGGTAATTAAAAGATTAAAAAAAGGAAACAGATGACAAAATATGTCCATCTTCTTCATTAGGACGAAATTTCAAGGGTTCTCCATAGCTAGGGCTTGTTTCAAGCTTCCAAGCTCCATAGTAAGTGATTCCAAGCCCTGTTTTTAATGTTCTTTACGTTTTTGGAGTCCTAGTAACTTGATTTAGCTTATTCTAGCAATAATTTAACCTAGGGTTTATATTTGGAAAAATACCCATAGGTGAAATATGTTTATTTTGATGTTTTATGGTAGAATATGAAGCTTGAAATTGTGTTAAACAACTTTTTCTAAGCGACTTTACGTGAAAACGAGTAAAACGACAAAATCGGTAAAAATACCTAATGTTCATAAATACATGATAGAGTGTGAATTTGATGTTGCTATAGAAGGAAAAAATGATCAGCATGTCATAAAACATAAGAAAATAGGATGAAGTTTAATTTTCGAGCTTTGGGGAAAAAGTGTAAATATGCAAAAGTTTAGGGGCAAAAATGTAATTTTGCCAAAGTTTGAGTCAAGGACTATTTTAATAAATGTGAGTATTAAATAAGCTAAATTTGTTATTATAGATCAAGAGAAACGAGATTCAAGTCGTGATCGAGGGAAAAATAAAGTTTCCGAAGAATAGGCTTGATTTCTAACATATTGTACCGATGTAAGTTCATATGTAAATATTGTAATATAATCGTTATTTTAAATCATTTAATGCTATTTATACGATATTATGATTGTTATTATGCAATTCTATGCTTTGTGGTAATTGTTGGACAACATGCAAAAAATTTATGAATTATGTGAAAAATATGAAAGACTACCGAAGTATCGTCATTGGTATTCCAATGAGAATGGTAAAGGAGTACGAATGAGGAAAGTCCCGTTGAACCTTAGGAATAGATTAGGATACTTGGGCATTCGAGCTCGTTGAGTCGAGTCTGAGTTCACTTACGGATGCAAATGTCCGAACTCGTTGAGTTGAGTCTGAGTTCGTGAGATGTAACTAGGCATCTGAGCTCGTTGAGTTGAGTCTGAGTTCGCTTATGGGCGGGTTACATGGTAGCTTGGCTACATATGTGGCACTTATGTGCAAACTTTCCATGTATCCGAATTATATTCCGATGTGTTCAACGGGTAAAGTTCTAGTAATATGGAAGAATACTCAAGATACAAGTGACGTATTGGTAAGTGTTGTGGAATGGGCACTTTGGACAGGTATGTACTTAACCCTCGGGTTTGAGACTTGATACGATAACAATAATATGGTAAAATGATGAATGATGAATAGAAATGTGATATATGTTTTGGTGATATTATGCTAATGTTGGTTGGTATAGTTGCTTTGTTAAGTTATTTGTTATTTGCATATGGACTTACTAAGCATCTATGCTTACTCTCATCTTTTCATTCTTTGTAGTTTTGACAAGTCAATTTGGAGATCGAGACGGTCGGAGGCACGCTCACACTATCATTGAACAATTGCGGCATAATGACTTGTAATTTTTGGAAATATGGCATGTATAGCATTCCAATCATTTTGTGTGTGTAATCTTACGATATAGCCCATGGATGGAATGTAAATGTTTGAGAATTATTAGCTATTAGAATAGATAATCAAGTTTATATATGATAACATGTATGCTTTATGTCTTAACTAAACCATGAAAATCCTTGGAAAGGTAAAATTGGCCACAAAATAAAATCAGTTAGCAACAGTGACGTAAGTTTGAAAAATCACTAAAAATAGTATAGATATAATTAGGTGATGAATAAAATATTAAATTAAAGCTTAATTAGTATATTTTCATGTGGAAGAAACAAAATAAGTAAAAGAGTTGTATTTTATGAGATATTTATGTTTTGGTGAAATAGGGTCAGAGCAATTTCTAAATCCCCTATTCTGACTTTAAAAATTCACCATAAGTTGTAAAAAAAAAATTATGAGTTTTACCTTAGATTTATGAAATCCTTATTGAGTCTAGTTTTATGAGAAATAAACGGCATAGTCATTGAAATTCTGTACAGGGAGATATCTGATTCATAATACACAGGGGTTAGAGTAGCTAAACCCTGAAACATGGGAGATTTTAACTGATAAACTGTACTAATTGACCCAGCCAAAAATTATATAAAAAAATTAGTAAGTAGATATATGAGTCTAGTTTTAGGAAAAATTTACGAGATTAAATTTTGAGTTTTGTAACTTAAGATATGATTTTTTTAGAGACTGTGACGCAGATGGATAGTTAACTTGTTTAAATACTAAAATAAGTTTAGTAATGTCTCATACTCGACTCCGGCAATGGTCTCGGGTAATGGGGCGTTACATTCGGTGGTATTAGAGCTATGGTTTAGTCAGTTCTCGGACTAACGTGGCATATGTACGGTCTTGCTATACATGCCATATATATATTGTGATAGTGTGACGACTCCTGACCTTTTTAAATGATTTTTTATAGTGAATGGATTCTGATCCAGCTATGGCTGATAATGTAGAGAGCAATGCACCAGCTCCTGCTGAAGGGGCAGTGCCGACTGAAAGTCAACCTCCTACTGTTGGTCAAGGAGGAGGAGAAGGGGCTCGGGAAGCCTTTCTCCAAATTATGAATGTTTGGTATACAGAGTTCGTTCGTACGAACCTTACTGCTCAACAACCTCCCCCACCACCCCCGATTCTTCAACCTATACCCCAGATGCCTTCAGGTATGGATTTGATGAAATTCCATAGACCTCCAGTTGATCGAATTCGTAAGCAAGGGGCCGAAGAATTTAGGGCAAATGTTGATGATGACGCTGAAAAAGTAAAATTTTGGCTTGAAAATTCTATTCGGGTATTTGATGAGTTATCTTGTACACCTGAAGAGTGCTTGAAGTGTGCTATATCATTTCTGAGGGATTCAGCTTATCATTTGGTGGAAGACATTAATTTTAGTGGTTCCGAAAGAGAAAGTGACTTGGGAAATTCTAGACTTATTGGACCCGAGTGCCAAAGATGTGGTAGAAGTCATTTTGGTCGATGTAGAATTAATGATAGATCCTTTTACCAGTGTGGTTCTCCAGATCATTTCGTTAAAAATTGTCCGGAGATGAATGAGAAAGAAAAATTTCAGAGTGCAAAACTTAATAGTGCAGTTTTGACAGGAAGATCTTCGAGAAGAGTTGGGAATGAGGCAAGCAGCAAGAATGTAGTAAGAGAATCAGTGCCAAAATCTGAAGCTAGAGCTCCGGCTAGAGCTTATGCCATAAGGGTGCGTGAAGATGCTTCGTCTCCCAACGTGATTACCGGTACTTTCTCTCTTTATGATATTAATGTTATTGCTTTGATCAACCCTGGTTCTACTCATTCGTATGTGTGCATGAAATTGGTGTCTAATATGAACATACCTGTTGAGTCTACAGAATTTATGGTTAAAGCATCGAATCTGTTAGGCAAATGTGTCATAGTTGATAAAGTATGCAAGAAATGTCCTTTGATTATTAGGGGTCATTATTTTCCGACCGACTTGATGTTATTGCCGTTTGATGAATTCGATGTCATTTTGGGTATGGATTGGTTAACATTGCATGATGCTATAGTGAATTGTAGACAGAAAGTTATTGAATTGAGATGTGAAAATGGTGAAATTTTGAGGGTTGAACTAGACGAATCAGAGGCATTGCCTAGTGTAATTACTTCGATGTCAGCTTAGAGATATTTGAAAAAGGGTTATGAAGCTTATTTGACGTATGTGTTGAATACAAAAGAATCTGAAAAAAAAAGTGGAATCAGTGCCGATTGTGTGTGAATTCGCGGATGTATTTCCAGAAGAGTTGTTGGGTTTGCCTCCTGTCAGAGAAGTAGAATTTGGTATTGAGTTGATACCGAGAACAACTCCGATCTCAATTGCTCCATATAGAATGACACCAACAGAGTTAAAAGAATTGAAGTCACAGTTGCAAGAGTTGACTGACAAAGGTTTTGTGAGACCGAGTTTTTCGCGCTGGGGTGCTCCTATATTATTTGTGAAAAAGAATGATGGTTTAATGAGATTGTGTGTAGACTATCAATAATTAAATAAGGTGACAGTCAAGAACAAGTATCCATTGCCGAGAATTGATGATTTATTTGATCAGTTGAAAGGAGCGACATGGTTCTCAAAGATTGACTTGAGGTCTAGGTACTACCAGTTACGAGTAAAAGAATCAAATGTACCTAAAACTGCTTTTAGAATAAGGTACGGCCATTATGAATTTTTATTTATGCCATTTGGTTTGACAAATGCTCCTGCTGTGTTTATGGATTTAATGAACCGCATATTTCGGCCATACTTGGACAAGTTTGTTGTGGTATTTATTGATGATATCTTGATCTATTCGAAGGATGAAACAGAACATGCTGAGCATTTGAGAATAATTTTGCAAACTTTGAGAGATAAACAGTTGTATGCCAAGTTTAGTAAAAGTGAGTTTTGGCTTCGAGAAGTCTGATTCTTGGGTCATATTGTTTCAGGTGATGATATACGGGTTGATCCCAGTAAAATTTTGGCTATTGTTGATTGGAAACCATCGAAGAATGTGACTGAGGTTAGAAGTTTCTTGGGTCTAGCTGGTTATTATCGACGATTTGTGAATGGATTTTCTATGATTACTATTCCTATGACTAGACTGCTCGAAAAAGATGTTAAATTCGAGTGGACAGAAGAATGTCAACAGAGTTTTGAGAAATTGAAAAAGTTACTGACTGAAGCACCAGTGTTGGTACAACCCGAGTCAGGTAAAGAATTTGTGGTGTATAGTGATGCTTCTCTAAATGGATTGGGATGTGTACTTATGCAAGAAGGAAAGGTTGTGGCTTATGCTTCGAGGTAGTTAAAACCTCATGAAAGGAATTATCCGACTCATGATTTAGAACTGGCTACTGTAGTGTTTGCTTTGAAGATTTGACGACATTATTTGTATGGCGAAAAGTGCTAAGTATATATCGACCACAAAAGTCTCAAGTACTTGATGTCACAAAAATATTTGAATTTGACAGCGGAGATGGATAGAATTATTGAAAGAATACGAGCTTGTGATTGATTATCATCCGGGGAAAGCGAATGTGGTTGCCGATGCCTTGAGTAGAAAGTCATTATTTACTTTGAGAGCTATGAGTACTCAGTTGAAAATATCTGACGATGGTTCGATTCTAGCATAATTGAGAGCAAGACCGATGTTTTTACAAGAGATTTGTAAGGCTCAGAAAAATGATCAAGATTTGCAAGCCAAGAGAGAGCAATGTGAGGCTGATACGAGATCAAATTTCAGAATCGGTTCTGATGGTTGCTTGATGTTTAAAGATCGGATTTGTGTACCAAAGAATGATAAGTTGATTCAGAAAATCTTGCACGAAGCACACAGTAGTTGTTTGTCAATGCATCCGGGTAGTACAAAAATGTACAATGATTTGAAGAAAATGTATTGGTGGAACAGAATGAAAAAAGATATTTCTGAGTTTGTATCGAAATGTATGATTTGTCAGCAAGTAAAAGCTGAACATCAAGTGCCTTCGGGTCTACTTCAGCCTATCATGATTCCCGAATGGAAATAGAATCGAATTACTATGGATTTTGTATCAGGATTGCCATTAACTCCGAAGAAGAAAGATGCCATCTGGGTAATAGTCGACAGATTGTCTAAATCGGCTAATTTTATTCCGATAGAGATCCGAGGTTTACTTCGCGATTTTGGAAAAAACTGCAAGAAGCATTAGGTACGAAGTTAAATTTCAGCACTACTTTCCATCCACAGACTGATGGAAAATCAGAGAGAGTAATTCAGATTCTTGAAGACATGCTCAGATGTTGTATATTATAATTTCAAGGTAGTTGGGAAAGGTACTTACCGCTAGTAGAATTTGCTTACAATAACAATTATCAAACAATTTTTAAAATGGCACCTTATGAAGCATTGTACGGTCGTAAGTATCGGACGCCACTATATTGGACCGAACTTAAAGAAAATCAAATCTACAGAGTTGATCTAATTAAGGAAACCGAAGAAAAGGTGAAAGTGATTCGAGATTGTTTAAAAGCTGCTTTGGATAAACAGAAATTCTACGCGGATTTGAAACGAAAAGAGATTAAGTTCCATGTTGGTGATAAATTGTTTTTAAAAGTGTCTCCACGGAAGAAGATTCTCAGATTCGGTCGGAAAGGTAAACTGAATCCACGTTTCATTGGACTGTATGAGATAATTGAAAGAATTGGACCGGTAGCATATCAGTTAGCACTACCACCGGAATTAGAGAAGATTCATGATGTATTCTATGTATCTATGTTACGTTAGTATCGTTCGGATCCTTCACATGTAATTTCACCAACAGAAATCGAGTTGCAACCGGATATGACTTACAATGAAGAACCGGTTAAAATTTTAGCTCGGGAGGTCAAACAACTAAGAAACAAAAGTATCGCACTCGTGAAAGTATTATGGCAAAAACATGAGGTAGAAGAGGCTCCATGGGAGCCTGAGGAAACTATGAGGAATCAATACCCACACCTGTTTACTGGTAAGATTTTCGGGGACGAAAATCCAAAAAGGGGGGAGAGTTGTGATATCCCGAATTACGGCCTAATCGGAATAGTGGTTTTGGGACCACAAATCTGAGAGAGAAATAATTATTTTATGATTATTTTTAGGTTTATTATATGATTTCATGATTGTGTGAAAATTTCGTGAAGAAATTCTATGCATAAAGTGATTAATTTGAAATTAGGGACTAAATTGAATACGTTGCAAAACTTGCATTCTAGAAGTTTTTTAGTATGAAATTGCTTTGGAATATTAATTAAGAGGTCTTAAATAGAATTTTACCAATTTCTAAGTTTAGTACAAAAATTGGACATGGATGGAAATTTTGAAAGTTTAGTAATGAAGGATATTTTAGTCATTTGGTAATTAAAAGATTAAAAAAAAGAAAAAGATGACAAAATATGTCCATCTTCTTCATTAGGACGAAATTTCAAGGGTTCTCCATAGCTAGGGTTTTTTTCAAGCTTCCAAGCTCCATAGTAATTGATTCCAAGCCCCGTTTTTAATGTTCTTTACGTTTTTGGAGTCCCGGTAACTTGATTTAGCTTATTCTAGCAATAATTTAACCTAGGGTTTATATTTTGAAAAATACCCATAGGTGAAATATGTTTATTTTGATGTTTTATGGTAGAATATGAAGCTTGAAATTGTGTTAAACAACTTTTGCTAAGCGATTTTACGTCAAAACGAGTAAAACGACAAAATCGGTAAAAATACCTAATGTTCATAAATACATGATAGAGTGTGAATTTTATGTTGCTATAGAAGAGAAAAATGATCATCATGTCATAAAACATAAGAAAATAGGATGAAGTCTAATTTCCGAGCTTTGGGGAAAAAGTGTAAATATGCAAAAGTTTAGGGGCAAAAATATAATTTTGCCAAAGTTTGAGTCAAGGACTGTTTTAATAAATGTGAGTATTAAATAAGCTAAATTTGTTATTATAGATCAAGAGAAACGAGATTCAAGTCGTGATCGAGGGAAAAATAAAGTTTCCGAAGAATAAGCTTGATTTCTAACATATTGTACCGAGGTAAGTTCATATGTAAATATTGTAATATAACCATTATTTTAAATCATTTAATGCTATTTATACAATATTATGATTGTTATTATGCGATTCTATAATTTGTGGTAATTGTTGGACAACATGCAAAAATTTTATGAATTATGTGAAAAATATGAAAGACTATTGAAGTATCGTCATTGGTATTCCAAGGAGAATGGTAAAGGAGTACGAACGAGGAAAGTCCCGTTGAACCTTAGGAATAGATTAGGATACTTGGGCATCCGAGCTCGTTGAGTCGAGTCCGAGTTCACTTATGGATGCAAATGTCCGAACTCGTTGAGTTGAGTCTGAGTTCGTGAGATGTAACTAGGCATCCGAGCTCGTTGAGTTGAGTCCGAGTTCACTAATGGATGCGAACGCCCGAGCTCATTGAGTTGAGTCCGAGTTCGCTTATGGGCGGGTTACATGGTAGCTTGGCTACATATGTGGCACTTATGTGCAAACTTTCCATGCATCCGAATTATATTCCGATGTGTTCAACGGGTAAAGTTCTTGTAATATGGAAGAATACTCAAGATACAAGTGACGTATTGGTAAGTGTTGTGGAATGGGCACTTTGGACAGGTATGTACTTAACCCTCGAGTTTGAGACTTGATACGACAACAATAATATGGTAAAATGATGAATGATGAATAGAAATGTGATATATGTTTTGGTGATATTATGCTAATGTTGGTTGGTATAGTTGCTTTGTTAAGTTATTTGTTATTTGCATATGGACTTACTAAGCATCTATGCTTACTCTCATCCTTTCATTCTTTGTAGTTTTGACAAGTCAATTTAGAGATCGGGATGGTTGGAGGCACGCTCACACTATCATTGAACAATTGCTGTATAATGACTTGTAATTTTTGGAAATATGGCATGTATAGCATTCCAAACATTTAGTGTGTGTAATCTTACGATATGGCCCATGGATGGAATAGAAATGTTTGAGAATGATTAGCTATTGGAATGGCTAATCAAGTTTATATATGATAACATGTATGCTTTATGTCTTAACTAAACCATGAAAATCCTTGGAAAGGTAAAATTGGCCATAAAACAAAATCAGTTAGCAGCAGTGACGTGAGTTTAAAAAATCACTAAAAATAGTATAGATAGAATTAGATGATGAATAAAATATTAAATTAAAGCTTAATTAATATATTTTCATGTGGAAGAAACAAAATAAGTAAAAAATTTGTATTTTATGAGATATTTATGTTTTGGTGAAATAGGGTCAGAGCAATTTCTGAATCCCTTATTCTGACTTTAAAAATTCACCATAAGTTTTAAGAAAACAATTAGGATTTTTACCTTAGATGTATGAAATCCTTATTGAGTCTAGTTTTATGATAAATAAACAGCAGTCATTGAAACTCTGTACAGGGAGATATGTGATTTGTAATACACAGGGGTCAGAGTAGCCGAACCCTGAAACATGGGAGACTTTAACTAATAAACTGTACTAATTGGCCCAGCCAAAAATTATAGAAAAAAATTAGTAAGTAGATATATGAGTTTAGTTTCAGGGAAAATTTACGGAATTAAATTTTGAGTTTTGTAACTCGAGATATGATTTTTTTAGCGACTGTGATGCAGATGGATAGTTTACTTTGAGAATCGTTTGAACTTGTTTAAATACTAAAATAAGTTTAGTAATGTCTCATACTAGACTCCGGCGATGGTCTCGGGTAATGGGGTGTTATAGTGACACAGGTGTGTCTGTTGGTCGTGTGAGACATACGACCGGGCCACATGGGTGTGTGTCCCTTGTTTTGAGAAAATTTTTCTAAGTGTTTTATGAGTTTTCAAAGTTATCGGTTTAGTCCCGAACCAATCCATTGTATGTTTAGGGCCACGTAGGCTCGTATTAGGGACATGTTGATTGAGATTAAATGATAATTTTATGAAATGTGAAAATGTATGCAATGTGAATGTTTAATTTGTTTTATAAGTCCGGTAATACTCTATAACCCTATTCTGGCGTTGAATATAGGTGAGGGGTGTTATAATAAATATCTTTCCAATTAATGAACATAAAGCCACTTGTATTTTTGTGTTAGTTCATTGTGATTTATGGGGTTTTTATGGCACTCCTTCATCTTGTGGATCTTATTATTTTTTTGACATTGGTTGATGATTTCTCCCATGCTGTTTGGGCATATCTATTAGATAATAAGAAGGAGATTTTCATTTCATTTATTGCTATGATTGATCGTCAATTTTCTCAATAGATAAAGTTTTAAAAAAATGTTAATAGAATGAAATTTAATTGTCTTTAGGATTATTTTCATACAAATGACGCTATTTTTAAAACATCTTGGGTTGGTATTCCTCAACAAAATGGAAGAGTCGAGAGGAAACATTAGCATATTTTAAATGTGGCTCGTGCTCTATGTTTTTAAGGAAATTTCCCTATATCTTTTTTGGGGGAGTGTGTTTTGGCTACTTCTCATCTTATCAATCGAGCTCATTTACCTCTTCTTCATGGTAAAACAACCTATGAAATGTTGTTTGGTAGATCTCATTTGTTTGATGATCTTCATGCGTTTGGTTGCTTATGTTTTGCTCATAATCAACATTCTAAGGGTGATAAGTGTAACACCTTGAAGTCAATCCGATTTGTCGAATTCGGGTCTTAAGTATTACCACTCGAATACAGACAAAACTTAATCTACTTATACAATCTACAATTAATTACAACTTAACTACACACTGACTCAAGCTAATTTACATATACATACACAATAGGTAAATAGAACTGTAGTACATGGTAATTTAATTATAAGAAATCTGAATTGAAATCCTCATTTATTACAATTATCCCAAAATTTGAATTTCTAATTAATAATTCTGACTTTGAACATGCCACCAAACTTGCTCTGTATGCATAATAACCTGATATGCCATATCATTTGGCAAAATTCTAACATCATCCTTTTTGGTGCAGTCTCACATTGTCTCACCTGAAACACAATACACACAAGATAAGCTCATAAGAACTTAGTGAGGGAAACATCATTTACTTGAGTAATACTTGCATATTGTAACTGGAGAATCATAATAACGATCTTATCGCTCTTAACCTTTAACTTTGTCTCTCATGAGCACTTCCTCTGACTCTATTCTTATACATATCAAATACCCTACCTTACTTTACAAACTTTTTTTTTGTCAATGTCTTTGATACATCACTACATCTTTCAATCTTTGATCTATCATATCTTCATAAATCGAGAATGAAAACATAAATAGATTATAGATACCTCATTCAAATAATCAAACTTAAATCCTTATTTAGGTCACACTGTCAATACAACCCCTTTACTTCTCTATATCTCTTCAATTCATTATTTTCAATTGAGTCACCATCTTATATAATACTGTACTGTGTAAACCATAAAGCCATTATATATTTTTTGTCTTATTGATTACTCTTAAGAACCTTACTAATTATGCCAATCAACTTAATATAGAATCCATCACAAGGAACATTTCTTTAGGGTACGCCACGAAAGCCATTCCTTTAGAGTGAGCCACAGAGGCATTTCGTTCAGTTTATTGCCAAAAGGTCTATCCTTTCAGAGATCGCCGCAGAAACTATTCTTTCATAATTTGCCACAGAGGCTATTTTGTCATTATTCGTAAAAAATGCTATCTTTTCTGTCGTGTTTACAATATGAGTTTACCTAAACTCACAGTATGTGAGGTTTGCCCATCATCGTCCTGGGACACGTAAAGAACCCCATTGGGTAATCACCATCTTTAATTTCTTTCAGAGGGTGCCATGGCCATGGGATTTTTCTTTAGAGGTTCATATTAGTGTTTGTGTTTTTAATCCTCATGGACCTTTTTAGACTCCACTACGGTGAATAGACATAGGCTTACTTGACAGACTTTTCATGCATTGTCATCATCTAAGAGTCACTTTAATTCACTAACATACACCTAACTAACACTCAACTCATAACACACAATTTAGGCATAAGCATAAAACTATCCATTTCACATTCATGTATACAAAACTCAACATAACAATTACCCATGCACCAATCATCATGTATTCAGACTCATCTAATCCTTTTGTCAAATGCAGAAACAATCTGCATCACCAATCATCTATATACCTCAATCAGATTACTAGATCATAACTCATAACACACATACCTAGAAGAATTATAGACATTCGTCTTAAGGATTCACCAAGAAAGTTTATATCTTTTTGCACTCAGACTTTACCTATATACTCATCAATCCACTTTTAAGTCATGAAAGGTTTGCATAAACTATCCTTGCTCTTGTATCATGTTTCCTAAGTTTTAATCATCCACTAAAATCCCCAGGTCTATCATTGTTTAGTAAATCTTATGCATACGATTCACAGAGTGAAGATTCACCTGACACCTACCTACAGTAGCCTGAATGCCAAATCCAAACATCTAACTTGAAATTAGCAGCTATCATTGCTCAAAGAACATAGAAACATCATCAAAACCCATTCATATACATTTTACCATCTTCTCAAACATTAATAACCCTAATACAAAGCCCTTCTTCCTTTAATCTTAATGTTCACCAAAGTTAACAAACTCACACTTTAGGATTCCACATGCATAACTGAAATAATTACCTAGGATATGAAGAAATCTCTTACTTCAGATATGATATTTAGTTCCAACTCAAAGATGGAAAACTGTATTCAACTTCCAGAGGAAGCCTACAGCAACATCCTAATGGAAGGAAGAAGAAAAACTTATTTTTTTTAGGTCCATTTAACTAATATATATTTATAGATAAGACCTATATTCCCGTAATGAAACTTAACATGTGTCACACTCTTTTAAAAATATCTTCATTAATGGTCTACGGCTGTAAATGCGATTATAAATAAGAATCCAATATAGACAATATCCAGTTACCCTAACTAGAGGGTCCCTAACTACTATACTTACAATGCAACTAGCATAATAACTCTAATAACATGATGCACTACGCCTTAGGTGAGTACTCCTTCCATAGGCATCTCTTCTCTTGGTTTTTATCTCATTCCAACTAACATAATGATCTGTCATTAAACCACCGTCAACTTAAACACTGTTAGGGATACGGTAATTCTGTATGCCAAAGGAAACTCTTGGGCGAATACTACCCCACCAAACATTTTAAGTTGAGTCAACTCACCAAAATCTTGCACACGCCAGAATTGGAGTCTTACAATAAGTTGCTAGTCAGAGTCGAAAATATATTTTTGTTGGGTATCTTTTTGGCAAGAAAGGGTTGATATTTATATGATATGGATTCTAAGAAGTTTTTTGTGTCCCGTGTTGTGAAATTTTTTGAGGATGTTTTTCTATATTTGGATATGAATATTGCAACCATTGAGCCTGACAATATTGCTCTACCATATGGGGAGTGTAGACACAATTTTTGATACATATTTTGGTAAGTTAGAGGTGTTGCAGCTCGCGACAATACCTTTGCTTGTCATTCCGTAGCCTATGAGTTCTCCACCTACAGATTTTTCACCACCTGTGGTGTATTCTTCTTCCTTTGATGATAGAGTGGTATAAGGGGCTTTGGGTAATGATGTGCTCGAATTGGGACGAGGGTATAAGGAGAAATTTCTCTCACTGAAGCTTTGATAAATTTTGAAAAGAGTTATATTTCGAATATATAAGCTTGATTAAATGCCTGCACTTAAGTAGATATATTTGCATTTTTAATGTATAGAACATTGCATAATAATGCTTGGATTGTGCATTAAATGTCATTTCATGTTACTTTTACTATTGGGAAGAAATGATTTGGTTGTTGTATGCAATAGGAGCAGGAAGGATGAAGAAAAAGGAGAAAAAGGAGGAAGAGAATGAAGGAAGTGAAATATTGCCATGGAAAGAGTTTAGATGAATTGCCAACACAAATGCCATGGAAATTCCAGGAAAATGCTGACGTAACACTCAGTCCTCATCACTCTCAGTTAGGTGTACGTGTACTAGATAAATCTATCTGAAAAAGAGAGAGAAAAGTGTGTGCTAAAAGAGGGGGGCTTACCTTATAAAAGAGGATAGAGAAAATAAAGAAAAAGGAAAAATGATTTTGGAAGGGGATTTAGAGAGCAGTTTTTTCTCCAAAAAAACTCATGAAAATTTCCAGAGAAAAGCGAGAGGGTAGCAGCTTAAGAGGAGAGCAGAGACGCAAGGAAAGGAACGAGTAATCAGCCTTGGGTCTTACCAATACAGTAGCTCGAAGTGAAAAATGGAGTGGCAAAAGCTTTCTACAGTTCTACCTTCATTTTGTTTATTAATTTTCGTGATTTCTAAACTATTAATGATGATGTTAAATGTTATTCTGATTTTGGATTTTAAATCCCAACCAATGAGCTAATTTCATTTGGGTGTGAATTACTGGATCTATCTTGATATATTGATGATCATAGTGATATTTTGAGTAGATCTACTGCTTTATTCGGTTTGAATTATTTTAAAGTTATGCATGAAAGCTCTAGACATAGATGAATGCATGATATATCCTTATACTTGATTTAATTCTAAAAAGGTTAAATAAGTTGGAAAGTGATCAAATGATACGAGCGAGTACTTGAGCGAATACTCGTAGCGCTCTAGACATAGAGTTATAATCTGTACAGAGGAAGGAATAATATTGTTAGATATTGTTCTTGAGACTTGTAGACATACAAAGACTTAGAATGATTCCTTTAATTCTAATTTCTGAAAGAAGCAGAATGTAGTAGTTATACTCTGAGTAGTAATTTGGTCAAGATTTTTCCATGATATTATTATGTTATTTAGATATAATCCAGTAATTCCTACCTTTCTATTCAACAGCATCAATCCTCTCAACTTTGTCTCGTAGAATTGCTATAGCATTTTATTCATTATTTGATTTTTATATTTCATACATTAATACTTCACTTCAAATTATTATTCTGTTTACTTTTCCATAAGGCTAATTAGTATGGTTTATAGTAATAACGCAACCATATTTTTACCTATTCCGATCCCTGTGGAGATGATTTCACTTATCACTTTGTTACTTGATTCGACATGTATACTTACACATTCACTTTACATATTCACACACGACAGACTTTGGAAATTTTTTCACTCATACCGCCATAAAGAAAAGTCCATCTCCTACCTCACCTACTTCAGAGCCTTCCTCAAATACTCCATTTCCTATAGCGCATTATGTTGATTGTGACAAATTTATTGTGAAACACTAAAATTTTCTTGTAACTATTACTGCAGGGATCAAGCCACAGTCTTTTAAAGAGGCTGTAAATGATGCAGGATAGCGTAATGCTATGCAAAAGGAGATTCGTGCTCTAGAGGATAATAACTCTCGAAAAGAAAGCTTTGGGTTGTAAGTGGGGGTAAAAGATTAAATATAACTTCGATGGAAGTATTGAGAGACTTAAATTTCGTCTTGTCAGTTTTGGTAATCACTAAGTAGAAGGTATTGACTACAATAAAACTTTCACTCCTATGGCAAAAATGGTGATTGTTTGTGCTTTCTTAGCTATTGTAGGTTCGAAAAATTAGGAGTTACATCATATGAATGTACATAATGCCTTTCAGCATGACGATTCTGATAAAGAGGTTTACATGAAGCTTTCTCCAAGCTTTGCCCTTGATTAGCCTAAACTAGTTTGTTGTTTGCGCAAGTCTTTATATAGATTAGAATAGACTCTTCGATGTTGGTTTGCTAAGCTGGTTACTGCACTAAAAGGGTATGGGTTTCTTCAATCATATTTTGATTATTCTCTTTTTACATACACTAAGGGATCTGTCCATATTAATGTACTAGTTTATGTTGATGATTTGATTATTTTTGGGAATGATTCCGCTGCTTTGAAGAATTTTAAGGGGTATATCAGTTATTGCTTCCATATGAAGGATCTTGGTGTTTTGAAATATTTTTCAAGGTAGCTCACAGTTCTTTGGGTATATTTCTTTGTCAAAGGAAATATGCACTTGATATTATTTCGGAGATGGTTTTTTTGGGAACAAAGCCTGCATGATCCCTAATAGAGCAAAATCATAGATTAACGTAGACCACAGGGGTGGTTTTGACTGATCCTGAGTCATACAGACAATTAATGGGTTATTTGATCTATTTGGTAGTCACCAGACCTGATTTAGCATACTTGATTCATGTCTTATCTCAGTTTATGCATAAGCCAAGGCAGGCACAGTAGAACGCGACTCTATGGGTTGTCCGGTACTTAAAAGGCTATCCTGGCCAAGGAATTCCATTGAGATCTGATAATGATTTGTCCCTAAAGGGATGGTGTGATTGAAATTGGGCTGCGTCCATTAACTCGATGTTCTCTTACTGGCTGACTTGTCTTTTTAGGACAATCTCTTATTTCTTGGAAAACTAAGAAACAACATACTGTTTGTCGTTCTTTCGCTAAGGCTGAGTATAGGTCTATAGCTTCCGTCACTTGTGAGCTCAAGTGGCTGAAGGCCTTGCTATTGAGTTTAGGTGTTCATCATCCTAAAGCTATTCCTTTATATTGTGATAGTCAATCTGCACTGCATATAGCATAGAATCCTATATTTCACAAGCATACTAAACATATTGATGTGGATTATCACTTTCTTAGGGATGTAATCCAGGATGGGTTGATTGCATCTTCTTATGTTCTAACCTTAGTTCAATTGGCTGACATTTTTCCAAAGGCACTTGGTAAACCGCAATTTGAATATCTTCTCAGCAAGTTGGGCATTTATGATCTGCATGCTCCAACTTGAGCGAGGTGTTAGGATATTATTGTGAGACATCTTTTAGGAATATATTATTATGAGAGATTGTCTTTTAGGAATATCTAAATATATTGTATATCTTTTAGGCATATATTTAGGAATATATTATGTATCATTCCATATATTTAGGAATATATCATATATCTTTCATATAAATATTATGTATATTTTTGAAGTTTATGAATAAAATTGAAAGGGATTACCTCTCCGACCAATTTTCTAATAGGATGAAGTCAACTCAAAATAATAACTTTTTTGGTGTTCCATGGTTAGGCTATGCAACTAAAGCCTGGTAGGAGTTGATTCCTACGTTTTTAGTAAATTTATTCGTCAGGTCCCATTGGGAGATAGAAATGGCTGAGTTTGTCGCGTACTGTGCCGAGAGTACTGATGGGTGTCGAAACCACCAAAAATAATTCCTACAAAAATAACTCTAAATAGTAGTAAAGAGTGGTAGTAGGGTCGAGTCCACAGGGGTCGGTATTATAATCAACTTTCACGTTTAACTTGTGATCAGAATTTCTGTCGTGTCGCCCACGACTCCAAACGAGCCTGCTGAAAAATAAACAAATAAATCAGGGAAGTTTTGAAATGTTTAGAAATTAAATATTTGAAACAACATAAATTGGAAATTAAATTCATATTTTGTAATTAGAGAAAATAAGCCTTAGCCGTAGACTCGGTGGATTCTAGATTTAGAATCGATCCTCGAAAATTAATTTTCTCCTCCAAATGATAAGTTGGTTATAACAGTTAAAAATGTCCTAACAGCCAATTCTTCCTTTCGTAGTTGGTCCCGGTACGACCTACAAACCAACCCTTACTGATTATCTAACCAAGATACACGCGTTCCCATTTTAAGATTTCAGCAGCCTTGAGTTCTAAATAACCCAACTCGGATTAACGACCTAAACTACGCGGGTCATTTGAACCCGATCACTTCTCCCTTGATTTGTTCTCAGAGATCTGAATACAGTACAATCGACTCGTTTTCCCAATTGTCCGCAAACATGACTCCAACCCAATGCGCTTTTTGATTTGAAATCGAGTTAACTTTAAGGGATGAGTTGTCAAATCTCGATACTTAGGAAAAAATGTGAATACCGATTGGAAGGATTTTTAGTACAGATACGTATCTCATGATTCCCAATTAGAAAGAACACCGCCCTAAAGCTAAGTTTGAATTTAGTGAAGCATGAAATTATTCATGTTTTGGTTGGCAATGGAATGGATTTGAATAAAAATTGTGGAAATTGAAAAAGGAAAGGACTTGGAAAACAATTAAAAAAAATTTGCAAAGAACAAGGAAATGAAAATAGAATTGTAGTAGCTATTGACGTATGAATTTGGATGGGAAATAAAATAATTCTTATTTAATCCAAATGAAATCAAGTGTCAAGTGTATTTTCAAGCTACATTAAAGCCCTATTTATATATATATCACTTACTAAATTTGGCTTAACCACCCAAAACATAAATAAAATTTAATAAAAAAATAAAATCAGATTTTTTCTAATTTTGGCTTTTACAAAGTCAAAAAGAAATTTGATGAGTCCTCGGCTATTTTCACGTTTTTTATTTGGCCCCACTTTAATTACTATGCTGCAAATTGGTCATTTTTTTGCTCGTTTTTAACTCATAGCATCCTAATTGCATTCCTGATAGGATTAAAATGTAAAAACACTAATTTAGCAAGGATCAATTCAAGAATTAACCGTTTTAAACGTAAAAAATCATGGAAATTTAATATGTTATTAAATGCCCCTACTTAGTTCATGCTTGCCCTCAAGCATATTGTACTTTCAAACATTAGAAATTTTTCAACAATTTATTAAAAATCGAACTTCTTTTTCGCTCCATAATTAATGTAAACAATATGGGCAAAAAATAAATAAATGCTCAAAATACCTAGTTGGATCAACAAGTTTCATAAAATTGAAACATGTGAACTTAATCATTTCACTAAATTGAGTTGGAACCAAAATTTGCAAGGTATTATTAATTAATCATGCAGTAAAAAAAAATTTAGACGTGGATGACAACCCAAGTACCCTACCCCAGTTACTTAGTTCAAACAATCTTCTTTTTTATTTTTTTGGAAGCTCGGTTAGTAGAACGTTTGTAGGTTTTCAGTTTGTTACTCGAACCCTTTTACGCGAGATGAGATGGCAACCTAAGCACCTCATCTTGGTTACTAAATTAGGTTACCTTTTCGAAACTTTCACTCATAACTTGAGCCTTTATTTATTTATTAAAACTTTTTTCATTTTATTTATTTATTTATTTATGTACAAGAAAATATTTTTTTCCAAACAATCAAATTTTTGATGAAAAATCTAGTTACATATATCAACTTTAAAACACACATGTTGATTAATCTAGATACTTGAACATTTTAATTAAAAAATTACCCAATTGTCCAAGTTGACTAAGTAATGAGATTTAAGGCTCAATGTCAAATAAACTATCGAATAAATCTAGCATAAGATTGAACATATGCGAAAGAGAAACATGAAGCAAAAATTGATCAATCATGCATGCTTAGCATTTCAACCCACCCACTTAATCTATGCTTGTCCTCAATCATGTTTTATATGCAATAAAGTACAGTAACCCAAACAACAAGCAAAGAGAAAGGTTAAGAATACTCCCTATGTGTTTCTAATGATGTTGTCAGCGTTGGGGTTTTTATTTGGGTTAGGGATGTTGAGTTTCATTTGTAGGGAAATAATTGTCAACACTTAGTATGGCGTGCCCATTCCACCATCAGTATCTGATTTTTGAAAAATTTACAACCTCCATTACGTTCATGAAAATATCACATTAACTGGATTAAATAAAAATTTATTTATTTTATTTTAAACCTAAATCCTACTAAAGCTTAAAATTAAATAAATGAAAATAAATTTGGGTTGCCTCCCAAAAAGTGCTTTTGTTTAACATCATTAGCTCAATGACCTTAAATGTTATCTGGTTGGCTTATTGAGAATTAATTTTTCCATCTTGTGCACTTGGATGTTCTTGCAGAAAGGTTTCGATCCTTACCCACTATCCTTGAAGCCCTTCCTAGATTCCTCTATCATTAGTGGATTAAGGCGTCTTTGAGTTTCTTCGTTCATTTTTGTATTTTTCTCTGTTGGAATCCTTGTACATTCTAGAAATGGTTTGAGCTCTAATTTCGAGGTTTTCATGATAGCTTCACGTATTGATTTTTTGATCATCGATAATTCCACTTGTTCAACATCGAGATCTACATTCCTGTAAGGCACGATTTGCAACTTATCATTGGAATGTCCCATATCCTCATAAACATTAAACCTAACCACTTCACCGTCAAATTATATGGTGAGTGTTCCATTCCAAACATCAATTTTCGTTCATGTGGTACTCAAGAATGGCCTCCCAAGAAGTATGTCAAAGGCATAACATCAATTGATGCCGAGTTGTCATCCTCCATGTTGATAATGTAGAAGTTTGCAGGAAATATCAGTTCATTTACCTTAACAAGAACGTCCTCCAGCACTCGTTCCGGATGCACTATAGATCTATCTGCAAGCTGAATAATTACACTTGTTTCCTTAAAAGGACCCACATTAAGTAGTTTATAAATTGGCAAAGGCATAATATTAATTGATGCGCCAAAGTCACACATTGCTTTTTTAATACCAACTCTACCTATTTTGCAAAATATGGAAAACATACATTGGTCTTTACATTTAGGTTGTATTTTCCTTTGTAAAATGATGGAGACATTTTCTCTGACACTTACCTTTTCATTGCCTAGGAGTTTCTTCTTACTTGTGCATAATTCTTTTAAGAATTTTGCATATCATGAAATTTGCTTAATCGTATCAAGAGGTATGTTGATTTCTACCTTTCGAAAGGTGTTGATGATCTCCTTCTCTTCTTGCACTTAATTGCATTGGATAAGTCTTCCAGGAAATGGAATTGGTACTGCAAATGATTTTTATGGTGTTAACTGCTTTTTGTAAAGTTTATTCTCATCTCGACCAGCGTTGTGGGCACGACTCGTACCAGGTACGGGCTCTAAAACCTTTCCACTACTCAATGTCATAGCACTTACATTGTATTGAGGATTAGGCTCAGTTTGGGACTACAGCTTATCTTGGGACTCCAAATGGTTAACTGTGAGCACAACTTTGCTTACTTACTTATTTAACTCCTACAAATGCGTTTCAGATTTTTGCTGAAACTTTTCGGTATTATTGGCTAGCCTTTCCACTATGGCTTCCAAAGATGACTTTGGGAGCGGTAATTGTTGATTCGAAGGCGACCTGTGTTAGTAAGGTTGATTGAACTGAGGATTTGACCCATAACTTAGATTTGGTTGATCCTTCCACCCCACATTATATGAGTTCAAGTAGAGGTCATATCACCTTTGGAGCAGTTCTAGAAAGTTCTCGACAACATTTGCTTGTTCTGTCAAATCCTCATGTAAAATTAGACATGAGTCCGTCAGGTGCTTTGGCTTAGCGCAGATTCCGCACAACCTTATTGGACTTGTTTTATCTGTAAGCAAATTTTAAATACCGTCAGTCAACTTATCAATTTTGTCTTCTAAAGATAGAGAACTTAACCCATTAACCCGTTTCGTGGGCTCTGTAACCAATCGAAATTACTGAGAGTTAGTAGCCATTGTCGATATCAACTCTCGTGCTCTCTAAGGAGTCATGTTAACAAGTGCCCCTCCACTTGCAACATTTATCATTTTCATTTCCATCTGGAGCAGCCCCTCATAGAAATACTACAAGAGTGACTGTTCAGTCAGCCTATGTTATGGACAACTTGCACACAACTTTTTGTATTGCTCCTAGTAATGGTAGAGCGATTCAGTCTCCTCCTGACAGATTCCTACGATGTCCCTCCTTATTTCAGCCGCTCGAGTTGCAGGGAAGAACCTGTCAAAAAACAAATGAGACATCTCAGACCATGTGTTGACAGATCCCGAAGGTAAATAAAATAGCCATTCTCTAGCAGAGTCAACTAAATAAGAAAAGGAAAAGCACGAAGTTTAATTTGGTCTTCGATTACTCCTTGAGACTTCATGTTTGTGCACACCATATGGAATTCTTTGAGATGGGTGTGCAGATTTTCATTTTGTAACTCACGGAAGGTGGGTAGTAAATGAATCAAACCTGACTTCAACTCGAATGGTGTACCTCCCGTCAGATAGGTTATACATAAGGGTTATTGTTCATCCGGTGCCGCTGCGAGTTGGCGTATAGTTTGTTCGGCCATCTCGTCTAGTTCGTCAAACGAAAAACTTTCCTTAGTGTAAGATATGGTTTCAAATATGAGATTTGGTCATTTACTGCGTTGAATGCCTTCTCTTTGCAGTTGTCGGGCCAATTTCTCAATTTTTGGTTCAAACTTTAGAGTTCCTGGTTCTGAACTAGTCATAAGGTAAACAAACAAAAATTAGAAAAATATCTCCAATCCTCGGCAACAACGCCAAAATTGGATAGGCGTCGAAACCACCAATAATAATTCCAACAAAAATAACTCTAAATAGTAGTAAAGAGTGGTAGTAGGGTCGAGTCCACAAGGATTGGTATTATAATCAACTTTCGCATTTAACTTGTGATCAGAATTTCTGTCGTGGCAATAGTCGTGCCCACCACTCCAAACAGACCTGCTGAAAAATAAACAAATAAATTAGGGAAGTTTTGAAATGTTTAGAAATTAAATAATTGAAACAACATAAATAAATAATTAAATAAATTGGAAATTAAATTCAGATTTTGTAATAAGAGATAATAAGCCTTAGCCCTAGACTCGGTGGATTCCAGATTTAGAATTGATCCTCGAAAATTAATTTTCTCCTCCAAATATAAGCTGGTTATAACAGTTAAGAACATCCTAATAGCCAATTCTTCCTCTCGTAGTTGGTCCCGATACGACCTGCAAACCAACCCTTACCGATTATCTAACCAAGGTACACACATTTCCAATTCAAGATTCCGGCAACCTTGTATTTTGAAGAACCCTACTCGAATTAACGGCCTCAACCACTCAGGTCGCTTAAACCCGATCACTTCTCCCTTGATTTGTTCTCGGAGATCCGAATACAACACGACCGACTCATTCCCCTAACAACCCACAAACACGACTCCAACCCAACGCGCTTTTTGATTTGAAATCATGTTAACTTTAAGAGATGAGTTGTCAATCCCGATACTTAGGAAAAAATATGAATATCGATTGGAAGGATTTTAGTACGGATACGTGTCTCACGATTCCCAATCGGAAAGAACACTGGCCTAAAGCTAAGTTGGAATTTAGTGAAGCATGAAATTATTCATACTTTGGTTTGCAATGGAGTGGATTTGAATAAAAATGGTGAAAATTGGAAAAGAAAAAGACTTGGAAAGTAATTAAACAAATTTTGCAAAGAACAAGGAGATGAAAATGGAATTGCAATAGCTATTGACGCATGAATTTGGAAGGGAAATAAAATAATTCTTATTTAATCCAAATGAAATCAAGTGTCAAGTATATTTGTCAAGCTACCTTAATTTTTCAAGCTACCTTAAAGCTTGTTTATATACATATCACTTACTAAATTTGGCTTAACCACCCAATACATAATTAAAATTTAATAAAAAAACAAAATTAGATTTTTTTCTAATTTTAGCTTTTACAAAGTCAAAAGAAATTTGATGAGTCCTTGGCTATTTTCACGTTTTTGATTTAGCCCCACTTTAATTACCGTGCTGCAAAATTGTCCTTTTCTGTTAGTTTTTAACTCATAGCATCCCAATTGAATTTCTGACAAGATTAAAATATAAAATCACTAATTTAGCAAGAATTAATTATTTTAATCACAAAAAAAAAAAATCATACAAATTTAATATGTTATCAATTACCAACATTCGTGCTCGTCTTTTCTTTGCCTCCTTGATGATTGATGACTTCTAAGGTCCCTCTGCTTTTTTGGTTGGTGGCCTTAATACCGTTTGTTTTGTATAAGATTTTGTTTCGAGATTATGGGAATCTTTTTACTACGGAAGGAAGGTTCAACCATGACAAAAAAATTCATCATTGTTATGCATAGGCCGATTTGTAAATTATATAAATCATTATTACAAATGGTGATTAAATAAAAATAAAGAAGGGACAAAATCGTGTTAATCAATTCAAAGTTCAAACGATTCTCTATAGATAAAACAATCTAATAAAACAAAGTTTTCTATTCACAGATTTAATATTTCATATTGTAACCATAGGATTGTAAGGACATTGAATCTTTGAAACAAATGATGGAGGGCAGACTATGTTTTTCACTCTTTAATTTAGGTAATAGTTTTTTCAATCCGACACCCAAGAAATATAAAATTATATTCAAGGATCGTGAAACCTTCTTAAAATGAAGTTTTCATGAGAAAGAGATTTGATTCAATATTATTCGATTATAAGTAATCTTGTAATAATTTCGATAATTTACTATAAAATTATAATATTCACACTAAACATATGTGCACAAAATTTCAATACTACTCCTAAAAATGAATTTAATGTACTGCAATTAAAATAAAATACATGCGGGTTGATTTTAGGACCACAAGAATAATGATTTAATTATACATTTGGTTCTATTTTGATAATTTAATTATTAATTTTTATCATTTTATAACTTAATTTTTTAAAATTAAATATTAGTCATTCTCTTCTTAGTTGCTATTAATTTAGTAACAAAAGTTTAAGATAGATATTTTTTTTATTAGCCTAATAATAAATTTAACTATCTAATATTTATATATTCTATCAATTAATCTTAAATTATAAAAAAATTCAACAAATTTAACTTTTTTTTTTTCTTCTTTAATTCCTAAATTAGTTGATCATTGAAAATACCAGCCATAGCCATTAGTCCATTACTACTCACTTCACCCTCTTTTTTTGATTTTTTTGACTGGTCTGGTACTGGTGTCTTTGGAAGTGCACATGATATTGAAACACGCCATAACCATTTTTGTCTGTGCTTTTGTCGTTTTAAATGATTTGTTGCATCTGAGTTGCCGGTGATGATTTCTGTACAATTGATGTAAAGAAACAACTGTTTTTATTTTATTCGATGTTAAGTTTTGCTACGTCAGTTATAATTGCCATCGATTTGGCCACTTCTATAACAAGTGCAACCACTTTCGTATGCTTTTGTTGAGTTATACAAATAAACCCCACAAAGATTTTCCTGTTCCATCGTTTTCTGGTTCATGGCTGCATGATTAAACTTTGAGCAAAAATACTTGAACCCGAGTTTTGACACAGCCTAACAGTGGCATGCACGTCAGAAACAACTCTCTGTCTTTCACATTGCTAACATGCATATTAATATATGTATATATATATATATATATATATAAATGATTGAATCCTGCCGGTGTTTCAATAACTGAGTTGTGAAGGTTTTACTGTGGCTTTCCTGTCAAGAAAAAAAGGGGGAAGAAGACTAAAATTTTGCCACCCACACACCTCTTTCTTTTCAACCTTTATTATTCTTTTAATTGCTTATTCATTTAATTTGATGTTGAGCTTTGGTATTTAGAAACTTCAATATCTTATCAAGAAAAAGGAGTTAATAAACATAAAAAAAAAAAAAAAACCTTCTTTTCTTTAAGGAAAAAAAGTTTAAATTTATCCCTCAATTTCATTCCTTGCTTCTTTTCAATTATTAAATTTGTTCAATTTTTTAGATTTAGAATCAAATTGACAAAATAAGAAGATATTAAAGAGTTAAAATTATTATTAGGCTAATAAAAAATACCTTACTAAATTAACAAAAATGTTTACTAATAGGGGAGTGATTAAAATATTTAATTTTAAAAGGTTAGAAAAAAATTAAATAACGAAAATAGTTATAAGTGTTTAGTTAGGTGACTATTATTATACTTTACTTTTGATTTCAAATAACCTAAAACCAAAGTAATTTTCCCTTATATGTTTGTAAAGTTAAAAAAAAAAAAAAAAAGACTCAATTGTCTTAGTAAAGCTGAATACCTATAATTTTTAAATTCGAGTTACATTCTATGTAAAAAAAAACATAAACTTAAAAGATAAAATTTGAATTTTTAATCAACAAAATTTAGTTGCGAACAACTTTAAAAATAAGTTAAAATATGCTTCAAGTCTGTATATTTCATACATTTGAGACTTAATCACTTTACTTTTGATTCCAATAATTTAATTTATCTACTTTTCAAAACTAAAAATTTAACTCTAATTATTAATACTATTAAAATTATTCTCTTAAATTTGTTGGTATGACATTTTGAAATAAAAAAAAAATCACTTTATAACCATGTAACGAAAAAAAATTGGCGTTATACTGTACCTGAATTGAACAGAAGAACTTCAACGAATGCTAATAATTGAATTTGTATTTTTTAAACCACAAAAATAGAGAGACTAAATTCTTAAATACAAAATTAAAGGTTAAATTCTAAATACACAAAAATCAGAGGGGCTTAGAGCATATTTAAACTTTAAGGTTAAAAGAAGCCGAACTTGTTGAGGGTGAGCCCATTTACCGCCCTAGAATGTTATCCTTCTCCACGATGTCCAAATTGCCAATAATCATACAAATTGGGCCATTTGTGTATGCATTTAGAAACCCAAATACGAAAAAAAAAAAAAACACAACAACTTACCGCGCTGATTTTTAAATTTTGAATTAATTAGGAGTTATTTATTTTAATTTCAAAAACATTTTTATTTAATTTTAATTAAAAATATCTTTAGACGTCAAATGAGCTAGACAAGACTAAAAAAATGTTTATACTACGAATATAGTGTTTATAATCATTAAAAATATATAAAAATCTTATAATAAAACAAATTTTCAATTTTCAAATATTATGAATTATGCTTACGGTTGCTCATCTAAAAATTTCATAATTATTAAAGTTTCAATGTATAAAATATAGTAATATAATTAACATAATTAGAACATGTGCAAAATTATTATTTTTTGAATTGACGCGAAATTATTTAATCTTATAAAATAAAAGTATAAGATCACATAATTTTTTAGAATAAGATTACATAGAAAAAGTAGAACAAGTAATTATAAATATTGTAATAGTTAAGTTTTTTTTTGTCTGCTAAGAGTTTTAGCATGTCTCTTTCTTTCTTCGTCTGTGCACGTTTCTCTTATCTTAAGGTTTAGGGTTGGAAAAAATTGTGTTGCAATTGGTTAGGGAGTTTCAATAGTAATGGAGGAAGAACTTACAAACCTAAATCTTAACGATGAAGTGGAGGAACAGATTCCTTGTGAAAAAGATCCGAATGAATTAGAAGATGACTATCAATTTTGCTTGGTAGGAAAAGCTTTAACGGAGTGTGTGGTTCATTTTCCCTCTTTGAAAAAAACCTTGGCTAATCTTTGGCATCCATTGGGGGGAGTTACAATCACGAATATAGGGGGAAAAAAGTATTTGTTTCGTTTTTCCAATGAGGTTGATATAAAGAGGGTTCTAGATGGTATACCTTGGTCGTTCAATAGGCACCTTATTATTTTCCATCGATTGATTATTGAGGAAGATCCGCTAAAAGTTCCATTGGCTTATATTGATTTATGGGTTCAGGTTCATAATCTACTGTTTGGGGTTTTATCGGAGGGACTGGCACAACAACTAGGTAATTTTATTGGGCAGTTCATCCAGTATGATGCTGCTTTAGTTATGAGGGGGGAACGGAGGCATACACATTTTAGAACCAAAGTTGATGTACGACTAGCCTTGAAGTGCAAGAAAAAGTTGGTATTGGGACAAGGGCGAGAGGGATATGCTTATTTCCAATATGAAAGACTAACACATTTCTATTATTTATGTGGAAAATTAGGGCATGGGGAAGGGTTTTGTCCTGTAAGGATGATAATCGGGACTCAAGCAGTAAGTTTTGGATGGGACATATCTTTAAGGGTGCCTTTATGGAAAGAGGTTTCGATGAGGAGTAGGTAGTCAATAGAGGATGGTTTGAAGCGACTTTAAGGAGGTAGTAATCTCTATGGTATGGATATGGATGATCAGAATGATGGGGGAGAAGAAGGAGGTGAGATTGACTAAGGTGCATGGAAACTGGGTCAGAAAGAGGCTATAATGTAGAACAAGCCAATTGAAAATTGTAAGGGGAAAAAGGGACAAAGAACAAGGGAAGATCAATCAAATGGTACTAGTATTACTGGTTTATTGATTGAATTTAATAAGAGATCAGCAGCCGTTAGAAAGCGAGCCGACCTGCAGCAAGAAATCTTAAGTTGGAACATTTATGGATTGGGGCATGCACGAGTGGTTAATCATCTCAGAAATAAGGTGAGGCATGTACATCCCTAGATTTTGTTTCTAATTGAAACAAAATTGAGTGAAAAAAGAATGGAAAAGGTTCGCTTGAAACGTGGTTTTGCTAACATGTTAAATGTGGGTATGTATGGGTCGAAATGAGGTTTATCAATTGGTTGGAAAGAGGAGTATGTGGTACAACTAAGAAGCCTTTCAGCTAATCATATTGATGTGGAGGTAAAGGAAGGAGAGGGTATGCCATCGTGGAGGCTTATAGGGTTCTATGGTGCATCAGAGGAAAACAAAAGAAGAGAGTTGTGGAAACTTCTAAGGACGCTAGGGAATTATCGAGATTTGCCATGGATGGTTGTAGGAGATTTGAGAAAAAAGGGGGGTTAACTACAGAATGACGCTCTTTTTAGAAAAATGTTGGAGGATTGTGAGCTTAACGATTTGGGATTTTTGGGAAGATGGTTCACATGAGAGAAAGGCTTGTAACACCCCTAACCCATATCCGTCGCCAGAATAGGGTTACGAAGCATTATTGATCAATACACATCTTTCACATACATTTATGCATTTCAATATCAAAATTCATTCATCTCAATCATATTGTCCCATTTAAGGTCCTACGAGACCTTAAAACATGCTTAGAAGTGGTTCGAGAACATATGTAAACTTTAAGAAATTTAGAAAATTTTCTTTGATTTTAGGGTCACAAGCCCGTGTGAATAGGCCGTATGCCTTACACAGTTACTCGACACGTCCGTGTAACAAGCCGTGTGAAAACAAGGTATACATACTGACTTGTACAACACGGCCAAGGACACACCCGTGTGCCAGGCCGTGTGAAATCTAAGGGGGTTACTGACTTGGGTCACATGGCCGACCACACGCCCATGTGCCAGCCCGTGTGCCACACATGACTAGTAGACACGCTTGTGTGTCTAGGCCGTGTCAAAACTATAGGGTATACTGTCTTAATTTGAAAAGGTACCCCAGGGGACACACGACCGTGTAACATGGCCGTGTGTCGCACACGACTGAGAGACACGCCCGTGTGTCTGCCATTGCGGACAAAAATAGGCCATTTGCAAAGCCAATTTTCCACCCTTTTCTCATGCTCATCTAGCCATCCAAATGATACCATTTCAACACATATATCAGCATCCAAAAATATGCAATTCAATACACATAACATGCCATCTATCCACAACCAATTCAACTAACCAATTCCACAACCAAAACATATCTAAATAATATGTCAATACCAACACTTTCACTTATTTCACTTATGAATTTTCTCAACATTTTATCATCTATTTTATATCACAAAACACATCATTAAACTATATCAACAACTAAGGCCAACATACCCAAAACAAGCTAATATATATAAGGCATTTTGCTCAACACTTAGGCAAACTTAAATGACCAATTACATACCAATATTTTTGAGCCAAAATTAAGCTAAATCTCATGGCTTAAATCATAATTCAAAACATAGCATTCACTCACTAGTCTATACATGCCATATACCATATTTACAAGCATCCTAAAATACCAACAATTAGTCGATAGTGTGATGATGGTTCCCGTTGATCCCCGATGTCCGAGCTAGCTTTAATACTCTATAAAACAAAGACAAATAACACACAGTAAGCTTCATAGCTTAGTAAGTTCGTACCAAATATACTCAATAGTTCATAATATACAAATCATCAATTAATAGACAGTTAGTAATTCTCATATTATCATTCAATTCTAATTTATGACCATTTATCATATATATACAAATTCATCAAGCTTCATACATATAGTATCAACTGCCACGTAGGTACCGTATGTACCTATACTTTCCTATATTTATTTACTTCATTCTCACCTTTTTGTTCAATACATTAAATCATTCAGAAATCTTTCAATGCTCTAAAAACTCACACAATTAGTGCATAAATGATTAGCCGAAGCTATAACGATATCGCACATTTAGTGCCATCACGTTAAACATAAGCTATCTCGGTATCGCACACTTAGTGCCACATAAAGCCGAAGCAATTCCAATTGGCACACTAAGTGCTGTATATAGCCGAAGTTATCTCGAAACGCACACTAAGTGCAAAACATAGTCAATTTCTCGTCATACTCAACCATAGTCTCATACATACAATTTATGCAATATTAATTAAGTCAAAACATAATTGTAACAATATTTATCACGTACGAACTTACCTCAGACGTAAAAACAACGAAATTAGTCGATTAGTCGAGTACTTTGTTCTTACCTCGATCTAAGTCTGGGTTCCTCTTATCTTGATCTATATTATAACAAATTCAACTTATTTAATCACATAATCTTTCAATTTAGTCCACAAACACATATTTGGGCATTTTTACACTTTAGCCCCTAAAGTTACACATTTATTCAATTTAGTCCTTATTTCAATAAACACAAAATTACACCAATTCATTACAAACCTATGTGTGCCAAATTTCATATAGCTTCATAGCAGCCCATATTTATCAACATTTCACACATTTAACCCTTCAATTTACACTTTTCACAATTAAATCCCTAATATGCATTTTTACTCAAAATCACTTTACAAAACATGTATATAGAACACCAAACTTTGATATTTCATCATCAAACATCCAAAAACACATGAATTCATCAATGGAAACTTTCAAAATCATCAAAACTTTCAAAAATTGAGGCATGGGCTAGCTAGTACTCAAAGCAACGATCGCAAAAACATAGAAATCATCAAAAACTGAGCTAAAATCGTACCTCAATCAAGCTAGAGAAGTGCCAAAATTCAGAAGCTCCAAACCCTATCTTCCTTTTCTAATTTTCGGTTGACAAAGAAGATAATTAACATGATTTTGATTTTTGCTTTTACTTATTATATGTTAATTTACTAAATTACACATTTAACCTTAGTTATATAACATGAAAACTAAATAATACATGTCCATAATGTTCCAATCAAGTTATTAATGGTCTAATTACAACATAAGGACTTCCCATTTAATAAACCATATCTATTTGGCACTTTTAACTTATAGCATGCTACTTTTGTATTTTACGCGATTAAGTCTTTTTTCTCAAATTGAGCTGTTAAATAATAAAATTAGCTCAGGAAATTTTCACACATATATATTTACATGCTGTAAACACAAAAAATAATATTAAAATAATTTTACGATCTTAAATTTGTGGTCCTGAAACCACTGTTCTAATTTAGCTAAAACCGGGCTGTGACAAGGCCGATTGCCAGAAAATAATGTTTGTGAGAGAATTGACAGAGGAGATTTTTCTAGGGTATTCTTTAAAACATTTTTCGCATGTTATATCATATCATTGTTCGATTTTGGTAGATTTAGGGACTAAGAGTAGAGGGCACAAGACGAGGGGGAAGGGGGATATAGATTTAATGCAAATTAGATCATGGAGGATGAGTGTGCATAGTGAATTAGGAGTTTTAGGAGGGGATTTTGGATGACATTCCTTCAAATTTGGAGAATTTAGGAGATTTTCTCAAAGATGAATTGGGATAAATTACGGCCAATAAGAGGAAGGCTTTGACAATGTTAAATACGATATTGGCTAAATTGAGCAATGTTGATCCTAGTGAGAAAGTAATGGCAGAGATGGAAGAAGTCAAGTTGATTCTAAACTTGGAAGTAGATAAAGAAGAGATGTTTTGGGAACAACATGCAAGGGTGAACTAGCTTCGGTTTGGAGATAGAAATATGTCTTTTTTCATAATATAGCAAACAAACGAAAAAAGAGGAACACCGTGAAAAAGCTAAAAGGGCCAAATGGGGATTGGGTCATAGAGAGGAGGAGAAGAAAAGAGTGGCAACTAAATATTTCAATGAATTGTTCACAGCTTTAGACACGAGAAGTAACGATAGGGTGTTGTCGGGGATAATGAGATGTATTCAATAAGACATGAACATTGTAATAACCCATTTTTAGTGAAATTAGAATAGTGGTTTTGAGACCACAAATCCGAGTCAGAAAGAAAATTCATTTTAATATTATTGCATGGTCCGTATTATGATAGGAATGTTATATGAAAATTGTAACAGCCCGATTTAGACCCTATTCGGAACAGTGGTTTACCACGAATCTGAGTCAGAAAAATATTTAAAAATTATTTTCTGTGTTTATTATGTGTGAATTTATGTGTGTGAAAATCTCATTTGAAAATTTTACTGTTTGGATGCCCGATTTAATAAAAGGGCTTAATCGCGTAAGTTATAAAAGTTGCTAACTAATTATTTAAGTACCAAATTGCTTTGTTCTTTTAATATGGGGTATTTATGATGTAATTAGACCATATGAGTTAGTGATGGATGGTTTTAGTCATAATATATAATGGTTTTATATTTTATAACAAAGGTTAATTTTGTAATATATTAAATAATATTAATATAATAAAACATAATGTAAAAATAAAGAAAGCCATGCATATTTTTTTCATCTTGGCCAATTTTTTAAAGGAAAAAGAAAGAAAATAAATAAAGCCACATTCAGCCATCAGCAAGCTTGATACAAGGTGAGTTTTAGCTCGGATTTTGATAATTTTTATGTTTTTGAGATCATTGCTATGTTATCTATCAAGCCCATGTCTCAATTTTTGAATTTGATGATGATTTTGTAATTTTAAATTGTTGAAAGCTTGTGATTTTTGTTGTTTAATGCTAGAAAATAAAAGGTATGTGATAGATTAACATGTTTTGTATTTGAATTTTTGATGAATTTGAGTAATTAGGGCTAATTTGTAAAAATAATAAATTGAGGGACTAAAATGTGAAATAAATTAAATGTGAGGGGTTGTATAAGGAAGATGAATATTCGTCCTAAGCATGGTATATTGAAATTTTGCATATTTTGTGTTTTGTGCAATAGGGACTAATTTGTGAAAAGTGTGAAATGTTAGGGGAAAAATGGTAATTTGCCCATTTATGTGCTTTCGGATTAAATTGAATAAATTTGTGTTTGAATAAGTTTGATTTGAATATGTTTTGATCAAGAACCAAAGAAATCGAATTTGGATCAGGGGAAAACCGAAGTTATTGAATAGTCGTTCCATTCCGATTGTCATTGTTCGAGGTAAGTTATTAAGCAAATAGATGTTGTTAAATTTTAATATATGTGATCTATAAATAATTGTAATGATTATTAGTAATTTATGAATCGACATTGAGTAATGAAAAATGTGATTGTGGAATGATTTGTGAGTTATATGATCTTATAATTCGTTTTTATAATGGTATATTCGATTATGTAATAAATTGGTTAGGTTGGTTTATAATGATTTGATGATGTACATTACAAATGTTGTACTAAAGATTTATCAATTAACCGAATGTTTATTTATAAGTTATTTGTATTAAATATGAGATATTTTTGGCTTGAATTATGGTAAATGAAATGGTATATTTTTGAGTTGGCTAATATTTTAGTAAAAATGATTTATGTTTGATGATTAAGAAATGTATAAGTTGGCCTTTAGAGAATCGATTTTTAAGGTTCATTTGATATACTTATGCGCATATCATGAAGTAAAAGAATGAATAAGTTTGTTTTTTTTAAGTGGTATGTTATGATTATTTGTTTTTTTTAATATGCATGCATGCATAAATACTGAAATGATATGATTAATGTTTGATATATGAAACAAGCATTTTGGCATTTAATTAAAGCATGGTTAAAACGATGTGTGATTGCGTGTAAGGCCATGTCTGGGACATCGGCATCGTATTTGATTATGTGTAAGACCATGTTTGGGATGTTGGCATCGATATGTGATTATGTATAAGATCACATCTGGGACGTTGGCATCGATATGTGATTATGTGTAAGACCATGTCTGGGATGTTGGCATCGATATGTGATTACGTGTAAGACCACGTCTGGGACGTTGGCATCGATATGTGATTACGTGTAAGACCACGTTTGGGACGTTGGCATCTATATGTGATTATGTGTAAGACCACATCTGGGACGTTGGCATCGATATGTGATGATGTGTAAGACCCTGTTTGGGACTTTGGGATAGATATGTGACTACATGTAAGACCACATCTGGGACGTTGGTATTGTACGATATGTGCGGCTATTCGAGTATCCTATTTAATTTCGAATGATCCAACGGGCAATGTTAAGTAAAGACCGAATGTGAAATCGAATTAAAAAGGTTTAGGTATGAGTTAGCTAATGTATTGACAATAAGGTAAGTTTTGGTATTTGAAGTGATGATATGAATTATACATGTTAAAATGTTGGATATATTTATTTTGAATGCAAATATATATTCGACCAAAAGATATATGTATGTGATATTAAAGTGTGAATCATGAATATGCATAAATGAATGTATAAATATATTCGGCCATATGATGACATTGTGACCTTAGAAGTAAATGATAATTTTGATAATGAATATATGAGAATTTTGGTCAAGTTAAAGTTGATACATAGATGTATATGTTGTATATGATTTTGCAAGTTTGAAATTAAATGTGATTATGATAGCATGAATTGGTTTAGTCAAGTTGAGTTATTAAAGTCATTGAATGTGTTATTTGCTTATGATTTAGTAAGCTATAATCGTTTACTCTGTGTGTGTATGTTTGTTCTCTATTTTATAGATTTTGGAAGCTAGTTATGGGCTCGGAGATCATCAGAGAAACCTATCACACTATCGATTATTTTGGTATTTTTATAAAGTTGAACTTAAATTAAAACTTATGGCATGTATAGGCTAGCTTATGCTTATGTTTGATTTTGAGTTGTGTATATATTAAGCCATGCGAAAATGGCTAATATGTTATGTAAGTATATGAAGTTTTAGTCAAGTTTATATGTGTTGTATGCATTGAAAATGGTTGGTGATTTTGGATGTGGTTTGGTTGATTCGGCTATAGTATATATATTTATGTATTATGTTTGGCTTATTTTATTAAGGCTAGGTATATGTTTAGATCATAAGGAAAATTTGTATGCTAGTTGAGTAAGGTTATTTCATATGTTAGTTGAAAGATACGCATATTATATGTATGTGAGGTGTTGGATATATACATGGTGATATAGTTAAATTATTTAGGCAATGTGATATTATAAGTGAAGAATTTATAGTTGTTTTTAACATGGATATTAGTTGTGATTAGTAATGTGCTATAAGGCTTTATTGTATGTTTAGAAGTGAAGACCGAATGTATACAAGTAGTTAAATTTATTTTTTTGGTTAGTTTTAGATATATGATTTAAGTGAAAGTTATCAATGGTCATTAAGGTCCATAAATAAGTACTTTGGCTGATGTGTGATGAATTGTATATATAAAAGAAAATAATATTGTTTAGCTAATGATAGTGAAAATGAAAAGGAGAATATACTTGGAATATGGTTGTATTTGATATGGTTAATGGTTCTATTGATGTATTTACTTATGTGCATATTTAAGATAGTAAACTAATAAATATATTATGTCCTTGAATATTGATATATGATTATAATGAAAATAGATGTATAGTTGAAAGTGATGTCACGATAATTTTGGCAAAATTTAGATAAATTGAGAAGTATTTATATATGTGCTTATGTCATGGATTATAAATGTTTGAATTTGATTTTAATTTCATGGTTTATTTGTTAGGAAAATTGATGATAAAGAAATGGTAATGTTCAGACATGCTTTAAACTTGGTTAGTTAACCATTTATGTCATAAAACAACTTAATCATAGAATGAAAATACATACTGTGTCGATTATGATATGGTCAAAATGATATGTGTTTTGAATTGTTTGATTTATATGATCCATGTATGAAATAATGGAATGTAATAATTATATTAGCTTGGATATGCGCATATGCTTATGTGGTAAAATGATATAAATGATATTTTTTTTGCTTATGAATTATGTGACTACATATATGTTCATCATATGATATGAAATGATTTGTAAAGAGATTATGTTAGTTATATGGTATTAAAATTGAATGGTTTGAATGATTTTATGGGAATAATATATTAAGTATGAAATGAAATGCATATAAATTTCAAGTTGTGTTTTGTCAGGTAATATCTCATAACCTCATTCTGGCGACGGATATGGGTTAGGGGTGTTACAAAAATTCTGATAAGAAATTTTTATTGATTATGTACTTAATTATGGAAAGGACCAAATTGCATAGAATGCAAAAGTTGAATTCTAGTAGCTAGAAGGACCAAATAGCTATGGAATCCAAAACTTGAGGTCTTTATAAGGTAATTAGACCATTAAAGAAAAGTTAGTAGATATTTTTGATGAATCATCCATGGAAAACTAGAAAAAGGCAAGGACTAAATTGGAAAGTGGAAAATTTAATGGATGATAAATAATTAAATAGAAATATTATCATTTTATATCATTTTCATCCCCAAAATATACATGGAAACCCTAGGAGAGAGAAAGGAAACTAATCAAGCTTAATTAGGTATGTTTTCTTGTCCCGTTTTTAGTATTTTTTTTATATTTTTGAGATCGGGATAGTCTAATCTATTTATTTTGGTAATTAATTTGAAAAGATATCAAAGTATAAAAATTTTGCCATGGATGAACATGCTGAAATTTTGAAATTTATGGTAGAAAATGAAAGGCTGTTGATAGATAAACAACTTTTACAAAGAGAATTTTAATGAAATTGTGATTTAGGGGCTAAATTGAAAAATTATAAAACCCATGGAAAAATTCTTATTTTTAAGAAATTCATGGGTTGTTATTAAGACATGTAAAAATCGGTTAGGCTTGGAATAAGGATTATATTGCATGAATTTCATTTTTCGAGCCTAGGGACGAAATTGGAATTTATGAAAAGTTTAGGGGCAAAATGGTAATTTTGCCTAGAGTGTAAATTGAATCCAATTGAATATGAAATGTGATAAATTGATGATTAAATTCATTTATATAGATCCGGACAACTCAAATTCGAAGATAGATCGAGGAAAAGAAAAAGTTTTGGATTAGTAGACTTTCATATACAAACAAGTGTCGAGGTAAGTTCGTGTAACCGAATTGTGTTTATTTATATGTTTGAATTGAATGTGGTATGTGATTGTATGAATTATATAAATGTTAAAAATAAATGAAATAATCATATGTTCAATCACATCTGAAAAATATTAAGTTCCGTTTAAGTAATGAAATTCGATGGATATATATGATTTCCCATATTATATGTGGTCCTACATATGTTGCGGACAAAATATAGCTTGGACAAGCAATCCTGTTATAGCCCTCTCGAGCATCCTGTTAAATAGTTATTGCAAGCATCTTGATCGGTAGTGATTCTGCATGTGTTGCGCACTATTGCAACTCTGTGTGAGCGTCCTGTTACATGATTTGGTCGGTTGTGATCCAGCATATAGTGCAGACACAAACGCGGCTCTACGTGAGCATCCTGATATAAGCTCTTATGGGCTTCCTGACATGGTTTGCATGAACTCCCTGTTACCTTATCTGGTGCTTCCTGATAATAACTTTTCAGAGTTACCTGATAAACTCTATGAGCTCTCTGATTAAAACTCTTATGAGTTTTCTGTTTAGCTCAGATAAGCGTCCTGATACATGACTCAACTGAGCATCTTGATATGTGGCTTGAGAGTGTGTTCCCTGATTAAGTGCCCTAATGGGTACCCTTGATTATGAGTTGACGGCTTACTGTTTTGTACACCTTGTGTGTACTACTTGAGATAAGTATCCATCAAAATTTCAATAATTCAACGGATAAATCCCTGAAATTAAAAATTATGAGATTAAATGAATTATATCTTCAATGTTCCTGAAATACTTGAAAGTGTAACATGATGAGCTCATCCATGTTTAATTGATGAATAAATGAAATGTGTGACTAACTTCCTTACTTGAGTGTATGTGATTAGGCAAATTGCCAATTTGTTGGGAAGCATGTTATTATATACTTATTTTATTGAATGCGATTGGTAAGTTTAATTCCTATTATACAAACTTACTAAGCATTAAATGCTTACTAGGTTTTGTTTTCTCTTTTTATAGTGTTTCGGAAGCTCATTAAGGTTAGAGAATGGTCAGAGAATCATCACACTATCCTCCAGCTTGTTTTGGTATAAAAAGTAATCTTATTTTGATATAATGGCATGTATAGGTTAACTTAGCCAATGTTGGCATGTAAATAGTTGTTTGTAACTTAGCCATTGGAATGGCTAAAAATGGATTGTTTTGGTACATTATTATAAGGTTATATATCATATTTAGCTTATATGTATTTGGTTTGGTTAAATTGAATTAGGGTAAAATATAAATCATTACAAGAAGGTAAGTTTGATCATATGAATATGTGATACTATTTCATACATGTTAATGATGTTTGCTTGATTTATATGATTTGAATTGGTTGACAAATATATGCAAATGTTACTATAGGTTGAAGGTTAAATTTGGGTGAGAAATAAGGCTAAAAAAGGACCTTATGTTGTCCACACAGGTAGATACACGGGCGTGTGTCTTGATTGTGTGTGATACACGGCCTGGCACATGGGCATGTGGTTTGGCCATGTGTCCCCTGCATCTTAAAATTGAGAAATAGAATGCTCAGAATTGGGCACACGAGCAGAGACACAGGCGTGTGTCTCAGCAGTGTGTGTTACTGTAATAGCCCGATTTTGACTCTAGTCGGAACTGTGGTTTTGGGACCACAAATTCGAGTTAAAAAATATTTTAATATTATATTCCATACTTAAAGTATGTAAATTGATATGTGTAAAATTTTCGTATGAAAATTTCATCGTTTGAGTGTTGATTTGCGAAAATGGACTTAATCGCATAAATTGTAAAAATGGCTAGCTATTTGTTAAAGTGCTTTATTGCTGTGTTCTTTTAATGTGAAGGCCTTAAAATGAAATTAGGCCATTAAATGATAGTATGGAAAATAGTGGACAACTATTATTAAGTTTTTATATTATTTCATTAAGGATAGTTTGGTAATTATGTTAATAATGATAATAATAATATAATAAAATTTGATTTTGGTTGTCATTTTACACCTTGTTGGCCGAATGTAAGGAAGAAAAAGAAGCCATTTTCTTTGTTTATGGTTCGACATTTTGGAGATCAAGTTAAGGTATGGATTTTGTTCAGTTTTTGATAATTTTTTCGTTTTTGAGATCGTTGCTTCGTAAAGTAGTTAGCCCATGCTTTAATTTTCAAAATTGATAAAGAATTTGTGATTTGCCATTGTTGATAATGTGATGAAATTGTTGTTTGATGATGAAGAATAAATCTTTGATGCTTGATGTTCATGTTTAATTAAGTGATTTTTGATAAAAATGTGTATTAAGGACTAAATTGGGAAATTTGTAAATTGAGGGGTCAAAATGTGAAATAAATGTAAGAAATGGGCTGCTAGGGACCTTAGTAAAATTTGGCCAAGCATGGGTGGTCAAATTTTTAATATTTTATGTTTTGCGAAACAAGGACGAAATTGTGAAAAAATGTGAAATGTTAGGGGAAAGTGTAATTAGCCCATTTATGTGTTTTTCGATGAATTTGATTGAATGTATGATGAAATAAGTTGAATTTGTATTGAATTAGATCAAGAAATGGGGAAATCAGATTTGGATCGAGGAAAGTCGAAAATTACCGAATAATCGTTCCGGTCCATTTGTGTTAGTACGAGGTAAGTTCATAAGTAAATAAATGTTGTTAAATTGAAATGTATGTGCATTATATGTGCTGAATTGAGTTGTAAAGAAATATATATATGTGATGCCAAATTGAATCGAGCTTTGGAGAATCTGTTCCGATCATGGATTGTTCGAATAGGTGAAATTGAGAAAGTTCTGATAATGTGACAATGTTTGAAAAGCCTCGTACAAACCATAGGAATAGTTAGGATACATATGTCATGACATAGGATCCAATATGTGTTTTCATGTAAGACCATGTCTGGGACGTTGGCATCAACTTATGATTTACGTGTAAGACCATGTCTGGGACAGTGGCATCGATATTTGATTACAAGTAAGGCGATGTTTGGGACGTTGGCATTGTACGAGCTATCCAAGTATCCTTATTGATTTCGAACGGTTTAACGTGCATTCTGAGAAATGGATAACCATGTGAAATTGTATCCGGTTCAGGTACGTATGATTTGTTATGAAATTTAGAAACGAAAGGTGAGTATGTATTATATAACCATATGTGAAATATATGAAAACGAATGAGATGAATGTATATAAATGAATAATGTGTTATATATGCTTGTTATATGAAATTGTGGTTTTATGTTTCGAACATGAGAATTATGAAATGTGAAACATGGCTTTGATGTATGATTTCTTGGTTCGAAAACTTGAATAAATAATGAAATTAAAATGGTTGAGTTGGCTATATGGTTCATATATGCAAATTTGGTTTATGTGAATAAGGGAATTATAGATGTTCGAGTTTGGAAGTGTTTATAAAGAAGTTGATATAACCTTATGTATGATTTGTAATAAATGAATATAGTTTGATTGGCAATGTAATGAATATGTGCGAGCTTGACTTATATGATTGTGTTAACGATTGTTATTCGAATTTGAAAGGATGGTTATACGTTCATTGATAAATAAGATAAGCAGAGTTATTTAATGTAGTTATATGAATTGAGATTTGTTAAATTCGTTTTATTGATATTGGTTATAAATATCATTGAAATGATTTATTTACTTATGGCTTACTAAGTTTTCAAAGCTTTCTTTGTGTGTTTTTCCTATGTCTATAGAGTTTCAGAGACCTGCTTGGGTTGGAAGTTTTAGAAGACGTCATCACACTATACGGTTATGGCTTCGGTAAATAAAATTTCTAAGTTTTGGTTATGTGGCATGTATAGGCTAGTTTTGAGATGGTTCATTTTGATTTAAGTATGTATATGGCCATGCAGAAATGGCTTAATTATGATGCTAATTTCATGTATATTTGGTTATGTATTAAGCTCATTTTGGGAAGTATGATTCATGGGTTATATGTATGGTGTAATTGGTTATATGATTTGGCTTGAGCATTGAAGTGAAATATTGGATGTATTTTTCGACTTATGGTTCATATTCCTATAGGTAAAATGATGAGTATAATATTGATGATGCATTAGTTATTTATATACGATTTGAAAAGGAAAATAATGTGATATGTTTAGATATATATATGTATATGGCCAAGTGAAATGGTCATTTTGGTATGTTCATAGTTGGGAATTTGTTAATGTTTAGCATGTGATTTTAATATGCTTTGATATAGAGAATGGGCATGAAATTGGTTGATGATATTATGGATTGATTGATACATGTTTGGAGTTGAATTTGGTTGAAATTGTTGCATATATGATGCTTGATTTTGGAATTGTAGGGAGGACCCAAAAGGGTGGCATATTGGCCTTGTAAATGGCCTATTTTTACCCACACGGGCAGGGACACGGGTGTGTGTCTCTACCGTGTTGCTTGAGGGCCATTTTGAAATAAGCCTGGGTAGACCGCACGGTTGCGAACACACGAGCATGTGCCAGGCTGTGTGGCCAAGTCAGTTTCGACCACGAGCTAGACATACGGGCGTGTGTTGTGGCTGTGTGGATAAGTCAGTATGTATGCCCTATTTCGCCACGGCCTAGACACATGGGGGTTTCTGATGCCCTGTGAGGCACATGGTCTGCTCACACGAGCGTGTGACCTTTGTAACTTAGAAAAAAAATTATTAAGTTTTAGAAAAATTTTGTATGTGTTTGGTTTAGTCTTGACCTCTTCCTAATGCATGTTTATGGTCTCATTGACCTAAGAAATGGACTTAATGTTGATGTTTGACTATGATATGACGATGCATGACTTTTAATTGTGAAATGATTACGAAATGTTCCGATATGTCCAGTAATGCCTTTTAATCCTAGTCCGGCGATGGATACGGGTTAGGGGTATTACAGTTACACAGCCTAGAACATGGACGTGTGTCTTGACCGTGTGAAACCTGCACCTAATTTGTAAAAATTAATTTGACCACATGGCCTAGTACACGGGCATGTGGTAAGCCGTGTGGCACAAGTCAGAGAGTTACATGGGTAAGGACACGAGCTGTAACACTTCTAACCCGTATCTGTCACCGAAACAGGGTCACGGAGCATCACAAAAGTTTACAGAATAATTTCATGCAATTCATGTCATTTACTGTTAATATATGAGATTAATTATATTCTCCCTTACATGGACCCTCGAGGCCCAAAATAAACATTTGAATCAAATCAAGACTGATTCGGGAACATAGAAAATTTTTCGTAAAATTTTAAAATTTTTCCTAGATGCAGGGCACACACGCTCGTGCGGTCAAGGGATACGCCCGTGTGACCATAGGACAAACCCATGCTGCATGTCGTGTCTGACCCCGTGTAACTCTCTAACTTGTGCCACATGGCTAGCCACACGCCGTGTGAGTAAGCTGTGTGACCAATTTAATTTTCAAAATTTAGATGTAGGATTCACACGGCTAAGACACACACCCGTGTATCGCACACGACTGAGACACACGCCCGTGCCTTGACCTGTGTGCCAAATTTTTAGCATTATGTTTCTCCATTTTAAGATGTAGGGGACACACGGCCAAACCACATGCCCAAGTGCTTGGCTGTGTGTCACACAGAGTCATGACACACACCCGTGTGTCTACCTGTGTAGACAAAATAAAGCCATTTCTGTAACACCCCCACCCTTATTCATCGCCGGAATAGGGTTACGAAGCATTACCGAAACCACAAGACAATCAAACATACTTTTCATATACATTTCATCAAAACATACAATCGTCATTCAATCTCAATCAATTTGTCCCTAATAGGAGCCTACGAGGCCCTAAATATGCTTTGGAAGTGGTTCGGGACTAAACCGATAACTTATAAAACTTTTACAAAACTTAGAAAATTTTCCTCAAAACAGGGGACACAGGCTCGTGTAGCCAGGCTATGTGTCTCACACAACTACCAGACATGCCCGTGTCACAGGCCATGTAGACATTCGAAATGGAAGCACATTGCCATGTCCCAGCCCATGTCTGATCTCGTGTAACTCTCTGACTTAGGTCACACGACCCACACACATACTTGTGTGGCTAGCTCGTGTGCCTTAAAAATGGCCACACACGCCCGTGTGCCAGGCCATGTGCTAGGCCGTGCCAAACCTGTAGGGTATACTGAATTATGCCACATGGGCAAGTCACACGCCCAAGTGTGAGGCCGTGTGGAGCATAAAACCACACCAGGGGACACACGACCGTGTACTTGACCGTGTGTCACACACGGCTGAGATACACGCCCATGTCTCTACCCGTGTGGACAAAAATAGGCTATTTACCAAGCCATATTGCCACCCAAATATGAATATACCTACACAACCAAAATGGCACCAAATCATAGTATAAATGAATATCCAATTTAGCCACAGTCAAATCTAATTCATACCATTTCCAATTCTATCAACCAACAAGCTCAAAACCCCAAATCTTACTCAATTAAAACATACCAAAACACACATACAAACCAACTAACTTAACCTTTGCCAAATATATACTTTTTGCACCAATTCACAACTCTAATTCATATCTAATATCAACCATTTAACATATATAATATCAATAACTTCAAGCCTCATAATATAAGCCATTCCCATATCCATCCATGAACTCAAACATCAACATATATGCACAAATATGCATATTCCCAAATTCACCAAATTATGCCAACTCTCAAGGCTATATTTACAGACCAAGACATAAGCATTTACAAGCCAATTCAAATGGCCAATATCACTACCAAAAAGTAGCCAAAATGACTCAAAATTCCTATACATGCCATGTACTTAATATACCAAAGTTCAAAGGTACCAAGTGATAGGTAGATAGTGTGATACGAACTTCGACGATCCCCGAATCCAAGCTAGCTCGATAACACTATAAAACACGGGAAAAATAAACAAAGTAAGCTATAAAGCTTAATAAGCTCGTATGAAATAAACTTAATACAATCTCACAAATATAATTCAATAGATTGAATAAAATGTAATACCCCCTACTCGTACTCATTGTCGGAATAGGGTACGAGGCATTACCGGAGTTTACGATTTTTTTTAATAATATATATTTTTGCTCAATATATCCCCTTTTATAGATATCTAACCTTCCCTGCAAATTTTAAACCGAGACCAATCCACATCAACCAAACCAATTCAACATATTTTCAAGATAAATTCATGCATATTTATAAGATAACGTCATCACATACCCAAAACCAGGTTTGTTAACCATACCAATGGCTAACTTTACATTTATTTCACAGAATCATTTACTTTATTAGCTTATACATGCCATTGATTTCCAAAATAAAGTTTCTTTATATACCGAAATCCTGAGGTTGATAGTGTGATGTGTCTTTGACCAAATCCGACCTTCGAGCTCTTAACACTATAAAACAGGGGAAAATGAAATAGGGTAAGCACTTTGTGCTTAGTAAGCCCATGTAACAAGAATTATACTTACTAATATTTTCAATACAATGTAATAAACATTCATATATCCATTCAATGCATTATTACCCTAACATGCACAACTCAACATTCAAGTTAATCCAATAATTTTCATATGTCAATAATATATACCATGATTGATGAACTCATCAATACCATGATTACCATTCCCTTATTATTTTTCCATATTTATCCCGTTGAATTTCTTGGAATTTTTGATTGATTTTCAGAGGTACACTTTTAGTGTACATTTTTGGGTCTGTCAATTCATATTCATGTGCGCACATTTCCATTTCAGAGAACACACTCCCGCGAACCTTATCCTTATAGCAGGATTACCAGTCCAGGCTAAATCCCCTGTAATATAAACTCATAGAGTATTGTCGAGATTACTAGTCCAGGCTAAATCCCCTGCAATGACAATTACTCTAATGAGCTTGGATCTGAATTACCAGTCCAGGCTAAATTTAGACCCTAATTCGGATTAACCGTCCGGGCTAAATCCATTTTCCACATATTCTTCGGGAGGGCTGTATCAAGATAGGATCACCCGTCTGGGCTAGATCCTTTTTATCGTCAATTCCTTTTCAGAGATCCATCGAAATTTCCTTTCATTCAACCGGGATTTCTTCCCTTTTTTATCAAATATATCAATGTTTCATAAATTTCCATATAATGAACATTCAAATCATGGTCATATCAAAAATATGCATTTCAAGCATTTAAGAATATAATTCAAGTTACATGAACTTACCTTGATACTTGTTCGTGTACAAAAATCTACTAATCCTGAACTTTTTCCTCTCCTCAATCTAGCTTCATATTTGAATCCTCTGGATCTAAATAAATAAATTTAATTATCAATTTAATACATTTCATGTTCATATGCAACAATTTTTATAATTTCATTATTATTATTTATAGTTTATTCAAAGCTGTCTATTTGAGTTATAGTCACTAAATTATTTATAACTCGAGCTACAGAACTCCAAATTAAGATCCGTTAATTTTACCTGAAACTAGACTCATATATCTTTTTACCATAAAATTTTAAAAATTTTTGGTTTATCCAATAAGTACATTTTATTCTTTAAAATCACCCCTATTCTGCTGTCTGACAGTTCTGACCCTTCATCACTAAAAATTAATTATCTCTTCATACAGAATTCAGATGATGTTCCCGTTTGATTCTATTGAAAATAGACTCATTAATTATTCTAGAAATATAAATTTAATTCCATAATTATTTTTATTAAATTTTTTATGATTTTTCAAATTCAAAATAGGGGAACTCGAATTCATTCTGACCTTATCTCACAAAATTCATTATATCTCATGATTTATAGATCCATTGCTTACACCGTTTCTTCTATGAGAAATAAGACTCAATAAGCTTTAATTTCATATTTTTTTCATCTTCTAATTCAATTGCTACAATTTATAGTTATTTTTCAAAGTTAGTCTACTGCTGCTGTCCAATATTGTTTTACTGCAAGCTGTTTATTACCATTTTCCCTTAAACTTTTAATAAATAACAATTTCGTCCCTACTCAATCAGCCTCTCAATTGAGCTGATTTTTCTCAATTAACACTTTATTCTATCATTCTAAACTAGTTTACAACCTTTAGGAATCAAAATTTCAGAAATAAACTTTAATTCCAAACGTTTTCACAATTAGGTCCTAAAAATCAATTTCTATTGAAATTACCTAGTAAAATCATCTCATAAATAAATTAAAGCTTCAATTTCATTCTATTTCATCATAAACTTACAGAACTCAACCATGGTGACTTTCAATTTCATCCATGAAATCAAAAACTAATGAATTTAATAGTAGGACCTAGTTGTAAAAGTCTTAGAAACACAAAAATTACAAGAAAAAGGCAAGGATTAACTCACTTGGTGCAAAAATTATCGAATACCAGCTTATAAAACCCTCCTATGGTGTTTTTAGCTGCTTGAATTGAAGAGAAATGAAGATAAATCTAGATATTTCCTATTTAGTCCTAGCTTTATTTAGTTAATTTTGCAATATTCCAATTTTGCCCTTAATTTATCAATTTTCCTACTGATTTCATGCCCTTGCCATCCAGCCCAAATAAATTTTGGGTCTAATTGCCTTTTAAATCCTCTCTCATTAGACACTTAAGCTATTTAATCATCCCATCCACTTTTACACCTTTTACAATTTAGTCCTTTTCATTTAATTAACTACCCAAACATTAAAATTTCCTAACAAAATTTTACTACCACATTACTAACATTTCATAAATATTTATAAAATTATTTTCAACTTGGTTTTACGAGATAGAGGCCCCGATACCTTATTTTACCCAATTTCTTCAATAATTTCTTTTTCTAACTAACCACTAAATCGGTAAAAAAAATCTTATCAATATTTTCATACGATTTTCCTATTATATAAATATTCATGCAAAAATATTAAAATAAATTTCTCTTTAAATCGGATTTGTGGTTACGAAACCACTATTCCGATAACCTTGAATTTAGGCCATTACATAAAATAACATAAAGCTTACTAACGAACAAACCTTTCATATGCTCATTCACAAACTATATAATTTCATCCTCATATCTTTGATTCAATGCTAAAATAGTTTATACACATACCTGTACCATCCCGTACAAATCTCATACACATTATCGTCTTACATTTACCCGTTGAACCATTTAGAATAGAATTCGGATACTCAAGGATCTCACACGATAAGTACCAATACCATGGCCTATAGCCAAATCAAGGTAACTTATCTTCGAAGTTCTGATATCATGTCCCGAAGCTAAATCAGTATATCTCGCAGCGGAAGTGCTATATCATGGCCCAAAGCCAATTCAATGTATCCCCTAATGACTTGTCACAACCATCCGAAACTATTCCTAAGGTTCAACCGGGATGTTGAATGTTGAATCATCATCGAACTACTATCGTTCATATCCACAGTCTCATATTCGCAATTTATGCAATATCAAAGCATATTAAATACATTTGCATAGAAATTTATCACATAAGAACTTACCTCGGATGTGTAAACGATGAAATGAGTCGATTAGTTGATAACTTTATCTTTTCCCCGATCCAAGTCCGTATTTCTCCTATCTTGATCTAAATGCAATCAAAATTAACTTATTTAATCATCTCTTTATTCAATTTAGTCCAAAACACACATTTACACTTTTGCCCCTAATATTTCACATTTTTTACAATTTAGTCCTTATTTCAAAAAATCACAAATTAACGAAACTCACAATAAAACCATGCTAGATGAATTACTATAATACCCCTAGCAGCCCATTTTTTTCATTTATTTCACATTTCAACCACAAAATTTCAACATTTCTCAATTTAATCCCTATTTTGCATTTTCACTAAAAATGACTTAACAAAACTTGTATATCTATCAACAAGCATTCATAATCTATCAAGAAACTACAAAATACACATGTATTCATCAATGGAATCATTCAAAATCTTTAAGAGTTTTGCAAAATAACCCTTGGACTAGCTAGTACTAGACGCAACGATCACAAAAACATAGAAATCATTCAAAACAGAGCAAAAACGGACTTACAATTAGATCATGAAGTGGCCTAATGTTAAAACCCCAAATTTGCTTCTTTTCTTCTTTAAAATTGGCTAGGTTGAAAATGAATAAGATTTTATGGATTTGTTTTATTTTAATTAACCTTTAATTTCCAAATTACCTAAATAACCTTATTAATAAACCATTTCAACACCTAATAATGTGTCCATATAAGTCCACTCATGTTTCAAATGATCAAATTACAACATATGGACCTCTAAATTAAAATTCCATAGCTATTAGACACCTTTAGCTAATGGAACATCACTTTTGCATTTTACGCGATTTAGTCATTTTTATCAAATTGACCATTGAAACGATAAAATTTCTTCACAAATTTTCACACAATCATTCAATCATGCTGTAAACATTAAAATAATAAAAAAATATTTTAATCTCAAATTTGTGGTCCCGAAACCACTGTTTCGATTTGACTAAAAATGAGCTATTACAATTTCTTAGCTTTATTTCTCACCCAAATTTGCCAACAACCTACATCAACAATTGCAAACGTATACCAACCAATACAAGCATTATCATCAAGCCAATTCTAACCTCTAAATGATATATCTTTTCATGCTTTCATGTTTACAATTTTTACCTTTTGTAAGCATACATGATTATAAAATTTACCCTTCATTAAATATATACCATCTACTATTTAACAATTTCCAAACATATTGATTATATTATAATCTTTATATAAACGTGCCAAAATATATCACTCTAGCCATTCCAATGGCTAGATTTCATACAACCATTTACATGCCATCAATGACCAAGTTAGCTTATACATGCCATTATACGAAAATGAGTTTACTATTTATACCAAAGTGAGTTAGAAAATAGTGTGATGTTGCTTCGACCGATCTCCAACCTTTACGAGCTTCTGAGCACTATAAAACAGAGAAAATAAAACCTAATAAGCATTTTATGCTTAGTAAGTTTGTATAACAAGAATTAAACTTACCATTCACATTCATTATAATAATCATACAATAACATGATTTCCAACAAATTGACAAGTTTTCCTAATCACATTCACTCAAACAAATATGTTAATCACATAATTCACGTTTACACCAAATAAGCATAGATGAGCTCATCACGTTACAAACATTCAAATATTTTCGGTGCATTCGAGACATAGTTCATTTAATCTTATATTTTCTTATTTCAGGAATTTTTCTGTTGAATCATTGAAATTTCAATGGATACTCTGGTAGTACACACAAGGTGTACAAAATCGTAAACTGTCAACCCATATCAAGGTTACTCATCAAGGCACTTAATCAGGGAGTACATTCTCGAGCCACTTATCAGGATGCTCAGATGAGCTATGTAACAGGACACTTATCCAGGCCAATCAAGAAACTCATAAGAGCTTTACTCTAGGAGCTCATAGAGCTTTTCAGGCAACTCCGAAGAGTTATTATCAGGGAGCACCAGATAAGGTAACAGGGAGTTTATGCGAGCCATGTTAGGAAGCCCATAAGAGCTTATATCAGGACATTCATGTAGAGCTGTGTTTGTGTCCATATTATATGTTGGATCACAACCGATCGAATTATATAACATGACGTTCACAAAGAGTTGCAGTAATGTACAACACATGCAAAATCACTACCGATCAGGATGCTCGCAAGAACTATATAACAGGATGCTCGAGAGGGCTATAACAAGATTTCTCATCCAACCTATATTCTGTCCACAACATGTGCATGACCATATTCAATACGTGAAAATACTGTATCCATCGCATTTCATTATTCAAATGGAACTTGTAATATCCTAATTTTGGGCCTAGTCGGAATAGTGGTTTTGTGACCACAAAATTTGAGAAAGAAATAATTATTTTATAATTATTTTGAGGTCTATGATATGATTGCATGATTGTGTGAAATTTTCGTGAAGAAATTTTATGCATAAAGTGCTTAAATTGAAATTAGGGACTAAATCGAATAATTTGCAAAACTTGCATTCTAGAAGTTTCTAGTATGAAATTGTTTTGAAATATTAATTAGGAGGTCTTAAATAGAAATTTTACCAATTTCTAAGTTTATGGACAAAAATTGGACATGGATGGAATTTTTGGAAAGTTTAGTAGTAAGGGCATTTTGGTCATTTAGGGGTAAAATGAATTAAAATACAAAATTAAAAGCCAATTTTGCTCATCTTCAACCCCATGGCCGAATATAGCAAGGAGAAACAATGGCTAGGGTTTTTCAAGCTTCCAAGCTCGATTGTAAGTTCATTCTAGCCCCGTTTTTCAAGTTCTTTTCGTTTTTGGAGTCCTGGTAGGTCGATTAAGCTTATGCTAGCAATAATTCAACCTAGGATTCATATTTGGAAAAATACCCATAGGTGAAATTTGTGTATTTTGGTGTTTTATGATAGAATATGAGGTTTTAAATTATGCTAGACAACTTGAGCTACTCGGTTTTAAGTGAAAACGAGCAAAAGGGCTTAATCGGTAAAAATACCTAATAGTCATAAGTACATGTTAGAGTGAGAATTTGATGTTGCCATAGAAGGGAAAAATGATCAGCATGTCATAAAACATAAGAAAATAGGCTGAAGTTTAATTTACGAGCTTTGGGGCAAAAGTGTAAATATGCAAAAGTTTAGGGGCAAAATTGTAATTTTTGCAAAATATGATTTTGGGTCAATTTTAATAATGTGAGTCCTAATTAGACTATATTTTAAATGATAGAGCAAGGAAAACTGAAATTCGGCTAAAATGGGGAAAATACCAAGTTGTGGACGAAATGGTAAAAGTAGCCATTATCGCATACTAGGTAAGTTCATATGTAAATGTTGGTAACATAGTTATTATTTTAAATGTTTTTATGTTATTTAAATGATATAATAATTATTATGAAATATTATACTCATGATAATTGTTTGATAATATGTCAAATTATGTGATATAATTGGAAAATGTGAAATACTACCGAGTATCGGTATCGGCATTCCGTAGAAGATGGTTGAGACACATGATTGGGAAAAAGGTCCCGTTGAACCTTAGGAATGGATTAGGATACAAGTGACATGTCATTGGGATATTTGGGCATCCGAACTCGTTGAGTTGAGTCCGAGTTCACTTATGGATGCGAATGTCCGAACTCGTTGAGTTGAGTCCGAGTTCGTGAGATGTAACTAGGCATCCGAACTCGTTGAGTTGAGTCCGAGTTCACTTATGGATGCAAATGTCCGAACTCGTTGAGTTGAGTCCGAGTTCGTGAGATGTAACTAGGCATCCGAGCTCGTTGAGTTGAGTCCGAGTTCACTTATGGATGCGAACGCCCGAGCTCGTTGAGTTGAGTCCGAGTTCGCTTATGGGCGGGTTACATAGTAGCTTGGCTACATATGTGGCACTTATGTGCAAACTTTCCATGTATCCGAATAATATTCCGATGTGTTCAACGGGTAAAGTTCTACTCAAATGGAGGAATACTCGAGATGAAAAGGGACGTATTGGTAAGTGTTGTGAAATGGATACTTTGAACAGGTATGTACTTAACCCTCGGGTTGAAAAAATCTATATAACAACAATATGGTAAGATGATAAATGAAAATATGATATGAATGTCTTGGTGATGATTATGCAAATGATGTTTTATGTTTGCTTATATGGTTATGTTACTTGCTATTTGCATGTGAGCTTACTAAGCATTTATGCTTACTTCCTCATTTTCATTCCTTGTAGTGTTGACAAGCCAGCTCGGAAATCGGGAACGGTCGGAGGCATGCTCACACTATCCGTATACCATCTTGGCATAATGGCTTATATATTTTGAGTATGGCATGTATAGCATTATAATCATTTTGTATATATGGTCTTATGATATGGTTATTGAGTAGTATAAAAATGCTTGGTAATGATTAGCCATTGGAATGGCTAATTATGATCATATTTGGTGTTATGTATGTCAAATTGCTAGTTAATCCATGGAAACCATGAAATAGGTAAAATTTACCATAAAATAGATTCAGACAGCAGTAGTGACGTGAATTTGAAAAATCATTAAAAATAGTAGAGATATAATTAGATGGTGAATAAAATATGGAATTGAATAATTATGAGTCTATTTTCATATGGAAGAAACGAAACAGGTATATGAGTTATATTTTATGAGATGTTTAAATTTTTGTGAAACAGGGCCAGAGCGATTTCTGGATCCCCTGTTCTGACTTTGGAAATTCACCATAAATTGTATAAAAATAATTAGAAGTCATAATTTATATGTACAGATTTCTTATTGAGTCTAGTTTTAATAGAAACAAACTTCATAGTCATTGAAATTCTTTACAAAGAAATATCTGATTTGTAATACACAGAGGTCAGAGCAGTTGAACCCTGAAACAGGGGAGACTTTAACTAATAAACTGTACTAATTGGCCTAGCCAAAAATTCTAGAAAAAAATTAGTAAATATATATATGAGTCTAGTTTCAGGGAAAATTTACAGAATTGGATTTTGAGTTTCATAACTCGAGATATGAATTTTTAAGCGACTATAACGCAGTTAGCCAGCTTGTCTGAAATTTCTAAAATTAAATTGTTTGAGCTGTTTAAGCAATGAATGAAGTCTGTTAACACCTCGTGTTTGACTCCGGAAACGGTCTCGGGTACGGGGCGTTACAGAACTTATCATTTTTTGAACATTAATGGGCATGTGATTATTTCATACTTTTATAACATTTATATAATTCATATAAACACATACCACACTCAATTCAAGCATAAAAATAAACACAACTTAGTTAGACGAACTTACCTTAATAATCATCCGTATAAGAAATTCTACTAATCTGAAACTTTTACTTTTCCTTGATCTAGCTTTGAATTTGAGTTGTCTGGATCTATATAAATGAATTTAATCATCAATTTAATCCATTTCATATTCAATTGGATTCAATTTACACCCTAGGAAAAATTACGATTTTACCCTTAAACTTTCCATAAATTCCAATTTCATCCCTAAGCTCAGAAAATGAAAGTCATGCAATTTAATTCTTATTCCAAGCCTAATCGAATTTTGTATGTTACAATAACAACCCTTGAATTTCACAAAAATCAAAATTTTCCATGGGTTTTACCACTTTTCAATTTAGTCCCTAAATCATGATTTTATCAAAATTCTCTTTGTAAAAGTTGTTTATCTATCAACAACCTTTCATTTTCTACCATAAATTTCAAATTTTCAACATATTCATCCATGGAAAAACTTTGTTACTTTGATAAAATTTTAAATTAAGTCCCAAAATAGATAGATTAGACTATCTCGATCCCAAAAATATAAAAATTACTAAAAACGGGACAAAAATACTTACCCAATTAAGCTTGATAGTTTCTTCTCTCTCCTAGGGTTTCCATTAAATTTAGGGATGAAGATGACAACAAAATAAGATGATATTTCTATTTAATTATTTTGATTTCCAATTTAGCCCTTAACCTTTTCTAATTTTTCCATAGATGAATCACCAAAAATATCTACTAACTTTTCTTTAATGGTCTAATTACCACATAAAGACCTCAAATTTTGAATTTCATATCTATTTAATTCTTCTAGTGCAACAGCCCGATTTAGACCCTATTCGGAACAATGGTTTAGAGACCACGAATCCGAGTCAGAAAAATATTTAAAAATTATTTTCTGTGTTTATTATGTGTGAATTTATATGTGTTAATTTTTCGTGTTTTAATTTTACTATTTGGATGCCGATTTAGTAAAAAAGGCTTAATCGCGTAAAGTGAAAAGTTGATAGTTAAATATGAGAGTTCTTAATTGAACTTGTATTTATAATATGATGCATTTATAATGCAATTAGACCATGTTAGAATGGATGGACGGTTTTGGTATTAAATATCATGGTTTTATATTAATTTTAAAAGGGTAATTTTGTAATATGTTAATAATGTTATAATAATAAAACATAAAATAAAGTTGCATGTATTCATTTTTATTCTTCAAAAGCCGAAAATACCTAAGGAAAAGAAAAAGAAAAAGAAAGCCACATTCGGCCATTAGCAAGCTTGATTCAAGGCGAGTTTTAGCTCAATTTTTGATAATTTTTACGTTTTTGAGATCGTTGCTATGTTATCTATCAAGCCCATGTCTCAATTTTTTTAATTTGATGATGATTTTGTATTTTTCCATTACTGAAAGCTTGTGATTTTTGTTGTTTGATGCTGAAAAATAAAAGATATGTGAAAGATTAAGATGTTTTGTATTTGAATTTTTGATGACTTTGAGTAATTAGGAATAATTTGTAAAAATAATAAATTGAGGGACTAAAATGTGAAATAAATGAAATGTGTGGACTTGTATAAGGAAGATGATTATTCAGCCTAAGCATGGTATATTGAAAATTTTCACATTTTGTATTTTGTGCAATAGGGACTAATTTGTGAAAAGTGTGAAATGTCAGGGGCAAAATGGTAATTTGCCCATTTATGTGTTTTCGGATGAAATTGAATGAATATGTGCTTGAATAAGTTTAATTTGAATATGTTTAGATCAAGAACCAAAGAAATCAGATTTGGATTGGGGGAAAACCAAAGTTGACGAATAATTGTCTCGTTCCGAATTTCATTGTCCGAGGTAAGTTCATAAGCAAATAGATGTTGTTAAATTTCAATATATGTGATCTATAAATAATTGTAATAATTAGTAGTAAATTATGAATTGGCATTGAGTAATGAAAAATAATTTATGTTTGATGATACAGTAATGAATAAGTTTTGGTATTTGAAGTGATGACATGAACTATACATGTTAAAATGTTGATTATATGTATATTAATTGCAAATCTATATTTGGATAAATGATATATGTATGTGATATTAAAGTGTGAATCATGAGTATACATAAATGAATGTGTATATATATATTCGGCTATATGATGATATTGTGACCTTGGAGGTGAATGATAACTTTGTTAATGAACATATGTGTATTTTGGCCAAGTTAAAGTTGATACATGGATGTATATGTGATATCGATATGTAATTATGTGTAAGACCACGTCTGGGACGTTGGCATCAATATGTAATTATGTGTAAGACCACGTCTGAGACGTTGACATCGATATGTAATTATGTATAAGACCACGTCTGGGACGTTGGCATCGATATGTAATTATGTGTAAGACCATGTCTAGGGCATTGGCATCGATATGTAATTATGTGTAAGACCCTGTCTGGGACAGTGGCATCGATATGAGATTACATGTAAGACCACGTCTGGGACGTTGACATTGTATGATATGTGTGATTATCATTCTGAATGGTTCAACAGGCAATGATAAGTTATGATCGAATGTGCAATTGAGCTAAAAAGTTGAGGTATGTGCTTGTTAAATGCTTATATGAAAATAAGGTAAGATAGTTATTTGAAATGTGATATAAATTATGTATGATGCAAATGGAATTCTATGTATATATGATTGAACATATTCGGCCTTATGACTATAAAATGTGAATATTTATGAGATGATTCATGAGTTACGAGCATGAGTATGTACTCTTGATTGAAAATAGGTTGATTCGACCTTGTTATTATAATGTTAATATGCATTCTTTGCTATATATTTTCTTATGACTTACTAAGCTGTGAAAGCTTACTGTGTGTATGTTTACTCTCTGTTTTATAGGTTTTCGATCTAGTAATGGGCTTGGGGATCGTCAGAGAAATCTATCACACTATCGACTATTTTCGGTACTTTATAAGTTTAAACTTGAACCTATGGCATGTATAGGCTGGATTATATTTGATTAATTTTGAAGTTGTGTATATATTAAGCCATGCAAAAATGGCTAATATGTTATGTAAGCATATGAAATTTTAGTCAAGTTTATATGTGTTGTATGCATTGAAAATGGTTGGTGATTTTGGTTGTGGTTTGGTTGATTCGGTTAAAGAATATATATATTTATATATGTATTATGTTTGGCTTTTTTTATTAAGGCTAGGTATGTGTTTCGATTATAAGGTAAATTTGTATGCTAGTTGAGTTAGGTTATTTCTTATTGTAGTTGAATGATATGCATATTATATGTATGTGAGGTGTTGGATATGTACATGGTGATATGGTTAAAATTATTTCAGCAAAATGATATATTATAAGTGAATATAGGTGAAATTGGTTTGATAAGCTGGTTAAAGCTTGGATTTATGATTTGGTATTTTAGTGAATTTAGTATTGGTATATAGAAGAAATTGATATGAATTATATTAGTAATTCAAACATGACTCGGTACTTATATATATAAGTATATGATGTATTGGTTTAATAATTATACATTAGTTGAGATATATTTGTAATATGTTTGACATGACATAAATTATGGTTATATTTGACATGGTTGGAGTTTGATTTGGCATGCATATTATATGATAGGTATGAATTGTGTTTTGGTGATATGATTGAATTTGGTTATTTTGTGAGATAAATGGTAATTTGTTTAAGGTATGATTATATTCGGTTATAGCTAGTCAAAATAAAGGTATACGTTTATGACATGTTTATTTGTGGATTGGTTATTTAGGTACAGTTGGTGATGTTAAAGAATGAATGTGATTTATTTGTTAATTGGTTTGATCATTGGAAGTTGTATTGATGACCGAATAGATATAGTTAAAAGGGTTAGGTATAGGTAGTTTGGATTGGTTTGAGCATGCAAATTTGGTATACTATAAATTGTCTTTTATGTTCAAAAATGGTATATTTAATATTTAGTTAAAGGCATGGAATTATATTAAAGAATGTTTTTAATGTAGGCTGGGTATATGAGTTAAATTATGTTTAATTATATTCAGGAGTTTCAATGCTATGATATTTTAGTTTTATGGTTTGATGTGGGAATTATGATATAATAAACATGGTTTTGAAGTATGTTAGTTGGGTTTGGAATTTGAATAAAAAAAATATATTGATAAGGTTAAATTATTAAACATGTTGTGCATATGTGGAAGAAATGTACAAGCATGATTTGACTTTAATTGGTTATATTTTTCATATGTGTTAAGTTAAATGCTTATTTTTAAGATGTGCCTTATATATGTGATTTATGAATTCGGTATATGACATGAAATATACTTGGTTACAAGTTAAACATATGATTGCCATGATTCATCAGTTATAATATTTGAATATTAATATGGGAAGTGTATGAATTATAGAATCAAAGTATGTTAAATTAGTATAAAAAATTTACTAGATGATTAGTATTGAAATGATTATATTATTTGGTGCATGAATTGAAATGAATGTCTGTTCTGAGTTGTATTTTGCTCAGTAATGCCTCGTAACCCATTCTGGTGACGGATACGGGTTAGGGGTGTTACATCTAGCTACTAGAATTCAACTTTTGCATTTTATGCAATTTGGTCATTTCCACAATTAAGCACATAATCGATAAAATTTTCTTATCAGAATTTTCATATGACATTCCTATCACAACGCAGATCATGTAATAATATTAAAATAAATTTTCTTTTCAGCTCGGATTTGTGGCCCCAAACCACTGTTTTGATTTTACTGAAAATGAGTTGTTACAACTCTTCCCCTTAAAAATTTTCATCCTCGAAAATCTTACCAGTAAAGAGATTTGGTTATTACTTTCTCATAGTATCCTACGGTTCCCAGGTATCTTCTTCTATACCATGTCATTTCCAGAGAACTTTCACTAAAGCCACCTTTTTGTTTCTCAACTCTTTTGTTTCACAAGCCAGGATTTTGATTGGTTCTTCACTGTAAGTCATATCAGGTTCAATCTCAACTTCTATTGGAGAAATAACATGTGAAGGGTCTGATAGATACTGTTGCAACATAGATACATGAAAAACATTATGAATTCTGTCAAGTTCTGGTAGTAATGCCAACTGATATGCAAAAGGTCCAATTCTTTTCGTGATTTCATATGGCTCGATGAACCGTGGACTCAATTTTCCTTTACGGCCAAATCGGAGAATTTTTTTCCATGGTAATACTTTCAAGAATACCTTGTCACTGACCTGAAATTCTATTTCTTTCCGTTTAAGATCAGCATAAGACTTTTGATGATCAGAAGCTACTTTTAAACTGTCCTGAATCACCTTCACCTTTTCTTTAGTTTCACGGACTAAGTCAACTCCATGTAACTTTTTCTTATTGAGCTCTGTCCAATATAGTGAAGTTCTACATTTTTGTCCATACAAAGCTTATACGGTGCCATTTTAATTCTGGATTGATAGTTATTTTTATAAACAAATTCAACTAAAGCCATATACTTTTCCTAGTTACCTCCAAATTCAAGCACACAACATTGAAGCATATCTTCTAAAATCTATATAACACATTCAGATTGTCCACCAATTTGAGGATGGAATGCAGTATTGAAATTTAGTTGAGTACCAGAGCTTTTTGCAGCTTATTTCAAAATCAGGACGTAAATCGGGGATCTCTGTTTGAAATAATGGAGACTGGTACTCTATGCAATCTGACAATCTCAGAAACATATAAAACTATCAATCTATCAAGAGAAAAATCCATCCGTACTGGAATAAATTGTGCAGACTTTGTCAATTGAATGATGATAACCCAAATGGCATCTTTCTTCTTCGAAGATAGGGGTAGCCCTAATACAAAGTCCATAATAATTTTTCCCATTTCCATTCCGGTATCGTAATTGGCTGTAATAATCCCGACGGTACCTAATGTTCAGCTTTTACTTGCAGACATATTAAACATTTAGTTACATATTCAGAAATATCTCGTTTCATTCTTGGCCACCAATACATCTTTTTCAGATCATTGTACATTTTATTACTACCAGGATGAAGTCATATTATAACAGCCTAATTTTGGGCTTAGTCGGAACAGTGGTTTCAAGACCACAAATTTGACTTAAGAAAATTTATTTTTATTATGTTTTTATGGTCTAAAATTTCACGGAATGATTCGTGAAAATTTCATTCATAAATTTTGACGTTTGGGCACTCAATTTAGTCCACTAAATTGTAAAAAGTGCAAAAGTTGATTCTACATGTTAGAGCTGTCCAATTGTTATGAAATTTTAAATTGGAGGTCCTTATATGGTATTTAGACCATTGGTTAAGTTGGTGGGCAAAAATGGACATGGTTAGGCATGTTTCCAAAGTTTTTCATTAAGGGGATTTTGGTAATTTAGTTATTAAAATGAATTAAAAACAAAATTAAAGGCCAATTTTTATCCATCTTCAACCCCTTGGCCAAAATTGCATGGAGAAACCATGGCTAGGTTTTTTCAAGCTTCCAAGCTCGATTGTAAGTCCGTTCTAGTCCCGTTTTTAATGATTTTTACGTTTTTGAAATCCTCGTAACAAGAACTATCTATTTCTACTGTCTATTTGAGCTAGGGTTGATGCTTAAAAATTTACCCATGTGTGACATGCATGTTTTTTGATGTTTCATGGTAGATTATGAAAGTTTGATGTGTAAGAAATGACTTTTACTAAGTGATTTTCGGTGAAAACGTCTAAAAGGACTAAATTGTTAAAGTTATAAAATATGTAGTAAAAGTGTGTTTTAATGGAAGTTGTGGACTTCTATAATTATGAAAATGATTTTACTAGGCTTGTATGTTAAAGAAATTGAATAAAAATCGTTCTATGAGCCTAGGGGAAAAAGTGTAAATATGACAAAGTTTAGGGGAAAAAATGTAATTTTTCCATAGTATGATTTTGGGTCACATTGAATAATGTGACTAATAAGTGGGCTAAATGTGTTGTTATAGATAAAAGAAAATGAGATTCTAGCCTAAAACGAGGGAAAACAAGTAATTGATGGTTAGGTCCCTCTTTGCCATTTTTGGTGTCGAGGTAAGCTTATGTGTAAATAATACAATGTTGTATCATGTTTTAATGCTTTATTAATGTATGGATTTCCATGTTTAATTGTTTTAATGAGTGTATGAACAATATTATGGTCAATGAGAATGACTTTGTGAACGAGTTCGACGAAGATGTGTCATCGAGAAAATCCCGTTTGAACCTTAAGAATAGTTTAGGATACAAGTGACATGTCACTAGAAACTATGCGATCTGTGCTCATGAGTTATATGGTCTGAGCTCATGATATATGTGACACATGTTATAGGGATCCGGGTGCTGGTATTGTATGTTCTATTAGTGGCTGGGTAGTTCGGCATATGTTACGGATACCTGACAGCTTGTGTGAGCAGCCCGTGTAGCTACATCTTGACCAACAGCTTGTGTGAGCAGACCCATAAGTAGCTCTAAAACGAGTAGCATGTGATATGAGATATGAGGTAACTTTAGCTATGTATGTGGCACTATTGTGCGAGCCTTCTGTGTACCCAACAATATTCCAAGTGTTCAATGGGTAAATCAATGAGTTATTCAACAAGTAAGTTAATGATGAGGAAATATGAGAATGTGCTACGAGTTGGTACAGGTATGTACTTATAAATCATGAGTAAAGGACTTGGTATTCTATGAATATGTGATAAGAATACATGTGAAAAAGTTATGCTTGTGAAATATTGATGACCTTGTAACTAATGATTTACATTTATGATGAATGGATTTATAATAAGATTTGAGAATAATCATGTGTTGGTCTTATGAGCCTAATTGAGTTGTGAAATAGTACGATATATATACCTAATTTGTGATCCAACGGATATGATAAAAAGGAAAGACAAGCGTAACCCTCGATTAAAGTCATTGGGAAAACATAGAGAGAAGTAAGCTATAGATATGTGAAATATTGTTAATCTATACTTTGGAATTATGATTACTTATAAATGAAGTGCATGTCGTTAAGTGAGTCGACATAACTTGTTAATAATATGATATGCTATAATAGGGAGATTATAGTTGCTAGTCTAATGCTAAGACGTACAATTAATGTTTGTAAGATAAAAGAATAAGCATTTATGAATGAGTAAATGGTAATCACGAGACTTAATGCAAATTATAATAATTGTAATGCCCCAAAATCTAAGTATTTATTTTTGTGTGTTGTGTTGCATAAATGCATGCTTGCTTCAGTGGTTAAGTATCCTGAGAAGTATTGAAGAAGTCCTGAGTTCAAGCCTTGGCTTGTACAAAATTTTGTTTTTACTTGAATTAACCCTGTCTCTAGTCAGTAGCCTTCTTAAATAAATATGGGTATTTTGCGTCATAAAAACCTACTAATCTAGGGGATAAAGGCATGTGGAGTGTTCCAGGGGAGCTGAGGTTCGAGGCTTGGTAGCGCAAAAGGGTATTTTATTTTGCTATTGGCGCTAAGGAAGTGTTGTAGTTGGACTGAAATTGGGGTGTTTGAGGAGTGGGGAGTGGTGGCCGAATTCTGGGAGCTTGTTGTAGGGAATTTCAACTGGTAGGGATGTGGTTAGGTAGGATGAAGTTGAGTGATTTTAGGAGTTTTGAAGGGTGTGGAAGCGGGTGTGCCGAATTGGGACTCTCACTCTTTGCAAATTTTGGTTTTGAGCAATCATTGTAGTTTTGGTCATTCTTTTCGATTCTTTTCTCCCTTGATGTAAATTCTGTCTCTTGTGTTGCTTTGTTTTTCTTTTATCGGGTTCTTCTGGTATTTCTTTTCTTGGGGCCGATTGTGGCATAGAATCTTTGGGGTTTGAGAAGTTTCTTCTATCGGTTCTTTTTCTTGATTGAACTCCTCCACTTTCGCTCTCCCTCATTTGATTTGTTGTTTGATCGAATACCTTCTGATTCCTTCTCTACTCTTTTTCCTTCTCCCAACTGTTGGTCTCCCTTTTTTTTGCATTGGGTGAATATCCCTTACCTCCTCTCCCTCTCTATTCTTTTGGTTTTCTCATTACTTTTCATTTGTCCTCTTCTTTTGAAGCCAAATTGCTCTGCACTCAATTAAGGTAACTTGGTTTTTCTTTTGGGTTGACGAATCCTTGGCTTATAGCCAGACTTTGCTATTGCCGCCATCTCTGTTGGGGTCACGGTTGTTCTTTTTGCTCTTTTTCTTTGTCGTAATAAGCTTTCTCTCTAACACCATCTTTTATCTGCCATTTCTGATGGGGGTGTGATTGTTTCATCTCGTGTCCTAATTTTAGAGTGTACCTTTGTAGGCTGATTATTTATATAAACCATTCTTGGTTCTACGTGGTGGTGAGTCGTTGTTCACTTGGTTCTAGTTATTTACGTTCATGGTAATAGTTAACAAGATTGGGATGCAATGTAGATTTTGCCAAGGTTTTGGAAGGCAACTTTGATCAGTGGTTTAAGTGGGATAAATCGTCCCAAAAATTTAGGGTCTTTGCTTTTGCAAACTTTGACGTAAATATCATGTTTGCTTTATTGGCTAAGTGATTTGGGTGTGTTTGGGAGTGTTTGAGAAGCCTAGGTTCAAGTCTGGGCTTTTGCAAAAATTTTAGTTTTTCCCCTTAGTTGAACCTTGGCTTTAGCTTGTAGGTCTTATAAATAATAGTGCTTGAATTGTGACACAAGAGAGTGTGTGGTCAAGTGGTAAGGTGGCGTGTTGCTTCTGCTGAGGGACTTGAGTTCAAGTCTTGAGTTACGCAATGGAGTAGTTATTTTGCTGCCCAAGCTATGTAGGTAGTGGGGTTGGACTGAAACACAGCTAAGGGGAGTTTGAAGAGAGTTTGAATGGGATGTTGGTTTTCTCTTTTTCGGGTTCAAGCTTGTTTTGGAGTAGCCGTGTTGCATTTTGAACATTAGGGTATTTTTCTACTTTGGCATTCTTTTCCAGTTTTGCTTATTCTTTTTAACGTGCTCATTTCTTTTATTTTTTTTGAGCAGTAGCCGAATATTCTTTTCTCTCCCCATCTCCATTCTTTCATTTTCTTCAAGTGTCTCTTTTCTATTGCTAGCCGAATACCTTCTACTTTTCTTCATCTCTTTATTTCAGATTCTGCAGTTGTGGGTTTCTTCTTTAAGTCGTTTGTTGTCATTCTTCTCTTAATCTTCTTTCGGTTTACCCTGTATTTTGGTTTGGCTGATTACTATTCTTCTCTATTATTTTGGCCTGCAAGGGTTCTGTCGAATCGGTAAGTACTCATAGGTTCTCTCTGTTGTTTCTCTGTTATTGCTATATGGGCTCAAATCTGTTCCTTCTACCTCCCTCTAAAAGCTGAATACTTCTTCTCTTAGTGTTCTGTGATTGTCGAATGGTGACTCCTTCTGTAACACCCTAAACCCAGCCCAGATGTTATGGCCAAATCTGGCGCATCACATTGAAGTGCTTTAGCGAAAACCTTATTTTCATTGAAAACCCTTCCTTAAGATACGAAACCTTAGTTAACTCATGAAAACAGTCTTTTTAGTTGTGAAAGCTTTGTTTAAAACATTTGATTTAAGAAAGTTTATCAATTAAAAGTTTGGTTGCGGAAAAGTAGTATATAAAAACTATGGTTTAGAAAATCCCTGTTCAACTTCTCGCAATTAAAATGCATAAGAATTATAATCCAAATAATAACAAAAAGGGAAAGGCCTTAAAACAATCCGGACTAAAAATTACTTAATAAACTAGGAATTTATATGCTTTTAAAACAAATCCAAGTTGTCTTGCTAGCTGGCCACCCAGAGTCCCTCCAAACATCGAACCTCCTATTGGGCATTACCTGATTAAAATAAAAGAGGGGGTGAGTCCCTCGTCGAGCAGCAAGCATTCATCAATCATCATAAAATCACACATGCAATGCAGTGCAATGCAACCCACCCCAATAATCCATCCGCTACACTTCAGCTCTATCTCCTGGTACACTTCATGTGGGGATATAAATATCGACCCACCCAATCGATACATTTCAATGGTAGCCCAGTTTTGGAACAACCTTCATTGCAGCAAGCTGGTAATCACATAATATGCTTAAAAAGCCTTCGGTAGATCCACGGTTGACAAGCAACCATGCGATCCTCATATACTTCCTCCATTCCAAAATTCCCAACCTATATGCAACCTCAGCAGAATATCATATGTATGCATGTCACATCCATAAAACTTACCTTCAACACCTAGGGGTATTTTGGTCATTTTCGCCCTTAGGGGCATTTCAATAATTTTCCTTTACTTTACGATTTTCACTTATCTTGGCCCGTTAACAAATCCCGTAAGCTAAGATGAATGAATACTATGCACCAGGTAGGATTCCAGAGAAGAGGAGGTGAGTCATTAAGACCGCTTAAGTACCAAGCTCTCCCTAGATCCAATCCTAGACATGCATATACTCGTTGCCACACCTTAACCTTTTGACTTGTCCATGGTCACAATAAAATAATTAAGTTTTATGTAGTCATCATATACTAGGCCCAAAACCCCTTACAAAGCCCAGTCAAATCCACATACTTGCATATGGCCCACTAGGCCCAATCACATTCATATGACCCATTAGGCCCAAATCACCTGTATATGGCCCATTAGGCTCAAATCACATTCATATGGCCCATTAGGCCCAAATCACATTATACACATGGTCACATATGAATTTCTATCACATAACATCAATTATCAATTTTTGCCTATTATTGGCCCAACAGCCCGTCAGGCCCATTAAGCCTATTCTGGCCCGGTTGGCCAATTCATAGCCCAAGTCCATGGAATCGCCCATGGGGCCTCAGAAAACCTATCAGTTTCCTCCTCACGAGTGTTCGCGCACTCGTAAGACTATCGTAGCCCAACTTTCGGCTTTTCGGCATTTTGGTTTTTCGGCATTTCAGTTTTTCATGATTTAAGCTTTTGCCGATTCATTGTTTGTGTGCAGTGTATGTACACACCTAGTAAGCAAGCGTGCGGCGATTCCCTTAGTCACCAACCTACAAACGATATCACCTTTCAATTAATCACATGCTTAATACATATCTTTACTAAAACAAAAACTTCACCTTAGCTTTACCTTGCGCGATAAGTATAACAGCCCCTTCTTAAATCACTAACCACGATCAACTCCTAGATCTGCACCAATATTAACTGTTAAAACCAGAATAATTGGTGACTCATATCCAACTCAAGTCCCCTTACCTTAACTATGAACATTCAGCCACCTTAGCCAATGGAAGAGGAATACTTACCAAAACCGCAAACAGCTAAAGAGCAATTTCTGCAGAGAGCTAAGATCCGAGATCCGATACTAATTCCCTACCACAGTTGATTAGAAAGAGTGAGGAAAGAACAACAAAATAGATTCTTAGCAAAACCGATTGGGAGAACAACACTTACACTAGATTTGACTGAAGTAGAAGGAGTAGTAATTGCACCAAGAGTATTCGGCCAAAGAGTATTCGGCCCTTGGGAGATTCGGCTTTCAAGCTTAGTATGGTGAATAAAGTTTATTTGGCACAGATTATAGAAGAAAAGTAGAAGAAGAATCGGCACAAGAAAAGAAAGAAAGAAACAAATGTTTTTGGCTTTTTAGATCTTGAAGAGAAATGGGTTTCCGATAACAAGTGATTGAGTTTTCGGCATTAGCCTGGCAACCTTGCATTCGGAACCTATTTATAGCCCCTATAGCCGAATTGCCTGACCCTCAATTCGTCATTCGACTCCATCACTTCCCCCTTCCCATCTCCTTGTTTTTCTCCCTGATAACCCCTTGATCCTTTCCTCAAATTTCTCTTCTAAACACTCTCATTGGAGACTATCTTCACGCCACTTCCCATCTTCTAGAAGGCCAAAATTAAACTTCTAAAAATACTATGCTAGGATTTGAACCTTGGATCTCCTTTATAGCTACTAACGCCACCTCCCTACACTCTAAGTGGTGTCACTTAGCCACTCTGCCACAAGGCTTTTTGATGCCATTTTCCCCTATCTTTATTTAAAAGCCCAACTATTTGCTAACAAGATCCTTTTAATTATTAACGCATAATTTTCTTTTCTCCTAAGTTCGAACTTAAACCTTAGCCAAGACCTACTATCACTTACTTAACCGAAAATACCTTGCACATTTGTTATCAGAACCGAAAAAAAGAAAATTCAGGATTTCGAGATTTTTGGGGCGTTACAACTCTACCACCTAAAAGAAACTTCTTCCTCGAAATTTTACTTGATTCAAATAGTTGAGGATATTGACGTCACATCGGTTCCTCAGGTTCCCAAGTAGCCTCCTCAGCCTTGTGATTCTGCCAAAGCACTTTGACTAATGGAACGGACTTCCTTCTTAGTTCTTTGACATCTTGACCAATTATTTGTATTGGCTCTTCCTCGAAAGTTAGGTCTAGCCTGACCTCAATTTCTTCAATCGCCAGGATATGTGAAGGATTCGAGCGATACCGCCTTAGCATGGAAACATGAAACACGTCATGGATCTGGCTTAGTTCAGAAGGTAATTCCAGCTGATAATCGACTGGCCCAATCCGCCTTACAACTCTATATGGCCCAATGAACCTTGGGCTCAGCTTTCCGTTCCGTCCAAACCTTAATACCTTCTTCCATGGGGAGACCTTAAGAAGAACTAAGTCCCCCACTGCATACTCTATCTCTCGTCGTTTAAGGTCAGCATACGACTTTTGCCTATCCGAGGCCTCCTTCAACCGATCCCGAATCAACTTCACCTTATCCTCAATATCTATACTAACTCAGGGCCCAAAACTTTCCGCTCGCCCAACTCTGTCCAAGATGTTGGAGTTCGACACCTTCGCCCATATAGTGCTTCATAGGTGCCATCCTAATGCTTTCTTGATAGCTATTATTGTATGCGAATTCGGCTAACAGCGAAAAGTCCTCCCAGCTACCTCAGAACTCAGTCACATATCCCCTCAACATATCTTCCAATACTTGGATCACCTTTTCCGACTGTCCATCAGTTTGAGGGTGAAATGCCGTACTAAAGTTCAACCTAGTACCCAACGCCCCATGCAGCTTCTTCCAAAATTGCGAAGTGAAACGTTGGTCCCTATTAGATATTATGGGTACCGGCACTCCATGAAATCTTACAATCTCTGCCACATATAGCTTAGCCAACTTTTGTAACTAGTAATCGGTGCGAACCGGTACGAAATGGGCAGACTTGGTTAACCGATCCACTATAACCCATATCGAGTCTTTCTTAGTAGGCATCAAGGGTAGCCCACTAACAAAGTCCATAGTAATCCTTTCCCACTTCCAGAGTGGAATCCTCACTGGCTGAAGCAATCCTGAAGGCAACTGATGCTCTGCCTTCACCTTTTGACAAACCAAGCATTTTTCTACGAACTCCATAACCTCACGCTTAAGTCTAGGCCACCAATAAAGCTCACGCAAATTTCGATACATCTTGTTTTCGCCAGGATGCATAGTATAGAGACTATCATGTGCTTCTCGCAGAATAGATTGCCTTAGCTCATTGTCCTTAGGCATACACATTCTCCCACGAAAACACAACACCCCTTCACTATTCAACACCAAATTTCGATGTCTCAGCATTCCCTACTTGCTTAAAACGAACACCTAAGGTTTCATTCATCAATTGCTTACTCCTTATCTGCTTGATCCACATTAGTTTTACTTGAAGCTCAACTAACAAGCTACCATCATCCAACAAGCTTAAATGGGCGAGCATAGCCCTCAAGTCTGACTTAGCCCTACGACTCAACGCGTCGGCTACGACATTCACTTTGCCAGGGTTGTATTCAATCGTACAGTCATAATCCTTCAATAATTCCACCCACCTACGCTACCTAAGGTTTAGCTCCTTTTGGGTAAGGAGGTACTTCAAACTCTTGTGGTCCGAATAAATTATGCACTTCTCTCCGTATAAGTAATACCTCCATATTTTAAGCACGAACACCACCACAACTAGCTCCAAATTATGGGTTGGGTAATTCACTTCGTGAGTCTTAAGTTGCCGTGACGCATATGCAACTACCTTTCCATCTTGCATCAATACACATCCCAAGCCTACATGCGATGCATCACTATAAACCGTAAACTCCTTCCCAGGCATTGGCTGACTCAACACAGGGACCTTAGTTAAAACTTTCTTAAGTTTTCCAAAACTCTCTTGCTGCTTGTCCGTCCAAACAAACGGTACCCCTTCTTCAAAAACTTAGTTAAGGGTGCAGCAATTACTAAAAAGCCATCAATAGACCACCTATAGTATCTTGCCAAGCCCAGAAAACTTTAGATTTCAGACACCGACTTGGGTGTTTTCTAGTTTAACACTGCTTCAATTGTCCAGGGATCAACCTTAATCCCCTCGGCTGACACCACATGTCCTAGAAAAGTAACCTCCCTTAGCCAGAATTCACACTTACTGAATTTGGCATACATCTACTTCTCCCTCAAAATCTGTAACACAATTCTTAAGTGTGCATCATGCTCATCCTCATTTCTTGAGTGCACCAAAATGTCATCAATAAAAACTACCATGAACCGATCCAAGTAGGGTTGAAAAACCCGATTCATGAGATCTATGAAAGCGGCAAGTGTGTTCATCAGCCCGAATGGCAACACCAAGAAATCATAGTGCCTAGAACGAGTTCTGAAAGCTGTCTTGTGAACATCCACCTCCTTAACCCTCAATTGGTGATATCCTGAACGCAGATCAATCTTTGAGAAAACGGTCGCTCCCCTAAACTGATAAAAAAATCATCGATTCTCGGTAGAGGGTACTTATTTTTAACAGTTAACTTGTTTAACCGCCGATAGTCAATGCACATTCGCAAGGTTCTATCCTTCTTCTTCACGAATAACATCGGTGCTCCCCATGGAGACATACTTGGTCGTATGAATCCTCGATCCAACAATTCCTGAATCTGTGCCTTAAGTTTCACCAACTCCTTTGGTGCCATCCGATAAGGAGCGATAGACCGGAACCGTCCCAGGTAACAACTCGATTCTAAATTCTACTTCCCTACTGGGTGGCAACCTAGACAGCTCCTCAGGAAAGACATCCAAAAATTCCCTAACTATTCTCAACTCCTTAACAGTAAGGCTCTTAGCCTCAGTATTACTAATATAAGCCAAATAGGCTTCGCATCCCTTTTGTACTAACTTCTCAGCCTTCAACGCTGAAATCACATTCGACAGGTAATTCTGGTGTTCACCAATCACCACTACTTCTTTTCTTAACACCATTCGCTTTGCAGCGCAATCCAAGGTGGCTTGGTGCTTCACTAGCCAATCCATACCTAAGATTAAGTCAAATTCACTAAAAGACAGCTCCATCAAATCTGCTTAAAAGGTAACTCCTTGGACTACAGAGGGTACCTCCCTAAACAACTTATTCACTCCCAATGACTGACCTAACAGACTTATCACAGTCATCTCATTCGCAGTAATTTAAAACATATCACCTAAAGATTTAGTCCTATTTCATGCAACATATGAATGCATCATTCCAATATCAATCAATGTTGTGTAAGGTAACTCATATATAGAGAACATACCCGTTATCACGTCTGGGGCATCCCCGTCTTCTCGGCGACAAGCAGCATAAACCAAAGCTGGCTACCTCGCCTCAGCATGGTCTATATTTCTTCCTGGTGCTCCACATCCACGTCCATTGTCGTTACTGCCCCTGGCCTGCCCACGACCTCTTGGCGGCAGCTGACCACCCCTTGGTGGTGGTGCACCACCTCGACCCATGATCGGCACCTGAGCTGGGATTTTAGGGCAATTCTTGATCCTATGCTTCAACGATCCACACGCTAGACAAGCACCCGTCCTCTTCCAACACTCGCCTACATGACTTTTCCCATAAATAGCACAAGGTGGCACCCCTGGATTAACAGCAAGGGGCCCTGCTCTAACTGGCCCATCGTTTCTGGCCCTAGCCCTAGGCCTTTATCCAACACATGGAGTCTCAGCCTCCCTCTTGTTCTTAAGCCTTTCTTTTTCTCGATTTAAGCGCTCATCGCGCTTTACCTCCTCCGCATGGTGCCCTATTTCATTATCAACAACCACTGGTAGGCTTTTTCCCTAAGCAGTGACACTACCCCTTTCAGCTTTTGTTCAGGTGAGTAGTCCAAGTCCTCTATTATCCTTTCAGTGGCCTTTAACCAATATTTCGCCATGTTAGGAGCCACACCAGCCACACCCTTAAAGATCTCAGCCCTATTCAAACGAAGTCACTCCGGAATGGACCCCCGATTTCTCGTGCCATTATTGGGCCCAACGACCCTTTCCAAAATCCTTAGCATTGCCTGTGACAATGCATCTTCTCCCGTGGCCCGATCATATGTTCCATTCCCAACCACAGGTGAGGCCAGAGCCTCTTCTACTCCAACATCGGGCATATGGCCCGATGCTGACGATTCAGTCCTAACACTTCCTCGGCCTCGGCCACGGCCTCTTGCACCTCTTCTAGCACTCATCGTCAATTCGCATATTATCTGGATTAGAAATTTTTATGAAGTTTTAGTTAGTTTCAATAATTAAACCGATGTTTTATGAAAATATTTAAAGAGAAGATTGTTTTCGAAAATCCTCTACAGTTTCAAGATCCTACAGGCTTCAGTTCCATTCTAACAAAATCATCTAAAGTAGCCCTCTATCTACCTACTGTATAACAATTTAAACAATTTTAAGAATAGAATAACTTACTTGGTTCGACGTCGGAGGCTCGGCGTGCCGCTCTACAAGATTTCCCTTTTTCCAAAACATTGTGACCCAAAAAATATATATATTTTAAAATAGAAAAAGAAACCAAATAATAATAAGGCCCACTTCACAGCCCGATTTTTGCAACCTGGGCTCTGACACCACTAAATGTAACATCCCAAACCTAGCCCAGACGTTATGGCTGAATCTGGCGCATCACATTGAAGTGTTTTAGCGAAAACCTTATTTTTATTGAAAACCCTTCCTTAAGATATGAAACCTTAGTTAACTCATGAAAACACTCTTTTCAGTTGTGAAAGCTTTGTTTAAAACATTTGATTTAAGAAAGTTTATCAATTAAAAGTTTGGTTGTAGAAACATAGTATATAAAAACTATGGTTTAGAAAATCCCTATTCAACTTCTCGCAATTACAATGCATAAGAATAATAATCCAAATAATAACAAAAAGGGAAAGGCCTTATTACAATCCGGACTAAAAATTACTTAATAAACTAGGAACTTATTTGATTTTAAAACAAATCCAAGTTATCTTGCTAGCTGGCCACCTAGAGTCCCTCTAGACATCGAACCTCCTATTGAGAATTACCTGAGAAAAATAAAAGAGGGGGTGAGTTTTCGCAAACTCAGTGTGTACACCCTTGTTGAGCAGCAAGCATTCATCAATCATCATAAAATCACACATGCAATGCAGTACAATGCAACCTACCCCAATAATCCATCCGCTACACTTCAGCTCCATCCCTCGGTACATATCTTGTGGGGATATAAATATCGACTCACCTAACCGATACGCTTCAATGGTAGCCCGGTTACGGAACTACCTTCATTGCAGCGAGCTGCTCATCATATAATGGGATTAAATAGCATTCGGTGGATCCACGGTTGTCAAGCAACCATACGATCCTCATATACTTCCTCCGTTCCAAAATTCCCAACCCATATGCAACCTAAGAAGAATATCATATGTATGTATGTCACATACATAAATCTTACCTTCAACACCTAGGGGTATTTTGGTCATTTTTGCCCTTAGAGGCATTTTAGTAATTTTCTCTTACTTTACGATTTTCACTTATCTTGGCCCGTTAACAAATCCCGTGAGCTAGGATGAACGAATACTATGCACCAAGTAGGATTCCAGAGAAGAAAAGGTGAGTCATTAAGACCGCTTAAGTACCAAGCTCTCCCTAGATGCAATCCTAGACATGCATATACCCGTTGCCACACATTAACCCTTTGACTTGTCCACGGTCGCAATAAAATAATTAAGTTTTATGTAGTCATCATATACTAGGCCCAAAACCCCTTACAAAGCCCAGTCAAATCCACATACCTGCATATAGCCCACTAGGCCCAATCACATTCATACGGCCCATTAGGCTGAAATCACCTGTATATGGCTCATTAGGCCTAAATTAGATTTATATGGCCTATTAGACCCAAATCACATTATACAATGCTCACATACGAATTTCTATCACATAGCATCAATTATCAATTTTCGCCTATTATGGGCCTAACAACCCGTCAAGCCCATTAAGCCTATTCTGGCCCGGTTGGCCAATTCACAACCCAAGTCCATGGAATCGCCCATGGGGCCTCAGAAAACCTATCGGTTTTCTCCTCACGAGTGTTCGCGTACTCGCAAGGCTACCGTAGCCCAACTTTTGGCTTTTAGGCATTTTGACTTTTTAACTTTTCGGTATTTCGGCTTTTGCCGATTCATTGTGTGTGCAGTGTATGTACACACCTGGTTAGCAAGCGTACTGCGATTCCCTTAGCCACCAACCTACAAACAATATCACTCTTCAATTAATCACATGTTTAATAAATATCTTTACTAAAACCGAAACCTCACCTTAACCTTACCTTGCGCGATAAGTATAACAACCCCTTCTTAAATCACTAACCACGATCAACTCCTAGATCTGCACCAATCTTAACTATTAAAACCAGAATAATTGATGACTCGTATCCAACACAAGTCCCCTTACCTTAACTATGAACATTCGGGCACCTTAGCCAATGGAAGAGGAATACTTACGAAAACTGAAAACACCTAAGGAGCAATTTCGGCAGAGAGCTAAGATCCAAGATCCAATACTAATTCCCTACCACCGTTGATTAGAAAGAGCAAGGAAAGAACAGTGAAATAGATTCTTAGCAAAATCGATTGGGAGAACAACACTTACACTAGATTTAACCGAAATAGAAGGAGTAGTAATTGTACCAAGGGTATTCGGCCAAAGAGTATTCGGCCCTTGAGAGATTCGGCTTTCAAGCTTAGTATGGTGAATAAATTTTATTTGGCACAGATTACAGAAGAAGAGTAGAAGAATAATCGGCACAAGAAAAGAAAGATAGAAACAAAGGTTTTCAACTTTTTGGATATTAAAGAGAAAAGGGTTTTCGATAACAAGTGAGAGAGATTTCGGCATTAGCCTGGCAACCTTGCATTCGACACCTAGTTATAGCCTCTATAGCCGAATTACCTGACCCTAAATTCCCCATTCGGCTCCATCACTTCCCTCTTCTCATCTCTTCATTTTTCTCCCTGATAACCCCCTCATCCTTTCCTCAAAATTCTCTTCTGAACACTCCCATTGGAGTCTATCTTCAAGCCACTTCCCATCTTCTAGAAGGCCAAAATTAAACTTCTAAAAATACTAAACTAGGATTCGAACCTTGGATCTCCTTGCTAGCTACTAACGCCACCTCCCTACACTCTAAGTGGCCTCACTTAGCCACTCCACCACAAGGCTTTTTGATGCCATTTTCCCCTATCTTTATTTAAAAGCCCAACTACTTCCCAACAAGATCCTTTTAATTATTAACGCATAATTTTCATTTCTTTTAAGTTTGAACTTAAACCTTAGCCAAGACCTACTATCACCTACTTAACCAAAAATACCTAGCACATTTTTTTATCAGAACCGAAAAAAAGAAAATTTAGGATTTCGGGATTTTTCGGGCGTTACACCTTCCCTATGATTTGTGTTTGTTGGATTCTAAGTATTTCCGAAGAGTGAAAAGTGCAAGAGTACTCAAGCTTTCAAAACCCTATTTCCTAGTATTCGATTAAGGCAATTTTGATACCTTGTTTTTGGGGTATAGGTCGGTTACCCCAATATTCTATAGGGTAATATTTGGGATATGAGCCACATCTTTAGTTTATTCAGTCTAACAAGATCTACCATTTGTGCACTTAATCACCAAGGTGCGAGTGATTGATTTTGGCCGGTGTTCTAGGAGGGATATATCGCAGATCATCTGGTCGTGGTTGGTGATGATTGCTTAATCGTGGTTTAAGTGCTTGTGAATGTTAATAATTGGGGAAACTTATTGAATACTTAAAATGAATGTAGGTCGGTGCTCTAGGGTATTTTACAAGTGCTTGCAATCAGGTGTGTAACTATGCACCAAAATCTGTTACTGTCAAAAAGCTGAAAAAGGTGTGTAACCACACCCTTCCTTACTGTAGTTCGGCAAAAGCCAAAAATCTGAAGTGCCGAAATTCGACATTTAAGGCCTCACGAGTGTACGATCGCTCGTGGGGTAGACTGAGCTCACAAATCATGAGTGATAGTATATAAAGGCCACTACGAGCATTTTCGTGGACTTGAGCCGTTATGGGCCACATTGGGCCGAAATAGGTCGTGTGGGCCAAATAGGGTCTTGGGCCCCATACAGATTAAATCTACGGTAAGTGATAAATATTGGACTGGGCAACGTAGGTCACATAGCCGTAACTGAATTTGGGCTAAATGGGCCACACGAGCATGTGGGTCTACTTGGGCCGAGTAATGGGCCTTGTGCTCATTTACATGTTATGATCATTTAGATTATTTGTGTCACTCGGGGTGACTATAGACCTTCGAGGAGGTTGTTATCCGAGCTGAAACCCCAAAATAGGTGAAATGACCGTAATACCCCTGTATGATAAAATGACGATTATGCCATTATGCTCCGTATGATTGATGTGCTTATGATTTACATATATGATTGTAATGAGTATGAATTTGCATACACGTAATATTTATGACATGAGATACTGCATGGGGTTGGGGTATGATTTGGAAGATGTTTTGTACTAATGGTTTTGCCATGTATTCTGATTCTAGTGGCTCCGTCACGTTTTCCGTTATTAGCAGCTCCGCTGCGTTATTAGTGTGTTGGTTGGATGGGTCAATTGAATCCCCACATTGTGTGTTGGCTAGTACAGGTGGTGTGCTAGTTGGATTGGGTTGGGATACTTATTTGCTCTGTATTGTTTCTGTTTTGAGCTTAGAACCACTCTGCTACTGTATAGGGCTAAAGCCTAGACTGCTCTGTTATTGAATAAGGCTACGGCCCAGACTTTCTTGCATATTCTATTTTCTGTTGACTAATAGGGGATTACACACTGAGTTTTTGTAAACTCACCCTTCCCTTTTTAACTGTTAAGGTAATCCTTAGTCTTAGACGATTTGGTGTTGCGAGGGACTTGGAAGTGGCCACACAACTGCTGTGTCTTATATTCGACTTTATTTAATTTAAATTTCACTTTTGGGTTTTTAATTCTGTAATAAGGCCGTTTTTGGGTTTCAAATTTTAATAGGGCTTTCGAATATATGTTTTATTTAAAACTGCTAATCTAGGTAAAGGCGAGTTTTTAAAACAATTATTGTTTTCTAAAACACGCATTTTAAAGTTCAAAGTTTTCAAAATGCTTCCTCAGTTGAAAATGAGTTGATATATCAAAGGCAAATAATCTGGAAAACATTTGTGACGAGATAATTTGATAATGGTAATGAAAGAGTCTTTAATTTAAAAGTGGATATTTAACAATAAGTCCTATTTTTCGAAAAGCACTTCGATGTAACACGCCAGATTCGGCCCTAATGTCTAGGCTGGGTTTGTGGTCTTACATTTAGTAGTATCAGATCCAGGTTGAAAAACTTGGCTGTGGAATAGGTTTTTGAAAAATTTTCTCAAAATTGGGTTTTCAAAATATTTTCTAAACCTTGGTTTTTTAAAGAGATGATGTTAAAGAATTTGGATTGTTTTAAAATGTTGACACTGAAGGTGTGGCATACCGAGTCTTTGGTGCCAAATTTGTAAGTTCTCTAACACTGTTTACTATTATGGACTAAAATTTTATACTGTAGGTAGTGGTACTATACTAGAAACCTTAGAGTCTGAGTTAACTGATATAACAGCCCAATTTAGACCCTAATCAAAACGGTGGTTTCGGGACCACAGGTCCGAGTCAGAAAAATATTTAAAAATTATATTTTGTGTTTATTTTGTGTGAATTTATGTCTGTGAAATTTTCGTGATTTAGTTTTATCGTTTGAGTGTCCGATTAAATAAAAGGGCTTAATCGCGTAAAATAAAAATTTGGTGGTTAAATGTGAAAGTGCTTAATTGTTGTTGTCTTTATTAGTGGAGGTACTTATAATGCAAATATACCTTTTAATTTTTGCATGGACACATTCGGTCATCAATAGGTGATTTATAAATAATTTAAACTAAGGTTAAAATGGTAACTTATGTGATAATAAGTTATAATATAAAACATATCATAAAATAATAAAACAAAACATTTAGTGTTCATACTTTCCTATTGCTGAAATATCAAAATAACAAAAGAAAAGAAAAGAAACTTAGGGTTCGACCCTTTCAAGCTTGATTCAAGGTAAGTTTTAGCTCGGTTTTTGATAATTTCTACGTTTTTGATATCGTTGCTTAGTAATCTTCAAGACCCAAGCTTTAATTTTTTATTTTGATAAATATTTTGAGTTATGCCATTGATGAGAGCTTGTGATTTTTGTTGTTTGATGATGAAAAATGAAAGATATGTTTTAGATTAACATGTTTTGTATTGGAGTTTTTGATGATTTTGAGTAATTAGGACTTAATTGAAAAAATAATAATTTGAGGGACTAAAATGTGAAATTAATAAAATATATGGGCTTGTATAGGCATGGGTACCATTCAACCTAACATGGGTGCTTTGAAATTTTGTGTATTTTGTGTTTTGTGCAAAAGGGACTAAATTGTAAAAATTGTAAATGTCAGGGGTAAAATGGTAATTTAACCATTTATGTGTTTTTGGACTAAATTGAATGAAAATATGTTTGAATAAGCTTAATTTTAATATGTTTAGATCAAGAACAAAAGAAATCGGATTTGGATCGGGGGAAAACGAAGTTATCGACTAGTCGATCTGTACCGATTTTTCGTTGTCCGAGGTAAGTTTATAAGTAAAAAGAAGTTGTTAAATTTTAATATATGTGATTAATAGATAGTTATATTGATTAAAAGTAAATTACAAATCGATATTGAAAATGAAAATAATTTAAGTTTGATAATAAGTAATGAATAAGTTTAGTATTAAAATTGATGACATGATTTATATATGTTAAAATGCTGATTACTTGTACATTAATTACAAGTCTGTATTCAACTAAATGAAATATGTATGTGATATTAAAATGTGAATTATGAATAAATGTATATATATATTCAAATATTTAATGATAATGTGACTTTGGTTATGAATGATAATTTTGTAATGAATTTATGTATAATTTAACTAACTTAAAGGTTGATACCTGGAAGTATACGTTGGAGTCGAGATGTAATTCTGATATATGTGATGTGCAAGTAAGACCATGGTATCAATATATGTGTGCGAGTAAGACCACATTTATACGTTGGCATCGATATGTGATTTCGATATATGTGATGTGCGAGTAAGACCATGGCATTGATATATGTGTGAGTAAGACCACATTTATATGTTGGCATCGATATGTTACTTCGATATATGAGTGCAAGTAAGACCCTGTCTGGGACAGTGGCATCGATATGTGATTACATGTAAGACCATGTCTGGGACGTTGGCAATGTATGATATATGTGTGATTATCCGAGTGTCCTACCCAGTTCCGAATGGTTCATCGGGCTAAGGTAAGTTGAGTTCGAATGAGTAATACGAGCTATATGTCAGGTATGAATTAATTTGTTACTTATTTGTAGTAAGGTGAGTAAACATCTTGGCTATTTGTACAAATCATGTGAATTACAAATAAAGAAATTATGTGTATGTGATATGTGCATTTAGCTTTGTGAATAGGTAGAAAACATATTATAAATAGTTCTTATATGTGTGTACATATGATGAGTTATATTTGGATATATAATTAGTATGTGTATGTGAAACCATTTTGTGACACATAAACTTATGTGTTTATGGTATGTGAACTAGGTTTGTGATGAATAGATGGTTTTGAAAGTTAAATGGTAAATTGATTATTTATTACATGAGTATTCGGTCAAGGTGATATTTAAGAATTATTGTGCATATAATATGAACTTAGTATGTTAAATCTAAATGTGTTATAATATTATAAGTTGGCTTGGTTTAACTTGGTTATTAATGATATTGAGTTGTTTATTTGTTTATGACTTACTAAGCTTCAAAAGTTTACGTTGTGTTTTTATGTGTGTTTTTATTTCGTAGATTTTGGATTCAAGTTACAAGCTCGGGGATCGTTAGCAAAGTCTATCACACTATCTATAGCTTCGGTATTTAAATAAGCAAACTCAAATTATGGCATGTTTAGGCTAGAATACGTTTTGGAAATGTCGAACTTTGGTTTGTATATAAGCCATGCGAAAATGGCTAAGCTTTAATCTTTAAAATTTGGTTATGTTATGTTCGGTTTATGTTCACTTTGGTTCTATAGCTACCTGCCATGTACGTATAATGTTTGTGTTAGGTACCACATGCTGGAAATGATTTTCTTGATATGCCTAGATTCGATTTCATATGTTTTTTATTAAATGTTCACTGAGCTTGGGTGTTGATAATTATTGTGTATGTTACATGAATAAAATTCGGTTAAATGTGTGGTATACATATTATATATGTATATCATTAACAGGTTCGATTATGGTATAAAGTATTTGAAATACATATAATTGCATAAGGTAGATCCGATGTTCACTAGTGAAATATATCAATGTTATGTTTGATGTTGTGGTTTGCATATCATGCATCGAAAATGGCTTAAATTTTGGGTTCAAATTTGGTTTGGTTGTGTCATGGTCTAAGTTTAATATGATTATTATGCATGGCTTAAATTGAGTGTTCATTTATCGTCCATATTAATGGTGTGGATGACATTAAAATTGTTATTTGAAAGGTAAGGCATATTGGAGTTTAGATTTATATAAGGATAAGTGTGTATTCGGTAATTGGTCTCATTATGTTAGTTGAGATTTTCAAATATTATTCGTGTATATATGTATGTGCTTGTAATATGGTTGATATGTACATGTGCAAGGCAAAGTGAATTCATTAGGTATTTATAAAATATTAAATATGCAATAATGAATTGAGTTAGTCAAGTAGACATGGAATTAAAATGGGTTATTTATAATCGAATGTTTGTTATTAAAACTTGTTAATTTATGACACATGAATTACCCATAGTTTAACACATTAATGTTGCATATATGTGAAGGAAAGCGGTTAGTAATGAAATTTAGTTCAATGGATAATTAACTTGTGTATATGCATGACTTGTATAAGTATAAATATAGGACAAATAATTCGTAAGGAAATTATTGATACATTACATGTTCTTTATATGTAGTGAACTGTTTTAATATTTATATATTTTGAATTATGGTCTACTTAAGCTATGTGGTGAGTGATAATAAATTTGTGATTAAATATTAGATTGAATTATAAGCATGGATGTGATTTAAATCTTGAATTAGTATGAAAATATCTGGAACTGTGCTTTCATTTAGTAATGTCTCGTAACCCTATTCCGGTGATGGATACAAGTTAGGGGTGTTACAATTGAGACTGTAGAAGACTGAAAACTGTAGTGAGACTTCGCTCTACGAAAATAAAACTTTAACTACTGCTTGATCATAAGATATTCGTTAATAATTATTGAATTATGAACTGATTCATAAGACTTTTAAAACAGATAATACGCTATAACGATATGAGGACAAGAGGTACTCGTGGAAGGGCTACACAAGGCCGCGGTAGAGGCCGAGGAAGTGCTAGGGCTGGGTCTTCAGTGTCGGGCCACATGCCTGCTAGGGAGGCGCCGGCATCACTAGTGACTGAGATGGGGTCTCATGATCGAGCTACAGGGGATGATACTCTATCCAAAGTGATGTTTCGTGTTCTAGAGAGGGTTGCTGGAGCGAGTACTGGATTAGTGGGTTGGGGGTAAATTTCTGAGCGGCTCTGGGCTAATGGAGTGGAAATTTTCAGGGGTGTTTCTAGTGTAGCCCCAAATGTGGCAGAGTACTGGTTAGAGGCAACTGAGCGGATAGTGGACGACCTTGATTGCACTGTGGAGTAAAAATTAAAAGGAGCAGTGTCTTTACTGCGAGATGAGGCCTACCAATGGTGGCTCACCATAAGAGATGGTATGCGGGTCGACCGTTTGACATGAGACCTCTTTAAGGTGGCCTTTCAAGGGAAATATGTTGGGGCAAGTTATGTGGACGCCCGAAGGAAGGAATTTCTGAATCAGACCCAAGGGAACAAGACTGTGGAAAAGTAAGAGGCAAAGTTTCTGCGGCTGAGTCGATATGCCCGTGGGCTTGTTACAATTGAGTATGAACGTTGTGTGCATTTTGATGATGGACTCCGGGATGAGTTGCATGTGCTGATAGCTCTGCAGAGGGAGTGAGACTTTGCTGCCTTGGTTGAGAAAGCAAAAATTGCTGAGGATGTGAAGCGCTCAGAGCGCCAGAATCGTGAGAAAGATAGGGCAGATTTAAGAGGGATTTAGGGCCCTCGGGTTCTTCTAGAAGGCCTGTAAAGAAGGCCAAATTTGAGGGCCCAATTTGAGTAGTACCTATTACTATGGTTAGACAGCAGACTTGCGGGGATTGTGGGAGGTCTCACCAGGGTGAGTGTTGGAGACGAACCGGGGCATGCTTTAGATGTGGGTCCATGGATCATCAGGTCAAGAATTGTCCTCAGAGGCCTGTTCAGATGCAAGCTGCAGAACAGAGGTTTATTCAGCTAGTGAGAGGTGGTTAGCAGCCACCGAGAGGCTGTGGTCAGGTTAGGGGTGGAAACAGTAATGGACGTGGTCGTGGAGTATCGGGCAGAGGTACTGGTAATATTGAGACGAGAAAACTAGCTATGGTTTATGCTGCTCGTCGCCGAGAGGATGGTGACGCCCTAGACGTTATAGCTAGTACATTTTTTATTCATAACATGCCGTACATTGCTTTAATTGATATGGGGTCTATGCATTCGTATGTTGCATGCACTGTGTCTGAGATGTTAGGAATCCAGTTTGAGAATAAGGTTAGTGAAATGACTGTGATAAGTCCACTGAGACAGTTAGTTAAGGTAGACAAATTGTTTAGAGACGTGCCCTTAGAAGTTCAGGGTATAATCTTTCCAGCGGATTTGATGGAATTACCATTTGGAGAATTTCGACCTTATCTTAGGTATGAACTTGCTAGTGAAACACCGTGCGAGTTTGGATTGCACTACTAAGCGAATGGTGTTGAAGACTACTGAGGATGAGGAGGTAGCTGTGATAGAGGAGTGAAGAAAATATTTGTCTAATGTAGTCTCAGCATTAAGGGCCAAAAAGTTGGTTCGCAAGAGTGGCAAGGCATTTCTAGCATATGTGAGCGTTTCTAATTCTGAAGATCATTCGGTGAGAGATGTTAGAACTGTCAAGGAATTTCTGGATGTACTTCTTGATGAGCTTTCTAGGTTGCCTCCAAATCGTGAGGTCGAATTTGGAATTGAGCTGCTACATGGAACAGCTCCGGTGTCCATCGCCTTGTATAGGATGGCACCGAAAGAGCTTGTGGAATTAAAGGCTCAAATTCAAAAGCTTCTAGATCGAGGGTTTATTCAACCAAGTGTGTCTCCGTGGGGAGTGCCAGTGTTGTTTGTAAAGAAAAAGGATGGGACTATACGCATGTGCATCAACTACCGGCAGTTAAACAAGCTGACGATCAAGAACAAGTACCCTCTTCTAAGAATTGATGATCTTTTTGTTCAACTTAAAAGAGCTTTAGTTTTCTCCAAAAATCGATCACCGCTCTGGGTACCATCAGCTAAGGGTGAAGGAGGCTAATGTGTACAAGACAACGTTTAGGACTCGGTATGGACACTACAAGTTCCTAGTAATGCCGTTTGGGCTTACGAATGCACCAACAGCCTTTATAGATCTCATGAATCGGGTGTTCCAACCCTATCTGGACCGGTTCGTAGTTTTCTTTACAGATGATATTTTGGTGTATTCGAGAACTGAAGAGGATCATGATGTGCATCTTCGAACTGTTTTGCAAAATTTGAGGGAGAAACAGCTATATGCAAAGTTCAGCAAGTGTGAGCTCTAGTTGTGAGAAGTGACATTTTTGGATCACGTGGTATCTGCTGAGGGGATTAGGGTTGATCCTTAAAAGATCGAAGCCATATTAGATAGGAAACCACCGAAGACTGTATTTGAGATTCGAAGTTTTCTAGGTTTGGCTGGGTATTATAGACGCTTTGTAGAGGGGTTTTCTGTAATTGCTGCACCTCTGACTAAGTTACTGCGAAAAGGAGTACCGTTTAGTTGGACTAATAGGCAATAAGAGAGTTTTGAAAAATTGAAAAAGTTCTGACTGAGGCCCCTGTCTTAATACAGCCGGAGTCTAGGAAGGAGTTTACTATCTACAATGATGTGTCGCACCTCGGATTGGGTTGTGTGCTGATGCAGGGGGTAAAGTGGTTGCTTACGCATCACGTTAGCTTAAGCCTCACGAGGTGAATTACCCTACTCACTACTTGGAGTTGGCTGCGGTGGTGTTCGCGTTAAAGATTTGGAGGCACCATTTATATGGTGAGAAGTGCATTATTTACACAGATAATAAGAGCCTCAAATATGTTCTCACTTCGAAGGAGTTGAATCTTAGGCAACGAAGATGGATAGAGCTGCTTAAGGATTATGATTGCTCGATTGAGTACCACCCTGGTAAGGCTAACATTGTAGCGGATGCATTAAGCTGGAGGGCTGTATCTGATTTGAGAGCGATGTTTGCTCGTCTCAGCCTGTTTGATGATAGTAGTTTATTGGTTGAGCTTCAAGTGAAACCAACATGGACTGAACAAATTAAGAATAAATAGTTGTTAGATGAGTCACTGGTTTCTCGCTTTCGACAAGTTGAGAATGGTGAGACTTTGGATTTTTGACTGAATAGTGAGGGGGTATTGTGTTCCCGTGGGAGAGTTTGTATACCGAGGGATTCTAATTTGAGGCAGTCTATACTGCAAGAGGCGCATAGTAGTCCATATGCTATGCATCCTGGTGGGAACAAGTTATACCAAGATTTTTGTGAGCTGTATTGGTGGCCTGGAATGAAATGCGAAGTTACCAATTACGTGAATAAGTGCCTAATTTGCCAGCAAGTTAAAGCTGAGCATCAATTTCCTTTTGGGTTATTACAGCCAGTTAAGATTCCACTCTAGAAGTCGAAAAGGGTAACCATGGATTTTGTGAGTGGGCTACCCTTGATACCTACTAAGAAGGATTCAGTATGGGTTATTGTAGACAGACTGACGAAAGCTGGCCATTTTATATCGGTCTGCACTGATTATTTGTTGCAGAAATTGGCCAAGTTGTATGTGGCTGAGATTGTGAGACTGCACGAAGTACCAGTTTTTATCATATCTGGCAGAGATTCTACACGAGGCTTTGGGCACAAGGTTGGACTTCAGTACTGCGTTCCATCCTCAGTCAGATGGTCAGTCTGAGAAGGTGATTTAGATACTGGAAGACATGTTAAGATGCTGTGTAATTAATTTTTGAGGCAGTTGGGAAGGCTACTTGTCGTTGGCAGAGTTTGCTTACAACAACAATTATTAGTCTAGTATTCAGATGGCACCGTACGAGATGTTATATGGTCGTAGGTGTCGTATTCCTACCTGTTGGACGAAACTTGGTGAGTGGCGAGTTTTTGGGCCAGAGTTAGTTTTTGATACTAAAGAAAAGGTAAAGTTAATTTGAGATTGGTTAAAAGAAGCAACTGATAGGCAAAAATAATATGCAGATTTAAAGAGTAAAGAGATCGAGTACTCTGTAGGGGATTATGTCTTTTTGAAGGTCTCACCGTGGAAGAAAATCCTGAGATTTGGACGGAAGGGCAAGCTTAGCCCTAGGTTTATCGGGCCTTACTGGGTTCTGAAGTAGGTGGGGCCAGTTGCCTATCAGCTTGAATTGCCTTCAGATTTAGACATGATTCATGATGTGTTTCACGTCTCTATACTGAGGCGTTACCGCTCTGATCCCACGCATATTGTGCCAGTTGAGGAAATTGAGGTTAGGCCTAATTTGACTTTTGAGGAAGAACCGGTGCAGATACTGGATCGTGATGTCAAAGTGCTGAGAAAGAAATCTGTTCCATTGGTCAAGGTGCTTTGGCGTAATCATAGTTCAAAGTAAGCCATGTGGGAGCCTGAAGAGGAGATGCGACAGCAATACCCTCACTTATTCTGATCAGGTAAATTTTGAGGCCTAAATTTCTTTAAGAGGGGTAGAGTTGTAACGCCCCAAAAATTTAGGGTCCTTGTTTTTTTTGAACTTTGACATAAATATCATGTTTGCTTTTTTGGCTAAGTGATTTGGGTGTGTTTAGGACCCCATGCAATATGTTGTGTATGTCATGCTTAATCATCACACGTGTATACGAAATGGCCATGCTCAGTAACAATCATTTAAACGTATATTAAAAGCATATCAGTTTTACAACCACAGTCAACTTAGTTAAATCACAGTCATACAATCACAGTTAAACCAGTCAAATTCATAGTCCAATCAGTCATTTACCCACAAGGGAAAAATAGTCATTTTACCCTACTGGGGTATTTCGGTAATTTTACAAACCAGAAGTATTTAAAAAATTTTATAATTCGGGGGTATTTCGATAATTTACTAATTTTGGGAGTCCCAGCATAGATTATGACCTCATAAATGGTTTTTCGTCGCCTCGAGCGACTTAGGTAACCTAAATGGTTAAAACGGTGTAAGTGGGCCCAAGGCCCAAGTGGGCACACATGCTCATGTGGCCCATTTAGCCCAATTCCAGTCACAGCTATGCGAACAACATAGCCCAATTCATTATTTGTCGCTTACAGTAGATTATATCCGTGCGGGGGTCACGAGCCTATTGGGCCCACACGGCCTAGAACGGCCTATGTCATATACACGACATGACAAGCCCAACTACTTCTCACCTATAATTAAATTTACATAAGCGGGCCCATGAGCCCATCGGGCCCATCGACGCCCATCGACGCCCAAGTCCAAGAGAGCACTCGTGGCAGCCTTTATAGCCTATCGCCCACGCTATGTGGGTTCAGATCGCCCCACATGCGTTCGTACGCTCGTGAAGCCTCGAATGCCAACGTTTTGGCTTTTCAGCTTTTACCGATTTCCAACAAAGAAGAACGTGAATACACACCTATTTATGTGAACACGTCGAAGTCCACGATCACCAACCTTGGTTAAGCAAGTATGAAATAATCCCTCCTAAAACCAGTGATCACCAATCCTTGGCACATCCTGAATTGAATCTTAATCGCTTTCCTCATCACCAACTCATCTGATTCGCTCTATTTAAAGCCAGTTTCTCGCCTATTCTCATGTTAGCTTCCCAATGTGGGAATACTTTCAACCATTAGGATTTTTCCACATTCTTATGACCACTTCAACCACAGAGTTCCAGTCCAACTCCACCTCCTACACAGCTCAAACAGTAAAATAAATACTCCATTTTGCATCCCAATACTTGAACCTCAGACCTCACAATTACACAACACGCCACCTTGCCACTCCACCACAGGCTCTTTTTGTGTTATAAATTCATCAAAAATATTCTTAAAGCCTACCCACTAACATCAAGGCTCCTTTAAGAGAAAAACATAATTTTTTGCTAAACCCCAGGTTTGAACCCAAGATTTCTCGAACACTTCTCAAGGCCATTAACCACCAAAGCAAACATCTAATTGTGATATATCTTCCACAAATAAACTTTTATGTGCAGTCTCCTAGCAGATCCCACGTACAAGGCCTAATACTTCTAGGCCTAGAAATTCGAGGCGTTACAATTTCATTTAGAAATTTTATCGTTTGAATGCTCAATTCGGGAAAAAGGACTAAATCACATACAGTGCAAATGTGATGTTCTAATAGCTAAAAGTGTCTAATAGTTATGAAACCTTAAAGTTAAGGTCCTTAAGTGGTAATTAGATCATTAGTATGATAGTGGATGATAGTGGCATGGCATTTGGTGTAATTAATAAATGTTTTAAAGGTTAATTTTGTAATTTGATAAATAAAGGTTAATTAAATAAAACAAAACCAAATTAAGTCTTCATATCATCTTCTTCAACCGAAATTGGGAGGAAAGAAAATCCATAGCTAGGTTTTCCATTTGGCCAAGCTTCCTAGTTCAATTGTAAGTCCATTTTTGTTCCGTTTTAATGATTTATACGTTTTTGATATTGTTACAACTAGGTCTAGCTAGCCCAAGGACTATTTTGCAAAACTGTTAAAGATTTTAGATGTTGCCATTGATGAATAAATGAGTATTTTGATGTTGAATGATAGATTATAAAGGTTTGATGTTAGTTATACAAGTTTTATTAAGCGATTTTTAGTGAAAATGCAAATTAAGGGTTAAATTGTGAAATGTGTAAATGTAGTGGTTAAAATTTGAAATAAGTGAGAAATATGGGCTGCTAGGTACTTATATGTAATTTGGCTAGCAAGGGTTAGTATTGAATTACATTAATTTTTATTTTTATGAAATAAGGACTAATTTTTAAAAATGTAAAACATTAGGGGAAAATGTGTAAAAGTTCCTTAATGTGAACTTTGGATTAAATTGAATAGGGTGATGATTAAATAAGCTGAATTTGATTATATATAGATCAAGAAAAGCGAAGCTCAGATCTTGATCGGGAGAAAAATAAAGTATCGGATTAGTCGGTTCATTCCATCATTTTTGTGAATCAAGGTAAGTTTGTATGTAATAAGCATTGTTATATTTATGATTTAAATGCTTTGATTTAGCATAAACTATGAATACGAAACTACGAACATGTTCAACAATGATTCAACGACGATTAGGTTGTCGAAATCCTAGTTGAACCTTAGGAATAGATTTGAATACTAGTGATATGTCATGAGGGGATTAATGTGATTATGTGATTCGGGTGCTAGTCCTATACATCTTACCGGTGGCTGAGTATACTGACATGTGTTGCAAATGCTTAATAGCTTGTATGAGCAGCACCGTGTAGCTACGTCTCGACTGATAGCTTGTGTGAGTAGGCCCGTTGATAGCTCTAGTGTGAGCAGTATATGTGATATGAGATTGAGTTGGCTTCGGGCCATGATATTGGCACTTTTGTGTGAGATTCCTAAGTATCCGATAGTATTCTGAATGATTCAATAGGTAAATGAAAGATGTGATTGTGTATGAGATTGATATAAGATGGTACAGGTATGTACATAAACTGTATAGGCTTAAATCGAAAAAGTTGTGAAGTTCATATATAAGATTATGTTTGAAAATGTGAAAGGTTTGTTAGTTAAATGAATTACATGTTGATAAGTTCAAATTGATGATTTGTATATTCATGTGAAGAGTGAGTTTATTTCATACGAGCTTATTAAGCTATAAAGCTTACTTTGTTTATTTTTCCATGTTTTATAGTGACTTTAAAGCTTGCTCGGACTCGGGTATCGTCAGAGAAATCATCACACTATCCAACTATCAAATTGGTACTTTTGAGCTTTTTTTTTTGGTCATATAGTATGTATAGGTACTTTGGTCATTTTGGTTATGTGTTGGTAATGAATTTAGCCATTTGAATTGGCTTGTAAGTGTATGTGTTTTGGTTTGTATATATAGCCATGAGTGATGGCTCATTTTGGGTTAATTTGGTATGTTTGAATCATGTTTATATATATGTGTCTATGTTTTGTGAAATATGTTGAATGATGGTTGTGTGATGCTTAATGGTAATAGGCATTATGAGTATCAAATGGTTGATTTGTGGATATTGTTTTGCTGTTGAAATTAGGCTAAATGATGCATATTTGGAAGTGTATATCTAATTGAATTGTACATGTGATTTTGGTTTAAATGGTATGGTATATTTTGTGTATAGTGTGTATCGAGAAAGGTGGTATAGATTGTGCATGAATTAAGCTTGAATTGGTTGGTTAAAATGTCATATTATGCTATGTTTTGGTGCCAATTGGGTTGACGTAGGTGTGCATAAGATAGGGTGGAAAAATAGCTTGGTAAATAGTCTATTTTTGTTCACATGGGTAGAGACACAGGCGTGTGTCTTAGCCGTGCGTGATACACGGTCATGTACACGGTCGTGTGTCCCCTGGTGTTGAAATTAAAATCAAGTTAGTATGCTCCACACGACCTCGCACATGGGTGTGCTGTAACAGCCCGATTTTGGGCCTAGTCGAAATAGTGGTTTTAGATCACTCTTCAGGGGCCGAAAAGATTATTTTTAATGATATTTTATGTGTTATAGCATGAACATATGGGTGCATGAAAATTTTGGTGAAATAATTTTAGCAATTTCATTCTTAATTGTGAAAAAGGACTAAATTATGTAAAGGGTAAAAGTTTTCTTTTGCTAGCTAAAGGTTTCAAATAGCTATAAAACATTAAATTAGGGTTTTTATTGAGTAAATAGACCATAAATATGTTAGTGGCTGATCAAAGAGACAAAAAAAGGTTGAAAAGTCAAAGTTGGTGTGCATTAGGTGACTTATTTGGTTATAAAATAAAACAAAAAGAAAAAAATTGTTGTCATCTTTTCATCTTCCTTCTTCCCAACCGAAAATACCAGCAAAGAGGGGGTTTTAAAAGCTTAAAAAATTAAGCAACTTATATCCCTTACAAGTAAGTGATTTAGATGCCTATTTTTGATAATTTTTGTACTTTTGGAACCCTTGTAGCATGAACTAGCTAATTGAGGGACTATTTTGTGAAATGGTTGATAGTATAACGATTTTCCTTGAAAGGATTTATGTTGTTTGCTGAATTTTTATGGAAGAAAATGAGTCTTGGTTGTGTAATAAACAACTTTTGTGAAAGGATTTTCATGGAAAACACCTAAAAGGGCCATTTTGTAAAAGTTATAAAATAGATTGTAATTGTGTGAAATATTGGAAATTTGGGGTTGTCATAAGAGTAATAATTGGTCGTTTAGGCTTAGCTAATAAGGAAATCCGATAAAAATCAATTTCCGGGCCTAAGGGTAAAATGGTCATTTTGTGAAAGTCTAAGGGCAAAATGGTTATTTTTCCAAAAATGTGAATTTTAATTGTCCAAATTTATTTAGTGATTAAATGAGTGAATTTCATCATGTTAGATCAAGAAAATCGAGATTTGGGCTTAAATTGAGAAAGTGTGTGGTTAAAGACAAAAAGAGAATAATTAGCTGAAATTGCATTTAAGGTAAGTCCGTGTGATTAAATGAGCATGATATTTATGCCTTTGTTATTATACTTGAAAATCTATCTTGCCATGATTGTGTTAAAGTTTATGTTGATGATATTGTATAAGAGAAAGTGATGTCAAATGTAAATAACATTTATGTGTTGATTGAATGCTTGGAGATTTGATGGAATATGATATTCCATTGAAACAAGTAAGTTGTATGTAAATAATACAACTACATTGTTATATGTGTTTAATTGATATAGCATGAATTGCTTAGTTGTGGAAATGATAATGTATGATGAATATTGAGATAGTAGAATTCCCGTTTGAACCTTAAGAAACAATTCGGATATTCATGCCATGACATTTGGGTTATTTGTGTGCCAGTGGAAGACATGTCTGGCATGTGCATCAGCCTCGAGATGTAAGCCAGTGTAAGACATGTCTGGGACATGCATCGGCTACGAGATGTGTCAGTGTAAGACCATGTCTGGGGCATGGCATCAGCACGGATATGTGAGAGCTAGTGTAAGACCATGTCTGGGACATGGCGTCGGCCTCGATTTTGATAGTCAGTGTAAGACCATGTCTGGGACATGGCATTGACTTGATGGATGAGCCAGTGTAAGACCATGCCTGGGACATGGCATCGGCATTATACCCTATGTTTGAGGCTTAGTGAATATTCGATAGCTTTCCAAATGGTTCAATGGTGAGAGTTACGGTTTAAGCTAAATGAGAAAGGTTATGACCATATTGTGACCGGTACAGTTACATGAAATTGATGAGATGTGAATTCAATTCATGTTATATGATTAGTAAGGAATGAATATGAGCATGTTGAGTAACACAGGTATGTATGCCAAGCTCATGAGAAATGATTTCAGTTTATGATGCACATTTAATGAAGATGTAAATAGGTAATTCATGTTATGAGAAGGATTTTGTAATGACCTTGTGGTTATAGGTCTATACTTATGATGTATGAATATGTAACCTTACCAATGTGGTGAAAATGAATTAATATAGTGTGATAAACGTAGTATCGTTAATTTACAGTAAAACAGTTTTGGACAACAGCCATAGTCTGACTTTAAAAAATCCACCAAAAATTGTGGAAATTGAGTTAGAGGCTGAATAAAATATGAAATTAAAGCCTAATGAGTCTAGTTTCACACAGAAGAAATGGCGTAAGAAAAAAAGTTTCATATTATGAAATATTTTAATTGTTGTAAGGCAGAGTCAGAATGACTTCGAAATCGCCTATTCTGATTTGAGAAAATCATTGAAAATTGTAAAAAATTAGTTATGAGTAATAATTTATATGATTAGAATTATTTTTCAATAGAAATAGACAGGAACATCATCCGATTTCCGTATTATAAGTAATTTTAGTGAAGAGGGGTCAGAACTGTCAGACAGCAAAAACGGTAACTTTAAGAAGTAAACTGTACTAATTGGCTGAACCAAAAATTTTGAAAATTTTATAGTAAGAAGATATGTGACTATAGTTTCAGGGAAAATTAGTGGAACTTAATTTGGAGTTCCGTAGCTCCAGATATAAATAATTTAGAGACTGCGACTCGAGAAAACAGCTTGACTGGAACATGAGTAAAAATGCAAATTGGGTTGTATTACCATGAGAAACAAGTTTATAAATTGATTATAATTTTCATATGGTCTTACTAAGCTATAAAGCTTACTCCATTCCTTTCCTTTCCTTTAGTGTTTTCAGGTTAGCTCGGGGTTGGAGATCGTCGGAGGCAGCATCACACTATCAAGTCGCTACTTTTGGAATAATGAAGCATATATTAGAAATTTCAAGTGAGTGGCATGTATAGGGATCTAGTTGATTAACATGTATTATTTTTCTTTGGCCAAATGTGTTGGCTTATATTGAGTTATATGTATATGGCCATGAGATGTGGCTTATATTGATTTTGGCTTGTAAGCCTAGGTATTCATGACATGTCTAATGTTTATAAGGTGATTATGTTTGTTTGCCATGCATGGTTAGTAATATGACATGTGTGTTGGATGTATGCTCTATGACCAATTGAGGTTCTCATAGCCATGTAGTAATAACATATTATAAACACAACGTGATAATGATTGAACTTGAGTGCTTGATGGATAAGTTGGTAACCATAATATAATGGTAAAAGTGGTCATCAAAATGACAAGTCTTATGAATGTGAAATTAGGAATCTAGACTTGGTATTGCATGAATAGATAAATTACTTGTAAGAGAACATGTTAATGTTAAGAATATGTCTTAATAAAGAGTGTTTAATAACTAAAATGATGCCATGATTTGTGATTTTGATGTGCATAAGGTTGTAAGAGATTATGGGTAACATGAAGGCTTGAAAAATAGCCTAGGTGTTGGCCACACGGGCTGAGACACGACCGTGTGTCACAACCGTGTGAAGGACAAAGCTTGGAGACACAGGCGAGTGGCCCGGTCATGTGGTTCAATGTGCATACTGACGTCATAAACAGAGAGTTACACGGCCCGAGGACACAGGCATGCCAAAGGCACACGGACGTGTCTCTATGTCCACACGGGCGTGTGACCCTGTTTCATGGGAAAACATTCTAAGTTTTCCTAAAACTTCTAAAAGTTCTTGATTTAGTTCCGAATCGATTCCGATGAATGTTTTGGGCTTCGTAGACCCAAATAAGGGACGGCATGCATGTGTTTGAAAGGTTTTGAATTAAAAGAGATTTTATGGCCTGTTTTTTTGTATGAATGTGTGTGTTTAAATCCAGTAATGCCTCGTACCCTATTCCGGCATCGAACATGGGTAACGGGTGTTACACATGTGACTTGGTTGTGGGGCATAAGTTAGTATACCTTACAGGTTTGGCACGGCCTAGCATACAGCCTAGCACATGGGCGTGTATAGCCATTTTTAGGCACATGGGCTAGCCACACGGGCGTGTGTGTTGGCCATGTGACCTAAGTCAGAGAGTTACACGAGGTCAGACATGGGTTGGGACACGGCTATGTGCTTCGATTTTGATTGTGCACGCGGCCTCTGACACAGGCGTCTGTCCCCTATTTTGAGAAAAATTTTCTATGTACTTCAAAAGTTTTCAAAGTTATTGGTTTAGTCCTGAACCACTCTCAATGCATGTTTAGGGCCTCGTAGGCTCGTATTAGGGACATATTGGTTGAGATTAAATGATAATTGTATGAAATGTGAAAATGTATACAAAGTGAATGTTTAATTGTTTTATAAGTTCGGTATTGCTCCGTAACCCTATTCTGGCGTTGAATACGAGTGAAGGGTGTTACAATATCAATTTGGGTGAGAGAAATGGCTTGGAAAATAGCCTATTTTTTTTCCACACGAGTAGAGACACGGGCGTGTGTGTAACACCCCAAACCTGTATCCGTCGCCGGAATAGGGTTACGAGGTATTACCGATCAATTCACAACAAATAGCATATATTTATTAAACATAAAGGATTTATTTCTCATAAATCATTCAACACAATCACATTGTCCCTTATAAGGGCCTACAAGGCCTTAAACATGCTTTAGAAGTGGTTCGGGACTAAACTGATAACATAAGAAAATTTTGGAAACTAAGAAAAATTTCAACCATACAGGGGTCACACGCCCTTGTGAACAGGCCGTTGGCCTCACACGGCTGGAGATACGCACTTGTCTCAATCCGTGTGGAAACAAGGCATACATACTAACTTGTATCACGCGATCAAAGACACGCCCGTGTGAAAACTAGAGGGCTTACTGACTTGGGTTACACGCCTACTGCACGCTCGTTTGCCAGCAAGTGTGACCAATCGAACTGGCCACACACGCCCATGTGCCAAGGTTGTGTACCTCACATGGCCAGTAGACATGCTCGTGTGTCTAGGCCGTGTAACTCATTGACTTGATTTTAAAAAGAGCTTCAGGGGACACACGGCCATGTACCATGACCGTGTGTCACACACGGCTAAGACACATGCCCGTGTCTCTACCTGTGTGGAAAAAAAAGGCTATTTGCCAAGCCATTTTGCCACCCTACCAAGTATAGCAAATGGTACCATTTCATCATACAATTAGGTAGCCAAAATCATCAACCAAATGCACAATTCATACCATTATAATTTCATCTATTCCAAATCTCAAATCACTACCATTTACTTAGCCAAATACATGCCAAACAATATCAAACAATATGGCTCATTTACCATAATTTACACATGCATAACTTACCCTATAAATAACCAACACAACATCTAAAATCATATCTCATCAAGGCATTTCTCAAGCATTTATACTCCACAAATCAATTAACTATTTGAGCAACTATAAAACCATCACTACATTCATACCAAAACATACCAAAATAAGCCATCACTCATGGCTATATATACAAACTAAAACACATACATTTACAAGCCATTTTAAATGGCTAACTTCATAAGTTTCACATATACCATAATGATCAAAGTCCCTATACGTGCCATTTACTCAAAATTTAACTCAAAAGTACCAACTTAGATGTTTGATAGTGCGATGATGTTCCCGATGACTCCCGGATCTGAGCTAGCCTTGATTCACTAAAAACCATAGAAAAATAACACGAATTAAGCTTCATAACTTAGTAAGCTCGTAGGTGAATAACTTAATTCATCGAATGCAATAGCCCGATTTAGACCCTAGTCGAAATAGGGGTTTCGGGACCACAAATTCGAGTCAAAAAATATTTTAATATTATTTTCCGTGCTTACTATATGTGAATTGGTATTTGTAAAAGTTTTGTATGAAAATTTGATCATTTGTGTGTTTAATTTGATAAAAAAAAGACCTAATTGAGTAAAATGTAAAAGTTGCATGTTATATGTTAAAAGTGCTTATTTGCTATGGCTTTTTAATTGTAAGGTCTTTATGTTGCTATTATGCCATTGAAAAGGTTAATGGACATAAATGGCCAAATTTTTAATGTTTTAAACGTTTATTAATCATGTGAAAAATGGTAATTGATGTAGTAAATGAATTATAATAAAACAAATATGAAAATATGGCCATTATCATCTTATTCTAGCCGAAATTACCAAAGAAAAAGAAAGAAGAAGAGCTATTAGGGTTCGGCTAAGAAATTTAGTGATTAAGGTATGATTTTTTATCCGTTTTTGATGATTTTTACGTTTTTGTGATTGTTGCTTTGTAATCTTTCAAGCCCATGCCTAAATTTCTGAATTTGATTATGATTTTGAGTTATGCCATTGTTGATTTGGAGAGTTTTGTAATGTTATTTGATGAAATATGGAAGCTTGATGATAGATACATATGTTTTGTATTGGGATTTTTGATGAATTTGAGTAATTTGGGCTAAATTGTGAAAATGAAATTTTGAGGGACTAAAATGTAAAATAAATGAAATATATGGGCTTATATGAACTACATGAATATTTAGCCTAACATGTGTATAAAGCAATTTTGTGTATTTTGTGATTTTATGAATTAGGGACTAAAATGTTAAAATGTAAAAATGTGAGGGCTAATTTATAAACTTCCCTAAATATGTGTATATGAATTGAATTGAATAATTTGTTGAATAAAAGTGTTAAATTTAAATTTATATAGATTAAGAACCAAAGAAAACGAAATTAGATCAAGGAAAGTCGAAAGTCGTCGAGTAGTTGATTCCGTCTGTTCGAATCCGTACGAGGTAAGTCGATATACAAATAAATGTGTTAAATTGAATTATTATTGCTTATACAATATTTGAATTATGGTGAATGAATATGAGAGCTGAATATATGAAATCTGAGAAAGTTTCGATAATGTGACGACGTTCGAAAAGTCCCGTACGAACCATAGGAATATCTAGGATTCATATGTCATGCCATAGGATTTTCGATACGTGATTTCATGTAAGACCACATTTGGGACATTGACATCAATTTGAGATTTACGTGTAAGACCATGTCTGGGACAGTGGCATCGATATTTGATTACATGTAAGACCATGTCTGGGACGTTGGCATTGTACGAGCTTTTGAGTTATTCGCGTATCCTATTTGATTCCGAACGATTCAAAGGGCATTCCTAGAAATGAATAACTATGTGAATGTGTATCCGATTTAGGTACATTTGAAACGTATAACATGGTTGATAATGAAAGGTAAGTATTTGTACAATTATAGACTTATGATATATGTAATTGAATTATGAACAAATGAGCAATATGAGACTTATGGATAAGTGATTATATTTTGCTATGAGTTACATGAATGAATTATGTTATGTGATAAATTTATTTGTATATGGCTTACTAAGCTTTTGAAAGCTTACTTTGTGTGGATTTTCAATTGTTTTTATAGATATTGAAGCTACTTAGAGCTTGGGGATCATTAAGGATCATCACCACACTATCGAACTCTATTTTAGCATCTTTTGAAAATGTGAATTTGAAGTATGGAATGTATAGGCTTGAAATAGTTGAATATATTTGGTAATGTGTATATCTAGCCATGTGATATGGCTTAGTTTTGGTTGTGTTTATAAATAACTTTTAAGTATAAGCTATGTCATGCAATATGGTCAATATGATGTGCTCATGTAACGCCTCGATTTTGGGCCTAGAAGTATTGAGTCTTGAAGATGGGAACAGTTAGGAGGCTCCACATAAAATTTTAGTTGTGCAAGAAAGTGACACAATTGTATGTCTGGCTTAGTGGTTGTGTGCTCTGGAAGTGTTTGGGAAGTCATGGGTTCAAGCCTTGGCTTCCACAAAAATTTTGCTTTTTAAGGATAAAACCCCTATCTTTGGCCAGTAGGGTTATAAGTTTATATTGGTAAAAACATGACAGGATGGGCCTACTGGTCTATTGGATAGTGGCATGTGGAGTGTGTTAGTGGTTTGAGGTTTGGATCCCTTCTTGTGCAAATGGAGATTATTTTGCTGGTGGCCATGGGAGAAAGTTGTGTTTGACTGAAACACCGAGGAGTTTGAATGAGTTTGAATAGGGTCGTCGTTGGCTGAATTTGGGGAGTGAAAAGGGGGATTTTTTGTTGTTAAGGTTTGTGAGCAGGAGGGTTTTTAGGAGGAAATTGGGAAATTCGAATTTGGTGGAAGACTTGTGCCGAATTGGTACTCTAATCAAGGTGAATTCTTCTTTGGTATGTGGCTATTCAGGAATTTCGGCTGAGTTATCCATTCTCTTCTACTTTTGGTGCCAAATTGCTGCTTTTGGTTTTCTGCTCAATATCTTTCTTTTCGGGGCGAATTTTTTCTAGAGACCAGTCGGGGTTTTTCTCAAACTGATTCATTTCGGGTTAGTTCTTCCCTAAAGTCTTTTGCTACCGATTGCTTTCTTCTCTTCCTCTCTCAAACCTTGGCTGAACACTTTTATTCTTCCTCTCTTCAAAATCAATTTGCTTTAGCTGAACCTTTTCCCTTCTCTTCTTTGTTCCTTCCCCTTATTCGATTCTTTTGTATTTACAGATCCCCACAATTTTCACATTGCTACCTTGACCGATTGCTTTTTGCTCTTGTTCCTCTCTTCATCTTAGTTATGGTAACCGAATACCCTATTCTCTCCTTCTATACCTTTGGTTTTGGACTATTGTTATTCGACAAATCAGGTGTCAGGGTACATGGTTATTCCTTCTCTCTCTCTTTCTCTCTTCTGTCGCACTTATAGTTTCATCTAATGTCTCCCTATGCTGCCATTGTTTGAAGGGTATAAATGTTTCATTTTGCAGTGCTTCTGGCTCTTGTAGGTGTAGGTCAAATATTCTTCCTTCTAGTCTGGACATTACGTTTTCGGTAAGTGATTGTTCAACTAGTTCAAACTGTTCTGTTGTTTGATGGTTGATAAGGTTTATTGGAGTGCAGGAAACCCCTAAGGCCTTGTGATTAGATCTTTTGAAATGGTTCCAGGGTGATCGACCAAAGCAAGTGATAGGTAAGTTTGGATAAATGTCTTGATGGGGGTTTTTGCTTACTTGATTAGTACGTGATTAACCGAAGCATGTAATTGAAATAGGTGGAGTACTTGTGGGCTATTCGCACGTCTTCGTGAACAAGGTGTGTAACCACACTACTATAAGCGTAGTTCAGCAAAAGTTAGAAAAGTATGATTATTGACACTACACGAGCATGCGCTCGCTTGTGTGGTAAACCGAATGCGTGAAGCATGGACGTTTGAGCGTAGAGGCCACCACGAGTGATTTCGTGGGCTTTTGGCCACGCTGGGCCGGAATTGGCTATATTGGGCCATGCTGTGTAGTTCACATGGCCAAGGCCATTTTTGGGCTTTGTGGGCCACACAGGCGTATGGGCCCACATAGGCCGCATCATGGGCCTCGGGCCCAATTTCATTATATGACTGTTAAGGTTGTACGGGTCGCCCGAGACGACTATGACCTTCTGTTGGGTCGATAAGCGTACCTAGACCCTTAATCGATAAAATGATTATTTTGCCCTTGTCTGGCAAAATGACTATTTTACCCTTATGTGGTAAAATGACCGAAATACCCTTGTAGGGAAAAATAACTGTAATACCCCTATAGGGTAAAATGGTTGTAATACCCCCATAGGGTAAAATGACTATAATACCTCTGTAGGGTAAAATGACTGTAATACCTCCATAGGAAAAAATGACTGTAATACCCTTGTAGGGTAAAATGACTATAATACCCCTGTAAGGTTAAATGACTTATTTGTCCTACAATGTGTATGACTATATTTGAGCATGTCACGTTATATGTATGTTGCATTCATGTAAGATATTATGAAACGATGCATGACATGTTGCATGGGGTTAAGATTGTTATTTTGGAGGAAGTGTACTGTACTGATATGGTCGCACAGGTCGCCCAAGATGACTGTGGACCTCAGATTGCACGAGTCGCCCAAGACCACTGTGGACCTACTGATGGCTTTAAGCCTTTCATATTACTGGTAGATTCACTGCAATACTATTTTAGTGCTGCAACCGGTGCTATTTTAGAGTGTAGGGCTAGGTGGGTCGATTTTATCCCAACATGGTGTGTAGGGCTGGTACGAAGATGGTGTGTAGAGGCTGGATTAGGTAGGACTTGCATACTGTTTACTGATACTGCACTTTTTAATGTTATTGCACTATTTACTATTACTGTAATGGGCCAAGGCCTAAATATATGGCTGCTTCTGTATTGAGATGGGCTTAGGCCTAGACTGCTACTGTTATTTAAATGGGCTCAAGCTCAGACTATTGCTGTTACTGATATGGGCTTAAGCCCAGAATGTATTTCGCTCTCTGTATGTTTAACTATTTGTTTATTCTGGGATTACATACTAAGTTTTCATAAACTCACCCCTCTGTTTATCTGTACAGGAAATCCCTAGCCTTAGACGGATCGGTGCTGCGAGGGATTCAGAGGTGGCCACACTACTGCTCCTGCTTTATATTTGACTTTTATTTACTATTAAATTTCAAATTTGATATTTATGTAATAAGGCCTCTCTAAGGTTTTAACTTTTAATTTGGGATTTCTACTTGCTTTGATATAAACTGCTAGTTGTAGGAAGAAGACGTGTTTTTAAAATATAACTGTTTTTCAAAAACACCATGTCTTCTTAATATAATTTTAAAGCTTCCGTTACAAACATAGTTTTAAAGTGCAATAACAATCTAAAATGATTTATAAATTTTTGTTAATGATATAATAAGGTTTTAATATATAATGGGCTTTCCAATGAAATTATGGTTTCGAAAAACACTTCAATGTGACACTGCCAGACTAGGCTATAACATCTAGGCTGGGTTGGGGTGCTACAGTTCATGAATGGCTAATAGAATTGGTCATTTTGGTAAGTTGTGGTATGTGCCTATTTTGGAATTTGGTAAGATTTTGGCATGTGAATAAATGAAGTAAATTGAGATTATGAATCATATGTTTTGGTATGTTTTAGTTTGGATATAAGCATGAAATTGGTTGGTGATTATATGACATGAAGAATGTATGTTATGTGATTGAAATTGGTTGAATTTGTGATGCAGTTGTTACCTATTTGTTACTTGTAGGGAGGACCCTTAATGTGTGGCAATTTAGCTTTGTAAATAGCCTATTTTTGTCCACAGGGGTAGAGACACGAGCCTGTGTCTCAACCGTGTACCACACACTATTATGTTACATGGCTGTGTGTCCCTTAAGATACCATACGATTTAAAGTCAGTATACCCTATAGTTTTGACATGGCCTAGGCACACGGGCGTATCTATCAGTCGTGTGTGGCACACGGGCTGAAACAGGGACATGTCGTCGGCCTTGTGATCCAAGTTAGTAGCCTCCTTAATTTTCATACGGCCTGGCATACGGGCGTGTCATGTGGCCGTATGGACAAGTCAGTATGTATGCTCTATTTTGCCACGGCCTAGACACACATGCGTGTCTAATGTCGTGTAAGTCACACGGCCTGTTCACACTAGCGTGTGACCTTTGTAATTTAGAAAAATGTTTAAGTTTTGAAAAATTTTGTATCTGCTCGGTTTAGTCCCGACCTCTTTCTCAAGCATGTTTAAGGTCCTGTTGACCTAAGAAAGGGATATTATGTTGATGTTTGACGATGATGCTTGTGAAATGAATGCAAAATGTTCCAATATGTTCGGTAATGTTGTTTAACCCTAGTCCGGCAATGGATACGAGTTAGGAATGTTACATTTAGTTGGTATCAGAGCTATAGTTTAGTCTATTCTAGGACTAACGTAGTGTGTGTGAGTCTAGCTATACATGCCATTTATATGAACTGCGATAGTGTGATGATTCTTAACAATGAAAATATGTTTTTATAGAGTAAATGGATCTCGAACAAGCCTTTTATCAAATGATGAATGATTGGTTTGCTCAGTATATTAGAACCAATCTGACTATATGCCACAACCTTCACCCCCGCTCAATCCTCCGCAAGTCCCTGTCATGCCACAAGCTGATTCGATTCTGTTAAATAAGCCTCTAGTTGATAAGATTAGAAAATATGAGGCTAAAGAGTTTCGAGCTACTACTGATGATAATGCTGAGAGAGCTGAGTTTTGGCTCGAGAATACAATACGGGTGTTTGATGAAATGTCATGTACTCTGTAACATCCTGACTTAGGGCCTAGTCAAAACAGTGGTTTCAAGACCACAAATTTGAGATAAAAATAATTATTTTATGATTATTATGAGATCCATGTTATGAATACATGCTTGTGTGAGAATTTCATGAAGAAATTCTATGCATAAAAAGTCCAATTGAACTTTAGGGACCAAATTGAATAAGATGCAAAACTTGTGTTCTAGAAGCTCTTAGCATGAAATTACTTTAGATTATAAATTAGAAGGTTCTAATTAGAAATTTGACCAATTTCTAAAATTTTGGACAAAAATGGGCATACATAGGAAAATTTTGAAAGAAAGATCATAAGGGCATTTTGGTCATTTGGTAGTTAAAAGAATAAAAAGGGAAAATCAAAGCAAAAATGTGCTCATCTTCTCCATGCTTGGCCGAAATTCTCAAGACACCATAGCTAGGGTTTTGTTCAACTTTCAAGCTTGATTGTAAGTGCTCCCAAGCCCCGTTTTTAATGTTCTTTACATTTTTTAAGTCCCCGTAGCTTGATTTACCTATTTCCACCCTTATTTTGAAGTAGAGTTTATGTATGAAAATTTACCCATGTGTGACATGCATGTATTTTGATGATTTATGGAGGAATATGAGAGTTTGGTGTGTGATAAACATCTTTTACAAGGTGATTCTTCATGAAAACCACTAAAAAGGACTAAATTGAAAAAGGTGTAAATAAGTAATAAAAATCTATTTTTTTATGAAAATATGGGCTATTATGAGTATAAGGAAAATTTGGCTAGGCTTAGGTAATAAAGAAAATGCATGTATTCCATTTTACAAGCCTAGGGACTAAATTGTAAATAAGTGAAAAGTTAGGGGTAAAAAGGTAATTTCATCAGAGTATGAATTATGGATTGATTTGGACAATGTGATTGTTAAACAAGTTAAATTTGGCATTATAGATTAAGAAAAATGAGATACGGGTCTTGATCGAGGAAAGAATAAAGTTTTTGAAGAATAGGCTCGATTATCATCATTTTGTACTGAGGTAAGTTCATATGCGAATAATGTGGTGTTGTAGCATGTTTTTAACGTTTTGATATTATGTGATAAATGTTTTCTTGTTGTTATAAGTTATCTGCTTATTGGTTGTAATGAAAGCATAAATGATATTATGGCCGTTACATACGACATCACGAGCAAGTACGACAAAGTTGCCATAGACAAATGAGGAAACCTCGCTTGAACCTTAGGAATATTCTAGGATACAAGTGACATGTCACTAGGAATTAAGAAATCTGAACTCATTGAGCAGTCTGGGTTCGTGATATATATATGTATGACCTCTGAACTCATTGAGTGGTCTAAGTTCATGATGTACGAGGCACATGTGATTTGATTCCGGGTACTGGTCTTGTGTGTCCTACCGGTGGCTAGGTAGTCCTGAGTGGTTTGGATACTTGACAACTTGTGTCAGCAGCCCGTGTAGTTACACCTTGACCGATAGTTTTTATATAAGCAGGCTAGTGAGTAGCTCCTTAACGAGCGTTACATGTTATGAGGTAGCTTTGGCTACAAATGTATATGTGGCACTTATGTGCAAGTTTTCCATGTATCTGATAATATTTTGAGTGTTCAACGTCTAATACAATGGATGAGGTGATGAAAGTCCCAATAAGGGCATGTTAAAAAAGATATGGTCATATGATATATTACGGGTAAGTATAGGTATGTACGCTAAACTATCAAGCAATGCCTTCATAAAGGATGATTTGTGATGAGAAAGTATATATATATATATGAACACTTGATAAATAAGTCAAAATGCTTGAATGATAAGTGCTCTTAATAGTTAAGTTGTTATGTCTTTGTATGATAATTGCTTACTATCATTGCATATTATTTGTATGTGGACTTACTAAGCTTTAATACATACCCCCTTTCCTTTCCATCCTTTGTAGGTCTGCTAAGCTAGCTCGGGGATCAGAAGCTGTCGGAGTATTTGATCACACTATCAAAAGAATATTGGGTATAGTGAATTTGATAACCCAAGTATGGCATGTATAGGGAACTTGGTTATTTTGTGATATGTGTCATGCAAATTTGACCAAGTTGTAAAAACCTCTAATATTGATAATTCATTTTGTAATGGCCATGTGATATGGCTTATATTTGGTCATTAGGTTGTAATCTAATTACCCATGCATGCATGTGCTAATACCTAGATGATTTGATATGTTATTGCTTGTTGAGTGAATGATGAGGCGTGGAATAGATGTTAGGAGATAAGAATTTACTTAAAGACTTAAAATGATCATAGTTATGACTACGTATTATGGAATTTGGATAACAAATTTAATTATGCATGAAATTGGTGTGGAATGCTTCTAAATGGCGTAACTAATTGAATATGCATTAGGATGATATTTTGAAGACATGAAAATGCCATGGAATTGAATATTGAGTGTTTAATTATGCTATGTTGCATGCTATGAAACATGTTTGAAAGTGTGGATGAGTAAGTGTGGCAATTGGCTTAGAAAATAGCCTCTAAATTGTCCACACTGGTAGACACACGGGCATGTGTCTAGGTCGTGTGTGACATACGGTCTGCCCCACGGCATGTTGTATAGTCGTGCGTCCCTTGTACCCTAGTTTTACAAGTCAGTATGCCCAGTAGTAAACACACAGGCTAAGACATGGGTGTGGGCTCTGGCCATGTGAAGTCTGCACCATTTTATGAAAAAATCATTTATTTTTAATGTACCACACAATCTGGACACATGGGCATTGTGATATGGCCGTGTAACCTTATTTTGATGATGACATCATAGTCAGAGAGTTACACAGGTTGAGGACACGGGTGTGTGTGACCAGACGGCCTACCCCTACCGGTGTGTGACTCTCCAAAATAAGAAAAATTGTTAAGTTGCCCAAAGTTTTTTAAAAGTTCACGGTTTAGTCCCAAACCAACCCTGATGTATGTTTTAGGCCTCGTAGGCCCGTATAAGGGACGGCATGCATGTGTTTGAATGTTTTTGAATTGGTTGAATTTTTATGGCCCAGTTTTACATGTATATGTATGTTTAAGTCTGGTAATGCCTTTTATCCTGTCCCAGCGTCAGACATAGGTAATGGGTGTTACATTTAGTTGTATCAAAGTTACGGTTTAGTCTGTTCTCGAACTATGTAGCATGTATTTGAGTCTAGCAAAACATGCCATACATATATTATGATAGTGTGACGACTTCTGACGATTTTAAAATGTGTTTTTATATAGCAAATGGATCTCGACAGAGCAGTTGCAGATGATGTAGAAAGTAACGCACCTATTCCGGCTGAAGGAGCAATACCCTATTATAGTAGACCTGAGACTATTAGTAGAGGAGAATGAGGCAGAGAAGCCTTTCTCCATATGATGAATGCCTTGTATACGAAGTTCGTTCGAACAAAACTGAATGCTCAACCTCCTCCACCTCCTCGAAATCCTCAACCTGCACCCATGATCCCTCAATGTATAGATTTTACGAGATTCTTTAGAACACCAGTTGATAAAATTCGAAAGCAAGGTGCTAAGGAATTTAGGGAAAATGCCAATGACGAACTTGTGTGAGCAGAATTCTGGTTAGAAAATTCAATAAAGGTATTTGATGAATTATCCTGTACACTTGAGGAATGCCTAAAATGTGTCATATTCTTATTGAGAGACGCAACATATCATTGGTGGAGAACGCTGATATCCATGGTACCCCCAGAGAGGGTTACTTAGGATTTCTTTCAAGAGGAATTTTGAAAGGAGTATATTAGTGAACGGTTTATCGACCAGAAGCATAAGGAATTTCTAGAATTGAAACAGGGTCGTATGACAGTTAATGAATATGAGAGAGAATTCATCCGACTCAGCAAGTACGCTCGGGAGTGTGTATCCTCCAAGACTAAAATGTGTAGAAGATTTGATGATGGACTTAATGAGGATATTAAGATATTGGTAGGCATTCTTGAGTTGAAAGAATTTGTAGTACTTGTCGAACGGGCCTGTAAAGTCGAAGAACTGATTAAAGAAAAGAGGAAAGTCGAGTCTGAGGCTAGAGACACAAGAAAGAGACACACGAGTAAGTCATTTCCATCTCTGTCTAAGAAATCTCGAGAGATGTACGCCCGTTCACATGTGTTAGCTTGACATTCATATGGGAACTGTAGAAAGTAAAATTCGGGTTTTAGATCTCAGGCTACATCTGTAGCAAGTGTGGGTAACGCTAAACTTTTCAAAATTGAATGCCAACAATCTAGTAGACGTCATTCTGGAAACTGTTGGGTGAGTGACGGATCTTGTTTTAGATGTGGTTCTCCAGACCACTATATTAAAGACTGCCCCAAAATAGTAGAAAAATAAAGATTTCAAAACCTAAGATTGAGTGGCACAGCTTATAGGGAAAGATCCTCGAGAAATGCCGAGAATGTGACAAGAGATACAACAGTGAGGTCTTAAGCTAGAACACCGGCCAGAGCCTATGCCATAAGCACATATAAGGATGCAACATATTTTAAAAGCTTTTGCAACAAACAATGTTTTTAAAAGTAATAACAATTAAATATGATTAACATTTTGCTAAATGACTTGAGTTTTAACAAGGAACAAGACATCCTAAATCTTCGTTCAGATCACAAGCAGTTTAACATAGAACGGGGTTTTTCAACGAAATTATATTTTGCGAAAAACAATCCAATGTGACATCGCCAAATTCGGCCATAACGTCTAGGTTGAGTTTGGAGTGTTACAGGAAATGCCTTGATAAAGGATGATTTGTGATGAGAAAGTGTATATATATGAACACTTGATAAATAAGTCAAAATGCTTGAATGATGAGTGATCTTTATGGTTAAGTTATTATGTCTTTGTATTATAATTGCTTACTATCATTGCATATTATTTGTATGTGAACTTACTAAGCTTTAATGCTTACCCCTTTTCCATTCCATCCTTTGTAGTTCCGCTAAGCTAGCTCAGGGATCAGAAGCTGTCGGAGTATTCGATCACGCTATCAAAAGAATATTGGGTATAGTGAATTTGATAACTTGAGTATGGCATGTATAGGGAACTTGGTTATTTTGTGATATGTGTCATGCAATTTTGGCCAAGTTGTAAAGGCCTTGAATATTGATGATTCATTTTGTAATGGCCATGTGATATGGCTTATATTTGATCGTTGGGTTGTAATCTAATTACCCATGCATGCATGTGCTAATGCCTTGATGATGTGATAAGTTATTTCTTGGTGAATGAATGATGAGGTGTAGAATAGATGCTAGGAGATAAGAATTTACTTAATGACTTAAGATGATCGTGGTCATGAATATGTATTATGGAATTTAGATAACAAATTTGATTATGCATGAAATTGGAGTGAAATGCTTCTAAATGGCGTAACTAATTGAATATGCATTAGGATGATACTTTGAAGACATGAAAATGCCATGAAATTGAATATTGAGTGTTTAATTATGTTATGTTGCATGCTATGAAAATGTTTGAGAGTGTGGATGAGTAAGTGTGGCAATTGGCTTAGAAAATAGCCTCTAAATTGTCCACACCGGTAGACACACGGGCATGTGTCTAGGCCGTGTGTGACATACGGTCTGCCCCACGGCATGTTGTATAGTCGTGCATCCCCTGTACCCTAGTTTTACAAGTCAGTATGCCCAGTAGTAAACACACAGGCTAAGACATGGGTGTGTGCTCTGGCCATGTGAAGTCTGCACCATTTTATGAAAAATTAATTTATTTTTAATGTACCACACAATCTGGACACACTAGCATTGTGATATGGCCTTGTAACCTTATTTTGATGATGACATCATAGTCAGAGAGTTACACGGGTTGAGGACACGGGTGTGTCCCATGCCACGCGGGCGTGTGTGACCAGACGGCCTACCCCTACCGGTGTGTGACTCTCCAAAATTAGAAAAATTGTTAAGTTGCCCAAAGTTTTTTGAAAGTTCGCGGTTTAGTCCCAAACCAACCCCGATGTATGTTTTAGGCCTCGTAGTCCCGTATAAGGAACTACATGCATGTGTTTGAATGTTTTTGAATTGGTTGAATTTTTATGGCCCGGTTTTACCTGTATGTGTATGTTTAAGTCTGGTAATGCCTTGTATCCTGTCCCGGCGTCAGACACGGGTAAGGGGTGTTACATTCAGTGGTATCAGAGTTACGGTTTAGTTTGTTCTCGAACTATGTAGCATGTATTTGAGTCTAGCTAAACATGCCATACATATATTATGATAGTGTGACGACTCCTGATGATTTTAAAATGTGTTTTTATATAGCAAGTGGATCTCGACAGAGCAGTGGCGAATGATGTAGAAAGTAACGCACCTCTTCCGGCTGAAGGAGCAATACCCTATTATAGTAGACCTGATACTATTAGTAGAGGAGAATGAGGTAGAGAAGCCTTTCTCCATATGATGAATGCCTTGTATACGGAGTTCGTTCGAACAAACCTGAATGCTTAACCTCCTCCACCTCCTCGAAATCCTCAACCTGCACCCATGATCCCTCAATGTATAGATTTTACGAGATTCTCTAGAACACCGCTGATAAAATTCGAAAGCAAGGTGCTAAGGAATTTAGGGAAAATGCCAATGACGAACTTGTGTGAATAGAATTCTGGTTAGAAAATTCAATAAAGGTATTTGATGAATTATCCTGTACACTCGAGGAATGCCTAAAATGTGTCATATCCTTATTAAGAGATGTAGCATATCACTGGTGGAGAACGCTGATATCCGTGGTACCCCCAGAGAGGGTTACTTAGGATTTCTTTCAAGAGGAATTTTGAAAGAAGTATATTAGTGAACGGTTCATCGACCAGAAGCATAAGGAATTTCTAGAATTGAAATAGGGGTCGTATGACAGTTAATGAATATGAGAGAGAATTCGTCCGACTCAGCAAGTACGTTCGGGAGTGTGTATCCTTCAAGGCTAAAATTTGTAGAAGATTTGATGATGGACTTAATTAGGATATTAAGACATTGGTAGGCATTCTTGAGTTGAAAGAATTTGCAGTACATGTCGAACGGGCCTGTAAAGCTGAAGAACTGATTAAAGAAAAGAGGAAAGCCGAGTTTGAGGCTAAAGGCACAAGAGAGAGACACACGAGTAAGTCATTTCCATCTCTGTCTAAGAAATCTAGAGAGATGTACGCCCGTTCACAAGTGTTAGCTTGACATTCATATAGGAACTATAGAAAGCAAAATCCGGGTTTTAAATCTCAGGCTACATCTGTAGCAAGTGTGGGTAACGCTAAACTTTTCAAAACTGAATGCCAACAATCTAGTAGGCGTCATTTCGGCAACTGTTGGGTGAGTGACGGATCTTGTTTTAGATGTGGTTCTCCAGACCACTATATTAAAGACTGCCCCGAAATAGTAGAAAAATAAAGATTTCAGAACCCAAGATCGAGTGGCACAGCTTATAGGGGAAGACCCTCGAGAAATGCCGAGAATGGATTCGAAAGTAAGAATGTGACAAGAGATACAACAGTGAGGTCCGAAGCTAGAGCACCGGCCAGAGCCTATGCCATAAGCACACATAAGGATGCAACTTCTCCTAATGTGATCACTGGTATTTTCTCTCTCTATGATATTAATGTTATTGCTTTGATAGACCCTGGCTTTACTTATTCGTATGTGTGTATGAAATTGGTATCTAGCATGAATATACCTGTTAAGTCTATAGAATTTATGGTTAAGGTATCGAATCCGTTAGGAAAGCATGTGATAGTTGATAAAGTATGTAAGAAATGCCCTTTGATGATTAGAGGTCATTATTTTCCTGCCGACTTGATGTTGTTGCCATTTGATGAATTTGATGTCATACTGGGTATGGATTGGTTGACACTACATGATGTTATAGTGAATTGTAGACAGAAAGTTATTGAATTAAAGTGTGATAATGGTGAGATTCGCCAGGTTGAAACAGACAAGTCAGATAGGTCACCAATTGTAATTTCTCTTATGTCTACTAGAAAATGTATGAGAAAAAGGTATGAAGCTTATTTGGCATACATATTAAATACAAAGGAATCTGAATTGAAGATTGAATCAGTGCAAGTTGTATGTGAGTATGCGGATGTATTTCCGGAGGAATTGCCAGGATTGCCTCCAATTAGAGAAGTTGAATTAGGCATCGAGTTAGTGCCAGGGACAGCACCTATTTCTATTGCTCCGTACAGGATGGCCCCGACTGAGCTAAAAGAATTGAAGTCATAGTTGCAAGAGTTGACTGACAAAGGTTTTGTGAGACCAAGTTTTTCACTATGAGGTGCTCCTGTGTTATTTGTGAAAAAGAATGATGGTTCCATGAGATTATGCATTGACTACCGACAGCTCAATAAGGTGACAATTAAAAACAAGTACCCTCTGCCAAGGATTGATGACCTGTTCGATCAATTGAAAGGCGGGACATAGTTCTCTAAGATAGATTTGAGGTCCGAATATTACCAGTTACGAGTTAAAGAGTCTGATGTGCCTAAGACTGCTTTTAGACCGAGGTTTGGCCACTACAAATTTCTTATTTTGCCATTTTGATTAACAAATGCTCTAGCTGTGTTTATGGATTTAATGAATCGAATATTTCAGCCATATTTGGATAAGTTTGTTGTGGTATTCATCAAGGATATTCTGATATATTCTAGAGATGAGGCAGAGCATGTCGAACACTTGAGAACTGTTTTGCAGACTTTGAGGGACAAACAGTTGTATTCTAAGTTCAGCAAAAGCAAGTTTTGGCTTTGAGAGGTTGAATTCTTAGGCCACATTGTTTCAGGTGATGGTATCCGAGTTGATCTTAGTAATATTTCTGCTATTGTTGAATAGAAACCACCAAGAAATGTGACTAAAGTTAGGAGCTTTTTGGGCTTGGCCGATTACTATAGACGTTTCATGAAAGGATTCTCTATGGTAGCCACTCATATGATGAGATTACTTCAAAAAGATGTCAAGTTTGAGTGGTCAAAAAAATGTCGGCAAAGCTTTGAGAAATTGAAAATGTTATTGACCGAGGCACCAGTGTTAGTACAACTAGAATCAGGGAAAGAGTTTGTGATTTACAGTGATGCATCCTTGAGCGGACTGGGTTGTGTGCTTATCAAGAAGGTAAAGTAGTAGCTTATGCGTCGCGGCAATTGAAGCCTCATGAGAAAAACTATCTGACGCATGATCTAGAATTGGCTGCCATTGTATTTGCCTTGAAAATTTGGCGACACTATCTATTTGGGGAGAAATGCCATGTTTATACAGACCACAAACGTCTTAAGTATCTAATGACCCAAAAGGACTTGAATTTGAGGCAATGAAGATGGCTCGAATTGTTAAAAGACTATGAGCTTGCGATTGATTATCATCCTGGTAAGGCAAATATGGTCACTGATGCCATGAGCAAGAAGTCTTTATTTTCCTTGAGAGCTATGAACATGCAGCTGGCCTTGTCCAATGATGGTGCAATTCTAGCGGAGGCTAGACCGACTTTTCTACAACATATTTGTGATGCTCAGAAAACTGATAAAGAGTTACAAGCAAAGAAAGCTCAGTGGGAGTCGAACAGTGAACCAGAATTTTAGAGAGACTCTAATGGTTGTTTGAGGTTCCGTGGTAGAATTTGTGCACCAAAGAATACTGGGTTGATTTAGAGTATTTTGCATGAGGCTCATAACGGGTGTATGTCAGTTCACCCTGGTATCACGAAAATGTACAATGATTTAAAGAAAATGTATTGGTGGAATGGTATGAAAAGAGATATATCTGAGTTTGTATCAAGGTGTATGATTTGTTAGCAAGTAAAAGCCGAACACCAGGTACCTTCAGGTTTACTTCATCCTATTTTGGTTCTCGAATGGAAATGGACATAATTACTACGGATTTTGTGATAGGTTTGCCATTGACACCAAGAAAGAAAGATGCCATTTGGGTGGTAGTCGACAGATTGACTAAATCAGATCATTTTATACCGGTACGCACTGATTATTCACTTGATAAGTTGGCTGAATTGTATGCTTATGAAATTGTAAGAATTCATGGAGTACCTTTGTCAATTATTTCGGATAGAGATCTGAGGTTCACATCACGATTTTGGAAAAAGTTGTAAGAGGCTTTGGGCACGAAACTGAACTTTAGTACCGTTTTTCACCCACAGACCGATGGGCAATCCGAGAGAGTAATTCAGATACTTGAAGATATGCTCAGATGTTGTGCTCTTGAGTTCCAAGGTAGTTGGAAAAATTATCTACCCTTGGTCAAATTTGCTTACAACAATAGTTATCAGTCGAGCTTGAAGATGGCACCTTATGAGGCATTGTATGGACGTAAATGTCGTGCACCTTTGTACTAGACTGAACTTAAGGAGAATAAGATTCATGGAGTTGATTTGGTTAAAGAAACCGAAGAAAAGGTAAAGGTAATTTGTGATTGTTTGAAAGCGGCATCGGATAGACAAAATTCGTACGCAGATTTGAAAAGAAAGGAAGTTTAGTATCAGGTTAGTGATAAAGTTTCTTTAAAGTGTCTCCATGGAAAAAAGTTTTGAGATTCGGTAGAAAAGGCAAGTTCAGTCCTCGTTTTATAGGACCATAAGAGATTACCGAAAGGATAGAGCCTGTTGCTTATCGATCGGCTTTGCTGACTAAGTTAGAAAAGATTCACGATGTATTTCATGTGTCCATGTTGCACCAACATAGATCTGATCCATCCATGTGATTGCTCTAACAAAGGTTGAAATTTGACCAGATATGACTTATGGTGAGGAACCAGTTAAAATTTTGGCTCGAGAAGTTAAGCAATTGAGAAACAAAAGTATTGCTCTTATGAAGGTCTTATTGAAAAGACATGGGGTTGAAGAAGCTACATGGGAGCCTGAGGAGGCTGTGAAGAAACAATACCCAAACCTTTTTACTGGTAAGATTTTCGGTGACGAAAATCCCTAAAGGGGGGAGAGTTGTAACATCCCGAATTAGGGCTAGTCAGAACAGTGGTTTTGAGACCCCAAATTTGAGATAGAAATAATTATTTTATGATTATTATGAGGTCCATGATATGAATACATGCTTGTGTGAAAATCTCATGAAGAAATTCTATGCATAAAATGTCCAATTGAACTTTAGGGACCAAACTGAATAAGACGAAAAACTTGTGTTATAGAAGCTTTTAGCATGAAATTGCTTTAGATTATAAATTAGAAGGTCCTAATTAGCGATTTGACCAATTTCCAAAATTTTGGACAAAAATGGACATGTATAGAAAAAAATTGAAAGAAAGACCCTAAAGGCATTTTGGTCATTTGGTATTTAAAAGAATAAAAAAGAAAAATCAAAGCAAAAATGTGCTCATCTTCTCCATGCTTGGCCGAAATTCTCAAGACACCATAGCTAGGGTTTTGTTCAACTTTCAAGCTTGATTGTAAGTGCTCCCAAGCCCCGTTATTAATTTTTTTTTACATTTTTTATGTCCTCGTAGCTTGATTTACCTATTTCCACCCTTATTTCGAAGTAGGGTTTATGTATGATAATTTACCCATGTATGACATGCATGTATTTTGATGATTTATGGAAGAATATGAGAGTTTGGTGTGTGATAAACATCTTTTACTAAGTGATTTTTCATGAAAATCACTAAAAAGGACTAAATTGAAAAAGGTGTAAATCAGTGATAAAAATCTGTTTTTGATGAAAATTGGGCTATTTGGGTAGGATTTCTAATTGTATATATGTACTGTTACTGTCACTAAAATGGGTTAAGGCCCACACTGACAATGATACTGTAATGGGCTAAGGCCCTAACTAAAACTGAACTGTTACTAAAATAGGCTTATGCCTAGACTGTATGTGCTCACTGCATAAGTGACAGATTGTTTGTTAAGGGATTACACACTGAGTTTCCGTAAACTCGCCCTTCTGTTTATCTGTACAAGTAATCCCCAGGCTTAGGAGGGTCGGTGCTGTGAGGGACTCGAAGGTGGCCACACAATCGCACGTGCTTCCATAATTGCCTTTAAATTTACAAGTAATTTAATTTGGGTATTTGTTTACGTAACAAGGCCTGTTTAAATTTTTAACTTTTAATTTGGGATTTGTTTATTTTGATTCATATTTGTTAGTAGTAGGACGCGGGTTTTCAAGATAAATGTTTTTCAAAACACCACGTTTACGCAACATATTTTAAAAGCTTTTGCAATAAACAATGTTTTTAAAAGTAATAACAATTAAATATGATTAACATTTTGCTAAATGACTTGAGTTTTAACAAGGAACAAGACATCCTAAATCTTCGTTCAGATCACAAGCAGTTTAACATAGAACGGGGTTTTTCAACGAAATTATATTTTGCGAAAAACAATCCAATGTGACATCGCCAAATTCGGCCATAACGTCTAGGTTGAGTTTGGAGTGTTACAGGAAATGCCTTGATAAAGGATGATTTGTGATGAGAAAGTGTATATATATGAACACTTGATAAATAAGTCAAAATGCTTGAATGATGAGTGATCTTTATGGTTAAGTTATTATGTCTTTGTATTATAATTGCTTACTATCATTGCATATTATTTGTATGTGAACTTACTAAGCTTTAATGCTTACCCCATTTCCATTCCATCCTTTGTAGTTCCGCTAAGCTAGCTCAGGGATCAGAAGCTGTCGGAGTATTCGATCACGCTATCAAAAGAATATTGGGTATAGTGAATTTGATAACTTGAGTATGGCATGTATAGGGAACTTGGTTATTTTGTGATATGTGTCATGCAATTTTGGCCAAGTTGTAAAGGCCTTGAATATTGATGATTCATTTTGTAATGGCCATGTGATATGGCTTATATTTGATCGTTGGGTTGTAATCTAATTAGCCATGCATGCATGTGCTAATGCCTTGATGATGTGATAAGTTATTGCTTGGTGAATGAATGATGAGGTGTGGAATAGATGCTAGGAGATAAGAATTTACTTAATGACTTAAGATGATCGTGGTCATGAATATGTATTATGGAATTTAGATAACAAATTTGATTATGCATGAAATTGGAGTGAAATGCTTCTAAATGGCGTAACTAATTGAATATGCATTAGGATGATACTTTGAAGACATGAAAATGCCATGAAATTGAATATTGAGTGTTTAATTATGTTATGTTGCATGCTATGAAAATGTTTGAGAGTGTGGATGAGTAAGTGTGGCAATTGGCTTAGAAAATAGCCTCTAAATTGTCCACACCGGTAGACACACAGGCATGTGTCTAGGCCGTGTGTGACATACACATGGTCCGCTTACGGCATGTTGTATAGTCGTGCATCCCCTGTACCCTAGTTTTACAAGTCAGTATGCCCAGTAGTAAACACACAGCTAAGACATGGGTGTGTGCTCTGGCCATGTGAAGTCTGCACCATTTTATGAAAAATTAATTTATTTTTAATGTACCACACAATCTGGACACACGAGCATTGTGATATGGCCTTGTAACCTTATTTTGATGATGACATCATAGTCAGAGAGTTACACGGGTTGAGGACACAGGTGTGTCCCATGCCACGCGGGCGTGTGTGACCAGACGGCCTACCCCTACCGGTGTGTGACTCTCCAAAATTAGAAAAATTGTTAAGTTGCCCAAAGTTTTTTGAAAGTTCACGGTTTAGTCCCAAACCAACCCCGATGTATGTTTTAGGCCTCGTAGTCCCGTATAAGGGACTACATGCATGTGTTTGAATGTTTTTGAATTGGTTGAATTTTTATGGCCCGGTTTTACCTGTATGTGTATGTTTAAGTCTGGTAATGCCTTGTATCCTGTCCCGGCCTCAGACACGGGTAAGGGGTGTTACATTCAGTGGTATCAGAGTTACGGTTTAGTTTGTTCTCGAACTATGTAGCATGTATTTGAGTCTAGCTAAACATGCCATACATATATTATGATAGTGTGACGACTCCTGACGATTTTAAAATGTGTTTTTATATAGCAAGTGGATCTCGACAGAGCAGTGGCGAATGATGTAGAAAGTAACGCACCTCTTCCGGCTGAAGGAGCAATACCCTATTATAGTAGACCTGATACTATTAGTAGAGGAGAATGAGGTAGAGAAGCCTTTCTCCATATGATGAATGCCTTGTATACGGAGTTCGTTCGAACAAACCTGAATGCTTAACCTCCTCCACCTCCTCGAAATCCTCAACCTGCACCCATGATCCCTCAATGTATAGATTTTACGAGATTCTCTAGAACACCAGTTGATAAAATTCGAAAGCAAGGTGCTAAGGAATTTAGGGAAAATGCCAATGACGAACTTGTGTGAATAGAATTCTGGTTAGAAAATTCAATAAAGGTATTTGATGAATTATCCTGTACACTCGAGGAATGCCTAAAATGTGTCATATCATTATTAAGAGATGTAGCATATCACTGGTGGAGAACGCTGATATCCGTGGTACCCCAAGAGAGGGTTACTTAGGATTTCTTTCAAGAGGAATTTTGAAAGAAGTATATTAGTGAACGGTTCATCGACCAGAAGCATAAGGAATTTCTAGAATTGAAATAGGGGTCGTATGACAGTTAATGAATATGAGAGAGAATTCGTCCGACTCAGCAAGTACGTTCGGGAGTGTGTATCCTTCAAGGCTAAAATTTGTAGAAGATTTGATGATGGACTTAATTAGGATATTGAGACATTGGTAGGCATTCTTGAGTTGAAAGAATTTGCAGTACATGTCGAACGGGCCTGTAAAGCTGAAGAACTGATTAAAGAAAAGAGGAAAGCCAAGTTTGAGGCTAGAGGCACAAGAGAGAGACACACGAGTAAGTCATTTCCATCTCTGTCTAAGAAATCTAGAGAGATGTACGCCCGTTCACAAGTGTTAGCTTGACATTCATATAGGAACTATAGAAAGCAAAATCTGGGTTTTAAATCTCAGGCTACATCTGTAGCAAGTGTGGGTAACGCTAAACTTTTCAAAACTGAATGCCAACAATCTAGTAGACGTCATTTCGGCAACTGTTGGGTGAGTGACGGATCTTGTTTTAGATGTGGTTCTCCAGACCACTATATTAAAGACTGCCCCAAAATAGTAGAAAAATAAAGATTTCAGAACCCAAGATCGAGTGGCACAGCTTATAGGGGAAGACCCTCGAGAAATGCCGAGAACGGATTCGAAAGTAAGAATGTGACAAGAGATACAACAAAGAGGTCCCGCTAGAGCACCGGCCAGAGCCTATGCCATAAGCACACATAAGGATGCAACTTCTCCTAATGTGATCACTGGTATTTTCTCTCTCTATGATATTAATGTTATTGCTTTGATAGACCCTGGCTTTACTTATTCGTATGTGTGTATGAAATTGGTATCTAGCATGAATATACCTGTTGAGTCTACAGAATTTATGGTTAAGGTATCGAACCCGTTAGGAAAGCATGTGATAGTTGATAAAGTATGTAAGAAATGCCCTTTGATGATTAGAGGTTATTATTTTCCTGCCGACTTGATGTTGTTGCCGTTTGATGAATTTGATGTCATACTGGGTATGGATTGGTTGACACTACATGATGTTATAGTGAATTGTAGACAGAAAGTTATTGAATTAAAGTGTGATAATGGTGAGATTCGCCAGGTTGAAACAGACAAGTCAGATAGGTCACCAATTGTAATTTCTCTTATGTCTACTAGAAAATGTATGAGAAAAAGGTATGAAGCTTATTTGGCATACATATTAAATACAAAGGAATCTGAATTGAAGATTGAATCAGTGCAAGTTGTATGTGAGTATGCAGATGTATTTCCAGAGGAATTGCCAGGATTGCCTCCAATTAGAGAAGTTGAATTAGGCATCGAGTTAGTGCCAGGGACAAAGACTTATTTCTCTATTGCTCCGTACAGGATGGCCCCGACTGAGCTGAAAGAATTGAAGTCATAGTTGCAAGAGTTGACTGACAAAGGTTTTGTGAGACCAAGTTTTTCACTATGAAGTGCTCCTGCGTTATTTGTGAAAAAGAATGATGGTTCCATGAGATTATGCATTGACTACCGACAGCTCAATAAGGTGGCAATTAAAAACAAGTACCCTCTGCCAAGGATTGATGACCTGTTCGATCAATTGAAAGGCACGACATAGTTCTCTAAGATAGATTTGAGGTCTGAATATTACCAGTTATGAGTTAAAGAGTCGGATGTGCCTAAGACTGCTTTTAGAACGAGGTTTGGCCACTACAAATTTCTTGTTATGCCATTTGGATTAACAAATGCTCTAGCTGTGTTTATGGATTTAATGAATCGAATATTTCAGCCATATTTGGACAAGTTTGTTGTGGTATTCATCAAGGATATTCTGATATATTCTAGAGATGAGCCAGAGCATGTCGAACACTTGAGGATTGTTTTGCAGACTTTGAGGGACAAATAGTTGTATGCTAAGTTCAGCAAAAGCAAGTTTTGGCTTTGAGAGGTCGAATTCTTAGGCCACATTGTTTCAGGTGATGGTATCCGAGTTGATCTTAGTAAGATTTCTGCTATTGTTGAATGGAAACCGCCAAGAAATGTAACTGAAGTTAGGAGCTTTTTGGGCTTGGCTGGTTACTATAGACGTTTCATGAAAGGATTCTCTATGGTTGCCACTCATATGATGAGATTACTTCAAAAAGATGTCAAGTTTGAGTGGTCGAAAAAATGTCAGCAAACTTTGAGAAATTGAAAATGTTATTGACCGAGGCACCAGTGTTAGTACAACTAGAATCAGGGAAAGAGTTTGTGATTTACAGTGATGCATCCTTGAGCGGACTGGGTTGTGTGCTTATCAAGAAGGTAAAGTAGTAGCTTATGCGTCGCGGCAATTGAAGCCTCATGAGAAAAACTATCTGACGCACGATCTAGAATTGGCTGCCATTGTATTTGCCTTGAAGATTTGGCGACAGTATCTATTTGGGGAGAAATGCCATGTTTATACAGACCACAAAAGTCTTAAGTATCTAATGACCCAAAAGGACTTGAATTTGAGGCAATGAAGATATTATATTTTCAGATCACAAGCAGTTTAATATAGAAAGGGGTTTTTCAACGATATTATATTTTGCGAAAAACAATCTAATGTAACATCGCCAAATTCGGCCATAACGTCTAGGTTGGGTTTGGAGTTTTACAAGAAATGCCTTGATAAAGGATGATTTGTGATGAGAAAGTGTATATATATGAACACTTGATAAATAAGTCAAAATGCTTGAATGATGAGTGATCTTTATGGTTAAGTTGTTATTATGTCTTTGTATGATAATTGCTTACTATCATTGCATATTATTTGTATGTGAACTTACTAAGCTTTAATGCTTACCCCTTTTCCTTTCCATCCTTTGTAGTTCCGCTAAGCTAGCTCAGGGATCAGAAGCTGTCGGAGTATTCGATCACGCTATCAAAAGAATATTGGGTATAGTGAATTTGATAACTTGAGTATGGCATGTATAGGGAACATGGTTATTTTGTGATATGTGGCATGCAATTTTGGCCAAGTTGTAAAGGCCTTGAATATTGATGATTCATTTTGTAATGGCCATGTGATATGGCTTATATTTGATCGTTGGGTTGTAATCTAATTAGCCATGCATGCATGTGCTAATGCCTTGATGATGTGATAAGTTATTGCTTGGTGAATGAATGATGAGGTGTGGAATAGATGCTAGGAGATAAGAATTTACTTAATGACTTAAGATGATCGTGGTCATGAATATGTATTATGGAATTTAGATAACAAATTTGATTATGCATGAAATTGGTGTGGAATACTTCTAAATGGCGTAACTAATTGAATATGCATTAGGATGATATTTTGAAGACATGAAAATGCCATGAAATTGAATATTGAGTGTTTAATTATGCTATGTTGCATGCTATGAAACATGTTTGAGAGTGTGGATGAGTAAGTGTGGCAATTGGCTTAGAAAATAGCCTCTAAATTGTCCACACTGGTAGACACACGGGCATGTGTCTAGGCCGTGTGTGACATACGGTCTGCCCCACGGGCATGTTGTATAGCTGTGCGTCCCCTGTACCCTAGTTTTACAAGTCAGTATGCCCAATAGTAAACACACGGGCTAAGACACGAGCGTGTGCTCTGGCCGTGTGAAGTCTACACCAGTTTATGAAAAATTCATTTATTTTTAATGTACCACGCGATCTGGACACACAGGCATGTGATATGGCCGTGTGACCTTATTTTGATGATGATGTTATAGTCAGAGAGTTACACGAATTGAGGACATAGGCGTGTCCCATGCCACATGGGCGTGTGTAACCACACAGCCTACCCCCACGGGCGTGTGACTCTCCAAAACAAGAAAAATTGTTAAGTTGCCTAAAGTTTTTTGACAGTTCACGGTTTAGTCTCGAACCAACCCCAATGTATGTTTTAGGCCTCGTAGGCCCGTATAAGGACGACATGTATGTGTTTGAATGTTTTTGAATTGGTTGAGCTTTTATGTCCTTATTTTACATGTATATGTATGTTTAATTCTGGTAATGCCTCATATCCTGTCCCGGCGTCGGACATGGGTAAGGTGTGTTACATACTCCAGAAGAATGTCTTAAATGTGTTGTTTCACTTCTAAGAGATATGGTGTATCATATGTGGAAGACATTGATATCTGTAGTTCCGAGGGAATGAGTCACCTAGGATTTCTTTCAAGCTGAATTCTGAAAGAAATATATCAGTTAGATATTCATTGATCAGAAACATAAAGAGTTTCTTGAGTTAAAACATGGCCATATGTTTGTTACAAAATACGAGCAAGAATTTGTGAGATTGAGCCAATATGCACGAGAATGTGTCTCGACTGAAGCAATAATGTGTAAAAGGTTTGAAGATGGCTTAAATGAAGATATCCGCTTGTTAGTCAGAATTCTGGAAATAAAAGAATTTGTTGTGCTTGTTGAACGAGCGTGTAAAGCTGAAAAACTTGAGAAAGTGAAAAGAAAAGCAGATTCAGAAGCTAGAGAGGTGCAAAAAAAATCATCAAGCAAGCCATTTCATTCGACATCAAAGAAATTCCGAGATGATTTTAGTCATTTAAAGGCTAATGTGGGATATTCGGGTAGAGATCGTGCTAGGTCACATTCGAGTTTCAGAGCTCCAGCTACTTCTATTGCAAGTGTTGGAATTGTCCGATCCGATCGACCTGAGTGTAGACATTATGGTAAAAGACATCTGAGAAGTTGTAGATTGAATAACCAAGCTTGCTTTAGATATGGATCCTTAGATCACTTTATCCGTGAATGTCCTAAGTCTGTAGAGTAGGAGATTGTACAAAATCCGAGGCCAAGTGGCAATACAACTCGAGGTAGACCACTCAGGAATGCAGGTAATGTGAGTGGCAGTCAGAGAATGACTAAAGATACTGCTGTACGATCTGAGGCTAGAGTACCTGCCAGAGCCTACGCTATTTGAGCTCGTAAGGAAGCTTTGTCTCCCGATGTTATAACTAGTACTTTTACACTTTACGATACTTCTGTAATTGCATTGATAGATCCAGGATCAAAGCATTTGTATATATGCATGAATTTAGTATTCAGTAAGAATTTGCCTATAGAGTTTATTGAATTTGTGATTAGAGTATCAAACCCCCTAGGTAAAAGTGTTTTAGTTGACAAGGTATGCAAGAATTGTCCATTAGTGTTTCGAGACATTTTTTCTGGCCGATCTGATGTTATTACCTTTTGATGAGTTTGATATAATTCTGGGTATGGATTGGTTAACTTTGCATGATGCTATTGTGACCGGAAAATGAAAAATTATTGATTTTAGATGCAAGAATGATGAAATAATCCGAATTGAGTCTAGTGATTTGAATGAGTTACCGGCTGTGATTTCATTGATGAAAGCACAAAAATATTTGAAAAAGGGTTGTGAAGCCTAATTTGCTTATGTAATCGATTCTAAAGTGGCAGAAAAGAAAATTAAACCAGTGCCTATTGTCTATGAATTCTCTGATGCATTTCCTAAAGAACTTCCGAGATTACCTTCGATTCGAGAAGTTGAGTTTGGCATTGAATTAGTATTGGGAACTACTCCAATTTCAATTGCTCCGTATAGAATGGCTCCGACCGAGTTCAAATAATTAAAGTCTTAGTTGCAAGAATTGACTGATAGAGCATTCGCAAGATCGAGTTTCTCACCTTGGGGTGCTCTTGTTCTGTTTGTGAAAAAGAAAGATGGCACGATGAGAATGTGCACTGATTATCTCTAGTTGAACAAAGTGACTATCAAGAACAAATATCCTTTGCCCCGAATTGATGATTTGTTTGATCAATTGAAGGGAGCTATTGTGTTTTCAAAGATAGATCTCAGATCAGGTTATTATCAGTTGAGAGTAAAAGATTCAGACATTCCAAAAACTGTATTCAGAATGAGGTATGAACATAATGAGTTTTTAGTTATGCCTTTCGGATTAACTAATGCACCTGCTATCTTTCTGGACTTGATGAATTGGATATTTAGATTGTATTTAGATCGATTTGTTTTCGTATTTATTGATGACATTTTGATTTATTCACGTGATGAAATCGAACATGCTGAGCTTTTGAAAATAGTGTTACAGACTTTGCGTGATAAGCAGTTATTTGCAAAGTTCAATAAATGTGAGTTCTGGTTACGCGAAGTTGGTTTTCTAGGACATATTGTATCAGCATCTGGTATTCAAGTTGATCCGAGCAAGGTTTCAGCTATTTTGGATTGGAAGCCTCTGAGAAATGTTTTTGAAGTCTGCAGTTTTCTAGGATTTGCTGGTTATTACTGACGATTCGTAAAAGGCTTTTCGATGATTGCAACTCCGTTGATGAAATTGCTTCAGAAAGATGTGAAATATGAATGGTCTGAAAAGTGTCAAAAAAATTTTGATCAGTTGAAAGCCCTATTGACAGAAGCTCCAGTGTTAGTACAACCAGAATCGGGTAAAGAATTTGTGATCTATAGTGATGTTTCGTTGAACGGTCTGGGTTGTGTTTTGATGCAGGAAGGCAAAGTCATAGCGTATGCCTTGAGACAGTTAAAGCCGTACGAAAAGAATTATTCGATTCATGATCTTGAATTAGCAGCTATTGTATTTGCTTTGAAAATCTAGCGACATTATATGTTTGGTTAGAAATGTCACGTATATTCTGATCATAAAAGCTTGAAATATCTGATGACTCAGAAAGATTTGAATCTGCGACAGAGAAGATGGCTAGAGTTACTGAAAGACTAAGAACTTGTTATTGATTATCATCCGGGAAAATCAAATGTTGTTGTTGATGCTTTGAGTCAAAAATCATTATTTGCATTATGTGCTATGAATGTTCAATTGTCTATATTTGATGATGGTTCGATTTTAGCCGATTTGAAAGCGAGACCTTTGTTCTTACAGTAGATTTATGATACACAGAAAGTTGATAATAAGATAATGGCAAAACGAGCTCAGTGTGATTTAAATTCTGATTCAGAATATCGAATTGATAAAGATGATTATCTGAGATTTCAAAATAGAATTTGTATTTCAAGAAATTTAGAGTTGATTTAAATGATTTTGAAAGAAACTCATAATAGTCGTCTATCTGTTCATTCGGGAAGTAGGAAAATGTATAATGATTTGAAACAACATTACTGGTGGTCTGGAATGAAAAGAAATATCTCTGACTTTGTTTCGAAATGTTTGATCTATTAGCAAGTTAAAGCTGAGCATCAGGTACCGTCTGGTTTACTACAGTTGATTATGATTCCAGAGTGGAAATGGGATAGAATAACGATGGATTTTATTTCGGGTTTGCCCTTATCTCTGAAAAAGAAAGATGCGATCTGGGTTGTGGTTGATAGATTGAAGAAATCAGCTGATTTTATTTCAGTGCGATCTAACTACTCGCTTGATAAATTAGCTGAGTTATACATTTTTGATATTGTGAAATTACACGGGGTGCCTTTGTCTATTGTGTTAGATAGAGACCCGAGATTCACTTCGTGATTTTGGAAGAAACTGCAAGAGGCTTTAGGTATGAAATTGCATTTCAGTACTGCTTTTCACCCATAGATGGATGGTCAATCTGAACAGATTATTCAGATTCTCGAGGATATGTTGAGATGTTGCATTCTTGAGTTTCAAGGTACGTGGGAACGATATTTGCCATTGATTGAATTTGTATACAAAAATAGTTTTCAATCGAGCATTAAAATGGCACCGTACGAAGTCTTATATGGTAGAAAATGCAGAACACATTTTTATTGGACTGAGCTAAGTGAGAATAAGATTCACGGTGTTGATTTGATTAAAGAGATTGAACATAAAGTGAAAGTGATCCGAGATAGTTTGAAAGCAGCTTCCGATCATCATAAATCATATGCAGATTTGAAACGAAAAGATATTGAATTTGAGACCGACGACAAAGTCTTTCTGAAAGTGTCCCCGTGGAAGAAAGTACTTTGATTTGGCAAAAAAGGCAAATTGAGTCCGAGATTCATCGAGCCGTACGAGATTATTGAGCGTATCGGGCCGGTTGCTTATAGATTGTTGTTGCCACCAAAATTGGAAAAGATTCACAATGTATTACACGTATCAATGCTTCGACGATACAGATCCAATCCCTCGCATGTGATTTCCCCATTTGAGATAGAAATTCAGTCCGATATGACTTATGAAGAGAAATCGATCCGTATTTAGTTTGCGAGGTTAACGTAAAAAAATTCTGTTAGTAAAAGTAATATGGCATCGACACGGTGTTGAAGAGGCTACCTAGGTGCCTGAAGATGCTCTGAGACAACAATATCCAAATCTGTTCAATGGTAAGATTTTTGGGGACGAAAATCCCTAAGGGGGGAGAGTTGTAACAGTCCGGTTTAGACCCTAGTCAGAATAGTGGTTTTAGGACCACAAATACGAGTCAGAAAAATATTTTAATATTATTTTTTGTGCTTATTATATGTGAATTGATATCTGTGAAAATTCCATATGAAAATTTGATAGTTTGTGTGTTTAATTTGATAAAAAGGACCTAATCGCCTAAAATGTAAAAGTTGCATGTTATATGTTAAAAATGCCTATTTGCCATGGCTTTTTAATTTTAAGGTCCTTATGTCGCTATTATGCCATTAAAAATTTTAATGGACATGAATGGCCTAATGTTTAATGTTTTAAATGTTTATTAATCATGGGCAAAATGGTAATTGATGTAGTAAATGAATTATAATAAAAAAATATGAAAATATGGCCATTATCATCTTATTATAGCCGCAATTACCAAAGAAAAAGAAAGAAGAGCTATTAGGGTTCGATTAAGAAATTTAGTGATTAAGTTAAGATTTTTTATCCGTTTTTGATGATTTTTACGTTTTTGTGATCATTGCTTTGTAATCTTTCAACCTATGCCTCAATTTCTGAATTTGATTATGATTTTGAGTTATGAAATTGTTGATTTGGAGAGTTTTGTAATGTTAGTTGATGAAATATGGAAGCTTGATGATAGATACATATGTTTTGTATTGGGATTTTTGATGAATTTGAGTAATTTGGGCTAAATTTTGAAAATGAAATTTGTGGGACTAAAATGTGAAATAAATTAAATATATGGGCTTATATGAACTACAGGAATATTCAGCCTAACATGTGTATAAAGAAATTTTGTGTATTTTGTGATTTTATGAATTAGGGACTAAAGTGTTAAAATGTGAAAATGTGAGGGCTAATTTGTAAAATGCCCTAAATATGTGTATATGGATTGAATTGAATAATTTTTTGAATGAAAGAGTTAATTTGAATTTATATAGATTAAGAACCAAAGAAAACGGAATTAGATCGAGGAAAGTCAAAAATAGTCGAGTAGTCGATTCTGTCCTTTCGAATCCGTACGAGGTAAGTCGATATACAAATAAATGTGTTAAGTTGAATTATTATTGCTTATATGATATTTGAATTATGGTGAATGGATATGAGAGCTGAATATATGAAATCCGAGAAAGTTTTGATAATGTGACGACATCCGAAAAGTCCCGTACGAACCATAGGAATAGCTAGGATACATATGTCATGACATAAGATTTTCGATATGTGATTTTGTGTAAGACCATGTCTGGGATGTTGGGATCGATTTGAGATTTACGTGTAAGAACATGTCTGGGACATCAGAATCGTATTTGATTTCATGTAAGACCCTGTTTGGGATAGTGGCATCGATATTTGATTACATGTAAGACCACGTCTGGAACGTTGGCATTGTACGAGCTTTTCGAGTTATCCGCGTATCCTATTTGATTTCGAACGGTTCAACGGGCATTGTAACACCCAAACCCAGCCTAGACGCTATGGCCGAATCTGGTGTGTCACATTGAAGTGTTTTAGCGAAAATCGTGTTTTGGCCGAATCTGGTGTGTCACATTGAAGTATTTTAGCGAAAATCGTGTTTTCATTGAAAACCCTTCTTAAAATAGAAGAAACCCTAATTAACTTTAAAAAAAACACATTCAGTTACGAAAGCCTTGTTTAAAACATCTGATTAAAAAAAAAACTTTCAGTTACGAAAGCCTTGTTTAAAACATCTGATTAAAAAAAAAACTTAGTTGCGGAAACGTAGAAAACATACTATAATTTAAGAAATCCAGGTTCAACTTCTCGCAATTACATTGAAAATAATAATAATTCAAGTAATAATGACACAATGAAAACCTTATTACAATATAGTCTGGAACATATTTAAAAAGAAGTAAAAACTTAAATGCTTTAAAAAAAATCCAAGTCCAAACCATCTTGCTAGCTGGCCACCTAGAGTCCCTCCAAACATCGAACCTTCTACTGAGCATCACCTGAAAATAAAATAAAAGAGAGGGTGAGTTTTCGCAAACTCAGTGCGTACAACCCTCGAAGAAAACAAGCATTAAAAAAATATCATTCATCGTTCATCATTCATGCAATGCAATCCCATCTAATTATCCATCCGCTACACACCGGCTCCGTCCCCCGTCACACCATGTGGGGATATAAATATCGACCCACCCATCCCACAAACCATGGTAGCCCGATTGCGGAACTACCTTCATTTACATATTGGGCTTTAAAAGCCGTCGGTGGATCCATGATTGTCAAGCAACCATGCGATCCTCATATACTTCCTCCGCTCCAAAATTCCCAACCCATAAGCAACCTAAGCAGAATGTCATATGTATGCTTGTCGCATCCACAAAACTTACATTCAACACCTAGGGGTATTTTGGTTATTTTTGCCCTTAGGGACATTTCGGTAATTTTCCCTTCATTACGGTTTTCACTTATCTTGGCCCGTTAACAAGGCCCGTGAGTTAAGATGAACGAATACTATGCACCAGGTAGGATTCCAGAAAATAGGAGGTGGGTCATTAAGATTGCTTAAGTACCAAGCCCTCCCTAGATCCAATCCTAGACATGCATATACCCGTTGCCACACCTTAACCCTATGACTTGTCCACAGTCGCAATATATTAATTAATTTTTATATAGTTATCATATACTAGGCTCAAAACCCCTTACAGAGCCCAAACAAATTCACATACCTGTATCTGGCCCATTAAGCCCAAGCATATTCCTATGGCCCATTAAGCCCAAGTCACCTATATATGGCCCATTAGGCCCAAATCACATTTATATTCATGCTCACATACGAATTTCTATCACATAGCATTTATATTCAATTTTGCCTATTATGGGCCCAACAGCCCATCGGGCCCATTTAGCCCATTCCGGCCCATATGGCCAAATCACAACCCAAGTCCACGGAATCACCCGTGGGCCTTAGGCAACCTATCAGTTTTCCCCTTAAAAGTGTTCGCACACTCGCAAGACTACCGTAGCCAAACTTTCGGCTTTTTGACATTTCGGCTTTTCGACTTTTCGACTTTTGCCGATTCATTGTGTGTGTGCAGTGTATGTACACACCTGGTAAGCAAGCGTGCTGCGATTCCTTTAGTCACCAACCTACAAATGATATCACCCTTCCATTAATCGTATGTTTAATACATATCCTTACTAAACCGAAACCTCGCCTTAACCTTACCTTGCGCGATAAGTATAACAACCGATTCTTTAATCACTAACCACAATCAAATCCTAGATTTTCATCAACCTTAACTATTAAAACCCGAATAATAGGCGACTCGTATCCAACACAAGTCCCCTTACCTTAACTATGACCATTCGGCCAACCAAGATTAATAGTACTTACCAAAGTCTCTCACCTGAAGAGCAAATCAGCAAGGATCCAAAGACCGAGATTCGATACCTATTCCTACCCAAAATCGATTAAAAGAAGTGAGGGAAAATAATTGATACTTGGCAAAACAAACCGATTGGAAGTGCAACACTTACACTAAAATCAACTAGGTGGGAAAGGTAGTGGGGGCACCAAGAGTATTTGGCCAAAGGGTATTCGGCTCTAGAGATCTAAATGGCAAAAATTGATTATTCGGCACCAAGGGAAAGAAGAAGAAGAATCGTCTAACCAAAAGTGAAACCAAGAAATCGGCACAAGGAAAATAAAAAGGAGAACAAGGGTTTTCGGCTTTTGGAGAAAGGGGTTTCTGGCAACAAGGTGAAGAAGAATTTTGGCAGTAGCCTAGCAGCCTTGTATTCGGCCCCTATTTATAGCTCTTATAGCCAAATTTTCCATGCCCAATTCTCAATTCGGCTCCATCACTTCTCCCTTCTTATCTCCTCGTTTTTCTCCCTGATAACCCCTTGATCTTTTCCTTAATTTTCTCTTCTGAACACTCCCTTTAGAGTCCATCTTCACGCCACTTCCAACCTTCTAGAAGGTCAAAATTAAAATTCTAAAAAACCCTAAGCTAGGATTCGAACCTTGGATCTCTTTGCTAGCTACTAACTCCACCTCCCTACTCCCTAAGTGGCGTCACTTAGCCACTCCTCCACAAGGCTTTTTGATGCCATTTCCCCCTATTTTTATTTAAAAGCCCACCTACTTGCCAACCTTGATTCTTTTAATAATTAACCTATAATTCCTTCTACCCTTAGATTCAAACTCAAACCTTGACCAAGACCTACTATCACATAATTAACACTTAACTGGAATTGCTAAGCACAAAAAGAAAAATTCAAGAATTCGAGATTTTTGGGTTTCGGGATTTTTTTGGGGCGTTACAATAAGGACATTAACTTTTCTTGTAAAAAAAGGACCTTAACTTTAATAAACCACGGCTATTAGGCACGTTTTTCTAAAAGAATAACACTTTTGCATTTTATGCGATTTAGTCCTTTATATCAAATTAGCCAACCAATCGATAAAATTAACTCACGAAATTTTCACACATATCAAATAACATGCTGTAAATACCAAAAATAATATTAAAATAATTTTTTGACATCAGATTTGTGGTTCTGAAACCACTATTCCAGTTTAGCCAAAACCGGGCCGTTACAACTCTCCCCTCGTTAGGGATTTTTGCCCCTGAAAATCTTACTAGTGAATAGGTTTGGGTATTGTTTTCTCATAGCATCCTCGGGTTCCCATGTAGCTTTTTCAACCCTGTATCGATGCCATAATACTTTCACTAATATGATTCTCTTATTTCTCAGCTCTTTGATCTCACAAGCTAAAATTCGAATCGGTTCTTCACTGTACGATAAATCTAACTGTACTCAACTTCAATTCGAGAAATAAAGTGCGAAGGGTTTGATCGATATCTTTGTAGCATTAATACGTGAAACACATTATGTATCTTTTCTAACTCAGACGATAACGACAGCCGATATGCCACTAGCCCAACTCACTTAGTAATCTCATACGGTCTGATGAATCGTGGACTCAATTTCCCTTTTCGACCAAGCCGCAATATCTTTTTTCCACGGCAACACTTTCAAAAACACTTTACCCCCAATCTAAAACTCAATATCTTTCCGTTTCAAGTATGCGTATGATTTCTGTCGATCCAAAGCTACTTTCAAACTATCGCGAATTACTTTCACTTTTTCTTCAGTCTCTCTAATCAGATCAACCCCGTGAATCTTATTTTTACTGAGCTCACTCTAGTATAACGGTGTTCGACATTTACAACCATATAGAGCTTTGTAGGGTGCCATCTTTATACTCGATTAGAAGCTATTATTGTAAGCAAATTCAATCAGTGGTAGATATTTTTCCTAGCTACCTTCAAACTCAAGAATGCAACAATGCAACATATTTTCAAGTATCTGAATAACTTGTTCAGATTAACCATCCATTTACGGGTGAAATGCAGTGCTAAAATGTAGCTTTGAACCCAAAGCTTCTTGTAATTTCTTCCAAAATTGCAAAGTAAATCTTGGATCTCTATCTGAAACAATAGATAGGGGAACACCATGTAATCTCACAATTTCAGAAATATACAACTCAGTTAATTTATCAAATGAGAAATATGTACGTACTGAAATGAAATGAACTGATTTTGTCAATATGTCAACAACAGCCCAGATCGCATCTTTCTTTTTCAGAGATAAGGGCAAACTCAATACGAAATCCATTGTTACTCTATCCCACTTCTACTCAGGAATCATAATAGGCTGTAATAAACCTGACGACACTTGATGCTCAGCTTTAACTTGCTGATAAATCAAACATTTCGAAATAAATTCTAAGGTATCTCGTTTCATGCCGTGCCACCAATAAAGTTGTTTCAAATCGTTATACATTTTGGTACTTCCCTGATGTACTGATAAACAACTACTATGTGATTGGTTTAGAATCTTCTGAATAAGATCAGAATTTCTTGGTACACATATTCTATCACGAAACATCAAACAATCATTAGGCCCTATTCGAAACTCTGAATCAGAAGTCGACTCACACTGAGCTCGTTTTGCTTGCAATTCATTATCAAATTTTTGACTCTCATAAATTTGCTGTAGAAATAACTGTCTCACTTTCAACTCGGCTACTATCTAACTGTCATCAGATAAAGCTAATTGTATGTTCAAAGCACGTAAAGCAAATAAGGAGTTTCGACTCAAAGCATTAGCAACTGCGTTCACTTTCCCCGGATGATAGTCAATCACTAATTCATAGTTTTTTAGCAATTCTAACCATCTTTGCTATCACAAATTCAAATCTTTCTGAGTCATCAGATATTTGAAACTTTTGTGGTCGGTATAAATATGGCATTTCTCACCAAACAAGTAATGACGCCAAATTTTCAATGCGAACACTATCATGGCTAACTCTAGATTGTGCGTTGGACAATTCTTTTCGTGCGGCTTCAACTGTCTCAAGGCATAAGCTACAGCTTTACCTTCTTGCATCAAAATACAACTCAGGCCATTTAATAATGCATCATTGAAATCTATGAATTCTTTACCCAACTCAGGCTGAACTAATACTGGTGCCTCTGTCAATAATACTTTCAACTACTCGAAGCACTACTGACACTTTTCTGGCCACTCAAATTCAACATCTTTTTGAAGCAATCGTGTCATCAGAGTTGCAATCATCAAGAAGCCTTTCACAAATCGTCTATAATAGCCAGCTAGTCCCAGAAAACTACGAACTTCGGATACATTTCTTGGAGATTTCCAATTTATAATTGCAAAAATTTTGCTTGGGTCAACTCGGATACCCGCAGCTAAAACTATATGTCCCAAAAAACCAACCTCTCGTAGCCAAAACTCACATTTGCTGAACTTTGCAAACAACTATTTATCTCTCAAAGTTTGTAACACAATTTTCAAATGCTCAGCATGCTCAGATTCATCACGAGAGTAAATCAAAATGTCATCAATAAACACAACTACGAATCGGTCTAAGTACTGCCTGAAAATCTCGTTCATCAAGCCCATAAAAATAGCAGGTGCATTTGATAGTCCGAAAGGCATAACAAGAAATTCGTAGTGTCCGTACCTTGTTCTAAATACAATTTTTGGCACATCTGAGTCTTTAACTTGCAACTGGTAATAACCTGATCTCAAATCAATTTTCAAAAACATTGTTGGCCTTTTTAACTGATCAAACAAATCATCTATTCTTGCAAAGGGTATTTAATCTTAATTGTCACTTTATTGAGCTGTCGATAGTCTATACACATTCTCATCGTGAGATCTTTCTTTTTCACAAATAACACCGGTGCACCCCAGGGAGAGAAACTCGGTCTAGCAAAACCTCTATCTATCAACTCTTGCAACTGAGCTTTCAATTCTTTTAACTCTATTGGAGCCATTCTGTACGGAGTTATCAATATTGGCGTTGTTCCTAGTACTAATTCAATACTAAACTCAACCCTCTCTGATAGGTGGTAAACTCGGTAACTCTTTGGGAAATACATCTGGATAATTGCACACAACTAGTACTAACTCAATCTTTGTTTCTTTCACTTTCGTATCAAGTACATAAGCAAGATAAGCTTCACACCCCTTTCTCACAAATCTCTGAGCTAACATAGATGAGATCACAACTGGCAAACTATTCAGATCATCAGATTCAATTCTAATAGTCTCATTATTCTGACATTTCAGTTCAATTGTCTTTTGTCTACAATTCACTATAGCATCATGCATCGTTAGCCAATCCATACCCAAAATCACATCAGATTCATAGAATGGCAACAACATCAGATTAGCCAAAAAAAAGAAATCCCGATTCATTAACGGACAATTCTTGTAGACTTTGTCAACCAAAACACATTTGCCTAAGGGGTTCGATACTCTAATCACAAACTCAGTAGACTCTACAAACAAAGTCTTACTGGAAACACAAAAATTTATATACTTTTTCATACCCATTTTTACTTAAATTCATGTAAATCCGGTTAAATTCTTGTCAAAAAATGATTAAATATTATAAAATAACTAAATTGTGTTAAAAAAATATGAACATGGTGAATTTAGTTAATTTTATATTTAATTTTGATTAACTTTTACTATTTTTCGAGAGATTCGCGCAAAGGGCGAAAATTGGCTCGACTGACATTGCTGAAAGCTCAAAATTGAGAAGCAATTTGAAGCATCAAGGCACATTAATTTCCAGCCTAAGGCAGTCCAGAAATGTGTTTTAATTCATAATTTAATTAATTTTAATTTATTCTTCATTTAATTTGCGTAAAATAAATTATTTTTAATTAATTATGGAGAAAGGGTCCAGTTGAACCACACTGATCGAACCATATTGAGTGAACCGAACCAGCCACTAATTGGGCAGCCCAGAACCGTCCATATGCTAACCCAAATCAAAATTTTGGCTGATTAAATATACTTGCAAAAAGGCCCTTGAAGAACTTTCAAAATGCATTCAAACCCCTCCTTTAATTGTGGCTTTATGAAATTGCCCCAAGCCTGAAATAGCAAAGTTGAAACTCTCAACATTGCCGTGTGTGTGGCTGGCCATTGGGGGGCTCTTTGGCTGTTGGAATTATCTATTTTTAGCAGCCACAATCAGCTATAAAATCCACCCCCTGCTGATCATTCAAAGCATCCCTCATTCCCTCTCTCACTTTTCTCTCATTTTTTTCATCCCATTTCCCTTATTGTTCAAGTGCCGATTTCTTCTCTTGGGAAAGAGGCTCTCATCAGCCATTTTGGTGGAGCAATTAGGTGTTCATAAGCCACCTTAATAGTTGAGGGTAATGAAGAACGAAGAATGGAGCAACTAGTCAAGCCACGGAGAAACACCGGATTTGCTTCTTGTTCCCTAACTCTTTAATTTTTGTTGTTGTTTTGACGAACATGTTTATGAATATTTATGCTATTGTAATGGTTATTTTAATAAATTTAGCTTAAAATTATGTTTGTGTTGGGTTGATTATATTTTGCCTGCTTGTATTGTTAAAATGATGTTTATGCTGTTATAGGCCTCGGTAAGATGCTTGATTAAGTAAAATCATGCCTAAGTTATTCTTGTGTTACGACTGTGAGGTAACTAATGAATTAATTATTTAAACGAATTGAAATTGTAATTAATTGACACAGTACTTAATCAGTGTATGTTTATTCTTCTAAGGTAGCTGAAGGTTAAACTAGCAATGTATCTGGAGATATTATTGCCTTGCGTAACTTGCAAGATTATTGTGATTAAATTGTTTCAAGCTAGAGATGCCTTGTTTCTTCACATAGTCTTTTATATGCTTATTAGATTTGATTAATTGTTTGAATTGACATAGGGATATGCAAGAGATTGGTTCAATTTAATGAGTATGTATATGCAATAACATGTTTGCTTACTAGAATTTGTTTAGTCGGTTGAATTGACATAAGGATGTGTCAAGGGATGAATGGTTTTTGGCATGTAAGTATGTTCATAAGTTAGCAAATTACCAGGTTGACGTGATTTTATTCGTAACAGTGTAAACATAAGTTTAATAATTCTAAGTTAAAGGGATATAATTGATCCAACACAAGTATGTCACATTGATTAGATCTTATTTGAAATCATGCACTAGAACTCCTTTGTTTTATTATTTACTTAGTTTTTAACAATTTTGACCACCTTTTTAAACTAGATTATTTTTACCTCACCAAAGTGATTTACAATTAATTTCATAAATAATTCTTTTTACAATCCCTGTGGGTACGATAACTCTACATTTACTTGTCACTTTATTACTTGTTGCGATTGTGTACACTTACACATTTTTTCGTCGTTCTAAGTTTTCAGCGTCGTTGCTGGGGACTCTTTTAAAAAGTCATTATTTGTGAATTTGTTAGTTTTACATTTTGGTTATTTTTCTGTTTAACTTTTGACTTAATTAATTTTCTTTGATAATTTCAGGTGTTTATGAATATTGACCAGAATATTGACTTACTCCCTGTAGACCTTGAGATAGAACGAACCTTTCGACAGTGAAGAGACAAGCGAACCAGAGAAGGACTGAAGGAATGAATTTCAAGAATATGAATCAAGGAAATAGAGCAAACCTTGCTCAAAATCCTATCCTTATTGCTGATGATAGGGATAGAGCTTTAAGAAAGTATGCAGTGCCTGTATTTAATGATCTTAATTCGGGTATTAATAGACCCGAAATCGAGGCACAACAATTTGAGCAGAAGCCAGTCATGTTCTAGATGCTTCAGACAGTGGGCCAATTAAGCGGAATACCTACCGGAGATCCTCATCTTCATTTAAGACTATTTATGGAGGTGAGTGACTCTTTCAAATTAGCTGGAGCACCAGAAGATGCATTACGATTGAAGTTGTTCCCGTACCCACTAAGGGACAGAGCTCAAGCCTGGTTGAATTCTTTGCCACCAAACTCAATTTCTACATGGCAAGAGTTAGTCGAAGGATTCCTCATGTAGTATTTTCCGCCAAGTAAGAATGCTAAATTAAGGAACGAGATCACTTCCTTCCAACAAATGGATGATGAGTCCTTGTATGAGGCATGGGAACAATACAAAGAACTATTACGGAAATGCCCTCACCATGGAATCCCATATTGAATCCAACTTGAGACATTTTATAATGGTCTCAATACTCACACGAGGATGTGCTCTACTTTCTAAGTCTTATAATGAGGCTTACAAAATCATCGAGAGGATCGCCAGTAACAATTATCAATGGCCAACCAATCGAGGCACGTTAGGAAGACGAATCGTTGGAATACATGAAGTGGATACTCTCACTTCACTCGCATCTCAGGTATCTTCAATATCCTCAATGCTTAAGAATCTTACCACTAATGGGTCTAACAGTTTTACAGCCCAACCACCTCACTAATTTGAGAGTATAGCCTGTGTTTATTGTGGGGAAGGACATTTGTTCGAAGAATGTCCATCAAACCCCAAATTTGTATACTATATGGGTAACCAGAACCAAAATCGAGGAAGGCAAGGACTGTAGTCCAACTTCTATAACCCATCATGGCGAAACCACCCGAATCATTCCTGGAGTAACCAAGGGGCTGGAACCAGTAACAACTACGCTCAACCTAGACTGACTCAGCCGCATAGTTTTTCCCAACAAGCTTAAAAACCAGCTTAAACTGAATCACCCAATAGCTTAGAGAATTTATGAAAGGCATACATGGCGAAAAATGACGCCACTCTAAGGAATTTGGAGAATCAATTGGGCCAGCTTGCTACTGAACTCAGGAATCGACCATAAGGTGCTTTACCTAGTGATATGGAGAATCCAAGAAATCTAAGGAAGGAACATTGCAAAGCGTTAACAATGAGGAGCGAAAAGACAGTAGAGCCCAACACTATAGAAGCTGAAAAGGAGCCAGCTGATGCTCAAGACTCAGAGGAAGTTCAACTGAATGTTAAAAGTCCAGTTTCACAAGAACCTGAATTTGTAAAACCCGATAGGGTAATTCCAGAACCAGCTAATTCTGATCAACTATTAACTCCGTTAGATGCAGAATTGCCGTAGAACACGAATCAACCAGTTCCAGTAAAGAAACCTCCACCACTCTACCCTCAAAGACTTTAGAAGCAGAAGTAGAAAATTTAATTCAAGAAATTCCTAGACGTACTCAAGGAACTTCACATCAACATCCCGTTGGTTGAAGCACTTGAACAAATGCCGAACTACGTCAAATTCATGAAGGATATCTTGTCTAAAAAATGAAGACTTGGAGAATTTGAGACGGTAGCTCTAACGAAGGAATGCATCGCATATCTTCAAGATAAACTACCCCAAAGCTGAAGGATCCTGGATGTTTTACCATACCTTGCAACATTGGAGCAACGTATTGTGGTAAGGCACTATATGACTTGGGTGCGAGTATTAACTTGATGCCTATGTCAATATTTAGGAAATTGGGGATAGGTGAAGTTAGACCTACTACAGTTACACTTCAACTAGCGGATCGATCTTTAGCACATCCAGAAGGAAAAATCGAAGACGTATTGGTACATGTAGATAAATTTATCTTCCCTGCTGATTTTGTTATCCTAGACTTTGAAGGAAACAAAAAGTGTCAATTATCCTAGGAAGTCGTTCTTAGCAACCAGAATGACCCTTATTGATATGCAGAAGGGCAAGCTTAGTATGCGTGTTTAGGATGATCAGATAACATTTAACATTTTCAAGTCTATGCGATTTCCTGACACAATTGATGATTGTTCTGCAGTATTCGATTTAGAGTATTTAATAGTGGAAAATGAGCTCAACTATGTTGAGGATCCGTTGGAACAAATTTTGACATCAGACCCTCCAAATGATGAAGAGGAGGATGAATACTTAGCTTTGTTAGAAGCTAATAAAAGGGGATTTAATCTGCAATCCCACTTTGAATCTTTGGATTTAGAGAAAAGGGATTATACCTAACCAAAAGCGTCAATCGAGGAGCCACCTAAATTAGAAATAAATGTACTCCCCTCACATTTGAAATATGTTTATTTAGGTAACTCTTCTACTTTGCCTGTGATTGTTTCAGCAAAATTAACTACTGAGCAAGAAGAGAAACTTATCTTAGCCTTGAAATAATTCAAGAAGGCTATTGGATGGACCATAGCCGATATCCGTGGTATTAGTCCATCTGTATGCATGCACAAGATTATCTTGGAAGATGGCGAAAAAGGGACGATTGATGGACACCGAAGACTGAACCCCATCATGAAGGACGTGGTGAAAAAGGAGATTATCAAGTAGTTAGATGTGGGTATCATTTATCCCATCTCAGACAGCTCGTGGGTAAGTCCAGTCCAGTGTGTGCCAAAGAAGGGAGGTATCACAGTCGTAGAGAATGAGAATAACGAGTTGATACCAACTAGAACAATTACGGCATGGAGGATTTGCATTGATTACCGGAAGCTGAACAAGGCAACTGGAAAAGATCACTTACCTTTGTCGTTCTTGGACCAGATGCTAGATAGACTCGCGAGGTGAGACTATTACTATTTTCTTGGTGGATACTCAGGGTATAATCAGATTACAGTGGCACCAGAAGATCAACACAAGACAACGTTCACCTACCCGTACGGTACATTTGCATTTAGACGCATGCCATTTGGTTTATGTAATGCACCTGCTACATTTCAAAGATGTATGATGTCTATTTTTACTGACATGGTTGAGAAGTACTTGGAAATTTTTATGGATGACTTTTCAGTATTTGGAGATACTTATGATGATTGTTTAGCCAATCTAGCTAAGGTACTAAGGCGACTCGGAGAAATGAACCTAGTACTTAACTGGGAAAAATGCCATTTCATGGTGCAAGAAAGAATTATTCTAGGGCATCGGATAACGAGACATAGAATTGAGGTAGATAAAGCAAAGGTAGATGTTATCGAGAAACTCTTACCTCCAACATCTGTAAAGGGTGTTAGGAGCTTTTTAGGATACGCCGGGTTCTATCGAAGATTTATCAAGGACTTCTCCAAAATTGCTAAACCCTTATGCAAATTATTGGAGAAGGACACGACGTTCAAGTTCGATGATGAATGCTTAAGAGCTTTCAAGGATTTGAAGAGTCGATTAGTTATGGCACCTATAATCGTCACACCCGACTGGGATTTGCCATTTGAATTGATGTGTAACGCAAGCGACTTTGCGATAGCGGCTGTCATGGGCCAGCGAAGAAACAAAGTTTATCATCCCATCTACTATGCAAGTCAGACTCTTACAGGAGCTCAACTGAACTATACGGTAACAGAAAAAGAGTTACTTGCTATTGTATTTACTTTTGACAAGTTTCGATCTTATCTTGTAGGTACCAAAGTAACTGTCTACATGGACCACTCGGCATTTAAGTATTTGCTTGCTAAGAAAGACGCTAAGCCGAGACTGATCCGATGGGTACTTCTACTTCAAGAGTTTGATCTAGAAACTCAAGATCGAAAGGGAGTAGAAAACCAAGTAGCAGATCACTTGTCCAGATTGAGCCGCAAAAAAGGGAAATCTCCTAATATACCAATTTAGGAAAAATTTCCAGATAAACACATACTGAAAGTAAGTCATGTCCATAATGCCCCTTGGTTTGCTGATATTGCTAACTATTTAGCTTGTGGTTTGATGCCAATTGATAAGACTTATCAACAAAGGAGAAAGTTTCTTCACGATGTGAAGTACTATTTCTGGGAAGAACCATATTTGTTTTAAAAGTGTGTAGATCAGATGATTAGGAGATGCGTGGCAGAAGACGAAGTACAAAAGATTTTATACCATTGTCACTTAGCTCCAAGTGGGGGACACTTCGGAGGTACTAGTATGGCGGCCAAAGTATTGCAAGTCGAATTCTTTTAGCCAACACTATTCAAGGATGCATATGCGTATGTAAAGAGCTGTGACCGATGTCAAAGGGTCAGAAATATAACCAATAGAAATGAGATGCCTCAAACAAACATCATTGAGGTAGAATTGTTTGATGTATGGGGTATTGACTTTCTTGGTCCTTTCCCTCCATCTTTTGGTCACAAGTATATATTAGTAGCAGTAGACTATGTGTCCAAGTGGGTCGAGGCTGAAGCTTATCCGACAAATGATACTAGGGTTGTAATTAAGTTCTTGCATAAACACGTTTTCACAAGGTTTGGAACCCCAAGAGCTATCATTAGTGATGAAGGGTCCCACTTTGTGAACAAGTGGTTAAAATGGTTATTAGACAAGTACAGAGTGAAACACAAAGGTTGCAACAGCTTACCATCCGCAGACGAATGGGCAAGCTGAACTGGCAAATAAGGAAATCAAGGGCATACTTGAGAAGGTAGTCTGCCCAAACCGACGAGATTGGTCCAAAAGGCTGGACGATGCTTTATGGGCTTACAAAACATCATATAAGACGCCTTTAGGGATGTCACCCTACAAGTTGGTCTTTGGAAAAGCATGTCGTCTACCCTTAGAGTTAGAGCACAAGGCTTACTGGGCTCTTCGATAACTCAACTTGGATCCTAAGCTTGCTAAAGAGAAACAGATGCTCCAACTCAATGAACTAGAGGAACTCCGGCTATTCTCCTACGAAAATGTCAAATTACTTAAGGAGAGACTTAAGAAATGGCATGACAAGAACATTCGAGTTCGAGAATTTGAAGCAAGTCAGCGAGTCTTGTTATTTAATTCTAGACTAAAGTTTTTTCCAGGTAAGCTAAAATCAAGTTGGTCCAGTCCATTTACGATTCATCGCATCTATCGATACGGATTTATCGAGCTCCAAGGTAATGGGGGTAATTTTCCAGTTAACGCTCAGCGCCTGAAACACTATTGGGGAGATAAGATTGAACGGAATGAAATTTCTCTCATTTTATCGGATGTTTAAAATTTTCTTATCTTCCTTTTTAATAAATGATTTAGGGTATATTTTCAGGATTAGTATGTTTAAATAAATTCTGTCAAGGAGATTGGAACTTAAGTGGGACCACTTGTGACCCCTCCAATCTCTCTAGGGAATTGATTTTAACATAATTTTTCAAAAAATTATTCTCTAAATAGAAATTTCAATTTTTTAATTTTCAAATAAAAGGGTCAATTTTGATGCAAGTCTTAAATTGCAACTCAATTCCAAATTTTCATTAAGTCCAGAGACTTAATTGAATCATTTTTAAAATTTGGTTGCTATTTTTGTAAATAATAAAAACTAGATGCCTCTTTTTGTAAATATTTTCAAAAGGCTTCTAGAATAAATATTTTTAGTTTAAAAAAATGATAATTATTAATATATAATTATATCCATTATTATATATATTAATTATTATGAATTTTAGGATTTTATTTGATAAGTTTTTAATAATAATAAAATGATAATCTTTAATATATAATTATATCTATTATAATTTATATATTAATCTTTATCAATTTAGCATAGAATTAGGATTAGTTTTAAATCATATTTTATCTTCGTTTAAATAAATTAAATAGCAATTAATAATTTAATATGCATATATCTAATTATTAATTGTTGTTATCTCTGCATAGGATTAGAACTTAGAATTTTTATTAATTAAATTGTTTTAAGAATTCTACTCTAATTCCTATTTCTCCCTCTATAAATTCCACCCATCTTTCCATTCATCTATCACTCAAAACCCAAAACCCTTAAAGTGCCACACGCCTATAGCACCTAGCAGTTGGCTAGCACACCCAGCTTCATTGCACGCCTCACGTCCAAGCTCCAGCAGCTGCTCCTAGGCACAACTGCCCATCACATGCTGCCTTGTGCGCCTGGCCCCTTCCAGCGCTTGCTACTCTAGCCCAACTGCTCAGGCCGTACCCCTCATATGCGCCTAGCGCATGTACCAGGCCTGCTCGACAAAGCCCTATACACTGCTAGCATGTCCCTACTAGCTCCCACGCATTGCTGCGCTGCTGCCTTGTACACCCGAACGGCACCACCCTTTCATCCATTTTAAGCCAAAAACCCTCCAACCCTCCTTTTAAATTTCCATATTTTCCTTCATTATTATTATTATTTTCTGAGTTCTTATATTTTTCTTTTTTTTTACAAAAAGGTGGATAAATATGCCTCGTAAGAGAACTCGTGCTTCCGCTCAAATTGATGAAACGTAAAACAAGTTCCACTGTGAAGAAGCCAGAGTGAGATACGAAAATATCTTAAAAAATCAACAGATGCATCCAGGGAAAGACTTTACATTAAAGAAGAGCAACTACAGAGACTTTATGGCACGTATTTGTCAAGTTGCTGAAACCTTTAATTGGGAGCTATTTTGTGAAAAGAGACCTAGTTTGGATGACGAGCTAGTTCGTACGTTCTATGCGAATTTAACTTCAAGCAAGATGACAGAAGTTCTAGTTCGCGGAATCAAGGTACCGATAAATTCAAGTGCTATAAATGAGTTCTTTGAATTACTTGATTTCGAAAACGATGAATATTCCACATTGATGAGCAATATTAAGCCTGAAAATTTGCAAGAAATTCTCGAGGAACTGACAGTTTAGGGTTCTACATGGACTATGTCAAAACAAGGAATCTACACTTGTCAAAGAGAATATTTGACGCCACTCACGAAGGTATGGTTTTAGTTCATCCGATTCAGCCTTATGCCTAGCTCACATGGGACTACAATCTCATTAGAGCGAATGGTTTTATTGTACTCGATCCTAACTTGTAAGACCATTGATGTGGGGAAGATCATCTTGAGAGAAATACAGAATTGTGCTGTTAAACGCCCTGGCCCTGCTCACTTCCCCCTTACAATAATAATTTTATGCTTGAAAGCTGAAATTCTTACGAATGTAAGGAAGATAGGCTATAGCCAAGGCACAATCACGGATTGGGACCATTACCGAGTAGCTAGAGACTCAGTCCTACAGCAACAAGTTGAAGTAAGTGAGGAACCGGAGGACCCTGATGAAGAAGAAGATCCCACGATACAATCATTTGAAGTCTCTGATAAGGTAGAATCAGTGGAGTCAGAAGTTAAAATTGATGCTAAAACTTCAATGTTTAGAGCTCAATCGCCTTGCCCAGACCTTCGAGATGAGCTATCAAAATTTATGGACTTAATACAACATATGCAATGGCAGCAACAAGCCTACTGGAGATACTCAAAAATAAGGGATGAGTCGATGAGAAGTGCTTATAAGAAAATATACAATGACCCGTTTATTTTTGTGCTTGAGTTTCCAGATTGCATATTTGATCCATGGAGTCCAATATCAAAGAAGGAGCAAAGAAAATATACAATGACCCGTTTATTTTTGTGCCGGTACCAAATCTATAAGTTTTCTGACACTGTTTATTGTTATGAACTGAAATATATTATTAAGGACTACTATAGGTAGTAGAGTTACACTGAAACTCTGTAGTTAGAGTAAACTGAGACTATACAAGACTAAAAACTATAGAAGATTATGTTCTACGAAAACAAACTCTAATTACTATTGTTCATAACATATTGTTAATAATGATTAAACTCATAAACTATTTCATAAGACTTTAAAATAGATAATTCGCTATCGTTATGAGCGCAAGAGGTACTCACAAAAGGGATACACGAGGCCATGGTAGAGACCGAGGAAGTGCTAGAGCTAGGTCTTCAGCATCAGGCTACATGCCGGCTAGGGAGGCACCAGCCTCGCCAGTAACTGAGATAGGGTCTCATGACCGAGTAGCTGGGGATGATGCTTTATTTCAAGCAATGCTATGAGTTCTTGAAAGGGTTGCTGAAGCAAGTATTGGATCTGTAGGCCGAGGGTCAATTTCTAAGCAACTCCGGTCTAATGGAGCGAAAATTTTTTGGGATGTTTCTAGTGTAGCCCCAAATGTGGCGAAGTATTGGTTGGAGGCTATCAAACGGGTAATGGATGACCTTGACTGTACTTCAGAGCAAAAATTAATAGGAGCAGTGTCTTTACTGCGTGATGAGGCCTACCAGTGGTGGCTCACTGTGAGAGAATGTACACAAGCTGACCGTTTGACATGGGATTTCTTCAAAGTACCCTTTTTAAGGAAGTATGTGGGCGCAAGTTATATAGACGCCCAAAGGAAGGAATTTTTGAATTTGACTCAGGGGAATAAAACTGTGGTGGAGTATGAGGCAGTGTTCCTGCGGCTGAGTTGGTATGCTCGTGGGATAGTCGCAACAGAATATGAACGCTGTGTGCAGTTTGAAGATGGCCTCCGGGACGAGTTACGTGTGCTGATAGCCCCGCAGAGGAAGCGGGACTTTGTTGCCCTTGTTGAGAAAGAAAAAATTGTTGAGGATGTAAAGCACTCTGAGCTCCAGAACCGAGACAAAGATAGGGGCAGAGATAAAAGGGATTTTCAACCCTCGGGTTCTTCTAGAAGGCCTATAAAGAGAGCCAGATTTGATGGGCCAGTTCGAGTGGTTCCTGGTATTGCTGGAAGACCACAGCCTTGCGCCGATTGTGGGAGAGCTCACCAGGGTGAGTGTTGGAGACAAAGCATGCTTTAGATGTGGGTCTTCGGATCATCAGGTTAAGAACTGTACTCTTCAAGACAGGGTCATGTTCAGCCTGTGAGAGGTTGTTAGTAGCCACCAAGAGGCTGTGGTCTGGCCAAAGGTGAAAACGGGTTTGTCCGAGGTCGTGGAGCACCAGGCAAAGGTGCTAGAAACACTGAGGCGAGACAACCAGCTTTGATTTATGCTACTCATTTCCGAGAGGAGGTTGACGCCCCTGATGTCATAACTGGTATATTCCTGATTTATAATTTACCATACACTGCTTTAATTGATATTGGGTCTACACACTTGTATGTTGCGTGCACTGTGTCTGAGACGCTGGGTATTCAGTCTGAAAATATAGTTAGTGAAATGACTATGTTGAGTCCACTGGGACAATCGGTTGGGGTGAATAAGTTGTTCTGAGATATGCCCATAGAGGTTGAAGGGGTGGTCTTTTCAGAGGATTTGATGGAACTATCGTTTGGGGAATTTAATATTATATTAGGCATGGATTGGGTAGTAAAACACCGAGCGAAGTTGGATTGTGCTGCTAAGCGTATGGTGTTAAAGTTTACGGAGGATGAGGAGGTGACTGTGATAGGGGAATGAAGAGATTATCTGTCTAATGTGATTTCTGCTTAAGGGCTGAGAAACTGGTGCACAAGGGTTGTGAGGTGTTCTTGGCTTATGTTAGTATTTCTGAAGCTAATGGTCCTTCTGTGGGAGATGTCAGAACTGTTAAAAAGTTTTTGGATGTATTTCTTGAAGAGCTTTCGAGGTTGCCACCAGACCGTGAGGTTGAATTCGGTATTGAGCTCCTACCTGGAATAGCTCCGGTGTCTATTACTCCTTATAGGATGGCACCGAAAGAGCTGGTAGAGCTAAAGGCTCAAATCCAAGAGCTATTGGATCGAGGATTCATTCAACCGAGTGTGTCTACGTGGGGGGCACCGATGTTGTTTGTGAAAAAGAAGGATGGATCCATGCGCATGTGCATTGATTATCGTCAATTGAACAAGCTGACTATTAAGAATAAGTACCCTTTACCAAGGATAGATGATCTGTTTGACCAGTTGCGAATAGCTACGATTTTCTCCAAGATAGATCTTCGATCTGGTATCATCAGCTAAAGGTTAAGAAGGCTGATGTGTATAAGACTGCGTTTAGAACTTGTTATGGTCATTACAAGTTTCTAGTGATGTCGTTTGGGTTGACGAATGCATCAGAGGCTTTGATAGATCTGATGAATCAAGTATTTCAGTCTTATTTGGATTGATTCGTAGTTGTGTTTATAGACGACATCTTGGTGTATTCAAGAACCAAGGAGGATCATGATGCACATCTTCGTATTGTCTTGCAAATTCTAAGGGAAAAGCAGTTTTATGCAAAGTTCAGCAAGTGTTAGTTTTGGCTGTGAGAAGTGACATTTTTGGGTCATGTAGTGTCGGCAGAGGGAATTAGGGTGGATCCTCAGAAAATTGAAGCTGTAGTGGACTGGAAACCACCAAAGACGGTATTTGAGATTCGAAGCTTCTGGGTCTGGCTGGGTATTACAGACATTTTGTTGAAGGATTTTCACTGACTGCTGCACCTCTGACCAAGTTACTGCGTAAAGAGGTGCTGTTCAATTGGACTGATAAACAGCAAGAGAGTTTTGAAAAACTAAAAGATGTTCTGACTAAGGCCTCTGTTTTGATACAGCTAGAGTTTGGGAAAGAATTTACTGTTTATAGTGATGCGTCGCACATTGGATTAGGTTGTGCGTTGATGCAAGAGGGTCAGGTGGTTGCTTATGCGTCTCGTCAGCTCAAGCCTCACTAGACAAAATGCCCCACTCATGACTTGGAATTAGCTAAGGTGGTATTCGCACTGAAGATTTGGAGACATTACTTATACGGTGGATAGAGTTGAATATTAGGTAACGAAGGTGAATCTTAGGTAATGAAGATAATTATTTAGACAAATCATAAAAGCCTCAAATATCTTCTTACTCAAAAGGAGTTGAATCTTAGGTAACGAAGGTGGATAGAGTTGCTTAAGGACTACAATTGTTCAATTGAGTATCACCCCGGTAAAGCTAATATAGTAGCTGATGCACTGAGTCATCGGGTTGTATCTAATTTGAGAGCAACGTTTGCTCGCCTCAGCCTGTTTGATGATGTTAGCTTGTTAGCTGAATTACAAGTGAGACCGACTTGGATTGATCAAATTAAAGAGAAATAGTTGCTAGATGAGTCACTAGCTTCTCGTTTTCGACAAGTTGAGAATGGTGAGACCACGAATTTTGGACTTATTGAAAAAAGAGTATTATGCTTTTGTAGAAGAGTATATATACCAAGAAATTTTGATCTGAGGTAGTCCATACTGCAAGAGGCTCATAGTAGTCCATATGCTATGCATCCTGGCAGAAACAAGTTATACTACGATCTTCGTGAGCTGTAAGGGTTGCCAGGGTTGAAACACGAAGTTACTGGTTATGTGAGTAAGTACCTGACATGCTAGCAAGTTAAGGCTTAGCATCAACTACCTTCTGGGTTACTGCAGCCAGTCAAAATTCCACTCTGGAAGTGGGAGAGGGTAACCATGGATTTTTTGAGTGGGCTACCCTTAACGCCGACTAAGAAGGATTCGATATGGGCAATTGTGGACCGATTAACTAAATCTGCCCATTTTATACCAATCCGCACTGATTATTCATTATGGGAATTGGCCAAGTTGTATGTGGCTGAAATTGTGAGACTGCATGTATCAGTTTCTATCATATCTGACAGAGATCCTAAATTCACATCTCGGTTCTGGAAGAAGTTACACGAGGCTTTGGGTACAAGGCTGGATTTCAGTACTGCGTTCCACCCTCAGACAGATGGGTAGTTAGAGAGGGTGATTCAGATACTGGAAGATATGTTAAGAGGTTGTGTAATTGATTTTAGAGGCAACTGGGAGGATTATTTGCCGTTGGCAGAGTCTGCGTATAACAACAGCTACCAGTTGAGTATTTGAATGGCACCGTTCGAGGCATTATATGGTCGTAGGTGTCGTACTCCTACCTGTTGGACTGAGCTGGGTGAACGGCGAGTTCTGGGGCCAGAATTAATTTTTGATACAGGAGATAAGGTGAAATTGATTCGAAACCGATTAAAGGAAGCATCTGATAGGCAGAAGTCTTATGCAGACTTAAAACATAATGAGATCGAGTACTCTGTGGGGGATAATGTCTTTCTCAAGGTCTTACCATGGAAGAAAATTTTGAGGTTTGGGCGGAAGGGTAAGCTTAGCCCTAGGTTCATTGGACCTTACCGAATACTTAAGCATATGGGATTAGTCGCGTATCAACTTGAGTTGCCTCCGGAGTTAGATAGAATTCATGACGTGTTTCATGTTTCGATGTTGAGATGGTACCGTTCTGATCCTTCGCACATTGTGTCAGTTGAGGAAATTCAGGTTGTGCTTAATTTAATTATCGAGGAAGAGCGGGTGCAGATATTGGATCGTGACGTTAAAGTTTTGAGGAAGAAATCTGTTCCACTGATCAACGTGCTTTGGCGTAACCACGGTTTAGAGGAGGCCACGTGGGAACCGGAGGAAGCAATGCGATAGCAATACCCTTACTTATTCTAACCAGGTAAATTTCAAGGCCAAAATTTCTTAAAGAGGGTAGAGTTGTAACGCCCTAAAAATGTGGAGTCTTTAATTTTGTATTGTCTGACATAGATTGCATGTTTGGTGTGGTGGTTAAGTGAATTGGGTGTGTTTGGAGATGTCTTGGAAGTCCTGGGTTCAAGCTCTGGCTTTTCTAAAAATTTCATTTTTGGTCTTAAATGATTCTGGTCACTGGCACCTAGGCTTTATGATTAATTACGTGTGATTGATGTCATAAAAAGCCTTATGGCTTAGTGGAAAGTGGTGTGTGGAGCATCTGAGAGGGTATGGGTTCGAATCTCAGGAAATGCAATAGGGGTTTTATTTTATGTCTTTGTGGTTGAGTAGTGGAGTTGGACTGGAACTCTGTGGTTGATTTGGTCATAGGTATTTGAATTTAATTTGAATGGTAGGTGGAGTGATTTGTGGAGTGTTTTGGGGAGAGGATTAGGGATAAAATCGTGGAGTGTGAGGGGGGAAGGGTGTTGGCCGAATTTGAGTCTCTTTGGGGTGTGTATTCGACACATTGGGGGAACTTCTCTTTTTCTTTTGGTTGTGCCAAATTGGTAGAGGATCAATAGGGGCTCTTTTTGATTTTGTTTTTGGTATCATTCTTCTTGAGTTTTGTTCTCGTTCATTTTATGGTATGCTTCTGACCATTCGGGTCTTTTCTCTTCTCACCTTTATTTTTCAATTGCTTAGTAAGTGTCGAACCCTCCTTTAAAACCTTTTCTCTCCTTCTTCACATTTCTTTTCTCTCTGCTAAATTGGCACTCTTCTCCTCCTCTTTTGTAACCGAATACCTCTTCTTTCAATTGCTTAGTAAGTGCCGAACCCTCCTTTAAAACCTTTTCTCTCCTTCTTCACATTTCTTTTCTCTCTGCTGAATTGGCACACTTCTCCTCCTCTTTTCTAACCGAATGCTTCTTCCTCAAGTAGCCGAACCTTACCTTGTTCCCTCGATTTCGTTCTCCTTTTTCCTCAACTGCTTACTGTGGCTGAATTTTGGTAAGTTAATATCGCCTCATAACTTTTCTTCCCTTCTTGTATTTATGTCTTGGTCGAACCTCACATTTTCCTTTGTTTTGTTTTCGGTTGGTGAGTGTGGTGGTCAGTTGAGTGAGACGCTCGGTTCTCTTCTCTCACTCAAGTGGTTGGTGTTTGGCCGAATACTGTAAGGCAAGCCCTCAATGATACTGTTTCCCCTCTCGATTTTCGGTTTGTTATTTTGTGGAACCATATGCTAACTTCTCTCTTATTATTACCGACTGCCCCCTTCTATCTACCTTTCAGATCAACTTGTTTCATGCTTCGGTGTGCGCCACTGCAGTAATCTATACCTTGTTCAGTTGTGTGGTAAGTGAGTTTCATTTGGGGATATAATTATACTTCTAGTGTGAGTCTGATGTTGGTGGGTGACATCTTTTGTACAGGTAATGATTGAAGGCGTTTGACCATTTCTTAAGAATCAAGGGTGTGGCTATTGAGGCTTGTGGGGGCATAAGAGTGTTGGAGTAGGGATTGGTTCTGATCGCATCAGGTGTGTATTCACACCATAACGTTGTTGTGAACCTGTAAAAGTCGAAAAGCCGAAACTTTGGCATTTGAGTTTTCACGAGCGTGTGAACACTCGTGTGGTAAACCAAGGCCACCGACCAAGGGTGGTAGACTGTAGAGGCCGCCACGAGCGTTCTCGTGGGCTTGGGCCATTGTGGGACTCGTTGAGACAACATGGGCCGTGTGGGCCCAATGGGTCCATGGGCCCCACACAGATGGAATCTATGGTAAGTGATAAGAAATGGAACAGGCTACGGTGGTTGCATAGCCGCAACTGAAATTGGGTTGTTTGAGCCATACGAGCGTGTGGGCCCACTTGGATCGGGTAATGGGCCTTGGGCCCATTTACACTGTTCTGGCTGTATGGGTTACTTGAGTCGTTTGAGATGACTATAGACCTTTTTAAGGGTCGTTATCTGTATCGAGACCCAAAAGTGGTTAAATGACCAAAATACCCCTAAGGGGAATAATTACTATTTTACCCCTTGTGCGTGGAAATGATCATTATACCTTAGAGATAGGTTGATTGATGAGTGTATGATATATGCATGACTGTATCTGAGTATGAAACCTTGCATACACGAAGTATTATGACATGACATTCTACATTGGGGTTGGGATTCTGATTTGGAGGAAGTACTGTTCTGGTGGCTTCGCCACGTATTCTGATATTAGTGGCCACGCCACGTTTACCGCTATTAGTAGCTTTTCTGCGTTACTATTAGCAGCTACGTTGCGATATTGGTGAGCTGGCTGGATGGGTCGATTTAATCCCCACGTGGTGAGTTGGTTGGTACGAGTGGTGAGCTGGTTGGGTTGGGTTGGGTTGCATACTTGTATTGTGATTATACTGTTTTGGGCATAGGCCCACACTGTCACTGCATAGGGCTTAGGCCCGAACTATACTGTTATTTAATAGGGCTCAGGCCTGGACCATTACTGTTTGATTGATAGGGGATTACACACTGAGTTTTCGTAAACTCACCCTTCTTTTACTGTGCAGGTAATCCCCAGCCTTAGACGATTTGGAGCAGCAAGGGACTCAGTGGTGGCCACACGTCCACAGACTGGTTGTTAATGACTGAATTTATATAAGCTTTCATATTTGGGTTTTAATTATGTAATATGGCCATTTGGGGGTTTTTAACTTTTATTGGGCTTTTCATTTCGTGTTTTACACTGCTAGAGTAGGAACATCGAATTTTCAAAATAATAACGCTTTCAAATAAAAACCTGTATTTCTAACCTTAAGATTTCCAACTAAAGAAGCTTCAGCGGTTTTAATCGGATTGGGGAAATCTAAAATAGCAAATGTTTGGATAAGTTAAAAATAGATGTAAAACAAAATTTACCGTGTTTTCTCAGGCAAATAAAATAAAATGGGTTTAACTTAAAAATGGTTTCCACCATCAAGTACAAGTTTTCGCAAAACACTCAGATGTGACACATCAGATTCGGCCGTAACGTCTAGGCTAGGTTTAGGGTGTTGCAATGGTCGTGTACCATGACCGTGTGTTACACACGGCTGAGACACACATTCGTGTTTCTACTCGGGTGGACAAAAATAGGCTTTTTGCCAAGCCGTTTTGCCACCCAACCAAGTATACCCATAAAAGAGCAAATGGTACCATTTCATCATACAATTAGGCAGCCAAAATCATCAACCAAATGCACAATTCATACCATTATAATTTCATCTATTCCAAATCTCAAATCACTATCATTTACTTAGCCAAATACATGCCAAAATAATATCATACAATATAGCTCATTTACCATAAGTTACACATACATAACTTACCCTATAAATAACCAACACAACATCTAAAATCATATGTCATCAAGGCATTTCTCAAGTATTTATACTCTACAAATCAATTAACCATTTGAGCAACTATAAAACCATCACCACTTCATACCAAAACATACCAAAATAAGCCATCACTCATGGCTATATATGCAAGCCAAAACATATACATTTACAAGCCATAGCTTCAAATATACCATAATGATCAAAGTCCCTATACATGCCATTTACTCAAAACTTAACTCAAAAGTACCAACTTAGATGTTTTATAGTGCAACGATGCTCCCGATGACTCCCAGATCCGAGCTAGCCTTGATTCATTAAAAAACATAGAAAAATAACACGAAGTAAGCTTCATAACTTAGTAAGCTCATAGGTGAATAACTTAATTTATCGAATCAATGCAAATCAACCAATTACACATGAAAAAACCATATACACATTAACCACAAACCTTTCTCATGTCTCAAAACATGATCAAATACCATCTCATCAAACTTTCACTATTTAATACTCGAATAGGTTCTGTACATACCTGTATCGCCTCGTGTTAACCTCTTCCTCAACCACATCGTTCATTTACCCGTTGAACCATTTGGAATAAAAATCGGATACTCAGGATTCTTGTACGATAAGTACCTATACCATGGCCAGTAGCCAAATCAAGGTAACTTATCCGAAGAACTATTATCATGGCCCGAAGCCAAATCATTTGATATACATGTCCCAAAGCCAAATCAGTAAAATATGCACCCGAAGTGCTAATATCATGGCCCGAAGCCAACTCAACGTATCACTTGCTGACATGTCAATAGTATCTAAAACTATTCTTACGGTTCAACTGGGCTTTCACACTTTTCGTTTCTATCATCGAATGCACTCATAGAGTCGTTTTCACACTTCATACATTATCCATAATCACGTTTTAACAATTTATGCAATGTTAAAGCATTTTATCCTACATTTATAATGTAATCATCACATACAAACTTACCTTATATTCAGAATTGACGGATCGAGTCGGCTACTCGATAACCTTCCTTTCACCCCGATCAAAATCTGAATACTTTCTTTCTTGATCTATATGAATTCAAAATTAACTTATTTAATCAACTATTCATTCAATTTAGTCCAAAACATACATTTAGGCCCATTTGCACATTAGCCCCTAAACTTTCACACTTTTAACAATTTAATCATTATTTCACAAAACACAAAATTCACATAATTTCAATAAACCCAAGCTTGGCCAAATTATTTATAGATCCCCAGGAGCCCAAAATTTTCATTTATTTCACATTTCAACTATACAATTTGCACATTTCACAATTCAATCCCTATTATGCATTTTCATCAAAAATCACTTTACAAAACATGACAATCTATTATCAAGCTTTCATATTTCAACACTAAACATAAAAGAACACATAGATTCAACAATGGCAACTCTCAAAATCTTTAACAGTTTCAAAATTTAAGGTACGAGCTTGCTAGATTGAGTTGCAACGATTACAAAACCATAGAAATCATCAAAAAACTAAGCTAAAACTATACCTTAATCAAGCTAGGAGTGTACTGAACCTTTGAAACACTTTTAATGATGTTTTATTTCCTATTTTTGACTAGGTGAAGAAGAAAACAAGATGATATCTTGTTTTTCTTTAATTTAATTCATCATTTAATACTAAATTACATTATTAACCCTATTATCAAACCATTTAAAATCATCATATTAATGTCCATCTTTGTCCACTCACAATTAAAATGGCTTAATTACAACATAAGGACCTTAACTTTAATAAACCATGGCTATTAGACACTTTTTTCTAAAAGAACAACACTTTTGCATTTTACGCGATTTAGTCCTTTTTATCAAATTAACCGACCAATCAATAATATTAACTCACGAAAATTTCACACATATCAAATAACATGCTATAAATACCGAAAATAATATTAAAATAATTTTTTGACATTGAATTTGTGGTTCCGAAACCACTGTTTCGATTTAGCCAAAATCGAGCTGTTATAGTGTGTCTTTGCCATGTGTGACACACGACAAGAGGACACGGCCGTGTGTCCCCTAATACTTATTTAGAAACCAAGTTCGTAGCTTCACATGGCCTAGCACACGGGCGTGTGGTTTAGCCATGTGACCCAAGGTAGTGAGTTATATGGGGTCAGACACGGGCTGGGACACAGCCATGGGATCCCATTTAGAATGCCTGCACGGCCTGAGACACGGGGTCACATTGCGTGTGCCCCATGCACTTTGAAAATTTTCCATGTTTTCTTAAAAATTTCTTAGGTACTCAGTTTAGTCCTGAACCACTTTTAATGTCTATTTTGGGCCTCGAAGGCTTATATTAAGGACCATATGAATGATTATGAATGGATTTTATTTTGAATGATAATTGTTTATGAAATGCTTGGTTTTATAACTTATTAGTCTGGTAATACTTTGAAACCCTATTCTGGCGTCATATAGGGGTTAGAGGTGTTACATTTATTGGTATTAGAGTTACAATTTAGTCAATTCTCGAACTAACGTAGCGTATGTGAGTCTAGCTATACATGCCATTTTATAACCTATGATAGTGTGGCATCTCCTGACAGTTGAAAATCATGTTTTTCATATAAAAATGGATCCAAATTGAGTAGACTCTGATAATGTTGAAAGTAATGCACCAGCCTTCATTCACGAAGTAGCGCTTTCTGGTTTGAGACCCGTATCTGAGGGTCGTGGAGGAGAGGCCAAGGAAGCCTTCTTCCAAATGATGAATGAGTGATTCTTTGAGTTTTTCTTAACAAATCCAACTGCTCAACAACCTCCACTCCACCTTTTCCCCAACCGGTTCCGGTAGCTTCTCAAGTTTTTGGAACCCGTACGTTTAAGCAAATCACCTGTTGATAAAATTCGAAAGTATAGGGCCGAAGAGTTTAAAGCTACATTTAAAGATGATCCTAAGAGAGCTGAGTTTTGGCTTAAGAATACAATCTGAGTTTTAGATGAGTTGTCTTGCACACCGTCAGAATGCATTAAATGTGTTGGGTCTCTTTTGAAAGATACATCATACCAGTGGTGAAGCACTTTAAAATCTATAGTGCTAAGAGACCGGGTCACGTGAGAATTCTTTCAGATGAAATTCAGAAATAAGTTTATAAGTCAGCAGTTTCTTGATCAAAAGCGCAAAGAATTTCTACAATTGAAACAGGGTCATATGACCATAGCTAAGTATGAAAGAGAGTTTGTTAGATTGAGCATGTAACACCCCTTGCCTTTATCCGAGGCCAGAATAGGGTATGAGGCATTACAGAATAAATACACAACATTCATGTAAAATCGGGCCATAAAATTTCATTCAATTCAATATCATCAACATTCATTCATAGTGTCCCTATTGTGGGCCTACGAGACCCAAAACATACATTGAAAGTGATTTAAGACTAAATCAAGAACTTTGAGAAATTTTGGGAGAACTTAGAAAATTATTCATGGAACAGGGTCACACGCTCGTGTGGACACAGGGACACGCCTGTGTCCTCAGGTCGTGTAACTCTCTGTTTATGACGTAAGCAAACAAAATGAACCACATGGCTAAGCCACACGTCCATGTGCTAGGCCGTGTGACGAATTAAATTCTCGTAAAAATGCTACAGACTTCACACGCTCTGGACACATGCCCATGCCTCCAATTCGTGTCCTTCACATGGCTGAGACACATGGCTGTGTCTCTGCCCGTGTGGCCAATACTTAGGCAATTTTCCAAGCCTTTTGTTACTCTTAATCCCAACCATACTTATACACATCAAAGGCAGATGACATAGCATCAATTTAATGGTTTAACATCCTCAACTAAGGCACAATTATAACATTTACATGCCGTCATCCATATGTTCCACATACTCACATTATATCACATCTAAACACACCATTTCACATTCATTTAGCCCTATCATTTTGATGACTACTTTTAGCTTTATACTATGATTATCAACTTACCAATTAATCTCAACTTAATCATCAAGCATTCTTATTCTAGGAATTATTATCTTATTACCATATCACACAATTATTCCATTCCATGACCACTTCGATTGGTCATAATGGATTCATCAAGCACATATGTATATTTATGCCATGTCACTATCCATTCATAGTAAACAACCATGATCACATCACATGAAATCTTAGCACATGCATACACATAACCACATCTCAAGACATTAGCATAGATAAATAGGCTTACAAACCCATATCCAATAGAAGCCACATCTCATGGATATCTCCAATGAATCAATATAAGCCAACATCTTTGGCCAAATCATAAGAACACATTTCATAATAACAAAGCCTCTATACATGCCACTCACTCAAAAACATTTAAGACTTTCAATACCCCAAATTGATAATTTAATAGTGTGATGTTGCCTCTGACGATCTCCAACCCCGAGCCAATCCTGACAACACTAAAAGAAATGGAAAGGAGGGAGTAAGCTTTAAAGCTTAGTAAGCCCGTATCAAAATAATAAGCATTTCATGCCATTTCTTTACTTAGATTAATAAAGTAAACACAAAATAACATAATTCACCAGTATTTCATGGATACATCTACATACTTTCCATTCACAACTCTTACCATACATTTACTTTACCCTTCCATATTACAGCTTATAAACACGAAATTTACATTATACCTCATACTCCTCACTCGTTCAAACATAATTCACCACAAGGTCATCAAGTATGTTAAACATAATGTAAATCTTACCATTATCATAGTGTACAATAAAGTCTTATAGTCACGATTCATTCATTTACATCTCATTAAGATATTATAATCATAACTTTCTCATGTACAACATTACCACATGTTCATCACATATTAAGCTCATTGCTCATGAGTTTCGAGTACGTACCTATGCCCACTTGCACATAATAACTTACTTTCTCGTCCTCAACGTATTCATTAAGATTACTCATTGAACTTCTCTTTAGACTACCCGTTGAACACTTGGAATACCATTGGATACACAGAAGATTTACACATAGTGCTTCAAATGTAGCCACATGCTACCTCATATCACAAGCACACATTGCTCGCTCTCGAGCTAATCACGGTCCTACTCACACAAGCTGACAGTGAGGACGTAACTACTCGGGCTACTCACACAAGCTGACAGGTACCTGCAACACATGCCGAGCTACCCAACCACTGGTAGAACGTACAGGACTAGCACTTGAATTCACATAAACACATACCACATATCTTATAAGCTCAACACATATAGTTCCTATTGATATGTCACATTGTATCCTAAATTATTCCTAAAGTTCAAACAGGATTTCATACTTATCGCATCACTATCAGACTCGCTCATAATATCGACCTCAATGTACATAGTATCAATCATTTTCTCATGGAAGGAATCAAGGCTTACTCATACCAACATTATAGCATTTAAATTTATAAAATAACAAAGTATTGAACATAATACATATTGCATTATTCATATATAAACTTACTCAAAGAGTCGTTTTTTTACAACTCATAGAACTCATCATAGTATAAGCTTTCATTTCATTTCACCTTTTCACAATCTATTCAATTCAATAAAATATCATGCTCCATCAAATTTCGAATATATTCACCCATCAAATAGCACGTTATCATCACTTGGACTATCGAAAATTTCATGGGGTACGAGACTATCACGTACATACTATCATAAAATATAATTCATCACAACCAGTTTAACCTACCAATTTAGGTTTCAAGCATAAACAACAATAACATTAACAACATGCTTATTTTATCATACGAACTTAACTCGAATGCAAAAACAACTATTTATTCTGATTTAGCCCATAACCTCGTTCTTTCCCGATCTAAGCCCAAATTTCATTTTTCTTGATCTAACATATCAAATATAGCTTATTTAACACTCACATTATTCAAATCAATCCATAAATCATACTTTGGAAAATTTATATTTTTGCCCCTAAACTTTCTCATATTTACACTTTAGTCTCTAGGCTCGTAAAATGAAATGCATGTATTTTCTTGATTACCAAGCCTAGCCGATTCATGTTCCTTCTCATAGCAGCCCACATTTTTCTTTATTTCACATTTTTACTACCTAGTTTTACATCTATTACGATTTGGTCCTTTTAGGTGTTTTCATGCAAAATCACTTAGTGAAAGATGTTAAGCACACATCAAACTTTCATATTCTTCCATTAAACATCAAAACAAAAGCATGTCATGCATGAGTCAAATTTTAAACATGAACCCTACTTCAAAATATAGGTAGAAATGGGTAGATCATGCTACTAGGACTTCAAAAATGCAAAGAACATAAAAAGTAGGGCTTAGATAAACTTACTATTGAGCTTGGAAGCTTGAAAACCCTAGCCATGGTGTCACCTTGGTTCACATGGCCATGGGGTAGAAAGATGAAGAATTTTGGCTTTTTATTTGTCTTTTAGTTCATTTAATTACCCATTTACTAAAATACCCTTAATGCCTTTCTTTGAAATTTCACCTATCCAAGCCTATTTTTTTCCAAAATTTTAGAACTTGGTCAAATTGCCATTTAAGGACCTCTAATCAATAACCCATTGCAATTTCATGCTTGAAGCTTCTAGAACACAAGTTTTAAAATTTATTCAATTTAGTCCCTAATTTCAAATTAGACACTTTAGGCATAAAATATCTTTATGAAAATTTGACACAAACATGCAATCATATCATGGACCATCAAATAATCATAAAATAATTATTTCTATTTTGAATTTGTGGTCTTAAAACTATTATTCTGACTGGGCCCTAATTCTGGATGTTACAACTCTCCCCCTTTAGGGATTTTCGTCCCCGAAAATCTTACCGGAAAAGAGGTTTGGTTTTCGCATAAACTCCTTTATCCCATAATCATTGCTAAAGGACTTTCACTCAGCCTATGCTTTTAGTATTTAGCTCTATAATCTTTTCTACTAAAATAATGGGCGGTTCTTCGCTACAGCATATCAACTGAATTTTGACCCCTATTCTGTCATAATACATATACACATAACATACTTGAATACTTTCAAAATCGAATGGTGAAGCTAACTAGTTCATCATGGCCTTATATTCTCTATAATTCATACGGCCCGATAGTTTACGAATTCGACCCTCAGTTTCCTTTAAATTTTAGACCTTCCTTTATCTTTCCTAATAAGTCACTATATAAAACCCGGATCTTAATTCAATCAATGAAGACTAGCAATCTACGAAATTTGACAACCTTAGAAACACATAATTTCATCAATCTATTGAACGAGAAGTCAGTACATACTGAAATGATTTGTAGATTCCGCCAAACATTTAACAACAAGCCACATAACACCTTTCTTTTTCAGAGGCGGGGATAATCCTGATATGAAATCTATAGTAAGTCTTTCTCATTTCCATTCTAGTGTCAACACTGACGAAAAATAGTTCTGGTGACACTTGACACTCGGCTTTAACCCTGTTGCAATTCAAGTATTTATACCCAAAGATCAGAATTGTTGAGTTCCAAACTCGATCACTAATACACTATTCCTGTGAGTTTTCTTGCTGAATTTCTGTATAGGTTTCTTATTTTCTATTCAAGCACTTGTAACTGCATTTTTCTTTTCTCAAAGATCATACGATAACTAACATCATCATCTTTTAATGACTCAAGTCATCTACGCTATCTCAAACTCAGATCTTTTTATGACATCAAATACTTTAATTCTTGAAATCAGGTAACATGTGATACCTTTCATCGAATAAACAATATCACCAAATTCTCAATACGGACATGAAAATGACCGTCTCTAAATCATTGGTCGAATAATTCTTTTTAGTGTGACATTAACGTATGAAAACATGAATCATTACTTTACATTCTAGTAATAAAACACATTCCAATCCGTTCAATAATGCATCACTGAAAAATCATAAATTCATTATTCAATTCAAACTGAACTCAGAACCAGAGCTTCTGTTAATAATATCTTCAACTATTTTCAACTTTGCTAACATGCACAGACCATCCAAAATTTCATAAATGTGATAACCATATTATTCAGAACAACTTTAACTCATAACAATGTCTTTTAAAAATTTACATTCTTCATTCAGTCTATTCATCTTTTACCCGTAGAGAGATGAAATTTTATTTTCAGACCTGGGAATAGACCCAAACACAAACATCTCATTTAAATCTTTCAAAAAAATAACCTGTACAGATTGAACAACAGAGTCGATCTTAATGATCAATTAATAACACTTCAAGAAATCCTTTCTTCCATTTGATAGAACGATTCAAACATACAATATTTCATAATTCATTTATCTTGCAAATCAAATACCTTTACAATCGCATTAATTCAAAGTAACAAGGATATCCCGATTGAATGCATTGACTTTGATTAACTTAGTTGAGAAAAGAAATCCATCATACAAATTGGAGCTTGTGATTTCACCACTTATGCCCTTGCCGACATCAAGTCCTTACATAAAAATTAGAGAAATCCGAATACTAGAATCACCACGTTACTATGATCGAACTAGAAGCATAATCATAATTTACATAGTTATAACAAGTTAAAGAACACACTTTAGATATGAGCCATGATTGACAAATTATGGAATAAAGATGACAAGGAGATCGAGATAAAGAAATCTAAAATAGAGAAATACAAGATACGACACTTTATTGAAAGACCGAAAACAAATCTCATAAGAAAATAGTAAAGATCTTGATGATTCCTCAGAGGAAAAAAGTCCAGAAGAAAACATCATACAGACCCACTGGATTTAAATGCAACAAAAACAATGTACCTTTCATATATGTATATATATTAGACAGAGTAACAATCAGAAGAAACAAAATCATAGCATCATACATATTTTCTCATCAATTCCCAACAGACGGAATGTAATAGAATGCCAGAGAGTAATAAAGCAATACAGATCATAATCAATCAGATTAACAATACTTTCGTCTATCCTCATGATTAGAAAACATTCCCATATAATAAAATTTTATTAGAGAATAGATAGCCACAAGAATACTTCTGAGAACAAATGGTCACATAGAATGCCCCAGAAGAGACTGTCATAACCTGCTCAACTATAATCTGCCACACTCAGATATCTTACATTTCAAATATTATTCCTTCAACTATTTTTGCCATCACTAATTCTGCATTATTTATTTCACTAAAGAAAATCAGCTCAGAAGAAATTCCAATTAATATATTCTTTCAACATCGTGCTTGAATAAGTCGATTTACCAAAGTTAATCTCTTCTCTAACAGTGTTATTCAATATAGTTCTCATGAAATTTCATTATAAAACACCTTATTGATAAGAAGGGGTGAGGTCGTAAGGCATCTAACTCGACTCTCACATACACACATATGACATAACATTCATTATCAGCATAATATCATCACAGTTATACAATTCATTTCAAACAAGTTCCCACACATATCTATGTTTCACAAATTTTTTTATTATCTTATTTAAACAAGTGCATTCATGCATATATTTTATGAATTTTGAGTGACTTTACTCATCACATTTACTTAATCAAACAAGTCAAGCACATAACATCATACGAATATCAAGCAAACATGGATAAGCTTATCACAACATAAACTTCCATATCATATCTCATCACATACATATCATGAGCTCTTATTCATAACTTTCTGATTTTTGACTCAACATTTACTCAAATACTTTACTACCACTATCAACATGGACGGGTGTAGCTCGGGTGGAGAGTACCTCTGCCTAAATAAGATAGTTCTCATTCACGTCGGGAGATATCACTATCATAGATTTGTGGCATGTATAGCTAGACTCTTACACATGCTAGGTTAGTTGGAGAACCAACTAAACCATAGCTCTAATACCACTAAATATAACACCCCTTACCCGTATCCGAGGCTAGAACAGGGTATAAGGTGTTACTAGACAAATTCACAACATTTATGCAAAATCAGGCCATAAGATTTCATTCAGTTCAAAATCATCAACATTCATTCATAATGTCCCTATTATTGGCCTACGAGACCCAAATCAAACATTGAAATTTGTTTAGGACAAAATCGAGAACTTTGAGGAATTAAAAGAAAACTTAGAAATTTTTTCATGGAACAGGGTCACACGCCCATGTGGACACAAGGACACGCCCGTGTCCTCAGGCCGTTTAACTCTCTGTTTATGATGTCAGCAAACAAAATGAACCTCACGGTTAAGCCACGCACCCGTGTGCTAAGCTGTGTGACGAATTAAATTCTCGTAAAAATGCTATAGACTTCACACGCTCTGGACACATGCCCATGCCTCCAGGCCGTTTCCTTTACATGGCTGAGACACACGGCCGTGTCTCTGCCTGTGTGGCAAATACTTAGGCCATTTTCCAAGCCTTTTGTTACTCTTAATCCCAACCATACTTATACACATCAAAGGCACATGACATAGCATCTACATGCCATCATCCATGTGTTCCATATATTCACATTATATCACATCTAAATACACCATTTCACATTCATTTAACCTTGTCATTTTGATGACTACTTTTACCTTTATACTATGATTATCAATATACCAATTAATCTCAACTTAATCATAAAGCATTCTTATTCAAGGCATTATTATCTTATTACCATATCACATATTTATTCCATGGTTTTGACCACTTCGATTGGTCATAATGCATTCATCAAGCACATATGAATATATATGCAATTCATAGCAAACAAGCATGACCACATCACATGAAATCTTAGCACATGCATACACATAACCACATCTCAAGACGTTAGCATAGATAAATACGCTTATAAACCCATAACCAATATAAGCCACATCTCATAGCTATATACAACAAACCAATATAAGCAAACATCTTTGGCTAAATCATAAGAACACATATCATAATAACTAAGCCTCTATACATGCCACTCACTCAAAAACATTTAAGACTTTTAATACCCCGAATTGATAATTTGATAGTGTGATGCTGCCTCCGACGATCTCCAACCCTGAGCCAATCCTGACAACACTAAAAGAAATGGAAAGAAGGGAGTAAGCTTTAAAGCTTAGTAAGCCCGTATCAAAATAATAAGCATTTCATGCTATTTCTTTGCTTAGATTAATAATGTAAAAACAAGATAACATAATTCACCAGTATTTCATGGATATATCTACATACTTTCCAGTCACAACTCTTACCACACATTTACTTTACCCTTCCATATTGTAGCTTATAAACTCAAAATTTACATTAGACATCATACTCTTCACTCGTTCAAACATAATTCACTACAAGGTCATCAAGTATCTTCAACACAATGTAAATCTTACCATTATCATAGTGTACAATAAAGTCTTGTAGTCATGATTCATTCATTTACATCACATCAAGATCTTATAATCATAACTTTCTCATGTACAACATTACCACATGTTCATAACATATTAAGCTCATTGCTCATGAGTTTCGAGAACGTACCTGTGCCCACTTGCACATAATAACTTACTTTCTCATCTTTGACGTATTCATTAAGATTACTAATTGAACTTCTCTTTGGACTACTTGTTGAACACTTGGAATACCATTGGATACACAGAAGACTTGCACATAGTGCTTCAAACGTAGGCACATGCTACCTCATATCACAAGCACACATTGCTCGCTCTTGAGCTAATCACTGGCCTACTCACACAAGCTGACAGTCAGGATGTAACTACTTAAGTTACTCACACAAGCTGACAGGTACCTGCAACACATGTCGGGCTACCTAACCACCGGTAGAACGTACAAGAATAGCACCCGAATTCACATAAACACATACCACATATCTTATAAGCTCAACACATATAGTTCCTAGTGACATGTCACATTGTATCCTAAATTATTCCTAAGGTTCAAACAAGATTCCATATTTATCGCATCACTATTGGACTCGCTCGTAATATCGACATTAATGTACATAGTATCAATCATTTTCTCATGAAAGGAATCAAGGCTTACTCAAACCAACATTATAGCATTTAAATTTACAAAATAACAAAGTATTGAACATAATACATATTGCATTATTCACATATGAACTTACTCGAAGAGTCATTTTTTTACAACTCATAGAACTCATCATAGTATAAGCTTTCATTTCATTTCACCTTTTCACAATCTATTCAATTCAATAAAATATCATGTTCCATCAAATTTCCAATATATTCACCCATCATATAACACGTTATCGTCACTTGGACTATCGAAAATTTCATAGGGTACGTGACTATCACGTACATATTATCATAAACATATAATTCATCACAACCAATTTAACCTACCAATTTAGGTTTCAAGCATAAACAACAATAACATTAACAACATGCTTATTTTATCATTCGAACTTACCTCGAATGCAAAAACGATTATTTATTCCGATTTAGTCCATAACCTCGTTCTTTCCCGATTTAAGCCCAAATTTCATTTTTATTGATCTAACATATCAAATATAACTTATTTAAAACTAAAATTATTCAAATCAGTTCATAAATCATACTTTGTAAAATTTACATTTTTACCCCTAAACTTTCTTATATTTACACTTTAGTCCTTAGGCTCGTAAAATGAAATGCATGCATTTTCTTAATTACCCAAGCCTAGTCGATTCATATTCCTTATCACAGAAGACCACATTTTTTCTTTATTTCACAATTTTACTACCTACTTGTACATCTTTTACAATTTGGTCCTTTTAGGTGTTTTCATGCAAAATCACTTAGTAAAAGATATTAAACACATATCAAACTTTCATATCCTTCCATTAAACATCAAAAAATAAGCATTTCATGCAAGGGACAAATTTTAAACATGAAACCTACTTCAAAATATGGGTAGAAATGGGTTGATCATGCTACGAGGACTTTAAAAATGTAAAGAACATAAAAAACGGGGTTTAGATGCACTTACTATTGAACCTAGAAGCTTGAAAACCCTAGACATGGTGTCACCTTGGTTCAAATGGCCATGGGGAAGAAAGATGAGCAATTTTGACTTTTTATTTGCCTTTTAGTTCATTTAATTATCCATTTACTAAAATACCCTTAATGCCTTTCTTTGAAATTTCACCATCCAAGCCCATTTTTGTCCAAAATTTTAGAACTTGGTCAGATTTCCATTTAAGGACCTCTAATCAATAATCCAATTCAATTTCATGCTTGAAGCTTCTAGAACACAAGTTTTAAAATTTATTCAATTTAGTCCTTAACTTCATATTGGACACTTTAGGCATAAAATTTCTTTATGAAAATTTCACACAAACATGAAATCATATCATGGACCATCAAATAATCATAAAATAATTATTTCTATTTCAAATTTGTGGTCTCAAATCCATTTTTCCGACTAGGCCCTAATTCGGGATGTTATAGAGCAAATACGCCCGAGAGTGCATTCCAACCGAAGCGGTTATGTGTAAAAGGTTTGAAGACGGGTTGAATGAAAACATTAAGCTTTTAGTCAGGATTCTTGAACTAAATGAATTTTTTGTGTTGGCTGATAGCACACAAAGCTAAGGAGCTTAGCAAAGAAAAGAGAAAAGTCGATTTTGATGCTAGAGATTTGAGAAAGAGGTCAATGGGTAAATCATATCATTCATTGTCAAAGAAATCAAGGGATTCTTATAATTGTTCTACTAATTTAGTGGGGTATTCCAACAGAGATCGTGGGAAGCAATACACGAGTCCAAAATGTAACTGACCATTTTTGGTCAAATCAGAACAGTGGTTTTGGAACCAAAAATTTGAGGTTGAAATAATTATTTTATTATTATTTTAACATATAAAACATGAAAATAATATTCTGTGAAATTTTTGTTAAGAAATTTTATCATTTGAGTGCTTAATTTGATAAAAAGGACTAAATCGCATAAAGTACAAAAGTAGTGTTCTATTAGCTAAAGGTGTCTAATAGCTATAGAAACTTAAAGTTAAGGTCCTTAAGAGATAATTAGACCATTTATGTTGATAGTGGATGGTAATGGCTTGGTATTATTGAAATTTTGATTAAGTAATAAGGTTAATTTAATAATTTGGTTAATTTAAGTAAAAATAAATAAATAAAATTAAAAGGTTGTCATCTTTAATGTCTTCAACCAATTTTGAGAAGAAGAAATAGCCATGGGAATGAGCTAGGGTTCGGCTACTTTGGAAGCTCAATTGGTGAGTAAATTTTGTCCCATTTTTAGTGATTTCTACGTTTTTTAGATCGTTGCAGCTAGGTCTACCTAGCCCAGGGACTAATTTGCAAAATTGTTAAATATTTTAGATGTTTCCATTTATGAATAATCATGTGTTTTGAAGTTTCTTAATAGATTATGAATGCTTGTTCATAGATATACAAGTTTTGTCAAGTGATTTTTAGTGAAAATGGATATTAGGGATTAAATTGTGAAATGTGAAAACTTTATGGTTTAAATGTGAAATTAATGAAAAATATTGGCTACTAGGAGCATAATATTAATCCGACTAGGCTTGGGTTGTGATGAAATTGAATGAATTTTGTTTTACAAGCCTAGGCACTAAATTGTAAAAGTGGTGAAACATTAGGGGCAAATGTGTAAATGTGCTTAAATGTGTGTTTTGGATTAAATTTAATAGAGAGATTATTAAATAAGTTAATTTTGAATATATTTAGATTAAGAAAAGCAAAATTCAGATCTAGATCGGAAGAAAACTAAAGTTATCGACCAATCGACCTATTTCGTCATTTTCACATCTATGGTAAGTTCATATACTATAAGTTTTAATGCAAATGTAATTTATATGCTTTAATATTGCATATATTGTGAATACGAGAATATGAATATGTTCAATAGTGATTCAACGATGTTTCGAAATTCAAAATCTCGATTGAACCTTAGGACTAGTTTAGGATACTAGTGACATGTCATTAGAGAATATATTGAGTTGGCTTTGGGCCATGATATTAGCACTTCGGGTGCAAGTTATACCGATTTGGCTTTGAGCCATGGTATAGGTACTTAATGTGCAAGAATATTGAGTATCCAACTTCTATTCCGAATGGTTCAATAGGTAAATGAAAGATGTGATTGAGTATGAGAATGATATGAGATGGTACAGGTACGTGTGTAACATGTATAAGTTTTAGTTCGAAGGAACTTGTGAAGAATATGATTGATATCATAATTGTGTATATGAAAGATTTGTTAGGTAATATATGCCAAATCTTGATTTATTCAAATTGTTGATTTATAATCTTGAGATTGAATTAAGTTTATGGTATACAAGCTTACTAAGCTTTATAGCTTACTTCGTTTATTTTCCTGTGTTTTATAGTGTTATCAAGCTAGCTCAGATTCAGGGATCGTCGGAGATCACTTCACACTATCCACCTATCACTTGGCACCTATGAAATTTGGTATTTTAAGTATATGGCATGTATAGAGACTTTGGTCATGTTGGTTATGTTTTGGTTATGATTTTGGCCATTTGAATTAGCTTGTAAATGTCTAAGGTTTGGTTTTTATATTTGGTCATGTGAGTTGGCTTACTTTGGTTGATTTTGGTTATGCTTATATGTATATAAATGACCTACGTTGTGTGAATGATGTTGGATTTATGATGTTTATTGATAATAGGTAATTTGAATGTCAATAGGTGATAATTTGTGAATTAATATGTTTGTCGAATTGAGCATATTGATGCATATTGTTAATGGTCATTTTGATGAATTGAGAAAAATAAAGATTGGTATGAACTTAGATGGCATAATGTGGTATTTATGTTTTGCATTGGTTGGTTTTGGAAATGGTATAAATTATGCTTGATTTGGAATTGATTTATATGTCTATTGATGCTATGTTTTATGCCATATGAGTTGTGTAGGTGTGCCTAAGTTTGGGTGGCAAATTGGCTTGGTAAATAGTCCATTTTTGTCCACACGAGTAGAGACACGGGTGTGTGTCTCAGCCGTGTGTGACACACGGTCATGTTACACAGTCGTGTGTCCCCTAGTGTTGAATTTGTAACCAAGTCAGTATGCACCACACAGCCTCACACACGGGCATGTGACTTGGCCATGTGGCATAAGTCAGTATACCCTGTAGGTTTGGCACGGCCTGGCACACAGGCGTGTATGGCCATTTTTATGGCACACAGGCTAGCCAAACAGGCGTGTGTGTTGGCCGTGTGACCCAAGTCAGAGAGTTACAGGGTTGGATATGGGCTAGGACATGACCATGTGCTCCTATTTCAAATTTCCACATGGCTTGTGACAAGGGCGTGTCTTGTGGCCATGTGAGAGACACGGCCGGGCCACACAGGCGTGTGTCCCCTATTTTGAGAAAAATTTTCAAGGTTTCGTAAAAGTTTCCTAAGTTATCGGTCTAGGTCTGAATAATTCCCAATATATGTTTAGAGCCTCGAAGGTTCATATTAGGGACAAATTGATTAAGATTGAATGATGAATGCATGAATTGTGAAAACGCATGCTAAATGAATGTTTAATTGTTTTATAAGTCTGTTAATGCTCTGTAACTCTATTCTGGTGTTGAATACGAGTGAGGGGCGTTACACAAAAGCTCAAGACACTTCAGTTTCGAGTGTTGGCCAACAAACTAGAGTGTCAACAATGTGGAAGATGACTTTTTAGAGATTGTTGGATGAATAATAAAGCCTATTTCAGATGTGGCTCACAAGAGCATTTTATTTGTGATTGTTCTGAGTTATCTGAGAAGGACAAACTTCCGACTACAAGGCTGAGTAATACAGTTGCCAAAGGGAGACCACCTCAAAATACTGGAAATGTGAATAATAGAAAAGGTTCAACAAAGGATTCTGCTATGAGATCCAAGGCTCAAGCACCAGCCAGAGCTTATGCAATTCAAGCTCACGAGGATGCATCGGCACCAAATGTTATCGCCGATACTTTTTCTCTTTATGACACTAATGTAACTACTTTGATTGATTCTGGATTAACCCATTCATACGTCTGTACAAATTTAATGTCTAGTAAGAATTTACTTGTTGAGTCCATTGAATTCGTGATTAAAGTATCGAACCCCTTAGGCCAATATGTCCTAGTTGATAAAGTTTGCAAGAATTGTCCTTTGATGACTTGAGGTTACTATTTTCTGATCTATTTGATGCTTTTACCGTTTGATGAATTCGATGTGATCTTGGGTATGAATTGGTTGACTCTACATGATGCTGTTGTAAATTGTAGACAAAAGACTATTGAGTTGAAATGTCAGAATAGTGAAATTCTTCGTATTGAATCTGATTATTTGAGTAAGTTGCCTACTGTGATATCGGCTATGCTAGCTCAGAAATATGTGAGGAAAGGTTGCGATGCTTGCCTTGCTTATGTACTGGATATAAAAGTGTCTAAATCGAAGATTGAACCAGTACCAGTGATTTGTGAATTTCCAGATGTGTTTCCAGAAGAGTTACCTGGATTGCCACCGATCAGAGAGGTTGAATTTTCTATTGAGTTAGTACCAGAAACATCACTGATATTGTAACACCCCATATTCGTCGCCAGAATAGGGTTACAAAGCATTACTGATCAATACACATCTTTCACATACATTTATGCATTTCAATATCAAAATACATTCATCTCAATCATATTGTCCCTTCTAAGGTTCTATGAGATCTTAAAACATGCTTAGAAGTGGTTTGGGACTAAACTGACAACATATGCAAACTTTAAGAAATTTACAAAATTTTCTTTGATTTCAGGATCACACGCCTGTATGAACAGGCCGTATGCCTCACACGGCTACCCGACACACTTGTGTCACAAGTCGTGTGAAAACAGGGCATACATATTGACTTGTACCACACGGCCAAGGACACGCTCGTGTGCCTGGCCGTGTGAAATCTAAGGGGGTTACTGACTTGGGTCACACGGCCGACCACACATCCATGTCCCAAATCGTGTGCCACACATGAACAGTAGACATGCCCATGTCTCTAGGTCGTGCCAAAACTGTAGGGTATACTGTCTTAATTCGAAAGGGTACCCCAAGGGACACACGGCCGTGTAACGCACACGATTGAGACACACGCCCATGTCTCTGCCCGTGTGGACAAAAATAAGCCATTTGCAAAGCCAATTTGCCACCCTTTTCTCATGCTCATCTAGCCATCAAAATGATAACATTTCGACACATATATAAGCATCCAAAAACATGCAATTCCATACACATAACATGCCATCTATCCACAACCAATTCAACTAACCAATTCCACAACCAAAACATATCTAAACAATATGTCAATACCAACACTTTCACTTATTTCCTTATGCATTTTCTCATCATTTCATCACCTATTTTATATCACAAAACACATCATTAAACTATATCAACAACTAAGGCCAACATACCCAAAACAAGGCAATATATATAAGGCATTTTGTACAACACTTAGGCCAACTAAAATGAACAAATACATACCAACATTTTTGAGCCAAAAGTAAGCCAAATCTAATGGCTTAAAGCATAACTCAAAACATATCATTCACTCACTAGCCTTTACATGTCATATACCATATTCACAAGTATCTTAAAATACCAACAAGTAGTCGATAGTGTGATGATGGTTCCCATTGATCCCCGATGTTCGACTAGCTTTGATACTCTATAAAGCAAAGACAAATAACACACAGTAAGCTTCATATCATAGTAAGTTCGTACCAAATATACTCAATAGTTCATAATATACAAATCATCAATTAATAGACACTTAGTAATTCTCATATTATCATTCAATTCTAATTCATGACCATTTATCATGTATATACAAATTCATCAAGCTTCATACACATAGTATCAACTACCACATAGGTATCGTACGTACCTGTACTTTCCCATATTTATTTACTTCATTCTCACATTTTTGTTCAATACATTAAATCATTAAGAAATCTTTCAATGCTCTAAAAAATTGCACAGATAGTGCATAAATGATTAGCCAAAGATATAACGATATCGGATACTTAAATCCATCACGTTAAACCGAAGCTATCTCGACATTACACACTTAGTGCCACATAAAGCCGAAGCTATTCCAATTCGCACACTAATTGCTGTATATAGCCGAGGCTATCTCGAAACGCAAACTAAGTGCCAAATATAGTAGATTTTTCACTGTACATATTTGTAGTCGCATATATACAATTTATGCATTATTAAAGCATTAACAACATAATTGTAACAATGTTTATCAAGTACGAACTTACCTTGGACGTAAAAACGACGAAACTAGTCGATTAGTCGAGTACTTTGTTCTTGCCTTGATCTAAGTTTGATTTCTTTTGTTCTTGATCGATATACATTCAAAATTAACTTATTCAATCACATATTAATTCAATTTAATCCACAATACATATTTGGGCATTTTTGCACTTTAACCCCTAAAGTTTCACATTTAATCAATTTAGTCCCTATTTCATAAAAACACAAATTACTAAAAATTCACTAAGGCCCATGCTTGACCAAATTTTCTATAGGTCCCTAACAGCCCATATTTCACATTTATTTAACAATTTAACCCCTAACTTTACACTTTTCTCAATTTAATCCCTAATTGACATTTTTGTCAAAAATCACTTTACAAAACATGTATATCAAGCACCAAGCTTTCATTATTCATCATCAAACATTAAAAAGCTCAAGAATTCATCAATGGAAACTCACAAATTCATCAAAAAATTTAGAAATTAGGGTACAGGCTAGCTAGTACTCAAAGCAACGATCACAAAAACGTAAAAATCATCAAAAACAGAGCTCAAAACATACCTCAATCAAGCTATGCAAGTGCCGAAGGGATGAAAGCATCAAAACCCTATTCTTTCTATAATATTCGGTGGTGGAAGAACACAAAATAATGAAACAAATTTAGTTTATTTGTTTTAATTAACCTTAATTTGACATTTACTAAAATGCCCTTAATGCTTAGTATTAAATTTCTACTAACCAAAGGCATATTTGTCAATCCATAAATCAAATGGTCTAATTTCATCATAAGGACCCCACATTTAATGGATCATAATAATTTAAGCACTTTAATAATTAAAATGCAACTTTTGCAGTTTACTCGATTTAGTCATTTTCCCAAATTAACCACATAAACAATAAAATTATTTCATGAAACTTTCACACATATATAATCACATGCTGTAAACACCAAAAATAATATTAAAATAATTTTATGACCTCAGATTTGTGGTTCTAAAATCACTATTTTGATTTAGCTAAAACCGGGTTGTTACAACTCTCCCCCTTAGGAATTTTCATCCCAAAAAATCTTACCAGTGAATAGGTTTGGATATTGCTTTCTCATAGCATCTTCGGATTCCCACGTAGCTTCTTCTACCCCATGTCGATGCCATAACACTTTTACTAACGCTATTCTTTTATTTCTCAATTCTTTGATCTCACGAGCTAGAATTCAAATCGGTTCTTCACTGTACGATAAATCTAGCTAAATTTCAACTTCAGTCCGGGAAATAATATGCGAAGGATCATATCTGTATCATCAAAGAATTAATACATGGAACAAATTATGAATCTTTTCTAACTCAGATGGCAATGCTAGCCGATAAGCCACTGGTCCAATTTGCTTGATAATCTCATACGGCCCGATGAATCTCGAACTCAATTTGCCTTTACAACCGAATCGAAGTATTTTCTTCCACGAAAATACTTTCAAAAACACTGTATCCCTGATTTGATATTCGATATCTTTCTGTTTCAAGTCTACGTATGATTTCTGACAATCTGACACTGCTTTCAAACTATCGCGGATCACTTTCACTTTCTCTTCTGTTTCTTTAATCAGATCAACCCGATAAATCTTATTTTCGCTAAGCTTAGTCCAGTATAATGGTGTTCGACATTTTCGACCATATAAAGCTTTGTAAGGTGCCATTTTAATACTCGATTGAAAACTATTGTTATACGCAAATTCAATCAATGGCAAATATTTTTTCCATGTACCTTCGAACTCAAGAATACAACATCTCAACATATCCTCGAGTATCTAAATAACTTGCTCGGATTGACCATCCGTCTGCGGGTGAAATGAAGTACTAAAATGTTGGTTAGGGGGTAGGGCAGTTGTGGTATGTTGGGGTAATTCCTTAGATAATCCCCAAACCATCCATCCATCATATCAAAGAAGGCAGCTCGGGCCTCTTCTCGGCCTTCAGACATAAGTCTCCTCCTACTACTAGATACAACTTGTTGTACGGAAGCTGGAGCATGGCTCTCGGCTCCCTCAAACTCATGTTGTGCTCGATTAGAAGACATTTACTATATTCAAAACAATTTAAACAATTTAGAAGGTGTCACACTATCAAGATTCAAAATATGGCATGTATAACGAACTTTAACATCCTCTACGGTAGTCCTAGAACCGACTAAACCGTAGCTCTGATACCACTAAATGTAACACCCCTCACCCGTATCCGACACCGGGATAGGGTTCAAGGTGTTATTGATAATTTACCTTTACAAACTTAATCGGGTTACTGAATTTTGTTCTTGATTTAACATTTTTCAAACGTGTACACTTTGTCTCTTATACAGGCCTCCGAGGACTAAAAACACTCCTAGGGGTAGTACGAAACAAAATCGAAATTGTTCGATAGACTCGGGGCACTTTAGGAAATTTTCCCTTAGTTGAAGTGTAACACGTCCGTGGGGCTTAAAACACGCCCATGTCCTTTTTCCAGTATGCAACACGGCCAAGGCACACGCCCGTGGGCTTAGCCCGTGTGCTACACTGACTTCAACCTTACCATTCTGTTAAATATACACGACCAAGGCACACGCTCGTGTGCTTAACCCGTGCTCTATGCTGACTTAAAATTTCAGGTGTAGGGGACACACGGTCATAGCACACACCATGGGAGTAGCCCGTGTGTCACTCACTGCCTAGACACAAGCCCCTGTGTCTACCCATGTGGACCTTGTTAGGCTATTTTCTAAGCCTTAAGTCACCCTTTACTAGCCAATTACACTTATAGATTACTATAGTGCATACTTCGGCCAAATTATTCATTTGTAAATATAAAATTTTGATTAACCTCATTGCATGTGAACCTCATGTCATTGGGTTCATACATGCTAAGTTAATTCTTATCTTACATTTAATGATTTATATGTTTGCTTGACATATTGAGATTGGCTCATTATTATAACTCATTGGCAATTATAACTAAGCCACCGCATATGAATACAAACATGCATAGATTTGTAGGACATAGCCTACTTCAAAATGAGCTAATTTCCATGGCCATGTACAAAAAGATAAACATATTTTTACATGCCGTCACTAGGCAAATCAAATGACATATATAATAAAATACTCAAAAATCCTATACATGCCATTGGACAAAATAGAAATGCCTTTATACCAAAGCTTGTCTAGTTGATAGTGTGTTGACTCTCCAATTGTCTTCCAATCCTTATGAGTCCTTGAGCTCTGAAAAGCAGGGAAAAGAGAGGGGTAAGCATTTACATACTTAGTAAGCCCGTAAAATTGGAAAGTAAACTTACCGATTGTTTAGCATACATCCATAATAGATAATGAAACCAATGAACATGAAAATGGTTTCCCTATCACATGTACTCAATCAATGAGTTAGTCACATAACAAATACCATGAACATTTTTATATTAGATGAGCCCATCATTTTACATGTCATTTGTACATATACCTTGTGATAGTCCTGTTGAGTTTCTAGGAAATCTCGACTGATTATCCAGTCACCGTCAATTCATACGAATGATCATTTTGAGTATGCACTCCCGCGAACCTCACATTTTACGGCTGGATTACCAGTCCAGGCTAAATCCCTTACACGAAAAACACCCTTAATGAGTTCGGATCTGAATTACCAGTCCAGGCTAAATTTAGACCCTAATCGGATTACCCGTTTGGGCTAAATCCACAATGCACACATATTCTTCGGGGAGGCTCGATCACTCAAGGAACACCAGTCCAGGCTAGATCATTTTTATACTTGAGATCTTCGGATTACCAGTCAAGGCTAAATCCTTTTCTGCAACACATGCATGATCTCAAGTCTCGTGTAAATCATGGTTTATCCATCGAATTCCCTGTCGAACCTCAACCGAGACATTATCCAACAATTCATTATTAAAGATGCAATTCATGCATTTTCATGCCATCAACAATGCAATTATCATGCATTCACAAAACATACAATTATGCATGTTATAGGTTTACTTCGAGTTATCTGAACTTACCTGGTATTCGTTACGGAGCTGTGTTTCGGTTATTCCGAAACCTTGCGTTTACCTCGATCGACCTCCAGAATTTGTTCCTCGGGATCTGTAGCAACAAAATTATATCATTATTTCACTACATTACACTTTTCAAGTTTAATTTCTACCCCTGGTCCAAATGACCGTTTTTCCCCTAACCTTTGACATTTTTACAATTTAGTCCCTAGGCTCGTATAATGAAACACATGCAATTTCTATCTTACCCAAGCCTATCCGAACACTTTTCCCTCATATGGCAACCCAAATTTTCCATTATTTTCACATTTCTACCACATACTTAACAACTTTTGCAAAAAGGTCCCTTTAGGGGTTTTTCATGAAAATCACCTAAGAAAAGATGTTTAACACACCTTCAACTTTCATACCCCTCCATAATCCACCAAAATACAAGCAACTCATGCATGGGTAAATTTTTAAACATGAACCCTAGCATGAAATATGGGTAGTAGTGGAAAGATCAAGCTACCGGGATTTCAAAAATACGAAGAACATTAAAAACGGGGCTTGAGAGCACTTACTATTGAGCTTGAAAGTATTGAAAACCCTAGCTATGGAGGAATTGAGAATTTCGGCTGGTACAAGGAAGAAGAATGGCCGATTTTGGCTTATTTTTCCCATTTTATTTCATTAAAATGCCAAATGACCAAAATGCCCTTAAGTCCTTTCTTTGAAATTTTATCCATGCAAGCCCATTTTTGTCCAAAAACTTAGAAATTGGAAAAATTTCTCTTTAATACATTCTAATTTATAATCTAAATCAATTTCATACAAATTACTTCTAGAATCTAAGTTTTACAATTTAATCAATTTAGTCCCTGATTTCCAATTGGACACCTTACTCAAGGAATTTCTTCATGAAACTTTAACACATGCATAATCTCATATTATAGGTCTCATAATAATCATAAAATAAATATCTTGATGTTAGATTTGTGGTCCCGAAAGCACTATTCTGACTAGGACCTATTTCGAGATGTTACAAGTGCGGTTCACTAGACCATTTCATCTGAAACTATCCAGAAATGGATGAGAAAGGAAAAAAGTAAGATGTGAGAGTGAGTAATGTCCCTTCGAGGGGTAGACCACAAAAGAGCCTGGGAACTGGGGCTAGCAATAGAGTTGCGCCTAGAGATTCCACTATGAGGTCCGAGGGTCGAGCACCTGCAAGGACTTATGCCATTCGTGCTCGTGAAGAGGCATTGTCACCGGTTGTGATTACAAGTACCTTTTCTCTTCATGATATTTCTATTGTTTCTTTATTTGATCTGGGGTCTACCCATTCGTATGCTTGTGTGAAATTGGTGTCTAGCCTGAATATGTCTGTCGAGTCTACAGAATTTGTGGTAAAGGTGTCAAACACCTTAGGCAAGCATGTATTAGTTGACGAAGTATGTACAAACTGTCCCTTGACAATTAGAGGTCATTGTTTTTTGGCTAACCTCATGTTATTGCCATTTGATGAATTTGATGTTATCCTTGGTATGGATTGGTTGTCTACCCATGATGTTATAGTAAATTGTGGAAAGAAATTCGTTGAACTGAAATGTGAGAATAGGGATATTCTTCAGGTTGAATCAGGTGAACCGGGTAGCTTACCTGTAGTGATTTCTTCTATGATGGTTGAGAAATATATGAGAAAAGGGTCTGAGTCTTATCTCGTATTTCTGTTGAATACCCAAGTGTCAGAAGTAAAGATTGAGTCAATGCCAATGGTATGTGAGTTTTTGGATGTGTTTCCAAAAGATTTGCCTGGACTACCTCCATCTAGAGAAGTCGAGTTTGGTATCGAGTTAGTCCTTGGTACTGCGCCAATATTGATTGCCCCATATGGGATGGCACCATTAGAGTTAAAAGAGTTGAAGGCTCAGCAACAAGAGTTAACGAATAAGGGTTTTTTGAACAGAGCTATTCTCCGTGGGGTGCTCCGATACTTTTTCTGAAAAAGAAAGACGGGTAGATAAGGTTATGCATAGACTATAGATAGCTTAAAAAGGTGACTATGAAGAACAAGTATCCTTTGCCAAGGACTGATGATCTGTTTGACCAATTGAAAGGAGCCATAGTGTTTTCTAATATAGACTTAAGGTCCGGTTATTACCAGCTAAGAGTAAAGGAGCAAGATGTACCAAAAACTGCGTTTCGGACAAGGTACGGGCTCTACGAGTTCTTTGTCATGCCCTTTGGTTGAACAAATGCTCCCACTTTGTTTATAGACTTAATGAACCGTATTTTCTGACAGTACTTGGAGAAGTTCGTTGTTGTTTTTATCGATGATATATTAATCTATTCTCGTGATTAGAGTGAACACACGGAGCATTTGAGAACTATTTTGCAGACTTTAAAAGATAAGCAGTTGTATGCCAAGTTTAGTAAAAGTGAGTTTTGGCTTTGAGAGGTTAGATTTTTAGGACACATCGTGTCGGGTGATGGAATTAAAGTTGAATCGAGTAAGATCTCAACTATTGTTGAGTGGAAACCGCAAAGGAATGTATCAGAGATTAAAAGCTTTCTAGGCTTAGCGGGTTACTAAAGATGATTTGTTAAAGGATTCTCCATGATTGCTACTCTAATGACGAGGTTGCTACAGAAAGATGTCAAGTTTGATTGGATAGAAAAATGCCAACAGAGTTTCGAGAAACTTAAGGCGTTGTTGACTGAAGCTTCAATTTTAGTGCAACCGAAACCGGGTAAAGATTTCGTAGTGTATAGCGATGTATCCTTGAATAGATTGGGATGCGTGCTCATACAAGAAGGAAAGGTAATAGCATATGCCTCGAGACAACTGAAGTCGCATGAGAAAAATTATCCGACACACGACTTAGAGTTAGCATCCATAATGTTTGCACTGAAGATTCGGAGACGCCACTTGTATGGCGGGAGATGCCAAGTATTCACCGATCGTAAAAATCTAAAGTAATTAATGACTCAAAAAGAATTGAACCTTCACCAATAGAGATGGCTAGAGTTTATAAAAGATTACGTGCTAGTGATCGACTATCACCCGGGGAAGGAGAACGTGGTCGCCGATGCCTTGAGTAGGAAATCTTTATTTGCCTTGAGAGCTATGAATACTCAGTTGACTGTGTCCGATGATGGTTCGATACTAGTGGAGTTGAGAGCTAGATCGACATTTTTCCAAGTGATTTGTGAAGCTCAGAAAGGTGACAGTGATTTGCAAACCAAGAGAGCTCAATGTAAGTCAGGTATTAAATCAGATTTTCGGATTGGTTACGATGGTTGTTTGATGTTCCAAGATAGGGTCTGTGTACCTAGAGATGATAAGCTTATTGGGAAAATCCTTCACGAGACATATAGTAGTTGTATGTCAATCCATCCGGGTAATACCAAGATGTATAATGACTTGAAGAGATTGTATTGGTGGCCGGGTATGAAAAGATACATCTCAGAGTTTGTGTCGAAATGTTTAATTTGTCAGCAAGTGAAAGTCGAGCACCAAGTACCTTTGGGTTTACTTCAGCCTGTGATGGTTCCCGAGTGGAAATGGGATCAAATTACCATGGATTTTGTGACGAGTTTGCCGTTGTCACCAAGAAAGAAAGATTCTGTTTGGGTCATAGTTGATCGATTAACGAAATCAGCTCACTTTATTTTGGTACGTACCGGTTACTTACTCGATAAGTTAGTTGATTTGTATATTTATGAGATTGCGAGACTTCATGGGGTACCTTTATCAATTATTTCAGATAGAGATCCGAGATTTACCTCGCGATTTTGGAAAAAGTTACAAGAAGCTTTGGGGACAAAGTTGAATTTTAGCACGGCTTTCCATCCACAAACTGACGGTCAGTCAGAGAGAGTGACTTAGATTCTTGAAGACATGTTGCGGTGTTGTGTCCTTGAATTCCAAGGTACTTGGGAAAAGCATTTACCACTGGTAGAGTTTGCCTACAACAATAGCTATCAATTGAGTTTGAAAATGGCGCATTATGAGGCTTTATACCGGAGTAAGTGCCGAACGCCTTTGTTTTGGACTAAACTCGAAGAAAATCAGATTCATGGGGTTGACTTAGTCAAAGAGACCGAAGAGAAAGTAAAGGTATTTCATGATTCTTTGAAGGCCGCTTCTGATAGATAGAAATCCTACGCAGATTTGAAACAAAAAGAAATTGAGTTTCAAGTCGGTGATAAGGTGTTTTTAAAAGTATCCTCGTGGAAGAAAGTCCTCAAATTCGGTAAGAAAGAAAAATTAAGTCCACGTTTTCTTAGACCTTATGAAATGACTGAGAGAATTGGACCGGTAGCTTATCGGCTAGCCTTGCCATCCGAGTTAGAGAAGATCCACAATGTTTTCCATGTGTCGATGCTGCGCTGTTACCATTCTGACCCTTCGCATGTTCTTTCGCTAGCAGAGATTGAGATTCGGTCAGATATGACTTATGGTGAAGAACCGATTAAGATTTTAGCTCTGGTGGTTAAACAATTGAGGAATAAGAGTATAGCACTTGTAAAGGTATAATCGCATAGACATGGGATAGAAGAGACCACATGGGAACCTAAGGAGACCATGAGAGACCAATACCCAAACCTTTTTAACGGTAAGATTTTCGGGGACGAAAATCCCTAAGGGGGAGAATTGTAACAGCCCAATTTTAGGCCTCGTCAGAATAGTGGTTTTAGAACCACTAATCTGAGACCGGAGAAATTATTTTTAATAGTATTTTATGTGTTATAGCACGTTTATAGCACGTTTACATTGATGCGAAAAATGACTAAATTGCATAAACGGAAAAAGTTTTATTTTTCTAGCAAATGGTGTTAAATAACTAGAGAACCATAATTAAGGGTCTTTAAAGGGAAAATAGACCCATTTCAATAGGGGTGATCGGCCATAGGGACAAAGAAGAATAGAAATTTTAAAATTAGGTGAAGTTGGTAGCTTATTTTGACTAAAAATAAGATAAAATAAAACAAAAGGGCTTCATCTTTTTACCATCATCTTCTCCACCAAAAATATTAGCAAGAAAGGGGTTTTTGAAGCTTGAAACTTTCAGGCATTAAGTCCTCTCATAAGTAAGTTATTTTGATAACTTTTCTTGATAATTTTCGTACTTTTGGGACCCTTGTAGCTTAATTTAGCCAATGGAGGTACTATTTTGCAATATGGTTGAAAGTTTAGGGTTTTTCCATGATAGTTTTTATGTTATGAGCTCAAACTTTATGGAAGAAAATGAGTTATAGTTGTGAAATAAATAACTCTTGTGAAGTGGTGTTCATGAAAACACCTAAAATAGACCTTTTTTTAAAGGTTATAAAATAGGTAGTAATTGTGTGAAATAATCGAAATTGGGAGATGCCATAAGTGAAATAAAGATTAGAATAGGTTTCGATTTACGAGCCTAAGGGCAAAATCATAATTTTGTAGGGGTAAAATGGTCATTTTTCCAAAATATGAATTATGAATTGCATTGATTAATATGATGATTAAATCAGTGAATTTTTATCATTTTAGATTAAGAAATACAAAATTTGGGCCTAGACCGGGGGAAGGCCAAGCTAGTAGACTAAATCCAACTAGTCGCCCACTTTTTGTATATCGAGGTAAGTTGCACGTAAATATTACAACTCTATTGTTATTATGCATTAAATTATTGACATTGCATGAAATGCTCGATTTTGTTACGAATATGCATGATGAAATTTTTTGTGGTGAGACTCCCTGTTGAACCGTAGGAATAGATCGGATATCCGTGCCGTGATACTCGGCTTATGTGAGCCAGTGTAAGACCATGTTTGGAACATGGCATCGGCGTTAATATGAGAGCTAGTGTAAGACCATGTCTGGGACATGGCATCTGCCTCGACATGTGGGCTAGTGTAAGACCATGTTTGAAACATGGCATCAGCACCGATATATAAGAGCCAGTGTAAGACCATGTCTAGGACATGGCATTGGCATCTTGCTCTTTGTATGAGGCCTATCGAGTATCCATTTACTATTCCAACTGGTTCAATGGATAATTTAAAGATTATATCATGATTCATAAAAGTTATGATTAAGTTGCAAGTGGTACAGGTACCTACACGAAACTCATGAGAATAAGCTCGGGTTATGTATATAAATAGTAAGGATGAAATGAGTAAATTGTGTCTATAGTCATTCAAGAAACTTGTGCAAGTGTATGATGTTACTTGGTAAAGAAATGTTAACTATTTACTTGTAACTTACTAAGCTTTATGCTTACTCTATCACTTTTCCATTTTCTTATAGTGCTGCCAAGCTAGCATTGGGAATCAAGGGACGTCGGAGGCATCGATCACACTATCACCTGAATCTTTTGGTACAGCTAGATTAATTGTTTTAAGTGTGGCATGTATAGGGACTTATTCTTTTTGTTTAGTGTCATGTTAGTTTAGCGACAAGTGTTGGCTCATATGGATGTGGTATTCATTTTGTATAGGCCAATGATGTTGGCTAATATTGATTACTATTAAATGCATTTGATGAAAATTCTCATGGATGTGGATGTTTGGTTGTGGCTGTTTTGGTTATGTGTGTTTATGCATGGATTGGAGATGTTTGATGTTGTGTAGGTTAGTGCAAGTAAGGGTGGCAAAAATGTTTGATGTTGTGTAGGTTGTGTAGTCAGGCCGTGTGTCCCCTGCACCTAAATTTGGTAAATCAAAATACTCCGTAGTAACCACACGGGAGGTGACACGGCCGTGTGTCTCAACCGTGTGGAGGACACAGCCTAGTACATGAGCGTGTACCATGGCCGTATGCCCTTAAAGGGTTGTTGACATCAGAAATAGAATGTCAAGGTTTTTGTACATGGGCTGAGACACGAGTGTGTCTGTAACGCCCCCACGCCCGAGACCGTCGCCGGAGTCGAGTATGAGGTGTTACTAAGCTTAATTTAACATTTTTAGAACTTTGGATTATTTGTTTCTACATTCACAGCTTTCAAGCTACTTGCGTCACAGTCACAAGAAAAATCATATCTCAAGTTACAAAACTTGAAATCAAGATCCGTAAATTTTCCCTAAATCTAGACTCATATATCTATCTACTAATTTTTTTCTAGAATTTTTTGTTGGGCCAATTAGTACAGTTTATTAGTTAAAGTTACCCCTATTTCAGGACTTGACTGGTCTGACCTCTGTTTACTACGAACCACATTTCTCTCTGTATAAAATTTATATGACTATGAGGTTTGTTTCTCCTGAAACTAGACTCAATAAGGATTCTTAGAATATAAAATAAATCACCTAATTATATCTTTACAATTTATGGTGAATTTATAAAGTTGAAACAGGGGATCCAGAAACTGCTCTGACCCTGTTTCACTAAAATTCAAATATCTTCTAACATATAATTTCTTTACCTGTTCCATTTGTTTCATGTGAAACTAGACATAATAAGCTTCAATTTTATATTTAATCCATCACCAAATTAAATTTCTATGATTTTTAGTAAATTTTCAAACTCACATCAGTGTTGCTGCAATATTCTGTTTATGGCAATTTCATCCTTTTTATGAGTTTTCATGAATTAGATAACTTATTAATTTTCCATAACATCAAATATAATCTAAACTAACCATTTCCATAATTTATCATTATCAAGTATTTCCTCGACCATTCCATCACCATATCATAAGATCATTTACACAAAATAGGTATATTGCTATACATGCCATACTTAAATTTACAAGCCATTTACCGAAAAGTTCTTCCCGATAGTGTGATGATCCTTCGACCTATCCCGACTCTGAGCTGGCTTGTCCAAAACTACAACGAGTAAGAAGGAGGGAGTAAGCATAAATGCTTAGTAAGTTCATATGCAAATAATAAGTAACATAACAAACAATCATACCAATCAACATTAGCATGCATCACCAAAACACATATCACATTTCTAATCATTTTTCATCATCTTATTACCTTATCGTGGTTGTATCAATACTCAACCCGGGGTTAATACACATACCTGTACAGAATATCCATTTCTCATCGCTACCAATACGTCTCTTTACATCTCGAGTATTCCTCCATTTGAGTAAAACTTTACCCGTTGAACACATCGGAATATAATTCGAATACATCGAACTTTGCACATAAGTGCCACATATGTAGCCAAGCTACTATGTAACCCGCCCATAAGCGAACTCGGACTCAACTCAACGAGCTCGGGCGTTCGCATCCATAAGTGAACTCGGACTCAACTCAACGAGCTCGGATGCCTAGTTACATCTCACGAACTCGGACTCAACTCAACGAGTTCGGACATTCGCATCCATAAGTGAACTCGGACTCAACTCAACGAGTTCGGATGCTCAACCATCCTAGTGACATGTCACTTGTATCCTAATCTATTCCTAAGGTTCAAACGGGATTTTCCTCGAACACATATCCTTGCCGTCTTCCGTAGAATGCCTAAACCAATACTCATTAACAATTATGTTTAACAAGTAATTCACTTAATTTGCATTTTATTCAAATTAACCACAAAGCATATATTTCATGATAAAAATCAGCATATCACATAATTGACATCAATGACTTAAAAATAACAATTATGCTACATTATTTACACATGAACTTACCTTGGTACCAAAATACAAAGATTTTGCAATTTAGTCCACAATCTTTTCTTTTCCTCGATTGGGGTCGTTTCCACGTCTTTCTTGATCTAAAATAACACATTTAGCTTATTTAATACTCACATTATCAAATTAATCCTTAATTCAAATTTTGGCAAAATTACAATTTTACCCCTAAACTTTTGCATATTTACATTTTTGCCCCTAGGCTCGGGATTAAACTTTATTCCTTATTCTTATGTTTTACAACATGCTGATCACTTTTCCCTTCTATGGCAACATCAAATTCTCACTCTAACATGTACTTGTGACTATTAGGTATTTTTACCGATTGAGCCCTTTTACTCGTTTTTGCTTAAAATCGAGTAGTGCAAGTTGTCTAACATAATTTAAAACCTCATATTCTATCATAAAACATCAAAATACACAAATTTCACCTATGGGTATTTTTCGAAATATAAACCCTAGGTTAAATTATTGCTAACATAAGCTTAATCGAGCTACCGGGATCTCAAAAACGTAAAAATCATTAAAAACGGGGCTTAGAATCACTTACTATGAAGCTTGAAAGTTGAAGAAACCCTAGCTATGGTGAGATAGAGCATTCGGCAGCAACTAAATGAGGAAGATGACTATTTTGTGTCATTTTTCCCATTTTATTTCATTAATTATCCAAATGACCAAAATGCCCTTAATACCTTTCTTTGAAAATTTTCATATACAAGCCCATTTTTGTCCAAAATTTTAGAAATTGGTCAAATTGCTATTTAAGACCTCCTAATTAATATTTCAAAGCAATTTCATACTAAAAACTTCTAGAATGCAAGTTTTGCAACTTATTCGATTTAGTCCCTAACTTCAAATTAAGCATTTTATGCATAGAATTTCTTCACAAAATTTTCACACAATCATGCAATCATATCATAAACCTCAAAATAATTATAAAATAATTATTTCTATCTCGGATTTGTGGTCACGAAACCACTATTCCGATTAAGCCCTGATTCGGGATATTACAACTCTCCCCCCTTTAAGGATTTTCTTTCTTCGAAAATCTTACCGGTAAACAGATGTGGGTATTGATTTCTCATATTTTCTTCGGATTCCCATGTAGCTTCTTCTACTCCATGCTTTTGCCACAACACTTTCACAAGTGCAATCTTTTTATTCCGTAGTTGTTTGACCTCTCGAGCTAAAATCTTAATCGGTTCTTCTTCATAGGTCATATCTGGTTGTAGTTCAATTTCTGTCGGTGAAACCACATGTGAAGGATCCGAACGATACCGACGTAACATAGATACGTGGAACACATCATGAATCTTCTCCAATTCTGGTGGTAAAGCTAGCCAATATGCTACCGGTCCAACTTTTTCAATTATTTTTACGGCCCAATAAAACACGGACTTAATTTGCCCTTTCGTCCAAATCTGAGGACTTTCTTCCACGGAGACACCTTTAAAAATACTTTATCACCAACTTGAAATTCAATGTCCTTTCGTTTTAAATCTGCATAAGATTTCTGTCTATCTGAAGCAACTTTCAAACAATCTCGAATTACCTTCACTTTTTCTTCAGTTTCTTTTATTAGATCAACTCCATAAATCTGATTTTCCTTGAGTTCAGTCCAATACAAAGGCGTTCGACACTTACGACCATACAATGCTTCATAAGGTGCCATTTTCAAGCTCGTCTGATAACTATTATTGTAAGCAAATTCTACCAACGGTAAATATTTTTCCTAGCTTCCTTGAAATTCCAATACACAACATCTGAGCATGTCTTCAAGAATCTGAATTACTCTCTCTGATTGTCCATCAGTTTGTGGATGAAAAGCGATCTTGATCGAATTTAACTTTGTACCTAACGCGTCTTGCAACTTTTTCCAAAACCGCGAGGTAAACCTTGGATCTCTATCTGAAATAATCGACAATGGTATTCCATGTAGTCTAACAATTTCCCTAACATACTTCAGCCAACTTGTTAAGAGAATAATGCATGCGTCATCGGGATAAAATGAGCCGACTTAGTCAATCATCAACTATTAGCCGATGGCATCTTTCTTTCCTGAGTCAATGGCAATCCCGATACAAAATCCATAGTAATCCGATCCCATTTCCATTCAGAACCATAATAGGTGAAGTAATCCCAAGGCACTTGGTGTTCAGCTTTCACATGTTGACAAATTAAGCATTTGGACACAAACTCGATATATCTCTTTTCATTCCATTCCACCAATACATTTTCTTCAAGTCATTATACATTTTCGTATTTACTACTGGATGAATTGAGAAACAACTACTATGTGCTTCTGTAGGGTCTTTTGAATCAATTCCATCATTCTTGGTACACAAATCCGATCTTTAAACATTAAGCATCCATCGAACCGATTTTGAAATCGACTCAGTATCAACTTCACACTTTCTTTCTCTTGGCTTGTAAATCTTGATCATCTTTCTCGAGCTTCAGAAATTTCTTGTAAAAACATCGGTTTTGCTTTTAACTCTGCTAGAATCGAACCATCATCCGACATTTTCAATCGAGTGTTCATAACTCTCAAAGCGAACAACAACTTTCTGGCTTAAGCATCGACAACCACATTCGCTTTTCCCGGATGATAATCAATAACAAGCTCGTAATCTTTCAATAACTCCAACCATCTTCGCTGTCTTAAATTCAAGTCTTTTGTGACATCAAGTACTTAAGACTTTTCTGGTCGGTATATACCCACACTTTTCACCATACAAATAATGTCGCCAAATTTTCAAAGCAAACACCACCGCAGCCAATTCCAAATCGTGAGTAGGATAATTCCTCTCATGAGGTTTTAACTGCCTCGAAGCATAAGCCACCACTTTTCCTTCTTGTATGAGTACACACCCCAAACCATTTAGAGAAGCATCACTATACACCACAAATTCTTTACCTGATTCGGGCTGTACTAACACTGGTGCCTCTGTTAATAACTTTTTCAATTCTTCAAAACTCTGTTGACATTCTTCCGTCCATTCAAATTTAACATCCTTTCGGAGTAGTCTAGTTATAGGAGCAGCAATCATAGAAAATCTATTTACAAACCGCCGATAATACCCAGCTAGCCCCAAGAAACTTCTAACTTCACATTTTTCTAGGTGGTTTCCAATCAACAATGGCTGAAATTTTACTAGGATCAACCCGTATACCATCACCAAACAATATGACCCAAAAATCGACTTCCGAGCCAAAATTCACTTTTACTAAACTTAGCATACAACCGCTTATCTCTCAAAGTTTGCAAAACTATCCTCAAATGCTCAAAGATGCTCTGTCTCATCTTTTGAATATATTAAAATATCATCTATAAACACCACAAAAATTTGTCCAAGTATGGTCGAATATGCGATTCATTAAATCCATAAACACAAAGAGAGCATTTGTCAACCCGAATGGCATAACTAAAAATTCATAATGACCATACCTTGTTCTAAAAGCGCTTTAGGCACATCCGACTCTTTTACCCGTAGTTGATAATACCTGATCTCAAGTCAATCTTTGAAAACCATGTCGCTCCTTTTAGCTGATCAAACAAATCATCAATTCTTGGCAACGGATACTTGTTTTTGATTGTCACCTTGTTTAACTCACGATAATCAACACACAACCTCATAGAACCATCCTTCTTTTTCACAAATAACACGGAGCACCCCAAGGTGAAAAACTAGGTCTCACAAAGCCTTTATCACCAACTCTTGCAATCATGACTTTAATTCTTTCAACTCTGCTGGTGCCATTCTATACGGAGCAATCGAGATCGGAGTTGTTCCCGTATCAAATCAATACCAAATTCTACTTCTCGATCGAGGCAAACCCGCAATTCTTCCGAAATACGTCCGCAAATTCACACACAACCAAAGACTCGATTCAAATTTCTTTTCAACTTCTTTTGTATTAATTACATACGCCAAATAAGCTTCATAACCCTTTCTCAAATATCTTTGAGCCGACATTGAAGAAATCACACTAGGCAATGCCTCTGATTTATCTGATTCAACCCGTAGAGTTTCACCATGTTCACACTTTAATTCTATAACCTTTTCTTTGAAATTTATTTTAGCATCATGCAATGTCAACCAATCCATACCCAAAATAACATCAAACTCATCAAACGGCAACAACATCAAGTCAGCCGGAAAGTAATGACCTCGAATCATTAAAGGACATTTCTTACATACTTTATCAACAATCACACATTTGCCTAACGGATTCGACACTCTAATCATAAATTATGTGTTCTCAACAGGTATATTCATACTAGACACCAATTTCATGCACACATATGAATGAGTAGAACCAGGATCAATCAAAGCAATAACATTAACATTATAGAGAGAAAATGTACCGGCAATCACATCGGGTGAGGAAGCATCTTCGCGCGCTTTAATAGCATAAGTTCTAGCCGGAGCCCTTCCTTCAGGTCTAACTGGTGCATCCTTGGCTACATTCTTACTGCTTGCTTCGCTCCCAGCTTTTCTTGGATATCTTCCTCTCGAATCCGCCCCACTTGTTTTTGTATTCTGAAATTTTTCTTTTTCAGCTCTCTCTGGGCAGTCTCTAATAAAATGATCCGGAGAACCACATCGAAAACATTCATTTGCTCTGCACGGACCAAAATGATTTCTACCACACTGCTGGCACTCAGGTTTAACAAATCTCGAATTCCCTACACTGGCTGCCGAAGTAGTCTAGGACTTAGGACCCACATTTTGCTTCTTATAATTCCCATATGATTGCCCAGCTGAATCTTGGGAACGAGGATTCATATTTCTTGACTTTCCAGGTTGCTGTGAGAATAAACTGCTCGTCGGTCTTTTCTTCCAATTTCTAGTCTCAGCCTCTACCTTTTTCTTCTCTTTAAGTAGTTCTTCAGCCTTGCAAGCTCGATCCACCAGCAATACCATTTCTTTTAATTCAAGAATTCCAACAAATACCTTGATGTCTTCGTTGAGCCCGTCTTCAAATCGTCGGCACATCTTGGCCTCTGTAGGAACATACTCTCTGGCATATTTACTTAATTGAACAAACTCTCTTTCATATTCTCAGAATCACATATATTACCTTGCTTCACTCAAGAAATTCTTTACGCTTCGATCAATAAATCTTTCACTAATATATTTCTTCAAACTCTTCTTGAAAGAATTCCCAAGTTATTCTCTCTTTCGGTACCACCAAATCAAAGTCTTCCACCAATTATAAGCTGAATCCTCAACAAAGATATAGCGCATTTCAAACATTCTTCAGTGTACAAGATAATTCATCAAGTACCGGATAGAATTTTCAAGCCGAACTCGCTTTCTCGGCATCATCATCAATATTTGCTTTAAATTCTTCTACCCTTTGCTTATGGATTCTATCAACTGGAGTTCTATGAAATTTCATCGATCCATACCTTGAGGCATCGGGGTACAGGTTGAGGAAATGGGGGGAGGTGGGGAGGTTGTACATTTGGGTTCGCATGAACGAACTCGGTGTACCATGCACTCATCATTTGGAGAAAGGCTTCCCGACCCCTTTCTCCTCCTCCCCGACTAACAATAGGAGGTGGATTTTTAGTCGTGCCACGCTGCTCCTTCATCGGAGTCATGGCGCGATTACTCTCTACTTCATCTCGCCACACTGGATCGGGATCCATTTACTATAAAAAAATCATTTAAAAGTTCGAAGTCGTCACACTATCACAATTTATACATATGGCATGTATAGCAAAATCCGTACATACAACACGTAGTCCGAGAACCGACTAAACCTGGCTCTGATACCACTAAATGTAACGCCCCACGCCCGAGACCGTCGCGGAGTCGAGTATGAGGTGTTACTAAGCTTAATTTAACATTTTTAGAACTTTGGATTATTTGTTTCTACATTCATAGCTTTCAAGCTACTTGCATCACAGTCACAAGAAAAATCATATCTCGAGTTACGAAACTCGAAATCAAGATCCATAAATTTTTCCTGAATCTAGACTCATATATAAATCTACTAATTTTTTTCTAGAATTTTTGGTTGGGCCAATTAGTACAGTTTATTAGTTAAATTTACCCCTGTTTCAGGACTTGACTGGTCTGACCTCTGTTTACTACGAACCACATTTCTCTCTGTATAAAATTTATATGACTATGAGGTTTGTTTCTACTGAAAATAGACTCAATAAGGATTCTTAGAATATAAAATAAACCACCTAATTATCTCTAAAATTTATGGTGAATTTATAAAGTTGAAACAGGGGATCCAGAAACTGCTCTGACCCTGTTTCACTAAAATTCAAATATCTTCTAACATATAATTTCTTTACCTATTTCATTTGTTTCACGTGAAACTAGACATAATAAGCTTCAATTTTATATTTAATCCATCACCAAATTCAATTTCTATGATTTTTAGTAAATTTTCAAACTCACATCAGTGTTGCTGCAATATTCTGTTTATGGCAATTTCATCCTTTTTATGAGTTTTCATGAATTAGATAACTTATTAATTTTCCATAACATCAAACATAATCTAAACTAACCATTTCTATAATTTATCATTATCAAGCATTTCCTCAATCATTCCATCACCATATCATAAGATCATTTACACAAAATAGGTATATTGCTATACATGCCATACTTAAATTTACAAGCCATTTACCAAAAAGTTCTTCCTGATAGTGTGGTCGATCCTTCGACCTATCCCGACTCTCGAGAGCTGGCTTGTCCAAAACTACAACGAGTAAGAAGGAGGGAGTAAGCATAAATGCTTAGTAAGTTCATATGCAAATAATAAGTAACATAACAAACAATCATACCAATCAACATTAGCATGCATCACCAAAACACATATCACATTTCTAATCATTTTTCATCATCTTATTACCTTATCGTGGTTGTATCAATACTCAACCCGAGGGTTAAATACATACACATGCACAATATCCATTTCTCATCGCTACCAATACGTCTCTTTACATCTCGAGTATTCCTCCATTTGAGTAAAACTTTACCCGTTGAACACATCGGAATATAATTCGGATACATCAAACTTTGCACATAAGTGCCACATATGTAGCCAAGCTACTATGTAACCTGCCCATAAGCGAACTCAGACTCAACTCAACGAGCTCGGATGCCTAGTTACATCTCACGAACTCGGACTCAACTCAACGAGTTCGGACATTCGCATCCATAAGTGAACTCGGACTCAACTCAACGAGTTCGGATGCTCAACCATCCTAGTGACATGTCACTTGTATCCTAATCTATTCCTAAGGTTCAAACGGGATTTTCCTCGAACACATATCCTTGCCGTCTTCCGTAGAATGCCTAAACCAATACTCATGGTAACAATTATGTTTAACAAGTAATTCACTTAATTTGCATTTTATTCAAATTAACCACAAAGCATATATTTCATGATAAAAATCAGCATATCACATAATTGACATCAATGACTTAAAAATAACAATTATGCTACATTATTTACACATGAACTTACCTTGGTACTAAAATACAAAGATTTTGCAATTTAGTCCACAATCTTTTCTTTTCCTCGATTGGGGTCGTTTCCACGTCTTTCTTGATCTAAAATAACACATTTAGCTTATTTAATACTCACATTATCAAATTAATCCTTAATTCAAATTTTGGCAAAATTACAATTTTACCCCTAAACTTTTGCATATTTACATTTTTGCCCCTAGGCTTGGGATTAAACTTTATTCCTTATTCTTATGTTTTACAACATGCTGATCACTTTTCCCTTCTATGGCAACATCAAATTCTCACTCTAACATGTACTTGCGACTATTAGGTATTTTTACCGATTGAGCCCTTTTACTCGTTTTTGCTTAAAATCGAGTAGTGCAAGTTGTCTAACATAATTTAAAACCTCATATTCTATCATAAAACATCAAAATACACAAATTTCACCTATGGGTATTTTTCGAAATATAAACCCTAGGTTAAATTATTGCTAACATAAGCTTAATCGAGCTACCGGGATCTCAAATACGTAAAAATCATTAAAAACGGGGCTTAGAATCACTTACTATGAAGCTTGAAAGTTGAAGAAACCCTAGCTATGGTGAGATAGAGCATTCGGCAGCAACTAAATGAGGGAGATGACTATTTTGTGTCATTTTTCCCATTTTATTTCATTAATTATCCAAATGACCAAAATGCCCTTAATACCTTTCTTTGAAAATTTTCATATACAAGCCCATTTTTGTCCAAAATTTTAGAAATTGGTCAAATTGCTATTTAAGACCTCCTAATTAATATTTCAAAGCAATTTCATACTAAAAACTTCTAGAATGCCAGTTTTGCAACTTATTCGATTTAGTCCCTAACTTCAAATTAAGCATTTTATGCATAGAATTTCTTCATAAAATTTTCACACAATCATGCAATCATATCATAAACCTCAAAATAATTATAAAATAATTATTTCTATCTCGAATTTGTGGTCACGAAAGCACTATTCCGATTAGGCCCTAATTCGGGATATTATAGTGTCATGGTCGTGTGAGGGACACGGGCTAAGGACAAGGGCATGTGCCAAGCCGTGGATAAACCACTGTAGGTTCAATTTGAGAAATAAATTTACACGGGCTAAGGACACGGGCATGTCCCGATAGGTTCAGGCCGTGTGAGCCACACGGGCCTTCAACACGGCCATGCTAAGAAGACACACGGGAGTGTCGCCCTTCCACATGGGCATGTGCCCCTGTTTGCTTTGAAATTTTACAAAGTTTTCTAAAGTTTTTAGTCTAATCCCGAACCATTTCCAAAGTGTGTTTTGGACCTCGTAGGTCTTTATTAGGGTCGTTAAGTGGAAGTTTTAAAGTTTTAAAAATCCTGTTCCGGCGTCAAACTCGGGTAAGGGCTGTTACAACAACCAATTCAACTAACCAATTCAATAACCAAAACATATCTAAACAATATGTCAATACCAACACTTTCACTTATTTCACTTATGCAGTTTCCCATCATTTTGTCACCAAATATATACCAACATTTTTGAGCCAAAAGTAAGCCAAATATCATGGCTTAAAACATAATTCAAAACATATCATTCACTCACTAGCCTGTACATTCCATATACCATATTTACAAGCATCCTAAAATATCAACAAGCAGTCGATAGTGTGATGATGGTTCTCGTTGATCCCCGATGTCCGAGCTAGTTTTGAAACTCTATAAAACAAAGACAAATAAGACACAATAAGCTTCATAGCTTAGTAAGTTCGTACCAAATATACTCAATAGTTCATAATATACAAATCATCAATTAATAGACACTTAGTAATTCTCATATTATCATTCAATTCTAATTCATGACTATTTTTCATGTATATACAAATTCGTCAAGCTTCGTACACATAGTATCAACTACCACATAGGTATCTTATGTACCTATACTTTCCCGTATTTATTTACTTCATTCTCACCTTTTTGTTCAGTCCATTAAATCATTCGAAAATCTTTCAATGCTCTAAAAACTCGCACACTTAGTGCATAAATGGTTAGCTGAAGCTATAACGATATCGCACACTTAGTGCCATCACGTTAACTCGAAGCTATCTCGGTATCGCACACTTAGTGACACATAAAGTCGAAGCTATTCCAATTCGCACACTAAGTGCTGTATATAGCCGAAGCTATCTCGAAACGCACACTAAGTGCCAAATATAGTAGATTTGTCATTGTACACAGTCGTCGTCACATATATACAATTTATGCATTATTAAAGCATGAAAAACATAATTGTAACAATGTTTATCAAGTACAAACTTACCTCGAATGTAAAAATGAGGAAACTAGTCGATTTGTCGAGTACTTTGTTCTTGCCTCGATCTAAGTCTGATTTCTTTTGTTCTTGATCTATATACATTCAAAATTAACTTATTCAATCACATATTTATTCAATTTAATCCACAACACATATTTGGGAATTTTTACACTTTAACCACTAAAGTTTCACATTTTATCAATTTAGTCCCTATTTCATAAATATACAAATTACTCAAAATTCACTAAGACCCATGCTTGTCTGAATTCTCTATAGGTCCCTAATAGCCCATATTTCACATTTATTTCATAATTTAACCCCTCAATTTGCACTTTTCTCAATTTAATCCCTAATTGACATTTTTGTCAAAAATCACTTTACAAAACATGTATATCAAGCACCAAGCTTTCATTATTCATCATCAAACATTCAAAAGCTCAAGAATTCATCAATGGCAACTCACAAATTCATCAAAAAAATTTAGAAATTAGGGTACGGGCTCGCTAGTACTCAAAGCAACGATCACAAAAACATAAAAATCATAAAAAAAATCGAGCTCAAAACATACCTCAATCAAGCTATGCAAGTGCCGAATGGATGAAAGCATCAAAAATTTATTCTTTCTCTAACATTCGGTGGTGGAAGAACACAAAATGATGAAACAAATTTTGTTTATTTGTTTTAATTAACCTTTATTTCACATTTAATAAAATACCATTAATGCTTAATATTAAATTTCCACTAACCAAAGGCATATTTGTCAATCCACATTTAATGGATCATAACAATTTAAGAACTTTAACAATTAAAATGCAACTTTTACATTTTACGTGATTTAGTCGTTTTCCCAAATTAACCACTTAAATAATAAAATTATTTCACGAAACTTTCACACATATATAATCACATGTTGTAAACACCAAAAATAATATTAAAATAATTTTACAACCTCATATTTGTGGTTCTAAAACTACTATTTCAGTTTAGCTAAAATCGGGCTGTTATAGATCTCGATAGCTCCGTATAGAATGGCTCCGAAAGAGTTGAAAGATTAGTTGCAAAGGTTTATAGATAGAGGTTTTGCACAACTGAGTTTCTCGCCTTGGGGTGCACCAGTTTGATTTGTAAAGAAGAAAGATAGATCAATGAGATTGTATATTTATTACTGACAGCTGAACAAGGTTACAGTTAAGAATAAGTATCCTTTGATGAGAATTGATAATTTGTTCGATCAGCTAAAAGGTGCCACGGTATTTTTGAATATTGATTTACAATTTGATTATTATAAGTTACGGGTTAAAGATTAGTGTAACACCCCTAACCTGTATCCGTAACGCCCTAAATCATAAGTGATTAATTTTGTATGTTTTGTTTCATTATTGCATGCTTGCCTCAGTGGTTAAGTGTCCTGATAAGTGTTGAAGAAGTCATGAGTTCAAGCCTTGGCTTGTACAAAATTTTGTTTTACTTGATTAAACCCTGTCTCTAGTCAGTAGACTTCTTAAATAAATGTTGGTAAAACATGACAGAATGGGCCTGCTGGTCTGAGGATAAGGTGGCGTGTAGTGTTTGCCTGAGGTCTGAGGTTCAAGTCTTAGTAGGCGCATTGGGTGTTTTATTTTTCTTATGTGCCGTGTAAGAGATTGAATACCAGTGGAACTCTAAAGCTAGTGGGCAGTTGGAGTGTTTGAAGGGTATAGGGGATTGTGTAGCTAAAAATTAGTAGGAGAAATAGGGGATTTGGATAGTGATCGGTTTGAGGATGTTGTGGAGAGATTTTAGGAGAAAATCAAGGGGTTATGAAGTTGAGGGAGTGTTGGGGACGAATTGGGATTGTAGACACCCTTTGGAATCGGTTTTGGGAAGGAATTCGGCTTTGGGGGTGAGAGTTGTTTCGATTACAGTGCATTTTTTTACTCTTTCCTCATTTCCAACTTCTAACTTTGCTTTCGGGTTCGTTTCCTTCTTTTTTTGGGGGCATTCAAAATTGACTATTGACCATTCGGGTATTTTGGTGTATTTGTTCTTTGATTTTGCCGAATACTCTCCCCCTCTTTACTTTCTCTCTATTTCTTTTGTGTTCGATTTTGGGCAAGTGCTCATTGACTCATCTTCTTCTCTTTCCACAATCGATTCCCTCTCTTGGTCAAATATACCTTATTCCCCTCTTTGGACTCCCTTCGTGATTAACATATTTCCTTTCTATTCATCCTTCTATTGTGACTGACTACCTCATCTCTTCACCTCTCTGTGCGGTTTTAGGCAATTGATCTTTGATCAATTGGATTCGACAACAAGGTTCTTTCCTCTCTTTCCCTCACATTAAGTTCTCTTCTTTCATCTTTTGTGTTAGCTAACTACTCCGTCCATGGTTAGAGTGCATGATTTTTATTCTCTCTCTTCCGCCGAAATAACCTTTTGTTTAACACCTCTTCTTTCTCTCATTTTCTGCTAGGGAGTGCGATTAATCCATCTCGTGCCTCAAGTTAAGGTTGTGCTTTGGGTGTTGGCCGAATACTACTGTCTCTCACTCTTAGTCTATGCTTTCGATAAGTTACTATACACTTGGTTTAATGGCTTGTGTGTATGGTAATAGTTAACAAATGGTGATTGGGATGCAGGTAGTCTTTAGGAATTGAAAATGATATCTTGCAATGGTTCTAGGGTGATCAAGCAAGGCGAGTGATAGGTAAATTCTTGAACAAGTGTTGGCTAGGGTTCCTTACAATTCGTTTGATAAGTGTTTAGCCGAAGTTTTGATTGTGATAGGCTAGGAATACTCGTGGGCCAGTAGCGTATTTTCACAATCAGGTGTATAAACACTACGCAAATCGTAAATCGACAAAAGTCGAAAAATGTGACTATTGATGCCACATAGGCGTGCGCTTGCTCGTGTGGTAATCCAAACACATAAACATGGGCATTTGATCGTAGAGGGCACTATGAGCAATTTCATCGACTTAGGTCATTTTGGGTAGCGTTGGGCTGAAATGGGCCATGTGGGCACCATGGGTTCGTGGGCCCCACACGGGAAAACCATACGGACGTGTGGAGATTATTGGGCCAAGCTGTGTAGTTCACACGGCCAAGGCCATTTTTGGGCTTAATGGGCCACACCAGCGTATGGACCCACATAGGCCCACATTTTGGGCATTGGCCCATTTTTATGCTTGACTGTTAAGGTTGCACGGGTTGCCTGAGACGACTGTGAACCTACTGTTGGGTCAGTAAGTATTCCTAGACCCTAAATTGATAAATGATTGTAATGTCCCTATGAGGTAAAATAACTGTTATGCCCTTATGTATGTATGACTGTATCCGAGCATGCCATTTTATATATATATATTGCATACATGCATAATATTATGATATGTCGCATGGGGACGAGTTTATTATTGATTGGAGGAAGTGTACTGTATTGGCAGCTCTGCTACAACCATTGTTTAGTGCCGCAACCGGTGCTATTTTGGAGTGTAGGGATGGGTAGGTTGATTTTATCCCCACATGGAGTGTAGGGCTAGAGGGAGTGGAGTGTAGAGGCTGGTTGGGTAGGATTTCTGTTTGCATTCTGTATTGTTACTGGCACTGTAATGGGTTAAGGCCCACATCGATATCGATGTCAGAATGGGCTAAGGCCCTAACAGACAATCGAATAATTATCAAAGCGGGCTTAAGCCCGCATCAGAATTGCCTCATCGTATGATGATGATGTTAAGGGATTACAACTGAGTTTTCATAAACTCACCCTTCTGCTTTTCTGCGTAGGTAATTCTTAGGCAGAACGGTGTTGCGAGGGACTCAATGGTGGCCATACAACCGTATTTGCTTCCATTTTTAACTTTTAATTTATGAGTAATTTAATTTGGTTATTTGTTTTGTAATAAGGCCTTTTTAAGTTTTTATTTTAATTTGGGATTTATTTACTTTGATTCATATCTGTTAGTAGAAGGCAGCGAATTTTCATAAAGATAAATGTTTTTCAAAACACCACGTTTACGCAACATATTTTTAAAGCTTCTGCAACAAACATTGTTTTAAAGAGTAATAAAAATCAGATTTGATTAACATTTTTCTAAAATGAATTGAGTTTTAACGATGAACAAGATATTCTAAATTTTTGTTAAGATCACAAAGAGGTTGTAATATAGAACGAACTTCGCAACAAAAATATGTTTTTTGAAAAACACTTCAATGTGGCATCGCAGATTTGGCCATAACGTCTTGGCCGGGTTTAGGGTGTTACGTTATCCGTCGTCAGAATAAGGTTATGAGGCATTACTGATCAATACATATCGTTCACATATATAACATATACATTTATGTAATCATAATAAAAATCCATTCATCTCAATCACATTGTCCCTTATAGGGTCTTACGAGACCTTAAAACATGCTTAGAAATGGTTCGGAACTAAACCGATAACATCTGTAAACTTTGAGAAACGTAGAAAATTTTTCAACATTTAAGGGTCACATGCCCGTGTGAACAGGCCGTGTGCCTTACACGGCTACCAGACACGCCTGTGTCACAGGCCATGTGAAAACAAGGCATGCATACTGACTTGCACCACACAGCCAGAGACACGCCCATGTGCCATGGCCGTGGGATAATTAGGAAGGTTACTGACTTGGTCAGACGGCCAGCCACACGCCCATGTGCTAGCCCGTATGCCACACACAGTCAGTAGACATGCCCGCGTGTCTAAGATGTGTCAAAACTATAGGGTATACTAACTTAATTCAAAAGGGTACCCCAGGAGACACACAGCCGTGTAACATGACCGCGTGTCGCACACGGCTGAGACACATGCCCGTGTCTCTGCCCGTGTGGACAAAAATAGGCCATTCGCAAAGCCAATTTGCCACCCTTTTTCTCATGCACACCTAGCCATTAGAATTGTATCATTTTAACACATATATAGGCAGCCAAAATATGCCAATTCAATTATATATCATGTTATTTATCATTAACCAATTCAACTACTAAATTCCATAATCAAAACATACCAAATCCACATGCCACAAACATCAAACTCACATAACACATAAATGAATTTTCTCACCTTTCTATCAACCAATTCATGCTTCTCAAACATGCCAATTCTTCATACACAAGTCATACCAAAATATACCATTCCTCAAGCATTAATACATTAACTAATAACTAACCAAATGAGCAACCACGTAGCCATATCAACAACCATGACAAACATGCCAAAGCACATGATATCTTATATACATCACATATATCACTTATCAAACACATAATTTAAGCCAACTTAAATGGCCATACATACCAACATTTACATCAAAAGCAAGCCAAATCTCATGACTACTATCATGACTCAAAATATACCAAAATGACACTAGCCTATACATGCCATATACCATATATACAAAGCTCCAAAAGTACCAACAAGTAGTCAATAGTGTGATGATGGTTCCCGATGATCCCCGATGTCCGAGCTAGCTTTGACAATCTATAAAACATAGAAAAAACACACAAAGTAAGCTTTAAAAGCTTAGTAAGCTATATAGAAATAAATTTACCACATGAATCACAACATTTCTATCAATAGGCCAAATACAAGTAAACACATATAGATACACAAACCTTTCTCAATGAATACATATTCAAATTTACCTGTAATTTCATCAACCACTTCTCTTTCCAATTCTCGTATGAATCTTGTACGTACCTGAGTTGTTTAACTCATTAACACATTCTTTCTTGACTTGCCTTTGCTCGTTGAACCATTCAAAATCTTTAAGGATACTCAGAAATCACATAAGCTTGTACAATGCCATATCCCCGATATGGTCTTACATGTTATCACATTTTGATGCCACTATCCCAGATAGGGTCTTATACAAAATCATAACACGATGCCAATGTCCCGGACATGGTCTTACAAGTAATCTCAATACAATATTAATGTCCCATACATGTTTTTACATGTAATCACATATCGATAACCTAATGCCATGACATTCGTATCCTATACTATTCCAAAGGTTGGTACAGGACTTTCGGATATCGTAACTTCGTTGATTCTTGATTTTATTTGCTTATTCAACATTCATAGCAATTCAACAACAATTAAACATATATAATTCAATTTAAATACATTTATTTGCATTTGAACTTACCTCGTCGTCAGAATAAATGAACTGGATCAACTATTCGTCAACTTTTGATTTTCCCCAATCTAAATTTGTTTTCTTTCATTTTTGATCTATATACATTCAAAATTAACTCTTTTATACATCAATACATTCAATTTCATCAACAAACACATATTTGGGCATTTTTTCACTTTAGCCCCTAAAGTTTCACATTTATTCAATTTAGCCCATATTTCACAAAAACACAAATTACACAAAATTTAATATTACCCATGCTTATCAAAATTCTTTGTAGGTCCCTAACAGCCTATAATTTCATTTATTTTACACTTTAACCCTCTCAGTTTACAAATTTCATAATTTAATCCTTAATATGCATTTTTGTCAAAAATCACTTTACAAAACATGTATATCAAACATCAAGCTTGCACAATTCATCATCAATCATAAAACTCATGGATTCATCAATAGAATTTTTTAAAATAACTAACAAACTCAAAAATTAAGGTACAAGCTAGCTAGTACTCAAAGCAACGATCACAAAAACATAGGAATAATAAAAAACGGAACAAAAATGAACCTTCAATTGAGCATTAACATGGCCAAACCCTAAATGAGTGTAAAAGCTTTCTTTTCTCTTCAAAATTGTCTAAGTATGATAAAATATGATATAAAATTTGGTTTTGTTTTTGTTTTAATTAACTTAATAACCAAATTACCATTTTACCTATTAATTAAAACATTATAAATCATATAATTCAAGGTCATTTAGGTCCATATCCACTATCAATGGACTAATTACAACATAAGGACCGCACATTTAATAAGCCATAACAAATAAACACCTTTGTCATAAAGAATGTAACTTTTACACTTTACGCAATTTAGTCCTTTTTCTCAAATCGAGCTATTAAACGATAAAATTAGCTCATGAAATTTTCACATATATATATTCACATGCTGTAAACACCAAAAATAATATTAAAATAATTTTACGACCTCAGATTTGTGGTTCCAAAAGCACTGTTCCGATTTAGCTAAAATCGAGCATTACAATTCGGATTGTCAAAAACTGCATTCAGGATCAGGTATAGACACTATGAATTTCTAGTTATGCCATTTGGGTTAACTACCACTCTAGCAGTATTTATGGATTTGATGAATCAAATTTTTAGACCATATTTGGACCGATTCATTGTTGTATTCATTGATGATATTCTGATCTATTCCCGAGATGAGTCAGAACATGCCAAGCATTTGAGAATTGTGTTACAAACTTTGAGAGATAAACAACTATTTGCTAAATTTAGCAAATAAGAATTTTGGCTCCGAGAAGTTGGATTTTTGTGACACATTATTTTGGTGGAAGGCATCAGAGTTGATCTGAGAAAGATTTCAGCGGTTGTTGACTGGAAAGTACCAAGAAACATTTCTGAGGTCAAAATTTTCTTGGGGTTAGGGGGCTATCATCGAAGATTTGTAAAAGGATTTTCAATGATAGCTACACCAATGATTTGGTTATTGCAAAAAGATGTAAAGTTTGAGTGGTCCGAGAATTAGCAATAAAGTTTTAATTAGTTGACAGCACTATTAACCGAAGCACCAGTTTTAGTTCAACCTAAGTCGGGTAAAGAGTTTGTGATTTTCAGTGATGCATCATTGAATGGTTTGGGATGTGTTTTAATGCAAGAAGGCAAAGTGATAGCGTATGCTTCCAGACAGTTAAAAATGCATGAGAATAATTATCTGGCACATGATTTGGAGTTGGCCATAATTGTGTTTGCGTTGAAAATTTGGGGGCATCACTTATTCGGTGAGAAGTGTCACCTATTTACCGATCACAAGAGCCTGAAGTATTTGATTTCTCAGAAAGATTTAAATTTACAACAACAAAGATGGCTCGAATTATTGAAAGACTATGAGTTAGTGATCAATTATCACCCAAGAAAAGCAAATGTAGTCGCGGATGCCTTGAGTAGAAAATCTTTGTTTGCTCTGAGAGCGATGAATACGCGATTGAGATTGTCTGATGATAGTTCAATTTTAGATAAATTAAAAGCTAGACCGATATTTTTACAGTAAATTTGTGAGGCTCAGAAATGTGATAATGAATTGCAAGCCAGAAGAGTACACTGCGAGTTAACTACAGATTCAGAGTTTCAGATCAGATCTGATGATTGTTTGTTATTCCGAGGTAGAATGTGCGTACCAAAGAATACTGAGCTTGTACAAAAAATTCTACACAAATTACACAGCGTAACAGTCTGGTTTTGACCCTAGTTAGAATAGTGGTTTCGGGACGACATATCTGAGTCAGAAAAACATTTTAATATTATTTTTTGTGCCTTTTATAAGTGGATTAACATGTGTGAAAATATTGTGTGAAAATTTAACTAATTGTGTGCTTAATTTGCAAAAAGGGCCTAATCGCGTAAAAGGTAAAAGTTGTGTGCTAGACGTTAAAAGTACCAATTTGATTTGGCTTTTTAAAGCAAGGGTCCTTATGTTGTTATTTGTCTATTGAAAATATTAATGGACTAAAACAACCATCCATTAAATGGTTTTATAATTGTTTTTATAAGGGCAAATTGGTAAACAAATTATAAATAAATTATAATTAAACTAAAGGCATGAAATAAACCATTTTCATGCTCATATTTGACCGAAAATACAAGGAAAGAAAAAGAAAAAGAATAGCTGGGGTTCGGCTAAGGAAATCCTTGATTAAGGTATGTAATTTGATCAGTTTTTGATAATTTCTATGTTTTTAAGATCATTGTTTTGTGTTTTATAAAACCCATGCCTCAATTTCTAATTTTGGTAATGATTTTGAAATGTACCATTGATGAAACTATGAGTTTTATGATGTTAATAGATGAATTATAGAAGCTTGATGCTGGGTTTAAATGTTTTGTCTTTGAATTTTCGATGAAATTGAGTATTATGGGCTAAATTATAAAAATGTTATTTTGAGGGACTAAAATGTGAAATAAATGAAATGTATGGACTTGTATGAGAGTCATGAAAATTCGGAATGAAAATTTAGCTAAGCTTGTGTACAAGCAAATTTTTTGTATTTTGTGATTTTGTGAATTAGGGACTAAAGTGTCGAAATGTGAAAATGTGAGAGCTATTTTGTAAAATGCCCTAAATATGTATTTATGGATTGTTTTGAATGATTTGGTGAATAAAAAGGATTAATTTTGAATACTTATAGATCAAGAAAAGAGGAATTCGGATTTAGATCGAAGGAAGTTGAAGATTATTGAATAAACGTTCAGGTTGACAACTTCGAGTACGAGGTAAGTTCGTACATAGGAAATGATATTATAAGAACATGTTGCTATTTTGATTATGCGTAGATGTATATATAATTGAGCTGGATGAATTTGATGACGGATTGAAAGTATTTGGCACTAAGTGTGCAATTTAAATTAGCTTTGGCTACTTGAGGCACTAAGTGTGCGATACCGACTTAGTTTCGGTTAATTGAGATAGCACTAAGTGTGTAGAATCATTCTAGCTTCAGCTAACCTTTAAGCACTAAGTGTGCGGATGTTCAAAGCATTGGCGATTTTTGGAAAGTCTTAAAGTATTCGAACATGAAGTGAGATTGAAAATTAATGAATATGAAAATGTTCAGGTAAGTATGATATCTATGTGGTAGATGATATTATGTTTATAAAGCTCATGGAATTGGTAAGAACTTATGGATTGTGTTAGTATAGATTTGATAGATGAATTGAGAAATTGTAATTACTTAAGTGTTGATGATGAATGCTATAGCATAAATATTGGCTGAATTAGAGGTAAAATTTTGCTTGCTTTCTTTTCTTGTAGGTTGAACCCATTTGGGGTGGCAAATTGGCTATTCAAATAGCCTATTTTTCTCCACACGGGTAGAGACACGGGCGTGTGTCTCAACCGTGTGCAACACACGGCCATGTTGCACGGTCATGTGTCCCCTGGGTACCCTTTAGTTGTAAGTCAGATTTGCACACGAGCTAGACACACGGGCGTGTGGTCTGGCCGTGTAACCCTTATTGGTATGTTGACGTCACAAACAGAATACCCCCTATTTTTGGCACGGCCTAGCACACGGCCAGAACACGGGCATTGTGCATAGCACACGGGCTGGACACACGGGCATGTAGTCTGGCCGTGTGAGCAAGTCAGTAACTATGCCCTGTTTTGCCATGGCTTTGACACATGAGCTTGGCTAGACCGTGAGAGGCACACGGGTGTGTGACCTTCTATAAGTTGAAAACTTTTATAAGTTCTGAAACTTTTGGTATGATACCAATTTGGTCCTGAATGCATGTTTAAGCATTGTATACTCAATTTTATGTGAATATTGAATGTGTATGAATGACTTTTATTAATAATGAGATGATATTTGATGTATGGTAGTTCTGATTGGAGTTATGAGTCTGGTAATGCCTCTGAACCTATTCCGACGATGATTACGGGTTTAGGGTGTTACATTTTATTGGTATCAGAGCTATGGCTTAGTCGGTTCTTGGACTACCATAGCATATGTGAGTCTAGCTATACATGTCATATGTATGAATTGCGATAGTGTGATGAATCCTAACATTGAAATGTGCTTTTATATAGTAAATGGATCTCGATAGAGCTGTAGCAGATGATGTTAAAAGTAGTACGCCTGCTCCCGTACAAGAGACGGTGCAAGCTGATTCTCGACCGGCTACAAGTAGCCGTGATGGTGAGGCTAACCAAGCCTTCTATCAGATGATGAATGATTGGTTCACCCAATACATTAGAACCAATCCGGCTGTACAACAACCTCCACCGCCAATTAATTCTCCTCAAACTCCTGTTATGCCACCAGTAAATCCAATACAGTTGAGTAGACCACCAGTTGATAAGATTAGAAAATACGGGGTTGAAGAGTTCTGAGCTACAGCAAGTGATGATGCTGAAAAAGCTGAGTTCTGGTTAGAGAACACAATAAGAGTGCTTGATGAATTGTCTTTGAGTCCTGAAGAATGCATAAAATGTGTCGTTTCCCTTTTGAGAGATACAGCGTATCATTGGTGGAAGACTTTGACATTTGTGGTTTCGAGTGAACGAGTTACGTGGGATTTCTTCCAAGCTAAATTCTTGAAGAAATATATCAGTCAGAGATTCATTGATCAGAAACGCAAAGAGTTTCTCGAGCTTAAATAAGGCAGTATGTCTGTCACAGAATACGAGCGAGAATTTGTAAGGTTGAGTCAATATGCCTGTGAATGTGTATCTTCAGAAGCAATAATGTGTAAGAGATTTGAAGACAGTTTGAACGAAGATATTCGTTTGCTCGTTGGAATCCTAGAAATCAAAGAATTTTTTGTGCTTGTTGAACGAGCATGTAAAGCTAAAGATCTTGGGAAAGAGAAAAGAAAAGCTAATTTTGAAGCTAGAGAGGTACGGAAGAGATTATCGGGAAAATCATTTCAATCTAGATCCAAGAAGTTTAGAGAGGATAGCAGTAGTTCAAAGGCTAGTATGGGACATTCGAACAGAGATCGTGCTAGATTGCAATCAAATTTCAAATCTTCAGCTACATCTGTTGCCAGTGTTGATAATGCAAAGAATGAAAAGCCTAAGTGTGATCAGTGTGGAAGACGACACTTTAGTGAATTGTAATATCCTGATTTTCGGGTTTTTCGCGATTCTTGATATTTTAGTAAAGTTTCTAAAATTTGGTATGTGATTAGGGAATTCATAATTTAAGTATGTAAATGGGCTTATGGAAGGCCCATGAGTTGGCCAAAACCCGGTAGAATTTTTAAATTTTGGACTTAGGAGTTAGGGGCTCTGGCGAGGTGCCCTTATATAAAGTTGTGGGTAAAATGTATCACAAAAAGAGCTTTGGTAAAGTGGCAAGGGTGACGCCACTAAGCTCCTAAAAATGTGGCGTGTGGAGCATAGAGGGGGAAGACCTGGGATCGATTCCCTATGTTGGCAAAAAGGATGCTAATTTTTATGCTTTGAGCATGCAAGAGTTGTAGCTGAATGGAACTCTATAGGGGAGAGTTTGAATCAGTTAAATGCATGGACTAAGGAGGATAAGGGAGAGATTTTAGGAATTGATATGAAGATAGAGTTGGCTGAATAAGGGAGATTGGAGGAAATTTTCTGAGAGAGAGGTTTAGTAAGGGATTTTCGGCACATAGGTATTTTTATGCCGTTTTCTCCTAGAGGATTAGTCTTTTCTCTCTTTTTCTTTTGCAGCCGAATCTACCATCTCTTCTTCCATCTTTTCTTCCTTCTCCTTCATTCAAACCAGCCCACTATTTCCCTTCATTCACCATTATTTCTTTCCTTAATCTCTACTTACTGCAAAATACCGCAAAAAGCCAAATCGATAAGGATAGGGTGGTGCCGATTCTTGTGACCAGCAACCTTTTCTTTCCTTTTCAATTTTTGGCGTTCAATTCTTTTACCTTTTAGGCGTGCGGATTCTAGAGAAGAAAGACTGTGGTAAGCGCTCAAACTCTAAACAATTCCTAGAGTAACTTTTGGCCAAAAGCCGAAACCCCATAATTTAGGGAGATGGCCGAATATGTGTATAGGCCTTATGGGGTCTTCTTTTAATATTTTTGTGGTTTATTTAGTGAAGGAGCAGCAAGGTGTAGTGTCGACTTGAAATAGCTTGAATCACCGGAGTGGCTAGGCCTAGTCATCAATCGCGGCAAGGTAAATTCCTAAGGCCATTATGGATGGTGGCCGAATGTGTAAGTATTAATATTAGATGATTACTGGTTTAGTTCAATTATGGGAAGCTGATTATTAATGATGGATTATAGGAGAAATCGTGTAGGAGATCTCGTCAAGGAATATCGCCAAACAGGTGTGTAACGAACCCTTTTTCATAGCTTAAAGCGATAAATGCCGAAAAGCCGAAATGCCGAAATTCTGGCATTTTGAGAACTTGTGAGCAAGCTTAACGCTCACTAGTTAGTTAAAATCCATGAGATGATAATTGAGAACAATGGAAACAAAGAAGAATGAGATTTCTCGGCATTCTTGGTAAGTTGGGCCTCGAGGGGCTAAAATCGGGCCCAATGGGCTCTCGGGCCCATTTGGGAAAAATTGGTAGAAATTGAAAACTTGTTAAATTGCACGTTAAGACTGGTAATACCAATATGGAAAACAGGCTAAATGGGCCTAGAGGATAAATCGGCTATGTGGGGCCCATTAGGGGTTTTTAGCCCAATAACTCGGTTTTAAAATGGGCCAGATTCATGTTAAAACAAACAAATAGTTAGTAATCGATAATGAAAATGGAAAATTCCTAAAATTTGGTAAGATTACGAAATTACCCTTATAATATGAAAATGATCATTTTTGCCCCTAGGTAAAAATGACCATTATACCCTAGGGTTTAATTATGAATTTGTTACATAGGATTTTGATGTACATGATATGTATGATATGCACATGAGATGTATGATATGCACATGATATGTATGATATGCACATGATATATATATGATTTGCACATGATGAATTCATAAATACATGGGGTTGGGTTTTTATATGGATGGAGGAAGTGCAAAAAGGGCTTATGCCCCGCTTTGATAATGGGCTTATGCCCCTTTTACAAAAGGGGCTTATGCCCCGATTATTAAAAAGAGGCAAGGCCTCGATTTATATGATAAAGCAAATGCTATCTTTGCCGCCAAGAGAGAGTTTTGGTGGGTGGGTTGAGTTATTCCCACACATGGAGAGCTTGGTTGGTACGGGTGGAGAGTAGCGGATGGTGGGTCGAGTAGTCTCCCAAATGGGATTGCATTCATTCTTTCATTGACATTACATGTGATATTGAAATGGGCCTATGGGCCATATCATTTCTGATGAAGGCTTGGCCCAAAGATATGAAATATGTGAAGGCTTCGCCCAAGAATATGAAATATGAAAAGGCTACGGCCCAGTAAATGTTGAGCTTGGACTTGGGCTAAGGCCCAACAGGCTGATATTGTTTTGGGCTCTGAAAGGAGCTTGTTGTACACTGAGTTTCCAAACTCACCCCTTTTTTCTTAACCTGCAGGAGAGCCATGATGAGGGACTTGGGCCGGAGGATTCAGAGTGGCCACTGCGATTGCCCTTGGGTTTTTTAATTAAGCATTTGGTTTCCTTTAAGATTTCTTTATCTATTTACTTATTATTTATTTTTGGGTTGTAATAAGGCCATTCTATTTTTTTTATTAACTTTAAACTGATTGATAATTAATGGGCTAGGCTTAGGACGCGTTTTCAAAATGGAACTCGTTTTTAAAATAACACAATGACACGATTATCCAATTTTAAAGAATATTCACTTAAATAAACTTCAACTCGTTATAACCAAGTGTGGCAATGGCAGTGGGCATGTCTAGGATTGGATCCAATCGAAGAGCTTGGTACTTAAGCGACCTTCATGGCTCACCTCCTCTCTGTTTGGATACCTACCTGGTGCCCAGCTTCCATTCACTTGTTAATTTATTAAAAGTCAATTTTTTTAAAACACTAAAATGAAACATGAATTTTCAAACTCTTATGTGGCATGTCAGATTCGGCCATAACGTCTGGGCTGGGTTTGGGGTGTTACATTTAGTGGTATCGAGCCAGATTGCAACAACTCGGCTGTGGATCGGGTCCAAAAAAAATCTTTTCGAAAACTTAGGCCCAAGAAGGGTATTTTTGGAAATGGTATTGGGAAGTTCTTTTCAAAGATGTTTTACAAGGTATACATGTTAAAATGGTTCAAGTTTTCCTGGTTTATAAAACGAGGCTAAAATTAAAAGTTTCAAAACAAGGGTGTTACAAGGGTATTTCAAAATCAAAATTTAAAATTTCTATTCTCTATGACTAAAAATATGGTTTTTGAGTTTTAAATGGATTGGAGAAAGAAGCGGCGCACTGAATCCCCGGCACCAAGTCTGTAAGTATACTCTTTTTATGTTATGTGATAATGATATGATGCTATGAATAGAATTGAGACCCTACTATGATACTTTAGATAGGGTAGAGTCAGTAAACGGTAGAAATAAGATTGTAGCTAGGCTACGACGATACTGAAAACAAACCCGGAATCATTATATTTCCATAAGATATTTTCTTAATAAACAAGTGGAACATTATACTAATACCATAAAATTCGTAATTAGATATGAGTACAAGAGGAACTCGTGGGCGAGGCCGCGGGCGTGGTCGCGGAAGGAGTGCAGTGAATCTTCATCCTCGGGGGCATAGGCCACCGAGGAGGCATCTGTGCCTCAAGCAACGGAGACCGGGTCTTATGATCGGGCATGGAGGATGATGCTTTGTCCCAAGCCATGTTAAGGGTTTTAGAGAGTTCTTTGGAGCTAGCACCGGGACAGTGAATAGGGATCCATCTCTGGCGTCTCAAGGCTATGAGAGCAGAGGTTTTCGGGCGTATCTGGAGTAGCCCCAAATGTGGCTGAATATTGGCTAGAGGCAACAGAGCGAATTATGGATGATTTAGATTGTTCGTGGAGCAAAAGCTAAAAGGGTCGTGTCATTTCTACGAGAGCGAGGCATACCGGTGGTGGATTACTTGTAAGGAGAGTACTCCAGTTGAGCGAGTAACACAGGAATTGTTCAAAATCGCTTTTAAGGGGAGATATGCGGGAGCTAGCTATGTGGATGCTCGTCGGAAGGAATTCTTGAATTTGACTCGGGGTGATAAGACCAGAGCGAGTATGATGAGCGCATTTTTGAGGTGAGTCGATATGCTAGTGGGATAGTTGCGACCGAATATGAGCGCAGTGTTCGATTCAAGGATGGCCTTCGTGATGAGCTTAGGGTGCTGATAGCTCCACAGAGGGAGCGTGATTTTGCTGCATTGGTAGAGAAGGCTAAAATAGCAGAGGAGGTAAAACGGACTGAGCGGCAAAATCGTGAGAAAGATCGACCCAGATTTAAGAGGGATTCTGGACCCTCGAGTGCTGTAAATAGAAATGTCAAAAGAGCTAGAATGGCAGAACCAGTTCGAGCAGCTCCAGTGAATACTTTTAGATCGCAAGCTTGCGGGGATTGTGGCAGAGTGCATATGGGGGAATGCTGGAAGCGAACTGGAGCATGTTTTCATTGTGGGTCAAAGGAACATAAGTTCAGAGAATGTCCTCGGATAACAGCTTAGGAATTAGCGGCAGAACAAAGGGATGTCCAATCACAGCGAGGGGGACCACCACCACAGAGGGGTCGTGGGCAAGGCAGAGGTGGCAATGGTAATGGTCGAGGACGTGGAGCACCGGCGGGGTGCTGGACATGCGAAGCTCGACAACCGGCGTTGGTTTATGCGCACACGACGTCGTGAGGAGGGTGGCGCCCGATGTTATAACTGATGTGCGTTCTTCATTTATAACAAGCCTTACATCGCTTTAATTGATGTGGGTTCCACTCACTCATATGTTACTTGTGATGTATCCGGGGCATTGGGTATGCTTCACGAGGAGACCGTAAGTGGGGTATCGATGATAAGTCCTTTGGGACACTCGGTCAAGGTAGATAAACTCTTTAGGGTCAGTGCCTCTAGAGATACAAGATAAGATTTTTGAAGGGGAATTGATGGAGCTTCCATTTGGGGATTTTGATCTTATTTTGGGTATGGACTGGCTAACTAAACATAGGGCAACGTTGGATTGTGCTGCAAAGAGAATGGTGCTAAGAAGCTGTTAAGATGAAGAGATAATGGTCATAGGGGAGCGAAGGAATTACTTGTCCAATGTGGTTTCAGACTTTAAGAGCCGAGAAGTTGATTCGGAAAGGTTGTAAGGCGTTTTTAGCAGTGGTGAATCAAGTTGAACCAGAGGGGACGACTATGGAGTCAGTTAGGACCATCAAGGAGTTTCAAGATGTATTTCCGGAGGAACTTCCTGGATTACCCCGAGCAGGGAAGTTGAGTTTGGAATTGACTTGTTGCCCGAATGTACCCTGTGTCCATTGCGCCTTATAGGATGGCACCAAAGGAGTTGGTAGAATTGAAAGCCCAAATTCGGGAATTGTTGGATAGAGGGTTTATACGACCAAGTGTTTCTTCGTAGCGCACTAAACGGTGCTATTCGTAAAGAAGAAAGATGGGACCATGCGGATGTGCATCGACTATCGGCAGTTGAATAAACTGACGATAAAAAACAAGTATCCCTTGCCAAGAATCGACGATTTGTTTGACCAACCGAAAGCGACCTCGGTATTTTCTAAGATTGATCTTCGTCGATATCATCGATTGAGAGTCAAAGAAGTGGATATTCATAAGACGGCATTCGAAACTCGATATGGTCATTACGAGTTTACGGTGATGCCTTTGGTTTGACTAATGCACCGCAGCTTTTATGGATTTAATGAATCGGGTTTTCAACCATACTTAGATCGGTTTGTAGTCATTTTTATTGATGATATATTGGTGTATTCGAAAACGTAAGAGAAGCATGATGAACATCTTCGTGTTGTCTTTGCAAGTGTTAAGGGAAAAGCAACTTTACACAAAGTTTAGTAAGTGCGAGTTTTGGTGAAGGAAGTAGCTTTTTAGGGCATGTTGTGTCTCACCGAGGAATCAAGGTAGACCTCGGAAGATTGAGGCAATTCGGAATGGAAGCCACCAAGGTCGATGAATCAAATCCAGAAGTTTTACGGGGTTGGCGGTTATTATCAAAGGTTTGTGGAAGGATTTTTACGTGTTGGCGGCACCGCAAGTAACGAAACTTATAAGGAAGGGAGCACCGTTCGTTTGGACAAATAAGCAACAAGAGGCTTTTGAGAAGTTAAAGGAAGTTCGGCGTGAAGCGCCGGTGTTGATTCAAACCAGTCCGTAAGGATTTCGTTGTGTACTGATGCGTCACATGTCGGTTTGGGCTGCGTGTTGATGCAAGAGGGTAAAGTGGTCGCTTATGCTTCACGACAGCTTAAGCCTCATGAGGTAAACTATCCTACGCATGACTTGGAGTTGGCAGCAGTGATTTTTGCACTAAAGATATGGAGGCATTACTTGTATGGGGAGAAATGCATCATTTATACGGATCACAAGAGTCTTAAGTACTTGCTGACTCAAAAGGAACTAAACCTTAGACAAATGAAGGTGGATAGAGTCATAAAGGACTATGACTGCTCGATTGAGTACCATCCAGGTAAGGCAAATGTCGTGGCTGATGCATTAAGTCGAAGGACTGTGGCAGAATTGAAGGTAATGTTTGCTCGCCTAAGTTTGTATGACGATGGAAGCTTATTGGCAGAATTACAAGTGAGACCAACTTGGGTGGAACAGATTAAGAAGCAACAGTTGGAGGATGAGTCGTTGGTTCCTCGGTTTCAGCAAGTTGAGAAGAGGGAGAATCCAGACTTTGGATTAAATAGCGAGGGAGTTCTTTGTTTTCGAGGAAGAATTTGTATGCCAAAGGACTCGGACTTGAGATTGATGATTTTAAAAGAGGCACATAATGGACCTTGTGCTATGCATCCAGGAGGGAGTAAGTTGTATCGAGACTTACGAGAGCTATATTGGTGGCTCAGGCTTAGCGAGAAGTGACTGAATTTGTGGGGAAATGTTTAACGTGTCAACAGGTGAAGGCCGAGCATCAACTGCCTTCAGGATTATTACAGCCAGTAAAGGTACCACTTTGGAAGTGGGAAAGGGTAACGATGGATTTTGTAAGTGGATTGCCGTTGACACCCTCCAAGAAGGACTCAGTTTGGGTAATTGTGGATAGGCTCACGAAGTCGCCCATTTCATACCGTCCGAACTGATTACTCACTCTGTTGGCTAAGTTGTATGTGGCGGAGATAGTGCGGTTACATGGGGTGCCGATGATCGATAATTTCTGACAGAGACCCCAGGTTTACATCTCGATTTTGGCGTGGTTGCATGAGGCATTGGGAACGCGATTAGATTTTAGTATGCGGCTTTTCACCCTCGATCGGATGGGCGATCGAGAGAGGGTCATTCAGATTTTAGAAGACATGTTGAGAGGCTGTGTTATCGAGTTTAGAGGCAGTTGGGAGGACTATTTGCCATTGGCAGAGTTCGCGTATAACAACAGTTACCAAGCAAGTATCCAGATGGCTCCTTATGAGGCATTATATGGGCGAAGGTGTCGTTCGCCCACTTGCTGGACGGAGTTAGGAGAAAGGCAAGTCCTTGGGCCAGAGTTGGTAGCAGATACCGAAGACAAGATTAAGGTGATCAGGAATCGGTTAAAAGAGGCAGCGGATCGACAAAAGTCTTATGCCGATCTGAAGCGTAAGGATGTTGAATATGCAGTTGGAGACATGGTCTTCTTGAAAGTTTTGCCTTGGAAGAAGATATTGAGATTTGGTAAGAAGGGCAAGTTGAGTCCACGGTTTATTGGGCCTTATCGAATTGTTAAACGGATAGGGCCGGTGGCTTATCAGCTAGAGTTACCTCCAGAACTGGATCGTATTCACAATGTTTTTCATGTGTCCATGTTGAGGCGATATCGTTCTGACCCAACTCACATCGTGCCAGTCGCAGAAATCGAAGTGCAGTCAGATCTGACTTTCGAAGAAGAACCTGTGCAAATACTTGATCGCACTGTCAAGGTGTTGAGACGGAAGTCAGTCCCATTAGTAAAGGTACTTTGAAGGAACCATGGCAAGGAAGAAGCTACTTGGGAGACCGAGGAGGCAATGCGTCAGCAATACCCTCAACTGTTTGGATCAGGTAAATTTCGAGGCCTAAATTTCTTTAAGGAGGGTAGAGTTGTAATATCCTGATTTTCGGGTTTTTCGCGATTCTTGATATTTTAGTAAAGTTTCTAAAATTTGGTATGTGATTAGGGAATTCATAATTTAAGTATGTAAATGGGCTTATGGAAGGCCCATGAGTTGGCCAAAACCCGGTAGAATTTTTAAATTTTGGACTTAGGAGTTAGGGGCTCTGGCGAGGTGCCCTTATATAATGTTGTGGGTAAAATGTATCACAAAAAGAGCTTTGGTAAAGTGGCAAGGGTGATGCCACTAAGCTCCTAAAAATGTGGCGTGTGGAGCATAGAGGGGGAAGACCTGGGATCGATTCCCTATGTTGGCAAAAAGGATGCTAATTTTTATGCTTTGAGCATGCAAGAGTTGTAGCTGAATGGAACTCTATGGGGGAGAGTTTGAATCAGTTAAATGCATGGACTAAGGAGGGATAAGGGGAGAGATTTTAGGGAATTGATATGAAGATAGAGTTGGCTGAATAAGGGAGATTGGAGGGGGAATTTTCGGCAGAGAGGTTTAGTAAGGGATTTTCGGCACATAGGTATTTTTGTGCCGTTTTCTCCCTAGAGGATTAGTCTTTTCTCTCTTTTTCTTTTGCAGCCGAATCTACCATCTCTTCTTCCATCTTTTCTTCCTTCTCCTTCATTCAAACCAGCCCTCTATTTCCCTTCATTCACCATTATTTCTTTCCTTAATCTCTACTTCTGCCGAAATACCGCAAAAAGCCAAATCAATGAAGGATAGGGTGGTGCCGATTCTTGTGACCAGCAACCTTTTCTTTCCTTTTCAATTTTTGGCGTTCAATTCTTTTACCTTTTAGGCGTGCGGATTCTAGAGAAGAAAGACTGTGGTAAGCGCTCAAACTCTAAACAATTCCTAGAGTAACTTTTGGCCAAAAGCCGAAACCCCATAATTTAGGGAGATGGCCGAATATGTGTATAGGCCTTATGGGGTCTTCTTTTAATATTTTTTGGTTTATTTAGTGAAGGAGCAGCAAGGTGTAGTGTCGACTTGAAATAGCTTGAATCACCGGAGTGGCTAGGCCTAGTCATCAATCGCGGCAAGGTAAATTCCTAAGGCCATTATGGATGGTGGCCGAATGTGTAAGTATTAATATTAGATGATTACTGGTTTAGTTCAATTATGGGAAGCTGATTATTAATGATGGATTATAGGAGAAATCGTGTAGGAGATCTCGTCAAGGAATATCGCCAAACAGGTGTGTAACGAACCCTTTTTCATAGCTTAAAGCGATAAATGCCGAAAAGCCGAAATGCCGAAATTCTGGCATTTTGAGAACTTGTGAGCAAGCGAACGCTCACTAGTTAGTTAAAATCCATGAGATGATGATTGAGAACAATGGAAACAGTAAGAATGAGATTTCTGGCATTCTTGGTAAGTTGGGCCTCGAGGGGCTAAAATCGGGCCCAATGGGCTCTCGGGCCCATTTGGGAAAAATTGGTAGAAATTGAAAACTTGTTAAATTGCACGTTAAGACTAGTAATACCAATATGGAAAACAGGCTAAATGGGCCTAGAGGATAAATCGGCTATGTGGGGCCCATTAGGGGTTTTTAGCCCAATAACTCGGTTTCGTTAAAAATGGGCGATTCAGCGGTTAAAACAAACAAATAGTTAGTAATCGATAATGAAAATGGAAAATTCCTAAAATTTGGTAAGATTACGAAATTACCCTTATAATATGAAAATGATCTGCTTTTTGCCCTAGGTAAAAATGACCATTATACCCTAGGGGTTTAATTATGAATTTCTTACATAGGATTTTGATGTACATGATATGTATGATATGCACATGAGATGTATGATATGCACATGATATGTATGATATGCACATGATATATATATATGATTTGCACATGATGAATTCATAAATACATGGGGTTGGGTTTTTATATGGATGGAGGAAGTGCAAAAAGGGCTTATGCCCCAGTTAATAAAGGGCTTATGCCCCAGTTTTGATAATGGGCTTATGCCCCAGTTTACCGAAAAGGGCTTATGCCCTAGTTATTAAAAAGAGGCAAGGCCTCCAGTTATATGATAAAGCAGCTATGCTGCCAGTGGAGAGTTTTGGCTGGGTGGGTTGAGTTATTCCCCACATGGAGAGCTTGGTTGGTACGGGTGGAGAGTAGCGGATGGTGGGTCGAGTAGTCTCCCCAAATGGGATTGCATTCATTCTTTCATTGACATTACATGTGATATTGAAATGGGCCTATGGGCCATACCGTTTCTGATGAAGGCTTGGCCCGAAAGATTATGAAATATGTGAAGGCTTCGGCCCAGTAATATGAAATATGAAAAGGCTACGGCCCAGTAAATGTTGAGCTTGGACTTGGGCTAAGGCCCAACAGGCTGATATTGTTTTGGGCTCTGAAAGGGGCTTGTTGTACACTGAGTTTCCAAACTCACCCCCTTTTTTCCTTAACCCTGCAGGAGAGCCATGATGAGGGACTTGGGCCGAGGGGATTCAGAGTGGCACGGTGATTGCCCTTGGGTTTTTAATTAAGCATTTGGTTTCCTTTAAGATTTCTTTATCTATTTACTTATTATTTATTTTTGGGTTGTAATAAGGCCATTCTATTTTTTTATTAACTTTAAACCGATTGATAATTAATGGGCTAGGCTTAGGGCGCTGTTTTCAAAATGGAACTTCGTTTTTAAAATAACACAATGACACGATTATCCAATTTTAAAGAATATTCACTTAAATAAACTTCAACTCGTTATAACCAAGTGTGGCAATGGCAGTGGGCATGTCTAGGATTGGATCCAATCGAAGAGCTTGGTACTTAAGCAGCCTTCATGGCTCACCTCCTCTGTTTCGGATACCTACCTGGTGCCCAGCTTCCATTCACTTGTTAATTTATTAAAAGTTAATTTTTTTTTAAAACACTAAAATGAAACATGAATTTTCAAACTCTTATGTGGCATGTCAGATTCGGCCATAACGTCTGGGCTGGGTTTGGGGTGTTACATGAATGCTGGGGAAAAAGTATTAACCGAGCTTGTTATAGTTGTGGTTCAAGAAATCATTTTATAAAAGATTGCCTAGATTTAGTTGAAAAAGATAATGTTCAGAATTCGAGGCAAAGTGGTAATGTTTCTCACGGTAGACCTCCTAGAAATTTGAGAAATGTAAGCGGTATTCAAAGAGGAACGAAAGACACAGCTGTCAGATCTGAAGCTTGTGCACCTGCCAGAGCCTATGCTATTAGAGCTCGTGAGGAAGCTTCATCGCTAGATGTGATTACGGGTACATTTACTCTCTATGATACTTCTTTGATTGCTTTGATAGATCCTGGATCGACACATTCTTATATATGCATGAACTTAGTGAACAGTAAGACTTTGCCTGTAAAGTCTACTGAATTTGTAATTAGAGTTTCGAACCCCCTAGGCAGATGTGTTCTGGTTGATAAAATCTGCAAGAATTGTCCGTTAATGTTTCGAGACAATTGTTTTCCGGCTGTGATTTGAATGGATTATCTATTGTGATATCTTCGATGAAAGCTTTAAGTATTGTAAGACAGGGTTGTGAAGCTTATTTTGCATATGTGATTGATTCAAGAGTATCAGAAAAGAAAGTTGAATCTGTGCCTATTGTCTGTGAGTTCCCTGATGTGTTTCCTAAAGAACTTCTAGGATTACCTCCAGTTAGAGAGGTAGAGTTTGGCATTGAATTGGTACATGGTACTACTCCGATTTCGATAGCTCCATATAGAATAGCTTCGACTGAACTGAAAGAATTAAAGTCCCAATTGCAAGAGTTGACCGATCGAGGATTTACTAGACCGAGTTTCTCACCTTGGGGTGCTCCGGTTCTATTTGTGAAAAAGAAAGATGGTACCATGAGAATGTGTATTGACTATCATCAATTGAATAAAGTGACTATCAAGAATAAGTACCCCTTGCCCCGAATTGATGATTTGTTTGATCAGTTGATAGGAGTTGCTGTGTTTTCAAAAATAGATTTGAGATCAAGCTATTATCAGCTACGAGTTAAAGATTTAGATATTTCGAAGACTACTTTCAAAACGAGGTACGGTCACTATGAATTCTTAGTTATGCCTTTTGGATTGACTAACGCACCTGCTATCTTTATGGGTTTGATGAATAGAATTTTTAGACCGTATTTAGATCAGTTTGTTGTAGTATTCATTGATGACATATTGATTTATTCACGTGATGAATCTGAACATGCTGACCATTTGAGAATAGTGCTACAGACTCTGCGAGATAAACAGTTGTTTGCAAAGTTTAGTAAATGTGAGTTCTGGTTGCGGGAAGTTGGTTTCCTGGGTCATATTGCATCAGCCTCTGGTATTTGGGTTGATCCGAACAAAATTTCAGCTATTTTGGATTGGAAACCTTCGAGGAATGTCTTCAAAGTCCGCAGTTTTCTAGTACTTGCTAGTTATTATAGAAGATTTGTGAAAGGTGTTTCGATGATCGTGACTCCGTTGACAAAACTGCTAATGGTCTGAAAAATGTCAGAACAGTTTTGATCAGTTAAAGATTTTGTTGACTGAAGCTCTAGTATTGGTACAACCTAAATCGGGTAAAGAATTTTTGATTTACAGTGATGCTTCATTAATTGGTCTGGGATGTGTTCTAATGCAAGAAGGAAAATTTATTGCTTATGCTTTGAGACAATTGAAGCCGCACGAAAAGAACTATCCAACGCATGATCTTGAGTTAGCTGTGATTGTGTTTGCCTTAAAGTTTTGGCGCCATTACTTGTTTGGTGAGAAATGTCACGTGTATTCAAATCGTAAGAGTTTGAAGTATTTGATGACTCAGAAAGATTTAAATCTGCAACAGAGAAGATGGTTAGAACTGCTAAAGGATTACGAACTTGTGATTGATTATCATCCGGGAAAAGCAAATGTTGTTGCTGATGCCTTGAGTCAAAAATCGTTGTTTGCTTTGCGTGCGATGAATGCTCATTTGGTTCTATCAGATGATGGTTCAGTTTTAGCTGAATTGAAAGCAAGACATTTTTTCTTACAACAAATTATTGAAGCTCAGAAGGTTGATAATGAGATTTTAGCTAAAAGAGCTCAGTGTGATGTAGAGACTAGTTCAAAATTAAGAACTGATAAAAGATTATTGTCTGAGGTTTCGAAATCAAATTTTTATTCCGAGAAATTTAGAATTAATTCAAATGATTCTAAGTGAAGCTCACAGTAATCGTTTATCGGTGCATCCAGGTAGTACGAAAATGTATAATGATCTGAAACAACATTATTGGTGGTCTGGAATGAAAACAGATATATATGATTTTGTTTCTAAATGTTTGATATGTCAGCAAGTTAAAGCTGAACATCAGGTGTCATCTGGTTTGCTACAACCGGTTATGGTTTTGGAATGGAAATGGGATCAAGTAACCATGGACTTTGTTTCGGGTTTGCCCCTGTCTCCGAGAAAGAAAGATGCAATTTGGGTTGTAATTGATCATTTGACGAAATCAGCTCATTTTATTCCAGTTCGATCTGATTACTCACTTGATAAATTAGTTGAGTTATACATTTCTGATATCATGAGATTGCATGGTGTGCCATTGTCGATAGTGTTAGATAGAGACCTGAGATTTACATCACGATTTTGGAAGAAGTTACAAAATGCTCTGGGTACTAAATTGCACTTTATTACTGCTTTTCATCCGTAAATGGATGGCCAATCTGAGCGGATTATTCAGATACTCAAGGATATGTTGAGATGTTGCATTCTTGAGTTGGAAGGTACGTGGGAACAATACCTACCTTTGATTGAATTTGCTTATAATAATAGTTTTTAGTCGAGCATTAAAATGGCACCGTACAAAGCTTTATATGGTCACAAATTTCGTACACCTTTGTATTGGACAGAGCTTAGTGAAAATAAGATTCACGGGGTTGATTTGATAAAACAAACAGAATAGAAAGTGACATTGGTTCGAGAAAGTTTGAAAGCAGCTTCCGATAGTCAGAAATCATATGCGGATTTGAAAAGAAAAGACATTGAGTTTGAGATCGGTGATAAAGTGTTTTCAAAAGTGTCTTCGTGGAAGAAAGTGCTTCGATTTGGTTGAAAAGGCAAATTGAGTCTGAAGTTTATCGGACCGTATGAAATTATCAAGTGTATTGGGCCGGTTGCATATAGATTGTTGTTGCCACCAGAGCTAGAAAAGATTCATAATGTATTTCATGTATCGATGCTTCGACGATACAAATCTGATCCTTTGCATATAATTTCTCCGTCTAAGATTGAAATTCAGTCTGATATGACTTACGAAGAAAGGCTGATTTGTATCTTAGCTCGTGAGGTTAAAGAATTGTGAAACAAGAAAATTCCGTTAGTTAAAGTAATGTGGCATCGACACGGTATTGAAGAGGCCACGTGGGAGCCTGAAGATTCAATAAGACAGCAATATCAGGATTTGTTTAATGGTAAGATTTTTGGAGACGAAAATCCCTAAGCTGGTAGAATTGTAACAGTCTGGTTTTGACCCTAGTCGGACTAGTGGTTTCGGGACCACATATCCGAGTTAAAAAATATTTTAATATTATTTTCTGTGCCTTTTATAAGTGGATTAACATGTGTGAAAGTTTCGTGTGAAAATTTAACTGATTGTGTGCTTAATTTGCAAAAAAGACCTAATTGCGTAAAAGGTAGAAGTTGTGTGCTAGATGTTAAAAGTACCAATTTGATTTGGTTTTTTAAAGCAAGGGTCCTTATGTTGTTATTTGTCCATTGAAAATATTAATGGACTAAAACAACCATCCATTAAATGGTTTTATAATTGTTTTTATAAGGGAAAATTGGTAAACAAATTATACATGAATTATAATTAAAATAAAGGCATGAAATAAACCATTTTCATGCTCATATTTGACCGAAAATACAAGGAAAGAAAAAGAAAAAGAATAGCTAGGGTTCAGCTAAGGAAATCCTTGATTAAGGTATGTAATTTGATCGGTTTTTGATAATTTCTATGTTTTTGAGATCGTTGCTTTGTGTTTTATAAAACCCATGCCTCAATTTCTAATTTTGGTGATGATTTTGAAATGTACCATTAATGAAACTATGAGTTTTATGATGTTAATAGATTAATTATGGAAGCTTGATGTTGGGTTTAAATGTTTTGTCTTTGAATTTTTGATGAAATTGAGTATTATGGGCTAAATTGTAAAAATGTTATTTTGAGGAACTAAAATGTGAAATAAATGAAATGTATGGACTTGTATGAGAGTCATGAAATTTCGGCTAAGCTTGTGTACAAGCAAATTTTGTGTATTTTGTGATTTTGTGAATTAGAGACTAAAGTGTCGAAATATGAAAATGTGAGGGCTATTTTGTAAAATGCCCTAAATATGTATTTATGGATTGTTTTGAATGATTTGGTGAATAAAATGATTAATTTTGAATACTTATAGATCAAGAAAAGAGGAATTCGGATTTAGATCTAGTGAAGTCGAAGATTATTGAATAAATATTTGGGTTGACAACTTCGAGTACGAGGTAAGTTCTTATGAAGAAAATGATATTATAAGTACATGTTGCTATTTTGATTATGCGTAGATGTATATATAATTGAGCTGGATGAATTTGACGATGGATTGAAAGTATTTGGCACTAAGTGTAACGCCCGCTTACCCGAGACCGTCGCCGGAGTCGAGTATGAGACATTACTAAACTTATTTTAGCATTTAAACAAGTTCAAACAATTCTCGTAGTAAACTATCCATCTGCGTCACAGTCACTAAAATAATCATATCTTGAGTTAAAAAACTCTAAATCCAATTCTGTAAATTTTCCCTGAAACTAGACTCATATATCTACTTACTAATATTTTTCTAGAATTTTTAGCTGGGCCAATTAGTACAGTTTATTAGTTAAATCTCCCCTGTTTTAGGGTTCTGCTACTCTGACCCCTGTGCACTACGAATCAAATTTCTTCCTGTACGGAGATCCAATAACCATTCCATTTATTTATCTTGAAAATAGACTCAATAAGGAATCCATACATATAAATTTTGAGTCCTAATTATTTTTACACAATTTATGGTGAATTCCTAAAGTCAGAATAGGGGATTCAGAAATCGCTCTGACCCTATTTCACCAAATCGTAAATATCTCATAAAATACAACTTTTTTACCTATTTTGTTTCTTCCACATGAAAATAGGTTCATTAATATTCAATTTCATATTTTATTCATCATCTAATTATATTTCTACTATGTTTAGTGATTTTTCAAACTCACATCACTGCTGCTGTGTGATTCTGTTTTATAACCAATTTCACCATTTTATGGTTTTCCATGGATTAGGAAATACATTAAGCATACATAACACTAAATATAAATTTTTATTAGCCATTCCAATAGCTAATCATCAACAAACATTTCCACATCACTCATTCACCATATAATAAGATTATATACACAAAAGAATCATAATGCTATACATGCCATATTCCCAAAATATGCAAGCCACTATACCGAGGTGGTTCGTTGATAGTGTGAATGTGTCTCCGACCGTCCCGATCTCTATCCGGCTTGTCAAAACTACAAGGAAAGGAGGGGAGGGAGTAAGCATAAATGCTTAGTAAGTTCACATGTAAATATCATGTAACATAACCATGCAATAATACAAAATTCACATTTGCATAATATCACCAAAACATTCATATCATATTTCTCATTCATGGTCCTACCATATTATTGTTATATTGAAGTCTCAACCCGAGGGTTAAGTACATACCTATACAAAGTATCTGTTCCACAACACTTACCAACTAGTCACTTTCATCTCGAGAATTTCTCCATTTCACTAGAACTTTACCCGTTGAACACATTGGAATATAATTCGGATACATGGAAAGTTTGCACATAAGTGCCACATATGTAGCCAAGCTACCATGTAACCCACCCATAAGTGAACTCTAACTCAAATCAACGAGCTCGGGCATTCGCATCCATAAGTGAACTCAGACTCAACTCAATGAGATCGGATGCCTAGTTACATCTCACGAACTTGGACTCAACTCAACGAGTTCGGACATTTGCATCCATAAGGAAACTCAGACTCGAATCAACGAGCTAGGATGCCCAAGTATCCTTATCTATTCCTAAGGTTCAATAGGACTTTCCTTGTTCGTACTCCTTTACCATTCTCTTTGCAATACCAGTGACGATACATCGGTAGTCTTTCACATTTTTCACATAATTCATAAAATTTTTGCATGTTGTCCAACAATTACCACAAAGCATAGAATCGCATAATAACAATCATAATATTGTATAAATAGCATTAAATGATTTAAAATAATGGTTATATTACAATATTTACATATGAACTTACCTCGGTACAATATGTTAGAAATCAAGCCTATTCCTCGGAAACTTTATTTTTTCCTCGATCACGACTTGAATCTCGTTTCTCTTTATCTATAATAAAAAATTTAGCTTATTTAATAATCACATTTATTAAAATAGTCCTTGACTCAAACTTTGGAAAAATTACATTTTTGCCCCTAAACTTTTGCATATTTACACTTTTGCCCCAAAGCTCGAAAATTAAACTTCATCCTATTTTCTTATGTTTTATTACATGATGATCATTTTTCCCTTCTATAGAAACATCAAATTCTCACTCTAACTTGTAGTTATGAACATTAAGTATTTTTACCGATGATGTCGTTTTACTCGTTTTCACGTAAAATCGCTGAGCAAAAGTTGTTTAACACAATTTCAAGCTTCAAATTCTACCATAAAACATCAAAATAAACACATTTCACCTATGGGTATTTTTCCAAATATAAATCCTAAGTTAAATTATTGCTAGGATAAGCTAAATCAAGTTATCGGGACTCAAAAAACGTAAAGAACATTAAAAACAGGGCTTGGAATCACTTACTATGAAGCTTGGAAGCTTGAAACAAACCCTAGCTATGGATAACCCTTGAAATTTTGTCCTAATGAAGAAGATGGACATATTTTGCCATATTTTCCCTTTTTTTATTCTTTTAATTACCAAATGACTAAAATACCCTTCATTAAAAACTTTGGTTATTTCTACCTATGTATGTCCATTTTTGTCCATGAAAACCTAATGGTATAATTACCATTTAAGGACCTCTACTTCAATTATGCTCTTCAATTAAATCCTTTAACATCTAAAACTCATATTTATCAACTTTTGCAATTAAGTCCTAATAGGCAAATTAGACATGCAATTCATGAAATTTTCTATCTATATTCTAACACATGCATCTAATCACTCAATAAATTATAAAAATTAATCGGATTAAATTTTTCTATTTCAGAATTGTGGTTTCAAAACCACTATTTTGTTTAGGCCCTAATTCGGGATATCACAACTCTCCCCCCTTTAGGGATTTTCGTCCCTGAAAATCTTATCGGTAAACAGGTGTGGGTATTAATTCCTCATAGTTTCCTTGGGCTCCCATGTAGCCTCTTCTACTCCGTGCTTTTGCCATAATACTTTCACCTTTTCTTCGGTTTTCTTAATTAGATCAACTCTGTGGATTTGATTTTCTTTAAGTTCAGTCCAATACAGTGTCATCTAACACTTACGACCATACAATGCTTCATAAGGTGCCATTTTCAAACTTGTTTGATAACTGTTATTGTAAGCAAATTCTACCAGCGGTAAGTACCTTTCCCAACTACCTTGAAATTCTAATACACAACATCTAAGCATGTCTTCAAGAATCTGAATTACTTTCTCTGATTGTCCATCAGTCTGTGGATGGAAAGCAGTGCTAAAATTTAACTTTGTACCTAATGCCTCTTGCAATTTTTGCTAAAACCTTGATGTAAATCTCAGATCTCTATCCAAAATAATCGAAAAAGGTACTCCGTGAAGTCTAACAATCTCATTGATATACAATTCAGCCAACTTATCAAAAGAATAATCAGTATGTACCGGAATAAAATGAGCCGATTTAGTCAATCTGTCAACTATTACCCAGATGGCATCTTTCTTCTTCGGAGTTAATGGTAACCCTGACACAAAGTCCATGGTAATTCGATCCCACTTCCATTCGAGAATCATGATAGGATGAAGTAGACTTGAAGGCACTTGATGTTCAGCTTTTACTTGCTGGCAAATCAAGCATCGTGATACAAACTCGAAAATATCTCTTTTCATTCCGTTCCACCGATACATTTTCTTTAAATCATTGTACATTTTTGTAATGCCCGGATGCATTGACAAAAAACCACTGTGTGCTTCGTACAAGATATTCTGAATCAACTTATCATTCTTTGGTACACAAATTCGATCTTTAAACATCAAGCAACCATCAGAACCAATTTTGAAATCTGATCCCGAATCAGCCTCACATTGTTTTCTCTTGGCTTGCAAAACTTGATCATTTTTCTGAGCTTCACAAATCTCTTGTAAAAACATCAGTCTTACTCTCAATTCTGCTAGAATCGAACCATCGTCAGATACTGTCAACTGAGTATTCATAGCTCTCAAAGTAAATAACGACTTTCTACTCAAGGCATCAGCAACCACATTCGCTTTCCCCAGATGATAATCAATCACAAGCTCGTAATCTTTCAATAATTCTAACCATCTCCGCTGTCTCAAATTCAAATCTTTTTGTGACATCAAGTACTTGAGACTTCAGTCAGTAATTTCTTTAATTTCTCAAAACTCTATTGGCATTCTTCTGCCCACTTGAATTTAACATCCTTTTGGAGCAGTCTAGTCATAGAAGTAGCAATCATAGAAAATCCATTCACAAATTGTCGATAATAACTAGCCAAACCCAAGAAACTTCTGACCTCAGTCACGTTCTTCGGTGGCTTCTATTCAACAGTAGCTGAAATCTTACTGGGATCAACCCGTATACCATCACCTGAAACAATATGACCTAAGAATCTGACTTCTCGAAGCCAAAACTCACTTTTACTAAACTTGGCATACAACTGTTTATCTCTCAAAGTTTGCAAAACTATTCTCAAGTGCTCATCATGCTCTGTTTCATCCTTTGAATAGATGAAGATATCATCAATAAATACCACAACAAACTTGTCCAAGTATGGCCGAAATATGCGGTTCATTAAATCCATAAACACAGCAGGAGCATTTGTCAAACCAAATGGCATAACTAAAAATTCATAATGGCCATACATTGTTCTAAAAGCAGTTTTAGGCACATCTGATTCTTTTACTCGCAACTGGTAGTACCCAAACCTCAAGTCAATCTTTGAGAACCATGTCACTTCTTTCAACTGATCGAATAAATCATCAATTCTCGGCAACGGATACTTGTTCTTGACTGTCACTTTATTCAACTGCCGATAGTCTACACACAATCTCATCGAACCATCTTTCTTTTTCACAAATAATACAGAAGCACCCCAGGGCGAAAAACTCGGTCTCACAAAACCTTTGTCAGTCAACTCTTGCAACTGTGACTTCAATTCTTTCAACTCTGTTGGTGCCATTCTATACGGAGCAATTGAGATTGTAGTTGTTCTCGGTATCAACTCAATACCAAATTCTACTTCTCTGACAGGAAGCAAACCCGGCAACTCTTCTGGAGATACATCTAAAAATTAACACACAATCGGCACTGATTCCACTTTCTTCACAGATTCTTTTGTATTCAACACATACGCCAAATAAGCTTCATAACCCTTTTTCAAATATCTCTGAGCCGACATCAAAGTAATCACACTAGGCAATGCCTCTGATTCGTCCAGTTCAATCCCGTAAAATTTCACCATTTTCACATTTCAATTCAATAACTTTCTGTCTACAATTCACTATAGCATCATGCAATGTTAACCAATCCATACCCAAAATGACATCGAATTCATCAAACGGCAACAACATCAAGTCAGCCAGAAAATAATGACCTCTAATCATCAAAGGACATTTCTTGCATACTTTATCAGCCACAACACATTTACCTAACGGGTTCGACACTTTAATCATAAATTCCGTAGACTCAATAGGTATACTCATATTAGACACCAATTTCATACACACATACGAATGAGTAGAACCAGGGTCGAACAAAGCAATAACATTAATATCATAAAAAGAGAAAGTACCGGTAATCACGTCGGAAGATGAAGCATTTTCACGCGCCCTTATGGCATAAGCTCTAGTCGGAGCTCTAGTTTCAGATTTTGGCACTAATTCTCTGACTACATTCCTGCTGCCTGCCTCGTTTCCAGCATTTCTTGAAGATCTTTCTCTCGAAACAGTACCACTTGGCTTTGCACTCTGAAATTTTTCCTTTTCGATCCTCTCTGGACAATCTCTAATAAAATGATCCAGAGACCCACACTGGTAACATTCATTAGTTCTACAAGGACCAAAGTGACTTCTACCACATCATTGGCACTCGGGTCTAGCAATTATCGAATTTCCCACACTAGCCATCGAAGTAGTCCGAGATCTTGAACCCACATTTTTATTCTTACGATCTCCATATGAATGTCCCGCTGATGCCTGAGAATAAGAATACATATCTCTGGACTTTTTAGACTGCAGTGGGAGTGTACTGCTCATCGGTCTTTTTTTCCAATTTCTTGTCTCAGTCTCTATCTTTTTCTTCTCTTTAATTAGTTCTTCAGCATTGCAAGCCCGGTTAACAAGTACCACAAATTCTTTCAACTCAAGAATACCCACAAATACCTTGATGTCTTCATTAAGTCCATCTTCAAATCGTATGCACATTTTAACCTCTGAAGGGATATATTCTCGAGCATACTTGCTCAATCGAAAGAACTCTCTTTCATACTCGATAACTGTCATATTCCCTTGCTTCAACTCGAGAAACTCTTTACGCTTCTGGTCTACAAATCTTTCGCTGATATATTTCTTCCGAAATTCTTCTTGAAAGAATTCCCAAGTCACCTTCTCTTTCGGCACCACCGAAATTAATGTTTTCCACCAATGATAAGCCGAATCCCTCAACAATGATATAGCACACTTCAAGCACTCTTCAGGTGTACAAGATAACTCATCAAATACCTGAATAGAATTTTCGAGCCAAAATTTTACTTTTTCAGCGTCATCATCAACATTTGCCCTGAATTCTTCAGCCCCTTGCTTGTGAATTCGGTCAACCAGAGATCTATGGAATTTCATCAAATCCATACCTTGAGGCATCGGGGGTACTGGTTGAGGAATTTGGGGAGGTGGGGGAGGTTGAGCATTCAGGTTCGTACGAACGAACTCAGTGTACCATGCATTCATCATCTGGAGAAAGGCTTCTCGAGCCCCTTCTCCTCCTCCTTGACTAATAGTAGGAGGTCGACTTTCAGTTAGCACCACCCCTTCAGTAGGAGCTGGCGCATTGCTCTCTACATCATCAGCCACAGCTAGATCGGGATCCATTTACTATAAAAAAATCATTTAAAAAGGTCAGGAGTCGTCAAACTATCACAAATATATATATGGCATGTATAGCAAGACCGTACATACGCCACGTTAGTCTGAGAACTGACAAAAACATAGCTCTGATACCACAAAATGTAATGCCCCCTTACCCAAGACCGTCGCCGGAGTCGAGTATGAGACATTACTAAACTTATTTTAGCATTTAAACAAGTTCAAACAATTCTCGTAGTAAACTATCCATTTGCATCATAGTCGCTAAAAAAATCATATCTCGAGTTACAAAACTCAAAATCCAATTCCATAAATTTTTCATGAAACTAGACTCATATATCTACTTACTGATGTTTCTCTAGAATTTTTTGCTAGGCCAATTAGTACAGTTTATTAGTTAAAATCTCCCTTATTTTAGGGTTCTGCTACTCTGACCCCTGTGCACTACGAATCAAATTTCTTCCTGTATGGAGATCCAATAACCATCTCATTCATTTATATTAAAAATAGACTCAACAAGGAACTCATACATATAAATTGTGAGTCCTAATTATTTTTACACAATTTATGGTGAATTTCTAAATTTAGAACAGGGGATCTAGAAATTGCTCTGCCCCTGTTTCATCAAATCGTAAATATCTCATAAAGTACAACTCTTTTACCTATTTTGTTTCTTACACATGAAAATAAATTCATTAAGCTTCAATTTCATATTTTATTCATTATCTACTTATATTTCTACTATTTTTACTGATTTTTCAAACTCACATCACTGCTACTGTGTGATTCTATATTATAACCAATTTCACCATTTTATGGTTTTCCATGGATTAGGAAATACATTAAGCATACATAACACTAAATATAAATTTTTATTAGCCATTCCAATAGCTAATCATCAACAAACATTTCCACATCACTCATTCACCATATAATAAGATTATATACACAAAAGAATCATAATGCTATACATGCCATATTCCCAAAATATGCAAGCCACTATACCGAGGTGGTTCGTTGATAGTGTGAACGTGTCTTCGACCGTCCCGATCTCTATCCGGCTTGTCAAAAATACAAGGAAAGGAAGGGAGGGAGTAAGCATAAATGCTTAGTAAGTTCACATGTAAATAGCAAGTAACATAACCATGCAATAATACAAAATCCACATTTGCATAATATCACCAAAATATTCATATCATATTTCTCATTCATGATCCTACCATATTATTGTTATATTGAAGTCTCAACCCGAGGGTTAAGTACATATCTGTACAAAGTATCCGTTCCACAACACTTACCAACTAGTCACTTTCATCTCGAGAATTTCTCCATTTCACTAGAACTTTACCCGTTGAACACATCAGAATATAATTCGGATACATGAAAAGTTTGCACATAAGTGCCACAGATGTAGCCAAGCTACCATGTAACCTGCCCATAAGCGAACTCGGACTCAACTCAATGAGCTCGGGCGTTCGAATCCATAAGTGAACTCGGACTCAACTCAACTACCTCAGATGCTTAGTTACATCTCACGAACTCGGACACAACTCAACGAGTTCGGACATTTGCATCCATAACTGAACTTGGAATCTACTCAATGAGCTCGGATGCCCAAGTATCCTATTCTATTCCTAAGGTTCAACGGGACTTTCCTCGTTCGTACTCCTTTACCATTCTCCTTGCAATACCAGTGACGATACTTCGATAGTCTTTCACATTTTTCACATAATTCATAAAATTTTTGCATGTTGCCCAACAATTACCACAAAGCATAGAATCGCATAATAACAATCATAATATCGTATAAATAGCACTAAATGATTTCAAATAACGATTATATTACAATATTTACATATGAACTTACCTCGGTACAATATGTTAGAAATCAAGCCTATTCCTCAGAAACTTTATTTTTTCCTCGATCACGACTTGAATCTCGTTTCTCTTGATCTATAATAACAAATTTAGCTTATTTAATACTCACATTTATTAAAACAGTCCTTCACTCAAAATTTGGAAAAATTATATTTTTGCCCCTAAACTTTTGCATATTTACACTTTTTTCTAAAAGCTTAGAAATTAAAATTCATCCTATTTTCTTATGTTTTATGACATGCTGATCATTTTCCCCTTCTATAGCAACATCATATTCTCACTCTAACATGTAGTTATGAACATTAGGTATTTTTACCGATTGTGTCGTTTTACTCGTTTTCACGTAAAATCACTTAGCAAAAGTTGTTTAACACAATTTCAAGCTTTAAATTCTACCATAAAACATCAAAATAAACACATTTCACCTATGGGTATTTTTCTAAATATAAACCCTAGGTTAAATTATTGCTAGGATAAGCTAAATCAAGTTATCGGGACTCTAAAAACGTAAAGAACATTAAAAACGGGGCTTGGAATCACTTACTATTAAGCTTGGAAGCTTAAAACAAACCCTAGCTATGGAGAACCCTTGAAATTTTGTCCTAATAAAGAAGATGGACATATTTTGCCATCTTTTTCCTTTTTTTATTCTTTTAATTACCAAATGACTAAAATACCCTTCATTAAAAACTTCGGTTATTTCTACCTATGTATGTCCATTTTTTTCCATGAAAACCTAATGATATAATTACCATTTAAGGACCTCTACTTCAGTTATGCTCTTCAATTAAGTCCTTTAACATCTAAAACTCATATTTATCAACTTTTGCAATTAAGTCCTAATAGGCAAATTAGACATGCAATTCATGAAATTTTCTATCGATATTCTAACACATGCATCTAATCACTCAATAAATTATAAAAATTAATCGAAATAAATTTTTATACTTCATAATTATGGTTTCGAAACCACTATTCCATTTAGCCCCTAATTTGGGATATCACACTAAGTGTGCAATTTAAATTAGCTTTGGCTACTTGAGGCACTAAGTGTGCGATACCGACTTAGTTTCGGTTAATTGGGATAGCACTAAGTGTGCGAAATCATTCTAGCTTCGGCTAACCTTTAAGCAGTAAGTGTGCAGATGTTCAAAGTATTGGTGATTTTTGGAAAGTCTTAAAGTTTTCTAACATGAGGTGAGATTGAAAATGAATGAATATGAAAATGTTCAGGTAAGTATGATATCTATGTGGTAGATGATATTATGTTCATAAAGCTCATTGAATTGGAAAGAAATTATGGATTGTGTTAGTATAGATTTGATAGATGAATTGAGAAATTGTAATTACTTAAGCGTTGATGATGAATGCTATAGCATAAATATTGGCTGAATTGGAGGTAAAATTATTCTTGTTTTCTTTGCTTGTAGGTTGAACCCATTTGAGGTGGCAAATTGGCTATTCAAATGACCTATTTTTGTCCACACGGACAGAGACACGGGCGTTTGTCTCAACCGTGTGCGACACACGGCCATGTTGCACGGTCGTGTGTCCCCTAGGTACCCCTCAGTTGTAAGTCATATTTGCACACAGGCTAGACACACGAGCATGTGGTCTGACCGTGTGACCCTTATTGGTATGCTGACGTCACAAACAGAATACCTCTTATTTTTGGCACAGCCTAGCACACGGCCAGGACACGGGCGTGTGCATAGCACACGGGCTGGACACACGGGCGTGTAGTTTGGCCATGTGAGCAAGTTAGTAGCTATGCCCTATTTTGCCACGGTTTTGACACATAGGCGTGTCTAAACCATGAGAGGCACACGGCCTGTTCACACAAGCGTGTGACCTTATATAAGTTAAAAACTTTTATAAGTTCTGAAACTTTTGGCATGATATCAATTTGGTCCTGAATGCAAGTTTAAGCATTGTATACTCGATTTTACGTGAATATTGAATGTGTATGGATGACTTCTATTAGTAATGAGATGATATTTGATGTATGGTGGTTTCGATTGGATTCATGAGTCTAGTAATTCCTCTTAACCTATTCCGGTGACGATTACGGGTTTGGGGTGTTACACACAGTGCTAGCTTTTCTGTTCATCCAAGGAGTACTAAGATGTACAGTGATTTGAAACAGTTGTACTAGTGACCAGGTATGAAACGTGACATTTCTTATTTTGTGTCAAGATGCTTGATTTGTCAACATGTCAAAGCTTAACATCAAGTGCCTTTGGGACTATGACAGCCATTGATGATACCAGAGTGGAAATGGGATAGAGTTACGATAGATTTTGTATCAGGATTACCTCTATCTCCGAAAAATAAAGATGCTATCTGGGTTTTTGTTGATCGTCTAATGAAGTCTGGACATTTTATTCTAGTGCGTACATATTTTTCTCTTGATAGATTAGCTGAGTTGTATATTTCTGAAATTGTCAGATTACACGGAGTGCTAGTCTCTATTATTTCAGATAAGGATTCATGATTTACATCACGGTTTTGGAAGAAATTGCTAGAGGCTTTGGGTACACAGTTGTATTTTTTGCACAGCATTTCATCCCCAAACTGATGGTCAATCTGAGAGAGTAATTCAAATTCTCGAAGATATGCTTCATTTCTATTTTTAGAGTTTGAAGGTAATTGAAAAAATTATTTACCGTTGGTTGAATTGGCATATAACAATAGTTTTCAATCGAGCATTAAGATGGAACCACACAAAGCTCTATATGGTTGTAAATAATGAACTCCATTGTACTAGACCGAGCTCAATGAGAAAAGGATACACAGGGTTGATTTGATCCGAGAGACCGAGGAGAAAGTGAAAATAATTCGTAATAGTTTAAAAGTAGCTTCAGATCGACAGAAATCCTATACGGATTTGAAACGTAAGAATATTGAATTTCAAATTGGCGATAGAGTGTTTCTAAAAGTATCACCATGGAAGACGATTCTACGTTTTGGTTGCAATGGGAAATAGAGTCCACGATTTATTGGGCCGTATGAGATTATCAAAAGAATAGGGCCAGTGGCAAGTCGACTTAAATTACCATCAGAACATGAAGAGATTCATAATATGTTCCTTGTATCTATGTTACGACGGTATTGACCAGATCCTTCACATATAATTTCTCCTCCAGAAGTTGAGATTCATCCCAACATGTCGTATAACGAAGAACCAACCAGAATTTTGGCCCAAGAGATTAAAGAGTTAAGAAACAACAGTATAGCTCTAGTGAAGGTACTTTGGCAACTTCATGGCATCGAAGAAGCTAGGTGGGAACCCGAGGAAACTATGAGCAAATAGTACCCTAACCTATTTTCTGGTAAGATTTTCGAGGACAAAAATTCCTAAGGGGAGGAGAGTTGTAACAGCTTATTTTCAGTGAAATCGAAACAGTGGTTTTGGGACCACAATTCAAACTCAAAATATTTATTTTATTATTTTATTAAGGTTTACAGTATGATAGAATGTTTGTGTGAAAATTTCGTAAAGAAATTTTACCGTTTGAGTGGTTAATTCGGTAAAAAAAGACTAAATCGCGTAAAGCGTAAAATATGAGTTCTCTAAGTTAAATGAACCAAATAGTTATATAAATGCAATGAAGGAGTACTTGAATGGTAAATATGCCATTATTTGAATGAGTAGACATATTTAGAGATGTTTTAAATGATTATATATGTTTTATTAAAGGTTAAAGTTGTAATTAGTATATTAAGTTAAGTTATAATAAAACAAAAACAATTTTAAGCTTATTTTCTCATCTCTTTCACCGAAATTAAAAGAAAAAGAACACCATGGAAGCATTTTGAGGTTCGGCTACTTTGGTTGCTTGATTAGGTAAGATTTTGAGCTCAGTTTTTAATATTTTTACATTTTTGTGATCGTTGCAACTAGTACTAGCTAGCCCATATCTTCGATTTCAAAATTGTTAAAGATTTTGATAGTTTCCATTGATGAGCTTATGTGTTCTTTGATGTTTAATGGTGAAATATGAATATTTGATGTTAGATTTTCATATTTTATAAAGTGATTTTGAGTAAAAATGCAAATTATGGGCTAATCTGTGAAATTATGAAATTATCTGGTTAAAAGTATGAATAAAGTGAAAATATGGGCTAATATATGATTGGGTAATATTCGGCTAAGTATGTAATTGTTTAAATTTCATGAATTTTATATCTTATGTGTCAAGGACTAAATTGCAAAAATGTGAAATAATAGGGGCAAAAATGTAATTTTGCCAAAAAGTGTAAATTGTATTAAATTGAATGAATTAATGATTAAATAAGGAAATTTTGTTATTATATAGGTTAAGAAAAATGAGATATGGATCTAGAACAGGGGTAAACAAAGTATCATATTAGTCGACCTAATTCGTCGTTACAGCGAATGAGGTAAGTTTGTGTGCTAATAAACATAATTAAATTGTATTATAAATGCTTATTTATTATTGAATTGAATTGAATGCTGAATGGTCATGATTACAAGGAAGAATCAATAGATTTATGACATTTTAAGGTCCCATACGAACTGTAACACCCCAAACCCGGCCCAGACGTTATGGCCAAATTTGGCATGTCACATTGAAGTGTTTTAGCAAAAACCTTGTTTTCATTGAAAACCCTTCCTTAAAATATGAAACCTTAATAAACTTATAAAAGCTCTCTTTTCAATCGGAAAACTTTGTTTAAAACATATGATTTTATGAAAACTTGTCATTTATGAAAACTTTGTTTAAAACATATGATTTTAGGAAACCCATGTTCAACTTCTCATAATTAAAAAGCATAAAAAATAATAATTAAAATTATAACAAAAGGAAGGCCTTATTTCAATCCAATCTGAAAAGTACTTAATAAACTAGAAACTTATATGCTTTTAAAAGAAAAACAAGTCCACGTTGTATTGCTAATTGGCCACCCAAAGTCACTCCAAGCATTGAACCTTCTACTGAACATCACCTGAAAAAATAAAAGAGGGGGTGAGTTTTCGCAAACTCAATGTGTACAACCCTCGACGAGTAACAAACATTCATCAATCACCATACAACATACATGCAATGCAATGCAGTGCAATCCCACCCCAATAATCAACTACTACACATCAACTTTGTCCCCCGATACACATCATGAGGGGATATAAATATCGACCCACCCAACTGATACACATCAATGGTAGCCCAGTTGCAGAACTACCTTGATTCATATATTGGCCTTAAAAGCCATCGACGGATCCATGATTGTCAAGCAACCATGCGATCCTCATATACTTCCTCCGTTCCAAAATTCCCAACCTATCTGCAACCTAAGCAGAATATCATATATATGCAACAGATATGCATGTAACATCCACAAAACTTACTTTCAACACATAAGGGTATTTTGGTCATTTTTACCCTTAAGGGTATTTCAGTAATTTTCCTTTATTACAGGTTTTCACTTGCCTTGGCCCGTTAACAAATCCCGTGAGCTAAGATGAACAAATACTATGCACCAGGTAGGATTCCAGAGAAGAGGAGGTGAGTCCCAGAGAAGAGGAGGTGAGTCATTAAGACCGCTTAAGTCCCAAGCTCTCCCTAGATCCAATCCTAGACATTCATATACCCGTTGCCACACCTTAACACTATGACTTGTCCACGGTCTCAATAAATTAATTAAGTTTTATGTCTGTTTAAGCAGTTATCGGATCCTAGGCCCAAAACCCTTTACAAAGCCCTAACAAACCTTTATACATGCACATGGCCCACTAGGCCCAATCCCATTCATATGGCCCATTAGGCTTAAATCATATTCATTTGGGCCATTAGGCCTAAATCACATCCACAGTCATGCTTTCATATGATTTTCCATCACATAACATCAATTACCAATTTTTTCTATTATGGGCCCTACAGCTTATCCGCCCACTTAGCCTGTTCTAGCCCGGTTGACCAAAACACAGCCCAAGTCCATGGAATCGCCCATGGGGTCTCGGATAACTTACCGTAGCCAAACTTTCGACTTTTCGGCATTTCGGCATTTCGGCTTTTGCCAATCTACTGTGTTTGTGCAGTGTATGTACACACCTGGAAAAAAAGCGTGCTGTGATCTTCCTAGCCACGAACCTACAATCGATATCACTCAAGAATTAATCTCACATACTTATCGAATACTTTACTAAAAACTGAAATCTCACCTTAACCTTACCTAAAACGCCAAGCCTCAATAGCTTTTCCTTTGATCACCAATCACGTGTACATCTCAGATTTGCATTAACCTTTATCGTTAAAGCATAATGGGTGACTTGTATCCAACATAAGTCACCCTTTTTACTAAAGCCTATTCGGCCAACCCTTACTGAGTGAAGAACGCTTACCAAAGTCTCACACTTAAGGAGCAAATCGAAAGGGATCTAAAAGACTGGGATTTGATATTAATCCTACCAAAATCGTTTAAAAGAAGTGACGAACAAAGTAATTGATACTTAGCAAAACTGATTGGAAGAACAAAGCACTTACACCAGGACTGACTGATTAGAAATAGTAGTGGCGGCACCAAGAGTATTCGGCCCTTGCAATTTGTGTGGCAGAAGAGGGTTATTCGGCTCAAAGGGAAAAGAAAGAATAAGTCGGCTAAACTGAAAGTGAATAAAAAGATTTGAGTAAAGGAAGAATGGAAAATCAGCACAAGAACACAAAATAAGACAAGGGATTTTCAGCTTTTGGATCTTAGAGAGAAAAAAAAAAAGTTTCTGGCAACAAGGTGAAGGAGAATTCGGCATTAGCCTGGCAACCCTACATTTGGCACCTATATATAGCCTCTATAGTCAAATTTCCCATGCCTGAAGGCTAGTGGTTGGGCTTTTAAATAGTTTAATTATTAAAGGAACCCTAATGGCAAGTGGTTGGGCTTTTAAATAATTATAGGGGAAAATATCATCAAAAAGCCTTGTGGAGGAGTGGCTAAGTGACGCCACTTAAGGTGTAGGGAGGTGGCGTTAGTAGCTAGCAAGGAGACCCAAGGTTTGAATCCTAGCTTAGTATTTTTAGAAGTTTAATTTTGGCCTTCTAGAAGGATGGAAGTGGCGTAAAGATGGACTCCAAGGGGAGTGTTCAGAAGAGAAAATTAAGGAAAAGATCAAGGGGTTATAAGGGAGAAAAATGAGAAGATGAGAAGGGAGAAGTGATGGAGCCAAATTGGGAATTGGGCATGGAAAATTTGGCTATAAGGGCTATAAATAGGGGCCGAATACAAGGTTGCCAGGCTACTGCCGAAATTCTTCTTTACCTTGTCGCTAAAAACCCCTTTCTCCAAAAGCCGAAAACCCTTATTCTCCATTTTAATTTCCTTTTGCTGATTTCTTGGTTTCACTTTTGGTTTAGCCGATTCTTCTTCCTCTGTCCCTTGGTGCCGAATAATCAATTGTTTCCATTCAAATCTCTAGAGCCGAATACCCCTTTGGCCGAATACTCTTGGTGCCGCCACTACCTTTACCAACCAGTCGGTTCTAGTGTAAGTGTTCACTCTTCCAATCGGTTTGTTTTGCTAAGATTATTGTCCCGCACTCTTTCGAATCAACTTTGGTAGGCAATTAGTATCGGATCTCGGATCTTAGCTCTCTGCCGAATTGCTCTTTAAGTGTTTGTAGTTTTGGTAAGTATTCCTCTCCCATTGGCTAAGGTGGCCGAATGTTCATAGTTAAGGTAAGGGGACTTGTGTTGGATACGAGTCATCTATTATTCTGGTTTTAATAGTTAAGATTGGTGTATATCTAGGAGTTGATCGTGGTTAGTGATTTAAGAAGGGGCTAATTGCACAAGGTAAGGTTAAGGTGAGGTTTCAGTTTTAGTAAAGATATGTATTAAGCATGTGATTAATTGAAGGGTGATATCATTTATAGGTTGGTGACTAAGGGAATCGTAGCATGTTTGCTTACCAAGTGTGTACATACACTGCACACACAAGTAGATCGGCTAAAGCCGAAAAGCTGAAATGCCGAAATGCCGAAAAGCCGAAAGTTTGGCTGGGATAGTCTTGCGAGTGCGCGAACACTCGTGAGGAGGAAATCGATAGGTTGCCTGAGGTCCACAGGTGATTTCGTGGACTTGGGTTGTGATTTGGCCATATGGGCCGAAAATGGGCTAAATGGGCTCGATGGGCTATTGGGCCCATAATAGGCAAAAATTGAATATTGATGCTATGTGATAGGAATTTGTATGTGAGCATGAATCTGAATGTGATTGGGCCTAATGGGCCATATACAGGTGATTTGGGCCTAATGGGCCATATGAATATGATTGGGCTTAATGGGTCAAATACAGGTAGATGAATTTGTTTGGGCTTTGTAAGGGATTTTGGGCCTAGTATACGAGAACTACATAAGACTTAATTAATCTATTGCGACCGTGGACAAGTCAAAGGGTTAAGGTGTGGCAACGGGTATATGCATGTCTAGGATTGGATCTAGGGAGAGCTTGGTACTTAAGCGGTCTTAATGACTCACCTCCTCTTCTTTGGAATCCTACCTAGTGCATAGTATTTGTTCATGTTAGCTCACGGGACTTGTTAACGGGCCAAGGTAAGTGAAAACCGTAATAAAGGGAAAATTACCAAAATGCCCCTAAGGGCAAAAATGACCAAAATACCTTTAGGTGTTGAATGTAAGTGACGTGCATACATATGATATTCTGCTTAGGTTGCATATGGGTTGGGAATTATGGAACGGAGGAAGTACATGAGGATCGCATGGTTGCTTGACAATCATGGATCCAACGGCAGCTTTTAAAACCCAATATATAAATGAAGGTAGTTCAGCAACCGGGCTGCCCTTGGTGTGTCAGTTCGGTGGTCAATATTTATATCCCCACATGGTGTGACGAGGGACGGAGCTGGTATGTAGCAGATGGATAATTTGGATGGGATTGCATTGCATGTTTGATGTATGATGGCTTTTGGAATTATTGTTTTTTTTTGTTGAGGGTTGTATACACTAGGTTTGCGAAAACTCACCCCCCTCTTTTATTTTATTTTCAGGTGATGCTCAGTAGAAGGTTCGATGTTTGGAGGGACTCCGGGTGACCAGCTAACAAGATAATTTGGACTTGGTTTTTTTTTTAAGCATATAAGTTTTTATCTTATTAAGTATGTTTCAGACTAGATTCTAACAAGGTTTCATTATGTTATTATTACTTGAATTATTATTATTTTCGTTGTAAATACGAAAAGTTGAACATGGGTTTCCTAAATTATAGTATGTTTTCTACGTTTCCGCAACAGAATTTTAAAATGACAGGTTTTCATAAAATCATATGTTTTGAACAGGTTTTCGTGATTAAAAAATAAAAAGAGTTTTTATAAGTTAATTCAGGTTTCTTTTATTTTAAGAAGGGTTTTCAATGAAAACACGATTTTTGCTAAAACACTTCAATGTGATGCGCCAGATTCGACCATAACGTCTGGACCAAGTTTGGGGTGTTACAGTCTCCTAGTTTTTCTCCCTGATAACCCCTTAATCCCCTTCTCAAATTTCTCCTCTTATCACTCTCTACTGAGTTCATTCCAATGCCACCTCTGTCCAATTCTTAAGCAAAAATAAATCCCTCTTTTGCACAAGGTGGGATTCGAACCCCATACCACTCTTGCCTTGCCTTGCATGTGACGCCACTTGCCACTCCACCGCAAGGCTTCCTTGTGTCCAATTCTTCCTTCATATATTCAAAAGCCCACCTACTTGCCATCAAGGTTCTTTCAATTATTAACCCAAAATTTCCTTTACCTCTAGGTTTGACTCAAACCTTAACCGAGACCTACTATCACATAATTAACACTTAACCGGGAGTACTAAGCACACTTTTTATCAGAACCAAAGAAAGAAAAGAGAATTCGAGATTTTGAGATTTTTAGGGAGTTACAACTTTACCCCCTAAAAGAAATTTCGTCCTCGAAATCTTACTTGATTCAAACAGTTGAGGATATTGACATCACAACGCTTCCTCAGGTTCCCAAGTAGCCTCCTCAGCCTTGTGTTTGTGCCAAAGTACTTTGACCAATGGGACGGACTTCCTTCTTAGTACCTTAACATCACGACCAATTATTTGTATGGGCTCTTGCTCAAAGGTTAGGTCTGACCTGACCTCGATTTCCTCAACCGACACGACATGTGAAGGATTTGAGTGATACCATCTTAGAATGGAAACATGAAACACATCGTGGATTTGGCTTAGTTTAGAAGGTAATTCCAGCTGATAAGCGACTGGCCCAATCCGCCTCACAACCCGATATGGCCCAATGAACCTTGGGCTTAGCTTACCCTTCCGTCCAAACCTTAACACCTTTTTCCATAGAGAGACCTTAAGAAAAACTAAGTCCCCCACTGCATACTCTATCTCTCGTCATTTAAGGTCAGCATACGACTTCTGCCTAACTGAGGCCTTCTTTAACCGATCTAAGATCAATTTCACCTTATCCTCAGTATTGACTACTAACTCAGGGCCCAAAACTCTTCGTTCGCCCAACTCTGTTCAACATGTTGGAGTTTGACACCTTCTCCCATACAGTGCTTCATACGGAGCCATCCATATGCTTGCTTGATAGCTATTATTGTACGCGAATTCGGCTAACGGCAAATAGTCCTCCCAGCTACCTCGAAACTCAATCACGCATCCCCTTAACATATTTTCCAACACTTGGATCACCCTTTTCGTCTGTCCACCAGTTTGAGGGTGAAATCCCGTACTGAAGTTCAACCTACTACCCAATGCTTCATTCAACTTCTTCCAAAATCGCAAATTGAAATGTGGGTCCCTATCAGATATTATGGAGACTGGCACTCCATGCAATCTTACAATCTCCACCACATACAACCTAGCCAGCTTTTGTAACGAGTAATTGGTGCGAACCGAAAACAAAATGAGCAGACTTGGTTAACCAATCCACTATGACCCATATCGAGTCTTTCTTAGTAGGCGTCAAGGGTAGCCCACTAACAAAGTCCATAGTGATCCCTTCCCACTTCCACAGTGGAATCTTCACAGGCTGAAGCAATCCTGAAGGCAACTGATGTTCCGCCTTCACTTTTTGACAAACCAAGCATTTACTTACGAACTCCATAACCTCATGCTTAAGTCCAGGCCACCAATAAAACTTATGCAAATTCTGATACATCTTGTTTCCGCCAGGATGCATAGAATAGAGACTGTTATGAGCTTCCCACAGAATTGACTGTCTTAGATCATCGTCCTTTGGTATACACATTCTCCCACAGAAACACAATATTCCTTCACTATTTATCCTAAAGTCTGATGTCTCCCCATTCTCTACTTGTTTAAAATGAGCACCCAAAGTATCATCCGCTAATTGCTTATTCCTTATCTGCTCGACCCACAACAGCTTTACTTGAAGCTCAGCTAACAAGCTACCATCATCCAACAAACTTAAACGGGCGAGCATAGCCTTTAAGTCCGACTTATCCTTACAACTCAACGCGTCAGCTACCACATTTGCTTTGCCAGGGTGGTATTCAATCGTACAATCATAATCCTTCAATAATTCCATCCACTTACACTGCCTAAGGTTTAGCTCCTTTTGGGTAAGAAGGTACTTCAAACTCTTGTGGTCTAAATAAATTATGCACTTCTCCCCGTATAAATAATGCCTCCATATTTTTAGTGCAAAAACGACCGTAGCTAGCTCCAAGTCATGGGTTGGGTAATTCACCTCGTGAGTCTTAAGTTATCGTGACGCATACACAACCACCTTTCCTTCTTACATCAACACACATCCTAAGCCCACATGCGACACATCATTATAAACCATAAACTCCTTCCCAGGCACAGGCTGAATCAACACAGGGGCCTCAGTTAAAACCTTCTTAAGTTTTCCAAAACTCTCTTGCTGCTTGTCTGTCCAAACAACCGGTACTCCCTTCCTCAATAACTTAGTTAAAGGTACAGTAATTACCGAAAAGCCCTCAACAAACCGCCTATAATACCCTGCCAAACCCAGAAAACTCTGAATTTTCGATATCGACTTGGGTGTTTTCCAGTCTCACACCACTTCAATTTTCCAGGGATCCACCTTAATCCCCCCAGCTGACACCACATGTCCTAGAAAAGCAACCTCACTTAGCCAAAATTTGCACTTACTGAATCTGGCATACAACTACTTCTCCCTCAAAATCTGTAACTCAATCCTTAAGTGTGCATCATGCTCATCCTCATCTCTTGAGTACACTAAAATTTCATCTATAAAAACTACCACGAACCGATCCAAGTAGGGTTGGAAGACCCGATTCATAAGATCCATAAAAGCAGTAGGTGCATTCATCAGCCTGAATGGCATCACCAAGAACTCGTAGTGCCCATAACGAGTTCTGAAGGCTGTATTATGAACATCCGCCTCCTTAACCCTCAATTAGTGATACCCCAAACACAGATCAATCTTCAAGAACACGGAGGTTCCCCTAAACTGATCAAAAAGATCATCGATTCTCGGCAGAGGGTATTTGTTTTTAATGGTTAACTTATTTAACTGCCGGTAGTCGATGCACATTTGCAACGTACCATCCTTCTTCACGAATAACACCGATGCTCCCCATAGAGGCACACTTGGTAGTATGAGTACTCGATCCAACAATTCCTGAATCTATGCCATAAGTTCTATCAACTCCTTTGGTGCCATTTGATGAGGAGCAATGGACACCGGAGCCGTCCCAGGTAACAACTCGATTCCAAATTCTATTTCCTTGCTAGGTGGCAACCCAGGCAGCTCCTCGAGAAAAACATCAGGAAATTCCCTAACTGTTCTCAATTCCTTAACAGTAGGGCTCTTAGCCTCTATATCACTAATATAAGCCAAATGGGCTTCGCATCCCTTTCGTACCAACTTTTCAGCCTTTAATGCCGAAATCACATTCGACACATAATTTTGGCGTTCACCAATCACTACCACCTTTTTATCTTCCGCTATTCTTAACACCATTCGCTTCGCAGTGCAATCTAAGGTGGCTCAGTGTTTCACCAGCCAATACATACCTAAGATTAAATTGAACTCACTAAACGGCAGCTTCATCAAATCCGCTAAAAAGGAACCCCCTAGACTACTAAGGGCACCTCCCTAAACCACTTATTCACTCCTATTGACTGACCTAACAGACTTATCAAAGTCATCCCATTCGCAGTAATTTCAAACATATCACCCAAAGGTTCAGTCATATTGCATGCAACATATGAATGCATCAATCCAATATCAATTAATGCTTTATAAGGTAACTCATATATAAAGAACATACCCGTTATCACATCTGGGGCATCCCCGTCTTCTCGGTGACGAGCAGCATAAACCAATACTGGTTGCTTTACCTCAGCATGGCCTGCATTTCTGCCTGGTGCTCCACTTCTACGTTCATTGTCGTTATCGCTCTTGGCTTGCCCACGACCCCTTGGCGGCAGCTGACCACCCCTTGGTGGCTGGACACCACCCAAGGCCACAACTGGCATCTGAGCTAGTATTTTGGGGCAATTTTTGATCCTATGCTCCATGGATCCACACGCTAGATAAGCTCTGGTCCTCTTCCAACACTCGCCTACATGATCTTTCCCACAATCAGCACAAAGTGGCACTCCTTGATTAACAGCAGGGGGCCCTGCTCTAACTGGCCCATTAACTCTGGCCCTAGCCCTAGGCCTCTGTCCAACACCAGGAGTCTCAGCCTCCCTTTTATTCTTACCCCTTTCTTTTTCCTGATTTAAGTGCTCAGTGCACTTTACCTCCTCTGCTATCTTTGCTTTCTCTACCAACTCCGAGAAAACTCGCTCCCTTTGTGGAGCTATCAATACTCTGAGGCTATCTCTAAGTCCATCCTCAAACCTAACGTAACGCTCATAGTCTGTTGCCACCATAACCCTTGAATACCTACTCAGGCATAGAAATTTCTCCTCATACTCTGCCACAGATTTGTTTCCCTAGGTCAAGTTCAGAAACTCCTTCCTTCTAGCATCCACATAACTCGCACCTACATACTTCCCTTAGAAAGCAGTTTTGAAGAACTCCTAAGTGACCTACTCAGGTTGGGTGCCCTCTTTCACTGTTAGCCACCACTGGTAAGCTTCTTCCCTAAGCAGTGACACTGCCCCTTTCAGCTTTTGTTCAGCTGAACAGTCCAAATCCTCCATTATCCTTTCAGTGGCCTCAAACCAGTATTCAACCATATTAGGAGCCATACCAGCCACGCCCTTAAAGATCTCAGCCCCATTCGCACGAAGTCACTCCGGAATGGACCCCCGATTCCCCGCCATTATTGGACCCAGTGACCTTCTCCAAAATCCTCAACATCGCTTGCGACAATGCATCTTCTCCCGCGGCCCAATCATACGGTCCATTCCCAGCCACCGGTGGGGTCGGAGCCTCTTCTACTCCAACATTGGGCATATGGCCCAATGCCAACGACTCAGCCCTAGCACTTCCACGGCCTTTTGCACCTCTTATAGCACTCATCATCAATTCACATATTTTCTCGATTAGGAGTTTTATGAAGTTTTAGTTAGTTTCAATAATTAAACTGATGTTTTATAGAAGTATTTAAAGAGAAGATTATTTTCGAAAATCCTCTATAGTCTTAAGATCCTATGAGCTTCAGTTCCACTCTAACATAATCATCTAAAGTAGCCCTCTAACTATCTACCGTATATCAATTTAAACAGGTTTAAGAATAAAAGAACTTACTTGGTTCGACATTGGAGACTTGATGTACCACACAACAAGACTTCCTTTTCTCCAAAATATTGTGATCCCAAAATTTTTTTTAAAGTAGAAAAACAAACCTAATAATAAGGCCCACTTCACAGCCCGAGTTTTACAGTCAGGCTCTGATACCACTAAATGTAACACCCCAAACCCAGCCCAAACGTTATGGCCGAATCTGACGTGTCACATTGAAGTGTTTTAACGAAAACCTTGTTTTCATTGAAAACCCTTTCTTAAAATATAAAACCTTAATAAACTTATAAAAGCTCTCTTTTCAATCGCAAAAGCTTGGTTAAAACTTATGATTTTATGAAAACCTGTCATTTTAAAATTTAGTTGCGGAAACATAAAAAAACCCATATTCAACTTTTCATACTTAAAACGCATAAAAAATAATAATTCAAATAATAACAAAGGGAAGGCCTTATTATAAGTCGGCCTGAAAAGTACTTAATAAACTAGAAACTTATATGCTTTTAAAAGAAAAACAATTCCAAGTTGTCTTCCTAATTGGCCACCTAGAGTCCCTCCAAGCATCGAACCTTCTACTGAGCATCATTTGAGAAAAATAAAAGAGGGGATGAGTTTTTGCAAACTCAGTCTGTACAACCCTCGATGAGTAACAAACATTCATCAATCACCATACAACATACATGCAATGCAATGTAGTACAATCCCACCCCAATTATCCAACTGCTACACATAAACTCTGTCCCCCGATACACATCATGTGGGGATATAAATATCGACCCACCTAACTGATACACATCAATGGTAGCCCGGTTGCGGAACTACCTTCATTCAAATATTGGCCTTAAATGCCGTCGGTGGATCCATGGTTGTCAAGCAACCATGCAATCCTTATATACTTCCTCTGTTCCAAAATTCCCAACCCATATGTAACCTAAGCAGAATATCATATGTATGTAGTAGATATGCATGTAACATCCACAAAACTTACTTTCAACACATAGGGGTATTTTGGTAATTTTTGCCCTTAGGGGCATTTCGGTAATTTTCCTTTATTACAGGTTTTCACTTACCTTGGCCCGTTAACAAATCTCGTGAGCTAAGATGAACAAATACGATGCACCAGGTAGGATTCCAGAGAAGATGAGGTGAGTCATTAAGACCGCTTAAGTACCAAGCTCTCCCTAGATCCAATCCTAGACATGCATATACCCGTTGCCACACCTTAACCCTATGACTTGTCCACGGTATCAATAAATTAATTAATTTTTATGTCTGTTTAAGCAGTTATCAGATACTAGGCCCGAAACCCTTTACAAAGCCCTAACAAACCTTTATACATGCATATGGCCCACTAGGCCGAATCCTATTCATATGGCCCATTAGGCCTAAATCACATTCATTTGGCCCATTAGGCCCAAATCATTTACCAAATTTGCCTATTATGGGCCCTACAACCCATCGGCCCATTTAGCCATTCTGGCCGGGTTGACCAAAACACAGCCCAAGTCTATGGAATTGCCCATTGGGTCTCGAATAACCTATCGATTTCCCCCTTTCGAGTGTTCGTGCACTCGCAAGACTACCGTAGCCAAACTTTCAGCTTTTCGGTATTTTGGCTTTTGGCATTTCGACTTTTGCCGATCTACTGTGTGTGTGCAGTGTATGTACACACCTGGCAAGAAAGCGTGCTGCGATCTTCCTAGCCACGAACCTACAATCAATATCACTCAAGAATTAATCTCACATACTTATCGAATACTTTACCAAAAGTCGAAATCTCACCTTAACCTTACCTGAAAAGCCAAGCCTTAATAGCTTTTCCTTTGATCACCAATCACGTGTACTTCTCAGATCTGCATTAACCTTTATCGTTAAAACATAATGGGTGACTTGTATCCAACATATGTCTCCTTTTTTTCTACAGCCTATTCAGCCAACCCTTACTAAGTGAAGAACGCTTACCAAAGTCTCACACCTGAGGAGCAAATCGACAGGGATCCAAAAGACTGGGATTCGATACTAATCCTACCAAAACCAATTAGAAGAAGTGAGGAACAGAGTAATTGATACTTAGCAAAACCGATTGGAAGAACAAAGCACTTACACCAGAACTGACAGATTAGAAATAGTAGTGGCGGCACCAAGAGTATTCAGCCCTTGTGATTTGTATGGTAGAAGAGGGTTATTCGGCTCCAAGGGAAAAGAAATAAGAAGTCAGCTAGACTAAAAGTGAATAAAAAAGATTTGAGTAAAGAAAGAATGGAAAATCGGCACAAGAACACAAAAGAAGAACAATGGATTTTTGACTTTTGGATCTTAGAGAGAAAAAGAAAAAAAAAAGGTTTCTGGCAACAAGGTGAAGGAGAATTCGACATTAGCCTGGCTACCCTACATTTGGCACCTATATATAGCCTCTATATCTGAATTTTCCATGCCCAAATTCTCAATTCGGCTCCACCTCTTCTTCACTCCTAATCTCCTAGTTTTTCTCCCTGATAACCCCTTAATCCCCTCCTCAAATTTCTCCTCTTATAACTCTCTACAAAGTTCATTCCAACGCCACCTCTATCCAACTCTTAATTAAAAATAAATCCCTCTTTTGTGCAAGGTAGGATTCGAACCCCATACCTCCCTTGCCTTGCCTTGAATGTGACGCCACTTGCCACTCCACCACAAGGCTTCCTTGTGTCTAATTCTTCCTTCATTTATTCAAAAGCCCACCTACTTGCCATCAAGGTTCTTTTAATTATTAACCCAAAATTTTCTTTACCCCTAGGTTCAACTCAAACCTTAATCGAGACCTACTATCACATAATTAACACTTAATCGGGAATACTAAGCACACTTTTTATCAAAACCAAAGAAAAAAAAAAGAAAATTTAGGATTTTGGGATTTTTGGGGCGTTACATGAACCTAAGAATAGTATAGGATACAAATGTCATGACATTATGTTGTCAAGATGTGATTGCATGTAAGACCATGTCTCGGACATTGGCATTGTATTGTGATTACGTGCAAGACCATGTCTGGGACATTAGCATCATTAATCGATTTCGTGTAAGACCCTGTCTGGGATAGTGGCATTGATATGTGATAACATGTAAGACCATATCTAGGATATGGCATTGTACGAGCTATATGTGATTGAGTATCCTTAAAAATTTTGAATGGTTCAACGAGCAAAGTTAAGATGAGAATGAATGTACAATCGAATTAAATGATACAGGTATGTACAGAACCTATATGAGAATCAAATGAAGGTAACTTGGTAAGTTCTTAGTGTATCATGTATATGAAATGAGAAAGATTTATGTATAAGTATGTTTCATGCCAAAATGTGTTTATTTGGCTATGATGAAGTATGAATTGAATGATATGTGATATATGAATTATAATTGTTTTAACTAAATATACATATTGCACAAAAGGTGAGAAATATCGTTATTTGATGATATTTCACATAATTCACTTGGCTAAAGAAAAGGTGATGGAAATTGAATTGAATAAAGTTTATATATATAAGTACTTATGCATATGAAGATGTGAATGAACTGATAAGAAGTATTCAAGCCATATGTGTTTTGAATGAATAAACTTATGAAAATCTTGATTAATTATGTGCATGAATTTCAGATAAAATGGTGCAAACATATGAATTATATCATGTTTTGAATAATGGTTTTAAATGCAGTTATTTAGTAATATGAGTTTATTACCATACGAGCTTACTAACTTTATAGCTTACTTTGTGTTATCTTTCTATGTTTTATAGTGATTCGAACGTTCGCGCGGGTTAGAAGTCGGCGGAGATCGCATCACACTATCTCGTTTTGATTTTGATATTTATACACTTGTGACTTGGTTATACATATAGGCTTGAGTCCTTTTGATAAATATTTTTGTGATGTATTTGGCCATTTTATATGGCTTATTAATGACTTATGTTTGATGTGTAATTTGCCTTGTATAGTGGCATAATTTGGTATGGTTAGTGATGTTTCAAGTTGATCATTTGGTCATTTGGTATATGATGAGTATTTACTTATGAAAAGCATGATTTTAGACTTGATACGTGAATGACTAATAAATGATTTATGATTCAAGCTTTGTGTGTGATTGATGGTAGTAAAAATACATATTGAAATAGGTTGTATTGATAAGTATGATATGTACTTTGGTATATGATTGAATAGGTGAGTAATGAGGAATGAATCATGCTAGTTAGTTATGTGTTTGAATGTGCAAATAGTATAGATTTGATTTGATGAAATGGATAGAATTGGTATTGTAAGTTTGGTGTAGGAAATAGCATGGTTTGGCTGCTTATTAATAAATTGAAATGGCATGAAATGTGGTGTTTTAGGTATGCTTGAGAAGGGTGAGAAATGTGGCTTCAACAAAGCCTATTTTCTCTCCACATGACCAAGCACACGGGTGTATGGCTTGATTGTGTATGACACATGGCCTTGGTACACGGTCGTGTGTCCTCTAGGGTAGCCCTTCGAATTAAGTCAGTATACCCTATAGGTTTGGCACTATAACAACCTGATTTTTGGCCTAGTCGGAACAATGGTTTTGAAACCACTAACTCGAGGTCAAAGAAATTATTTTTAATATAATTTTATGTGTTATAGCTTGTTTATATTAGTACATGAAAATTTTGGTGAAATAATTCTAGCGATTGCATGCTTAATTGCAAAAAAGGACTAAATCGCATAAAGAGCAAAAGTTTTATTTTTCTAGCAAATGGTGTTAAATAGCTAGAGAATCATAATTAGGGGTCTTTAAATGGAAAATAGACCCATTTCAATAGGGGTGGTTAGCCATAGGGACAAAGATGAATAAAAAAATCAAATTTGGTGAAGTTGGTAGCCTATTTTAACTAGAAAATAAGATAAAATAAAACAAAAGACTTCATCTTTTTCATCCCCATTTTAGGAATTTTGGAGCTTCAAAATTTCAGCCACTCTTTACCCTTACAAGTAAGTAATTTTGATGGCCTTTTCTTGATAATTTTTGTACTTTTGGGACCCTTGTAGCAAAATCTAGCTAATAAGGGGACTATTTTGCAAATGGTTGAAAGTATAGGGTTTTTCCATGAGAGATTTCATGTTGTTTTCTGAATTTTTATGGAATAAAATGAATCATGGTTGTTAAACAAACAATTTTTGTGAAGTAGTTTTCATGAAAACCCTAACTAAGGACCATTTTGCATAAGTTGTAAATTATGGGGTAAATGTGTGAAATGATGGGAATTGTGGGCTGCTTCTAGTATAAAAAGAATTTTCCTAGGCTTAGTTAGTGAGAAAATTTGATAAAAATCGAATTACGAGCCTAGGGATAAAATCGTAATTTTATGAAAGTCTAGGGGCAAAATGGTCATTTTGCCAAAATATGATTTATGAAATGCACTAATTAATATGATGATTAAATTAGTGAATTTTTATCATTTTAGATCAAGAAATACGAAATCCAGACCTAGACCGGGGAAAGGCCAAGCTAGTAGACTAAAGCCAATTAATCGTCTACTTTTTGTATACCAAGGTAAGTTGTACATAAGTAAGGTAACTTTATCATTATTATGTGTTGAGTGAATTACTTTGCATGATACGATTGAATATGATTATGAATAAGGCATGATGAAATTAATGCAGTAAATTCCCGGTTAAACCTAGGAATAGATTGGATATCCATGCCATGACATTTGGGTGATATGTGCGCTAGTGTAAGACCATGTCTGGGACATGGCATCGGCCACGATATGAGAGCCAGTGTAAGACACTGTTTGGAACATGGCATCGGCGATGTTGTGAAAGCCATTGTAAGACCATGTTTAGGACATGGCATTGGCATTGATATGTGCGCTAGTGTAAGACCATGTTTGGGACATGGCATCTGCCACATTATGAGAGCCAGTGTAAGACCATGTCTAGGACATGGCATCATTATTGAGACGAGAGCTAGTGTAAAACCATGTCTGGGACATGGCATCGACCTCAACATGTGAGCCAGTGTAAGACCATGTTTGGAACATGGCATCGGCAAGTCACCCTCTTGTGTAAAGCTTGTCAGATATCCTTTAGTATTCCAAATGGTTTCACGGGTTATTTTAAAAGCTTATGATAATGATATGGAATGATATAATCATGTTGTGAGTGGTACAGGTTCTTATTTGAAACTCATGAGATATGAGTCTAGTTATGTTGCCTTGATGGTAAGAATGACATGAGTAAGTTCTAGCTATGAAAATGATCTTGGGACGATATTGAAATCTTTGGTTTATACTTGCGATATATATAAGCATGCTGTGATCTTTACCCATGTTCACTCAAGAATTTTGTGTGGATTTATAATATGCATGGTTGATGTTGTTACTTATTTATATACAACTTACTAAGCTTTATGCTTACTCCCTCTTTTCCATTTTCTTATAGTGCCACCAAGCTAGTATCGGGGATCAAGGGACGTCGGAGGCATTGATCACACTATCACCTGAAGCTTTGGTATAGCTAGTTTAATATTTTTATTTTGGCATGTATGGGGACTTTAATCTTTTATTTAGTGTCTTGTTAGTTTAGCCACAAGGGTTGGCTTATATGATGGATCTGATATTCATTTTGTATAGGCCATTAATGTTGGCTAATATTGATTATTATTAAATGCATTTGATGCACACTTCTCATGGTTGTAGTTGATCTGATTATATGTGTTAGGCTTGGATTGGTTTTGGTTGATATTGTGTAGGCTAGTGTAAGTAAGGGAGGCAAAAAGGCTTGGTAAATAGCCCTATTTTTGTCCACACGGGCAGACACACGGGCGTGTGTCTAGGCCATGTGTGACACATGGTCTGCCCCAAGGGTGTGTAGTCCGGCCGTGTGTCCCCTGCACCTCAATTTTACAAGTCAGTATGCATGGTAGTAAACACACGGGCAGAGACATGACCTTGTGTCTCAACCGTGTGGAGGACACGGCCTAACACACGAGCGTGTACATTGGCCATGTGCCCTTAATTGGTTGATGATGTCAGAAATAGAATGTCAAGGTTTTTGTACACGGGCTGAGACATGGGCGTGTCATGGCTGTGTGAAGGACATGGGCCATGGACACGGGCGTGTGCCAGGCCATGTGAAAACCCCTGTAGGTTTGAATCAAAAAATAAATCCACACGGGTTAGGGACACGGGCGTGTCCGGATATGCCCAAGCCGTTTGAGCTACACAGGCCTTCAGCACGATCATGTTAAGACGACACACAGGCGTGTGCCCTGTTTACCTTGAAATTTTCAGAGTTTTCTAAAGTACTCAATTAAGTCCTGAACCTTTTTGAAAGCGTGTTTTGGGCCTCGTGGGCTCGTATCATGGACTTTATTTTTGGTTTTCAAAAAGTTTTAATTTGGACAAAAATTTATGGCATGGAAATATTTGTAAGCATGTGTTTTAGTACAGTAGCACCTCGTATCTTATTCCGACATTGAAATTGGGTAAGGGGTCTTACAGGCACAGCCCAAACATATGGGTGTGTCTACTAGCCATGTGAGACACACGGGCTGGCACATGAGCGTGTGGCCGGCCGTGTAACCCAAGTCAGTAACCCCTCCAGATTTCCCACGGCCAAGGCACATGGGCGTGTCTCTGACCGTGTGATGCAAGTTAGTATGTATGCTCTGTTTTCACACGGCCTATGACACGGACGTGTCTGTGGCCATGTGAGGCACACGACCAGTTCACACGGGCATGTGACCCCTGTATGCTTGAAAAGTTTCAAAGTTTCCCAAAGTTTTAAAATGTTATTGGTTTTGTCCTGAACCTCTTTTAAGCATGTTTTAAGCCCTTGTAGAGCCATAAAAGGGACAATGTGAATTTGTTGGATAGGTTTTATATATTAATGTATAAATGTATATGTTATGTAGGTGAATGATGTGTATTGATTGGTAATGCCTCGTAACCCTATTTCGACAATGGATACGGGTTAAGGGTGTTACAGAAAATATTTATTTTATTATTATTTTAATGTCTATAGCATGATAGTATAGTCATATAAAAATTTTGTTAAGAAATTTTATCGTTCGCATGCTTAATTTGATAAAAGGGACTAAATCGCGTAAAGTGTAAAAGTTGCGTTCTATTAGCTAAAGGTATCTAATAGCTATGGAACTTTACAATGAAGGTCCTTATATGGTAATTAGCCCATAAATGAGTTAGTAGAAGATGTTGGCTTGGTATAAGTGAAAATTTTAATGTTTTTAAAGGATATAAAGGTAATTGAGTAATTAATGTTAAAATAAATAAAAACAAAACAATATATCATCTTTTAGTTTACTTCTTCAACTGATTGTAATTAGGAGAAACCATAGCTAGGTTTGGCCAAGCTTACAAGCTCAATTGGTGAGTGATTTCTAATTTGTTTTTAATGATTTCTATGCTTTTGGAATCGTTGTAGCTTAATCTAGCTAGCCCAGGGACTAATTTGGAATACAATTAAAAGTATAGAGTTTCTTCATGAATGTGTGTTGGTTTTTTTTTATGTTTGATGGATGAAAGTGAAAGTTTAGTGATAGTTAAACAAGTTTTGTAAAGTGATTTTGGTTGAAAATGTCAAATAGGTATTTATTTGTAAAATGTGTAAATTATGTGGTCAAATGTGTGAATTAATAAAATGTATGGGCTACTTTAATCTTAGATGATATTCGGATAGCATGGGTGTGGACTAAATTGCATGAATTTGCATTTTTATGAGTATATGACTAAATTGTAAAAGAGTTAAAAGTGTAGTGGAAAAATGGTAATTTTACCATAGTATAATTTTTGGAATTAATTGATTAAAATGTGAATTAAAATATTTAAATTTGATTACATAGATCAAGAAAAGCAACCTTCGAATTTAAATCGGAGAAAAGGCAAGGTAGTAGATTGATCGGTTGATTCTCCGTATAAATACGAGGTAAGTTCGTATACTAATAAGCTTTAAATTATATGTGTTTACATGATTAATTAAAATAATTGTGATGATACGACATTAGAGAAATTCTCGACGAGATATTAGAAATTGTATGGATCCCGGTTGAACCTTAAGAATAGATAGGATATAAATGACATGTCATTAGGGGTTGCCGTGTTATGGGTGCTGGTCCTATACGTTCTATTGGTGGCTGAGTTTTTCGGCATTTGTTGCGGTTACTTATCAGCTTGTGTGAGCAGTACCATGTAGCTACGTCTTGACCGTCAGCTTGTGTGAACAGACCCAGTATTAGCTCGAGAATGAACATCTATATGAGATATGAGATAGATATGGTTCTGACCATGTATTGGCACTTAATGTGTGAGAAACCCGAGTATCCGATATTATTCCAAATGGTTCAATAGGCATAGTGATGCTACAAGAGTATGTGAATTCAATATGAACCAATACATGTATGTACGCAAATCATGTGAGAATTGAATCTATGAGATTTGTGATTTCATGCTTAATTTTGTGGATGAATATGTGTTAAGCTTGTGGATCAAATTGAGTTGCATTATGCTATGTTTAATTACTTAAATTATGATTAAATGGTAAGCTGAGTTTTATGCTATACAAACTTACTAAGCTTAATTGCTTACTCAGTTTACTTTTTCGTGTTTTTAGTGATTTGGAAGCTTGCTTGTTTAGGATGTTGTCGGAGATCGCATCAGACTATCAAACTCTCATTTTGGAACTTTGGATTTTGTATATTTTGGGCTAAATGGCATGTATGGGTGTTTTGGCTAATGTGGCCTATATGTCTCATGTTGTTTTGGTTATGTGTTTAGCTATGTGATTTGGCTTATTTTGGTATACTTGGTTATGTATATATGTATAAATGATCTTTTGGTATGTAGTGTATAATTGCTTAGTAAATTCCTTAATTGTGTATTACTATTTTGAGTACCAAATGATTGAATCTGAGATGTAGTATCCATGTTGAATTAGGCAAAAAGTCTAATAAGTGAGTTTGACCATTTAGGTATACTTTGGAGGCATATTTGGTATGTTGTAAAGTGATCATTGGTATGTGCTTATGAATATCGTGTTGTATGTGTGGATAGTACATGATATAGGCTTGATGTTGGTTGGTTTTAAGTGCCTATTCAGGCCATGGTTGTATGTGCATTATTGAGCCTAGGTTGGCATCAATTTGGGTGAGAGAAATGGCTTGGAAAATATCTTATTTTTGTCCACACAGGCAAAGACACGGGCGTGTGTCTCAACCGTGTGTCCCCTGATACTTATTTAGAAACCAAGTTAGTAGCTTCATAAGGCCTAGCACACGGGCGTATGAAGCCATTTCGAAGGGCACACGGCCTGCCACACGGGCGTGTGGTCTGGCTGTGTGACCCAAGTTAGTGAGTTACACAGGGTCCAACATGGGCTTGGTCACGACCATGTGATCCCATTTCGAATGCCCACACGACCTGAGACACAGGCATGTCCCTAGGCCGTGTGAGACACACAGCCTGGTCACATGGGTGTGTGCCCCTTGCACTTTGAAAATTTTCCATGTTTTTCCTAAAAATTTCGTAAGTACTCGGTTTAGTCTCGAACCACTTTTAATGTCTATTTTGGGCCTCAAAGGCTCATATTAGGGACGATATGAATGATTATGAATGGTTTTTATTTTGAAGGATAATTGTTTATGAAATGCTTGGTTTTATAATTTTTAAGTCTGGTAATACTCTGTAACCCTATTCCAGCATTGGATACGGGTTAAGGGTGTTATAACCTCTTTCAATAGCTAGATCTTAAGCTAGAAATCTAAGTTATTGTATGTCTACAGAACTCTGGACTAATAACTACAATGAATGTTCTTCTCTGTACTACTCACAACATCTATGTTTAGAGTGCTATAAATATTCTATCGAGTATTCGCTTGCATTAAACGATTCAAGATCTAGTATATTTAACCTTTTTAGAATTAAAATACTATGTCTAAAGCTTGCATGCATGTATTTAAAATAAGCATAAATCGAATGAAATTGTGACATAGACATTCTCAAATCTCAAATATTAAAGATGATAAAACATTCACCCAAATAACTCCAACCTAAAAAAGATTTAGCTCATGGATGGAAAATTTAACATCAAAATAAAATCATTCATCAACATAAAACCATTCATCAACATTCTCAAATAAGTTTGAATAATAGAAATCAGGAAAATAAAGGCAGAAATGCAGGAATTCTCGCCACACTTCAACTTCTCTTTGATCTTCAAATTGTACGTGAATTTAGGATAGCTATCTCTCCCCCTTCTTCTCGTCTGTATTTTTCTCTCTTAAGTTGCTACCCTTTCTTTCTCTGGAATTCTCCACCAGATTTTTTTGGAGAGAAAATTGATCCCTAAATCTTCTCTAATTCTTCTCTGCAAAAAATCCTCCTTTCTTTTCTCTTTCCTCTTTTATAGGGTAGACCCTATCTCTCATCACACACTTTTCTCCCTCTTTTTTAGGTGGATTTATCTAGTACATGAACAACTGGCTGAGAGTGACAAGGACTCAGTGCTGCGTCAGCATTATCCTGGAATTGCCATGGCATTTGTGTTGGCAATCCATCCAACCTTTTATGATGACGATATTTCACTTCCTTCATTCTTTTTCTCCCTTTTCTCCTTTTCTTCATCCTTTTTGCACCAACTGCATACAACAACCAATTCTCTTTCGCTCAATAGGAAAAGTAACATAAAAGACATTCAAGGCACAATCCAACCGTTATTATGCAATGTTCTAAAAATAACCTAAAAATGAAAATACATCTACTTAAGTACAAGCATTTAATCAAGTTTAGAGGCTTGAAATATAAACTCTTTTCAAGAGTTATCACACCCCCAAACCTAAATTCTTGCTTGTCCTCAAGCAGAATATGTGTAAGTGTAACAGCCCAGTTTAGACCCTAGCCAGAATAGTAGTTTTCGAACCACAAATCTGAGTTAAAAAACTTTTTTAATATTATTTTCTGTGTTTACAGTATGTGTTTAAGCATGTATGAAAGTTTCGTATGAAAATTTTATCATTTGTGTGCTTAATTTGATAAATGGACTTAATCGCGTAAAATGTAAAAGTGACTAGCTATTTGTTAAAAGTACCTCAATGCTATGTCTTAATAAAGGAAAGGTCCTTACGTTGTAAATGTACCATTGAATTCATAAAATTTCATAAATGGACATGAATTAGTGGATTTTAAATGAAATTAAAAAGGTTATATTAGTAATTTGATAATTAAATGTTGATTTAATAAAAAAATGCATAAAATTTGTCCATTATCATCCATATTTGCCGAAAATTTGAAAGAAAAAGAAAATAAAAGATCAAGCTAGGGTTCGGCACTTGTGATTGGTGATTAACGTATTATTTTGACTCGGTTTTTGATGATTTTTACGTTTTCGTGATCGTTATTAAGTGTTCTAGCTAGCCCATTCTTAAATTCATGAAATTTATGATGATTTGATGAGATTCCGTTGATGAATTCATGAATTTTGTGATGTTAAATGGTGAAATATGAAAACTTGGTGATAGATAAACATGTTTTGTATTGTAATTCTTGATGAATTTGCTTATTAGGGACTAATTTGTGAAAATGAGAAATTAAGGGGTTAAAATGTAAAATAAATGACAAATATGGGCTGATAGGGACCACAAGAAAATTCGGCTAAGGCATGGTTTTGATGAATTTTGTATATTTGGTGTTTTGTGTAATAAGGACTAAAATGTCAAAATGCGTAATTTTAGGGGCTAAAGTGCAAAAATGTCCAAAGATGTGTTTGTGTATTAAATTGAATGTGTTGGTGATCAAATGAGTTAATGTTGAATACATATAGATCAAGAAAGGAGAAATTTGGACCTAGATCGAGGCAAAAACAAAGTGCTTGAATGATCGACTAATATCGTTGTCTTTACGTCCGAGGTAAGTTCGTGTATAATACATTTTGTTTGTATAATGTTTGTATGTGATGAAATAAATAGAAATGATATTGATACATTTTGTATGTGAAATGTGAATCGAATTTGAGGCACTAAGTGTGCGAGAAATGAAATAGCTACGGCTATTAAATATGGCACTGAGTGTGCGAGAATATAACAGTGATAAATGTGATGGTACAGGTATGTACGGAACCTATGTGGTTGATGATATTATGGTATGATAGTAAGATATAGCTTTGAGTAATTATGAGTAATGTGATAAGTAATATTAAGTGTTAGTTAAGAGATTGAATTAGTGGATTGATAAGTTAAATGTATTATATCATGAACTTACTAAGCTTTAAAGCTTATTGTGTGAAATGTTCTCTATTTTACAGTGTTATAAAGCTAGCTCAGATCCAGGGATCGTCATCGACTCACTCACACTATCGGACATCTATTTGTGGTACCATTTTGTGAGTTGTATATATGGTATATGGCATGTATAGGCTAGAAGTATTTAGTATGTTTTTGTGATGTGAATATCTAGCCTTGAGATTTGGCTTGTAAATGGTGGTATGTGTAACAACCCAAATTTGGGCCTAGAAGTATTAGATTTTAAGCATGGGAATTGTAGGAGATTGCACATAAATGTTTGGTTGTATAAGAAAGTGACGTAAATTCATGCTTGTCTCAGTGGTTAAAGTGTTCTGGGAAGAGTCTAAGAAGTTTTGGGTTCAAGTCTAGGCAGGTGCAAAAAGTTTTGTTTTTAAAGGATTAGGCACTGTCTCTTGGTAGTAGGCTTTTAAATAAATATGGGAAAAAATGACAGAAAAGAGCCTGCTGGCTTAGGGGACAAGTGGCGTGTTACTAACATCTGAGGTCTGAAGTTCGAGTCTTGGTTTGCACAATGGGTGTTCTATTTTGATGTCTAAGCTATGTGGGTAGTAGAGTTTGACTGAAACACTGCTGAGTGGAGTGGAGTGGAGTTTGATTTGGTCATGGAGGGATTGTAGGAGGGAGTTGAAGAGAGATATGAGGAGAGATTTTGGGAGAGAGTTCAGGGAGTTTGAAGTGAGAGGGAATATGATGAATGAGGGAGTTTCATTTTTGGAAAATCGGTCATAGGACTTGTTTTTCTCTTAGGCCAAATTGTGTTCTAGCATTCCATCTCGGTAACCGTGACTTTTTCTTCTTGGCATTCTTGTTGAGGTCGAGTAGACTATTCAGGTATTTTCTTCTGCAATTTGCGTTTTTGCTCTCCCTTACTTTTTAGCAAATAGCTTTCTCACGTGTTTTCTTTCTGTGCTTGGCCGTATACTCTTCTCCTATCTCTCAAATTTTGTCGTCATCTAACTCCTAGCTCTTGACCGACTCCTCCTCCACTTAATCTCCATTGGCTCTCTTTGGCTGAATACCCTCTCATTTCCTCCCGCTCAAACTCCTTCGGTTTTAGTCTTGGTTATTGGTCGCCTCTTCCCTTCCCTTTCTAAAATGTTTTCCCTTTTGACCCTATACATCTTCTTTCCTTTTCAATTCTTTTTGTGGTAACGGTTTCCTCCTCTTCTCATCTGATTACTATGGTCGAATTCTGCATCTCTTTTTATTTTGTTTCAATTTTTGCAATTGTTCTTTGAAAAATCGGTAGGTACGTGGTTCTTCTCGATTTTCTCTTTATTGTAATTATCCTTCATCTAACAACTCTTTTCTTTGCCGATGTAATGCCCCAAATTTGGGCCTAGATGTATTAGGTTTTGAGCAGGGGTGCAGTTAGGAGACTGCTCATAAACATTTAATTTTGCAAGGAAGTGACAGAATTGAGTGTTTGGCTTAGTGGTTGTGTGCTCTGGAAGTGTCTGGAAAGTCATGGGTTCAAGTCCTAGCTTCCACAAAATTTGGTAAAATATGACAAATAAAGCCTGCTGGTCTAGTGGATAGTGCCGTGTGGAGTGTACTATTGGTCTGAGGTTCGAATCCCTACTTGTGCAAATGGAGATTATTTTTACTGGTGGCCATGGAAGGAAGTTGTGTTTGACCGAAACACGTTGTAGTTTGAATGAGTTTGAATGGGGTTGTTGTTAGCCAAATTTGGGGAGTAAAAAGGGAAATTTTTCAGTTGTTGAAGTGTGATTGGTTGGAGGGATTTTAGGAGGAAGTTTAGGAATTTGAGTTATGGGAAGAGTGGTGCCGAATGGGTGTGTGGTCACTTCTTTTCTCTCCATTTTCGGTTGGTTATCATTTGTTCTTTTGGTTTTTTCCATTTCTTAGTTTTGAAGCCGAATTGTGTTACAGGTCTTTTGGGCATTTTTTTACTTTTTTTCCTTTTTATTACTTATTTCAGTTTGCGCTGCACTTTCTTCTCTCTCAATCGGCTCTTATCAGACACCCCTTTTTTCATTTTCATTTTGGCTAAATTTTCCTTCTCTCTCCCTCCCTCTCAGTCATTTTCTCTGACCGAATACCTCAGCTCTCTTCCTCTTTCTATTTTGTTTTAGTTTTGACATGTAACGCCCCAAAAATCCCAAAACCCAAAAATCCTGAAATCTCGAACTTTCTTTGTTTTTGATTTTGATAAAATTTGTGTTTTATATTTCTGGCCCAGTGATAATTATAGTAGGTCTTAATTCAAACTTAGGGGTAAATGAAATTATAGTTTAATTATTAAAAGAATCAATGTTGGCAAGTAGTTGGGCTTTTAAATAAAGTTAGGGGAAAATAGCATCAAAAAGCCCTGTGGAAGAGTGGCTAAGTGACGCCACTTAGGGTGTAGGGAGGTGGCGTTAATAGCTAGCAAGGAGGTCCAAGGTTCGAATCCTAGCTTAGTGTTTTTAGAAGTTTAATTTTAGCCTTCTAGAAGGATGAGAGTGGGGTGAAAGTGGACTCCAAGTTCAGGAAAGAAAATTAAGGAAGGGATTAAGGGGTTATCAGGGAGAAAAATGAAGAGATGAAAAGGGAGAAGTGATGGAGCTGAATGGGGAATTGGGCATGGGAAAATTTGGCTATAAGGCTTATAAATAGGTGCCGAATGCTAGGTATGAAGCTAATGCCCAATTTCCTCCACCCTGTTGCTAGAAACTCTTTTCTCTAAAAGCTAAAAACTCTCTGCGTTCTTTTCTTTTTCTTCTTCCTTGTGTCGAATTCTATTTCTCCTCTACTCAATATTTTCTTTGCTTTAGCCGATTGTTCTTCCTCTCTTCTTTGGTGTCGAGTAATCAATTGTTGCCATTAAAATCTCTAAGAGCCGAATATCTTTTGGCCGAATACCCTTAGTGCCGCCACTACTCTTTCCACCCAGTCGATTCTAGTGTAAGTGTTCGCTCTCCCAATCGGTTTTTTATAAGTATCGAGTATTCAGTTCCTCACTTCTTTCTAATCGACTTTAGTATGGAATTAGTGCCATATCTCAGTTTTGGATTCCAGCCGATTTGCTCTTCAGATCTGAGAGATATACGTGATTAGTGACCAAAGTAGAAGCTAGTAAAGGCTTAGCGTTCAGGTAAGGTTAAGGTGAGATTTCGGTTTTTGGTAAAGTATTCGATAAGTATATGAGATTAATATTTGAGTGATATTGATTGTAGGTTTGGGCTACGGAAATCGCAGCACGCTTGCTTACCAGGTGTGTACATACACTACACACACACAATGAATCAGCAAAAACCGAAATGCCGTAAAGTCAAAAAGCTAAAATGCCGAAAAGTCAAAAGTTTAGCTACGGTAGTCTTGCGAGTGCGCGAACACTCGTAAGAGGGAAACCAATAGGTTACCTGAGCCCACGGGCGATTCCGTGGACTTGGGTTGTGTTTTGGCCATATGGGCCAGAATGGGCTAAATGGGCCCGAAGGGCTATTGGGCCCATAATAGGCAAAAATTGAATATTGATGCTATGTAATAGGAATTTTTATGTGAGCATGAATATGAATGTGACTGGGCCTAACGGGCCATATGAATGTGATTTGGGCCTAATGGGCCATATACAGGTGATTTGGGCCTAATGGAATTTGATTGGGCTTAGTGTATGATAACTAAATAAAACTTAATTAATATATTGCGACCGTGGACAAGTCATAGGGTTAAGGTGTGGCAACGGATATATGCATGTCTGGGATTGGATCTAGGGAGAGCTTGGTACTTAACGGTCTTAATGACCGATCTCCTCTTCTCTGGAATCCTACCTGGTGCATAGTATTCATTCATCTTAACTCACGGGACTTGTTAACGGGCCAAGGTAAGTGAAAACCATAATTAAAGGAAAATTACTGAAATACCCCTGGGAGTTGAGTGTAAGTTTTGTGGATGTGACATGCATACATATGATATTCTGCTTAGGTTGCATATGGGTTGGGAATTATGGAACGGAGAAAGTATATGAGGATCGCATGGTTGCTTGACAATCGTGGATCCACCGACGGCTTTTAGAGCCCAATATGTAAATGAAGGTAGTTCCGCAACCGGGCTACCATGGTGTGTGGGTTGGGTGGGTTGATATTTATATCCCCACATGGTGTGATGGGGGACAGAGCCGGTGTGTAGCGGATGGATAATTTGGATGGGATAACATTGCATGTTTGATGTATGATGGTTCTATTTTTTTTGTATGCTTGTTTTTATCGAGGGTTGTAAACACTGAGTTTGCGAAAATTCACCCCATTCTTTTATCTTATTTTCAGGTGATGCTCAGTAGAAGGTTCTATGTTTGGAGGGACTCTGGGTGGCCAGCTAGCAAGATGATTTGGACTTGGGTTTTTTTTAAGCATTTAAGTTTTTTTTTTCTTTTAAAGTATGTTCCAGACCAAATTGTAATAATGTTTTCATTGTGTTATTATTACCTGAATTATTATTATTATTTTCATTGTAATTGCGAGAAGTTGAACATGGATTTCTTAAATTATAGTATGTTTTCTACGTTTCCGCAACTAGGTTTTTTTTTAATCAAATGTTTTAAATAAGGCTTTCGTAACTGATGGTGTTTTTTTAAAGTTAATTAGGGTTTCTTTTATTTTAAGAAGGGTTTTTAATGAAAACATGGTTTTCTCTAAAACACTTCAATGTGACACACTAGATTCGGCCATAGCGTCTAGGCCGAGTTTGGGGTGTTACATTTAGTGGTATCAGAGGCCGATTACAAAACTCGGGCTATGAAGTGGGCCTTATTATCATTTGGTTTCTTTTTTTTATTTTTTAAAAAAAATTGGATCACACTGTTTTGGAAAAAGGGAAAAGCTTGCTGAGCAGTACACCGAGTCTCCGACGTCGATCCAAGTAATTATTCTTATTCTTAAGTTTTTTTAAATTGTTATATAATAGAAAGTAAGAGGGCTACTTTAGATGATTTTGTTAGAATGGAACCAAAGCCCGCAAGAACTTGAAACTGTAAAGGATTTTTGAAAACAATCTTCTCTTTAAATATTTTCATAAAACATCTGTATAAGTATGAAACTAACTAAAACTTCATAAAATTTCTAATCCAGATAATACGCGAATCGACGATGAGTGCTAGAAGAGGTGCAAGAGGCCGTGGCTGAGGCCGCGGAAGTGTTAGGGTTGAATCATCGACATCGGGCCATATGCCCGATGTTGGAGTAGAAGAAGCTCTGGCCTCACCTGTGGTTGGGAATGGACCATATGATCGGGCCACGGGAGAAGATGCATTGTCGCAGGCAATGCTGAGAATTTTGGAAAGGGTCTGTAACATCTCGAAATAGGGCCTAAATGGAATAGTGGTTGCGAAACCACAAATCTGAGATAGAAAAGTTTATTTCAATTAATTTTTATGATTTACCGAGTGATTAGATGTATGTGTTAGAGTAGTGATAGGAAATTTTATAGATTGCATGTTTAATTTGCCTACTAGGGCTTATTTGCAGAAGTTACTGTAACAGCCCGATTTAGGGCCTAAATGGAACGATGGTTTTAGAACCATGAATTCGATGTCAAAAAGTTTATACTGATGAAGTTTTAAGGTTTATTTATTGATTAAAATATTGTGTAAAAATATCGTTAAGTAATTTTACTGATAAAGTGCTTAATTGGACTTTTAGGACTAAATTGCAAAAGTTGCAAAATATGTGTCCTAATTCATAAGTACTTGATTGAAATGGGGGTTTAAATAGGAGGTCCTTAAATGGTAATTAGACCATTATATTTCGTTTGGACAAAAATGGGCATGAATAGGACAAAATTTTAAAGAAAGGCCTTAAGGGCATTTTAGTCATTTGGTAATTAAAAGAAATAAACAGTGAAAATAAAGCCAAAATTGACTCATCTTTTTCATGGAGGCCGAAATTAGCATGGAGGAAGCCATGGCTAGGGTTTTCAAGCTTTCCAAGCTCAATAGTAAGCCCGTTCTAGCCCCGTTTTTCAAGTTATTTACGTTTTTAGAATCCCGGTAACTTAATTAAGCTTATTTTAGCAATAATTTAAGCTAGGGTTCATATTTGGAAAAATCCCCATATGTGAAATGTGTTTATTTTGATGTTTTATGGTAGAATAGGAAGGCTGAAATTATGTTAAACAACTTTTGCTAAGCGGTTTTAAGCAAAAATGAGTAAAACGGCTTAATCGGTAAAAGTTGTTATTGTTCATAACTATGTGTTAGAGTGAGAATTTGATGTTGCCATAGAAGGGAAAAATGATCAGCATGACATAAAACATAAGAATAAGGGATGAAGTTTAATTCCCGAGCCTAGGGGCAAAAGTGTAAATATGCAAAAGTTTAGGGGCAAAATTATAATTTTTCCAAAGTTTGAGTTAAGGACTTTTTTGAATATTACATTAATTAAATAATTAAAATATGATGTTTTAGATCCCAGAAAATGAGATTTGAACCTAGAATGGGAGAAAAATCGAAAATCGAAAAAGTTGGTAAAATGGACGTTTTAGTATCGAGGCAAGTTCATGTGTATAATAAGCATTAATTTATGCATGTTTCAATGTAAAATTTATATATTTACTATGATTGCCGAGGTGTTGAAAGTAAGTATAATTATGATGATTTAAATGTTCAATATTAATTCGACATGGAAATGAGAAAGTATGTAAGTTTGTATGTAAATAATACATTATCTTTATTATGTTTTTATATTTCAGCATATTTTATGTATTGTAGCTGATTTTTGAATCATAATTGACTATTGGAAGTATGGAATCAAGTATTAGAAAGAGAGAGAAATCCCGGTTGAACCTTCGGAAAGATTGGATGATACAGATGGTATGTAGCTAGGTCACATGTATGGTGCTGAGTGCACATCATGTGTACAAGAGAGTTACGAGACATTATGATGTAGCTAGGTCGCATGGGTGATACTATGTGTACACCATGTAGACAAGAGAGCTACGGAATATATGTAGCTAGGTCGCATGCGTGGTTCCAGATGAAGGACACCATGTAGACAAGAAAGCTACGAGATAAACTGGCTAGGTCACATGGGTGGTACTAAGTGTTCACCATGTGTACAAGAGAGCCAAAATTATGGGTACAATCGAGCTAGGTCACATGAGTGGAGCTAAGTGAAGGCCACTATGTGTATAAGAGAGCTTCGATTTTAAAGATGGGTTGTGTGCGATACCATTACGTATCTGTTATTTTTCTGAAGCGTTCAACTGGGAAATTGATTAAACGAAATTGTGTATGACTTTGTGATGATAAGTGTACTTATGAGCAATATGCTTGATATGTGATTAGAAATTGGAAAGATTGTTATGGGTAAATGATGAATACAATTGAAGTGTGAAAGATCAAAATTGACAATAAAACTGTTATGGATAGTTGTAGTGACGTGAATCTAAAAATATACCAAAAATAGCAGAAATTGAATCAGAGACTTAATGAGATATCAAATTAAAGCTTAATGAGTCTATTTTCATATAACAGAAACAGAGCAAGCAAAGGAATTCTATATTATGTGATATTTAAGTTTTTGAGAGACTGGTTTAGAATGACTATGTGATCCCCTTTTCTGACTTGGAAAAATCATTACAAATTGTAAAAAAATAATTATGAGATATAATTTATATTCATGAAATCCTTAATGAGTCTAGTTTCAATTGAAATAAACGAGAATATTCTTTGAATTCTGTACAAGGAGAAAATTGATTCGTAATGAAGAGTGGTCAGAACAGTTGAGCAATGAAAAAGGGGTAATTATAATGAATAAACTATACTAATTGGCTAGACCAAAAATTCGGAAAATTTTATGGTAAGAATATACGTGAATCTAGTTTCAGGAAAAATTAACATTTTGTAATTTGGAGTTCTGTAGCTCCAGAAATAAATAATTTAGTTGCTGGTAATCTGCTAGATAACTTATTTTGAACCTATTTATGATTGTAATAGTGAAAGTATGTGTGTGTTTGTGATGGTAATATTCTGGGAACATATTATGACTTTATTTAAAGTATGATAATGTATTGTTTATTAATATTTACATACTTACTTACTAAGCTATAATGCTTACTCCCTTCCTTTCCTTTTTCCTATAGTGTCTCAGATGTTAGCTCGAGTTGGAGGTCGCCGGAGGTTAAATCACACTATCAAACTATTGATCGATATATAAAGGTTTTAAAGTATTTTTAAGTCTTTGGAATGTATGAAGACTCGTTTAATTGTTACTAAGTTGCTAGGAATTGGCCTAAAATACTAACCTATGTTATTTGAAGGTCTCTATTGTATAAAGTCATTTAATGTAGATAGTCTTGATTATGTTATTAATTAAATGATGCAATTTATGAATGTGCATGCTTGCCTATGTGTGTGGTTGAATTAAAGCATGATATGGGCCTTGTAAGCTCTTTTTAAGGGACAGCTTGAATGTGTTTGAAAAAGTTTTAAATTAGAGTGAAATTATGAATAGATTTTTATACGATGATTAGTGATTAAGTTCGGTAATGCCTCGTACCCTGTTCCGGCGTCGAACACGAGTAAGGGGTGTTACATTTAGTGGTATCAGAGCTATGGTTTAGTCAGTTCTCGGACTTACCTAGTATGTGTAAGAGTTAAGCTATACATGCCATATTACTACCTGTTATAGTGTGATGCCTCCCGATCCCGATGAAATAGTTCTCATTGAGACGTAAGTGTTTTCCAACCGAGCTACCATCGACGATGTAAAAAGGTGTTAAGTAAGTTCGTATAATTTGGTGGATATATTGGTGTACTTAAATTGATATTGGTGACTTGTGATGATATGTGTGAGATCAAGTGTAAAATGAAATAGACATAAGTGGAGAGATATAGAAAAGTGAAAAGAAACGAAAGTTTACCTCGTTATAAACTCATCTATGTTCGTTTGACATTGACATGATATTATGTGTCTAACTTATTTGACTAAGTGAATGTGATAAATAGATTTACTCAAATTTGTGGAATGTGTGTTTGAGTGCATTTGTTTTAAAATATGAATATGTGTGTAAGTTTGTCTAAAGTGAATTATATAATTGTGATAATATTAAGATGAAATGAGACTCGTAAAAGGTAAGAGTACTAGTTCATGATGTTTATGTGATAATGAATGAGTCGTGAATAAGAATTTCTCTTGGAATATGAAAGATGAGATGAAGGGAAAATTGATATTATGATAAGTGTTCACGTTGATTGGCAATTGTGTGATGCTATAAGTGTAACTTGTGAAATTAAATGAATGTTATGAGTAATTCTATTTGAGAATTATGAACGCATGTATAAGTGTATTTGTTTGTATAAGATGATAGGAGGGTTGTGTAAAATGAATATGCATGTTGAGTTATTTGAAGTAAATTATATATATTGATGAGTGTTAAGTTATATGCATGAATATATAAGAGGCAAGTTAGAAGTGTTACAGCCTCACCCCTTCCAATAAGATTAATTGACAATGTGATAGCATTTGAGAATGGTTTAATAAATGAACTCAGTTGCAGAAAAGATGTCAGGTTAATATGAAGATTTTCAGAATTCTGAAATGTTACAGTTAAAGAAAAATTAGAATTAGTTAATTAACTCATCCAGGTATGATGCTTAAAGTATATGATTGCTGGATTTTAAAAAAAATAAAATTTTGATTGTGAATGAGATAATGTGGATTTAGTAATGATAAAATTAGACAAAAGAATAATGATTGAGCTGTATTAATAGCTAAATGCAGAGTTTTTGGTTAAAAAAAAAAGAAGGTGAAGGCAAATGTGAGAATTGGAAATAGTTTTCGATTAATATAGAGATCATACCGAGTTGAAACTTAGTTATATTGGATTTCAATTTGATAGTGGGGTGATTTTGAAAGTACTGCTTTGAAGAAAATTTGTTTGGAGATGTTTAAGAAATTTTGAGAAAAGATATTGAATCTTTTTACCGATAAGATTTTCGGGGACGAAAATCCCTAAAGAGGGGAAGAAATGTAACATCTCAAAATAGGGCCTAAATGGAATAGTGGTTGCGACACCACAAATCTGAGATAGAAAAGTTTATTTCGATTAATTTTTATGATTTATCAAGTGATTAGATGCATGCGTTAGAGTATTGATAGGAAATTTTATAGATTGCATGTTTAATTTGCCTATTAGGGCTTATTTGTAGAAGTTGCTGTAACAGCCCGATTTAGGGCCTAAACGGAACGATGGTTTTAGAACTATGAATTCAAAGTCAAAAGATTTATTCCGATTAAGTTTTAAGGTTTATTTATTGATTAAAATATTGTGTAAAAATATCGTTAAGTAATTTTCCTGATAAAGTGCTTAATTGGACTTTTAGGACTAAATTGCAAAAGTTGAAAAATATGTGCTCTAATTCATAAGTACTTGATTGAAATGGGGGTTTAAAGAGGAGGTACTTAAATGGGAATTAGACCATTATATCTCATTTGGAAAAAAATGGGCATGAATAGGACAAAATTTTAAAGAAAGGCCTTAAGGGCATTTTAGTCATTTGGTAATTAAAAGAAATAAAAAGTGAAAATAAAGCCAAAATTGACTCATCTTTTTCATGGAGGCCGAAATTAGCATGGGGGAAGCCATGGCTAGGGTTTTCAAGCTTTCCAAGCTCAATAGTAAGTCCGTTCTAGCCCCGTTTTTCAAGTTCTTTACATTTTTGGATTCCCGACAACTTGATTAAGCTTATTCTAGCAATAATTTAAGCTAGGGTTCATATTTGGAAAAATAGCCATATTTGAAATGTGTTTATTTTGATGTTTTATGGTAGAACATGAAGGCTGAAATTATGTTAAACAACTTTTGCTAAGCAGTTTTAAGCAAAAATGAGTAAAACGGCTTAATCGGTAAAAGTTGTTATTGTTCATAACTATGTGTTAGAGTGAGAATTTGATGTTGCCATAGAAGGGAAAAATGATCAGCGTGACATAAAACATAAGAATAAGGGATGAAGTTTAATTCCCGAGCCTAGGGGCAAAAGTGTAAATATGTAAAAGTTTAGGGGCAAAATTGTAATTTTTCCAAAGTTTGAGTTAAGGACTTTTTTGAATAGTACATTAATTAAATAAGTAAAATATGATGTTTTAGATCTCAAAAAATGAGATTTGAACCTAGAATGGGAGGAAAATCGAAAATCGAGAAAGTTGTTAAAATGGCCGTTTTAGTATCGAGGCAAGTTCATATGTATAATAAGCATTAATTTATGAATGTTTCAATGTAAAATTTATATATTTATTATGATTGCCGAGTTGTTGAAAGTAAGTATAATTATGATGATTTAAATGTTCAATATTAATTTGACATGGAAATGAGAAAGTATGTAAGTTTGTCTGTAAATAATACATTATCTTTATTATGTTTTTATATTTCGACATATTTTATGTATTGTAGCTGATTTTTGAATCATAATTGACTATTGGAAGTATGGAATCAAGTATTAGAAAGAGAGAGAAATCCCGGTTGAACCTTCGGAAAGATTGGATGATACAGACGGTATGTAGCTAGGTCACATGTATGGTGCTGAGTGCACATCATGTGTACAAGAGAGTTACGAGACATTATGATGTAGCTAGGTCGCATGGGTGATACTATGTGTACACCATGTAGACAAGAGAGCTAAGGGATATATGTAGCTAGGTCGCATGCGTGGTTCCAGTTGAAGGACACCATGTAGACAAGAGAGCTACGAGATAAACTGGCTAGGTAACATGGGTGGTACTAAGTGTTCACCATGTGTACAAGAGAGCCAAAATTATGTGTACAATCGAGCTAGGTCACATGAGTGGTGCTAAGTGAAGGCCACTATGTGTATAAGAGAGTTTCGATTTTAAAGGTGGGCTGTGTGCGATACACCGCGTATCAATTATTATTCTAAAGCGTTAAACTGGGAAATTGATTAAATGAAATTGTGTATGACTTTGTGATGATAAGTGTACTTATGAGCAATATGCTTGATATGTGATTGGAAATTGGAAAGATTGTTATGGGTAAATGATGAATACAATTGAAGTGTGAAAGATCAAAATTGACAATAAAACTGTTATGGATAGTTGTAGTGACGTGAATCTAAAAATATACCAAAAATAGCAAAAACTGAATCAGAGACTTAATGAGATATCAAATTAAATCTTAATGAGTCTATTTTCATATAACAGAAACAGAGCAAGCAAAGGAATTCTATATTATGTGATATTTAAGTTTTTGAGAGACTGGTTCAGAATGACTATGTGATCCCCTTCTCTGACTTGGAAAAATCATTACAAATTGTAAAAAAATAATTATGGGATATAATTTATATTCATGAAATCCTTAATGAGTCTAGTTTCAATTGAAAGAAACGAGAATATTATTTGAATTCTGTACAAGGAGAAAATTGATTCGTAGTGAAGAGTGGTCAGAATAGTTGAGCAATGAAAAAGGGGTAATTATAATGAATAAACTATACTAATTGGCTAGACCAAAAATTCGGAAAATTTTATGGTATGAATATACGTGAATCTAGTTTCAGGAAAAATTAACATTTTGTAATTTGGAGTTCTGTAGCTCCAGAAATAAATAATTTAGTTGCTGGTAATCTGCTAGATAACTTATTTTGAACCTGTTTATGATTGTAATAGTGAAAGTATGTGTGTGTTTGTGATGGTAATATTCCGGGAACATATTATGACTTCATTTAAAGTATGATAATGTATTGTTTATTAATATTTACATACTTACTTACTAAGCTATAATGCTTACTCCCTTCCTTTCCTTTTTCCTATAGTGTCTCAGATGTTAGCTCGAGTTGGAGGTCGCCGGAGGTTAAATCACACTATCAAACTATTGATCGATATATAAAGGTTTTAAAGTATTTTTAAGTCTTTGGCATGTATGGAGACTCGTTTAATTGTTACTAAGTTGCTAGGAATTGGCCTAAAATACTGACCTATGTTATTTGAAGGTCTCTATTGTATAAAGTCATTTAATGTAGATAGTCTTGATTATGTTATTAATTAAATGATGCAATTTATGAATGTGCATGCTTGCCTATGTGTGTGGTTGAATTAAAGCATGATATGGGCCTTATAAGCTCTTTTTAAGGGACAGCTTGAATGTGTTTGAAAAAGTTTTAAATTAGAGTGAAATTATGACTCAGTTTTTATAAGATGATTAGTGATTAAGTCCGGTAATGCCTCGTACCCTGTTCCGGCGTCGAACACCGGTAAGGGGTGTTATAGGGTCGCTGGGCCTAATAATGGCAGCGAAAGGCGGGGGTCCATTCCAAAACAACTTCGATTGAATGGGGCTAAGATCTTCTAGGGCGTGGCTGACGTGGCTCCTAATGTGGCGAAATATTGGTTGGAGGCCACTGAAAGGATAATGGAGGATTTGGACTGCTCACCTGAGCAAAAGTTGAAAGGGGCAGTTCATTGCTTAGGGAGGAAGCCTACTAGTTGTGGTTGACAGTGAAAGAGGGCACCCAACCGGATCTGGTCACCTGGGAGTTTTTCAAAGCTGCATTCCAAGGGAAGTATGTGGGTGCAAGCTATGTGGATATTAGAAGGAAGGAGTTCCTGAACTTGGCCCAAGGCAATAAATCGGAGGCAGAGTATGAGGCGGAGTTTCTACGCCTTAGTAGGTATATAAGGGTAATGGTGGAAATGGATTATGAGTGTTGCGTTAGGTTTGAAGATGGGCTTGGAGATAGCTTCAGGGTACTAATAACTCCGCAAAGGGAACGAGTTTTCCTAGAGTTAGTGGAGAAGGCAAAGATATAGGAGGAGGTAAAGCACACTGAGCGCCTAAATTGGGAGAAGGACAGGGGTAAGAATAAGAGGGAGGCTGAAGCCCCGGGTATTGGACAGAGGCTAGGGCTAGGGCCAGGAATAATGGGCCAGTTAGAGCAGGGCCCCCTACTGCTAATCCAAGGGTGCCACCTTGTGCTAATTGTGGGAGAAGGCATGGAGGCGAGTGTTGAAAGAAAATGGGAGCTTGTTTCACTTGTGGGTCTATGGAGCCCTCGAACGCTAGGTCGAGAGCCAGTAGTGGGTCAAAAAGGTGCTCCACCACCAAGGGGTGGACAACTGCCGCCAAAGGGTCGTGGATAGGCCAGGGGCGATAATGGCAATGGACGTGGACGTGGAGCACCAGGCAAAAATGGGGGCCATGCTGAGGTGGGACAACCAGCTTTGGTTTATGCTGCTCGTCATCGAGAAGACGGGGATACCCCAGATGTCTATCACTCCTTATCGAATGGCACCAAAAGAGTTGGTGGAACTTAAGGCACAGATTCGAGAATTGTTGGATCGAGGATTCATACGGCCAAGTGTGTCCCCATGGGGAGCACCGGTGTTATTCGTGAAGAAGAAGGATGGAACCTTGAGAATGTGCATCGACTATCGATAGTTAAACAAGTTAACTGTTAAAAAAAGTACCCTCTACTGAGAATCGATGGTCTTTTTGATCAGTTTAGGGGAACTTCTATTTTCTCGAAGATTGACCTGCGTTCGGGGTATCACCAACTAAGGGTTAAGGAGGTAGATGTTCATAAGACAGCTTTCAGAACTCGTTATGGGCACTACGAGTTCTTGGTGATGCAATTCTTGCTGACGAACGCACCTGCCGCTTTCATGGATCTCATGAATCGGGTTTTCCAACCCTACTTGGATCGGTTCGTGGTAGTCTTTATAGATGACATTTTGGTGTACTCAAAAGATGAGGATGAGCATGATGCACATTTAAGGATTATGTTGCAGACTTTGAGGGAGAAACAGCCGTATGCCAAATTCAGTAAGTGTGAATTTTGGCTAAGGAAGGTTACTTTTCTTGGTCATGTGGTGTCAGCCGAGGGGATTAAGGTGGATCCTCAGAAAATTGAAGCGGTGTTAAATTGGAAAACACCCAAGACGGTATCGAAAATTTGAAGTTTTCTGGGCTTGGTAGGATACTATAGGCGGTTTGTTGAGGGCTTTTCCCTAATTGCTGCACCCTTAACTAAGCTGTTGAGGAATGGGGTACCATTTGTTTGGACGGACAAGCAGCAAGAGAGCTTTGGAAAGCTTAAGAAAGTTTTAACTGAGGCCCCTATATTGATTCAACCAGTGCTTAGGAAAGAGTTTACGGTTTTTAGTGACACATCACATGTGGGCTTAGGATGTGTATTGATGCAAGAAGGAAAGGTGGTTGCGTATGCGTCACGACAACTTAAGACTCACAAGGTGAATTACCCAACCCATGATTTGGAGCTAGCTGCGGTGGTGTTCCCGCTCAAAGTATGGAGGCATTACTTATACGGGGAGAAGTGCATAATCTATTCGGACCACAAGAGTTTGAAGTACCTCCTTACCCAAAAGGAGCTAAACTTTAGGCAACGTAGGTGGGTGTAATTATTGAAGGATTATGATTCTATGATTGAATACCACCCTGGCAAAGCGAATGTGGTAGCCGACACGTTGAGTCGTAGGGCTAAGTCAGACTTGAGAGCAATGCTCACCCATTTAAACTTGTTGGATGATGGTAGCTTGTTAGCTGAGCTTCAAGTAAAGCCGGTGTGGGTTAAGTAGGTAAGGAGTAAGCAATTAGTAAATAAGACTGTGATTGCTCATTTTAAACAAGTGGAGAGTGAGGAGACATCAGACTTTGGGATAAATAGTGAAGGAGTATTGTGTTTTCGTAGGAGAATGTGTATACCAAAGGACGATGATCTAAGGCAGTCTATTCTGTGAGAAGCACATAGCGGTCTCTACGCAATGCATCCTGGAGAAAACAAGATGTATCAAAATTTGCGTGAGCTTTATTGGTGGCCTGGACTTAAGCACAAGGTTATGGAGTTTATAGGTAAATGCTTGGTTTGTCAAAAGGTGAAAGCAAAACATCAGTTGCCTTCGGAATTACTTCAGCCAGTGAAGATTCCACTCTGGAAGTGGGAAAGGATCACTATGGACTTTGTTAGTGGGCTACCCTTGACGCCTACTAAGAAAGACTCGATATGGGTTATAGTGGATTGGTTAACCAAGTTTGCCCATGTTGTACTGGTTCACACCGATTACTCATTGCAAAAGCTGGCTAGGCTGTATGTGGCAGAGATTGTAAGATTGTATGGAGTGCCAGTCTCCATTATATCTGATAGGGACCCACATTTCACTTTGCGATTTTGGAAGAAGCTGCATGAGGCATTAGGTACTAGGTTAAACTTTAGTACTGCTTTCCACCCTCAAATTGATGGACAGTCGGAAAGGGTGATCCAAGTATTGGAAGATATGCTGAGGGGATGCGTGATTGAGTTCCGAGGTAGTTGGGAGGACTATCTACCGTTAGCCAAATTCGCGTACAATAACAGTTATCAAGCAAGCATTGGGATGGCTGCATACAAAGCACCGTATGGGCGAAGGTGTCAAACTCTGACATGTTAGACGCAGTTGGGCAAACGGAGAGTTTTGGGCCCTGAGTTAGTAGCCGATACTGAGGATAAGGTAAAATTGATTCGGGATCATTTGAAGGAGGCCTCGGATAGGCAAAAGTCATATGTTGACCTTAAGCGTCGAGAAATAGAGTATGCAGTAAGAGACTTAGTTTTTCTGAAGGTCTCTCCGTGGAAGAAAGTGTTAAGGTTTGGACAAAAGGGGAAGCTAAGCCTAAGGTTTATTGGGCCATATCGGGTGGTAAGACGGATTGGGCCAGTCGCTTATCAGCTAGAATTACCTCCTGAACTGAGCCAGATCCATGACGTGTTCCATGCTTCTATGCTGAGACGGTATCACTCGGATCCGTTCCATGTCATGGCGATTGAAGAAATCGAGGTCAGACCAGACCTAACATTCGAGGAAGAGCCCATACAAATACTTGGTCATGATGTTAAGGTACTGAGAAGCAAGTCTGTTCCATTAGTCAAAGTGCTTTCGCGTAATCACAAGGCTGAGGAGGCTACTTGGGAACCTGAGAAAACGATGCGATGTCAACATCCTCAACTGTTTGAATCAGGTGAATTTCGAGGATGAAATTTCTTTTAGGAGGTAGAGTTATAACGCCCTAAAAATCTCGAAACCCAAAAATCTCGAAATCCCGAACTTTCTTTGTTTTCGATTTTGATAAAAATTGTGTTTTATATTTCTGGCCCAGTGATAATTATAATAGGTCTTAATTCAAAATTAGGGGTAAATGAAATTATAGTTTAATTATTAAAAGAATCAGGGTTGGCAACTAGTTGGGCTTTTAAATAAAGTTAGGGGAAAATAGCATCAAAAAGCCCTGTGGAAGAGTGGCTAAGTGACGCCACTTAGGGTGTAGGGAGGTGGCGTTAGTCCAAGGTTCAAATCCTAGCTTAGTGTTTTTAGAAGTTTAATTTTAGCCTTCTAGAAGGATGGGAGTGGGGTGAAAGTGGACTCCAAGGGAAGTGTTCAGGAGAGAAAATTAAGGAAGGGATTAAGGGGTTATCAGGGAGAAAAACGAGGAGATGAGAAGGGAGAAGTGATGGATCCGAATGGGGAATTGGGCATGGAAAAATTTGGCTATAAGGCTTATAAATAGGTGCCGAATGCTAGGGTATGAAGCTAATGCCAAATTTCCTCCACCCTGTTGCCAGAAACTCTTTTCTCTAAAAGCCAAAAACTCTCTGCCTTTTTTTCTTTTTCTTCATCCTTGTGCCGAATTCTATTTCTCCTCTACTCAATATTTTCTTTACTTTAGCTAATTCTTCTTCCTCTCTTCTTTGGTGTTGAGTAATCAATTGTTGCCATTCAAATCTCTAAGAGCCGAATATTCTTTCGGCGAATACCCTTGGTGCCGCCACTACTATTTCCACCAAGTCGATTCTAGTGTAAGTGTTCTTTCTCCCAATCAATTTTTGATAAGTATCGAGTATTCAGTTCCTCACTTCTTTCTAATCGGCTTTGGTAGGGAATTAGTGTCAGATCTCGATTTTGGGTTCCTGCTGATTTGCTCTTCAGATCTGAGAGATATACGTGATTAGTAACCAAAGTAGAAGCTAGTAAAGGCTTAACGTTCAAGTAAGGTTAAGGTGAGATTCCAGCTTTTTGTAAAGTATTCGATAAGTATGTGAGATTAATCTTTGAGTGATATCTATTGTAGGTTTGGGCTACAAAAATCTCAGCACGCTTGCTTACCAGGTGTGTACATACACTGCACACACACAATGAATCAACAAAAGCCGAAAAGGCAAAAAGCCGAAAGTTTGGCTACGATAGTCTTGCGAGTGCACGAACACTCGTAAGGGGGAAACCGATAGGTTTCCTGAGGCCTACAGGTGATTCTGTGGACTTGGGTTGAGTTTTGGCCATATGGGCCAGAATGGGCTAAACTGGCCCGATGGGCTGTTGGGCCCATAATAGGCAAAAACTGAATATTGATGCTATGTGATAGGAATTTGTATGTGAGCATGAATCTGAATGTGACTGGGTGTAACGGGCCATATAAATGTGATTTTGGCCTAATTGGCCATATACAGGTGATTTGGGCATAATGGGCCATATACAGGTGATTTGGGCCTAATGGGCCATATGAATATGATTCGGCTTAATGGGCCAGATATAGGTTTGTGAATTTGATTGGCCTTTGTAAGGGGTTTTGGGCTTAGTATATGATAACTACATAAAACTTAATTAATATAGTGCGACCGTGAACAAGTCATAGGGTAAAGGTGTGGCAACGGGTATATGCATGTCTAGGATTGGATCTAGGGAGAGCTTGGTACTTAAGCGGTCTTAATGACCCACTTCCTCTTCTCTAGAATCCTACCTGGTGCATAGTATTCGTTCATCTTAACTCACGAGACTTGTTAATGGGCCAAGGTAAGTGAAAACCGTAATTAAGGGAAAATTACCGATATACCCTTAGGAGTTGAGTGTAAGTTTTGTGGATGTGACATGCATGCATATGATATTCTACTTAGGTTGCATATGGGTTGGGAATTATGGAACGTAAGAAGTATATGAGGATCGCATGGTTGCTTGACAATCGTAGATCCACCGACGGCTTTTAAAGCCCAATATGTAAATGAATGTAGTTTCGCAACCGGACTACCATGGTGTATAGGTCAGGTGGGTCGATATTTATATCCCCACATGGTGTGACGGGGGACAGAGCCGGTGTGTAGCGGATGGATAATTTGGATGGGATTACATTCCATGTTTGATGTATGATGATTCTATTTTTTTTTTTGTATGCTTGTTTTTACCGAAGGTTGTACACACTGAGTTTGCAAAAACTCACCCCCTTCTTTTATCTTATTTTCAGGTGATGCTCAGTAGAAGGTTCGATATTTGGAGGGACTCTGGGTGGCTAGTTAGGAAGATGATTTAGACTTGGGTTTTTTTTTTAAGCATTTATGTTCTTAGTTCTTTTAAAGTATGTTCCAGACCAGATTGTAATAAGGTTTTCATTGTGTTATTTTTACTTGAATTATTATTTTCATTGTAATTGCGAGAAGTTGAACATGGATTTCTTAAATTATAGTATGTTTTCTACGTTTCCGCAACTAAGTTTTTTTTAATCAAATGTTTTAAACAAGGCTTTCGTAACTGATGGTGTTTTTTTTTTAAAGTTAATTAGGGTTTATTTTATTTTAAAAAGGGTTTTCAATGAAAACACGGTTTTCGCTAAAACACTTCAATGTGACACACCAGATTCAGCCATAGCGTCTAGGCCGAGTTTGGGGTGTTACATGACAATTGATCTTCGACCATTTGGTGGGTGCACGCGGTTCTTCTCTGTTCCTCTCCCTCTATCATTTTTTCCTTGGCCAAACATTGGTAAGTAAGTCTCTGTTTCACTTCTACCCTTGTCGACTTCTCTCGTTCCTGTGCACTATTTCTCTATCCTTCCTATCGTAACCCCCTCTGTTTACTGTTTCAGTTTAGTTCTCCTCTTCGGTCTTAGTTCACTGCATCACCAAGTCATACTCTGTACTATCATTATTTGGTAAGGGTGGTACAACTAAGATTGTTTTGTAAACTAATATAAGTTTAGTACAGAGGTTATGACTTTCGTGTAGATGGAGCAAGTTGATTGGTGCGCCACTTAGGAACCAAGGGTGTGATTTCGATTGGCCTTCAGTAAGGAGGAGTTTATTGTTATCGATTTGGAACTTCGTTAGATTCCATATGGTATATGAGTTAAGTATTGATTAAAGGGCTTGTTGGTTGTATCTAGGCATAGGAGTTTTTGGAGCACGATTAACTTCAAAGCACGTCAGATGTGTAATCATAACCATAAATCAGCAAATGCCGAAGAATAGGACCGTTGATGCCACATGGGCGTGCGATTGCTCGTGTGGTAACCCCAAACGCATAAAACATGGGTATTGGATTACGAGAGGCCATCATGGGCGATCTCATGGGCTTAGGCCGTTTTGGGCCATGTTGGGACGAAATAATGACCGAAATACCCCTATAGGGTAAAATGACTGAAATATCTCCATAGGGTAAAATCACCGAAATACCCTCATAGGGTAAATGACCAAAATACCCCCATAGGGTAAAATGACCAAAATACCCCAATAGGGTAAAATGACTGTAATACCCCTATAAGGTAAAATGACTATTTTGCCCTTATGTGTTAAAATGATGATTTTGCCCTTATGTGATAAAATGACGATTTTGCCCTTATGTAGCAAAATAACTATTTTACCCTTATGTGTTAAAATGCCATTTTGCCCTTATGTGGTAAAATGGCGATTTTGCCCTTATGAGGTAAAATGACTATTTTGTCCTTATGTGGTAGGATGACTGTTTTGCCCCTATGTGATGTATGTTTATATTTTAGCATGCTATGTGTAACTGTATTGGGTACATGTTTAATATTATGATATGACATGACATGTTGCACGATGCATTGCATGAGGATAGGCTTATATATGATTGGAGGAAGTGTACTGTACTGGTAGCTCTACTACAAATCATTGATGGCTCTAAGCCTATTATACTGGCATTTCTGCTACAAATACTATTTAGTGCCGCAACCGGTGCTAATTCTAGAGTGTAGGCATGGGTGGGTTGATTATATCCCCACATGGAGTGTAGGGTTGGACGGAGATGGAGTGTAGAGGCTGGATGGGTAGGACATGCATACTGCTTACTGTTACTACAATGTTTACTATTACTACAATAGGCCAAGGCCCAAACACATGACTGTTTCTGTATTGAGATGGGCTAAAGCCCAAACTGATATTGTCACTATTACTAAAAGGGGCTTAGGCCCAGACTGTGTTTGTTGTCTGATTGATTGCTTATATGGGATTACACACTGAGTTTTCGTAAACTCACCCATTTGTTTTAACTGTATAGGTAATCCCTAGTCTTAGGCGGATCGGTGCTACGAGGGACTCAAAGGTGGCCACACAACCGCTCTTACTTCCTTATTGGGTTTTTAATTTATAAGTAGTTTTAATTGGGTATTTTTATGTAATAAGGCCTTTATAATTGTAATTTTAGGGTTTTATTTATTTTGATTTATATTTGGTAGTAGTAGGATGCGAGTTTTCAAAATGTATGCATGATTTACCAAAATACCACGAATACGTAAAACCGTTTCAAAAGCTTTCACGATAAACGAGATTTTGAAATTAATAACATCTTAAAGTAAATACTTTTGATAGTGACGCAAGTTTTAAAATTATTTTCTAGATCACACAAAGAGGCTAAATAAACATTGGGCTTTTCAAACGTTATCATGTTTTTACGAAAAGCACTTCAATGTGACATCGCTAAATTCAGTCATAACATCTAGGTTGGGTTTGGGGTGTTACAGTCGATTACTACTAGGGGTACGATTGTTCCATCTCGTACCTCAAGTTAAGGGTGTGCCTTGGGTGTTAGCCGAATATTGTTGTTCCTCATTCTTAGTTATACACTTTCGGTAAGTGTTATGTGAGTGGTACAAACTTTTGGTAATCATTATATGATTCATGTTTTTAAGCCTTGGTTGTATGGCAGGATACCTTTATAGGGATTTGAAGTCAGTCTCTGGCAACGTTTAAGTAAGTAATCCTCAGTCGATCGACTTAGGCAAGTGGTAAGAGACCATGTTAATAAATGTAATAGAAGGGATTGTTTAATCCGGTCGACAAGGGAACTAATGGTGTATTGTGTTTGAATCTAGGTTGGAGCGCTAGTGGTCTTTTCACTTATTTTTGTAGTCAAGGTGTGTAAAACACTACCCTACTCGTAAATCGACAAAAGCCGAAATAAGTGACCAACAATGCTACACGAGTGTGCGCTCACTCGTGTGGTAAACCGAATGCTTAAACATGGGTGTAAGATTATTGAGGCCAACCATGAGCGATTTCATGGACGTAGGTCGATTTGGGCCAAATTGGGTTGAAATGGGCCATGTGGGCCCTACGGGTTTTTGGGCCCCACATGGGTAAACCACATGGACGTGTAGAGAATATTAGGCCAGGCTGTGTAATCTATACGGCTAAGGCCATTTCTGGGCTAAGTGGGCCACACGTGCGTGTGGGCTCACATGGGCTCGCATTTTGGGCCTTGGGCCCATTTGCACTGTTTGACTGTTAAGGTTGCAAGGGTCGCCCGAGATGATTGTGGACCTACTATTGGGTCGGTAAGTATACCTAGACTCTAAATGGATAAATGACTTTTTGCCCTTATGTAGTGAAATGATTGTTTTGCCCTCATGTGATAAAATGACTGTTTTTCCCTTATATGGTAAAATAACTATTTTGCCCTTATATGATAAAATGACTATTTTCGCCTTATGTGGTAAGATGACTGATTTGCCCCTATGTGAGGTATTTATATATATATATATCTACATGTATGACTGTATTTTAGCATGGGGATGGGTTATTATGATTGGAGGAAGTGTACTGTACTAGCATCTCTACTGCAAATCACTGATGGCTCTAAGCCTATTATATTGGCAGCTTTGCTGCAAATACTGTTTAAGTGCCGTAACCGGTGCTATTTTGGAGTTTAGGGCTGGGTGGGTCGATTATAACCCCACATGATGTGTAGGGCTAGTACGGAGATGGTGTGTAGAGGCTAGATTGGGTAGGACATGCATACTGTTTACTAATACCATCTCGCTTACTAGTCTCGCATCATTTCATCGATCTTGCAATCGCTTTATTAATACTACATCGCTTACTAATACCGCATCGTAATCGACATCGCATCTTGCTTACTAATACTACATTGTTTATCGATCATCGCATCATTTCGTTATTACTATAATGGGCCAAGGCCCGAATATATGACTGCTTCTGTATTGAGATGGGCTTAGGTCCAGACTGCTACTGTTATTTAAATGGGCTCAAGCTCAGGCCCAGACTATTACTGTTACGGACATGGGCTTAGGCCTAGAGTGTATTTCGCTCAATGTATGTTTGGTTGTCTGACGTTAAGGGATTAGACACTGAGTTTTCGTAATCTCACCCACTTGTTTAACTGTACAGGTAATCCCCAGTCTTAGGCGGATCAGTGTTACGAGGGACTCGAAGGTGGCCACAAAACCGGTTGGACTTCCTCATTTGATTTTAAATTATAAGCAGTTTATTCGGGTATTTTGTTGTAATAAGGCCTCTCTAAATTTTATTCATTATTTTGGGCTTTTATTATTTTGATTTATATCTGCTAGTGGTAGGACGCGGGTTTTCAAAAGATAAATGCTTTTCAAAACATCATGTTTACGCAAACATATATTGAGAGCTTCCGCAACAAACACTGTTTTAAAGGGTAATAACAATTTAATGAGATTAATATTTTGCTAAAAGAACTTGAGTTTTAACAATTAACAAGACATCCTGAATTTTCGTTAAGATCCCAAATAGGTTTTTATGTGGAACGAATTATCTAAGAAATTACATTTTGAAAAACACTTCAATGTGACATCACAGATTCGGCCATAACGTCTAGGTCGGGCTTAGGGTGTTACAGTATGTATGGCCTTTTAAGTTGGCCTAAATGATGTGTTTGATAGGTAAGTCATATGATGTTTATAATGCACAGGTGATGGTTTGAATATGGAATGTTGATTTGGTAAGTTTTGTGGTATGAAATAGGTGATAAAATGATGAGTTATGTAATTGAAACTTATGTAAGTTGTGATGATTTTTGGTACATTGATTAGGTATGTTTTGGTTGTGAAATTAAGTAGTGAATTGGATGGTATTTGAATGACATGAAATATATATAAATTGGTTTATTTGGTTGCCTATGAATGTATGCAAATAATGCTAAAATGTTGTGGTTTTGGAATGCTTGAGATAGGTGAGAAATGTGGCTTAAACCAAGCCTAATTTCACCACACACAGTTGAAAACATGGGCATGTGTCTCGACCATGTGTCTATTGTAATTTAGCTATTCAAGTCAGTCTCAAGCACGGCCTAGACACACGGGCGTGTCTGGTGGCCGTGTTAGTCACACAGCCTTGGTACATGGGCGTGTGTGGCCATTTCGAAGGGTACACGGGCTAGATACATGGTTGTGTGGTCGATCGTGTGACTCAAGTTAGTTTCAACCACGGCCAAGGCACACAGGCGTGTGCTGTGCCCGTGTGGTGAAGTTAGTATGCATGCCCTGTTTTTCCACGGCTTATACACACGGGCATGTGAATTGTATATCTTTGAAAAAATGATTAAGTTTTTGGAAAATTTTGTATGAACTCGGTTTAGTCCCGACCCTTTCTTAAAGTATGTTTAAAGTCTCATTGACTTAATATAAGGGACTTGATATTGATTTATGATCTATGGAGTTATGATGATTGTGTAATGAATGCTAGATGTTTAGATATGTTCAGTAATACTCTTTTACCCTAGTCCGGTGATAGATACGGGTTAGAGGTGTTACATTTGGTTGGTATCAGAGCTACGGTTTAGTCTATTCTAGGACTAATGTAGCGTGTGAGAGTCTAGCTATACATGCCATATATATGAATTGCAATTGTGTGATGATTCCTGACAGTTAAAAATGTGTTTTTCATATAGCAAATGGATCTCGAACAAGTGATAGCTGATGATGTTGAGAGCAATGTGCCCGCTCCCACTCAAAGGGCAACGCTGACTGAATCTAGGCCAATATCTGGTAGTCAGGGAGGAGAGGCTAAGCAAGCTTTCTTCCAAATGATGATTGAGTGGTTCACGGAATTCATATGAATGAATCTGGTAGCTCAACAACCTCCACCCCCACATGTTCCTCAACAAGTCCCGGTTGTGCCATAAGTAATAGATCCGATTTGATGGAGTAAGCTACATGTTGATAAGATTTGTAAACACGGGGCTGAAGAGTTTCAAGCTACGGTTGATGATGATGTCGAGAGGGCTGAGTTCTAGCTTGAGAACACTATTTGAGTATTTGATGAGTTGTCTTGCACTCCAAATGAATGTATTAAATGCGTAGTATTTTTACTTAGAGATAATGCATATCACTAGTGGAAAATGTTGACATCGGTGGTTCCTATGGAATGAGTTACCTGGGAATTCTTTCAGATCGAGTTCCGAAAGAAGTACATAAGTTAGAGATTCCTCGATAAGAAAAATAAAGAGTTTCTGGAGTTGAAATAGGGTCGGATGACTGTAACAGAATACGAAAGAGAATTTCTATGTTTGAGCAAGTATGCTCGAGAATACGTGTCTACTGAAGAGATCATGTGTAAAAGATTTGTTGATGGATTGAACGAAGATATAAAGCTGTTAGTTGGGATACTTGAGCTGAAAGAATTTGTAGTACTGGTTGAGATGGCTTGTAAAGAAAAGAGAAAAGTTGATGCAGAGGCGAGAGATTTGAGAAAGAGATTGATGAATAAATCTCATCATTCCTCGTCGAAGAAATCAAGAGATTACTTTAACCGATCGACAACTTCTGTGGAATATCAGAATAGAGATCATGGGAAGCAATATACCAATCCTAAAGCTCAAGCCACATTTGTATCTAGTGTTAGAAATGTAAAAGATGTTAAGCCTGAGTGTCAACAATGTGAAAGACGACATTTTATAGATTACCAGGGAAAAAGTAATAACAGAGCTTGTTACAGTTGTGGTTCATGAGACCACTTTATAAAAGATTGCCTAGAGCTAGTTGAAAAGATAATGCTCAGAACATGAAGCCGAGTAACACTGCAGCTAGAGGTAGACCACCGAGAAACACAAAAAATGAGAGTGGTGGTAGAGGTGTGACGCGAGATAGTACAGCTAGATCTGATGCTAGAGCACCTGCACGAGCCTACACTATTCGAGCACGTGAAGAATTGTCATCTTCATATGTTATTACCTGTACTTTTACTCTCTATGATACTTCTGTGATTGCATTGATAGATCCTAGATCAACGCATTCATATATATGCATGAATTTAGTGAACAGTAAGACTTTGCCTGTAGAGTCTACTGAATTTGTAATTAGAGTATCGAACCCCTTACGCAAGTGTTTTTTGATTGATAAAGTGTGCAAGAATTGTCCATTGATGATTCGGGGTAATTGTTTTCTGGCCGATTTGATGTTGCTACCATTTGATGAGTTTGAAATAATTCTGGGTATGGATTGGCTAACGTTGCATGATGCGATTGTGAATTGTAAACGAAAAATGATTGATTTGATATGTCAGAGTAACGAGATTATCCAAATCGAATCAAAAGATTTGAATGGATTGCCAACAGTGATTTCAATGATTCTAGCTCAAAAATATGTGAGAAAGGGTTGAGAAGCTTGTTTAGCCTATATACTTGACACGAAAGTGATTGAAAAGAAGATTGAATCAGTACCAATTGTTTGTGAATATCCAGATGTGTTTCCTGATGAGTTACCAGGTTTAACACTGATCTGAGAGGTTGAATTTGGTATTGAATTAATGCTAAGGACTACTCCGATTTCGATAGCTCCATATAGAATGGCATCGACAGAATTGAAAGAGTTGAAAACTCAGTTGTAAGAATTGATAGATAGAGGCTTCGCACGACAGAGTTATTCTCCCTGGGGTGCACCAGTTTTGTTCGTGAAAAAGAAAGATAGAACTATGAGAATATGCATCGATATAGACAGCTCAATAAAGTAACAATCAAGAATAAATATCCTCTGCCCCGAATTGATGATTTGTTTGATCAATTGAAAGGGCCTACAATGTTTTCAAAGATAGATTTGAGATTGGGTTACTATAAGTTGCGAGTGAAAGACTCTGATGTGCCAAAAACTACTTTTCGAACGAGGTACGGACACTATGAGTTTCTAGTTATGCCTTTTGGATTAACGAATGTACCTGTTGTTTTTATGGATTTTTTGAACATAATTTTTAGACTTATTTAGATCAATTTGTTGTCATATTCATTCATGACATTTTGATTTGTTCGCGTGATGAAACTGAGCATGCCGAACAGTTGAGAATAGTGCTACAGATTTTGTGAGATAAGCAATTGTATGCGAAGTTTAGCAAATGTGAATTTTGGTTAAGCAAAGTTGGTTTTTTGGGTCATATTGTATCAGTATTTGGTATCCAAGTTGACTCGAGCAAGATTTCAGCCATTTTTGATTGGAAGCCTCTGAGAAATGTTTCCAAGGTCCCTAGTTTTCTGGGACTTACTGGTTATTATCGACGGTTCGTAAAAGGCTTTTCAATGATTGCGACTCCATTGACGAAACTGCTTTAGAAGGATATGAAATTTGATTGATCTAAAAAGTGTCAGAAAAGTTTTGATCAATTGAAAGCCCTATTGACTGAAGCTCTGGTGTTAGTACAGTCAGAATTGGGTAAAGAATTCATGATTTACAGTGAAGCTTCGTTGAACGGTTTGGGCTGGATTTTGATGCGGGAAGACAAGGTCATATCCTATGCTTCGAGACAGTTAAAGCCGCATACAAAGAACTATTCAATGCACGACCTTGAGTTAGCTGCGATTGTATTTGCTTTGAAGATTTAGCACCACTATTTTTTCGGTGAAAAAAGTCAAGTTTATTCTGATCACAAAAGCTTAAAATATTTGAAGACTTAGAAAGATTTGAATATACGACAGAGAAGATGGCTAGAACTGTTAAAAGACTACGAGCTTGTTATCAATTATCATCTAGGAAAAGCAAATGTTGTTGCTGATGCTTTGAGTCAGAAATCATTGTTTGCATTACGTGCCATGAATGCTCATTTAGCTTTGTCTGATGATGGTTCGGTTTTAGCGGAATTGAAAGCAAGACATTTGTTCTTACAGAAGATTGTTGATGCCCAGAAGGTTGATAATGAGATTTTAGCAAAACGAGCCCAGTCTCTGAATTTCAAGTTGATAATGTCAATTGTTTGAGATTTTGAGATCAGATTTTTGTTCCGAGAAATTTAGAGTTAATTCAGATGATTTTGAATGAAGCTCATAGTAGTCAGTTATCTGTACATCCAAGTAGTACGAAAATGTATAATGATTTGAAATAGCATTTCTGGTGGTCTGGAATGAAAAGAGATATCTTCGAATTTGTTTCGAAATGTTTGATATGTCAGCACGTTAAAGCTGAACATTAGGTGCCATCCGGTTTGTTACAACTGATTGTGATTCAAGAATGGAAATGGGATAGAATCAAGATGGATTTTGTATCGGGTTTGCCTCTGTCATCAAGTAAGAAAGATGCAATCTGGGTTGTCGTGGATAGATTGACTAAATTGGCTTATTTCATTCCGGTTCGCATAGATTATTCACTTGATAAGCTTGCTGAGTTGTACATTTCTCAGATTGTGAGATTGCACAGAGTACTATTTCTATTGTTTCGGATAGGGATCCGAGGTTCACATCACGGTTTTGGGAGAAACTACAAGATGCATTAGGTACAAAATTTCACTTCAGTACTGCTTTTCACCCATAGACAGATGGTCAATTTGAGTAGATTATTCAGATACTCGAGGATATGTTGAGATGTTGCATTCTTGAGTTTGAAGGTACGTGGGAACAATATTTACCTATGATTGAATTTGCTTATAATAATAGCTTTCAATCGAGCATAAAAATGGCTCCTTACGAAGCTTTGTATGGTTGAAAATGTCGAACACCATTGTACTGGACAAAGCTTAGTGAGAATAAGATCCACAGGGTTGATTTGATTAGAGAAACATAGGAAAAATGAAAGTAATATGAGATAGTCTGAAAGTAGTTGTGAATCATCAGAAATCGTATGAAGATTTAAAAAGAAAAGATATTGAGTTTCAGATCAGTGACAAAGTGTTTTCGAAAGTCTCACCATGGAAGAAAGTACTTCGATTTGGCAAATAAAGCAAGCTGAGTCTGAGGTTTATCGGGCCGTATGAGATTACCGAGCGTATCAAGCCGGTTGCTTATAGATTTTTGGTGCCACCAGAGCTAGAAAACATTCATAATGTATTTCATGTATTAATGTTACGAAGATACAAATCAAATCCTTTGCATGTCATTTCCCCGACTGAGGCTGAAATTCAGCTTGATATGTCTCATGATGAAGAACTATTATAGATTTTAGCTCGTGAGATCAAAGAGTTGAGAAATAAGAAAATAGTGTTAGTGAAAGTATTGTGGCATCGACACGGAGTTGAAGAAGCTACGTAGGAACCCGAGGATGCTATGAGAAAATAATATCCAAACCTATTCACTGGTAAGATTTTCGGGGATGAAAATCTCTAAAGGAGAGAGTTGTAACAGCCCAGTTTAGACCCTAGTCGGAATAGTGGCTTCAGGACCACAAATCCGAGTCAAAAAAATATTTTAATAATATTTTTTTGACTCAGATTTGTATGTGTTTAAGCATGTGTGAAAGTTTCATATGAAAATTTTGTCATTTGTGTGCTTAATTTGATAAAATGACTTAATCGCGTAAAATGTAAAAGTGGCTAGCTATTTGTTAAAGTACCTAAGTGCTATGTCTTAATAAATGAAAGGTTCTTATGTTGTAAATGTACCATTGAATTCATAAAATGACATAAATGGACATAAGTTAGTGGATTTTAAATGAAATTAAAAAGTTATATTAGTAATTTGATAATTAAATGTTGATTTAATAAAACAAGTGCATAAAATTTGTCCATTATCATCCATCTTTGCCAAAAATTTCAAAGAAAAAAAAAAGAAAAGATCAAGCTAGGGTTTGGCACTTGTGATTGGTGATTAAGGTATGATTTTGACTCAGTTTTTGATGATTTTTACGTTTTTGTGATCGTTATTAAGTGTTCTAGCTAGCCCATGCTTAAATTCATGAAATTTATGATGATTTGATGAGATTCTATTGATGAATTCATGAATTTTTTTATCTTAAATGGTGAAATATGAAAGCTTGGTGATAGATAAACATGTTTTGTATTGTGATTTTTGATGAATTTGCTTATTAGGGACTAATTTGTGAAAATGAGAAATTGAGGGGTTAAAATGTGGAAGAAATGATAAATATGGGCTGATAGGGACCATAGGAAAATTCAGCTAAGGCATGGTTTTGATGAATTTTGTATATTTGGTGCTTTGTGTAATAAGGACTAAAATGTCAAAATGTGTAATTTTAGGGGCTAAAGTGCAAAAATGCACAATGATGTGTCTGTGTATTAAATTGAATGTGTTGGTGGTTAAATGAGTTAATTTTGAATACATATAGATCAAGAAAGGAGAAATTCGGGCCTAGATCGAGGCAAAAACAAAGTGCTTGATTGATCGACTAATATCGTTGTCTTTACATTCGAGGTAAGTTTGTGTATAATACATTTTGTTTGTATAATGATTGTATGTGATGAAATAAATAGAAATGAGATTGATAAGTTGAATTATGTTAAATGTGAATCGAATTTGAGGCACTAAGTGTGTGAGAAATGAAATAGCTACGGCTATTAAATATGGCACTGAGTGTGCGAGAATATAACAATGATGGCTGAATATATGGCACTATGTGTGCGATACCGATATACGTTTGGTTTAATGAAATGGTACTAAGTGTGCGATAATATTATAGCTTCGGCTAAATAATTGGCACTAAGTGTGCGAGTTCAAAGAACGTGTAAAGATGATTGAATGACATTATGCATTGAGCATTGAAGTGATAAATGTGATAGGTAAGAATGTGATGGTACATGTATGTATGGAACCTATGTGGTTGATGATATTATGGTATGATAGTAAGATATAGCTTTGAGTAACTATGAGTAATGTGATAAGTAATATTAACTGTTAGTTAAGAGATTGAATTAGTGGATTGACTAGTTAAATGTATTATATCATGAACTTACTAAGCTTTAAAGTTTACTATGTGAAATGTTCTCTATTTTATAGTGTTATAAAGATAGCTCGAATCCAGTGATCGTCAGCGACTCACTCACAGTATCGAACATCTATTTGTGGTACCATTTTGTGAGTTGTATATCTGGTATATGGCATGTTAGGCTAGAAGTATTTAGTATGTTTTTGTGACGTGAATATCTAGCCATGAGATATGGCTTGTAAATGGTGGTATGTGTCATGCCCCAAATTTGGGCCTCGAAGCATTAGATTTTAAGCATGGGAATAGTAGGAGACTGCACATAAATGTTTGGTTGTACAAGAAAGTGACGTAAATTCATGCTTATCTCAATGGTTAAGTATTCTGGGAAGAGTCTGAGAAGTCTTGGGTTCAAGTCTGGGCAGGTGCAAAAACTTTTGTTTTTAAAGGATTAAGCACTGTCTCTTGGCAGTAGGCTTTTAAATAAATATGGGAAAAACATCACAGAAAAGAGCCTGTTGGCTTAGGGGACAAGTGGCGTGTTACTAATGTCTGAAGTATGAAGTTCGAGTCCTGGTTTACGCAATGGGTGTTCTATTTTGCTGCCTAAGCCGTGTGGGTAGTGAAGTTTGACCAAAACACTACTGAGTGGAATGGATTTTGATTTGGTCATAGAGGGATTGTAGGAGGGAGTTGAGGAGAGATATGAGGAGAGATTTTGGGAGAGGGTTCTAGGAGGTTTGAAGTGAGAGGGAATATGCTGAATGGGGGAGTTTCCTTTTTTGGAAAATAATCATAGGACTTGTTTTTCTCTTAGGCCAAATTGTGTTCTAGCTTTCCATCTCGGTAACTGTGACTTTTTCTTCTTGGCATTTTTGTTGAGGTCGAGTAGACCATTCGGGTACTTTCTTCTGCAATTTACGTTTTTGCTCTCCCTTACTTTTTAGCAAATAGTTTTCCCTCGTGTTTTCTTTTTGTTCTTGGCTGTATACTTTTCTTTTATCTCTCAAATTCTGCCGGCATCTAACTCCTAGCTCTTGACTGACTCCTCCTCCACTTAATCTCCATTGGTTCTCTTTGGCCGAATACCCCCTCCTTTCCTCCCTCTCAAACTCCTTCGATTTTAGTCTTGGTTATTGGTTGACTCTTCCCTTCCCTTTCTAAAATGATTTCCCTCTTGACCCTATACATCTTCTTTCCCTTTCAATTCTTTTTATGGTAACGATTTCCTCCTCTTATCATCTGATTACTGTGGCTGAATTCTACATCTCTCTTTATTTCGTTTTGATTTTTGCAATTGTTTTTTGAACAATCAGTAGGTACGTGGTTCTTCTTGGTTTTCTCTATGTTGTAATTATCCTTCATCTAGCAACTCTTTTCTTTGCCGATGTAATGCCCCAAATTTTGGCCCAGAAGTATTAGGTTTTGAGTAGGGGTGCATTTACAAGACTGCTCATAAACATTTGATTGTGCAAGGAAGTGACATGTAACCTGTTTTAAGAACTTTCGCAAGATATAACGTCTTAAAATCAGCTTTAAGATCACACAAAGAGATTAAATAGAAATTGGGTTTTCAACGACATCACACTTTATGAAAAACACTTCAATGTGACATCGCCAGATTCGGCCATAACGTCTAGGCCGGGTTTGGGGTGTTACAAACTCAGCGTCTCTTCTCATAATTATTTTGTCATTGCATACTTTAATTATATGTTTTTTCCTAGGGAATTCATTTTGTCACATGATTTATTTACTTGACAATCTCAATGGAGCATATACTAGATTGTTAGATATTACATCACACCACAATTTGAATGTAATTCACTTATGAAGCTAAGGCTATTTACTAAAAAGATAGATGGAGCAAACAACTACCCCCCTTAGCTACTCAACCTACTACTATAGTTCAGTACCCCTAAACTGTTTTCTCTCTCTTTTTCTTTTATTTTCTTTTTTTTGCTCACTCTTATTTGATCTTGCATTTTTTATCCATAATACAATGGAGTAAACAGAGTATTAGTGACCTACTCAAGAATTTCAAACATTAGAGTGCTTCATAGTGTCTTTTTAATTTTCTTATTGATTTACCCTTAGCTTTGTCGTGTTATTTATTATTACACATTGCTAATTTACTAATCTTAGGCTTAAGAATTTCAAAGTGTATTAAAAGAAACCTACTATAGACTAATTGCAATTATAATTAGGGCATTTTACTTTTAAGGATCAATTTTCAAACAATTATCTTAAGCTAAACATACCTAATCAACTATCACAATTTGCTAAATTTATCGAAGAGCTATTATCCTCATCGAACATCATAGATAACAATATACTTGTCATAGTTTAGCAGTTATTTGGCATTTGTATGTCATGAAAAAATGAACAAATATTAAAACACAAATCCAATGGACTATATGCACAACACAATACACCCCAAACCTAAGGGATGCATTGTCTTTAATGCATGAACAATTTAAAATTCCAAATGCAAAAATAAATATATATACACACAATACAATGAAAAAAATTATAAATGCATGAAAAAAAATGGTATATAATGAAAAAAATATGCAAATGAAAATAAAGATCAAAGTTTGGGAAAATTTTGGTGTTACTTTAATTTGGGCAAGTTATTTTTTGAGCAGCGCACTTGTAATGTTGCTTCCTTATTAGCATATTGATTGGAACTTTATTATCATCATCATCATCATCTTCTGATTTCATGAGATCATCAATCAGTTAATTAATCTCACGATATTGCTTCGATATGGGTGCAATTGATTGAGGTACAGTAGCAGGTTCAGTTGGTGCAGGAATATGGTTCACTTCCTCTCTTTTCTGGTCAGATTCAATGTTCACTAAATTTGTCTTCTCTTCATCTCCCTCTAATCCTTTTTGTTCATTCTCTTCAGTGGCAGTGTGTGTGGCAAGTCCAAGCTCATCAGTTTTAGCTTCATCCTCGTCCCCTTCATTTTCATCCAATAGTAGCTCATTTTCATTAGGTGCAAATTCTCCCTTTCTTTGTCAAACTCCGTGATCTCATTAATAAGGTGATAAATCAGAAATGAAAATAATGTTAAGTAATTAAAGATAAAAATAATAAGAATGAAATTAAAGTGAAGCAATTAAAAAAAGAAAAATAGAAAAGATTTTTTCATTACGCTTTTTCCAATTCCACAGTAATTTGGAGTTGCTAAGTCTTAAAAAGATGGAGTTGCTTCTGCAATTGACTGACTGGGTTGAGCATTTGCTGCTCAAACATACTGTTGAAGATAGAAGATTTTACTAAGGAAAACATCGTGCAAACTTTTCTTCTACTACTGTTTCTAGCAAACCAATTGCTTGGCAATCTTTACACTCATCAACACATTTCAGGGCATTGAATATGTTGAAAGTGACTTACTGATCATTCACCCATATAGTTAGTTTACCGTTCCGCACATCAATTAGCTAAGGAAATGGTGGAGGTGGTCGTCCTTCAGGTTGTTGATATTGTTTTGCTATGGCATTTTTGTTGGCAACATGATCTGATTCTGCCATAACATTTTTCTGCTGACCATTTTCTGGTGCTGTATGCTTTTCAGTTGGTTTTGAGATCTTTTCATGATTGAGTCTTGATTCATCCTCTTCTTTCATGGGATCTTTAACAACATCATTCAACTGAGTTCCACTTCTGAGAGTGATTTCTTTGCAATGCTCTTTTCCTTGTGATGTTGAATTCTCAATATCACTCGATAATGCTCCTTGCTGTCGTGATCTTAATGCACCAGCAATTTTCCCCACTTGATTTTCTAAAGCTCTTAAAGATGTAGCTTGACTCTGAATTACAACATCATTCTTAGCCATGTATTCCTTCAACAGAGCTTCTATAGATGAAGAAGATGAAGCTGAACTTTGTTGAACATTTTGTCATGGCATGGGTTGATTATTATCAGGTGGTGCACTGATGGCATTTTGTTGAATAATATTACTGGAATTTCCCAATCCTTGATTACCCTAGTTGAAAGTTGGATGTTGTTTCCACCTTGGATTGTAGGTGTTGGAATATGGGTTGCTGTTCCAATTGAAATATCTCATGTAATATACTGATGCTAGGTTCGATGGGCATTCACCAAAAACATGATCTTTCCCACAATAGACACATGTTAGCTCGGCTGCTTTCATTTCCTGCACTGCAACTGGTCTCTTCAATGTTATAATCATATTAGTTAAGGGTGATACCTGAGTTGTTAATGAGGTGATCGCATCAAGTTCCATAGCTCCAACAACTTTTATGCTAATACCCACTCTTGTAGTTGGATACTGATAATTGTTGTTAGCTATCCTTTCCAGAATCTCATATGCCACATTATATGATTTATCTAGCAAAGTCCCATTGGCAGATACATCAACTACCATTCTTGTATGGCCATTCAATCCATTATAAAATATTTCCATTTGTGTTCAGTGTTGGAAACCATGCATTGGACATTTCTGCAGTAATTCGTTGAATCACTCCAAAGCTTCATACAACATGTCATCCTCTGATTGCAGAAAAGATGCAATATCATTTCGTAACTAGGCATTCATATTTGGAATATTATACCATAGCAAAAACCTTTGACAAAGTTCATTCCAAGATGCTATTGTTCCTGACGGCAAAGCATTTAAACATGCTCTGGCACAATCACGTAATGAGTAAGGAAATAACTTAAGTCTCAGGGCATCTTCAAGAACACGCTACTACCTAAATGAATCATAGACTTCCAAAAAGAGTCTTAAGTGCAACCATGGATCTTCAGTAGGTAATCCACTAAACTGCCCTACAGTTTGTAACATTTGAAACATCATCCACTATAACTCGAAATGTTGAGCTTGAATATGTAGCCTAACAATTCCTAGATTTAGATCATCCAAAATAGGCACTACAAGTTCTCTAATGGGTCTATCTCTGTCATCTATGATTTGAGGAATATCAACATTCTTTTCTATAACAGCCCGATTTTACCTAAATTGGAATAGTAGTTTTGGAACCACAAATCTAAAGTCGTAAAATTATTTTTGTAATAGCCTGATTTAGATCCTATTCGGAATGGTGGTTTTGGGACCACGAATCTGAGTCAAAAAAATATTTTAAAATTATTCTGTGTTTATTATGTGTGAATTTATATCTATGAAATTTTCGTGTTTTAATTTTGTCTTTTGAGTGCCCGATTTAATAAAAGGGCTTAATTGCGTAAAATGGAAAATTTATGCTTTAATTTGTAAGGGCTGAATTGCTGTTGTCTTTATTGCATGAGGTATTTATGTTGCAATTAGACCATATTTATAAATCATGGACGGTTAAGGACATGAATATAATGTTTGTATAATTATTTTATAAAAGATATATTAGTAATTATGAAATAATATGTATTATAATAAAACAAAAATTAAAACATCCATGCATTTGTTCATCCTTTTGACAGAATATAACAAAGAAAAAAAGAGAGAGAAAGATTTTTAAAGGTTCAGCCCTTGTGTTCTTCAAATTAGGTATGTAATTTGTTCTGTTTTTTTTATAATTTTTACATTTTTGAGATCGTTGTAGTGTAATGTACAAAGCCCATGAAACACCCCAAACTCAGCCTGGACGATATGGCTGGATCCAGCGAGTCACATTGAAGTGTTTTTTGAAAACCTTGTTTTCATTGAAAACCCTTCTTTAAAATAAAAACCTTGAGTAAAATCCCAGCTTGTATTTGTTACTTTCAAAGCGAGGTGTATTAAAAAAACTATTCCTTCTTGTATGACAATGATTACTTTGGAAAATCTCTTTTCAGTTGCGAAAGATTTATTTAAGACAGAGGATCTATGAAAACTTGTCATTTAAAAATTGAGTTGCAGAAACGTAGTATTTAAAAACAGTTATGATTTAGGAAAACCATGTTCTACTTCTAGCAAGCATAAAGCATAAAAAAAAATCCTAGTTTGAAATAATTATCTAGCGAATGGGCCTTATTACAATCCGGACTACAATAGCTTTAAATACTAGAAATTATAGGCTTAAGAAACAAGTCCTAGTCGTCTTGCTAGCTGGCCACCTCGGAGTCCCTCCAGCCGTCGAACCACCTACTGTGGATCACCTGAGAAAAATAAAAGAGGGGGTTTTCGAAAACACAGTGTGTACAACCCTCGGCAAATAGAAAAGCAAGCAACACCAAGCCTCTTTTTGAGCCTGAGCCAAATTCAATATCAGCACAGTTGTAAAGCAATCAAATGTGCACGAACCCCACCAATCTAACCGCTACACACCATCTTCATCCCCTGATACACTCCATGTAGGGATATAAATATCGACCCACCCATCTGATACACTCTAATGGTAGCCCAGTTGCGGTACTACCTAACGTTGTAGCAAAGCTACAAATCATATATTGGGCTTAAAAAGCAATCGGTGGATCCACGGTTGTTAAGCAACCAAGCGATCCTCATATACTTCCTCCGTTCTATAATTCCCAACCTATATGCAACCTAAACAAAATATCATATGAATGCAGCAGGTATACATGTAACATCCATAAATCTTACATTCAACACATAGGGGTATTTTAGTCATTTTTGCCCTTAGGGGAATTTCGGTACTTTCTCTTTATGATGGGTTTATCACTTACCTTGGCCCATTAATAAGTCCTTGTTAGCTAAAGTGAACAGATACTATGCACTAGGTAGGATTCCAGAGAAGAGGAGGTGGGTCAATAAAACCGCTTAAGTACCAAGCTCTCCCTAGATCCAATCCTAGACATGCATATACCCATTGCCACACCTTAACCTTATGACTTGTCCACGGTCACAATTAATAAATTATTTAAGTTTTATGTCTGATTGAGTAGTTACCCAAAAGCTAGGTCCACAACCCCTTACTAAACACTAACAGATCCATACCTATTCATTTGGCCCATCAGGCCCAATCACATTCATATGGCCCATCAGACCCAAATCAATTCCAGGCCGTGCAACTAACATGGCTATTACAACACTTAGCATGAAATCATCAATTATGCCGATCATGGGACCACAACCCATCAGGCCAACCTAGCCTATTCTGGCTCGGTTGCCCGAAACACGGCCCAAGACCATGAGATCGCTCATAGGGCCTCTGATAATGTATCGGTTTCCCCCTTACAAGTGTTCCGCACTCGCAAGACTACCGTAGCCGAACTTTCGGCTTTTAAGTATTTCAGCTTTTCGACATTTCAAGATTTTTCGATCTATTGTGTGTGTGCAGTGTATGTACACACCTGGTACTAAAACATGCTGTGATCTCCTTAGCCACGAACCTACAAACGATGTCACTCAACGATTAATCACACACTTACCAAATACAATCACCAAAAACTGAAATCTCACCTTTGCCTTACCTTGAATGACAAGCATTAACAGCCCTTCCTTGATCACTAATCATGAGTATTTCTTAAATCTGCATCAATTTCAATCATTAAGAACTAAACAACAAGTGACTCGCAATCATCTTAAGTCACTCTTAAATCACCCATGACCATTCGACCAACCTTAACCAATAAAAGACGAATACTTACCCAAAACCCCAAAATGCCTAAGGAGCAATTCGGCAGAGATCTGAACTCTGAGATTCGATACTAATCCCCTACCAAACTGATTTAGAAAGAGTGAGGGAGAGAAGAAATCGGTACTAGGAAAATCGACTGAAAGAGCAAAGCACTTACACAAGAATTGGCCGAAGTAGAGGGAGTAGTGGCAGCACAGAGCGTCTTCATCCAAAGAGGTACTTGGCTTTTGATATTTGTATGGTGAAAGGGGTTATTCGGCACAAATAAGAAGAAGAGAAGAAGGAATCGACTAAAGCCAAAGGTGAATCAAAAGATAATTTGAGTAGAGAAAGAATGGAAAATCGGCAAGCAAGGAACAAGGAATTCAGCTTCTGAGCACTTAGAGAGAAAAAGTGTTTCGGCAATACAAAAATGAGAAATTCGGCTAAAGGAAGAGAAGCAATTTTAGCATTACCCTACAATCCCCAAAATTGGAACCTATATATACTATAGCCGAATTTACCTATTCTTAAATTCCCAATTCGGCTCCACTTCTCTACACCCCTTATCTCTTAACTTTTCTCCCTAATAACTCTTTAATCCCTTCTTTATATTTCTCCTCTGATCACTCCCTTCAGAGTTCACATCCAACGCCACCACTGGCCATTCATTGAGCAAAAATAAATCCTTCTTTTAAGCAAGGAGGGATTCGAACCCCAAACCTCCTTACCATGCATGTGACGCCACCTCTAGGCCCCACATGTGACGCTACTTGCTGCTCCAAAACAAGGCTCCTTATGTCCAATTCCTCCTTCATTTACTTAAAAACCAAACTACTTTCCAACAAGGTTCTTTTAAATTATTAAACTATAATTTCCTTCACCCCAAAGTTCAAACTAAAACCTTAACCAAGGCCTATTATCACATAAATAACACTTGACTAGGAATATTAAGCACACTTTTTATCAAAACAAAAAAAAAAGTTCAAGATTTTTGGGGCATTACAACTCTACCCCCTAAAAGAAATTTCGTCCTCGAAATTTTACCTGATCCAAATAGTTGAGGATATTGATGTCACATCGCTTCCTCAGATTCCCAAGCATCCTTTTCAGCCTTGTGATTTCGCCAAAGAACTTTGAGTAATGGAACGGACTTCCTTCTCATTACCATAACATCACGTCCAATTATTTGTATGGGCTCTTCCTTGAAAGTTAGGTCTGTCCTAACCTCAATCTCCTTAATCGACACGACATGTGAAGGATTCGAGTGATACCGTCTTTGCATGGAAACCTGAAACACGTCGTGGATCTGGCTTAGTTTAGAAGGTAATTTCAGCTGATACGCGACAGGCCCAATCCGCCTCACAACCCGATATGGCCCAATGAACCTTAGGCTTAGCTTCCCTTTCTGACCAAACCTTAATACCATCTTTCACGGAGAGACCTTAAGAAAAATTATGTCCCTCACTGCATACTCTATCTCTCGACGCTTAAGGTCAGCATACGGCTTCTACCTATTCAAGGCCTCCTTCAATCGATTCCGAATCAATTTTACCTTACCCTCAGTATCTGCTACTAACTTAGGGCCCAAAACTCTCCATTTGCCCAATTTCGTCCAACATGTTCGAGTTCGACACCTTCGCCCATACAGTGCTTTATACGGAGCCATCCCAACACTTGCTTGATAACTATTATTGTATGCAAATTCGGCTAACGACAAATAGTCTTCCCAGCTACCTCGAAACTCAATTACACATCCCCTCAACAAATCATCCAAAACTTGGATCACCCTTTCTGACTGCCCATCAGTTTGAGGGTGGAATGCCATACTGAAGTTCAACCTAGTACCCAACACTTCGTGCAACTTCTTCAAAAATCGTAAAGCGAAACGTGGGTCCCTATCAGATATTATGGAAACTGACACTCCATGCAATCTTACAATCTCCGCCACATACAACCTAGCCAGCTTTTGTAACGAGTAATCGGTATGGACCATACAAAATGGGCAGACTTGGTTAACCGATCCACTATAACCCATATCGAGTATTTCTTAGTCGGCGTCAAGGGTAGCCTACTAACAAAGTCTATAGTAATACTTTCTCACTTCCAAAGTGGAATCTTTACTGGCTAAAGCAATCCTGAAGGTAACTGATGTTCCGCCTTCACCTTTTGACAAATCAAGCATTTACTTATGAACTCTATAACCTCGCGCTTAAGTCTAGGCCACTAGTAAAGCTCACGCAAATTCTGATACATCTTGTTTCCACCAGGATGCATAGCATAGAGACTGCTATGTGCTTCCTGCAGAATAGACTGCCTTAGATCATCGTCCTTTGGTATACACATTCTTCCATAGAAACACAACACTCCTTCACTATTTATCCCAAAGTCTGACATTTCCCCATTTTTTACTTTTCTAAAATGAGCACCCAGAGTCTCATCCACTAACTGCTTACTCTTTATCTGCTCGACCCATACCGGCTTTACTTGAAGCTCAGCCAACAAGCTACCATCATCCAACAAGCTTAAACGGGCGAGCATAGCCCTCAAGTTTGACTTAACCCTACGACTCAACGCGTCGGCTACAACATTTGCTTTGCCAGGGTGGTATTCAATCATACAATCATAATCCTTCAATAATTCTACCCACCTACGCTGCCTAAGGTTTAGCTCCTTTTAGGTAAGGAGGTACTTCAAACTCTAATGGTCTGAATAAATTATGCACTTCTCTCCGTATAAGTAATGCCTCCATATTTTTAGTGCGAAAACCACCGTAGCTAGTTCCAAATCATGGGTTGGGTAATTCACCTCGTGAGTCTTAAGCTGACGTGACGCATACACAACCACCTTTCCTTCCTGCATCAATATACAGGCCAAGCCCACATGCAACATGTCACTATAAACTGTAAACTCCTTTCAGTTAAAACCTTCTTAAGCTTTCCAAAACTCTCTTACTGCTTGTTCGCCCACTCAAACGGTACCCCCTTCATCAACAACTTAGTTAAAGGTGCAGCAATTAATGAAAAGCCCTCAACAAACCGCCTATAGTACCCTACCAAGCCCATAAAACTTCAGATTTTCGATACTGACTTAGGTGTTTTCCAGTCTAACATTGCTTTAATTTTTCGGGGATCCACCTTAATCCCCTCAGCTAACACCACATGTCCTAGAAAAGTAACCTCCCTTAGCAAAAATTTGCACTTACTGAATTTGGCATACAACTGCTTCTCCCTCAAAATTTGCAACACAATCCTTAAGTGTGCTTCATGCTCATTCTCATTTCTTGAGTACACTAAGATGTCATCTATAAAAACCACCACGAACCGATCCAGGTAGGGTTGGAAGACCTGATTCATGAGATCCATCAAAGCGGCCGATGCGTTCGTTAGCCCAAATGGCATCACCAAGAACTCGTAGTGCCTATAACGAGTTCTGAAAGCTATCTTATATACATCCACCTTCTTAACCCTCAATTGGTGATACCCCGAACACAGATCTTTGAGAAAATGGAAGCTCCCCTAAACTGATAAAAAAGATCTTCAATTCTCGGTAAAGGGTACTTATTTTTAATAGTTAACTTGTTCAATTGTCGGTAGTCGATGTACATTCGTAACGTCCCATCTTTTTTCTTCATGAATAATACCGGTGCTCCCTATGGAGTCACACTTGGTCGGATGAATCCTCGATCCACAAGCTAGGCAAGCTCCTATCCTCTTCCAACACTCGCCTACATGACCTTTCCCACAATCAGCACAAGGTAACACCCCTAGATTTACAGCAGGGGGACCTGCTCTAACTGGCCCATTAACTCTGGCCCTAGCCCTAGGCCTCTGTCCAACACCAAAAGTCTTAGCCTCCCTTTTATTCTTACCCCTTTCTTTTTCCCAATTTAGGTGCTCAGTGCACTTCACCTCCTCTGCTATTTTTGCTTTCTCTACCAACTCTGAGAAAACTCGCTCCCTTTGTCGAGCTATCAATAATCTGAGGCTATCCCTAAGGCCATCCTCAAACCTAACGCAACGCTCAAAGTCCGTTACCACCATAACTCTTGCATACCTACTAAAGCGTAGAAATTCTGCATCATACTCCGCCACAGGTTTGTTTCCCTAGGTCAAGCTCAGGAACTCCTTCCTTCTAGCATCCACATGACTCGCACCCACATACTTCCCTTGAAATGCAGTTTTGAAGAACTCCCAATTGACCTGCTCAGGTTGGGTGCCCTCTTTCACCGTCAGCCACCACTGGTAAGCTTCTTCTCTAAGCAATGACACTACCCCTTTCAACTTTTGTTCAGGTGAACAGTCCAAGTCCTCCATTATCCTTTCGGTAGCCTTCAACTAGTATTCAGCCACGTTAGGAGCCACACTAGCCACGCCCTTAAAGATCTCAGCCCTATTTGATCAAAGTCGCTCCGGAATTGACCCCTGATTTCTCGTGCCACTATTGGGCCCTGCGACACTTTTCAAAATACTCAGCATTGCCTACAACAATGCATCATCCCTCGCGGCCCGATCATACAGTTCAGTCTCAGCCACGCATGAGGCTGGAGCCTTTTCTACTCCAACATTGGGCATATGGCCCGATGCCAATGATTCAGCCCTATCACTTCTGCAGCCTCGGCCACAGCCTCTTGCACCTCTTCTAGCACTCATCGTTGATTCACGTATTATTTGGATTTGGAATTTTATGAAGTTTTAGTGAGTTTCAATTAATTAAGTCGAAGCTTTATGAAACTATTAAAAAGAAAGTTATTTTCGTAAATCCTCTGCAGTTTCAAGGTCCTACGGCCCCTTCAGTTTCACTCCAACTAAAAGCTTCAGTATAATCATCTAAAGTAGCCCACTAACTATCTACAGTATATCAAATTAAACAAGCTTAATAATAAAAGAACTTACATGGTTCGACGTCAGAGACTCGGTGTGCCACACAGTAATATTTTTTTTCCAAAACATTGTGATCCAAAATTTTTTTTAAAAACAAACCCAAATAATAAGGCCCACTACACAACCTGAGTTTTGCAACTTGACTCTGATACTGCTAAATTTAACACCCCAAAATCGGCCCGAACGTTATGGCCGGATCCAACATGTCACATTAAAGTGTTTTTTGAAAACCTTATTTTCATTGAAAACCCTTCTTTAAAATTAAAACCTTGAGTAAAATCCCAGGTTGTATTTGTTGCTTTCAAAGCGAGGTGTGTTAAAAAAAACTATTCCTTCTTGTATGATAATGATTACTTTGGAAAATCTCTTTTCAGTTGCGGAAGCTTTATTTAATACAGAGGATCTATGAAAACTTGTCATTTAAAAATTGAGTTGCGAAAACGTAGTTTTTAAAAACAATTATGGTTTAGGAAAACCATGTTCTACTTCTAGCAAGCATAAAGCATAAAAAAAAATAATAATCCTAGTTTGAAATAATTATGTAGCGAATAGGCCATATTACAATTCGGACTGTAATAACTTTACATACTACAAATTATAGGCTTAAGAAAACAAGTCTAAGTCATCTTGCTAGCTGGCCACCTTAGAGTCTCTCCAACCGTTGAACCACCTACTGTGGATCACTTGAGAAAAATAAAAGAGGGGGGAATGAGTTTTCAAAAACTCAGTGTGTACACCCCTCGGCAAATAGAAAAGCATGCAATAGCAAGTCTCTTTTTGGGCCTGAGCCCAATTCAATATCAGTACAGATGTAAACCAACCAAATATGTACGAACCCCACCCATCCAACCGCTACACACCATCTCCATCCCCCGATAAACTCCATGTAGGGATATAAATATCGACCCACACATCTGATACACTCTAATGGTAGCCCAGTTACGATACTACCTAATGTTGCAGCAAAGCTGCTAATCATATATTCGGCTTAAAAAGCCATCGGTGGATCCACGGCCGTCAAGCAACCAAGCGATCCTCATATAATTCCTCCGTTCCATAATTCATAACCCATATGCAATCGAAACAGAATATCATATGAATGCAGCAGGCATACATGTAACATCCATAAATCTTACATTCAACACATAAGGGTATTTTAGTCATTTTTTGCCCTTAGGGGCATTTTGGTACTTTCTCTTTAAGATGGGTTTATTACTTACCTTGGCCCGTTAATAAGTCCTTGTTATCTAAAGTGAACAGATACTATGCACCAGGTAGGATTCCAGAGAAGAAGAGGTGGGTCAATAAGATCGCTTAAGTACCAAGCTCTACCTAGATCCAATCCTAGACATGCATATACCCATTGCCACACCTTAACCTTACGACTTGTCCACGGTTACATTTAATTAATTATTTAAGTTTTATGTCTAATTGAGTAGTTACCCAAAAACTAAGTCTACAACCCCTTACTAAACACTAACAGATCCACACCTATTCATTTGGCCCATCAAGCCCAATCTCATTCATTTGGCCCATCAGGCCCAATCACATTCATATGGCCCATCAGGCCCAATCACATTCACATGGCCCATCAGGCCCAAATCAATTCCAGGCCATACAACCAACATGACTATTACAACACTTAGCATCAAATTGTCAATTATGCCTATCATGGGACCACAACCCATTAGGCCCACCTAGCCCATTCCGGCCCGGTTGCCTGAAACACGGCCCAAGACCATGAGATCGCTCATAGGGCCTCTGATAACGTATCAGTTCCCCATTACGAGTCTTCGCACACTCGCAAGACTACCATAGCCAAACTTTTTACTTTTCAGCATTTCAGGATTTGCTGGTCTACTGTGTGTGTGCACTGTATGTACACACCTGGTACTAAAACATGTTGTGATCTCCTTAGCCACAAACCTACAAATGATGTCACTCAACGATTAATCACACACTTGTCAAATACGATCACCAAAAATAAAAAATCTCACCTTTGCCTTACCTTGAACGACAAGCCTTAACAGCCCTTCCTTGATCACTAATCACGAGTATTTATTAAATCTACATCAATCTTAAACATTAAGAACTAAACAACAAGTGACTCGCAATCATCTTAAGTCACTCTTAAATCACCCATGACCATTCGGCCAACCTTAACCAATAAAAGAGGAATACTTACCCAAAACGCAAAAATGCCTAAGGAGCAATTCGGAGAGATCTGAACTCCAAGATTCGATACTAATCCCCTACCAAACCGATTTAGAAAGAGTGAGGGAGAGAAGAAATCAGTACTAGGAAAATCGGCTGAAAGAGCAAAGCACTTACACAAGAATCGGCAGAAGTAGAGGGAGTAGTGGTGGCATAGAGCGTCTCCAGCCAAAGAGGTACTCGGCTTTTGAGATTTGTATGGTGAAAGGGGTTATTCGACACAAATAAGAAGAAGAGAAGAAGGAATCAACTAAAACCAAAAGTGAATCAAGAGAGAATTTGAGTAGATAAAGAATGGAATATCGGCAAGCAAGGAACAAGGAATTTGGCTTCTGAGCACTTAGAGAGAAAAAGTGTTTCGGCAACACAAAAAATGAGGAATTCAGCTAAAGGAAGAGAAGCAATTTTGGCATTACCCTACAATCCCCAAAATCGGTACCTATATATACTATAGCCGAATTTACATGTCCCTAAATTCCCAATTCGGCTCCACTTCTCTACACCCCTCATCTCCTAACTTTTCTCCCTGATAACTCTTTAATCCCTTCCTTAAATTTCTCCTCTGATCACTCCCTTCAGAGTTCACATCCAACGCCACCACTGGCCATTCATTGAGCAAAAATAAATCCTTCCTTTGAGCAATTAGGGATTCAAACCCCAAACCTCCTTACCATGCATGTGACGCCACCTCTAAGCCCCACATGTGACGCTACTTGCCACTCCAACACAAGGCTCTTTGTGTCCAATTTCCTCCTTCATTTACTTAAAAACCAAACTACTTGCCAACAAGGTTCTTTTAAATTATTAAACTATAATTTCCTTCACCCCAAAGTTCAAACTGAAACCTTAACCAAGGCCTATTATCATATAAATAACACTTGACTAGGAATATTAAGCACACTTTTTATCAAAACTAAAAAAAAAAAGTTCGGGATTTTTGGGGCGTTATAGTCCATGCTTGAATTTCTTATTTTGATGAATGTTTTGAGTTATGCCATTGATGAATATTTGAGTTTTGTGATGTTAGTTGATGAATTATGAATGATATGTTTTGGATTAATATGTTTTGTATTGGAATTTTTGATTAATTTGAGTAATTAGGGCTAAATTATAAAAATAATAAATTGAGGGACTAAATGTCAAATAAATGAAATGTATGGACTTGTATGAGCATGGGTAGTATTCGGCCTAAGCATGCTGTGTGCAAATTTTGCATGTTTTGTGTTTTATGCAATTTGGACTAAATTGTAAAAAGTGTTAAATGTTAGGGGTAAAATGGTAATTTGTCCATTTAAGTGTTTTTGAACTAAATTGAATTAAATTATGTTTGAATGAGTTTAATTTGAATATGTTTAGATCAAGAACCAAAGAAAACGAATCTGGATCGGGGGAAAACCAAAGTTGTCGATTAGTCGTCCCGTTTCGATTATCGTTGTCTGAGGTAAGTTTATAAGCAAATAGCTGTTATTAATTTTAAATAAATATGAGTTTAATATGCTGAATTGAATAATGTGAAAATATTTATATGGTAGTTGAATGTGTATAAGCTTGAAAGCTATGTGTACGAGTTTGATTTGATCGAGTTACGACATCCGAAAGCCATGTACGAACCTTAGCAATAGCTAGGATACATATGTCATGACATAGGATTTTGATATATGTTCTCATGTAAGACCACGTCTGGGACGTTGGCATCGATGTGTGATTCGTGTAAGACCCTGTCTGGGATAGTGGCATCACTATGTGATTACATGTAAGACCACGTCTGGGACATTGGCATTGTACGATTTGTGTGATTATCCTAGTATCCTATTTAATTCCAAATGGTTCAATGGGAAATAATAAGTTGTGATCGAATGTGTAAAATAAGCTAAAATGATTAGGTATGTGTTAGTTGATTACCTATTTGGAAATAAGGTAAGTTGGTTATTTGATATGTAATGCAAATTATATATGATACTAATGTAAATATATGTGCATTTGTGTAGTATATTCGGCCACGTGCTATGTATAAGTATGTGTTATTAAAGTTTGATTTATAAGTATAGTCATATGAGTGTATATATATTCAGTTATATAATGATATTGTAGCTTTGAAATTGAATGATACTTTGATAATATATTTATGTGTACATTCGGCCAAGATGAAGTTTATATATGAAAGTATATGTTATATATGAAATTATAAGCTTGAGACTAAATGTGATTATGATAGTATAATTTGGTTTGGTTAAATTTATTTGATTATATCATTGAGTTGTTTATTTGGTTATGACTTACTAAGTTATGATAGATTTTGGAGATTAGTTACGGGCTCGAGGATCGTCAGCGAAGTTTATCACACTATCAACTATTTTGGTACTGTTGTGAGTTTGAACTTGAACTTATGGCATGTATAGGTTATTATATATATATTTCATTTTGGATATGTAAATATGAGCCATACGAAAATGGCTTAATATTTTGCTAAGCTTGGATTTAATGCTTTGATCAAATGATGGTTATGTTTGATTTTGGTGTTCGGCTATGGCTTATATATATGTGTGTGAAACTCGTTTGATATGCTTTGTTAAGGTTTTGTTATGTGAATTGGTATTAAGTTAAATTCGGTTATAGCATATAGTGGAAATAAAGTTGATATGGTTTGTTAATATTTGAGGTTTAGTATGTTTAATTATGGATGAGTTTATTTTGGTAAAAATCTTAAAGATATACATGTTGATGAATGTATTCGGTTAATGATAAATAAATTAAATACATATATATATATGATATGTTTGTTTGTGGTTTGATATTTGAAGGCCAAGTTAATTAGTATAATGTTTGATTTTTGTTATGTGCGCAAAGTGTTAATGGCAATTATAGAAGTAAAATGGTTACTTTGATTCAGTTATTTATTAGTAAATAATGACTATGTAATAGATATATTCTGTGAGCTAAATAGATAGTCATAAAGTGATAAGTTGACATTTGTATTAGGTTATGCAATGGTAAATTTAACTTAAGATTGAATGATGGAATTGGTATGACATTTTGTGGTTAATTTTGATAACCGAATAGGTGAGAAATGAATTGGTTGTGGACTTGAAATTTTATCATAATGCTAGCATATAAATTTTGATATGTTTTGATTTGGTAATTATGTTCAAAAATGGTCCATAATGATATATGAATATGCGCATAAATTTGCAATGTAAAAGAAGTATATTTGGCCATGTTGTAATGCTAGCTATTATCTTTTGTAACGCACCAATTTTTGGGCCTAGGAGTAATGGGCCTTGAGTCTAGGTTCAGGTAGAAGGCGACCCGAATAATTTGGATGTTTTAATTATTATTATTATTTAGTATGTAATTAAATAAATTACGAAGGGTTCTGGTGTGGGAAAAAGGCCCAAGAGTAAATTTAATTCGAGGCAATTCCTGAATTTTTAATTTTGGAGAAAGAGGGTTCTGGCGATATGGGCTTTTAAAATTGAGGTGGTAAATTATGATACAAAATAAGGCCTTGGTAAAGTGGCAAGGTGGCGCCACTATGTTCCTAAAATAATGGCGCCTGAGAAGGAATTAAAGGTCCAGGGTTCAAGTTGCAAGGTAGGCATATTGTTACTTTTTAATTTTAGGCATGTGCCGGGCATGTGATCACTTAAGTGAATTTCGGCAAGGGCCTTAAGGAGGTTGGGCCGATTGTTTTAGTTGATATTAGGGTTAGGTTCTTTTCTTTTTCTGTCTTGGAGAATTAGGGTTAGCCATCTGAAAGCTTTCACTATTATTCATCCTTTCTAAGATCTCACAAAAGCCGAAAATGCAAATTCTTTCTTCTTGGTGCCGAGTTCTTCTTCCTCTCTTTTTCCTCCATTTTCTTTCTTCCTTTTTGCTTTTTCTTCTAGCCGAAACCTTCTGATCACCTTACTCACCTCCTCTATCGATCCCATCCTCCACAAAACCTTCATAGCCGATCGCCATAAAAGCCGAAATCTCAAAAACTCACTTCTTCTGCCGATTTCTCCAAGCCAAAATCCTTCAGTTATTTTTGTTTCTTTTGATTAACTTTCATCTTCTCTAAACCCTTAGTATCCGCATTTAACATTACTTCAAAGTTATAGCCTCAAATCGTCATCTTCTTCATCACTTAAAAAGCTGAAGTACCATAGATTTAGGGACTTATAGCCGAAACTTCAGATCTCCTGGATTCGAGTTCTACTATCATTTAGAGGATAGATCTGCATCAGATATTTGTAGAAATCAAAGAGGAATAGGTGGTAAGTGCTCATCACCTCAGATCTAGTCTTATTTTACAATTTAGAAAAAGCTAAAGTCCCTAAAATCTAGGGAGGCTGTCGATTTGGGCATAGGGCTTTAAGGGTCTTTAACCGGTGATTTCTTTTGGTGTTTAGTGTCTTCCAGAGGTTGGATCGAAGGCTTGGATCTTTGGAACAACTAGACTTAGATCTAGTCATCGGTTTTCAGCAAAAAGGTAAGATTCTAAAGGCTTTAGGGGCATGGTTCGAATATGATAGGTGAATATTGGGATTGGTTATTGTGGTTTGCAACCTAAGAATTGTGCTAATCAATTGTAGGACATCGTAAGGGATCTTAGTGGCAGTCATTACCAAACAGGTGTGTAACAACCCTCGTAGTAGCTTAGGCTAATATTTACAAAAAAGCTGAAATTCCAAAATTCCGGCATTCCGGGAACTTGAGATTTTGCATGTGGTTTTAGATGCGATAAAAATGATATGATTGGTGTTTGGATCGATGGAACAGGTAAGAGCGCAATTCTGTGCACGACGGTAAGTTGGGCCTCAATGGGCTAAAATTGGGCCCAATGGGCTTTCGGGCCCATTTGGGTAAAATTGATAGGAAATAGAACTTGGATAAACTGCATGTTAATATGGTTAGATCTGTTGTAAAAATTGAGTTAAGTGGGCTAAAAGGGCTAAATCGGCATTCGTAGGATCCATTAGGGGTTTTAGGCCCAAAAGCCCTAATTTGATAAAGTGCGTTAAAATCACTGTTTAAACACTTGAGGATATTGATAATTGTTAATGAACGTGGAAAACCCATAATATTTGGTAAATTTATGAAATTACCCCTAAAATATGGTAAATGACTATTTTGCCTTTAGGTAAAAATGACCATTATACCCCTAGGATTTAATTATGAATATGATGCATGAGATTTTGATATACATGATATGACATGATATGCACATGATATGTTATGAGATGCACATGATATACTCATTATATGCATGGGTTGGGTTTGGTATAAATGGAGGAAGTGCAAAAAGGGCTTTGCCCTGATTCACAAAAAGGCTTTGCCCAGGGCTTATCAAAAAGGGCTTTGCCCCAGTTATTAAAGAGGCTAGGCCTCCAGTTATATGATAAAGCAGCTATGCTGCCAGTTGAGAGTTTGGTTGGGTGGGTTGAGTTATTCCCCACATGGAGAGCTTGGTTTGTACGGGTGGAGAGTAACGGATGGTGGGTTGAGTAGTCTCCCCAAAGGGGCTTGCATACATCCATTAATATTACATGTGGCATTGAAATGGGCCTATGGGCCATACCGTTTGTAGTAAAAGCTTCGACCCAGTGATATGATTTATGAAAAGGCTTCGGCCTAGTAACCGTTAAACGAAAGGCTTTGACCCAGTATGCTGGTATTAGTTTGGGCTCTGAAAGGGGCTTGTTGCACACTGAGTTTCCAAACTCACCCCCCTTTCCTTATCTTTGCAGGTGAGCCTTAGATCAGTGGACTTGGAGCTGGAGGGGATTCAGAGTGGCCATGTAGACTGTTTAAAATAAGTGTTTATGCCTTCACTTTTATTCTAGATTACTTCCTTTATGTTTTCGGGTTTTAAGTTGTAATAAGGCCGCTTTAATTTTTTTTAATTGCTTTAGTATGATGATTAGCTTAGGCATGATATGGATTTAAAGGTTTTGGATTGAATAGCTCTAGGGCACATTTTTAAAAGAAATTATCTGATTTCAAAAATCGTGAAACAAGACAAAGCTTCCGCAACGAAAACGTTTTAAAAAAAATTAACAAGTGCTTTCAATGGCTTAAACGAAATGGTTTTTCCTGAACAATCATTCAGTTAAAGTGTGGCAATGGTTGTGTGCATGTCTAGGAGTGGATCCATGGAGAGCTTGGTACTTAAGCAGTCTAATTGACTCACCTCCTCTTTTCCGGCATCCTACCTAGTGCACAACTTCCATTCACTTTAATCTATAACAAAAATACTCTTTAAACACTAAGAAAGATGTTAGTTAAAACATGACTTTTACAGTAATGCTTCAATGTGACACACCGAATTTGGGCCTAACTTCTAGGCTGGGTTTGGGGTGTTACATCTTTTATGATAATGAATATTATGCCATGATGTAGGGTAATATGGTATAATATACAAATGTATATTGATTATGTTTTCAAAAGCCAATGCCGCATATGTTAACATTAAAAAAAATTTGTTATATGATGTGTTTGGTTATTAAGTTAATATTATTAAAACAAAACAAAATTTCTTTCTTCTTTTATCATCCTTAGCCGAAAATAACAAAGAAGAAGACGATAAAATAGGGTTTTGATATTCGGTACTTGTGTGGCTTGATTAATGTATGTATTTTGCTCGGTTTATGATGATTTCTATGTTTTGTTAAGTGATTTTGAGTGAAAATGCCTAAATAGGATTAAATTGTGAAAAGTGTAAATTAAGGGGTTAAATTGTGAAATAAATGAAACTTTTGGGCTGCTAGGGACCTACATGAAATTTGGCTAGGCTTGGGTGCAATGAAATTTTGTGAATTTTGTGATATTATGCAATAAGGACTAAATTGTAAAAAAATGTGAAATGTTAGGGGCAATAGTGTAAATGTGCCTTAAATAGTGTTTTAGACAAAATTAAATAAATATGTGATTGAATAAGTTAAATTTGAATACATTTAGATCAAGTAAGGAGGAATTCGAATCTAGATCGGGGGAAAACTAAAGTTATCGACTAAACGATTCGATTTTCCGTTTTAGTATCCGAGGTATGTTCGTACGTGATAAACATTGTTACAACTATGTTTTAATGTTTTATTATTGCATAAATTGTATATATGAGACTATTATTGTGTACAATGACAAATTGACTATGTTTGGCACTTAGTGTGCGAATCAAAATAGCTTCGGCTATGAAAGGCACTTAGTGTGCGAGATTATAATAGCTTTGGCTATGCTTTGGCACTTAGTGTGCGAGATATTGAATATTCAACAGTATCACGTAAAGGTATGAGTTTGATATGAATTTGTACAAGTATGTACATATAAAGCATGAAATCCAAATAGAAGAAGTTATGAACTTGTTCGTAAACACTTGAGTAAGTATGAGGAAAGTTTGTTGGTCACCATGATTTACATATTAATTAGTTCAAATTGATGATTTGTATATTATGAACTATTGAGTATATTTAGTACGAACTTAGTAAGCTTTATAGCTTACCTCATTTATTGATTCCATGTTTTATAGTGAATTCAAAGCTAGCTCAGTTTCGGGGATCATCAGAGACTATGTCACATTATCCAACCATCTACTTGGTACTTTTGAGTTGTGTATATATGTGGTATATGGCATGTATAGGCTTGAGTCATTTTTGTATGCTTGAAGAGTATGTATTTTGGGTCATTTGAGATGGCTTATGATAATGATTATGGTAAAGTTTATAAATGTGCAAATAATTTGTTTTGAGTTTGGTTAATGACTTTTATTGTGTGAATGAGGTTGGAATGGTTTAGTTGAATGAAGTATAAATATAAATTGTGTCTAGTGAAGAAAATTGAATTGATAAGTTTTGAATAAGTAAATGGCATTGAATTGAGTATTGAAATGGTTGAATTGAATATGGTACGATTATGCATATTTGAGTCTTAAAATAGTACCATTTGAGCTTATATAGGAATGTGCAAAATGGGAGGCAAAATGACTTGGTAAATGGCCTATTTTTGTCCACACAGGTAGAGACATAGGCGTGTGTCTCAGCCCTGTGCGACACACGGTCATGTTATACAGTCATGTGTCCCCTGGGGTACCCTTTCGAATTAAGTCTGTATACCCTACAGGTTTGACACAGCCTAGACACATGGGCGTGTCTACTGGTTGTGTGTAGCATACAGGTTGGCACATAAGCGTGTGGCTGGCCGTGTGACCCAAGTCAATAACCCCTCCAGTTTTCCCACGGCCATGGCACACGGGCGTGTCATCAGCCGTGTGGTGCAAGTCAAATTGTATGCCCTATTTTCACACGGCCTGTGACACGGGCGTGTCTGGTGGCCGTGTGAGGCACACGGCCTGTTCACACGGGTGTGTGACCCTAGAATGTTTGAAAATTTTCTATGTTTCTCAAAGTTTGCACAAGTTATCGGATTAGTCTCGAACCTCTTCTAAGCATGTTTTAAGGTCTCATAGAGCCTTATAAAGGACAATGTGAATGAGTTGAATGGATTTTGATTATGAATACATATATGTATGTGAATGATGTGTATTATCCGGTAATGCCTCGTAACCCTATTCTGGCAACGAATACTAGTTAGGGGTGTTACATTTTCCTTCTGAAGTACTTGATCTTCTTTGGTTGGATCATTTCTAATTCTCTCTAATTCTCTTAACTCTTTTCATCTTCGCCTTACATGAATTGCAATCAAATGGTGTTTTTGCCAAAAACAAGCACCTCGTCATGACGACAAATGTCCAACGTCACAACTTGGTGCCGACAGTGAGTGACGTTGGGACATTGGTATGCTCGAAGCCATAACGTGACTTATTGAGTTGGCTACGACACGACATGAAGATTGTGAGGTCCTGATGTCGGTCTGAGAATTCAAGCTCAAGTTAACAAAAAAGTTTTTGCAAACTTATGTAGGACCCAAAAAAGATTGCGTAACACATTGTGTACATGAATGATATTTATTTATATATTTCAATGATTAAATGTTGCATAATGATTTGTATTTACTAAATCGATAGTTGTAATATCTCGTAGCTCGGTCTCGATGATCTAGTCGTGTATAGGGTGTTACAATGATATATCCATAATGTGGGTAAAAAAACATATATAAAAATATAGTTCCATAATGTGGGTAAAAAAACATATATAAAAAATATAGTTATAAAAAATTTATGTAGAAAACAATTGAAATATTGGTTAGAATGGTAAAATTGAGCCTTTAGGATTTCTTTTTTAATGAAAGATGCTTTAGGAATCTTGGTGTTTTAGGTTCAAGACCCATTATTTGTGGATTTATTCTAAGTTTAAATTGTTAATTTACAAATTTCATATAAAAAAGACAAACATTCTCATAATAATATTTGTTACTTTTTAATAATAAAGTTTTTAATCAATTTTCAGTTGGTTTGATCTTCAGTTAACTTGTGATACCAACTTACTTAGACACTTTAAGTTGGTAAAGATTAAATGTAACACCCCTAACCCATCTTTGTCGTCGGATTAGGGTTACAGAGTATTACCGATCAACCATATATTATAAAACATCATAACATTGAAATAACTAAACATTTTATAAACCATTCATTCATATACTTTATGTCCCTAAATCGAGCCTTCCAGGCCTTAAAAATAGCTTAGAAGCAATTCGGGACTAATTTGAAACAAAATGAAAAGTCTAAGAAAAATTTACTAAAATTGGAAAACAGGGGTCACACGCCCGTGTGGTCAGGTTGTATAACAGAGCCCTAGGCCATATAAAATTCAAACAAGGGACACACGGCCATGTCTCAGTATTTATTTGCACCCATGTATCTCACTGAGTAGGGTCACACAGCCATGTCACACGCCCGTGTGGCTGGCCGTGTAACTCTCCAAGTTGCCACACTCGTCCATGTGCCAGGTCGTGTGCTCGGCTGTGTAACTTACTGACTTAAACCCTAAGAAAACCTCAAATGACATAAGGTCGTGTGCCTCACACGATCGTGTGACAGCTCATGTCCTAGGTCGTGTACTTACCATTTAAACCCTAACTCAAATCAATTTACTACCAAATATTTCCCAACAAATTACACCAATAACACATACATTCCTATGATCAAAACACCTTTAAACATGTTAAAACAATCAACTTAAAACTTCTAACCAAAGTACCACTCATAGGTAGCCCATTTCAAACACTAATCCTATATAAAGTAAACATCATAAGTTCATTCATTTTCTTCCCAAAATTCAAAAGAACCATGCACAACATACCAAATAAACATTCAAGCTTACACATGCCACTTAAAACCATAACCAAAGTAATCAAAAACTACCAATATAATGAATGGATAGTGTGATGGTGTGTAACAGCCAATTTTTAGTCAAATCGGAACAATGGTTTTGAGACCATGAATCTGAGGTCAAAATATTTATTTTATTATTATTTTAATATTTACAGTGTGAATATATGATAGTGTGAAAGTTTCATTTAGAAATTTTATCGTTTGATTAGTCAATTTGATAAAAAGGACTAAATCGTGTAAAGTGCTAGCTAAAGGTGTCTAATAGCTATAAAACATTAAAGTAAAGGTCCTTAAGTATTAATTAGCTAAAAATGGAGTTAGTGGAAGTTAGTGGCTTGGTATTTATGTGAACATTAAAGTTATTGAAGGTTAATTGTGTAAATTGGTTATTAAAGGTGAATTAATTAAACCAAATGCCATTAATATCATTCATCTTCTTCCTAAAACATTAAGAACTAATTTTCATAAGGAGAAAAAAGGCTAGGGTTTAGCCAAGACATTTATGCTAAATTAGGTATGGTTTTTGTCCCGTTTTTAATGATTTCTACATTTTTGATATCGTTGCAACTAGGTCTAGCTAGCCCAGGGACTATTTTGCAAAACTGTTAGATGTTGCCATCGATGAATAAGCATGTGTTTTGAAGTTTCTTGATAGATTAGGAATGCTTGTTTATAGATATTGTAACACCTCTTACCCGTATTCGACATTGAAACAGGGTACAAGGCATTACCGGACTTAAACTCTAACAAACATTCGAAACCGAGACATAAATTTCCACTTAAATTTAAAACTTTTCAAAAACATTCATATCGTCCCTTAAAAGAGCCTACGAGGCCCAAAACATGCATTAGGAGTGGTTCAGGACTAAACCAAGAATTTTGGAAACTTTCCCAACACTTACTAAAATTTTCATAAAAACAAGGGTTACACGCCCGTGTGGCTTGGGACACGCCCGTGTGGGCAGGCCATGTAGTCACACACGTTCATGTCCCTAACCCATGTAACTCTTTGCTTATGATGTCATCAACAAAATGAAGTCACACGGCCAAGTCACACGCCCGTGTGCTTAGGCTATGTCCTTCACACGGCCGAGACACACCCCCGTGTCTCTACCCGTGTACTCGATATTGAGCATTTTGTTTTGCAACAATTAAGGTGCATGGGACACACAGCCGGATCACACGCCCATGGGGCAGACCGTGTGTCACACACGTCCTAGACACACGCTCCTATGTCTACCCATGTGGACAAGAAAATAAGGCTATTTACCAAGCCATTTGCCACCCTTATTCACACATGCCCTCATATCAATTCAAAGGCACAAAACATATCATACTTAGGCAACCAAACACTCACAACCAAGACAATAATATGTCATTCTCTTGCCATCATTTATCATACTTAAAACATCATACTTAGCCCATTAAAACATATTAACATCACATTCACAAGAGGGCATTAACACATGAATAAACTTGTAATCAACATAAGCCATCATTTGTGGCTATGTACAATTTGAACAATAATCCATTTTAGGCCAACACATTTGGCCACATTAATAGTGACACATATAACCAAAAGACCAAGTCCTTATACATGTCGTAGACTCAAAATACTTGAATTCATCAATACCCGAAGTGATAGCTTGATAATGTGATAGGATCTCCGGAGATCTCCAACCCGAGCTAGCTTATTATCCCTATAAGACATGGGAAAGGAAGAGGGGTAAGCTATATAGCTTAGTAAGTTCATACGTAAATAATAAGCAACTTAGGCCATAAATTTACCATTACAATAATATGATTACAAGATAGTATAAACTTTCTAAAGTCTCGTAATCATAATTTATTCAATCACATTGATTACCCTTTTCAATTTATGACCATAATTCAACATGTCTTGGCATTAGCCTGGCAACCGTAATCTTTCCCATTATAATATATTACACCAATTAACAAATCATTTCAAATTTCATGGTAAACATGCCCATTAATTATATATATGCAAATTTTCAAACATATAACTTATCATCTTTCAATTTGTTGAGCTCTTAACTTCTCATACTAACATAGCCATCTTTAGTGAATAATCATGCCAATAATTTCTTTTTGCTCATATCCGATGAATCATTTTCAAGTGAAATACAGCATACTACATTTCAATTCAATTTGGCCTAAAAGCTCGATTCATAAGCATCAACAATTCCTAACATACATATATACACATATACCATTATTCATAAGGTTAACACAATAACATTGTTACAATGCTCATGAAATCACAATTCATGAATTTCATACTCAATTGAATTTCTGTACATACCTGTACAATCTCGTAGCATAATCAGATCCTTTCACATCTGACATAATCTTTGTATTACCCATTGAACACTTGGAATACTAATCGAATGAACAGAAAGTCTTTGCACACAAGTGCCACACATGTAGCCAAAGATACCTCATATTTTATATCACATAAATGCTCGCTCTCAAGCTAATCACAAGTCTGCTCACACAAGCTGACGGTCAAGACTTAACTACACTTGTTGCTCACACAAGCTGTCAGGTATCTATAACACATGCCAGACTACCTAGCCACCGGTAGGACGTACATGACCAGCACCCGGATCACATAATCATATATATCACATGGAGTCCAAGTGACATGTCACTCGTATCCTATTCTATTCCTAACGTTCAACCAGGACTTTGTCGCTTATCACATCGTTATCGAACTTGTCCATAATGTTATTCATATAAATCATAAAATATTAAAGTATACAAATAACAATGCAATAAAAAAAATAACGCTTATATTTACATACAAACTTACCTCGAATGCGATAATGGAGAAAATGACCTAACGTCCAATACTTTGTTTTTCCCCTGTTCTAGGCCCGAATTTCGTTTTTATTGATCTATAACATCACATTTAGTTTATTTAATCATTAAGTTACTCAATACGTCCCAAAATCTCATTTTGGAAAAATTTACATTTTTGCCTCTAAACTTTGTCATATTTACACTTTTTCCCCTTGGCTCGTAAAATGATTTTCATTCTCTTTCTTTGTACCTTAAGCCTAGCTAAACCATTTTCATAACTATAAAAGCCTACAATTTCCATTAAAACACACTTTTATTACATATTTTATAATTTTTACAATTTAGTCCTTTTAGGCATTTTCACCGAAAATCACTTAGCAAAAGTTGGTTCTCCAACCATAAATAATCTACCATTATACATCAAAATAAACAAATTTCTAACATGGGTCAAACCCTATACCTTCATCATAACTCAAATAAATGGTAGAAATAGGTAGATCATGTTACAAGGATTTCAAAAATGTGAAAATCATTAAAAATGAGGCAAGAACGCACTTATTATGGAGCTTGGAAAGGTTGAACAAAACCCTAGCCATGGTGGTCTTCAAAAATTCGGCCAAGGGGTTGAAGATGAGCAAAATTTGGCTTTTATTTTTTTATTTAATCATTTAATTACTAAATAACCAAAATATCCTATTTCACCAATTTCATGTCCATTTTTGTCCAACAAATTAACCAATGGTCTAATGACCATTTAAAGACTTCCAATTTAAAATTTCATAGCAATTTGACACCTCTAGCTTCTAGAACTCAAGTTTTACATTTTTTACAATTTAGTCCTTTTGACTAAATTGAGTGCCCAAACGTCAAAATTTTTGAAAAAAAAATTCACAAAATAATTCCATAAAATCTTAGACCATAAAAATATGATAAAAATGAATTTTACTACGTCAGATTCGTGGTCCCAAAACCACTGTTCTGACTAGGCCTAAAATCGGGCTGTTACAACTCTCCCCCCTTTAGGGATTTTCGTCTCTAAAAATCTTACCAGAAGAAGTTTCTTTCAACTCTCATGAAACACTTCACTAACTTTCTAGAATCACAAATAGATTTAACCTCGTATATCTCTTTCCAATAACTTTTGAACTTTGATACACAGTGTCAGAGAATATCGTCTAAAAATCTGAATTACTCTCTCCGGAACACATATACTCAGTTGATTTGTCAAATAAGAACTCTGCACTTACTGAAATGATCATACAAATCTTTGCCAAACAATCAACCACAACCTAAATAACATCTTCCTTTTCGGAGATTATGACAATCTCGATACGAAATTTATGGTAACTCTATCTTATTATCACTCCCGTACCATCACTAACTGGATTAGTCCTGAATACACTTGATTTTTTGCTTACATGCTAACAAATAGACATCTGAACATAAACGAAAAAATATCGTGATACATACTCAATCACCAGAACATCTACTCATATATCTGCACATTTTATTACTCTTGGATGAATAGATGTGCTACTACTGAGCCTCGTACAAAAATTTATGCATAAGTTCTGGATTCACCAATACACAAATTCTATCTTAAAATAATAATAATAACAGGAATCATGTCTGACTTGAAATTTAACATCAGGTGTAATGCCCCAAAATTCTTATATTTGATTCTGTTAAAATGTGACACAATAGTGTGTATCTACTTCAATGGCTAAGTGTTCTGGGTGTGTGTGAGAGGTTCCAAGTTCAAGCTTTAGCTTGGGCAAATTTTCGTATTTTTTTATGAATAAAGCCTTAACTGGGTTCAATAGGCTTATATTTTATTGTTTGTTAAAGCATATAAGAATGGGCATGCTGGTCTGGTGGTTAAGTAAGTGTTGGAGTGTTGGAGGTCTTGTGTTCGATTCCCTGCTTCGGCTTTATTTTTGTGCGGTTACAGGGAAGAGTTTGAGTGGGATTAGGAATCTGAGTAGTGGGTAGTTAGTGGAGGGAATTAAGGAGAAAAAGATTGGGGGTTATCAGTTTCAGTCAAGATTGATTTCTTTTCTCAAAATTCGGCCTTTCACCCTTGTTTCTCTAATTTTACTGCCGTTTTTCCCTCTTCCCAATCCCTCCTCTTACTGTTGATTTGTATCTCTAATCCTGCATACAATCGTTTTCTTTTTGTGGTTAAGTTTTGTAACTCATTGTTTCGATCTTCACTTCGTGTTGGTAAGTAAGATTGGGATATTATTATTGTTGTGGATTGGTATATCATTACTAACTGGATTGATTGGTGTATAGGGGATATTCAAAGGACGAAAAATATCTAATTAACATTTTAGGGTGTGCGAAACTCGATTGATCGACTAAAGGTAATCTTTCTCTGAGTATTAGCATTTGGTCATCTCGAGCATTTTGTTTAAGTATCGTTTTTAGTGACTAAATTGAGGAAAACTGATCAATGATAGGTACTAGAGTGCTTGGAGGTGTTTTAGCTACAAATCTATACCAGGTGTGTACCCAAAAATTCAGAAAACAGGATTCGGGAAAAAGCCAAAAAGCATTCTATCGACGCCACAGAGGCGTGTGGTCGCCTGTGCGGTAGGCCGTGGACGGAACATGGGCGTGTGGTCAACGAACTAGGCTGTGCGCGCATGATATGGGCGCACGACACAGCCTTGTGATGGCCGGAGAGGTCGTGTGCTAGACATGAGCCTAATCCTTTGGGTCGTGTGGCCCACACAAGGGTGTGGGCCCACAGGGTGAGCCACACGGGCTTATGGAATTTTGGGCTAGGCCGTATGGACAAGGCCAATTTGGGTCATGTGGGCCACATAGGCGTGAGGGCCCACACGGGCAGGCTATATGGGTGTAAGGGCCCACACGGGTAGGCTACATGGGCGTGAGGGCCCACACGGGCAGGCTAAATGGGTGTGTGAGCCCAATTTTCTGAAATAATCTATAAAGTTACACGAGTCGCCCAAGTCGACTGTGGCCTACCGTAGGGTCAGTAAGCATTACTTAGACCCTTGATTCTATGATCTGACTATGAGATGTAAGTATTAAGCATGTTACTCTTAGCAAGTGTATCTGACAGATTGTATGATCTGTTAAGTTGCATTATAGTATGTCATATTGCTATGTTGCATTGCATCAGGGATTGGGTTGATGATATTTCGGAGGAAGTGTCTGAAAGGCTTTAAGCCTATTAGTTGGTAGCTCAGCTGCATTATTTTGTTTATGTGTCGCATTTCGGTACAGTACGGTGTATAGGGGTGGGTGGGTTGATTATATCCCCACATAGTGTGTAGGGCTGGACAGAGATGGTGTGTAGAGGCTGGTGGGTAGGATTCTGGTATTCTAGTCTGCATTCTGACTCTGATTGGGCTAAAGCCCTGTTGTATATATATCTGATTCTGTATCTGAATTGGCTAAGGCCCGAATTGATTCTGTGATGGGCTCCGGCCCCAGACTGTATTCTGATATATGCTGGTATGCATTTTTATCTATGGGGATTACACACTGAGTTTACGAAAACTCACCCCTTTTTCTGTTTTATCTGTTTAGGTAATCCCGAGCTTTATACATATCGGAGCAGCGAAGGACTTAGCGGTGGCCACACAGTTTTCTTTTCAGTTGGATTCTTTTCTGTATACTTATGATTAAATTTTTATTTGGGGAAATTTTGATGTAATTAAGGCCATTACGGATTTTTGCTTAATTTGGGATTTTGTAATGTTTTACGATTTTCACTGCTAGTGGTAGGAAAACTTAGGTTTCCAAAAGGATCAAACGTTTTACAAAACTCCCACGTATACGGAAATGGTTCTAAAGCTTCCGCAAAGTATGTCGTTTTGGAATATGGTTAACGGTTTGGAAATGAATGACACGATTTAGAAATTGACATAAGATAGTGAAAAGTTGTTTAATCGGAGAAAGAGTTTTTTTTTTTTGCATTGTTACGTTTTCAAAAGCACTACCATGTGACATCGCCAGATTCGGCCATAACATCTACGCTGGGTTTGGGGCATTACATTAGAAGTAAACTCACTCTGAACTCATTTAGATTACCATTCACTATCACATTTTTGAGCTTCTCAGTTTTGCAAAGAAAACCTCGCTTTAGCATTTAATATAGCTAAAAATAGACCATCATCAAATAAGATCAATCAAGTAACCAGTACTCACAAAAATAAATAAAGATCTTCCATCTAAGCATCTGTAACTATAACTGCTTTCTCATAGATTGATCAATAATTTCTCGAAATCTTTCAATATCTAAATCCATTACCAATGTCTTAAACTTTAGATCTTTTTTTGTAACATTAGATACTTTAAACCATTAGGATCAGGAAGCATATGACATTTTCCGTCGAACATACGATATCATCGAACTCACAAAATAGACATAAAAGTGGCTGTCTTTAAATCACTAGTTGAATAGTTCTTTTTAATGTGACTTTAATCGGCTGAACATACAAACCATCATTTTACATTTTTGTATTAAAACATATTCCAATCTGTTCATTAGTACATCATTGAAAAGTCGCCAATTCTTTTCTCAATTTAGACAGAACTCAGAACTAGAGCTTCGATTGATAATACTTTCAACTGTTTCCAACTTTGTTAACATGCAACAGACCATTCAAACTTTCACAACTGTGATAACGTTATCAATCAAAATAACTTTAACTCATAATAACATCATTCGATTAGAACAGAATCTAATAGGTATATCCCTATACCATACTTGCTAAAATATAGATTTTTCATTCCGTCTATCCGTCTTCATACTCGTGAATGCACAAAATTTATTGTCTTAGCTGAGGATATGCTTAAATACATATAACTCAAATCACATCTCAACAAATCAGTTCACTCTAATAAAAACAACTTAGTTGATTTCAACTATCGAATAATAACATATCAAAATACTCTTTTCTCCATGCTGAGAAAATAGCTCAAACACACAATCTTTCAGAATTCTCTTAACATGCTAATCAAAGATATTTTCAACTATATTAGCTCGAGAAAACAACTATCCTAATTGAACTCATCGACTTTAATCAAACTTACCTGAGGAAAGAAAACTACTATACAATTTAAGCTTGTGCTCTCACCGTTTATACCCTTGCCGATGTCAATTTCTTCCACGAAAATTAGAGAAATACTGATACCAAAATCACCACATTCCTATTATCGAATCTAGAAATACAATCATAATAAACATAGGCATCACAGACCAAAGAACATACTTTAAAGATGAGACATGATTGACAATTTACGAAATAAGAATGATAAAAAAACTGAGATAGAGAAATCCAAGATGCGATACCATACCAGAAGTCCGAGAACATAACTCATAAGGAAATAATAAAGATCTTGATGATTCTTCAAGGGAAACTAGAAGAAAAGCTCTGCTTACTGGCTCTGGTCTTCCATTATGACAAAGATAATATAATTTCCAAATATATATACATGTAAGATAAAACAACATCTAGTAGAAATAGAAGAATGGCCTCACATACATTTTGTCATCAACTCTATTCCGAACATAATAGAATAGAATCCTAAAGAAATAAGAAAATGGCTATTATAAATCAAATAGACCAACAGTACTTTCATCTAACATTAGAGTCAGCCAGTATACTCATGCAATAAGAATTTCATCAGAAGAAGAACAATCATATAAACCCCTAAGGATAAAAGAATATATAGAATACATAGAAGAGATCATTGTAATCCATTCAACCACAATTGTTATACCAACAGTACTTTTATCTAACATTAGAGTCAGCCAGTATACTCATACAATAAGAATTTCATCAGAAGAAGAACAATCATATAAACCCCTGAGGATAAAAGAATATATAGAATACTCAGAAGAGATCATTGTAATCCATTAAACCACAATTGTTATACCCAGACATCTTTACAATTCAAACATCATTTCTCTGACTAATTCTGTTATCATGAACCCTGTATTATTCCATTCACTAACAAAAATCAATTCAAAAGAAATTTTTAGTAAACACATCTTTAGACTCCATACCTAATTGAGTCGATTAGCCGAGACTAACTTCTTCTTTACCCGTGACATTGCATAATCTGTATAATCTTTAAAATATTCTGATATTTCTTCCAAAACTATTTTCACTTTTCACACTATTCTCATATCTGTATGCATTACTAATTATTTCACCACTGAACTCTTTAGTTCACACTTATGGACTTGTTCAACACTAGTAAGGGGGTGAGGTCGTAAAGCATCTAACTTTGTAACACCCCTATCCCGTATCCGTTACCGGAAGAGGTAAGGGGCATTACCAGACAAACATAACATTTCAAACCAATTTAGAATCACATATATTATTTAATATCATTTCATAAGCAATTATTTCATAAGAAGGTCTACGAGACCTAAAACATACATTTAAGAACGGTTAAAGCTAAATCGAACACATTCATAAAATTTAGAACATAGAAAAATTTTCAATTCTGTTGAGGCCACACGCCCGTGTGTCCAAGTCGTGTGCCTCACACGGGCATCAGACACACCCATGTAAACCAACCGTGTCAAAACAGAGCATGCATACAGACTTTTTCACACAGCAAATAGGCATGCCCGTGTACTATGTTCGTGTGATACATAGCTAGCTACTAACTTTAGCCCACAGCCATATGACACGCTCGTGTGTCAAGACCGAGTGATTCTTGAGAGAATGCTGCTTTACTTATAAGGCCCAAAGGCACGCCTGTGTCCCCTGACTGTGTGGCACCAAGCAGACTTGGTTTGAGCCAAAATTTGCCACCCCTTTTTGGGTCAACATACAAGCAAGGAATCAAGCATATATGTACAACCCAATCAACCATTATTTATGCTAAAACATACATCTTTCATGCTATAATATTATCATCCATTTACATAATTATAAACCTTACCTATTTATACCAAAACATAAGGTACGTTTATATCAAAAACATCATTCAATCTCATACCATGAATTCACCAAGTTGCCATTTCTTTTATCCATCTAAAACATACCTCAACTGCATATAACTCCACATACTATAAACCATTTACAACCATGAATTCAAACACAAAATTTACCAAATCACATAGCGAAATATATACATCACAAAATATACTTCCCAATTACTAGCCTATACATGCCATACTTCAAATATATACATTTTTAAAAGTACCAAAATGAGGTCTGATAGTGTGATGACGATCCACGATCCTTGACGATCTCCAAGTTTTTAGTAGCTTTGATATCTATAAAAAAATGCAAACACACACAAAGTAAGCTTTCAAAAGCTTAGTAAGCTCGTACTCAAATCATTCATAATATATGAAACATAAAATAACAACATATAAGTATTTGCACAATTTCAATCCATAAATCTATATCAACTCAATGAAATTCATATACATAACATCATCTACCACTTAGGTATTATACATACCTGAATCTTCCGTACTTATACACTTTCATACTCACCTCTTGTGAATGTTATAAGACTTTCCATAACTTATTCGTATTTTAGACATCTGCCCACTTAGTGCTATATGGTTAGCCCAAAATAAATATTTTCACACACTTAGTGCCGTCTTAAATAACCGAGACTAAGTCGCTATCGCACACTTAGTGCCTCAAATAGCCGAAGCTAATTTAAATTGCACACTTAGTGCCAAGATAGTTTAAATCGCACACTTAGTGCCAAAACTTCCGATTCATCATCATATCGTCCAATTCAATTATATACAAACCATGTATAATAAAAGCATCAAAGCTTGCTTAACATCATATTTTAAGTACGAACTTACCTCGTACTCAGAATTTGTCGACTCGGACTATCTACTTGATAACCTTCGACTTTTCTCGATCTAAGTCTGAATTCCTCCTTTCTTGATTTGTATGTTTTCAAAATTAACCCTTTTATTCACCAATTAATTCAATTTAATCCATAAACACATATTTAGGATAATTTGCAAACTAGCCCTTACATTTTCAAATTTTGACAATTTAGTCCCTATTTTACAAAATCACAAAGTTCACATAAATTGCATACACACAAGTTTAGTCGAATTCTGCTAGCTCTCAAACAAGTCCATGCATTTCATTTATTTCACATTTTAGTCTTTCAAAATAATATTTTTACAATTTAGCCCATAATACTCAATTTCATCAAAAATCCAAAGACAAAACATTTAAACTCAACATCAAGCTTCCATAATTCATCAACTAACATCACAAAAATCATAGTTTCATCAATGGAACATTTCAAAATCATCACCAAAATTAGAAATTAAGGCATGGGCTTTATAAAACACGAAGCAACTATCTCAAAAACATAGAAATTATCAAAACCCGGGTCCAAAATGACTTACCAATTTAACATGCATTAGCCGAACCTTAAAGAACCAAAAGATGGTTTCTTCTTCATCAACATTCGGCTGAAACAAGTGATTTCTCATGCACTTTCTTTTGTTTTCTTTAATTTATTATATTTATTTCATGATTTACTATTTTAGCCTTTAGTTATAAATCATTAAAATTCACCTAACATGTCCATAATTGTCCACTCACCATTCAAATAGTCAAATTGCCATGCAAGGCCATCATATTAAAAAGCCAAATCAATTTGACACCTTTAACTAATGGAATGCAACTTTTGCATTTTACTTGATTTAGTCCTTTTTGCAAATTAAGCACACAAACAGTTAAATTTTCACGCGAGACATTCACACATGTCAATTAACTTATCATAGACACGGAAATTAATATTAAAATATTTTTCTAACTCAGATTTGTGGTCCCGAAACCATTATTCTGACTAGGGTCAAAATCAGATTGTTACAAACTTGATTGTCATGAATACACACATATGACTTTGCATTCATCATCAACATCATATCATAACAATTACATAATTCACTTCAAGAAAATTAACATACATAATTATGTTACACGAACTTTTCAATTATCCTATTCAAACAAGTGTACTTAAACATACATTCCATGAATTTTGAGTAAGTGCACTTATCATATTCACTTAATCAAATATGTTGGGCACCTAACATCATATGAATGCCAAACAAACATGGATGAGCTTATCACAATATAAATTTTAATTTCATTTTACAAAATCACCATAATCCATTGAAATAAAATGTTCAACCGGAATAATGGCATTTTACCCATATTACTCTACTTATGGTTACCTCATTTCAAACATTATCACATACATATCATGAACTTCTATTCATAACTTTCTCAGTTTTGTCTCATCATAAACATATTTCAAATATCTCAATATCACTTTTAGCACTATCGAAAATAGCTCGGTTGGAAAGCATCTTTGTCTCAACAAGACAGTTCTTGTCAGAGTCAGGAGATATCACACTATCGCAGGTGGTAACATGGCATGTATAGCTAGACTCACGTACGCTATGTTAGTCTGAGAATCAACAAAACCATAGCTATGATACCACTAAATTAACACCCCTTACCCGTATTCAACACCAGAACAAGGTATGAGGCATTACCAGACTTAAACTCAAACAAACATTCGAAACTGAGACATGAATTTCCACACAAATTTAAAACTTTTCAAAAACATTCATATCGTCCCTTAAATGAGCCTACGAGGCCCAAAACATGCATTAAGAGTGGTACGGGACTAAACTGAGAATTTTGGAAACTTTCCCAAAACTTAGTAAAATTTTCATAAAAACAGGGGTCACACGTCCCTGTGGCTTAGGACACATCCGTGTGTGCAGGCTGTGTAGTCACACATGCCCATGTCCCTAACCTGTGTAACTCTCTATTTATGATGTCATCAAAAAATTGAAGTCACTTGGCCAAGTCACAGGCCCATGTGCTTAGGCCGTGTCCTTAACACGACTGAGACACACGCCCGTGTCTCTACCTGTGTGCTTAATATCGAGCATTCTATTTTGCAACAATTAAGGTGCAGGAGACACATGGCCAAATCACACACCCATGGGCTAGACCGTGTGTCACACACGACCTAGACACACGCTCATGTGTCTACTCGTGTGGACAAGAAAACAAGGCTTTTTACCAAGCCATTTGCCACCCTTATTCACACATGCACTCATATCAATTCAAAGGCACAAAACATATCATACTTAGGAAACCAAACACTCACAACTAAGACAATAATATGTCATTCTCTTGCCATCATTTATCATACTTAAAACATCATACTTAGCCCATTAAAACATATTAACATCACATTTACAAGAGGGCATTAACACATGAATAAACTTGTAATCAACATAAACCATCATTTGTGGCTATGTACAATTTGAACAATAATCCATTATCGACCAACAAATTTGGCCACATTAATAACGACACATATAACCAAAAGACCAAGTCCATATACATGCCATAGACTCAAAATCCTTGAATTCATCAATACCCGATGTGATAGCTTGATAATGTGATAGGATCTCCGGCGATCTCCAACCCGAGCTAGCTTATTAACCCTATAAGACATGGGAAAGGAAGGGAGTAAGCTATATAGCTTAGTAAGTTCATACGTAAATAATAAGCAACTTAGGCCATAAATTTACCATTTCAATAATATGATTACAAGATAGTATAAATTTTCTTAAGTCTCGTAATCATAATTTATTCAATCACATTGACTACCCTTTTCAATTTATGACCATAATTCAACATGTCTTGGCATTAGCCTGGCAACTATAATCTTTCCCATTATAATATATTACACCAATTAACAAATCATTTCAAATTTCATGGTAAACATGCCCATTAATTATATATATGCAAATTGTCAAACATATAACTTATCATCTTTCAATTTTCTAAGCTCTTAACTCCTCATACTAACATAGTCATCTTTAGTGAATAATCATGCCAATATTTTCTTTTTGCTCATATCTGATAAATCATTTTCAAGTGAAATACATCATACTACATTTCAATTCAATTTGGCCTAAAAGCACGATTCATAAGCATCAACAATTCCTACCATACATTTATACACATATACCATTATTCATAAGGTTAACACAATAACATTGTCACAATGCTCATGAACTCACCATTCATGAATTTCATACTCAATTGAATTTCTTTACATACCTGTACAATCTCGTAACATAATCATATCCTTTCACATCTGACATAATCTTTGTATTACCCATTAAACTCTTGGAATACTAATCAGATACACAGAAAGTCTTTGCACACAAGTGTCGCATATGTAGCCAAAGCTACCTCATATTTCACATCACAAAGATGCTCGCTCTCGAGCTAATCACGGGCTTGCTCACACAAGCTGACGGTCAAGACGTAACTACCCAGGCTGCTCACACAAGCTGTCAGGTATCTGCAACACATGCCAGACTACCTAGCCACCGGTAGGACGTACATGACCAGCACCCAGATCACATAATCATATATATCATATGTGGCCCTAGTGACATGTCACTCGTATCCTATTCTATTCGTAAGGTTCAACTGGGATTTTATCACTTATCACATCATTATCGTACTTGTCCATAATGTTATTCATATAATTCATAAAATATTAAAGTATACAAATAACAATACAATAATAAAAATAAAGCTTATATTTACATACAAACTTACCTCGAATGCGATAATGGAGAAAAGGACTTAACCGTCCAATACTTTGTTTCCCCCCTCGTTCTAGGCCCGAATCTTGTTTTTATTGATCTATAACATCACATTTAGCTTATTTAATCATTAAGCTACTCAATACAACCCAAAATCTCATTTTTGCCCTTAAACTTTGTCATATTTATATTTTTGCCCCTAGGCTCGTAAAATGATTATCATTCTATTTCTTTGAACCTTAAGCCTAGCTAAACCATTTTCATAACTATAAAAGCCTACAATTTCCATTAAAACACACTTTTACTACATATTTTACAATTTTTACAATTTAGTCCTTTTAGGCATTTACACCGAAAATAACTTAGCAAAAGTTGTTTCTCCAACCATAAACATGCATAATCTACCGTTGAACATTAGAATATACAAATTTCTAACGTGGGTTAAACCCTAGACCTTCATCATAACTCAAATAAATGGTAGAAATAGGTAGATCATGTTACAAGGATTTCAAAAACGTCAAAATCATTAAAAATAGGGTAAGAACGGACTTACTATAGAGCTTGGAAAGCTTGAAAAAAACCCTAACCATGGTGGTCTTCAAAAATTCAACCAAGGGGTTGAAGCTGAGCAAATTTTGGCTTTTATTTTGTTTATTTAATCATTTAATTAGTAAATGACTAAAATGCCCCTAACTTAAAAAATCCTATTTCACCTATTTCAAGCCCATTTTTGTCCAACAAATTAACCAATGGTCTAATTACCATTTAAGGACCTCCAATTTAAAATTTCATAGCAATTTGACACCTCTAGCTTCTAGAACTCAAGTTTTGCACTTTTTACAATTTAGTCCTTTTGACTAAATTGAGTGCCCAAACGTCAAAATTTTTGAACGAATTTGTCACAAAACAATTCCATAAAATTGTAGACCATAAAAATATAATAAAAATAAATTTTACTATGTTAGGTTCGTGGTTCTGAAACCACTGTTTCGACTAGGCCCAAAATTAGGCTGTTACAGATATACAAATTTTGTTAAGTGATTTTTAGTGAAAATGTAAAATAGGGATGAAATTGTGAAATATAGAAATTTAGTGGTTAAATGGTGAAGTAAGTGTAAAATATGGCTGCTAAGGGCATAATCGTAATTAAGCTAGACTTGGGTTATGATAAAATTGAATGAATTTTATTTTACGAGCTTACAGACTAAATTGTAAAAGTGGTGAAACATTAGGGGCAAATGTGTAAATGTGCTTAAATGTGTGTTTTGGATTAAATTGAATAGAGAGATTATTAAATAAGTTAATTTTGAATATATTTAGATAAAAAAAAGTGGAATTCGGATCTAGATCGGGGAAAACTAAAGTTATCGACTAATCAACTTATTTCGTCGTTTTCACATCCGAGGTAAGTTTGTATGTGATAGATTTCATTATAAGTGTATTTTAAATGCATTGATATTGTATAAGTTGTGAATACAATACTTTGGGTAAGTTCAACAATGACTCGATGGTAATTCAGCATTCGAAATCCCGGTTGGACCTTAGGAATAGTTTAGGATACTAGTGACATCATTTGGGGATACATTGAGTTGGCTTCGGGCCATGATATTAGCAGCTCGGGTGCGAGTTATATCGATTTGGCTTCTGGCCATGAATATCAGTTGATTTGGCTTCGGGCATGATATCAGTACTTAGAATATAAGTTACCTTGATTTGGCTTCGAGCCATGGTATAGGTACTTAGTGTGCAAGACTCCTGAGTATCCGACTTCTATTCCAAATGGTTCAATGGGTAAATGAATGATGTGGTTGAGAATGAGATTGGTACGAGATGGTACAGGTATGTGCATAAACCATATTAACTTTGAATCAAAGAAATGATGAAGAAAGTATATAGTTTTGTGAATGAGTAATTGAAAGGTTTGTTAGTTGATGTGAATTCATGTATCTATAATAAATTGTTGAATTACGTGGTTATGATTATATTGATTTTGTAACACCCCTCACCCGTATTCAACGCCAGAATAGGGTTACAGAGCACTACCAAAATTACAACACATTTAAACGTACTTTTCACATACATTTCATCAAATCATACAATCGTCATTCAATTTCAATCAATTTGTCCCTAATACGAGCCTACAAGGCTTTAAACCTACATTGGAAGTGGTTCGAGACTAGACCAATAACTTAAAAAAAAAACTTTCACAAACTTTGAAAAATTTTCTCAATATAGGGGACACACGCCCGTGTGGCCAAGCCGTGTGTCTCACATGGCCACCAGACATGCCTGTGTCACAGGCCGTGTGGACATTCGAATGGGAGCACATGGCCGTGTCCTAGCCCCTGTCCAACCCTGTGTAACTCTCTAACTTGGGTCACATTGCCAACACACATGCCCATGTAGCTAGCCCCTGCGCCCTAAAAATGGCCACACACGCCCGTGTGCTAGGCCGTGCCAAACCAATAGGGTAAACCGACTTATGCCACACGGCCAAGTCACACGCCTATGTGTGAGGCCGTGTGGAGCATACTGACTTGATTTCAATTTCAACACTAGGCGACACATGATCGTGTACTTGACCGTGTGTCACACACGGCTGAGACATACGCTGGTGTCTCTGCCTGTGTGGACAAAAAATACACAATTTACCAAGCCATTTTGCCATCCAAATTGTTACACACCTACACCACAATTCAAAGCATCAGCTGAAAGCATAATAAACATTAAATCCACCATAACCAAGTATCATTTAAACCATTTTAATGCCAACAATATACAAGACACACAATGTTCCAATTTGCCATTTAGTTCATACTAAATATCAACTACTTCAAACACCAAAATGACCAAACTCAAATGTACGTTATTTGGCCTAATTTCAATAGCATACCAATTCACAAGTCATCACCTATTGACATTCAATTTACCTATTCACAACAAGCATCATGAATCCAACTTCAATCACACAATATAAGTCATTTACCAATTCAAAAAAAAAGGTCATTTGCACTTATATACATCATCAAATTAACTATCCTAAGCCAACTCATATGATTATATATACAAACCAAAACATGTACATTTACAAGCCAATTCATTTGGCCAAAGTCATTACCAAAATGACCAAAGTCCCTATACATTCCATATACTTAAAATACTAAGTTCATAGGTACCAAAAGATAGGTGGATAGTGTAATGCAATCTCCGATGGCCTATGAATACAAACTAGCTTTGATAACACTATAAAACACAGGAAAAATAAACAATGTAAACTATAAAGCTTAGTAAGCTTGTATGAAATAAACTCTATGCAATCACATAAACATAAATCAATAATTTGAATACATCAATATGTAGCTTTCCTTAACTATCAAGCCTTTCAAATGCTCATTCACAAAACTATATACTTTCATTCTCATTTCTTCGGTTCATCACTAAAATAGTTTATACACATACCTGTATCATCTCGTACCAACATCATATACATTCTCATCTTTCATTTACTAGCTGAACCATTTAGAATAGAAGTCGGATACTCAAAGGTCTCACACGATAAGTACCTATACCATGGCCCAAAGCCAAATCAGCTGATATGCATGGCCCGAAGCCAAATCAGTTTATCTTGTACCCGAAGTGCTATATCATGGCCTACAGCCAACTCAAAGTATCCCTAATGACATGTCACTAGTATCCTAAACTATTCCAAAGGTACAACCAGGCTTCCAACTATTGAATCATCCTCGAATCATTCCCAAACTTTTTCGAAGTCACATAATCACAACTTATGCTATATCAAAGCATATAAAATACATTTGAAATGAAATTATAACATACGAACTTACCTTGGATGCTAAAATGATGAATTGAGTCTACTATTCTGTAACTTTATTCTTTCCCCGATCTAATTCCGTATTTCTCCTTTCCTAATAATTGAACCTTGAAGTAGCCAAAATTTTCAAGCCCTAAAATGGATTTTCTCCAAGCTTCATTCAGCCAAGAAGATGAATGAAACAGAAACCTTTTTGTTTTGTTTTAATTAATATTAACCTTTAATTATTAATTTACCTTTTTAACCTTAATATAAAACTATTAAAATCACATAGTAGTTGTCCATAATTGTCCACTCATGTCATTAGTGGTATAATTACAACATAAGGACCTTAAATTTAAGGTTCTATAGCTATTAAACACTTTTAGCTAATAGAACTCCACTTTTACACTTTACGTGATTTAGTCCTTTTTACCGAATTAAGCATTCAAACGATAAAATTACTTCACAAAATTTTCACACAATCATATATTCATGCTATAGACCTTAAAATATTAATAAAATAAATATTTTGACCTTAGATTTGTGGTCCCAAAACCATTGTTCCAATTTGACTAAAAACAGGCTGTTACAACTCTCTCCCGTAAGGATTTTCGTCCCCGAAAATCTTACTAGTGAATAGGTTAGGTATTGTTTTCTCATAGCTTCCTCAAGATCCCACGTAGCCTCTTCAACACCATGACATTGCCATAAGACTTTTACTAAAGCTATGCATTTATTTTTCAATTCTTTTATCTCTCGAGCTAGAATTCTGATCGGTTCTTCATTGTATGTCGTATTGGGTTGAATTTCAATTTCTGTAAGAGAAATTATGTGTGAAGGGTCCGATCTATATCGACACAACATCGATACATGAAACATATTGTGGATCTTTTCTAACTCAGTTGGCAAAGCTAGTCGATATGCTACTGGCCCTATTCTTTTAATGATCTTGTACGGCCCTATGAATCGCGAACTAAATTTGCCTTTGCGACCAATTCGAAGTATTTTCTTCTATGGAGATACTTTTAAGAACACTTTATCACTGATATAAAATTGAATATTCTTTCGTTTCAAATCCGTGTGTGATTTCTGACAATCTGAAGCGGCTCTCAAACAGTTGCGAATTACTTTCACTTTCTCTTCAGTTTCTCTAACCAAATCAACCCCGTGAATTTGTTTCTCGCTAAGCTCGGTCCAGTATAATGGAGTTCAGCATTTGTGACCATATAAAACTTCGTACGGTGCCCTCTTTATGCTCATTTGAAAGTTGTTATTATACGCAAATTCAACCAGCAGCAAATATTTCTCCCAATTGCCTTTTAACTCTAAAACACAACATTTGAGCATAACTTCAAGAATCTGAATTACTCTCTCAGACTGACCATCGGTTTGTGGATGAAAAGTTGTACTAAAATTCAACTTCATACCCAGAGCTTCTTGCAATTTCTTCCAAAATCGCGACGTAAACCTCGAATCTCTATCTAAAATAATCAAAATTGGAACCCCGTGCAATCTAACAATCTCAGAAATATACAACTCAGCCAATTTATCAAGCGTAAAATCATTACGTACTGGAGTGAAATGTGTAGATTTCGACAGTCAATCAACGACAACCAAAATTGCATCTTTCTTTTTCAGAGACAGAGGTAATCCTGATACGAAATCCATAGTCACTCTATCCTATTTCCACTCCGGTATCATCACAAGCTGAAGCAAACCCGAAGGCACTTGATGCTCGACTTTCACTTGCTGACAAATCAAACACTTCGATACAAACTCAGAAATGTCCCGTTTCATACTCGACCACCAATACGACTTCTTCAAATTATTATACATTTTGGTACTCCCCAGGTAAACAAATAAGCAACAATTATGTGCCTCGTATAAAATTTTCTAAATCAACTCTGGATTTTTCGGTATGTAAATTCTATCTCGAAACATCAAACAACCATTGGATCAGATTTGATACTCAGAATCACTATTCAACTCGCACTGCACTCTTTTAGCTTGTAACTCAGTATCACACTTTTTTGCTTTGCAAATTTGTTGAAGAAAAATTGGTTTAACCTTTAATTCAGCTAATATCAAACTATCATCAGATAATGTCAGCTGTGTATTCATTGTTCTCAAAGTAAAAAATGATTTTCTACTCAAAGCATCTGCGACTACATTTGCTTTTCCCAGGTGATAATCAATCACTAACTTATAATCTTTCAATAACTCGAGCCATCTCCGTTGTCGCAAATTCAAATCTTTCTGAGCCATAATATATTTTAAGCTTTTATGATCACTAAATATGTGACATTTTTCACCATACAAATGATGACGCCAAATTTTTAATGCAAATACAATAGCAGCCAATTCTAAATCGTGTGTCGGATAGTTATTTTCATGCGGCTTCAATTGTCTGGAAGTATAGGCTATCACTTTTCCCTCTTGCATCAACACACAACCTAAACCGTTCAATGAGACGTCACTATAAATCACAAATTCTTTACTCGACTTAGGTTGAACCAACACTGGTGCCTTAGTTAACAATACTTTTAATTGATCGAAACTTTGTTGACATTTCTCAGACCATTCAAACTTTATATCTTTTTGTAACAGTCTAGTCATCAGTGTCACACTCATCGAGAACCCTTTAAGAAAATGTCAGTAATAACTAGCTAATCCCAGAAAGCTTGTAACACCCCTAACCTGTGTCCGTTTCTGGAATAGGGTTACGAGGTATTACCGAACGAGACACAACGTTCGGACATTCATGGATACACATAAGAATTAATCATTTTATTCACCACATATGAATGTATACTAAACCAAACCAAAACGTTACAGGTTGCACGAAAATCAACAAACATACAACCATAAATCATTATCAACTTGCCGAATATAAGTATAGGAATTAAACAACTCATTACTTATTAATCAAGACCAAATATACATGCAACCTTATTATAAATTTTGACTAAACCAAGCTTACTTATTTGCCATTCCATTAATGCACACAAAAACGTCATATAACATATACTTAATAATTAAAGCACAATTAATAAAGCTACTTACTAAACTTGCATCAAACCATCTTGTTTAATAAAAGCATAAGTTACTATTCATATGGTCAATTTCTAAAGCTTTAGCCGAACGGAAATATGCTTAATACTTATGCTTTAATAAATGTCCACTTTCAACTTGATTCAATCATTTTACATGCCTAAACTTTTCAAAGAACTAAACCAATATATCAAACATAGTTTGCCTTTCACATCAATGTATCATAAATATATATACATGCATAATACATAGCAACAATTTGTCTAACACTTTAACATACCAAAATCGAATCTAAACATGCTAATATTACTTATCATGCAATGTAACAAAGATCATATTTAAGACTAATTCAATGATCATATATTCGGCTAAGTATATAAATATACATATAACCAAAATTTATGTCATGTCTAACATATTACAAATATATCTCAACTAATGTATAATTATTAAACCAATACATCACATACCTATATATATAAGTGCTGAATCATGTTTGAATTACAAATATGATTCATATCAATTTCTTCTATATACCAATACCGAATTCACTAAAATACCAAATCATAGATCCACACTTTAACAAGCTTATCAAACCAATTTCACCTATATTCACATATATACAAGTCATAGCCGAATCACCCAAAACCAAAACCAAGCATAACCACCATTGGATTCAAACTTAAATGCCAAGTTTCAATCAACCTACATCTTTTACCTATATTTAATATCATAGCCGAATTTATTGATCAATCACATATATATATTATTAACAACTTCACTTAATTTATATATCACAACTGAATTTATCTTGATACTAAATCACATAACGAAGCATAACCTACACATCGAAACCAAACATATTCATAATTTGATCAAGACATAAAATCCAACACAACAAAATAATAAGCCATTTTCGCATGGCATATTATATACACAACTTTAAATATATTCAAAAAGTAGTATAGTCTATACATGCCATAATTTCAAATTTTAACTTTTAAATGTACCGACAAATAGACGATAGTGTGATAAACTTCGCTAACGATACCCGAGCCCGTAACTAATCTTGAAAATCTATAAAACAAAGGCAAACATACACACACAGTAAGCTAACATAGCTTAGTAAGTTATAAACCAATAACAACTCAATGACATTTATAATTCAATACAACAAAATCAAATTATGCTATTATGTTCATATACAATTTCAAACTTGCAATTACATTTATCAAACATTTAACTATGCCTCAAATTCAAATTGGCCGAATGCACATATAGATAATAACAAAATTAATTTTTCACTTCTAAGATCATATATATGCATTTGCATTATATACAATTTGTATCACATACCAAATAGCCAACTTACCTTAATTTCAAATAGGAAATTAACTATCACATACCTGATCACTTTAACTCGATTACACATTCGATCACAACTTATCATTGCCCATAACGTACAATGCCAATGTCCCAGACATGGTCTTACATATAATCACATATCGATTGTAATAGCCTGATTTAGACCCTAATCGAAATTGTGGTTTCGAGACCACAAATCTGAGTTAGAAAAATATTTAAATATTATTTTTTGTGTTTATTATATGTGAATTTGCATGTGTGAAAGTTTCGTATGAAAATTTGATTGTTTGTGTGCTTAATTTAATAAAAGGACTTAATCGTGTAAATTGAAAACTTGATAGTTTAAAGCATAAGGGCTGAATTGTTAGTGGCTTTTTAAATTGGAGTGTTTATGTTGAAAATAAACCATAAGCCTTTCTGATGGACGGTTGTGCCCATGTTTATAATTGTTTTCTATTTTATTTTTAAAGGATAAATAAGTAAAAATGTTATATGTTAACATATATTATATTAAAACATAAATTAAAATTATATTCATTATATATCTCATCACTAAAACTAGATAAAAGAAAAAGAAACAAGAGTTTTGTGATTTTCGGCCAATTTCAAGCTTGATTCAAGGTTAGTTTGGTTTTGATTTTTGATAATTTTTATGTTTTTGAGATCGTTGCTTCGAATACTATCTGACCCATGCTCAATTTTTTTATTTTGGTGAATATTTTAAGTTATGCCATTGATGAATATTTGTGTTTTGTGATGTTTGATGATAAATTATGAAAGATATGTTTTGGAGTAATATGTTTTGTATTGGAGTTTTTGATGATTTTGAGTAATTAGGATTAAATTGCAAAAATAATAAATTGAGGGACTAAAAGGTGAAATAGATGAAAAATATGGACTAGTATGTGTATAAGGAAAATTTGGCCCAACTATGTTGTTGTGAGATTTTGTGTATTTTGTGTTTTATGCAATTAGGACTAATTTGTAATTATAAAATATTAGGGGTAAAATGGTAATTTGCCCATTTATGTGTTGTTGGAGTAAATTGAATGAAATTTTGTTTGAATGAGATTAATTTAAAATTGTATAGATCAAGAAAAGAGAAAATCGGATTTAGATTGGGGAAAAAATAAAGTTGCCGACTAGTCGATCCGTACTGGTTTTTAATCATCCGAGGTAAGTTTTTAAGCAATTAAACATCGTTAAATTTTGAATGTAACTAAGTTTAATATACTGATTTGGAATTCAATAACTTATAGTAGAGATAGCCGAATGTGATAAAGCATAGAAATAACATATTTGAGTTTTACTCGATTGAGATATAACATTTGAAAGTCAGTATGAACTATATGAAATTGTCTGAAATGTTTGATTTATGAATTGTTTATGAGACAGCTTATTAATAATGATATTCGGGCTCTGAGCCTAGCAAGCTTTGTGCTGGTGAGTTTAATCAGGCTTGATGCCTAGCAGGCTTAATGTCGGTGTATAAAATCAGACTTTAAGTCTAGCAGGCCTTGTGCCGGTGTGTGATTCAGGCTTAGGCCTAGCAAGATTTATGCCAGTGAATTATTATAAGTTTATGCTTAAAAGACTTTACGCTGATATGGTTATTAAATATGTTTAACGAGCTAAATGATCAGGTACGAATTAGCTTGATGTTTATTTGAGATAAGGTAAATAAGTAGCTTGATACTTATTGCTAATTATGTGTGATGCAAATGAAGATTACATGTGAATTTAGTATGTGTATTCGGCCTTGTGAGTAAATGGCATGAATACTGACGGATTGATTCTTGTATATGTGCATATTTGTGATCATGAATATTCGACCATATAAATGGCATATGTTCATAATGTTATAAAATGGTTCTTGAGCATTTATAAATGAGTATGAGCATGTTTACTTATATTCATCCATTTTGGCTTTGAAAGTTGAATATTATTAGGTCAAATTGAGTAAATGAGTATTCGGTCAAGATAGATTTTATGTATGAAAATGTGTTATTTATTTCATTTGTAGATTTGAGGTTAGGTTTGATAATGATAATGAAATTTAGATTAGCTTTAATCGAGTTGATTATATCATTAAGATGTTGATTGCTTATGACTTACTAAGCTATAATAGCTTACTCTGTGTGTTCATGTTTACTCTATTTTATAGATTTTGGATTCAAGTTACAAGCTCGGGGATCGTCAGCAAAGTTCATTACACTATCCACAGCTTCGATATTTAAATATTTGAACTCGAACTATGGCATGTATAGGCTAGAAAGTGTTTTGGAAATGTTTGAATTTGGTTTGTAAAATAGCCATGCGAAAATGGCTTGATGTTAAATTCAGTCATGTTAAGTTTGGTTTGTGTTCACCTTGGTTATGTAGTTATGAGCCTAGTATGTGTGATGTTGTGTTAGGTACCATGTGATACGCAATTGGTTTGCTTATTATGCTAAAATTTAGTCTTATATGATCTTGGTTAAAATGTTTAATGAATTATGTTTTGGTATTTTGGTGATTGGAGTTTTGAATGTATGTGTGGTTTTAAGTAACATGATTTGGCTATGAAAGATAATAAGTATAATATGTATTTAGTATAATAAATGTTAATGATGGAATTATGAAATGTAATATAATTAAAGTGATGGATGGTTGTTTATTAGTTTGATAAGTTCGGTTATTAAATGGTAAGTAATGAATGTGTTTCATGATTGTTTTGGTTGATTGTTTTAGCTTGTACTCAAATGTTAAGTTTGGCCTTTAACTTTAGGGCAGGTTACGTACTATATATATATATGAAATATTAATACATTCGGCCATGTTATAGTATGTTTAAATTGCATGTGTAATTGTATATTAAATTATGCAATATGATTTCATTTGGTTTTAATGTAAGTTCATACAGATATTGATGATTGATTTGTTTGATATACAATTAACGAAATGGATGTTGGCATATATTTGATGTATGCAGTGATGTGTTATGATGGAGTATTATTTATTTATAAAAATGACATTAAGGGGATTGATATAGAGAAACAAACTTTGAAAATTTAAAATATGTGAACATTGTTTTATTTATAAATATAAGTTTGGTTCGAATTTGATAATTATGGAACATGATCATTTGATTTTGATAACTATTTAATGTTATGATATTCTTGGTGGTATGAGATGTAAGAAATGTCAGTTTAATTTGTATTTATTTGGTAATGCCTCGTAACCCATTCTGGCGACGGATACAGGTTAGGGGTGTTACATCGATGCCAACGTACTAAACGTGGTCTTACTCGCACACATATATCAAAATCACATATCGATTCCATGGTCTTACTCGTGCATCACATATCGGTATCCTATGTCATGACATATCTATCCTATCTATTCCTAAGGCTCATATGGGGCTTTCGGATGTCGTAACTCGATCGAATCGAACTCGTAACCATTGCTCTCAAACGTATATCATTTCGGCAGATTCTCAATCAATTATAACAATTCATTTCAGCATTTATAATATACATTGAAATTTACAACATCTATTTGCCTATAAACTTACCTCGGACAACAGTAATCGGAACAGGACGATTATTCGACAACTTTGGTTTTCCCCCGATCCAAATCTGATTTCTTTAGTTCTTGATCTGAACATATTCAAATTAAACTCATTCAAACATAATTTCATTCAATTTAGTCAAGAAAAACACTTTTTACAATTTAGTCCAAATTGTACAAAACACAAAACATGCAAAATTTGCACACACCATGCTTAGGCTGAATGTTACCCATGCTCATACAAGTCCATACATTTCATTTATTTTAAATTTTAGTCCCTCAATTTATTATTTTTGTAATTTAGCCCTAATTACTCAAATTCATCAAAAATTCCAATACAAAACATATTAATCCAAAACATATCTTCCATAATTCATCATCTAACATCACAAATTTCAATTATTCATCAATGGCATAACTCAAAATATTCATCAAAATTAGAAATTCAAGCATGGGCTTTGTACATTACACTGCAACGATCTCAAAAACGTAAAAATTATCAAAAACCGAGCTAGTTACATACCTTAATCAAGCTTCAACAATAGTCGAACCTTAAAGCTTTATTTTTTCTTTCTTTCTTTTTGTTATTTGGTCAAACCAAAAAGATGAACACATGGGTTTTGATTTTATGTTTTATATTATTATAACTTAATAATCATTTTACATATATAACCTCTATATTAAAATTTTAAACCATTATAATTCATGGTCATAACCGTCCATCTTATGCTATCATGGTAATATTGCATTATAAATACCTCAATTTTAAAAGACAACAACAATTCGGCCCTTTCATATTTAACCATCAAATTTTCATTTTACACGATTAAGCCTTTTTTATTAAATCGACACTTAAACGACAAAATTAAAACATAAAAATTTCACAGAAATAAATTCACACATAATAAACACAAAAAATAATTTTTAAATATTTTTTAAATTCGATTCGTGGTCCCGAAACCACCGTTCTAAATAGGGTCTAAATCGGGCTGTTACAAAGCTTATGACCTAGAATACATTTCTAGGTGGTTTCCAGTCAATAACTGCAGAAATCTTGCTCGGATCAACTTGAATGCCATCCATCGAAATAATATGTCCCAAAAATTTGACTTTCCAGAGCCAAAACTCACACTTACTGAATTTAGCATACAGTTGCTTATCTCTCAAGGTTTGCAACACAATGCTCAATTGCTCGGCATGCTCAGACTCATCTCATGATTAGATCAGAATGTCGCCGATGAACACAACAACAAATCTATCTAAAAATAGTCCAAATATACGATTCATCAAGTTCATAAAAATGGCAGGAGCATTAGTCAATCCAAAAGGCATAACAAGAAATTCATAATGTCCGTACCTCGTTTCGAATGCAGTTTTCGGCACATCTGAGTTTTTAACTCTCAATTGATAATAACCCGATCTCAAATCAATCTTCGAAAACACTGTTGCACCTTTCAACTGGTCAAACAAATCATCTATTCTCGGTAACATATACTTACTCTTTATCGTAACCTTGTTGAGCTGACGATAGTTAATACACATTCTCATTGACCTATCTTTCTTCTTTACAAACAACACAGGCGCACCCAGGGCAAAAACCTCGGTCATGCAAAACCTCTATCTGTTAACTTTTGTAATTGAGGTTTCAACTCTTTCAACTCTGTCAGAGCCATTCTGTATGGAGCTATAGATATCAGTGAAGTTCCTGGCACTAACTCAATTGTAAACTCAACCTCTCTGACTGGTGGCAACCTAGGTAATTCTTCTGGAAATACATATGGATATTCACAAACTACAGGCACCGATTCAATATTCTTTTCTGACACCTTGGTATCTAAAACATATGCTAGGTATGCATCGCAACCTTTTCTCACATATCTCTGAGCTAACATCGTCGATATCACAAGTGGTAATCCACCCGATTCATCAGATTCAATCCAAATAATTTCATTATTCTGACATTTCAATCCTATAATCTTTCATCTACAATACACAACGGCATCATGTAGAATCAACCAATCCATACCCAGAATCACATCGGACTCATCAAATGGCAGAAGCATTAAGTTAGTCGAAAAACAGTAACCCCAAGTCATTAAAGGATAGTTCTTACATACTTTATCAACTAGAACATACTTCCCTAAGGGGTTCGATACTTTAATTACAAATTTAGTAGACTTAACAGGAAAACTCTTACTAAACACTAAATTCATATAGATATACGAATGTGTCAATCCAGGATCAATCAATGTAATCACATTAGTGTCGTAAAGAGAAAATGTACCAATGATAACATCTGGTGACGATGCTTCTTTGCAAACGCAAATAGAGTAAGCTCTAGCAGGTGCTTTGGTTTCAGATCTCACAGCTGAGTCCCTAGTCATACCTCTACCACTAAACACATTCCCCGTATTTCTCGATGGTCTCCCACTCATAGTCGTATTGTTCGATCTTGCATTCTGGAAGTTGCTTGAGCTTTAGAACTCACATGTTGATTTCCACAATCTCTATTCTAATATCCCATTGATGCATTTGATCGACTATATGAATCTCGAGATTTCTTTGATGAAGAATGATAAGGTTTATTCATCAGTCTTTTTCTCGAATTTTTAGCCTCTGAATCAACTTTCTTCTTTTCTTGACTAAAATCTTTAGCTTTACAAGCCCGGTCAACCAATACAACAAATTCTTTCAAATCTAGAATCCTGACCAAATGTTTAAATCCTCGTTCAACCCGTCAACAAACCGCTTACACATAATCTCTTTAGTAGAAACATACTCTTGAGCGTATTTGCTCAACCAGACAAATTCTCTTTCATACTCGGTTACAGTCATGCGGCCTTGTTTCAGTTCTAAAAACTCTTTATGCTTTTGATCCAGAAATCGTTGACTTATGTATTTCTTCTGGAACACAGTCTGAAAGAACTCCCAAGTGACTCTCTCTCTCGACACCACTGGTACTAGTGTATTCCACCACTGATATACGATGTCCCTCAACAGTGATATAGCACATTTTAAACATTTAGCCGGCGTGCAAGAAAGCTCATCAAACACTCGAATCGTATTTTCAAGCCAAAACTCTGCTCTCTCAGGATCATCATCAACATTAGCTCTAAACTCTTTAGCCCCGTGTTTACGAATCTTGTCAACTGGGGTTTTATTCAATCTTAAAAGCTCGAATCCTTGAGGAGCTACAGGAACCGATTGGGGATTAGGAGGGGGTGGAGGTTCTTGAGCAGCCAGATTTGTCCTAATATACTGTGTGAACCATTCGTTCATCATTTGGAAGAAGGCTTTTCTAGTCTCTCCTCTCTGGCTACCCGTCACAGGTCTAGAATCAGACGGCACTGTCCCTTGAATGGGAACAGACGCATTACTCTTAATGTCATCAGCTATAGCTCGAACAGGATCCATTTTCTAAATGAAAACATATTTTAAAAATGTCAGGAGTCACCACACCATCACAGTTTATATATCGCATGTATAGCTAGACTCTAATATATGCTAGGTTAGTCCTGAAATCGACTAAACCTGGCTCTGATACCAATAAATGAAACACCTCTCACCCGTATTCTACGCCAGAATAGGGTTACGGAGCATTACCAGACTTACACCACATTTAAACATACTTTTCACATACATTTCATCAAATCATACAATCGTCATTCAATTTCAATCAATTTTTCCTTAATACGAGCCTATGAGGCTCTAAATATACAAAGGGAGTGGTTCGAGACTAAACTGATAACTTAAAAAAAACTTCACAAACTTTGAAAATTTTTCTCAATACAGGGGACACAAGCCCTTGTGGCCAGGCCGTGTGTCTCACACGGCCACTAGACACGCCCGTGTCACAGGCCGTATGGACATTTGAAATGGGAGCACGTGGTCGTGTCCCTGCCCCTATCCAACCCTGTGAAACTCTCTAACTTGGGTCACACGACCAACACACATGCCCGTGTGGCTCGCCTATTTGCCCTAAAAATGGCCACACACACCTGTGTGCCAGGCCATGTGCTAGGTCGTGCCAAAGCTGTAGGGTAGATTGACTTATGCCACATGGCCAAGTCACACGCCCGTGTGTGAGGCCATGTGGAGCATAGTGACTTGATTTCAATTTCAACGCCAGGGGGCACACGGTTGTGACCTTGACCGTGTGTCACACACGGCTGAGACACACGCCCGTGTCTCTGCCTGTATGGACAAAAACTAGGCTATTTACCAAGCCATTTTGCCCCCAAAATTGTTACACACCTACACCACAATTTAAAGCATCAACTTAAAGCATAATAAGCATTACATCCACCTCAACCAAGCATCATTTAAACCATTTCAATTCCAACGATATACAAGACACACAATATTCCAATTTGCCATTTAGTTCATACTAAATATCAACTACTTCAAACATCAAAATAACCAAACTCAAAATTTCATTATTTGGCCTAATTTCAATAGCATACCAATTCACAAATCATCACCTATTGACATTCAATTTACCTATTAACAACAAGCATCATGAATCCAGCTTCAATGACACAATATAAGTCATTTACCAACTCAAAATAAAAGACATTTGCACACTTATATATATCACCAAATTCACCATCCTAAGCCAACTCATATGATTATATATACAAACCAAAACATGTACATTTACAAGCCAATTCATTTGGCCAAAATCATTACCAAAACATGACCAAAATGACCAAAGTTCCTCTACATGCGATATACTTAAAATACAAAGTTCATAGGTACCAAAAGATAGGTGGATAGTGTGATGCAATCTAGGACGGTCTCCGAATATGAACTAGCTTTGATAACACTATAAAATACAAGAAAAATAAACAATGTAAACTGTAAATCTTTGTAAGCTTGTATGAAATAAACTCTATGAAATCACATAAACATAAATCAATAATTTGAATACATCAATATGTAGCTTTCCTTAACTATCAAGCCTTTCAAATGCTCATTCACAAAACTATATACTTCCATTCTCATTTATTTGATTCATCACTTAAATAGTTTATACACATACATGTATCATCTAGTACCAACCTCAGATACATTCTCATCTTTCATTTACCCGTTGAAGACTCAAGGGTGTCACACGATAAGTACCTATACCATGGCACGAAGCCAAATCAAGGTAACTTATCCGAAATACTAATATCATGGCCCGAAGCCAAATCAGTTGATATGCATGGCCCAAAGCCAAATCGATTTATCTCACACCTGAAGTGTTATATCATGGCCCGCAGCCAATTCAAATTTTCCTAATGACATGTCACTAGCATCCTAAACTATTCCTAAGGTTCAACTGGGCTTCCAACTGTCGAATCATCATTGAATCATTCCCAAACTTGTCTGAAGTCACATAATCACAATCTATGCTATATCAAAGCATATAGAATACATTTGAAATGAAACTATAACATACTAACTTACCACGGATGCTAAAATGATGAATCGAGTCTACTATTCCGTAACTTTATTCTTTCTCCAATCTAAGTCCGTATTTCTCCTTTCTTGATAATTGGAACTTGAAGTAGCATAAATTTTAAAGCCCTAAAATGGATTTTCTCCATGATTAATTCGGCCAAGAAGATGAATGAAACAAAAACCTTTTTTTTGTTTTAATTAATATTAACCTTTAATTATTAATTTACCTTTTTAACCTTAGTATAAAACCATTAAAATCACATAATAGTTTTCCATAATTTTCAACTCATGTCATTAGTGGTATAGTTACAACATAAGGACCTTAACTTTAAGGTTTTATAGCTATTAAACAGTTTTAGCTAATAGAACTCCACTTTTACACTTCATGCGATTTAGTCCTTTTTATCAAATTAAGTATTCAAACGATAAAATTACTTCACAAAATTTTCACAGAATCATATATTCATGCTATAGACCTTAAAATAATAATAAAATAAATAATTCAATGTTATATTTGTGGTCCCAAAATCACTGTTCTGATTTGACTAAAAACGGGTTGTTATAGAGTTTATTTCATACGAGCTTACTAAGCTTTATAGCTTACATCATATATTTTTCTATGTTTTATAGTGAATTCAAAGCTACCTCAGATTCTAGGATTTTCAGAGATTTCGTCACACTATCCTACAAATGATTTGCTACCTCTAAGCTTATGTTTTGAGTATATGGCATGTATAGGGACTTTGGTCATGTTGGTTATGTTTTGGTAATGATTTTGGCCATTTTAAATGGCTTGTAAATGTATATGTCTTGGTTTGTATATAATAGCCATGAGAGTTGGCTTATTTTGAGTTAATTTACTTGTGTATATGTGTATGTGCCTATAATTTATGTTATGTAAATTGATGTTGGTTTTGTGATGCTTATTAATAGTTGGTATTATAGAAGTTGAATGTTGATATTGGTGACATTATTTGTTTGTGAATCAAGGTAAAGAATGCATGTTTTAAGTAGCCATATTGATGATCTAAGTTTATGAGATTTTGGTTATGAATGGATTAGTCTATTTTAAATCTTGTGTGTATTGAGAAATGTGGTATAGAATATGCATGAATTAGGTTTGAATTGGCTGGTTTAAATGCCTATTTATGCCATGGGATGGTGCAAATTGATGTGTTGTAGGTACATTCAAATTTGGGTGGCAAATTGGCTTGGTAAATAGCCTATTTTTGTCCACACGGACAGAGACACGGGCGTGTATCTCAGCCGTGCGCGACACGCGGTCATGTTACACGGCCGTGTGTTCCCTGGTGTGGATTTGGAAACCAAGTCAATATGCTCCACACGGCCTCTCACATGGGCGTGTGACTTTGCCATGTGGCATAAGTCAGAATACCCTACAGGTTTGGCACGGCCTAGCACACGGCCTAGGACACGAGCGTGTATAGCCATTTTTAGGGCACATGGGCTAGCCACACAGGCATGTGTGTTGGCTGCATGACCCAAGTCAGATAGTTACACGGGGTTAAACACGGGCTGAGACACGACCATGTGCTTTCATTTTGAATGTCTACGCAGCCTAAGACACGGGCGTGTCTGTTGGCTGTTTGAGACACATGGGCAGGCCACACGAGCGTGTGTCCCCTGTTTTATAGAAAAAAATTAAGTGCTGTAAAATTTTCTGAGATATCGGTTTAGTCCGAAACCAACTTGAGTGCATGTTTAGGGCCTCGTAGGCTCGTATTAGGGACAATGTGATTGTATTTGATTGGAATTACTTTTAGTTGATGATTTTTTATTCAAATTGGATGGTTATTTAAGTTGTAAGTTCAGTAATGCTTTGTAACCCTATTTCGACGTTGAATATAGATGAGGGGTGTTACATGGTGCTCCGATGAGATTCCAACTGATTGAGCCATCCGATGATCTACAGGAAAAGAAAACAACTAACGTAAGCAATAATGCTAGTATGTTCGTATAAAGGAATATATTAGAATAAGCAACTAAGCAAAATTTTGATTATTTGTTATCTATTCACTACACCTCTCATGGATAATTGGTTTAGTCTTGCATATACATATATATATTTTCTTATAAGCATTCCATATAACCATTTCACTTAAACATTTCTTCTTACCATAACACTTACACACTTAACATATAATCATTCTATAATTCATCTTTCGTTTCAACTTTCACATAAACATATTAACCCGGAATCACTTACTTTCACTAAAAAATGTAAAAACTAAATAAATAAATTGATCATACATGTTAATCATTTATGAAGCACTTATAGGATTAGTGTCGAAAATGGTTCATCGTATGCTTCTGATACTATAATAATTCAATCTAAATCATTCATATATGTATATAAATATCTATCTTTAACCGTATAATCATCAATATAATTATGCTCACATATGATCAATTAGTTCATTGAACATTTAACACTTACTAATATTGTAACAGTCCGGTTTAGACCCTAGTCAGAATAGTAGTTTTGAGACCACAAATCTGAGTCAATAAATATTTAAATGTTATTTTCTGTGCTTAAAATATGTGAATTGACATGTGTGAAAGTTTCGTGTGAAAATTTGATCATTTGTGTGCTTAATTTGCAAAAATGACCTAATCGTGTAAAATGTAAAAGTTGCTTTCTAATTGATAAAGTGTTTATTTGATATGTCTTTGTAAATGAAAGGTCCTTATGTTGCAATTGGACCATTAACAAGGTTAATAGACATTAATGACCATCCATTAAATGATTATTATATGGTTTAATAATAGGGCAAATTTGGTATTTGATTAATAATTATAAGTCAAGTAAAATAAAAAAATGAAATTGGCCATTAATTCATCCATGTTACCGAAATCATCAAAAGAAAAAGAAAGAAATACAAGCTAGGGTTCAGCTTTGATTTTCATTGATTAAGGTATGAGTTTTGTTCTGTTTTCGATAATTTCTACGTTTTTGTGATCGTTGCTTAGTAATCTATCAAGCCCATGTCTCAATTTCTGATTTTATTGATGATTTTGAGTTATGCTATTCTTGATAATATGAGCTTTATGAAGTTTGATGATAGTAAGTGAAAGATATGTTTTGGGTTAACATATTTTATATTTAAATTTTGATGAATTTGAGTAATTTTGACTAAATTATGAAATTTGTAAATTGAGGGACTAAAATGTGAAATAAATGAAACATATGGGCTTATATGAATATTATGAGAATTCAACCTAACATGGGTATATCCAAATTTTGTGTATTTTGTGATTTTTGTGATTAGGGACTAAATTGTCAAAATATGAAAATATGAGGGCTAATTTGTAAATATGTTTGTGGATTGATTTGAATGAATTGGTGAATAAAAGAGTTAATTTTAATTTATATAGATCAAGAACCAAAGAAAATGAAATTAGATCGAGGAAAGTCGAAAGTCGTCAAATAACTGTTCGTTTCTGTTCATACCCATACGAGGTAAGCCTATATACAAATAAATGTGTTTGTAATGGTTTACTTATGTTTAAATGCTATTGAACAATGATGAATGGCTTATTAAATTGAATATGAGATATCCGAGAAAGTATCGACAAAGTTCTGACGTTCGAAAAGCCCCGTACGAACCATAGGAATAGTTAGGATACATATGTCATGACGTAGGATCTGATATGTGTTATCATGTAAGACCACGTCTGGGACGTTGGCATCGACTTATAATTTATGTGTAAGACCATGTCTGGGACATTGGAATTGTATTTTATTTCGTGTAAGACCCTGTCTGGGACAGTGGCATCGATATTTGATTACATGTAAGACCACGTCTGGGACGTTGGCATTGTACGAGCTTTCTGAGTTATCCCCGTATCTTTATGATTCCGAACGGTTCAACGGGCATTCTAAGATACGAATAATTATATGAGATGTGTATCTGATTTAGGTACATTTGAAATGTATACTATGCTTGATAATAAAAGGTAAGTATATGTACAAGTAATGATATGTGTTATAAGTATGAGAGAATATGCTATATGTGTAAATGAATTGGGAATATTTGAATTGTATATTAACTATGTGGTATGAGATAGTATTTGGTCATTAAGTATATGTAATTTGATAATGCTTTCATGTTTTAATGATAAGTTTATTTGTATATGGCTTACTAAGCTTTTGAAAGCTTACTTTGTGCATTTTTCAACTGTTTTATAGATATCATAGCTACCGGGAGCTCGGGGACCATCGAGGATTATCACCACACTATCAAACTTCTTTTTGGTATCTTTTGAAAATGTGAATATTAAAGTATGGCACGTATAGGCTAGAAGTACTTTGATTATGTTTGGTAATGTATATATTTAGCCATGTGGTTTGGCTTGCTTTTGGTTGTGTATATGAATGTGTTTTTGGTATGAATTATGTGATGCAAGTGTGTCATTATGATGTGCATTTGGATGGCCAAAAGAAATGGTCAATTTGGTAAGTTTTGGTATGTGCATATTTTAGAATTGGGTATGAACTTGGCATGAGAATGAATGGAATGTATCAAGGTTATAAACCATATGTTTTGGTATGTTTTTGGCTTATGGAATGACATGAATTGGTATGTGTTATGAACATGAGATTGGTTGATAATATCATAGTATGAATGATGGATGTTTTGTGATTGGAAATGGTTGAAATTTGATGTGCATTTGGTGCCTATTTAATGATTGTAGGGAGGACCCTTAATGGGTGGCAAATTGGCCTTGTGAATGGCCTATTTTTGCCCACACAGGCAGAGACATGGGCGTGTGTCTCAGTCGTATTGCTCGAGGGCCATTTCGAAATGAGCCTGGGTAGACCATACGGTCGCACACACGGGCGTGTGCTAGGCCGTGTGGCCAAGTCAGTTTTGACCACAGGATAGACAGACGGGCATGTGGTCAACCATGTGGCCAAGTCAATAGCCTCTCTAATTTTCACACGGCCTGGCACACGTGCGTGTCTTGTGGCAGTGTGGACAAGTCAGTATGTATGCCCTATTTTGACACGGCCTAGACACATAGGTGTGTCTAAAGCCGTGTGAGGCACACAGCTTGTTCACAAGAGCGTGTGACCTATACAACTTTGAAAAATGTTTAAGTTTTGAAAAATTTTGTATGAGCTCGGTTTAGTCCCGACCTCTTTCTAATGCATGCTTAAGGTCTTGATGACCTATATAAGGGACTCTATAGTAATGTTTGATTATGACTGTTGATAATGTATAAGAATTGTTTGTAAAATATTCCAATTTTTCTAGTAATGCTTTTAACCCTAGTCCGGCAACGGATACTGGTTAGGGGTGTTACAAATATCTTGACTGTACATTAGCCTTTAAGCACATAAATAATTTTGTAAATTATATTAACATTTAGGCTGATGAACTAGTAACTTGACTCTAATACTTGAGTAACTACACCACACCAGAGGCATCATTAATGCATAACAGGAGCACCAAAGTGCAGACAGAGGCATAAATGTGAAAACAGGGGCACCGTAGTGCGAACAAGGACACTGAAGTGTATACAGAGGCACCAAGGGGCAAACAGAGGCACCAAAGTGCAAATCTCATACAAGCGCGCATACTAACCCTATTGGCATGCCAATCATATCCTAATGATTGCTACATTCAACCGGGCATTTTATGTAATCCATTACTGTAACACCCTAGCCTGTATTGGTCGCCGGATTAGGGCTACGGAGTATTACCGAAGCATAACATCTTATACTGAACATTTTATTATCATAAACAAATGACATCGTAAATTAAAGCAACATCAACCAAAATCATACATATAGCCCCTTTTACAAGCCCTCGAGGCCCTAAAAAGACATTGGAAACGAATCAGGACTAAATCAGAAACATATGAAATTTTTTAAACTGTAGGAGTCACATAGCCGTGTGGCCAGGCCGTATGACACACAAGGCCAAGGGGCACGCCCGTGTCTTAGGCTGTGTGGGCTTTCGAAATAGGGACACACGGCCATGTTCCAGTCCGGGTCTGTGCCCGTATAACTCACTGACATGGGTCACACAGCCAAGCCATACGCCTGAGTGCCAGGTCGTGTGCAAGGCCGCGTAGAAGCTTGACTTGTAACCCTTTGAAAGCTTTAGGGGACACACGGTCTTGTTGCATGCCCGTGTGTCATACACGGCTGAGACACACGCCCGTGTCTCTGCCCGTGTGGACGAAAAATAAGTCATTTTCAAGACATTTTTCTCACCCAATTTCCTACTACTTGCATAAGCCAAATGCACCTATAATCAAGCATTCAAATTCACTTAACATATGTGAATTCAAGCTTAAACATTATAGCAATTATCCATTCAACCATTATGCCAAAATGGTACCTCAATTTCAACAATCAATCTTACTTAAACACTTAACCATTTCATTCATCATCTAAAATACTAATTGAACAATTCCAATGTCATATTTATCCATATGTTCATATACCAAAATGCATGCACAACCAATATAAAAAAAATGACCATTTTCATAACTAAGATATACCATACCAATTTGACCAAAAAATGATCACTTTCAAACAACCAAATTAATCCATTAGCAACACTCATGGACTATCCCTATTCACACCATTCACCATTTCATAAAATACCATTATTATTTCAACCAACACAACATCAAAATAACAACCACACCAAAATACCATAAAATCTTAAAATCATACCAACTAATTCATCAGCCAAAATAACACATATACAAGCCACACATAATGGCTAAATTCATTAAACAAGAAAACTATAAATGCCATTATAACCATGACTCAAAATCATCAAAATCTACCGATTTAGCAGATGGATAGTGTGACGGATCTCCAACAACCTTCCAACCCGAACGAGCTTCTGATCATCTAGAAACACAAAGGAAATATCAAAAAGTAAGCACGTAATACTTAGTAAGTTCATAATTCATAAACAAAGCTTACCATTTCAATTTATAAGCATAAAAACAATTTGAGATAATCCAACATGACTTGGTATTAGCCTAAGCAACAACAACCTTTCAAGTTAGATAATCACATAGCTTAGGAAATCATCTCAAAACATCATAGCTTTTAAACACACTACTTATAAGAATTCATACTTTCAAGCATATGGCTAAACATATTTTAAACATCATTAACTCATACCTTTTCATACTTCATAGCATCACTTATTGAAGCATTTGTCGAACCTTCCTTTTTTCATACCCTTTTGAACCACTAGAATAATATCAGATATGCAGGAATGTCGCACATTATGTGCTAACATGTAGTCGAAACCACCACTATCTCTTATCTCATATAAATGCTCTCTCTTGAGCCATAAATGGGTCCACTCACACAAGCTGTCAGTCAAGACATAGCTACAGGGTGTTGCTCACACAAGCTGCCAAGTAACCGTAACACAAGTTGGAAACTCAACCACCAGTAGGACGTATAGGACCAACACCCAAAGCACGGTATGTAACACCCCAAACCAGGCCTAAAAGTTAGTCCCAAATCTGGCATGTCACATTGAAGTGTTTTTCGAAAACCATGTTCTTATTGAAAACCCTTCTTACTATTTAAAACCTCTAGCCATTTTAAAACTTGTGAAAACCTCAGTTTACATTGGTTTATTAAAAGTCATTCTCTTGTAAAACATTATTACCTTTAAAACTTTATTTGCTGCGGAAGCTTAATTTAAACAGTTGCAAAAATGTGGTATTTTGAAAACCAGTTATTGTTTTGGAAAAATCATGTTCTACTCCAGTAGTTATAAAACAATATATATAATTCCAAATTTTAGAACCAGCAATTAAAAGAGGCCTTATTACAACCCAGATAAAAAATAAGTACTTGTAAATACATAACTTAAAAGAAAATCAGAAACAATAGCAGTTGTGTGGCCACCTTCGAGTCCCTCGCAGCACCGATCCTCCTAATGCTGAGGACTACCTACACAGTTAATAAATGGGGTGAGTTTATGAAAACTCAGTGGGTAATCCCCTCCTAAACTAAAATAGTTAGTAAACCGACAGAATTCAGAATCACTCTGGGCTGAAGCCCATTACAGTAACAGTGTTTGTGGGCCAAAGCCCAATACAATTTCACCTAGGTCTTAGCCCTCATCAGAATCAATTGGGCCTAGTCCATTCTCAAAATCGATGATTGATTGAGCCTAGCTCATTAACGAGAATCGATGATCGATGCGATATATACTGATGCATACCCGGCCAGTCCAACCAACATACCACCCGTACCAACCAATACACCATGTAGGGATGAAATCGACCCACCCAGCCAACACACCAAGCTTAGCACCGATTGCGGCACTAAGTCAACAGAACAACTCAACACCATAGACAGAATGGATCAAGGCCATAAATATTGTAGCAACGCTGCCAGTTAACAGAACGGCTATAAGCCATAAATATCGCAGAAAGGCTGAAAGCCTTGTACAGAACGGCTACAAGCCGTACACTTCCTTCGTCAACAATAACCCAACCCCATGCAGTATGTCATGTCATAAATATTACGTGTATGCAAAGTCATATTTAGTACAATCATATATGTAAATCATAAGCACATTAGTCATACGAAACATAAGGGCATAATCGTCATTCTGTCATATAGGGGTATTACAGTCATTTTACAAATTGAGGTCTTAACGACCCAATAGAAGGTCCATCGTTGCCTTAAGCGACTTAAGTAACCTAAACATACATAACGGTGCAAATGGGCCTAAGGCCCATTACTTGGCCTAAGTGGGCCCACACGGCTCAAAACAGCCCTAGTGCACGATAACGCTCATGGTGGCCTCTACAGTCTATCGCCCCTGATTTGTGGGCTTGATTTACCACACGAGCGATCGCATGCTCATGAATCCACAAATGCCAAAGTTTCAGCTCTTCGGCTTTTGTCGACTTCCAATAAGAAAGGGCGTGAATACACACCTGTTTATGAGAACGCGTCGAAGTCCATGAGCACCAACCTTGGTTAAGTAGGTATGAAATCCCTCCTAAAACCAGTGATCACCAATCCTTGGCACATCCTGCATTGAGTCTTAATCACTTTCCCCCTCACCAACTCATTTGGTTCGCTCTATTTAAAGTCAGCTTCTCGCCTATTCTCATGTTAGCTTCCCGATTTGGGATTACTTTCAACCATTAAGATAATACTCATTCTTATGACCACTTCAACCACAGAGTTCCAGTCCAACTCCACCTCCTACACAGCTCAAACAGCAAAATAAATACTCCATTGTGCATCCCAAGACTTGAACCTTATACCTCACAGTTACACAATACGCCACCTTGCCACTCCACCATAGGCTCTTTCTGTGTCATATTTTATCCTCAATTAATTATAAGATCTATAGGCCAAAGTCCAGGTTCCTTTAAAAGAAAAACCAAAATAACTTGCAAGAGCCAAGACTTAAACACAGGCTCCCTTACAACCTTAATAACGCCCCAACCACTAAACCACATGCTTCCTTGTGTCATTTATTTAACATAATAATTTAAAAGGCCTTCATCCAAGCATCTAGGGTTTTATTCACTTAAAACCAAAATTTTTACAAAAGCCCCAGTTTGAACCCAAGACTTTTCCAACTCCTCGTAGGACCCTTAACCACTTGAGCAGACTTTTAATTATGTCATTTCCTTTCACAATTAAATACTTATATACAATCTCCTTACGGACCCATACTCAAGGCCCAATACTTCTAGGCCCAAATTCGAGGCGTTACACGGTAACCCTTAATGACATATCATTTGTATCCTATATATTCCTAAGGTTCAATCGGGATCTGAAAGTCATCAAAAATTCATTGGATATTTCCGTAGAGTCGTCATATCAATATATATAACGTGGAAGCATTTAATTCGAACATAATTCAATGCTATTTAAATTAACGAACTTACCTCAAACACGAACGGAGAAATACTATCGATTAATCCAACACTTTTTATTTTCCCTGATCTAAATCTGTACGTTGCTTTTCTTGATCTATGTAATCAAATTTAGCTTATTCAAATTTCATTCTAGTCAATTTAATCCAAAAATCACATTTTGACAAAATTGTGCTTTTGCCCCTAAAATTTTTAATTCATTACATAGTCCTTAGCTCATAAAAATAAAAATTCATGCAATTTAGTACCAAACCATGCTAGCCGAACATCAAGCCAGTCTCTAGTAAACCTTATATTCCATTTATTTCACACTTTTACCATGAACATTTTTCTATTTTTCAATTAAATCCCTACATGACAAATTCTTTAAAAATTCCTTTACAAAAGTTGCTCAACTATCATCAAACATTAATTTTCATCCATCAAACATCAAAAAGAACTAATATACATTCATGGTAAAACACTATACTTTTAAATTTTTTTTAAATTAGTCCCCGGGCTAGCTAGATTAAGCTACAACGACTCCAAAAACTTAGAAATCATAAAAAAACCGATTAAAAATACACTTACATGCACTAGGGAGTGTTGGTCGAATGCTTGGATGCTTAAAAGTGGTGATTTTCTTAGGTTAAAATTCGGCTAAGGAAGAAACAAGGATGATAACCCTATTTTTTTTATCATTTTTACTAACTTAATTTATTAAATTACTAATATAACCTTTACTAAATACACTAACGGTGTCCATAATTGTCCACTACTTAAGTTAATGGTTTAATTACCATTTAAGGCCACTCATGTTTTAATTTCATAGCAAATTAACACCATCTTCTAATAAAACACAAGTTTTGCACCTTATGCGATCTAGTCCTTTTTTCTCAAATTAAGCATGCAAATGATAAAATTTCTTCACGAAACTTTTATACAACACTATTAACATGTTGTAAAAATTAGAATAATATTAAATTAAATTCTTCAACACCAAATTTGTGGTCCCGAAACTATTGTTCCGATTTCACTGAAAACGGGCTGTTACAATTACCTTTATACAAATTTATCAATCAATGGCACTTCACCGTTTCCGTACACATAATACGATATCAATATATATTAATGTTGTCAATGTGCCACCACAAGGATTGTCACCTTCCATTAATCACTTTCATATGAATTTAATTTCAATACTTAAAATACAATAATAACATATAAAATTTCACATGTATTTGTACCATTTACCAGCAGCAATAACTTATTTTCAAGAAACGTACAATTTACAATTTACACATTTTTATCAATTAATTTAACCATAATATAAATAAATATTTACCTTCATCCAAAATGGGAAACAATAATTTCTATCCATATACGAACTTACCTCTACAAATACAGTTGTAATAAGGAAGTCGACGACTAATCCAACAACTTTTCCTCGATTTTGATCCATTTGGTTTGTTTTGTGATCTAAATAATAATTTTTCACTCAATTAAACCATTCAATAACTTAAAATAATCAATTTAACTTATAACACTTATTATTGGGAAATTTACAAAATTACCCCTAATATTTTAGCTTTTATGCAATTTAATCCCTAAATCCAAAACTCCATATTTAACAAAATTTCATAACTTATCAAGCCAACCGAGTTTTTACCCTTTCACATATAGCCCATTTTGATTCTAAATTCTCAACTATTCCCTATCAATTCTAATATTTAATTGATTTAATCCTTTAACTAAAAACTAAAAAATCACTTAATAAATTAATTCCAATCAACAACTAAAACTTCCATTTCATCATTTAACTTCCAAAATAACAAGGATTCATCAATGGCAACATCTAAAATCTTTGGCAGATTCAAAAAGGAAGCTATGGGTTAGTTGGACCTAGTTGCAACGATCTCAAAAATATAAAAATTACAAGAAATAAGCTCAAATTGAATTTACATGCAAAGGGAAATTTGATCGAACCCTAAAAGCTTCTTCCATGGTGATTTTCTTTTTTAATTTTCAGTGGTGACCCCACTTGGAGGATTATACTATGTTTTATTTATTATCTTTAACTTATCTTTATTAATTTACAACTTTAACCTTATTATAATTTAACAAGTTAAAAGACCTTTAATTGTCCATTTACAATTAATATGGTGCAATTACCATATAATTCCTCCTTCATTTGATGATTAAACCATTTAATCATTGTAATTCAATACTGACTAGATTTAACACATTGTACAATTTAGTCCTTTTTATTTAATTAACTATTTAAACGTTAAAATTTCTTAACGAAACTTTAATACAACCTTAGTAACACTCTATAAATATTTAATAAAATATTTATAGCTCGTTTTACAAAAAGGAGGTCCTGATACCTTATTTTGTAAAACCATTTGACTTTAGGGTCATACCACTTAAACCTAATTATTCGTTCAATTAGCACAAATTGCCATTTCAAAATTTATTTTAATACTATATTTGACTCGTAAATATTAAATAATAATATTTACAAACTTAATCGTTTGTTTTGTGGCCTCGAAACTACTATTTTTGACACCACTAAAAAAAAAGTTGTTACAACTCTCCCTCTCTTACGAAAATTTCATCATGAAAATTTCGTCATCAAAATTTCTCGCATGATAAGAGCTATTCAATTCAAGTTTTCCTTTCTTATTTTCAAGGGTTGTCCATAAACGAAATCCATCATTGTCTGTTTCAAAGCAGAACTCATACCAGATCATAATATTGCATCGGTACTTGATTCTCTATCTTGAGTTGTAGACATAACAGATTTCTTAGAATAACTTCGAAATTTCACGTTCCAATCATGAGTAGCAGTATCTTTGTCTCAAGCCATTATACATTTTCATTGTTGTCTAATGTAATTCAAATAGACAATGCCAAGAACCTCATATAAGATATCCTATGGAATCACAGAATTGTTCAATGCATTAATTCTAATTTTTTTTTCTACGTTTCAATAATTCTTTAAGGAAATAACATTTTAACTGTCGACTTCATAATACTCAAACCATCATAATTCAAAATCGCTTGAAGGAAATGTTACCGTGAACAATAAATTCTTCTCTAGTTGAAGCTGAAGTAGATATCTGACTTGACTGAACAAATTTAATTCTTTCCTGTTGTAGCTTCACCATTAGTAGTACAACTACCAAGAAATTTCTATTAAATCACTTGTTGAAACATAACCAAAAAACCCAGATCGTCAGGTTCTAGATACATTAGATAATTCATAGTGTTTAGCTAATATTCATAATTTTCACAACATACTCTAACTGATGTTTCTGACATATCTACATCTATAACTTTCAATTGATAAATATTTCAGTTGCTTTGACCTAACTAACTTGTTGTTGCTCTATCTGGCTAGCATACCAGGGTTCCACATCTTATTCATGAAAAGCTTCAAAAAATATCATTTAAATACAAGTATGACAGATGCTATTACAAAACGAATTTAACTCATAATAACATTTTCCCAACTATCTCTGATCTGGTTGATATATCCCTGTATAATATCTTCTAGAATCTAAATTTCTCATTCTGACTATCCGTCTATTTGCGCATGACTTCATGGAACTCATTCTCGAATCTGGAGATAAACTCGAATACATACAACTCAACTAATTTTTCAAGTGAATAATTCATTCTGACTAAAACAAATAAGTCGATTTTATCAACCTGATAGTAACAATTCAAATCGATTCTTTCTTCTTGTCGTCAAGACAATCCAGACGTATAGTCTGTCATAAGTCCCTCAAAATGCCAATCAAATATCATAACAAACAGAATTAACTCATACAAAATATGACATCCAGTTTTAACTTGTTGACATAATTCAAGATCATCAAAGTAATGAGAATTAATGTGCGATGCTAAACTTGACCTTCCACCATCTATACATTTACCACTATTTATCCCTTCTTGAAAGCTAAAAGCTGAATACATAATAAGACTTTCACATCATTAACATCAAAGCAATGAACCATACTGGAGCCACAACCATTAGATGAATTAGAAGTTTTATTTTGCTCCTTCCACGAATACCTTCTCTCAGATGAACCACAGTACTCTAATAAGATAGACGCTACAACCGTATAGTTGAAACTGTAACACCCTTTACTCGAGGTGTTACCGAACTTAAACATAAACATTCATACAAAATCGAGACATAAAATTTGGACCAAATCAAATTTATCCAATCATATGCATATCGTTCCTTATACGGGTCCACGAGGCCCAAAACATACACTGGGAGTGGTTCGAGACTAAACCGAAAACTTTTGGAACTTTTACCACAATTAGAAAATTTTCATACTCTAGAGAGTCACACGCCCGTGTGGGTAGGCCGTGTGGTCATACACATGCCCATGTGGCATGGGACATGCCCGTGTCCTCAGCTCGTATAACTCTCTGTTTATGACGTCGTGCACAATTTGGGGTCACACGGCCAAGTCACACGCCCGTGTCTCGTGGCCGTCTCCTTCACACGGCTGAGACACATGGCCGTGTCTCTGTCCATGTCGCCAAGAAAATGGCTATTTACCAAGCCATTTTCCACCCTCATTTGTACACTCACATACACACTTTCAATGGCACTTAACATGGCACAATTAAGCTACCAACACAACCATAATCAAGGCTTAAACATATCAAAACAATTATTTACTATTCATAACAAAACTATCCACTTGAGTCATAGTCAATAAATTATTTATATCTTGAGCTACAGTACTCTAAATTAAAATCAGTTTGATTTTTTCGAAACTGGACTCAAATATCTTCCTTCCATAAAATTTTCAGAATTTATGGTCTAGCCAATAAGTATAGTTAATTCTTCAAATTCGTCCCTATTCTACTATTTGACAGTTTCGACCTTTCTTCACTAAACATTAATTACCTCTTATTACGGGATTCAAATGATGTTTCTATTTATTTCTCTTGCAATTCGACTCATTAAGAAATCAAAAAGTATAAATTTAAACCCCCAAGTATTTTTATACAATTTTTAATGATTTTCCAAAGTCAGAACAGGGGAACCCGAAATCACTATGACCTTGTCTCACAAAAATTCAAATATCTCATAAAATGAAATTATTTTGCTTACACCGTTTCTTCTATTAAAGCTAGACTAAATAACCTTTAATTTTATATTTTATTCAACCTCTAATTCGATTTTCACAATTTTTGGTGATTTTTCAAATTTGAACTACTGCTGTTATCCAAAACTATTTCATGATTCCCATGTACTAACTTTCATTAACATACCAATATAATCCACATCACACAATGATATTGGCATAGGCATATGAGGAATTAATATGCTTGCAACCCATTAGCCAATATAAGCCAATTTATATGGCTACATACCAAATCAAATCCTTATTCATTACAAGGCAATACATTTGGTCATATCATAATGACACATACACAAAATGACTAAGTCCCTATACATGCCATAGACTCAAAGGTTTGCGTTCATTTACCCAACATGATAGCTTGATAGCGTGATAAAATCTCTGATGATCTCCAAACCGAGCTAGCTGAATAAACCTATGAGAGGTGGGAAAAAAAAAAGGGGTAAGCTATATAGCTTAGTAAGTCCGTATGAAAATAATAAGCGAATCATTTACATGCATTTACCAATTTCATCAATATGTTCTCGTGGTTACACATTAATCAATTTAATACTCATCTTTTAATCTATAAATATAAATTTATCCTGTCTTGACATTAGTCAAGCAAACATAATCTCTCATAATAAAACACTTCAACATTTGACAAATCAATCCAGCATTCATAATAAAAGTGCATGTTAATTATGTATATTCATATTTCTCAATTCATACAATTTAACATCCTTCAATGGTCCAAAACTCTTAGCTATCCATACTTTCATATCCATTTTTATTAGGCTTTTATGTCGGTCTTTCGCTCTTTTCATTATTCATTGAATCACAACATTAAAAAAATAAGCACATTGTGTCTCAATTCAATTTGGCCTAAAAGCCTTACACATGATTCTCAATCGAATTCACCATATATTTTTACATCATAAATATAAACCTATAATCACAAGGTCATCATAGAAAATCATTCTCATAGACATAACTCATTCATTTGCATTCTTACCACATACCAAGCTTAATGCTTATGAGTCTTGAGTACGTACCTGTACTATCTCATAACATAACCATATACTTATTCTTCTCATTGACTTACCCCTTGGTTTTTCCGTCAAGTTACTCGATAATTTACCCATTGAACACTTGGAATACCATCAGATACATCAGAATCTCGCACCTAAGTGCCCCATATGTAGCCAACGCTACCTCATATCACATATCACATGTTGCTCGCTTTCGAGCTACTCACGGGTCTACTCACACAAGCTGCCAGTTAGGATGTAGCTACACGGGTTGCTCACACAAGCTGTCAAGTATCCACAACACATGCCAGACTACCCAGCCATCGATAGAACATACAAGACTAGCACCTGGACCGCCATAACATGTGTCACATATATCATGAACTCAGATCACAACTCATGAGCTCAGATCACAAAGTTCATAGTGACATGTCACTTGTATCCTAAACTATTCCTAAGGTTCAAACAGGATTTCCTTAATTACACGTCTTCGTTGAACTTGTCCAGAGGACCAATCATATAACTCATGATAATGATTAATCACATAATTCTTCATAATGATAATAATAAAGGTAATCACATTTAAACATGAAATTACAGATCATCACAATGTCATCAAGTATCATAGACACATTTTTTATCATATCATTACATAGTGTATCATAAAATCCCATTGTCATTTCCGTAATACCGTACTCCACAACATTCGCATTTCATTTTAATAATAAGACATTTATCACAATTATATCAATTAAACATTTATACAAGTACAATTAAATGCTTATTAAACATACGAACTTACCTCAATACCAAAAATGGTGAAAAATACCTAACCGTCAAATACGCATTTTTCCCCCGTTCTAGGTCCAAACCTCGTTTTCCTTGATCTAAAATATCACATTTAGCTTATTTATTAGTACATTATTCATTGTGACCCAAAAATCATACTATGGAAAAATTAAATTTTTGCCTCTAAACTTTGTCATATTTACACTTTTGCCCCTAAGATCGTAAAATGATACTTATTCAATTTCTTTGTACTTTAAGCCTAGCCGAACCATTTTCATAACTATAACAACCCACAATTTCTACTAGAACACACTTTTACTACATATTTTATAACTTTTACAGTTTAGTCCTTTTAACTAAATTGAGTGCCCAAACGTCTAAATTTTTGAACGAAATTTTCATGAAATCATTCCATGAAATTGTAGACCATAAAAATATAATAAAAATAAATTTTTCCTCATCAGATTTGTGGTCTCAAAACCACTGTTCCGACTAGGCCTAAAATCGGGCTGTTACAGAAATAGTGCCTCAAATACCAATAATGCATTTTGAAGCAAATTAGAAAAAGAAACCTAATATAGTTCCAGTAACAATAAGTGCAGCAACTCGACCTCTAAAAAGTTGAGATCTGTATCAACATACTCCCATGATCCAAACAAGAATTATAACCATATCAATTGTAATAACTCCAAGCCAATGTGTATCCCTTTGCAGATGGATTATATATGGTAAAGTAGATAATAAGAACGATAAGAAAGCCAAGATAAAGAAGCCCAAAATATAAAGCCATATTAAAATTTTGAGAATATAACTCATTTCTATCCTGTCAAAATATGCAAATTTATGAGCCTTCCGGACACACTCGTCTACCTCCAAGCCATTTCTATTGTAGATCATGCGGTATAGTAAGAATGTATTGATTGCTTAAAGAAATTTATGATACCCCAAAGGAAAAATCCAAAGAGGGAATATCACTTAGATGCACTAGAACCAACTGTGACAAAAACAACATAAATTTCATATGCATATAGCAGAACAACAACCAATAGAAGTAGAAAAATAACAACACATGAGTTTTGCCATTGAGTCCTCTACCAAAATATAATTGAGTAAAATGCCAACAATAGAGCAGTGCCGACCATTATTCAGCCAGATTAACAATACCTCTATCTAACATTATGATTAGCCAGCATCTCCACTGTAACACCCTTCACTCGTATTCAACGCCAGAATAGGGTTACGAAGCATTACCAAACTTTTCACACATTTAAACATACATTTCACATACAATTAATCAAATCATATACGTTTCATTCACAACCAAACATTTTCTCCCTAATACGAGCCTACGAGGCCCTAATCATGCACTGGGAGTGGTTCGGGACTAAACCGATAACTTGGGAAACTTTTTGAACACTTAGAAAATTTTCTCACAAGTAGGGGACACACACTCGTATGGCCCGGCCATGTCTTTCACACGATCGAAGACATGCACATGTTGCAGGCCGTGTGGACATTCGAAATGGAAGAACATGATCGTGTCCCAACCCGTGTCCGACCCCATGTAACTCTTTGACTTGGGTTACACGACCAACACACACATCTGTGTGGCAAGCCCGTGTGCCCTAAAATTTCCCATACATGCCCATGTGCAAGGCCGTGCCAAACCTGTAGGGTATACTGACTTATGCCACACGACCAAGTCACACGCCCATGTGTGATGCCATGTGAAGCATACTGACTTGGTTTCTAAATCAACACCAGAGGACACATGGACATGTACATGACCGTGGATCACACACGGCTGAGACACACGCCTGTGTCTATGCCTATGTGAACAAAAATAGGCTATTTACTAAGCCAATTTGCCACCAAAAATTTTATGTACCTACACCACATCATTTGACACCAACACATACCATAAATAGACATTTAAACCTGCCAATTCAATCATAATTATTGTATAATATATACCACTTATCTCAATGCACACAAATCACAAAATAAACCATACCATTTATACCCAAAATCACATATACAATTCAACTAATTATAAATTTCCAAACATGCATCACTATGATCAACTTCACAAGCATATGTTTTCTCTAATTTCTACCATTTGACAACCACAATATCTACTATCAATAAGCATCACAAAACCAACCTCAAATTCATAACATAAGCCATATACTTACATTTATATACATAATCAAACCAACCAAATTAAACCAATTCCCATGGCTATATATACAAACCACAACATAAGCATTTACAAGCCAACTTAAATGGCACAACACCTTACAAAATATACCAAAATGACCAAAGTCCCTATACATGCCATATTGTAACAGCCCGTTTTTGAGTTATATTAGAATAGTGGTTTTGGGACCACAAATCTAAAGTTAAAACATTTATTTTATTATTTTATTAAATTTTACAGCATGATAGAATTGTTGTGTGGAAGTTTCATATAGAAATTTTACCGTTTAAATGCTCAATTTGAGAAAAAGGACTAAATCGCGTAAAATCCAAAAGTTGCATTCTACTTGTTGAAAGTGTTTAATTGATATGATTTAATAAATTAAAATTCCTTATGATGATATAATACCATTGGTAGTGTTAATGGACATTAATGCACATGCATTATAAATTTCTATGTTGATTCATTAAGGGTAAATAAGTAAATTGATAAATAAAGTTAATTAAAATATAACAAAACATGAAATTATTGTCCATCTTTCTATTGGAGCCCAAAATACAAAGAATAAGAAGTCTTAGATATGGTTTTAGGTTTCGATACTTGCAAGGTTAAATTGGTAAGTGTTTTGAGCCTGATTTTTTATTATTTTATGTTTTTGAGATCGTTGCTTCGTATTCTAGCTAGCCCGTACCCTATATTTTGAAACTGTTAAAGATTTAACATGTTTCCATTATTGAATGTTTGAGTAATTTTATGATTGATGATAGATATGGAAGGTTTAATGCTAGATTTATAGTTTTTGTAAAGTGATTTTTAACAAAAATGTCAAAAAGGGGTTAAATTGAGAAAGTGTGAAATGTAGTGGTTAAAAGTGTGAATAAATGAAAATAATAGGCTTTTAGGGGCATTATAGTAATTCAGCTAGCATGGGTTAGTCTTGAATTTCATTAATTTGTGATTTTGTAAAATAAGGACTAAATTGTGAAAAATGTGAATTTTGTGGGGAAAAAGTTTAAATGTGTTTTAAAGTGTATTTTGGATTAAATTGAATGAATAAATGATTGAATAAGTTGATTTTTAATATAATTATATCAAAAGAAAAATACGGACTTGGATAGGGGTAAAGATAAAGTTATCAACTAATTGACTCGATTCGTTGTTTTAGCATCCGAGGTAAGTTCGTATGTATTAAGAACTGTAACAATTATGCTTTTAGTGCTTTAATATTGTATAATTTGTATATACAGGACTACAGTTATGTTCGACGGCAAATCGACTATATATGGCACTTAGTGTGCAATTCGACATAGGTTCGGCTATATATCGCACTTAGTGTGCGATTCGACATAGGTTCGGCTATATATCGCACTTAGTGTGCGATTTGAGATAGCTTCAGCTATTTACGACACTTAGTGTGTGAGATATCGAGTGTGTCACTTAGTGTGCAAGATATCGAGTATGGCACTTAGTGTGCGAGGCATTGAGTAATCAACGACATTCCGTGTATGTAGGAAATTGTTATGGATTGGTACAGGTATGTACATGTATATTATGAGCTTAAAATCACAGAAGTTACAAATTTTGTATATAAGCTTATGAATAAGCAGTTGAAGGTTTGTTAGTAATCTTAAAGTAGATGATAATATGTTTAGATTGATGAATAAGCAGTTACAAACCTTTTTATGTTTTATTATGAATCAAGGCTAGCTCGGATCCGGGAGTCATCGGTAACATTATCGCACTATCAAACATCTAAGTTGGTACTTTTGTATTATACATTTTTGGCATATGGCATGTATAGGCTAGATGTGGTATTTTAGTTGTGATTATAGCCATGAGATTTGGCTTGTAAATTGTATATGTTTTGGTTTGTATATATAGCCATGAGTGATGGTTTATTTTGGTATGTTTGGTATGAATGTCGTTATGGTTTTATAGTTGCTCAAATGGTTAATTGATTTGTGGATTATGAATGCTTGAGAAATGCCTTGATGAGGTATGATTTTAGGTGTTGTGTTGGTTAATTATAAGGAAGTTATGTGTGTGTGAATTATGGTAAATTAACTATATAGATTGATATTGTTTTGTCATGTATTTGGTTAAGTAAATGGTAGTGATTTGAGATTTGGAATAGATGAAATTATTATGGTATGAATTATGCATTGGTTGATGATTTTGGCTGCCTAATTGTATGATGAAATGGTACCATTTCAGTTGTTTAGGTGAGCATGAATAAGGGTGGAAATTTGGCATTGCAAATGGCCTATTTTTGTCTACATGGGCGTGTGTCTCAGCCGTGTGTGACACACAGTCATATTACACGGCCATGTGTCCCTTGGTGATGAAATTGAATTGAAGTCAGTATGCTCAACACGGTCTCACACACGAGCATGTGGCTGGCCGTGTGGTACGAGTCAATATACTCCCTAATTAGCATACAGATGTGTGACTTGGACGTGTTTCATAAGTCAGTATAGCCTACAGTTTCGGCACGGCCTGGCACACGGACATGTGCGGCCACTTCAAAGGGCACACGGGCGTGTGGTTGGCTGTATGACCCAAGTTAGTATGTATGCCCTGTTTCCACACGGCCTGGGGCACGGGCATGTCTTAAGCCGTGTGAGGCACACGGCCTATTCACACTGGCGTGTGACCCCTGTATGATTGAAATTTTTCTAAGTTTCCAAAATTTTCATATGTTATTGCTTTAGTCCCGAACCACTTCTGAAACATGTTAAGGCCTTGTAGGCCCTTATAAGGGACAATATGATTGTGTTGAATGATTTATGAGAATGAATGTTTTATGCTCGATAAATGTATGTTATATGTTGTAAATTGATCGGTAATACCTCGTAACCCTACTCTAGTGACAGATACGGGTTAGAGGTGTTACATTTTATTAGTATTAGAGCTACGGTTTAGTCAATTTTAGGACTAATGTAAAGTATGTGAGTCTAGCTATACATGCCATAAATATAAACTAAGATAGTGTGATGACTCCTAACGTTTTAAACTGTGTTTTCGTATAGTAATGGATCCCAATCGAACTATAGCTGATGAGGTTGAGAGTAATGCGTCTGCTCTTGCGTAAGGGACAGCGCCATAAGATTCTAGACCCGTGACAGGTAGCCATAGAGGAGAGGTTAGAGAAGCCTTCTTCCAAATAATGAATGAATGGTTCACTCAATACATTCGTACAAACCCGGCTGCTCAGTAACCTCCACCCTTACCTATTCCTCAACAAATCCATGTTATTTCTCAAGTTATAGATCCGATACAGATGAATAAGCCTCCAGTTGACAAGATCCGCAAACACGGGGCTGAAGAGTTCAGAGCTAATGCGGATGATGATGCTGAGAGAGTTGAGTTTTGGCTTAAAAATACGATTCAAGTAGTTGATGAATTGTCCTGTACTTCTGATGAATGTATTAAATGTGTTGTATCTTTTTTGAGAGACACCGCGTACCAATGGTGGAACACATTGATATCTATGGTTTCGAAAGAACGGGTTACTTGAGAATTCTTTCAATCCAAATTTTGAAAGAAATACATCAGTCAAATATTTCTTGATCAAAAGCATAAGGAGTTCCTAAAATTAAAACAAGGCCGAATGACAGTAATCGAGTACGAGAGAGAATTTGTACGGTTGAGCAGGTATGCTTGGGAGTATGTTTCTACCGAAGAAATTATGTGTAAGCAGTTTGTTGACTGGTTGAACGAAGATATTAAACTTCTGGTCAGAATATTAGATTTAAAAGAATTTGTTGTGTTAATTGATTGGGCTTGTAAAGCCCAAGACTTTAGTCGAGAAAAGAAGAAAACTGATTCAGATGCTAGAGATTCGAGAAAAAAATCGATGAGTAAGCCGTATCAATCTTCATCAAAGAAACCCAGAGATTATTTTAACCGACAGATCACTTCAACAAGATATTCCAATAGAGATCATGGAAAACAATACACTAACCCTAAAGCTCAAGCTACATCAGTATCAAGTGTTGGTAATGTGAAAGATGTTAATCCCGAGTGTCAACAGTGTGGAAGACGGCATTTTGGAGATTGTTGGATGAAAGATAATAATAGAGCTTGTTACAGTTGTGGTTCGTGAGATCATTTTATCTGAGATTGTCTTGAGTTAAATGAAAAAGATAAATCTCAGCATGCAAGATCGAGCAATACGACAGCGAGAGGGAGACCTCCAAGAAATACAGGAAATATATCCAGTGGTAGAGGTGTGATGAGAGATTCTGCTGTGAAATCTAAAACACGAGCACCTACCCGAGCTTATGCTATTTGTGCACAGGAGGTGGCATCATCTCTAGATGTTATCACCAGTACTTTCACTCTCTATGATATTAATTTGATTGCATTAATAGATCCAGGATCAACTCATTCTTATATATGTATGAATTTAGTATCTAGTACTGAATTTGTGATTAGAGTATCGAACCTTTTAGGCATATGTGTTATGGTTGAAAAAGTCTACAAGAATTGTCCGTTAATGAATCGAGATTTCTGTTTTCCGGCTAATCTGATGTTGTTGCCATTTGATGAATTTGATGTGATTTTGGGTATGGATTGGCTAACGATGCATGATGTAGTTGTGAATTGTAGACGAAAGATTATCGAATTGAAATGTCAAAACGGTGAAATTTTTTAGATTGAGTCTGATGATTTGAGTGAGTTACCTATTGTAATATCGTCTATGTTAGCTCAGAAATGTATGAAAAAGGGTCGTGATGTATCTCTTGCATACGTACTAGATACAAAAGTGTCTGAAACAAAGATTGAATTAGTACAAGTTGTGTGCAAATATCCAAATGTATTTCCCAAAGAATTACTTATTTACCACCTATCAGAGAGGTTGAGTTTGGTATTGAATTAGTACCATGAACAACGCCAATATCGATAGCTCCGTATAGAATGGCTCTGACAGAGTTAAAAGAATTGAAAGCTCAGTTGCAAGAGTTGACAGATAGAGGTTTTGTTAGATAAAGTTTCTCTCCCCAAGGTTCACCGGTGTTATTTGTGAGAAAGAAATATGGTATGATGAGAATGTGTATAGACTATCGACAGCTCAACAAAGTGACCATCAAGAATAAATACCCATTGCCATGAATAGATGATTTGTTTGATCAGTTAAAAGGGGCAAAAGTGTTTTCAAAAATTGATTTGAGATCGGGTTATTACCAGTTACGAGTTAAAGACTCAGATGTGCCAAAGACTGCATTTAGAACAAGGTACGGACACTACGAATTTCTTGTTATGCCTTTCGGACTAACAAAAGCACCTGTTATTTTTATGGACTTGATGAATCGGATTTTCAGGCCGTACTTAGACCGATTAGTATTTATATTTATTGATGACATTTTGATTTACTCTCTTGATGAATCTGAGCATGTCGGGCATATGAGAATTGTGTTGCAAACTTTGAGAGGTAAACAGTTGTTTGCAAATTTCAACAAATGTGAGTTTTGACTATGAGAGGTTGGTTTTCTGGGACATATAGTTTCAACTACGGGTATCCGAGTTGACCCGAGTAAAATTTTTGTGATTATAGATTAGAATCCTCCAAGAAATGTATCTAAAGTCCATAGTTTTTTGGGCCTAGCTGGATATTATAGACAATTTGTGAAAGGCTTCTTGATGATTGCAACTCCGATGACACGATTGCTTCAAAAATATGTTAAATTTGAGTGGTCAGAAAAGTGTTAGCAAAGCTTCGAGCAGTTGAAAGCATTATTGATAGAGGCACCAGTGTTAGTTCAGCCTGAGTCGAGTAAAGAATTCGTAGTTTTCAGTGATGCATCATTAAATGGCCTAGGTTGTGTTTTGATACAGGATGAAAAAGTTGTAGCTTATGCCTCGAGACAATTGAAGCCGCACGAAAAGACTTATCCGACACACGATCTAAAGTTAGCCGCGATAGTATTCGCATTGAAAATTTGGTATCATTATGTGTTTGGTGAGAAACACCATATTTATACCGACCACAAAAGCTTGAAATATTTGATGACTTAAAAAGATTTAAATTTACGACAGCGGAGATGGTTAGAATTTCTAAAAGACTATGAATTAGTGATTGATTATCATCCGGGGAAAGCGAAAGTAGTTGCTGATGCTTTGAGTCGAAAGTCCTTATTTCCTTTATGTGTTATGAACACACAATTAGCTTTGTCTGATGATGGTTCGATAGTGGCTGATTTGAAAGCAAGACCATTATTTTTACAGCAAATTTGTGAGGCTCAAAAATATGATAATGAATTGCAAGCAAAACTAGCTCAGTGTAAGTCAACTTTTGATTTAGAGTTTCGAATAGGGCCTGGTGACTGTTTGATGTTTTGTGATAGAATATGTGTACCAAGAAATTCTGGGCTCATTCGGAAGATTCTAAACGAAGCACACAGTAGTTTTTTTTTAGTACATCCTGGAAGTACGAAAATGTATAATGATTTGAAACAACTTTATTGGTGGCATGGCATGAAACAAGTTATCACAGAATTTGTTTCGAAATGTTTGATTTGTCAACAAGTCAAAGCTGGGCATCAAGTGTCGTTAGGTTTATTACAGCCTATTTTGATTCCTGAGTGGAAGTGGGATAGAGTAACAATGGATTTCATGTCGGGTTTGCCCTTATCTTCGAAAAAGAAAGATACGATCTGGGTTGTTGTTGACAGATTGACAAAATCAACTCATTTTATTTCGGTACGTATAGATTTCTTGCTTGATAAATTAGTTGAGTTATATATTTCCAAAATTGTAAGATTACATGGTGTTCCCCTATCTATTGTTTCGGATAGAGATCCAAGATTTACTTTGTGATTTTTGAAGAAATTGCAAGAAGCTTTGGGTTCAAAGCTGCATTTTAACACTGCATTTCACCCAAAAAATGGATGGTCAATCCGAACAAGTTATTCAGATACATGAGGATATGTTGCATTGTTGCAATCTTGAGTTTGAAGGTAGCTAGGAGAAATATCTATCGCTGATTGAATTTGCTTACAATAATAGCTTCCAATCGAGTATAAAGATGGTACCATACGAAGCTATATACGGTTGTAAATGTCGAACACCATTGTATTGGAGTGAGCTCAGCGGAAATAAGATTCACAAGGTTGATCTGATTAGAGAGACTGAAGAAAAAGTGAAAGTAGTTCGCGATAGTTTGAAAGCAATTTTAGATTGACAGAAATTGTATGTAGATTTGAAATGGAAAGACATTGAGTTTCAGATCGGGGATAAAGTGTTCTTGAAAGTGTCACCGTGGAAAAAGATATTGCGGTTTGGTCAGAAAGGGAAATTAAGTCTGCAATTCATCAGGCCGTATGAGATTACTGAGCGAGTTGGGCTAATGGCATATAGACTATCTTTACCATCTGAGTTAGAGAAAATACATAATGTGTTTCATATGTCGATGCTTCGACGATACCTATCTGACCCTTCACATGTCATTTCCCCGACCAAGGTTGAAATTCAGTCTGATATGTCATATGCTGAAGAACCAATTCAAATTTTAGCTCGTGAGATCAAAGAGCTAAGAAATAAGAGAATCACATTAGTGAAAGTATTATGGAATCGAAATGGGATTGAGGAAGCTACATGGGAACCCTAGGATGCTATGAGAAAACAATACCCGAACCTATTCACTGGTAAGATTTTTGGGGACGAAAATCCCTAAGGAGGGAGAGTTGTAACAACCCATTTTTGAGTTAAATCGAAACAGTGGTTTTTAGACCATAAATCCGAAGTCAAAATATTTATTTTATTATTTTATTAAAGTTTACAGCATGATAGAATTATTGTGTGAAAGATTCGTAAAAAAATTTTACCGTTTAAATGCTCAATTTGAGAAAAATGACTAAATCGCGTAAAATGCAAAAGTTGCATTCTACTTGTTAAAAGTGTTTACTTGCTATGATTTAATAAATTAAAAGTCCTTATGATGATATTAGACCATTGGTAGTGTTAATGGACACTAATGGACATGCATTATAAATTTCTATGTTGATTTATTAAGGGTAAATAAGTAAATTGATAAATAAAGTTAATTAAAATATAACAAAACATGAAATTGTTGTCCATCTTTCTCTTGGAGCCAAAAATACAAAGAAGAAGAAGTCTTAGATTTGGTTTTAGGTTTTGGAACTTGTAAGTTAAATTGATCAAGAAAAGCGGAATACATTTGCTACTCAAAATCAGTCTCATATTCATCGCTTTCAAACCAAACAGAGATTTTCTACTCAAAGCATTTGCAACTACATTTGCTTTCCCCGGATGATAATCAATTACTAACTTGTAACCTTTTAATAGCTCGAGCCATCTCTGTTGTTATAAATTCAGATCTTTCTGAGATATAATATACTTTAAACTCTTCTGATCGGTAAAGATATGACACTTTTCACTGTAATGATTTCACCAAATTTTCAATTCGAACACAATAGCAGCCAACTCTAAATCATGTGTCGGATAATTATTTTCATGCGGGTTCAACTGTCTTGAGGCATAAGCTATAACTTTTCCTTCTTGCATCAAAGCACAACTCAAACCATTCAATGACGTGTCACTATAAATCATGAATTCTTTATCCCACTAGGTTGAACCAACATTGGTGCCTCAGTTAACAACGCTTTCAACTGATCGAAACTCTGTTGACATTTTTCAGACCACTCAAATATCACATCTTTCTGTAGCAATCTAGTCATAGGTGTAGCAATCATCGAGAACCCTTTAACAAAATGTCAATAATAACTAGCTAACCCCAGAAAACTTCTAACTTCAGATACATTTCTCAGTGATTTCTAGTCAACAACTACAGAAATCTTGCTCGGGTCAACTCGTATGCCTTCAGCTGAAACAATATGTCCCAAAAATCTGACTTCTCGAAGCTAGAATTCACACTTATTGAATTTAACGAACAGTCGCTTATCTCTCAAAGTTTGTAGCACAATTCTCAAATTCTTGGCGTGCTCAGACTCATCTCGTGAATAGATTAGAATATCGTCAATGAATACAACAATGAATCTATCTAAATACAGTCTAAAAATCTGATTCATCAAATCCATAAAGACTGTAGGAGAATTAGTCAATCTGAGAGACATAACAGGAAATTCATAATGTCTGTACCTTGCTCTAAACGTAGTTTTCGGCACATCCAGATCTTTCACTCGCAATTGATAATAGCTAGATCTCAAATCGATCTTCGAAAACATTGTTTCCCCTTTTAACTAATCAAACAAGTCATCTATTCTCGGTAAAGGATACTTGTTCTTTATCGTAACTTTGTTGAGTTGTCGATAATCAATACACATTCTCATTGATCCATCTTTCTTCTGTACAAATAACACTGGCGCACCCCAGGGCAAAAAACTAGGTCGTGCAAAACCTCTATATGTTAACTCTTGCAACTAAGATTTCAACTCTTTCAATTCTGTCAGAGCCATTCTGTACAGAGCTATAGATATTGGTGAAGTTCCCAGTACTATCTCAATAGTAAATTCAACCTCTCTGATTGGTGGTAATCCCGATAATTCTTCAGGAAACACATCTAGAAACTCACAGACTATCGATACTGGTTCAATTTTTGATTCAGACACTTTTGTATCTAACACATACGCAAGGTAAGCTTAGCAACCTTTCTTCACACATTTCTGAGCTGACATCGATGAAATCACAATTGGCAACCCACTTGACTCATCAGATTCAATTCAAAGGATTTCACTATTCTAACATTTCAATTCAATAGTTTTCTGTCTATAATTCACAATGGCATCATGTAGTGTCAACAGTATATACCTAGAATTACATCAAATGGTAGTAGCATCAAATCAGCCAGAAAACAGGAACCCCGAGTCATTAAAGGATAGTTCTTACAAACTTTATCAACAAGTACATACTTGCCTAAGGGGTTTGATACTTTAATCACAAACTATGTAGACTCAACAGGTAAATTCTTACTAAACACTAAATTCATACAAATATACGAATAAGTCGATCTAGGATCAATCAATACAATCATATTAGTGTCATAAAGAGAAAATGTACTAGTGATAATATCGGATGACGATGCTTTTTCGCGAGTGCGAATGGCATAAGCTCTAGCAGGTGCTTTCACTTCAGATCTCATAGTTGAATCATTTGTCAAGCCTCTACTACTAGTCATATTTCTAGCATTTCTTGGTGGTCTCCCTCTAGTCGTTGCATTACTCAGTCTTACATTCTAGAACTTATCTGTAACACCCCAAACCCAGCTCGGACGTTATGGCCAGATCCAGCGTGTCAAACTGAAGTGTTTTATCAAAAACCTTGTTTTCGTTGAAATCCTTTCAAAGATAAAATTAAGTAACATTCAGTTTGTATTTAGTTTCCAAAGCATAGTAATGACAATGAAATAATATCTAGCGAATAGGCCTTATTACAATTCGGACTGAAAAAACTTTAAATACTAGATATTATAGGCTTAATAAAACAAGTCCAAGTCATCTTGCTAGTTGGCCACCTCGGAGTCCTTCCAACAGTCGCACCACCTACTGAGGATCACCTGAGAAATATAAAATAGGGGGTGAGTTTTCAAGAACTCAGTGTGTACAACGCTCAAAGAGTATCGAGCAATCATCAATCACCATAATATCATACATGCAATGCTGTGCAACCCACCCTAATAATCCAACCGCTATACACCGACTCTGTCCCCTGGTACACATCATGTGGGGATATAAATATCGACCCACCCATCCGATACACATCAATGGTAGCCTGGTTGTGGTACTACCTAACGTTGCAGCAAAGCTGCTAATCATATATTGGGCTTAATAGCCATCGGTGGATCCACGGTCGTCAAGCAACCATGCGATCCTCATATACTTCCTCCGTTCCATAATTCCCAACCCATATGCAACCTAAACAGAATATCATATGAATGCAGCAGGTATACATGTAACATCCAAAAGTCTTACATTCAACACTTAGGGGTATTTTAGTCATTTTTTGCCCTTAGGGGCATTTTGATAATTTCTTTTTATTATGGGTTTATTACTTACCTTGGCCCATTAACAAGTCCTTGTTGGCTAAAGTGAACAGATACTATGCACCAGGTAGGATTCCAGAGAAGAGGAGGTGAGTCATTAAGACCGCTTAAGTACCAAGCTCTCCCTAGATCCAATCCTAGACATGCATATACCCATTGCCACACCTTAACCTATGACTCGTCCACGGTCACAATTAATTAATTATTTAAATTTTATGCCCGATTGAGTAGTTACCAAAAACTAGATCCACAACCCCTTACTAAACATAACAGATCCACACTTATTCATTTGGCCCCTTTAGGCCCAATCTCATTCATATGACCCATCAGCCCCAATCACATTCATATGGCCCATCGAGCCCAATCACATTCATGTGGCCCATCAGGCCCACCACATTCATAATCATGCAATCATATGTTTTTCATTACTTAGTATCAAATTGCCAATTTTGCCTATTATGGGCCCTATAGCCATAGGCCCATTTAGCCCATTCTGGCCCGGTTGGCCAAAACACGGTCCAAGTCCATGGAATCACTCATGGAGCCCCTGATAACCTATCGTTTCCCTCCTTACGGTTGTTCGGGCACTCGCAAGACTATTGTAGCCAAACTTCTAGCTTTTCGGGATTTGTCGGTCTACTGTGTGTGTGCAGTGTATGTACACACCTGGTACTAAGATGTACCGCGATCTCTTTAGCTATGAACCTACAAATGATGTCACTCAATTATTAATCACACCCTTATCAAATACGATCACCAAAAACTGAAAATCTCACATTTGCCTTACCTTGAACGACAAGCCTTAACAGCCCTTCCTTGATCACTAATCACGAGTATTTCTTAAATTTGCATCAATCTTAATCATTGAGATCTAAACAACAAGTGACTCGCAATCATCTTAAGTCACTCTTAAATTACCCATGACCATTCGACCAACCTTAACAAATAAAAGAGGAATACTTACGCAAAACCCCAAAACGCCTAAGGAGCGATTCGCCAGAGATCTAAACTCCGAGATTCGATACTAATCCCCTACCAAAACCAATTTAGAAAAGGTGAGGGAGAGAAGAAATCGGTACTAGGAAGAGCAACTAAAAGAAACTAAAGCACTTTTTGATCGGCCAATGTTGAAGAAAAAGTGGCGGCACAACAGGATTTTGGCCAAAAGATATTCGGCTTTAGAGAAAGCAACTAGAAGCAAGAAAGAAAAGAGTTTGATGTGAAAGGAAGAGAAGAAATCGGCACAAAATAAAAGAGAAAGAACAAGGGATTTTGGCTTTTAGATCTTCGAAGAGAAAAGTGTTTTCGGTAACATAGAGAGAAAGAATTCGGCATTAGCCTAGAATCCACAAAATCGACACCTATATATACTATAGCCGAATTTACCTATATCCAAATTCTTAATTTGACTCCACCTCTCTACACCCCTCATCTCCTAACTTTTCTTCCTGATAACTCCTTAATCCCTTTCTTAAATTTCTCCTCTGATCTCTCCCTTCAGAGTTCACATCCAACGCCACTACTGGCCATTTATTGAGGAAAAATAAATCCTTCTTTTAATTATTCAACTATAATCTCCTTCACCCCAAAGTTCAAACTCAAAACTTAACCAAAGCCTATTATCACATAAATAACACTTCACTAGGAATATTAAGCACACCTTTTATCAAAACCGAAAAAAAAGTTTAGGATTTTTGGAGTGTTACATTATCTTTCTCAGCTAATTCAAGGCAATTTGAAACAAGCCCGATTATTCATTCTACATTCACTAGGATGTCTTCTTCCACATAATTGACATTCAGGTCTATAGTTTCTCACACTGCCAACACTCGATACCGATGTAGCTTGAGCTTTAGGACTTGAGTATTGTTTTCCATTATTTTTGTCTGAATACCAGATTAAAGCATTTGGATGAGTGAATGAATCTCTAGATTTCTTTGACAAATATTTACATGGCTTATTCATCAGTCTTTTTCTCGAGTCTCTAGCCTCTGAATTTACTTTGCTGTTTTCTTTGCTAAGCTCCTCGGCTTTGCAAGCTCTATCAACCAAGACAACAAATTTTTTCAATTCTAGAATTCCAACCAGAAGTTTAATATCCTCGTTCAACTCATCAACGAACCATTTGCACATGATTTCTTCAGTAGAAACATACTCTCGAGCATACTTACTCAATCTTACAAATTCTCTTTCGTACTCAGTCACAGTCATTCGGCCCTATTTCAATTTTAGAAATTCTTTATGCTTTTGATCAAGAAATCGTTAACTTATATATTTCTTCTGGAACTCAGTCTGAAAGAATTCCTAGGTCACACTTTCTCTCAGTACCACTGATACCAAAGTATTCCACCACTGATATATTGTGTCCCTGAATAACGATATGGCACATTTTAAACACTAGGCTAGCGTACACGATAGTTCATCAAATACCCAAATAGTATTTTCAAGCCAAAATTTAGCTCACTTGGGATCATCATCAACGGTAGCTCTAGATTCTTCAGCCCGTATTTTTGAATTCTATCTATTGACAGCTTATTCAATCTTAAAAGTTCCACATTTTGAGTAGCTACAAGAATTAGTTGCGGATTAGGTGGGGGTGGAGGTTGTTGAGCAGCCAGATTTGTTCTAACAAACTCTGTGAACCACCCATTCATTATTTGGAAAAAGGCTTCTTTAGCCTCTCCTTCACGACTATCGATACATTTCTTAATTTAGACGGCGCTATCCCTTGAGCGGGAGCTGACACATTACACTTGACATCGTCGGCTACAACTCGATCGAGATCCATTTACTATATGAAAACACATTTTAAATTGTCAGGAGTAATCACACTATCACAGGTTATATATGGCATGTATAGCTAGACTCTCGCACACGCTATGTTAGTCCTAGAATTGACTAAACTGTAGCTCTGATACCAATAAATATAACACCTCTCACCCGTATTCAACGTTGGAATAGGGTTACGAAGCATTACCAAACTTATCACACATTTAAATATACATTTCACATACAATTAATCAAATCATATATGTTTCATTCACAACCAATCATTTTGTCTCTAATACAAGCCTACGAGGCCCGAAACATGCATTGGAAGTGGTTCAGGACTAAACCGATAACTTGGGAAACTTTTTGAACACTTAGAAAACTTTCTCAAAAACAGGGGACACACACCCGTGTGGCCCGTCCGTGTCTCTCAAACGGCCGAAGACACGCCCGTGTCGCAGGCCATGTGGACATTCGAAATAGAAGCACATGGCCGTGTCCCAGCCCGTGTCTAATCCCATGTAACTCTCTGACTTGGGTCACACGACCAACACACATGCCCGTGTGCTCTAAAATTTCCCAAACACACCCATATGCTAGGCCGTGCCAAACCTGTAGGGTATACTGACTTATGTCGCACGACCAAGTCACACGCCCGTGTGTGATGCCGTGTGAAGCATACTGACTTGGTTTCTAAATCAACACCAGAGGACACATGGCCATGTACATGACCGTGGATCACACACGGCTGAGACACACGCCCGTGTCTATGCCTATGTGAACAAAAATAGGCTATTTACTAAGCCAATTTGCCATCCAAAATTTCATGTACCTACACCACATCATTTGACACCAACACATACCATAAATAGACATTTAAACCTGCCAATTCAATCATAATTATTGTATAATATATACCACTTATCTCAATGCACACAAATCACAAAATAAACCATACCATTTATACCCAAAATCACCTATACAATTCAACTAATTATAAATTTCCAAACATGCATCATTATGCTTAACTTCACATGCATATGTTTTCTCTAATTTCTACCATTTGACAACCACAATATCTACTATCAATAAGCATCACAAAACCAACCTCAAATTCATAACATAAGCCATATGCTTACATTTATATACATAATCAAACCAACCAAATTAAACCAATTCCCATGGCTATATATACAAACCACAACATAAGCATTTACAAGCCAACTTAAATGGCACAACACCTTACAAAATATACCAAAATGACCAAAGTCCCTATACATGCCATATTGTAACAGCCCGTTTTTGAGTTATATTAGAATAGTGGTTTCGGGACCACAAATCTGAAGTTAAAACATTTATTTTATTATTTTATTAAATCTGAGAACTTTATTTTTCCCCCGTTCTAGATCCAGGTTTCTTTTTTATTGATCTATATAATATCAAATTCAGCTTATTTAGTCATCTCTCTATTCAATTTAATCCAAAATTCACATTAAGGAACTTTTACATATTTTCCCCTAATGTTTCACATTTTTACAATTTAGTCCTTATTTCATTAAAACACAAATTCATGCAATTTAACCACAACCCATGCTAGTTGAATTACTATTGTAATAGCCCGATTTTGGGACTAGTCGGAACAGTGGTCTCAGGACCACCAATTCAAATTCATAGAAATTATTTTATTATTATTTAGATGTTATAGCATGTTTTTAAGAGTGCATGAAAAATTTGGTAAAGTAATTTTAGCGTTTGTGAGCTTAATTGCGAAAAAGGACTAAATCGCATAAAATGCAAAAGTCCTAAATTGATAGCTAAGCGTGTCAAATAGCTAGAGAACCAAAATTGGGGGTCTTTAAAGGGCAATTAGACCCTTTCTTAAGAGCTTGGCCTGGCATAGGAAGCAAATTGGTCAAAAAGTCAAAAATTTGGTCGGTTTGGTGGCTAAATTGATTAAAATAGAAATAAAATAAAGGAAAGATGATATCATCCCCTTTTCATCTTCTTCCTCCACCAAAACTTTCAGCAAAGAATGAGGTTTTAAGAGCTTGAAATTTCAACAACTTTGAGTCTTCACAAGTAAGTGGTTCTAATGGCTTTTCTTGAATATTTTTGTAATTTTGAGACCCTTGAAGCATGAGCTTTCAAATAAGGGTACTATTTTGCAAAATGATTAAGAGTTTAGGGTTTTTCCATGAAATAATTTTTGATGTTTTCTGAGTTTTTATGGAAGAAAATGAGTCTTAGGTGTCTTATAAACAACTTTTGTGAAAGGTGTTAGCATGAAAACACCTAAAAGGACTACATTGTATAAGTTGTAAAATAGATGCTAAATGTGCGAAATAGTTAGAATTTGGAGTTTCCATAAGAGTAAAAAGGGTTTGGCTAGTCCTAAGAAATAAAGAAATTTGATAAAAATCGATTTTCGGGTCGAGGGGTAAGATGGTCATTTTGCAAAAGTCTAGGGGCAAAATGGTCATTTTACCCAATTATGAATTGTTGAGTGCCCAGGTTGATAAAGTACTAAATAAGTTTTTTTTTTATAGATCAAGAAATACCGAATTCGAGCCTAGACCGGGGGAAAGCCAAGCAAATCGACTAAACTGTCTAGTCGCTACATTTTGTAATCCGAGGTAAGTTGTATGTAAATAATACAACTAAATTGCTAATGTATGTGTTGAATTGTATTTGAATTAATATAGCATGAATTGCTTGATTGCGAAAATTGAGAAAGCATGATGATAATTGAGATAGCAGAGTTCACGTTTGAACCTAGGAAATAAATCGGATATTCATGCTATGGGATATAGGTTATTGTGGGCTAGTGTAAGACATGTCTGGGACATGCATCGGCCACATTATGAGAGCCAGTGTAAGACCATGTCTAGAACATGGTATCAGCATTGAGACGAGTGCTAGTGTAAGACATGTCTGGGACATGCATCGGCCTCGAGATGTAAGCCAGTGTAAAACATGTCTGGGACTGCGTCAGCCTTGAGATGTAAGCCAGTGTAAGAAATGTTTGGAACATGCATCAGCTATGAAATGTGTCAGTGTAAGACCATGTCTGAGACATGGCATCGGCACCTTATCCCATGCTTGAGGCTTATGGAATATTCAATAATGTTCCAAATGGTTCAACGAGGATAGTTATTTTTTCTACTTAATGAGGAAGGTATAATCGTGTTGTAAGTGATACAGGTACCTATTTGGTATGTATGAAACATGAGCTCAATATAAGCTATATGATGTGTATTAAATATTGATGAGTAAGTTTTGGTTATGCCCACTTGTGTATTATGATAGTTGTTGATGAATGGTAAGGTTATGTTGTGTATTTATTTATGTGCAACTTACTAAGCTTTATGCTTACTTCCTCTCCTTTTCCATTTTTCTTATAGTGCTGCCTATCTAGCTCAAGGATCAACGAAAGTCAGAGATATCGATCGCATTATCAATCAAAATATTCGGTATAGTTTGATTTATATTTTTGAAGATGGCATGTATAGGGAATTAGACTTGTGTTTTGTGTTATTATTAATTTGGCCAAATGTGTTGGCTTGGGATAAATCCCTCATTTTGTATTAAGCCTTGAATAATGGCTAATATTCATTTGGATTCTTATGCAAGATGTTATCTTCATAGATGAGTAAAATGCACAAATGGAATGTTGTCTATTGTGGCTAATTTGGTTGCATGAAATAGTCTTATATTGGTTTTGGTTGTTATTGTATAGGTTGTGTAAGTAAGGGTGGCAAAGAGGCTTGGTAAATAGCCTTATTTTTGTCCACACGAGTAGACACACGGGCATGTGTCTGGCCGTGTGTCAGCCCGCCGTCTATCCTCTACACGTAAAATTTGCAAGTCAGTATGCATGGTGGTAAACACACGGGCAGAGACACGGCCATGTGTCTCAACCGTGTGAAGGGCACGGCTTAGTACACGGGCGTATGCCTTGGCCGTGTGGCCCTTAAGAATTGTTGACGTCAGAAACAGAATGTCTAGGTTTTTGGCACACGGGCGTGTCATGGCCGTGTGAAGGACACAGGCAAGGGACATGGGTGTGTGTCAGGCCGTATGAAAACCCCCTTTAGGTGTGAACTTAGAATTAATTCCACATGGGTGAGGGACATGGGCATGTCCCTATATTGCTTAGGTCGTGTGAACCACACGGGTTAACAGCACGGCCATGTCAAAATGGTCACACGGGCGTGTGCTCCTATGTCAAGTGTTATTTTTCTAAAGTTGTCTAAAGAACCCGAGTTGGTCCCGAATGAATTTCGATGTGTGTTTTGGGCCTCATAGGCCCATATTAGGGATGTGTTGATAAGTTTGAGAAAGTTTTAAATTTGTTCCAAGTCTCAGAGACTCGTAAATGGTTACAAGCACGAGTTTAAGTTAGGAACACCTCGTATTCCGTCTCGACCTAGGATACGGGTATGGGGTGTTACAACTATTATGTCTCTAGCAGCCCATATTTTTCATTTATTTCACATTTTAACCACAAACTTTTCATATTTCTCAATTAAATCCCTAATTTGCATTTTTACTTAAAATCACTTAAAAAAACTTATATAACTATCATCAAACATTCATAATCTATCATTAAACATCAAAATACTCATGTATTCATCAATGGAACCATCTAAAATCTTTAGTAGTTTTGAAAAATAGTCCCTGGGCTAGCTAGACCTAATTGCAACGATCTCAAAAATGCAGAAATCATTAGAAACAGGATGAAAAATACTCACATGCAAGCTAGGTAAGATGACCGAATGCATAAGCTTCTTCCATGGCTTTATGTTATGAAATTTTCGGTGGTAAATGATGTTAGAAAGATCATAAGAAATTTTGTTTTATTTAGTTATTCTTTATTAACTAATTTACTATTTTAAACTTGATTATTAACCATTTAAAACACTTAATAATATGTCCAAATATGTCCACTCACCAATATAATGGTCTAATTATACTTAAGGACTCTTATTTTAAAGTTCTATAGCTATTAGACACCTTTAGCTAATAGAACATCACTTTTACACTTTATGTGATTTAGTCCTTTTTCTCAATTTAACTAATCAAACAATAAAATTTCTTAACGAAAATTTCACACAAACATAATACCATGCTATAGACAATAAAATAATAATAAAATAATTATTTTGACCTCAAATTTTTTGTTCTAAAACCACTGTTTTGATTTGACTAAAAATAAGCTGTTACACCCACACAATAAGAACCACATCAAAAGATAATAGAACCACATATGTCATTAAAGATAAGAGAGCAAATAGAATACTTAAAGGAGATCATTGTAAGATACCCAGTCATCATGTAACATCCCTCACCTGTATTAAACGACAGAATAGGGTTACGGAGTGTTAACGGACTTATAAAACAAATAAACCACTACTTAGCATACATTTCCACAATTCATGCATTCATCATTCAATCTCAATCAATTTGTTCCTAATACGAGACTACGAAGCCCTAAACATACATTGAGAGTGGCTCGAAACCAAACTGATAACTTTGAAAACATTTGGAACACTTATAAAAAACTTTTCAAACCAGGGGATACACGCCCGTGTAGCTAGGCCGTGTGTCTCACACGACCATAGACATGCCCGTATCATAGGCCGTGTGGACATTCGAAATGGAAACACATGACCATGTCCCAGCCCGTGTCTGACTACATGTAACTCTCTGTCTTGGGTCACACAGCCAATACACACGCCTGTGTAGCTAGCCCATGTGCCCTAAAATTGGCCATACACGCCCGTGTGCTAGGCCGTGTGCTAGGCCATGCCAAACCTGTAGGGTATACTAACTTATGCCATACGGACAAGTCACAAGCCCGTGTGTGAGGCCGTGTTGAGCATACTGACTTGGTATCAATTTCAACACTAGGGGGACACGCAGTCGTGTACTTGACCGTGTGTCACACACGACTGAGACACATGTCCGTTTCTCTGCCCATATGGAGAAAAATAGGCTATTTACCAAGCCATTTTGCCACCCAAATTTAAGCAGACCTATACAACTCATATGGCACAAAACATAGCATCAAAAAGCATATAATTCAATTTCAAATCAAACATGATTTATACCATTTCCAACACAAATCAATACAAAACATAAATACCACATTATGCCATCTAAATTCAAACCAATCCTAATCTTCTCAAATCATCAAAATGACCATTAACAAATATGCATTATTTGGCAAATCATACCAATAACCACCAATCATTCATTTGACACTCATAACACATATTACCATCAATCATCACGCAACCATTAACCAACTCAATTCACAAGACATAATCATATATATATACATGATTCAAACATACCAAATATACCAAAATAAGCCATCACTCATAGCTATATATACATACCGAAATATAAACATTTACACGCCAATTAATATGGCCAAAATCATTATCAAGTCATAACCAAAATGACCAAAGTCCCTATACATGTCATATACTAAAAAATACCAAAGTTCTTAGGTACCAAGAGATAGGTAGATAGTGTGAAGCGATCTCTGACGATCCCCAAATCTGAGCTAGCTTTGATAACACTATAAAACACGGGAAAAATAAACAAAGTAAGCTATAAATCTTAGTAAGCTCGTATGAAATAAACTCAATGCAATCACATAAATATAATTCAATAATTTGAATATACCAGCATATAGCTTACATTAATTAACAAACCTTTCAGATACTCAATTGTGAAAGTATACACTTCCTTCACAAGTTTCCTCGATTTGAAACTTATATAATTCATGTACATACCTGTACCATCTAACATCAATCTCAAACTCATCCACATCTATCGTTTACCAGTTGAACCATTCGAAATAGAAGTCATATATTCAAGAGTCTTGTATACTAAGCACCTATATCATGGCCCGAAGCTAAATCAAGGTAGCTTATATCCGAAGTATTGATATCATGGCCCGAAGCCAAATTAGCCGATATTCATAGCCTGAACCCAAATCGGTATAACTCACACTCGAAATGCTAATATCATGGCCCGAAGCCAACACATGTATCCCCTAATGACATGTCACTAGTATCCTAAACTATTCCTATGGTTCAACTAGGATTTCGAATGCCGAATTTCTATCGAGTCAATGTTGAACTTAGCTGAAGTCTTGTATTCACAACTTATATAGTATCAAAGCATTTAAAATACATTTATAATAAAATTTGTCACATACGAACTTACATCGGGTTCGAAAACGATGAAATTGATCTGTTAATCGAGTACTTTGTCTTTTCCCCGATCTAATTCCAAATTATGCTTTTCTTGATCTATATAATATCAAATTCAGCTCATTTAATTATCGCTCTATTCAATTTAGTCCAAAACACACTTCAAAGTACATTTACACATTTGCCCCTAATATTTCACGTTTTCACAATTTAGTCCTTATTTCATAAAATCACAAATTAATGAAATTCAAAATAAACCCATTCTAGCCGAATTACTATTATGCCCCTAGTAGCCCACATTTTTCAACTTTTCACACATTTAACTGCACATTTTCACATTTTCACAAATAAATCCCTATTTTACATTTTTACTCCAAATCACTTTACAAAATATGTAAATATAGCAACAAGATTTCATATTTCATCATCAAACATCAAAGAACACATATTTTCATCAATGGAAACTTTCAATATCTTTAACAGTTTTGCAAAATAGTCCCTAGGCTAGCTAGAACTAGTTGCAACGATCACAAAAACATAGAAATCATTAAAAACGGGGCAAAAACGGACTTACAATTGCACAAATGAGATTGCCTAAATGAAAGGAATAAAAATGGCTTCCTCTAGCCCTAATTTTTTGTGGTGACCACTTAATGAAGATGATGATATTATGTTATTATGTTTTTAACTTATTAATTAACCAAATTACTAAATTAACCTTAGTTATAATTCATGAAAACCATATAATGCATGCCCATCTTTGTCCACTCACAACTAAAATGGTCTAATTACAACATAAGGACCTTAACTATAAGGTTCTTTAGCTATTAGAACTCAAGTTTTACGCTTTACGCGATTTGGTCCTTTTTATCAAATTGACCATTCAAACAATAAAATTTCTTAACGAAATTTTTACACAATCACTCAATCATGTTGTTAACATTAAAATAATAATAAAATAAATATTCCAACCTCGGATTTGTGGTTCCAAAACCACTTTTTTTATTTGACTAAAAAATGGGTTGTTACATCTCCCCCCTTAGGGATTTTCGTCCCCAAAAATCTTACCAGTGAATAGGTTAGGGTACTGTTTTCTCATAGCTTCCTCAGGTTCCCACGTAGCCTCTTTGACCCCGTGACATTGCCACAAGACTTTCACCAAAGCTATGCGTTTATTTCTCAACTCTTTATCTCTCAAACTAAAATTCAAATCGGTTCTTCATTGTATGTCATATCAGGTTGAATTTCGATCTTTGACGGAGAAATCACATGTGATGGATCAAATCTATATCGACGTAACATCGACACATGAAACACGTTGTTAATCTTTTCTAATTCTCATAGTAAAGTTAGCTGATATGCTACTAGTTCTATTCCTTCAATGATCTCATATGGCCCGATGAATCGCGGACTCAATTTGCCTTTGCGACCGAAACAAAGTATTTTCTTCCACAGAGATACTTTCAAGAACACTTTGTCACTGATCTGAAATTCAATGTCTTTTCGTTTCAAATCCGCATACGATTTCTGACGATCTGAAGCTACTTTTAAACAGTCACGAATTACTTTCACTTTCATTTCGATTTCTCTAACCAAATCAACCCCGTGAATTTGTTTCTCACTAAGCTTGGTCCAATACAATAGAGTTCGACATTTACGGCCATACAAAGCTTCGTACGGTGCCATCTTTATACTCAAATAAAAAATTTTATTATATGCAAATTCAACCAATGGCAAATATTTCTCCCAATTTCCTTTGAACTCTAAAACACAACATCGAAGCATATCTTCAAGAATCTGAATTACTCCCTTAGACAGACCGTCAGTTTGCGGATGAAATACTGTACTAAAATTCAACCTCGTACCCAGAGCTTCTTGTAATTTCTTCCAAAACCACGATGTAAACCTTGGATCTCTATCCAAAATAATTGAAACTGGCACCCCATGCAATCTAACAATCTCAAAAATGTACAACTCAGCCAATTTATCAAGTGAATAGTCAGAACGTACCGGATGAAATGTGCTGATTTTGTTAATCGATCAACGACAACCCAAATAGCATCTTTCTTTTTCAAAGACAAAGGCAATCTCGATATGAATTCCATCTTAACTCTGTTTCATTTCTACTCTGGTATTATCACAAGCTGCAGCAAACCTGAAGGTACTTGGTGCTCAACTTTCACTTGCTGACAAATCAAGCACCTCGATACAAATTTAGATATGTCTCGCTTCATACCTGACCACCAATATAACCGGTTCAATCATTGTACACCTTAGTACTTCCAAGATGAACTGTAACACCCCTAGCCCGTATCCGACGCTGGGGCAGGGTTCAAGGTGTTACCTTTCTTGACTCAACCAACTATACAAAATCGGGCCATAAAAAAAGAATTTCAAATAATTTAAAAACTTCTCTTTTCACATGCAATCTATATCATATACGGACTTACGAGGCCCAAATCATACATCTGGGGTGGTTCAGTACCCAACTGAGAACTCATGAAAAACATAGAAAAGTTTCATGCATCAAGACTCCACACGCCCGTGTGGATATAGAACACACGGTCGTGTGCTAGGGACACGCCCATATTCCAAACCCATGTCTGAAAACCTGGGCATTCTGGCAAAACTACACGGCCCAAGCACACATCTGTGCCCTAAAACTATGTCCTTCACACGGTCGAGACACACGGCCGTGTCTTTTGCCCGTGTACTACTAGCTTGCATATTGACTTTATGGCATGACCTAGATACACGTCTGTGTGGCTTGCTCGTGTACTAAAATGACTTTAAATTTTTAAGTGTAGGGGACGCAGGGCCATAACACACATCCATGGGCGTGAGCCGTGTGTCCCAGACATGGTCTTATACTGGCTCTCATACATGCATGCTGATGCATGTCCCAAACATGTCTTACACTAGCACAACTAGTAGCCGATGTGTGTCCTAGGCACGTCTTACACTGGCTATCTCTGTCGAGGCCGATGCATGTCCTAGACATGTCTTACTCTAGTGCTCATCTCTGTGCCGATGCCATGTCCCAGACATAGTCTTACACTGGCTCTCATAATGTGTCCGAAGCATGTCCCAGACATGTCTTACACTGGCGCACAAATCACCCCATGTCTTGGCACAAATATCCAGTTTATATCCTGAGATTTCCACGGGATATTTCTACTATCTCAATATTACAAGGCATTCTCAATTTATAACTTAACAACTCGTACAATATCAATTCAATGACAATATGAATACAAGTATTAACAGTGTAGTTGTATTATTTACATACAACTTATCTTGGTTTACAAAAAGTACTTGACTAGCCGGCTTAGTCGGATTGCTTGGCTTTTCCCCGGTCTAGGCTCGATTTTGGAAAATATTGATCTATAATAATAATATACATCTATTTAGTCACTAAACACAATTAGGTATTCATAAATCCACAACTTTAGTAAAATGACCATTTTGCCCCAAGGCCTTGACAAAATGACCATTTTACCCCTATGCCTGAAAATTATTTTTATCAAATTTCTTCATATTTCAAGCCTAGATAAACTCTTTTTACTACTATAGCAATCCCAAATTCTCACTATTTCACACACTTACCACCTGTTTTGCTACTTATGCAAAATAGTCCCTTTAGGTGTTTTCATGCTAACACCTTTCACAAAAGTTGTTTATAACACAACTAGGACTCATATTCTTCCATAAAAACTCATCATATGACACAAATACATCCATGGAAAAATCCTAAACTCTTGACCATTTTGTAAGATATCACCCTCATTTGAAAGCTCATGCTTCAAGGGTCTCAAAAATATAAAAATCTTGAAGAAAACACATTAAAATCACTTACTTATGAGTGCTCTAAGTTTTTGTAGATTTTTTACCTTTCAAACCTCTATTTTGGTTGATATTTTCGGTGAAGAGAGAAGATGGAGAAGAAGAAAATAATAGCTAGGCTTTTAGGCATTACTTTATCACCAAAACATGACATCATCAACCTAATACTTTGACTATTTGTTTAAAATCCATCACATGGCCGGCCAACACTATTAAAAAGGGTGTAATTGCCCTTTAAAAGCCCTAAATTTTGATTCTCTAGCTATATAACACCTTTGGTTACCAAAATGTAACTTTTACCTTTTACGCAATTTAGTCCTTTTTTGCAATCGGGCTTGAAAACATTAAAATTAACTCACCAAATTTTTCATGCACTAATATAATAGTACCATAACCTCATAAAAATAAAAATAAAAATTTCTATCTTCGGATTTGTGGTCCCGAGACCACTGTTCCGACAAGGACCTAAATCGAGTTATTACATGAACGGATAAACAACCACTATGTGCCTCGTGCAAATTCTTTTGAATGAACTCAGAATTCTTTGGTACACGGATTCTGTTTCAGAACATTAAACAATCATCGGCTTCGATCTGAAAGTCTGAATCACTATTTAATTCACATTGCACTCTTTTAGTTTGTAACTCAGTATCACACTTTTGAGATACGCAAATTTACTGAAGAAAAACTAATTTAGCTTTCAACTTTACTATTATCAAACCATCATCAGACAAGCTTAGCTAAGTATTCATCGCTCTCAAAGCAAGCAAAGGTTTTCTTCTCAAAGTATTTACAACTACATTTGCTTTCCCTGGATGATAATCAATTACTAACTCGTAATCTTTCAATAGCTCGAGCCATCTCTATTGTCACAAATTTAAATCTTTCTGAGTCATTAAATACTTTAAACTTTTGTGATCAGTGAATATATAATACTTCTCGCCATATAAATGATGTCGCCAAATTTTCAATGTGAAAACAATAGCTGCCATGTAACACCCCAAACCCGGCCCAGACGTTATGGCTGAATCTGGCATGTCACATCAAAGCGTCATTCAAAAATTGAGTTGTCGTTAAAAGTTCATTTCTATGATTAAATCCTTTTGCTCGAGGTTAGCAAATCATCTCGTCAAAAATGTTTACTTAATGTCTGGCATTGATACTTTAAGTTATTTCAAATCGCAGAAGCTACTAAAGTTTGAAATATAAAAACATCTATTTTTAAGTGTTTTTGAAAATAGTTATTAATTTTGAAAATTTGTGTTTAGTAGTTTTAAATAAGAAAATCAAAAGCCCAATTAAAAACTCAATCCCCTAAAGCCTTTATTACAGAATTAAAACCCCAAAATATAAAATTCAAATAAAAAGTCTACAGCAGAGCATCAGCAGTCGTGTGGCCACCTCCGAGTCTCTCGTTGCTCCAAATCGCCTAAGGCTAGGGATTACCTGTACAGTTAGACAGAAGGGTGAGTTTGCAAAAACTCAGTGTGTAATCACTTATAATACAAACAGTCAGATATACTCGGTATGCGAGAAGCAGTTGGGCTGAGCTCATCACGACACACGATGATCGTGTGGGCCTTAGCCCATTAACATAATCAGGTGGGCCTAAGCCCATTACAGAATCAGAATCAAATGCAGATATGCAGATAGAAATCTATCCCAATCCAACCAATACACCATCGTACCAACCAACACACCATGTGGGGATAAAATCGACCCACCCAGCCAACGCACCAAGCTTAGTACCGATTGTAGCACTAAGTCAACAGAACGGCTCAGCGCTGCAGACAGAATGGCTATAGGCCATAAATATCGCAGCAACGCTACCAGTTAACAGAACGGCTATAAGCCATAAGTCTCGCAGAAAGGCTGAAAGCCTTGTACAGAACGGCTATGAGCCGTACACTTCCTCCGTCAATATTAACCCAACCCCATGCAGGATGACATGTCACAGTAACATACATGAATGCAGGATGTCAAGCTCGGTATCAATCATATAACTATCATACGTACATCAATCAACCTATCACTAGGGGTGTAACGGACATCTCGTCTGTTAGGGGTAAAACAGTGATTTTACCCTCAGGGGTATTTTGGTCATTTTACCAATATTGGGGTCTCGATACTTATTACAACCTTTTAGAAGGTCTATCGTCACTTCGAGTGACTCAGATAACCTATATGGCCAGAACAGTGTATATGGGCCCAAAACCCACTATTGGGCCCAAGTTGGCCAACATGCTCGTGTGGCCCATTTAGTCCAAATCCACATACGACATCGTGAGCCTCATAAACCAACCTATCAATGATCACTTATCAAGGATTTTACCGGTGTAGGCCCATAGTCCATTGGGCCCATGCGAACCATTTTGGCCCATCTAGGCCCATAACGGCCCTAGTCTACGAAAACGTACGTGGTGGCCTCCGCAGTCTGCTCCCCACGATTTGGGGCTCGGTTCACCCCACGTGCATTCACACGCTCGTGAGTCCTCAAATGACGAAGTTTCGACATTTTAGCTTTTCGACTTTTGCCGATTCACAGTTAAACAGGGGTGTGAATACACACTTTTCGGCTCTATCGCCGACTATCGATTACAGTTTACGATTACACGCCTAATTACGATTAGAACGCAAATCTCCACGTACACCAACCTAAATCCAAACACAAACTATGGTTAATCACTACCATAAATGCTAATAACTTAAGTCAAGTGAAACCCTTACCAAACGCGACACTTCAAAAGATAGCTAGGAGTATTCGGCCTATAATAACCCACTCTAAAATCGAGGCACAAGATGGCACAATCACGCTCCCTAACAGAGAACGACAGAAAGATGAGGTGTTAGGAGGAAGACCATAACAGTAAAGAGAGAAAGGAGAATCATCATACAAACTTGAACCTGATCGAATCAATGAACACGTGGCAAGACTGAAAAAAATAGGATGAGAGATAGAGAAATCAATTAATCCTTGAGTGAGGAAGTGAAGAGTAGAGAATCAGCCAAAGTAAAATGATTAAGAGGAAAAGAGGAAAGTGTTGAATCAAAAGAAACAAGAAATAAGAGTGAGAGCAAAAAGAGAATCGGCTACAAGGGAAAGAAAGCTGAAAAGAATAGAGAGGCAGGAGAGATGATGAATTTGGCTAACACTAATATTGAGTAAGGGAAGAGAATTGAATTATGAAGAGAGTAAGGGACAGAAAAGAATCGATCAATAGGGACCAAAGAAGAATAGAACCCACAAGCAAAAATACCTGAATGGTACCAAATTGGCTACTCCAAAATAGAAAGTGTAGAAAACCTGAAATAAACATGTCAAGAGAAAACCACTAAAACTGAAATTGCTTCATAATTTCCCCATAGCCGAATTCTCAAGCAATGCATTATAGTCCCATAATGCTTCCCCTAAAAAAAATCGAATGCACACTCCCATGTGACCCCAAATTCGGCCACTCATCAAATTCCTTGAAAATCTCCCAGATTCCTCCACCGTTTTCTCCTTGATTTACACTAGCTCCCCCCAATTCAAATTCAATTCAACAACCAAGACCAGTTCAAACTTCACCCTTTTTCCAAGTCCACAACAACATTCTAGAGTTTCAATCCAATTCAACCACTTACCATCCCCTTGTAGCAAAATAACTGCATTTTGCTTGCAAGGGGATTCGAACCCTTGCCCTTCTCACATGCTCACACACGACTTGCCTCCTTGCCACAAGCTCTCTTGTGTCACAAAATATCTTCAATTAAATAAAAGGTCTATAGGCTAAAGTCTAGGTTCCTTTGAAAGAAAAACCAAAATAAATTGCAAGAGCCAAGACTTGAACCCAAGCTCCCTTGCAACCTTAATGATGCCACAACCACTAGACCACATGCTTCCTTGTGTCATTTATTTAACACAATAATTTAAAAGGCCTTCATCCAGCATCCAGGGTTTAATTGACTTAATACCAAAATTTTTGCTAAAGCCCAGGTTTGAACCCAGGACTTTTCCAACTCCTCTCAGGACCCTTAACCACTTGAGCAGACATTTAATTGTGTCATTTCCTAGCTCACATAAAATTGTATGCATAGTTTCCTAACCGTTCCCTTGCCCAAGGCCCAATACTTCTGGGCTCAAATTCTGAGGCGTTACATGCCAACTCTAAATCATGCATCGGATAATTCTTTTCATGCAGTTTCAATTGTCTGGAGTTATAAGCTATCACTTTTCCCTCTTATATCAACACGCAACGTAAATCGTTCAATGACGTGTCGCTATAAATTACAAATTCTTTACCCAAATCAGGCTAAACCAAAACTGGTGCTTCGGTTAACAAGGCTTTCAATTGATCAAAACTCTGTTGACACTTCTCGGACCACTCAAACTTCACATCTTCCTATAACAATCTAGTCATCAGTGTAGCAATCATCAAGAACCCTTTTACAAAACGTCGATAGTAGCCAGCTAACCCCAGAAAGCTTCTGACTTCAGATACATTTCTCAGTGGTTTCCAATCAAGAACTACAGAAATCTTGCTCGAGTCAACTCGTATACCTTCAGCTGAAACAATGTGCCCCAAAAATTTGACTTCTCTGAGCCAAAACTCACATTTACTGAATTTAGCGTATAGTTGGTTATCTCTCAAAGTTTGCAATACAATCTTCAAATGTTCGGCATACTCAAACTCATCTCGAGAATAGATCATAATGTCATCAATGAACACAATAACAAATCTATCTAAATACGGTCTAAAGATCCGATTCATCAAATCCATAAAAAAGGCAGGAGCATTAGTTAAACCAAAAGGCATAACAAGGAATTCATAATGTCTGTACCGTGTTCTAAATGAAGTTTTTGGCACATCTGAGTCTTTAACTCGCAATTGATAATAACATGATCTCAAATCAATCTTCGAAAACATTTTTGCTCCTTTCAACTGATCAAACAAATCGTCTATTCTCGATAATGGATACTTGTTATTTATCGTCACCTTGTTGTGCTGTCGATAGTCAATACACATTCACATTGACCTGTGTTTCTTCTTTACGAACCAACTGGCCCACCCCAGGGCGAAAAACTTGGTCGTGCAAAACCTCTATCTGTTAACTCTTACAATTCAGATTTCAACTCTTTTAATTCTGTTGGAGCGATTCTGTAAGGAGCTATAGATATTGGCGATGTTCCCAGTACCATTTCAGTAGCAAACTCAACCTCTCTGATCAGTGGTAATCCAGGCAACTCTTCTGGAAATACATCCGGATACTCGCAAATACTGGCACTTATTCAATCTTTGATTCAGATACTTTTGTATCTAGTATATAAGCAAGAAAAGCTTCACTAACTTTTCTCACATATCTCTAAGCTGACATAGACGAAATCACAACAGGCAATCCATTCGACTCATCTGATTCAATTCGAAGAATTTCACTGTTCTAACATTTCAATTCAATGATTTTTCATTTACAATTTACAACGGCATCATGCAGAGTCAACCAATCCATTCCAAGAATCACATTGAACTCATCAAACGGCAATAACATTAAGTCAGTCGAAAAATAGTAACCCCGAGTCATTAAAGGACAGTTCTTGCATACTTTATCAACTAGAACATACTTCCCTAAGGGGTTCGATACTTTAATCACAAATTCAGTAGACTCAACAGGCAAACTCTTACTAAACACTAAATTTATACAGATATACGAATAAGTTGATCCAGAATAAACCAATGCAATCGCATTAGTGTCGTAAAGAGAGAATGTACTAGTAATAACATTAAGGGACGATGCCTCTTCACGAGCGCGAATAGCGTAGGCTCTACCAGGTGCTCTGGCCTCGAATCTCAAAGCTAAGTCCTTTGTCACTCCTTTTCCACTAGACACATTTCCAACATTCCTCAGTGGTCTCCCTCTCGAAGTCGTGTTGCTCTGTCTTGCATTTTGAAATTTATCTTTCTCGACAAACTCTGGGCAATCTCTAATAAAATGATCTAGCGAACCATATTTGAAACAAGTTTTATTACTCTTATTTCTGCACTCTCCAAAATGTCGTCTCCCACACTGTTGACACACGGGTTTATTATTTCTCACACTGTTAATGCTCGAGACAGAAGTTGCTTGAGCTTTAGAACTCACATGTTGTTTTCCATGATCTCTATTCTGGTATCCCACTGTTGCATTCGATTGACGATGCGAATCTCAAGATTTCTTTGATGAAGAATGATAAGATTTATTCATCAGTCTTTTCCTCAAATCTTTAGCCTTTAACTCAGCTTTCCACTTTTCTTGACTAAAGTCTTCGGTTTTACAAGCCCAGTCAACTAATACAACAAATTCTTTCAAATCTAAAATTTTGACTAGAAGTTTAATGTCTTCGTTAAGCCTATCAACAAACTGCTTGCACATAATCTCTTCGGCAGAAACATACTCTCGAGCATATTTACTCAACCGCACAAATTCTCTCTCCTACTCAGTTGCAGTCATACGGCCTTGTTTCAATTCTAAAAACTCTTTGTGCTTTTGAGCCAAAAATAGTTGACTTATGTATTTCTTTTAGAATTCGATCTGAAAGAACTCCCATGTAACACCCCTTACCAGTGTTTAACGCCGGAATAGGGTACGAGGCATTACCGGAACATACACATGCAATCGTACAAAACCGAGACATAATTTTTACATCCAAATTAAACTTTTCAATTTTCATCTCTAATTTCTTGATATAGATCTACGAATCCCAAAACATACTATGGAAACGATCCAGGACTAAACATAGATCTTTGGAAAACATTGGTTTTTTTTTTTTTTTGAAAATAGGGGCATACGCCCGTGTCCAAGCTTCACATAACCATTCACATGCCACATTTTCCATACTTAGTCATTACACACTCATTCAACCAACTCATGCCTCTCACAAAATGCATCATCATAACATATAACTTAACTGGCCTTATACAAAATAAGTTATCAAATATTAAAGGCCAACATTTTAGGCCAAATCAATTACGACATATAACAAAATAACCAAGTCCAGTATACATGCCATAATTCAAAATATGAATTTCAAGATACCAAAAGAATGATGATAATGTATGATGACAATCTTCATACCCTGAGTTAGCTTGCTGACACTCTAAAACAAGGGAAAAGAAAGGGGAGTAAGCATATAGCTTAGTAAGCAGGTATGTAAATAATAAACAAATTATTAACATACTTTTATAAATCCTCAAAATATGTTTTCAAAATAATACAATCATAACTACACATAGATCCATTATTTACTCAAGTTTAAAACAAGCTGTCTATCCGAGTCATAGTCACTAAATTATTTATATCTGGAGCTATGGAACTCCAAATTAAGATCGGCTAATTTTTTTCCAGAAACTAGACTCTCATATATCCTTACCATAAAATTTTCAAAATTTTTGGCTTAGCCAATAAGTACAGTTTATTCTTTAAATTCACCCATGTTTCGCTGTCCGATAGTTTCGACCCCTCTTCACTAAAAATTAGTTATCTCCTCATACGGCATTCGGATGATGTTCCCGTTTGCTTCTTTTACAATTTTTAATGATTTTCCCAAATCAGAACAGGGGATTCCGAAATCATTCTGACTCTATGTCACATAAATTCAAATATCTCATAATATAAAATTCTTTTGCTTACACCGTTTCCTTTATATGAAAATAGACTAAATAAGCTTTAATAACATATCTTATTCAACCTCTAATTCGATTTCCAACATTTTTTGTGATTTTTCAAAGTCACACAACTACTGCTGTCCAAAACTGTTTTATTACTAAATTTCACTATTTCATGCTTTCTTTGTAGTAACTTTCATTGTAACACTTACTCCATATCAATCTTACCAAATTTCGATCACATATCGAGCACATTGCTCATAAGTTTACACACATGTACCTGCACTTATTCATCACATAGTCATATTCAATTACACCTAGTCATTTCCCGTTGAACACATCGGAATAATAACGGATACTCGGTGGCCTGCACATAGTACCCTTGTAGTCAAAGCTACCTTCTTAACTAAGCAGCCTTCACATAGTACCACACTTGTAACCAAAGCTATCTTTCTTCACAAAGTGGCCTTCACATAGTACCATTCTTGAGTCACTAGTGACATGTCACTTGTATCCTATTCTGTTCCTAATGTTCAACCAGGAAACTTCCCACTTTTCGATACTTGTCAATTTCATTCAATATTCAGCCACATTTTGTAAAACATAATAAAATATGATAACGTAAGTAAAAACGATGCATTATTTACATACAAACTTACCTCGGTGCAAAATATGACAAATTTGCAATGTAGTCCACAACCTTTTCTTTTTCCCGATCAAGGTCAATTCCTCGTCTTTGATGTCTATAATAACACATTTAACTTATTTAATACTCACATTATTCAATTTAGTCCAAAAATCACACTATGAAAAATTACATTTTTCCCCTAAAGTTTCACATATTTACAATTTTTCCCCTAGGCTCGTAAGATGAAAAGCAGTTATTTTTCTCAAATCCTAAGCCTAGACAATTCACATTCCGTCTTATAGCAGCTCACATTTTTCACTAAATAACATTTTCTACACATAATTTTACAACTTTTACAAATAGGTCCTTTTATGCAATTTCATCAAAAATCACTTAGTAAAAGTTGTTTATGACACCCCCAAACTTTCATATTCTTCCATAAAACATCAAAACACATGCATGTCATCCATGGGTAAATTTTTAAACACAAACCTTAGCTCAAAATAATGGTGGAAATAGCTAAACCGGGCTAGGAGGATTTCAAAAATGTAAAGAACATTAAAAACGGGGCTAAAATAGACTTACAATCGAGCTTGGAAGCTTGAAAAACCCTAACCATGTCTTCCTCATGTGAAATTCAGCCAAGGGGTTGAAGATGGACAAAAATTGGCTTTTAAGTTTGTTTTTTATTCATTTTAATTTCCAAATAACCAAATTGCCCTTAATAAAAAACTTTAGAAATATACCAAACCATGTCCATTTTTGTCCACCAACTTAACCAATGGTCTAATTACCATTTAAAGACCTCCAATTTAAAATTTCATAAAAATTGGACACCTTTAACATGTAGAACTCAAGTTTTGCACTTTTTTACAATTTAGTCCTTTTGACTAAATTAAGTGCCCAAACGTCGAAATTTTTGAACGAAATTTTCACGAAAGCGTTTCGTGAAATTGTAGACTATAAAAATATAATAAAAGTGAACTTTACTACGTCAGATTTGTGGTCCCAAAACCAGTGTTCCGACTAGACCCAAAATCAGACTATTACAACTATCCCCCTTTAGGGATTTTCATCCCCGAAAATCTTACTGGTAAAGAGGTTTGGATACTATGTTCTCATGGCTTCCTCCGGTTCCCACGTAGCCTCTTCTACTCGATGTCTTTTCCACAACACTTTCACTAAGCTTATATTTTTATTTCTCAACTGTTTAACTTCTCGAGCCAAAATCTTTATCGGTTCCTCATCATAGGTCATATCCGGTCGAATCTCAATCTCTATCGAAGAAATCACATGTGAAGGATTGGAACGATATCGTCGTAACATCGATACATGAAACACATTATGAATTCTTTCTAGCTCTGCCGATAAAGCTAACTGATACGGCACTGGTCCAATTCTTTCCATAACCTCATACGGCTCAATGAAACATGGACTAAACTTGCCCTTTCAGCCAAATCTTAGAATTTTCTTCCACGGAGATACTTTCAGAAACACTTTATCACCCACTTGAAACTTGATCTCTTTTCTTTTCAAATCCACGTATGACTTTTGTCGATCTGAAGTGGCTATCAGACATTCACGGATTACTTTCACTTTCTCTTTGGTTTCTCTAGCCAGATCAACCCCATGAATCTGTTTCTCACTGAGCGCGGTCCAATACAAAGGAGTTCGACATTTGTGACCATACAATGCTTCATACGGTCCCATTTATATACTCGATTGAAAACTATTGTTGTAGGCAAACTCAACCAAAGGTAGATATTTCTCCCAACTACCTTCGAATTCTAAAACACAACATCAGAGCATGTCTTCAAGAACTTGAATTACTCTTTCAGATTGACTTTCGGTTTGCAGATGAAACGCGGTACTAAAATTCAATTTCCTACCCAAGTCTTCTTGCAACTTTTTCCAAAACCTCGAAGTGAACCTTGAATCTCTATCCGAAATAATTGGCATAGGCACTCTGTGCAATCTCACAATTTCAACAATATACAACTCAGCCAACTTATCAAGTGAATAGTTGGTACGTACCAGTATAAAGTGAGCTGATTTCGACAATCTATAAACCACAACCCAAATGGCATCTTTCTTTTTCAGAGTCAGAGGCAAATGTGTCACAAAATCCATTGTGATTCCGTCCCATTTCCACTCGGGAACCATCACTAGCTGAAGTAAACCCAAAGGTACCTGATGCTAGGCTTTCACTTGTTGGCAAATCAAACACTTTGATACAAATTCAGAAATATCTCTTTTCATACCCATCCACCAATACAATTTCTTCAAATCATTATACATTTTCGTACTACCTGGATGAACTGATAAACAACCACTGTGCGCCTCATGTAAAATTTTTCGAATGAACTCATCATCTTTCGGTATGCATATCCTATCATGGAACATCAAGCACTCATCTGATCTAATTCAAAAATCTAAATCATGATTCATACCGAGCTCTCTTGGCTTGCAATTCACTGTCATTCTTCTGAGCTTCACAAATTTGCTGAAGAAATAATGGTCTAGCTCTCAACTCGGCCAAAATCAAACCATCATCAGAGAAAGCCAAACTCGTACTCATAGCTCTCTAAGCAAACAAGGATTTTCTACTTAAGGCATTAGCGACTACATTCTCTTTTCCTGGGTGGTAATCAATCACTAGCTCATAATCTTTTATTAATTCGAGCCATCTCTGTTGTCACAAATTCAAATTCTTTTGATTCATCAGATACTTCAAACTCTTGTGATCGGTAAAGATTCATCATTTCTCACCTTACAAATAATGATGCCAAATTTTTCAAAGCAAAGGCGATGGCAGCTAATTCCAAGTCATACATCGGATAATTCTTCTCGTGCGGTTTCTACTGTCTCAAGGCATAAGCTACCACTTTGCTCTCTTGCATCAACACACAACCAAGACCATTCAATGATGCATCACTATAAACCATGAACTCTTTCCTCATCTTAGGTTGCACCAAAATTGGTGCCTCAGTCAATAATGCTTTCAATTTCTCGAAACTTTGCTGACATTTATCGGTCCATTCAAAATTAACATTCTTTTGCAGTAACTTAGTCATAGGAGAGGCAATAATCGAGAATCCTTCGACAAAATATCTATAATACCCGACTAAGCCCAAAAATCTTCTAACCTAGGATACATTCTTTGGTGGTTTCCAATCAACAATTGCCAAAATTTTGCTCGGATCAACCCGAATACCATCACCTAAAACTATGTGTCCCAAAAATCCGACTTCACGAAGCCAAAACTTACTTTTACTGAATTTAGCAAACAGTTTCTTTTCTCTCAAAATCTACAACACAGTTCTTAAGTGTTCTCGAACTCATCTCGGGAGTAAATCAGGATGTCATTTATAAACACAACTACAAACTTATCCAAATACGGTCAAAAAATTCAGTTCATCAAGTCCATAAAAATAGTCGGAGCATTCGTTAAATCGAAAGGCATCACAAGAAATTCAGAGTGTCCATACCTCATTCTGAAAGCGATTTTTGGCACATCTGACTCTTTAACTCTCAACTGATAGTAACCGTATCTCAAAACGATCTTTGAAAACACTGTCGCCCCTTTCAACTGGTCGAACAAATCATCAATCCTCGGTAATGGATACTTTTTCTTTATAGTCACTTTGTTGAGCTGACGGTAGTCAATACAAAGCCTCATAGATCCATCTTTCTTCTTTACAAATAGTACGGGAGCACCCCAAGAGAAAAACTCGCTCTCACAAATCCCTTATCTGTCAATTCTTGTAACTAAGCTTTTAATTCTTTCAATTCAGTCAGAGCCATTCTATACAGAGCAATCGAGATTGGTACAGTTCCAGGTAATGAATCAATAGCAAATTCAATCACTCTAATCGGAGGTAACCCAGGTAATTCTTTTGGAAACACATCTCAGAATTCACAAACTACCGGTACTGATTCAAGTTTTGACTCAGACATTTCAGTATTCAACACATACGCAAGATAAGCTTCACACCCTTTTCTTATGTACTTCTGAGTAGACATGTGAGAGATCACCATAGGTAATTTATTTGATTCATCTGTTTCAACCCAAAGAATCTCACCATTTTCACATTTCAACTCAAGGTTTTCTGTCTACAATTTACCTTGGCATTATGCAATGTCAACCAATCCATACCTAGAATAACATCAAACTCATCAAATGGCAACAACATCGGATTAGCTAGAAAACAGTGACCTTGAATCATCAAAGGACAATTCTTGCAAAACTTATCAACTAACACATATTTGCCTAAAGGGTTTGACACTTTAATCACAAATTTAGTAAGTTCAACAAGAAAACTCTTACTAGATATTAAATTAACACAAACATAGGAATGAGTAGACCTGAGATCAATCAATGCAATAACATTAATATCATAGAAAGAGAATGTACAAGTAATCACATCAGGAGATGACGTATCCTCACGAGCACGTATGGCATAAGCTCTAGCGGGTGCTCTAGCTTTTAGCCTCACAGCTGAATCTTTCACTACACTTTTACTGCTAGCTCCACTTCTGGCATTTCTCGGTGGTCTACCTCTGCTGGCAATATTACCTGGTCTAACACTCTGAAATTTTTCTTCTTTGACCTTCTCAAGGTAAACTTTAATGTAATGCTCTCAAGAACCACACTTGAAACAAGCTCGGCTAATTAACCAACACTTACCGAAATGTCGATTACCACAATGCTGACACTCCGGTTTATTAGACCTCACATTACCCACACTTGACATTGAAATAGCTTGAGCTTTAGAACCTAAATATGGTCTCCCACGGTCTTGGTGCGAATACCCAGCTGAAACAGTTAATCGAGGATTCATCTCTTTGGACTTCTTTGACTGAGATTGGAATGACTTACTCATTGGCCTTTTTCTTGCATCTCGGGCCTCAATCACAGCTTTTCTCTTTTCTTTGTTCAGTTCTTTGGCCTTGCAAGCTCGATCAACTAACACAACGAATTCTTTCAATTCTAAAATCCCGACTAATAGTCTAATGTCCTCGTTTAACCCATCCTTGAATCTCTTGTACATAATAGCCTCGATAGGCACACATTCCTAAGCATACTTGCTTAGTCTAACAAATTCACGTTCACATTCTGCCATAGACATTTTACCTTGCTTCAGCTCGAGAAACTCTTTTCGTTTCTGATTATTGAACCGCTAGCTTATGTACTTCTTTCTGAATTGCTCCTAGAAAAAACCCTATGTAACCCTTTCTTTCAGAACCACGGACACCAGTGTCTTCCATTAGTGATATGCCGAGTCCCTCAATAAAGATATAGCACACTTTAAACATTCTTCGAGAGTACAAAAAAGTTTATCAAATACCCAAATAGAATTCTCAAGTCAAAACTCTACTTTCTAGGGATCATCATCTATATTAGCCCTGAACTCTTCAGCCCCTTGCTTTTGGATCTTATCAACCAGAGGCTTATTCAATCTTACCAAATCAACATCTTGAGGAACTACGGGGACTGGTTGGGGAATAGGAGAGGGTGGAGGAGGTTGAGCATTCGAATTTGCTCGAACAAATTCTGTATACCAATTACTCATCATATGAAGAAAGGCTTTCCGAGCCCCATCTCCCCGACTACATGTTTCAGACCTACTTTCAACTGCTGCGGTCCCCTGTGTGGGAGCCGGTGCATTACTCTCTACGTTATCGGCTACAGCTCGATCGGGATTCATTTACTATATAAAAACACAATTTAAACTGTTAGGGGTCATCACACTATCACAGTATATTAATGGCATGTATAGATACACTTTCACACAGGTTATGATAGTTCGAGAATCGACTAAACCATAGCTCTGATACAACTAAAATGTAACACCCCTTACCTGTGTTCAAAGCCAAAACAGGGTACGGGGCATTACCGAAACATACACATGCAATCGTACAAAATCGAGACATAATTTTTACATCCAAATTAAACTTTTCAATTTTCATCTCTAAGTTCCTAATATGGATCAACGAGGCCCAAAACATACTATGGAAATGGTCAGGGACTAAACTGAGATCTTTGGAAAACATTCAAAACTTTTTTTTTTGAAAAATAGGGGGCATACGCCCCTGTCCAAGGTCGTTTCCTTCACACAACCATTCACATACCACATTTTTCATACTTAGTCATTACACACTCAGTCAACCAACTCATGCCTCTCATAAAATGCATCATCATAACATATAACTTAACTAATACTAGCCAACATCGATGGTCTTATACAAAATGAGTTATCAAATATTAAAGGCCAACATTTTAGGCCAAATCAATTATGACATATTACAAAATAACCAAGTCCACTATACATGCTATAATTAAAAAGATGAATTTCAAGATACCAAAAGAATGATGATATTGCATGATGATAGTGTGGTTGGATCTCCGATGATCTCCGTACCCTGAACTAGCTTGGTGACACTATAAAACAAGGGAAAAGAGAGGGGAGTAAGCATATAGCTTAGTAAGTAGGTAAGTAAATAATAAACAAATTATTAACATGCTTTTATAAATCCTCAAAATATGTTTTCAAAATAATACAATCATAACTACACATAGATTCATTATTTACTCAAGTTCAAAACAAGCTGTCTATACGAGTCATAGTCACTAAATTATTTATATCTGGAGCTATTGAACTCCAAATTAAAATCCGCTAATTTTTCTAGAAACTAGACTCACATATATCCTTACCATAAAATTTTCAAAATTTTTGGTTTAGCCAATAAGTACAATTTATTCTTTAAATTCACCCCTGTTTCGCTATCCGACAGCTCCGACCCCTTTTCACTAAAAATTAGTTATCTCCTCATACAGGATTCGGATGATGTTCCCATTTGTTTCTTTTACAATTTTTAATGATTTTCCCAAATCAGAACAGGGGATTCCGAAATCATTCTGACTCTGTGTCACAAAAATTTAAATATCTCGTAATATAAAATTCTTTTGCTTACACCATTTCTTTTATATGAAAATAGACTCAATAAACTTTAATTACATATCTTATTCAACCTCTAATTCGATTTCCACCATTTTTTATGATTTTTCAAAGTCACACAACTGTTGCTATCCAAAATTGTTTTATTACTAAATTTTACTCTTTCATGTTTTCTTTGTAGTAACTTTCATTGTAACACTTACTCCATATCAATCTTACCAAAGTTCGATCACATATCGGGCACATTACGCATAAGTTTACACACACGTACCTGCACTTATTCATCACATAGTTATATTCAATTACACCTAGTCATTTCCCGTTGAACACATGGGAATAATAACGGATACCCGGTGGCCAGCAGATAGTACCACCCTAGTAGTCAAAGCTACTGTTTTCACAAAGTGGCCTTCACATAGTACCACACTTGTGACCAAACCACACTTGAGTCACTAGTGACATGTCACTTGTATCCTATTTTGTTCCTAATGTTTAACCGGGAAATTTCTCACTTTTCGATACTTGTCAATTTCAATCAATATTCAGCCACATTTCATAAAACATGATAAAATGTGATAACTAAGTAAAAACAATGCATTATTTACATACAAACTTGCCTCGGTTCAAAATATGGCAAATTTACAATTTAATTCACATCCTTTTCTTTTCCCCGATCAAGGTCAATTCGTCATCTTTCTTGATCTATAATAACATATTTAACTCATTTAATACTCACATTATTCAATTTAGTCCAAAAATCACACTATGGAAAATTACATTTTTCCCTAAAGTTTCATATATTTACAATTTTGCCCCTAGGCTCGTAAGATGAAAAGCACTTATATTTCTCAAATCCTAAGCCTAGTTGATTCATATTCCGTCTTATAGTAGCTCATATTTTTCACTAAATCACATTTTCTACACATAATTTTACGACTTTTACAAATAGGTCCTTTTATGCAATTTCATCAAAAAATCACTTAGTAAAAGTTATTTATCACACCCCAAACTTTCATATTCTTCCATAAAACATCAAAACACATGCATGTCATCCATGGGTAAATTTTTAAACACAAACCCTATCTCAAAATAATGGTGAAAATAGCTAAACCGAGCTACGAGGACCTCAAAAATGTAAAGAACATTAAAAACGGGGCTAACACGGACTTACAATCGAGCTTGGAAGCTTGAAAAACCATAGCTATGTCTTCTTCATGTGAAATTCGGCCAAGAGGTTGAAGATGCACAAAAATTGGCTTTTAATTTTGTTTTTAATTCATTTTAATTTTTAAATGAATAAATTGCCCTTAATGAAAACTTTAAAAATATACCAAACCATGTCCATTTTTGTCCACCAACTTAACCAATGGTCGAATTACCATTTAAAGACCTCCAATTTAAAATTTCATAAAAATTGGACACCAATAACATGTAGAACTCAAGTTTTGCACTTTTTTACAATTTAGTCCTTTTGACTAAATTGAGTGCCCAAACGTCAAAATTTTCGAACGAAATTTTCACGAAATCGTTCTGCGAAATTGTAGACTATAAAAATATAATAAAAGTGAACTTTACTCAGTCAGGTTTGTGGTCTCGAAACCACTGTTCCGACTAGACCCAAAATCAGGCTGTTTCATCCTAGGTGACCCTCTCTCTCGGCACCACTGATACTAATTTGTTCCACCACTGGTATGTGGTGTCCCTCAGAATTGATATAGCACATTTTAAACACTTAGTCGGTGTGCAAGAAACTCATCAAATACTCAGATAGTGTTTTCAAACCAAAACTCGGCTCTCTCAAGATCATTTTCAACATTATCTATGAACTCTTCAGCCCCATGTTTACAGATCTTATCAACTGGAGGTTTGTTCAATCTTAAAAGTTCGACACTTTGAGGAGCTACGGGAACCGATTGCGGATTAGGAGGTAGTGGAGGTTGTTGACCAGCCAGATTTGTTCGAATATACTGCGTGAACCATTTGTTCATCATTTGGAAGACGACTTCTTTAGCCTCTCCTCCCTGGCAACCCGATACAGGTCTAGACTCAGAAGGCGTTGTCCCTTAAGGAGGGAGCTTGCGCATTACTTTCAACCTCATCAACTATAGCTCAATTGGGATCCATTTACTATATGAAAACATATTTTAAAATGTCAAGAGTCATGACACTATCATAGTTTATATATGGCATGTATAGCTAGACTCTCACATATGCTACGTTAATCCTGGAATCAACTAAACCGTAGCTTTGATACCAATAAATGTAACACCCCTCACCCGTATTCAACTATAGAATAGGGTTATAGAGCGTTAACAGACTTATAAAACAATTAAACGACTACTTAGCATACATTTCCACAATTCATGCATTCATCATTCAATCTCAATCAATTTGTCCCTAATACGAGCCTACGAAGCCTTAAACATACATTGAGAGTGGTTCGAGACCAAACCGATAACTTTGAAAACATTTGGAACACTTATAATTTTTTTTTCAAACCAAGGGATACATGCCCATCTGGCCAAGCCGTGTGTCTCACACGACCATAGACACTCCCGTGTTAAAGGCTGTGTGGAACGTACTGACTTCATTTCAATTTCAACACCAGAGGACACACGGCCGTGTACTTGACAGTGTGTCACACACGGCTAAGACACACGTCCATGTCTCTGCCTATATGGACAAAAATAGGCTATTTACCAAGTCATTTTGCCACCCAACTTTAGGCACACCTACACAACTCATATGGCACAAAAGATAGCATCAAAAAGCATATAATTCAATTTCAAATCAAACATGATTTATACCATTTCCAACACAAATCAATACAAAACATAAATACCACATTATGCTATCTAAATTCATACCAATTCTTATCTTCTCAAATCATCAAAATGACCATTAACTAATATGCATTATTTGGCCTAATTTCACAAGCATATCAACAACAACAAATCATCCATTTGACACTCATAACACATATTACCATCAATCATCACACAACCATTAACCAACTCAATTCACAAGACATAATCATATATATATATATATACTTGATTCAAACATACCAAATATACCAAAATAAGCCATCACTCATAGCTATATATACATACTGAAATATAAACATTTACACGCCAATTAATATGGCCAAAATCATTATCAAGTCATAATCAAAATGACCAAAGTCTCTATACATGCAAAATACAAAAAAAAAATACCAAATTTCTTAGGTACCGAGAGATAGGTAGATAGTGTGTAGCGATCTCCGACGATCCCCGAATCCGAGCTAGCTTTGATAACATTATAAAACACAAGAAAAATAAACAAAGTAAGCTATAAAGCTTAGAAAACTCGTATGAAATAAACTCAATGCGATCACATAAATATAATTCAATAATTTGAATATACCAACATATAGCTTAAATTAATTAACAAACCTTTCAAATACTCAATTATGAGAGTATACACTTCCTTCACAAGTTTCCTCGATTTGAAACTTATATAATTCATGTACATACATGTATCATCTAACATCAATCTCAAACTCATCCACATATATCGTTTACCCATTATACCATTCAAAATAGAAGTCGGATATTCAGGAGTCTTATATACTAAGCACCTATACCATGCCCCGAAGCCAAATCAAGGTAGCTTATATCCCAAGTACTGATATCATGGCTGTAACACCCCTTACCCGTATCCGAGGCTGGGATAGGGCACGAGACATTATCGAACATTTACATTAATACTTACGTAAAAACGAGCCATAAATTTCATCCAATTTAAAACCATTCATACGGATACATTTGTCCCTTATATTGGCCTATGAGGCCTAAAACACGCACTGGAGTTGGTTCGGGACTAAGTCGGAATCTTTGGAAAAATTAAGAAATTTTTCATCAAAATAATGTCACACACCTGTGTGATGAAGGGGACATGCCCGTGTGCCCTAGGCACGTCCGTGTCCTCAGGCCGTGTAACTTTCTATTATGACGTCACCACTAAAACAAGGTCACACAACCGTATCACACGCTCGTGTGGCCAGACCGTGTGGTGAATTAAAAATTAAATGATTTATCATAAAATAGTGTAGACTTCACGCGGCCAGAGTACACGCCCATGTGGGTAGACCGTGTCTCTCACACGGCCAAGACACACACCTGTGTCTTAGCTCATGTGTTTACTACTGGGCATTCTAACTTGTAAAACTAGGGTGTAGGGGACACACGACCGAACAACACGCCCATAGGGCAGACCCTGTGTCACTTACGGCCTAGACACGTGACCGTGTGTCTACCAGTGTGGACAGTTTTGTGGCTATTTTCCAAGCCAATTGCCACCCTCATTTGAACATGATCAATCATAGTTTTAAAGGCTTACAACATGGCTTGATTTTTGCTCAAAATGTGGTTAAGATATGACCATATAGAGTTCACTTAGCACATATTCAATTTAGTAAGTGACTTAAATCATTCCACACAAATTCCATAACAAATCTTTAGCAATAACCTACTTCTCATTTATACCATTTTATCAATATTGTGGCCACACCTATTGATTATAATTCTTTCCCTAAACATGAATGACATTCATCACCCTATTCAACACAAGTAACCATCATGCATAACATGAGTGTAACTCAATTCATACATGCAAAATTAATTAGAGTTACAACCCAGTAATCACATATTAGCCATATCACATGGCTCTATACAAAATGAATTATCAATCATCAAAAGCCATCACACTTGGCCAAATTAAATGACACATATGACAAAAGATAAGTTACCCTGTACATGCCATTATATCAAAATGAATATTTCTTTTATACCCAAAACAAAATTGTTAATAGTGTGATCAAAGCTCCAATTGTCCTCCAACCTTCATGAGTCCGCAAGCTCTATAAGACAGGGAAAAGTAAATCGGGGTAAGCATTACATGCTTAGTAAGTTTGTATAACAGAAAGTAAACTTACCGGTCATTTTAAACACCTAATCTCAATAAGCCATACTATCCATCAATTTTAGATAATTTTCCCTAAACACATGCACTCAATCAATAAGTTAGTCACAAAAATTATAAGATGCATAGATGAGCTCATCAAATCATGTACACATTCTATTTCATGTTTCTAATGTCTTATATATATATATATATATATATATATTATCCATTGAATTACTGAATTCCCTATGGATATTTCATCTGTCAATTCATATCCAGTAGTACCTTCTTGGTACACTCTTGAGCCACATATCCTACAGCAGAATTACCAGTCGAAGCTAAATTCTAGTTGTATCATATACTTTAAGGGCTTTGTCGAATTACCAATTCAGACTAAATTCTTTATATGACAAAGAATTCCCTATAGAGTCAAATTTGGATTACCAGTCCATGCTAAATCCAGTTAATTAGGATTACCAGTCTAGGCTAAATCCTAATTGAAACATATATTTGATAGGCTCATTTCAGGGTTACTCGTCCGGGCTAAATCCTTTCTACAACACATTCAAGATTCCATTTCGTATAAGAAGTAACCTAACCATCGAAATTCAAAAATTCAAACAGATTACAATCCCTTTTCAACCAATTCTTAACTTCTGAATAATTTCACATAATTCAATATTCTTACATTACACATTCAATTCCACACAACAATTATAATTAACATATTTACATATTCCATTAAGTTACACGAACTTACTTGGATGATGTTTCGGTTTTGAATTCTGTCGGTTTTGAATTCTGTCGGTTTTGAATTCTAACTATTCTGAAACCTTTTGTTTTCCACGGTCTACTTTCAGGATTGGTCTTTCCGAGTCTATATAAGCAATTTAAATTATTAATGTATCACATTCGTCAATTTCATCCCAAAAATTCACTCTATGGCAAAATTACCTTTTTACCCCTAACTTTGCACATTTTTACACTTTGGTCCTTAGGCTCGTAAAATGAAACCTAAGCCTAGCTATGGCCTCTCAAATTTTTGGCACTTGATGGAGAAGATGGAGAATATTTTTACTTCATTTTCCCTTTTTATTCTTTAATTAACCAAATGACCAAAATATTTTTTTTACTAAACTTTGAATTTTTATCCATGCATGCCCATTTTTGTCCAAAATTTTAGAACTTGGTCAAATTACTATTTAAGGGCCTCTAATTAATAATCCAACTCAATTCCATGTTAAAAGCTTCTAGAACTCAAGTTTTACAACTTATTCAATTTAGTCCCTAAAAATAAATTGGGCATCTTAAGCATAGAATTTCTTCATGAAATTTTCACACAAGCATGTATTCACATCCTAGACCTCATAATAATCATAGAATAATTATTTCTACTTCGGATTTATGGTCTCCAAACCACTATTCCTATTAGGCCTTAAGTTAGGATGTTACAATGCCCCTAACCAAATTAGCCGATATTAATGGCCTGAAGCCAAATTAGCCGATATTAATGGCCCAAAGCCAAATCAGCCGATATTAATGGCCCGAAGTCAAATCGGTATAACTCGCACCCGAAGTGCTAATATCATGGCTCGAAGCCAACACATGTATCCCCTAATGACATGTCACTAGTATCCTAAACTACTCCTATGGTTCAACCAGGATTTCGAATGCCGAATTTCTATTGAGTCAATGTTGAACTTATCTGAAGTCTTGTATTCACTACTTATACAATATCAAAGCATTTAAAATACATTTATAATGAAATTTATCACATAAGAACTTACCTCGGGCTTGAAAATGATGAAATTGGTCGATTAATCAAGTACTTTGTCTTTTCCCTGATCTAATTCCAAATTTCACTTTTCTTGATCTATATAATATCAAATTTAGCTTATTTAATTATCCCTCTATTCAATTTAGTCCAAAACACACTTCAAAGTACATTTACACATTTACCCCTAATATTTCACGTTTTCACAATTTAGTCCTTATTTCATAACATCACAAATTAATGAAATTCAAAATTAACCCATGCTAGCTGAATTACTATTATGCCCCAAGAAGCCCACATTTTTCAACTTTTTACACATTTAACCACACATTTTCACATTTTCACAAATAAATCCCTATTTTGCATTTTAACTCAAAATCACTTTACAAAATATGTAAATATAGCAACAAGATTTCATATTTCATCATCAAACATCAAAGAACACATATTTTCATCAATGGGAACTTTCAAAATCTTTAACAGTTTTGCAAAATAGTTCTTGGGCTAGCTAGAACTAGTTGCAACGATCACAAAAACATAGAAATCTTTAAAAACGGGGCAAAAGCAGACTTACAATTGCACAAATGAGCTTGGCCGAATGAAAGGAATAAAGATGGCTTCCTCTAGCCCTAATTTTTGGTGGTGGTCACTTAATGAAGATGATGATATTATGTTTTTATGTTTTTAACTTATTAATTAACCAAATTACTAAATTAACCTTAGTTATAATTCATGAAAACCATATAATCATGCCCATATTTGTCCACTCATAACTAAAATGGTCTAATTACAACATAAGGACCTTAACTTTAAGGTTCTATTGCTATTAGACACCTTTAGCTATTAGAACTCAAGTTTTACGCTTTACGTGATTTGGTCCTTTTTATCAAATTAAGCACTCAAACGATAAAATTTCTTAACGAAATTTTCACACAATCACTCAATCATGCTGTAAACATTTAAATAATAAAAAAATAAATATTCTGACATCAGCTTTGTAGTTCTGAAACCATTGTTCCGATTTGACTTAAAAAATGAGCTGTTACACATCATGGCTGCATTCAGACATATTTACAATTTGAACATTACCCCACTAACTACTAAGGTCATCGATAATATCACATTATTTTGTTTCATTAAAGTAATTAATCCAAGAGAAATTTTGGTTAACCCATTCCTTAGATACAATAGTAGTTAAAGTCGATTACCAGTGAATAACTTCTTATTTTAACATTGTTGTTACACATCCCAAATAATCTCCAAAAAGATCTTCTATCTCATCTAGAATCCTTTATATTTGCTAACCAACTCTCGACTCTGCCCACATTATTACCCATTCATCTGCTGAACTCTTTAGCTCCTCTTTTGCATGCTTAATCAACATAAATCTTATGAATATTCCGTTATATAACACTTTGAGAATGAGGGGGGTGGAGGTCGTAAAGCCACAATATTTAACCCTCATATATACACATGAAACATAACATTCATTATTAATACAAACATTATGAACCTTTAGTCTAACCTTCATAAATTTCTGTTCATCATTAGAAACATTTTAATCAAAGAATTGAATATCGCTTTCAGCATCATCGAAGTTAGCTCAGTTGCAAGACATCTTTTATCTATATGTAAAACAAATCCCATCAGAGTCAGAAGACATCACACTATCACAGGTTATATAATAGCATGTATTTCTAAACACCATATAAGCTACGTTCAGTTTGAGAACTAACTAAACCGTAGATATAATACCACTAAATTTTATACCCCTAACCCATCTCTATCTCCAAATTAGGGTTATGGAGTATTACCAATCAATCGTTTATCATACAACATCATAACATTTAAATAAATAAACATTTTATAAACCATTCATTCATATAATTTTTTTCCCTAACTCAAGCCTTCGAGGCCCTAAAAATAGCTTAGAAGCAATTCGGGATAATTTGAAACAAAATGAAAAATCCAAGAAAATGCTAAAAAAATTATAAAACATGGGTCACACGGTCATGTGGTCAGGCCATGTGACAAAGCCCTAGGCTGTGTAACATTCAAATAAGGGACACGCAGCTGTGTTTCAGCCCGTGTCTACACCTGTGTATCTCACTACGTAGGGTCACACGACCATGTCCCACGCCCGTATGCCAGGCCGTGTGCTAGGTCGTGTAACTCACTAACTTGAAACCTAAGAAAACCTCAGATGACACACGGTCGTGTGCCTCTCTCGCTTGAAATATCCCCTCTCGCTTATTCGGCATTCGCCCAAGTGACGTCTTCCACATTACGAACACTTCGGCCTATTTGGCCCAGCACTACCAACACTTGCCACTGAGGTAGTTTAGGCTTTAGATGCCATGTTCTGTCGATTCTTGTTTCTCTTCGAATATCCAACCGAAGTATTCGATTGGGTAGTAAACTCTTTTGACCTCTTGGAGGAGGACTGATGCGTCTTCCCCATCTGTCTTCTCTTTAAATCTCGCGACTCAGTGGCCTCCTTCCTTCTCTCCTTCACCAGCTCTTCTGCTTTACATGCTCTCTCAACGACCATCACAAATTCTCTTAGCTCTAGGATGCCCACAAACACTCGAATGTCTTCATTAAGGCCTTCCTCAAACCTCTTACACATAGTAGCTTCAATGGATACGCATTCTCGCGCATACTTGCTGAGTTTTACAAACTCCCGCTCATACTCTGTCACAGTCTTATCACCTTGCTTCAACTCTAGAAATTCCTTTCTTTTTTGGTCCATAAACCTCCAGCTAATATACTTCTTTCGAAACTCTTCTTGGAAGAATTCCCAGGTCACTCTTTCTCTCGGTACTACAGACACGAGAGTGTTCCACCACTGATAAGTTGGGTCTCGTAGAAGTGACACGGCACACTTCACACACTCTTCAGGCGTGCATGACAGCTCATCGAATACCCTCATGGTATTTTCTAGCCAAAACTCCGCTCTCTCCTGGTCATCATCTACACTAGCCCGAAATTCCTTGGCCAGAAAAGGTGGGGGTGGTGAGGTGTTCGGGTTCGCACGAACAAACTCTATATACCAAGCATCCATCATTCGGAGGTAGGCTTCCCTAGCCCCTCCACCTTGTCCCATACTTATGGGCTCACTCTCTATCGACGCGGTCCCTTCTGCGAGTGTCGGCGCATTACTTTCCACGTCATTCGTCGTGGTTCTATCAAGATCCATTACTATAATAAACACAATATATAATCGTCAGAAATCGTCACACTATCAATATGCATATACGTGACATGTATAGCTAGACTCGTACTCTGACTAGTTCAGTTCTAGAATCGACTAAACCAAGCTCTGATACCATTAAATATAAAACCCCTCGCTCGTATCTGACGCCGGGACAGGGTTTAATGTGTTACCTTTCTTGTCTCAACCAACTATACAAAACCGGGCCATAAAAAATTTCAAACAATTTAAAAACTTCTCTTTTCACATACAATCTATCTCATATACGGACTTACGAGGCCCAAATCATACATTTGGGGTGGTTCAGAACCCAACCGTGAACTCATGAAAACTTAGACAAGTTTCATGCATCAAGACTCCATACGCCCGGGTAGATATAGAACACACGGCCGTGTGCTAGGGACACGCCCATATCCCAAACCCGTGTCTGAAAACCTGGGCATTCTGCCAAAACCACACGGCCCAAGCACACACCCGTGCCCTATAACCGTGTCCTTCACACGACCGAGACACACGACTGTGTTTATTTCCCGTGTACTACTAGCATGCATACTGACTTTATGGCACGGCCTGGGCACACGCCCGTGTGGCTTGCCCGTGTACTAAAATGACTTTAAAGTTTTAAGTGGAGGGGACGCACAGCCACAAAACACACCCATGGGCGTGAGCCGTGTCACACACGGCTTAGACACACGCCCGTGTGTCTTACCCGTGTGGACAAACTAGGCTATCTTCCAAGCCATTTTGTCACCTATTTTGCACAACCTACACAAGATCATTTCAATATACAAATTTCAACCCAAAAGACACCAATTCATCCATAGAAAGAACATTATATGCATTCATCAAAATGAAAAATAGCCATTATTCCAGGCTTGATACAAAGTGAAGGGCTTTTGACTTGAGCCAAAATACATAAATAATTCTCTTAATCCAACATCCTAGTCTAGCCCTATACATGCCACCTTCAAAAATATAAATCAAGCTATACCGAGTATTGCAGCTGATAGTGTGATTGATATCTCTAACTTTAAGGGATCCTTAAGCTGGCTTGGTGACACTGAAAGAAAAAGGAAAGGAAAGGGAGTAAGCATAAAGCTTAGTAAGTTGTATATAAATAACTATACAACAATCTCACCATTTACCATCATGCTTATAGCTCAAAGGTAAACATAACTTAACTTACTCATTACCATATACTCGAGTCTCATTTTCTAAATTAAGCTTGTTACTCATGCTTATCGTATAGGTACCTGTAACACTCACAACATGATCATCCTTTCTTTATCAAAATTGAACTATAACTTTCACCATTTGAACCGTTGGAATACTACTAGATATTCCATGAACCTTCAACATGGGATATATTGCCGATGCCATGTCCTAGACATGGTCTTGCACTAGCTCTCATTTATGCGTGCTGATGCATGTCCCAGGCATGTCTTACACTAGCACAATTCCTAGCCGATGCGTGTCCCAGACACGTCTTACACTGGCTATCTCTGTCGAGGCCGGTGCATGTCCTAGACATGTCTTACTCTAGCGCTCATCTCTGTGCCGATGCCATGTCCCAGACATGGTCTTACACTGGCTCTCATAATATGGCCGAAGCATGTCCCAGACATGTCTGACACTGGCGCACAAATCACCCAATGTCTTGGCACAATTATCCAGTTCATATCCTGAGGTTTTAACAGGATATTTCTACTATCTCAATGTTACAAGGAATTCTCAATTTATAACTTAACAACTCGTACAATATCAATTCAATGACAATATGAATACATGTATTAACAGTGTAGTTGTATTATTTACATACAACTTACCTCAGTTTACAAAAAGTACTTGACTAGTCGGCTTATTCGGATTGCTTGGCTTTTCCCCAGTCTAGGCTCGGTTTTGGAAAATATTGATCTATAATAACAATATACATCTATTTAGTCACTAAAAACAATTAGGCATTCATAAATTCACAACTTTGGTAAAATGACCGTTTTGCCCCTAGGCCTTGGCAAAATGACCATTTTGCCCTTATGCCCGAAAATCAATTTTTATCGAATTTCCTTGTATTTCAAGCCTAGATAAACTATTTTTCCTACTAGAAAAATCCCAAATTCTCACTATTTCACACACTTACCACCTATTTTGCAACTTATGCAAAATAGTCCATTTAGGAGTTTTCATGCTAACACATTTCACAAAAGTTGTCTATAACACAACTAGGACTCATATTCTTCCGTAAAAACTCAAAATATATCAAAAATGCATCCATGGAAAACTTCTAAACTCTTGACCTTTTTGTAAGATATTACCCTCATTTGAAAGCTCATGCTTCAAGGGTCTCAAAAATATAAAAAAACTCATTAAAATCACTTACTTATGAGTGCTTTAAGTTGCTACAGATTTTTGAGCTTTCAAAGCTCTATTTGGCTGATATTTTCGGTGATAGAGAAGAAGATTAGAAGGTGATATCATCTTTTTCTTATTTTATTCCTATTTTAGTCAAATTAGCCACCAAACCCAACCAAACTTGGACTTTTTGATCAATTTGTCTCCCATGGCCTGCCAAGCACTCTAAAAAGGGTCTAATTGCCCTTTAAATACTCCAAATTTTTATTCTCTAGCTATATAACACATTTGGGGTACTAAAATGCAACTTTTACCTTTTATGCGATTTAGTCCTTTATCGCAATCGGGCTTGAAAACATTAAAATTCACTAAATTTTTCATGCACTAATATAATAGTACCATAACCTCATAAAGATAATAAAAATAATTTTTCTATCTTCGAATTTGTGGTCCCAAGACCACTATTCCGACTAGGCCCTAAATCAAGTTATTACACACATAAATAGTTTTGTAAATTATATTAACATTTAGCCCGATGAACTAGTAACTTAACTCGAATACTTGAGTAACTACACCGCACCAGAGGCATCATAGATGCATAACAGGAGCACCGAAGTCCAGACAGGGGCATAAATGTGAAAACAGAGGTACTGTAGTGCGAATAGGGACACCGAAGTGTATACAGAGGCACCGAAGTGCAAATCTCGTTCAAGCGCACATACTAACCCTATTGGCATACCAATCATATCCTAGTGATTGCTACGTTCAACCGGGCATTTTATGTAATCCGTTACCTTTATACAAATTTATCAATCAAGGGCACTTCATCGTTTCCGTAGACATAATAGGATATCAATATATATATTCATGCTGTCAATGTGCCATCACAAGGATTGTCTTCTTCCATTAATCACTTTCATATGAATTTAATTTTAATATTTAAAATACTATAATAACATATAAAATTTCACATATATTTGTACCATTTGCCAGCAACAATAACTTATTTTCAAGAAACTTACAATTTACCATTTACACATCTTTATCAATCAATTTAACCATAATATAAATAACTATTTACCTTTATCCAAAATGGAAAATAATAATTTCTATCCATATACGAACTTGCCTCGACAAATACAGTGTAACAACGAAGTCGGTGACTAATCCAACCACAACTTTTCCTCAATTTTGATCCGTTTGGTTTGTTTTGTGCTCTAAATAATAATATGTCACTCAATTAAACCATTCAATAACTTGAAATAACCAATTTAACTTATAACACTTATTATTGGGAAATTTACAAAATTACCCCTAATATTTTAACTTTTATGCAATTTAGTCCCTAAATCCAAGACTCCACATTTAACAAAATTTTATAACTTGTCAAGCCAACCAAATTTTTACTCTTTCACATACAGCCTACATTTATTCTAAATTCTAAAATATTCCCTATCAATTCTAATATTTAATCGATTTAATCCTTTAACTAAAAACTAACAAAAAATCACTTAATAAATTAATTCTAATCAACAACTAAAACTTTCATTTCATCATTTAACTTCCAAAATAACAAGGATTCATCAATGGCAACATCTAAAATCTTTGGCAGATTCAAAAACGATGTTACGGGTTAGCTAAACCTAGTTAAAACGACCTCAAAAACATAAAAATTACAAGAAATAAGCTCAAATTAAACTTACATGCAAAGGGAACTTTGACCGAACCCTATAAGCTTCTTCAATGGTGATTTCCTTTTTCAATTTTCGATGGTGACCCCATTTGGAAGATGATACTATATTTTATTTATTATCTTTAACTTATCTTTATTAATTTACAACTTTGACCTTATTATAATCTTATAACTTAACAAATTAAAATACCTTTAACAATCCATTTACAATTAATATGGTCCAATTTCTTTATAAGTCCTCCTCCTTTTAATGATTAAACCATTTAATCATTGTAGTCCAATAGTGACAAGATTTTACACATTTTACGATTTAGTTATTTTTATTTAATTCACTATTTAAACGTTAAAATTTTTTAACAAAACTTTAATACAACCTTAATAACACTCCGTAAACATTTAATAAAATATTTACGACTCGGTTTCTAGAAACAAGGTCTCGATACTTTATTGTCTAAAACCATTTGACTTTAGGGTCATACGACTTGAACCTAATTATTTGTTCAATTAGCACAAATTGCCATTTAAAAATTTTATTTTAATACTATATTTGACTCGTAAATTTTAAATAATAACATTTACGAATTTACTCGTCGGATTTGTAACTCCAAAATCACTGTTTACGTCACTACTAAAAAATAGATTATTACATTAAACGATATTTATCGAAATTTCTTTTCTTTGACGTCTTTCCTATGCTTTTAATTTCTGAAGGTTAAACTTTATTATTTATTTATATTTCTTATTACTTGATCATTAAGAAATTTTATTCATTAAAACAAATTTTTGTTTATTTTAATACAAATTCTATTACTACCTATAACCCTTTAAGGGAAATGATATGCGCTTAAGTAGTTATCAATTCCGCGTCTCATTTATAACTAAGTTCAGGCACAATCTATTATTCACTTAAAATTTCTATTTGTCAATTAATAAAATTATTTGGGTTATCTATACAATTAGTCACTCAACTATTGATTGTTTCTATTTTGGTCATTAGACTATAAAAAAAAATTATTTTCATCACTAACATTATCATCTGTTTATGTTTTGGCCACCCTCCATTAAACCATTAACAAAAATAATGATGTGGTCTTTTTTTAAATTGACATAACTATATATTTAATCCTCAACAAGTACACATTTTATCTATTTAATCATAATATTAAATAATCTAAAAAGTTTAACCCTCTATATTTAATAACGAGGCATTCCTATTTATAATTGAACCTTTACTATTGATCTCACATACAAGGGAGAAGTAGACAAATCTGATCTTAAGGATGGTTAATAAGCAGTATCATATTTGCATTTTTTCAAATATATGCTTGTTTTAGTAACACTTAGCGGAATATATGATTATCGCAAAAAAGAAAAGAAAAGCAACCCAGATCACCAACAACCCTCCTTAATAGCATCACCACGGTTTGATGAATTCTTCTGAATAAAAAAACCTTGAAGTCAAAGAGGGGATACAGAGCATGCAAAGGAAGACATAACTTTAACACCGACACTACTAACAGTCCCAAAATGATTATTTTCCAGAAAATAATTTTTGAAATCCGTTCCCATTGTTCCGGTGCATTGATCCATGATTCAATCACATCAGGTCCTGTAAGCCACTTCCAAATCCACTCTTTTTTCTTGTTCTGTTTTATTTTATTGATTGATTTGCTATTCTTTCAAGTTACTCAAATTCAACAAATTTTAAACATTTATAAGATAAATGAACACTTTTTTCTCTTGCTTTTTAAAACAATTCCTTTAAATTGATTGACTTATTTATAATTATAATTGGGATTAAATTAATAGAATATAATCGTGTAGAAAAATTAAAGGTCACATTATTGTTTTATTTTATAATGATTTAATGAAGAGTAATCAAAACAAAAATAAATAATAATATTAGTGACAAAATGAATTTTTTTTATAATTTAGTGAACAATTGTTAAGAGACCAATTGTATAGTTTACCTTACAAAAAATTATTTAATTGTTGAGTTTTGTGAACTATTTAGTAAATCATATGTATTTTAAACATAATTATATCAAGATATATGTTTTATTTTTGTTAACTATAGTTTAGTTATGATTTTATTTTTTTAAGTTTAACTATTATTGATAGGTGTTGACTGAGTCTTAATTCGGTTAGCATTGGCATTGTTGCCAGAGTAGGATAATGTGAGTTTGAGTGCATTAAAACACATTTATCCTCTTATTTAATGGTGTGAAAGGATTATGAGTGGTTCTAGGCATAGTATAAAAAAAATTACAGATAGGTTAAATTTTGCTATTAATCCATGTACTTTGTAAAAGTTGTAGATTTAATCCTTATACTTTAATTTGATAAATTTTAGATCTGTACTTTTTGATTGGTTAATTTAGTCCTTATACTCTTCAAGCTTTAAATTTTTATTTCTGACCCAAATAGTAGAAGTTAAATTCGTTTGGTTAAATTCAATTACTAATCATGTACCATATGCACACAATTGGAAATTTAGTTTATATTCTCAAGTTGGATCATTTTAAGTCCCTATCCTATTCAAACTTTGAAATTTCAGTTTTATACAAATGACATTTCTTAATCCATTAACAAGATTTTTTTAGTAAGTAATATGTAGAAATAATAAGTTCACATGAGATTACACATATGATAATATTTTTGCCACGTTAGATTTTAGAAATAGTAGAATTTAAGTTAATAAAATTTAATAGTTATTGTTTGGTGAGAATTAAAATTTTAAATTTTAAAAAGTATAAAAACTAAAAATGAACAAATTAAAAAATATATATTAAATTCACAAATTTTATAAAATACATATTAAATTCACAAATTTTATAAAATACATAAACTAACAGCAGAATTTAGCCTTATAAATATATATATTTACATATATAAATATATGTTTGATGAATTACAAAATAAAATCAAGCGAATACAAAATATAAATACCAATTTTTTGTTCAAGATATCAAAACATAATCTCCGGTCTTTAGTGTTTGTGGCAATTGATGGGCTGAGATATGTCACATGTGTTTGGTCAAAGAACATGCCACGTCTAATATTGACCTATATGAATAGAAAATAAAGTTAATTGTATCAAACAACTTCAAATTATGGTTCTTATTCTAAATTGATCCTTAAACTTTAAATTATTTTAATTATATTTTTAAACTATTAAGTTTATATCAATTAAGTTATTATGTTACTAAAACCATTAATTTAATTGTTAATTGACATTTTAAATTTTATGTGACATAATTTAAAATAAAAAATTTTAAAAAAAATGGATGTTTTAAAAATATTAATTTTAAAATTTTCGAGACTTTTACAAAAACCTTATCATTTACTCTTTCTTTTCTTTTCTTTTCTTTAGTTTTACTTTATTTTTAGTTTAAAATTTTAAAATTTATGCAATAATGTTCTATTTTTCTTTTATTTTTTCAATTTAGATTTAGGTACATAATATTTGATATGTCAATTTATCAATTAAACTAATAGTTTTAATAACAAAAGGACTTAATTGATATAACATTAATAGTTTAAAGATGTAATTAGAATATTTTAAAATTTAAAGATTAATTTAAATATAATTTATAATTTAGGGATGTTTGGTACAATTAACTCTAAAAAATTAAAAGATTTAAAATTCAGTTAGAAGAATAGACCAGTGGCAGGAAATGACGTTGTCTTTTAGCTGCTAATTGAAAGGGTTTGGTTTCAAAACCAATCATATCAACAAACAGGTTGGTGGGTGTGTATATAATTCATAGCATTGATTGAATTAGTTCATGGTTAGGGGTTTGAAACAAAACGAAGCAATCGTTTTTTTAATTCAATTAATTTTATTTCTCTGTAGTTTGGTTATCAAATGGATTTAATAAGGAGATGGCATTTGTTAGTGAGGAAAATGACTTGTATTTACTGCGCTGTGTGTACCCAAAGCCTCATTTTCTCGGCACTTTGCTACCAATGTGGACAATTTCTTAGCTCAAACAAACCCTCCATTGATTAAATTTTCCATCAGGTTAATAAAAAATAATGTGGTTGTAAAAGATCCTAACTATAAATAAAAAATAATATTTATAGACTCTACTAATGGTAATTATAAATACAAATAGTATGTCCGGCATGATTTATATAGGGCTGGACTCAAGTTTATTCAGGATTTCAACCTAAGAAAATTTTAGAATTAAATTTTTAATTAAAAAAATAGACCCGTGACGATATTTATGTTTGAGATGTGTCCAGATTTATTTTATTCTAAGTTTAAAAATATTCTAATTATTAAATTTGTTGTACTTTGCAACTTTTTATTCTCATTTTTATTATTCGAATTAATATTTTTTATAGTTGTAATTATGATTATACTTTGTAGCTCAAAGAGAAAAGGAGAACATTTTATTCCTAAGTTGTTGGGATCTACCGTCGATATTTACAGAGAAAACAAGTAATGTTGAGTGAAGTGCTAGCTGCTGTGGGCATTGAAGGTGATATTACTGTTGGAAAATGTGCTTATATTATTGTAAATATGTAATTATTTTCTATGTATTTGAACAATGAATAAATAAATAAAATTAATTTCATATTTCACTGTTATTTTTTTTATACTTTGTATACATATCAAAATTGTGACAAGAAAATATTAGTTCATTGATTGTCTAAATTCAAACTAATCATAAGTGGCACTGTAAGAACGTTTACATTGCGAGAAAAACAACTTACTTTAGTAGATAATCTAAACAAGTTCGTAATCCTGTAAAAGAATCAAAGTGAGCATTTGATTCAAACACTTAGAAGGATTATTATATTGCCTACAATTCCAATTTTAGGGAGATAGCTAGTCTTGGCTATCGGGGCAATTACTCCATGGTGTTAGAGATCGACTTGATTAAGCAACAAACAAGTAAAAATAGAGGAAGAAATTGAAATTTTGAACACACAAATTTAACATGGCAAAACCCCTCCAAAGAGGATAAAAAACCATGGGCAAAAATAATTTTACTATAATGACCAAAGAATGAAGAGTATAAAAGATGGAGATAAAAACTAAACCTCAAAACCCGAAAACAAAAAACCCTCAAAATGTAAACACAAAATTCACCAAAAGTGTTATGAGTTCTAATTTTTAATGGGTGTTTTTTTCTAAGGTTGTAAAATAGCCTATTTATAGGTTAAATTCGTAGGTCAAATAATAATAAAATAAGCTAGACTAATTAGAGTTAAAACAAATAAAAAGAGTTTAATTGAGAGATTCTCTCTCAAATTTGACTAAAATATGAGTCATACTCAACACATGGGTAGAGACATAGAGGTACTCATTGGAAGAATGATACATTGGACTGGACCTAAGTTGAATTAATTTTGATTCTGTTTGTGAATTAATTCACTTGTGATGTTCATGGTGTGATTTACTTAAATCCTGAGTTAATCATTGACCATGTGTATGTAACTCATATGTTTTGATATAAATGGAGGCTTATGATCTAAAGCTGATTGAGCCAATAGCCAGTATGTTGGGTACACTTGTGTATGGATTGGCTTTATTAGAAACGATGGAATTCAAAGCTCGATTAAAGAGTTAACAATTGGCATTGGGTGGATTGGTAAATATGGAACATGGCCATGTGTTCCTCGTTCTTGAATGAGAAATTTATCACATTAATTTGTTGAAAGTGATCATATTAATCATTAAGAAGACACAATGGTGACAATAAGATAAAATAGAATTATACTGAGTGAACTAATTTAACTCAAAAGAATGAAGGATATCATATGAGAGTAACACACATATGATGAGGCCATTGGACAAAGCAGATGGATGAATTGCTTTCGTAAAGAGTATACAGTAAGACGTTTTCCATCATGGTACTTCTTGTGGACTGACTCCATAATTAAGTAAATTGTAAATTATCAGAACGATACTTCTAGACAAGATTACAATTTCTAGAGCCTAATTGTATTTGTGTGAATAGTCCCTCCGCTAGCTCAACAAAAGTTTGAACAAACTGTATTTGAATCAAAAGAAAATTCTACAACTTTAGAAATAATTTAATTGATTCGATTTATTCGATGTGGAACTAAATTGGGCAATCATAGGAATTGTTCAACTAGAAAATTTGATTAAAGAATTTTCTTGAAAAATTAATTTTGGAAAATCTTAGTGATTTTTGGGAAAATTAATTTTGATCAAGCAAAATTAAATTAATCAAATTAATTAAAATAAATATGATATTTTTGGAAATTAATTTTCAAGTAAAACAATTGGTCCAATGGGTAATTGAATTTGAAAATTAGACTTGAGATCGAAAGTTGAAACCGAGAACCAAAAACAAAGATTGAGATCTAAAACTGGTCGAACTGAGCCTAATATGTGAAATTGGGTCGACGGTCCAACCGGTGGGTAGACCAGACTAGTCGGGCTATCATTGGCATAGATCGAACCGGTAGCAATCAAATCGATTTAGGCTGTTGTGAGGGTGTTGCGCCTGCGATGACACCACTGGGCACGGCAATGCCAACAGATGGTCGACGAGGTGACGATGGTTCTTCGGTGGTTGAGTAATGGAAGATTTACACTCCTACTAGGATTCTACCAAATAATTTGATTTCAAGTTAACTATTCCAAAATAATACGGTTTTAATAAATTTAATTTGATACTTATTTAATAGTATTTTATTAATTTAATATTAAAGTGATTAAGTTTGATCTTATTTGAAATCTTTAAACTCTCTCTATATAAAGATAGTCTTGGGTCATTATTTTTCATAGGCTTGAATTCAAGAAACGGTTATAAAGAGAAAATTCTTTGAAGAAATTATTTCAAAAGATTTCTAGAAATCTCTAGAAAAGTTTAGAAAAATTGATGAAATTGTCTCACTGGTAATTTTCTGGAAAATTTTCTAATTTCAAGCGAACTCACACTTGGCAGGCGTAAGCTTAAGGATAGCGGAGAAGGCTACTTAGTCGAAGCATTCATCCTAGGCAAATCAAATAGGTACATTTTTTATTAAGTGTTTATTACTTTAGATATCATAACAAGTTCTTGTTTTTGGAAAAAAAAATTTAAAACTCTGGTTTTTCCCTTATAACTTATTTTTTACTGCGTTTTCCAAACCCATTTTTCTAACAATTACAACAAGAGAAAAGAAAGAAAAACACAAACAAGTTGTTTACACAGTTCGGTTTCTCTATGTCTACAGAGTCTACTTAATGAAATAATCTAATATCTTTAAATCCAATACATCGTGGTTTAAGTCCTATCATACTCCGGGCGACAAACTCACTCTTATAGTAAAATATCTAGATCATAGCTAACTGGGATCTTCTGTCATTGTTCCTCGAAAATACCAATTATTTTGGATCATCTAGATCATAGCTGGTTTGATCTCGAAATTATTGGTTGTGATAGTTGGCCTCATTATACTCCCTTGAACCATGTCCAAATTCAGTAGCACATATCCCCTCAGAGTGCTAAAAACTCTTTATAAAAAACTTATACAAGTCTCTCCAATATATAAGCATTCAAGACTTGCTAACATACTAGGTAAATTACAATCAATTCCTCAACTAAAAATCAGCTAATCAATCATATATAATATTCTAATAAACTTCATGATATTCAGAAAAATTTTGAAAATCAGTCTTTAATGCAGCACAAACCAATCTCCTTAATTCAAAGGATTTGATTGCTTGATTAGATTCAATTTGTAAGATATATTGCTCCAAATCGATCAGTCTTCATAGACCAACTATCATACTTCCACAATATCAGAATTATTCTCAAGTCAAAGACTTTGTTTCAAAAGATTGCCAACTCAAAAAATGACGAGCTATATTATCTATCACGATGCTAAGTGTAATGACCACTATTTATGACACTGTATGAGTCACTATTCACATAATTACCTTAACAGAAGTATTTGAAAACCTTTTAATTTTCTTGGTGTATAAATATTTGGATGTATTTATATAAAAATATCTATCTTAAGTTTTTTTTTTCTGAGAATGTGTATGTAAATGAAAATTCATTGGATTTATCTAAAAGCTTGAATTTTGATTATTTTTAGTGAAATCTAATGTTGTTTGAACTGGATCGGACCAGTTGGTCAGACAAAAAACCAGTTGAGGGATTGATCTGAAAAGTAACTTTGAACAGGTTAGATTAGGAATCAGTTGAACCAACATTTGAAACAAAATTTTTAAAATTTTAATAATTTTTTAATCAAACTAGTTGGATTGATGGGATCGGTGAACCGATGGCCTGACTAATTCGATCACTGATCTTGTTTAAAACATATTGGTGAAAATCTAAATCATGGAAGAAAATTAAGATTTAAAATATTTTATTGAAAATTGTGGGGTGTGCCTCGCATTTATCGAACATGTTACAGGCACCTTAGACGATGTTCGGCGATTCACAGAAGAAGAGGTAACACATAGGCGACATAAAGAAAAGTGACGTCGCGACGTGAAGAAAAGCGACATCACAATGATGCGATGAAACCCCAAACAGACATGGAGGCGACATCGTGACGAGCATGCTTGGGACATCACGAAAATTTCTCCAAGTTATGCAACCGTATTTTAGACTTCAAGTAGGAATGCTTCTCCCAGTTGGACTATGATTATTCTAGGGATATTTTAGTATAATTAGAACTCTAATCTAAGCCTATTTAAAGGAGCCATTGTATCCCTATTTTGAAACACTAATCAATAATGATTTTTCTTTAAGGGTGACAAGATGTAGTTGCAAATGAGTTTTGGTAAGAGTTTCATGGTAACTATGGAAAGAATTTTGTTTCCAAGTTAGAACTTTACTTTTAGGGTTTTAGTTTGCACGTTTAGCACATTAGGTTTATTTTCTCCACAATGTACTCTTGTTTGTTTACTCATTTAGTGAAAATTCAATACCTCATTTCCTTATGGTTTTCCCCCCTTTGAGGGTTTCCACGTAAAATATTTTTGTTTATTATTCTCCACTTTTACTGTCTCGTTGTTTATATATGTTGATTGACCACCTCTAAATGTACCAACGTCCAGAGTAGAAATCCTGCACAAAATATATAAAAGGTGATATCCACAAGTATACGGGTCAGGTTACAATATAGTTACAATGGAGTAAGTGAGTATTTCAAGGATCATACCCAAGGAAGGCGAGAACTGAATTAATTCTAACCTAAACACAAATAGATGTAATTAGTTTTTTAAATGGATTATATTACAATAAATAAAAAGAAAGGTTTTAGTGATCTATATTAATAATAACAATAAGAAAAAGAAATAAAGAAATAAATCATGAGAAATCAAATAATAAAATATATATATCAAATCTGGGCATGGGTGATTAGCTCACTTCAGTAATCATAACCAACTATTGCTTTGGGTTCTCTTATTCAAACAACTAGTCAATACCCCAATAGAATCTTCTGATCTTCCACTAAAATACTGAGTCAGTAAAAACTACATATCTCTCGATCTCACAGTCTAGAACAATTTAGGGTTAAGGTGTTCACACATAGGTCATACCAAATTTAGGTTAATTCTCACCTCAATGACTTCCTAAGGTTGTCAGGCCTAAGGTTTAGGTTCTTCCTTTCCAGAACAGCTAATCCGCTAAAAAACCCTACAAAACAGTTAATTAATCATACCTCCACTCGCTAATCCCCCACGGGAGGATTAGTTCCTCATGCATTTAATAAACAATATAAACTTGATAAAAAAAGAATATACATGAAGAATAATTCAAGAGAATAAAGTTTAGAAAAATCCTGATTCATATTAGAATTAAACGCAAAATCCTCACAAAGTTTGATGGTATTTCACAAATCTTATTTCCCCCCACAAAAGCAAATAAAAAAAACTAAAATAAAACCTAAGCCTAAGAAAAGAAAAAAACTAAAGACTAAATCTAGGAAAAAAAATTATACAATATGAAAGTTGTCAATAGCATTTGCTAAATAAGTATATTTAGAGACTTTAGAGTGGTTGTCATCTTTAACCCTAGGTCAACTACCGTCATTGTGCTTAACATTTAATTGTGCGGACTAAAGCTAAGGTTCAGCTCTGCAGATCAACTCATTCAATGACACAACAATGAATTTGGATGTTGAGAAGTTAAACGAATCACAAATTTCAGTTTCGGATAATTATGGAGGTAGTTGATGTGGCTGAGGACAAAAGTGATGATTTATTGCTCTCCACATAATTCGATTGAAGGTGGAGTCGTGTCAGATGTTAGGCATCTGCCTGATTTAGGGAAAAATCTCATCCTCTTTTAGTCATTAAGACTTGAATGATTCACAGAGTGCTTGAGGCAAGATTGGTCATAAAGGGTTACAATCAGGTGGAGATAGTTGATACTTTCTCTCTTGTTCGGGTATTACTGCCCTTGTTGCATTATACAACTTTGAATTGAAGACTAGGAGTCTTTCAGTTTCCAAGTTCAAGCATGGTTTAAACTTGATTGACATTCTGCAAAATTTGAGTTTGGCACATAATGAGGCATGGAAAAGGAGGCGTGATAAATACGAGTGAAACAGGAGATTTGTGGGGTGTGTCTCGTATTTCTTGAACACGTTGTAGGCACCTTAGATGAGATTTAATGATTTACCAAAGAAAAGGAATAACAGAGGCAATGTCACGATGATGCGATGAAACCCCAAATGAATTTGGTGACGGCATTGTGATGAGCATGCATGGGATGTCACTATAGTTTCTCCAAGTTATGCAGTCACGATTTAGACTTCAAGCAGGACTACTTCTCCCAATTGGACTCTTATTATTTTATGGATATTTTAGTATAATTAGAACTATAATCTAAGCCTATTTAAAAAAGTCATTGTATCCCTATTTTGATACACTAATTAGCAAGGTCTTTTCTTTGAGGGCGACAAGATGTAGTCGTAAATGAGTTTTGGTGATATTTTCTTAGTAACTTTGGATAGAATTTTGTTCTTGAATTAGGACATTATTTTCGGGGTTTGGGTTTGTACGTTTAGTACATTTAGGTTTACTTTATTCATATTTTACTCTCATTTGTTTACTCATTTAGTGAAAAGTCGATACCTCATTTGCGTGTGGTTTTTTCCTCTTTGATGGTTTTTCACGTAAAATATTTATGTTCATTCTTTTCCACTTTTACTATCTCATTGTTTATATAGGTCGATCCCCAACAAAAATAAAACTTTGGAACTTGTTTTATTTTTTATACATTTTAATTTTGATGGAAGGGTTTTAGTTTTATTTTGCTTTTGCATTATAGTTTGTAAGGAGGGAGGATTAGTGATGGAATTTATTGATGATTAATGCACTGGAAGAAAAGTTGGGAAACAAGTAAGCATCAATTTAAAGCTAAAAGTGTATTTAGGTTGCCATCGCTATCCTAATGATAAAACAATTTTTTGTAATAAGAGACGTAGTTAGCAATAATAATAAAGGGCTCAAATTATTGGTGTTTGTAATCATTTCATTATTTTTTACTCACAAATTTTAAAATTATACATGAATTTTAATTAATATATATTTTTGGAAGATTTTCAAAAATATTTCTAGTGTTTCAATAACTATAAATGAAAGGGTGTAATTAATCAAAAATTATATCTTTTGGTTATTGGTCAAGAGTTATATCACTTGATTTTTTTATAAAGAATTATAATTATTCAAACAATATTACTTAAATAGTTATATATTAGATGAATAATTATGTCACTTTTAAAGATGTTAGTATTTAGAAAAGACACCTATTGAAAGATGTCTTATGCAGAGACATGAAAATTTATAATAAATAGGAATGATATTTCATTTGAAATTATATCAAAAAGTTCTAAAGATTCTTTTTATTTTTCCTCCATCTTCTAATATTATTAGATTATTCTATAAAGAATTACTGCATAAATTCTTTATTGAAATTGATTTTCTTACTATACATTGCTCAGTCTTAGTAGACTATTTTCATCAGTGCAAAACACAAATAGTCACTGGGCATCATTGTACCCTCTAGGTTCATTTGCTTGAAACTCATTTACACACTGAGTATAGGTGGGGGCAAATAGAATCTAAAAAATAGTGGCTTGATACACGCCTTGGAGCCTTGTCCTACTTCTTATTCTGTAGGAGTCATTGTTTGTATCCTGTTCATGTTGTTTGTGAGTGTGCATGAGACCATTAGAGAGCATTTCGAGTTAATATTGGATGCTATGTCGCAACATGGGGGATCCGATGTCGCAACATAAAGTGCAAAATAGAGAAAGTGAGAAACTGCCTTCAATGTAGCGACACCTTGTGTCGCGACATACCCTTGAATAAGGCTACAGAGGAACATGTTGGTTCCTACCTCACGAAACAAGTCCTGGTGTGTTGCGACATCGACTTTGTAACGAGAATAAAATAAGAAACAGGGGTGTTTTGGTCTACACAATCAAAATTTAAGCTCAGGAACATCAGTTACCCTAGGGCTAAGGACAATAGCTACTTGAAGGTTATAAATAGACCTTTCTGGCATACATTATAAACATCATTCCATTAGCTTAGATTTTCTCTTTAGGTTTAAGAATTCTTTTCTTTCTTTATTAAGTTTTCATAGTTTTAGTTATTTCGTTTATGTAAAAGATTTGACTGCAAAGGAGATCAACTCTTATGGATTCGCACTTTTCATCAATATCAATCAGGCTTACTTAAATTCTCGATTTCACTCCATTCCTTATGATTAATTCTTCAATTTATTCCATGTTATTTATGAAAGCCATGAGGAACTAATCCTTCTATAGGGGGATTAGCTAGTAGAGGCATGATCTCTTAACTATTTTGTAGGATTACTCAATGGATCAACTATTTGAGAAAGGAAGAATAGAAAACAAACCCTAGGCCTGACAACCCTGAAAAGTCATCAAGGTGGGAATTAACCCAAAATTGGTATTGCCCATTCGTGAACACCTTTACCCCAAGCTAGTTTGGACTGTGAGGTCAAAAGATAAGTAGTTCTTACTGACTCGTTGTGTTAATGGAAGATCGGAAGATCCTGCTAGGGTAGCGACTAGTTGGTTGACGAGAAACTTGAGACAACAGTTAACTGGGATTGTTGAAGTGACTTGATCACTCATATTCATATTTGACTCACTTTATTTATCCCTTTCTCTTGTAGTTTTAATTCTTTTGTGTGATTTTACTTTATTAGTTTACAAACCCTAAAAATATTTCTTGTTTTACTCTCGTACTATAACTTATTAAGGAGTATTAATTAGATCTTTAATTGTATAGGTTAAAATTGATTTAGTACTCACCTCTCTTGGGTACGATCCTCAAAGTATTCACCTACTTCATTGTAAAATCTATATTACAACTCGACCCATATACTTGCAAATATCATCTTGTAATTCTCTATTTTTATTGCAGTATTCATACTTTGGACATTAGTACGTCTGGAGGCGGTCAAGTTGTTGGTGCTGTTGCCAGAGAGGCAACATCACTAGATTAATTTTAATTTTTGCATCTTAAAAGAATAATTAAGAAATTTCTCAGCTATAGATATGATTTTAGTTTATTTTATTTTAGTGTTACTAATCTTTTCTTTTTGGGTTTGGTGTATTATTCGCAGTAGAGGCACACCTATTGTAGTAGCCACAGATCCAGAAAGAATAATCTGAAGAAATCGCCGACAGCAGGAGCAGCAAATGCAAGATCCACCTCCAGTAGCTACAATTAACGTACCACGTAACAGTCCATTATTTCGTGACATTGACAATAACTCCCTAAGAGACCTACCAACACTACAGTTACCTACAAACGTGCATATGGCTAGGAATGAGAAAACTCTATGGGACTATGCCCTACCAAGTTTAGATATGGTTTAGGAAAGTATAACGAGGACGGTGATTACAACTAATAATTTTGAAATCAAACCGGTGATGATACAAATGATCCAAAATAATCTGCAATTTAAGGGCACTATGACAGAGGACCCTAATCAACATTTTAAATGGTCTCTTCAACTCTGTGATACTTTTAAGTATAACGGGGTCACTAATGATGCTATTCATCTTCGGTTGTTCCCCTTTTCTTTGAGTGATAACACTTTTTCTTAGTTAGACTTGTAGGCACAAGGGTCTATCACGACATGGGATGAACTCGCTGAAAAGTTCTTACAACAGCTTTTCCCAATCAGAAAAGCAGTCCAACTAACAATTCAAGTCAAGTTAAAAATACTAATTACCAACCTCCTTACTTGTAGAAACACCAGGGCAGAGCCAACCCAAGCGACCATACGACATGTGGTCAATGTCTTGATAGAAATGAATGAGAGATGCAGTCAATGAGAAAAAATGTCAAACAGGTGCAGTCTGAGTGCACCAACTCAACAAGAATATTAACTAAGCTCGAGGATCAAATAATTCACTTGATGAGCATGATGGGCGATATAAAAAGACAAATTTGCTTAAGCATTCCCAATAACACAGAAGATAATCCATGAAGGGAAGATGTAACAGCTCGGTTTAGACCCTAGTCAAAATAGTAGTTTCGGGACCACAGATTTGAGTCAGAAAATATTTAAATATTATTTTCCATATATATAATATGTGAATTAGTATGTGTGAAAATTTCGTATGAAAATTTGATCGTTTGTGTGCTTAATTTGATAAAAGGACCTAATCGCATAAAATGAAAAAGAAGTGTTCTATTTGCTAAAGTGCCAAATTACTATGTCTTTATATATGTGGGGTCCTTATGATGCAATTATACCATGGTTTTAATGAATGTACATATATGGATATGTGATAGTGGATTTTAAATGAATTTAATAAGGCTAAATAGGTAATTTGTGAAATAAAGATTAATTAAATCGAAACAAAAGCAAAATTCATTCAATTTCACATTGCTTTACCGAAAATCAAAAAGAAAAAGAAAGAACAAGAGTTTTAGGGTTCAGCTATTGATTTTGGTGATTAAGGTATGTGTTTTGATCCGTTTTTGATAATTTCTATGTTTTTTGTGATCGTTGCTTTGTGTTTTACTAAGCCCATGTCTGAATTTCTATTTTTGTTGATGATTTTGATTGATCCATTGATGAAATTGTGAGGTTTGTGTTATTAAATGATGAAAATGAAAGATATGTGATAGATAAATATGTTTTGTCTTTGAATTTTTGATGAATTTGAATAATTTGGGCTAAATTGTAAAAATGATATTTTGAGGGACTGAACTCCTTTAAAATTTGGGTAAGCATATGTTTAAAGAAATTTTGTGTATTTTGTGATTTTATGAATTAGGGACTAAAAAGTCAAAATATGAAAATGTGAGGGTTAATTTGTAGAATGCCCTAATTATGTGTATATGGATTGAATTGAATGATTTGGTGAATAAAATATTTAAATTTGAATATGTTGAGATCAAGAACCAAAGAAAACGGAATTAGATCGGGAAAGTCGAAAGTCGTCAAGTAGTCGATTTCGTTCATTCGAATCCGTACGAGGTAAGTCGATATACAAATAAATGTCTTTTGAATTGAATTATTAATGTTTATATGCTATTGGACAATAATAAATGATTATATGAGTTGAGCATGAGATATCCAAGAAAGTATCGATAAAGTTTCAATGTCCAAAAAGCCTCGTACGAACCATAGGAATAGTTAGAATACATATGTCATGACTTAGGATCCGATATGTGTTTTTGTGTAAGACCACGTCTGGGATGTTGGCATCGACTTATGATTTACATATGACCATGTCTGGGACATCAGCATCGTATTTGATTTCGTGTAAGACCCTGTCTAGGATAGTGGCATCGATATTTGATTACATGTAAGACCATGTCTGGGACGTTGGCATTGTACGAGCTTTTTGAGCCATCCGAGTATCCTTATCGATTACGAATGGCTCAACAGGAATTCTGAGAAAATGAATGACTATATGAACATGTATCCGATTCAGGTACGGTTGAAATGTATATTAAGATTGAGAATGAAAGGTAAGCATAAGTATATATGTGTGAATATATGAAATATGTTTGTATTATGTGGAAATGTGATGTACATATGAGCAAATGGTTATGAGTATTTGAGCTAAATGAGAAATATGAACTTGATATTTAGTTATGCCATGATTCATACAGATGAATTAGTTTATAGTTGTGATTTGTGATAAATTTATTTATATATAGCTTACTAAGCTTTTGAAAGCTTATTTTGGGTGTGTTTTCAATTGTTTTATAGATATCGTATCTATCGAGAGCTCGGGGATCATCGAGGACCATCACCACATTATCGCCTCTATTTTGGTACCTTTTGAAAGTGTAATATTAAAGTATGGCATGTATAGGCTAGAAGTACTTGTATATGTTTTGTAAAGTATATATATCATGCCATATGATATGGCTAGATTTAAGTTGATATTTGATTTGGTTTTGGTATGTTGTTGTGTTAAGAAATGGTATGTATGATTTTTTCTTGAATAGCCAAGAGAATTGGTCAATTTGGTAAGATTTGGTATGTGTTTATTTGAAGTGATATTGATGCTTACTTGTTGCTTGTAGGGAGGACCCAAAATGGGTGACAATTTGGCCTTGTAAATGGCCTATTTTTGCCTACACGGGCAGGGACACGGGTGTGTGTCTCAGCCGTGTTGCTCATTGGCCATTTCGAAATGATCCTGGGCAGACCACACGGTCACACACACACGGGTGTGTGCTAGGCCGTGTGGCCAAGTCAGTTTCGAACACGGGCTAGACACACGGGCGTGTGAATGGTCGTGTAACCCAAGTCAGTAGCCTCCCTAATTTTCACACGGCCTGCCACACGGGTGTGTCTTGTGGCCATTTTACCATGGCCTATTTTACCACGGCCTAGACACACGAATGTGTCTAATGCCGTGTGAGGCACACGGCTTGCTCACACGGGCGTGTGGCCTTTATAACTTTGAAAAATTTTTAAGTTTCGAAAAAAATTTGTATGTGCTCGGTTTGTCTCAACCCCTTTCTAAAGCATGTTTAAGGTCTCGTTGACCTATGTAAGGGACTCGGTAATGATGTGTGACTATGATGATATGATGATTATGAAATGTTTGTGAAATGTTCTATTATATCCGGTAATGCCTCTTAACCCTAGTCCGGTGACGGATACGGGTTAGGGGTGTTACAGAAGGTAAAGAGCATGTGAAAGCTATAGCACTCCAATCTTGCAAGGTATTCAGTAGCCCAAAAATACCTATCCCAGAGGTAACTAGGGATAATATTGATGAACCTCAAGACAATTCCCTAGAAGTGGAAGACAAAGCTGAACCAAATAAGGAGAATGCACCAATAGCTCAAATGGGAAACAAGATACCTAAAGATGTCAAAATCACAAAAGTCCCATTTCCATCAAGATTAGAAGAAAGACAAAAGTGGGATGATGATGAATTTGTAAGTTTTTTGAATTTGCTTAAAACATTAAATGTTAACCTACCCTTGATCGAGTTACTTGAGAAGGTTCTCAAGTACGTCAAACTTTTAAAGGAGATGATGGCAAGGTATAAGAAAATCAAGGTAAGAGAGCAGGTTAATTTAAGTGATTCCTGTAGTGTAATTATTTCCAGACTAAAAAGTGAAAGACCTGGGCAATTTTACCATTCCCATAGAAATAGGGAGTATTCACTTTAATATAACCCTATGCGATTTAGGAGCTAGTATTAATTCATGCCCTTATCAATTTTTGAAAAGCTTGGGTTAAGGAATCTTAAAGCAACTCAAATAACATTACAATTGGTTGATAGGTCTTCAATACACCCGAAAGGGGTACTAGAAGATGTGTTAGTCAAGTTACGAAGCTTTATTATTCCTGTGAATTTTGTAGTACTTGACTTTGAGAAGATCGTGAGATACCAATCTTACTAGGAAGACCTTTCTTAGCCACTTCTAGATCCACCATTGATTTAGAGAAAAATTAGTTGACAATGAAAATTAATGGTGAGACTAGAACCTTCAAATGTGGCTATCAACCGAACGAGGAAAGTAGGAGGAAATTAGTGGAGTATTGCAAAAACTTATCTATTTCTGACATTCCCAAATCAAGGGAAATGTTCCTTTTTTTTATCATATAAAGAATAAACATGTTCAAGGAATGGGACAAATGAGCAAGGGCAGAATGGCACAACAGACAGTGGACCAATATTGGTAGCAAAAAAAAATCGTCCATAAGTGAATTGATAATACTACTGGATAAATTTGGTAGTATAACTTAAAATTTGTGAATTGTTGCATGATATTTGTAAATTACTGTATAATTAACTAACCACATAGTTTAGATTTTAACTTTTATTTTATGTAGGTTTATCCTTAGATCAAAAAATCTTTAAGATGGAGTTTTGGGCCAGAACAGAGTTGTCGTCGCAACATCACAACAGCAAGTCACGACGTAGTAAACAATCCCTGACAATCTCCAAATTTAACAAATGTGTCACAACACAAAATCACTATGTCGTGACACCGGTATTCTACTAGGGATCTCGAGACACAAAACTCTTGTGTCGCAACATTGCTGCAATTTTCGTTAAGGTTGACCTGACCCATTACGCAACCCAGTGTCTTAAACATTAATTTTACCCAATTTTTAAACCTTTAAAACCCCATTTTACAACTTAAAGTATTACTTACTCCTAATTAAAACATCCCCTAAATCCTAAACCTCCAATTTCCCAAATTGCCTTTCACAAACTTGGTGTAATAAGGAATGGGGACATCACGGGCAAGCTAGGAATTCAAACAAACTTCAACTATTCATTCAAGGTTAAAGGTTCCTAAACTCAAACTTTTTATTGTTCCATTAAATTATTTATTTAGTAATTCATTAGGATTGAAACATTATGCCTCTTAGAAAAGTTAGGTGAATAATGGAAACAGAGCCATCAATGGTTCAAAATCCCTTTACTTTTTTGAATAGGAATGTTGAAAATAATTTTAATGAACTTCAACGAAAAACATTTTTAAGAGAGGGGATTTGATCCATCAATTATTTTATGTAAAGAAATACGGTCTTTGGTCAGATATCATCGATAGGAGCATTTTTTTATAATCCCGAAGGATAATGCCATAGCCCTTTTTGTTTAGGAATTCTACGCATTTTTACAAGACTATGAGTCTAGAAATATCGAAGGACATATATGGGATATAGTACTTGTGTGAGGGAAAGAGGTGAGAGTAACCCCTTGAATAATTTGTGAATTTTATAATGCTCCATATTATGAAAATGATTTCATCAATGAAACTGATTTAGAATATTTTAGAGACCTAGATATGGATAGTATTATAAACTTTTTAATTGAAAGAAGGGGTGAATGAAAGTATCGCATAGGTACTAATATCCCTATATCTTTTCATCAAGCTATTATGTTCGCTAAGGTTAAGATGTGGATTCAGTTTATTTTCACATGAATTGCACATGCTTTAAATGTTTATAATGTTAATACCTTTAGAGCAGTTTTACTCTATGCTATTCTACAGAAAAAGCATGTGTGTTGGCAAATGGATCCACCAGAACATGGGAAGATGCATTCGTAGCCAAAATATGGGAATGTTATTTCCCCATCTAGTGACGGATTTATGCAAAAAAGCAAGTGTACCTATGACATCAACTGAAAATTCATTGAAACCATCACAAAGCATTACCAGAGACACATTGTTCCAACAATACATCAAGTTGCAGATCAAAGATGGGAACAAGTGACAGTAAGAAATGACAACTACACCCACCTCGTCACAAAATTTCACACGAGCTCAATAAGACATTGGTGAGGATAGTCATCCAAAGTTAGATTGAATGATTTAGTGGATGCAAGAATGGGGACCAATTTTTCAAGAGTTTGCTAAGCAAAATAACATACGAGTCCCCAATTATACACCTAATAGGTTCAGTCCAATGAATATGGAACAAGATAAAGAAGAGGGAGAAGAAGAGGAGGATAATAAGAATGAGAAGATGGATGGTGAGGAGGATGATTAAATGATTTTTTTTTAAAAAAGGATTTATATTAAATTTTGGATTATTGTAATTTAGACTTTGTAGGAGTAGGATTAATAAGTAGATTTTCTTTTAGTTTTGTCGCATTTTGTTTAATTTTTCTAAGTAGGAACCTGACAAGAAGAAGACAAACAAAATCGAGCTTTCAACAATCAAAGGATGAAGCTCCCACTAATAGGAGTTCAAGCAATCACGATCAATCGGGTAACTTTTTTCCTCATCTTTTGATGGGCTACACATTGAGGGCAATATGTCAACTACAGTGTGGGGGTAACATAGAAAATTTGCTTCAAATTTTTACTTTTTCATTGATTTTTCCTATCTTTTGGTGTGCTTGAGCTTGTAGAAATACAAGTGATTGGTTAAGAGCATGTACATAGGTTGCTTGTGTTTATGAATAAGTTTAGCATGATGATAGGTGATTTTAAATTTTTTATTACTAGATTACTAAAGTTCTATATGCTACGCTGTAAATAGGTATTAAGCTATCATTTGTACCAAGTGATATAGAAAATACAAGGAAACGAGCATGCTAGTATGATTGATAAATGGTTGAATCTGTGTTTGTTTGGTTGATTAAATTTATGCATGTTGACATATTTATGGATGACTAAGGCATTGTTTGGAGCACATCCAGAGACAAAAAGCTATCCTATTTATAATTCACCTTTAGTACCAATTTTTAGGCTTTTGACACTTCTTGATGAACCGCAGTACGAACCCTGAGCTTGAAAACGTTAATTTGTATTTTCCCTTTTTCTTTGGTCCTGCATTGCATGATTATAGACATTTAGCCATATGTATTGAGGGTTAAGTAGATACATTTAGGCGGGGCTTGTAAAAACAAGAGAGAAATAGGAAGGATTAGTGCGATGTAGGAACTAGAGGTTAGCCCAAAAGTGCAAGACGAAAGAGAAATCCAAAAGGCAAAAGTAATACGAGTAGAAAAGGTACTTGAAAAATAACAAGCATGCTTGGGTGAGATAAGCTGAAAAAGTAAGTGACGAAGTCACAAAAGGAAAGAGAAAACTTGTTATTAGTGTATAAAACTCATAGGCTGGCCGTAGTTACCATGTCGTACTATGATTTCCTATGAAAAGACAAGGAAGGAGAGAGAAGGAGAAATAAGATGGTGAGTGGGTAACAGTCACTAAGGGGGAAGAATAAGGATCAATACGATGTGCCAAACTATTTTCGTGTTTGTAACCCTTTGATGCTTACTTTTTTGAATTTCATACTTGTCCTAAGCCTCAGAACATTAAAAGCCAAAAAGCCCTGACGAAGTCACAAAAGGAAAGAGAAAACTTGTTATTAGTGTATAAAACTCATAGGCTGGCCGTAGTTACCATGTCGTACTATGATTTCCTATGAAAAGACAAGGAAGGAGAGAGAAGGAGAAATAAGATGGTGAGTGGGTAACAGTCACTAAGGGGGATGAATAAGGATCAATACGATGTGCCAAACTATTTTCGTGTTTGTAACCCTTTGATGCTTACTTTTTTGAATTTCATACTTGTCCTAAGCCTCAGAACATTAAAAGCCAAAAAGCCACGCGAAGTCACAAAAGGAAAGAGAAACTTGTTATTAGTGTATAAAACTCATAGGCTGGCCGTAGTTACCATGTCGTACTATGATTTCCTATGAAAAGACAAGGAAGGAGAGAGAAGGAGAAATAAGATGGTGAGTGGGTAACAGTCACTAAGGGGGATGAATAAGGATCAATACGATGTGCCAAACTATTTTCGTGTTTGTAACCCTTTGATGCTTACTTTTTTGAATTTCATACTTGTCCTAAGCCTCAGAACATTAAAAGCCAAAAAGCCCTGACGAAGTCACAAAAGGAAAGAGAAAACTTGTTATTAGTGTATAAAACTCATAGGCTGGCCGTAGTTACCATGTCGTACTATGATTTCCTATGAAAAGACAAGGAAGGAGAGAGAAGGAGAAATAAGATGGTGAGTGGGTAACAGTCACTAAGGGGGAAGAATAAGGATCAATACGATGTGCCAAACTATTTTCGTGTTTGTAACCCTTTGATGCTTACTTTTTTGAATTTCATACTTGTCCTAAGCCTCACAACATTACAAGCCAAAAAGCCCTATGTGACCTAAATGTCGTTATACATGAATGGGCATTATACTAAATATTCACATAAGTGACTATTTGTACTATGGTCGGATAATCAAAGTGTAACACCCCTCACCCGTATTCATTATCGGAATAGGGTTACGGAGCATTACCGAACTTATAACACAATTAAACATACATTTCTCATACATTTTTTCAATTTAAATATAAAACATTCACATTCATTCATAACATCCCTATTATGAGCCTACGAGGCCTAAAGCATACATTTGGGGTGGTTCGGGACTAAATTGATAACTCAAGAAATTTTTACAAAAATTAGAAAATTTTTCAAACTACAGGGGACACACGCCCATGTGACCCGGCCGTATGGACATTCGAAATGGAATCACATGGCCATGTCCCAGCCCGTGTCTGACCCCGTGTAGCTCCCTGACTTGGGTCACATGGCCAACCACATGCTCGTGTGACCAGCCCGTGTGCCTTTTTGAAATGACCTTACACGCCAGTTTGCCAGGTCGTGTGCTAGGCTATGCCAAACCTGTAGGGTATACTGACTTATGTCACACAACCAAGTCACATGCCCGTGTGCTAGGCCGTGTGGAGCATACTGAATTGATTTTTAATTCAACACCAGGGGACACACGGTTGTGTAACCTAACTGTGTGTCACACAGGGCTGAGATAATCGCCCATGTCTCTGCCTGTGTGGACAAAAATAGGCTATTTACCAAGCCATCTTGCCACCCAAATTTGCTTATACCTACACCAAATCAAATGGCACACAATATGGCATAAATAAGAATTAAACCAACTTCAACCATGCAAAATTCATACCATTTCAACACCAATAATTACAAGGCACACAAATACCACAATATGCCATTCAATTTCATACCAAAACTCATAATCTAAAATCATAAATAATACCACATTCATTTGAGCATCATCTTGCCTAAAATCACAAATATACTAACCTCAAATCTCAACCATTTAATATCCCTAATTGCCAATTATCAACAAGTATCACATATCCATCATCAACCACATAACTAAAGCCATATGCACATATATATATACATCACCAAACATGCTAAAATAAGCCAACTCAAATGGCTATACATAAAACCAAACACTGAACATTTACAAGCCAATCCAAATGTCTAAATTAATTACTAACATATACACAAAATGACCAAAGCTCCTATACATGCCATATAACCAAATACATAGATTCAAAAGTACCAAAGTGATAGCTTAATAGTGTGATGAGTTCTCTGACGATTCTCGAATCTGAGCTAGCTTTGATTTCACTATAAAACACGAAAAAATAAACATTGTAAGCTATAAAGCTTTGTAAGCTCGTATGAAAATAACTCAACTTACCAAAGATAAACAATTCAAACAATTGATCATATGAATATAGAACTCATATAAATATACAAACCTATCACATATTCAATCACAAGGTTAGATGTGAATTTCACAAGTTTCTTCGATTCATAGCTTATACGGTTCATGTACATACCTATACCATCTCGTGTCAATCTCATACTCATCCATATCTTTCATATACCTGTTGAACCATTTGGAATACTATTAGATATCTGGGAAACTCGCACCCTAAGTGCCACATATATAGCCAAAGCTATCTCAATCTCATTTCACATATAATGCTCATTCTCGAGCTATCAACGGGTCTGCTCACACAAGTTGATAGTCATGAAGAGCTACACGGTGCTGCTTACACAAGCTGACGAGTATCCACAACACATGCCGGATAACTTAGCCACCAGTAGGACGTACGGACCAACACCCAAATCACATAATCCCTAATGACATGTCATTCGTATCCTAAATTATTCCTAAGGTTCATTCGAGATTCTCATTTGTTGAATCATCAGCGAATCATATCTGCAAGATCGTATTCACAAATTATGTAATATTAAACCATTTAAAACACAAGTATGACAATGCTTATTACATACGAACTTACCTCGATTGTTAAAACAACGGAATGGATCGATTAGTCCGAAACCTTGTTCTTTCCTCGATCTAAATTCGAATTTCACTTTTCCTGATCTAAATGTAATCAAAATTAACTTATTTAATTATCATTCTATTCAATTTAGTCCAAAATACACATTAAGGCAACTTTGCACTTTTGCCCCTAATATTTCAACATTTTTACAATTTAGTCCTTATCTCATAAAAATACAAATTCATGCAATTCAACCTATACCCATGCTAGCCAAATTTCAATTAAGTACCTAGCAGCCCATATTTTTAATTTATTTCACAATTTAACCACAAAATTTCAACATTTCTCAATTTAATCCCTAAATAAAAATTTTGTCAAAAATCACTTTACAAATGTTCTTTATCTAACAACAAACATACATTTTCTATCATCAAACATCAAAATACACCAACATTCATCAATGGAAAAACCCTAAACCTTTAACAATTTTGCAAATTAGTCCCTGAGCTAGCTAGATTAAGCTATAATGATATCAAAAAATATAGAAACCATTAAAAACGGAACAAAATTGAACCTACATGCATGAAAATAGCTTGGCCGAATATCAAGCTCCTCCCATGGCTAATTTAGGTTATAATTTTGGTTGTTGAAGATGAATGAAACACAAAATATTAATTTGTTTTCTTTAATTAACATTAATTACCAAATTACAAAATTAACCTTAATGATAAACCATTAAAAATCACATAAACCATGTACTTTAATGTCCACTAACACTAAAAAGGGTCTAATTACAACATAAAGACCTCCACTATTTAATTTCATAGTCATTTAATACCTTTAGCTAATAGAACACAAGTTTTACACTTTACACGATTTAGTCTTTTTTATCAAATTAAGCGTTCAAATGATAAAATTTCTTAACGAAATTTCCACACAATCATAATATCATGCTATAAAAATTAAAATAATAATAAAATAATTAATTTGACTTCAGATTTGTGGTCTCAAAACTACTATTTTGATTTGACTAAAACTGAGTTGTTACACAAAGTACTTGTATGATTTGTTGATAGATTCTTATAGGTGAGAACCTTAATACTTATATATTTTGTAACATACTGAAATTAGATGTTTGTGATCAAAAGTGGTAAGCCAACTACTCATTATGTCGAAATTGTTAGTAAATGTGAAATGCCTAAGTCATATGCTCCGAAATCAATACTTGTACCATACCTGCTCAAGGGTCATCATTTATCATTTTGTAATCTTTGTTTATGTTGCTTGAAGACAAGCAATGACTTAAATCTGAAGGAGTTTGATCTGTCGTAATTCGGTGTAGCAGACTAAACTTGAATACAAGCATTTTCGTTATGTTTTAATTCAATTTCTTTAGTTTTGTTTACATTCAATAAAATGTGCACATTGAGTCTTTTATTAACCTTAAGGGCCAAATAAGGTCTAAGGGAGACCTAACATACTTTGTGAGTGTGCATGAGACCATTAGAGGGTATTCTGGGTTAATATTGGACGCTATGTTGCAACATGGGGGATCCGATATCACAACATAGAGAGCAGAATAGAGAAAGTGAGAAATTGCCTTCAATGCCGCAACACAGGCTATGGCTGTCATGATATACCCTTGAAGATGGCTATAGAGGAACATGTTGGTTGCTACGTCGTGACATAAGTTCTGGTGTGTCGTGATATTGACTCTATAACGAAAATAAAACATGAAGTAGGGGCATCTTGGTCTGCACAATAAAACTTTAAGCTCGGGAACATCAGCTACGCTAGGGCTAAGGACGACAGCTACCTAAGGCTATATATAAACCTCTCTAGCACACATTATAGACATCACTCTATTAGCTTAAATTTTCTCTTTAGGCTTTAGAATTGTTTAGTTTCTTTCTTAAGTTTTTGTAGTTTTAGTTATTTGTTTTCTACAAGAGATCTGATTGTAAAAGAGATCAACTTCTATGGATTCGTACTATTCATCAATAACAATCAGGCTTACTTAAACTCTTTATTTCACTCTATTCCTTATAATTAATTCATCCATTTATTCCATGTTGTTTATGAAAGCCATAAGAAACTAATCCTTCTATGGGGGATTAACAAGTAGAGTCATGATCTCTTAACTATTTTGTAGGGTTACTCAATGGATCAATTGTTTGAGAAAGGAAAAACGTGAAACAAACCCTAGGCCTGACAACCTTGAGAAGTCATTAAGGTGGGAATTAACCCAAAATTAGTACTGCCCATTCGTGAACACCTTTATCCCAAGCCAGTCTGAACTGTGAGGTTAGAAGATAAGTAGTTCTTGCTGACTTGTTATGTTAGTGGAAGATCAAAAAATCCTACTAGGGTAGCGACTAGTTGGTTGACAAGGAACTTCGACAGTTAATTGGATTGTCGAAATGAGTTGATCACTCATATTCAGATTTGATTCACTTTATTTATCCCTATCTCTTACAGTTTTAATTCTTTTATGTGATTTTACTTTATTAGTTTACAAACCCTAAAAATACGTCTTGTTTTACTCTCATACTATAACTAATTAAAGAGTATTGATAAATCAAAATTTATACATATTTTTATCCTATGCTTAGCACATTTTTGGATGAATTATCATTAGATATGTGGAATTTGATGCTCCTAATCCTTTAATTTTGTGTTTTATACTTAGGTGAGCATAGGAGAGTAAAACGAGCAAGAAACGGGCCAAAAACGGAGAAAATCGGCCAGCATGAGAAATTAACACGGCCTAGACTTCCTTACGCGGGTAGATCGCACAGCCGTGTCTAACTTATATATTCTAGCACGGCCTAGACTTCCTCACACGGGTAGACCACATACCCGTGCCTTTTTTAACAAACTTGCGCACAACTTAAGCCGCCCCACACGGGTGTGGCACACAGCCGTGTCCCTGTTGGGCCCAAGACTGGTTCTATTCGGAAAAGGGAACTTTAGAGTGTTCTAAGCCATTCTAAAGCCTATATAAACACCCTAGAGGAGGATTAAAAGGGACACAGGGAGTAAGAGGCAAGGAATTACTCGAAGAAAGCTGATTGATCCGTCTCAAGAGGCGGATTCTCCTTCAAGACGGAAGATCTCCCTTAATTTTCCTTCAGGAGTTTTGGGTTTTCTTTATGTTTTGTTATCATTATTCTTCTAAGATGTTTTCTTTTACACTTATAAACTAAATCCCCTAAATACCTAAAGGGAATGAAACCTAAGATAGATCTTGTTATTATTTTCTGAATTATATGATAAATACTTGATTTGTTCTTAATTATGTGTTCTTAATCCTTGTTTTCATATTTCAGGATATTAATTCAAGTATTGATGTGTTTATTCGGAGGAGAAAAAGTCTCTTTCTAAGAATAGATCTAGCATAATTAAGCGGGATTGCAAGCAATCCTAGACATAGGACAACATAAATCGACCGGATTAGGCTCAAACCTAATAAGGGAATCCATAGATTGAGTTAATGCAACACTAGGGGTTTTAATTAGAAAGAGATTTCAATTAATAAACCTAGGGTTAGACGTTGTTAGTCTCGAGAGAATAATAATATAAATTAGGGATTTTTATGGATCAAGTCAAGTGAATAAATCGTCTAATTCACAGTCAAATAACAAGTGAAGTCTAGGTGGATTTTTCCTTGGGTATTGTCTTAATCAATCAGCTTGCCCAAAAGTATTTCCCCAATTTACTTCCTGTGCACTCTTAGTTTAGTAAACTAGTTTAGATAAATCAAATCCCCTTATTTTTAGGCTAGATAATAAAAAAAAGGTTAATACTAGTACTTTTAGTTCCTGTGGGTTCGACATTCCAGTCTTACTATAAGCTATACTACTGTTCGATAGGTGCGCTTGCCTTTATCGTGATAATAGTTAGTTTTCAAGTACGATCAATTATAAATTTAAGACTTGTCACGAGTACATCAAGTTTTTGGTGTCATTTTCGGGGAGCTAAGATATTAGGAACGCTTAATTTTTATTACTTTAGCCATTTTTACTTATATTGGAATTTACTTCTTATTTTAGTCTAGCTTATCTTTACTAATTCTTCTTTTTCTTTATTTCTGACAGGTTTTTATAGTTTATGACTAGAAGGAATCCGTCAGGACTATTACTTTTTGATAGTGAGATCGATCGCACAGTTCACAGAAACCAAAGAGAAATACACAGAGGAAGAGTAAGAGGACGACATTCATACCACAACCGAGGAGATGGCTGAAAATCAGGAAAATTCGCTACCTCCTATGATTGCTGTTGATCCAATAAATCAGAATCCTGCTCCACGCACTATGTATTATTATGCTAAACCTAATTTAACAGGAACTGAGTCAAGTATAGTTAGACCTGCTATTGCTGCAAATAATTTTGAACTGAAACTTAACACAATTCAAATGACACAACAGTTTGTTCAGTTTGATGGTTTGCAGGATGAGGATCCAAACAATCACTTGGCAAATTTTCTGGAGTTTTACAATACTTTTAAAATCAACGGCATTTCTGATGACGCCATACGCCTTCGGTTGTTTCCCTTTTCATTGAGGAACAAAGCTAAATAGTGATTGAACTCATTACCACGAAGGTCAACACTACTTTGGAACAAATGACCGAAAAGTTTTTACTTAAATATTTTTCGCCGACTAAAACGGGTAAGTTGAGGAATGACATCTCTTCTTTTGTACAGATGGATCTAGAAACACTCTATGATGTATGAGAGAGATACAAGGATATTTTGAGAATGTGCCCTCACCATGGGTTACCACTTTGGCTAATGGTTCAGACGTTTTACAACGGTGTGAACCCCTCAACGAGGCAACTCATCGATGCAGTCGCCAGTGGAACTTTCAATAACAAAACACCTGAAGCAGCTTACGAATTCATTGAGGAGATGTCACTGAATAACTATCAATGGCAAGTCATGAGGACAAAGCCGACAAAAACAGCCAGTGTTTTCAACCTCGATGCGGTTACTATGCTCTCTAACCAGGTAGAACTTTTAAATAAAAAGATTGATGGTTTATATAGTTCTACTCAAGTACATCCTGTGATGAGGTGTGATTCAAGTGGAGGAGGAGTACACGTAGATTATCCATCCGTCAACCCTAGCACCGAGGAGGAACAAGTTCAATATATGGTAATAACAATTCTAGATCTCAAAATAACCCATACAGCAACACGTATAATGCAGGTTGGAGGAACCATCCCAACTTCTCGTGGGGTGGTCAAGGAAATCAAAAGCCACAACATCCCCCAGGTTTTCAACAACCACCTTACCAACAGGAAAAGAAGCCAAACCTTGAGGAGATGCTAACAAAGTTTATCTCGGTGTCAGAAACTCGCTTTCAGAATACCGAAACAGCACTTAAGAATCAACAAGCGTTGATCCAAGGGCTTGAAACTCAGATAGGACAGCTCGCAAAATTAATTTCTGAATGACCACCAAGAAGCCTGCCGAGTAACACGAATCTAACCCAAGGGAGCAGCTCAATGCGATTACCATTCAAGATGAGTAAGGGTTAGTGGAACCCGAACCAGAACCAAAACAAGGAACTGTGGTAACCAAAGGTAAGGATAAGGTAGACCACAGTGAGCGGAAACCGGTAAGTATAGAATACAAACCTCGAGTTCCATACCCCAATACGACAAGGAAAAACCGCACAGATGAACAATTTGGTAAATTCCTTAAATTATTAAAAAAATACATTTTAACTTACCGTTTATTGAAGCTCTTTTGCAGATGCCAAACGCAGTCAAATTATTAAAGGAGCTTTTAACAAATAAGCGAAAGTTGGATGGGGCATCGCATGTGGAGTTAAATGCAGTTTGCTCAGCCATACTACAGAATAAGCTGGCCAACAAATTGAAAGATCCAGGGAGTTTTACGATTCCTTGTTTAATTGGTAGCTTAGATGTTAATAATGCTTTGGATGATTTAGGGGCTAGTATCAATGTCATGCCTTATAAAATGTATAAACAACTAGGTCTTGGGAAACCCAAACAAACTAGGATGAGCATTCAATTAGCAGATAAAATAATCAGATTTCCTAGGGGTATTATGGAAGATGTACTCGTTAAAATTGACAAATTTATATTCCCAGTTGATTTTGTTGTTCTAAACATAAAAAAAGATAGTGACGTGCCTTTAATTTGAGAAAGGCCCTTTTTAGCAACTGCTAGAACTATAATTGATGTTGGTACAGGTGAACTCACACTTCGTGTGGGTGATGAGACAATCACTCTTCAAGCTCGCAATTTAAGTAACACATCAAATATCGAGGGTGATTGTAGAAATTGTACCACTAGTACTGATCATGTGGTGCAAACTTCTTTGCAGGAAACACGTTTGAAGATCACACATGAGATACGTTCGAGTAATGATGAGGGACCCATCTATGAAGAATGAAGGCTACGAGTCAAGGAACTAGATGAATGGTAGACACAGAAACTGAGATCAAATAATAAACCAAAACCATGGCATGATAAGCTCAATATTTCACCAAATCAACTTAAGGTTGGAGACAAAGTACTATTAGATGCAGCAGACCCTTGTATTGCCACTTCTAAACCTAATGGAGCAAACCCCCTTACGGTACTTAGCATTTTTCCATACGGTACAGTCGAGGTAATTCATCCCAAATTTGGTACGTTCAAGGTAAATAGTACTCGTCTAAAACCTTATTTTGATAAAATTTGATAGCAGGGATGAGGAGTGTAAACTCCTCGCACCACCATGACTATGCAAAGAGAGGTAAGTCGAGCTTAGACTATAAATAAGCGCTTCTCGGGAGGCAACCCAAGCACTAACGATGTTAACTTCTTTAAATTTTAGTTTTTAATGTTTAATTCACTAACTGAGTCACTGAACACAGTTTTTCCAGAACCACACAGCCAGGCACACAGGCATGCCTTAGGCCATGCCCATACCATGAAAGGCAACATGGTCGTGCGATACGACTGTGTGAAAACAGAGTAATTTTTTTCCCCAACACGGGATTCGATACATTGCCATGGCTGTGCAACATGGCCGTGGGCAAAACTGTCAAAACAACACGGGCGTGCGACACGCCTGTGTCTTAGAACCGTAGTTGAAACTAAGAAATGAACAAGGGCGTGCGACACGCCCGTGCCATTCACTCGTGGTTGACATTGTAAAACTAACACGGGTGTACGCCTTTAAACATGGGCGTGGGAGAAGCGAACGAAGTAGGACACGGTCGTGCGACACAGCCATGTGCACCAACACGCCCGAGGAACACGGGTGTGGGATGAATTTCAGATGCACCCAAATTTGAAAATCACAAAACACACGGGCTAAAATTAGGGCACACGGGCGTGCCCACGGTCGTGTGCCCCAAAATCTATATAAAAAACCCCCACTATTCATCATTCCCTTCCTCAAATATCAAACCCTAGCCGCCAGAATCCTTTCACACGCTCTCCCTGCCACGCTCGTGCGCTGACCACAACACCACCCTCGATGACCCAAACTCCACCTTCTTGCGTATACCATGTCAACTTTACGTGGCAAGAAGACCGTCGTCCCCGCTTCAAAAAAATAGAAGGGACCTGGAGCCACGTCGGCAAGCGCATCAGCTGAAGTGCGCCACCCCTTTCTCCAGTTTCTCTTGGGACCCCAAGAATAACTTTTTCAAATACTTAGGGTCCGACCCCTAATTGTGGGTCATTGTATTGATTGGACAGCACTTGAACAAATCCAACTGGCTGGCGCAATCCGAGCCCTTCTAACGACTGACCCATGGGGCCTCTTTTTCGAGATCATCGAGTCGACATACCTCGAGCTCACACTCGAACTCTGCTCGACCTTCCACCTTTAAGTCGTCATGACACAGTTCGATGATCCTAGAATGGTCTAGTTCTGTCTCGATGGTTTAGTGCACCAGTTGAGTGTACCTGAGTTCGAAATTGCACTAGGGCTATATACCGAGGAGTTCATGGATGACAACGAACTCGACACCCTCTATCGCCATATCCACTATTCTCCTTCAAAGTGTTGGAGTGCTTTAGTCCCTGACTCGGCCACCTATGACCCCAGCCGCTCTAAGGCATCGACCCTCACTCTATCCTGAGGTACTTACACGCCATTTTGGCCCACACTCTAATAGGGCGGCGAGAGAGCACTGACGTCGTCAACACTCACGACGCCTACTTTTTATGGGGTATGGCAAACGGGCACGTATTTGACCTTTCTTATTTCATTGCCCTCGCCATTCGCCATCAGATGGAGCGGCATAGGAAGGGAGTCATATCCATCGGCCCTTATGTGACTCGCCTGGCGCGGTATTTAGGCCTCCTCAACACGGCGGTACAAGCATCTTCCCTCACCCTCATTGGTCAGATGTCCCCACAGGGCATCTCGAGTATGCTACATATGAGGATGATCGAGCGATAACGTGGAGTTGACCCTCCCCAGTACTGCCTAGTCCAGTCCGTTGAGGAGGAGGACCCAGAGGACATTACTGATGATGTCCCTCTATGTCATGAGGACCTACCATTTCAGCCACCACCCATCCATCGTCTAGTTCATGTGGCAGCTTCATACTTTGACATCTCTGAGTGCCTTACTCGATTTAAGCAGTAATGTTTTCAGCGCTTTGATCACATTGATGCTACTCTACACATATTTGTCAGCACATTCGCATCTCATCGCCACTACCACCTCACGAACCATCTGACGATGACGATGTTTAAAGACTTTTTATTTATTATTTTTATTTTCACTTTTATCTTTATTTATATTCTTAAAGTACTTTTTATTTTATTTTCTTTAATACTATTTCATTATTAGGTTTTACAATTTTTATTGAATAATTTATAGTTTCGGCTATTTCATTACGAGTAATTATGCTTCTTTATATTTCTTAAAGAGTTCTTGATTTTATCACAGTTATAAAGAGCTCCAAAGCTCACTATTACTTAGGAACTTGCAACTCCATTGGAAAAGGTTCTCCATGACTATCATGTCCTACCCGACCACCACGATAACCTCTTCACTAAACACTGTGGTTGTGGAACCTAACCTCTGCCACCACAGGAGTATCCTCCTCCAATCTCATCATTGCCTTGGCTGATTATTCTCTAAAACTCCAATTTAAGGATTCCATTCATCATTCAGGAAGTTTCACCTCTCTCCCTATCTTATGATTTTATATTTTTCAGTATATCTATAATTGTAAATTAAGGACAATGTACATCTTAAGTGTGGGGAGGGGGTTGTTTATATCTTTATCAGAAAAATCCCTGAATTTTGTCTTATTCTCATGTGATCTTCTCATATCATTATTAGAATGAATTTTGATTAATTTATGATTTTTATTGATATGTCTTGAATTAAAACATAGGCATTCATGCATTGATTGTTTAAACTTTAAGGAATTAGAGAATCAAGCATGATAAGTTGACTTTTGAGAATTAAAATTTTTTAGGTTATTTCCCCAAGTTTAGGTATTAAAATTCACAGGTTTAAACATCAAAAAACCATAATTTTTGTGAGATCTTGAGCTTTTAGAGCATCTATTATTTCTTTCATGCTCACTTTTATTGTTGCTTTGAGTGCGTCAATATTGATTTGTTATTCTAGAACTTGCTTCGATTATGCATGTCAAGACCACATCATTGATTTGATATGTAAAGGTGATAAAGGCACTTAGGTTTAACCCACTCACTCCATAAATGTCTACCGTCATAATTAACCCTTAGTGAACCCCCTTGAGCCTAACAAGCCATTCATTGATTTACCCTCAATATTAACCCATAACCCATTATTGTTGAAATCCCCTCAATTAATTTGATCCCTATTTTTGTCGAGATTTGATTTGAATAAATTGCTTAACTATGTTTTATTTCTGATAGTTAGCAAAGTTCTATGTTACTTGAGTTGTTCTAAAAAAAATCGAAGTTGCTATAATTGAGATTTGTCATCTAGCATATTACAAAATTATGTAATGCTTAGAATAAAACGATGTATCCATGAAGAAATGCTCAATTCTAGGATCATCTAATTAGTAACATAATTTGTCAGTTTTAGTATTTTTTCTAGTTAGGTCATTTTTCAATTCAATCTCGATTTTAACCTTCTCTTTTAGCTTGTGACCACACCCCCTAATCAAAGTCACGTTACAACCCTCTAAAGACCTTTTGATTGATGTATCATCTCAATATATAGTGGTGGAGATTTGATTTTCATGCAAGCCTATGGTAATAACTTTTCATATTGACTGTTGAGTGCTAAATTGTTGTCTTTAAACACCTCGAGTGATTTGAGTGAACCTTTAGTGAGGATGTTAAACTCTGTGATATTTTGAATGAAAGATGATTACCTAGATGAGGGGAGATACCTCTGTTTTAATGATAAAATGCTCAACTTGGAATGTTTGAAACTTTTATGTCCTTCTAGTTGATTTCTTAATGTATGATTACTTATGGATTATTTTGAGATATTGTTGATAGGAATTATAAGTTGAGAAAAATGAATTCTTAATGGTAAGTTGAGGATTTTGCTTGAGGACAAGTAAATGCTTAAGTGTGGGGGTATTTGATAAGCCAGAATTTATACATATTTTTATACCATGCTTAGCACATTTTTGGATGAATTATCATTAGATATGTGGAATTTGATGCTCCTAATCCTTTAATTTTGTGTTTTATACTTAGGCGAGTATAAAAGAGTAAAAAGAGCTAGAAATAGGCCAAAAACGGAGAAAATCGGCTAGCATGGGAAATCAACACGGCTTAGACTTCCTTACACGGGTAGACCGCATGGCTGTGTCTAATTTACAAACGCTAACATGGCCTGGACTTCCTCGCACGGGTAGACCACATGCCCATGCCTTTTTAACAGACTTGCACACGACTTAAGCCACCCCACACGGGCGTGGCACACGGCCGTGTCCCTATCCGGCCCAAGACTAGTTCTATTCGGAAAAGGGCACTTTAGAGGGTTCTAAGACATTCTAAAGCCTATATAAACACCCTAGAGGAGGATTAAAAGGGACACAGGGAGTAGGAGGCAAGGAATTACTCGAAGAAAGCCGATTGATCCATCTCAAGAGGTGGATTCTCCTTCAAGACGGAAGATCTCCTTTAATTTTTCTTCAGGAGTTTTGGGTTTTCTTTATCTTTTGTTATCATTATTCTTCTGAGATGTTTTCTTTTACACATATGAACTAAATCCCCTAAATACCTAAAGGGAATGAAACCTAAGATGGATCTTGTTATTATTTTCTGAATTATATGATAAATACTTGATTTGTTCTTAATTATGTGTTCTTAATCCTTATTTTAATATTTCAGGAAATTAATTCAAGTATTGATATGCTTATTCAGAGGAGCAAAAGTCCCTGTCTAAGAGTAGATCTAGCATAATTAAGCGGAGTTGCATGCAATCCTGGACATAGGACGACATAAATCTGCCGGATTAGGGTCAAACCTAATAAGGGAATCCATAGATCGAGTTAATGCAACACTAGGGGTTTTAATTAGAAAGAGATTTCAATTAATCAACCTAGGGTTAGACGTTGTTAGTCTCGAGAGAGATAATAATATAAATTAGGGATTTCTACGGATGAAGTCAAGTGAATAAATCGTCTAATTCAAAGTCAAATAACAAGTGAAGTCTAGGTGGATTTTTCCTTGGGTATTGTCTTAATCAATCATTTTCCCAAAAGTATTTCCCTAATTTACTTCCTATGCATTCTTAATTTAGTAAATTAGTTTAGATAAATCAAATCCCCTTATTTTTAGGCTAGATAATAAAAAGAAGGTTAATACTAGTACTTTTAGTTCCTGTGGGTTCGACATTATGGCCTTGCTATAAGCTATACTACTGTTCGATAAGTGCGCTTGCCTTTATCGTGATAATAGTTTATTTTCAAGTACAATCAATTATAAATTTAAGACTTGTCACGAGCACATAAAGTATTAATTAGATCTTTAATTGTTTAGGTTAAAATTTATTTAGTACTCGCCTCCTTTGGGTACGATCCTCGGAGTACTCACCTACTTCGTTGTAAAATATATTTACCTCAACCCGTATACTTGCGAATACCGCCTCGTAATTCTCTATTTTATTGTAGTATTCTCACTCTAGACATTAGTATGTTAGGAGGCGATCATATGCTCAAGTTCAGAAGTGGTTTCAGGGGTGTGTAATGACATCCCATGGTTGTGTCATGACACCAAAGGTAGGCTTGAAATTCTTGTATTCTACTTCTCATGTTGCGACATAAAACTCCCCGTGTTGTTATAAGAGTATGCCCAAAGATCAATCACGAGATAGTTGTAATAACATACTTGGTTTATCATATTTATTAATATAAGGCGTTGCCATTATTATTCCAGTTTCTTTTCTGTGTGCATAAATAAACTATTTTATAATAATGTCCTGAGAATAATATGATTATTCTCAAAAGATCCTTAGTCAAGTATTGTTATTGGCTAGGACAATAATAATGCATCAAGACTAACATGTAGTTGATTGATGATAAAGAGTTGTCATTGATATGGAGTGTCAGAATCAATGCATGAATATGTGTGTTAGGGAACAACATATTGGACTGACCATTATGAGTATGTTTCTTGGATTATTATGTAATTGTCACAACATTACTCATAGTGATTAATATGTATATGATTCTCATACTTGAGATCATCTTTATCCCAACATCGTGAGTTGTATATTTTGATCTGATCAAACAAACAAACATCAGAATCGGTTGTTCTATAAAGACTCGATGTTGGATATACCACAATCTATGTTGAGGATATAGTTGATCAATATAGGATAAGTCCCTCCTACATAATGGGAGTAATATCTCGTGCCACTTGATTGAGTGAGGCTAGAAATGCATGGCCATGCTCAAATAAGTTGATATGAGATGTCATACTTATTTGTGTATCATAGTCTACTCGAGGTATCAAGAAACATGGGATGGACTATGCAAGTGTGACTATTCCATGACTTGTGTCCATTCCAAAGATATAGGACTTAAGGATGAATGCATGAAAGGTTAATCACAAAAGGTTATGTCGAATCATGACTTCTTGTAACTTAGGTAGCATTGATGCATTGCTAGATGCCACTCGTTGTTTGTAACATTAGAATCGTTCTAATGTTACTGCTAACGTTACAAGAACCTATACCCTATGGTTGAAATGAACGAGGTAAAACATAGTTGGTATATTGCCTGGTTGTCACATGAATTAAATTAATTATAGAATTAATTTAATTGGGCAATCAAATTGTTGAACATACTATTTATGTACAAGGATGTTGTACACATAATCGAACATAATTTTATTGATATATGAATTTAGTTCAGTATATAAGTTTAAATAAATATAGTTTATCAAATCTTTATTATAATTAATGTAATTATAATTTTTGGTTAAACATTATTATATTTATTTGAATGATAATTATTATGTTCGGATTAATTTTAATGAATTAAAATTCGTTATAAATATATGCCAATTAAGAGGAGTTATATATAGAAAGGGTAAAAAAACCCTAAAAGATATATATATATATATATATAACTAGCCCAAAATATGAAAATGGTCTAGCAAATTGTTTTAGCAAAATACTCTCTCGAAAATAGTTTTCGGGATTTCTACCGTTCATTGTCAATCGGGTGAACTACGTAGAGGCCGACATCGGAAAAGGTTGCGGCTTGGTTCGATAGTGGTTCAGAATTCCTGTTGCCTAGGCGTCGCTGTCTACTCAGATTGAAGTTTCGGTAAATTCGAAACCTTTTTATCACCCCGATTCGTTCCTTACACATGGATCCTTGGTTTGGATCGCCGGGTTTTAATTTTTCGCTGCGCCTTGGTGGCACCGGTGTTCCAAAAGTGGTATCAGAGCCACTTGTGTAATACGGACTCGGGCTTAAATACTTGGATGATGCAATTGTATGAGATGCATGTTTCAATTTTATTATGTTATTCCTGTTTAAATCGTTTAAATAAAATCTGATAATTGTTCCTTTCAATAAGTGATTAAATGTTAATCATGATGTTATGGCCTATTCGGTTTTATGTTTTTTACTCATAACATTAAGAAATCGTGATGAAGCGGTGGTGGCATTTACAATTTCCATGAATAGACATCGCCGATGGAACAAGGGTTGTTCCGATATGAAACCTCAAGGATTAAATCCTAAAAACACGATTCTATTGATAAAAGTTATCAAATCGTGAGGTTTCATTTGACTGGGGTTCGCGGTTCGTACCGTGGGGCTCCGCCCCGCACCCCTAGTCCATACCGCGGGGGCTCCGCCCCCACACCCCTGGGGATGGGGATCTGGCAGGGGCGAAATCATCTTCCAGTATGTTTTGTAATAAATAAACTTAATGGGCCATAAAAGGTTGAAAGGATATTTTATAATTCACTTAGTAAAACGTTGTATAAAGTATACTATTTTTGAAATGCACGGTGTTTGAAATGCATAGTTATAGCCCGATGACCCTTTTGATAAAAGGTTGTAATTTTATAAATACGGCTTGCATGTCGTGCCTTACTACTATTCTTTTGTATTTCTCTTCTCATCTTACTCCCTCGTATGTAAAACGAGTTTCTGAATTTTGTAATTTGTAAAAGTTGCTGTGGACTAGACGGGAAGGAAGTTGGGCCGACTAGTGTGGATCGACATCTTGTGAAACGGCTTACACCTTTAGGTTCCCTTTTGGTTCTCCCATTGGCTTGGGTTGAACCACCATAGTTTATAGGCTATAACTATTGCATTTATTTATTGCTTTACTTATTCATGTATGAGATGCTATGGATGTCTAAAACATGCAATTTTGGAAATAATAAACCCCATTAATTGATGAGATCAATTAAAAGATTAAATGGACTAAAGTAGACCATAATTGGTGAGATGTAACACTCTAATAAAACCCTCTATTAAAATATTAAGTCAACATGGCCTTCCAATTTATGCCCTCGTTAAGGCCTCGATCAATACTATGTAGGTTTTGCCAAAGTGAAGTACTAGTATTTATCTTGGTTAAACGCGAAGAATAAACAAGTGATATCCGCCGGTTAAAAATTGGTTAATGACTTAACTAGGTTACTCTAATAGGATTAGAAACCTAGAGGCAAATTATTTGGATAAATCATAAGATGATTAGAACAAGAGTTGTTCACCAAATTGTAGGAGTTACATATGATGTAATTAGCAAGTGTTGCTTACCTAAATAACCATAATCTTGAGAGTAAAGCCAAAGCTGACTTAAGAGGAGGTGAAATATGGATCCTTAACCCACTAGAAATACTTTCAAGAAAGTCTTTCCGAAATTAATATATGGGGGTTATTAATTTTGAAATAAAATAGTGGGAACATCTTCTAATAAAGTCCTTTTAATGATTTATATAAACTTGGTAAATTTTATTCACACGCATATTTTATTGTTGTAGATATATTATGGTCATAAACACTAATACACTCTCATTACGATCGGTCCTTGAGAAGGACAAATTGAATGGCTTGAATTTTCTTGACTGGTTCCGTAACTTGAGGATTGTCCTCAAACAAGAACGGAAATTATATGTCATTGAAAAACCACTTCCTGATGAACCACCGGCTAATGCCTCGAGGGTGATAAAGATGCTTACAAGAAGCATCTCGATGAAATGGTAGACGTTGGATGTCTTCTCGCTTGCCACTATGAATCCCGAGCTTCAAAAGCAACATGAGGATATGGTTGCTTATGATATGATCGAGCACCGAAAGAACTATATCAAGGGCAAGCAAGGCAAGAGAGGTTCGATATCTCTAAGGCCCTATTCCAATGTAAGCTGGTGAAGAAGAAGCCCAGATGGACCTCATGTTCTTAAGATGATTGGTTATATTGAAAGCCTATCTAAGCTTGGGTTTCCATTGAGCCAAGAGTTGGCCACCGATGTTATTCTCGCAATCGTTGCTTGGATAGTTATAGCTGGGCTTTGTCCTCAATTTCAATATGAATGAAATTGACAAGACTCTGCCACACGCTTGCTTAGTATGTTACTTAACTCATCAAGGCAACATGAAAAAGGTTGGACCCAAGCCCATACCGATGGTCCAGTAACAACAAGGGCAAGGGAAAGGCTAAAGTCCCGACAAAGCCCAAAGGCAAAGGTAAGCCCAATCTTGGAAAGGAAAGGCTACACTGAAACCTAAAGGTGGGGTGTCTAAGGAAGGAAACTGATTTCATTGTGGTGTGATTGGACATTGGAAGCGGAATCGCCTGCCTCTATCTTGAGGAAATCAAGAAGGTCAAAGCAAGCGCGTGCCCGCTTGTATTTATGTTATTGATATTAATTTATCAACTACTACTTCTTGGGTATTAGATACTGGTTGTGGTTCTCATATTTGTACTTCTGTACAGGGACTACAAAGGAGTAGGACTTTGGCTAGAGGAGATGTGGACCTGCGAGTTGGAAATGGAGCAAGAGTTGCTTTGCATTAGTTGTGTGGGAACATATACTTTATCTTTGCCTAGTGGACTTGGTTTAATTTTAGAGGATTGTTATTTTGTGCCCAGTTTGACTAAAAACATTATTTCAATTTCTTGTTTAGACAAAATTGGTTTTGAGATAATAATTAAGAATAATTGTTGTTCCTTTTATCTCAATAATGTTTTCTATGGTTCGGCACAATTGATTAATGGCCTCTATATTTTAGATCAAATGAATCCCATTTACAACATAAATACTAAAAGATCTAAAATAAATGACTCAAATCAAACTTATCTTTGGCATTGTCGTTTGGGCCACATAAGTGAGAAACGCATATCCAAACTCCATAAAGATGGTCTCTTGGATTCATTTGTTTTTGAACAATTTGAAGTATGTGAATCTTGCTTATTAGGAAAATGACTAAATCTCCTTTTCTTTGGTAAAGTGAACGAGCTAGTGATTTATTGGGCTTAATACATTCGATGTATGTGGACCAATAAATACACAAGCCGAGGTGGATTTCACTACTTCATTACTTTCACTAATGATTTCAGTAGATATGGGTGTGTTTATCTCATGCGCCATAAATTTGAGGCCCTTGAAAAGTTCAAGGAATTCAAAAATGAAGTACAAAATCAACTAGGCAAAACTATTAAGATACTTCGATCTGATCGAGGTGGAGAGTATTTGAGCCTAGAGTTTGATGATCTTTTGAAGGAATGTGGGATTGTCTCACAACTTACTCCTCCCTACTCCTCAATGGAATGGAGTTTCGAGAGAAGAAATCGAACTTTATTAGACATGGTTCGATCCATGATGAGTCATCTTTGATCTACCGACTTCCTTTTGGGGACATGCACTTGAAATGACTATTTTCACACTAAATCGTGTTCCATCTAAATCGGTTCAAAAGACGCCATATGAGATGTGGACCGGGAAACGTCCCAAAGATGTCTTTTGATGAAAATTTGGGGTTGCGAAGCTTATGTTAAACGTCAGACGTCTACTAAGCTTGAACCCAAATCTGAAAGGTGTATCTTTGTGGGGTATCCGAAAGAAACCAAAAGATATTATTTCTTTAATCCCACTGAGAACAAAGTGTTTGTTGCTCGGATCGGTGTCTTCCTAGAGAGAAATTTGTTTCTAGAAAAGGAAGTGGGAGAAAGATTGAACTTGAAGAAATTCGAGAATCACAAGATACCACTAAACCAGAGATAGAACAACAGCAAATTCCACAAGAAATTGAGGAACAAGTAACTGCTGTAGAAACACAACCACCGCGTAGATCTTCAAGAGAACGCCATGCACCTGAGAGATATGGATTTCTCATTACAACGCATGGTGACATTCTTCTTATAGATCAAGATGAGCCTAGGACTTATCAAGAAGCGGTGGCGAGCCCAGACTCTGAGAAATGGCTTGAGGCCATGAGATCTGAGATGGATTCCATGTATGAAAACCAAGTTTGGACATTGGTTAACCCACCCGAAGGGGTTAAACCTATAGGGTGCAAATGGGTTTTCAAAAAGAAAACCGACATGAATGGTAATGTACAAACATACAAGGGGCGATTAGTCGCTAAAGGTTTTCGCCAAATTCATGGTGTTGACTATGATGAAACCTTTTCTCCTGTAGCTATGTTTAAATCCATCAGGATCTTGCTCGCCATAGCTGCATTTCATGATTATGAAATCTGGTAGATGGATGTCAAAACAGCTTTCCTTAATGGGAAACTTAAAGAGGATGTGTATATGACACAACTTGAAGGTTTTGTCGATCCAAAGGATACTGGAAAGATATGTAAGTTACAAAGATCCATTTATGGATTAAAGCAAGCTTCTCGAAGTTGGAATCTTCGTTTTAACGATGCAATCAAAGAGTTTGGTTTTATCAAAAATGAAGATGAGCCATGTGTTTACAAGAAAGTTAGTGGGAACACAATCACATTCTTGGTACTGTATGTGGATGACATACTTATCATGGGCAATGACATACTTACCTTACAATCTATTAAGACTTGGTTAGGAAGTTGTTTTTCTATGAAGGACTTGGGCGAAGCCACTTACATCTTAGGAGTCAAGATCTATAGAGATAGATCAAGACGACTACTAGGTCTAAGTCAAGGTACATATATAGATAAAGTATTGAAAAGGTTCAATATGGAAGAATCTAAGAGAGGATTCCTACCTATGAGACATGGTATTTCACTCTCGAAGGAAATGTGTCCTTCAACTCCACAAGAGAGAGAACGCATGAGTAAAATTCCATATTCTTCTACTATTGGATCTATCATGTATGCCATGTTGTGTACCCGTCCAGATGTCTCATATGCCTTAAGTATGACGACGAGCGGTACCAAGTAGATCCGGTGAAGGTCACTGGACCACGATCCAAGAATATCCTTAAGTACTTAAGAAGAACTAAGGATACGTTCCTAATATATGGAGGTGAGGAAGAGTTAAGTGTAAAAGGTTACACGATGCCACTTCCAAACCGACAAGGATGATTCTCGATCGCAATCAGTTTTGTGTTTTGCCTTAATGGTGGTGACTGTGAGTGGAAGAGTTCAAAGCAAAGTACAAAGAGCGATTCTACAACAGAGGTGAGTATATTGCAGCTAGTGAGGCAAAGAAAAGAAGCGCTTTGGATCAAGAAGTTCATTCTCGAACTAGGGGTTGTGCCTAGCATATCGGATGCTATAGAACTCCGATGTGATAACAATGGGTCATTGCACAAGCAAAAGAACCCGATCTCTCACCAACGATCCAAACATATACTTAGGCGCTACCATTTTATTCGAGAGATTATCGATCGAGGGGATGTAGAGATATGCAGAGTACCTACAGATGATAACATTGTTGATCCACGACCAAGCCTCTGACACAGCAGAAGCATGATCGTCACACTAAGTCACTTGGTATTAGATATATAAGTGATTGGTCTTAGTGCTAGTGGGAGATTGTAAGAGTATGCCCAAAGATCAATCACGAGATGGTTGTAATAACATACTTGGTTTATCATGTTTATTAATATAAGGCGTTGCCATTATTATTCCAGTTTCTTTTCTGTGTGCATAAATAAACTATTTTATAATAATGTCCTGAGAATAATATGATTATTCTCAAAAGATCCTTAGTCAAGTATTGTTATTGGCTAGGACAATAATAATGCATCAAGACTAACATGTAGTTGATTGATGATAAAGAGTTGTCATTGATATGGAGTGTCAGAATCAATGCATGAATATGTGTGATAGGGAACAACATATTGGACTGACCCGCTATGAGTATGTTTCTTGGATTATTATGTAATTGTCACAACATTACTCATAGTGATTAATATGTATATGATCCTCATACTTGAGATCATCTTTATCCCAACATCGTGAGTTGTATATTTTGATACAGTCAAACAAACATCAGAATCGGTTGTTCTATAAAGATCGATGTTGGATATACCACAATCTATGTTGAGGATATAGTTGATCAATATAGGATAAGTCCCTCCTACATAATGGGAGTAATATCTCGTGCCACTTGATTGAGTGAGGCTAGAAATGCATGGCCATGCTCAAATAAGTTGATATGAGATGTCATACTTATTTGTGTATCATAGTCTACTCGAGGTATCAAGAAACATGGGATGGACTATGCAAGTGTGACTATTCCATGACTTGTGTCCATTCCAAAGATATAGGACTTAAGGATGAATGCATGAAAGGTTAATCACAAAAGGTTATGTCGAATCATGACTTCTTGTAACTTAGGTAGCATTGATGCATTGCTAGATGCCACTCGTTGTTTGTAACATTAGAATCGTTCTAATGTTACTGCTAACGTTACAAGAACCTATAGGGTCACACCCTATGGTTGAAATGAACGAGGTAAAACATAGTTGGTATATTGCCTGGTTGTCACATGAATTAAATTAATTATAGAATTAATTTAATTGGGCAATGAAATTGTTGAACATACTATTTATGTACAAGGATGTTGTACACATAATCAGAACATAATTTTATTGATATATGAATTTAGTTCGTATATAAGTTTAAATAAATATAGTTTACCGAAATCTTTATTATAGTTAATGTAATTATAATTTTTCGGTTAAACATTATTATATTTATTTGAATGATAATTATTATGTTCGGATTAATTTTAATGAATTAAAATTCGTTATAAATATATACCAATTAAGAGGGAGTTATATATAGAAAGGGTAAAAAAAACCCTAAAAAGATATATATATATATAACTAGCCCGAAAATATGAAAATGGTCTAGCAGCCGTTTTAGCAAAATACTCTCTGAAAATAGTTTTCTAGGATTTCTACCGTTCATTGTCAATCGGGTGGACTACGTAGAGGCCGACATCGGAAAAGGTTGCGGCTTGGTTCGATAGTGGTTCAGCATTCCTGTTGCCTAGGCATCGCTGTCTACTCAGATTGAAGTTTCGGTAAATTTGAAACCTTTTTATCACCCCGATTCGTTCCTTACACATGGATCCTTGGTTTGGATCGTCGGGTTTTAATTTTTCGCTGCGCCTTGGTGGCACCGGTGTTCCAACAGTTGTAACATAGCGACCAGCTTTAAGTTCCTATACCTTTGAATGGTCCCCTGCACATTTACTAAGTACATTAGCTCGCCTTTAAACCCCATTTGTCCCCTTAGGTTAATAAAAGACTCAAAATACATTTTTATTGAATTTAATCTAAAATAAGAAAATATAACTAGAATATACTAAAATTGCTCATATTCAAGCTCTTTAAGTATGAAAACTAGTTTAATCTACTACACCAAATTACAACAGATCAAGTTCCTAATGAGGAAACTAAAATAACTCCCTATGAACAATGGAAGAAAAGGAAACCAAACCTTAATTATTTCTAGGTTTGGGCTATAGAGCTATTGTCAAAGTTCCAACACCTAAATGTAAAAATTTAGGTGAAAGAGGAATTGAATGCATATTTCTAGGATATGCACATAATATTAAGTCATATAGGTTCATGGTAATTGAATCAAATAATTCAATTTCAATTAATATTGTTATTGAATCAAGAGATGTTATTTTTAATGAAAATATATTTAATTCTATTTCAAGACAATTATAGTCACAACATTTAATTCATTCTTCAAATGAGAATGAGATTCCGTTGGAACAAGTTGATAATAATAATGAATCTTGTCAAGAATTTAGAAGTAAAAGGACTAAAACGATCAATGATTTTGGACCAGATTTCAATATGTTCCTTGTAGAAGGTAAAGGTGAAAGTATAGGCAATAAGATATTGTATTGTTATAATACAGAATCTGATCCTATTAAATTTGAAGAGGTAATGAAATCTCAGGACTTTATTTTTTAGAAAGAAACAATAAATGATGAGATGGATTCAATAATGGGAAATCAAACTTGAATCTTAGTTGATCTTCCATCGGGTCCCAAACCAATAAGTTGTAAATGGATCTTCAAAATGAAACCTTTGATAAATTTAAAGGAAGGTTTGTAACCAAAGGTTTTACACAAAAATAAGGTATTGATTACTTTGATATCTATGCTCTAGTAGCAAGAATTGTTACAATTAGACTCTTAATATCACTTACGTCAATGTATAATTTGGTTGTTCATCAAATGGATGTTAAAATCGCATTTTTAAATGGTGAATTGGAAGAGGAAGTGTACATGGAACAACCAGAAGGATTTGTTGTTCTAAGACAGGGGCATGAGGTATGTAAGCTTGTTAAATCTCTATATGGACTTAAACAAGCACCAAAGAAATGACACTAAAAGTTTGATAAGGTTGATCTAGCTAATGGCAATAAAATAAATAAATCCAATAAGTGCATATATAGCAAATTTGAAAATGAAAAATGTGTCATAATTTGCTTATATGTAGATGACATGCTCATATTTGGCACGATTTTGGAACAAATAGAAAACACAAATAAATTCTTGTCAAACGATTTTGCTATAAAGGATATAGGTGTAGCAATTATTCTTGGGATTAAAATAACCCCAGAGGAAAGCACTATAGATTTATCACAATCACATTACATTTAAAAGGTGCTTAAAAAGTTTGATCTTTTCAATTGTATACTAGCATCTATACCCATGGATCCTCAAATAAAATTAGTATCTAATGCTGGTAGGAAAATTGATCAATTGAAATATTCAAGTCTAATTGGTTGTCTTATTTACATAATGATTTGTACAAGACCATATATTGCATATGTTGTTGGGGAACTGAGTAGGTACACAAGTAATCCAAGTAGTTTGCATTGGCAAGCTTTGAATAGAGTACTTAGGTACTTAAAGAAAACTATTAACTATAGGTTGTGCTATAATGGATATCCTTCAATTTTAGAAAGGTATTTAATGCTAGTTAGATTACAAGTTTGGATGATCATGCTTCTACTAATGGGTAGATTTTTATTCTTGGTAGATGAGTCATTTATTGGGGTTCCAAGAAACAAACATGTATTATTGATTCCACCATGCTAGCCAAATTTTTTACATTAGTCGCTGCATCTAAAGAGGTAGAATGTTTAAGAAATTTACTTTATGATGTACCTCTATGGCCTAATTCAATTTCACCTATTTCTATCCATCGTGATAGTTAGGCTACTCTAAGAAAGGTATATAGCCAAGTATATAATGGAAATTTTAGACACGTTAGATTAAGACATAGCTATGTCCGACAATTAATCTCTAATGGAGTGATCGCTATTAATTATGTGAGGTCAATTGAAAATTTGGTAGATCTTTTAACAAAAAGTCTTGCTAGAGATGTAGTCAACAAGACCTCAAAAGGGATGGGACTCAAGCCCATTAATTAGAGTCATCCATGATGGAAAATTGACTCAACACTTGGTATAACATCAAGTCTTGAGTCTAATGAGACAATTTACATCATTAGTATGTGACTGTTAGCACTATAAATAAATTCATCCTAAGATTAAATTGCTAGGTACCTGTAATGATAAGGGAATGATAAGTAACATACTCTTAATGGACCCATAATATAAATATGTTAGAGTGTTATAATTACAGGAACACTCTTGATGGGATCTACCTATGTGACTGTGAAGTGTGGCTACTTCTAAGAGCTTAAGGGCTTGGCTCTAACAACACTTATGAAAAGAAGACACAGACACATGGCCATAATAGTGTCCTAAGATAGTATGCATTAACCAATGTTGAAATCACTATGTGAAGCGTGTTCGATTAATCAAATGGAATACCTAATTCAAAGCTTAGTCTACTATGCAATTTTGATTAACTTTAACATGTTTTCACTAAGTGAAGGTTCAATTATAAGACACCTTCATTTATGCAAATTGATTTCCAAGAATATCAAAATCTAAAATATTTTGAAGATGGGGGGATATTGTTGAAACATTTTCAACAATATTTATAGTGTTCTAATAATTATAAATGTAAGGGTGTAATTAATAAAAATTTATAACTTTTAGTTATTGGTCAAGAACTATAACTATTCAAACAATATTACTTGAATAGTTATGAAATTAGATGAATAATTATGTCTCTTTTAAAGATGTTATTTGTAACACCTCATGCTCGATCCGATCATCAAATCCGGATATAGAGCGTTACAAGTCAAGTTCATTGAAATAACAATACTCTTTTTAGAAAACCAACTTACTACTTTGGCGGGCACCAGCTTACCAGAGCGGTGTTCTGATATTTGAAAACTTATAGGGTTAAAAGAGAATTAAAAATAGTATTGCGCTACTTTAAAATATTAAAGACGCAAGTAATAATCATCTTATCACCCCAACAAATACATGTCACACCAAGACAAGAGAAAGCTCACATAGCCGTTGATCTGGCTTATTCCCTGCTAGAACAATTCCAACCTACAACCTGGAAATAAAAAGAAGAAACTAGGTAAGTTCGTAAGATCATAGTGAGTTCCCAGGAAATAAAATCCCACAATAAGGACCATCAGATATTAAGAGATTAGACTTAAACTAACAAACTAGTACATCATATCTAGTAGATACAACTCTCTATGATCTGAAGTATATCCACTGGCAGATACTCCTACAATCAGACTTAACCTATTGGTGGATACTATCTATTTTTGGAAACTTGCATATGATGACTACAGGCAAAACTGGTCCGCATGTATGCCACATTCGCGAACTACCCTTATGTAACTATTAGACATATTGTTTACATTTCATGAAATGTGCACTCCTTATTTTACACATATACGCCATTTTTCCAACATACTCACTTCATTATGCTAGCTTCTAATCCTAGTTTTGAAGAACCTTTTAGCATGTATCTTCTTACCGCTCATCAGAACTATTTCCTAACCTTAACCTTCGTACCCCCAACATTCCTTCTTGTATTCAAACATACACGTCTTCCTCTGTAAGACCAGGCTTTCACCAGTCACAGTTTGCACTAGAGTGTCATACCTAAGGTAAAACATAATATATTGTGTCTTCTTTTCATCATCATACGCAACATCCCTCCATTGCCTCCTTTCACCAATCTAGATACGGAGCTTGTGCACCAAGGAAAGAATATTTATACCATGTATATACTAGACTTCTAGGTCTATTTAACCGTTTGTACCCTAAAATACATTGGCTCCTTAAACCTACTCCTTAGACACGAGTATTAGGACCAAAGGTTAAAGTCACTTACTTGGCTGTATAGTGATAAAGGTTTAATGAAATAATGCAGATAACAGGCTCAAGGTATGAAGGAACTCACCAGAAATCTTTACTCGGGGCTTTATCTACTTTACGAGTTCCTTCCCTTTAGCACTTGGACCTTCTCTCGTTTCTTTGGCTAAAAAATAAAATGGCATCTTTAAACATCAGAAACAACCAAAACTTTATAAAATAACATGAATCTACAAACATGGAAACAGTTTCTGCATAGAAGTTTCCTTCCTATCTAGTAACTAAATGAAAATCCTACTGAACCTCTCTTATAGCAGCTTCTTTCTATCTGGTGAAATTTAAAGAAAGGCTTAAGAGATTACCAGCAGCCAACTTAGGATAAAAGCTCTTTTAAGCTTAACAGACCTTCGTTAATGATAAAGAACTCTTCTGGTTTTCTTTGATGAGAACAAAGGTTAGTAGAAAAGATGAAACATAAGTCTTCTCTCTACTACCAGGCTATCTTATTTATAGACAACTCACATCCAAATCGCACTCAGGATTAACTCTAATCAGTAATCACACTCACACACTTCCACTAAATAATCACATCCTACAAGGATCCTCAGTTGTCCTAATTACTGACACGTCACGTCCACTAGGATGCTAGATGACTTAAACGTGTCCTACTAACTTCCACCCTTACATTAGCAGTGATCGGAAAACATATGTGGCGAACTTATTAGCGAAAAAGTTCGCCTAATAAGGTTTTCGCCACAAAAAAAGAACTCATCAATCTGCGAAGTGGAACCCCATAGTATTGGTATAGTTCAACGCAGTACTTCACCACAAAGTTACCAACCTTATCATGCCTAAGTCTTGCAACTTAGGCGATCTTAGCCAGCATAGTCTCTCAAAGAAAACCAACTCTCCAAATGAGGGTGTGACATTATTATTCAAGAAAGACACCTATTGAAAGATGTCTCTATGAAGAAACATGAAAATTGTTATAAATAGGAATGAGATTTCATTTAGAAATTATACCAACAAGTTCTAAAAATTCTTTCTATCTTTCTTCTATCTTCTGATATTATTAGATTATTCTATAAAGAATTATTGTAGTAATTCTTTATAGAAATTGATTTTCTTGTTATACATTGCTCAGTACTTAATGGACTATTTTCGTCAATGCAAAACGCAAATAGTTATCAGACTTCATTGTATCCTTGAGGTTCATTTGCTTGAAACTCATTTGCATACTGAGTATAGGTGGGGGCGAATAGAACCTTAAAGATAGTGGCTTAATACACACCTTGAAACCCTTTCTTATTTTCTCATTTTCTGTTCGAGTTGTTGTTCGTGTTCCATTTGTGTGTTCGAGATTTTCCTCACCGGAGTTTTGCACTAACATATATAATTTGACATATAAATTCAGACTAAAAACAAAATTTGATCAAATTTATGCATAATATTAAAAACAAAAATTGTAATCTATACATAGTATAAAGATTAATAATAAAATTTGATCAAAAATTTATAGCCCGTTTTAGTCAATGTTATTTGAAGTGGACTGGGTGGCCAATTGGACCAGGAATCGACCAAGGTACCGGTCCGAAGAGGGGCTTTGAACAGTTGACCTAAGAATTGGTACAGACTAATTGAACTGGACAAAAAATTGATTGAACCGAATTTTTTTAATTTTTTTAAAATTTTTAATAACCTTTTAGTCGGACAGATAAACCGATATTTAACCAATTTGATCACTAGTCTAATTTAAAATACATTGATTTTAGTATCGAAAACATTTTAATTAAGTAATAATCCACATTTTAATTAAGTAATAATCCAGTTTTATTTAACTCATAAAAAAATATTATATTGATTGATATGTAAACAAGTTAATAATAATTAATGCCTTGACGTCAAGAAATTAAAATAAGTTATGCATACAATTATTTAATATTAACATAGCTATTAACATAATAAGATTTACTTGATTGATTAAAATTAAAACAAGAAACTTAAACTAATATTAATGAATGAGGTTTAATAAAAAAGTATTACCAAATTTATAATTCATACATTTTACAAGAAGTGAAACTATAAAAGTTCCCTTGAGGGGTTAAACATCAATATACCTTATTTTTCAAGAGGTCAAATTAAGAAATTCTTTAAGGGATTAAACATCAATATACCTTCTTTTTAAAAGTATTTTGAGAAAATTAAAAAATTGGGGGCCAAAAACAAATATACCTTATTTAAAATGGCTTTTTGATACAACCAGTTTAAAATGATGATATATAGAATTTAAAGAAATTTATAAAATTTAGAGTGATGATCTCTATCCGTCCCTAAATTTAATTTATATTAATTGAAAATAGATATCAACATAGTTTGAAAAAGATGAATAAAATATAAAAATTATAAGATAATATATTATATTCATAAGATAATATGAGTAATTTATTTTTTAAAAACAAATAAAAATAAATCATTTACTTCTTGTTTGTAAATTAGAAAAATGAAAGGTTTTGCATTGAAATATTCATTTTAACACTATTCTCATATTCAATTTTGGGTCCGTAAATATGAAATTGTTACGGTCTCGATATTAGTTGTATAAACTGATGCATATTATTTTAGTTTCAAATTGGTAAATGAACAACATGATGCTAAATTTAATTTTAAAATTTTCCAGTGATACCCAAAATTTTATGTCAAATATAAACCCTTCTAATAAAATCCTATACTATATATTAGTAGGTGGTCCAGGAAACTATTATTTCCCGGAACTACCCGCCATTAATTCCATTCTATCTTTTCCTTTCATTTCTTGTAAGTATATATATATATATATAAAAGCTCCCCCATTCTTCAAGTTTCAGAGCTAACTTTGTATAGCTTTCTCCCGCTGATCTTTTTTTCATAACCAGTTAAACCTACTCTTTAATCAACTTCTAGCTATATGGATGGTAAAAGCATAGAGATGGATAAAGAAAGGCTGACGGCGGAAATGGCATTCAAAGACTCCTCCTCCGCCATCATCAAAATCCGTCGAAGATTGCCTGATTTCCTTCAATCCGTTAAGCTTAAGTACGTTAAGTTAGGCTTAGGCTATGGTTATTCATGTAACCACACCACCCTTCTTATACTACCACTTATGTTCGCCACTTTGGTTCAGTTATCCGGTCTAAAACCTGACCGGTTTTACGATTTATGGACTATTAATCAAGCTTTTCGGCTTCAGAGCATTGATGCCGCTACAAGACTAACTGCTTCATTAATCCCATTCTTCCTATGTGGTCTCTACTTTTCGAAGCGGTCCAGGCCGGTTTATCTCGTCGATTTCGCCTGTTACAAATCCCAAGATGATCGTAAACTGTCAGTTGACTCGTTCCTCAAGATGACTGAAGAAACCGGAGCTTTCACCGACGACACGCTTCAGTTTCAAAGAAAGATAGCAACCCGGTCCGGTATAGGCGATGAGACGTATTTTCCAAGAGGTATAACATCTAGACCACCGAACCTGTGCATGGAAGAGGCTCGGTCTGAAACCGAAGCTGTTATGTTTGGAGCACTGGACTCCCTTTTTGAGAAAACCGGTGTTAGGCCAAAGGATATTGACATCCTTATCGTGAATTCCTGTTTATTTAACCCCACACCATCTCTCTCAGCCATGGTAATCAACCATTACAAGCTACGTACAGATATCAAGAGCTACAATCTGGGTGGAATGGGGTGCAGTGCAGGGCTTATATCCGTGGAGCTAGCTAAAAACCTCCTTCGAGCCAATCCTAACACGTATGCCGTGGTGGTGAGTACCGAAAACATTACCCAAAATTGGTATTTCGGGAACGACCGCTCCATGTTGCTATGCAATTGCATATTCCGCATGGGTGGAGCCGCTGTGCTTTTGTCGAACAAGCCACGGGACAAGGCTCGTTCCAAGTACCAGCTCCTTCACTTGGTTCGGACCCATAAAGGTTCCGACGATAAACATTACAACTGCGTTTACCAAAGAGAAGATGACAAAGGAACTGTTGGGGTTTCATTGGGTCGGGAACTGATGGCGGTGGCTGGGGATGCATTGAAAACCAATATTACTACTCTAGGTCCCCTGGTTTTGCCATTCACAGAGCAGTTGAAGTTCTTTGTTAGTCTTGTTCGAAAGAAGGTTTTGAAAGCCAGGGTTAAGCCTTATATACCTGATTTTAAGCTAGCTTTCGAGCATTTTTGTATCCATGCAGGTGGAAGGGCGGTTTTGGATGAAATACAGAAGAATTTGGAGCTAACAGATTGGCATATGGAGCCATCAAGGATGACCCTACATAGATTTGGAAACACCTCGAGCAGCTCACTGTGGTATGAGTTGGCATACACGGAGGCCAAGGGTCGGATCTCGTGTGGTGACCGAGTGTGGCAGATTGCATTCGGGTCGGGGTTCAAGTGTAACAGCGCAGTTTGGAGAGCTCTTAGATCTACTCCCATGAGTGAGTCAAGGTGTAACCCATGGAAGGATGAAATGGATAAGTACCCGGTCAAGCTTGATATCTCCATCTCCAAGTAGTATACAAGAAGTGACCCAAGCTTTAAGATGTTAGGTTCCTTCTTTACTCTTTTTCTTGTAAGAAAAATCGAATCTGATTATCGGCTTGCAACAAGGTGTAATAACGTTGGATTTGCTAAATGATTCTCTTTAAATTTTTGTTTGATTGCAATTATCGGAATAAATAGACATATTGTTTTGGAGACTATTTTTCATAGTATTTTGTCTTGTAAATCATTTTAACGAAGAAAATGATAGTTCTATGATAACCTAAAACTAATTTACATAAGAAGAGACCAAAATGATAATTACATAATTTATTTAGAATGACAAGTGTGAGGAAAGCAGGTGTACATTATGTTACCGTCCCTATAAAATAAATGATAGATTTCGCTTGGTGCTATGCAGATTTGACACACACCTATTCAGTTTGGTTGGAAGTTGAGGAATTCCTTTTTAGTGTAATAACATGCTATCCATTAGGCTAATTTTCCAAGCAACCCCCAAAATGTGCAATGCGCCCATAGCAGTAAAACTCGATCCCATTAGAAAGAAAAAAAAAAAGATTTTTTTTAATTTCAAGTTAATTAATTTAATCTATTCAAGTTATTTATTTTTAAGAATATGCTTTTCTAGTTAAATTTTATAATTCAAGTAAAAATATGGTGTAAATATATCTTAGATCCTTGTCAAATTTTAAAAGTGAGCAAATTAATATTTTTTAAAAAATTCAAAATAACTTTGAAATTTTTAACTAATTTTTTTCTTTTCTATAAAAAAATTCAAAAAATTAAAAATTATATAAAAATGTTGAAATTTTAAAATTTTAAAAAATCCAAAATGATAAAATTGAGTCCTTAAACAAGCAAATTACCAAATCAATTTTATCATACTAAATTATTTTGTTTTCTATTATTTTGTTTTGAAAAAGTTTTCAAATATATATTATCTCAAATTTATGTACTCTAGTTTGGAAGTCAAATTGTCAACAAGATTTAAATTTATCGTGTTTAATTTTTTAATTTAACTCGAATAAAAAAATAAAATCAATTTAAGATGATAAAATAACTCAACTTGCTTGATATTATTTTACTCGAATCCATTCAGTTGAACGCTTACCCCTAAATATCATCATTCTAGTACATACTAATATACAAAGCAACTATTTTTTTTATGAAGTTATAATAGTTCCAATACAACCAATTATTACAAATATTAAACTTAATAACAAAATTTGGAGAACTCACGTATTTACGCAGAGTGTAACTCAAATTCAAAATTCCCCGTGCCTCAACCTTAGAACCAAGATTTCATTACAAAACAAGTATTATTAAGTTATTATTATGTGTATATATTTGATGCACTATCCGTTTTGTAATTCTATAAGTTATGAATGAAACAAAACTTGAAAGGCTATATATAAATAAAAATAACTCCATTGTTGTGTTTATCTTATTCGCTAATAATGTGCAACATCATAGCATTAAATATAAATATTATAATATTAAATCTAAAAAACACCCGTATGGGAAGACAGTAAAATGTCTATTTAAGGTTTTGATGAATCCATAAACGACCATGATGTTAGATCTGCTAAACATAATGGAAAGGTGGTTTTATTTTCAGTTGCTCCTCATTGGTAAAGTTTCTTTTATATAACAGGGATAGACAGCTACAGTGAGTTTCCTGTTTGAAGTACTTTAGGAATTGATCTTTAGCTGCTCAAACTTTTTTTTTTTTTAAAAGTCTAACTCGTTTCTTTTAAGACATACACAAAAAAGGTAAAGCAGATGTCAAAAGAAAAGCAAAAGTAAAGGCTTAAGTTTACCCAAAACCAACTTAGTTATCCAAGAAATAAAGTGGAAGTAATCTTGGATTAAAAAAATTAAAAATAAAACTACTTTTCGTCTTCAACAATCATTAGTCTTTTAAATGGTAAAACGAATATAAAAAAATACAAAAAAAAAAAAACTTGAACTCTCTCTTTCTTCTACTCTTGATAAATAAATATATATATAGCGATTAAATTGATTGTTTAATTTAAAAACAATCATGATGAAAAGCATGAATCATATTCAACTTTGAGAATTTAGAATTCAGAATTGAATTTGAATTTGAAGTTGAAGTTGAAGTTGAAAAAAAAAATGCAAAACACATAAAGATGTATCTTTCATAATTATTTTTCAAATCAATGGATTGGTCGGATGTTTTATTTAGTACTAAAATTGAAATTCCTATAGTATAATAAATTCATGTTTTTATAGCTTTTAGATATTGAATCACTCATGCATTTCATTTCTAAAATTTAGATAAGAAATAAAATACAAATCCAGCACAAGTAAAAAGGTTTCAAAAATGGAAAATTATTGTGTTTCACATGAGAAATCAGTTCAAGGGCAGTAAAAGGATGATCCCAGTTAAGGTTTTTATGGACCAAAACGGCCCAACATTGTCTCAGGTGCTTTCCATAAAAGATCTTCAGTAAATCACTGCAAGAAAAATAGAACATCGGCACTTCACCCTGCATTTAAACCACAAATTAAGGGTTCAACCATCAACGTCTTGAAAGGATTAAAATAGCCTTTTATTTCTAAAATACTAGTATTTACAACTGGCAAATCTTTTTAACAAAAAAAAAAAAAAAAAAAAACCGTATATTTACTGGTTATAGCCTAGTCAGAGAGAAAAATACAAAAAATAAAACTTAAGGTAATGGAAAGTGCGGAGGAGGTGGGCAAAGCTTTAAACCCGACCTGCTTTTTCTCAGCAATAGACACCAGGCACTGCCTTAAAGCATTCACCAACCTCTTTTCTCTCTTCTCCTTCCACATCTTTTCAACCATCCTTCCTATTAAAGCTTTAGGATCGGTGCGTCATATTATCTTCATTTACTTTATTTTTCTGTGTCTACACTCATTATATCCCAGAATTAAGGTACTTTCTTGTCTCACTTTCTGCTTTTTATTGTTCTTAGTGTACAGATCAGATCATGAACAAAGCTTTGGACTTTGGTTTAGCTTGGCATAGATGTAAAGCATTAAAAGTAACCACGCTTTTACATTTTAGTTTTATCATGTGGAGAAAATAGTTTCTTTTTTTTGTTGATCTTTGTGTTGTATTTTATTGATGGAGCAACCTTCATACATAACAAGGGTACTGTAAAGTTTTATTATATACTCATAAGCATAAACCCCTGTTTTATGCAACATGGTGGACTGAATTTGATTGAATGTTGATGCATTTTATTCTATTCTGGAAAAAATTAAAAAAAAAAAAGGATGAGTGAATCTACTGAAGCTCCACGCCCCCGTCTAAATGAGAGGATCCTATCGGCTATGTCAAAGAGATCGGTAGCTGCACATCCATGGCATGATCTTGAGATTGGTACCACCTATCCAATCACTGAATAATCAGATTCCATGTTTTTAAGCTTATATTAATCAAACTGGAGAACTTACATATTGCAATATATGTTGTGTGCAGGATCTGAAGCTCCAACCGTTTTCAATTGTGTAAGCCTTTATTGACTGGACATGGAAATGGAGAAGTTTCCATGCATGCACTACTAATTGTTCGTTGTTGGATTCCTTATTCAACTGTACAGGTTGTGGAGATATCAAAAGGCAGTAAGGTGAAATATGAACTTGACAAAAAGACCGGAATGATTAAGGTACCTTTAGACATGTTGGTGAGGCATATACCTCGCAGGATAAGGCAAGGCTTTTCCCTTTCTTGTATTGATGAGTTTAAATGAATCCCAGGTTGATCGGATTTTGTATTCCTCAGTAGTCTATCCTCACAATTATGGCTTCATCCCTCGCACGCTATGCGAAGACAATGATCCCATGGATTGTTTGGTTATCATGCAGGTGAACCGCCTTATCTCATTTTCTTCTCTCCATCTCCACCTTATATGTTGATGGACTATTTATGTCATATGTTCGAATAGGAGCCAGTTCTTCCTGGATGTTTTCTGCGAGCCAGAGCCCTTGGACTGATGCCCATGATTGACCAGGTATTTCATTGAAGTTCAAAGAAGCTAACCTTTTCAGACTTCTTCCCTCGAGTTTGTGTCATTAACTGCTTCATTGTTGTCACTCAGGGTGAGAAAGATGATAAGATCATTGCAGTTTGTGCAGATGATCCAGAATACAAACATTTCACCGATATCAAAGATCTTCCCCCTCATCGCCTTACCGAGATCCGCCGTTTCTTTGAAGATTGTATCCTTTTCCAACTTAAACCATACAACAGTTTTGTTTGCTTAATGAAACAACATTACATCTTACTTCCCAATGTCAGGAAATACTGATTTCCTAACCATTTCACAGACAAGAAAAATGAGAACAAGGAGGTTGCAGTCAATGATATTTTACCTGTAAACACAGCTATTGAAGCCATCCAGTATTCAATGTATGCCTCTTCCTTAAAAGAATGCCATCATAGAAGGGAATTCCTATGTCTAAATCTGATGGACAGTCCCCTTGCTCTACAATTATTAGTCAGTGTTGTTCTTTTTGGTTCTATATCTGACTAAGGGTTTCATGTTGCTATGGCAGGGATCTTTACAACGAGTACATTATACAAACACTGAAGCAATAGGCTCAAAAAAGGCTATTTTCCATTCATTCATGGAGGGAAACTGCATCATACTAAATAAAAGCATCTTATCGACCGCAGTTGAATGACAATGATAGCCCCATTGATTACATTTCTTTTTGTAGTTTCAAATGATTATTATCAACATCATTATAATTATTTTCATTGCTCATTGGATTAAAATCTCTTGTGAAAAGAAGTGATAAAAAAGAATGTATAAGTTTTTACTAGAACTAGAAAAATATCAAATTCTCTTACACATTTGCTGCTTACTACGACTCTTCCTTGGAATTCAAAGGAGTTTTCAACCCATATTTGGAGAAGACCCCTGTTAGCTGTGCCTTTTCCTTAATCTTTAACCTGCACAAAAATGATAAAAACAAACTTTTAATTTCAAAGCATATTAGGGAAAGAACACTTTATCGATGCATTATTAATGATGCAGAGAAGTACCTCTTCGCAGATCCTGGAATATCGAGCTTTTGAACCTTTTGCTCTTTCGTAACTTTTTGTTGGTTTTGTTTAGCAACTACCTTTTTCGTATTATTAGACCTAACTCTTTCTAGCTTTTGACCTTTTTGTTCTTTTGGAACTCTTTGCTGTTTCCCTCTTGCAAGTAGCTTTTGCTCAAGAGCCCTAATTCGTTCCAGCGGAGTTGAGGTGATCGAATCAGCAGCTGCACGCCTAAACCTTGGGTCCATTATATCAGCAGTACTTGCCTCTGCTTCACTAATAGCATTAAGATTGTTCCTACCTTCTCCTACTTCTACTTCATCAAACTCATCATCTTGGTCATCAAATTCATCAGATACAAGCTCATCATCCAGATCATCAAGTTCATCAGATACAAGCTCATCATCATGGTTGTCAACTTCATCAGATACACTTTCCAATGATAAATCTGAGGAAGAGTTCTTCATATCGAAATTAGCATTCAGACCATCTACGAAGTGAGAAATTGCCACTTCATCTTTTATGGATCCATTGTCCCACAATTCTTCATGAGCAGGACTGTGCGAAAGTGAATTTATCATCTCACATTTTATTTGCTTCTGAATCCTACCAAAGGTGAGATTATGTCCAGAGAAATTTTGCACAAACCTACAGAAAGAAAGATACTAGTTCAGTTCTTAATCTACAAACAATAAAGATATGCCACCTGAACCAAGATGCAGTATTGCATAAGAAAACTTATTGGGTGTTATATTGCGGGTGATTTTGCCATCATATAATGCGGTAGCTTCTCTTAAACAAAATTATAAATTGACAACTATTAAAGTTTGCAATACAATCTCGTAGCACACCATACCTAATTGCATCCACCTCATGCTTAAATTCAACGAAGGCAAAACCTTTGCAAACAGGGTCTTTAGTCTTCTTATTCCCAGAAACAGCTGGAGATATATTAATTATCCCAGAAACCCCATCGAAAGCAGCTTTCAAATCCCTGTGAATATTCTTTTTCTTAGGAAGATTGCCCACTCTCACACGAATTCCACTTGGAACACTTTCAGCTATTGCAAAATAAACAAAAAAATCCATAAAAATCAGAGTGAAATGAGAACCCCTTTCAACAAATTTGCTAATAAAGTAGGAAAGGCCCAACCTTTCTTGTTTTGCTGATCATCTTTCTTGGAACCAGGCTTGACAGGATTGTTTTTAAGGTTGTTGACATTAACCGTTTGTGCTTGTCTGCTTTGCTCTATTTCTTCAAGCAGTTTTTCTTCAATAGAAGTATCGTACACTTTCCCTTCACCGAACCCACGGGGCTTGTTCTCGAGCCACTTCTTCATTTTACCAAGCGGAAGAAACATGGCCTCATCGCCGTCCTCATCGTCGGCGTCGAATTCATCATCAAAATCAATGAATTCGTCGCCGTCGTCGTCCTCGTCAGAACCATCCATTTCGAAGAGGGTAGTGCCACCGCCGCCTTTTCTTCCTTTGTTAAAAGCAGAGGCCCGCAATCTATTGAAATCTATATTAGGGAAAACAGAAAGAGAATGGAAATGGGCTGATTGGGAAAGTGGAAGCAAAGAAGAAGAGAGAAAGATAGTGGCTGTGTTCTTCGGGATATGAGCGTGGGAGCTTCTGCTGCTGCTGCCGCCATTGGCAAAGTGAAGAGGAGTAAAGAGAAACGTCGAACTAGAAAATGAAGACATTCCCATCGTCTTCATCATCCTCCAGAGTTCCACTTTATCTATCTACTTGTACTCCTCCAATCCAATATATCCCTCTCTTAGAGAGCTTACATGGATATTATCTTCTTACTAGACTTCTTTTTCTTTTCCGAAATCATCTTTTACTGGACTTGAATATTTTGGTAAAAAGACATTTCCAGTCCCTCTTAATTTTGATATTCAGCAAATTAGTCGCTTTAAAAAATCAAAACAATTTAGTCTCGTTAATTTTGAAAGTGAGTAAATAAGGATAATTAATAACACCAATAATGTTTTCCATCAATTTTACATAAATTTGACTGGTACAATAACAAATTTAACTCACATAATTTAAACATTCTATTAATTTGGTCATAATTTAACAAATTTAGCCTGTAATATTTTTGTAAATGTTGAGGCTAAATTTGTTAAACATTTTAGAATCAAGATCAAATTAATAACATACGTAAACATCAAAGTCTAAATTTTTTATTATACCAATCAAAATTATACACAATTGACCAAAAAATTTATGTCGTGATTAATTTTCCTTAATTGCTCACTTTTAAAATTAACAAGAATTAAATCACTCCAATTTTCTTGAGAGGGATTGTAGAGGTCTTTTTACCAATATTTGTAGGTAAACTATCTCAAGTTGCGTCCCTATTAGTAAGTTTACACTTTGGTCGACTTTAAAGAGTTAAATCACTGAATTATTTAAAAATTTTCATTTAAATTACTACATTGTTAAGTTTTTTTTTCTTGAAGCCTAATTCACAAGCTCCAAACAATAGTTTGATGATCAATATGCTAACTAGTAAAATAACATGCTTCGAATCTAAGTCAATTTGGTAGTTGATATCAGAGATTAGAAGAGAAGAAAGCCAATTAGATGATAGTTCATAAATTCGTGACATTCAAAACTAGTTTAAAAAGGAATTAAATTGTAGAAGAGAAGTGGAGAATAAGAGCTTTCTATTGATGATAGTTCCAAAATATTTTTCAGTAATTTAAATAAAAAATTTTAAATATTTTAATGATTATTTTATAACCTTTTAAAATTATGTAATTAAAATATAAATTTAATAATTATTGTTTAAATGTAGTTTATCCAATATTTTGTTATCAGCCTAAATTAGCCCCAAACCATAGCTTTTAAGATTGGTTAAAAAGGTCTTTTTTCCTAGAAGTTATTAAACAATTAATTTTCTTTTCTTTTACCCAAAGAGTAAACTACATCAGGTGTAATTTGATGGGTCAGCTGTTATGTTTTTATTTTTCTTGATGAAGGTGTTATTGGTTTAGATAATTTTTAAATTAAATTATTTTTTTTAAAGAATAAATAAATTAAGATAAAATTGATAACTCATAAGAAAAAAGAACAATTTAAGAATTGAAATATAATTTAGGAGCAATTTACTAATAAAACCATTATTACTTTATATGATTTTTAATAGATTAAATCGTAATTAATTATTAAAATATTTTGATATATTAGATAACTATATTTTAATACAAAATTAAATATTTTAATTACATATTTGTCACAAATAAATTAAATTATTATGCATAGGCACAAAAATGACATTCTCATTTGTAGTAAATATTGCATTGGGTAGTAAAGAATTGGGTAGTAAATAAGAAAAAAATGTATCCTACGATGACAATTTAATAAAATAAACACTGTCGATCACATAACAAAATATTTCCTTTCAGTGTAATAAATTAAACAGAATAATATGACATACCTAATGCCCATACGGAAATGACCTCTTGATTTCAATCTTCAAATATGACAAGTTCTGAATCATTGGTTATAAAGGTAAATTTGTGGAACAAACAAAGTTCTTTTTCACTCTTAATTCTAAATATACAACAAGAAAAGTTGCATGACTAGGAAAATAGTCTCTCAAAAAACTTCATGCAGCAAGTTGGGATGGAAGAACCAAATCTTCTCCTTACACGGATTAGAGAGTGAAGTCAGCAGGAAAAAGAGTTAGGTTAGAGCACCGCACTTACATCATGTACTTAGTTACTTCTCACTTTGGAATACATGCATAACATAGGGCAGCAAATATAAATTGTGAAGATATTATGTATGGATTCATCATTAAGACTATGGGTCCTCAAACTCAAAAAGAACTAGTTCATGAAGTCGGTAGCCCTATCAGCTATAAAAGGAAAAGGAAGGTGATACATGCTTCATCTGTGGGAATCAGATAAGGGATTTGTCATGTTAAAATATTATCTAATACCTAAGCTTGGCTTCAACATTCAATTTAGTACCTGAATTTTCTTTCGTCTTAATTTAATACTCGAGTTTGCTTCAATATTCAATTTAGTTACCTAGACCAAAGCACCCAATGAATGTTTGACTCATGGATAGGTAATCAATTTGGATACACAAAAAAAGCTCAAGTACCAAACTAAACATTGAAGCCAAAATTAGGTACTTAATTGGGACAAAAAGAAAGCTCAAGTATCAAATTGGAAAAACTCAAGTATCAAAGTGAACGTTGAAGCAAAACTCGGGTACCAAATCGAGACAAAAAAACTTGTATAAAATTGAACATTGAAGCCAAATTTAGCTACCATATAGTATATTAACCCTAAAATATATGACTAGTACCAAGTGGTACTGAAATTAAATCATAAATGACAGAAATAAACAATACTACACCTAAAAGTGCATTGACAAAATAAACTGGGATTAACTAGATTTATGGTTGAATGAAGGCTTATACATGCACATGAAGAAACCTTTTTTTATCACAGTCAGCTAACTCATTCAAATGCATCTGCAGTCTCATATGTCTGTAGCTATGTTCAGCTGTTTTCCTCTTACCGTTAGATTCCATAATAATAGGAAGATTAACAGCAGTGGCATGTTGTTTTACATCTATAGCCTGCAAAAGGGATCAAGCTGGATAGCTAAAAGCAAATAACATAAACCTGAGCATTTCATTTTGACAACATCTTTCTTTAATGCAGGTTGATTCCCTTACCTCGTCTTGGAAGGCTATTTTTCTGCAAAACTTTCCCCGTTTATTGATTCTTTTTGGATCATCTTCTTGCTCTCCTAACTTTTTATAGTAAGGGTTGTGGAATCTTGTAGCACGAACAATACTGTGCGGATCAACAACTGACTCAACATCAGGGATATCCATTTCCCTGGATTCATTATTGAGAGATACCATCCTGTCCCTTCCATGGGGATCTTGCTTTACAGAACTTGAAGTCACATTTGATGCATTAACCATTGCCAATGCTTGGTCTTTCTTTGAACCACCATGTTCATCAAGCATCATTGAATTGCTTACCGCCTGCTCATACAGTTGACATAAATGAAGCAACAGGCAACTAATTAAGCATCCCAAAACACAACTTACAAAGCAATTTAGAGGAAGATTGGAATGGTAAACGATTAATGGATGAGAAAAGTAAAAAGGATAGATAATATATATATTTTATATCAGTAGGCTTGGTAGGAAAGATGATAAATAAAAAGAAAAAATAATTCTGTTTCCATCTATTGATTGGCAAGATGAAAACTGAGAGAAAGAAATGAAGATTATAAAAAAAATTCTTAATGTTGTGAACAAGCACGCTTGACTTACATCGATGTTGTATTAGGCAGGCTTGGCTTATATATCTCTCATTTTCTCTCTTATTATTCCTTAATGCTGTAAATAAGTACACTTGATTTATATATCTCTCATTTTTTTTTCTCCTCTTGTTATTTAAATTTAGAATTATTTCTTTTTATTTATTGTGATGAAAAATAACAAATTTTCCTAATTTTTTTTATCAACATTTTTCTTGCCTACAAAACAAACTCAAAATTATTTTCGTTCTACATTTCCGCTTTCTCCTTCTCATGCTCCCACTGTTCCACATAAACAAACACCCTAAAAAAGCCAAAACTGCAGCAAAACTTTTTGCAGGACCCTAAAACATAGGTTAATCCACAAATTAATACATAACAGGAGAATTGTAAGAATTTGAAGTGTAAATCATTCTCACCCCACCATGTTTTTATGTAGGAAGGCAAAGAGAAATGATTCCCTTTCTCTTCATTTCTTTTCCCATCCTTTCACTCCTTTGGTACATTTGGTTGAGAGAAAAAGTGAAAAAATGGAAGAGTACGATGAAAAAGGGGGAAGACAAATGTTTGGTAAAAAAGAAAATGAGAAGAAAAAAAAATAGAAAATATCATTTTTCATCTTAATGGAATGAAAAGATGAAAGAAGATGAACAAGCGTTAACTATACAATTTTTTAAAAAAATGCTATTTTTCTTTCTTCTCATTTTTCATTTCTACCAAGTAATGAATAAAAAGAAAATCACTCTTCTTTCCATTTAATCATGTTTTCTACAAATGAAAAGAAAAAATATATTTTCTTTCTATTTTCTTTCCATCTTATCAAGCAAGAGCTTTAGTTCCATCAATAATAGAGCGAGACTGTAGTAATTCACATTCAAGTGCTAGCACAGTAGTTCATTTTCGAAACGGGAATGCATTTTCATCGTTAGTTAAGCTGGTCAATCAAGCTTTTCTTTTTAAAACATCAATAAACACCAGACCAGCATAACAACGAGATGCACTGCCCATCTTGCTTGCATAAGATGGTACTCTAATTATTATAATACAAAATTTTATTTCAATTATTTTACCATTGGTTGGCATTCTTCCTTTTCAATGGCTCCGCATAGTACCCAAGCTTCACAGCGTGATCTTTTCCTAGAGGGCTCTCCAGGGCAGGTTGCACTCGTATCAACTAAGGCGAAATTGCAGCACTCGTTTCCAAGATTAAGTTCATCAGGATTGATTTCATCATCATCCACTAAATATCTAATCCATGACTCATCATCATTCTCTTCCGTAGACAGGTGTGGAAGCCCATCACAGTAACTGGTAAAGTCCTGCAAATGAGTGAATTCCAAGCAAGAGGGCTGCTGCTGCTCATCCATCTCCAACTCATGCTCCCTGTCTCGTTCTTTCAAGGTGTCAAGCATCTCATCAGGATTAAACATGGTTGAGTTCTGAATCATACAGAAACAAGAATGGTTATGAATACTTTTATCAGTCCAAAGAAATGACTGGAGTGAACTTTGAATAAGGCATCTTACATCAGGAATCTCCTCGTCTGCAACCAGAATTGGCTGACAACTTTCACTACTTGAAGCATTGGCCGTTTCATCTTCTTTTTTCTTCAATTTACAGAGAAAAATGCCCTCCTGCATGGATGGAAGGCCAAAACAATTTCAGCCTTAAACACTGAATTTCAGAAATATACATAACAATTTTTTTTTTTTTTTTGCACATCCTCAGGATTATCAATCAAACATATACTCTAAAGACTTAAGGTTTTCCTCCAATGTAAATAAATTAAGAGCAGTGATCAAGTTGTTAAATTTAACAAGTTTGCACTTCAATTCAACCACCTTACTTTCTACCGAATTTCCGAAGCAATTTTAAGTAATTAACACTTAAACAACAATCACGATCCTATAGCCTTATTTTCCTCCATTAAACACACAGAAAGATGATGGAAGTCTAGAAATAAAATTCGCAGAAAAGGAACATACTCTGTTATCAAGAAGAGTAGAGGTGAAAGTATACTCGTGGATGACCCAAGGTGTCCACTTTGCATTAGGGGTACGACCCTCATAAAAAACCAAAGATTTCTTGGCAGCAGACCCTTTTTTCCCATTTACCTTCCGAGGCTTTCCCGTCACTTTCCAGAACCCTTTATCCGTTGTCCTCTTCACCCGTTTGTTGTCTCCTCGCCGGGAAAAGAAATACCACACTTGATCAGCTGATTGTATTTCAGACCAACCTTCGATCAAACAAAACAAAAAAAAAAAAGAATCCCCCCAGGGTTATGATTAACACAGTAGTAGAATTTTTTTCAAGTAAAAAAAAAAAAAAACTTTAGTTCTTACCGGGTAGTTCCCAAGGATCTTTGTTGAAAAGAGAATCGACCTCTTTTATAGCTTGGACGAGAGAATCACGGTCGAGGATTTTGTTCCATAGGTAATGGTCCACGAGTTCTTTGTCAGTTGGGTGGAATCTGTATCCCACTATGTGGCTGTTACCATCGATGTTACTCATGTCATTAAATAATAGAGGGAGGGGATCAAGAGGCAGCAGAGAGGGCCGGCGATTGAGAGAAACGAGAAGGGAAAGTGAAGGTTAAAGCTGGTTCAGATTTTTTTTTCTTTCTGAATAATAATAACATGATCAATAAACAGACAACAGTAGTAGGTTCTTATTTTACTGTGACTCCCTTACCAGAGAAGTTGGGAAAAAGGACAGATTCAATGGTGGGTCCCCCCATTGGTGCCACGCTGGCATGTTTGGTCATTCCTCATTGGATCCAGCGCATTGGATATCAACGTTCCAAGTTTCTAATTTGATCCCACTATCACTATTTGTATTCATTTAAACAAAATGCTTCTTTTTGACGCTGTATATAAGTTTAAATAGTGATTTAATTGGGGATAAAATACTAAAATTATATATTAATTTTAATTTAATATGTAATTTAATATATAAATTTTGATTTAGAATAATTATACATATGAAATTTTTATTATAGTTCAAATGTATATATGAAACTTTTATTTTAATTCAACCATATATATTTTTAAAAAATAAAAATATTAATTTATTTTATATTGGATAAGTATAATTATTTGAGTATGTAATATATAATGGTAAATTAAATAAATATGCCTCTCTTTTTTTTAAATTTAAGTAAGTAGGTATTTTTTTATATTTTTCGGGATAAGTCGATTTTAAGTGAAAACACGCCCTATAAGACGTGTTTTTATTTCTCTCTCCTAAAAATGCGTCTTACAAGACATATTTTCACTACCACGAATGCTTTTTTAGAGTAAAGATAATTCCCCCTTAATAGTCACAATTCTAACGGCTACACCCCAACAACCATATTTTTCCTATATAAACTCCTCTAAATTTCATTATTTTCAATTCAAACTTATTCTATCAATTCTCTCAATTCTCAACTCACTCAATAATTTCGCTTTAAATCTTTCTCTGAATCCTATTCTCTTCGATTTTATTTTATTCTTTATAATTTGTAAAATGACAAATCAAATTATTACTTTGGATGACAAGCACATCTCCGACGTTCAATTACAAATGGTAAGAAAATATTATTTAATTATTTAATTTTAGTTAGTTAATTATTATATTGTTTACATTATTAATTTTTTATGTTTATATACTTAGGCCAAAGATTGAATTTTGGAGACATACATACACAATTTAACTGTGAGTTCATCGGTTGCCATTCATGGACACTTGTGAGATGTGAGATTCTTATACATGGCTTGCATGCTCAGGGGGAGGGGACTAAATTGGATCCCCTACTTATCAGTACTTTGGTGGAAAGATGAAGACCCGAGATACACACATTCCATCTTCCTTGCAGTGAGTGTACATGTAACATCCCGAAATAGGGCCTAGTCGGGACAGTGGTTTCGGGACCACAAATCTGGCATCAAAATATTTATTTTATGATTATTATGAGACCTAGAATATGAGATTATGCATGTGTTAAAGTTTCATGAAGAAATCCCTTGAGTAAAGTGTTTAATTGGAAATTAGGGACTAAATTGAATAAATTACAAAACTTGGATTCTAGAAGAAATTTGTATGAAATTTCTTTAGATTATAAATTAGAAGGTCTTAGGGAGCAATTTGCCCAATTTTTAAGTTTTTGGACAAAAATGGGCTTGCATGGATGAAATTTTAAAGAAATGACTTAAGGGCATTTTGGTCAATTGGCTTTTTAATGAAATAAAATGGTAAAAATAAGCCAAAATCAACCATCTTCTTCTCCATAGCTGTCGAAAATTTCATGCTCTCCATAGCTAGGGTTTTCAAGCTTTCCAAGCTCAATAGTAAGTGCTCCCAAGCCCCTTTTTTAATGTTCTTTGTATTTTTAGAATCCCAGTAGCTTACTCTCTCCATTTCTACCCATATTTCATGCTAGGGTTCATGTTTAAAAATTTACCCATGCATGAGTTGCTTGTATTTTGGTGGATTATGGAGGGGTATGAAAGTTGAAGGTGTGATAAACATCTTTTCCTAAATGATTTTCATGAAAAGCCCTTGTAGGGACCACTTTGCAAATGTTTTAAAATGTGTGGTAGAAATGAAAAAATAATGGAAAATTTGGGCTGCCATAAGAGAGAAAAATGTTCGGTCAAGCTTAGGTAAGATAGAAATTCCATGTGTTTCATTACACGAGCTTAGGGACTAAATAGTAAAAATGTCAAAGGTTAGGGGCAAAACGGTCATTTGGACCGAGGGTAGAAATTAAACTTGAAAAGTGTAATGTAGTGAATTAATGATATAATTTTGTTGTTATAGACCCCGAGGAACAAATTTCGGAGGTCGATCGAGGTAAACGCAAGGTTTTGGAATAACCGAAACACAGCTCCGAAACAAATACCAGGTAAGTTCGAATAACTCGAAGTAAGCCTGTAACATGCATAATTGTATGTTTTGTGAATGCATGGTAATTGCATTGTTGATGGCATGAAAATGCATGAATTGTATCTTTAATAATGAATTGTTGGATAATGTCTCGGTTGAGGTTGGAAAGGGAATTCGATGGATAAACCATGATTTACATGAGACTTGAGATCTTGCATGTGTTGCAGAAAAGGATTTAGCCTAGACTGGTAATCAGAAGATCTCAAGTATAAAAAGGATCTAGCCTGGACTGGTGTTCCTTGAGTGATCGAGCCTCCCGAAGAATATGTGTGCATTGTGGATTTAGCTCAGACGGGTAATCCGATTAAGGTCTGATTTAGCCTGGACTGGTAATTCAGACCCGAGCTCATTAAGGGTGTTTGTCGTTATAAGGGATTTATCCTGGACTGGTAATCCCGACATCACCTTATGAGTTTATATTACGGGGGATTTAGCCTGGACTGGTAATCCCGCCGTAAGATGTGAGGTTCGCAAGAGTGCATACTGAAACGATCATTCGTACGAATTGATGGTAAATGGATAGTCCATCGAGATTTCCTAGAAACTCAACGGGACTATCACAAGGAATATGTATAGATGATATGTTAAATGATGAGCTTATCTAAGATGAATTACATGGTGCATTGATATGTAACTAAATCGATGGTTGAGTGCATGTGATAGGGAAACTATCCTATGCTTGTTGGTTTCATTGCCTAATATGGTTGTATGCTAAATAATCGGTAAGTTTACTTTCTAGTTATACGGGCTTACTAAGCATGTAAATGTTTACCCCTCTCTTTTCCCTACTTTTCAGAGCTCAATAACTCATAAGGATTAGAAGACAATTGGAGAGTCAACACACTATCAACTAGACAAGCTTTGGTATAAAGAAATTTGTATTTTGTCCAATGGCATGTCTAGGATTTTTGAGTATTTTGTTATATATGTCATTTGATTTTCCTAATGAAGGCATGTAAAAATATGTTTATCTTTTCTTTATTTTTTTGTATATGGCCATGGGAATTGGCTCATTTTGAAGTAGGCTATGCCCTACAAATCTATGCATGTTTATATTTATATGCGATGGCCTAGTTATAATTGGCAATGAGTTATAATAACGAGCCAATCTTAATAAGTCAAGCAGACATATAAATCATTAAATGCAAGATAAGAATTAACTTAGCATGTATGAAACCAATGACATGAGGTTCACATGCAATGAGGTTAATCAAAATTTCATATTTACAAATAGATAATTTGGCCCAAGTATGCACTATAGTAATCTATAAGTGTAATTGGCTAGTAGAGGGTGACTTAAGGCTTGGAAAATAGCCTAACAAGGTCCACATGGGTAGACACACGGGCGTATGTCCCCTGCACCTGAAATTTTAAGTCATTATAGAGCACGGGCTAAGCTCAAGGGCGTATGCCTTGGCCGTGTATATTTAACAGAATGGTGAGGTTGAAGTCAGTGTAGCACATGGGCTAAGCCCACGGGCGTGTTACACTTCAACTAAGGGAAAATTTCCTAAAGTTCCCAAAGTCTATCGAACAATTTCAGTTTTGTTCCGTACTACCCTTAAGAGTGTTTTTAGGCCTCGGAGGCCTGTATAAGAGACAAAGTGCACGCGTTTGAAAAGTGTTAAATCACGAGTGAAATTTAGTAACCCGATTGAGCAAGTTTGTAAAGGTGAATTACCGGTAACGCCTCGAACCCTATCCCGGCGTCGGATACGGGCGAGGGGTGTTACAGTACAATTACACTCGAGGATGTTGGTTTACAACTTGGTTTACCGATGGGGAAGCCATTACAGGTCTAGTGGCGGGTGTTGATTAGAGTGCAACATGCAAGCAACTACTAGGGAAGGTGCCAAACAAGTTTAGGGGTATCCAGATTGATATGGGATGGTTGGAGGACAACTTCAAACATATAGAGGCCTTCGTGAGTGATGTTGAAAAAGTACAATTCGCGCGCGCATTTATCTTGAGGTTGATCAGGGGTCTAGTTATTCTAGATAAATCTCAAAATCTGGTACATTTAAGGTGACTATTACTACTATTTGACTTGAAAAAAGCGAGACGACCCAATTGGGGATCAGAAAAAGTTAAAATCACCAGTTGCATGCTCCTTCTTCAATTGTGGGCATGGTATCAACTACCATTTTTACGGCCCCAAGTGGACCCCCTTATGAATTCTCACTCGTAATTTGGTTAAATTCATTTGATAATATCATTATCCTAATATTTATTTCATTATTGTAAATTTGAAATAAGATATTATTTGAATAGGTGGAATAATCATACGAGACACACAAGTATATCGACCGAGTTCGAGGATAACTGGCTAGTGTTAGATCAACAATCCAAAAAGGAAGTTAGTTTATGAAATTTAAAGTTGTATAGTTTTACTTCAGCATTTTAAATTAAATATTAGGCACATGCTAAAATTTATAAATTTTTAGTACAGTATGTATGGATGTCATATGCCAATTAAAGAATTTAAGAATGCATCCCGGGCCAATCGCAACATCTGGCACGTCAAAATTCCATTGATCATTTTTGCAACAAGTGTACGCAACGTATTCTGTGCCACCCCAAGATCTTGATGACCTGCAGAAGATCAACTTACGGGGGAGACTTGAGGAAGATTGGCCAACATCCCACAAGAACTATATCGAGATATGGCAGCATAGGTATGATTACTTGCCAACGCGTGAACCATTTCTCACATCGGAGTTGGCAACATCTCTGACTCATATGAATTGGTTCAAGAATAATGACAAGTCGTATCTACTGTTGGATGCGGAAAGGAGTAGGCAACATCACCATAAGAGGCCAAGACGTCTGTCGAACAATCCTAGGTTAGGAGAATATGCCACGGTAGGATTAACATCTGTTCTAGCTCTACACAAGGACCCGATGGGCGTGCAACGTCTCAGTCAGTATCGTTCATATTTTTCTGTTGCTAACCTAATTTTTTTTACACAAGCACCACAACATGCACCATCATTCACAGTATCAACATATTCTCTAAGTGTATGTTTCACATCACCGCCACCCACCGTACCGTATTACACGCCAATACCGCCAGCAATACTGACGTATTCAGTATTGCTGACAATTCCCACTTTTCATCCTTAATCGGATTATACGGCACTGTAAAATTATCCATTGATAGTGTCGCAAACACCCCTAGCATTGTTATTCTACCGAGGTGGGTCATCTTCGTATTCGCCTATTCATACAACGAGGGATGTATGATGGGCATCTAGGACCCAAATGCACTCAACCACGGAGGAAGGAGATGAAGATGGAGATCAACATTGTAACACTCCCTAATCCCGTCCTGTAGCCGAAATAAAACTACGGAGTATTATCGATCATTACAGTACATTTATAGATAAAACAGGAATAAATGCAATTCTATGCATAAAATACAACTCAATATACCTTTAATGGGCTCTCGCTACTTAAAAAGTACCTTTAAAACAAACCGGGGCTTGACCGGAAGCTTAGAAAATTTTTTGTGAAATTTTAGAAAATCCCCTTTTATGAACAGTACCACACACCCGTGTGACTTAGGGGACACGCCCGTGTCTCCTTGACACGCCCGTGTTGTTTACCCGTGTACAATACTAACTTATTACTCATGAACATACTAACTTCACACGGCCAAGTCACACGTCCGTGTGCTTATCCTGTGTGGTATTCTATATTACAAAGTTTAGGTGCAGGGGACACACGGCCTAACAACATGCCCGTGTGCTAGCCGTATGTCTCACACGGTCTGATCACACGCCCGTGTGCCAGGCCGTGTGGACTTAAAATGAGCATTTAATCACAAGTTTACCAACCCTGCAAAACTTAAGCTCCAAGCCAGCAATTTTCTTAATTTTCAATAATAAATCATCCAACCAATGTAGCCTCATTGGTACCACAATATGTGGCAAATATACTAAATCACCTCAACCATCAAACATACTTTGATTTAACTTCAAACATACATATTCTACACTATAGTTCAATATCTTTAATACCTTTTACTATCATGTATTAATCAACAACTTAATAACCTAAGTACATTCCATTTTATCAAAAAGAAAGGTACTTCACCACTTTGATATTCGGAATTGTCTTGGATGCTGAGTCCTTAGCTCTTTAGTACCTAATCCTACGCACGGAAACAAAACCGTACGCTGAGTATACACTCAGTGGTATTTCTATAAACTAACACTTTAAGCATTAATAAATTATTAATACAATTAGTCTTATGCCTTTACTTTCATGATTCTAAGGTTTGTTTACTCTTCTTTATTTCTTACCCTTTAATGTCATTAAAAAATTCTTTATACATTTCGTATCATTCAATACTTTCAACAATCATACATCAGTATATCATTATATTCACTAACAGTCAACATTCAATCATAATCAATAATCGATAACAGTCAGCCTACAGTACCTTCATATACCCCTATTAACATAATTCAGACATGGACGGATACACGGATCCAACCCACACACCGGGATAATATACAGTGTTTCATCACCGGTGAAATATTAATACCTTTATAAAGAATAAAGATAACGATATGATATGATAGTAGTAACAATAGCGGTACACAGAGTACCTCATCGGAACGAATCTGGAATAGTAACAGTAATTGACACTCATAGTGCCTCATCGACACTAAGTCGGAATATCCCTTAACACTTCCAATCCTATAGCATGCTAATTATATCCGACTAGCCCAACACTATTAATAGGGTTTTCATTTCACTTTCAATTCATCATCATCAACCAATATGCATTTCAATTCAAATATTCATAAGTCAACACTATACCACAATATCAATACTTCCCTTAATTTCAATAGCCATACATAATATCAATAATAACTATTAAGTTTGGTTATAGAAATACAAACCGTAATTCTCAAGTTTACTCGATATCCTCGTTCACTTTCTCCTTTCCCTTCTTCGATGACGTTTCTAGTGTTATGTTAGCTACATAATATTTAACATTTAAAAATTAGCAATAAACTATATCACATTACATATTTCAATTTCTACACAACTTTTACTTAAATTCCAATTTAGTCCTATCACCATAACCATTCTTTCTCTTTAAAATAAATCCAATATTTTCATTTAATTATCACTTTAAACTATTCCAACTCTTAAATTTACAGCATAAAACATTAATTATAAAATCCTCTCAATTCAATCCCTACTATTACAAAACTTATATTTTCTTTTACAATTTAATCCTTCTCCCACTTTTAACTTGAATTCCTATCAATTAAACCAATAATTCTTCCATTTATTCAACTTAATCAACATCTAAAAATTCAATAACTTTCTAAATTTCAACATAACTCAAATAGTATTTCTTCCTAGGATTCCATAGACATCAAAATTACAAAAAAAAAAAAGATTAAATTAACTTACCACTCAAGCTTGAAACTCCAAAACCCTAAATTTTCCTTTTCTTTTTCTTTCCCTTTTTACTTATTTCTTTCCCTGCTATTCATGCCTTTCTTTCTCTTTCTCTTTATGTTTTATTTCTTTTTATTTTCTTTATTCATTCTTTATTTAATTAATATATTATAATTATATAATATAATATAATATAATTTACTTTATATTATTATTTACTTATATAATAAGTAAATACATATTTATACATACATTTGTACTAATTAAAATAATACACATGTATTTCTACTTATCACACACTTGTCATATAAAGCTTATTTGCTAATTTAGTCCTTTGACTTTTCTATAGTTTATAATTAGACTTTCACACTTTATTCAATTTAATCCTTATACCTACTTAACCTTTATTAAGCTAAATTTACTTAATTAAGATCTAATTAACCTCTCACTTAACTTCATAAATATTTCTAATAAATATTTATGAATCTAATTTTCAAAATCGAAGATCCCAAAAACTCACTTTTCGATGACTTTAAAATTTAGGTTGTTTCATTTCTCCCCCCTTAATAAATTTCGTCCTCGAAATTTACCTGAAAAGAGATGGGGGTACTGTGATCTCATTGTATCCTCTGGTTCCTATGTTGCTTCATCAATATTATGACTTCTCCACAATACTTTTACTAAGGGAACTCGTTTTTTACGTAATTTCTTTATCTCACGTGCTAGTATTTTAACCGGTTCTTCTTCATATGATAAATCAGGTCGAATCTCTATATCTTCAGTTGAAATCACATGAGAAGGATCAAACCGATATCTCCTTAACATAGAAACATGAAAAACATCATGAATCTTCTGTAGTTCAGAAGACAATGCTAAACAGTATGCTACCGGTCCAATTCTTTCTATAACCTCATACGACCCAATATATAGTGGACTTAATTTACCTTTCCGACCAAATCTCAAAATTTTCTTCCAATGAGAGATTTTAAGAAATACTTTGTCTCCAACTAAGTACTCAATATCCCGTCGTTTCAGATTTGCGTACGATTTTTGCCTATTAAATACTGCTTTCAATCTTTCTTGAATCTTTTTAATAGTATTTTTCGTTTCTTGAATCAACTTTGGACCGACTATTTTTCTTTCATTCAATTCCGTCCAACACATTGGTGATCAACATCTCCGACCATATAGAGCTTTATATGGTGCCATTTGAATACTTGATTGGAAACTATTATCATATACAAACTCAGTTAACAGTAAATAACTTTCCCAACCTGATTCAAAATCAATGATACAAGCTCGGAGCATGTCTTCTAAAATCTGAATGACTCGTTCTGACTGTCCATCAGTCTGTGGATGAAAAGCTGTACTAAAACGAAGTCAAGTACCAAGAGATTCATGTAATTGCTTCCAAAACCTCGACGTAAACTGTGGATCTCTGTCAGAAATTATTGATTTTGGAATACCATGTAACCTTACAATTTCCTGGATATAAGTTTCTTCCAGCTTTTGAAGTGACCAATCCGTTCTGACTGTTATAAAATAAGCTGACTTTGTGAGCCGATCAACAATCACCTAAATAGCATTTTTCTTATTTGCGGACAACGGTAACCCGGTTACAAAGTCTATCGTGATGTAGTCCCAATTTTCATTCAAGAATATTAATAGGCTGAAGTAATCCAGTTGGAACCTGATGCTCGGCTTTGACTCGCTGACACGTCAAACATTTAGCTACATATTCTACTATATCTTTCTTCATACCTGGCCACCAATACAGTTCCCGTAAATCACGATACATCTTTGTTCCTCCGGGATGTAATGCAAAAGAACCATCATGTGCTTCTCAGAGTATCAACTCTTTTAATTCTGAAGTGGTTGGAATGCAAAGTCGATTCTGATATCTCAAACAATCATGCTCATCAATGGTAAAATTTTCTATCATACTATTTTGCACCATCTCTCTCTTCTTCATTAGCTTTTCATCTTCTAACTGTACTGTTCTGATTTGATCAAACATTACTGGTTTTACTCTTAATTTAGCTTCTATTATCAACAATACTGAGCTGTGCAAACATTTCTCTCAATTCAGTTGCAGCCTTCCTATTTAATGTGTCAGCTACCACATTAGCATTACCCGGATGATAGTCAATAACACAATCATAATCTTTTGAAAGTTCTATCCATAGAGGCTGTCTCAAATTCAATTCTTTCTGTGTCAAAAGATACTTGAGACTTTTATTATCAGTGTAGATGTAACACTTCTCACCATATAGATAATGTCTCCAAATCTTTAAAGCAAAAATCACCGTTGCTAATTCCAGATCATGAGTCGGATAATTTCGTTAATGCGGTTTCAATTGCCGTGAAGCATAAGCAATTACCTTCCACTTTGCATCAGCACACATCCAAGTCCGTTCAATGAAGCATCAATATACACAATAAAATCTTTTCCCGATTCTGGCAAGGTTAACACTGACGCTTTCGTCAACATTTGCTTCAGTGTTTCAAAACTTTGTTGATACTGATCATTCCAAACAAATGAGACATTCTTTTGTAATAACTTCATCATCGGTAAATCTAACTTTGAAAATCCATTCACGAACCTTCGATAATATCTAGCTAAACCGAGAAAACTTCTTACTTCTGACACGTTTTTGGGAACTTTCCTCTGAACAATAGCTTCAATCTTTTTAGGGTCTACTCTAATTCCATCTGCCGACACCACATGACCAAGAAACACAACCTCTGATAGCCAGAACTCACATTTGTTCAATTTCCCATATAATTTCTTCTCTCGCAGTATTTGTAAAATAATTTGGAGATGTTACTCATGTTCTTTTTCAGATTTAGAGTATACCAAGATATCATCAATAAAGACTACCACAAACTGGTCCAAGTATGGTTGAAAAATCCGATTCATAAGATCCATAAAAGCAGCTGGAGCATTTTTCAGCCCGAATGGTATCGTTAAAAACTCATAATGTTCATATCGCGTACGGAATGCTGTCTTCGGTACATCACTTCCTTTTACTTTTAACTGATAGTATCCCGACCTCAAATCAATCTTGGAATATACAGTAGCTTCCTTCAACTGATCAAATAAATCATCTATACGAGGGAGTTGATATTTATTTTTAACAGTTACTTGGTTTAACCGTCAATAATTAATACACAATCGCATCGACCCATCTTTCTTTTTAACAAATAACACTGGAGCTCCCCACGGTGATGTACTTGGTCAGATGAAACATCAGTCCAATAAATCCTGTAGCTGTACTTTCAGTTCTTTCAACTCAGTAGGTGACATACGGTACGGAGGTAGTGACACTGGACCTGTACCTGGATACACTTCAATTACAAACTCTACTTCTCGTTTAGGAGGCAACCCAAGTAATTTTTAGGAAATACATTAGAAAATTCACATACAGTTCAAATTTTACTGTACTGACTCTCAACTAAATCAGAATTAATAATATATACTAAGGAAGCTGCACATCCTTGATAAAGAAGCTTACTAGCTTTAACTACAGAAATGATTCGAACTGAACCATCAGTCCGAATACTACTTACTTCCATTCGATCATCATCTTTACTCTGAACAGTAAACCTCTTTTTATAACAGTCCAATATTACTCCATGTTCTGATAACCAGTCCATACCCAGTATAATATCAAAATCACCAAATAGCATGATTAATAAGTCAACTAGAAATACTCTATCCTGAATCATCAACGGGCATCTTCGCCATATTTTATTCACTAGCATAGTTTGCCTCAGAGGACTAGACACCTCTATTGTTACTCTGGACAGTTTAGATTCTAAATTTTCTGTCTCAACTAATTTTGTATTAACATAAGAATGAGATGACCCTGGATCTATTAAAGCATAAACAGGTGTTGAATGCAGTAAAAATATACTTGTCACTACATCATGAGCATCCCCCTCTTCACGAGTTCTTACAACATATACTTGAGCTGGAGCCTTTACTTCTGATTGTTAAGTAGCACTTTTACTAGCCTTTTTAGTTTCACCTCTAGCAACTAAACCACTTCGGCCTGAACCTCGGCCTCTAGATGCAGATTCTGATATCTGAGAAACCATTGGTACTGCTTTATTAATATTCGGGTAGTCCTTTACAAAATTATCAATGGATCCACAACGAAAACATCCCCAATTAACTTTCTACATTCTTCTCTATGTCTGTTCGCACAGTGTTCACATTCTGGAATTTCAGTATTCTGATTTGAACTTTTAACAGTACCAGTGGATACAGTTGTCTGTCTTCTTTCCAATCTAGAGCTGAATCTCCAATTACTTCGAGATTCCTTTGACCGTTTTGGTTGTGGACTTGAATTAGAAGTTCCAAGACGTTTTCCAGCTGAATGAGCAGTCTCAGAATTTTTACTCTTTCCCAGCACTTACTCAATCATTTTAGCTCTTTCTATTAAGTCTGCAAACTCTATAATCCGTAGAGGCATCATCTCGCAGTCCTCTTAGAAATCTCTTACACCTGTCAGCTTCAGTCGGTACAAATTCAGTTGCATATCTACTCAGTCTTAGAAATTCCCGTTCATAATCCACTACGGACATATCTCTCTGTTTCAACATCAAAAACTCCTGTTTTCGGTCTTCCATGTATGTCTCTCCTAAATACTTCTTCTGAAATTCCCGTTGAAAGAATTTCCAGTTTACCTATTCTCCCGGTACATTTTGAATCACTGATTCCCACCATATGTAAGCTTTTTCTTGTAACAGAGAAACAACACATATTAAAATTTCCTGTGGTGTGCATTCTAACTACTTCAGAATTCTCTTGGTAGTCTCTAACCAATTTTTAGCTATTTTTGAATCAGTTCCCTTTGATCTCAGAAATTTTGTAGCTCCGTATTTTCGCAGTTCTTTAATAGGGCTCGTCGGGTAGTAGGGGTAGAAGTAGTTGCAGGCATACTTCCTACCGCTCTTTGAAGAGCTTCAACAATCATTCTAAATATTTCTGTATTATCCCTTCCAGTATTCGATAGTTGGTTACCTACCAGGTTTACACTTGGGGTTACAGATTCGGACTCATTTACATCATGTGATTCATCTCTACTGTGCATTTCTTGACCCGTACCCTCAATACTTTTGTCAGACATCTTTTATATAGAGTTAATTAATCAATATATATATAAATCAGCATCCAATCCCGAATCAAAGTTAACATAAAAATGGCATGTACCTCCAGAAACTTTTCAATACTCGACTTAATCCTAGAATTGGCTAAACCCGGTTAGCTCTAATACCACTAATTGTAACACTCTCTAATCTCGTCCCGTCGCTGAAACAGAACTATAGAGTATTACTGATCATTATAGTACATTTATACATAAAACAAGGAATAAATGAAATTTTATACATCAAATACAGCGTAATATACCTTTAATGGACTCTCGGTACTTAAAAAGTAACTTTAAAACAAACCGAGGCTCGATCGAAAGCTTAGAAAATTTTTCGTGAAATTTTAAAAAAAATCCCCTTTTATGAACAGTACCACACGCCAGTGTGGCTTAGAGGACACGCCCGTGTTATTTACCTGTGTACAATACTGACTTATTACTCATGAACATACTAACTTCACTCGGCCAAGTCACACGCCCGTGTGGTATTCTGTATTGCAAAGTTTAGGTGCAGCGGATACACGGCCTAACAACATGCCCGTATGCTAGCCGTGTATCTCACACGGTCTGATCACACGCCTGTGTGTCAGGCCGTGTGGACTCAAAATGAGCCTTTAATCACAAATTTACCAACCTTGCAAAACTTAAGCTTCAAGTTAGCAATTTTCTTAACTTTCAATAATAAATCATCCAACCAATGTACCCTTATTGGTACCACAATATATGGCAAATATACTAAATCACCTCAACCATCAAACATATTTTGATTTAACTTTAAACATACATATTCCACACTATAGTTCAATATCTTTAATACCCTTTACTATCATGTATTAATCAACAACTTAATAACCTAAGTACATGCTATTTTATAAAAAAGAAAAGTACTTCACCACTTTGATATCCAGGATTGGGTTGGATGATGAGTCCTTAGCTCTTTAGTACCTAATCCTGCGCACGAAAATAAAACCGTACGTTGAGTATACACTCAGTGGTATTTCTATAAACTAACACTTTAAGCATTAATAAATTATTAATACAATTAGCCTTATGCCTTTACTTTCATGATCCTAAGGTTTGTTTACTCTTCTTTATTTCTTACCCTTTAATGTCATTAAACAATTCTTTATACATTTCGTATCATTCAATACTTTCAACAATCATACATCAATATATCATTATATTCACTAACAGTCAACATTCAATCATAATCAATAATCGATAACAGTCAGTCTACAGTACCTTTATATACCCCTATTAACATAATTCGGACCTGGACAGATACACAGATCCAACCCACACACCGGGATAATATACATTGTTTCATCACCGGCCGAATACACTATAACAACGATAAAGATAGAATAAAGATAAATGGCGATATGATGGCGGTACACAGAGTACCTCATCGGAACGAATCTGGAATAGTAACAGTAATTGACACTCATAGTGCCTCATCGACACAAAGTCAGAATATCCCTTAACACTTCCAATCCTATGGCATGCCAATTATATCCGATTAACCCGACACTGTTAATAGGGTTTTCATTTCACTTTCAATTCATCATCATCAACCAATATGCATTTCAATTCAAATATTCATAAGTCAACACTATACCACAATATCTATACTTACCTTAATTTTAATAGCCATACATAATATCAATAATAACTATTAAGTTTGATTATAAAAATACAAACCGTAATTCTCGAGTTTACTCGATATCCTTGTTCACTTTCTCCTTTCCCTTCTTCGATGACGTTTCCGGTGTTACGTTAGTTACATAATATTTAACATTTAAAAATTATCACTAAACTATATCACATTACACATTTCAATTTCTACACAACTTTTACTTAAATTCCAATTTAGTCCTATCACCATAACCATTCCTTCTCTTTAAAATAAATCCTATATTTTCATTCAATTATCATTTTAAACTATTCCAACTCTTAAATTTACAGCATAAAACATTAATTATAAAATCCTCTCAATTCAATCCCTACTATTACAAAACTTATATTTTCTTTTACAATTCAATCATTCTCCCACTTCTAACTTGAATTCCTATTAATTAAACCAATAATTCTTCCATTTATTCAACTTAATCAACATCTAAAAATTCAATAACTTTCTAAATTTCAACATAACTCAAATAGTATTTCTTCCTAGGATTCCATAGACATCAAAATTACAAGAAAAAGGATTAAATTAACTTACCACTTAAGCTTGAAACTCCAAAACCCTAAATTTTCCTTTTCTTTTTCTTTCCCTTTTTCATTTTTTCTTTCCCTGCTATTCGTGCCTCTCTTTCTCTTTTTCTTTATGTTTTATTTCTTTTTATTTTATTTATTCATTCTTTATTTAATTAATATATTATAATTATATAATATAATATAATTTACTTTATATTATTATTTACTTATATAATAAGTAAATATATATTTATACATACATTTGTACTAATTAAAATAATACTTATAATTAGACTTTCACACTTTATTCAATTTAATCCTTATACCTACTTAACCTTAATTAAGCTAAATTTACTTAATTAAGATCTAATTAACCTCTCACTTAACTTCATAAATATTTCTAATAAATATTTATGAATCTAATTTTCAAAATCGAGGACACCAAAAACTCACTTTTCCGATGACTTTAAAATTTGGGTCGTTACAAACATCGAGGTCGAGGTGAAGATGAATATAAGGAGCCGCCACCCCAACTTGTTTGATGGAACCCTTGTTATACCCGATACCCACAGGTTGTGGCATACATTTGGGACTCCGATGATTATGTTATTTGTAATTTTTTTCTCAAATACTTCATTCTTTAGTTTGTTAAGTTTTAATTTGTGTTGTAATAAATGTTTCCACTGATAATGTACTTGTTCCACTTTTATTGACATCAAATTGTATTCTTTATTTTACATCCCAAATGTACACTTATTTACAATCTAGATAACAAATTTAATAAATTAGTTTGTATTGTACTATATCGTATGGTTAGCTTCAATTATTATTTTTATTTGTGTTATTTTTTCATTTAAGTTTCTCTCCCTCCATTTATTTATTACAATACTTTCAAACATTAATGATTTATTTACAAGGTACGAGAAAAATAAATAAAAAATTATTTCACATTGTAACATATCTTACTTAAATAATTAATACCAACTTACAATTTCCAGGAAAAATAAATGAATAAATGAACATATGGTGATTCTACAATTTGTTTGTATATTTTCTATTTTCTATTTTCTATGTTTATAAATGAGAATGAGTTAGTGTTTTAATTAGGTGCTCTCCTCAATGTTCCTTCAAGTGTGGACATGTTGACTTAGTATGCCCTAGTTTCCTATAGTAACTTGATCTGCCACAATTCGTTATGGAAAATTAAGGTCTTTCTAGAACTTAACGAGCTTATTTTCCAATGTTTTTATATGTTTTTATTTTGTTTTTGGTTTTTATTTGCTTAGGTTTAATTTTGGTAGAATAAGCATTTTGACTCAGTTTTTGGTATTTCGACAACCTGTAAGGCCAAATCGAGTCTCGGGTAGGACTAATGGATTATTTAAGTGTGTAGGGCATTAATTTGGGCTTAAGTATGCAAGGAATGACGATCATGTTGTGACATCAACATCTGCCAAAATATTCTAAGGTATTTGAATTGATTAATTGAGTTAAATTATTATATATAGATCAAGAAAAGGATCGATTGGTCGTTAATCACAGGAAAGGAAAAGTTGTCAAGTAGTTATCATTTTAGTATTGGTAGCTGCTTCATTTAGGTAAGTTTGTATTAAATGTTCTTATGATTATTAATTTTGAAATTATAGTTGAATATATTTGTATGTGCATATATGTATAATAAACGTGGTTGATCAAGGTAAGTTGCAAATGTGATCAAAGACTTGAATAACAAAATATGACTTGTATTTGTTCGTTTTGAAACATGTTATGTCACGAAAAGATGGTCTCAAATTGATCTTGATATATAGTTCATGAAAGGATAAAAGTATACAAGTCAAAGCCCATGTGAACTTAGTGAATAGTTAGGATACAAATGAAATGTCATTAGGGCATAGCGAACACTCTGTGCCAGTGTGATATTTAGCAAGCACTAGTTGCCGGTGATTTCAGTAGTAGGTACTTTGTACCAGTGTTGCAGTAGTAGGAACTCCATGCCGGTGTTATATTTAGTAGGTACTATGTATCACTGATGGATACCATACTGATGGCTTGAGATCCTACATGTGTTGCAGATTCTCTGAAGTTTGTGTAAGCAGCATCATGTATAGGTTAATGTCCTTTTGTCAGCTTATGTGAGCATTACCCTCCCGTGTATCTGAAGCCAATTTACTATTATTTTCTAAGCAAAACAGTTAACTATCGAAATGGAAATGAAATGAGATGATATGTTGAATTATATTTGATTGATTATATTTTAGTATGTGAATCTTAACATGTTATGTATTGATGATGTGAACGATTTAGGTGTAATCATTTCGTATAGTTGGAATGATGAAACAAGACAAAGGTTTGTTAGTTCTATGTTATAAGTATGATTTGCAAATTAAATTGACTAGTATATAATGTTTTGTTTTACGAACTTACTAAGCTTTACATAAGCTTACTCTATTTGATTTTTCTTCTTTGTAGATTGTTGGACTCATGCTGTCGATTAGAATATCGTTGGAGATCACACTATCCGACAACTCTTTCGGCATCTATTCGTTTATTTTGGCCCGATTATAAGTGATATGTAATAGGGTTTTGGTATAAATATATTTATAAGTATTTGGTTATGTTTTGAGCCTTTTGGTATATGAAACAATGTATAAATGGTAAGTTTTAATAATTGTGTTGATGGTTGTAATGGTGTAAATCTATTTAGTGTTATTCATGCTATCTAGGCAAAGAAATGTGCATAGTTTTTGGTCATTTAGTGAACTTAGTTTCATGAATGTGAACATGATATTATGACGACTTATTTGATGATTGAATAAGGTTGACATGTGGAGTTTCTTTACTTTAGATGGTTGTTTATGTTTGAATTATGGTGCCAATGAGGGTATATTGGTTAGGCTCATAGGCTAATTGTGAGTTGGTATAATTTGGCATGTTTTAGTATAGTTTAAATAGGTTTGAATACTTGGAACCTAAAAATTAGTATTTGATTTAGCTTGTGTTTGTAGCTGTTTTTAGGCACACAGGGTTTGTTGTAAACTGAAAAATATATAGGATTTTTCCTATGTAATTTATCACCTTTTTACTTAAATTCGTTGTTAGAACTAAGTAATTGTTTAATAAATAAATGAAATATGTGAAAATATGAAATTAGGACATATAAATTATTAAAATGTGATTTTATGCTTTATTATATAGTTTTCATGCATAAAATAGCTTATTTTATATTGATTTGAGCATATTATATTTTGAAGACATAAAATAGGCCATGCATGATTAAATTAATTAATAAAATATAAAATTATATTTAATAATTCATTTTAAAATATTTCATTAATAATTTGGGTTTTAATTAATTAATTAAATTAGATAAATTTTATTCTTTGTTCCTCTAATTTATTGATTTATTTTGGACAGGTCTGATAGCTTTGTTGGATTACAAAACCGTCTAAATTGGAGACCAAGTCAAACCAATTTTCAGCTACAATTGGCTGTCCACATAAACCACTTTTTGATTTAATTGCATAAGGTCCTTGCAATGTTGAAGAAATTAGAGATTTGCTTGAAGATTTGCACTTGACTAAGTCTCAGTCCTAAGTTGTTGTGGCACATAAATTGAACAAAAATCAAGAAAAAATTAGCTCAATTTCCTCAATTCATGGCCGGCCACCCATTGAAGATGCTTGAATAGATGAAACCTCCTATTTTTAGCAAACTATCCTCCTCCCATCACCTATAAATATGACCCCCTTCATTCCCTCATTAATCAGCATTCATCATTCATCATTCTCTCTTCTCTCCAAATTCTCATAGCCTTTTCCATTTCCCATGCCTAGCATCATCTCTTTATAGAGATTTTAGCAATTAAATCCTCTTAAAGAGCCCTTGGTCAGCCACCTTGGAGAGCCATCAACAAAGGAGCAAAGCAAAGAAGCGAAGGAGCCTAGTCAGTCAGAGTCTTGGGTTACAGCCACTTTGATTTGGGTTTAATCTTTCCTTTCTTTAATTTAATCTAAAAAATGTTTGCTATGTGTTCTTTGTTCTTGTTTACAACAATGTTAGCTTAATTTTATTTAAGCTAGGATGATTGCTTTGATTAAATAATATTTATTTGATTCATACTTATAATGTTTGTGCCTCAATCGATCATGTTTTCAATTAAAATCAAGTCTGTATTTCATTCATACGTGATTGAAATGCTCCTAAATTAGCTGAGCGATCCTAACTAGACGACGACTAGTGGACACATAATTGAAATGTGCATGCTCAATTTAGATCCTAACTCGATTAAATTGCAGGTTGCATAACAACTCTAACCAAGCTTTGTTATCTACATAGTTTTTAGATTTATGTGATTAAACTGTTTCAAACCTAGCACGTCCCTGTTACCTCACATTAATGCTAAGAAACCCTTAGTAAATAAGGATCAGTAAAATGCGTATTTACTAAGTAAAAGATTCTGAAAGGACCTAATATGGTTTCCAAACTCATGAAAGATCGAGTTGCCATGGAATGTTTTTCCGAATGTTATTAAGCATGTTGATAATAAATTGAATTAAATTAAAGTAATTGTCCTAGCTTATTTATGTTATAATTGTTGCAAATTGTGTTTAATTTTGCTAAAATCTAATTCATTCATATAGTTTTCATATTTAGGATAATTTGCATTGGGGATCATTGGATTTAGTTTAATATATTTTAATCATCACTTCTCAACTATATTGCGTTTTTATTTACCAAATTGTTAATATAATTTTACAAATTAGGTGACTTAGCACAAATACAATCCCTGTAGAGACGATAACTTGATACTTACTTATTACTTGATAACGATTGTGTACACTTGCACAAACCTATGCGTTACAAGTTTTTGGCGCCGTTGCCGGGGATTGTTAACTGTTTCCATAGTAATTTTTGTGAAATTATTTACTTCCAATTTGGTTTATTTCTTACATTACTAACTTTTTCTTTTTAATTTTGTGATTTTCTTTTTAGGTGTTTATGAGCATAGATCGAATTATCAATTTACTCCCTGTAGACCCTGAAATTGAGCGAACTTTCAGAAAAAGAAGACATGAACGAATAGCTCAAAGACATTTCGAGATGGACCTTGGAAATCAGAATCAAGACCAAGGTAATGAAGCTGATCGTGTATGAAATCCCATCCTCATTGCTGACAATAGGGATCGATGCATTAGGCAATATCCTGTGCCACTTTTCAGTGAGTTGAATATAGGAATTAGAAGGCTAGATATTGAGGCAACGCAATTTGAATTAAAACTAGTGATGTGTCAAATGCTTCAAAAGGTGGGCCAATTCAATGGTATGCCCACGGAAGATTCACATCTCCACCTTCAATTGTTTGTGGAGGTGAGTGATTCATTAAAGATAGCCAGTGTGACTGAAGACGCACTGAGTTTAAAGTTGTTTCCATACTCATTGTGAGATCGAGCATGAGAATGGCTCAATTTATTGCCACTAAGTTCCATATCTACATGGCAAGAATTAGTAGAGAGATTTTTGGTTTAGTATTTCTCGCCTAGAAAAAACGCTAAGTTGAGGATGGAGATCACAACTTTCGAACAATTGGATGACGAGTCTTTGTATGAGGCTTGGGAGCTATTCAAGGAGTTACTTTGTAAGTGTCCTCATCATGGGATTCCTCATTGTATCTAGTTGGAGACATTCTATAATGGTCTCAATGTACATACAAGATTGATGGTAGATGCTTCTACGAATGGTGCAATTTTGCCTAAGCATTATAATGAGGCTTATGAGATTATCGACAGGATCGCGAGTAATAACTATCAATAGCCAACAAATCGAATAGCTTTAGGAAGACGTGTAGTAAGAGTTCATGAAGTTGATGCCCTCACTTCATTATCAGCTTAGGTATTTTCTATTTTCTTTATGTTAAAACAGTTTACTGCTAATAGTGCTAATAATTTTGCAGCTCAGCCACCAAGTCCATTTGAAGTAGTTTCCTGTGTGTACTGTGAGGAAGGTCATTCTTTTGAGAATTGTCCATCAAATCTTGAGTCAGTGTACTATGTGGGGAACCAACATCAAAATAAAAGTGGACAAGGACCCTAGTCCATCTTCTACAATCCTTCATGGCGTAATCATCCTAACTTTTCTTGGAGCAACCAAGGAAATGGACCTAACAACAACTTCTTGTAGCATAGACCCAACCAATCTCAAAGGTTTAATCAACAAGCTCCAAAACCACCTCAAGTTGAGACATCAAACAGTTTGGAGAACTTGTTGAAAGCGTACATGGCAAAGAATGACGCTTTGATCCAAAGGCAAGCAACAACATTGAAAATTTTGGAAAACCAAATGGGTCAGTTGTCTACGGAGCTTCGTAATAGATTGCAAGGAACCTTGCCGAGTGATACTGAGAATCCAAGAAATTTGGGTAAAGAACATATCAAGGTAGTGGCTTTGTGAGGTGCAATTCAAGAAATTTTTGGATGTTTTAAAATAGTTACACATCAATATTCTATTGGTGGAGGCTTTAAAACAAATGCCGAATTATGTGAAGTTTATGAAGGATATACTGTCCAAGAAGAAACGGCTGAGTGAGTATGAGACTGTTGCCTTGACGAAGGAGTGCAGTGCATTCCTATAGAACAAACTACCACCGAAATTGAAAGACCCAAGAAGCTTTACTATACCCTGTAACATTGGTGAATCTTACTGTGGTAAAGCTTTGTGTGATTTAGGAGCGAGTATCAACTTGATGCCTAAGTCTATTTTCAAGATGCTAGGGATAGGTGAAGTAAGACCTACAACTGTAACGCTTCAGCTAGTAGATTGATCTTTAGCATATCCCGAGGGAATGATCGAGGATGTTTTGGTAAGAGTTGATAAATTTATTTTTCCTGCTGATTCATTGTCTTAGATTTTGACGTATATAAGAAAGTGCCGATCATCTTTGGGAGACCTTTCTTAGCCACGGGAAGAACGTTAATTGATGTGCAGAAAGGTGAACTTACCATGCGAGTTCAATACGATGGGGTAACCTTTAACATTCTTAAAGCAATAAAATTTCCTGATTCGACAGAAGAGTGCGCAGTTATGGAAAAGATAGAAACCTTGGTTTCTATGGAAAGCAATTTTGAAGAAGATCCATTAGAGAAAGCCTTAGATCTTGACCCTTTGGAGGATGAAGAAGGTGAAGAAAACATGGCTTTGATGGAAGCTAATCCAAGGAATTTTATTCAATCCACACGGTTTGAAACGTTGGAGTTAAAAGTTAGAGAATTTGTGCAACCCAAGTTGTCAATTGAAGAACCACCTAAACTGAACTAAAAATACTTTCTTTCCATTTGAAATACGTTTATTTAGGTGTCTGTTCCACTTTGCCTATGATTATTTCAGCAAAACTGATGAAAGATCAAGAGGAGCAACTAATTGCTATTCTAAAGAAATTTAAGAAAGCAATTGGTTGGACCATAGCTGATATTTGAGGTATAAGCCCTTCTTTTTGCATGCATAAAATTATTTTAGAAGAAGGTGAAAGAGTTCGAATTGATGGGAAAAGGAGGCTCAGTCTTATTATGAAAGAAGTTGTGAGAAAGGAAGTGATCAAATGGTTAGATGCATGAATCATCTAACCTATTTCAGATAGTTTGTGTGTAAGTCCGGTGCAGTGTGTGCGGAAGAAAAGTAGAATCGCGATTGTTGAAAATGAGCGTAACGAGTTGATTCCAATGAGAACCGTTACTAGTTGGAGAATCTATATTGATTACAGAAAATTGAATAAAACCACTCAGAAGGACCATTTTTCGTTACCTTTTATGGATTAGATGTTAGATCGACTGGCAGGTAATGAATTCTATTGATTTTTAGATGGCTATTCGGGATATAACCAAATAGTTATAGCTCCCGAGGACCAACATAAAACAACCTTTACTTGTCCATACGGTGCGTTTGCTTTTAGGAGAATGCCTTTTGGTTTATGCAATACAACTGCAACATTTCAACGATGCATGATGACAATATTCACTGATATGGTTGAAAATTTTTTAAGGTTTTCATGGTTGATTTTTCTGTTTTTGATAACACTTATGTTATTTGTGTACTGAAGAGATGCGAAGAGATGAATCTTGTCCTTAATTGGGAAAAATGTCATTTTATGGTTAAGGAAGGGATTGTCTCAGGGCATAAAATCTCAAAGAGAGGAATTGAAGTCGATAGAGCAAAGGTGGACATAATTGAAAGATTACCGGCCCCAATTAATGTGAAAGGAGTCAGAAGTTTCTTAGGCCATGCTGATTTTTATCGAAGTTTTATCAATGATTTCTCAAAAAATTCTAAACCGTTGTATTTGTTGTTAGAGAAAGATACGCTATTTGATTTCAACAAAGCATGTTTGAAAGCTTTTGAAGATCTAAAAAAATGTTTAATCTCAGCCCCAATAATCGTTACACCTGATTGAAGCATACCTTTTGAGTTGATGTGCGATGCAAGTGATTATGCTATTGGAGCTGTGATGGGTCAGAGAAGAAACAAAGTGTTTTACCCTATTTACTATGCAAGTAGAACTTTGACTGGAGCCCAACTCAATTATATGGTATCAACGTTAGAGTATTTACTGACCATGCAGCCATTAAATACTTGCTCATGAAGAAAGATGCAAAATCGAGGCTAATTCGTTGGATACTATTACTCCAAGAATTTGACCTTGAGATCCAAGATAGAAAAGGTGTCGAAAATCAAATAGCTGATCATCTGTTGAGGTTGGAATAAGATGATGTAACTCAATCATGTGTGCCTATCAATGAGAATTTCCCAGATGAACACTTATTTGAGGTAAGTCAAATTCATGAAACACCTTGGTTTGCTGATTTTGCCAATTATCTTGCACGTGGAATAATTCCTCGAGAAATGACATGCCAACAAAGGAAAAATTCTTTCATGATAGTCGGTATTATTTTTGGGAGGATCCATTTTTGTTTAAATACTGTGCAGATAATATAATCCAAAAGTATGTAACTGAAAGTGAGATTGCTGAGATCTTGTATCATGGCCATTCACCTCCATGTGGGGGACACTTTAGTGGTTTACGTGCTGCAGCTAAGATTTTACAAGCAGGTTTCTTTTGGCCTACACTATTTAAAGATGCTTATGCTTATGTGAAGAACTGTGATAAATGCCAAAGGACCGGAAATATATCAAGGAGGAATGAGATGCCCTTGATAAAAATTTTGGAGATTGAATTTTTCGACGTATAGGGCATTGACTTCTTAGGCCCATTTCCTCCTTCATATGGGAACAAACACATCTTAGTTGCTATGGACTATGTATCCAAGTGGGTTGAAGCTGAAGTATACCCTACAAATGATGCTGAGGTAGTCATGCGATTCCTACATAAGCATGTGTTTACACGATTTGGGACACCAAGAGCTATTATTAGTGATGAAGGTTCTCACTTTGTGAACAAATAGATTAAGTTGTTGGTTGACAAATATGACGTGAAGCACAAGATTTCTACTGCCTATCACCCCCAGCCTAATGGGCAAGTTGAAAGAGTGAACCATGAAATCAAAGGTATCTTTGAAAGAGTAGTACGCCCTAGCAGAAAAGATTGGTCTCGAAGGCTCGATGATGCATTATGGGCCTATTGAACATCATTTAAGACACCATTAGGAATGACTCCTTATCGATTAGTCTTTGGAAAGGCATGTCATTTGCCATTAGAGTCGGAGAATAGAGCTCACTGGGCTTTGAAGCAGTTGAACTTTGATCTTAAGCAATCTGGTGAGAGAAGGATGTTACAACTTGATGAGTTGGAAGAGCTGAGGTTGTTTTCCTATGAGAATGCCAAAATATGTAAAGAAAGATCAAAGAGATGGCATGATATTCGTATACAACCTCGCGAGTTTAAAGAAGGTCAGAAGGTTTTGTTGTTTTGTTCAAGGTTAAAGTTATTTCCTGGGAAGCTTAAATCCCGATGGAAAGGACCCTATACCATCTACCGAGTTTATCCTTATGGAGCTATTGAATTAGATGACAATTACAGAGGTATTTTTAAAGTTAATGGTCAAGTCTCAAACACTATTGGGATGGTGAAGTTGAACGAGTTGAATCCTCGTTCAAATTAACAGACCCTTGATTTTTTTATGAACTCGTTTTGTAAATAAATAAATAATTAGAACCTATTTTCTTAACTTAGTACATTTAATTAATTCTGTCTAAGAAGATTGGAACTTAAGCGGGACCGCTGTGACCCCTCCAACCTTTCCTGGGAATTAATTTAATGTAATTTGTTAAGAAGAAACTTTCTAATTAAGATTTAATTTTTTTTTAAGTTTCATTTGTTGGAATTTTAAATTTTTATGTTAATAAAGGGGGTCAAATTTGACCCAAATACTAATAAATTTTTTTCTTGAGACAAGATAGTTTGAGTTTGAAGCCTAATATAGCAAAAAAGAGGGAGAAATCCATACCTTGCCGCCACTCCCATTGCTTGCTGCCCAAGTATCCCTAATGTTGCTAATTTTTTGCTACATGTTGCCCTAATTTTTCCTATATAAACCCCTCTTCATTCTACTATTTTTCATATCCCTCAAAGCAACTTGCTTACACCCTAAAAATCCCTAAATATCCCTTTTGTGCCGTCAACCTCAAATCCTGAAAGAAACCTTAGTTCTCTTCTCTTTTTGCTGAAATCACCTATTGCTGCCGTAAGAAGATTGCCGAAGCGCCAAATTTGCTTTCGCACACCAAATTTTCTTCTGCACATCGCCGTTGTCGCTACTGCACACTGCCGTTACTGTCTCATGTTGTCATTGCCGCCGCACCATCCTTGTAGTCACATGATTGTTGCCATAGCAAGTCTTTACCATTTTGCCGATTTCTTTATTTTTCTCATTGTGCAGAAACTTTACCAATTTTCAAGAAAAGATACCATGTCTCATAAAAGAACTAGATCAGCAAAGACTACTCCTGGAAACCCGATTTTGATTGATGAAGAAGCGAAAGAGAGATTTGTTCCAATCTTCAAGCATCAACCTATGATACTGGAAAAAGGTTTTGACTTGAAGAGTAATGATTTGATGGTTGTTCCTATACCAATTAGAAAGAAAATCAATGCTCTCAAGTGGGAACGATTTTGTGATGCTCGTTCACTTCTCGATGATGAACTAGTTCGAGAATTCTATGCTAGTTTGACTACGCAAGATGCTACTGAAGTCATTGTTCGAAAGAAAAATGTACCTTTTACTTCTAAGTCCATCAATGATTTGTTTAACTTACCTGATGTTGAAGAAGATGAGTACTACCCTACGTTGAACAACATCAATTCGGATTTTTTTCAACAAGTGCTTGATGTTGTGACAAATCCGGGATCCCAATGGATTATAAGAAAGTATGGGAGCCATTCATGTTGAAAGGAATACTTAAAACCAGTAACAAAGGTTAGGTTTTATTTTGTTCGCTACAGTTTTATTCCTATCTCACATAGTTCCACTATTTCGATGGAACAAATGCTTTTGTTATATGCAATCTTGACAGAAAATTCCATTAATGTTAGGAAAATTATTCTAAAAGAGATTCATGATTGTGCTAAAAAGAAGGCAGGAAGTGCTTATTTCCCATCATTAATCACTTCACTTTGCTTAAGGGCCCTTGTTAAAACACAAGGAAATCTGAAGGGGCGATATGTTCAGGGATGCATTACAAATTATGATCTTGAAAGGTTAGTAGAGAAGGTGCATGAGCTGAATCAAGGCGAGTAAGAAGAGCCAATTGAGCCAGATATCAAGGAGTCAACAGATGGAACTAAGATTGAAGCTAATTCAGTTACAGACACTGGAGAGGAAGAATTTGATAAGGAACCGAGCAGTCCTAAACCAGTTGAAGGATCTAACCCCGAACCAAAGGTTGAGCCAGAAGAAGAACCAGTCAGGCTAAGTGTTGAAGCTGAACCTACAACTCCTATGCCGACTTTTGCAAGTGCTTTAAGGAAATCAAAATTGTCAATTTTGATGGATATGTGCAAGTTCATGCACAATCAACAGCAAACTTACTGGAAATATGCAAAAATTAGAGATAACTCAATTCAAAATACTTTTAAGAATATCTCTAATACTTTTGTTCTTGAGTTCCCAGATGCTATCTTTAAGACATGGATAGAAGGTACTGACTATGCAAGCGGAGATAGAGCTGAAAAAAACAAGGGGACTGAGTCAAAAAAATAAAAGGGGGGATTCTTGTCTTGTTATTTATTTAATTATTTTTAGGTCTTTAGAAATTTATTTCTTTCATAATTAGGATTTAATTTCTGTAAAATAAAACATAGCAAGCATGAATAAACTTAACACTTTTTTAGAAAGAAAAAGACTAAGTGATATGGTAATGGGAATGAACATGTCTAGGATTGGGTTATTAGGAAAGACTTGGTATTTAAGCAGTTTTAATGACTCACCTCTTTTTCTTTATAACCCTACCTGGTGTTCAGTTTTCATTCATTACTTTGTTCTTACAATGAGGACATTGCTTCTTTTTAAAGGGGGTAAGGCAAATAAATTGCTCCAATTTTCAAAATTTTTTCAAGTATATTTCAATCATTTCTTTCATAAGTATGTTTTGATAAATGAATGTTTAGAGATATTTTTTGTTAATGAGATAGTTTGTATGCAAGTATGAATGATAATTTTAACTGAGTGAAAGTATGTTATCATGAAGAATGGAATGCTTGTATGATCTTAGCCTTAGTAATATTTTCCATGAAAACTTTGTTTCTCTTGAGATTAGACATGCATGAAGGTTTATATCTTTAGAATTGACTTAGTAACTTTCTTGAGGCGAAATCCTAGGGGACATAAAAATCTAAAATGATATAGGCACTATTTCTTTGGATCGTTTGAGCCTTTCCAAGCCAACCCTATGATATTAGACCCTTGAAACTGTAATTTTGAGCTTAAAGGTCTGTTTATTGCAATGAACCTACATTATAAGCCACATTACCATCTTTTAGAGTTATCCTAATTTTGTGCACCCATCTTAACTAAAGTTTTCTTGGTAATCAACATTTGAGGAAATTTTCAAAAAGATGTCTGTGCTCATGCTAAAAAAAAAAGCAAAGAAAAGTTTGCTCAGTCTCCAAAAAGGAAAAATGTATTAGCTTGAGTTCAAAATAAGTTTGGGGGTGTTCCAAAGGTTCACTAAAGAGAAAGGTTGATTTACGAGAAAACCAAGACAAATTTAAAGGTTAAGATTTTTAAAACTGAAATGTCTCATCTCTTAAAATCCCTACCTTTAACCGAGCCCCATTGCAACCTTATAAAAGACCTATTGATTTGATGATTATGTCACCTACATTAGTGGAGAGGAAGTCCTAAGTTTAACATATGAAGATCATAAATAAGCCTTATGATTGTTTGCTTGATTGATAAGAAATTGCTTGATTGATAAGAAATTATGTTGAATGAAGAATGTTATCTATGGCTGTGACATGCATACAAACTATGATTCATGTTGGCATATTTTAAAACTTAGTATAAAATTCTCAAAATGTTTGCATATACTCAGTATAAAATTCTCAAAATGTTTGCATATGAATTACATGTTAATAAAAATGATTGATGAGCATGAAGTTATTAATGAATGATTATGGGACAAAGATTGATGTTGCTTACACAATTAGCAATTTTGCCTTAGTAAGACCTTTTGCTGTGCATAAACATTACTCGGGACGAGCAATGATTTAAGTTTGGGGGTGTGTAAACTAAAAAATATATAAGATTTTTCCTATGTAATTTATCACCTTTTTACTTAAATCTGTTGTTAAAACAAAGTAATTGTTTAATAAATTAATGAAACATGTGAAAATATGAAATTAGGACATAAAAATTATTAAAATGTGATTTTATGCTTTATTATATAGTTTTCATGCATAAAATAGCTTATTTTATATTGATTTGAGCATATTATATTTTTAAGACATAAAATGGGCCATGTATGATTAAATTAATTAATAAAATATAAAATTATATTTAATAATTCATTTTAAAATATTTCATTAATAATTTAGGTTTTAATTGATTAATTAATTAAATTGGATAAATTTTATTCTTTGGTCTTCTAGTTTATTGATTTATTTTGGACAGGTCTGATAGCTTTGTTGGATTACAAAACCGTCCAAATTGGAGATCTAGTCAACCTAATTTTCTGCTAGACTTGGCTGTCTACATAAACCACTTTTTGGTTTAATTGCACAAGGTCCTTGCAATGTTGAAGAAATCAGAGATTTGCTTGAAGATTTGCACTTGACTGAGTCTCAGTCTTGAGTTGTTGTGGCACTTGAATTGAGGAAAAATAAAGCAAAAATCAGCTCAATTTTCTCAATTCATGACCGGCCACCCATTGAAGATGCTTGAAGAGATGAAACCTCCTATTTTCAGCAAACTATCCTCCTCCCTTCACCTATAAATATGACCCATTCATTCCCTCCTTAATCATCCCTCATCATTCATCATTCTCTTGCCCTTTTCCATTTCCCACGCCTAGCATCATCTCTTTATAGAGATTTTAGCAATTAAATCCTCTTAAAGAGCCCTTGATCGGCCACCTTGGAGAGCCATCACCAAAGGAGCAAAGCAAAGAAGCGAAGGAGCCTAGTCAGTCAGATTCTTAGGTGACAGCCACTTTGATTTGGGTTTAATCTTTCCTTTCTTTAATTTAATCTAAAAATGTTTGCTATGTGTTCTTTGTTCTTGTTTACAACAATGTTAGCTTAATTTTATTTAAGCTAAGATGATTGCTTTGATTAAATAATATTTATTTGATTCATGCTTATAATGTTTGTGCCTCAATCGATCATGTTTTCAATTAAAATCAAGTCTATATTTCGTTTATACGTGATTGAAATGCACCTGAATTAGCTGAGCGATCCTAACCAGATGACGGCTAGTGGACACATAATTGAAATGTGCATGCTAAATTTAGATTCTAACTCGATTAAATTGCAGGTTGCATAACAACTCTAACCAAACTTTGTTATCAGCATAGTTTTTAGATTTGTGTGATTAAACTGTTTCAAACCTAACACGTCCATGTTACCTCACGCGAATGCCAAGAAACCCTTAGTAAACAAGGATCAGTAAAATGCGTATTTACTAAGTAAAGGATTCCGAAAGAACCTAATATGGTTTCCAAACTCATGAAAGATCGAGTTGCCATGGAATGTTTTTCCGAATGTTATTAAGCATGTTGATAATAAATTGAATTTAATTAAAGTAATTGTCCTAGTTTATTAATGTTATAATTGTTGCAAATTGTGTTTAACTTTGTTAAAATCTATTTCATATATATAGTTTGCATATTTAGGATAATTTGCATTAGGGATCATTGCTTTTAGTTTAATATATTTTAATCATCACTTCTCAACTATAATGTGTTTTTATTTACCAAATTGTTAATATAATTCTACAAATTAGGTGACTTAGCACAAATACAATCCCTGTGGAGACAATAACTTGATAATTACTTATTACTTGATAACGATTCTGTACACTTGCATAAACCTACGCGTTACACCTGTGACACGGTCTACCACACAATCGTGTGCCCCACACGGTTGTATGACATGACCATGTGGCCTCTTTAATTTTGGGTGCAGGATTGTTCACACAGTTTCAGAGAGTTACACAGCTTGGCGACACACTGTGTAACCCTGAGTAACACAGGAAAAAATTATTACATGTTTGGCCAAACAACCATGTTTAGGTGCCACAAAGGATGAGCTCTATCACACGGCTTAGCCATGTGGTCGTGTGACCCCTATTTACACAGTTTACTCAAAATTTTATAGAAGTTTCAACTTAAACTAGAATTGATCTTGGTTTGTTTTAAATGTTCCATAAGCTTGAATTAGGTCCCAAATTGATTGATTAGAATGAAAATGATTGTTAATGAATTATTTGGTTGTTATTAATAGAAATTATGAAAGATGTTCAAAGTTTATTGTCAAAACGCCTTATAGCTTGGGTCGGGCGACTAGACCGAGTATAGGATGTTACATTTTATTTTATTTGTAATTTATTTAAGCTCGTTTAGTTAGAATTCTTTCTGTCTCGATGTGAAGACGATTGGGAGCGGAGATTGCTCTAGAACTGCGCTTCAATTAATTATCAATGAACAATTTCTTCATTTATATTTTATTCTTTTATTTATATTTTATTTCTCTTGCCAATTAACATGTGTATGAATATTAAAATAAATCTTGTGTTTATTTCATATCTGTCATCTTTCAATTATGGATCTGATTTATTAATTAAGTAATTATTTATCTAAAATTGAGTTTTTATTCAATAATGCTTAGTATATTAGGGAGTGACGACCTTAATAGAATAACTAGACAGGTGAGACCGATAGCGTATCTTGTTGAGTATAACTTGTGCCATGCGGTGAGACCGAGAGGATATTTGTATGCCTAGGAAGAGTCCAAAAGGGTGATTTATGTAACATCCCGAAATAGGGCCTAAACGAAATAGTGGTTGAGAAACCACGAATCTGAGGTCAAAAAAATTTATTCCGATTAAGTTTTAAGGTTTATTCATTGATTGAATAATTGTGTGAAAATTTCGTGAAGAAATTTTATGTATAAGTGCCTAATTTGATAATTAGGACTAAATTGTAAAATTAGCAAAATGTGTGTTCTAGATAATAAAGGGGATTTAATTGAAATGGGTTCTTAAAGTGGAGGTCCTTATATAGTAATTAGACCATTATATTTAATTTTGGACAAAAATGGGCAAGAATAGGACAAATTTGAAAGAAAAGCCTTTAAGGGCATTTTGGTCATTTAGTAATTAAAAGAATTAAAAAGGGAAAATAAAGCCAAAATTGATCCATCTTCTTCATGGAGCCGAATATAGCATGGGGGAAGCCATGGTTAGGGTTTCCAAGGTTTCCAAGCTTTCCAAGCTCAATACTAAGTCCGTTCTAGCCTCGTTTTTAATGTTCTTTACGTTTTTAGAGTCCTGGTAACTTGATTTAGCTTATTCTAGCAATAATTCATGCTAGGGTTCATATTTGGAAAAATACCCATAGTTTAAATGTGTTTATTTTGATGTTTTATGGTAGAATATGAAGCTTGAAATTATGTTAAATAACTTTTGCTAAGCGATTTTAAGTGAAAACGAGTAAAACGACATAATCGGTTCATAAGTACATGATAGAGTGGGAATTTGATGTTGCTATAGAAGGGAAAAATGTTCAGCATGTCATGAAACATAAGAAAAATGGATAAATTTTAATTTTCGAGCCTAGGGGAAAAATTGTAATTCTAAAAAGGTTTAGGAGCAAAATTGTAATTTTGCCAAAGTTTGAGTTAGGAATTTTTTGAATAGTAAATTAATTAAATAAGTGAAATATGATGTTTTAGATCCCAAAATGTGAGATTTGGAGCTAGAACGGGAGAAAAACCGAAAATTGAAAAAGTTGGTAAAATGGTCGTTTTGGTATCGAGGTAAGTTCATATGTTTAATAAGCATTTAATTATGCATATTTGAATGATAAATTGATATTTTGGCTATAAATACTTTAGTATTGAGTTTCAGTTATAATGATTAATGTTCGATAATAATTCGAAATTGGAAAGAGAACTTGTATAATTTATATGTAAGACCATATTTTGTATTATGGCTTTGTATGATAACAAGAAAGTATTGACTAGCATAGTTTGATGTGAATAAGTTAAGTTGATAATATGATGAGATTGAGAATGTAAGTATGTAAGTTGAGTAGCATTTTATTATTATGCAATTATTGTTATTAGTATTGTTATTATTGAGTTATGCGACTAACCTTGAGAATTTGAGCAAGTATGTTTCAGCTATGACTTGACAAGGCATTGATATCTCAAAGTCCATGGTTGTACCATGGCAATTAAGGAAGAATTGACGGAAAAGTCCATGTTCATAACATGGCATTTAAGGAGGAATTGACGGTTAAGGATACCATGTAAGACCATGTCAAGACATGGCATTGGTAAGACAAGGATCCCGTGTAAGACCATGTCAAGACATGGCATCGGCATTGATTAAGGACTCCATGTAAGACCACATCAAGATGTGGCATTGGCACTAAGATAAGGATATCATGTAAGACCATGCCAGTGCATGACATTGATAAGTTCTATAAGGCAAGGAAATCATGTAAGACCATACAAAGGCATGGCATTGATAAGTTCTATAAGGCAAGGAAATCATGTAAGACCATGTCAAGACATGGCATTGATGAGTTACTATAAGGCAAAGGTCCCATGTAAGACCATGCCAAGGCATGACATTGGTGAGTTTATAAGGCAAGGATACCACGCAAGACCATGTCAAGACATGGCAATGGTAAGTTCAAAAAGGAAAATGTTCCCGAGTAATCCAAAGAGTAAGTCAAAGAAACGACAAGGTGAGAACATGAAGAAAGAGTACAGGTATGCATTTAAGGCTTATTTAATATTGAGATTGTAAGTTATTGAGATTATCAAGTATTAAGTAAGTGATGAGTTTTCAGTTATGCTCGTGACACTTTATGACATGATTGGCAATATGCCTATATTATGAAAGAGTACTCATGTGTTAAGTGAGATGTTGCAAGTATGTAAACAAGCTATTAAGTAAGGTGCCTTTTTTATTCTGAGCCTTTGGTAAGGTTACCATGAGTAAGATGGGACAGTAAGAACTAAACATTATTTAAGCAAATTATGATAGCATAGTAGTAAGCTAAATTGATTGCTAATGCTTATTATTTTACATGTGAACTTACTAAGCTTTATAAGCTTACTTCTTTCACTTTCCCATGTTTCAGAGTACTTAAAAGCAAGCTCGGGTTGGAGGTCATCGGAGATCACCTCACACTATCGACTATCAAGTTACCAAATGGGTATCTTCGTTTACAAACGTTCTAGTTTATGGCATGTATAGCGACTTAGCCATTTTGTGTGTATATCCTTATGATATGGCTAAAGAATGGTATGTAAATATTTGATAATGATTAGCTATTGAAATGGCTAATGAAGAACATGTTTCGGTGTTATGTATGCCTAAATGGTAGTTAATATAAAGAAATCATGAAAAAGTGAAATTAGCAATAAAACAGTATTGAACAACAACAATGACATGATCTTGAAAAATCACCAAGAATAGTAGAAATTGAATTAGGTGATGAATGAGATATATAATTAAATCTTATTAAGTCTATTTTCATATAAAAGAAATAGAGTAAGCAAAAGAAGTGTATATTAAGAGATATTTGAATTTTAGTGAGACAGGGTCAGAGTAATTTTTAAATCCCCTATTCTGACTTTATAAATTCACTAAAAATTGTAAAAAAAGAATTAGGAGTTATAGTTTATATTTCTAGATTCATTAGTGAATATACTTTCAAGAGAAACAAACAGCATGGTATTTGAAATCTGTATAGGGAGAAAATGGATTCATGGTGAGGAGAGGTCAGAGTAGTCAAACAGTGCAATAGGGGAAACTTTAACTAATAAACTGTACTAATTGGCTAGACCAAAAATTCTAGAAAAAAATTATTAAGAAGATATATGAGTCTAATTTCAGGGAAAATTCACGAATTTAAATTTTGAGTTTTGTGACTCGAGTTATGATTTATTTAGTGACTATGACGCAGGTTGGCAGTTTTATAAGGAATAATGAAATAAATTGTTTTGATTTGTCTAAGTATTCAAATTTTTTTAATATTCCCGGTTTGGTCCCGAACCATTTCAATTGCATGTTTTAGGGTCTCGAGGGCCCTTTTTTGGGACATATTGAATGAATGTAAATAAATTAATTTTAAAAGCAAATTTTATGCCCCAAATTAATAAGTTAAGTCAGGTAACACCAAATGCTCGACTCCGGCGACAGTCTCGGGTAAGGGGTGTTGCAATTTAGGTGGTAATCCTTAGTGAAGATGAGATCGAAAGGATATTCTTAGCTAATGGTGATAAATAACTCAATCGAGGGTAATTAGCAACTTAATTGATAATTAGCAATTTAATCGAAAATAGGTCGGGAACTTGCATCGTTGACACCAGGAATAGAAAATTCCATTAATTTATTTTAGATTAATTAATTTAATTATGTTATTTTTGGATAATTAATATAATTAGTTTAATTAATATTTTAATTTGAATTCGCACTACTAACTTGTAAACTGATTAGATTAGTAATTATTTTTTGTAATTAATTTAATAATAGATTTCTCCAATCTGCAATCCCTTGGGTACGATCCTCAGAATAGTTATCCATGTTCCGTTGTAACACAAATCTATATTACAATTTGACTAGTTTGCTTACAAATATCGCACTTAAATTTACATATTTTATTTGCATGATTTTTACTCTAAACATTTGCACTTTTGGATGCGGTCATAACTGGATAACCTCGGGTGGTCTGTCTACTCCTGAATATCCATATTTTCTCCTATCCGAGTTGAGTTTGGCTAACCTTTTAGTTTGTGCTTACCAACTCGAAAGGAGCGTACAAGGTAGGCGGCCACATGCTTTCATTCGGGACAGGTGAGAATTTCGATTTCCAAACATTATATATGCATTGTAGTTTGTAAACTTCGTCAACAAAAGCAAGAATCCGCAATAGTTACAACATTACTCAAATTAAAGTAATTCGCAATAGTAAGAATCTAGCACAATGAAAGAAGTACCCATGACCGCCTCTAGACGTACCAACGTCCAAAGTAAGAATCCTGTACAAAATATATGAAATAAACGATATCCGTAAGTATACGGGTCAGGTTGTAATATAGTTACAACGAAGTAGGTAAGTACTCTGAGGATCATACTTGTAACACCCCTAACCCATATTCGTTTCCAGAATAGGGTTACGAGGCATTACCGGATAAAACATCTCATACACATACATTTAAACATTCATAATCAAAGTCTATTCAGCACATTCATATTGTCCCTTATAAGGCCTTATGAGACCTTAAAACATGCTTAAAAGAGGTTCAGGACTAAACCAATAACATTAACAAACTTTGGAAAACATAGAAAACTTTCTTCCAATTAAAGGTCGCATGCCCATGTGAACAGGCCGTGTGACGCCCGTGTCACAGACTATATGAAAATAGGGCATACATATTGACTTGTATCACGCGGCTGAAGACACGCTCGTCTGCCATGGCTGTGGGAAAATTGGAGGGGTTATTGACTTGGATCACACGGCCGACCACACGCCCATGTGCTAGCCCGTGTGCCACACACGGCCAGTAGACACGTCCTTGTGTCTAAGCCGTGTCAAAACTGTAGGGTATATTGCCTTAATTCGAAAGGGTACCCTAGGAGACACATGGCCGTGTAACATGACTGTGTGTCACACACGGTTGAGACACATGCCCTGTCTCTGCCCTTGTGGACAAATATAGGCCATTTGCAAAGCCAATTTGCCACCCTTCTCAAACACACCTAAGCTACAACAATTTGCATCATTTATATACATTCAAAGGCAACCGACATGACATTTAATACACAAAACATGTCATCTTATGCACAACAAATTCAATACTCAAAACCATGACCAAAATCATATTGAAACATTATGTGAAAACCAACTATTGCATTTATCTTCTCTAGGCATTTTCTCAACATTTTATCACCTATTTTAATATCATAAAACATTCCATCACAACATCTTAATCAAGCCACAACATATCATCTTTCAAGCATTAAAAACTAACCAAATGAACAACCATTTAGCTATATCCACAACTATGGCAAACATACCAAAATAAGCCAACATATAAGGCATTATATACATCATCATGTACAAGCCAAATCTCATGGCTAATATCATAACGCAAAACATACCAAAATGACACTAGCCTATACATGCCATATACCATATATACAAAGCTTCAAAAGTACCAATGAGTTGATCGAAAGTGTGATGACGTTTCCTGACGATCCCTGACTCCAAGATAGCTTCGATAATTTATAAAACATAGACAATTAACACACAGTAAGCTTCATAGCTTAGTAAGCTTGTAAGTAATTAATTCAATTCATCAAATAATATAATTCAACCATTTTCACCTTACCAAATCAAAACCACATTAACTACAAACCTTTCTCATGTTTCAAACATGATCCAATATAATCTCATTGAACTTTCTCAATGTAATATTCAAATAGGTTCCGTACATACCTGTACCACCTCGTACTAACCTCTTCTCAACTACATCATTCATTACTCGTTGAATCATTTGGAATAGAAGTCGAATACTCAAGATATCAATTGATAAGTACCTATACCATGGCCCATAGCCAAATCAAGGTAAATTATCCCGGAATACCTATACCATGGCCCATAGCCAAATCAAAGTAACTCCTCTCTGAATACCTATACCATGCCCCGTAGCCAAATCAATGTATTATTTGCACTTGAAGTGCCGATATCATGGATTGAAGCCAAATCATCCGATAAGTATGGCCCGAAGCCAAATTTGTATATCAACTTATAACATTTCACAACTATCCAATTCTATACCTAAGGTTCAACCGAGCTTTCACACCTTTCGTATATATATCATCGAATATATTTGTAGAGTCATTTTCACTATTCATCATTATTTGAAATCTTATAATCATAATTTATATGATATCAAAGCATATAACTTACATTTATAATGAAATTATCACATACGAACTTACCTCGGATACTAAAACGGCGAATCGAATCGTTTAGTCGATAACTTTAGTTTCCCCCCGATCTAGATCCGAATTCCTCCTTTCTTGATCTAAATGTATTCAAAATTAAACCATTTAATCACCAAATCATTCAATTTAATCCACAACCACATATTTGGGCATTTTTACACTTTAACCCTTAAAGTTTCACATTTATTCAATTTAGTCCTTATTTCATAAAACACAATTTACAATAATTTCAATTTAACCCAAGCTAGCTGAACTTCTATAGGCTCTATAACAACCCATATTTTTAGTTATTTCACACATTTAACCATACATTTTCATCTTTTTACAAATTAGTCCCTTTTATGCAATTTCACTAAAAATCACTTTACAAAACATGATAATCTATCAACAAATACTCATTTTCCATCATCAAACATTCAAGAACTCAAGCATTCATCAATGGCACTTAACAAAATCTTCAACAATTTTAAAAATCAAAGCACGGGCTAGCTAGTACTCAAAGCAACGATCACAAAAACATAAAAATCATCAAAAATCGAGTAAAATACATACCTTAATCAAAGAACAAGTTGGCCGAATAGATGAAAGCTCAAACCCTATTTCTTTTTGCTAATTTTTGGCTATGGATGATGATAATATGGTTTATTTTCACTTTGTTTTAGTTAATATTAACTTAATATACTAATTACCATTTTAACCTTAATGTAAAACATTTAATATCATCCTTTTAATGCTCATTTATGTCAATTTCCACTATCAATGGTCTAATATCAACATAAGGACCTTTCATTTAATAATCCATAGCAAATAGGCACCTTAATCAAATAGAACGCAACTTTTGCATTTTACGTAATTTAGTCATTTTCTCGAATTAACCACTTATACGATAAAGTTAGCTCACCAAAAATAATATTAAAATAATTTTATGACCTCAGATTTGTGGATCCAAAACCACTATTTTGATTTAGCTATAATCGGGTTGTTATAGTACCCAAGGGAAGCTATCACTAAATTAATTCTAACTTAAGAACAAATAGATCTACTTAGTAATTTAAATGAATTATAGTACAATGAAACATAAAACAAATATTTTTAGTTCTTTATAAATAAAAATAGAAATAGAAAAAACTTAAACATAAATAACTTCAGAAAACCTAATTTATAGACTTTGATCAATTATAGGCATGGGTGATTAGCTTGCTTCGGTGGTCATAACTAATTCCTATTTCAGTTTCTACTTAATCAACTAGTCATTACCCTAGCAGGATCTCTCGATCTTCCACTAAACTAATGAGTCGGCAAGAACTACTTATCTTTCGACCTCACAATCCAAACCAATTTAGAGCTAAGGTGTTCACGGATAGACCATACCAATCTTGGGTTAATTCCCACCAAAATGACTTCCCAGGGTCGTCAAGCCTGGGGTTTAAGTTCTTTCTCTCCCAAATAGCTGATTTCTTAACAAAACCCTACATAAGAATCAATTAATCACACCTTCACTCGCTAATTGCCCATAAGAGCATTAGTTCCTCATGGATCTCATGAACACAATAAACTTGAACATAAAGATAAACATAAATAACAAATCAATAGTAGAGTTTAGAGAATCCTTTTTTGTATTTTCAAGATGAAGTGTAGAAAATCCACTATCGTTTGATCTCATTTACAAACCACGTTCTCTAAAGAACAAAAAGAAAAAAACCAAAAATAAACTTAAGCCTAAAACTACAAACGAAAATTATAGATAAAAACTTAAAGTCTGAAAAAGTTGTCATTCAACAAGAGTTTTGGGGCCTATTTATGGTGTTAGGGTTGTCGTCATCCTTAACCCTAGGTCAACTGTCGTTCTCATGTTTTAATTTCCATTGTGTAGACCAAACTGCCCTTGGCTCGTAAGCACTTCCCGTACAGGATTGATGTTGCGACACCCTAGTCCTTATGTTGCGACATTGAAGGAAATATGTATGGTTCAAGGGTAGTATCAGAGGTGTGTCACGACATCCCTTGGCTATGTTGCGACACTCAAGGAAGTATAAAAATTCTAGCATTTTGTACTTTACGTTACGACATCTAACTACCCGTGTTAGAACACAGCGACAAGCTTTGAGCTCATATGCCTTTCAATGGTCTCGTATACACTTACTAAATACATTAGCTCACCTTTAGGCCTCAATTGGTCCCTAAGGTCAACAAAAGACTCAAAATGCACTTTTTATTGAATTTAAACTAAACTAAGAAAACATAAATAAAACATACTAAAATTGCTCGTATTCAAGCTCTTCAAGTACAAAAACTAGTTTAATTTGCTACACTGAATTATATAAGATCAAACTCCCCACACTTAAGTCATTACTTATCCTCAAGAAAAGCAAAAAAAAAAAAAAAAGCAAATTAAAAAGATGACCTTTAAGTAAGTATAATACAACTATTGGCTTTTGTAACACCCCTAACCCTATTCGTCACCGAAATAGGGTTATGAAGCATTATCGTAAAAATATAACTCAAATCATTCATTCCCAACATTTCATAATCATTTCGAAATCCAACCAAGCACATGCATAACATCCTTAATTTAAGACCTTGAGGCCTTAGAAACACTTTAGAAATGATTCGGGACTAAATCAAAAACATTTAAAACTTTATGGAAAAGGATACAAAAATTCACACTACAGGGGTCACACGGCCATGTAGCCAAGCCGTGTGACTCACACGGCTAAGACACACACCTGTGTCTCAGGCTATGTGGACATTTGATATAGGGATACACGGCTGTGTCTCGGCCTGTGTCCGTGCCCGTGTAACTCTCAAACTTGGGTCACATGACCAAGCCACATTCCCGTGTGCTAGGTCGTGCAACTCTTAAAATACAACCTTTAAAAACCTACAGGGGACACACGGTTGTGTCGCATGCCCGTGTGTCGTACACGACTGAGACACATTCCTGTGTCTTAGGCCGTGTGGACAAGAAATAGGTCATTTTGAAGCCATTTCTCTCACCCAAAATATGTTCATACATACAAGTCATTTGTACCTATTTCAAGCATTCAAAAATGTATCTAAAACATACATAATAAAGCTAGATAAATATGGTATCTATCCATACAACCAATATGCCTAAAAGGCACCTCAAAAGTAATCACTCAACTTAACAACACATATGTATAATTGATCACATTGCTACCATTTTAAAACATATCATATTTAGCTTATACCATGTCATTAGAACTTATCATTTGAATCATTGTTTTCATCCATCCCAAATACACATATATCTAACTTATATATATTTGACCATGTAACAACCCGATTTTGGGCTTAATCGGAACAGTGGTTTTGGGACCACTAACCCGAGGTCAGAGAAATTATTTTTGATATTATTTTATGTTTTGTGGCATAATTATATGGGAGTATGAAAATTTTGGTGAATTAATTTTATCGTTTCACTCTTAATTATGAAAAAGGACTAAATCGCATAGAGTGCAAAAGTCCTATTTTGATAGTTAAAGGTGTTAAATAAATAGAGAGCCATAATTGGAGGCCTTAATAGTGCAATTAGACCTTTAATAGAAGCTTGGCCGACCATAGCGACAAGATTTGACCAAGTTGGCTAGGTTAGGTGGGTTTTAGTGACCAAAATTGGGTGAAAATAAAATTTAATAAGGAGAGAATAACATTTTATTTTCTCTCATCTTCTTCCCACTGTTTATACCAGAAAAAGAGGGGTTTTTAAGCTTCAAAAATTTTAGCCACTCTCTATTCTCATAGGTAAGTGATTTTGATAGTTTTTCTTGATGATTTTTGTATTTTTGGACCCCTTATATCATGAGCTTTCCAATGAGGGGACTATTTTGCAAAATGATTGAGAGTCTAGGGTTTTTCCATGAAAGCATGTGTGTTGTTAACTGAAATTTTATGGAAGATTATGAGTCTTGGATGTGTAATAAACAACTTTTGTGAAGAAGTTTTCATGGAAACCCTAACTAGGGACCATTTTGCATAAGTAATAAAATAAGTGATAAATGGGTGAAATAGTGGAAATTTTGGATTTCTATAAGAGTGAAAAGGGTTCGGCTAGGCTTATGATGTGAAGAAATTCGATAAAAATTGATTTTTAAGCATAGAGGTAAAATGGTCGTTTTGCGAAAGTGTAAGGGCAAAATGGTCATTTTGCCTAATTATGAATTTTCGAGTGTCTAGATTAATGTGCTGATAAAATGAGTGAATTTTGTTATTATAGATCAAGAAATTCAAAATTCAAACCTAGACCGGGGGAAGGCCAAACAAGTAGATTAGACTGATGAGTTGCCATATTTTGTAATCCGAGGTAAGTTGTATGTAAATAATACAACTACGTTGTCATTATATGTATTGAATTAATATGGCATGATTTTATTGATTGTGAAAATGAGAATGCATGATGATAATTGAGATAGTAGAATTCCCGTTTGATCCATAGGGAATAAATCGGATATTCATGCCATGACATATGGGTTATTGTAAACTAGTGTAAGACATGTCTGGGACATGCATCGGTCACATTATGAGAGCCAGTGTAAGACCATGTATGATACATGGCATCGGTATCGAGACGAGAGCTAGTGTAAGACATGTGTGGGACATGCATCAGCCTTGTGAAGTAAGCCAGTGTAAGACATGTCTGGGACATGCATCGGCTATAAGATGTGTCAGTGTAAGACCATGTTTGGGACATGGCATCAGCACAGATATGTGAGAGCTAGAGTAAGACCATGTCTGAGACATGGCATCGGCCTCGATGATGATAGACAGTGTAAGACCATGTCCGGGACATGGCATCGACTTGAGACATGAGCCAGTGTAAGACCATGTCTGAGACATGGCATCAGCATTCTACCCGACGTTTGAGGCTTATTGAATATTCGATAGTGTTCAAAATGGTTCAAAGGTGAGAGTTATGGTTTAAGTTAAATGAGAAAAATATAACCATGTTGTGAGTGGTACAGGTACACATTTGAAATGTATGAGATATGAACTCAAAATATTCTATGTGAATTGTATTGGATAGTGATGAGTAAGTTGTGCTAATTCCCTCTTTTGTATTAAGAGAATGATGATGAATGGTGAAGTTATTGTTGTATTTATTTGCATGCAACTTACTAAGCTTTATGCTTACTTCCTTTCCTTTCTATTTTCTTATAGCATCACCTATTTAGCTCAAGGATCATCAGACGTCGGAGCATCGATTCACACTATCGACTGAAGCACTTGGTATAGTTAGTTTTGTTATTTTGAATATGGCATGTATAGGGTTTAGACTTTTGAGTTTTGTGTTAAAGTTAATTTGGCCAAATGTGTCGGCTTGGGATGAATCCCTTCGTTTTGTATAAAGCCATGGAATAATGGCTAATGTTCGTTACTGATATATGCAAAAGATGATATTTTCATGAATGAGTAATGTATTGTGTGTTTGATTATACCTTAAATGTTTGGATGGATGTTGTCATATTGTGTTTCAATGTGGCAAAGAGCTTGGTAGATAGCCCTATATTGTCCACACGAGTAGACACATGGGCGTGTGTGGCACACGGGCATGTGCCTTGGTCGTGTGGCCCTTGAGAAATTACTGACGTCAGAAATAGAATTTCCAGGTTTTTGCACACGGGCTAGGACACAGACGTGTTATGGCCATGAGTGGGACACAGGCCATCGACACGGGTGTGTGTCAGGCCGTGTGAAAACCCTTGTAGGTTCGAATTGGAAATTAATTCCATACGGGTAAAGGACACAGGCGTGTCCCTAAATTCTTAGGTCATGTGAACCACACGGGCCATCAGCACGACCATGTTGACATGGTCACATGGGCGTGTTGCCCTTTTTGCACATGTGTGTGCCCCTGTGTCACGTGTTATTTTTCAAAGTTCTTAAAATGACCCGAATCGGTCCCGAATGGTTTCAAATGAATGTTTTGAGCCTCGTAGGCCCATATTAAGGAGTTTATGGTAAAGTTTGGAAAAGTTTTAATTTGACCAATTCTTGGTGACTCGGATAATGTGTGAATATATGTGTTCAAGTTAGGTAACGCCTTGTATTTCGTCCCGGCGTAGGGTACGGGTGTGGGGTGTTACAGACCATATTTTAGCCATATATATGAAGCTTTATTCTATACCATATTATACCATAATTGACCATAAACCAAATTCACATTCAAACATACCAAATGGGTCATAATTCAACCAATTATACTTGACTAAATTTTATATCAAATCATGACCTAAATGATCATTTTGCAAACATGCTAACACTTAGCATTTTGACCATAAAAACCATGCATCAATTTGATCCTATAAACACTAACCATTAAACATCAAAGTGCCAAACGCACACTAACCATCAAGGCATCAAAATAACATAAGTTTCACAAATTCAAGGCAATATTACATGCTAATATCATAAACTAAACATTAGACATAGTCCATCTATACTTGCCATTATAACCACAACAAAAGCATTAAGATCTACCAATAAAATCGATGAATAGTGTGATGGATCTCCGACTAGCTTCCAACCCGATTGAGCTTCCGATAATCTGTAAAGTACAGGAAAAATAACTACGTAAGCAATAAATGTAACAGTCCGGTTTAGACCCTAGTTGGAATAGTGGTTTTGGGACCACAAATCCGAGTTAAAAAAATATTTTAATATTATTTTCCATGCTTATTATAATATGTGAATTTATATGTGTAAAAGTTTCATATGAAAATTCGATTGTTTGTGTGCTCAATTTTGAAAAAGGACCTAATCGCGTAAAATGTAAAAGTTGCTTGCCATATGTTAAGTGTGTCTATTTGTTATGTCTTTGTAAATGAGAGGTCCTTATGTTAAGAATAGACCATTTGAATAATGGATAGACATAAATTCCTATGGTTAATGAAATTTTATATGTTATTAATGAAGGGTAAAATGGTAAATGATGAATTAATATGTGTTAAAAAAAAGAAAAACATGGATTAGTGTTATATTCATCTCATATTGCCGAAAATCAAAGGAAAATAAGAAAGAAAAACACAACTAGGGTTCAGCACTTGTGGTTGTTGATTAAGGTATGTATTTTGTTCAGTTTTTGATAATTTCTACTTTTTTGTGATCATTGTTTAGAGTTCTATCAAGCCCATGTTTGAATTTCTAAAATTGTTGATGATTTTGAGTTACGCCATTGATAAAATTATAAGTTTTGTGAAGTTAGTTGTTGATAAATGGAAGATATGTTTTGGGTTAACATGTTTTGTCTTTTAAATTTTGATGAATTTGAGTAATTTGGGCTAAATTGTAAAAATGAGGAATTGAAGGACTAAAATGTGAAATAAATGAAATATGTGGACTTGTATTAATACTATGTATTTTTGGCTAAGCAAGTATGTATGGAAATTTGGTGTATTTTGTGATTTTGTGAATTAGGGACTAAAGTGTTAAAATGTGAAAATGTGAGGGCTAATTTGTAAATTGCCCTAAATATGTGTTTGTGAATTGATTTGAATGATTTGGAGTGTTTGTGAATTGATTTGAATGATTTTGTTAATAAAAAAGTTAAATTTGAATTTATATAGATCAAGAACAAAAGAAAACGAAATTAGATCGGGGGAAATCGAAAGTCATCGAGTAGTCGACTCCGTTCGTCCGAATCTATATAAGGTAAGTCTATATACAAATATATGTATTTGAAATGGTTTATTTATGCTTATATGCTATTGAACAATGATGAATGGCTTTATTCATTGAATATAAGATATTCGAGAACATATCGACAAAGTTCCAACATCTGAAAAGTCCCGTACGAACCTTAGGAATAGTTAGGATCATATGTAATGACATAGGATTCGGTATGTATTATAGTGTAAGACCACATCTGGGATGTTGGCATCAACTTATGATTTACGTGTAAGACCACGTCTAGGACATTGGCATCGTATTTGATTTCATGTAAGACCCTTCTGGGACAGTGGCATCGATATTTGATTACATGTAAGATCACGTCTGGGACGTTGGCATTGTATGAGATTTTTGAGCTATTCATGTATCCTTATGATTCCAAACAATTCAACAAGCATTCTAAGAAATGAATGATTATATGAGATGTGTATCCAGTTCAGGTGCGTTCGAAATGTATACTATGTTTGAGAATAAAAGGTAAGTATATGTACAAGTGATGATATGTGTTATAAGTATGAGAAAATATGCTATACATGTAAATGAATTGGAATATGTGAAATGTATATGAACTATGTGGTTTGAGATAGTATTTGGCCATGGAGTATATGTAATTTGATGATGCTTTCATGTTTTGAATGATAAGTTTATTTGTATATGGCTTACTAAGTTTTTGAAAGTTTACTCTATGTGTTTTTCAATTGTTTTATAGATATCAAAGCTATCGAGAGCTCAGGGATCGTCGAGGATTGTCACCACACTATCAAACCTTATTTTGATATCTTTTGATATTGTGAATAAAAAATGAAGGCATGTATAGGCTAGAAGTATTAGGATATGTTTTGTAGTGTATATTTAGCCATGCGATATGGCTTAATTACGGTTGAACTTATGGTTTGATTTTGGTATATGATATGTGATGCAATAAGATCAATATGATGTGTTTTGAATAACCAAATGACATGGTCAATCTTGGTAAGTTTTGGTATGTGCTTATTTGAGAAATTGGTAAGTTTATAGCATGTGATTGAATGAAGTAAATTGAGATTATGTAATATAAGTTTTAGTATGACTATGGATTATGATTTGGCATGATTTTTGATATGATTATAAGCATGAGTTTAGTTGATTATATTATGGTATGATATATGCATGTTTTGTAACAGTCCGATTTAGAACCTAATCGGAACGGTGGTTTTAGGACCACGAATCCGAGTCAAAAAATATTTAAATATTATTTTTTATGTTTATTATATATGAGTTTGCATGTGAGAAATTTTCGTATGAAAATTTTATCATTTGCGTGTCGATTTGTGAAAAAGGGCTTAATAGCGTAAAATGTAAAAGTGACCTTCTAATTGTTAAAGCACAAAATTGCTATGGTTTATTAATTGCTAAGTCCTTATGCCACTATTATGGTTGATGGACGGTAATGGGCATAACTTATAATGATTCCATATTAAATTATAAAGGTTAAAATTGTAAATGGTTTATTAACATGAAATAAATAAAATAAAACATTAAAAGACATGCATATTCATCTATTGTTGGCCGAATATAGAAAAGAAAAGAAGCCATGGATGTTGTTTAAGTTTCGACAATTAGGAAGCTTAATTCGGGTATGTTCTTTGTTCGGTTTTTGATGATTTTTATGTTTTTGAGATCCTTGCTTCGAATACTACCCGACCCATGCTTGAATTTTTTATTTCAGTGAATATTTTGAGTTATGCCATTTATGAATATTTGTGTTTTGTGATGTTTGATGATGAAATATCAAAAATATGTTTTAGATTAATATGTTTTGTATTGGAGTTTTTGATGATTTTGAGTTGTTAGGACTAAATTTCAAAAATAATAAATTAAAGGACTAAAATGCAAAATAAATAAAATATATGGACTATTATGAGTATGAGGAAGATTCGACCTAACTATGATGTGGTGAGATTTTTGTGTATTTTGTGCTTTATGCAATTAGGACTAATTTGTAAAAGTATGAAATATCAGGGGTAAAATGGTAATTTGCCCATTTATGTGTTGTTGGATTAAATTGAATGAAATTGTGTTTAAATGAGGTTAATTTGAAATTATATAGATCAAGAACAAAAGAAATTGGACTTGGATTGGGGAAAAGCAAAAATAGTCGAATAGTCGATTTAGAACATTTGTCGATATCTGATGTAAGTCTTTAAGCAATCAAACATCATTTATTTTGAATATAAAATGATTTACTATGATGATTCAAATTTTTATAGTTGTATAGTAGGGTAGCCGAATATGGTTTAACATTGAAGTTATGTGGTTGAGTTTTATTCGATTGAGTTAAAACCTCTGAAAGTTTGTATGAACTGCATGGAATATTTGGACGATTCGATATATGAACTGTTTATAGAATGACATTATAATAGTGATATTCAGGCTTTGAGCCTAGCAAGCCTTGTGCTGGTGAATTTGATCGGGCTTTGTGCCTAGCAGGCTTATTGCCGGTGAATAACTAAGAATCAGACCTTGAGTCTAGCAGGCCTTATGCCGGTGTGTGATTCAGGCTTATGCCTAGTAGGTTTATACCGATGATTTATTTTCAAGCCTATGTCTAAAAGACTTCACATTGATGTGGAAATTGAGCAAGTAAGTTGATCTAAATGACCTTGTATATTCGGCCACATGGGTATGTACATATGTGATGATATATTGAACTTGTATATTTGGCCACATGTGATGTTATATTAAACTTGAATATTCGATTACATGTGATGTTTTATTGAACTTGTATATTCGATCATATATGATATTATATTGTACTTGTATATTCGCCATATGTGATGATATAATGAACCTTGTGTATTCAATCATACAAATAAGTATTTATGAGATGATATATATATTGGATTTTGAATATTTGGCCAAATAGGTATGTATATATGTGGTATTATATTTGATTTTCTATATTCGACCAAATGAGTGATGTTGGTTAATAAAGTTGAGTTTAATTCATGAGTATATATGTTCGAATGTAAGCATAATTGAGATAGTGTTATTTTGGGAATGAAAAGTTGAATAATAATATGCTAAATGAGAGATATTAGCATTCGACCAAGGTAACTTATTTGTGTTAAAGTATAACATTAATGATACAATTCTGCTTGTTTGAGATGTTTTGATTATTCATTTGAGTTGTTTAATTTGCTTAAGGCTTACTAAGCTAAGTTAGCTTACTCTATGTGTTTTTGTTACTCTGTTTTATAGATTTTGGTTGTAAGTTACGAGCTCGGGGATCGTCATCGAAGTCATCCACACTATCGTCAACCTTCGGTATTTTTAAAAGTCTATTTTCGAACTTATGGCTTCAACTTTGGGTATGTATAATTTTAGCCATGCGAATATGGCTTAACTTCAAAGTTTGGATTTGGTTATGTTTGGTAATAGTTTATTCTGTTTTGATTATGATGTTATATGAAATGAATGAATGGTATATGTGATTGGTGCTATATGTTTTGGAAATAGCTTGAAAATGATTGGTGGACTTGGTTATGGTTAGATGATTTGATTTTGGTGTAGGTTTAGTCAATTATAAGCATGAGTTCAGATGTTAAGCTTGTTTAAAGTATATTTAGATATGCGTGATATAGGGTATGTTATGTATTAATGAATGAAACTTGGCTTTGGTTATTAACAGATTAAAAATGTTAATGAGGTATGTGTATATTCGAATATGCATAGATTAATTTGGTTCGGTTTGCATGGAAAATGTATGTGTACTTTAAGTGGTTAAATGGTTAAATATATTGGTATGGTTAATAAAGTTAAATGATGATTATCTATTGAGATTGTTTTGTTTAATATGGTATGTAAGTGAGACAATAATAAATAACAAAATGAATAGTGATTTGTGCAATAGTAAACCATGGGAATTATATGAGTTTTAGCAAGATGTTGATTATATATGTATGCACATGTATATATGAGTGTAATCGAATGATGTTTGACATTATGGCTCAGTTTATAATGAAAATGTATATGCATATATATACATAATGCTTATGTGGTTGGTATAAATTGTGTAATTGATAATGATATATATATATATATATTTTCTAAAGAATATATGCCTTGTGATAATATTTATTTGGTTAAATATGTGCATGTTTAGAATTAAGAAATGTAAAGTTTGATTTTTTATACAATATATTTATAATGTATGTTTAATATGTAATTTTTTTATATGCTTTACATGTATATATGAGTATGATCTATGTTAACTTGAGAATGTTCGAAACTGTATTTATGTTCAGTAATGCCTTGTAACCCTAGTCCGGTGACGGATATGAGTTAGGGATGTTACATGTTTTGGATATGAATTGGTGAGAGTTTGGTATGAAATATGTTTGGTTCTGGTGCTTGTAGGGAGGACCCTTAATGGGTGGCAATTTGGCCATGTAAATGGCCTATTTTTGCACACACAGGCAGAGACACGGGCATGTGTCTCAGTCGTCTTACTCGAGGGTCATTTTGAAATGAGCCTGGGCAGACCACACGGTCGCACACGAAGCGCAGTCTGGGTCAGTGTGCCAAGTCGGGCCGACCACGGGCTAGACACACGGGCGTGTGACTGGCCGTATGACCCAAGTCAGTAGCCTCCCTAATTTTCACACGGCCAGGCACACGGGCGTGTCTTGTGGCCGTATGGACAAGTCAGTATGTATGCCCTGTTTTAACACTGCTTAGATATACGGGCGTGTTTAAAGCCGTGTGAGGCACACGGCTTGTTCACACGGGCGTGTGACCTGTACAACTTTGAAAAATGTTTAAGTTTTGAAAAAAAATTGAATGAGCTCGGTTTAGTCTCGACCCCTTTCTAAAGCACATTCAAGGTCTCGTAGACCTTTGTAAGGGACCATGTAATGATGTATGATTATGTGTGAATCATGTTTGTGAATTATTTGTGAAATGTTCCGATTTGTCCCATTGTAACACCACGAAATAGGGCCTAAACGGAATCCTGGTTATGAAACCACAAATCCAAGGTAGAAAAATTTATTTTATTATCATTTTAAGGTCTATGGCATGATTGCATGATTGTGTGAAAATTTCGTTTAGAAATTTTATTGATAGAGGGTTCAATTTGGTATTTAGGACTAAATTGCAAAAGTTGTAAAATGTATATCATAATATTTTATATATTATATTATATACATTATATTAAATAATTTTATATTATATAATTTATATTTTTATATATTTTTATTTGTAAATTATGTTATACACTATATATTATACTATATTTCCTTACATTACCTTTATTTTAACATAAAGTATACATCGTTTTATTATTTATTAATTATATACATTTTTAAAAAAAATTTATAAATAAATGTAATATTAATACTTAATACATTTTTTATATATATAGTTATTATACCCTATAATATAACTTATATGTATGTATCATTTTTTAAAAAGGAGGGGGTTCTCTTTTATCGTTCTTGTATTATTCAATGTATTTCTAAATATCTTGTTTTTTATTGGATTTATATTTTATACATTTTAATTTATTTATTTATTTTTAGTTTTATTTTCTTATTTTGATATAGTAGGTTAAACTTTTACCTATTATTTGTTTCGTATATTTGCATGAAATTAATCATTTATGGTGATTTGCATAAGATATTATCATATATGTATATTGCGATTTTATATTTGTTGTATTCATTATGCACTACCTTATGTTTTGTATGTAACAATTGTAGACACTCAATTTTGCCCGGGCCTAGAAATAAGTCCAAAAACAAAAATAATAAACCCCCCAAAAAAAAAACGAAGTCCAAGTTCAGTCAAGAATTACAAATATAATTTGGCCCGATCGGAATGCCCCATTACTTGAAAAGATTTAAGTGTCCATCTACAAGCTTGACTCATATGGAAATATAATCTTCAATGATATACAATCTTAGATATGATTACAATCTTAGATATGATATGCAATCTTAGATATGATACAATCTTAGATATGATTGCAATCTTAGATATGATACAATCTTAGATATGATTGCAATCTTAGATATGATATGCAATCTTAGATATGATACAATCTTAGATATGATTGCAATCTTGAAGATATGATCTTGTAATCTTGGAGATTTAATTTGTAGATATCCTTTAATCTTAACCGTTAATGTAATTAGTCTGTACCGTTGGATTTGGGAAGGCTCAACTATAAACAGAGGCCTCTCCCTTCATTGTAAAATCACTTGAGTTTTGGGAAGCAATAAGAATTCTTGAGAGCATTCACTCAAATTTCTCTCCCTCTTGCGTTCTTACTTTCTGTGGTTTGTTCTTATTTTATTCTTCGTCTATCTTAGTTTTTCAACCTTTTTTTATTTTAATTTTTTCATTTTTCAAATATGTATATTTATTCCTATCTTTTATACATTTGATTATGTATTTTATATATTATAATATTTAACCTTTTTATATAGTTTATTTTCAAATATATATTTTCTATGCATGTATATATATTATAGTATCATTTCATGTATTTTGAACTATTGCATTATATTTTTATAATTTGTAAATGTTCTATTTATCCATTTTTTTTAGTGTATGTCATTTATCTTATTTGTGCATAGTTTCATTTTTTTATATGCTATGTTTAATTATTTCTTTTATGTGCTATTTTATGATATATATTGTTGTATAGTTTTTGCATGTATTATGTTTTTCTTTTAGTTTACTCATGTTTTTATTTGTTTATTATCTTATATTTACTCTAGTATGATTTTTTTCATTAAACATATGTTCATGTTATTTAGTTTTGTCTTAATGATATTATTTATGTTTGTATGGAAATGTTAGAATATTTTGTACATCTATGCTTCATGATGCATTAATATGTCATCCTAAAACGTCATTTAAAATAATATTCCAAGGTTTTTTTTTTTTTAAAAAAAAAGGCAATGCTTGATGTTTGGAAACTTCGAGAAAGGTAGTGCCCTAACTTACTAGGTTGCGACTTTTCTCGCTGAATTCGAATAGTCAAGCACCCTACTTTTCAAAACTTAAACAATTATTTTGAGATTTCAAAACATAGTGTCCTAACTTACTGGATATGGTGTTTTGTTGTTTCGAGATAGAAATTTTCGAAAGACGAGCATAGTTTCAAAGGTTTTAAAATGTTGCGTCCTAACTTACTGGATGTGATGTTTTGACTCGTTTGAAATAAGTGAGCCTTAATTTTCAAAATTGAGACATTCTAATTAAAAGAGGTTTGCATCTTAAAACTTTCAAATTTCTAACATTAAAGACACTTGATAATCAATTAGGTACCAATTTTTGGGCGTTACGAGGGTGCTAACCCTTCCTCATACGTAACCGACTCCCGAATCCGTTTTCTCGACTTTCGTAGACCAAAATTAATGTTTTAAAACAAAACATTTTATAAGGTGATCCAATCACACCTAAAAAGATTGGTGGCGACTCTTGTTTTTATTTTTCTTAAAGTCAATTCCCATTTTCCAAAACTCGATTTAAAAATGGTCTCGACAGCTTGGCGACTCCACTGGGGAATAATAAGAGAGTCAAGCCGTATAATTGATTACCTTTTTTCTTAATATCAAAAATTTGAAAAATTTTAAAATTCAATTCTCTTTGCATTACATGTGTTTGTATTATTGCATATGTTATATATTCTGATACGCATTGCATTTGCATGACCGTTGTGGTCACACCCTTAAGTGGGAGTGAGAAACTACGCCTTCGTGAGGTTTTCGCCTCCGTGCAGGATAGTGGATCACTTTCGTGATACATCCGTACCTATGGTTTTGTGAGATTTTCATCTCCGTGTAGCCATAGGGAAATGTATTCCCTTGAACTGAACTCGATTCAAATGAGCCTATAATGGGTGAGAATCGAGGAATCTGCTGGTTTAGGTACCTCAACTTTAGAACTAAAACCTCATATAGAAAAACCGTAAGAGCTCAACTTCGTTAGAATTATACTTTAGATATTACCCTCACATATCATTCTTGAGTTTATTAATATTATGTGATACTGACTGTTTCCTTTTTTCATTGCATGTCATTTCATATTTAAAAGGTATCGATTCACGGTCAGTTTCTAAGTTAGAAAGTTTTATAATGGAGAACGGACTTCTTGATATAGTGGAGGGCAACGCTAACATCCATAGATGGTCGGAGTAAACTCAGCTAGCAAAGGGAGATAGCATAGCTATGGGATATGTGTCGGAGCTGTCAGACTATACTCGTATCAGTGTTACACAGAATAATTTACAGGAGCTTAAGGAGATTTGGGATCAGTGGGGCAATGAGACCAAGCAGTCATTCTACAGTAATTACAGAGATTTGCCTTATTTGTTTGACATTCAGGTTGATGAGCACTTGTTTCGAGCTCTCGCTCAGTTTTGGAATCCAACATACAGTTGTTTTACCTTTGGGGAGGTAGATTTAGTGCCTACTGTGGAAGAATACATAGCCTTACTTCGGTGTCCTAGATTTCAGTGTGATAGGATTTATTCTCGAGCTACTTCTGTCCCAACCTTTGATAAGAAGTTGATGACCATTACGGGGATGAGTGAGCAGTGGATCATGGCTAGAATTAAGGAAGAGGGTAAGAGTAAGTGCATTCCGTGGGGAGCTTTAAAAGATCTGATCCAGACACATCCAGACGAGGTGAAGAAGGTAGACATTTTTGCCTTAAGCTTATACGGATTGATGGTTTTCCCCAAGGCCTTGGGATATGTGGATGAGGCAACCATGGATCTCTTCCATCGACTTAGCAAACAGGTCACTTCTGTTCTTGCGATTTTGGCAGAGACATTCAGGTCCTTGAATGCATGTAGGAGGGCCAGTGCAGGCAGGTTTGTTGGTTGTGCTCAGTTACTTTTAGCTTGGTTCTACAATCACTTCCGTTGATAGATAGGGTGGTTTGTCGGGTCTTCTTTGAGGATTACTCCCTGTTGAAGGACATAGCAGCTTCAACTAGGAGAGTTGATGTTCCCGAAAAAATTGGATAGCACTATTTCAGAACCTACAGTCAAAGGATGTGGAGTGGAGGGCTCCATGGATGATTCCTGGTGACATTCTTTACCGATACGGCAGTTTTGATTGGGTCCTTTTATTGGGAATTTAGGGTGCCATTGGTTATGCCCCTTTGCTTGTGTTGAGGCAACATGGATTGAGACAGTTCATACCGACAACTTACGGGTTGGTTTAGAGTGAGTTCACGTATAAAGGAGCCGACTACAAGAGGAAGGTTAATGAGATCTCTAGTGCTTGGAACAAAACTTGTTGATTAAAGGGAGTAGCTATTAGCCCTGCTACGACTCCAGAGTACGTCGAGTGGATAGGTAGAAGGATTAATGATAACATTCCTAAGCCAAGCATGGAAGGAGCTCGACCGATGGAGGAATATTTGCAAGTGACGCCCTCGGAGTTAGAAATTATGAAGCAAGAGTTCAAGAGAAAGAACTTGGAGCTCGAGAAGAGGATAGCAAAGCTCGAGGAAGAAAAGATATACTTGTGCCTAGACGTCGACGTGCAAAAAATGAAGGTCGAAAAGGTAAAGAAGGAAAAGAAAAAGATAGAGGAAGGTCGAGATGATTCAAAGGAGCACTACAAAAGGGCACAAGTATCCTTGAAGAGAGCAAGAATAGGAGTCTTTTGATCAGTTGCAGAAAGAGGTCCGAGAGGAAAAGTCCAAAGCAGAATATTGGGAGAGGAAGTTTCAAGAGATGCAATTACGAAATTTGACCTTATAGAAAGAAAATCAAGGGTTAAAAATTAGGGTGACTGAGCTTGGGCGATCCCTTCGTCTGCAACAAAGTCGTGATTCCACGGTAGAGGTAAAGAAGCTAAAAGGCAAAGTTGAGGAGTTGGAATTAGCATTGCAAGATAGTAAGCTTTTTATCGAGCAGCTTGAGGCACGAGAGGATAATTTAAAGGGAGAACTGCGTCAGTCTAAAGAACAAGTCGGAGATAGAGATTACCTTATTGGAGAAGCCATAATTCAAATCCGAGAGGTAGCTGAACACGTTTGAGACTTCGCAGTACGAGCCAACGTATTGAGTATGATGCATGAGTCATCGTCGAATGTAGGTCGAGAGTTAGCCCTTTTATTAGATAGAGTTAAAACTTTGGGCATTTGCGTGAAAGCGTATTTGTAATCTATTTATATGTAAAGATATTCTTTTTCTAAATAAAGTTTTCTAAAGGAGATTGAATTGAGATCGATACCTTTTGTATTCATTTGCATCTTATAGCATTTCATTGCATCATTTGCATTCAAAATTATAGAAAGACCCTAATTAGTTAAAGTTATTAAAAAGAGAAAGAAAAAGAGAGAGAGAGAAGAGGGTCACGGCTGAGTGAAAAAGAAGTTGAATGAGAATTAATGACGTTTCCTTACATATCCCCGACTTTTGTGTCAAGAGGGATAGCTTACCCGGAGAAGGGGGTGTTTGGAAATGAAAATCATCCCATCAATGTTATACATGAGGAAGGGACTAAACAAAGAAACCTTGAGGGCATTCACCTTTACGAACCGGGAAGTTCTTTAAACAATTGGACTACAGAAGAACTTCCTGTAATCTTTAGGAATTTTACGGAGTAATATTCAGAACACTCTTGTTGCTCTAAAGCCTAGGAGTAATGAGATTTCTTTTGAGAAGTGGGCTCATGTTCAGACATTTTTATTTTCAATAAAACATATTATTATTATTTATCTGAGTAAATATTCTTTCATTCTGATTCTTTTGACCTTTGACATTCTTTATAAATTTTCATTTCATGTAAATAGTCATTCTTGAATTCATTTATTCCTTGTATATTCTTTTGTGTGCCTATCATAGATCCCTAGATATCAATGACACGGGCAACGATACTACAGATTCAGAGTTCCTTTTGAGTGCAATATGTGTTTAGAGGAATCTCAGTACTTTGAAGGTGACAGAAATTGTGACTTGTTTCTGAATTTGTTGAAAATGGTTTTTACCCCATGAAGTGGTGGTAGGAAATATAGCCTTAGAGGAAGGAAAGATTGCGAAATTGGAATTAGCTGAGGAGACAAAACAAGACCTTGTTGAGACTATTATGGGAATTCAAAAATATGGTCCAAAGACGCATGCAGGAGGATTTGCAATTGCCAAGATAAACATGAGGTTTTGGGGCACTGATGGTCCACCATGGAAAGGGATCGCATCAGTGGTTCAATGAATGCAAAATTTAAAGGAGTCAAGACTTATGGGGCATGTATGTTATGGGCCCGAGCTAGTCAAAAGTTTCAAGCTGACAATGACTCATCTTTGTGGACGTCAACTACTCCATTAAGAGGGGGAGATAGCTTCATATGCCAATATTACAAAGTCAAAAGTCATCCATTTCAAAAAAAAAAAGAGTTATATATAACTGTACAATGCCAAAAGTTTGTAGTCTTTTCAAAGATAATGCGTCATACCACAGTACAACAAAGGTTGCCAAAAGAAAAGAAAAAGAAGAAAAAACAAATTATAGAAGATAACTGAGACTGGTAAAAATTGGCATAAGAAACTACTGCCTACTCTCTATGCATACGCTGGGGCAAACACCTTCAATTCCAGTTCTTTCAAAGGTTCCAACCATCATCCTTGGAATAGGTGCATTGTTTGGATTTCCTGAGCAGTCTGATGTACCGTTAATAGCTGCGATGGTTAGCTCCAGGCGGTGGCCATTGATTTCAAATATGGGGCATCAGGCCGCATACGCCTCCTGAAGCTTAAATGGTAGATTCTTTCTTCAAAACCAGTTTCTGACAAAGTGGATGACGGTATCATAAAGGAAGCTTTCTTAGACTTCTATACAAGTTCAGGGAAGAGGAAACCTGATCAAATCATTATTTTCAGGGATGGGGTTAGCGAGTCTCAATTCAATCAAGTTTTAATCAAGTTATTGAGGCTTGCAAGTTCCTTGACGAGAAGTGGAACCCTAAAGATTATGGTTATTGTTGTACGAAAAACCATCATACCAAGTTTTTTTCAGCAGGGATCTCCTGATAATGTGCTACATGGTACTATCATTAACAATAAAGTATGCCATCCAAAGAACAATGATTTTTACCTTGGTACCCATGCTGGAATGATTGGAATCACGAGGCAAACCCACTATCATGTTCTCTTAGACCAGGCCGGGTTTTCGACTGATGATCTGCAAGAGTTTGTTCATTCTCTATCCTATATGTATCAAAGGAGCACCACAGCCATATTTGTTGTGGCTCCTATTTTCTAGCTCATTTGGCAGCTTCACAGTTGGGGGCAATTTATGAAGATTAGGGATGCTTTAGAAACATCATCGAGTCATGGTGGGATGTATGCTCCGGGAGTAATCTCTGTACCTCAGCTTTCCAGGTTGAAGGATAAAGTCAGCAACTTCATTCTTGTCTACTGAGAATAATTGAACCATCTTTTTGTAGGGTTTGACAAACAACAGCCAGGACTGCTGCTGGGGCAATCCCTTTCTCATGGGTTTATGAATCAAGATTTTTCCTCCAAGATTTGATGGAGTCAAGAATTGAATACCTCTAGTAAACTTAACTTGAAAGTATTCATCCTAAGCAAATGTACCAAGAATGGATGACATAGACTTATGACAAAGAAGGTTCGTCCAAAAGAATTTCATAAAGGAAACCTTGTGCTGAAAGAGATCCTTTCCATGCAAAAGGATGCCGAATTGGGAAGGGCCATATGTTGTGAAGAAGGCTTTCTCTAGAGGTGCATTGATTTTGATAAGAAATGAATAGGAAGAATTTATCTGATCCAGTGAATTCGGACTCGGTCAAGGAGTACTTTGTCTGAAGGAGAAGGGAAGCCAAGGTGAAAACCCGTAAAGGGCACTTTGGGACTTCTATTTCAAAAAAAAAATAAAAAAGAATAGAAAAAGAGAAAAAAAATAAAAAGAAAAAAGAGAAAAAAAGAAAAAGGAAAAATGGAGAGGCCAAGGTGAAAACCCGCAAAGGGCGCCTTGAGACCAAAGGGGTTTTGAGTTGAAAACTCGAAAGGACAACTCAAATTTGGAAAGTCATGCAGTGACCTTGCTATACCAGATTCAACGAGAAGTGAAGTATGTTACATATCGAGGCATCAACAAACTACTTTGGATCTTTTAAACACATGTTGAACTCAAGAAAGTCTTCATGGAGCTGGCGTATAAACACTCAAGCGGCGATATCTAGGGCATCTAACTTTTGTCCTGTTTGCTATCTTTAAATTCTCTTTCTTCTCAAAGATAGGCTTTCAGATTAATTTCCTTTGTATGTTGCATTAAAATAATGATGGATGAACTAAATAATTTTGACAAATGAAGTTTTGCTCATTACTCTGGAAATTTCTAGATAATACAAGAAACTAAAACAGAACAATTGTTCGAAGAATTCACGTAAGTGAGGTTCGAAAGAACTCGAGGAAATTCTTTCTTTAGTCCAAAATGATGATTGGACAAATCAAACAATTCGATCCTAAGAGAGGATCATCTTACAAATATTTTTGGTGGGTCATAGCATTTGAAGAATGGTACAAACCCACAGGCTAAGTAAGAATGATATTTCGAGAGAAATAAGGATAAACTTTGACGAAAGAATGAATGGTGACGTCTGGAATAGGGGTCTTGTTCATAAACATTTTGCATTATAACAGGTTTAATTAGGAGCATTTGATTCACTTCGATCATAGCATCCTAATCATTAGGCATGAACTCATACACATTATACAGGTTATGTCCTTCAAGGGACAATAAAGATTGATGCGCCTTAACCCCCTAAGCAGTAGGGTAACAGGCTAAGACATAGCTGATTTGGCTTTCACGTGCTTATGATGAAGCAAATCTAAGATGATTTGGCATCTCTGTATTGTCAAAGAACAAATCGAAGTCTGGTATCTCCATTTCGACGGAGAGTAGATACATAGCAGATCTGACCTTCAGGTGTTCACGCTGAAGCAGATCCAAGATGATTTGGCATCTCTGTATTGTCAGAGAACAAATCGAAGAAACAAATTTGGCATCTCCATATTCGACGGAGAGCAGATCGAAGACATAGCAGATCTGACCTTTGGATGTTTTCACATCGAAGCAGATCCAAGATGATTTGGCATTCTTGTGTTTACAAGGAGCAAATCGAAGACATAGCAGATCAGACCTTCAGGTGTTCACGCTGAAGCAGATCTAAGATGATTTGGTATCTCTGTATTGTCAAAGAGCAAATCGAAGAAACAGATTTGGCATCTCCATATTCGACGGAGAGCAGATCGAAGACATAGCAGATCTGACCTTTGGATGTTTTCACATCGAATCAGATCCAAGATGATTTGGCATTCTTGTGTTTACAAGGAGCAAATCGAAGACATAGTAGATATGACCTTCAGGTGTTTACACTGAAGCAGATCCAAGATGAATTGGCATCTCTGTATTGTCAGAGAATAAATTGAAGAAACAGATTTGGCATCTCCATATTCGACGGAGAGCAGATCGAAGACATAGCAGATCTGACATTCCTGTGCTTACAGCGAAGCAGATCAAAGATTTTAACATGGCATGCCTGTGTTTATAGGGAACAAGTTGAAGATAGCAGATATCGCCTTCCTGAGTTGTAGTGAAGCAGAATGAAGTTGTCAAGAGGCCATTTAAAGAAGATCAATGATCAAGAATTTAAGACTCGGCGAGCCTGGGAAAAATTGGTCCTTTTATAGTCTTTGCTCTATCCCTGTTACATAGCAATGAGCAAAGAGGGGCAGCTGTAGACACTCAATTTTGCCCGGGCCCAGAAATAAGTCCAAAAACAAAAATAATAAACCCAAAAAAAAACGAAGTCCAAGTTCAGTCTAGAATTACAAATATAATTTGGCCCGATCGGAATGGCCCATTACTTGAAAAGATTTAAGGTCCATCTACAAGCTTGACTCATATGGAAATATAATCTTCAATGATATACAATCTTAGATATGATTACAATCTTAGATATGATATGCAATATTAGATATGATACAATCTTAGATATGATTTCAATCTTAGATATGATATGCAATCTTAGATATGATACAATCTTAGATATGATATGCAATCTTGAAGATATGATCTTGTAATCTTGGAGATTTAATTTGTAGATATCCTTTAATCTTAACCGTTGATGTAATTGATCTGTACCGTTGGATTTGGAAAGGCTCAACTATAAATAGAGGCATTTCCCTTCATTGTAAAATCACTTGAGTTTTGGGAAGCAATAAGAATTCTTGAGAGCATTCACTCAAATTTCTCTCCCTCTTGCATTCTTACTTTCTGTGGTTTGTTCTTATTTTATTCTTCGTCTATCTTAGTTTTTCAACCATTTTTTTATTTTAATTTTTTCAATTTTCAAATATGTATATTTATTCCTATCTTTTATACATTTGATTATGTATTTTATATATTATAATATTTAACCTTTTTATATAGTTTATTTTCAAATATATATTTTCTATGCATGTATATATATTATATTATCATTTCATGTATTTTGAACTATTGCATTATATTTTTATAATTTGTAAATGTTCTATTTATTCATTTTTTTTTAGTGTATGTCATTTATCTTATTTGTGCATAGTTTCATTTTTTTATATGCTATGTTTAATTATTTCTTTTATGTGCTATTTTATGATATATATTGTTGTATAATTTTTGCATGTATTATGTTTTTCTTTTAGTTTACTCATGTTTTTATTTGTTTATTATCTTATATTTACCCTAGTATGATTTTTTTCATTAAACGTATGTTCATGTTATTTAGTTTTGTCTTAATGATATTATTTATGTTTGTATGGAAATGTTAGAATATTTTGTACATCTATGCTTAGAATATTTTGTACATCTATGCTTCATGATGCATTAATATGTCATCCTAAAACGTCATTTAAAATAATATTCCAAGGTTTTTTTAAAAAAAAATAAAAAGGCAATGCTTGATATTTGGAAACTTCGAGAAAAGTAGTGCCCTAACTTACTGGGTTGCGACTTTTCTCGCTGAATTCGAATAGTCAAGCACTCTTCTAAGTGATTTTGAGTTTTCAAAACTTAAACAATTATTTTGAGATTTCAAAACATAGTGTCCTAACTTACTGGATATGGCGTTTTGTTGTTTCGAGATAGAAATTTTCGAAAGACGAGCTTAGTTTCGAAGGTTTTAAAATGTTGCGTCCTAACTTACTGGATTTGATGTTTTGACTCGTTTGAAATAAGTGAGCCTTAATTTTCAAAATTGAGACATTCTAATTAAAAGAGGTTTGCATCTTAAAACTTTTAAATATCCGACATTAAAGACACTTGATAATCAATTAGGTACCAATTTTTGGGCGCTACGAGGGTGCTAACCCTTCCTCGTACGTAACCGACTCCCGAATCTGTTTTCTCGACTTTCGTAGACCAAAATTAATGTTTTAAAACAAAACATTTTATAAGGTGATCCAATCACACTTAAAAAGATTAGTGGCGACTCCCGTTTTCGTTTTTCTTAAAGTCGATTCCCATTTTCCAAAACTCGATTTAAAAATGGTCTCGACAACAATAATGCATGAACATTTAGGTTATTTATGATGATATATGCTTAAAGTGGTAATGCATATTATGTAATTTATGTCATCATTATTATTTTCTATATTATATTGGCATGAAATGATAAAGCTTATATATTGTAATTAGGTTTATTGAATTTCTTGTAATATGTAAAACATATCATTACTTTTAAAACCAAAATTATATCTCATTTAATTTGAAAAGGGATTTTTTTTCTTTTTCTTTTTTTAAAAAATAAGGCAATGTTTTGATATATAGGAACTCGGGAAGTAGTGCCCTAACATGCTGGGTTGTGATTTCTCGTTTGTCTAAATATCTAAAATATCCTTTTAAAACGGGTTTTACAAATCACAAGATGATTTCAGTTACGAAAGTTTAAAGATATTGTATCCAATTATGCTGGATGTGATGTTTGTACTCTTTTGGAGCGAATGAATCTTGATACTTTTTATTTAAAATATTACAGTTTTAAGGAAATAACATTTCTAAATTCTTTCAAATTTCTAACATTAAGACAAAATTGTTCAATTTGGTACCAATTTTGGGCGTTATGAGGGTGCTAATCCTTCCTCGAACGTAACCGACTCCCGAACCTGTTTTCTCGTAATTTCGTAGACCAAAACATTTTATAAAGTGATCCAATCACACTTTAAAAGATTGGTGGCGATTCCCATTTTCGTTTTTCAAAAGTCGATCCCTGTTTTTCAAACATCCCTTTAAAAAATGGTTTCGACACACAAGTTTTGCGACTTATTCAATTTAGTCCCTAAAGTGTTATCTCTATAGTTATCTCTATAGAATTAACATTTGATCAAGACGCTCAATTGTTAGATGTTTTAAAGAGATCTAAGAAAGTGTTGGGATCGACAATTGCAGATACCAAGGGAATCAGTTCGACCATTTACATGCATAAGATTTTACTTGAGGATTGCCATGGCAATTCTATTAACCAGTAGAGAAGACTGAACCCCATTATGAAGGAAGTCATTAAAAAGAAGATTATCAAATGGCTTGATGCTAGAATAATCTATCCTATTTCTAATAGTTTGTGGGTGAGCCCTATTTAATGTGTACCCAAAAAATGGGGTGTTACTGATAACAAAAAATTTATTCCAACTCATATTGTCACGGGATAGAGAGTTTGCATGGACTATCAGAAGCTCAACAAAGTAACTAGGAAGGACTGTTTTCCTTTATCATTCATTGATCAAATGTTAGATAAATTAGCAGGAAAAGCCTTTTATTACTTTTTGAATGGTTATTCAGAGTATAGCTAGATTGTCATAGCTCCTACTGACCAAGAAAAGACTACGTTCAAGTGTCTTTATGGAACCTTCGCTTTAAGACAAATACCGTTTGGATTGTGCAATGCCTCTACAACATTTCAATGTTGCATGATGACAATAATTTTGGACATGGTGGGGAAATTTTTGGAAGTTTTTATGGATGACTTTCCGGTGTTTGGTGATACTTTTGAAGATTGTTTAAAAAACCTAGAGCTAGTTCTTTGCCGGTGTGAAGAGACTAACCTTGTTTTGAATTGGGAAAAATGACATTTCATGGTTTGTGAAAGCACTATTCTGGGACATAAAATTTCACAGCAAAGGATTGCCGTAGACAAAGTGAAGATTGAGGTTATTGAGAAATTACCACCACCCACCGCAGTTAAAGGTATTCGAAGTTTCCTTGGCTATGCAGGATTTTATCAATGATTTATTAAGGAGTTTTCAAAGATATCCAAACCCCTTTGTGTATTGTTAGAACATAATAGAGCTTTCAATTTTGATGAGCCTTGTGTGGAAGCATTTGGGGAATAAAAAAACAACTAGTAATAGCACTGATTGTCATAGCACCGTTGCCAGTGATTTCATTATAGGAGCAGTGCTTGGGTAAAAGAAGGATAAAGTGTTTCATGCCATCTACTATGCAAGCCAAATGCTGACAGATACATAATTGAACTATACTACTACTGAGAATAAACTATTGGGTGTGGTATTTGCATTCGAAAAACTCAGATCCTATTTAGTTGGCAGCAAAATTTCATTTTTTACGGATCATTCTGTAATTAAGTATTTGGTGACCAAGAAAGACGCCAAGCCAAAATTAATTCGGTGATATTGATGCTATAGAATTTTGATCTAGAAATTCGAGATAGGAAAGACACTGAGAATCAAGTGTCTGATCACTTGTCGAGACTTGAAGTAGGCAATGAAGATGGCAATATTCAACTCATTAAGGAGGATTTTCCAGATGAACAATATCGTCATTACCTTGCTATGCCAATATCGTCATTTTCTGAAAAAGTGGATTGGTACCACCTGAGCTCAACAGTCAAAGAAGGAAATTTCACCATGATACCAAGGAATATTATTGGGATGAGCCATTTTTATTTAAACATTGTGCAGATCAAATAATTCAGAGGTGTGTTCCAGATGACGAGATTTAGAGTATTTTACACTACTGTCATTCAGCACCATATGGAAGACACTTCGAGGGAATGCGAACTGCAGCAAAAGTTATCCAATTTGACTTTTATTGGCCAAACTTGTTTAAAGATGCACTTGAATTTTGCAAAGCTTGCGGTCATTGTCAACGAACTGGGAACTTATGAACAAGGTATGAAATGCCATTGTAAAATATTTTAGAAGTTGAATTGTTTGATGTGTGGGGAATCAACTTTATGGGCCCATTTCCATCCTATTGGGGTAATATATACATACTTGTGGTTGTAGATTATGACTCCAAGTGGGTTAAAGTTGTCACACTCCCTACGAATGATGCCAAATAGGTACTAAAGTTATTGCATAAGGATATTTTCACCAAGTTTAATACTCCTCGTGCTTTGATTAGTGATAAAGGTTCTCAATTTTATTACAAATTATTTGCTACTATCTTGAATAGATATGGGGTTAAACATAAAATTGTCACGGCATATCATCCCCAAACAAATGGACAAGCTGAGGTTTCAAATATAGAAATTCAATAGATTTTGGAGAAAGTGGTCAATCCCACCTGCAAAGATTGGTCATCTAGATTGGATGAAGCATTGTGGGCATATCACACTGCCTTCAATACACCATTGGGAATGTCACCTTTTAAGCTCGTCTATGGGAAGCCTTGTCGTTTTCCTGTTGAACTTGAACATAAGACATTTTGGGCAATTAAGATATTGAACATGGATTTGATTAATGCTAGTAATATCGATTACTGGAGATGAATGATATGGAGAAATTCAGAGCTCAAGCCTACGAGAATGCCAAACTGTATAAAGAAAAGACAAAGCGATGGCATGAGAACAAGATTTTGCCACGACAATTTGAACCTGAACAATAAGTGTTGTTGTTCAATTCTAGGCTGAAATTGTTTCTCGGAAAATTGAAGTTTCGTTGGTTTGGCCCATTCGAGATAGTCCATGTTTGTCCTCATGGAGCTATGAAATTCAAAGATAGCAAGACTGACTTTAATTTCAAAGTCAATGGCCAACGTTTGAAGCATTATTGGGGAGCTACCATACTTCGTGATAATCATTCTATTGCTCTTCGAACTCGTAATGCTTTATTTTGATTGGTTTTATTTAATTAACTTTCTTTTGATTTCTTTATTTTATCCGTTCAATTAATTTTTATTTCTTTCTTTTGTAGATTTTGGCCGAGGCTTTGTAATAGTTAGCCCACTTAGCATACTTGTGAATTGTTAGCTAATTTTTATATTTTTTTTCTTTTCCCACCTAATTCGTACTTTACCGTGTCAGGCTGTAATTTTAGGCTAATCTTATCCCCTACGTTATTGTTATATTCTTTCTCATTTTTACTTTAATCGATTCATTTTCTTTCTCCAAGTTATTTTTAGTTTCTTCTTTAAACCATTTTTAGTTTTTCCTCCATAATTGTAAAGGTCTTAAATTTTTTTTTATAGTTACTATTTCTTCTCAAATGGCTTGACGTATGCCATATTCATCACCCTCTATGCCTCTGAGAACATTTTTTTAGCAAAGCTGATGAAGAAAAGTACAACACGAACATATCAAAATGACCCTTTTGTATGGAAAAATGCTTTCTTTTTCAAGACGCAACCTTTATGGGATGCACTGAAGAAATATTTTCCGTGGTAGAGAAACATGGATGGAAACTCTTTTGCCGTTATATTGATGATAATACTTTCATCTATGTACACGATGCTTCGGTTTTATTCGATAAATACTCCATCATCAACGCACAATATGGTTTACCTGAAGGCCCTAATGAACATTTTGTCAAGACAATAATAGTAGAAGGACTCAATCAAGTTCTTGAGGATTTATACGTGGAAGGGACCAAATTGATAGTTTCTCGGAATGACTGCTACACCATCGATCGTGTTTCTTTGAAGCCTCATTGTAAGGTATGGTAGCATTTTCTTAAATCTCGCTTTAACCCTTTAACTCATAACTTTACTAAGCCATTTCATTCACCCTAAACATGCTCCCATATACAAACCATTTGTACTTATTTTAGACATTCAAAACTGTACCTAAAATATGCATAATGTAGTTAAATCAAAATGACATCTATCCATACAGCCAATATGCCTGAAAGGCACCTCAAACACAACAATCAAATTTGACTAAACATTTGCTAAATTTACCCATAAATCAATCAACCAAATTGAACAACTTATATACTACGTTTACCATAATGTTCACATATCATTTTCGTACTCATAACCACCAATTTGACCATTCACACAATTCAATCAATACCTTAGCAACTTAGCCATATGCCAACCACAACCAAAGCTACCAAAAGTAGCCATTTAACAACTCAATGCACTATCTCATTCCATACCAAACCAACATTTCATAGCATACCTTTATATTCATCATTTCAACTACCATCATTTAAGTACTTAGATACCAAACTAACAACTATGAAAGTACCATACATACATGTCAAAATAACAACTATTTCATCATTTAAAAATAGTATATTTACAAGCCAAACATAATGAGTAATTTCATCAAACAAAGACACTTATACATGCCATTATAACCATGAATCAAAATTATGAAAATCTACCAATATAGCCGATGGATAGTGTGATGGATCTCCGACTACCTTCCAACTTGATTGAGCTTCCGATAATCTGTAAAGTAAAGGAAAATAACTACGTAAGCAATGAATGCTTAGTAAGTTCGTATAAAATTTAAGCATAATATTTCATTTCAATAATAGACTTTATAAAATAATCATAAATCTATCCGAATGACATAAGATTCATAAATTGATATGATCAGTAACTCACAAATGAGTAAGGTCACTAATGTCGCATATTTTTATCATTCATATCATGATAGGATTTTATGGGCCTTAATAGATAATCGTAAACCCTTCTATAAGATTATACACTTTTAATTTACTCTCCATTATTCTGTTCCCAATAGTTATCATAAGCCTAAACAATATTATCAGTTCTCAACTTAGTGTATTTATCCATGTTAGAGATATATTCATCCATATCATATGTCAATTTCCACATATAATACATCATTCAAACTCATTACTTCCTTTCCTTAAATTTCATTTCAACTATGAATTTACCATTTCATTACCTTTTATCACTCATTTCATATGCATAACACACAAGTTATAAGCATAACATCAACTATGACTACAAGATAGTACATTTAAACATAGCTCTTTTGGAATCAACCACATAACCAACCATTACATAAGAAATTGCACACTTGGATTTATTCCACCTTTTCATGGACATAAGCACATTACCAATTGAGAACTTACCGTTTCAATGTATTTCATTAAGATTAAACATGATATAATTAAATCACCAACTTGGCAAAAGCCTAAGCACCAACAACAACACATGTTAGCATAATTGAATATAATTCATGTGAACTTAACATAAATAACCATTATACTTGAGCATGATCTAATTGGATTTATCATCTTTCATAACATATCATGTTTTCCATGTATCACCATTTCAATAAATTTCATACACGCATGCCTTGGTTCATATTAAACACTTACCATAACCACAAGCTAATGATTAAACATATAACTTTACGATATCATCACATGGTAAGATATAGTACATAAACATAGCATCTTTTAAATCATACCTTTCATATTCATGAATATTCATACTTTAATCATTGGTACATCATACCTTTCCATATTTCTTGTAATGAAGTCAATCGAAACCCTTACTGGAGCTCACACAAAGTGTGCTAAACAATGGTCAAAACCATCCCTTTTCTATAATTGATGAATATTGTGAAGACGATCGAAACCCTGGTACATGCTTCCTTTGTGCCATAGTCCAACTATGGTCTAGCATATGCATTGCAATGGCCCTTCCATGGTCTTATATTCGTAGTGCCATAACCTAGTTATGGTCTTATCATCAGAATGCCATAAACCAACTATGGTCTTACATATAAACAGTGCCATGGTCTAACCATGGTCTTATGTCCATAGTGCCATGACCCAATTACGGTCTTATCATTAGAATACCATAGCCCAGCTATGGTCTTACTTATAAATACTGTAATAGCCCTTTTTGGGTCAAATCGAAATAGTGGTTTTGGGACCCCAAATTTGAAGTAGAAATATTTGTTTTTCTATTTCTTTAAGGTCTACAGCATGACAAAATGATTGTGTGAAAATTTCATTAAGAAATTTTATTGATTGAGTACTCAATTTGACTAGAAGGACTAAATTGTAATAAGTGCAAAATTTGAGTTCTATAGGCTAAAGGTAGTAAATTGTTATGAAATTCTAAATTAGAGGTCCTTAAAAGGTAATTAGACCATTATAATTTAGGATGGACAAAAATGGACATGGAGCAGGTAAAATTTCAAAGTTTAAGTGAGGGGTAAATAGGTAATTTTGTAAATAAAGCCAAAATAACTAAATAAAAGATGTCATCTTCTTAAATTTAGTCCCTTATAGCCAAAATTTTAGGGAAACCATAGCTAGGGTTTTGGCCAAGCTTTCAAGCTCGATTGTAAGTATGTTCTTGTCCTGTTTTTAACGATTTTTACATTTTTGAGATCGTTACTACTTGATTTAGCTATTTCAAGGACTACTTTGAAAGTTAAAGTTTAAAATTTTACCCATGTTGAATATGCTTGTATATTGATATTTTATGGTAGAAAATGCATGTTTGATATTTGTTAAACGACTTTTGTAAAGTGATTTTCGGTAAAAAAAGTTAAATAGGGACTTACTTGTAAAAGTCTATAAAATGTGTAGAAAAGTGTGAATAAATGAAAAATGTGGGCTGTTATGAGTACAAACAATATTTGGCTAGGCTTTGGTTGTGAAGAAATTGAATGAAATTCATATTATGAGCCTAGGGACTAAATTGTAAAATGTTGAAAAGTTAAGGGTAGAAATGTAAATTTTGCCATAATGTGTTTTTGGGCTGAATTAAATAATGTGATGATTAAATAAGTTAAATATGGTATTATAGATCAAGAAAAACAAAGTTCAGGTCTAGATCGGAGGAAAAATAAAGTAATTGACGAATATATCTCTTTAGCCATTTTTGTAATCGAGGTAAGTTCGTATGTTAAATCGGCTTTACTCTAAATCTATTTTAAATACTTTAATCTATGCATGAATTGTGGAATCAACCTTACAGACACATTTGATGAGGATTTGGCTAGCGAGAAATACCAGTCGAACCTGCTAGAATGTTTGATTTAAATGTTACTCCCAAGATCACTTTATTCGAGATTGCTCTAAAATGACTGAGAAAGATAATTTTCAGAATGCAAGGCCGAGTAACACTGGGACTAGAGGGAGGCCACCGAGAAACATGGGAGATGGGAATAGTAGCAGAAGTGCAATGAAAGATTTAACTGAGAGATCAGAGGTTAGAGCACCTGCTAGAACCTATGTTATTCGCGCTCGTGAAGATGCGTCATCCCCTGATGTTATCCCTGGTACGTTTTCTCTCTATGATACTAATGTAGTTGCACTAATTGATCCTGGGTGGACTCATTATTATATTTGTATGAACGTGGTATCTAGTAAGTTGAGTCTACTAAGTAAGTGATTAAAGTGTCGAACCCCATAGGCAAATATGTTTTAGTTGATAAAGTTTGCAAGAATAGACCTTTAGTTATTCAGGGTCACTGTTTTCTGGCTGACTTAATGCTTTTACTGTTTGATGAGTTCGATGTAATTCTTGGAATGGATTGGTTGACTTTACATAATGTCGTAGTGAATTGTAGATGAAAGATGATTGAATTGAAATGTCAAAATAATAAAATTCTTTGGATTGAACTAGATGAGTCGGGTGAGTTGCCAATTGTGATTTGGTCGATGTCGGCTCAGAGGTATGTAAGAAAAGCTTGTGAAGCTTATCTTGCGTATGTACTGAATACGAAAATGTCTGAATTGAAGATTGAATCTGTGCTGGTAGTTTCTGAATACACGGATGTGTTTCCAGAAGAATTGCCTGGATTACCACCGATCAAAGAGGTTGAGTTTACTATTGATTTAGTACCGAAAACTTTACCGATATTGATAGCTCCGTATAGAATGGATATGACCAAATTGAAAGAATTGAAGTCTCAGTTATAAGAGTTGATAGGTAAGGGTTTTGTCAGACCAAGTTTTCTGCCCTAGGGTGCACCAGTGTTATTTGTCAAGAAGAATAATGAATCTATGAGGCTTTGTATCGATTATCGTTAGCTTAACAAGGTTAAAATAAAGAACAAGTATCCTTTACCAAGAATTGATGATTTTTTTGACCAGTTAAAAGGGGCAACAGTGTTCTCGAAGATAGACTTAAAATCAGGCTATTATCAGTTGAGAGTTAAAGAGTCAGATGTGCCGAAGACCGCGTTCAGAATGAGGTACGGGCATTATGAATTTCTTGTTATGCCTTTTGGATTAATAAATGCTCCTGCAGTTTTTATGGACTTGATGAATAGAATTTTCCGACCGTATTTAGATAAATTTGTGGTTTTTTTTATTGATGACATTCTGATTTATTCCTGAGATGAGTCTGAGCATGCTAAACATTTAAGAATCGTATTGCAGACTTTGAGAGATAAGAAATTGTTTGCTAAATTCAAAAAAAGTGAGTTTTGGATCCAAAAAGTCAGATTTTTAAGACACATTATTTCAGCGAAAGGTATACGGTTGATCCGAGTAAGATTTTGACAGTTGTTGATTGGAAATCACTGAGAAATGTATCCAAAGTTAGAAGCTTTTTGGGTTTGGCTAGTTATTATCGACGTTTTGTTAAGGGATTTTCGATGATTTCTACACCTATGATAAGATTTTTACGAAAAGATGTAAAATTCGAGTGGTCTAAAAAATGTCAACAGAGTTTTGAATAGTTGAAAACATTGTTGAGTAAAGCACCAGTGTTAGTGCAACCTAAGTCAGGAAAAGAGTTTGTGATTTTCAGTGACACATCATTGAATGGTCTTGGTTGTGTGTTCCTGCAGGAGGGTAAAGTGATAGCTTATGCCTCGAGACAATTGAAACTGCACGAAAAGAATTATCTGACGCATGACTTGGAATTAACTGCTATTGTGTTTTCTTTAAAAATCTGGAGACACCATTTATTTGGTGAGAAGTGTCACATCTTTACCAATCACAAGGGTTTAAAGTATTTAATGACTTAGAAAGATTTGAATTTGTGACAGCGAAGATGGCTCGAGTTGTTGAAAGATTATGATTTAGTGATCGACTATCACCCGGGGAAAGCGAACGTAGTCGCAGACACTTTAAGTAAAAAGACTATGTTTGCTTTGAGGGCAATGAATACGCTGTTAAATTTATCTGATGATGGATCAACTTTGGCCGAGTTGAAAGCTAGACCGGTATTTCTACAGCAAATTTACAAAGCTTAGAAAGGTGATAATGAGTTGCAAGCTAAAAGAGTTCAATGCGAATCGAATATTGATTCAAACTATCAGATTAGATTTGATGTTTGTTTGAGGTTCCGAGGTAGGACTTGTGTATCGAGAGATACTGAACTGATTCAGAAAATCCTTCATGATGCACATAATGGTTGTTTATTTGTTCATCCTGGGAGTACAAAGATGTATAATGATTTGAAGGAATTGTATTGGTGGTCAGTCATGAAACGAGACATTTCAGAGTTTGTAATGAGATGTTTGATTTGTAAACAAGTGAAAGTCGAACAATAAGTGCCTTTGGGTTTACTTCAACTTGTGACTATACCGAGTGGAAATGAGATAGAGTTATGATGGATTTCATAACATGATTACCTCTGACTCTGAAGAAGAAAGATTTTGTACGGGTTGTTATTGATATATTGACGAAGTCGGCTCATTTCATTCCAGTACATACTAATTATTCACTTGATAAACTAGCTGAATTGTACATTGCAGAAATTTTTAGATTACATGGAGTGCCTACATCTAATATTTCGAATAGAGATCCGAGGTTTACATCGCGATTTTAGAAGAAAAGGCAAGAAGCGTTGGGCATGAATTTGAATTTTAGTATTGCATTCCATCTGCAAACCGATGGTCAATCTAAGAGATTGATCCAAATTCTAGAAGATATGCTTCGTTGTTGTGTTTTAGAATTCGAAGGTAGTTAGGAGTAATATTTACCGTTGGTCGAATTTGCTTATAACAAAGTTGTCAATCAAGTATTAAGATCGCACCGTATGAAGCATTGTATGGCCATAAGTGTCGAACTCCACTATACTGGACTGAGCTTAATGAGACATAGATTCACAGGGTTGATTTGGTCAAAGAAACCGAAGAGAAAGTGAAAGTAATTCGTGATTATTTGAAAGTATCTTCAGATCGACAAAAATCGTACGCGGATTTGAAATGGAAGGATATCAAATATCAGGTTGCTGATAAAGTGTTTCTGAAAGTGTGTCCATGGAAGAAAATTCTTAGATTTGGTCACAAAGGCAAGTTGAGTCCGCGTTTCATTGGGTCGTATGAGATTATTGAAAGAATAGGGCCAGTGGCATATCGACTAGCTTTGCCATCAGAGTTGGAAAGAATTCACAACGTGTTTCATGTATCAATGTTGCGAGGATACCGTTTAGATCCTTCGCATGTAATTTCTCCAATAGAGATTGAGATTTGACCTGATATGACATATGGTGAAGAACTAATCAAAGTATTAGCTCGAGAGGTTAAACACTTGAGAAATAAAAGCATAGCTCTAGTGAAAGTTTTATGGCAATGACACGAGGTCAAAGAGGCTACGTGGGAACCCAAGGAAGCTATGAGAAAATAGTACCCTAACCTCTTTTCTGGTAAGATTTTCGGGGATGAAAATCCCTAAAGGGGGGAGAGTTGTAACAACCCGTTTTTGGTTCAAATCGAAATAGTAGTTTCGAGACCACAAATTCGAAGTAAAAATATTTATTTTAATATTTCTTTAAGGTTTACAGAATGATAGAATAATTGTGTGAAAATTTCATTAAGAAATCTTATTGATTGAGTACTCAATTTGACTAGAAGGACTAAATTACAATAGATGCAAAATTTGAGTTCTATAGGCTAAAGTAATTGACGAATAGATCTCTTTGGCCGTTTTTGTAACCGAGGTAAGTTCGTATGTTAAATAGGCTTTACTCTAAATGTATTTTAAATGCTTTAATCTTTAAATGAATTGGGAAATCAACCTTACTGACACATTTGACTATGATTTGGCAAGCGAGAAATCCCAATCGAACCTTAGGATACAAGTGACATGTCACTAAGGTTTTATGTTATGTGATCCGGGTGCTGGTCCTGTACATCCTATCGATGGCTGAGTATACCGATATATGTTGTAGTTACTTGATAGCCTGTGTGAGTAGCACTGAGTAGCCACGTCTTGACTGACAGCTGGTGTGAGCAGGCCAGTTAATGGCTCGAAAGCTAGCATATATGTGATATGAGATAGAGGTAGCAATGGCTACATATGTGGCACCTTGTGTGCAAGATTTCCTGAGTATCCTACATTATTATTCTGAGTGGTTCGTTGGGTATGACAAAGATGAGAATGAGTATGAAAACATTATGAGTGGTATAGGTATGTGCACAAAACTTATGATTGTTAAATTTGCGAAACGATGAACACAAGGTAAGTCGGGATGGGATGAATTATGATCATGAGAATAGGGTAAATGACATTATCTTATTTTATATTACTTGCATGTTAATGTATGGTAATATTAGCTTATTTCTTTCATATGAGCTTACTAAGCTATATAGCTTACTCCGTTTTATTTTCCATGTTTTATAGTGTCACCAAGCTAGCTCAGGTTGGAGATTGTCAGAGTTCGCATTACACTATCAAACCATTATTTTGGGTACCAATGATTTTAAACATTTTGAGAATATGGCATGTATAGGGACTTGGTCATTTTTTTATATGTGTCATTATGATTTGGCCAAATGTATTGGCTTGTAATTTTCAAAGGCTTGATGTGGTATTTGGCAATGTAACTTGGCTCATTTTGGTTGAATGGGTTGTAAGCTTATATATATATGCATGCATGTGCAACTATCTCTTGTGTGATGTGGTTTATAAATGCTTGATAAATGGTTGAATGTGGCTTAATGAGTTTGGTGTGATGTGGCTTGGTAGAATATGATGTTGAAAACATGTTGAGTGTAGATAATGAAATGGCATGAATTGGCCTTGTTTTGTAGATGTATTGGTTGTCCAAATGTACTATGAATTATGGCTTGAACTTGTGCATGTGTAGGTGTAAATGAGGGTGACAAATGTTTTGGTAAATAGCCTTTTATTTTGTCCACACGGGTAGACATACAGGCGTGTGTGACACACGGCTTGCCCTATGGGCATGGTTTCCGGCTTTGTGTCCCCTGCACCTTAATTTTGAGAAACAGAATTCTCAGAATTGAGCACACGGGAAGAGACACGGGCGTGTGTCTCAGCCGTTTGAGGGACATGGCCTCTGGCATGGGTGTGTGTCCCGAGTGTGTGAAGTCTACTCCTATTTTATGAAAATTGAATTAACCATACGGCCTAGCACACGGGCAAGTGACCTCAATTTGTTCATGCTTTGCAAAACAAAGAGTTACACGGGTTAGGGACACGGGCATGTGTGACCTCACGACCTGCCCACACGGGCGTGTCCCAAGCCATACGGGCGTGTGACCCCAGTGCATGGCAAAATTTTTCTAATTTTTGTAAAATTTTCCTAAGTGCTCGGTTTAGTCCCAAACCACTTCCAAAGCATGTTTTGGGCCTTATAGGCTCGCATTAGGGACTTTATGTTTCAATGTAAATGATTTTAATTTGGATGAAAATTTATGACTGGGAATTGTATGCTTGCTTGTGATGTGAGTCCGATAATACCTTGTATCCTGTTCTGGTGTTGAATACAAATAAGGGGTTTTACAAATACTGCCATGGTCCAACCATGGTCTTACATTTGAATAATTGCCATAGCCTCACTATGGTCTTACATGCAAATGCAACCTGTTTCTATTGATATAACAAATTATCATTTTCTTAACTTTTTACAATTCCTTTTCTATCAAAAAATTAATTTAATATCTGTAATTTTACATAATTTAAACTTTGATATTCATAAACACTTAGAAATATAATTGAGTTCATATTAATGTACATATAGAGCTAATTTACAGTAATGGCTCTAAGTTTCTCAAACAATAATCAGCATAATATCAATTCATTATTTTCGTTTTCAGTTACACACATCAATATAATCTAATATTATGCAATTAGGTTCATATATTTCACTTAAATATAAACTAAATTTAAACCGAACGAACTTACCTGGCTAAATTGTAGAAATGACAAAGTACAAGGACATTTTGGTAGTTTTCCATTCTCCTCAATTTTCTACTCGATCTTGATCTAAATTAATAGTTCCATTCAATCTATTAATTTAGATAGTAAACAATGTATCTTATGCAATTTAGTCACTTTTGACATTTTTACAAAATTCCCCTAAAGTTTTACTTTTATTCAATTTAGTCCCTGAGCCTAAAATATGTGAATTAACCATTTTTACCTAAAATTGAGCCCAACCAAATACTTATGCTATCCTATACAACCAATTCATGCAACAATTTCACAACAAATCCTTGTATTTTTACTATTTTAAGAATTTAGTCCCTAATCGATAAGTTCATCAAAAATTACTTAATAAAATACTTTTAATAACAAATAATATTTCAAACTCATCATTTAACATCTAAAATCACAAGTTTCAACAATGGAAACATTCAAAATCTTTAACAGTTTCAAAATTGAAAGTACAGGTTAGTTGGACCTAGTTGCAACGATATAAAAAATATAAAAAATATTAAAAATGGAGCCAAAATCGCATACCATGCAATAGGAAACCGCCACAGCTGAACCTAACTTAAAACCTCCATGGACATTCAATTATTTGAAGAAGAAAAAAAAAAGATGATAACCATTAACCTTTTGTTTTTATTTTATTTTAATTTAATAAACCAAATTACCATTTTAACCTTGGTTAATAAATAATTAAAACACCAATTTCTTGCCCATAATTTTCCACTAACTTCTTAAATGGTATAATTACCATTTAAATCCATTTTCATTTATTTTATGAGCCATTAAATCACTCAAATCAAATAGTAATCAAGTTTTACATCTTTTACGATTTAGTCTTTTTTAATTAACTATTGAAACATTAAAATTTTCCAACGAAACTTTAATACCATCTTAATGACACTTTTTAATATCTATAAAAATATTTATGGTCTAGTTTATAGAAACGAGGTCTCGATACCTCATTTCTAAACCCACTTGACCTTAGGTTCTTACCACTTGAACTTATTATATCATTTATATAACAAAAATCACTAAATCAAAAACCTTTTTACAACCATGCTTGACTCGTAAATATTAAATAATAATATTTACAAACTTACTCGTCAGATTTGGTGGCCCCGAAACCACTGTTTTGACACCACTGAAAAACGGGCTGTTACAAGGGCACTCCACTATTAGTAGGCTGAGTAGATAAGGGGGTAGTTGTTTGCTTCATCCAAGCTTCATGAGTGAATTATATTCAAATTGTGGCATGATGTAATACCTAGCAATCTAATGTATGCTCCATTGAGATTGTGAAGTAAAGAAATCATTTGACAAAATGAATTCTCTAGAGAAAATTTTATATAATGCAATGACAAAATAAGTAAAAGAAGAAAAACTAAGTTTAGTGGAAAGATAAACTAAATACATTAGGAGATGCTTGCTATAGTCAGAATTGCATGAATATTTAGGATATTTTATTTTTAGGTAACATTTTCTGAACTTCGTATGCTAAACAAACCTATAAAATTTGATCCAATTTTTTTAGACAGAAGACAACTGAGAATGGAGGTATAAAATATGTTTTGTTTGGTTTCGCAACACAAGCAGCTGTGTAGTTATGCCAAATTCATGCATCCATACATATTCTTCTTGAGGACAAGCAAGTACTTAGGTTTGAGGGTGTAATCACTATTGAAAAGAGTTATATTTCGAACCTTTAAGCTTGATTAAGTGCATGTACTTAAGTAGATATATTTGCACTTTTAGGTTATTTTTAGAACATTGCTTAATAACGCTTGGATTGTGCCTTATATGCCATTTAATGTTACTCCTACTATTGGGAAGAAGGGAATTGGTTGTTGTATGCAGTAGGTGCAGGAAGGATGAAGAAAAGAAGAAAAAGGAGGAAGAGAATGAATGAAGTGAAATATTGTCATGGCAAAAGGTTGGATGGATTGCCAACACAAATGTCATGGCAATTCCAAGAAAATGCTGACACAACACTCAATCCTCATCACTCTCAACCACTTGGATGTGTACTAGATAAATGCACCTGAAAACGAGGGAGAAAAATGTGTGCTGAGAGAGGGTGATCTACCCTATAAAAGAGGAAAGAGAAAAGAATGAGGATAAGGATTTAGAGGGGCATTTAGAGAGCAGTTTTCTCTCCAGAAAAACTCATGAAAAATTCCAAAGAAAAGGGAGAGGGTAATAGCTTAAGAGGAGAGCATAAACATAAGGAAAGGGATGGGAAATTAGCCTTAGGTCCTGCATGATTTAGCAGCGTGAAACTGAAAGCTAGAGTGGCAATAGCTTCCTACAATTCTACCTTTATTCTGTTAATTAATTTATGTGATTTATAAACTGTTTATGGTGATGTTGAATGTTATTCTGACTTTGGATTTTCAATCCCAACCCATGAGCTAATTTCATTTGGGTTTGAATTACTAGATCTATCTTGATGTATTTTATGATCGTTGTGCTATTTTGATTGGATCTACTATTTTATTCGATTTGGATTATTTAAAATATATGCATGCAAGCTTTAGACATAGATGAATGCATGGTATATCCTTAGACTTTATTTAATTATGAAAAGGTTAAATAAGTTGGATTGTAATAGAATGACACGAGCGAGTACTCGAGGGAATACTCGTAGCACTCTATACATAAAGTTGTGATCTGGATAGAGTAAGGAAGAATATTGTTAGGTATTGTTCTTGAGACTTGTAGACATATAAAGACTTAGAATGCTAACTTTCATTTTAGCTCTTGAAAGAAGCAAAATGCCGTAGTTATACTCTGAACAGTAATTTGGTCAAGATGTTGCCATGATGTTATTATGTTATTAAGATATAATCCAAGTAATTCCAACCTTCCCATTCAACAGCATCAATCCTCTCAACTTTGTCTCATAGAATTGCCATAACATTTTATTCATTATTTGATTTTTATATTTCATATATTAAAACTTCACTTCAAATCACTTTTATGTTTACTTTGCCATAAGCCTAATTAGTATAGTTTATAGTAATAACTCAACCATATTTTTACCTATTCCGATCCCTGTGGAGATGATCTCATTTATCACTTTATTACATGATTCAACATGTATACTTGCACATTCACATTACATATTCACACGTGACAGTATTGTCCCATGGGGGCAAGTTTTATCTTCCATACCATGAAAAGTTGTGACGATTTACGGAGGGGATCATCTCGATCGTACGTGGATGTATTACCACCTACCAAGAGGTGACGTAAGCGTCTCACCCATGGTGGGATTCGAACCCCTGACCTATGCTATATCGATCAAATGTTAACGTATATGGTTGAGGCGCTCCCCTATTTGAACTGTACACGACTCTCTACGAAGGGGGATAAAACTCTCCTTAAGGGACTATACCTTTTGTTGTTAAGAGACCAAGTTGGCGCCCTCGAGAACGACACGTCAAAAACTTCTCTCAGAGCAGCTAATCCCCACTCAATAAATTTTAATACAATTTAAATGATAATTTGAAAATAATTAGTCTGCAGATACGATAAATCAATTTTGCTTAGCGTTCATTGTAACGACAGTTAGAACAAAAAATAGGTAGCATAAAAAATAAGAGAAGAAAAGAGTTGGACACAACTTATCTTTTTTAACGCAGTTTAGACACAATAGTCCGACATCTTTGGAGCCTTACCCAATGAATGATTTTATTCAACAATCTTTTGGATCATCTATTGACTTAAGCCTAATCTACCCTTACACAAAGAAGTAATTGCAGCTTTAATACTAACCCCAATTGTTACAAATCACTCATCCAAATACCTCACAATACAATCAATAAAACTCTTCAAATAATATTTAAAATAGTGTCACAAAATAACCATAAGAAACCATAACAAAGCTATCGACAATAACACTTCAAAAACTACTTTTGATGTGCAACACAAAACAACCTATTTATAAGCCTCTTCAATTGGTCAATTAACAGTGTTTTGATAAGCTTTAAACTCCTATTTAAAAGCCAAAATTATCTTGTTAATTGTCCTGAATATTTATCACATAAAAGTCTTCATAAATTAGTCTTCCAACTGTTTTTGAACTTTCTTAAATAAATATGATATTTATCTTTTAAAAAATAACATTTTAATCACTAAGAGATAATAAGACTTTCATGCTTATCCAATCACCTCAAGCAATTCGATTGAGAGTCTTAGAACTGTAATTGACCTATGCTACTAGTTTTGTCAAATATGCCATATTCAAGTGGACCTAACTAAACACAAATAAAATCTATTGATCTGCCACATTTCGTTGTGGCAAATTAGAGTACTTTCAGAACTTAACGAGCTTCTTTTCTTGCTCTTTTATATGTTTTTATTACATTTTCGATTTTTATTAGATTAAGTTTAATTTCTGCAAAATAAGCATTTTTACGTAATTTTTAGCCATATGATGATCTAATGGGCCAATTCGAGCCTAGGGATGAACTAATAAGCTGTTCGAGTATGCAAAACACTGATTTTGGTATGAGAAAGCTAAGGAGAAGGCAGCGTTGCGACACCGAGATGTGGTTGCAACACTAGACTTCAAAGCCAAATAATTCAAACTTGAAAGTTAATGCCGTGACACTGGTCCTGCGGTGTCGTGACATCGAGTGACGAATAGACATAATTTAATCAGGGGTGCTTTGGTTTGCACAATAAAAAATTATCAGTTTGGAAGGTTGTAATTAACTGAATTAGGTCAAACATTTTTTTGGCTATAAATAAGTGTGTTTAGCCTCCCTTTGGGAAGCTTGGCCAAGTAAGCCACTTAGCCTATGTTTAGTTTTTTATTTTCAGTTTTTCTTTTATATCAATTTAGTCCCTTTTTTATATTATAATCAATTTTTTTTCTTTGTTTAACTTGGATTCGGTTTTGATCCAAGACTTCAATTAAGTAGTTTTGATTTATTTATTTCTGGTTTTCAATTGCAATCAGAATTATCTTCGCGACTGTCGAACGAAAGCTAGCTTTCGCACACGAATCGACATCTAATGGATTTATTCTGTTATTCATTTTTTCTATTTAATTTTTTTGCTTTGCATGTTAAATAGGAATTAAGAGATAATTGCATCTAGATCCATGACTAGCTAGTTTCCTTAAGGAGATTAACAGGGGATGTGAGAATAATTCACTAAAGAATATGGGTTTGAGTCTGAGTTAATTGGTGAAAATTATGTGCCATTAAACCCTAGGCTTGACGACCGTAGGAAGTAATTTAGGATAAACATGATTGAGAGATAAGTTTACCGAGTAAATTATAATTTATCCCCATTAAGAAAGTGAGGTCGAGAGATAAACATGTATTGATCGATTACTTAATTAGTTAAAGGCCAAGAGGTAATAACTGGTTAATTAATAGCTAATTTGATAAAACCCAAGTTCTAAAGTTTATTAGGAATACTGAAGTGAGTTAATCTTCTACATAGTTTATTGGATTAATTTCGATTCTTAATTGATTGTCTTTAGTTTTAGTTAATTTATGTTATTTTCCTTAATTACCTTTATTTTGGTTTCTCGTAATATAATTTTATATTATTACTATTTAGTCTTGTTAGTGTAGAAAATTAATTTTAGTTTAAGTCAACCTCCCTTAGGTACAATCCTCAGAATACTTCCCGGAGTGTTTCATTGCAAACAAACTATATTACAATTTAACTCATATACTTGTGGATATCGCTGCATTATTATTTATCTTTTTGCTATGGTATTTTCAATTTAGACGTTCGCACGTTTAACGATGTCAAAAGTTGTTGTTGTTGTTTCCCAAGAGGTTTCGACATTAAATTAAAATTTTATTTTTTGTAATTTAATAGGATAAATAGGAAAACTTAGAAATATATATAAGAATTTTAATTTTAGTTATATTTATTTAATTTAATTTTAAGTTACCAATTATATTTTATTTCCTTTGGTTTCAGTGTATGACTTGAAGTGGAACCATCCCAATCAAGCCAAATCATGAACTGGAGAGAATTCTGAGATGAGCCCATCAACAAATGTAAAAAAATCCACCTGTCGTAGCTGATTTAACTCAGGAAAACCCTTTATTTGACGAACCACTCAAACCACAAGCACAATTTCGAAGAAAGGCACTGATGGCATGACAAGAGCGAACATTGTGCAAATACGCACTACCCATCTTAGATGCGGTCAGAGGTAGTATTTAGAGGACGTTGATCAACACCAATAATTTTGAAAGTAAGACGGCCACCATCCAGATGATTCAAAATAATTTGCAATTTTGGGGTAATATGATGAAAGAGCTGAATCAATCCGTAAAACAATTTCTATAACTCTATGATACTTTCAAGTATAACAGTGTTACTGGTGATGTCATCCCTCTTCGATTGTTTCCTTTTCACTGTGCAACAATAAGTACGAATGGTTGGATTTGCAAGAGCCTAGTTCTATCATGACATGGGACGAATTAGCGAGGAATTGTTTACATAAATTTCCCCCATTAGTTGAACCATCTAATTAAGGCACGACATTGCCAACTTCAAGTAATTCGAAGGTGAAACATTATACGACGCGTGGGAATGTTTGAAGTCATCGTTAAGAAAATGCCCCCATCTTGGAATGCAAGAGTGGCTGCAATTGCAAATCTTTTACAATGGATTGGATGGTAGCTTAAGAGTTGAATTAGATTGTGCATCTAGTAGGGCTTTCATGAGCAACACATACAAATGAGCCTATCAGTTGATCGAGGATAATGCTATGAACTCATACATGTGGCCCAATGAGCACTTCTTAAATAATACAAAGTCATCAACAGCTAAAGCGGTCAAAGGGGACGATAAATATCAACAAATTTTGGAAAAACTTCACCACATGAAGATAACTATTAAGCCATCCATGAACGACGTCGTTCGAAGCAACGTGTCATCTTCTAAAACCCAACCGGAGGAAGTTAATTATGTTGGCAATAGGGGTGGAAATACCTATTCAAACACTAACAATCTCGACTAGAAGGCCCACCTAAATCTAAAGTGGGGAGGCAATTAAGGTAATGGGAACTCAATTTAAAGCCGACAAGATCCTCCATATTAACCTTCGCATATTCAACAATCTCAAGTAAGATCAACCAGTAATGAACACATTGGTTTTAGTCAAAGATTAGATCAAATTGAAGGTGAAATGCAATTAATGAGATCTGACACTCAACAAGTGAAGTCCGAATATACTCAAACTTGTGTCGATGTGGCCAAACTAAAGGAAGAAATGCACAACATCGTAAGTTCATTGAATGAAATTTGAAGGCAAATAGGTAGGGGTAATCCGAGAAATATGGAAAATAGCCCTCGGAAGGTGGAAAAAGAAGACATGAATGGAATTGCACTCCATTCAGGTAAGACATTGGTAAGATCGAGTCCGCCTGTGAAAAGAGGATGACAAGGTCGAAATGATCGACAAAACCCTTGATGAGCCTGAACTTGAGGAACAAATGGAAAAAGTAGTTGAACCAGAAATCACACAACACTTGGACCCAATGTCAAAACACATATCATTTTCATCGAGGCTAGAGGACAAACAATGAAGGGATGAAGTAAAGTTCATAAGTTTTCTAAACTTATTTAAATCCCTTAATGTTAATTTGCCGCTGCTTGAATTAATAGATAAGATACCGATATCACACCACAGAATTGGCAAATCCAATTGAGAGTGAGATAATGCATGTTAATTTTATTTTTACAAGCTATGATAATATGATCCGCCACTCGGCTGGTTGGTTGGCAAGATAGAATTTTGGCGCATACTAATAAAGAATCTTCCTGTTGGCGATACTTCAAGATTTAGTTTTAGGGTGTCTTCAAGTGAAGAAATACTTCGCTCGAGAATTGCTACGCCTAAGAAGAGTATGCCTCAAAGTTTTGCTTGAGCACTAAAAGCCTATCAAATGTATGAGGAAGTTGTAGGAGACTTAATTGTCTTTAAGATCACACTGAACGTGAAACACAGCCAAGACGTAGTACACCCAATTTGCATTAATATTGATCAAGTGGATCTTGTATCAAGTTTAGTTGGGAGTTGTTGGGATTATGCAACAGAAGGCTGAGATCAGAGCCAAGAGCAGAGTAGCAATATATATGAAAGATTACTTATACACTAAACGAAGCCAACTAAACAAATCATAACATGGTTGACCACTTTTCAACAAGAGTCAATTAGATTGATTTGACCCTCCTCAGGACTAGTCAACAGTAAGTTAAACCTTTACCGAATTTTGTTTTACCTGCTGTAAACTAAAAAATATATAGGATTTTTCCTATGTAATTGATCACCCTTTTACTTAAATTTGTTGTTAAAACTGAGTAATTATTTAATAAATTAATGAAATATGTGAAAATATGAAATTAGGACAGAGAAATTATTAAAATGTGATTTTATGCTTTATTATATAGTTTTCATGAATAAAATGGCTTATTTTATATTGATTTGAACATATTACATTTTTTAAGACATAAAATGAACCATGCATGATTAAATTAAATAATAAAATATAAAATTATATTTAATAAATAATTTTAAATATTTCATTAATAATTTGGGTTGTAATTAATTATTTAAATTGGATAATTTTATTCTTTGGTCCTTTAACATATTAATTGATTTTGGATAGGTCTGATAGCTTTGTTGGATTACAAAAACCATTCAAATTGAAGACCAAGTCAACCCAAATTCAGCTACACATGGTTGGTCATTTAAACCACTTTTTGGTTTAATTACACAAGGTCCTTGCACTGTTGAAGAAATTAGAGATTTTCCTGAAGATTTACATTTGACTGAGTCTCAATCCTGAGTTATTATGGCATTTAAATTGCTTAAAAATCAAGCAAAAATTAGCTCAAATTCCATGAATTGTGGCCAGCCACTCATGGAAGAAGTTTGAAGAGACTAAACCCACCTATTTTTAGCAAACTACCCACCTCTCTTCACCTATAAATAAGACCCTTTCATTCCCTCATTCATCATCCCACATCCATCATCATTCTCTCTTCTCTCTCAATTCTCTTAGCACTTTCCATTTCCTGCACCTAGAATCATCTCTTTATAGAGATTTTAGCAATTAAATTCTCTTAAAGAGCCCTTGGTAGGCCACCTCGGAGAGCCAACAGAAAGGAGCAAGACGAATGAGTGAAGGAGCCTCGTCGGTCAGAGTCTTGGGTGACAGCCACTCTGATTTGGGTTTAATCTTTCTTTTCTTTACTTTAATCTAAAAATGTTTGCTATGTGTTCTTTGTTCTTGTTTACAACAATGTTAGCTTAATTTTATTTAATCTAGAATGATTTCTTTGATTAAATAATATTTAGTTGATTCATGCTTATAATGTTTGTGCCTCAATCGATCATGTTTTCAATTAAAATCAAGTCTATATTTCGTTCATACATGATTGAAATGCACTTGAATTAGCTGAGCGATCCTAACCAAACAACGGCTAGTGGGCGCATAATTGAAATGTGCATGCTCAATTTAGATCCTAATCCAATTAAATTGTAGGTTGCATAACAACTCTAACCAAGCTCTGTTATCTGCATAGTTTTCAGATTTGTGTGATTAAACTATTTCAAACCTAACACGTCCCTGTTACCTCACACGAATGCTGAGAAAGCCTTAGCAAATAAGGATCAGTAAAATGCGTATTTACTAAGTAAAGGATTCCAGAAGGACCTAATGTGGTTTCCAAACTCATGAACGATTGAGTTGCCATAGAATGTTTTTCCGAATGCTATTAAGCATGTTGATAATAAATTGATTTTAATTAAAGGAATTGTCCTAGTTTATTTATGTTATAATTGTTGCAAATTGTGTTTAATTTTGCTAAAATCTATTTCATTCATATAGTTTGCATATTTAGGATAATTTACATTAGGGATCATTGCATTTTGTTTAATATATTCAATTTTAATCATCACTTCTCAACCATATTGTGTTTTTATTTACCAAGTTGATAGTATAATTTTACAATTAAGTGATTTAACACAAATACAATCCCTGTGGAGACGATAACTCAATACTTACTTATTACTTGATAACAACTATGTACACTGGCACAAACCTACGCATTACAAGTTTTTGGCACCGTTTTCGGGGATTGTTAACTGTTGCCATAGTCATTTTTTTGTGAAATTATTTACTTCCAATTTGGTTTATTTCTAACATTACTAACTTATTCTTTTTAAATTTTGTGATTTTCTTTTCAGGTGTTTATGAGCATAGATTAGATTATTGATTTACTCCCTGTAGACCCTGAAATTGAGCGAACTTTTAGACAAAGAAGACGTGAACGAACAGCTCAAAAACAAGTCAAAATGGACCTTGGAAATCAGAATCAAGACTAAAGTAATGAAGCCGATCGTGTACGAAATCTCATCCTCATTGCTGATGATTGGGATCGATGCATCAGACAATATGCTGTGCCACTTTTTAGTGAGTTAAATCCAGGAATTAGAAGGCCAAATATTGAGGCAACCCAATTTGAATTGAAACTAGTGATGTTTTAAATACTCTAAACGTTGGGCCAATTCAGCAGTATACCCATAGAAGATCCACATCTCCACCTTTGATTGTTTATGGAGGTGAGTGATTCATTCAAGGCAGTTGGTGTGATTGAAGACGCACTGAGGTCTTTACCACTTAACCAATTTATTTTTTCCTCTTGTGCAGAAATGTTGCCAATTTTTAAGAAAATATACCATGTCTCGTAAAAGAACTAGATCTTCAAAGACTACTCCTGAAAACCAGATTTTGATTGATGAAAAAGTGAAAGAGAAATTTGATTTAATCTTCAAGCATCAACCTATGATGCCAGAAATAGGTTTTGACTTGAAGAGTAATGATTTGATGGTTGTTCCTATACCGATTAGTTAGAAAATCAATGCTACCAAGTGGGAACAATTTTACGATGCTTGTTCACTTCCCGATAATGAACTAGTTTGAGAATTCTATGCTAGTTTGACTATGCAAGATGCTACTGACGTCATCGTTCAAAAGAAAAAGGTACCTTTTACTTTTAAGTCCATCAATGATTTGTTTAACTTACCTAAAGTTGAAGAAGATAAGTACTACCCTATGATGTACAATATCAATTGGGATTTTCTTCAACAAGTACTTGATGTTGTGACAAATCTAAGATCCCAATGGATTATAAGAAAGTATGGGAGCCATTCTTACCGAAGGGAATACCTAAAACTAGTAGCAAAGGTATGGTTTTATTTCGTTCGCTACAGTTTTATGCCTATCTCACATAGTTCCACCATCTCGATGGAACAAATGGTCTTGTTATATGCAGTCAAAGTCCATTAATGTTGGGAAAAGTATTCTAAAGGAGATTCATGATTGTGCTAAAAAGAAGATAGGAAGTGCTTATTTCCCATCATTAATCACTTCACTTTTCTTAAGGGCCTATGTTAAAGCATAAGATAATCTGAAGGGCTGATATGTTCAAGGGTGCATTACAATCATGATCTTGAAAGGTTAGTAGAGAAGGTGCATGAGCTGAATCAAAGTGAGTAAGAAGAGCCAACTGAGCCAGATACTGAGGAGTCAACAAATTAAACTGAAACTAAAGCTAATTCAGTTACAGATACTAAAGAAGAAGAATCTGAAAAGGAACCTAATAGTCCTAAACCAGTTGAAGGATCTACAACCCCTGAACCAAGGGTTGAGCCAGAAGAAGAACCAGTCAAGCTAAGTGTTGAACCTGAATCTTCAACTCCTATGTCGACTTCTGCAAGTGCTTCAAAGAAATCGGAGTTGTCAATTTTGATGGATAGGTGCAAGTTCATGCACAATCAACAACAAACTTATTGGAAATATGCAAAAATTAGAGATGACTCAATTCGAAATACTTTTAAGAATATCTCTAATACTTTTGTTCCTGAGTTCCCAGATGCTATCTTTGAGACATGGACAAAAAGTATTAACTATGCAAGCAGAGATGGAGCAGAAAAAGACAAGAGGAATGAGTCAGAAAAATAAAAGAGGGGATTCTTGTCTTGTTATTTATTTAATTATTTTTAGGTCTTTAGGAATTTATTTCTTTCGTAATTAGGATTTAATTTCTACAGAAAAAACATAGCAAGCATGAATAAACTTAACACTTTTTTAGAAACAAAATGACTAAGTGATGTGGTAATAGGAATGAACATGTCTAGGATTGGGTTATTAGGAAAGACTTGGTATTTAAGCAGTCTTAATGACTCACCTCTCTTTCTCTACAACCCTACCTGGTGTTTAGTTTTCATTCATTACTTTGTTCTTACAATGAGGACATTGCTTCTTTTTAATGGGGGTAAGGTAAATAAATTACTCAAAACTTTTAAATATTTCATGTATGTTTCAATCATTTCTTTCATAAGTATGTTTTAATAAATGAATGTTTAGAGACATTTTTTATTAATGAGATAGTTTGTATGCAAGTATGAATGATGATTTTATCTCAGTGAAAGTATGTTATCATGAAGAATGGAATGCTTGTAGCCTTAGTAATATTTACGATGAAAACGTAGTTTCTCTTCAGATTAGACAAGTATGAAGGTTTATATCTTTAGAATTGACTTAGTAACTTTCTTGATGCGAAATCCTAGGGGACATAAAAATCTAAAATGATATAGGCACTATTTATTTGGATCATTTAAGCTTTTTCAATCCAGCCCTATGATATTAGACCCTTGAAACTGTATTTTTGAGCTTAAATGTAACATCCCAAAATAGGGCCTACTCAGAATAGTGGTTTCGGGACCACAAATATGACATTAAAATTATGTGTTAAGTTTCATGAAGAAATTCTAAGTATAAGGTGTCCAATTGAAAATTAGGGACCAAATTGAATAAGTTGCAAAATTTGTGTTTTAGAAGCAATTTGTATGAAATTTATTTGGATTATTAATTAGGAGGTCTTAAAGAGCAATTTGCCCAATTTCTAAGTTTTTGGACAAAAATGGGCTTGTATGGAAAATTTTGAAGGAAAAATATTAGGGGCATTTTGGTCATTTGGTATATTAATGAAATAAAAAGGGAAAATAAGCCAAAAATCAGCTCATTCTTTCCATGTTGCTGCCAAAATTTTAGGGTTCTCCATAGCTAGGGTTTTCAAGCTTTTCAAGCTCTATAGTAAGTACTCTCAAGCCCCGTTTTTAATGTTCTTCGTATTTTTGAAATCACGGTGACTTGCTCTCTCTATTTCTACCCATATTTCATGCTAGGGTTCATGTTTAGAAATTTACCCATGCATAAGAAGCTTACATTTTGATGATTTATGGAAGGTATTAGAGTTTAAAGGATGGTAAACAACTTTTAATAAGTAGATTTTCATGAAAAGGGCTTTAACGACTATTTTGTAAAAGTTGTAGAAAAGGGTAGAAAAATGTGAAATGAAGGAAAATGTGGGCTGTTATGAACATGAAAAATTTTAGGCTAGGGTTAGGTAACTAAGAAATCCCATACATTGTATTATCCGAGTCTAGGGACTAAATTGCAAATAGATAAAAGTATAGGGGTAAAATAGTAATTTTACCCAAGCATGAATTTTGGGTCGTTTTGAGTAATGTATGTATTAAACGAGCTAAATTTGGTATTATAGATCAAGAGAATCAGACACAGGATTTGATCAGGGAAAGAACAAGGTTTACGAGGTTTAGGCTCGATTTCTAATATTTTGTACCAAGGTAAGTACATATGCGAAAAAATACATTAACTATTGTTATTAAATGATTTATTGATATTTGTATGTGTAATATGCTTATTTGGCTATGCTGATAATGTAAAATGTCTTGATGTTTTGCTATATGATTATGAGACGTTGGCCATGTGAAAGAAACCAATTATGCGAGTACGTTCGGTAAAGGTCTGGAAGTCTAAAATCCCGTTTGAACCTTAAGAATAGTTGAGGATACAAGTGACATGTCACTAGGATAGTTATGTGTGATATGAGCTCATTTAATATGTGATACATGCTAGGGTCCAAGTGTTGGGTATCCTGAGTTGTGTTCGGATACTCTTTTATCTCTTTGAGTAGCCTCGTTGAGAGCGGCATGTGATTCTGTGATATGAGGCATTTCGGTGCATATTTTATCAGGTAGCCAAGGCTACGTTCAGGCACTTCAGTGTATTACTTCCGTGTGTCCGAATCATATTCCAAGTGTTCAATAGGTAACGTAATATAGATTTCGAAAGTAAAATGTAAGTAAGCCTTATGTGTGCAAGATGGCACAGGTATGTACTAAAACCCTATGAGGACTTAGTAAATGATGGTATTATGAAAAGATATGTATTTGGATAAGCATGGCATATGAATATGGAAGGTAAGTATATATATATGACAAGATGAAAGGCATCATAATGGATAAGTAATTATTCTTAGACTATCAATAGTTGCAAAATGTTGATTATTTGTATCTGTACTTACTAAGCTTTATAGCTTACCCCCCTCTTTTCCCTTCTCTTTAGATACGTTAACCTAGCTCAAAGGATCGGGAGACATCGGAGCTCGAATCACACTATCTTTAAAGATTTTGGGTATAAAAGGGTTTAGTTATTTTGGTCATGGCATGTATAAGAAACTTGTCTATTTTGTGTATATGTGTCATGTTGAAGTAGCCAAGTGTAATGGCTCATTTGGGCATTGATTATTTTGTATATGGCCATGTGATTTGGTCCATATAAATGATTGGGATATATCCCTAAGTCTACCTTTGCATGCATACTAAGATGTGTATGTGTTGGTTTGATGGATGATTATTTATTTGCTTGTATGTGGTTTCATGATTTAGTACTCATAAATGGATTAATAATAAGGAATATGGTAAACTATGAAATTGGTGTGGATTGACTAAAAGAATAGGTTGAGCGAATACTAATGGACTAGTATAAAAAGGGGTCATAGTGATGCTATAATGTTGCATGTTTAAGTGTCTAAATATATCATGGAATATGCCATTGAACATATGGAAGTGTATGATTGTTTAAGGGTGACCAATGGCTTAGGGAATAGCCTCCAAATAGTCCACACGGGCAGACGCATGGGCATGTGTCTAGGCTGTGTGTGACACACGGTCAGCCCCATGGGCGTTTCGTTCGACTGTGTGTCCTCTGCACCTTGAATTTTTGGTTAACATGCATGGTAGTAAATACACGGGTAGAAGCACGACCGTGTGTCTCAACCGTGTGGGGGACATGGCCTCTAGCCACGGGCGTGTGCTTGGCTATGTGCCTCAAATTTGTATGATGACATCATAAATAGAATGCTCACTAAAAATCACACGGGCTACCACTCGGATGTGTCCCAGGCCGTGTGAGGGACACGGGATAAGGTCACGGGTGTGTGCTCGGCCATGTGAAAACCCCTGTAGGTTTGAATTGGAAAATAAATCCAATAATTCCACACGGGTGTGGGACATGGGTGTGTCCCCAAGCACACGGGTGTGTGCATTGCCTCCACACAGGCATGTGAGGTTTTAACCTAGGAATTTTTCTTAGAATTTCCGTACGTTCTCGGTTTAGTCCCGGACCGCTAATGATGTATGTTTTGGGCCTCGCAGGTCCATAATAGGAACAAATTGACTTCAATTGATTGGGTTTTAGTTTGGATGAAATTTTATGGCCCAGTTTTGTAAATTTGGATCTATTTAAGTCCGATAATGCCTCATATCCTGTTCCGGCATTGGATACGAGTAAGGGGTGTTACATTAAAGGCCTGTTTATTGCAATGAACCTACATTATAAGCCACATTACCATCTTTTAAAGATATCCTAATTTTGTGCACCCATCTTAACTAAAGTTGTCTTGGTAATCAACATTTGAGGAAAATTTTCAAAAAAGATGTATGTGTTCATGCTTAAAAAAAAAAGAATGAATGAAGAGCGAAGAAAAGTTTGCTTAGTCTCCAAAAAGGAAAAATGTATGAACTTGAGTTCAAAATAAGTTTGGGGGTGCTCCAAAGGTTCACTTAAAGAAAAAGGTTGTATTTTGAGAAATCCAAGACAAAGTTAAAGGTTAAGATTTTGAAACCGAAATGTCTCATCTCTTAAAATCCCTACCTTTAACCGAGCCCCATTACAACATTATAAAAGACCTATTGATTTTATGATTATGTCACCTATATTAGTGGAAAAGAAGTACTAAGTTCAACATATGAAGATCATAAATAAGCCTTATGATTGTTTGCTTGATTGATAAGAAATTACGTTGAATGAAGAATGTTATCTGTGGTTGTGACATACATACAAACTATGATTCATGTTGGCATATTTTGAAACTTCGTATGAAATTCTATAAATGTTTGCATATGAATTACTTCTTAATAAAGAAGATCTATGAACATGAAGTTATTAATGCATGATTGTGGAACAAAGACTAATGTTGCTTACATAGTTAGTAATTTTGCCTTAGCAAGAAGTTTTTGTTGTGCATAAACATTACTCGGGACGAGTAATGATTTAAGTTTGGGGGTGTGTAAACTGAAAAATATATAGGATTTTTACTATGTAATTTATCACCTTTTTACTTAAATTCGTTGTTAAAACTAAGTAATTGTTTAATAAATTAATGAAATATGTGAAAATATGAAATTAGGACATAGAAATTATTAAAATGTGATTTTATGTTTTATTATATAATTTTCATGCATAAAATGGCTTATTTTATATTGATTTGAACATATTATATTTTTTAAGACATCGGCCATGCGTGATTAAATAAAATAATAAAGTATAAAATTATATTTAATAAATCATTTTAAATATTTCATTAATAATTTGGGTTGTAATTAATTATTTAAATTGGATAAATTTTATTCTTTGGTCCTTTAACATATTAATTTATTTTGGATAGGTCTGATAGCTTTGTTGGATTACAACAACTATTCAAATTGAAGACCAAGTCAACCTAAATTCAGCTACACATGGCTATCCATTTAAACCATTTTTTGGTTTAATTACACAAGGTCCTTGCATTGTTGAAGAAATTGAAGATTTGCCCGAAGATTTACATTTGACCTAGTCTCAGTCCTGAGTTACTATGGCATTTAAATTTCTTAAAAATCAAGCAAAAATCAGCTCAAATTCCACTAATTGTAGCCGGCCACTCATGGAAGAAATTTGAAGAGACTAAACCCACCTAGTTTTAGCAAACTACCCACCTCTCTTCACCTATAAATAAGTCCCCTTCATTCCCTCATTCATCACCCCTCATCCATTATCATTTTCTCTTCTCTCTCAATTCTCTTAGTATTTTCCATTTCTCACACCTAGAATCATCTTTTCATAGAGATTTTAGCAATTAAATCCTCTTAAAGAGCCATTGGTTGGCCACCTTGGAGAGCTATCAACAAAGGAGCAAAGCGAAGGAGTGAAGGAGCCATGTCGGTCAGAGTCTTGGGTGACAGCCACTCTGAGTTTGGTTTAATCTAGGATGATTGCTTTGATTAAATAATATTTATTTGATTCATGCTTATAATGTTTGTGCCTCAATTGATCATGTTTTCAATTAAAATCAAGTGTATTTCGTTCATACGTGATTGAAATGGCCTAAATTAGCTGAGCGATCCTAACTAGGCGACGGCTAGTGGATGCATAATTGAAATGTGAATGCTCAATTTAGATCCTCACCGAATTAAATTGCAGGTTGCATAACAACTCTAACCAAGCTTTGTTATCTGTATAGTTTTTAGATTTGTGTGATTAAACTGTTTCAAACCTAACACGTCCCTGTTACTTCACACGAATGCTAAGAAACCCTTAGTAAATAAGGATCAATAAAATGTGTATTTACTAAGTAAAGGATTCCAAGAGGACCTAATGTGGTTTCCAAACTCATGAAAGATCGAGTTGCCATGGAATTTTCGAATGTTATTAAGCATGTTGATAATAAATTGAGTTTAATTAAAGTAATTGTCCTAGTTTATTTATATTATAATTGTTGCAAATTGTGTTTAATTTTGCTAAAATCTATTTTATTCATATAGTTTGCATATTTAGGATAAATTTGCATTAGGGATCATTGCATTTAGTTTAATATATTCAATTTTAATCATCACTTCTCAACCATATTGTGTTTTTATTTACCAAGTTGATAGTATAATTTTACAATTAAGTGATTTAACACAAATACAATCTCTGTGGAGATGATAACCCGATACTTACTTATTACTTGATAACGACTGTGTACACTTGTACAAACCTACGCATTACACCTACCCAGGATTTGGTAGGAGAATCAGGGGGACCAAGAGTATATTTATGGGAAGGGGAGATTTTAGTTGGCTTTTCGATCTACTTAATGTTCAGATTCTTATTTCTAACATCAACATTCTCTTCATCTTCTCCATTGCTATCGAACTAAGATCTCATTTAATGAGTAGATGATTCAGCTTTCTAATAATTCTTACAGCTTTGCACGTTACAATTATAGAAGGGAAATATATTACAATAAGGCCCTGCTTAGGAGTCACAAGTATTTGAAATGTTAGTAAAATGTTTGTAATTGGGATTCTAATGAAAATCTTATGATCTTTTAAGCATTTTTTGCTGTTGTTTTGGGAAGAACATTTGGAATGGAAGCTCCAGGCCAAGGTTAAGGTAGGTCTCTGGTGAGTCTCTAAACTTGACTCCTGCTTGTCATGTAATTATGTGTACGTGTGTTTTTTGAGAGTTATCTACAAATACGTAAATGAGGTGCACAGTATGCAACGTGATATGATGTTGTGTGATATAAGATGTTTCTGGCATGTGTGTGGTCATTGCCTAATACTTTCCTGTTATATGATTCCATTACTTGAAAATTTTGGGTTATGTAAAAAGGTGTGAAAGAGATCAATTTGTATAGCTTCCCTAGGGCAGGTATATAGCTGACCAGAAATGGAGATCACTATGAAAAAAAAGATTTATTGTGTAGCCTCTAGTAGGGCAACAATAATGCTAATCGAACTGATAGGTCATTGCATAAAGTTGAGGAAAGTCCATGGCCATGGTATCATCTGATAATATGCCAAGAAGGCGTGAAGGTATAAAACCAGCTAGGAGAAACCCCATAACATCCACAAAGATGGTCTGTCAGGACAGTAACCACAGATTACTTGTAAAGCCTTTGTGGCGAACTATCTGTAAAACCTTTGTGGTGAACTCTGTGGCGGAGTGATCTGAGGAATACTTGTGGCATGTTTTCTAAAAATTTGGTATTTTAGATTCTACAATGCCTAAACGATGAGTTGATATTGCATCCTTATGGAAAGATTTTGGCATGTCTATGAGGCATTATCTAAAAGAGCTCTCGGTAGTGTACCCATTTAATGATTCCACCATAGTGATCTGCCATGTGAGGGAACTTTGTGTATTTGGAATATTGGTGGTGCAGGTGTCCACTAGACTTAGAATCTCTTAGGTTCTGTATTGAAGTCATCTGGGATACTATTGCTTGATTTAAAATATTGTATTCTTCTAAGTAGGTTTGTCTAGACTGATTTGAAGATACAAGGTAATTGGTGTTTTGATAATCACTGGGTACTGTAAAGGAATCCGTTAAGAGTAGTATTCGTTAAGTTTTGTTCTGGAAATCATATCCAAATACTATCTACAAAGAAATTGTGTAATAGGATTCGAAATATGGTGTGAAGTCTGAGATCCTTTAATCAGGTGAAATGTGTATAAGATGATTAAGTGTAGAGATTGGTTATCCACCAACCAGGAATCATAAAAGTGTCTATAAGGTCTGAAAGGAAATCCAATACCGTTGAGTCGAGAAATTTTACAACACCTCTTAAAGGTAATAATGAGTGAGGCTCACTAAGTTTCTTTGAACTTATACATGACTTTTGGTGGGCAGGTTTTGAGAATCAAACCAGTGCATTGGGAGGGACCAAGCTAGGGATGTGCCATGGTGACAGATCGAGAGCAATGTTATGCATATAGAGGGAAACTTTTTGAAACATGTTTTCAAATGAAAAATAGTAATACACGCTACGAATATGTCTGTTTTCTCAAACATGTATGTTGTAAGGCTTTATACTACATTTGAGAGTCTGTGACAAACGATAAATGTTTTATTCAAACCCTTTTGTCTTAGAAAAGATTTTAAATAAATAAGAGGAACATTTAGTATGGTTTTCACAAATTGTAAATTTTTTTTAAGTATGTAAGTATTATGATATATTATATTCAGATCTAGTAAATCGGCTCGAGTATAGGGCATTTCAACTAAAATATGCTAAATACTAAAAAGAAATAATGTCTCTGTAGAATAAATTAAAAAAAGCTAAGAAAATTAATATTGACGCCTCTTGTAATGCGATAATTGCCCGAAAAATACCCCTAAAATTAAAATATCTGAGTCATTTTACAATTCCTGTGGAGATAAGGGACAGGGCCAGTACTAATTCGATGCCCCTGTCGATTTATTTAAAACTAGGATTTGGGTAATTGGAAAACACGATGATTTCACTAAAATTAGCCAATAGGTCTTTAGTACAGCCCAATGGAATACTTAAAGACGTATTAGTTAAGGTGTGAGGTTTTATTATCCCTATTGATTTTGTCATCCTTGACTTCAAAGAGGACCAAGAGATTCTCATTTTGTTGGGTGGGTCATTTTTGGCCACGTCTAGATCAACCATCAATCTCGAGAAGAACAAATTAGTTATGAAAATCGATGGTGTAATAGAAGTGTTCAAATGTGCCCATGATTCCCAAAATGAGGAATTAGGAAATAAATTAGAGGAGAATTGTTATGCAATTTCTTATATTACCCCTAATGACCTTGATTAGAGGTATGATTTTAGTTCAATGTGTGTAGGAATGCATGGATTGTTGGGGCACGACAAATGGAAAGACTTCGGATGGAACATGTTGGACGAATAGTGATGAACAACAATGGAACAAGAATTCGATGAAGGGAATACATGGGCTATTGGACGAGTCTCATAGCCACACCTAATTTAACTATCAACATCTTTAATATATGTTGTAAATTATTGTAAAATTAAATTTTCTCTTCGTAATTTTGAACTTCAACTAGGTTTAATAAATTTAATTAGGATAGGATTAAGGCATTAGGAAGCCAAGGGGTGGCTAATTGGGACATATTTTCAAGTTAGCAGTAAACAAAGGGATTGACACAATCAAAAATACGAGAATTTGGAAAACAATGGTCATTTTGAAACACTGAACCTCAGTGTTGAGACACAGAACTTTAACACTCCAGTATTTTCAAAATTAGGGTCGTGTCGTGAGACCGATACTTAGTGTTGGGACACTGTATTTCGAACCAACAATACTTTGAAAACAAGGGTTAGTGCCGTGACACGAAATTAAAAATAAAAAACCTAAAGTATTTGAAGTCTAGTGTTGCAACACACTTACCCCTTGCTGTGACACTAACGTCGAGTCTGCACTTTTTCGATGTTCTCCACACAACCCAATTGACCACTATATAAATGAAAACCTATTTTAACCCTAATTTTTACCCTAAACATACTCTAATCAACCCTCTTTCCCTCATAAATAGCCGTCGAATCTTCCCCCTCTTTACTTTTGATTTATGCAATTTTTCGTAACTTTCTTTTCACCCATTGCCTGCATCGCTGCACATTTGGTATTCTTCTCCATTAACAGCTAATTGTTTACGCGGCATCACGAAAAATCAAGGTGAATCATTCCTAAGTTTTTCTCTTTTATTTCATCGTATTAGTTCATACTAGATTTCATTTTATATACATTGCTTTTAAAATGGTCCCTTGGAAAGTTCACCACACCACACAGCCAAAAGAATAGGGGGATTTTGACTCCACCTGATTTTGGAGCCAAGAAGTTTAAAAATATTTTTTAGAGCTCTAAGGGAAAACCTTTATTCAAGAATGAAGTGTCAATTCGTCGTTCAGTTATGTGATGATATCTGGGATTTGGTTTGTGTTAACCCTTGGACTATTTTTTGCTTAACACCGAAAGATTTGGCCATCAACTAGGTGATGTATGAATTCTATGCATATTTGAAAGAACGGGAAAAGAATAAACTACAATGTCGAGTGCACACATGTAACAGTTCGGGCAAAAGAGGTCATTTACACTCCCCGAGAGATTGGTAATTTTCACAATTCTCCATATTATGTCTCAGATGCTTTAGATATTTATTATTTTTGAAGCATTGATATGGATGACATTATCAAATACCTCACTCAGTTAAGAGGCGTTTCAAAACATCAACCGGGCACGAACATCCCGTTATCATTCAATCAAGCTATTATGTTTCTAGTTGCAAAGACGTGGGTGTTATTTTTGTGTACTCGTATATCATCAACCCTTAATGTTTCTAACGGTAATGTTTTTCAAGCTATTATTCTTTATTCTATTTTGTAGTGCAGACATGTTTATGTGGGCAAATAGATTTACTAATCCATGCTTACTTGCATAAGTGTCAAGAAGGTTATGATATTTTTCTCGCACCTCATGACTACCCTGTGCAAGAAGGCAAAGGTTTCAATATCCTCAATAGAGTAATTTGTGAAGTCAATGAACAGCCTCATCGACAATTCAATCTGCACTCAATATGTTGAGCTTTAACAAAAATAAATAATCGAATGGAACCAGGGTCGGGAGAACAAAATGGATGTCCTACAATCTCTAAAAAGGAAAAGTAAGGAGATGAGCCAATTGAGCCAAGGGCTAAGTGATTTGCTCAACATGGAGTGGGTAATAAGATGGATGCTAGTGATTTCCTGATTGGGCATTGACTACACATGGATGTACAGTGCCTAATCCTCCACCAAACAAATACTCGCCCATGCAATTTTATGCCCAAGCTGAGTACATAAAGGGAAATAGGTGGATGAAGATGTGGATGCCGAGGAAGAAGGAGAAGAGCTGGCACACGACTACAACTTCGACGATCCATCCCTATTAGAATAACCATCAGTCAGAGGAGTCAAATTTCACAACCTGAGCCAAAGTAGCCCAACCTAATCTGGGGGTACAAAGGCTACCGAGACAGTTGCGGGTTGTGGGAAGGACCCGATTATTGCGGAGGATTGGTTGGCATCCGATTTGTTTTAAAATCTAATTTCTTAGTTTATTTTTCTTATTTTGAGACTGTCTAATTTTAATTTGGATGATTTTATTTTTATTTTCTTTATTGAATTTTTATTAAAAACAATTGTGTGTTGATTTTGTAGGAACCTGACCGCCTCCAGACATACTAACGTCCAAAGTGTGCATACTATTGGAAAATATATATTAATGAGGCAGTATCTGCAAGTGTACGGGTTCAGTTGTAATATAGTTACAACGGAGTATATGAGTGCGCCGAGGATTGTACCCAAGGGAGGCGAGTGCTAGATCAATTTTAACCTGGACACTAAAAGATCTAATTAGTACTTTAATTTAGTTATAGTACGAAAGTAAAGTAGGATCAACTAGTCACTATCCCAGTAGGATCTTCTGATCTCCCATTCGAATAATGAGTCGGCAGGGACTACTTATCTTTCGACCTCACAATCCAGACCGAATTATGGTGAAGGTGTTCACGAATGGGAAATACCAATTTTGGATTAATTCCTACCTTGATGACTTCCTAGGGTTGTCAGGCTTAGGGTTTGTTTTACACTCATCCTTTCCCAAACAGCTAATCCGTTGAGTATCCCTACAAAATAATTAACAGATCATACCTCCACTCGCTAATCCCCCATAGAGGGATTAAGTCCTTATGGTCTCCATAGACAATATAGAACCGATATAAAGAGAAAACATGCTAAATAAATTGAAAATATAGAGTTTACGAAAGAGCCTAATTGTATTAAAATTTATCGCAAATCCACAAGGTTTGATTGTCTCCATAATTCAGATCTCTCAAAATAGAACAAGAACGAATGAAAGGAAATCTAACCTAAGAAAAGAGAAAACTAAATTAAAATTAAAAGACTAATTCTAGGCTAAGTAAATGGTTTGTTTTACATGTGAAAAAGAAGCCTATTTATAGATCTCAGGTGGCTATCGTCCTTAACCCTAGGTGAGTTAACGTTCTTGAGCTTTAAGTTTGATTGTGTAGACCAAAACGCCCTTGTGTTTAATTTCGTCCAGGGTCGATATCGCGACACACCAGGACCTGTTTCGTGAAAAAGGTGTCAATATACTCCTACTGTAATATCTTTTGGGGTATGTCGCGACACCCTCAAACTGTGTCGCGACATCGAAGGCGGTTTCGTGATTTCTCAATTTTGCTCCCTATGTTGTGACATTGAGCATTCAGTGTTGCAACATAGCGACCAACATCTATTTAATATGCCTTTTAACTGTCTCCTGCACACTTATAAAATTCATTAGTTTACCCTTAGGCCTCATTTGGCCCCTAAGGTCAATAAAAGACTCAATTTGCACATTTTATTAGATTTAACAAAGCTCACTAAACCATAATTATATCCTAAAGAAAATACTTAATTTTAAGCTCCTAAAGTTCAAAATCTAGTTTAATCTGCTACACCAATTTGTGGCAAATCCAAACCCGACAATTTATGGAGCATAATAATTTGGAGCTAAATCAACACGAGGAGGACAACCTGACTACATCCAAGGAACTGTAATATGGGGGGGGGGGACAAGGATTTTACTTAAATCGGGTAATCCCTTCTCTTATCTTTTGGGTTCAAATGAGCGACAATGTGCCAAATAAAATGTGGGGGGTAGCATAAAATTTTTCAAATTTTGTAAATTTTATTACTCTCTTTTAATTATTTTAGTTTAATTTTTATTTTTATTTTTGTGTTCTTTTTTTTTTTTTTTTTGCACGAGCTTGTAAAAATACAAGTGATTGGTTAGGAGCATGTAAATAGGATTTTTTTTTAAACTTTAATTTTAGTTCGATAGTAAATGATTTTATGTTGTTTAGTATTAAACTAATTAGTTTACTTCGTTACACTGTAAATAGGCAAAAGTGTGTTAAGTATACCAAATGAAAGATAAGTATACAAAAAGCATATATGTCTGTTTGAATTATAAGCTGTTACAGTGTTAAGATTTAGTTAATTGATTCCATGAATTGAGACACTTAAGGATGACCTAAGGAATTGTTTGGTCACCACTAGAGCCAAAATGTAACACCCCTAACCCGTATCCGTTGCCGGAATAGGGTTACGAGGCGTTACCGAACAACTACACATAAATTATACATTTGAGCAATCATAACAAAAATCCATTCAAATCATTCACCATGTCCCTTATAAGGCTCTACAAGACCTTAAAACATGCATAAAAGTGGTTCGAGACTAAACTGATAACATTTACAAACTTTGAGAAACTTATAAAAATTTCTTTAATTTCAGGGTCACCAGACACGCCCGTGTCACAAGCCTTATGAAAATAAGGCATACATACTGACATGTACCACATGGCTAAGGACATGCCCGTGTGCTATGGCCATGAGAAAACTAGGGAGGTTACTGACTTGGGTCACACGGCCAGCCACATGCCAATGTGCCAGCCCGTGTGCCACACACGGTCAATAGACACGCCCGTGTGTCTAGGCTGTGTCAAAACTGTAGGGTATACTGCCTTAATTTGAAAGGGTACCCTAGGGGACACACGGCCGTGTAACATAGTCGTGTGTCGCACACGGCTGAGACACACACCCATGTCTCTGCCAGTATGGACAAAAATAGGCCATTTCCAAAGCCAATTTGCCACCCTTTCCTCATGCTCACCTAGCCATCAAAAATGGTATCATTTCATCACATATTTTAGTAGCCAAAACATGCTAATTCACACACATATCATGTAACACCCCTAACCCGTATCCATCATCGGACTAAGGTTAAAAGGCATTATCGGACATATCGTAACATTTTGTATTCATTTCACAAACATCATAGCATCATAATCAAACATCAACATAAAGTCCCTTACTTAGGTCAACGAGACCTTAAACATGCTTTAGAAAGAGGTCGAGACTAAACCGAGCAGATACAAAATTTTTCAAAACTTAAACTTTTTTCTAAGTTACAAAGGCCACACGCTCGTGTGAACAGGCCATGTGCCTCACACGACATTAGACACACCCGTGTGTCTAGGTTGTGGCAAAACAAGGCATACATACTAACTTTTCCACACAGCCACAAGACACGCCTGTGTGCCAGGCCATATGAAAATTAGGGAGGCTACTGACTTGGATCACATGGCCGACCACATGCCCATATGCCAGCCCGTGTGCCACACACGACCGATAGACACACCCGTGTGTCTAGGCTGTGTCAAAACAGTAGGGTATACTAACTTTAAATTGAAGGGTGCCCTAGAGGACACACAGCCGTGTAACATAACCGTGTGTCACACACAGCTGAGACACACGCTCGTGTCTCTACCCGTGTGGACAAAAATAGGCTATTTGCAAAGCCAAATTGCCACTCATTTTGGACCATCCCTACAAGCTTGAAACAAAACCCATTTCATGTCCCAAAGGCTGCCAAAAACATGCTAAATCATGCACAAATTGACCCACGATATCATCATTCATTCCCATATAAAAATCCAACTCAAACATACCAATTCAAAGTAAAAAATTTATATCAAAAGCACATGATTCATACATCATATTAATCCATTCCAATTCATAGCATTTCATATCATATTAACTTCCCAAATCAATTATGAAACTTACCAAAATTTACCATTTCATTTGGTCATTCAAGAGCTCATCAAAACATACTATTTTTGAACACAAAACATATACCAAAATTCATTCATAATTTCATCCATAACCAAGCCATATCACATGGCTAGATATACACATCTCAAAACACATTCAAAGTTCTCTAGCCTATACATGCCATACTTTGATATATACATTTTCAAAAGGTACCAAAATTAAGTTTGATAGTGTGGTGATAATCCTCGACAATCCCCGAGCCTCCAGTAGCTTTTGTAACATCTCGAAATAGGGCCTAAATGGAATAGTGGTTGTGAAACCACAAATCTGACATAAAAAAGTTTATTTTGATTAATTTTTATGATTTACCGAGTGATTAGATGCATGTGTTAGAGTATTGATAAGAAATTTTATAGATTGCATGTTTAATTTGCCTATTAGGGCTTATTTGCAGCAGTCGCTTTAACAGCCCGATTTAGGGCCTAAACAAAACGGCGATTTTAGAACCACGAATTCAAAGTCAAAAAATTTATTCCGATTAAGTTTTAAGGTTTATTTATTGATTAAAATATTGTGTAAAAATATCGTTAAGTAATTTTACTAATAAAGTGCTTAATTGGACTTTTAGGACTAAATTGCAAAAGTTGCAAAATATGTGTTCTAATTCATAAGTACTTGATTTAAATGGGGGTTTAAATAGGAGGTCCTTAAATGGTAATTAGACTATTATATTTTGTTTGGACAAAAATGGGCATGAATAGGACAAAATTTTAAAGAAAGGCCTTAAGGGAATTTTAGTCATTTGGTAATTAAAAGAAATAAAAAGGGAAAATAAAGCCAAAATTGACTCATCTTTTTGATGGAGGCCGAAATTAGCATGGGGGAAGCCATGGCTAGGGTTTTCAAGCTTTCCAAGCTCAATAGTAAGTCCGTTCTAGCCCTGTTTTTCAAGTTCTTTACGTTTTTGGAATCCCGGTAACTTGATTAAGCTTATTCTAGCAATAATTTAAGCTAGGGTTCATATTTGGAAAAATACCCATAGGTGAAATGTGTTTATTTTGATGTTTTATGGTAGAATATGAAGGCTGAAATTATGTTAAACAACTTTTTCTAAGCGGTTTTAAGCAAAAATGAGTAAAACGGCTTAATCTGTAAAAGTTGTTATTATTCATAACTATGTGTTAGAGTGAGAATTTGATGTTGCCATAGAAGGGAAAAATGATCAGCATGTCATAAAACATAAGAATAAGGGATGAAGTTTAATTCCTGAGCCTAGGGCAAAAGTGTAAATATGCAAAAGTTTAGGGGCAAAATTGTAATTTTTCCAAAGTTTGAGTTAAGGACTTTTTTGAATATTACATTAATTAAATAAGTAAAATATGATGTTTTAGATCCCAGAAAATGAGATTTGAACCTAGAATGGGAGAAAAATAGAAAATCGAGAAAGTTGGTAAAATGGCCGTTTTAATATCGAGGTAAGTTCATATGTATAATAAGCATTAATTTATGCACGTTTCAATGTAAAATTGATATATTTATTAAGATTTCCGAGGTGTTGAAAGTAAGTATAATTATGATGATTTAAATGTTCAATATTAATTCGACATGGAAATGAGAAAGTATGTAAGTTTGTATGTAAATAATACATTATCTTTATTATGTTTTTATATTTCAGCATATTTTATGTATTGTAGCTGATTTTTGAATCATAATTGACTATTGGAAGTATGGAATCAAGTATTATAAAGAGAGAGAAATCTCGGTTAAACCTTCGGAAAGATTAGATGATACAGATGGTATGTAGCTAGGTCACATGTATGGTGCTGAGTGCACATCATGTGTAGAAGAGAGTTACGAGACATTATGATGTAGCTAGGTCGCATGGGTGATACTATGTGTACACCATGTAAACAAGATAGCTACGGGATATATGTAGCTAGGTCGCATGCGTGGTTCTAGGTGAAAGACACCATGTAGACAAGAGAGCTACGAGATAAACTGGCTAGGTCACATGGGTGGTACTAAGTGTTCACCATGTGTACAAGAGAGCCAAAATTATGTGTACAATCGAGCTAGGTCACATGAGTGGTGCTAAGTGAAGGCCACTATGTGTACAAGAGACCTTCGATTTTAAAGGTGGGCTGTGTACGATACCATCGCGTATCTGTTATTATTCCGAAGCATTCAACTGGGAAATTGATTAAATGAAATTGTGTATGACTTTGTGATGATAAGTTGTAAGTATATATGTGTGTAAGTTATGAGCAATATGCTCGATATGTGATTGGAAATTGGAAAGATTGTTATGGGTAAGTGATGAATACAATTGAAGTGTGAAAGATCAAAATTGACAATAAAACTATTATGGATAGTTGCAGTGACGTGAATCTAAAAATTTATCAAAAATAGTAGAAATTGAATCAGAGACTGAATGAGATATCAAATTAACAGAAACAGAGCAAGCAAAGGAATTCTATATTATGAGATATTTAAGTTTTTAAGAGACTGGTTCAGAATGACTACGTGATTCCCTGTTCTGACTTGGAAAAATCATTAAAAATTGTACAAAATAATTAGGGGATATAATTTATATGCTTGAAATCCTTAATGAGTCTAGTTTCAAATGAAATAAATGAGAACATCCTTTGAATTCTGTACGAGGAGAAAATTGATTCGTAGTGAAGAGTGGTCAGAACAGTTGAGCAGTGAAACAGGGGTAACTTCAATGAATAAACTGTACTAATTAGCTAGACCAAAAATTCTGAAAATTTTATGGTAAGAATATACGTGAATATAGTTTCAAGAAAAATTAACGGTTTGTAATTTGGAGTTCTGTAGCTCTAGAAATAAATAATTTAGCTACTAGTACTCTGCTAGACAGCTTATTTGAACCTGTTTATGATTGTAATAGTGAAAGTATGTGTGTGTTTGTGATGGTAATATTCAGGGAACATATTGTGATTTTATTTAAAGTATGATAATGTATTGTTTATTAATATTTACATACTTACTTACTAAGCTATAATGCTTACTCCCTTCCTTTCCTTTTTCCTATAGTGTCTCAGATGTTAGCTCGAGTTGGAGGTCGCCGGAGGTTAAATCATACTATCAAACTATTGATCAGTATATAAATGTTTTAAAGTATTTTTAAGTCTTTAGCATGTATGAAGACTCGTTTAATTGTTACTAAGTTGCTAGGAATTGGCCTAAAATACTGACCTATGTTATTTTAAGGTCTCTATTGTATAAAGTCATTTAATGTAGATAGTCTTGATTATGTTATTAATTAAATGATGCAATTTATGAATGTGCATGCTTGCCTATGTGTGTGGTTGAATTAAAGCATGATATGGGCCTTGTAAGCTCTTTTTAAGGGACAGCTTGAATGTGTTTGAAAAAGTTTTAAATGAGAGTGAAATTATGAATCGGTTTATATACGATGATTAGTGATTAAGTCCAGTAATGCCTCGTACCCTGTTCCGGCGTTGAACACGGGTAAGGGTGTTACAGCTTTGATATCTAAAACACAATGCAAACACACACAAAGTAAGCTTTCAAAAGCTTAGCAAGCTATATACAAATAAACTCATCACATAACACATTTCTAAACCATTTCATTCATGAAGTTCATGGCAAAATATAACCACATATCTATAATTCTTATACAGCTCAATTGTTCAAAATTCAACTACATATGCACATCTCATTCTCAAATAACTCATACATATTTCATATGTCCACATATATACATATGCTTACCTTTCATTTTCAATCTAGTATACATTTCAAACATACCTGAATTGGATACAAGTTCACATAGTCATTCATTTCTCAGAATGCCTGTTGAACCGTTCTGAATCAAATAGGATACGCTGATAGCTCGGAAAACTCATACAATGCCAACGTCCCAGACGTGGTTTTACATGTAATCAAATATCGATGTCACTATCCCAGATAGGGTCTTACACGAAATCAAATATGATGCCGATGTCCCAGACATGGTCTTGCACGTAAATCTCAAATCGATGCCAACGTCCCAGACGTGGTCTTACACGAAATCACGTATCAGAAATCCTATGTCATGACATATGTATCCCAGCTATTCCTATGGTTTGTACGGGAATTTTTGGATGTTATCACATTATCGAAACTTTCTCAGATTTCATATGTTCAGCTCTCATATCCATTCACCATAATTCAAATATCATATAAGGAATAATAATTCAATTTAACATATTTATTTGTATATCGACTTACCTCATACGGATTCGAACGAACGGAATCGACTACTCGACGATTTTCAACTTTCCTCGATCTAATTTCGTTTTCTTTGGTTCTTGATCTATATAAATCCAAATTTAACTCATTTATTGAACAAATTATTCAATTTAATCCATATACACATATTTAGGGCATTTTATAAATTAGCCCTCACATTTTAACATTTTAGTCCCTAATTCATAAAATCACAAAAAACACAAAATTTCTTTATACACATGTTAGGTTGAATATTCATGTAGTTCATATAAGCCCATATATTTCATTTATTTCATATTTTAGTCCCTTAAAACCTCATTTTCACAATTTAGCCCAAATTACTCAAATTCATCAAAAATCCCAATACAAAACATAAGTATCTATCATCAAGCTTTCATATTTCATCAACTAACATTACAAAACTCTCCAAATCAACAATGGCATAACTCAAAACCATAATCAAATTCAGAAATTGAGGCATGGGCTTGAAAGATTACAAAGCAATGATTACAAAAACGTAAAAATCATCAAAAATGGATCAAAAATCATACCTTAATCACTAAATTTCTTAGTCGAACCCTAATAGCTCTTCTTCTTTCTTTTTCTTTGGTAATTTCAGCTAGAATAAGATGATAATGGCTATATTTTCATATTTGTTTTATTATAATTCATTTACTACATCAATTACCATTTTGCCCATGATTAATAAACATTTAAAACATTAAACATTAGGCCATTTATGTCCTTAACCTTTTCAATGGCATAATAACCACATAAGGACCTTACAATTAAAAAGCCATAGCAAATAGGCACTTTTAACATATAACATGCAACTTTTACATTTTACGCGATTAGGCCCTTTTTATCAAATTAAACACACAAATGATTAAATTTTCACACGGAATTTTTACAGATATCAATTCACATATAATAAGCATGAAAAATAATATTAAAATATTTTTTTGACTCAGATTTGTGGTCCCAAAACTATTATTCTGACTAAGGTCTAAACCAAACTGTTACAACTCTCCCCCTTAGGGATTTTCGTCCCCGAAAATCTTACTGTTGAACAGATTTGGATATTGTTGTATCATAGCATCTTCAGGCTCCCATATAGCCTCTTCAACACTGTGTTGATGTGACATTACTTTTACTAATGAAATTTTCATGTTTCTCAATTCTTTAACCTCGCGAGCTAAAATACGGATCGGTTCTTCTTCGTAAGTCATATCAGACTGAATTTTGATCTCAGACGATGAAACTACATGCGAGGGATCGATCTGTATCGTCGAAGCATTGATACGTGAAATACATTATGAATCTTTTCTAACTCAAGAGGCAACAATAATCAATAAGCAACTGGCGCGATACGCTCGATAATCTCGTACGGCCCGATGAATCTCAGACTCAATTTGCCTTTTCTGCAAAATGGAAGTACTTTCTTCCACGGAGACGTTGTCAGAAACACTTTGTCACCGATCTCAAATTCAATATCTTTTCGTTTCAAATCTGCATATGATTTCTGACGATTGGAAGCTACTTTCAAACTATCTCGGATCACTTTCACTTTCTGTTTAGTCTCTTTAATCAAATCAACCCTGTGAATCTTATTTTCACTTAGCTCAGTCCAATACAAAGGTATTTTGCATTTTCTACCATATAAGGCTTCGTACAGTGCCATTTTCATGCTCGTTTGAAAACTATTATTGTATGCAAATTCAATCAATGGCAACTACTGTTCCCATATACCTTCAAACTCAAGAATGCAACATCTCAACGTATCCTCGAGAATCTGAATAATCCGTTCAAATTGACCATCTGTCTGTGGGTGAAAAGCAGTACTGAAATGCAATTTCATACCTAAAGCCTCTTGTAGTTTCTTCCAAAATCGTGAAGTGAATCTCGGGTCTCTATCTGACACAATAGACAAAGGTACCTCGTGCAGTTTCGCAATATTAGAAATGTATAACTCAGCTAATTTATCAAGCGAATAATTAGATCGTACCGGAATAAAATAAGTTGATTTTATCAATCCGTCAACCACAACCTAAATTGCATCTTTCTTTCTCGAAGATAAAAGCAAACCCGAAACAAAATTCATTGTCACTCTATCCCATTTCCACTCTTGAACCATAATCGACTGTAACAAACCAGATGGTACTTGATGCTCAGCTTTAACTTGCTAACAGATCAAACATTTCGAAACAAAGTCAGAGATATCTCTTTTCATTCCAGACCACCAGTAATGCTGTTTCAAATCATTATACATTTTCATACTTCCCGAATGAACATATAGACGACTATTATGAGCTTCTTTCAAAATCATCTAAATCAACTCTGGATTTCTCGGAATACAAATTCTATCTTGAAATCTCAGACAATTATATTTATCAATTAGATATTTTGAATCAAAATTAAAATCACACTGAGCTCGTTTTGCTATAATCTCATTATCAACTTTCTGAGCATCAATAATCTATTATAAAAACAACGATCTAGCTTTCAATTATGTTAAAATCGAACCATCCTCGGATAGAACTAAATAAGTATTCATCTAACGTAGAGCAAACAGAGATTTTCTACTTAGAGCATCAGCAACAACATTGGCCTTTCCCAGATGGTAGTCAATTACAAGCTCATGATCTTTTAACAACTCTAACCATCTTCGCTGCCGTAGATTCAGATCTTTCTGAGTCTTCAAGTATTTTAAGCTTTTATGATCAGAATAAACGTGACATTTCTCACCGAACAGATAGTGGCGCCAAATCTTCGAAGCAAACACAATTGCCTCCAATTCCAGATCGTGAGTCAGATAATTCTTTTCATGCGGCTTTAACTGTCTCAAGGCATAAGCTATGACTTTGCCTTCATGCATCAAAATGCAACCCAGACCATTTAACGAAGCATCAGTATATATTACAAATTCTTTACTCGATTCTGGTTGTACTAACACCGGAGCTTCTGTCAATATGGTTTTCAACTGCTCAAAACTTTTCTGACACTTTTTAGACCATTCAAATTTCATATCTTTCTGAAGCAATTTCGTCAAAGAAGAAGCAATCATAGAAAAGCCTTTCACAAATCGTCTATAATAACCGGCAAGTCCCAAAAAACTGCGGACTTCAGAAATATTTCTCGGAGGCTTCCAATCTAAAATAGCTGAAACCTTGCTCGGATTAACTCGAATACCTGATGCTGACACAATATGTCCCAAAAAACCAACTTCTCGTAACCAGAATTCACATTTGCTAAACTTCGCATACAATTGTTTATCATGCAAAGTTTGTAACACTGTTTTCAGACGCTCAGCATGTTCGATTTCATCACGTGAATAAATCAAAATGTCATCAATGAATACGGAAACAAATCGATCTAAATACGGTCTAAATATCCAGTTCATCATGTCCATAAAGATAGCAGGTGCATTAGTTAATCCGAAAGGCATAACTAAAAACTCATAGTGTCCGTACCTCGTTCGAAAAATAGTTTTTGAAATGTCTGAATCTTTTACTCTCAACCGATAATAAACCTGATATGATATCCATCTTTGAAAACATGGTAGCCCCTTTCAATTGATCAAACAAATCGTCAATATTGGGCAGAGGATATTTATTCTTGATAGTTACTTTGTTCAACTGGCGATAATCAATGCACATTCTCGTCTTGCCATCTTTCTTTTTCACAAACAGAACAGGAGCACCCCAAGGTGAAAAACTCGGTCTTGTGAATCCTCTGTCAATCAATTCTTGCAACTGAGACTTTAATTCTTTTAACTCGGTCAGAGCTATTCTATACGGAGATATCGAAATCGGAGTAGTCCTTGATACTAACTTAATACCAAATTCAACTTCTTGTATCAGAGGTAATCTCGAAAGTTCTTCAGGAAACACATCAGAAAATTCACAGACAACAGGCTCTGATTCAACTTTCTTTTTTGTTACTTTCGAATTGATCACATAGGAAAAATAGGCTTCACAACCCTTTTTCACATAATTCTGAGCTTTCATCAACAAAATCACAGCCAGTAACCCATTCAAATCACTAGATTCAATTTGGGTTATTTCATCATTCTTGCATCTCAAATCAATAGTTTTCCGTTTGTAGTTCACAATAGCATCGTGTAAAGTTAACCAATCCATTCCTAGAATTATATCACATTCGTCAATAGGTAATAACATCAAATCTGCCCAAAAACAGATGTCTCGAAACATTAATAGACAATTTTTGCACACCTTGTCAACTAAAACACTTTTACCTAGGGGGTTCGATACTCTAATCACAAATTCAGTAGACTCTACAGGCAAAGTCTTACTGAATACTAAATTCATGCATATATACGAATGCGTTGATCTTGGATCTATTAATACACCCATAATAGTATCGTAAACTGTAAAAGTACCAGTTATAACATCGGGAGACGAAGCTTTCTCACAAGCTCGAATGCCGTAGGCTCTAGTAGGTACTCTAGCCTCAGATCGTACAGTAGTATCTTTAGTCATTCTCTGACTACCACTCACATTACCCACATTCCTGGGTGGTCTACCTTGAGTTGTATTGCCACTCGGCCTCAGATTTTGCACAATCTCTTGCTCTACAAACTTAAGACATTCACGGATAAAGTAATCTAAGGATCCATATCTAAAGTAAGCTCGGTCATTCAATCTACAACTTCCTGAATGTCTTTTACCACAATGTCTACACTTAGGTTGATCGGATCGAATATTTCCAACACTTACAACAAAAGTACCTGGAGCTCTGAAACTCGAATGTGATCTAGCACGATCTCTACCCGAATGCCCCACATTAGCCTTTGAACGACTAAAATCATCTCAAAATTTCTTTGATGCAAAATGAAATGGCTTGCTCGATGATCTTTTTTGCACCTCTCTAGCTTCTGAATCAGCTTTTCTTTTCTCTTTCCTGAGTTCTTCAGCTTTACACACTCGTTCAACAAGCACTATAAATTCTTTTATTTCCAGAATTTTGACTAACAAGCGGATATCTTCATTTAAGCCATCTTCAAACCTTTTACACACTATTGCTTCAGTCGAGACACATTCTCGTGCATATCGGCTCAGTCTTATAAATTCTCGCTCATATTCTATAACAGACATACGACCTTGTTTTAACTCAAGAAACTCTTTACATTTCTGATCAATGAATCTCTAACTGATGTATTTCTTTCAAATTTTAGCTTGAAAGAAATCCCAAGTGACTCATTCCCTCGGAACCACAGATATCAATGTCTTCCACCAATGATACGTTGTATCTCTCAGAAGTGAAACTGCACATTTAAGACATTCTTCTAGAGTACATGACATTTCATCAAACACTCGTATCGTATTCTCAAGCCAAAAATCAACTCTCTCAGCATCATCATCGGCAGTAGCTCGAAACTCTTCAGCCCCATATTTTCTAATCTTATCAACCGGAGGCTTACTCAAACGAATCAGATCTATAGCTTGTGGCACAATTGGGACTTGTGGAGTATTTAGTGGGATGAAGGTTGTGGAACAGCCGGATTCGTTCTAAAATACTTGGTAAATCAATCATTCATCATTTGGTAAAATGCTTGCTTAGCCTCTCCCTCATGGCTACTAGTCACGGGTCTAGAATCAGATGGCGCCGTCCTTTGAGCGGGAGCAGGCGTGTTACTTTCAACATCATTAGCTACGGCTCGTTCGGGATCCATTTACTATATAAAAACACATTTTCATTGTTAGGAATCATCACACTATCTCAATTCATGTATATGGCACGTATAGCTAGACTCACATACGCTACGTTAGTCTTAAAAGGAATTACCGGACATATCGGAACATTTCTCATTCATTTCACAAACATCATAGCATCATAGTCAAACATCAACATAAAGTCCCTTACTTAGGACAACGAGACCTTAAACATGCTTCAGAAAGAGGTCGGGACTAAACAGAGCAGATACAAAATTTTTCAAAACTCAATCATTTTTCTAAGTTACAAAGGTCACAAGCCCGTGTGAATAGGCCGTGTGCCTCACACGGCATTAGACACACCCATGTGTCTAGGCCATGGTAAAACAGGGAAAACATATTGACTTGTCCACACGGCCATAAGACACGGCCGTGTACCAGGCCGTGTGAAAATTAGGGAGGCTACTGACCTGGATCACACGGCCAACCACACACCCATATGCTAGCCTGTGTGCCACACACGACCGATAGACACACCCGTGTGTCTAGGCCGTGTCAAAACTATAGGGTGTACAGACTTTAAATAGTAGGGTACCCCAGGGGACACACGGCCATGTAATATAACTGTGGGTCGTACACGGCGGAGACTCTCACCCGTGTCTCTGCCCGTGTGAACAAAAATAGGCTATTTGCAAAGCCAAATTGCCACCCATGTTGGACCATCCCTACAAGCATGAAACAAAGCACATTTCATGTCCCAAAGGCAGCTACCCGTGTGAACAAAAATAGGCTATTTGCAAAGCCAAATTGCCACCTATGTTGGACCATCCTAACAAGCATGAAACAAAGCACATTTCATGTCCCAAAGGCAGCCAAAAACATACTAAATCATGCACAAAGTGACCCATGATATCATCATTCATTCCATTATAAAAATTCAACTCAAACATACCAATTCAAAGTACAAATTTTATATCAAAAGCACATGATTCATACATCATATTAATCCATTTCAATTCATAGCATTTCACATCATATTAACTTCCCAAATCAATTATGAAACTTACCAAAATTTACAATTTCATTTGGTCATTCAAGAGCTCATCAAAACATACAATTTTTGAACACAAAACATATACCAAAATTCATTCACAATTTCATCCATAACCAAGCAATATCACATGGCTAGAAATACACATCTCAAAACACATTCAAAGTTCTCTAGCCTATACATGCCATACTTTGATATATACATTTTCAATACGTACCAAAATGAAGTTTGATAGTGTGGTGATGATCCTAGACAATCCCTGAGCCTCCAGTAGCTTCTATATCTAAAACACAATGCAAAAACACACAAAGTAAGCTTTCAAAGGCTTAGTAAGCCAACAAATAAACTCATCACATAACACATTTCTAAACCATTTCATTCATGAAGTTTATGGAAAAATATAACCACATATCTATAATTCTTATATAGCTCAATTGTTCATAATTCAACTACATATGCACATCTCATTCTCAAATAACTCATACATATTTCATATGTTCACATATATACATATGCTTACCTTTCATTCTCAATCTTAGTATACATTTCAAACGTACCTGAATTGGATACAAGTTCACATAGTCATTCATTTCTCAGAATGCCCGTTGAACCGTTCTGAATCAAATAGGATACGCGGATAGCTCGGAAAGCTCGTACAATACTGACGTCCCAAACGTGGTCATACATGTAATCAAATATCGATGTCACTATCCCAGACAGGGTCTTACATGAAATCAAATATGATGCCGATGTCCCAGACATGGTCTTACACGTAAATCTCATATCGATACCAACATCCCAAACATGGTCTTACACGAAATCACATATCAGAAATCCTATGTCATGACATATGTATCCTAGCTATTCTTATGGTTAGTATGGGAATTTTCGGACGTCGTCACATTATCGAAACTTTCTCGGATTTCATATGTTCAGCTCTCATATCCATTCACCATAATTCAAATATCATATAAGCAATAATAATTCAATATAACACATTTATTTGTATATCGACTTATCTCGTATAGATTCGAACGGACGGAATCGACTACTCTATGATTTCCGCCTGTCCTCGATTTAATTTTGTTTTCTTTTGTTCTTGATCTATATAAATTCAAATTTAACTCTTTTATTCAACAAATTATTCAATTCAATCCATATACACATATTTAGGGTATTTTACAAATTAGCCCTCACATTTTAACATTTTAACACTTTAGTCCTTAATTCATAAAATCACAAAATACACAAAATTTCTTTATACACATGTTAGGCTGAATATTCATGTAGTTCATATAAGCCCATATATTTCATTTATTTCACATTTTAGTCTCTCAAAATCTCATTTTCACAATTTAGCCCAAATTACTCAAATTCATCAAAAATCCCAATACAAAACATAAGTATCTATCATCAAGCTTCCATATTTCATCAACTAACATTACAGAACTCTCCAAATCAACAATGGCATAACTCAAAATCATAATCAAATTCAGAAATTGAGGCATGGGCTTGAAAGATTACAAAGCAACGATCACAAAAACATAAAAATCATCAAAAACGGATCAAGAATCATACGTTAATCACTAAATTTCTTAGTCGAACCCTAATAGCTCTTCTTCTTTCTTTTTCTTTGGTAATTTAGGCTAGAATAAAATGGTAATGGCCATATTTTCAAATTTGTTTTATTATAATTCATTTACTACATCAATTACCATTTTGCCCATGATTAATAAACATTTAAAACATTAAACATTAGGTCATTTATGTCCATTAACCTTTTCAATGGCATAATAGCAACATAAGGACCTTACAATTAAAAGGCCATAGCAAATAGGCACTTTTAACAAATAACATGCAACTTTTACATTTTACGCGATCAGGTCCTTTTTATCAAATTAAACACACAAACGATCAAATTTTCATACGAAATTTTCACAGATATCCATTCACATAAAATAAGCATGGAAAATAATATTAAAATATTTTTTTGACTCGGATTTGTGGTCCTAAAACTACTATTCCGACTAGGGTCTAAACTGGGCTGTTACATATCATGCCTTCTATTCTAAACCATTTCAATTACTCAAGTCCATAATTAAAACATACCATTTAGCTATAACTACAACTAATCAAACATATCCGAAATAAGCCAATATCTAAGGCCTTATACACATCACATAAATCACTTTTCAAACATATCACTTAGGCCAACTTAAATGACCAAATACATACCAACATTTTCAACCAAAAGTAAGCCAAATCTCATGGCTTAAATCATAATTTGAAATATAACATCAGCTCACTAGCCTATATATGCCATAAATTATCTTTACAAGCATCCAAAAATACCAACAAGTAGTCGATAGTGTGATGATGGTTCCTGATGATCCCTGATGTCTGAGCTAGCTTTGATACTCTATAAAACAAAGACAAATAGCACACACAGTAAGCTTCATAGCTTGTTAAGTTCGTACCAAAAATACTCAATAGTTCATAATATCCAAATCATCAAGTAATAGACACTTAGTAGTTCTCATATCATCATTCAACTCTAATTCATAAACATTTATCATGTATATACAAATTCATCAAGCTTCATACACATAGTATCAACTACCACATAGGTATCGTACATACCTGTACTTTCTCGTATTTATTAATTTCTTTCTCACATTTTTTATCAATATGTTAAATCGTTCGAAAATCTCTCAATGCTTTAAGAACTCTCACACTTAGTGCATAAATGACTAGTCCAAGCTATAATGATATCGCACACTTAATGCCATCACATTAAACCAAAGCTATCTCGGTATTGCACACCTAGTGCCACATAAAGCCGAAGCTATTCCAATTTGCACACTAAGTGCTTTATATAGCCGAACCTATCTCGAATCGCACACTAAGTTCCAAACATGGTCGATTCGTCGTCGTACACAATCGTAGTCGCATATATACAATTAATGAAATATTAAAGCATTAAATACATAATTGTAACAATGTTTATCACCTACGAACTTACCTCGTACTTCGAATTGACGAATTGAATTAATTACTCGATAACATTCGATTTTTCTCGATCTAAATCTGACTCCATTCTTCCTCGAGCTATATAAATTCAAAATTAACTCATTTAATTTCCTATTCATTCAATTTCATCCAAAAATATACATTTGAGCATTTTTGTACTTTAGCTCCTAAAGTTTCACATTTAATCAATTTAGTCCTTATTTCATAAAAACACAAAATTCATAAAATTCAATTTAACCCATGCTTGACCGAATTTCATAGGGACCACTAGCAGCCCAAAACTTTCATTTATTTCACAATTTAACCCCTCAATTTACACTTTTCTCAATTTAAACCCTAATATGCATTTTTAATCAAAATCACTTTACAAAACATGTATATCAAGCACCAAGCTTTCATAATTCATCATCAAACAACATAAAACACATGAATTCATCAATGGAAACTTTAAAAATCATCAACACTTTCAAAAATTGAGACATGGGCTAGCTAGAACACGAAGCAATAATCACAAAAACATAGAAATCATAAAAAACCGAGCTAAAACGGACTGACATTGATTACCAACATGGCCGAACCCAAAAAAAAATTCTTTGGCTTTCTTTTCTTTTGATTTTTGGCTATGGATGATAAAAGATGATAGAAATTTTGATTTTGTTTTATTAATATTAACTTAATAACCAATTTACCATTTTATCCCTTAATTAAAACATTTTAAATCACATAATTCAAGGTCATTTATGTCCATCTCCACTATCAATGTTCTATTTAAAACATAAGGACCTCACATATAATAAGCCATTACAAATAGACACCTTTATCATATAGAATGCAACTTTTGCATTTTACGCGATTTAATCCTTTTTCTCAAATTGAGCTATTAAACGCTAAAATTAGCTTACGAAATTTTCACACATATATATTCACATGCTATAAACACCAAAAATAATATTAAAATAATTTTACGATCTCAAATTTGTGGTCCTAAAACCACTATTCTGATTTAGCTAAAATCAGGTTGTTACACAAAAAGCCAACCATGTGTATTAATTCCCTAGTATCTATTTTTTAGCCTAATTCCATTTTCTTGATAAACCTCGAATAAAACCTTGAGCCTAATACATAATTTCTTCATCCTTTTTCTTTTTGGTCACAACATGAACTTAGATGTAGGGCCATTAATATTGAGGGTTAGGTAGATACATCACAGAGGTTTCAAAAGAATTGAGAGAGAAAACTAAGGGATATTATAGTATAGTGAGTATAAGATTCTTACAAAGTTATGCATGAATAAATGAAGAAAAATCAAGTGTAGAAAAACTTTGTGAAGACCAAAGCCAAGCGAGAAAATCTTGAACGAACAAAACCAAGGTGAGTACAAAAGAAAATAATTAGATTTGCACAAAAAACTCACTAAGATGATTGTACTCATGAATACTATAGTGTACCTTAGGAAATGGAGAAAAAAGTAAGGCAAGACAAGTGGATATAAGGTGGTGAGCTAAGGGATATAATTGGGGTAGTATCGAGGTCAATATAATGTGCCAAATTATTTTCGTGCTTAACCCATTTTGTAGAGTCAATTCTTCAATTTCAAACCAATCTAAGTCGTAGAACGTTACAAGCCAAAAAGTCTTATGTGACCTAAGTGATATGACTCATAGATGAAAATTATACTAAAAATATACATTTCTAGCCACTTATATTCTTTCAATATAAATGTAAAATTTTGTGTACTTATTTCGATGGAATAATATGCTTAAAATTCTTGAATTCGTTTACCTTGTAACCTAATGAACTAATGTTTTTTATATTGAAAATCAAAAATCAATTATATATCGTGCTAGAATTATGTGTTTAATTACATAGTCTTGTTTAAATTGTTCTGAGTCAATCTCATGTATTCAGTATGTTCAATTTGTAACACCCCTTACCCGAGTCCAAGGTCGAGACTGAGTACGAGGCATTACTAAACTTAAACACATGCATTCCAACATTTACAAATCATAAAAACTTGATCAAATTTAAAACTTTTCAAACCTTGTCTAGAATTCCTTATTATGGGCCTACGAGGCCAAAAATAAGCTTTAAGGACAATTTAGAACCAAACCGAGTCCTTTAAAGAACTCTGGAAAATGACTCTTAAAATAGGGGCACACACCCGTGTGGCCTTCTTGACATGGCCGTGTTGAAGGCCTATGCAGTTCACACGGCCTAAACACATTAGGACACGCCTGTGTCCCTATCCTGTGTGGAATTAATTCCTAATTCGAACCTATAGGGGTTTTCACACAGCCTGGCACACACCCGTGTCTATGGCTGGTGTTCCTCACACGGCCATGACACGCCCATGTCTCATCCAGTGTCCAAAAACCTTGACATTCTATTTTTGACGTCAGCAAAAATTTAGGGGCACACGGCCAAGGCATACGCCCGTATGTTAGGCCGTGTGGTGAATTTAATTCCACATTTAAGATGCATACTTCACACGGCCTAGGCACACGCCCATGCCCAGAGGTCGTATCCTCCACACGGCTGAGACACACAGTTGTGTCTCTGTCCGTGTGTTTTCTACCATGCATACTGACTTGAAATTTTAAGGTGCAGGGGACACACAGCCAGACAACAACCCCATAGGGCTGACTGTGTGTCATACACGGCCTATACACACTTCTATGTGTCTACCCGTGTGAACAAAAACAATGTTATCTATTAAGCCTTTTTGCCACCCTTACTTGCACCAACCTACACAACAACAAATATCCCAATCCACATAGCAATATAAGACTAAATCAACCACAACATGACATTGAAATGCAAACCTCATGACACTCTAACAAACTAAACATGCACTTGATCATTCATATGTTTTGTTCATCCATGGAAGCATCATCATTTGCAATTATCAATAATGAATATTAGCCATTAACCATGGCCTTATAAAAAGAAAAGAAGGTTTTCGTCCCAAGCCAAGACAATTGTCTAACTTAACAATATGACACATAACAAAAAGACTCAATCCCTATACATGCCATACTAAAGATAATAAAACTAACTATACCAAAAGCTTCGAGTGATAGTGTGAGTGAAGCCTCGAACGTTCTTTGATCCACGGGCTAATTTGGCAGCATTACAAGAAAATAAAAAGGAAAAGGGTAAGCATAAAGCTTAGTAAGTTGCATGTAAATATCGAAATAACAACCATGTTACCACATGTGATCATACTCCCAATATATCATAACTCGCACAAAAGAGTAAATGTTCATAACACAACTTACTCATATTCATTCCTTATTATTCATACAACAAGAATAGAGTCCACATATCATCAATTTCATATAAGTACCTGTACCACTCACAACATGGTCATAAGCTCTATCATTTTGACATAGACCATAAATTTCCCATTGAACCATTTGGAATACTATAGGATAATCACTAAGCCTCAAACATAGGGTACGATGCCGACGCCATGTTCCAAACATGGTCTTACACTGGCTCTCACATCTAAGTCGATGTGATGTCCCAAACAGGTCTTACACTGACTTCCATACATTGAGGCCGATGCCATGTCCTAGACAGGTCTTACACTGGCTCTCACTTATCTGTGCCAATGCCATGTCCCAGACATGTCTTACACTGACATACCTCAAGCCGATGCCATGTCCTAGACAGGTCTTACACTAGCTCTCATCTATCGATGCCAATGCCATGTCCCAGACAGGTCTTACACTAGCACACACATCACCCAAATGTCATGGCATAGATATCCAAATTATTCCTAAGGTTCAACTGGGGGTCTCTACTACATCAATTCTCATCATGCACATTCACAGCAATAGTACAAAATTTATGCCATATTAAATTATACAATACATAAATACAAATAAGTTACATTATTTACGTACAACTTACCTTGGTACACAAAATGTAGGTAACTAATTGTATTTAATCCGCTTGCTTGGCTTTTCTCCGGTCTACTTCTGAATTTTGTATTTCTTGATCTATAATAATAAAGTTTCACTCATTTAATCATCACATTAATAAAAATATTCTACAATTCACAATTCAACAAAATGACCGTTTTGCCCTTAGACTTTATAAAAATTATGATTTTGCCCTTAAGCTCGTAAATCAATTTTTATCGAGTTTCCTCATTAACCAAGACTAGCCAAACTCTTTTTATACCTATAGCAACTCACAATTTCAAACATTTCACACAATTACCACCTATTTTACAAACTTTACAAAATAGCCAATTTAGGTGTTTTCATGAAAACCCCTTTCACAAAATTTGTTTATTTAACAACTAAGACTCATTTTCTTCCATAAAATTTCAGCTAAAAACATAAATTCTTTCATGGAAAAACCCTATACTTTGATCCATTTTGCAAAATAGTCCCCTTATTAGAAAGCTCATGCTACAAGGGGTCCAAAAATACAAAAATCATCAAGAATAACCTTCTAAATGATTTACTTGCAAGAGATACAAATGGCTTATACTTTGAGCTCTCTAAACCCCCCTTAGTTGCTGAAAAAATTGGTGGAGAAGATGAAACTATTGCCTCTCTTTTCTTTATTTTTATTTTAGTCAAATAAGTCACCAAATGTCCACCTAACCTAGTCAACATGACTCTCTTTGTCCCCTATGCCGGCCACCTCTTTTAAAAGGGCCTAATTGCACTTTAAAAACCCCAAATTATGGCTCTCTAGCTATTTAACACATCTAGATAGTAAAACAAAACTTTTGCCTTTTATGCGATTTAGTCCTTTTTCGTAATTGAGCTCACAATTGTTAAAATTAATTCACCAAAATTTTCATGCACTCATATAATCATGCTATGACACAAAAATAATAATAAAATAATTTCTCTGACTCCGGATTTATGGTCCCAAAACCACTATTCCGACTAGGCCAAAAATCGGGCTGTTACACAATCACCATTACTTATTTTTGTTTGTTTTATATTTTATGTGTTTTCATTTTGTTGCTTGAGGACAAGCAACGACTTCAGTTTGGGGGAGTTTGATCTACTACAATTTGTTGTGGCAAATTAGAGTCTTTTCGGCACTTAACAAGCTTATTTTCTAGCTCTTTTATATGTTTTCATTACGTTTTCAATTTTTATTAGTTTAAGTTTAATTTCTGTAAAATAAGCATTTTTACGCAATTTTTAGCCATATGATGACCTAATGGGCCAATACTAGCCTAGGGATGAACAACGAGCTACTCCAGTGTGCAGAACACTAATTTTGCGCTGAGAATACAAAAGATGACGACAGCGTCATGGCAACGAGATATAGTGTCACAACATCAGACTCTGAAGCCAAATAATTCAGAATCAAAAGGCAATGTCACGAAATAAGTCATGTGGTGCCGCAACACCGGTTCAAGAATAGACATAATTTAACTAGGAGTGTTTTAGTCTGCACAATAAATATACCAGTTTTGAAGGTTGTAAGTAATCTAATTAGGTCAGACATTTTTTGGCTATAAATAAGTGGTTTAGCCTCACTTTGGGAGGCTTGGCCAAGTGAGCCACTTAGTTTAGTTTAGGTTTTTATGTTCAATTTTTATTTTATTTTAATTTAGTCATTTTTTATGTTATAAACAGATTTTGTTCTTTCTTTTACTTAGATTCGGCTTTGATCCAGGACTTTAATTAAGTAGTTTTTATTTATTTCTTTTTAGCTTTCAATTGCAATCGAAATTATCTTTGCGACTGTCAAAGGAAATTTGTCTTTCACGCACAAATTGACATTGAACAATTTTATTCTCTTATTCTTTTTTTTTCTATTTAATTTTCTACTTTGCATGTTAAATATGGAATTAAGGTTAATTGCATCTATATCCATGATTGGCTAGTTTTCTTAAGGAGATTAACAAGTGGATGTGAGAAAAATTAACGAAAGAATTAGGGTTTGAGTTCGAGTTAGTTGGTTTAAATTATATGCGATTAAACCCTAGGATTAACGACCCAAAGAAGTAATTGAGGATAAACAAGATTGAGAGATAAGTTTATTGAGTAAATCATGATTTATCCCGATTAAGAAAGTGAGGTCGAAAGATAAGCGTGTATTGGTCGATTAGTTAATTAGTTAGAGACCGAGAGGTAATAACTAGTTAATTAATAGCTAACTTGATACAACCCAAGTTCTAAAGTTAAATAGGAACACTGAAGTGAGTTAATCTTCTGCCTATTTTATTAGATTAATTTTGATTATTAATTGATTGTCTTTAGTTTTAGTTAATTTATGTTCTTTTGCTTAATTACCTTTATTTTGGTTTCTCGTAATTTAATTTTAGATTATTACTATTTAGCCCTGTTAGTGTAGAAAATTAATTTTAGCTTAATTTAACCTCCCTTGGGTACGATCCTCGAAATAATTTCTAGATTGTTTTGTTGTAAAGAAACTATATTACAATGTGACTTATATACTTGCGAACACAGCTACTTTATTATTTATCTTTTTTGCTGCAGTATTTCCAATCAAGATGTCCGCACATCTGGTGGCAATCACCTATTAAAAGTCCAAGTCAATAGCCCAAGTAAAGAAACAATTTTGTTATAATAGGAAATGGAACGAGCATCAACAAATTTCCCAATAATAACCATGATATTTATATATTTAAAACTTTGAAGTTGAGAGCTTAAGAATAAGGATGAAGCAATGGGCACACATTGTAACAATCGTATTTTCAATGGTACTGGAAAAGGTGGTTTCAGAACCCCATTTTGTAAGCTGAGTACGAGGCTTTTATAGAAATATATTAAAGTTTGGTCTAGTAAAATTTTTCATGGTTGATTCCTTGAAGAAACTGATGTTAAATTGATAGGTTTTAAGCTTAGATGTGAAAAGGACTAGATTGTAAAGTTTAATTATAAGTCTTTTTCAAAAGGACCAAAGTGAATAAATTTTACAATTTATGTGAAATTTATGTAATAATATATAGTAAAGGGTCCCAAAAGAATGTAATTGAGATCAGTTTTGAAATTGAAGCTCAAATTTGAAAGATATGACTATTTCGGTTTTAGGGACTAAAATGAATAAAATGCAAATCTTAAGGAACACTTAAAATTAGAGTTAAATAAGTTCATGCAGATCCTGGAATGATATAAAATGTATGTTATTGATAAATTGAATTGAATAGTTGTATAGATCGGGAATTGGATCAAACTAGGAATAATTGGGAAAAAGCAAAAAATTATCGAATAGTCCTTGAAGTTCCAACTTAATTGCTAATTTTTTTTTAATTAAGTTCATACGATATGAATGTGTTTAAATTGAATTGTATTTGAATTGTATTTTTATGTTTGATTGTGAATTGAATTGTGACAAAATGGCATCAAAGGTGAGATATAAACTAAATTGTAAAGAAATGCTTATATGTGTTTTAGATCATGGTGTGAACTTAGTAAAGGTTAGGATACAGTTGACATGCTAATAGGGTTATCTGGGTACTTTTATGGGAAATGTGATTTACGGGGATCATTACAAATTATATCAGGATCTAGCATTTGCCGTGGATCATCGAGTTTTATATGTCTCTACGGAGACTCTAGTGTAGTAGAGGGACGTATTGTTATACAATTATATGCATGATTGCCTACAGGATTTGCACTTTGGTGCCCTGGTATGGTGCAGTTACTGCTCAGATAAGCAATCTAGTGTCGTGTAGTTCCTGTGTATCTAAATCAGTTCGCTAGAGTTCATTAAGCTAAATGGTCAATGAAAAGTGAAAATAGCAAAAGAATGGTATAAACTTAGTATTCAAATGGCTAAATGTTGAAATTATTACGAGAATGACATTGAAATGTTAATTTAAGTGAATTGAAATGTTATATGTTTGAATTACTAAATGATATGGTTATATGTTATGTGATTTGTCATATTTAGGCAAACTTTGTCAAGCTAAGTAGCTTTTTGTGTTTAGTTCTAAGTTGAGGCAAGCTTTTGTTTAATGCCTATGAACTTACTAAGGATCGTATATTCTTACCCCCTTTTTTTTCCCTTTTCCTTATAGATCATCATCTTACAGAATACGTCAAGCTGGATCCACTCGAAGCTCAAACTATGCTATCATTGAATCGGTAACTATTTGGGCATTTAGAGTCTTATGTTATGGAATGTATATAGGTGACATAGTGTATTTATTAACACGTGAATGTGTTTACTTGAGGCAAGTTGTTTTAACCATGTTGAATTGGTGTTTCGGTATTACCTATGCTGTTGCATCTATATGTACTTTTATGTTAAAGACGTGTATTGAATAAATACATAAATGGCATGTGGTATGATAAGAAATGAGGTAGAAATGGCATGATTCAAAATGATTTAGTTAGTATGACAAAATAATATAGAAATGTTTAAGTAGTAAACGCCTTATTGAATATGAGAATTAAGCTTGTTTGGTATGATTTTGGCATGTTTTGAATTAGATGAAGATAATATTTTGTGCACAAATTGATTAGGTTTGGTGGCAAGCTTGAAAAAAGTACCAAAAGATTCATTTTTACCAAAAATAGAGTTCTCATCTCAACAACCATTCTTCCTTATCGCAACGTTAACCGACAGTAAGTGGCGTCACAACAATGAGTGGCCCTACAACGTGACGTGACAAACTGTTTGGCGATGTCACGATATGGAAGTGATGATGACACGACAGTGTTACGATATGAACTTCTTAGGGACTTAATTTGCTTTCGAAGTCTGGTGTTACGACACCACATGTCGGTGTTCCAATGCTGCCATCTTCTTTTGCATTCTGAGCCTAAATATTGTGTTCTACACACTAAATCAATTTGTTAGTCCTTCCCTATGCCTGTATTGGCCCATTAGGTTATTACATTGCCGAAATATGCATCAAAACACTTATTTTACTAAAATTAAACACAGGCTAATAAAAATGGAAAACGTAAGGTACTAGGGAATTTATGATAGGGTCGAATTTTAAGCTCTAGTGGTTACCAAACAATGCCTTAAGTCACCTTAAGTAATTTCATACATAGATTCAATTAACTACATTTTGACAATTCTAACTACTAATAATTCAAACATATATGCTTTATGTATATTTATTTTTCGTTTGGTATACTTCACACATTCTTACCTATTTTAAGTTTAACAAATTGAACTAATTAGTATAATATTACACAATCTAAGATCATTTACTATCGAGCTAAATTTACAGTTTATACACAAAATCCTATTTCCATGCTCCTAAACAATCACTTGTATTTCTACAAGCTCGAACACAAATAAGCACACAAATAAGAAAAATTAACTACTAAAACAATTAAAACAAATAACAAAAATTTAAAACTTTTGAAGGGCTTCTCAAATAACGTAATCAAGTCTCAAATTATGTTTTTAATTATTTTTTATTTTCAATCAATATCTTATTCAACTTGTCATTTATTTTATTCTAAATATGTTAGAATTCACTTAATTTTTACTCAAATTGGGCTAAACTATGTAAAAAATCATTATTTGAATATTTTTATAAAGGATAGACACTTATATGAGTATTTTGAAAGGTTTGACCTTTATATAAGCAACTACTAAAAAATTTGACTCTAATTTAAACATTTAACCTTCAATTTTTTATACAATATTTTTAACTTAGGAGGGATTAGTAATGTGGTATAAACATAGGAAGTTATTGGAATTCTTTTATGCTGCAACAACATACTCCATTTAAAGATAATTTCAGGATTTTCATGAAACACAACTCACATAATTAATAGTAACCACATAACTATGCAAAACGCAGCTGAAAAAAATATGACACCACAATGCTTTCTCTTATATAATTTCGCCTTTTTTATTTAGATAATACAAAAAAAAATTAAATACCAAAATAGTATTCCCATGGCCTTATTTATCAAAATGAGGTGAAATAAAAAGGGGTGGCGACACCAGTATAAGGGTTGAAAAAAAACTCGGTCACAATACAAACCATAGACAATCTGTTAAAAAAAATGGTTAATTTAAAGGGATGAGGGTTGTTGTCAGGCAACACTTAGGGGTGGAGGGTTGGTGTCAGGTGACACCTAGGGGAGGAGGGCTGGGGAGTGGCAGCACCAGTTTGGTAGTCTGATCACCTACGGTGGACGTGATCACACGGTCATAGGGTTCTTCTCACCCCTGAAATAGTTGTTTCAGCCCTAATTTTTTTCCCCTTAAGGCATATATACGCCTTCAAACAGATGGTTCCTTTCCTCTTGTGTTGAAAAAAAAATTGGTTTTGTAGAAAAGTTGTTGGGAAGAAAAGAAGCAATTATGTTTTTTGTTTTTATTTTTTATTTACTTAACAAATGGTCCCCTTGTGTTGAATTTTTTGATAGTTTGATTTTGTAGAAACGATATTGGGAAGAAAGAAAGCAAGCATGTTGTGTTACTAATATTATTATTTTGTTTGTTATTTACTTTACTAGTATAAAGAAAATTATTATATACTGAGATGGTATGGCAAAAATTATGCCATGTTTCAATTTTTTTTTGTAAATATTATGTATTTTTATGTTATTTAGTTAATTAACATAAAAATTCATGGCTTTTTATGTAATTATAATTTATTTGAGATTTTTAGCATTAAATTTTTACATGTTTTTATATTTTTTGTTGAAAATTGATCATTTAATGTTATTTGAATGATTTAGAGATTGCATATTGAATTTTTTGTATGTATAATAAAATAATAATTTTATTTTTGTAATGATAATATTTTTTTGTGAATAAAATAGTTTATTATTTTTGTAATGATATTATTGTGATATTATTTTTCTATTATCGTGAGTTGCATACTTTTGTATTTTATTTATGTGTTTTGCTAATAATTGAAAATGTTTAAACGTCAATTTCTTTTTTGAAACAACAGATACCCCAACGGGTTCTTTAATTACAGAAAATGATCACACAACAAATAGGATTAATGCGCTAGTGGTAATTTAATATGGTCAAGGTCCGTATCGCGCATTGAGGGCTTGTGCCAACAGTTTGGGCTATCTGCCGAATGAACATCTTATGCCATACTTGAAGACATTCAGATTCGGATCAGCGGCATTGATCCGCATGTTTGATTTGAGGTGCAACTTGATATCCGCTTTGGTTGAGCGGTGGCGTCCAGAGACCCACACATTTCACTTATTGTGTAGGGAGTGCACCATCACTCTAAAAGATGTTGCACTGGAACTCGGGTTCCCAATCGACAGTAGTGCGGTCACAGGTGTAACTACAATGTCTGAAGGGAAATAAATTTACGGGTGTAAATTTACGAGTTTGAGTTTTTCATGGTTGAAGGGAAATTTTGAAACTTTATCAAGTACTACCACTGAGCGGAAGGTGATGTACGTCACTCGAGCATATATAATGCATCTGATGGGGGTGTACTCATGTCAGATGCAAATAACAATAAGATTCACTTGATGTACTTGTCTCTATTATCTGATTTAACTGCTGCCTCTTCGTACAGTTGAGGCTTATCAGTACTAGTCACATTGTATCGTGAGTTTTTTCGGGCGACAAATCACCATACTGTGGACATAGGCGGGTGCTTAATATTGCTGCAATCCTAGGCGTTTTATAGGATGTCATTTTTGGCATCAGTTAGTCACCAAAATATGAATATGAAAATTCCATCATAATAAAAAAAATTAATAAAAGTTTGAACATGGAGTACATTAATTCATATTCCATGCGATTGAGACGGTTGGCCAATATGGTAGGTTCGAAGCAGGCATTAAGTCCGGTTATGACCAACTGTTCTACACATAGCATAAAGTTTAGTGTTGGTTTTCTCCTTCATGTCCATTTCGCTATGGATCCTGGTGACCCGCGGACAACCTTTTGGCATCCTATGTAACCCTTTGTCTAAGACAAGCTTAAAAGTCGGCAGAGGCACTTCACATGTAGACAAATCACACAAGACGTTGAACTCGTTTCCCCAAATACACATGTGCATTCTAGAGTATACACCTCATCGATATATAGTTTAGCATTTATCGAAGCATGAGCACAATCTGCAATGACATGTGTACAATGGTAACGAAGTGTATAAAACTTCCTACAATTGTACCATTTATTTTGGAGACCAACTTTATAGAATCTAGGTAGGATACTGGGTCGACAGCTGATCGACTCCATAACTTGAAAAGTTTTTAACTATCAAGAATATATTTCTACATTGATTGACCTCGTAAAACAGGTGTCCCATCTTCATCTGGTTTATTTGTTTCAACCTCATTATTGGCATCAAGGTTGCTAACTCCAAAAAATTATCTGAGAAAACAGATGAAATTGGTAGATGTCATGTTCGCTTCAAGATAAAGTTAACTGCCTCTGCCAAGTTGGTGGTCATATAACCATATCGAGACTCGTCATTGAAACTTTTAGCCCATTTTCAAGGCTACATGGTACCCAACCTCTCTCGAAAAGAAGTTTTTGTTTCATCGTGCATATCACCTTCAAGCCTGGTCATCTTTTGCCTAAAACGATGTTGTTCTAGCTCGTACGTTGCATATGTATTCTGAAAAGACAAGTTACCATATCGAATTAATTTGTGGAAGTATTAACATTTAAAAAAATGTTGAAACTGAAATTTACCCATGGTCACTACTTGATTCCGCTAGTTTGCATTCTTTTAGTCTCAGTGGCGATGTGCTAGATGCAGTAAACAAATCTCCACAGAACACTAAAATGCCTAATCGTGGCAATTAGTCCTTTCGATCTATTAGATATGATGCTAATATTATCGTCTCTAATAACATACGTCTAGAAGTTCGTTAGGAAAAATTCTCATGATTTCATGTTCCCCGACTCTACAATGGCAAACACTATTAGGAGAAAGTTTCGGTTCCCGTCTTGAGCAGCCGCAATAAGTAGGATTTACATGTATTTTATGTATAGTCAGGTTTCATCAACTGGCACAAGCGGCTTGTAGTGCAAAAATGCCCACACACATGGATTGAACGTCCAGAACATCCTATGGAAAATTCTTCTTCCTAGTTGTAGTTGGTTATCCAGGCAGTAATAAGGTCGTGTTTGCAACTCAATGAAGAATGGCTATCCACCCTTGTAGTTTATTGTACGATGCATCCCAATATCCATACAACTTCTTCATGGCCATTTGTTTAGCTATCCACACTTTTTGGTATGACACTCAGTATTGGAATTATTTTTTGCATTTTGGCAATCAATATCGAAACAGGAATGGTAAGCATGTCCTTTACCATTGGCATGATGCAGTTGTAGATAGTTTTGGCATCAAGTTTGCGGTGGTTTTGCGTCACAAGTGTAGAAGTGCATGTGTAAGGCCCAACAAATTTTTGGATCTCTCACATTTGTGACCTCTAGATAAATACGGCTCATACCCACCAATTGCACTTGTAACACCTCTTACCCATATCCAACACCGGATTAGGAATCGAGGCGTTACCAGACTTAAACATACACAATCAATAAAAAACTTGGCCATAAAATTTTTATTTAAAACAAATTCATCCATACATGTACAAACTGTCCCTTATATGGGCCTATGGGGCCTAAAACATACATTGAGGGTGGTTCGGAACTAAACTGAGAACTTTAGAACCTTTTTCAACACTTAGAAATTTTTTCTCATTTTGGAGGGTCACACGCCCGTGTGGGCAGGCCGTGTGTTCACACACGCCCGTATGGCTTAGGACACGCCCGTGTCCTTAGCCCGTGTAACTCTCTGTTTATGACATCATGCACAAAATGTGGTCACACGGCCAAGGCACACACCCGTGTCCTTAGTCCGTATGGCAAATTAAATTCCAAAATCAAGTGCAGACTTCACATGGCCTAGGCACACGCCCATATCCTAAGGCCGTGTCCCTTACACGGCCGAGATACACAGCTGTGTCCCTACCTGTGTGTTTACTACTGGGCATTCTGTTTTGCATTAATTAGGGTGCAAGGACCACATGGCTGGACCACCCACCCATGAGGCAGACTGTGTGTCACACACTGTCTAGACACACGTCCGCGTGTCTACCCGTGTGGGCAACTTTAAGGCTATTTTCCAAGCCAATTGCCACCCTTATTTGTTCAAACACATATATGGTTTCAATGGTACTTAAACACTCATAAACATAGCTTATGCATGACAAATTCTCCTCCCATTATACTTGTTTAAGACTCCCTATTATGACAAACCAAATATTACCAACACACGTATACAAACAAGTAATATTTCTTAAGCTTACATGCATGCATTTTCATACCATCTTATACACACACATGACATTCATCAACATTCAATCATCAATAACCATAGGCCATATCATAATGGAATTGGCACATACATACATAGATGAATAGGTTTACAATCCAATGATCATTATGAGCCATATCTCATGGTCATACACAAAATGAATCAACTATCATTATAAGCCAACACGTTTGGCTAAACCAAATGGCATATAACAAAAAGAACAAGTCCCTATACATGCCATATACAAAATGTTGAGACAAACTATACCCAAATAATCCAATTGATAGTGTGAACGTGCTTCTAACGTACTTTGATTCTCGAGCTAGCTTGACGATACTCTAAGAAAATGGAAAAGAGAGGGGTAAGCATAAAACTTAGTAAGCTTGCATGTACTTAATAAGTAATAAGAATATGCATTTTCATACACATACATAACATCACTTGACTCATCTCATTCTCAATAATCATTGTAGTCATACTAAACGCATTCAATTTACATAATGTTCAATAGAACTCAAGAACATAAGTTCTTTATTCTCCTCTTACCGAAGTTTTATCATTTCGTAATCTCAATAACTACGAGCTTGGCGTACATACCTGTACCCTTTCAACATGATCATACCTCGTCATTTCTTTGACAAATCCTTAGACTACCCGTTGAACCACTTGGAATACTAAGCACACTCGGAATTATCATACACACATTAAGATGCCAATGCCATGTCCCAGACGTGGTCTTACATGGGATCTCACATCGATGCCATATCCCAGATATGTTCTTATACAAAAATCTTATTTTGATGCCATGTCCCAGACGTGGTCTTACACGAAATCTCATATCAATGCCATATCCCAGATATGGTCTTACATGATAACACATAACGATGCCAATGACATATCCCAAATATGGTCTTATACAGGATCTCATCAACCTAAATGTCATGATATTTGTACCTTAAGTATTCCTAAGGTTCAACCGGCTTTTATCACCTCAATTCTTTGTCGGACAACATCAATAATATTCATAAGAAAAATATATAATTCATGCAATGTTAAATGCTAAATGCATAATAAAATGTTGCATCAATTACACACAAACTTACCTCGGTACAAAAATATGGTCAATTTATTCGATTTAGTCCAAGATCTTGCTCTTTGTCTGGTCTAGGCTCGGACTCCGTTTTTCTTGATCTATAATAGAAAATTTCACTTATTTAATTACCAAATTATTCAAAACAGCCCATAAATCATATTTTGGCAAAATTATAGTTTTACCCCTAAACTCTCACATAATTATAATTTAGCCCCTAGGCTCGTAAAATGAAATGCGGCCAATTTCTTTGTTACCCAAGCCTAGCCGATTCATATTCCCTCTTATAGCAACCCACATTTTTCATCAAATCACATTTTTCACACCTATTTTTACATGTTTTACAAATAAGTCCTTTTAGGTGTTTTCATGAAAAATTACTTAGAAAGAGATGTTCATCGATCACCAAACTTCCATATTCCTCCATTAATCATCAAAATGCATGCATGACACACATGATTAAAATTTTGAACATAAACCCTAGCTCAAAATAAATGGTAAAAATAGCTAAATCATGCTTCAAGGATCTCAAAAACATTAAAAAATCAAAAACTAACACCAAAATGACTTACATGTAGAGGGTTTATTTTGCTAAAAAATTCAAGCTTCCATGGTGGTTTTCTTCTTCAATTTTCGGCAGAGAATGAAATGAAGGAGAATATGGCCACTTGTTTTATTTCATTAGTTTTTTTTGCCTTTGTCATCAAATACCAACCCATACCAAATTTTGACTTTTTTTACTTTTCTTCTCCATGCACATCCATTCACACATATAATGGCCTATTTAATCATTAAGGACCTCAACCCTTAAGTTCTATAGCTATTTAAAAAATTTAGCTAATAGAACACAACTTTAGTATTTTACGTGATTTAGTCTTTATTTACAAATTAAACATTCAATCAGTAAAATTTCCTAACAAAATTTTTTTTACACAATCATATTATCATGCTGTAGACCTCAAAAGAATATTAAAATAAATTTTATGATCTCAGATTTGTGGTCCCAAAACCACTGTTTTGACTAGGCCCAAAATCGGGATGTTACAACTCTCCCCCTTAAGGATTTTCGTCCCCTAAAATCTTACTAGTAAAAAGGTTTGGATATTGGCTTCTCATTGTTTCCTCGGGTTCCCATGTGGCCTCTTCAGCCCCATGTCGTTGCCATAACACTTTAAAAAGGGCAATATTTTTAGTTCTTAATTGTTTGACCTCCCAAGCTAAAATTCTAACCGGTTCCTCACCATAAGTCATATCCGGTCGTATCTCCACCTCTGTAGGTGAAATCACGTGTGAAGGGTCAAAACGGTAACGACGTAACATAGACACATGGAACACATCGTGGATCTTTTCCAATTTAGAGGGCAAAGCCAATCGATATGCTACTAGCCCTATCCTTTCAGTAATCTCGTACAGTCTAATAAAACGCGAATTCAACTTGCTTTTCCGGCCAAATCTAAGAACTTTCTTCCACGGAGATGCTTTCAAGAATACCTTATCACCGACTTGAAACTCAATCTCCTTCTGTTTCAAATCCGTGTAGGATTTTTGTCTATCTAAAGCCGCTTTCAAGCAATCTCGAATCACTTTTACTTTCTCTTTAGTTTCTTTGACAAAGTCGACCCCATGAATCTGATTCTCTCTAAGCTCAGTCCAATAATGGTGTTCGGCACTTAGACCCATACAATGCCTCATAAGGCACCATTTTCAAGCTCAACTGAAAACTATTATTATAGGCAAATTCCACCAACGGCAAGTATTTTTACCAACTACCTTGAAATTCAAGAACAAAACACCGGAGCATGTCTTCAAGTATTTGTATTACTCTCTCTGACTGACCATCGGTTTGCGGATGGAAAGTAGTACTAAAATTCAACTTTGTACCTAATGCTTCTTGTAGCTTTTTCCAAAAACGTGATGTAAATCTTAGATCCCTATCCGAAATAATGGACAAAGGTACTCCATGAAGTCTCACAATTTTAGAAACATACAACTCGACTAGCTTATCGAGTAAGTAGTCGGTACGTACTGGGATAAAGTGACCAGATTTTGTTAATCGATCAACTACAACCCAAACAGCGTCATTCTTTCTTGGTGACAACAGCAATCCCGTCAAAAAATCCAAAGTAATCTGGTCTTATTTCCACTCGGGAACCATCACAACCTAAAGTAAACTCGAAGGTACTTGGTGCTCGGCTTTCACTTGCTGACAAGTTAAGCATTTCGACACAAACTCTGAGATGTCTCTTTTCATACCCAACCACCAATACAATCTCTTCAAGTCATTATACATCTTGGTACTACCCGAATGGATCGACATACAACTACTATATGTCTCGTGAAGAATTTTCCCAATAAGCTCATCACCTCTAGGTACACAGAGCCTATCTTGAAACATCAAACAACCATCGGATCCAATCCGAAAATCTGATTTAATAACCGACTCACATTGAGCTCTCTTGGTTTACAAATCACTGCCACCTTTCTGAGCTTTACAGATCTCTTGGAGAAACGTCGGTCTAGCTTTCAACTCCGCTAGTATCGAACCATCATCAGACACAGTCAACTGAGTATTCATAGCTCTCAAGGCAAATAAGGATTTCCTACTCAAGGCATCGACGACCACGTTCGCCTTACCCAGGTGATAGTCAATCACCAACTTATAATCTTTTATCAACTCTAGCCACCTCCGTTGTCGTAAATTCAATTCTTTTTGTGTCATCAAGTACTTTAGAATTTTGTGACCTTTGAATACCCAACACTTCTCACCATACAAATGATGTCTCCAAATCTTAAAACAAAAATACAATAGAGCCTAGCTCTAGATCATGTGTCGGATAATTTTTCTCGTGTGGTTTCAATTGCCTCAAAGCATAGGCTATCACTTTGCCTTCTTGTCTAAGCACACAATCCAATCCATTTAAGGATGTATCACTATAAACCATAAATTCTTTTCCCGGTTCAGGTTGTACTAAAACTTGAGCTTTAGTCAACAATGCCTTTAATTTCTCAAAACTCTATTGGCACTTTTCTGTCCATTCGAACTTGACATCTTTCTGTAACAACCTCATCATTGGAGTAACAATCGTAGAAAATCTTTTAACAAACCGTCTGTAATAGCTGACTAAGCCCAAAAATCTTCTAACCTCGAATACGTTTCTCGGCGATTTCCAATCAACAATGGCTAAAATCTTACTCAGATCAACTCAGATCCATCACCCGACACAATATGCCCCAAAAATCTGACTTCTCTAAGCCAGAACTCACTTTTGCTAAACTTAGCATACAACTGCTTATCTCTCAAAGTTTGCAAAATAGTTCTTAAGTGCTCGGCATGTTCAGACTCATCATGAGAATAAATCAAGATATCAGCAATAAACAACATAATAAATTTATCCAAATAAATTCAAAAAATTCGGTTCATTAAATCCATAAAAATCGTGGGAGCATTCGTTAGGCCAAAAGGCATTACCAAAAATACATAGTAACCATACCTCGTCTGAAATGCGGTTTTCAGCATGTCCGAGTCCTTAACCCTCAACTAATAATAATCAGACCTCAAATTTATCTTGGAAAATATCGTGGCTCCCTTCAGTTGATCAAATAAATCATCTATCATCGGTAAGGGGTATTTATTCTTTATCGTGACCTTGTTGAGTTGTCTGTAATCAATACATAGCCTCATCGAACCATCTTTCTTTTTCACAAATTGTAACACCCCTTACCCGTATCTGACACTGGGACAGGGTACGAGGCATTACCAGACTTAAACATAACCAATCAAACAAAATCGGGCCATAAAATTTCATCCAATTTAAAACTATTCATACAGATGCATATCGTCCCTATTATAGGCTTACGAGGCCCAAAACATACATTGGGAGTGGTTCAGGACTAAATCGAAAACTTTTGGAACTTTTACTACAATTAGAAAATTTTCATACTTTGGAGAGTCACACGCCCGTGTGGGTAAGCCGTGTGGTCATACACGCGCCTGTGTGGCTTGGGACACGCTCGTGTCCTCAGGCCGTGTAACTCTTTGTCTATGACGTCATGCACAATTTGGGGTCACACAGCCAAGTAACACGCCCGTGTCCCGGGGCCATGTCCTTCATATGGTTGAGACACACGGTTGTGTCTCTGCCCGTGTGGCCAAGAAAATGGCTATTTACCAAGCCATTTGCCACCCACATTTGCACACTCACATACACACTTTCAATGGCACTTAACATGGCACAATTAAGCTAACAACACAACAATAATCAAGGTTTAAACATATCAAAACATTTATTTACTGTTCATAACAAAACTGTCAACTTGAGTCATAGTCACTAAATTATTTATATCTTGAGCTACAGAACTCTAAATTAAGATCCGCTTGATTTTTTCGAAACTAGACTCAAATATCTTCCTACCTTAAAATTTTCAGAATTTATGGTTTCGCCAATAAGTACAGTTAATTCTTCAAATTCGTCCCTATTCTGCTGTTTGACAGTTTTGACTTTTCTTCACTAAAAATTAATTATCTCTTAGTACGGGATTCGGATGATTTCCTGTTTGTTTCTCTTGAAAATAGACTCATTAAAAATTTAAAAATATAAATTTATCTCCCAAGTATTTTTATACAATTGTTAATGATTTTCCAAAGTCAGAATAGGGGAACCCAAAATCATTCTAACCTTGTCTCATAAAAATTCAAATCTCTCATAAAATGAAATTCTTTTGCTTACACCTTTTCTTCTATGTAAAACTAGACTCAATAAGCTTTAATTTCATATTTTATTCAACCTCTGATTTTATTTCCATAATTTTTGGTGATTTTTTAAAGTTATACTACTACTTCTGTCCAAAACTGTTTTAATGCTAATTTTACTCCTTCATGATTCCCTTGTACTAACTTTCATTAACATACCATTATAAACCACATCACACAATGACATTGGCATAGGCATATGAGTAATTAATATACTTGCAGCCCATTAGCCAATATAAGCCAATTTATATTGCTACATACCAAATCAAATCCTTATTCGTTACAAGCCAATATATTTAGGCATATCATAATGACACATACACAAAATGACTAAGTCCCTATACGTGCCATAGACTTAATATAATTACATTCACTTATACCCCAAATGGTAGCTTGATAGTATGATAGAATCATTGACGATCTCCAACCCGAGCTAGCTGAATAAACCTATAAGAGGTGGGAAATAAAAAAAAGGTAAGCTTCATAGCTTAGTAAGTTCACATGCAAATAGAATGCAATTTAAACAAGCATTCATCATACATTTAACTTCATGAACATTTTGCACCGTAACACCCAAACCCGGCCTAGACGCTATGGCCGAATCTGGTGTGTCACATTGAAGTGTTTTAGCGAAAATCGTGTTTTCATTGAAAACCCTTCTTAAAATAAAAGAAACCCTAATTAACTTAAAAAAAACACCTTCAGTTACGAAAGTCTTGTTTAAAACCTCTGATTAAAAGAAACTTAGTTGCAGAAACGTAGAAAACATACTATAATTTAAGAAATCCATGTTCAACTTCTCGAACTTACATTGAAAATAATATTAATTCAAGTAATAATAACACAATGAAAACCTTGTTACAATCTAGTCTGGAACATACTAAAAAAAGTAAAAACTTAAATGCTTTTAAAAAAAACCCAAGTTCAAATCATCTTGCTAGCTGGCCACCCAGAGTCCCTCCAAACATCGAACCTTCTACTGAGCATCACCTGAAAATAAAATAAAAGAGGGGGTGAGTTTTTGAAAAACTCAGTGTGTACAACCCTTGAAGAAAACAAGCATTCAAAAAAAAACATCATTCATCGTTCATCATTCATCATTCATGCAATGCAATCTCATCCAATTATCCATCTGCTACACACCGGCTCCGTCTCCCGTCACACCATGTGGGGATATAAATATCGACCCACCCAACCCACACACCATGGTAGCCCGGTTGCGGAACTACCTTCATTTACATATTGGGCTTTAAAAGTCGTCGGTGGATCCACGATTGTCAAGCAACCATGCGATCCTCATATACTTCCTCCGTTCCATAATTCCCAACCCATATGCAACATAAGCAGAATATCATATGTATGCATGTCACATCCACAAAACTTACATTCAACACCTAGAGGTATTTTGGTTATTTTCGCCCTTAGGGGTATTTCGGTAATTTTCCCTTAATTACGGTTTTCACTTATCTTGGCCCGTTAACAAGTCCCGTGAGCTAAGATGAACGAATACTATGCACTAGGTAGGATTCCAGAAAAGAGGAGGTGGGTCATTAAGACCGCTTAAGTACCAAGCTCTCCCTAGATCCAATCCTAGACATGCATATATCCGTTGCCACACCTTAACCCTTTGACTTATCCACGGTCGCAAATAATTATTAAGTTTTATGTAGTTATCATATTCTAGGCCCAAAACCCCTTACAAAGCCCAATCAAATTCAAATACCTGTATCTGGCCCATTAGGCCCAAATCACCTGTATATGGCCTATTAGGCCCAAATCACATTTAAATGGACCGTTAGGCCCAATCACTTTCATATTCATGCTCACACACAAATTCCTATCACATAGCATCAATATTCAGTTTTTGCCTATTATGGGCCCAATAGCCTATCAGGCCCATTTAGCCCATTTTGGCCCATATGGCCAAATCACAACCCAAGTCCACGGAATCGCCAGTGGGCCTCAGACAACCTATCGGTTTCCCCCTTACGAGTGTTCGCACACTCGCAAGACTACCGTAGCAAAAATTTTGACTTTTCGACTTTTCAGCTTTTGTCGATCCATTGTGTGTATGCAGTGTATGTACACACCTGGTAAGCAAGCGTGATGCGATCTCCTTAATCCAAACCTACAATCGATATCACTCAAAGATTAATCACACGTATTTATCGATTACTTTACCAAAAGCCGGAATCTCACCTTAACCTTACATGAACGCCAAGCCTTTACTAGCTTTTACTTTGGTCACTAATCATGTATATCTCTCAGATCTAAAGAGCAAATCGGAAGGAATTCAAAATCGAGATCTGACACTAATTCCCTACCAAAGTTGATTAGAAAGAAGTGAAATACACGATACTTATCAAAAACTGATTGGGAGAGCGAACACTTACACTAGAATCGACTGGGTGGAAAGAGTACTGGCAGCACCAAGGGTATTCGGCTCTTAGAGATTTGAATGGCAACAATTGATTACTCCTAACTTCTCATCTCCACTTACTCCTAACTTCTCATCTCCTCATTTTTCTCCCTGATAACCCCTTGATCCTTTCCTTAATTTTCTCTTCTGAACACTCCCCTTGAAGTCCATCTTCACGCCACTTTCATCCTTCTAGAAGGCCAAAATTAAACTCTAAAAAATACTAAGCAAGGATACGAACCTTGGACCCCCTTGCTAGCTACTAACGCCACCTCACTACGCCTTATGTGGCGTCACTTAGCCACTCCACCATAGGATCTTTTTATATCCAATTATTTCTTCACTTATTCAAAAGCTAACCTACTTGTCAGCCCTGATTCTTTTAATAATTAAATTATAATTCCTTCTACCCTTTAATTCGAACTCAACCTTAGCTAAGACCTACTAAAATTATCGCTTGGATAATAATATTAAACACAATTTTTATCAAAATCGAAAATAAAGAAAATTCGAGATTTCGGGATTTTTGGATTTCGGGATTTTTGGGGCGTTACAACTCTACCCCTTAAAAGAAATTTCATCTTCAAAATTTTACCTAATTCAAACAGATGAGGATATTGATGTCGCATCGCTTAGGTTACACCACTACACTTCTTCTGCGCACTCTATTTCTAATTTCAAAATAGATAGTTCGCACACTATGGATAAAGTACGTACCAATATTCGCTTCTGAAGCATCTTCGTCTTCTCGGCGACGAGCATTATAAACCAAAGCTGGCTGCCTTGTCTCAGCATGGCCTACATTTCTGCCTAGTACTCCACGTCCACGTCCATTCCCATCACCACCCCTAGCCTGCTCATGGCCCATTGGCGGCGGCTGACCACCCCTTGGTGGCTGAACACCACCTTGGTCCACAACTGGCACTCGACCTAGCACTCTAGGGCAATCCTTGATCCTATGTTCCATAGACCCACAAGCTAAACAAGCTCTCATCCTCTTCCAACACTCGCCTCCATGGCTTCTCCCACAATCAGCACAAGGTGGCACCCTTGGATTAATAGCAGGGGGCCCTGCTCTAACTGGCCCATTAACTCTGGCCCTAGCCCTAGGCATCTTTCCAACACCCGGAGTCTCAGCCTCCCTTTTATTCCTACCCCTTTCTTCTTCCCAATTTAAGTGCTCAGTGTGCTTAACCTCCTTCGCTATCCTTACCTTCTCCACCAACTCTGAGAAAACTCGCTCCCTTTGTGGAGCTATCAATACCCTAAGGCTATCTCTTAGTCCGTCTTCAAACCTAACGCAACGCTCATGGTCCGTTGCCACCATAACTCTTGCGTACCTACTAAGGCGTAGAAACTCTGCTTCATACTCCGCTACCGATTTGTTTCCTTGGGTCAAGTTCAGGAACTCCTTCCTTCTTGCATCCATATAGCTTGCACCTACTTACTTCCATTGGAATCCAGCTTTGAAAAACTCCCAAGTGACCCGCTCCGGTTGGGTGCCCTCTTTCACCGTCAGCCACCACTGGTAGGCTTTTTCCTTAAGTAGTGACACGGCTCTTTTTAGCTTTTGCTCCGGTGAACAATCCAGGTCATCCATTATCCTTTCAGTGGCCTCCAACCAATACTCCGCTACGTTAGGAGCCACGCCAACTATGCCCTTGAAGATCTCAGCCCTATTCGATCGAAGTCGTTTCGAAATGGACCCCCAATTTTCGCTGCCATTATTGGGCCCAGCGACCCTTTCTAAAATCCTTAGCATTGCCTACGACAATGCATCTTCTCCCGCAGCCTGATCATACGGTCCATTCCCAGCCACCGGTGAGGCCGGAGCCTCTTCTATTCCAACATCGGGCATATGGCCCGATGCTGACGATTCAGCCCTAACGCTTCCGCGGCCTCGGCCACGGCCTCTTGTACCTCTTTTAACACTCATCGTCGATTCGCATATTATCTAGATTAGAAATTTTATGAAGTTTTAGTTAGTTCAATAATTACACTGACGTTTTATGAAAATATTTAAAGAGAAGATCGTTTTCGAAAATCCTCTACAGTTTCCAGATCCTACGGGATTTAGTTACATTCTAACAATCATCTAAAGTAGCCCTCTAACTATCTACTGTATAAAAATTTAAACAAACTTAAAAATAAAAGTACTTACTTAGTTTGACGTCGGAGACTCGGTGTGCTGCTCAACAAGATTTTTCTTTTTCCAAAGCATCGCGATCTAAAATATTTTTAAAATCTAAAAAGAAGCCAAATATTAATAAGGCCCACTTCACAGCCCGAGTTTTGCAACCTGGGCTCTGATACCACTAAATGTAACACAGCCTAGACGCTATGGTCGAATCTGGTGTGTCATATTGAAGTGTTTTAGCGAAAATCGTGTTTTCATTAGAAACTCTTCTTAAAATAAAAGAAACCCTAACTAACTTAAAAAACACATTTAGTTAGGAAAGCCTTGTTTAAAACCTCTAATTAAAAGAAACTTAGTTGCGAAAACGTAGAAAACATATTATAATTTAAGAAATCCATGTTTAACTTCTCGCAATTACATTGAAAATAATATTAATTCAAGTAATAATAACACAATGAAAACCTTGTTACAATTTAGTCTGGAACATACTAAAAAAAAAGTAAAAACTTAAATGTTTTTAAAAAAAGCCCAAGTCCAAATCATCTTGCTAGCTAGCCACCCATAGTCCCTCCAAACATCGAACCTTCTACTGAGCATCACCTGAAAATAAAATAAAAGAGGGGGTGAGTTTTCAAAAAACTCAGTGTGTACAACCCTCAAAGAAAACAAGCATTCAAAAAAAAACATCATTCATCGTTCATCATTTATGCAATGCAATCCCATCCAATTATCCATCCGCTACACACCGGCTCCGTCCCCCATCACACCATGTTGGGATATAAATATCGACCCACCCAACCCACACACCATGGTAGCCCGGTTGCGGAACTACCTTCATTTACATATTGGGTTTTAAAAGCTGTCGGTGGATCCACGATTGTCAAGCAACCATGCAATCCTCATATACTTTCTCTATTCCATAATTCCCAACCCATATGCAACCTAAGCAGAATATCATATGTATGCATGTCGCATCCACAAAACTTACATTCAACACCTAGAGGTATTTTGGTTATTTTCGCCCTTAGGGGTATTTTGGTAATTTTCCCTTAATTACGATTTTCACTTATCTTGGCCCGTTAACAAGTCTCGTGAGCTAAGATGAACGAATACTATGCACCAGGTAGGATTCCAGAAAAGAGGAGGTGGGTCATTAAGACCGCTTAAGTACCAAGCTCTCTCCAGATCCAATCTTAGACATGCATATACCCGTTGCCACACCTTAACCCTTTGACTTGTCCACGGTCGCAAATAATTATTAAGTTTTATGTAGTTATCATATTCTAGGCCCAAAACCCCTTACAAAGCCCAATCAAATTCACATACCTATATCTGGCCCATTAGGCCCAAATCACCTGTATATGGCCTATTAGGCCCAAATCACATTTATATGGCCCGTTAGGCCCAATGACTTTCATATTCATGCTCACACACAAATTCCTATCACATAGCATCAATATTCAGTTTTTGCCTATTTTGGGCCCATTTAGCCCATTTCGGCCCATATGGCCAAATCACAACCCAAGTCCACAGAATCGTCCGTGGGCCTCAGACAACCTATCAGTTTCCCCCTTACGAGTGTTCGCACACTCGCAAGACTACCGTAGCAAAACTTTTGGCTTTTCGGCTTTTGCCGATCCATTGTGTGTGTGCAGTGTATGTACACACCTGGTAAGCAAGCGTGATGCGATCTCCTTAGCCCAAACCTACAATCGATATCACTCAAAGATTAATCACACGTACTTATCGATTACTTTACCAAAAGCCGGAATCTCACCTTAATCTTACCTAAACGCCAAGCCTTTACTAGCTTTTACTTTGGTCACTAATCACGTATATCTCTCAGATCTGAAGAGCAAATCGGCAGGAATCTAAAATCAAGATGACACTAATTCCCTACCAAAGTCAATTAGAAAGAAGTGATGGACCGAATACTCGATACTTATCAAAAACCGATTGGGATAGCGAACACTTACACTAGAATCGACTGGGTGGAAAGAGTACTGGCAACACCAAGGGTATTCGGCTCTTAGAGATTTGAATGGCAACAATTGATTACTCAGCACCAAAGAAAAGAGGAAGAAGAATCGGCTAAAGCAAAGAAAATATTGAGTAGAGGAGGGATAAGAATTCGGCACAAAGAAAGAAAAGAAAAAAAAGGTTTTCGGTTTTTTAGAGAAAATGGTTTCTGGCACAATGTGAAGGGAAATTTGTCATTAGCTTTTCAACCCTCCCATTCGGCACCTATTTATAGCCCTATAGCCGAATTCTTCAAGCCCAAGTTCCCAATTCAGCTCCACTTACTCCTGACTTCTCATCTTCTCGTTTTTCTCCCTGATAACCCCTTGATCCTTTCCTTAATTTTCTCTTCTGAACACTCCCCTTGGAGTCCATCTTCACGCCACTTCCATCCTTCTAGAAGGCCAAAATTAAACTCTAAAAAATACTAAGCTAGGATTCGAACCTTGGACCCCCTTGCTAGCTACTAACGCCACCTCACTACACCTTATGTGGCGTCACTTAGCCACTCCACCACAGGCTCTTTTTGTGTCCAATTGTTTCTTCATTTATTCAAAAGCCCACCTACTTGTCACATTCATTCTTTTAATAATTAAATTATAATTCCTTCTACCCCTTAATTCGAACTCAACCTTAGCTAAGACCTACTAAAATTATCACTTGGATAAGAATATTAAACACAATTTTTATCAAAATCAAAAATAAATAAAATTCGGGATTTCAGGATTTTTGGATTTCGGGATTTTTGGGGCGTTACATGCACTTTCTTATCAAATCACTTAAACTTATTCTTCTTGTATATATATATTCTTACCACAAGTTCATCACATCTCATGATGTTCTCATGAGTTCGATATACATACCTGTGTCTACTTGCACATAACAACTTACTTTCTCGTCTTTGACGTATTCATCAAGATTACCATTGAACTTTTCTTTGGACTACCTGTTGAACACTCGGAATACTATCGGATACAATGGAATCTCGCACCTAAGTGTCTTATATGTAGCCAGTGCTACCTCATATCACATATCACATGTTGCTAGCTTTCGAGCTACTCACGGGTCTACTCACATAGGCTATCGGGTATTCGCAACACATGCTGGACTACCTAGCCACCTGTAGAATATACGAGACCAGTACCCAGATGCCAAAATATGTGTCTCATACATCATGAACTCAGACCACAACTCAATGAGTTCAAATCACATAGTTCCTAGTGACATGTCACTTGTATCCTAAACTATTTCTAAGGTTCAAACAAGATTCTTTGATACCACATTTCTATCGAACTTGCTCGTAATGTCGAGTTCAATACTCATAGCACCAATCACATATTCATGAAATTGTCAAGCATAATTAATAATACAATTTAGGCAATAAACACATGATACAACATCACATTAAATATGTATGTACTTACCATACATGCAATATTAAAGCATTTAAAGTATGGTACATGTTGCATAATTCATAATACAATTTAGGCAATAATCATTGTAGTCATACCCAACCTCATTCAATTTACATAATGTTTAATAGAACTCAAGAACATAATTTCTTTATTCTCCTCTTACTGAAGTTTTATCATTTCGTAATCTCAATAACTACGAGCTTGGCGTTCATACCTGTACCCTTTCAACATGATCATACCTCGTCATTTCTTTGACAAATCCTTAAACTACCCGTTGAACCACTTGGAATACTAAGGACACTCGGGATTATCAAACACACATTAAGATGTCAATGCCATGTCCCAGACGTGGTCTTACATGGGATCTCACATCAATGTCATATCCCAAATATGGTCTTATACGAAAATCTTATTTCGATGTCATGTCCCAGACGTGGTCTTACACGAAATCTCATATCAACGCCATATCCCAGATATGGTCTTACATGATAACACATAACGATGCCGATGCCATATCCCAGATATGGTCTTATACGGGATCTCATCAACCTAAATGTCATGATATTTGTACCTTAACTATTCCTAAGGTTCAACTGGCTTTCATCACATCAATTCTTTGTCCGACAACATCAATAATATTCACAAGACAAATATATAATTCATGCAACGTTAAATGCTAAATGCATAATAAAATGTTGCATCAATTACACACAAACTTACCTCGATACAAAAATATGGTCAATTTATTCGATTTAGTCCAAGACATTGCTCTTTCCCCGGTCTAGGCCCGGACTCCGTTTTTCTTGATCTATAATAGCAAATTTCACTTATTTAATTACCAAATTATTCAAAACAGCCCATAAATCATATTTTGACAAAATTATAGTTTTTCCCCTAAACTCTCACATAAATACAATTTAGCCCCTAGGCTCATAAAATAAAATGCGGCCAATTTCTTTGTTACCCAAGCCTAGCCGATTCATATTCCCTCTTATAAAAACCTATATTTTTCATCAGATCACATTTTTAATACCTATTTTTACATGTTTTACAAACAAGTCCTTTTAGGTGTTTTCATGAAAAATTACTTAGAAAAAGATGTCTATCCATCACCAAACTTCCATATTCCTCCATTAATCATCAAAATACATGCATGACACACATGGTTAAAATTTTGAACATAAACCCTAGCTCAAAATAAATGGTAAAAATAGCTATATCATGCTTCAAGGATCTCAAAAACATTAAAAACATCAAAAACTAAAACCAAAATGACTTACATGTAGAGGGTTTATTTTGCTAAAAATTTCAAGCATCCATGGTGGTTTTCTTCTTCAATTTTTGGAAGAGAATGAAATGAAGGAGAAGATGGCCACTAGTTTTATTTTTTATTTTTATTTTTTGCTTTTGTCATTAAATACCAACCCATACAAAATTTTGACTTTTTTGACTTTTTTTACTTTTCTTCTCCATGCACATCCATTCACACATATAATGGTCTATTTACTTATTAAAGACCTCAACCCTTAAGTTCTATAGCTATTTAACACATTTAGCTAATAGAACATAACTTTAGCATTTTATGCGATTTAGTCCTTATTCACAAATTATGTATTCAAATGGTAAAATTTCCTAACAAATTTTTTTTACACAATTATATTATCATGCTGTAGACCTCAAAAGAATATTAAAATAAACTTTATGACCTCGAATTTGTGGTCCCGAAACCACTATTCCTACTAGGCCCAAAATTGGGATGTTACAGCACCCTTCCGCCGTCCTCCAACACTCTATAATATACAATGATGGTTTTGACATGGCGACTTTGTAGTCAATCAACACATCCATAATGTATTTCTTAACGGCAAATATGTAGTCTTCCTTGGTAGTAATTTTTTGGCCCACGAACAACTCTTCACGTTCAGGATTTGCGGCCAATCAGTGAGCAGGTAGTATATCGGGGTACTCCAAGAACTCAGTTGCATGCATTGCATCGAGATCTATGATCAATATGTAGGCCCCAAGATCATTGCGTATGACAATGCCTTGACTTGGGTTCCTAAATGAAGATGTATTAACATTTTCATCGTCACCCGCGTCTTCGTTGTCGATATCATGCGAGACCTCGTCTAGATTAGGATCACTATAATCTTCAACCTCGTGATTAGGACCATTATTATCATATTTGTCATCACCATCAGCATTGGTCTCAATCACAAGATGTATTTGTAAACAGGGACCTGGGTTAATGTGCTTAGATATAGGTGGAGCATTAAGATCGATGTCGAACCCGCGTACAGTCGATCGCCTATCAAAAAATGCTCTTGAAACCTCGGTGCGTGGATCTTGAACTCTATGTTCTTCATTTAATTGAGTGAAATCTTCAACTGGCTGTACATCAGCTAACTTAGCAAACAACTAATTTGGTTTAGTGTGGCCACTCTGATTCCAGCAATAAAGTGCGATCATTGTCTCCACGTCTTCATCGTCTACAAGTTTCATCTCAGTGCATTTGATGGGATTTGCCGAAACTGGGAATTTGTAGAATAGTTTCAAGGTCCTCCTCCCACAATGTCTAACAATTTTTACACTGATTTTTTTTTTTTTGATATCATCAAACGACACATTTCTATTAAATCACATTACTATTTATGCAACATTCAAATATAAATCCAACTATTGTTGTTAAAATTACTCCATCGAAATAAGCACATAAAAAGAATTGATTATCAATCTTCAATACTAAATCTGTAAAAATCATTAAATTTTTCAATAAATTATTTGAAAAAAAAATTCTATTGTAAATACAATTCATATTATACTAACCTTACGAATTCTTCTTTGTTTTCTATTCTTCTACAATTTTTTCCCTCTTTTCTTCTTCTCTAGGGCTTAGTGTCACCTGACAGCACCCCTCCACTTTGGGATTGGGTGCCGCCTGACTCATGCCCTCCACCCCTCCAACCTATATTTTATTCTGATTTTCACACGTATATTGGTAGAAAATATTGATATCACCATATGCCTACCCTCCACCATTTAAATACTTTTTTCATTCCAATTATGGCCTAATGATGGGCGGCTATTGGTGGGAAAAAGAAAGGTAGTTTACCACCCCTTACCCCTCCACCCTTTAATATTATTCACTTCATACCATTTTGATAAACAATATTATGAGAATAGTCTTTTTGTATTTAATTATTTTTTATATTCTCTAGATAAAAAACCTTATAATTCCATATACAGATGTGAATTAAAAAATAAAATAATAATCTAAAGAACACTAAACTTGTTAGAGCTTAGTAGAATTATTATATTAGGTTTAATGAAACTGGGGCATCTGTTTTGGTTTTCAATAAAGGGAGTGCCCGGGAGATGTGCTGCCATGCTCTTTCCACCATTTTTTCTTTCTCTTATTGGTTCCACATTTTAACGCTTTTCAATGTTGAAAATTGTGTCAATCACAATGCAATGAATAGAGAGAAATGGGAAAGAAAAAACACATAAATGTCAAATCCTGTATCTCCAGGTCGACTCTACCATGATATAATTAGTTGACTTTAATTTTGATTACAATATTAAAGAAAAAATATTTTATCATTGATGAATAGTTATGGTATCTCATAATTGAGTAAAAACAAAAAAAAAATAGAAAAATTATGAATATATTAATTATTAATTATAATTATTATGCAATTGATCGTTAGTGTTATATTAACAATTTTAAGAGTGTTAGTAAAGTATTTTAAAGAAGTATTAAGTTAATTTATAGTTTTCAAGTTTAGGTACTGGTTAAGTCTAAAAAAATTTAGGTATCAAATAGGTATAAGTTGTCAAGTTCAGAAAAATGGTTAAAGATTTGTTTTAAATATTTCCCAAACAATTTTAAAATAAAGAGATTTTTTTGGTAAATTTAAGGGTAAGTTACATCTGATGTCAATAAACTATTAATAAGTTTACATTTTGGTCAATCAACTTTAAAAAGTTATAAAATGATTATTGAACTATTTAAAAAATTTTATTTAAGTCGTTGAGTTGTTAAAATCGTTGTTGTATGACTTTTTCTGTTCACACTACAAGCTCTCATTCTCATTCTCTTCTACAGTTCAATTTTTTTCTTTTATGAAACAACTTTAAACGTCAAAAAATTGTAAATCAAAATTCAAATAACTCTTTTCTCTTATCTCTGACAATGATCATCAAATCAACTTAGATTTAAGGTATATTCTTCTACTCATTGATGAGTACTGGTCCACCGTACTGATCATCGAATCATCACTTAGAGCTCGCTAACTGAACTTTAAAAAAAAAAACTTAATAGGCCAGTAACTTAAATAAAAACTTTCAAATAATTTAGTGACTTAAATGAAAACTTTCAAATAATTTAATGACCGTTTAATGACCAAAATGTAAATTTATTAATAATTTAGTGTTAATCTACCATAAAATTAATGAAAAAATGTAAAGAAAATAGTAAAGTTTTAATATGGACACCGTATTAAGATTGGAGGAGACTGAAAGCGCCTTTTTGTTATGGTTCCTGTGATTGATAGGTAGACATTATTGATTTGATGTGATTATGATCCTTTTGAGCAACAACAAGATTTTTATTCATAACAGTGATAAAATCACAGTACGTGGCATTGATTTAATAATACAACAGAATTTTTTAAAAATTTGAAGTTCATTATTTTATCATAGGTGAGTTTTATTTATTTATTTATTTATTTAATTTTAATTTAGATATTTATGATTATTAATTTTTAATAAGAATATTTATGATTATTTTTTAATTCCAATTTAAATTAACTTTAAAAAAGTTAAATATAATTAATAAACCATTAATTTGGAGTTAAAATATTTATGATTATTAGTTGTTTAGTTCCTTTAAATACTGATTCTATTTGTCCCAATTTAGATGGTGTTGAATATACTTGGATATTGATTATATAATTGTAACTGTATTTTAAAAACTCTATTAAAGCATTATATGTTAAAAACTTTACCCCTCAATTTTTCAAACCAAATCTTTTATTTTGTTGGTGGTTCTGTTTTTTGGTTACTTGCTGGTCATAACTTTTTCAAAAATATTCTCTAATTTTTTTCCTTTTTAATTTTAATTCACTAATTATGATTTTTGTTTTATTTATTCTGTTTTCTTTCAAAGTAATTCTAACTTTTAGTTTTAGTTATTTCATTTAGTCATGTTTAAGTATATATATGAGATTTGGCAAGTTGAAGGTGTTGTCCAATCTATTGAAAACCGTTCTCAAATAACTTTATCATGATAAAACATAATATTTATAAAATTGATGAGGAAGACGATACTCAATCCGAGACTTAACTTTTTGTGCATCACTTATGTAATGGGTTCCTTGTGGGTTATTGGCAATGGTTTCATGGTTAATCGGAGTTCATTGTTATGTTGGGCAAATGATGGCGAGGCTAGCATCCAATTTTTAACAGTGATACATCGTTGGTTTATTTCTGAATTCTTTTAGTGTTACAGTTGCAGTTAGTTTGTCTTTCTCCTCTTTTAGGAATTATTCTATAAAGATATAATTGTGCATCAATTTGTAATATTTTATTTATCGTTTATATTATATATTATATCTTTATATTCTTATTATTTATGGTTGTTAGTGTTTTCTTAAAAAATAAAATAAAAAACAAAAATTAATTTTGTGAATGATTTTATAATTCGGCCTTGATCTTGCTTGTTGTTTAAACTCAATTTGGAGTGTGAATTAAGAAGAATGAGATACTCAATCCAATTTCATTGTTGTTTTCTTCTTCTTTTTTTAACGTGATAAGATATTAGTAAAATTTTAGCCTCTTTAATGTTTTTGTGATCAGAATAATTAAATTTTAATTTTAATTTATATATTTTAATTTTGACATAATTTGATACTTTAATTTTTATAATGTCATTATTTAGTATAAATGCTTTAGTTTGATTCAAATGCTAATATGAATTTTTAAGAATTGTTAACACTGTTAAATTTCTCTGCTAAATTTAAGTTCACTATAATGTTCTTTTTTTGTTACGTAGATATCAAGTAAGTATTTTTTTTAAAAAATTTAAAATATCACACTAACAAATTTAACAAAAATATATATAACAATGTTAAAAAATGAAACTAAATTTTAAATTTAAAAATAGAAAAACTAAACCCTTAAAAATAAAAATATATAAATTAAATTCTAAATATATAAAAATACCAAACACATTATAATTTTTAACTGGTATATAAAAGGAAGGCGAATAGGGCATTCCTTTATGACACCTGTTTATTCCATTGTTTTTTTCTTTTTCTTCTTTTTTTACTATATTAGTTAAATTTGATTTCTGACTCCTCTCTTTTCCAAGATTATATGAGAATAGTTATTTTTTAGTTTTGATCCCTATATTTTAGTTAAATTTGAGATTTAATATCTATATTTTAATTTTGACATAATTTGATATCTCAATTTTTATAATGTTATTATTTAGTTTAAATAATTTATTTTGATTCAAAAGCAAATATGAATTTTTAAGATTTGTTAACATCGTTAAAATTCTTTATTAAATTTAGGTCTATTATCATTTTTTGTTACACATATACCAAGTGAGATTTTAAAAAAAAAATTTAAAATATCACACCAATAAATTTAATAAAAAAATTTAACGGTATTAACAAATTAATGGACTTTAATTTTAACTTTGAAAAGTAGAGGAGTTAATTTCTTGAAAACAAAAGTATTGAGATTAAATTTCAAATATAAAAAAAATGCAAGGACTTGAAACATATTATAATTTTTTTTAATTTTTACTTTACAATTTAATCAAGAATTAAATAATTAACTCAACAGGGAAGTGTAGGTTGAAACTATAATAATATATATAAAAAGTAAGGTCTCAAAAGAGCTAACCTTTTAAAACATGTCAAGCTGTGGCAATTTTTACTTCTACTTATTTTATATTATATTTTTCTTTTATTTATTTTATATTGTATATTATCTTTATGAGTTGTAGTTTAAAGAGAATTAGATTAACATTTAAGTTTACTCTATCAACAAGTGTTTGGTATATAAATCAAACCTAAGGATTATTAGCTGGACACATTTCTAGGCACATGTCTCTCTTCTACTTCCTTCGAACGACCAGGATCACTGGTCCCTGAAGACCTCACAAGGGCTACCAAGAAAGTCAAGAATAAATCCATTGATAATCAGGTGTTGGGAGATGTGGTAATGAAAGATGGCCTTCCGAAAGTTTCATGTCGGGACAAACTTGTAGGAAATGTGGAAGGGAGAGGGTCAAAGGAGGAAGCTGTTTTGGAGCAAGAACTTGAAATTAGGGAGGATGACTACATGATTAATACCGAAGGAGAGTACCCGAAGATTACTTTCTTCGAACAGATTCGTGAATGGATTGATAAGAGCATGGCTAAAACAAACGAAGTACGTTTGTTGGGGAATAATATTGGGTACAAAGCGTTGGTAGGTCGCCTACAATCTTTATGGAGTTTAACCGGGAGATTTCAAGTGGTCCACCTTGATAATAATTTCTTCCTTGTCAAACTTAGTAATTAGAAGGATTACGATAATGCACTAACGGGAGGACCATAGGTGATTTATGGACTTTATCTTGTGGTACAACCATGGAGCCGAGACTTCGCAACAAAGGAAAGCTTTCCTTCGAAGATGGTGGTTTGGGTAAGATTTTCTCGTCTTCGATACCGATATTATTCTAATGGTTTGTTGAGAATTATCTCCAAAATGTTGGGGGAAATCATAAAAGTTGACTATAACATGACAAAGGTGAAGAGAAGATAGTTTGCTCGCTTGGCGGTGATGATTGACCTGAAAAAACCATTAGTCTCCTGCATGGGTATTGATTGTCATATTCAATATGTAGAGTATGAAGGTTTGTCGATTATTTGTTATGAGTGTGGATGCTATGGGCATAATAAAGAAAGCTGCTTGAAACTGCAAAATAAGGGGAAAGAGGCGGACTCAACGGAACAAACGATGGTGCAGGCTTCTAAGTCGATGGTAGATACAACTGTGGGTGCTGAGAAAGCTTTAGGATAGCTATATGGGCCTTTGATACAAGCTCCGAACCGTAGAAGGAGACCCACTAATGCGGGAAAGTCTAGTATATAAAGAAAGAAAATTTTATTGATGACTGAAGAAGCAAGCAATTCATGCTTCCAAATTTTGGCAGTCAATAGCGATGAGGATGTAGCTGAATCTAAGCAGGAAATTGTTAATGTCCAACAGAAATAGATGGATAATCAAACAAGGAAAGAATCATGGCAGGATTTTCGCAAAGAATTAGCTTTGGGGGGTTTGATGAGGTTTTCAAATGGAAGGAATGTTAGTGGTGGGCCATCCATGAAGGATAAAAGGAAAGAACCCAGATTTTTAAGCAAAGAAGGCAGACGTATGCAGGTGGGTGAAGGAGAAAATAAGGAAATTGGGCAACGGGTCCCACCTGGGTTTAAACCAATTATTGTTTGTGCACATACTTTACCATAATCAAGTCATAAAGTGGTAACTATTGAGGATAATAATGTGGCAGTGGGCAGGGGCGAAGATAGAACAAATTTTTAGGAAGTTAAATAAAAAATTAATTTTTTATAGTTTATATATTTATAAATTTTAAAGGATTAAATCGAATTTTTATAATTTTAGGGGGCCAAAGTATAATTTTATCTTTACTAATTTAAAATTTTTAAAAAAATCATGGACTTAAATAGAAAATTTTCATTTTAGGGGGGCCAGGGCCACTGCCAGCCCCCCCTTGTATCTGCCTCTGGATCCATGTAATGTTTTATTAGAAGAATTGGGAAGTGGTTGGGAGATCTATTTGTTCATTTGTTCATGATGCTTTCTTGGATGGGAATATCGATGATCGGGTGAATCATACAGTCATTGTTCTTATTCTAAAGGTGAAAAACCAAGAACAAAGTCAACATTTTCGATTGATAAGTCTTTGCAACATTCTCTATAAGGTGATAACAAAAGTTGCGGTTAACCGTATGAAGGAGTTCATGAGCAGTTAGGTTCAACCTGATCAAGTTAGCTTTGTTTCTGGTTGATCTATCTCGGATAATATTATTATTGCATAAGAGATTATACACACCAAACAGAAAAAAAGGGGTCAAAAATGATTTATGGCAGTCAAAATTGATTTGGAAAAGGCTTATGATAGGTTAGACTGGAAATTTATTGAAGATACCTTTTTGGATGTTGGGATCCCGACTAATATTAGGAAGCTCATTATGAATTGTGTGTATTTTGTTTCAATGCAATTGATTTGGAATGGGGAGTTTTTTGAGGTTTTTTGTCTTTCATGTGGTATTAGGCAAGGAGACCTATTATCGCTTTACCTATTTGCTTTATGTATGGAACGGCTTGCTCATACTATACAAAAAGAAGTTCAAGAGCAACGATGGAAGCCTTTCAAATTTAATTGATCTGGACCAGTAATTTCTCATCTTTTCTTTGCTGATGATCTCATTCTTTTCGCATAGGCAAATTTAGATCAAATTGAGGTGATTAACAGTGTCTTGCGAAATTTTTCTTTTCAATCAAGTTATAAGGTTAGTGTTTCAAAAACTCAAGTTTATTTCTCTAAAAATAATCACATGTTTTTGAAGGGCTCTATTAGCAAAGGATTGGGTTTTGCTACTGTTGATAGCCTTGGTAAATATTTGGGTGTCCCTCTTCTATACAAACGAGTAACCAATGAGACTTATAGTTATGTGATTCATAAAATAAATTTGAAATTAGCTAGTTGGAAAGCGCATATAGTGTCCCTTGCGGGCCATATCACTATTGCTAAATCTATGCTAGTTTCTATACTAGTATATGTCATGCAAACAACTGTTCTTCAAGCGAGCCTTTGTTTAGAGATGGACTCATTTATCGTTACAGGAGATATAAAGATGAGATTGTATATGCCAATCAATTTAATCAAAGGCAATTTTTCACAAAGGGTTGGACAAGATAGTCACAACTTTTATGGTCTCTGCCACCAGTTGGAAAATGTAAAATAAATGTTGATGGTGGGCAAAACTTGGTGTATGGAATAGGTACAGTAGGTGGTGTGATCCGAGATGTGACTGGTTTATGGTGTTTGGGATTTGCAAGAAGCATAGGGATGTGTAATGTGTATGAGGTTGAACTTTGGGACATTCTGGATGGTCTTGACCAAGCTTGGAAGTTTGAATGTCGAGATGTTTTGTTAGAAACGGATTATTTGGAATCGTTACACCATATAAAGGGAACTCGACGAGACATCAGCCGAAATCACATATGGTTAATGCGATTTGAGATTTGTTGAGTCATGAGTGGGATACCAACTTAAAATATGTGCATCAAGAATGCAATAGGCTGATTGATTGTTTAGCAAAGGCTGTAGAAAGAATGGCATTGGCATTCATTGTTGGTCTCAACCCCTTGATTTTGCTTTGAATGCACTGCATGAAGATTTTAATGGTTTATCTACTATTAGACTAATTGCTATGTAATAGTCTGTACTTTTTTTTTTAAACAAAAAAAAAAGAAGAAAAAAACAAGTGTTTGGTATAATGGTAAGGTATACTCTTAACGAGAGATATAAGTTTAAATTTTGGAGATGATATTATTAGGAGAATTGTCACATACTCTAAATATAGACTGTAAAATGAACATAATTGATAAAAAAAATTTAAATTTACTCAATTTCTCTAATATTTTAATAATTAACAATAAATCATTTTAATCAAATTTAATTATAAAAATAAAAACTAAAGTCATGATAATCATTTATTCATATTTTATGCATTATAAATTTAAATTATTTATATCAATCTTAATAAATTTTTTTTATATAGCTCGTATACTACTAGCAAAAGTGATTTACCGTCACATGCACACAGTGCAAGTACATAATTCTTGTGGTTTAAGCCCATAACATGGGTATAAGATGAATTCGCTTGGCCAATGAGCCAAATGCTAAGGTTCTAGGAAGTATATTTAAATTTTATTGTTTAATGTATATATATTTTTTACCTATACATAGAAGTAAAGTCATCTAAGGCTCTATAAGTTGACAAGTGTTAAAAAGAATTTAACTATGAATGTTTTGGGAAAAAATAGACTATTACTGATAGTAAGATAAATTTGTATTTTTAATATATTTATTAGCCAGCCTTAATCCACCAATGATGGAGCTTGTCAAAAAGGAAATTCAAAATCTACTGGACCCCAAGATGACCTATCCAATTTCCGACAGTAATTGGGTTAGCCCAATTCATGTGGTTCCCAAGAAAACTGGTATGACTATAATAAAAAATGCAACAGGAGATTTAGTTCCCACTTGAGTTCAAAATGGGTGGAGAGTCTATATAGATTACAGGAAGTTGAACTCTTTAACTCGAAAAGACCATTTTCCACTTCCTTTTATTGATAAAATGTTAGAACGTTTAGTAGGAAAAACTCACTATTTTCTTGATGGTTATTCAGGTTTTTTCCAAATTCCAGTGGTATTGGAAAACCAAGAAAAAATAACATTTACATGTCCCTTTGGCATGTTCGCCTACAAACGGATGTCGTTTGGACTTTACAATGCACCAACCACATTCTAGAGGTGTATGGTAAATATATTTTTCGATTATGTCGAAAAAATAATTGAGGTATTTATGGACGATTTTACAGTTTATGGAAATTCTTTCAGTGAATGTCTAACAAACCTCGTTAAAATTTTAGAGAGATGCTTAGAATTTAATCTAATTCGTAATTATGAAAATTATCATTTTATGGTAGATAAGGGATTGATTTTAGGGCATATTGTTTGCGTTGAAGGGATCACGGTCAATAAGGCCAAAACTGATGTTATCAACTCACTTTTATACCCTACAACTGTAGGGGAAATTCGTTCTTTTCTTGGTCGTGCAGGTACCTATAGGCGCTTTAGAAAGGACTTTTCGAAGATTTCTTGAGTTTGAATTTGATCAAGCGTGCAAAGACGCGTTTGACACTCTCAAACAAAAGCTTGTTTCAGCTCCTATAGAACAATCACCAAATTGGGATTTCCCTTTCGAGATCATGTGTGATGCAAGAGACCAAAGTGTAAGAGCTTACCTTGGGAAAAGAATTGGGAAGGAACTTCACGTCATATCCTACGCCTCTAAAACACTAGATGCTACCAAAGCAATTACTCAACTACTGAAAAAGAATTATTAACTATTATTTTTGCTTTGGAAAAATTTAGATCGTATTTATTAAGCACTAAAGTTTTTGTTTTTTCTAACCATGCAGTGTTGAAATATTTGATGGGAAAAAAGAGGCAAAACCTAGGTTGATTGGATGGATTCTTCTTTTACAAGAATTCAGTCTCGAGATTAAGGATAAAAAAGGAAGTGAGAACTCAATAGCTGATCATTTGAGTCGAATTCCCTTTTCAAAAGATGATACACCTCTTAGAGATGACTTCCCGGATAAAAGTCTTCTGTTAGCTCAAATAGTTTACCCATGGTTTGAGGTCGTACCGGGATCGACTACATAAGGAAAGTTGGTGGTCGGGATGTACTTGGTCGCTATAACCAGCTTATTGTTTGGAAGGGAAGATCTATTTTAAGGATCGATTCCAGATTAGAGTATACCGAGGCTAAGGCTAAGCTTAAAAAATATTTTATTTTTCCATTTATTTTTGCATTTTCGAATCTGTTTTTATTTTTATTTTGTATTTCCTAATTTTATTATTTTAATCAATTTAAACCCTCCATTTTTATTTTTATTTTCAACATTTCTATGCACAGGTCGGGGCATGACTATGACCGCGATAGCGATTCTGGTCATGAAAAAAGGTGAAATTAGATAGCGAGTCCTTATAGATTCGACCCTACTGTTCTATACTGCTAATTACTGTTATTTTGTTGTAGAAATTTATATTTGGTGGTTTTGACGCCCATCAAGTTTTGGCACTTTTGGTGGGGATCGAACCTGAGTCACTCGCGTGATAGGTGAAAATACCTATGAAAACATTGTTTCGATCAGGTAATTCAACGATGTGTCACAAAAATAGAGATACAATTTATCCTTTCTGTCGAAACCATTTTAAAAGGAGTTTGGAAAAACTGGGTTCGACTTTTTGAAAAATGAAAAATGGGAGTCGCCACCAATCAGTTTAAGTGTGATTGAACCACCTTCGAACCACTTTTTGTTTGAAATAATTTGTTTTGGTCTACGAAATCAAGAAAACGGGTTCGGGAGTCGGTTACGTACGAGGAAGGATTAGCACTCTCGTAACGCCCAAAAAATTAGTACCAAATTGAATAACTTTCTGTCTTTAATGCTAGAATTTTGAAAGTATTTAAAAATATGATCCCTTTTGAAATTAAAATAGTTCGAGTTTAAAACCGAGATTTCTTCGTTCCAAAAGAATATGAATATCACATCCAGCATGATAGGACACAATATTCTAAAACTCTTGTAACTGAAATCACCTCGTAATTTATAAAATCGTTTAGAAGGGTATTCTAGGCATTTAGACAAACGGGAAATCGTAACCCAGCATGTTAGGGCACTATTTCCCGAATTCCTGAATACGAAAAACATTGCCTTTATTTTTGAAAAAAACAATTCTTTATTTATGTTTTAACGATGATACAATTAAAATAACATATTACAGGGTAAAATTAAAGTATTATAATACATGTTTTGATACAAATATAGCATAGAAGATACAATATAACACCCATATTTCATGTGATTAAACATAGGCAACATAAATTTCATGCATTAATGTTCCATAGCAAATAAAGCAAGTAAGATATGCAAATATAAGTTACAAATATGACATGAATAATTTTCATACCAACATAATTTTAATAACAATAAATAATTCATGCAATAGGAGTATGTATATATTAAAACAAACTTTCATATAAAAAACAACACATTTGGGGTAATAAATGATAATGGATAAAAACATAACATATTTAATACATATTTTGAAATAATAAAAATGATTTTTATACTACTTTCTAGAATATAATACATATATTTAAAAATATTTAATTAATATTTTTATATATAATAAAATATAAATAATATATACACCATATAAAATAATATAATAATATATAATATAATAAAATAAATGGATTTCCAATATTTAATAATAAAGTATATAAATATAACATATATTTTTTAATATAAAATAATAGTGAGTATTAATATAATATAAAATAATAATATACAGTAAATAAATAATAATATTTAAAATAAATAAATTTAAAAGTGTAAGAGGACTAAAATTAAAAGCAATTGAAAAATTTGGGCTAATTAGAAAAATATAAAAAAAAATTTGGGCCTATTTAGAAAGCGGTTAAAACCGAGGGGCTCACTGGGCAATTTGCCTTAATCCCAAAATGACACCATTTCCATGAATACAGTTTTAAAGTCACTGTAAGGACCAAACTGAAACAAAACTAAAATTTTAGGGCTAAATTAAAAATAAAATAAAACAAAATCATAAATGTTAGAAATGCGAGAGGATTAATTGAATAAATAACCCGAAAAAAACACACGGATCCTTCCCGGGTCGGGCAGATCTTTCCTGGGTTATATTCAAAACGACATCGTTTTGCTGCTTATTGAGTTAAGCAGAAACGGTGTCGTTTAGTAGAAGCTATATAAGACTATTTCTTAGTTTAAAAATCATTTCAGCCCTTTTTACCCAAAAACAAAACCTGAGAGAACCCCCCCCAAAAAAATCCTCTGGCCCTCTGAGCTCCGGCTAGGGGAACATCACTGCTCATCCTCGAGCCCCGTCGTGCATAGTCTTTACGCGCCAACACGCCGTCATCAGGACCACTGCATACAGTGGCTAGGGTTCGAAAAAAAAAACCCATCTTTTCTTTACAAATCTTCAGGTAATCACTTCCCCTTTCTTTTTTCTTTATTACTTTTCATAAAAATGCTTGTAAACACACACTCGCAAGCAAACAGGTAAGAAAAAATAAAAAATATAAAAATGAAGAAACGTTTCAAATTACCTTTCGAGCAAGTAACTGTTTTCCTTTTTTATATATGCTTCGAAAAAAAGATTACAACTGTTCACTTTTTTCTTTTCTTTTTTTTGCTTTTTTTCCTCACTGTTTTTTTCTCTCTGTGTGCTGTGTAAATCTCTCCTCGATTATCTCTCTGCTTGTGTCTTTCTGCCTCTGTATATGTGTATCTGTATGTGTCAAAACTCCTTCAATTACAAATCTGAAGAAAGGCTTTATAGCCTTTAGACTATGCATGTTTAGGAAAGAAATCTTTGATTTCTTTCCTTGTTTGTTTTAGTTTATCTGCTGCTATTTCTTGCCATTTTTGTCTGTTTGGTTTCCTTTTTTGCTTCGTTTTTCTTTTCCGTGTCTGTTGGTTTTCTTTTTCTGTCTTGTAGGTACCAAAAATCCGGCGAAGATCGCGTTGTGGATGTGAATCTTGCCTGGTGACCACAGGACAGCCTCTGCTGCGAAGATCTCGGCACCGATGGAGGCGCAAAGGTCAGTGGTGAGGCCTGAGATCACGATGCACTGATGGTGGTGATGTTTAAGCCACTGGATCATTGTGAGGCAAACGGCGATGACGTTCGGAGTGCCCAAAGCCTCTGGTCAGTGCTCTGATGGGACCTCGTGCGAGGTGACCATCGATCTGACCAGCATTGATGAGGGCCACCTGGGGTGATGTGAGGAGACAGGGCTATTGATGGCCCTTGCCTTGGGAGCTAGAATGGCTCTGACGTGGCGAAGCTTCTAGAACTGCTCCTGCGGCGCTGAGGTTCCAAGGAAACCCTAGGGTTTCCTGTTGGTGTTTTAAGCCATTGGGCCTTTTGGGCCCGAGTGACTTGGGTCTGTAGTAGATCAGTTTGGGTAATGAGTCTGTTTGTAAGGGTTATTGGGTTTGGACTTTTTAACGTACTTTTAAAATAAATAAATATTCATTTATTCATTTATTTTTTATTTTTGGTTTTAAGGCCCGGGCAGATTTGGGCTGCTACAGCTGCCCCTCTTTGCTCATTGCTGTATAATAGGAATCGAGCAAAGACATATAGATAGACCAAATTTGCCCGGTCTTATCAGATCTTTATCTTCAATCTGCTCCTTGCAAACTTAAGACTGTCATGCTAATATTTCGATCTGCTCTCCGTCGAACACAGAGACGCCAAATTTGCTTCTTCGCTTTGTTCCCTGACAATACAGAGATGCCAAATTATCTTACACTTGCTTCAGCGTAAACACGTGAAAGCCAAATCTGCTATGTCTTCGATCTGCTTCTTGTAAACGCAAGGATGCCAGATCATCTTAGATCTGCTTCGATGCAAAAACATCCGAAGGTTAAATCTGATATGTCTTCGATCTACTCTCTGTCGAATATGGAGATGCCAAATATGTTTCTTCGATTTGTTCTCTGACAATACATAGATGCCAAATCATCTTAGATCTGCTTCAGTGTAAACACGTGAAAGCCAAATCTGCTATGTCTTCGATCTGCTCTTTGTAAAAGCAAGGATGCCAAATCATCTTGGATCTACTTCGATATGAAAACATCCGAAGGTTAGATCTGCTATGTCTTCAATCTGCTCTCCGTCGAATATGGAGATGTCAAATCTGTTTCTTCGATTTGTTCTCTGACAATACAGAGATGCCAAATCATCTTAGATCTGCTTCAGCGTAAACACGTGAAAGTCAAATCTGCTATGCTTTAGTCTGTTACCCTACTGCTTAGGGGGTTAAGGCGCATCAATCTTCATTGTCCCTTGAAGGACATAACCTGTGTAATGTGTATGAGTTCATGCCTAATGATTAGGATGCTATGATCGAAGTGAGTCAAATGCTCCTAATTAACCCTATTGTAATGCAAAATGTTTATGAATATGACCCCTATTCCAGACGTCACCACTCATTCCTTCGTCGAAGTTTATCCTTATTTCTCTCGAAGTATCATTCCTACTCAGCCTGTGGGTTTGTACTATTCTTCAAATGCTATGACCCACCGAAAATGTCTGTAAGATGATCCTCTCTTAGGATCAAATCATTTGATTTGTCCAATCATCATTTTGGACTAAAGAAAGAATTTCCTCGAATTCTTTCAAGCCTCACTTACGTGAATTCCTCGAACAATTATTCTGTTTTAGTTTCTTGTATTATCTAGAAATTTCTAGAGTAATGAGCAAAACTTCATTTGTGAAAATTATTTAGTTCATCTATCATTATTTTAATGCAACATACTTTAATAATAATGGAAGATGAATTTAATCTTAAGGATAATTAGATTTGAATAAATTTGTCAAAAATACAAAGGAAATTAATCTGATAGCCTATCTTTGAGAAGAAAGAGAATCTAAAGATAGCAAACAGGACAAAAGTTAGATGCCCTATATATCGCCACTTGAGCGTCTATACACCAGCTCCATGAAGACTTTCTTGAATTCAACATGTGTTTAAAAGATCCAAAGTACTTTGTTGATGCCCCGATATGCAACGCGCTTCGCACTTTGTTGAATCAGATATAGCAAGATTACCGTGTGCTCTTCAAAATTTGAGCTGCCCTTTCAAGTTTTCAACTCAAAACCCCTTTGGTCACAAGGTGCCCTTTGTGGGTTTTCACCTAGGCCTCTCCATTTTTTTTCTTTTTTTTTTTTGAAAAATCAAGGCGCCCTTTGCGGGTTTCCACCCTGGATTCTCCTCTCCTTTAGACAAAGTACTTTTTGACTAAGTCTGCATTCACTGGATTGGGTAAACTCTTCCCATCCATTTCTGTTAAGATCAATGCACCCCCAGAGAAAGCCTTCTTCACGACATACTGCCCTTCCCAATTCGGCATCCATTTTCCTCTAAAGTCCTTCTGAATGGGAAGGATCTTTTTCAGCACAAGATCCCCCTGGTGGAATTCTCTTGGTCGCACTTTTTTGTCGTAAGCTCGCATCATTCGCTTCTGATACATCTGACCATAACGAATGGCCCTTAGCCTCTTTTCCTCAATCAAGTTCAACTGATCATATCGCGATTGTATCTATTCAGCTTCATCCAACTTTATCTCTGACAAGACTCGGAGAGACGGTATTTCCACTTTAATGGGTAACACTGCTTCCATCCTATAAACCAACGAGAAAGGAGTTGCCCCAGTAGAGGTTCTGACAAATATTCGATGGGCAAAGAGTGCAAACGGTAGTTTCTCATGCTAATCTCTATAAGTCTCAGTCATCTTCCTCACTATCCTCTTGATGTTCTTGTTGGCTGCTTCTACTACCCCATTCATTTTTGGGCGATATGGAGAAGAGTTATGATGTTTAATCTTGAACTGACTGCAAACTTCTACTATCGTTTTGTTGTTCAAGTTCAATGCATTATCCGATATGATCCTTTCAGGCATCCCATACCGATAAATGATCTCTTTCTTCAAGAATCGACTCACAACCGACTTAGTAACATTCGCATAAGAAGCAGCCTCTACCCACTTCATGAAGTAATCAATGACCACAAAGATAAAGCGATGCCCATTTAAAGCTTTTGGTGATATTGGTCCAATGACATCCATGCCCCACATGGAAAAAGGCCATGGAGAAGTCATAACATGTAGAGGTAAAGGTGGTACATGAATCTTGTCTCCATAAATCTGACATTTATGGCATTTCTTGGCGTAGTTGATACAATCCCTTTCCATGGTAGACCAATAATATCCAAACCTCATGATTTGTCTAGCCATCGTGAAACTATTAGCGTGCGTCCCACAAACACCCTCGTGAACTTCTTCCAAGATTAACTTAGCTTCCACGGCGTCAACACATCTCAACAGTACTTGGTCCTTTCTTCTTTTGTACAAGATGTCCCCATCAAAACGTATTCGCAGGCTAATCTCCTTAAAGTTCACTTATCATTTTCAGTTGCCTGTTTTGGGTATTTAAGATCTCTCACATATCGCAATATATCCTGATACCAAGGGTTATCATCCTTTTCTTCTTCCTCAATGTTACAACAGCGAGCTGGAGCCTCAAAGATACTTATCTGAATGGGTCTCATCTCCTCCTCTTTATTCCCTTTAATCATTGAAGCCAAGGTTGCTAGAGCATCTGCTATCTGGTTTTCGTCTCGTGGGATATAATTGAAAGTGATGTCACCGAACTCCTCAAGTAACCCCAAAACTACATTTCGATAATTGATCAATTTAAGATCCCTTGTCTCCCGTTCACCTCTAAGCTGGTAAATTACCAACGCAGAGTCTCCATATACTTCCAAGGTTCTTATTCGTTGCTCTATAGCCGCTCGGAGTCCCATGATGCACGCTTCATACTCAGCCATATTGTTTGTGCAATCAAAATCCAACTTGCACGTGAATGGATAATAATCGCCATTTGGGGATACCAAGACTGCCCAAATTCTATTTCCCACCGCATTGGATGCCCCATCAAAGCTCAGCTTCCAAGGATAATCCTCTGTAGTTGCTACACACATCAACTCCTCATTTGGGAAATCAAAATTCAACAGCTCATAGTCCTCTAGAGCTCTACTAGCCAGAAATTCCGCTATCGCGCTTCTTTTTATAGCCTTTTGGCTCACATAGACTATGTCAAACTCTGAAAGCAGAATTTTCCACCTCGCCATTCTCCCATTCAAAGCTGTTGACTCCATCATATACTTCAAAGGATCAAGTTTTGAAATAAGCTAAGTAGTATAATATAGCATGTACTGTCTTAACCTCCGAGTTGTCCAAATCAAGGCACAACACAACTTCTCAATTGGCGAATATCTCATTTCACACTTAGTGAATTTCTTACTGAGGTAATATATCGCCTTTTCTTTCCTCCCCGACTCGTCATATTGACCAAGCACACATCCCATAGAACTGCTAAATACTGATAAGTACAGTATTAGTGGTCTATCTGGACTGGACGGAGACAACATCGAAGCGTTCAACAAGTACTGCTTGACCCTTTCGAAAGCATTCTGGCATTCCTCATCCCAAGTGCCTTGATTGTGCTTTCTAAGGAGGCGAAAGATAGGATCACACTTCTCAGTTAGTTGTGAAATCAATCGAGCGATGTAATTCAATCTTCTTAGAAATCCTTGAACTTCCTTCTGAGTTTGCGGTGGAGGTAATTCTCGTATGGCTTTGACCTTGTCTGAGTCAACTTGTATTCCCTTTTCGCTGACCATAAAGCCTAATAACTTTCCCGACCTAGCTCCGAAGATGCACTTTGTCGGATTAGGCTTCAACTGAAATTTCCTTAATCTTAGGAACAACTTCCTCAAAACTTTAATATCGAGATTTAGCAATCATGTCATCAACATACACCTCAATTTCTTTGTGCATCATATCCTGGAATAAAGTCACCATAGCCCTTTGGTATGTTGCTCCTGCATTCTTTAGTCTGAAGGGCATTACCTTGTAACAAAAGGTGCCCCACAGTGTTTTAAAGGTGGTTTTATCCATGTCCCCAGGATGCATCTTTATCTGATTGTACCCTAAGAAGCCATCCATAAAGGAGAACAACGAATATCCCGTTGTGTTGTCCACCAAAGTATCAATGTTTGGTAAAGGAAAGTTGTCCTTTGGGCTAGCTTTGTTCAGATCTCTGTAATCAACACACATTCATACCTTCCCATCCTTCTTAGGGACAGACACAATGTTGGCCACCCATTCTGAATACTTAACCTCTTGTAGGAATCCAGCATCAAACTGCTTTTTGACTTCATCCTTTATTTTCAACACAATATCAGGCCTCATCCTCCGTAATTTTTGTTGGACTGGCTTGCAATCTTGTCTTATGGGGAGACAATGTACCACAATATCAGTATTCAATCCCGGCATATCCTCATTTGACCATGCAAAGATATCTTTGAATTCCCGTAGTAGCTCAACAAGGCTTTGTCTCGTTTTCTTAGCAATATGTATGCCGATTTTCACGTCATTCCCTTCCTCTAGGGCTACATTCTCTATTGCCTCTTTCTCATGGGGCATGATTTGTTTCTCCTCCTGTTTTACCATCCTCAACAGATCCAAAGACACATCACAATTCTGGACCTCTTCAAAATCCTGAGATTCCTCTAAACACATGTCTTGCTCGTGAGAAAAATCAGGATTTGTAATATCAGTGCTCATGTCATTGATATCTAGGGACCTGTAAAGTATAAAGAATATACAAAAAATGAATGAATTTAAGAATGGTTATTTATGTGTTATGAATGAAAGAATAAGAATTGCAAAAGTTTAACGAAATATTGGTTGATAAAAATGAAACAATACTCGTTCAAATTGATAAAAGTTATGTTTTATTCAAAAAATAATAAATAATCGTAAGCCCATTCCACAAATGTAATCCTATTACTCCTAGGCCCTAGAGTAACAAGAATGTTTCGAGAATTACTCTAAAAAATTCCTAAAGACTACAGGAAGTTCCTCCGCAGTCCAATTGTTCAGAGAGCTTCCCGGTTCGTAAGGGCGAATGCCCTCAAGGTTTTCTTGCTCTGATCCTTCATCGTGTATAGCATTAATTTGATGATTTTCTTCTATAAGTAACCCTCCCGATAGGAAGGTTTGGGATATTGGAGGGAATGTCATCAGCTCCCACTCTACTTCTCTTCCATTAAGGCACGCCCTTCTTTTCTCTTGGCGTTTCTCAACTTCCTTCCTCCTTTGCTTATAGTCTGGCTTGAAGCCCAGACCAAAGTGATCTCTCCTCTCTTTCAGTTCTAGGATTTGAGTCCCTCCTTGCAGGTATTTTCCTAACCCTCTTCCTGGTAAGGCTCCCTTTCCCACCATTATTTGTAGAGCCATCTTTGTGGCTCTTGCTATCTTTGGCACCGGTAGCTCACTCCCTAATAAGCAATAGTAGGAGGGCTTGATATCCATCACCAAGAAGTCTACTTCGTATATACTCGGCCTAATTTCTAAGGGAATGTCAATCCTTCCCATCACCTTCCTTTCTGTACCGTCGAAGGCTCTTACCACATTTTGACATGTCTTCATGTGAGAACCATCAATGGGTAATCTGTTCAATATAGACAACGGTAGAACATTCAAGGCCGATCCATTATCGATGAGCACGCTTAGGAGTGTATACCCCTTGCATCGAGTGGTGATGTGCAAGGCCTTAGTTGACCCCCTACCCCCCAGTGGGATTTCATCATCATTAAAGTAGATGAAATTATCCACACTTATGTTATTCACCAACCGGTCTAGCTTGTTAACGGATATGTCATGGGTGACATATGTTTCGTTGAGCACCTCCATCAATGCATCCCGATGCACCTCAGAACTCAGAAGTAGAGCCAATACTGATATGCGAGCCAGCTGCCTACGCAACTGCTCGACCACGCTATATTCGCTATGCTTAAGGAACTTTAGAAATTCATTAGCCTCCTCCTCCTTTATTGGCTCCTTGACAGCCATTTCAGCCTCTTTCTCCTTCTCCGCACTAACATTCTTTATTTTTGTGGGCTCCTCTCTGACGCCCACCGTATCATACCGCTTTCCACTCCGTGTATGGGAACCCTCAACTTGTACATCCTTAGACGTACTGGCTATACTCTCCTCCTCCGGCACTATCACACTGCAATCATAACTCCATGGTACCCTCTTGTTATTCTTATAAATGAAAAGCATAGGCTTATGGATAATGACCTTAGGCACCGTTTGTGCCCCCACTTCATTATTCCCCAGCAGGGAAATAATAATCCTTGGCCAACTAGTTCCTTTCTGTTCATCCTCCAACACACATGTTTTTCACGAGAGCTACCTTCAAAAATTTGTAGCTTTTTGTTGTCTATAAAGCCTTGCACCAAGGCCTTGAATTCTTCACAATCCTGAACTTCATGTCCTTCTTTCTCATGAAACTCACCATAGTTCCTTGTTTCTCTTCTCTCGTTTTTAGAGGTTAACATACCTCTCTTCATCATCTCCTCCCAAATCACCTTCATAGGTATCCTCACCTCAGCAACATCTTCCTTCATTCTCCTCTCACTGGCTTCGCCAATGGCATTCACTCTTTGATCGCCATGATTTGGCAACGGGTTTTCAGTATTAGGGGTATTGTCGAACTTCACTACCCCCATCTTAATAAGCATCTGTACGGCCTTCTTAAAACCGGTATAGTTTTCGATCGAATGCCCCTTATATTCCAGCATGGTATTCGCATCTGGCGTTTGCATTATACCATTTGAGATATGGGGGCTGCAGTGGTTTCAAGTGAAAATGAGCAATAGCATGTGCATCGTATAAGCTTTGATAAAGCTCACGGTACGTCACGGGGATAAGTGTGAACTACATCCTTTCATAATTCTGTCTTGTACCCGACTCCTGTCTTTGAGAACTCTGTTGCTCAACCGCAGCTGTTTTAGGTTAACCAACTGTGATTGCCTTCGTGTTGAAGGTGCTTGTGTTATTCACTTCACTATCCTTTCTCCTTGGGACCAATCTTTTGGTCGCTTCCCTCTCGATTTTGCCACCCCTTATGGCATTCTCGATCATCTCTCCCGCCATGACTATATTCACAAAGCTTTTAGTGGTGCTCCCAATCATGTGAGTGATGAATGGAGCCTTTAGAGTGTTGATGAACAACATGGTAGTCTCCTTCTCCAAAAACGGTGGTTGAACTTGCATTGCCACCTCTCTCCATCTCTGTGCATATTGCCTAAAATTTTCATTAGGCTTTTTCTCCATGTTTTGCAGCGTGATCCTATCCGAAGTCATGTCAGTCACATGATTGACTGCTGCATGAAGGCTTGTGCAAGTTCCCTCCATGAACTTATTTTGGCCCGGCTCAGTTGATTATACCACTTGGCTGCTGCTCCAATTAAACTGTCCTGGAAATAGTGGATCAACAGTTGATCATTATTCACATACCCAGTCATCCTCCTACAGAACATCGTAATGTGGGCTTCTAGGCAAGTAGTACCGTTGTACTTCTCAAATTCTGGCATCTTGAATTTGTAAGGAAGCACCAAGTCTGGGACCAAGCTTAGATCTTTGGCATCAACTCTATGATGCCCATCAGCATTCTCTAAAGCTTTGAATTTTTCCTCCAACCATTTGTAGCGTTCTTCCAACTGTCTTGCAGCCTCAGTTCTTAAATCCTCTTTTTTAGCCATGTCTAAGTCAGGAATAACAGGATTTGCAGGATTGTCGTCCAAATTGAATCCTGAGCCAGTTGGGAAATTTATGGGGATCCCAGCATCGACCGGCCCTTGTTGAGGCCTTATAGTGACAGATGGCCTCCTAGGAAGTGCCTCGGTTTGTGTAGGCACGTGGGGTAGGGTGAATCCTGGAGGATGATCCTCACCATCCTCGTCAGTAATTGCCATGGGAGCCTTTCCCTTATCAGTGGCCCTTAGTAGTTGAGCTATCTCAGCCATCATGTTCTTTTGAGCCTCCAACATTTGCTGCCTCATGTCGTTTTGCATTTTTTCCAATTGCTCTTGCAATTGGTCCTGCGTGTCCTTCTGTAGCTGTTCAAATCTTTGGTCCATGTTCTTAGTTTTTACACGAGTTCTGTAGTGATGTGTGATTTCCAGATTTTCCTTCCTAACTCTTAAGTAAATTTAGCTAATTAGGGTCTTTCTATAACCTCGAATGCATATGATGCAATGAGATGCTATGAAATGCAAATGCATGAATGCAAAAAGATGTCGATTCTGATTCAGTTTCATTTTAGAAAACGTTATTTAAGGAACAAAAATCTTTTCATAAAACGGATTACAAACACGCTTTCGCCCGTAGGCCTAGAGTCTTAACCCTATCTAATAACAATGCTAACTCTCGTCCTCTGTCTAACGATGACTCATACATTATACTCAGCGTTCTAGCTTGTACTGTCAAATCCTGCAAGTGTTCAGCAACCTCTCGAATCTGAACTAAGGCCTCTTCCATGACATGATCTCTATCTCTAACTCGTCCTTGAGATTGGTGGAGTTCTCCTTTCCAATGTCCCTCCCGTGCCTCAAGCTGCTCGATTCGGAGCCTACTATTATGCAAAGCTGACTCCAAACTTTCAAGCTTGCTCTCCAATTCTTTTATCTCGATCGCGGAGCTACGACTTCGTTAAAGATGAAGAGACCGTCCAAGTTCAGCCACATTGGTTTTCAACCCCTGGTTTTCTTCCTCTAAGGTCTGATTCTGTGCTTGCATATCTCGGAACTTCTTTTCCCAATATTCAGCTGTGATCATTTCCTCTTGGATCTCTTGCTGCCACTGCTCTGAAGATCTCCCTAATCCGACCCTTTTCAATATTACATGGGCCTTCTTGTAGTGCGTCTTTAAATCATCTCGATCTTCCTCGATCTTTCTCTTTTCCTTTTTCACCTTCTTGACCTCGATCTTTTGAACATCGACGTCGAGACTCAAGTACATTTTTTCCTCTTCTAGCTTCTCAATCCTCTTTTCAAGCTCCAAATTCTTTCTCTCAAACTCTTGCTTCATGACCTCCAACTCTAATGGAATCACTGGTAAGCTCTCCTCTAATGATCGAGCCACCCCCAAAATTGGCCTAGGGACATTATCGTTGACTCTCCTACTAAACCACCCTTTATACTCAAGGGTTGATGTCAAACCTTCAGTCAAGATCTTCATATAAAAAGGTTTCTTCCAAGCCTCAGAAATCTCTCGCATCCTCTTCTTATAGTGATCTTCTTTATAAGAGAAATCACTCTGAGCTAAACCCTGTGTAGCCGGTATGAACTGCCTCGCTCGATATTGCCTTAGAACAAGCAATGGTGCATATCCAACAACTCTCCAAATTCCTGGCAGAGGGACCCAATCAAAACTGCCACAGCGGTAAAGGACTTCACTAGGAACCAACTAAGGAGCCTTCCACATAACATCTTCCTCTCGAAGATTCTGAAGAATGTCTATCCACCTCTCCTTCGAAATGTCATCTTTCCTAGGCATGTCTACTGCTTCCTTTGAGGGAGAATAACCCTCAAATAATACTCGGCAAGGAACCTTATCAAGCTTCTAGAAGTGGCTATGGAACCAGACTAGCAACAATTGCGCATATCCAATAAATCTACCCTCGCCGGTCCTCCGACATGCACTCAAAGATCTAAATGTCTCAGCTAGGATTGCTGGTACCGGTGTATTCTACTTACCAACACGATCGAACAAATTCGCGACTACCTCATCTATGTGCCCCAACGCCTTTGGGAAAATCACCATGCCGTAAATACTCAAAGCCAGGACGTTGACCCTTTTCTTTACGTCTGGATGTGTCGATATCAAATCCCTCAAAATGGCCCATGGAACGCACTTACTATCACCCTTTTGATGCACATGAGCTACAGGCCACTGCTCACTCATCCCAGTAATCATCACCAACTTCTTCGCAAAAGGTGGAAGGCTAGCAGGCCTAACATAAGCCTTGTGACCCTGAATCCTCGGGCAACGCAGTAAAGTCGTATACTCCTCCAAAGCAGGTACAAGATCAACATCACCAAATGTAAAGCAACTATAAGCAGGGTTCCAGAACTGTACCATAGCTTGAAACAAATGCCTATCTACTTTGACGTCTAGCAAATAGGAAGGTCTCCATAAGTCTGGAAGAACAACTGCTTAGCCTCGTCATCCAACTGGGCCCAAATGTCTCTCAACTCCTGAAAATCAAACTGTGTCGAACTGATACGAGTAAAATCCCATAACTCTGATGCATACCCCTCAGCGACACTATCCCCTTTCTCCAACTGGGTTTGCTATGACCATGCACAGACGAAAGAGTTGTCCCCCACTTTATTAAGATATTCGTCCCCCATTACAAAACTTTCTAACTCAGAAATCAAATTTTGAATCGACACCTTTTAAATGACACGCAATAATGAAAAAATAAAAAAAGAAGTCAGTATCATAAAAAAAATGTAATAAACAAATACTTATAAAGGTAGGCACTAAAGGATATCACTATACTACTTAGGGCAAGCACTTAAAGCTCATTATATGAAGTTCGGTTCTAAAGCAAAGGGTACCCAAACCAGCAGATTCCTCGATCCTCACCCATTATAGGCTCATATGAACCGAGTTCGGTTTAGGTGGATTCATTTCCCTATGACCATGCAGAGATGAAAATCTCACGAAGCCTATAGGTACAGATGTTTCCCGGAAGCAATCCACTAACTCATGCAGAGGTGAAAACCTCACAAAAGCTTAGTTTCTTACTCCCACTTAAAGGTGTGACCAATGGTCATGCAAATGCAATGTGTGCAAATAATATAACAAACATATGCAGCGAACACATGAAAAGAGATCTTTATCTTTAAATCATTTCAAATTTTTAGCATTAAGACAGAAAGTTATCAATTTTTGGCTTGACTCTCTTATTGTCCCTAGTGAAGTCGCTAAGCTGTCGAAACCATTTTAAAAGGAGTTTGGAAAAACCGGGTTCGACTTTTTAAAAAATGAAAAATGGGAGTTGCCACTAATCAATTTAAGTGTGATTGAACCACATTCGAACCACTTTTTGTTTGAAATCATTTGTTTTGGTCTACGAAATCAAGAAAACGGGTTCGGAAGTCGGTTACGTATGAGGAAGGATTAGCACCCTCGTAAGGCCCAAAAAATTGGTACCAAATTGAATAACTTTCTGTCTTTAATGCTAGAATTTTGAAAGTATTTAAAAATATGATCCCTTTTAAAATTAAAATAGCTCGAGTTTAAAACCGAGATTTCTTCGTTCCAAAAGAATACGAATATCACATCCATCATGATAGGACACAATATTCTAAAACTCTTGTAACTGAAATCACCTTGTAATTTATAAAATCGTTTAGAAGGGTATTTTAGTCATTTAGACAAACGAGAAATCGTAACCCAGCATGTTAGGGCACTATTTCTCGAATTCCTGAATACGAAAAACATTGCCTTTTTTTTGAAAAAAACATTTCTTTATTTATGTTTTAACGATGATACAATCAAAATAACATATTACAGGGTAAAATTAAACTATTATAATACATGTTTTGATACAAATATAGCATAGAAGATACAATATAACATTCATATTTCATGTGATTAAACATAGGCAACATAAATTTCATGCATTAATGTTCCATAGCAAATAAAGCAAGTAAGATATGCAAATATAAGTTACAAATATGACATGAATAATTTTCATACCAACATAATTTTAAAAACAATAAATAATTCATTCAATAGGAGTATGTATATATTAAAACAAACTTTCATATAAAAAAAACAACACATTTGGGGTAATAAATGATAATGGACAAAAATATAATATATTTAATACATATTTTGAAATAATAAAAATGATTTTTATACTATTTTCTAGAATATAATACATATATTTAAAAATATTTAATTAATATTTTTATATATAATAAAATATAAATAATATGTACACCATATAAAATAATATATTAATATATAATATAATAAAATAAATGGATTTCCAATATTTAATAATAAAGTATATAAATATAACATATAATTTTTAATATAAAATAATAATGAATATTAATATAATATAAAATAATAATATACAGTAAATAAATAATAATATTTAAAATAAATAAATTTACAAGTGTAAGAGGACTAAAATTAAAAGCAATTAAAAACTTTGGGCTAATTAGAAAAATATAAAAAAAAATTTGGGCCTATTTGGAAAGCGCGTTAAAACCGAGGGACTCACTGGGCAATTTGCCCTAATCCCAAAATGACACCGTTTCCATGAATACAGTTTTAAAGTCACTGTAAGGACCAAACTGAAACAAAATTAAAATGTTAGGGCTAAATTAAAAATAAAATAAAACAAAATCATAAATGTTAGAATGCGGGAGGATTAATTGAATAAATAACCCAAAAGAAACACGCGAATCCTCCCGGGTTGGGTCAACACGCGGATCTTTCCTAGGTTATATTCAAAACAACATCGTTTTGCTGCTTATTGAGTTAAGCAGAAAAGGTGTCGTTTAGTAGAAGCTATATAAGACTATTTCTTAGTTCAAAAATCATTTCAGCCCTTTTTACCCAAAAACAAAACCTGAGAGAACCCCCCCAAAAAAAATCCTCTGGCCCTCTAAGCTCCGGCCAGGGGGCCATCACCGCTCATCCTCGAGCCCCATCGTGCATAGTCTTTACGCGCCAACACGCCATCATTAGGACCACCGCATACAGTGGCTAGGGTTCGAAAAAAAAACCCATCTTTTCTTTGCAAATCTTCAGGTAATCACTTCCCCTTTCTTTTTTCTTTATTACTTTTCATAAAAATGCCTATAAACACACACTCGCAAGCAAACAAGTAAGAAAAAATAAAAAATATAAAAATGAAGAAACGTTTCAAATTACCTTTCGAGCAAGTAATTGTTTTCCTTTTTTATATATGCTTCGAAAAAAATTACAACTGTTCACTTTTTTCTATTTTTTTTTGCTTTTTTCCTCACTGTTTTTTTCTCTCTGTGTGCTGTGTAAATCTCTCCTCTGTTATCTCTCTGCTTGTGTCTTTCTGCCTCTGTATATGTGTATTTGTGCGTGTCAAAACTCATTCAATTACAAATCTGAAGAAAGGCTTTATAGCCTTTAAACTATGCATGTTTAGGAAAGAAATCTTTGATTTCTTTCCTTGTTTATTTCAGTTTATCTGCTGCTATTTCTTGTCATTTTTATCTATTTGGTTTCCTTTTCTGCTCCGTTTTTCTTTTTCGTATCTGTTGGTTTCCTTTTTCTATCTTGCACGTACCAAAAATCCGGTGAAGATCGCGTTGTGGATGCGAATCTTGCCTAGTGACCACAGGACGGCCTCTGCTGCGAAGATCTCGGCACCGATGGAGGCGCAAAGGTCAGCGGTGAAGCCTGAGATCACGGTGCACTGATGGTGGTGATGTTTAAGCCACTGGATCGTTGTGAGGCAAACGACGGTGACGTTCGGAGTGCCCAAAGCCTCTGGTCAGTGCTCTGATGGGACCTCGTGCGAGGTGACCATCGATCTGACTAGCATTGATGAGGGTTAGCTAGGGTGACGTGAGGGGACAGGGCTATTGATGGCCCTTGCTTTGGGAGCTGGAACGGCTGTGACGTGGCGAAGCTTCTGGAACTGCTCTTGCGGCGCTGAGGTTCCAAGGAAACCCTAGGGTTTCCTGCTGGTGTTTTAAGTCATTGGGCCTTTTGGGCCCGAGTGACTTGGGTCTGTAGTAGATCAGTTTGGGTAATAAGTCTGTTTGTAAGGGTTATCGGGTTTGGACTTTTTAACAGACTTTTAAAATAAATAAATATTCATTTATTCATTTATTTTTTGTTTTTGGTTTTAAGGCCCGGGCAGATTTGGGCTGCCACACTTTCTTTTTGTCATTCTTATGCTTGTGGAGGGAATTTCGGTCCTAAATGCATTGCACATAAGATACTCGAGTGTGGATTATTTTGGCCACACATATTTCATGACGTTTATTTATTTTTCAAAACTTGCGAAAGATGTCAAAAAGTGGGGAATTTAAGCTAAAGGAATGAGATGCCCCCCACACCTATACATGTATGCGAAATTTTTGATGTGTGGGGTATCGATTTCATGGGACCATTTGTTTCATCATTTAATAATGTTTGCATTATTCTCGCATTATATTACATATCTAAATGGGTTAAAGCTAAAGCTACCCGACATGCTGATGCTAAAACTGTAGTGGATTTTCTAACTAACTTTATTTTTTCCAGGCTTGGCACACCTAGACCATTAATCAGCAATACAGGAACTCATTTCTTCAATTGATACTATACTGAAAAAGTATGGGGTGACACAACATGCATGGCCTATCACCCACAAACAAATGGTCTAGCTGAAGTTTCAAACTGCAAAATAAAGTCGATTCTGGAAAAGACCATGAAACCAAATAGGAAGGACTGAAGCTTACGTTTAAATGACCCATTGTGGGTGTACCGTACTATTTACAAAGGACCCATAGGAATGTCCCCTTACTGACTCATATTCGATAAATCGTGTCACTTTCCTGTAGAGTTAGAACATAAAGCAATTTGGGCAGTGAAAAGATGCAATATAGAATTGAACGCCCTAGGTAATTATCGAAAATTGGACATTCAGAAACTTGAAGAGATCCGGTGAGGCGCATGTAAAAACGCCCAAATTTATAAAGACAAAATCAAGGCATTTCGTGACCAGAAAATATCTCACAAACAATTTTTAGTTGACTAAAAAGTGTTACTTTACGATCCTACACTGAGAATTTTTTTGGGTAAGCTTCGAACCAAATGGCTTGGTCCTTTTGATATTACTAAGATATTTCCTCATGGTGTAGTTGAAGTTAAGAGCGAGGAATTCGGGAAATGTTTTAAAGGAAATGGTCAAAGGTTAAAACCCTTTTACGAGAACTTTCAAGTACACATGGTGGAGGAATTATTTTCGAGGAGCCAAACGATTAAGTTTTCAGGTCATCGAGCTAAAGATGTTAAACAAAAGCGCTTTATAGAAGGCAACCCGTATTTATCTTTCTTTATTTAAATATAATTTTGAATTCTAGTTTAATTTGATAATTAAATAAAATGTTGTTTAATTCATTTCTTATGTTATATTTTAGGTACACGAACCGCTCGAAGAAATAAAGTCTTTCAACGAAGACGTGATCTAGCTACTAGATAACAAGAGGAGAAACCACCTTCTATTGTAGATGAACAACTTCATCGCATTAAAGCTCGCCTCGAAACAATGGAAGCCAATTACTCAAGCATCTTCAACATACTACAAAGCAGTCCCTCCCACCGTCTTTCGACCCATTGAATATACACGGGGAGTGCACTTTGCATCAACTTTTATTATTCTTTATGCACATTGGGGGCAATGTGGACTAAGTAGGGGGATCATGTCATACTTTCTTTTTACATGTTTTTTACTTAGAATAATTTCTTAATCTGTTTCGGAAATAAACCTCTAATTCTTATGTTTAGTTTACTTAAATAAGTAGGTGAATCATGAATAACTATTGCTTGTTTGATCAATGGATATTTTGTAGAATCGAAAATATTATGCCTTAGTCAATATTTCATGAAAATTGTTGGTTTTTTTTTTTTAAACTTGCCTAATGAAATTACTCGTTCTAAATAAAGTTGCTAATTGCTTCGTTAAGAGTGAAGATTCAGAAATGTGACAAAGTTGAGTAATCGGGATGAGGTGCTTGGGTTGTCATCTTGTTTTGCGTCAAAATGTTTGGTGACGAGCCGAAGCTTGTAACACTCCACTAATTGAGCTGCCTTGAGAAAGGAGAAATAAATTGATTAGGAACATATGAAATTAAATTGAGTAACCGGAATGAGGTGCTTGGGTTGTCATCTCGTTTCACTTCAAAAGGTTTGATTATGTCTCAAATTCGTTAAAAATAAATAATTAAATAAAGAGAACGTGTCGGGTTTAGTAACCGAGGAAATGTGCTTGGGTTGTCATCTCACTTCGCGTCAAAAGACTTGGCTACATTTGAATAAAAAAATAAAAAATTATAAATAATAAAAAATATAAATAAAAGTATATATTGAGTATGATCGTTTTGCATGTTTGATTAAGCTTAAATTTAGTGAAATAGTTGAATTTGACATATTGTTCGAGATTTTATAAAATGCTTATTGGTTGAGCTTAGCAATTGTTTATTTTTTTATTCACCTAATTGTTTGCAGTATGCTTAACTAGGAAAGGGGTTTTGATTTTGAAAAGGATTGACGAATTATTTTTAGTAGATATCATGCTTGAGGGCAAGCATCGACTAAGTAGGGAGAGTTTGATAGCAAGATTAATTCATATTTTTAATATATTTATTTTTGACTAATTATCGGATAAAATACTATTAAATTTGGATTTTTCTTATCAGGAATGAAGTTGGTGTGCTGAATTCAAACTCTTACAAAAGGGGGCTAAATTGAAACAAAAAGCAAAAAGGAGAGCTTGATTGAAAGATTGAAGATACAAAGATGATTGGATAAAGATTGAAAGCTTGAAGAGTTTATTTAAAAGTGGCTGGATAAAGATTGAATGATTTTTGATACTGTTATAACTCTGTAATTAGTTTAAATTTTATCTATAGTTTAAATTTGATTTTTAAATTTTAAATTATTTAGTGATAATATTTAGAATTATTTAGTAATAATATTTAGGGAAAATCTAGCTAAATTTTAGCACTAGAAGTATGTATAAAATACCTAGTGGCTACTGCCAATGAAACACACATTTTATTTTGACATTTAATAAATTTTTTTCTCCCCTTCTTACGTCATTCACACTCTGCCAATTCTATTATGTTTCATTTTTATCTTTACTTTCAACTTTTTTTTTTAGCTTAATTACCTCCCAAGGCTCTTCCCCTTTTCATCACCCACAATTCCACAAATCTATTTTCAAAGCATGATTTCTTCCATGATTAACTGAACTTTTTTTAGCTTTAGCCCGAAAATTGCTCCAACATAATAATCGTGAGATACGAACCCACTCAAAAAATCTCTCAACGCAATAATTTCTATCTCTCTGGTATAAGGGATAGTACAAATTCGTCCCTTAAAGTTGATTCAGTTTCAATTCAAAAAGTGCACGTTGGGTTAGAGTTATTTGGCATACAGTTAGGAAGACAAATCGGATGTGCTGTGTTCGAATTCCCGCGAATAAATTAGCGTGTCTAGATGGAAAAAGCCAGTTGGATTCTGTCAATGGAGCTAAAAATCGAATTTAAATGACCCATGCGATTGAGGCCATTTATTCGAGTTGAGTTTTTCAGATCGGAAGGCTGTCGAAATCTTAAATTGTGAACACGTGTATCGCAGTTAGAAATTTGGCAAGAGTCAGTTTGCAGTTTGTTCCTGGATCGACTACATAAGGAAAAGTTGGCAGTCGGGATGTTCTTGGTCGCTATAACTAGCTTATTGCTTGGAAGTGAAGATCTATTTCAAGGATCGAACCAAGATTGGAGTATACCAAGACTAAGGCTATGCTTAAAAAGTATTTTATTTTTCCATTTATTTTATTTTCTTAAATTTATTTTTGCATTTTTGAATCTATTTTTATTTTATTTTTTGTATTTCCTTATTTTATTATCTTAATAAATTTAAACCTCCTATTTTTATTTTTAGCATTTCTACGCACAGCTTGTGGGTATTACTGTGACCGCGACAGTGATTCTGGTCATGGAAAAAGGCGAAATTAGATAGCCAGTCCCTATGGATTTGACCCTACTGCTCTATACTACTAATTACTGTTATTTTATCGTAGGAATTTATATTTGGTGGTTTCAACGCCCATCAATTATTGTGGCAAAGTGTTATGGAAGCATATACTTTTTATTATAAATTATGTAATAATGTTGGAATTTTAATTTTGTTACATGTATTACACTTAAATGTAAGATTTAACATTTATATTTCAATTTTTTTAACATAATTTGGCAAAATACTTTATTTTAATTAAAGTGTTATTTTTAAAGGATTTAACATAGTTACTTTTATCTGTTAAATTCATGTCTATTGTAATGTTATTTTTGTTATATGCTTATCAAGCGAGTATGTTATTTAAAATTTTTAAAATGTGACGCCAACGACATTACATAGAGAATTTAATAGTGTTAATAATTGGATCTATTTATTAAATTCAATAAGTAGAGAGACTAAATTCCCAAAAAATAAAAGTATAAAAACTAAATCTCAAATGTATAAAAACTTGAAGTATATTTTAACCTACAAAATTTGTTCAACAATTTAGTCCAAAAAATAATTAACCAACGCAAAGCGTGGTAGGAATCATACTATTATGGCATAATAATATTTTTGTCCTCCAACTTAAAAAAAAGAAGTCATTTTAATCCTCTATTTTATTTTCCGCCTTTTTTAGCTCTTAAACTTTTATTTTTTTTATCAAATCACCTTAAAATATATGGAAAAGTTAACATTTGTTAACTTTATTGACGTGTAACATACACATGGATTGCCACGTGAATAACATATCAACATTTAATTATTTTTAAAATTTTAAAATTATTTAAAATATTTTTATACTTTTTTAATAATTTTAATGATTTTTAAATTCTAAAATATTTTTTTATAATTTTAAAAATTAAAAAAATTAATTAAATGCTGACGTATTATCCATATGCAATTCACATATATGCCATGCCACCAAAGTTTTAAAAAAAATGTTAACTTTTCTATCCATTTTAGGTTGATTTGATAAAAAATACAAGTTTAAAGGCTAAACGAAGACAAAAAATTAAATGAAATACTAAAACGACTTTTTTTTTTGTAAAGTTGGAGAGTCAAAAAAGTCATTAGACCTCATATTTTATTTTAATTGTTAATATATGCCATAAATCTATGTACTCTTTGTAGATTTAGAATTTAGTCCATATTATTTTATTTTAATAATTTAGTCCCTTTACTTTTTAAATTTTAAATTTCAAATCTAATTGTTAACATTGTTAAAATTATTTTATTAAACTCAAGTTTATTATAATGTCATTTTTTTAATTACATTACTACTAAATGAATATTTTTTTTTATTTCAAATATTACACTAACCAATTTTTTTAAAAAAATAACAATATTTATTATTGAACCTATATTTTAAAATTTTAAAATAAATAAATTAAATTCTTACAAATAAAAATATAGAAACTAAAATTAAAAAATAGATAAAAATATATCACATTTTAACATACAAGGCTTTTCCCTAATTAAATTACTTCCTCCGTAGGAAGTTAGCATTGTATTTAGTGAAAGTTGCAAGTACGTAAAGTTGTTGACTGCACATGGGATTGTATTTATGGTTGATGAGCTAATCCACAACTCACGAAAACAATGTCATTAATGCTAATAAAAGTGATCAAATGAAGGGATTTTTACTAAAATAATACAAATCTAATTTTATTTATAAAAATATAATATAGTGTTCCCATACTTCAAATCAACACAATGACGATTTGGGAGAATGACATAGAAAATTGAGTTCTATATCACCATCCCCTTCTGTTTCCAAAACCCACAACCTCAATCCAACTCAATATTAAATCCCACTCAACCTTATTTAATGCCCCATCCTAAATTACTATATATATAAATTTCTTAAAAGTTAAACTCATCTCACACAACTCCAATAAAAATTAATTCATCCGATTTTAATTAAATAAATAATTTTAAAATTTTAAAAATTGTAAAATTGATTCAATCATTATGAACTATTTTCAAAGATATCAACTCATTTTTTTATCCAAATCTAAATATCAATTATTTTTAGTTAATCAAGTCTTAATGAAAATACTCAATAACTCATTTTATTGAACTCTTCTATTCCCAAGAAGGATGTATGCAAATCTTGATAACTTAAACATATCATGTTGAAGATATGTCCCTTTATGTAGTTAAAGTGATATGTCACAAATTTAGGCATTAGGGAAAATCAAAGGCCTAGATTAAGTTCAATTATCATGTCATAATTGAGGACGTGTACTAGACGCATAAAGTAAATTTTTTTTTTACCTTATTAACCTGACTTTATAGGATGGTAAGTGATAAGTATGTTTACTTGAGCAATCCGACAAGACACTTTGTAAAAAATAAATATAAAATTTTATTAATATAGTAACTCGGATAAAAAGTTCAAAATAGGTTGAATTAGATTTATAATTTAAAAAAAAAATTTCAAAAACTAAAATCAATTCGAAATATTTTTTTCCACAACTTTTTTAATGTAGGAGTTGTGTGAGATGAGTTTGGGTTTGGGAGGTTTATATAGTGATTTAGGGTGGAAGTAGTAAATAGGGTTGAGTGAGGTTTATGTTGGGTTGGCTGGGTTCTCGCACACATGGCTCCATTTTCTGTGCTCTCTCCAATTGCCACCAACTGTGTCAATTTGGGGTATGGAAAACGAAAAGTTCTTTTTATTATTCAATTTATATTATTTTAATAAATAAAATTGAATCTATATTATTTTAGTAAAAAAATATTACTTTAATAAAATTCCATGAGTGAAGTAGGTGGAGTAATTAATTGACATGAACCCCTTTTCTTCTTTCAAGATAATACCATTTTGATCTATGAATTTCAGTACCTTTTTTCGTAATGGGTATTTTTGGGCTACTTGTAACCATTCTGAAAGATAACCCTATGGATCTTGTATTGCTTAAGCTTTTGCTTGAAGGGAAGTAAAGGGTTAAGTGGCAAATATCCATTACCCACCCCAAACCCATCAATGTTGGATGCATTGCAGAACATGACTTGGAAAAAAATGTTTTTCCTTTTTATGTTTGTTTCACGAAAATAAATCGCTCAATAGAAATAAACTTTTCTTTCTAGAAATTGTTGAAAAGGGTAACTGATTTTGTCGAAAAGGAGCTCCGTAATATGATTTTTAGACAAAAATTAACTTGAATCATATAAAATATTATTATGTTGATAATAAACTTATTAAAATTATTGAAACAATCGACTCTATATGAAAAAAATAAAATAAAATAAATAATCAAACAAACTTCTTCAGTTTAATTTGGTCAATTTTGGTGGTATTTAATTTTTCTACTTATTTATTTATAAAATAGAAAAAAAAATTGAGTTTGGATTTTATATGGGCATTGGGTATTGAATTAATTAGATTTTGGAATTAATATGGGTATTCGGTCTATTCATTTAGTTTGGAAGCCCAAAATTAGACTTGAACAAATCATCAAACCCATTACCTTGACTGAATAAATTGAAAATCGACTTTTTCCATTAAATTGATTAGCTAATTAGATTTTTGCTTATCCCTAACTTGAAGTGCTAAGGAGGTTGAGCCATGATTTTTGCTCAGTTCATAATGAGGCTTCTTGTTTACACATGATTGGTGATTTATTGGTTTGAGATATTTTCTTCAAGAGCAACGAAATGAGCTTGAATGCTCGGTAGTTATTGTAAGGTGAAGGTGAGCTAGAGATATGAGAGTTTGTGCTTTGGAATGCTCTATGATGTTTAAGTCATTACACATTAGAAAAATATGAGCTCAAACTAATGAAGAAAATAGAGTAAAAATAAAAAAGAAAGTGAGGAAGAATAGTTGTTTATGTCTTTGGTCTTAAGACTGCCATTATTTATTATTGATTTGCAAAAGTGATCAGAAAACACAAATGAATTCGCTTTGTACTAAATTATAATTGTGTTTGTATTGGGATAATTGAGCATGTGCTAAATGTGCATTGGAATAGTTTGTTAGGCTGTTAGCTATTAACTATTAACAACTAACAGATTGAGTTGTTTGCAAGTATTAACAGTATTTATTAATCTATTAATAAATTGTTAACAATAGTTGATTTATATAAACACTGAATGTATGCATTCTACTACTTATAATGATTGAAAATGAGTTTTATCTCAAAAGCTTTCTTTATTCTTTAACTTTTCTACATTTCATTGTTCTTTGTTTTCATGTTTGATCATTGTTCATCAGTTAGAGTTTTTCTGTTCTGGTATTAGAGTCTTTGATTGTTGTTATTTGATTCATTTTTCATATTAATTGAATCACTTTTCTTGTTCTCATGGCGTAAATTATAACATCACAACATGACAACCCTATTACTTTTACCACCAGTATTGCAATGGCTTCAGGATCTGCCACTATTCTATCAACAACAAAGTTTTTTTTTTTGTTGGTCAATGAGATCAATTATTTAGCCTAGAAACATGTTCTTATTCTTCGAACTCATCGATTGCAATCTTACATTAAAGGTACCTTTCCTTTTCCTACTTGAGTTATAAGAAACACTGATGACACTCAAGTTGAAAATCATGCATACATAGCCTATGAACAACAAGATTTTGCACTAGTCTTTTGGCTCATGTCTTTTGTAAGTCCTACCTTGCATACATATCTTATTAGTCTTGATTCTTTTCAAGAAATTTTGTTTAAGTTACATCAAGTTTTTTCTAATCAATCACGAACAAAGAAAATGCACTATAGGTGTAAACTACACAATGTGAAAAAAGCTAAAAATCACTATAACTGTATACTTGTAGAAATTAAACATATTTGTGATACATTGTCTGGTTGTAGTCAAATAATTACTGAGGATGAGCATAAATATCATATATTGAATTGTTTACCTCTTGGATATGAAAGTATCATTTCTATTATAACTACGAGCCAGCATGAGTTTGATCTTATAGAGGTTACTTTTGTTTTACTTGATGCAGAAGCTAGACAACAGATGATGAATTCTCATGTAAATGTGATTGCTAATGCTACAGTTCAACAATAACAATCTGGATCTGTTGTTATACCTTTTTATAGACTTGAATCTAGTGTAAATACTTCTAATTATGGGCCAGTGGTCAACGAGACTAATCAACAACAATGACATTACTTTTATCAAGGAAATGGTCATTGAACTCGTGGCAAAGGAATGTTTAATAAATATTCAAGACCACAATGTCAGTTATGTGGTAAGATTGGTCACATAGTGTCCAAGCGTTTTGGAACGACGAAAATGTGCAAGTATACACAATTGCAACAAGTAATAAAGTGACAAGTAAATGTCAAGTTATCATACCCACAGAGACTGCGAAAAGAATTATTTATGAATGCTATTTAAAACACTTTGGCAAAGAAAAATATTTGTTTTGAAAAAAGGTGATTAAAAAAAATAAGATTTTAAACTAAGTAAACTAAAGAAATAAATCTCAAATGCAAGATTTCAAAATATGATTTAATGAAGATGACATAATTGTGTTGATTTAATTACATTTCTTTAACTTAGAATTATTAAACTCATGTCTATGTTGTTACGAATAAATTCACGGCAACTCGATAAATTGCTAACTTATGAACATATTCACCTACACAAATCCATTCATCTCTTAACATATCCCTATGTTAATTCAAACGATTAAACATATTTTAATAAGCAAACATGTTATGGCACATACATACTCATTAAATTGAACTAATCTCTTGCATATCCCTATGTCAATTCAAATGATTAATTAAATCTAATAAGCACATAAAAGACTATGTGAGGTAACAAGGTATCCTTAACTTGAAACAGTTTAATCACAAAAATCTTGCAAGTTATGCAAGGCAAGTGTATCACCAAATACATTGCTAATTTAACCTTCAGCTACCTTAGAAGAATAAACATGCACTGATTAAGTATTGTGTCCATTAATTACAATTTCAATCCGTTTAAATAATTAATTCATTAGCTACCTCACAATTGTAATGCAAGAATAACTTGGCATGATTTTACTTAATCAAGCATTTTACCGAGGCCTATAACAACATAAACACAATTTTAATAATTTAAGCAGATGAAATGCAATCAAACCAACATGAATTAAATTCAAGCTAAGCTAATTAAATTAACCATTCCAACAACATAAATATTCAAAGATATGTTCATCATAACAACAACAAAAATTAAAGAGATAGGGAACAAGAATCAAATCCGGTGTTTTTTCGTGGCTTGACTAGGTTGCTTTGTTCTTCCTTCTTTGTTACCCTCGTCGATCAAGGCTTCTATGAACACTCAATTGATACTCCAAAATGGCTGAAGAAGAAACCTTTCTCAAGGGGAGAAATCGGCACAAGAGCAAGGGACTGGGAATGGGAAAATAAGAGGAGAAAGTGAAAGGGGAGAGAAGAAATGTGAATGAATGAGGGATGCCTTGAATGATCAGCCAAAGGGGGTCTTTATAGCTGAATGTGGCAGCTAAAATTTGCTAAAAATAGCAGCCAAAGAGCCACCCCTTGGCCGGCCATCTATGTGGCAAAGTTAATGGCTTCAACTTTGCTAAATTTGGCTTGGGGCAAATCCTCAAAGCCATTAATTATCGAGGGGCTGATTTGCAATTTGAAAAAGTCTTCAAGGGCTTCTTTGCAGCTTAAATAATCAGCTAATAAGCTAAATTGGGTCAGCACTTGGATGGTTTTAGGCTGTCCTCTTCTTGGCAGGCTCGGTTCAATCGGACCATTTTTTCATAATTAATTAATAATAATTTATTAACCCATATTAAATTGGATATAAATTAAAATTAATTAAATTATGAATTAATACACATAATTTTGGACCATCTTAGGCTGGAAATTAATTCACCTCGATACTTCAAATTGCTTCTCGATTTTGTGCTTCTAGCAGTGTCTGCCGAGCCATTTTTCGCCCTTTGTGCAAATCTGTCTAAAATAAACAAAATTCATAAAAATAATTATAAAATTAAATAAATTTAAAAATTTTCATATTTTAAGTGCACTTTAATTATTTTATAAAAATTAATTATTTTTCAACAAGAATTTAACCAAATTCGCATGAATTTAAGTTAAAAAGGGTATGAAAAAGTGTGTAAATTTTTGTGTTTCCACACACCCAAACTTAATTCATTACTCGTCCCGGGTAATGCACAAATTTTGAAAAAAATTTCTCGGAAACAACTTTGAAAAATTCCTTCAAAACAACATTTTTCTCAAAATTATGAATTTAATATACTTATGCTCAAAGACAAGAAATTTGATAGTTATGCTACTTAAGTATACATATCGTTCAAAGTAATCTAAAAAATTATTATGATAGCAAAAATTAGACTAAATGCTTCCTAATAAAGTCATGTTAAACCTTACTAATGTAATTTTATTCCCTTATTCAAGATTAAGCTGCAGTCATTAAGTTTAACTTATGTCTTCATATGTTGTACGTAGCAATTTCTCTCTACTAATGTAGGTAGCATTGGAACTTTTGAATCAATAGGTCTTTAACAAGGTTGTAATGTGGCTGGGCTTAAGGGCAGGTAAAAGATAGATAAATTTAGGCTTTTAAACCCTAGACTCAGCTTGCATCAGACCTTCGAAATAATTACCTTCAATACATTAACTTTCTTTGCTTTCACATGCTCTTTTGTACATCTTATTTTAAGAACTCGTGCTCTTTTTTTTTTCAAATTCGAGCATTTTGCTGAATTTACTACAATTTTAGAGCATTCGATACTTCCTTTCAACTCCCCCAAACTTATTTTTAAAGAATACTTCGAATAGTACTGAGTCTAATGTTTGGGACAATTTTAAGATAGTTAAGAGAGAAGTGATGGCTAAATTTGCAAGGGTTCAAATAAACTTAGGCCATATAGTCTCAAAGTTGGGTTTCAAAGGATAAAAATTTCATCATGGTTGGCTTGAAAGGTTCAAACGATCCAAACAAAAGTTTCCTAAATCATTTTCAATGTTCCATGCTTCCTAGGATTTCGCCTCAAGAAACTACTAAGTCAATTCTAAAGACTTAAACTTTCATGCACGCCTAACTTTCGTAAGGAACTAAAAATTTATGGTACGATTTGCATGCTTTATTAGAAATACATTCATATCATTATTAAACTAACATAATAATTTATTGAAATAATAAAACTTTATTTATACTGAAGTTTAGCATACCTAACAAAATTTCAAATTATTGAACAAAATATATCCTAATCATAATTAAAAAGAAAAATTTATTCTGAGTGGAAATAATTCAAATTCAATTTTTCGGTCACCCCTACTTAAGATGAACAATGTTCTCATTGTTTAAAGTGAATAGATGCTATACACCAGGAAGGATTCTAGAAAAGAAGAGGTGAGTCAAATTGACTGCTTAAGTACCAAGCTCTCTCTAGATCCAATCCTAGACATGTATATACCTATTGCCACATTTTATACTTTGCGACTTGTTCATTATTCATGATTTCCATCTCTTGATTTATTATGCGAAAAATAAAATTCCTAATTAAACTTAATCCTAAAATGACCTAAGAACAGAAATAAAATAAAGTCAAGATCCCCCCTTTTATTTATTTACAGACCCTTCCGAATTTGACACGTCTTTTGTTCCATCATTATTGCCTTTGCATGAATCGCTCAGCTCCTTCTTCGATAATGGACTCCATGGTTCAAATATAAAATCTGGAAATTCAGGCACAAAAATAAATGGGTCATTGTAAATTTTCTTAAGAGCACTTCTCATTGATTCATCCCTTAATTTTTAGTATCTCCAGTAAGCTTGTTGTTGCCATTACATATGTTGCATTATTTTGACAGCTCATCTCGAAGATCTGGGCTAGGCGGTTGAGCTCTGAATATTAAAGATTCGTCATCAGGTTCAACTTCTGGTTCCATTGGTTCTACCTTATCAGGGACTTCAGTTGATTGCATTGGCTTGATCTCTGTGAGATCTTTTTCCTCTTCTTCGGGATCCTCACTTTCTTCAATTTGCTGCTGTAGAACAGAATCTCTAGCTATTCAGTAGAGGTCCCAATCTGTGATTGTGCCCTGGCTATAGCCTGTCTTCTTTATGTTTGCAAGAATTTTAGCTTTCAAGCACATAATTGTTATCGTAAAGGGAAAGTAGGCTGGGCCAAAACGTCTAACGGCACAATTTCACATTTCTCTCAAGATGATTTTTCTCACATCAATGGTCTTTGTAGTTAAAATCGAGTATAATAAGACCATTCGCTCTAATGAAATTGTAGTTCCATGTGAACTGGACATAAGGCTGAATCAGATGAAATAGAACCATACCTTTGCGAGTGGTGTCAAATATTCTCTTCGCCAAGTGTGGACTCCTTGCTTTGACACAGTCCACTTAGAACCTGGAACTGTAAGTTCCTTGAGAATTTCTTGCAAATTTTCAGGCTCTATATTGCTCATCAAGGAAGAATATTCATGGTTTTTGAAATCAGGCAATTCAAAGAACTCATTAATAGCTTTTGAAGTTATTGGTACCTTGATTCCGCAAACTGGAACTTCCGTCAACTCGCTTGAGGTTAAATTCGCATAGAATTCGTTAACTAGTTCCTCATCCACACTAGGTCTCTTATCACAAAACAATTCCTAATTGAGGGTTTCAGTAACTTGATGAATACGTGCCATAAAGTCTTTGTAGTTGCTTTCTTTCAATGTAAAGCCTTTCTCTGGATGCATCCGTTGATTTTGAAGATACTCTTGTATCTTGCTTTGGCTTCTTCACAATGGAACTTGTTTTGTGTTTCATCAATTTGGGCGCAGGCACGAGTTCTCTTGCAAGGCATAATTAACTTAAACAAAAGATGGAAAAATTATTTTCTCAAAAATTTAAAAATTATTAATGATTCAATAAATTGAAAAATTAAATGATTAAAATTAAAATTTAGGAGAAAAAAATTGTCTTACCACCCTTTCTATAAAAATTAAGAACTCTTAAAAATAATTAATGAACAAAAGAGGTCAATTTAGGGTAGGTTGGAAGATTTTGGCTAAGGGGCTTGGTGTATGTGTGTGCTGCACAATTGCTGGAGGGCTGTTGGAGTGCGCAGACAGATGGGCACAGGAGCATGCAGCAGCGCGCAAGCTGAGCTGGGAGCTAGCAGCAGTGCGCGAGTAGCGTGCGGGACCGTCGACAAGCATGCCTGGCATGCGCTGAAGCTGGATGAGGCGCCTAGGAGCAGCTCTGGAGCTTGGACGTGTGGCGTGCAATGGAGCTGGGGCTGCTGGCTGAACAATGTGCGACTAAGAGCTTGCGGTACTTGGTGTTTTGGGGGTTTGAGTGACGGATGAATGAGAAGATGGGTGGAATTTATAGAGGAAGGAATAGGAATTAGAGTAGAGTTCTTAGGATAATTTAATCAATAAAGAATTCTAAGTTCTAATCTTATACAAAGTTAACATTAATTAATAATTAATATATGCATATTAAATTATTAATGCCATTAATTTATTTAAACAAAAATGAAATATGATTAAAACTAATCCTAATTCTATGCTAAATTGATAAAATTAATATATAAATTATAATAGATATAATTATATATTAAAGATTATCATCTTATTATTATTATTTGAAAAAAAACTTATAAAATAAAATATGATTAAACTAACACTAATCCTAACTTTATGTAAAGTTGATAGTAATTAATATATATTATAATGGATATAATTATATTTTAATAATTATCATCTTTTTTTATTAAACTAAAAACATTTATTCTAGAAGCCTTTTGAAAATATTTACAAAAAGAGGCATCTAATTTTTATCATTTACGACACTTTTTATTTAACCATAGAAAGTAAGAATATTACCTTAATTTGATGAAAATGATGATTTACAACTCTAATTTGAGATTTGAACTCAATAAGAACAATGATAAATTTAGGGAAGAAAATGCGATTTTTATTTGAAACTGGGGGTTAATTTGGTGTTTGGGAAGTTAATAAATATGAATGAATGAAACAATTTCGAAGAAACTCTCTGATTTTAGGTTTTGGAAAACTTTTGAATAGTTTGAGTTTTTGAGAAGAAGGGGAAGACGGTCGACGTTCTCTTATAGGAGACTAATTTCAAAAATTGGGCAATTTGCCCTTTAGCTCACTCCTAATTCTTCCCTTTTTAAAAAATGTCCTAAATTAATTAAAATCCATTTTTTTTTCAAATTAGACCTCAAAATTAATTTTTTTGAGCTAAATAATAAAATAAAAACCCGAATATGTAATTTTAGTTCTTTAATTACCCACTTATGACCCTAAGTTATGATACCTAATACAACCCCTAGTTTAAAGGCCCGATTCTACTAACCTGATTTTCGGGATATGACGAGTTGAATTATTTTTTGATAAAAAGTTTAAGGCTATCCAAACAGACAATGGGGGAGAGTTTCAAGCTTTTACAAAATACTTTCAAGTTCGTGATATTCGACATAGAATCATCTATTCATATATCTAAGAGCAAAATGGTACGATTAAATGAAAACGCATTCAAATAGTTGAACTTGGGTTGACCTTACTTGCTTAGGCTTCCATGTCCTCGACACAACAGTATGATGCTTTTCTTACTGGTACTTAGTTAATTAATATCATTCCTACAAAAGCTTTGTAAAGAATCAGTCCTTTTGAAAAGTTTCATAAAAAGAAACCAAGTTATAACTCCCTTAGAGTATTTGGCTGTAGATGCTATCTTTTGTTGACTTCCTATAATAAGCATAAATTGTAGTATTATTCTATACCTTGTACATATCTTGGTTTTGATGATGCTCATATGAGTTATAAATGCTTAGTTGTAAATGGTAGAATTTACATCTCTAGACATGTTAAATTTGAAAAAAAGTAATTTCCTTTTTTTTTCTAAACAGACTCCTCTACAAAAAAAATAACATCTCCTTCTACATGGACACCCTTTATCATTACACATTTGCATGTAATTCCCAACTTTATTTATGTTTTGTAGAATTTACAATGGTCACCTTCATCTAGTAAGTCTTTTTATAATTCACATGTTTCTTTACCTCTTAGTAAATCACATACATTAGCTGCTCATTCTCCTATTGATCATTCACTTACTCATTCTTGTGCAACTCCATTTCTATTGCATCACACACTTTAGATTTATACTTACCTCATACTATTTTAGTTCATGATCCACATAATGACAACATATTTTCTACAACAGAAAGTTCAAATCCTATTCCAAACAATCATATTACTTCTCCTCAGTTAGATGTTCTTGTTACACATCTATTTTGCTCATCTAGTTATTCCAGCTACAAATGTCCATTCAATGATTACAAGAGGAAAACTAAGTATAGTAAAGCCTAAGATTCATCTATATCATGTAGCTGACATTTTTTTCATTCTTATAGATATTCATCATGCCATGGAATAGCAGTTTAAGAGGAACTGAATGCATTGATCAAAAACCAAACTAGAAGTTTGGTGTCCTAGCCTCATAATCGAAAAGAAGTAGGGTGTAGATGGCTTTTTTAAGGTAAAAAGAAGGCATATGACTCTATAGAGCACTATAGCTTGTAATGTTTGAACTTTGATTTTCTTGGAAATTTCACATAAGCAGCAGTTGAGACCGATAGATGTTAGTAATGCCTTCTTAAATGGAGGTATTGTATAAGAGTTGTACATTAATGCCTTCTTAAATGGAGGTATTGTATAAGAGTTGTACATTAAGTAGCCATCTGGCTTTAAACAAATTGGTGAAAATGGTGAATTTTCAGTTTGCAAGCTCAACAAGACCTTATATGGGCTCAAACAAGCTCATTGAGCTTGGTTTCACAAATTGAAAGAGTTCATGACAAGTGAGCTACAATTTTTTTTACTTCAGTTTCTGATCCTTCACTCTTCATAAGAAGAACTTCAAGTACTTGTGTGTTATCTTTAGTGTATGTGGATAATATAATCCTCACTCGAGATGACCCACAAGAGGTTGATATTGTTATCAAGAAACTCAATGGAAAGTTTTCACTCAAAGGCATGTGAGATTTGACGTTTTCCCTTAGTACTAAAATCAAAAGATGCAATGGTTTGATAAGGCTAATATATAATAAATTCAAAACTAGTTTTTACTTTAATGATCATGTTTCCTTTATTATTTGCTTCTAATAATTATCCTTTGATTTCTGAGTATGCTGTCAAATATCATAGTGTTGTTGGAGGGCTTTAGTACATTTATCTCACGAGGCTAGACATAGCTTTTTTAGTAAAAAAAGTTAGTCAGCATAGTAAAAAAAAAGTTAGTCAGCATATGCAAGCTTCTACTGACAAACACTAGCAGACAATAAAAAGAATTTTGAGATATCCACAACTTGTTTTTTTAGCTGATCAATTGACTTTAACAACTTTCTCATATTCTAATTGGGTTAGTTCACTTGAAGATCATAGGTTGACATCTAGTTATTGTGTATACTTAGGCAATAATTTGATTGATTGGTCTTCAAAAAAGCAAAATGTAGTAGCACGTTCTACATTAGAGGTTGAATATCAAACCCTTGCTAATGCAACTACTAATTTATCCTAGGTGGTGAATTTATTAAATGAAGTTGGTAAAAAGTTGGTTGGTACACAACGAAATGGTGTGATAATATGTGTGTTATTTCAATAGTAGCCAATCCTATGCTCCATGCTAAACTGAAGCATGTAGAGCTTGATGTGCGCTTGTTGTGTGAAAAATTGATGCAAGGACAACTTTTGATCAACTATGTACTAGCAGAAGAATAAATTTATGATCTTTTCACCAAGCCCTTATCTAAACAAGTTTTTGCAAGATTGAGATCAAAACTTGAAGTCAGCACTACTGAGAAGGATGACATACATAAGTTGTTTAAAGGAAAGAAAATAAAGGAAATATTGGAATAAATGAGCATGTACTAAATGTGCATCGGAAAGTTTGTTAGGTTGTTAGCTGTCAGCTGTCAACAGTTAATAGATTGAACTATTAGCAAGTATTGACAATCTTTGTTAATCTATTAATAAGTTGTAAACAACAATTAATTAGTCACTTGATTAGTTAGTATATAAACACTGAATGTCTACATTCTACTTCTTATGATGATTGAAAATGAGTTTTATCTCAAAAGCTTTATTTCTTCTTTAACTTTTTTGTATTTCATTTTTCTTTCTTTTTCTATTTGATCATTGCAAATTGTTCATTTGTTAGAGATTTTCTATTAGTTTGAAGCAAGTATTGTGTTGTTGAGGAAACTTTATGTCACTCATTCTTGCCGTATTTGCTGGACCTCTAACCTTTACTAATGTGTTCCAGCTTTGTCAAGCAAGTCTAATTCCCTTTGACCCTTTTAACATCCCCTCTTTTAACTTGATTTTAGAGAATATATCACCTACAATTATTTAAAGTGCAACCAATCAATTACTATTATTTTTTTTGTAAAAATTATTATTTAAATGATGGAACTCTTATATAATTTTATACTATAATGAGATAGTTATAGGCTTCTAATAAGAAGAATGCATCGAAAATGATAGGCTTGGGTTGTATGTTGTTTAAATCTAATAACAACCTGATCTCCACTTTCTTTACCTACTCATCGAGTAATGATAGGCTTAGGCTTACCTAGCACGAACAAAACTTTATGTTATTATCAAACAATAGTCAATCATTATGCTCCCTCATTTTATCTAATATAACAAGGCTTGATTAATATCACATCAATAAAGAGTTTAAGCTTTTTTTAAAGCAAAGGTTGTGTCGAAACCATTTTTTAAAGGAGTGTTCAAAAAACGGGGATCGACTTTTGAAAAACGAAAACGGGAGTCGCCACCAACCTTTTTTAGGTGTGATTGGATCACCTTATAAAACGTTTTGGTCTACGAAAATTAAGAAAATAGGTTTGGGAGTCAGTTACATACGAGGAAGGATTAGCACCCTTGCAACGTCCAAAATTGGTACCAAATTGAATAGTTTTCTGTCTTAATGTCAAAAATTTGAAAGGATTTAAAAATAGGATCCCCTTTTTAAAACCAGAATTATTTAAGTTGAAAAATCGAGATTCCTTAGCTCCGAAAGAATACAAACATCACATCCAGCATGATAGGACACGATATTCTTAAACTCTCATAACTGAAATCATCTCGTGATTTACAAAATTTATTTATACTTTAGACATTTAGACAAACGGGAAATCGCAACCGAGCATGTTAGGGCACTATTTCTCGAATTCCTAAATACGAAAAACATTGCCTCATTTTAGAAAAACTTTTGGATAAAATATGACAATTAAATGAAATATATTTTTTTAAAATAATGATTTGAGTAAAATTTAAAAAATAATTTACTAAGAGTAATAAAAAAATTATTAAAAATGAAATAAAATTATTAAAAAATTAAAATATATAAAAAAAATCAGGGAAACATGGATTAAATCAAAATAAAAAGGGTTGAAAAACGAAGATGAACAAAGAATAAAATAAGAACAAACCGTAGAAAATAAGAACGTAAGAGGGAGAGAAATTTGAGTGAAAGCTCTCAAAAATTTTATTGTTTCCCAAAACTCCAGTCTTTACAATGAAGGGAGAGGCCTCTATTTATAGTTGAACCTCCTCAAATCCAACGGTACAGATCAATTACATCAACGGTTAAGATTCAAAGGTATCTACAAATTAAATCTCTAAGATTACAAAATCATATCTTCTAAGATTGCATATCATATCTAAGATTGCAATCATATCTAAGATTGCAATCATATCTAAGATTGTATCATATCAAATATTGCATATCATATCTAAGATTGCAATCATATTTAAGATTGTATCATATCTAAGATTGCAATCATATCTAAGATTGCATATCATATCTAAGATTATATTTCTATATGAGTCAAGCTTGTAGATGGACCTTAAATCTTTTCAAGTAATGGGTCGTTCCGATCGGGCCAAATTATATTTGTAATTCTGGACTGAACTTGGACTTCGTTTTTTTTATTTAATTATTTTTGTTTTTGGACTTATTTTTGGGCCCGGGCAAAATTGAGTGTCTACAGCTGCCCCTCTTTGCTCATTGCTGTGTAACAGGGATAGAGCAAAGACTATAAAAGGACCAATTTTGCCCGGGCTCGCCGAGTCTTGAGTTCTTGATCCTTGATATTCTTTAAATGGCCTCTTGACGACTTCATTCTGCTTCACTGCAACTCAGGAAGGCGATATCTGCTATCTTCAACTTGTTCCCTATAAACACAGGGATGCCATGTTAAAATCTTTCATCTGCTTCCCTGTAAGCACAGGAATGTCAGTTCTGCTATGTCTTCAATCTGTTCCCTGTAAAAACAGGGATGCCAAATCATCTTGGATCTGCTTCGATGCGAAAACATCCGAAGGTTAGATCTGCTTTGTCTTCGATCTGCTCTCCGTCGAATATGGAGATGCCCAAATCTGTTTCTTCAATTTGTTCTCTGATAATACAGAGATGCCAAATCATCTTGGATCTGCTTCAGTGTAAACACCTGAAGATCAGATCTGCTATGTCTTCGATTTACACATTGTAAACACAAGAATGCCAAATCATCTTGGATCTGCTTCGATGTGAAAACATCCAAAGGTCAGATCTGCTATGTATCTGCTCTCCGTCGAATATGGAGACGCCAAACTTCGATTTGTTCTCTAACAATACAGAGATGCCAAATCATCTTAGATTTGCTTCATCGTAAGCACGTGAAAGCCAAATCAGCTATGTCTTCGATTTGTTCCTTGTAAGCACAAGGATGCCAAACTATCTTGGATCTTGCTTCAGTATAAACATCTGAAGGTTAGATCTACTATGTGTCTGCTTTCCGTCGAATATGGAGATGCCAAACTTTGATTTGTTCTCTAACAATACAGAGATGCCAAATCATCTTAGATCTGTTTTAGCGTAAACACGTGAAAGCCAAATCTGCTGTGTCTTCGATTTGTTCCTTGTAAGCACAAAGACGCCAAACTATCTTGGATCGTACTTCAGTATAAACATCTGAAGGTTAGATCTGCTATGTGTCTGCTATCCGTCGAATATGGAGATGCCAAACTTTGATTTGTTCTCTAACAATACAGAGATGCCAAATCATCTTAGATCCGCTTCAGCGTAAACACGTGAAAGCCAAATCTACTGTGTCTTTGATTTGTTCCTTGTAAGCACAAGGATGCCAAACCATCTTGGATCTTGCTTCAGTATAAAAATCTGAAGGTTAGATCTGCTATGTGTCTGCTCTCCGTCGAATATGGAGACGCCAAACTTTGATTGGTTCTCTGACAATACAAAGATGCCAAATCATCTTAGCTTTGCTTCATCGTAAACACGTGAAAGCCAAATCTGTTGTGTCTTCGATTTGTTCCTTATAAGCACAAGAATGCCAAACCATCTTGGATCTTGCTTCAGTATAAACATCTGAAGGTTAGATGTGCTATGTGTCTACTCTCCGTCGAATATGGAGACGCCAAACTTTGATTTGTTCTCTGACAATACAGAGATGCCAAATCATCTTAGATTTGCTTCATCGTAAACACGTGAAAGCCAAATTTGCTGTGTCTTCGATTTGTTCCTTGTAAGCATAAGGATGCCAAACCATCTTGGATCTTGTTTCAGTATAAACATCTGAAGGTTAGATCTGCTATGTGTCTGCTCTCCGTCGAATATGGAGACGCCAAACTATTATCTTGGATCTGCTTTGGTGTGAGAACATCCGAAAATCAGATCTGCTATGCTTTATCCTGTTACCCTACTGCTTAGGGGGTTAAGGCGCATCAATCTTCATTGTCCCTTAAAGGGCATAACCTGTATAATGTGTAGGAGTTCATGCCTAATGATTAGGATGCTATGATTGAAGTGAATCAAATGCTCCTAATTAAACCTGTTATAATGCAAAATGTTTATGAACATTACCCCTATTCTAGACGTCACCACTCATTCTTTCACCGAAGTTTATCCTTATTTCTCTCGAAATATCATTCCTACTCAGCCTGTGGGTTTGTACCATTCTTCAAATGCTATGACCCACCAAAAAATGTCTGTAAGATGATCCTCTCTTAGGATCGAATCGTTGGATTTGTCCAATCATCATTTTGGACTAAAGAAAGAATTTCCTCGAGTTCTTTCAAACCTCACTTACGTGAATTCTTCGAACAATTGTTCTGTTTTAGTTTCTTGTATTATCTAGAAATTTCCAGAGTAATGAGCAAAACTTCATTTGTTAAAATTATTTAGTTCATCCATCATTATTTTAATGCAACATACTTTAAGAATAATGGAAGATGAATTTAATCTTGAGAATAATTAGATTGGAACGAATTTGTCAAAAAAAACAAAGGAAATTAATCTGAAAGCCTATCTTTGAGAAGAAAGAGAATCTAAAGATAGCAAACAGGACAAAAGTTAGATGCCCTAGATATCGCCGCTTAAGCATTTATACGCCAGCTCCCTGAAGACTTTCTTGAGTTCAACATGTGTTTAAAAGATCCAAAGTAGTTTGTTGATGCCTCGATATGTAACATACTTCACTTTTCGTTGAATCCGGTATAGCAAGGTCACTGCATGACTTTCCAAATTTGAGCTGCCCTTTCGGGTTTTTAACTCAAAACCCCTTTGGTCTCAAGACGCCCTTTGCGGGTTTTCACTTTGGCCTCTCCATTTTCTTTTTTTTCTCTTTTTTTTTTCTTTTTTCCTCTTTTTTTTTTTTGAAATAGAAGTCCTAAAGTGCCCTTTGCGGGTTTTCACCTTGGCTTCCCTTCTCCTTCAGATGAAGTACTCCTTGACCGAGTCCAAATTCACTGGATCAGATAAATTCTTCCTATCCATTTCTTGTCAAAATCAGTGCACCTCTAGAGAAAGCCTTCTTCGCAACATATGGCCCTTCCCAATTCGGCATCCTTTTTGCATGGGAAGGATCTCTTTCACCATAAGGTTTCCTTTATGAAATTCTTTTGGACGAACCTTCTTTGTCATAAGTCTGTGTCATCCATTCTTGGTACATTTACTTAGGATAAATACTTTCAAGTTAAGTTTACTAGAGGTATTCAATTCTTGACTCCATCAAAGCTTGGAGGAAAAATCTTGATTCATAAACCCATGAGAAAGGGATTGCCCCATGAATGATCCCGGTATTTGTTTGTCAAACCCTACAAAAAGATGGTTCAATTATTCTCAATGAGACAACAATGAAGTTGCTTGACTTTATCGTTCAACCTGGAAAGCTGAGGTACAGAGATTACTCCCGGAGTATACATCCCACCATGACTCGATGATGTTTCTGAAGCATCCCTAATCTTCATAAATTGCCCCCAACTATGAAGCTGCCAAATGAGCGTTGCAAATAGAAGCCACAACAAATATGGCTGTGGTGCTCCTTTGATACATATAGGATAGAGAATGAACAAAATCTTGCAGATCATCAGCCGAAAACCCAACCTGGTCTAAGAGAACATGATAGTGGGTTTGCCTCGTGATTCCAATCATTCCAGCATGGGTACCAAGGTAAAAATCATTGTTCTTTTAGATGGCATATTTTATTGTCAATGACAGTACCATGTAGCACATTGTCAGAAGATCTCTGCTGAAAAAAAACTTGGTATGATGGTTTTTCATACAACAATAACCACAATCTTTAGGGTTCCACTTCTCGTCAAGGAACTTGCAAGCCTCAATAACTTGATCAAAACTTAATTGAATTGAGAGTCGCTAACCCCATCCCTGAAAATAATGATTTGATCAAGTTTCCTCTTCCCTGAACTTGTATAGAATTCTAAGAAAGCTTCCTTCATGATACCATCATCCACTTTGTTAGAAACTGGTTTTGAAGAAAGAATCTATCATTTAAGCTTCAGAGACTGTGTACGGCCTGATGCCCCATAGCTGGAAATCAATGGCCACCGCTTGGAGCTAACCATCGCAGCTATTGACGGCACATCAGACTGCTCAGAAAAGCCAAACAATGCCCCCATTCGAAGGATGATGGTTGGAACCTTTGAAACAACTGGAATTAAAGGTGTTTGCCCCAGCGTAAGCATAGAGAGTAGGCAGTAGTTTCTTATGCCAATTTTTACCAGTCTCGGTCATCTTCTGTAATTTGTTTTTTTCTTTTTTTTCTTTTCTTTTGGCAACCTTTGTTGTACTGTGGTATGGCGCCTTATCTTTGAAAAGACTGCAAACTTTTGGCATTGTGCAGCTGGATATGCTATTTTTTTTGTTTTATTTTTTGAAATTCGATGACTATTGACTTTGTAATATTTGCATATGAAGCTATCTCTACCCTCTTAACGGAGCAGTCGACAACTACAAAGATGAACCATTGTCAACTTGAAACTTTTGACGGGCCCATTAAATTCAGCATTTATGATATAACTGATGTGATCCCCTTCTATGGTGAACCAACAGTGCCCAAGGCTCTTGTTTATCCTGGTCATTATGAATCCTCTTGCATGTGTTCTTCCAACGTTCCTATGGACATCTATGAATTCCCATAATAGTCCCAACAAAGTCTTGTTTTGTCTCTTTGGTTATGCACGTTCCAATTTCTCAACCTTTCCTTCCTCTAAGGCTAAATTCTCTACCACCTCTTTATGAGGTAAAATTTGCTGCTCTTCTTGCTTTTACATTTCCAACAAATCAAAAGATAGATTACAATCTCTGTCATCTTCAAAGTACTAAGATTCCTCTAAACACATGTCACGCTCAAAAAGGAACTCTGAATCTGTAGTATCATTGCCCATGTCATTGATATTTAGGGACCCATGATAGGCACAAAAAAATATACAAGGAATAAATGAATTCAAGAATGACTATTTACATGAAATGAAAATTTATAAAGAATGTCAAAGGTCAAAAGAATCAGAATGAAAGAATATTTACTCGGATAAATAATAAAAGTATGTTTTATTGAAAATAAAAATGTCTGAACATGAGCCCACTTCTCAAAAGAAATCTCATTACTCCTAGGCTTTAGAGCAACAAGAGTGTTCTGAATATTACTCTGTAAAATTCCTAAAGATTACAGGAAGTTCTTCTGCAAATTCAATTGTTTAAAGAACTTCTCGGTTCGTAAGGGCGAATGCCCTCAAGGTTTCCTTGTTCAGTCCCTTCCTCATGTATGACATTGATGGGATGATTTTCATTTCCAAACACCCCCATCTCTATGTAAGCTATCCCTCCTGATACAAAAGTCTAGGATATGTAAAGGAGCATCTTTTTTCACTCAACCATGACCCTCTTTTCTCTTTCTTTCTCTATTTAACCTTAACTAATTAGGGCCTTTTTATGGATTTAAATGCATTTGATGTGATGCAATGCAAATGCAAAAGAAAATGAGATGTTGATCTTGAATTCAATTCCATTAGAATAACTTTTCTAGAAAACAGATTTCTTTACATGAAAATAAATTACATATGCGGTCTTGCCCTTCATAGTCCAAGTAAACGCTGATCTTTTCTTCATGGTCGAATCTTGTAAATTCTCCAAAAGATGCCTTTGCTAGCTCCTTGCTGCTTAATCTGAGCCTCAATCTCTTACTCGCTTATCTCCATGATACTCATCAAAAAATGCCGGCTCTTGGATAATCTTCGTTGGTAGTTAAATCAAGTAACGTATTCCTTCGTGGACTTTCGGCTTTCTCTCGTCATGCCTTTGTTGGCTTGAATCTCTGGCAATTACATCATGTATTCCTCCGTGAACTACCAGCTTTCTCTCGTCATGCCTTTGTTGGCTTGAATCTTTGGCAATTACATCATGTATTCCTCCGTGAACTACCAGCTTTCTCTCGTCGTGGTTACTTGGACTATATTCAGACGACCGCACTATAATCCACTTTATCAAGAAATTTATTTCCTTATGACAAACTATTCTATTTAGGAATCGAATTTCGAATCAACACCTTCTTTTCTTTGATGTAATGTAATGCAAATGCATGAATGCAAAAAGGTATCGATCTCGATTCAGTTTCATTTTAGAAAATGTTATTTAAGGAACAAAAATCTTTTTATAAAATGGATTACAAATACGCTTTTGCTCGTAGGCCTAGAGTCTTAACCCTATCTAATAACAAAGTTAACTTTCGACCACGATCTGACTGTAGCTCATATTGGTGCTCAACGTGCTCGCCTTTTCTACCAAAAGATCTCAGAATGGTCACTTTCTCTTGAATTTGAATTACGGCTTCACCTATGAAGTAAGCTCTGACCAAAGACACCTCCTCCAATACCGTGAAGTTGCTCTAATTACCTTGAAAGAAAGATTGGCGAACAAGTAGGCATTCCAACCAAGAAAGATAACGCTTTAAAATGATATCAAACATCCTCGCTGCTTCTTGAGAGTCTTCAAATTTCTCGCCTCACGAACATTTTGAATTGCTTGCTTGAGTATCTTCGCAAAGATAGCTAATCTCCACTTTAAAGGTCTTTAAACGATACGATCTTCTTTAATCTCTTTTTTCATGCTCATTTGGGTCATCTCACGACCATTAGGGCTTGCATTTCCATTATTTCTGATAGGTACAACATCCTAAAGTACTACAATGAAATTCCAAATTGTTTTTTGGTAGCGATCCTATAGTAAGTGAGCCTTTCTACCATCATAAGCAAAATTCTTTCCATCCAATTCAATTTTGTAAGTCTTATACCTTGACCATCCACGAGGTGACTATCTTCATCTGTAATGGTAGAAGTGTCCATCAGTACTCCCCACGCTCACCTTGAATTGTTCATCTATCTTCATGTCAAGCAGATACTGTAATTCCCCATAACTGTTGTAGAACAGTTGCTTGGCTTCGTTACTCCATTAATTCCATATTTCCTTTAACTCTTGGAGGTTATTTCACATCACACTAATAAGAGTGTAGTCCCATAATTCTAATGTGTATCCTTTGGTGACACTATTTTCTTTTTCTATCTGTGTTTTCTCTGACCAAGCACAAACAAAAGAGTTGTCCTCCACTTTATTAAGATATTCGTTCCCTATTACAAAACTTTCTAACTCAAAAATAGAACCTTGAATCGACACCTTTTAATGATAAATGACATGCAATGATAGCAAAATAAGAGAGACAAGTCAGTGTCACATATATAAAAAAAATAATAAATAAGAACTTATAAAGGTAGGCACTAAAGGTCATTATCATACTACCTGGGGCAAGCACTTAAAGTTCACTATATGTAGTTCGGTTCTAAAGCAAGGATACCTGAACCAGCAGATTCCTCAATCCTCACCAATTATAGGCTCATATGGACCAAGTTCGGTTCAGGGGGACACATTTCCCTATGACCATGTGGAGATGAAAATCTCACGAAGACATAGGTACGGATGTATCTCGGAAGTAATCTACTAGCCCATGCGGAGGTGAAAACCTCACGAAAGCATAGCTTCTCACTCCCACTTAAGGGTGTGACCACAACGGTCATGCAAATGCAATGCGTGCGTAAACAATAACAAACATATGCAACAAACACATGTGAAAATGACGTATTTTAAAATTTTTCCAAATTTCTGACATTAAGACAGAAAATAATCAATTTTCGGCTTGGCTCTCTTATACATCCCAGCGGAGTTGCCAAGCTGTCGAAACCATTTTTAAAGGAGTGTTCAAAAAACAAGGATCGACTTTTGAAAAACGAAAACGGGAGTCGCCACCAACCTTTTTTAGGTGTGATTGGATCACCTTATAAAACGTTTTGGTCTACGAAAATTAAGAAAATAGGTTCGGGAGTCGGTTATCTACGAGGAAGGATTAGCACCCTCGCAACGCCCAAAATTGGTACTACATTGAATAGTTTTCTGTCTTAATGTCAAAATTTTGAAAGGATTTAAAAATAGAATCCCCTTTTTAAAACCGGAATTATTTAAGTTGAAAAATCGAGATTCCTTAGCTCCGAAAGAATACAAACATCACATCCATCATGATAGGACACGATATTCTTAAACTCTCATAACTGAAATCATCTCGTGATTTACAAAATTTATTTAGAAGGATACTTTAGACATTTAGACAAACGGGAAATCGCAACCGAGCATGTTAGGGCACTATTTCCCGAATTCCTAAATACGAAAAACATTGCCTCATTTTAGAAAAACTTTTGGATAAAATATGACAATTAAATGAAATATATTTTTTTAAAATAATGATTTGAGTAAAATTTAAAAAATAATTTACTAAGAGTAATAAAAAAAATTATTAAAAATGACATAGTTTGATATGATACTAAAATTATTAAAAAATTAAAAAATATAAAAAAATCAGGGAAACATGGATTAAATCAAAATAAAAAGGGTTGAAAAACGAAGATGAACAAAGAATAAAATAAGAACAAACCGTAGAAAATAAGAACATAAGAGGGAGAGAAATCTGAGTGAAAGCTCTCAAAAATTTTATTGTTTCCCAAAACTCCAGTCTTTACAATGAAGGGAGAGGCCTCTATTTATAGTTGAACCTCCTCAAATCCAACGGTACAGATCAATTACATCAACGGTTAAGATTAAAAGGTATCTGCAAATTAAATCTCTAAGATTACAAAATCATATCTTCTAAGATTGCATATCATATCAAAGATTGCAATCATATCTAAGATTGTATCTTATCAAAGATTGCATATCATATCTAAGATTGCAATCATATCTAAGATTGTATCATATCTAAGATTGCATATCATATCTAAGATTATATTTCCATATGAGTCAAGCTTGTAGATGGACCTTAAATCTTTTCAAGTAATGGGTCGTTCCGATCGGGCCAAATTATATTTGTAATTCTGGACTGAACTTGGACTTCGTTTTTTTTTTGTTTTATTATTTTTGTTTTTGGACTTATTTCTGGGCCCGGGCAAAATTGAGTGTCTACAGGTTGGATTCTGATGAAAGGCTTTAAAGCATAAAATAAACGAGAGATTGTAGGCTTGGAAACTTGATCCATATTGTCTAATAGTTTATGGGTCTAACATCTTAGACAAAAAATGGTTTGCAACTTAAAAGTCTAAGCAAAGATTCAAGCAAAAAGAAACCTCATTAATATATGTAATTTGACCTCTATATCTTACAGTTTGTAGCTCAGGGGCTATCTTTCCTTTAAAATGATCATATATCTTTATGGTTGTTTTTGCTGAGGATATTAAATTTTTGATGCCTTGTATTGTACGACACTAAGATCCGTGACTATTTTCTTTGTGGGTTTGAAAATTTAGTAGCCTTGAATTGAACCTTATTCCTCATATACAAATATAACAATTTCTTTCTCTATGAAATGAAATATCCCAAAAAAAATCTATCAAAGTATAATTTTTATTTATAAATATTATAATCGTAATGTAGATAAACGAAAATCATTGGTGTTCATGAATGAAAGCGACAAATAAGCAAGCAAGCAGTTATACTTGGAAAGTTTTCGTCTTTAAAGGTTAATTATCTATAAGCTCCGATATTGAGTAAAAATTTGGGTAGGTGTTTGCTCTATTAAAACCACCACAAGTTTCTTAACAAGCCTCTGTAGGCGAACTCAAACTCTATATTGAAAAAGATAACATAAAGGAGATACAAAGTTTTGACGGGTGAACGTCTAATAAGTGGAAGATACGTGTTCGAAGAAATTTTATTACATTAGGAGCCATATTGCTTTGATTTGTTTATATTTGAATGTTATTAAGAAATAGTTTTATGAAAATGGTTTGTTTTAATGTAGAATCAAGGTTGAGTAGGTGAGATGGAGCATTTGGTAGTGAGTCAATCCAACCTCTTCCTTGGCTCGATAGGAAAGATGATGGAATGTTTTATCCCAACAAAAAAGATATATGGTTGTAATGTCTCTATGCAAATTTAAAGATGAGGATGACAATGACATGATGACAAATATAGGGAAAACATGTAAAACATGAAGTGAGGCTAAAACATAATTAAATTTAAATAATTGTTGGAACATTTTCAAAATATTTATAATGCTCCAATTGTTATAATTGAAAAAGTACAAGTGATCCAAAAATTATGTCACTTGATTATTAACCAAGACTTGTCACTATTCATAGTGATGAGTTATGTCTCTTGTTACCAAAAGTCATGTCACTCTTTATACACCAAAAACACATAAAAAGTTGAGAAACAAAAGTTTCTTTTTTATTCTCTTCCATCTTCTAATATTCCTAGATTGTTCTATAAAAAATTATTGCAGAAGTTCTTTATAGAAATTGATACTCTTGCTACGCTTCGATGAATGCTTAGTGGACTATTTTCGCCAGTACAAAATGTTGATAGTAATTAGGCTTCCTTGTGTCCCCAAAACTCATTCGCCAGTAACTCTATTGCACACAAAAATATAGGTAGGGAAAAATAGAACATTAAAGAAAATGACTTTGGTACGCACCTTGAAGCCTTCATTAATTTATCATAAGTTCAATTTTATCACCCCACACTAACAATTTTAAGGTTCTATTTTTGAAATTTATGAGAAATTAAAGAAGGCTTGTCTATTCACCGCTGACTGTGCTCGCGGATGCGTATAAAAAAATAATTTTATAAAAAAGTTAAAGTGCGGTTTTACTGCAAGCGTATAGGTCAGTTGTAATATTTGTAGTGTTACAATGGAACACTGGAGTATTCCAAGGATCAAACACAAAGGAGATGTCGATTGAGTGATAAATAGCATACACTATAGAGTCTAAGCGTTTGCTGTTATGATTTTATAGTATGTCAAATCATAACAAGAAAGTCTTGTAAAAAAATAAATATGCTAATATAGGAACTAAATTGTAATGTAACACCCCACCCGACGAAGCCTTAATGTCTGGATACTATTTAGGGAAACAAGACGGATGAGGTAAATTTTGAATATGTATAGTGTTAGAAATAGACTAAGTATAAGAACCCTTTGAACATGCCAATGACGCCTTGATGTTGGTGAACACTAGGTTGGCACATAGTGATCAAGAAGTGTGTCTGGTAAGAGAGGATTCGCCCAAAAGATTTGATGACACATAGAGTAGGCAGACTCTATTATGGATAAGGGAAACAATCTTTATGATGTGAGTTTACGTCAGCAGTGTAGAGTATCCTATAGGGTTGGCTTTGAGCCAGTAAAGATGGAAGTAACAATAGTTAGGAAATAACCAAACGAGAACTGAGATAGTTAAGAACCATGTAACATCTCGATTTTCAGTAGTGACGGAATAGTGGTTTTGGGAACATAAATTTCCATTGATTTGACTCGTGAATATTACTTTTAGAATATTTATGGATTTATTAGGGTCATATTAAAATTTGGTTAAGAAATTTTAACGTTTAGATAGCTAATTAAAAAATAGGATTAAATTGAAAAGAGGTAAAATATAGTAATTATAACATTTAAATGATTAAATAGCTTAATTATTAAATTAGAAATGACTAATGTAATAAATAGTCCTTAGTATTGACATTGGACGACATTATGTATTAAAATTATAAAATATTACATGTTTTAATGGCAAATTGGTAAATTGCATGAAATCAAAACAAAATTAAATGAAGTAAAAGACTTCTTCTTCATAGCCGAAAACACCATGAAAGCTTAGGTTTGGAGGTTCGGCTAGTTCACTCTCTTGCATGAGTAAGTTTTTTAGCCTTATTTTTAATGAATTTTATGTTTTTGAGTTCGTTGCAACTAGGTCCAGCTAGCTCGTACCTTCGTTTTTGAATCTATTAAAAATTTAGAAGTTTCCATTGATGAATCTTGAATGTTTTTATAATTACTATGCATTTGAAGCTTTGATTGTGTTATTTGGTGATTTTGTAAAGTGATTTTTGTTAGATTTTGATTTAGGGATTAAATTATGAAAATGTCAAAATTTTAAGGCTTGATAGTGAATTTGATGTTTAGTAGGGACTGTTTAAGGGCTTAGTATATTCGGCTATAATGTTGACTTGAGGAAAATGATTAATTTGATGATTTTTGGGTTAAAGGACTAAATTGTAAAAGTTATAAAAGTTAGGGGTAATTATGTAAATTCAAAAAATAAAAGGGCATAAAATGTAAAATGAATTGGAATGTGAAATGTAAGTGAAATAGTCCCTGAACTTCTGCAAATACTACAATTCAGTCTAGGTAAGTTCGCACAGTTTATAATTTAACATCTATATGGAATGTTTGATGATATTATGTAATATGATAGATATTTTTTATTATAAATGATGTAAAGTTTATTTGAGGAAAAATTGTTGAAATTCTTTTACTTGGACCGGATTGAACGTGGGATAAAGTATAGTCAAGATATGGTGTGTTATAGGGGATTGGAGAGGGGACTGTTGTGAAGTGATATATATATGTTTCCCGAGTAAACCGAGGTTTAATATTTGCTGTGAACTCTCGTGTTATACTCCCTGTTTTGGTGTGCTTTGATTGGACTAGCTCTTTGGAGCCATTGGTGTGTTTTAGATGGATTAGCTCTTATGAGCATCTGGTGTATTTCGAACGGATTAGCTCTTATGAGCATCTGATGTGTTTTGGTTGGAATATCATGAACTCTTATCTGTAATTCATTCATTAGATTGTAAATCTCGGTAAGTTAACTTGTTTAGTGATTTTTGATGGTTTTGTCATGTATTTGAGTTTTGAATTGAATTTTACAATTCACCGTTGAGATTGTGGATGACAGGGAACACAAATGATTGTATTATTATTTGATTTGTTGTACTTACTTCGATAAGATTTATTGTTTTAGTACGAACTTACTAAGCTTCAATGAGCTTACTTGTGTTATTTTCTACTCTTGTAGATACTTTGAAGGTTGGACGGTCGGATCAGAACTCAAGTCACATTATCCACTCATTTTTGGTAGTTTTTGGAATGTTCATTTTGGATTATATGGCATATAATAGGCTTGTATTTCATTATTATTGTTTTGGATATGTAAAATGTTAAGTATGATCCTAAGTACAAATAATCAACTTATATGATATATGAGAATGAGGTAAGATGTTTTAATGCAAATACGAATTATATGTGTTAATTCAATGTTGTGCTTAACGTGCCTACAATAGACACATTGGTTAGGTGTTAAATTTTTTGAATTGTTAAGTTGTGATTGATGATTCATGTTGATGTATAATTGTATATACTTGTGGTATCAATGAGGATACATTGGTTAGGCACTTAAGATGTTGATTTGACATGTTTTTAGTTTGTTTAATGTCACTTTGAATAAGTGTTTTGGCTGGTAAATGGATTACTTAGAGTCTAAGTAAACCTTAAATAGAAAACTTGTTGTTTAAGGTTCATTTTGGGTCCAGACGGCCTGAGACAGGACATGTGACTTATCCGTGTGAGAGACACAGCCTGGCGACACTGCCGTGTGTCATCTGATAATTTCTTTAAGGTGTAAGTCAGTGAGTTACACGGCCTAACACATGGCATGGCACACGAGTGTGTAGGACAACTCAGAAAGTTACATGGCCTGACACACGGGCTTGTGACACGGCCATGTGAGGCACATGGCCTAGCCACACGGCCATGTGACCCTTGTTTTGCAAATTTTGCATCTTTTTTCCTAGATTTGTTGGTTGATTATTTCAATGATGTTTTGGATGGTTACTTGGATTTGTTTCTTGGATTTGTTTCTCATAGGATTTTTAGACGTTTGATATTAGCTTATTGGTTTTCTTAGCTTAAACTATTGATGATGCTTTGAGTTGTAATTTCAGATATTTTTTTATGTTGAACTTTGATGTCTAAGATGCTTGTTGATTTGATATATGTATGATTGAGTTAATTATCCTATTCTGTTATGAATATCAATATTTAGTGTAGAGGTATCGATAATTGGGTAATTAGTATCGATACCTCCACGGTATTTCAAATTTACAAGAAGTCAATAGCTTATTTTGGTATTGATACAATTTCTCTAATATCGATACTCGAGGTAATAATACCGATATTTTTTATTAGTATCGATAGTTTGCTGATTTTAATTTTTGCAGGTAAACAAAATGCTAAATTGGTATCGGTTTATTAAACGATATTGATAACATCAAATGAGTATCGAAACCTACGTTATCTTCTAAGAATTTATTTAAATAAACTTTAAGCATGCTTCTAACTTGTTTTAAGGTCGATTATTGTATGTTTAAGCGAATTTTAACTTCGCCTAGGGGAGATTGGACTTAAACCTCATAAAATTACTTGATTATGATGTTAATTGCATGTCAATGAGATCTTTTTTTGCTTTGTTAATGATAAGACGACGGTGTAGTGTCCTGTTACTCAAGCTCGGCAACCGAGCCAGGTATAAGGTGTTACATGAACCTTAAGAGGAAGAATATTGAGTTTGAGGTAGGAGACCGTGTTTTCATTAAGGTATCTCTGTGCAAAAAGGTTCTTAAATTTGGTTGTAAGGGTAAGTTAAGCCTTCGATTCATCGGGTCGTATCTAATTTTGAGACATGTTGGACCGGTTGCTTATTAGTTGGAGCTACATCCGAAGTTGGACTGCATCCATGACATCTTTCATGTGTCCATGTTGAGTCGATCTAATCGGTCTCATGTGGTTCCAGTGGAGGAAATTAAGTTCAGACTGAATTTTTTTTAGGAGGAGCTGGTTCAGATTCTGGATCATGAGGTTAAGGTCTTGAGGAGAAAGACCATTCCATTAGGTAAGGTTTTATGGCAGAATCATGGTTTAGAGGAGGCCACTTGGGAGCCAGAGGAATCAATCTGTCAATAGTATCCCCATCTTTTTGAATTAGGTAAATTTTGAGACTAAAATTTCTTTAAAGAGGGGAGAGTTGTAACGCCCAAACTTTCTTATATTTAAATTGTTTAAGACATGTCAAGTCTTATAATTTGGTTTGGTGGTTAAGTTCATGGAATGTCTACTTTGGGTCCTCTGTTTGAACCTTTGTGTGTGGAAAGATGGATTCTTTTTGCTCTTTGCCTATTTGTTAGTGGTTGAGTTAATCTTAAATTCTAAATAAGCTGGTGGGTTATGATACTACCAAAATATTTTTTATTTATTCTATTTTTATTTGTTTATTTTTAAATAATAAAAGTATCCCTAATTTTTCTCCTCATTTACCGTCAATTTTCCACTCTCTTTTGCACGTTTCTTTTCCTTTCTTCTTTACATTTATGTTACTTTCTTTTTCTTCTTTTCCTCTTTCTTTTCTCTTCTATCTTGGTGTGCCAATTTTCTTTCTTTGCTATCACCCTTGTTCCATCTGTTCTTTACATTTTTCTTTTTCCAATCCTTCGGTGTTGCGTGTTAAGCGGGGTACATATTTCTTTTCTAATTGTAAGAACATATGTAGATATTTCAGTGATAAGGGTGAATGATTCTGTTACTATTAGATGTTAGGATGTTTAGATGTTTCTAACATTCGGTGTTAATTGTTTTGCGTTTTCCTAGGCGAAGTGTGTGAGATACGTGACCTATTGGCGACCTAGCTTACCATTTAGTCATTGCTTTTATAGGGTAAGTGTTGGTAGATTAGTTTATGAACTGATTTTCTCAAATTGTGTTATTGAAATTAAGTTTCAGTTTTTGAATTGAGTTAATTCGCATTCGTTAATTAATCTATTTTAATGTTATATGTAAGATTCAGAGTGCAATATTTGTGTTGTTAATCAAATTTTTCATTAGGTGTGTGAACTAACTCAAAAAACACGATTGAATATAAAAAAACCCCAAAATAGGGGCTATTTTCAAAACTACCCAGCATCACATAATCGTGTGGTAGGCCATGTGATAGACCGTATGCACCACACAATTATGCAGTTGGCCGTGTAAAGCACACGACCGTGTGTGATTATACCACTAAACAGGTAGGCCATATGGGCCACAAGGGCTAGCTTATTGGGTTGTGTAGGCCCTTTTTGCCCAAATTGTAGGCCTGATTAAGGGATTGAAAAATTGGATCCGTGGGCATTTTTGTAGGCCTATGAAAGCGAAAAACTAGGTATGTTATACATAAGTAAGCTTAGGAAGCATGTTAAGTATGTTTCGCTTCGTATAAGTTATGTGTTATGTTATATTTTATGAACATATGTGTAGACATGCATGCCATGAAACCTATATGATACATATGTATGTTAACATGATTATGCATATGCATTGGGGTGGGTTTTGCTAAGTTGGTTGAAGTGTATTTTGGTAGTTCTTGTAACATCCCGAAATAGGGCCTATTCAGAACAGTGGTTTTGGGACCACAAATACGACGTTGAAATATATATTTTATGATTATTATGAGGTCTAGAATATGAGAATATGCATGCGTTAAAGTTTCATGAAGAAATTCTATGAGTAAGGTGCCCAATTGGAAAATAAGGACCAAATTGAATAAATTGCAAAACTTAGATTCTAGATGCAATTTGTATGAAATTTTTTTAGATTATTAACTAGAAGGTCTCAAAGAGCAATTTGCCCAATTTCTAAGTTTTTGGACAAAAATGGGCATGTATGGATGAAATTTGAAAGAAAGGGCTTGAGGGCATTTTGGTTATTTGGCTAATTAAAAATAAGCCAAAAATCAGCCATTCTTCTCCTTCATCCAACCGAAATTCTCAAGCTCTCCATAGCTAGGGTTTTCAACATTTTCAAGCTCAACAGTAAGTGCTCCCAAGCCCCGTTTTTAATGTTCTTCGTATTTTTGAAATCCCGGTAACTTACTATCTCTATTTCTACCCATATTTCATGCTAGGGTTCAAGTTTAGAAATTTATCCATGCATGAGTTACTTGTATTTTGATGGTTTATGGAGGAATATGAAATTTTAAATAATGGTAAACAACTTTTACTAAGTGATTTTTCATGGAAATGGCTTTAGGGATCATTTTGTAAAAGTTGTAAAAATGGGTAGAAAGATGAGAAATAATAGAAAAATGTGGGCTACCATAAGAGGAATGAACATTCGGCTAGGCTTGGGTATGGTAGAAATTGCATGCATTTCATTATACGAGCCTAGGGACTAAATCGTAAAAATATGAAAGGTTAGGGGCTAAACGGTCATTTGGATCGGGGGTAAAATTTAGACTCAGAAAGTAGAATGTGAGGTGTTAATGATTCATTTTTATTGTTATAGACCCCGAGGAACAAATTCCAGAGGTCGATCGAGGAAAGCGAAAGGTTTCAGAATAACAGAAACACTATACCGAAATGAGTACCAGGTAAGTTCGGATAACTTAAAGTAAACTCATAATATGCCTAATTACATGATTTATGAATGCATGATAATTTCATTCGATGATGGCATGAAAATCCATGAAATGCATCCTTAATAATGACATGTTGATAAATGTCCCGATTAAGGTTAAAAAAGGAAATTCGATGGATAAACCAAGATTTACATGTGACTTAAGATCATGCATATGTTGCAGAAATGATTTAGCCCGGACGGGTAATCCGTTGATCTCAAATATAGAAAGGATCTAGCATAGACGGGTGTTCCTTGAGTGATCGAGCCTCCCGAAGAATATTTGTGCATTGTGGATTTAGCCCGGAGGGGTAATCCAATTAGGATATGAATTTAGCCTGGATTGGTAATTCAGATCCAAGCTCATTAAGGGTGGTTGTTGCTATAAGGGATTTACCCTGGACTTATAATCCTGACAACACCTTATGAGTTTATATTACGGGGGATTTAGCCTGGACTGGTAATCCCGCCATAAAATGTGAGGTTCGCGGGAGTGCATACATGAAATGATCGCTCTTCTGACTTGACGGTAAATGGATAATCCATCAAGATTTTTCGAGAAACCTAAAGAGATAATATGAAATATATATAAATGGAAATGTTAAATGCTGAGCTCATCTAAGATTAATTACATGGTGCACTATTATGTGACTAACTTATTGATTTAGTGCATGTGATAGGGAAACCGTTTCATTCTTGGTTTTATTGCATAATATAGTTGTATGATAATTAATCGGTAAGTTTACTTTCCAGTTATTCGAGCTTACTAAGCATGTAAATGCTTACCCCTCTCTTTTTCCCTATCTTACAGAGCTTGAGGACTCATAAAGATTGGAAGACGGTTGGAGAGTCCACACACTATCAATTAGTCCAGCTTTGGTATATAGACACTTTTATTTTGTTGAATGACATGTATAGAGCTTTTGTTTATTTTGTTATATGTCTCATTTGATTTTCCAAAATGAAGGCATGTAAAGGTATACATATCCATTTGTAAATGGCCATGGGAATTGGCTCATTGTGATGTAGGTTATGACCTACAAATTTGTGCATGTTTATGTCTAAATGTTCTTGTGATATTTAAATGCGGCATATCACAATTAGGCTTAAGTAATGTGACCAAATTACATGGGGGTGGCTTGGCCATAAATGGCAATGAGTTATAATAATGAGTCAATCTTAAAGTGTTATAAGGAATAGAAATCCATAATACAAGAGAAATAGCCTAGCATGTGTAAAACTAATGAAATGAGGTTTACATGCAATAAGGTTTATCAAGATCATTTAAGTATATAATCAGGCCTTGTTATGTATTATGGAAACCTATAAGTTAGAGTAGATGATAGAGGGTGACTAAAGGCTTGGAAAATAGCCTAACAAGGTCCACACGAGTAGAGACACGGGCGTGTGTCCAGGCCGTGTTTGACATACGGGTCGCCCCATGGGCATGTGGTATGGTCGTATGTCCCCTGCACCTAAAATTTTGAATTCGGAGTGCATGGTAGTAAACACAGGGTAGAGACACGGCCATGTGTCTCAACCATGTGAAGGGCACGGCCTAGTACCCAGGTGTGTGTCTTAGCCGTGTGCCCCTATATGCATGCTAACATCACAAAAAGAATGCTCGAGTTTTTGGAAACGGGTGACCACACGGGCATGTCTAGGCCGTGTGAAGGACACGGGCCAGGGACACGGGTGCGTGCTTGGCCGTGTGAAAACCCCTGTAGGTTCAAAATAGAAATTAAATTCAATTAATTCCACATGGGTAAGGGACATGAGCGTGTACCAAAACACACGAGCATGTTTTCTGATATGATAATTATATATGAGAAATTCTATAAGTAAATTTTGTATGTGGGCCAAGTTACACACTCAGCTTGTAGCTTATTCATTTGTTTTGTTTCGTTTCAAGTGTCCTCAGTCTTAGGATTGGATGGAGTATCTAGAGCTCAATTCAAACATTTTATTTTTAAGTATGTCTGGATTTAATTTTGGACTTTATGGGCTTTTATACTTTTTGGTTTTTGTTTTGGGACTTTAATTTTGGATTGAAATTTTTTTTTGCAAACATATTAATTAAAAAAGGTAGAAATAACACAAGGTAGAAATAACACGATGTTAACGATTAAATTTTAAGATTTATAAGTTAAGAACTCTAAAATGTTTTTAGCTACAATTCTTTGGAAATAACACAATGTTTTGCGATATAAGTGGTCAAACGATTGTGTTTGTTTTGATCAAATTAGTAAAACACGATTTTCGTCAAAGCACATACATAATTTTCTAAATACTTATGATTTCGATAAATGAATCATTTTTTTTATCTTTGAATTAAATGATATTTTCTCAAGAATTAATCAACAATGTCTTTACATAACAATGTAATCTTGATAATCTGATCATAACGTCTAGGCCAAGTATGGGGTGTTACAATGGTAAAGTCTTATATAGAGATTTCTGATGTCCAAAGTGAAAGAAAATGAGCGAAGTGTACAGATGTTGATGAGTTCCCATGTTCTGTCAATTAGGGGCTGCCAATCTACTCGATAGAAACCCAGATTTGGTGTTTAGAGCTATTAAAGGCCCAAGTCAGGTGCATCCCTAAGCTGACTATTTGAAATGTATTATGCATATTAGAACCTTCTATGAAAATAAGCTAAAAGTTCATGATATGATGATTCTGTGAGAAATGAATGCCTAATGAACTTGCATGAATGATTCATATGGAATATTGATATGAACAAGTCTGTTGTGAAATATGCTATCATGAGTAGGTAAGATGTGAAAGAGCCTGTCAAGTATGAGTCTGCGTGAAATGTCTATTTCTATCTCTGAAGTCATCTAAAGGGGTTCGTCAGGACTAAAAACATGAATCTTTAAAAGGAAAAGTCCTTGGCACTTTGAAAACCATATAGTGTAAGATATAGCTGGGCTATAGCATCATATGGAAAAGATTTAAAGGATGGTTGGGTGAATACCAGATGATGAGGGGCAAACTTCACGATGGTGAGTTTAGGCAAATCCCTATTGTCAAAACACAAATTTTTGTAAAAGGACGCCTTCGTGGATATCATTTTTAAAAGGACGCTTTTGTGGCTATCTCTGTTAAAAGGAAGCCTTTGTGGCGATCTCAGTTAAAAGGAACTCTTTGTGGCGATCTCTGTTAAAAAAAAAAGCCTTTGTGGTAATCTCTGTTAAAAAGACGTCTTTGTGGCGAGACTTCGAAGGAAAGCCTCTATGGCTATTTCTGGAAAGGAATGCCTTCGTGGCATAATTTGAAGAACAACTCTCATGATAACCATCAGAAGACAACGCCTTTAGGCGAAACCTATATAGTTATAAGGGATTAGGCTAGTGTGTGCCAAAGTACGTGGCAAGGCAAAGTTATGTGTTGAAAGTATGTATGAGAGTGCACTAAAGTTAGGAAGATCTAGGTGAATTATGAGTTAAGTATTGGGCGTAATCTACCTCGCCCGAAGAAAATGATAAGACTAGTACTTATGGGAAAAGATATTAAGTCTGATAATAAGGTAAGATTTAAGAAAGGATATAAAAAGTAAAGAGATGTTAAGTATAGTACGCTCAAGAGAGGGGAACATGGTTCTGAAAAAAGAAAGATGGTAACCTTAGTATTGTACCTACCAATGAAGGAAGAAAGGCCAATAAATACCTCAAGGATGTGCAAAATAACATAAGTAACGTAGAATGAATGAAAAAGGTATTCTAAGGTTTATCTCACTAAGTTCTTATGAACTTACCAAAGTTGTTTCTATATTCAGGTTTGTAAAAAATTTACGCCGAAAGATGATGTCAGGGCTACGCCAAGGGAGCGACGCATTGGGCTGCTATGCATACAGAGGAAGACAAATGGCATGTTCGTGTCTGCGCATAAGTTCATTAAGTAGCAGTCTCATATGTGCTCAGCAGCATAAGAGATAGAATAAAAGTCGACGGAATTTTATTTTTTGAAATGTAAATGAAATCATACAATGTACTCCATAAGAGATTACATTACACTCATAGATAGATGTTTACATCAATGAATAAGAAAGAAAAATTTTGAGTTACATCTATAAGAAGGATGTAACACCTGAGATTCAGATCCAGTAGATCGGGCCTGGTCGAGGGCGTTGCATGTAAAGAGTACAAACTAAGAGGTTAACCAATAAATGACTAACGGTGGTTGGTTTATTTCAATGTGGTTTGTCAGTCCTCGAATAAGGGACTTAAATCATTTAAATTACTAAGTGCCTCCATTTTATCTCTCAATCTCAATTTTACCAACTTAGACAAATTAATCCAATTTATCTAATCGATTAATCTCACTTGTCTAGATAATCTCTTAAGGGTGTCAATTCCTAAGTTTTTAGGTCTATTCGATTTAGTCCAATTTATTACAATTTACTCTATTGTCCAAAAAATCAACTTACTCACATCTCCATCAACTAACCCCCTTTGAGGTTTAGCTAATCATGCTGAAAATAACAATAATGGACATGGAAATGAAATGTAAAGAAACCATAAAAATAAAGCTTAAGAAAAATATAAAAGTTTGGATTTTTATGTAAGAAAACCTAAACAACATGAAACTAAAAGCATTCAACCAGAAAACCTAAAGCAATAAACATAAAAGGAACAAACTTTAGTTAATTTAAAGTAAAAGAAATTGAAATACATTAAACTAAAACTAGAAATGTCTTACAACCAAGGTATAGGGACTAAAAATGAAAATAAACCTAAACTATAGTGATAACTTGTAACATCCCACTTGGCAAAACCCTAGTGCTCGAGTGTTGTTCAGGAGTAAGAATTATGGAATAGGTTTTGAGTAAGTAAGGTACTAGATTGAACCAAGAGGTCAAAGTTTATGGGTATGCCCTTGGGTGAAGTCTTGGTTAGGCGAACAAATCGGAGGAAAACTGTAACACCCCTTACCCATATTCAACACCGGAATAGGGTATGAGGCGTTACCGGACTTAAACTCAAGCAAGCATACAAAATTGGGCCATAAAATTTCATTCATATCAAATTCATTCATACATATGAAAATTGTCCTTTATATGGGCCTACGAGGCCCAAAACATACATTGGGAGTAGTTCGGGACTAAACCGAGAACTTTAGAAACTTTTGGAAAACTTAAAAGCTTTTCATCGTGAAACAAGACCATACGCCCGTGTGGGTTAAGGGACATGCCCGTGTGGCATATCATACGCCCGTGCTTCAGGCCGTGTCCATCTTAAAGTGCATTCTGTTTATGACATCATCATTAAATTGAGGTCACACAGCCAAGTCACACACCCGTGTGCTTAGGCCGTGTCCTCCACATGGCTGTGACACACGCCCGTGTCTCTGCTCATGTGGTGGCTATTGGACATTCTATTTTGCCAAAAACTAAGATGCAGGGGACACACGACCGGATCACACGCCCCTGGGGGCAGACCGTGTGTCACACACGGCCTAGACACACATCCGTGTGTCACACACGACCTAGACACACGTCCATGTGTCTACCCATGTGGACAAATTAAAGGCTATTTACCGAGCCATTTGCCACCCTTATTCACACATACACTCACATCAATTCAAAGGTACAAAACATAACATACTTAGGCAACCAAAACATCCACAATTCTGACCAACACATTCCAATACAATATCAACAAGCATTCATCACTAATAACATAACCCATCACATAGACACAATCACAAACCCCATCTCAAAGACATAGGTACATGCATAATCATATGATCAGTATAAGCCATCATTCATGGATATACACAAATTGGACTATAACCATTATAAGCTAACACATTTGGCCACATTAACAATGACATAATTAATCAATAGACCAAGTCCCTATACATGCCATAAACTTAAAATATTTGCATTCACTTATACCCAAATGATAACTTGACAGTGTGATAGCATCTCCAGCAAACTCCAACCCGAGCTAGCTAAATTAACCTATAAGAGATAGGAAAAGAAGGGGAGTAAGCAATAAAGCTTAGTAAGTTCATATGCAAATAACAAACAACTATTAACATTCATTTACTTTATCCATCTATAAGAATACTATTATTACAATTTGCATTCAATCTCAAGATTACCACTTATTCATTCATAGTGCTTACTCTTTTAACTTCTGAACACCATTTAAATGCCTTGGCATTATCCTAGCCACCATAGTCTCCCTATTATAACATATCACATTATTTAACAAGTTATTTCCATCTTCTTAATCACATGCACATTATTTATGAGTAATCATAATTTCAACATATAGTTTAACCACCTTTCACTTGTCTAAGCTCGTATCTTACTATATTATCATAATGACTTTATTCGGCAATTATGCCTGTCTTTCGTTTTCCTTATATCTAATGAAACACAATTTAAATAAATAAACCGTACTATATCACAATTCAATTAGGCTCATAAACCTATCACATGATCATTTTCAAATTTTTTCATGTATCCATTCATCTTAAGTGTAAATCAATATTCATAAGGTTATCAATATTTCTCAAGCGTAACTTACTCGAATGCATTCTTACCGAATGATCATCACACACCGAGCTCATTACTCATGAGTTATTGTACATACCTGTACCATCTCGTAACATATTTATACCTTTTTCATCTCATCATTGATACACCCGTTGAACCACTCGGAATACTAAAGGATACTTGAAAAGTCTTGGACATACGTGCCTCATACATAGCCAAAGCTACCTCATATCTCATAACACATGAAGGCTCATTCTTGAGCTATTCACGAGTCTGCTCACACAAGCTGTCGGTCAGGACGTAGCTACACGAGCTGCACACACAAGCTGTTAGGTATCCGCAACACATGCTAGACTATCCAGCCATCGGTAGGACGTACAAGACCAACATCCGGAACCACATAAAAATATATCACATATCTCATGAACTCATAAATCACAGGGTTCCTAGTGACATGTCACTCGTATCCTATTCTATTCCTAAGGTTCAAACGAGATTTTTCACACTTATCAGAACTTGTCAATTGTATCCATAGAATTAACCATTCATTCCACACATTAACAAAGCATTTAAAATATTTAAAATACAAACATAATAATGTATTATTCACATACAAACTTACCTCGATACCAAAATGGCAAAAGGGACCTAATTGTTAATTTATCGTTTTTCCCCGTTCTAGGTCCGAACCTCGTTTTCTTTGATCTATAATATCACATTTAGTCTATTTATTAGTCACATTATTCAATGTGATCCAAAAATTACATTATGGAAAAATTACATTTTTCCCCTAAAGTTTCACATATTTACATTTTAGTCCCTAGGCTTGTAAAATGAAATGTTTTCAATTTCTTTACTACCTATGCATAGTCAAAGCATTTTCATGCTTATAGCAGCCCACATTTTCCATTAAGTCGAATTTTTAACACATATTTCATAACTTTTACAAATAGGTCCTTTCATGCATTTTCAGCAAAAATCACTTAGTAAAAGTCGTTTCTCTAACCATAAACATGCATTTTATACCATTAAACATCAAAATACACACATATTCATCATGGGTCAAAACCCTAGACTTTAACCATATCTCAAATTAGTGGTAGAAATAGATAGATCTTGTTACGAGGATTTCAAAAATGTAAAAATCATTAAAAATAGGGGTAGAACAGACTTACAATTGAGCTTAGAAGCTTGAAAAACCCTAGACATGGTTTCTCCATGCAATTTTCGGCAAAGGGGTTGAAGATGGACAAAAATTGGCTTTTAATTTTGTTTTTAATTCATTTTAACAACTAAATGATCAAAATGTCCACCAACTTAACCAATGGTCTAATTACCATATAAGGACCTCCAATTTAAAATTTCATAAAATTAGAAACCTCTAACATGTAGAACTCAACTTTTGCACTTTTTACAATTTAGTCATTTTGACTAAATTGAATGCCCAAACATCAAAATTTTCGAACGAAATTTTCACGAAATCATTCCGTAAACTGTAGACCATAAAAATATAATAAAAATATTTTTTTCCTCGTCGAATTTGTGGTCCCGAAACCACTATATTGACTAGACCCAAAATCGGGTTGTTACAAAAATAGTAGTGGGGTTCTATCCTTCCAAATGATACTTTGGTAGATGGATTTGGGTGAATCATTAAAATTTAGGATATTGAAGGAACATATCTCAGAAAGAGTCATTTATAAGAGTGAAACTTACTAAAGTGTTAAGGAATCTTGAAAGAAGAACAAGGGATATCGCTGAAAGGTGTTACATACCAAGTTTGGATAGTTAAGGCGTTGGTTATATTCTAATAAGATGGTTAGGAACAAACGATGGATTTGACCCGAAAATATTCATTTATATATATAACCATGGATTGTCATACATATTTTCTTACAGTTGTAAACCACCCATATTGCAAATTGAATAGAATTTTGATGTGTGTCAAGTTCATATAGGGGTAAATGTTGTATATTTAGATAGACAGAAATTGAAAAAAAAAAGGGAATTTTTCTTCTACCTTCTTTAGGAAGTATTTCCCTGGTCTAGATCTAAAGCAATCTAAAGTGCTTCCTTCCTTTACAAAAATAGAGGTGTTGATCTAGATTCCCACCTATGAGTGCTTCATGTCAAGGTAAGATCCATGGTCTTCCTTACTATGTTGTGGAAAAAGAGTAAGTCTGAGCAACTTGGCAAGGTTAAGGACATACAACTACAGTGGGGGATATAGGTGATAGAGATGATAAAAAAAAGGTATGTGAGTGAATTTTGACGAGTTTCTATGCTCTATAACAATGGTTGTTGTCGGTCTTCCAAAAGAAATTTGAATCTGGAGCTTTAGAGCTAAGAATGGGGAAAGTCATATGAGTCCTTAAACTGACTCTTACATGAATTGTATGCCTTTTAGAAACTTCTATTCTATGTGGCCAAAGCATAAGACTGAAACTAGTAATGTATGAGGTGACAAATCTGATAAGAAAAGTAAGTCTTATGAATTTGAATGACTATGGTGTGCTTATGTCTCAAAATAAGAACGAGTTTGATAGGAAGTGCTTGTTTGTCCGTAAGAATGTTTTTCATGGGTGAGTCGATGCAAAATGATTTTGTGTCTGTCTCTGGAGTTTTCAAAGGGGTTTGTCAGGACTAAAAGCACGAATATATGAAAGAATAAGTCCATGGTCATGGCACTGAAGAAGACTATATCGTGTATACCTTAACTAGTAGGTTATGGCATCATATGGAAAGAAGACCATATCATGTAAGATTGTAACTGGTGGGTTATGGTATCATATGGAAAAATTTAAGAAAAGTTATTACCTAAATTGGTTCTCTTGTGTGTCCCAGGACGATGAGGGGCAAACCTCACTAAGTGTGAGTCTAGGAAAATCCCTATTGCCTAAATCACTATGAGAAAAAAAGCCTTTGTGGCAATCTCTATTTAAGGACAATATTTGTGGAAAGAATCTGGAAAAGCAAGCCTTTGTGGTGAACCTGTTAAAGGACAACCTTTGAGGAAAAACTCTAGAAAAGCAAGCCTTTCTAGTGAACCTATTAAAGGATAGCCTTTGTGGCAAAAATTTGGAAGGGTAAGCCTTCGTAGTGAACCTCTTAAAAGACGACTTTGTGGCGAGACTCTGAAAGAAAAGCCTTTGTGGCTAGTACTTAATGAAAATGACATTTTGTAACAGTCCGATTTAAATCCTAATCGGAACAGTGGTTTTTGGGACCACGAATCCGAGTCATAAAAATATTTAAAAATTATTTTCTGTGTTTATTATGTGTGAATCTATGTGTGTGAAAATCTCGTTTGCAAATTTTACTGTTTGGATGTTCAATTTAATAAAAGGGCTTAATTGCATAAGTTATAAAAGTTACTAGCTAATTAATAAAGTACCAAATTGCTTTGTTATTTTAATATGGGGTCTTTATGATGTAATTAGACCATATGGATTAGTGATGGACGGTTTTAGACATAATATATAATAGTTTCATATTTTATAACAAAGGTTAATTTTGTAATATATTAAATAATGTTAATATAATTAAACATAAAAATAAGTAAAAGCCATGCATTCATCTTTTGTAATGGTCGAATGTTGTAAGAAAGAAAAGAGAAAAAGAGTTTAAGGGTTCGGCACTTTAGAAGCTTGATTAAGGTATGTGTTTAGTTCGATTTTTGATAATTTTTACGTTTTTGAGATCGTTGCTTCGAATACTATCCGACCCATGCTTGAATTTCTGATTTTTATGCATATTTTGAGTTATGCCATTGATGAATATTTGTGTTTTGTGATGTTTGATGTTGAAATATCAAAAATATGTTTTAGATTAACATGTTTTGTATTGGAGTTTTTGAAGATTTTGAGTAATTAGGACTAAGTTGCAAAAAGTAATAAATTGAGGGACTAAAATGAAAAATAAATGAAATGTGTGTATTTATATGTGTTAGATGAACATTCAGCCTAAGCATGATGAATGGATATTTTGTGTATTTTGTGTTTTATGCAATTAGGACTAATTTGTAAAAGTATGAAATATTAGGGGTAAAATGGTAATTTTCCCATTTATGTGTTGTTGGATTAAATTGAATGAAATTGTGTTTAAATGAGGTTAATTTGAAATTATATAGATCAAGAACAAAAGAAATCAGACATGGATCGGGGAAAAGCAAAAATAGTCAAATAGTTGATTTATAACGTTCATCGATATCCGAAGTAAGTCTTTAAGCAATTAAACATCATTTATCTTGAATGTAACTTAGTTTAACATGCTGTTATGGAATCTATAGATTCATAAAAGAGCTATCCGAATGTGTTTAAGCATAGAAATATTTTATTTGAGGTTAATTCGACTGAGTTATATCATTTGAAAGTTCGTATGATTTCTATGGAATATCTGGAGTTTTTGTTATATAAATTGTGTACAAGATAGCTTTATAATATTGATACTCGGCCTTTGAGCCTAGCAAGCTTTATGCTGGTGAATGTAAATGGGCTTTATGCCTAGCAGGCTTATTACCGGTGAATAAAAATCAGACCTTGAGTCTAGCTGGCCTTGTGCCGGTGTGTGATTCAGGCTTATGCCTTGCAGGTTTTATGCCGGTGATTTATTTTCAAGACTATGCCTATAAGATTTCATGTTGATATGGAAATTGAGCAAGTAAATTGATCTAAATGATCTTGTATATTCGGCCATATAGGTATGTACTTATGTGATGTTATATTTGATCTTGTATATTCGGCCGTATAGGTATGTACTTATGTGATGTTATATTTGATTTTGTATATTTGGCCAAATGAGTGATGTTGGTATAGGAAGTAAAGAATGTGAGTAGATATGAGAAGTATGTTTCGGTTATATATATATATATATATATATACATATATATGAAGTTGAGTTTGATTCATGAGTATATATATATTTGAATGTAAGCATACTTGGTATAATGTTATTTTGGGAATGAAAAGTTGAATGATATTATGTTAAATAAGAAATATTAACATTCGGCCAAGGTAACTTATTTGTGTAAAAGTATAACATTAATGATATAATTTGGCTTGTTTAAAATGTTTTGATTAATCTTTTGAATTGTTTTATTTGCTTAAGGCTTACTAAGCTAAGTTAGCTTCCTCTGTGTGTTTTTGTTACTCTATTTTATAGATTTTGTTGTACGTTACGAGCTCGGGGATCATCAGCGAAGTCACCCATACTATCGTCAACCTTTGGTACTTTCAAAAGTCTATTTTCGAACTTATGGCATGTATAGGCTAATATGTATTTTGTTTGATCTTGGATATGTATAATTTGAGCCATGTGAACATGGCTTAACTTCTAAGTTTGAATTTGGTTATGTTTGGTCATGGTTTAATCCGTTTTGGTTATAATGATACATGCTATGAATGAATGGTATATATGATTGGTGTTATATGTTTTGGAAATGGTTTGATAATGGTTGATGGACTTGATTGTGGTTGATGAGTCGGTCATGGTGTGTATAAATTTGTATAAGTATGGTTAGATGATCTGGTTTTGGTTGGGTATAAATAAAGTATATATATGAAATTGGTTTTTAAGTTTGATATAAGTGTTAATATGTAAATGAACATTAGATGATATATATATTTAAGTTCGAATATAGTAAGGGATTATTATGATATTTTATGTCTTGTAAAGGTCTATTAATTTGACTTAACAAAGGAGCAAGATGTTGATTGTATATATATATATATATGCACATGTATATGTCTGTGTAATCGAATGATGCTTGTCATTATGATTCGATTTTTAATGGAAGTGTATACACATATATATGATGCTTATGTGGTTGGTATAATTTGTGAAATTGATAATGATATATATATATGCTAAAGGATAAATGCCTTGTGATACTATTTATTTGGTTAAATATGCGAACGTTTAGAATTAAGAAATGTAAAGTTTGATTTTTTTTTTTTTACTTTTAAGTATTTGCTTATCAATAAAGAAATGAACCTGTAATTTGTAAATGCAATATGTTTATAATGTATGTTTAATATTTACTTAATTATATGCTTTACATGTATATATGAGTATGACCTGTGTTAACTTGAGAATGTTTGGAACTGTATTTATGTTCAGTAATGCCTCGTGACCCTAGTCCGGCGACGAATATAGGTTAGGGGTGTTACAGTTTTTGTGGCAATCTTAGGATAAGAAAGCCTATGTGGCTATTTCTAAAAAGGAATGCCTTTGTGGCAACATCTAAAGAATGACCCTTGTGGCAACCATTTGAAATAAGCATTCGTGGTGGACTCTAAATGGGAAGAAAGGAACCCATGGAAAACTCTAATAAAATGGTGTATGAAGTCTTCTAAAGGAACGATAAGTATGGTGAACTCTAAAAGAAAAGCTCTGTACGAAGTGTTATGGCTAACCGAGTATAGTAACATGATAAGAACAACGAGACTAGAGTGCACGATGGTATGTGGCAAACCTAGAATATTATGTCTGAAAGGCCTTCTGTAACGGGAATGGTTAAGGAATCAGAAAAGAATAAGACAAGGAACACAAGAGTAGTATAGAAGATATGAAAGGCAATATATGACTTCAGTGCGAAGTGTGACACCCATGGTATAATGAATAGAATCTAAGGGATGCATCCGCCAGAGTCAAAGAGAATGATAATGAAGTTCACAGATAAAACTCAAGTAAAATAGGGTTCACTAATTAAGTTCCCATGAACTTACCTATATGCTTTTGTGTCACAGGTAAGCTAGGATAGAACTTCGCTAGGAGGGACGATGCCAGGGCTACACTAAAGGAGAGGCGAGTAGGGCTGTTATGCATACAGAGCAAATTTGGGCTCCTGTGATCGACATTAAAGGAATTAATGAAACAAGTCTAGGAATTTGCTTGTAAGTCCCTGTAATGGGTACAAAATAAGTTGATGAACCCATTAACGTTAGGGCAAACACTTAGAAGCAAAATGGATAGAATAATGTAACTAAGTCATGATTATTCTCTTGCAACCCCATAAAAATCATAATGTCTATTGTAACCAACATAATTGTCAAACTTGTCTCATGTGGATTTTTTTATTAAAGCAAATGTTTAGTACAGATGTAATGTTGTGCGTATCAGTCTAAGTATGAATCTGTAATATGAATGGTAACACCCAAGATCTGGATCCAACGAATTGGATCAGATCGAGGGCGTCACATAACTAACTTAATGATAACTCTTGAAAAGAGTTATATTGCAGGCCTCAAAACTTGATTAATTGTCTGTACTTAAGTGGATATATTTGCATTTTTAGGATATTTTTATAACATTGCATCCTAAAGCTTGGACTGTGCTTTCAATGTTACTATATGTTACTTTTGTTGGTAGAAGGAAAGGAATAGTTTGTGTTTCTAACAGGTGTAGAATGGAAGAAGAGAAATCAAGGAGTGAAGTATTGTCATGGCAAAAGGTTGGACAGATTGCTAGCATAAATGCCATGGAAATTCCAAGAAGATGCTAACATAGCATTCGGTACTTGTCACTCTTAGCTAGCAGGATGTATACCAGATAAATCCACCTGAAAAAGAGGGAGAAAAGTGTGTGCTTAGAGAAGGGACCTACCCTATAAAAAAAAGAAAGAGAGGAGAATTCTACATACGGTATTTTTACACGAGGATTTAGGAGCAATTTTTCTTCTCCAACAAACTCTCGTGAAAATTCTAGAGAAAAAAACAGAGGGTAGCAGCTAAAGCACAGAATTGAGGCGCAAGCAAGGGGGCAAAGCATTCAACCTTGGGTCTTGCACAATATTACAGAATTAGAGTTGGGAGCTGATTTGACAAAAGCTTTTTGAAGTTATTTCTTCATTATCTTGATTACTTTCTGTGAATTTTAACTATTAAATGATTTCGTTGAATGATACATTTATTTTGGATATTAATTTCCAACCCATGAGCTAATCTCATCAGGTTGGAATTACTTGATGAATCTTTATTTCCATTAACGACTAGGCATTATCTTGATTAGATCTACTATTTCATTTGATTTGCATTATTTTGAATGCATGCAACCAATCTCTATACATAGATGGATGTATGGTATGTTTAAAGAGTTGATTTAATTCTAAAAAGGTTAGATGAGTTGGATTGTCATCTAATGATACAAGTGAGTACTTGAAAGAATATTCGTAGCACTCTAGACATAGAGCTGCACTCTGTATAGAGTACCGAAAAAACAATATTGGGTATCATCCTTGAAGCTTGTAGACATACAAAGCCTTAGAAAGGGTGGCTTAAAGTCTGAGTCTATAAAAAAACAGACTACTGTAGCTAGAATCTGAACAGTAAACTGGTTAAAACTTTGCCATGGCATTATTGTGTTATAAGGATGTAATATGTGTAATTCCAACCTTCTCATTCAACAGCGTAGTTTCTCTCAACTTTGTCTCATTAAATTGCCACAATATTTTAAGTTAGTTATCATATTTTTATATTGCATACGTGATTATCATTTACAAATTTGTTATTCTATTTTTTCTATAGCCTGATTCATATAGTTCATAGTGATAACTTAACCAAATTAATCCTAACCGATCCTTATAGAGACAATCTTACTTACTACTTCATTACTTGAGTCGACGTGTACACTTGCACATTCGCATACCATTTCACACACGACAAGTTTTTGGCACCATTGCCGGGGATCAAAAAATTGGTGTATTTTGGTTTGTTACTATCAATTTAATTTTGTTAGTTTCAACTTAACTGATTTTTATTATTTTTCAGGTCTGTTGCTAGTTTATGAGTAGAGGTATTCCCGAAAAGAAAGAGTATTATTTTAATCCTGAAATTGAGAGAACGTTGAGGAGAAGGAGAAATGAATTGCGAGAGATGGAAAGGATTGGAAATGATCCAAATGGAGAAGATTCGTTACGTTTGAATGGTAGGGATGTTGATATTCCTCGTGTGATAGATGATAGAGACAGACCCATTAAAGAACATGTAGTGCCTATCTTGGATGATTTGAATCCAAGGATTGTTAGGCCATAGATTGAAGCTTAGCATTTCGAGTTAAAACCAATGGTGTTTCAAATGCTACAAATAGTAGGACAATTTAGTAGATTACCAACTGAAGATCCACAGCCGCGATATAATCCTTCTAATATGAATGCCAAGTTAAGGAATGAAATTACTTCTTTGTGGCAATCCGAGTATGAGACGTTGTATGAAGATTGGGAGAGATTCAAAAAATTACTCAAAAAATGCTTGATGCATGGTTTCCAACATTAGACATAGAAGGAAATGTTTTACAATGGATTAAATGCACATACAAGTATGGTAGTGGATGCATCTGCCAATGGCATGTTGCTATATAAATCATATAATGAGGCGTATAAGATTTTGAAAAGGATAGCCAACAATGATTATCAATATCTGACTACAAGAGTAGGGACAGGCAGAAGTGTTCCTAAAGCAATGGAGTTTGATGCAATCACCTCATTAACAGCTCAGGTATCATCCCTAACTAATATTATTAAAACATTGATGGGACCAGCTGCAGTGCAGGAAATGAAAGTAACCGAGCTAACATGTGTTTATTATGGGGAAGATCATGTTTTTGATGAATGCCCATAAAACCTAGCCTCAATATATTATATGGGAAAGTTCAATCAGAAATATAATCCATATTCCAATACGACTAATCCAAGGTGGAAACAACATCCCAACTTCAGTTGGAGTAATCAAAGATTGGGAAATTCCAGTAATGTTGCTCGACAGAATGTCACTAGTGCAACAACTGGATATAATCAACTCATGCCATGGCAAAAATGTTCAAAAAAGTTTAGCATAATCTTTTTCATCAATGGAAGCTCTATTGACTGAATATATGGCCAAAAATGATGATGTGATACAGAGTCAAGTTGTATCCCTAAAAGCCTTGGAAAATAAAGTAAGGCAGATTGACAATTCATTAAGTTCAAGACTCTAAGGAGCATTTCCAAGTGACACTAAAAATTCAAGATCTCAAGGAAATGAGCATTACAAGGCCATTACCCTCAGAAGTGGTACTCAGTTACCTGGAGTTGTTAATGATGCTACTGTTGAAGATGACAACTTAGATTTTACACATGGAACGAATTCAAAACCACTCGTAGTGCAGTCTACAACTGAAAAGAGCAAAGAAAAAAAGGTTGAAGCAGAGTTAGCACGTGTCACCAATAAAAATGTGACAACACAACAATATCAACAGTCTGAAGGAAAGTCATTGCCACATCTTCCTTAGCAATTCTAGAAGTCTAAGTAAGATTTTCAATTCAAAAAAATATTGGATGCCCTAAAGCAACTTCATATCAACATACCATTGGTGGAAGCATTGGAGCAAATGTTGAATTATGTTAAGTTCATGAAGGATATCTTTTCAAAGAAGTGATGATTAAGGGAATTTGAAACTATTACCCTCACTAAAGGGTGCACAGCAATGTTGATGAACAAATTGCTTCTAAAGTTGAAGGACCCAGGGAGTTTTACTATCCCATGTTCAATTCAAAATAATTATGTTGGCAAGACATTATGTGATTTAGAAGCAAGTATAAATTTAATGCCTATGGCTATTTTAAAGAAGCTAGGATTTGGGAAGGCAAGACCCACCATAGTCACACTGCAACTAGCTGGTCGTTCTTATGCACATTTGGAAGGTAAAATTGAAGATGTGCTGGTAAGAGTTGATAAATTTATTTTTCTAGCAAATTTTATTATTCTAGAAAGTGAAGTTGATAAAGATGTACTGATTATTCCTGGGAGACCTTTTCTAGCAACAAATAGAATGCTAATTGATGTGCAGAAGGTGAGTTGACAATGAGGGTCAATGACCAACAAATAACTTTTAATGCTTTTGATGCGATGAAGTGTGCAGATGAAAATAGAGAATGTCACGCCATTGGATTTCTTGACTTAGCCATAGAGGAAGAGTTTGAAAAGTTTTGTCACAGCAAATTTGATGATGATGGAGATCCATTTGAGCTGACTGAAGTAGAAATGACTGGTGAACTTGGTAAACTTATGGAGACCAAGCAATTTCAGTATCGACAAGAGAGGAGTTTGAAATTTGTAAATTGGTCATTTATTATTTTAAGCCTCTTAGACCTTCCATAGAGGACCTTCTTACTTTGGAGTTGAAGCCTTTGTGATTACACATAAACTATGCCTACTTGGGAGACAACAACACTTTGCCAATAGTCATATCTGTAGAATTGCACCTGATTAGGAGAAAAAGTTATTAAAAGTTTTAAAGAAATCTAAGAAAGCATGTGGTGGACAATTGCTGATATCAAGAGAATCAGTCCTGCTATCTGCATGTATAAGATTTTATTGGAGGATTGTCATGGCAATTCTATTGAGTAGCAAGGAAGATTGAACCCTATTATGAAGGAATTTATTAAAAAGAAGATTATTAAATGGCTTGATGTTGGAATAATATACCGTATTTTTTATATTTCGGGAGTGAGCCCTGTTCAATGTGTACCAAAGAAAGGAGATGTCACCGTAGTTAGCAATGAAAACAACAAACTCATCCCAACTCATACTATCACGTGTGGAGAGTTTGCATGGACTACAGTAAGCTAGATTGCCATTCATCAATCAAATGTTAGATAGATTAGCAGGGAAAAACTTCTATTACTTCTTGGATAGTTATTTGGGGTATATTCAGATTTCCATAGCCACTATAGATCAAGAAAAGGTCACTTTCACATGTCCATATGGAACCTTTGCTTTCAAACGAATGTCATTTGGGCTGTGCGATGCCCCAACAACATTTCAGCGCTGCATAATGGCAATATTTTTAGATATGGTGGAGAAATTCTTAGAAGTTTTCATGGATGACTTCTCTATGTTTGGTGATACTTTTGAGAGCTGTTTGAAGAATTTGAAGCTAGTTCTTTATGTTGTGAAGAAACTAACCTTGTTCCGAATTGGGAAAAATGTCATTTCATGGTTTTTGAAAGCATTATTCTAGGTCACAAAATTTCACAGCAAAGGATTGTCATAAATAAAGCAAAGATTGAGGTTATTAAGAAATTGCCACCACCTACTATGGTTAAAGGTATATGAAGTTTCCTTGGCAATGCAAGATTTCATCGAAGATTTAGTAAGGATTTTTCGAAGCTATCCATACCCCTATGTGCTTTGCTAGAACACAATAGAACCATCAATTTTCATGAACTTTCCTTGAAAGCATTTGAAGAATTAAAAAGCAACTAGTGACAGCACCGATTGTCATAGCACCGAACTGGACACTACCTTTTGATCTTATATGCGATGCCAGTGATTTTGTTGTAGGAGTAATGCTTAGGCAAAGGAAGGATAAAGTGTTTCATGCCATTTACTATGCAAGTAGAACCATGACAAACATGTAGCTGAATTATACGACTACTGAAAATGAGCTATTGGTTGTGGTATTTACATTTGACAAATTCAGATATTATTTAGTTGGCACCAAAGTTACAATTTATATGGGCCATTCTACGAGTAAGTATTTGGTGACTAAGAAATTTGCCAAGCCAAGGTTAATTTGGTGGATCTTACTGCTGTAGGAATTTGATCTTGAAATTTTCTAAACAAGAAGGGAACCGAGAACCAAATGGCTGATCACTTGTTGAGACTTGAAGCAGGAAATAAAGATAGAAATATACAACTTATTAAGGAGGATTTTCCATATGAGTAACTGCTGGTTGTGATGGCATTACCTTGGAATATCGATATCATAATGTCCTAATAAGTGGGTTACAGCCACACTAGCTCAACAGTCAGAGACGAAGGAAATTTCTTCATGATGCAAAGCAATATTACTGGGATGAGTCTTTCTTATTTAAACATTGTCCAAATCAAATAATTTAGAGGTGTGTTTTGGATGATGAGATTCAAAGTATTTTACACCACTATCATTCAGCACCGTATGGAGGACACTTTGGGGGAATACGAACTATGGAAAAAGTTTCTACAATTTGGCTTTTATTAGCCAAGCATGTTTAAAGATGCATATGACTTTTTTCAAGCTTGCGATCGTTGTCAACGAACTGGAACTTGTAACAACCCAATTTTGGGCCTAGTCGAAATAGTGGTTTTTGAACCACTAACCTGAGGTCAAAGAAATTATTTTTTATATAATTTTATGTGTTGTATCATGATTATATGAGTGCATGAAAATTTTGGTGAATCAATTTTAGCGATTGTGAGCTTAATTGCGAAAAAGGACTAAATCGCATAAAGGGAAAAAGTTTTGTTTTATTAGCAAATGGTGCTAAATAGCTTGAGAATCATAATTAGGGGTCTTTAAAGGGCAAATAGACATATTCTAATAAGGGTGGCCGGCCATAGAGACAAAGCAAATGAAATGGTCAAAGGTTAGGTGAAATTTGGTGACTAATTTGACTTGAAATAAAATAAAATAAAGAGAAAAGGATATCACCTTTCATCTTCCTCCTCTCCACCGAAATTTTCAGCAAAATAAGAGTTTTTGAAGCTTGAAATTTCAGCAACTCTTCACCCTTGCAAGTAAGTGATTTTGGTGGTCTTTTTTAATGATTTTTGTACTTTTAGAGCCCTTATAGCTTAAGCTAACTAATGGGGGGACTATCTTGCAAAATGGTTCTGAGACTAGGGATTTTCCATGAGAGTATTCATGTTGTTTTCTGAATTTTCATGGAAGAAAATGAATCATGGTTGTTAAATAAATAACTTTTGTGAAAGGGGTTTTCATGAAAATACTTAAATGGGCTATTTTGTAAAGCTTGTAAAATAGGTGATAATTGTGAGAAATGTTTGAAATTGTGAGTTGCTATAGGTATAAAAAGAGTTTGTCTAGGCTTGGTTAATAAGGAAACTTGATAAAAATTAATTTACGAGCCTAAGGGCAAAATCGTAATTTTTATAAAGTTTAAGGGCAAAACGATCATTTTGTTAAAAATTGAATTGTAGTATGTTTTTATTAATGTGATGATTAAATGGGTAAAATTTTATTATTATATATCAAGAAATACGCAATCCAGACCTAAACCGGGAAAAAAGCTAAGCAAGCGGATTAAATCTAATTAATCGCCTACATTTTGTGTACTGAGGTAAGTTGGACGTAAATAATGTAACTTATCTGTATTTATGTATTGTATAATTAATATGGCATAAATTGTGGATTACTGCTGTGAATGTGCATGATGACAATCGACGTGGTAGAGACTCCCGGTTGAACCTTAGGAATAATTTGGATATCCATGCCATGACATTTGGGTGATGTGTGTGCTAGTGTAAGACCTGTCTGGGACATGGCATTGGCACCGATAGATGAGAGCCAATGTAAGACCTGTCTAGGACACGGCATCGGCCTCAAGATATGCAAGCTAGTGTAAGACCTGTCTCAGACAAGGCATTGGCATCAAGATATGCAAGCTAGTGTAAGGCCTGTTTGGGACTTGGCATCGGCTTGAGGTGTGTCAGTGTAAGACCTATTTGAGACATGGCATCAACATAGATAAGTGAGAGCCAGTGTAAGACCTGTCTGGGACATGGCATCGGCCTTGACATATGGAAGTCAGTGTAAGACATGTCTGGGACATGGCATCGGCCTTGACATATGGAAGTCAGTGTATGACATGTCTGGGACATGGCATTGACTTAGATGTGAGAGCCAGTGTAAGACCATGTTTGGAACATGGCGTCGGCATCATTCCCTATGTTTGAGATTTAGTGATTCTCCTGTAGTATTCCAAATGGTTCAATGGGAAATTTACGGTTTATGTCAAAATAATAGTGCTTATGACCTTGTTATCAGTGGTACAGGTACTTATATGAAATTGATGTCATGTGAACTCTAATTTTGTTGTATGAATAGCGAGGAATGAACATGAGTAAGTTGTGTTATGAACATTTACTCTTTGTGCGAGTTATGATATATTGGGAGTATGATCATATGTGGTAACATGGTTGTTATTTCAATATTTGTATACAACTTACTAAGCTTTGTGCTTACCCTTTTCCTTTTCATTCTCTTATCGTGCCGCCAAATTAGCCTGTGGATCAAAGAACGTCGGAGGCATCGCTCACACTATCACTTGAAGCTTTTGGTATAGTTAGTTTTATTATCTTTTTGTTATGTGTCATATTGTTAACCTAACCAATTGTGTTGGTTTAGGACGAAAAGCTTCTTTTGTATAAGGCCATGGTTAATGGCTAATATTCATTATTGATAATTGCAAATGATGATGCTTCCCTGGATGAACAAAATGTATGAATAATCAAGTGCATGTTTGGTTGTTAGAGTGTTATGAGGTCTGCATTTAATTGTCATGTTGTGGTTGATTTAGTCTTATATTGTTGTGTGAGTTGGAGATAATTGTTGTTGTGTAGGTTGATGCAAGTAAGGGCGGCAAAAAAACTTGGTAGATAGCCTTGTTTTGTCTACACGGGTAGACACACAGGCGTGTGTCTAGGCCGTGTGCGACACACGGTCAGCCCTATGGGCATGTTGTCCGGCCGTGTGTCCCCTACACCTTAAAATTTCAAGTGAGTATGCATGGTAGTAAACACACGGGCAGAGATACGACCATGTGTCTCAACCGTGTGAAGTCTGCACCTTAAATATGGAATTACATTCACCACACGGCCTAACACGTGGGCGTATGCCTTGGCCATGTGCCCTTAAATGGTTGCTGACGTCAGAAACAGAATGTCAAGGTTTTCAAACACGGGCTGAGACATGGGCATGTCATGGCCGTATGAGGGACACGGGCCATGGACACAGGTATGTGCCAGGCCGTGTGAAAACCCCTGTAGGTTCAAATTAGGAATTAATTCCACACGGGTTAGGGACACGGGTGCATCCCAATGTGTTTAGGCCCTGTGAACTGCACGGGCCTTTAACATGGCCATGTCAAGAAGACCACACAGTCGTGTCGCCCCTTCCATACAGGCGTGTGCCCCATTTTCAAGAGTCAATTTCCAGAGTTCTTTAAAGGACCCGGTTTGGTTCCGTATCATTCTTAAAGCTTGTTTTGGGCCTCACAGGGCCATAATAAGGAATTCTAGACAAAGTTTGAAAGGTTTTAAATTTAATCAAGTCTTTATGATTTGTAAATGTTAGAATGCATATGTTTAAGTTTCGTAATGCCTCGTACTCAGTCCTGGCCTCAGACTCGGTCAAGGGGTGTTACATTTAGTGGTGTCAGAGCTATGGTTTAGTCAATTCTAAGACTAACCTTGCGTGAGTACAAGTCTAGTTATACATGCCATAGTTGTATATTGATAGTGTGATGACTCTTGATGAATATAAATCATTTTTTTATTTAGTAAATGGATCCCGATGGAGCTATGGCGGATGATGTGGAAAGTAATGCGCCGGCTCCCGCTAAAGGGACCGCACCAGTTGAAAGTGAGCCCGTGACGATGAGTCAGGGCGGAGGGGCTAGAGAACCCTACCTCCATATGATGGATGCTTGGTACTCGGAGTTCGTTCGTGTGAATCTGAACACTCCACCTCCCTGACCTCCTTCGATCCCACAGCCTGCCCCTATAGCTCCTCATGGAGTAGAAATGGTTAGGAGAGAGGAAACTCCAGTGGATAGAATCCGAAAGCATAGGGCTGAGGAATTTCGGGCTAGTGTTGATGATGAACCGGAGAGAGCAGAGTTCTGGTTATAAAATACCATCAGAGTATTTTATTGGCTATCGTACACGCTGGAGGAGTGCGTGAAGTGTGTAGTGTCACTTCTACGAGACTCGACCTACCAATGGTGGAATACTCTCGTGTCAGTGGTACCGAGAGAGAGAGTAACTTGGGAATTCTTCCAGGAAGAGTTTCGTAAAAAAATATATTAGCCAAAGGTTTATTGATCAAAAGAGGAAAGAATTTCTTGAACTGAAGCAAGGCCGTATGACAGTGACGAAGTACGTGCGCGAGTTTGTGAGGCTCAACAAATATGCGCGGGAGTGCATATCTACAGAAGCCACCATGTGCAAGAGGTTTGAAGATGGTCTGAACGAAAACATCCATCTATTAGTTGGCATCTTAGAGTTGAGGGAGTTTGTGGTACTTGTTGAGAGAGCTTGTAAGGCCGAAGGATTGGCCAAAGAGAAGAGAAGAGCTGACATCAAGTCTCATGACTTAAAGAAAAGACAGATGGAGAAATCACACCAGACCTCATCCAAGAGATCGAGAGAGTTTCCTACTCGATCGAATGCATCAATAGGATTCTCGAGCAAAAACAAGAATAAACAACATGCTGTGTCTAAAGCTCAAACCCCTTCTATCGCGAGTGTTGGTAGTGCTCGACCAAACAGACCAAAATGTTTACAGTGTAGTAGACGTCATTTCAATGAGTGCCGAGGTAATGAAAGAGGCTGTTTCAAATGTGGGTCGCTAGACCATTTTATTCGTTGCTGTCTCGAGATGGTCGAGAAAGATAAGGATCACGATGTGAGATCGGGTAACGCTCCTTCGAGAGGTAGACCATATAAGAACCCGAAAAGTGGGGCTAGCAGTAGAGGTGCGCCTAGAGATGCTGCTGTAAGGTCCGAGGGCAGAGTGCCTGCAAGGACTTACTTCATTCATGCCAGTGAAGAGGCTGTGTCTCCCGATGTGTTTACAGGTACCTTTTCTATCCATGATACACCTATTGTTGCTTTGATTGATCTAGGGTCTACCCATTCCTATATTTGCATGAAATCGATACCCAGTATGAATATGCTAGTCGATTTCACTGAAATTCTGGTAAAAGTGACTAACCCATTAGGCAAACATGTGTTAGTAGACCAAGTATGCAGAGACTTTCCCTTGACAATTAGAGGTCATTATTTTCTAGCTAGCTTTATGTTATTGCCATTTGATGAATTCGATGTAATCCTCGGTATGGACTGGTTGACTTCTCATGGTGTTGTAGTGGATTGTGGACGAAAAGTTATCGAGTTGAAATGTGAAAGTGGAGATGTTCTTCGGGTTGAATCAGGTTAAGCTATCTAATATCATCTTTGACTGCAGAAAGATATTTGAGAAAAGGGTGTGAAGCTTATCTCGCTTTTGTGTTGAATACTCAAGTATCTGAAGTGAAGATCGAGTTAGTACCAGTGGTATGTGAGTACCTAGATGTGTTTCTGGAAGAATTGCCCAGATTGCACCCCAACTAGGGAAGTTGACTTAGGTATCGAGTTAGTCCCTAGTGCGACACTTATCTTAATTGCTCCGTATAGGATGACTCTGACAGAGTTAAAAGAGTTGAAAGTGCAACTGCAAGAGTTAACAGATAAGGGTTGCGAGATCGAGCTATTCTCCGTGAGGTGCTCCGGTACTTTTTGTGAAAAAGAAAGACGGGTCGATGAGGTTATGTATAGACTATAGACAGCTCAATAAGGTGACTGTGAAGAACAAGTATCATTTGCCAAGAATCGATGATCTATTTGACCAATTGATAGGAGCCACTGTGTTTTTAAAGATTGACCTGAGGTACGGTTATTACTAACTCAAAGTAAAGGAGCAAGACGTGCCAAAAACTACTTTTCAAACAAGGTATGGTCATTATGAGTTTCTTGTCATGCCCTTTGGTTTAAAAAATGCCCCTACGGTGTTCATGGAATTAATGAACCGCATTTTCTGATTGTATTTAGATAAGTTCATTGTGGTCTTTATCGATGACATATTAATTTATTCTAGTGATGAAAAAGAGCACGTGGAGCATTTGAGAATTGTTTTGCAGACCTTAAGGGATAAGCAGTTGTATGCCAAGTTTAGTAAAAGTGAGTTTTGGCTCTAAGAGGTCAGATTCCTAGGATACATTGTATCGGGTGATGGAATTAGAGTTGATCCGAGTAAGATCTCGGCTATTGTTGAGTGGAAACCTCCGAGGAATGTATCGGAGATTAGAAGCTTCCTAGGCTTAACAAGATACTACCGATGATTCGTTAAAGGATTCTTTATGATAGGTACTCTGATGACGAGGTTGCTACAGAAAGAGGTCAAGTTTGAATGGACAAATAAGTGTCGAAAGAGCTTTGAGACATTAAAGGCTTTATTGACCGAAGCCCCAGTTTTAGTGCAACCGGAATCGAAAATGGAATTTGTGGTATATAGCGCCGCCTCCTTGAATGGATTGGGGTGCATGCTCATGCAATAAGGTAAGGTTGTAGCCTACGCCTCGAGACAGTTGAAGTCACACGAGAAAAACTACTCGACGCACGATTTAGAATTGGCCGTCATCATGTTCACATTGAAAGTATGGAGACACCATTTGTATGGTGAAAAATGTCGAGTTTTCACCGACCATAAAAGTCTCAAGTATTTGATGACTCAAAAGGAGTTGAACTTATAGCAACGGCGATGGTTAGAGTTGATAAAAGACTATGAGTTGATAATCGACTACCATCCGAGAAGGGAGAATGTAGTCGCCGATGCTCTGAGTAGAAAATCATTATTCGCCTTGAGGACCATGAATACTCAGTTGTCTATGGATGATGATGGTTCAGTTTTGGCAGAATTAAGAGCTAGACCGATGTTCCTGAAAGAGATTTGTGAAGCTCAAAAGGGTGATGAGGATTTACAAGCTAAAATACTCAAGGTAAGACGAACAACAAATCAGACTTTTGGATTAGTACCGATGGCTGTTTGATGTTCCGATATAGGGTATGTGTACCTAAAGACGGTGAGCTTATTCTAAGGATTTTATGCGAGGCACATACTGGTTGCTTATCTATCCATCCGGGTAGTGTTAAAATGTATAATGACCTGAAGAAAATGTATTGGTGGTCGGGAGTGAAAAGGGACATTTCAGAGTTCGTTTCTAAGTGTCTAGTTTGTCAGCAAGTAAAGGCTGCACACCAAGTTCCTTCAAGTTTGCTTCAACCCGTAATGATTCTCGAGTGGAAATGAGATCGGGTAACCATGGATTTCGTGTCAGGGTTGCCTTTAACACCAAACAAAAAGGATGTCGTTTGGGTTGTTGTTGATAGGCCTACAAAGTCGGCACATTTTATACTAGTGCGTACCGACTACTTCCTTGAGAAATTTGCTGATTTGTATGTTTCTGAGATCGTGAGACTTCACAAAGTGCCTTTGTCGATTATTTCAGATAGAGATTTACCTCACGGTTCTGGAAGAAGTTACAAGAGGCGTTAGGGACGAAATTAAATTTTAGCACTGGTTTTCACCTGCAAATCGACGGTCAGTAGGAAAAAGTAATTCAGATTCTGGAAGACATGTTACAGTGTTGTATTCTCGAGTTTCAAGGCAGTTGGGAAAGGTATTTATCACTGGTCAAATTTGCCTACAACAATAGTTATCAGTCAAGTTTGAAAATGGTGCCTTATAAGGCTTTGTATGGATGTAAGTGTCAAACGCCCTTATATTGGACCGAACTTAGAGAGGGTTAGGTTCATGGGGTCGACTTAGTCATAGAAACCGAAGAAAAAGTAAAGGTGATTCGAGATTGCTTGAAAGCGGCTTCGGATAAACATAAATCGTTTACTGATTTAAAACAAAAAGAAATTGAGTTTCAAGTCAGTGATAAGGTATTTCTAAAAGTGTCCCCGTGGAAGAAAATTTTTCAATTCGATAAGAAACGAAAATTAAGTCCGCGGTTTATTAGACCTTATTAGGTGACTGAGAAAATTGGACCAGTAGCATATCGACTTGCCTTGCCATCTGAGTTAGAGAAGATCCACAATGTTTTTTATGTGTCGATGTTGCGCCATTATCGTTTGGATCCTTCACGCGTTCTTTCGTCAACAGAGGTTGAGATTCGTTTAGATATGACTTATGACGAAGAGCCGGTTAAGATTTTGGCTCGGGAGGTTAAGCAATTTAGGAACAAGAGTGTAGCACCCGTGAAATTTTTGTGGCATAGACATGGAGTCGAAGAAGCCACATGGGAATTAAGGACACTATGAGAGACCAATACCCAAATCTTTTTGCCTGTAAGATTTTTGGGGACGAAAATCCCTAAGGGGGAGAATTGTAACAGCTTGATTTTGGGCCCAGTTGGAATAGTGGTTTCGGAACCAATAACCCGAGGTCAGAGAAATTATTATTTTTATATCATTTTATGTGTTGTAGCATGATTATATGAGTGCATGAAAATTTTGGTGAATCAATTTTAGCGATTGTGAGCTAAATTGCGAAAAAGGACTAAATCGCATAAAGGGAAAAAGTCTTGTTTTACTAGCAAATGGTGTTAAATAGCTAGAGAATCATAATTAAGGGTCTTTAAATGGCAAATAAACCCATTCTAATAAGGGTGGCCGGCCATAGAGACAAAGAAAATGAAATGGTCAAAGGTTAGGTAAAAATTGGTGACTAATTTGACTTGAAATAAAATAAAATAAAGAGAAAAGGATATCACCTTTCATCTTCCTCCTCTCCACCGAAATTTTCAGCAAAATAAGGGTTTTGGAAGCTTGAAATTTCAGCAACTCTTCACCCTTGCAAGTAAGTGATTTTGGTGGTCTTTCTTAATGATTTTTGTACTTTTAGAGCCCTTATAGCTTAAGCTAACTAATGGGGGGACTATCTTGCAAAATGGTTCTGAGACTAGGGATTTTCCATGAGAGTATTCATGTTGTTTGCTGAATTTTCATGGAAGAAAATGAATCATGGTTGTTAAATAAATAACTTTTGTGAAAGGGGTTTTCATGAAAACACCTAAATGGGCTATTTTGTAAAGCTTGTAAAATAGGTGATAATTGTGAGAAATGTTTGAAATTGTGAGTTGCTATAGGTATAAAAAGAGTTTGTCTAGGCTTGGTTAATAAGGAAACTTGATAAAAATTAATTTACGACCCTTAGGGCAAAATTGTAATTTTTATAAAGTCTAAGGGCAAAACGGTTATTTTGTTAAATTTTGAATTGTAGTATGTTTTTATTAATGTGATGATTAAATGGGTGAAATTTTATTATTATAGATCAAGAAATACATAATCCAGACCTAGACCGGGGAAAAGCCAAGCAAGCGGATTAAATATAATTCGTCGCCTACATTTTGTGTACCGAGGTAAGTTGTACGTAAATAATGTAACTTATCTGTATTTATGTATTGTATAGTTAATATGGCATAAATTATGGATTATTGTTGTGAATGTACATGATGAGAATCGATGTAGTAGAGACTCCTGGTTGAACCTTAGGAATAATTTGGATATCCATGCCATGACATTTGGGTGATGTGTGTGCTAGTGTAAGACCTGTCTGGGACATGGCATCGGCATCGATAGATAAGAGCCAGTGTAAGAACTGTCTAGGACATGGCATCAACTTGAGGTGTGTCAGTGTAAGACGTGTCTGAGACATGGCATCAACACAAATAAGTGAGAGCCTGTAACATTCCAAAATAGGGCTTAGTCGGAACATTGGTTTTGAAGCCACAAATTTGACGTTAAAATATTTATTTTATGATTATTATGAGGTCTAAAATACGAAAATATGCATGTGTTAATGTTTCATGAAGAAATTTTATGAGTAAGGTGTCCACTTGGAAAATAAGGACCAAATTGAATAAATTGTAATACTTGGATTCTAAAAGTAGTTTGTACGAAATTGCTTGAGATTATTAATTAGAAGTTCTTAAAGAGCAATTTTTCCAATTTTTAAATTTTTGGAAAAAAAATGGGCATGTATGGAAAAATTTGAAAGTTTAGTAAGGAATGCAATTTTGGTCATTTGGTAATAAATGAAATAAAAAGGGAAAATGAAGGCAAAATTCACTCATCTTCTTCTTATAGCTACCGAAATTTCAAGGGTTCCATAAGCTAGGGTTTTCAACATTTTCATGTTCAATAGTAAGTGCTCCCTAGCCTCGTTTTTAATATTCTTCGTATTTTTGAAGTCCCGGTAGCCTACTCTCTTCATTTCTACCTATATTTTATGCTAGGGTTCATGTTTAGAAGACTACCCATGAATGAGATGCTTGTATTTTGATGTTTTATGGAGGAATATAAGAGTTTAAAGGATGGTAAACAACTTTTACTAAGTGGTTTTTCATGGAAATGGCTTAAAGGACTAGATTGTAAAAGTTGCAAAAAGTGGGTAGAAAATGTGAAATAATGGAAAATGTGGGCTGCCATAAGAGGGAAAAATATTCGGCTAGGCTTGGATAATGTATAAATTTCATGCATTTCATCATACAAGCCTAGGGACTAAATCGTAAATAATGTGAAAGGTTAGGGGCAAAACGGTCATTTTGTCTGGGGGTCAGATTTAGGCTCGAAAAGAATAATGTGAGGTATTGATAATTCATTTTTATAGTTATAAACCCCGAGGAACAAATTCCAGAGGTCGATCGAGGAAAACGAAAGGTTTCGGAATAACCGAAACGTAAAACCGAAATGAGTACCAGGTAAGTTCGAATAACTTAAAGTAAACTCTTAATATGCTTAATTGCATGTATTATGAATGTATGATAATTAGTTGTAATGATGGTATGAAAATCCATGAAATGTGTTAATAATAATGACATGATATTAAATGTCCTGATTGAAGTCAAAAAGGGAAATTTGATGGATAAACCATGGCTTACATGACTTTGGATCCTGCATGTGTTGCAGAAAAGGATTTAGCCCGGACGGGTAATCCGTTGATCTCAATATAAAAAGGATCTAGCCTAGATGGGTGTTCCTTGAGTGATCAAGCCTTCCGAAGAATATGTGTGCATTATGGATTTAGCCCGGACGGGTAATTCGACTATGGTCTAAATTTAGCTTGGGCTGGTAATTCAGATCCGAGCTCATTAAGGGTGTTTGTCGTTATAAGGGATTTAGCCTGGACTAGTAATCTCGGCATTACCCTATGAGTTTACATTACGGGGGATTTAGCCTGGACTGGTAATCCCGCCGTAAGATGTGAGGTTCGCGAGAGTGCGTACACGAGATGATCACTCTTATGACTTGACGGCAAATGGATAATCCATCGAGATTTCTAAAAAGCTCAACGGGATTAACATGAGATATAAAATTGAAATTGTTGGATGATGAGCTCATCTAAGACAAATTTCATAATATATTGTTATAAGACTAACCTGTTGATTGAGTGCATGTGATAGGGAAACCATTTCATGCTTGTTGGTTATATTGCCTAATATGGTTGTATGCTAATTAATCGGTAAATTTACTTTCCAGTTATTCGGGCTAACTAAGCATGTAAATGCTTACCCCTCTCTTTTCCCTGTCTTACAGAGCTCGAGGACTCGTAGAAATTGGAAGACGATTGGAGTGTTAACACACTATCATCTTGTTTAGCTTTGGTATATAGATACTTTTAATTTGTTCAATGGCATGTATAGGGCTTTTTTTATTTTTTTATATGTGTCATTTGATTTTCCAATATGAAGGCTTGTAAAGGTATACATATTCACTAGTGGATGGCCATGGGAATTGGCTCATTTTGATGTAGGTTATGACCTACAAATTTGTGCATGTTTATGTTCAATTGTTCTAGTGAGAATGAAATATAGTATATCACATTTAGATACATGTAATGTGACCAAATCACAGGGGATGGCTAGGCCATAATTGACAATGAGTTATAATAATGAGCCAATCTTAAAAGTGTTATAAGATATAGAAATCCTTAATACAAAGGGGATAACCTAGCATGTGTAAAACCAATGAGACGAGGTTTACATGCAATGAGGTTTATCAAGGTCATTTAAAAGTATAATTAGGCCATGCTAAATATTATTAAAACCTATAAGTGTGTATGGATGTTAGAGGGTGACCAAAGGCTTGAAAAATAGCCTAATAAGGTCCACACGGGTAGACACACGGGCATGTGTCTAGGCCATATGTGACACACGGATAGCCCCATAGGCGTGTGGTATGGCCGTGTGTCCCCTACACCTAAAATTTTTAAGTCAGAATGCATGGTAGTAAACACACGGGCAGAGACACGGCTATGTGTCTCCATTGTGTGGTGGACACAGCCTAGCACACGGGTGTGTGCCTTGGCCGTGTGCCCCTAAATGTATGCTGACGTCATAAACAAAATGCTCAAGTTTTTGGACGCGAGCGACCACATGGGCGTGTTTAGGCCGTGTGAGGGACACGGGCCACGGACACAGGCGTGTGCTCGACCGTGTGAAAACCCCTGTAGGTTCGAAGTAGAAAATAAATTCAATTAATTCCACACGGGTAGGGGACACAGGCATGTGCAGTGTCTCCACACGGGTAGGGGACACAGGCATGTGCAATGTCTCCACACGGGCGTGTGAGACATTAACCTAGAAATTTTCTTAATTTTTCCTTAGGACCCGATTTTGTCCTGGACCATTCTCAATGTATGTTTAGGGTCTCGTAGACCCATAATAGGGACACTAAGATGTGGTTTAATTGGTTTTAATTTGAAACGTAATTTCATAGTCCGTATTTTTCGAAAATGTTTGAGTACATGTACAGTAACGCCTCATACCCTGTTCCAGCGTCGGATATGGGTAAGGGGTGTTACATTTAGTGGTATCAGAGCTATGATTTAATCGGTTCTAAGACTACCGTAGAGAGTATTGAGTTTTTCTATACATGCCATTATACGAACATTGATAATGTGACATCTCCTAACTGCTTTATTGTCTTTGAATATAGTAAATTTCTTCTAATCAAGCACAAGATGAGTCTGAGGGAGCCGAGAGCCATGCTCCAGCTTCCGTACAACGAGCTGTTTCTAGTAGTAGTAAAAGGCCTATGTCTGAAGGCCAGAAAGAGGCCAGAGCCGCCTTCTTTGACATGATGGATAAGGGGTTTGGGGATTATTTGATAAATTTCCCCAATATACCATGACCTCTCCCGCCCCCAAACTGACCTGATGAGGAAGTGCCACAAGGTATGACACCTGTAAGAATTGGTAAAGCCCCTGTAGACAAGCTTAGAAAGCATGGGGCTGAGGAATTTATAGCTAAGATCGATGATGATGCTGAGCGAGCCGAGTTCTGGCTTGAGAACACTATACGAGAATTGGAGGAGTTATCTTGTACATCTGAGGAGTGTTTAAAGTGTGTTGTATCTCTTCTAAAGGATACTGCATACCACTGGTGAAAAACTGTATCTTTAGTGGTGCCAAAGGAAAACATCACTTGGGAATTTTTCCAAGCAGGGTTTAAGAAGAAATACATCAGTCAAAGGTTCTTAGACTCGAAGCGAAAGGAGTTCTTAGAACTCAAACAAGGAAATAAGACTGTATCAGAATACGAAAGGGAATTTGTAAGGCTAAGTCAGTATGCAACTAAATGGGTTCAAACAGAATCAGAAATGTGTAAACACTTCGAGGAAGGTTTGAATGAGGAAATTAAGCTGTTAATTGGGATCCTTTAGATAAGGGAGTTTGTTGTATTAGCAGATAGAGCCAAGACGGCCGAGGAGCTTAATAACAACAGGAAGTAAGCTAAGAGAGAAGCTCGAGTTTCAAGCAAGAGATCCAATAGTAGAACGCTCCCATTTTCCACAAAGAAGTCAATGGGCCAACATGAACGCTCCACTTCATCAGTAGGATATTCAGGCAGAGCGAGAAGCTCCAAACATCGTAACCAGAAGTCTTCTTCCCTGATGGTGACTAGTGTGGGGAGTGTAGATGACTAGAAGCTGAAGTGTAAAAGTTGTAACAAATTTCACTTCGGAGAGTGCCGAATGAAGAGCGGTGTGTGCTACAAATGTGGTTCTCTTGACCACTTTCTCAGAGACTGCCCAGAGCGAGCTGATAAAGAGGTGGAATTAGCCCCAAAGTCGAGTGCTCCTATTCCACGAGGTAGACCTCTGAGATATCCTAAAAGTGCTAGTGGCAGTCGAGTTGCAGCCAAAGACACTAAAAAATCAGAGGCTTGAGCCCCGGTAAGAACGTATGCAATACGCGCTCGAGAGGAAGCCTCTACTCCTGACGTCATCACGGGTACCTTTTCTCTTTTTAATAATTGTGTTGTTGCCTTAATTGATCCAGGATCGACGCATTCATACATTTGCATGAGATTGGTGTCTAGTATGAATATATCCATGGAACCTACGGAATTTATTATCATAATGTCGAACCCATTAGGCAAGTCAATCTTGGTTGATAAAGTCTGTAAGAATTGTCCTTTTGACGATTTAGGGTCATTGTTTTCCAGCTAACCTTATGATGTTGCCATTTGATGATTTTGATGTAATACTTGGTATGGATTGGTTAGCCCTGCATAAAGTAATAGTAAACTGTGGTAGCAGGTCTATTGTATTGAAGTGCCCAGATGGTGAGATTCTACGGGTTGATTCAAGAGAATTGGCTACACGGCCGATTGTAATTACATCAATGGTTGCTTAAAGATATGTGAGAAAAAGGTACGAAGCCTACCTTACTTTCATACTGAACACTAAGGAAACGGAGTTGAAGATTGAGTTTGTGCCAATAGTATGTGAGTATTCAGACGTGTTCCTGGAGGAATTACTCAGATTACGTCCTAATAGAGAGATAGAGTTTGGTATTGAATTGGTGCCAAGAATAGCTCCTATTTCTATTGCTCCGTACAGGATGACACCAACCAAATAGCGAGAAATGAACATGAGTAAGTTGTGTTATGAACGTTTACTCTTTGTGCGAGTTATGATATATTGGGAGTATGATCACATGTGGTAACATGGTTATTATTTCGATATTTACATGCAACTTACTAAGCTTTATGCTTACCCTTTTCCTTTTCATTCTCTTGTAGTGCTGCCAAAATAGCCCGTGGATCAAAGAACGTCAGAGGCATAGCTCACACTATCACTCGAAGCTTTTGGTATAGTAAGTTTTATTATCTTGAGTATGACATGTATAGGGATTGAGTCTTTTTGTTATGTGTCACATTGTTAAGCTAACCAATTGTGTTGGCTTAGGACGAAAACCTTATTTTGTATAAGGCCATGGTTAATGGCTAATATTCATTATTGATAATTGCAAATGATGATGCTTCCCTGGATGAACAAAATGTATGAATGATGAAGTGCATGTTTAGTTGATAGAGTGTTATGAGGTCTGCATTTAATTGTCATGTTGTGGTTGATTTAGTCTTGTATTGCTATGTGAGTTAGAGATAATTATTGTTGTGTAGGTTGGTTCAAGTAAGGGTGGCAAAAAGGCTTAGTAGATAGCCTTGTTTTGTCCACACCAGTAGACACACGGGAGTGTGTCTAGGCCGTGTGCGACACACAATCAGCCCTATGGGCGTGTTGTCCAGCCGTGTGTCCTCTACACTTTAAAATTTCAAGTCAGTATGCATGGTAGTAAACACACGGGCAAAGACACGGCCGTGTGTCTTAGCTGTGTGAAGTCTGCACCTTAAATGTGGAATTAAATTCACCACACGGCCTAACACACGAGCGTGTGCCTTAGCCATGTGCCCCTAAATGGTTGCTAACGTCAGAAACAGAATGTCAAGGTTTTTGGTAACGAGCTGAGACACGGGTGTGTCATGGAAGTATGAGGGACATGGGTTATAGACACGGGCGTATGCTAGGCCATATGAAAACCCCTGTAGGTTCGAATTAGGAATTAATTCCACAAAGGTTAGGGACACGGGCGTCTTTCGATGTGTTTAGGTCGTATGAACTACACGAGCCTTTAACACGGCCTTGTCAAGAAGGCCACACGGGCGTGTCACCCCTTCCACACAGGCGTGTGCCCCTATTTCAAGAGTCAATTTCCAGAGTTCTTTAAAGGATCAGTTTGGTTCCAAATCGTCCTTAAAGCTTGTTTTGGGCCTCGTTGGCCCGTAATTCTAGACAAAGTTTGAAAAGTTTTAAATTTAATCAAGTTTTTTATTATTTGTAAATGTTGGAATGCATGTGTTTAAGTTTCATAATGCCTCGTACTCAGTCTCGGCCTCAGACTTGGGAAAGGGGTGTTACAGAACTTACCTAAGTTCCAAAAAGGTATGAAATTTAACTGCAAAATATTCTAGAAGTTGAATTGTTTGATGTGTGGGGAATCGACTTTATGGGTCCATTTCAACCCTCTTTGGGTAATATATACATCCTTGTAGTTGTAGATAACGTCTGCAAGTGGGTTGAAGCTGTCACTCTCCCTATGAATGATGCCAAATCTGTACAAAAGTTCTTGTATAAGAATATTTTCACCAAGTTTGGTACTCCTCGTGCTTTAATTAGTGATGAAGGTTCTCATTTTGACTAAAAATTAGTTGCTATTGCCTTGAATAAATATGGGATTAAATATAAAATTGCCACAGCATATCGCACTCAGAAAAATGGACAAGTCGAAGTCTCTAATAAAGAAATTAAGCAAATTTTGGAGAAAGTGGTCAATCCCACCCACAAAGATTGTTCATCTAAATTAGATGAAGCTTTGTGGGAATATAGTACTACCTTCAAGACACCATTAGGAATATCTTCTTTCAAGCTTGTATATGGAAAACCTTGCCATTTTCCTATTGAACTTGAACATAAGGCATTTTGGGCAAATAAGAAATTGAACATGGATTGGATTAATGCTAGTAATAACCAACCACTAGAGTTGAATGAGATGGAAGAATTCAGAGCGCAAGTTTAAAAGAATGCCAAACTATACAAAGAAAGGACAAAGTGATGGCATGATAAGAAGATTTTTCCACGGCAGTTTGAACCTAGACAATAAGTGTTGTTCAATTTTAAGCTAAACTTGTTTCATGGAAAATTGAAGTCTCGCTGGTCAGGACCCTTTGAAATAGCTCATATATACTATCATGGAGCTATAGAGGTCAAAGATATGAAGGCCGGACTTACATTCAAAGTCAATGGACAATGGTTGAAGCATTATTGGGGTGCCCCTATAACTCGAGATAAACATTCCATTACTCTTCAAAATGCTTAAGTTCCCACCTTTGCATTAGTTTCTTTGTATTATTTGTTTTTGCTTTATTTTTTTCTTTATTTGATTGGGATAGTTAATTTTATTTATTTTTTCCTTTGCAAGTATACTAAGGATTGGGCTTGGTAGATTAGTACTTAGCCCATCAGAAATAATTTCCAACGTTTACTTTATTTACCCCTAATAAAATTTTTATCTTCTCGCCTAAACTTTCTTTTACCGTGTCAGGCCATAATTTCAGCCTTTTTATCATCCACGTCACAGCTTGATTTTTCTCTTTCTTTTACCTTAACCGATTCATCTTCTTTCATAGTTACTATCAATTTATTTCTTCTTCAACATTTTTTTTATTTCATAACTGTAAAGTTCTTACCTTTTTCTTTTTACAGTTACTCTATCTTGTTTTGAATGGCTCTACGTGCTCCTCCTCTACTAGCTAATGCGCCACCAAGAACCTTTTTTAACCAAGCAGCAGAAGAAAGATATACCCATAATATCTCTAAGTGATCGTTCTGTTTTGAAAAAGGATTCATATTTAAAGATGAACCTTTCATGGGGTATGATGAGTCTATATCGTCCATCATTGAAAAGCATCGATGGCAGCTTTTTCTGTCCATCTTGATGATGTTTTAACAAAGGTTATCAGAGATTTTTATGCCCATTTTACCATTCCCAACAATGTTTTTATCTATTTTGCCGTTACAATCACCATAGCTGGTCTAACTCAAGTTTTGCAAGACCTCTGTATTGAAGGAACCAAATGGACGGTGTCATAGGAAGACTGCTACACCATGGAAAGAACCTCGTTGAAACCCAAATGTTCGAGAATGAGAAGAAACAAACCCAATTTCTGCACAAACTAAACCTGTTATTACATCTAACCCACCTCCATCGACTATGCCAATATCAGAGCAAGATAGTGAGATTAATAAGCTAATTGATGATCTTACCAAATCAGATGAGGAGGACGAGGTGCCAATCAATTCCTTGAAATAGAAGCAGTGCTACAAGCATGATGCCCGCAAAACCATTAACCCAAACTGAAGTAACAACAAATTCTTTCCAAGCTTTCATTTTTAATTTCATTTCATCATGCATTCATAATTGTTGTCTTTACATTTTCTTTATATATATGTCTTTGTATTTTTTTTTATGTTCATACATTGAGGATAATGCATCCCTTAAGTTTGGGGGTATGTTGTGCATTAGATAGTTGTTTTAGTTTTTGTTCATTTTGTCATTCATTTTGTCATGACACACAAATGCCAAAAAACTATTAGACTGGAATGAGCATATTTTTTTCGAGGATGTTCGATGAGGAATTTAATTTTTTAGCATCCTAGAAATTTGTGGCAGTGAATTAGATGAGTTTAGCTTAGAATGGTTGCTTGATAATTGACCTCTATAAGTAAAATGCCCTAATTGCAATCACAATTAGTTTATAGCATGTTTCTTTTAATAAAGCTAGAAATTCTTGAGGCTAAGTTCAAGATAATAGTAATTCTCAATTTAAAAAAAATAAATGCCATAAGTTACTCAAATGTTTAAAATTTTCAAGTAGGTTAGTAATATTTTTTTATTGAATTCAATAAAAGAAGCGGTTTAGGAACACTCCAATGTAGTGCTAGGCTGAGTAGCTAAAGAGGTAGTTGTCTGCTCCATCCATCTTCTATGTTATTTTTACACTAGGAGACCTACCCTAAGTGTGTGCTGAGAGAGGGGATCTACCCTATAAAAGAGGAAAGAGAGGAGAATTCTACACATGGTATTTTTACAAGAGGATTTAGGAGTGGTTTTTCTTCTCCAACAAACTCTCGTGAAAAATCTAGAGAAAAGAAGAGAGGTTAGTAGCTAAAGCACATAGCAGAGACACAAGCAAGGGAACAAAGCATTCAACCCTGGGTCTTGCATAATATTGCAGCACTAGAGCTGGGAGCTGATTAGGTGAAAGTTTCTTAAAGTTCTTCTTTCATTATCTTGATTAGTTACTCTGAATTCTAACTGTTAAATGATGTTGTTGAATGATACCTTTATTTTGGATATTAATTTCCAACCCATGAGCTAATCTCATCAGGTTGGAACTACCTGATGAATCTTTTTTTCCATCAATGATCAGGCATGACCTTGATTAGATCTACTATTTCATTCGATTTGTGTTATTTTCAATGCATGCAAGCAATCTCTAGACATAGATGGATGTATGGTATGTTCACAGACTTGATTTAATTCTGAAAAGGTTAGACGAGTTGGATTGTCATCGAATGATACAAGCGAGTACTCGAAAGAATATTCGTAACACTTTAGACATAGAGCTGCACTCTGTACTGTAACAACTCAATTTTGAGCCTAGTCGGAATAGTGGTTCTGGTACCACGAATTTGACATAGTAAAATTTTTTTATTATATTTTCATGGTCTATAGTTTTATGGAATGATTACGTGAAAATTTCGTTCGAAAATTTTGACGTTTGGGCACTCAATTTGGTCTAAAGGACGAAATTGTAAAAAGTGCAAAGTTGAGTTCTACATGCTAGAGGTGTCAAATTGTTATGAAATTTTAAATTGAAGGTCCTTAGATGGTAGTTAGACCATTTTTCTAAGTTAGTGGACAAAAATGGACATGAGGTAAGAGAAATTTCATGTTTTAAGTTAGGGGCTTTTTGGTCATTTGGCTAATAAATGAATTAAAAATCAAAGTAAAAGACAATTTTTGCTCATCTTCTACCCTTGGCTGAAAATTTCAAAGAGAAACCATAGCTAGGGTTTGTTCATCTTCCAAGCTCGATTGTAAGTCCGTTCTAGCCCCGTATTTAATGATTTTTATATTTTTGAGATCCTTGTAACCTAATCTAGCCATTGAAAGGATTAACTTGAAAGAAAATCAAAGTCTAAAATTTGGCCCATGTTATATATTTGTGTATTTTGATGTCTAATGGTAGATTAGGCAAGTTTAATGTTAGATAAACAACTTTTGCTAGCTATTTTTTGATGAAAATGTTAAAAGGACCTATTTGTAAAAAGATTTCAAAATGTGTATAAAAGTGTGATTAAATGAAAATTTTGAGATGTTATAATCATGAAAGAGGTTCGGCTAGGCTTTGGTCTTGATGAAACTGAATAAATTTCATTTACGAGCCTGGGGAATAAAATGTAAATATGTCAAAGTTTAAGGGCAGAAATGTAATTTTGCCATGATGTAAGTTCTGGACTAAATTGAGTAATGTGACTAATAAATGAGATAAACTTGCTATTATAGATCAAGAGAAACAAGGTTCGGACCTAGATCTTGGGAAAAATAAAGTATTTGATGATTAGGTCCATTTCCTACTATTTTTGTACCGAGGTAAGTTCTTATGTAAATAATGCATTGTTTTAATTGTGTTTTAAATGCTTTACTATTGTATGAATTATGATTGACCATTGAGCATGTTCGACAAAGTTACGACAAGAGTGAAATCTCAATTGAACCTTAGGAATAGGTAGGATACAAATGTCATGACATTAGGATTACTAAGACTATGTGTAAGACCATATCTGGGAAATGGCATCAATATAAGATTTCGTGTAAGACCATATCTGGGATATAGCATCGATGTGAGGTTTTGTGTAAGACCATAGTTGGGCTATTGGCATCGATATGAGATCTCATGTAAGACCATATCTAAGATATGGCATTGGTATGGTACCGTGTGTACGGAACTCCTTAGTATCCTTTAGTATTCCAAGTGGTTCAACAAGAAATTTAACGAGTATGTCAAAGATGAAGCGTGTGTAAATCCAATTCAAGATGATTCAGGTATGTACGTAAAACTCAAACGAAATGAGCTCGTTATGTGATGAACCCTCGATAAAGTTATGATTGAGTAAGTTATGATTATAAGATCTTAATAATACTTATGCCAATTATCACCATGATAATTGTATGTTAAATGTTGGTTATGATGCTTATCATTTGCATAGGAACTTACTAAGCTATATAGCTTACTCCCTTTTCTTTTCCCTTGTCTTATAGTGTCACCAAGCCAGCTCGGGGATCGGAGATTATCGGAGATCCAGTCACACTATCAATTTAATATTTTGGGTACCAATGATTTCAATATTTTGAGTTATGGCATGTATAGGGACTTGGTTATTTTGTTATGTGTCATAATTGAATTGGCCTAATGTGTTGGCTTATATTGGTTGAAAATTCATTTGTAAATGACCATATGGTATTGGCTAATATTGGTTTAAGTATATATATGCATATAATGATGTTTTCATGGATGTGGAAATTTGCATGATTTAAGTTGATAAGTATGTAATGTTTCTATGTGATAAATGGTAGCATGTGAATGATGTGTGGATGTCTTGTTTGTGGCTGAATTGGTTGGATGTAATTGCTTGCGTCGGTGTTATGTTTTGTTGTGTAGGTGTGTGCATGAAAAGGTGACAAAATGACTTGGTAAATAGCCTTGTTTTTGTCTACACGGGTAGACACACAGGGCCTGTGTCTAGGCCGTGTATGACATACGGCTTGCCCCATGGGCGTGTGATACAGCCATGTGTCCCCTGGACCTTAATTGCTGCAAAACAGAATACTTAGTATTGAGCACACGGGCGTGTGTCTCAGCCGTGTGGATGACACGGCCTCAGGCATGGGTGTGTGCCCTGGGCCTGTGAAGTTTGTACCTATTTTATGAAAAATTATGAAAATTAAATCAACCAAACAGCCGAAGCACACGGGCGTGTGACTTGGCCATGTGACTTCAATTTGTTCATGGGTGACAAACATAGAGTTACACGGGTTAGGGACAGGAGCGTGCGAGACCACACGGCCTGCCCGCATGGGCGTGTGGCTCTTAAAACATGAACAATTTTCTAAGTGTTGTAAAATTTTCTAAACTTCTCGGTTTAGTCCCAAACCATTCCCAATGTATGTTTTGGGCCTTGTAGGCTCGTTTTAGGGACGATATGAATGATTATGAAAAGTTTTAAATTTGGATGGAAACCTATGTTTCAGTTTTGTATGATTGCTTGTGTATAAGTTCAGTGATGCCTCATACCCTATTCTAGTGTTGGATATGGGTAAGGGGTGTTACATGTACAGAGTAAGGAAGAAACAATATTGGGTATCATCCTTAAAGCTTGTAGACATACAAAGCCTTAGGAGTGGTAGCTTGAAGTCTGACTCTCTAAAGAAACAAACTACTATAACTAGAATCTGACCAGTAGATTGGTTAAAACTTTGCCATGGCATTATTGTGTTATAAGGATGTAATCTGAGTAATTTCAACCTTCTCATTCAACAACATAGTTTCTCTCAACTTTCTCTCATTAAATTGCCACAGCATTTTAAGTTAGTTATCTGAGTTTAATATTGCTTACATTATTATCCTTTATAGATTTGTTAATCTACTTTTTTTCATAGCTTGATTCATATAGTTCATATTGATAACTTAACCAAATTAATCCAAACCGATCCCTATGGAGACGATCTTACTTATTACTTTATTACTTGATTCGACGTGTACACTTGTACATTCGCATATCATTTCACACGCGACAAGTTTTTGGCACCGTTGTCAAGGATCGGCAAATTGGTGAATTTTGGTTTATTATTATCAATTTAATTTTGTTAGTTTTAACTTACTTAGTTGTTTTTTATTGTTTTTCAGGTTTGTTGCTAGTTTAAGAGTAGAGGTATTCCTGAAAACGAAGAGTATTATTTTGACCCTGAAATTGAGAGAACCTTGAGGAGAAAGAGAAAAGAATTGCGAGAGATTGCGAGGATTGGAAATGATCCAGATAGAGAATTCCGTTATGTCTGAATGGTAGGGATGCTGATATTTCTCATGTGATAGATGATAGAGACAGGCCCATTAGAGAACATGTAGTGCCTATCTTGGATGATTTGAATCCAGGGGATTGTCAGGCCACAGATTCAAGCTCAGCATTTTGAGTTAAAACCAATGATGTTTCAAATGCTAAAAATAGTAGGAAAGTTCAATGGATTACCTACTGAAGATCCATGGCTGCATTTAAGACTCTTTTTGGAGGTCTGTGATTCATTTAGCCAACAGGGTGTTCCTAAAGATGCTTTGAAACTCAAGTTATTTCCTTATTCTTTGTGAGATCGTGCCACAGCATGGTTAAATGCTTTGTCATTAGGAACGGTGGCATCTTGGAATGATCTTTGTCAAATATTTTTGTTGTGATATAATCCTCTTAATATGAATGCCAAGTTAAGGAATGACATTACATCTTTTTGGCAATCTGAGGATGAGACGTTGTATGAAGCTTGGGAGAGATTCAAAAAATTACTTAAAAAATGCCCGATTCATGGTTTCCAACATTGGACACAGATGGAAATGTTTTACAATGGATTAAATGCACATACAAGGATGGTAGTGGATGTATCTGCCAATGGCACATTGCTAGATAAATTAAATCATGAGGCGTACGAGATTCTGGAAAGGATAGCCAACAATGATTATCAATATCTGACTATAATAGTAGGGACAGGCAGAAGAGCTACTGGAGTAATGGAGCTTGATGAAATCACCCCATTAACAGCTCAGGTATCATCACTAGCTAATATGATTAAAACATTAAAGAGACCAGTTGCAATGCAAGAAATGAAAGCAGCCAATCTAACATATGTTTATTGTAGGGAAGATCATGTTTTTTATTAATGCCCATCTAAAATTACAACAAACTATGAAAAAGATGCTACTTTGTTTGAGAATAAGCTATTTAAGTGTATCAGGAAAAACCTACTTTGCTTGATGAATGGCAAATCAATCGTACATTCATATGCCACTACAAGCCTGATACTATGAGGATAAGTATCGACAAATGTGGCTGCATCAAGGTTAGTGATTTTGTCAAATTTTGATTTAGAAGAAATCTTTACCGTAAGAAAAGGTATGTTAAATTTATTGTTTTACTCTTATTGCATGAATTAGATTTCAACTGTGATGTGTTTATTGACTTGCATTATGCAAAAGATGAGGGTGTCTCATACATCAATTACTTGAGGGGAAAAAATCAAATGTTAGTTCATTGTATGCATGACTTTTTAGATGCATAATTATGATTAGTATAAAATTATATAATATATTATATATCAAGCAAGAAAGAAAGAAAAAATAAATAAAAAGATGGATAGCATGAATGGATAGAATAAAAATGCACGATTGGAAAATGATCTATTAATGAATCGAAATAATATTTTTTTTTTGAATGCTGATGACATGGTTCAAACATTAGTTGAACATGCTTTCATCCAATAAATGCATTATGGTCATTCAGGAAAACCATTCTAAGCCAAAAAGTGTGTTATTGAATCCAACGGTTACTTTTAAAAGGTTGGGTTGAAATGATCTCTTAAAACCAAAAAGCGAAACTTGAAAAGTGATGTCATTTTAAAGTCACTTATGTACCTACCAGTTCATTATAAATAATAAGTTTGGAGATTTAAAGTTCAATTCATTCCATCCAATTTGTAAGTGAAATTTTTAGTACAAAAGCATTCTTTCTATTTTATGATTTAAATCATGATATTAGTAACTATCATTTGGATGATATTGATGAAACATTATTTTCATTGCTAAAAATGAAAGTTTGTAAATGATCATATAATATAAATAATTTTGGTTTTTTTTTGTTAAATAACCATAAGTTAAATGGGTTATATATATGATTGCACATTTTTTATTCTATGTTGCAAAGTTGGAACTAGAAGTGGTTTTGATTAGAAATGAAATAAGTCATATGTATATGCATGGTTAACTTTTCTAGTCAATGTAGAACAGTGAAAAAATTGGCTTATATAATAAGATCACTATTCTCATATGAAATCTTTTAATGAGCATATATAACATGATAATCATATATTTGGAATCGATATCATACTACACATAATTATGATGGTGCATGTGTTTTTTTGTATGGCTTGGATATGATTTATAATCTTGTGGTTCTATAAAATTTTGAGATATAGTAAATTTTGAATTTTACTTTGAAAGCCATGAATCAAACATCTCTTAAGTATGAAAATAGCAATATGAATGTTATTTGACAAATTTAGCTGATGGACAAGATTCTGATCATAATTAGAAAATAATTGATCGCGTCCATGGAAAAGGGTGAATAAATATGTAATATTATAGTCACTTGATTGAACTATTGATGGTTTTCTAATATGACTATATTTGTTACACCATTGTGTATATATGGTGTGTTAATAAAAATAATGTTATTTGACTATGAAAGCAAAAAGTTTTAAAGCCATGTATTGACTTTGAAAAAAAAGCTATGACAAATAGTAAATATGTTGTCTAGTTTCACCAAGGGATTTGAGGCCTCTTTACAACAACTTGGTGCAAAAGTCATGATGTCTAATTTCCTACTTTTGGTGATTGTGAAATTAATTTCTTGAATATCAAGAAATAAATAAAGTAGCCAAATATAAAATTTTCATGAAAAGAAAAGATAAAGTGCTCACTGTAATTTGACAATAGTAAAAATGATATCCTTGGTAGGATTCTTTTGCGAAAGAATGGGTAATTGAACATGGTGAGGCTGTTGGTATTGTGAATTTTCAATACACAAATAAATATAAGGTTTCACCATGTGGAATAGATAATTAACATAGCTATGTTGAAAATTTGGAAATTTAAGGATAAGGTACAAGCCTATAATATTTGAGTTACCCATGATGGAAACTCAACTCAACACTTGGTATAACGCCAAATCTTGAGTTCAATGAGACAAAGTACATCATTAGTGTGTGACTACTAGCTCTATAAAATAATATATAACATACCAACCCAAAGTAAAAAGTGTTAGATACCTATAAGAATAACGAAATGATGAGAGTATTATCCTCTTAATAAAAACATAACATAAATATGTTAGAGTGTTATAGTTACGGGGACACTCTTGATAGGATCTACCTATGTAAGTGGAAGTTTGACTGCTTCTAAGAGCTAAAGAGCTTGGCTTTGACAGGACTCATGAAAAGACGTTATAGACACATGGTCATAATAGTGTCTTTGGATACTATGCATTGACTTGTTTTGTTGTGTGAGATGTGTTTAGTTAATCAAATGGAATAATTGGTTCAAAACATAGCCTATTTGGAAAAAATTCAGTTTGAAAATGGTTTTCTTGCATAACGAAAATTTAAAATTTTGAAAATCGACCCGGATTGTGATATTTATAGCAATAAAAGTTAGACTGAAATCGTACCTATGTTTTCGTATAAACGAGTCCTTAATGTTTTCTAGCTTTCAACCAAATGATCTTCTCTGCTATTCTCGTACCACGAACTACTTCAAGTGTGAACTTGAACCAATTGAATCAAAACACAAAACTAGAAAAAAATTATTTTTCCTTTTGTGATGAAAATGAAAATTTTCTCTTCTTTAATAGAAACCGATAGAATTTCTATTCTGGAAAAATATATTTAATAATTGAGAATAAATTATCTCTAGCTTAGGCAGAGTAACAATCTCTTAAAGTTGTGCAAATAGCTCTATCGTTGCCATCTATTTATAAAGAGAGAAGGTAGAACCCTTATTGAATTGTAGAGGTTTATTTCAAATAGAAAAACAAGTTCATAGTCCAACCACGAGAAAGAGAAGGGCTAATAGGGGTGCTTCCCCTCATATTTAGTATGATGGAGATTCAGGCCTCTCATTGTATTGGATCCAATTATATGTGCTTTCTGGACTTTTAACCTACCACTTTATAATTTAATCCAACTAAATATATATTTTTCTATTTTTCAAAATAAACATTAAATTTGCAATTAAATAATTTTTTCATCCCAATTTTAACCCTGATAAAATTATGACAATTTTAAACCTAGTAAAATTTCCAATAAAATATATTCAATATTTCACAAATTAAATTTTTCAATATGATTGAATGATTTATTTTCATTTTTAGGCTTTAAAACTGCTCAAAAACATAAACTCATTCTTCCGATCATTTTTTAGTAATCCATCTACATTTGCAAATGAATCATTTCTCATTTTCATTTCCATTTCCATTTCCATTTCCATTTCCGTTTCCATTTCCGTTTCCATTTTGAGAAAACCACATTTATTTCCAAATGATTTTATTTCTCTATTTTAGAGAAAACCATAATCATTTCTAAACGTTTTCCATTTCTTTATTTCTATTCATTTTGTTCATTTTCGATTCAACACGCAATTCATTTATTTTTCAATGAGCTAGCAAAGGGATTGATTGGATATATGTAATTAAGGCTCAAATTATTTGTAATTAAGTTTCGGCTTTTCACCTATTAATTATAAACTCATTTAGTCACGAAGTCATTCTACTATAATATCGTGACTGAGCTCTCCCTAACGACATACCATTATGAAAGCGTTTATTCAATGCTCGTCCAATCACATTGTCATAAGTGTGTTACCCTCATAAGATATTCTTGATCTTTTTGGGATAATATCCACTCTTCCAATATGATTTTTTTTAATCTCAGGTAACCATTACAGCTTCCTTCATGAAAAGTCAATCACTATCAAATAGTGATCAAGTCATTCATCACATTGACGAACAACCTGTGGCCACATTTAATTTTCATCAACCATGTAAGGCCAATGAGAGGAAATCATTTACCCATGTCTCAGGCTATGAATTCCACTATTGTGAATGACACTACGTACTATAAAAGTCGTACACCCAATGTACAAGTTTTCAGTTTTTTTATCTATTCAAACTCAAGTTTTTACTTATATCAAAGTGTACGAGTCTAGCATACATAGTCTGTCATCCACTCGGGATTTAGTATCCCACACTATGAACGCCACAAGTGAATAATTCCATAAGCAGATTTAAGATCTGTTTTACTTGGGTCATGTCCAATGTACTGTCAGTCCAATCAGTCACATACATGTCTCTATCTTCTAGGAGTCATTAGCTTCGATTCCCAAGACAAGGCATTTCCCCAATTGAACTTGATAGACGACATATTAGTCTTTAAATCGGTTTGCTCATTTTCGATTAGACTAAGGAAATGTTTAGGTTCTTCTACTACAAGTTGTCTCTTCTTATTATGATCTGACCACGTAATATCGCTTAGTATTAGTTAAATATTAGACAACCAATGAGCAACACTTGCTTCCATTTTACTTTGTCTACAAAAACCATTTGAGGACAATAATACAAAGTATGTTAATGTAATCAATGAATTTGTGTTATTATTTAATCTGTTCGAAAAATTAAAAGTGTACTTAGATGAAAATACTATACTTAGGGCACCAGATCCAATATAGTCTACTATGCAATTTCAATTAACTTTAACATGTTTTCACTAAGTGAAGGTTCAGTCATAAGACACCTTCATTTATGTAATTGATTTCCAAAAATATCAAAATCTAGGATATTTTGAAAATGGGGGGAGATTGTTGAAACACTTTCAAAATATTTATAGTGTTTCAATAATTATAATTCAAAAATTACAAGTGATCCAAAAATTATGTCACTTGGTTATTAACCAAGAGTTTCCACTATTCATAGTGATGAGTCATGTCTTTTGTTACGAAAATTTATGTCACTTTATTAATAACAAAGGGTCATAATTATTCAAGTAGATATCTATTGAATATTTATGTTTATCGTTAAAAATGTAACTATCCATTTGGATAGTTATCTCTCTATGAAGAGATACAAAAACTCTTATAAATAGGAGTCAAACTTCATTTATTTGATACACCAAAAACACATTAAAAGTTGAGAAACAAAAGTTTCTTTTTATTCTCCTCCATCTTTTATTATTCCTAGATTGTTCTTTAAAGAATTATTTCATAAGATCTTTATAGAATTGATACTCTTGCTATGCTCCGCTCAATGTTCAGTGGATTGTTTCCGTCAGTGCAAAACGTTGACAACCATTGGGCTTCATTGTATCCTCGAGGTTAATTTGCCAGTAACTTTATTGCACACCAAAATATAGGTGATAACGAATAGAATTTTAAAGAAAGTAACTTTAATACATGCCTTGAAAACCTTCATTAATTTATCATAAGTTCAATTTTATCTCTATATACCAACAATAATAAAATAAAAAAAAGAGGGTGGGTAGGCCATCTTTTGGGTTTAATCAAAACAAAAACTATAAACACACTACAGCTTATCAAGTCCCAAAGAGTTTGGAAATTATGTAGCAATTACCAATCCAGTCTAGAAATGATATTATACATTTTGGTTGCATATGGTAGCTGATAAATACCAACCATATTCTGAAACTCAAAACATTCTTGTTTTTATAACATTGGTTTCTACTGAGTTGGGATTGGATTGTTAAAAGTCAATTTGTAATTTCCATTTATGATATTTCTAAGGAATTAGACTTTGAGATTATGTTTTAAGAATTAAGTATGAGTCTAGAAGTATATTGTGAATAATATAAGTGTGTTGGAGACTGCAATAGTTGTAAGTTAAGGTAACAAGAAACTGCCCTTAATATTAGATTAGTTCCTCAGTTAACTATAATACTCTGTTATCTCCAACATGGATGAGTAGATGTTGATGAGAAAAAATTGAGTCAAACCTTTTTAGTAGCATGACTGAAGTTGCAACATCAAAGAAGAAGGATAACAAGAACCAGAGAAGGTTCAGTGTTAAACAAATCAAATCATTGGAATTAAACAAACAAAGAGCTAGTTACAACAATCTAGCTTCCAAGTTGGAGACTCTAAACAAAGATAAGTAGACCGTACTCATTCAGTTAACTTTAGTAAACAACAAAGTGGAAGAAACAAAGCTTTATAAAATTAAAGACTCTAATAAATTTATTTTTAAACTCTTAATTAACAGTTGTAGAAGCTGAAGCCAAAAGAGGAAGAAAGGCAGTGTAGCGAGCAAGTTAAAACAATGAACAACATTGAAGGGGACTATTATGCGCCTTGGCATAAGATCTAGTCACAAGTCTAAACGATGAAGAATTCTTGTTTTGACCTATGGTTACTTAAGAGGCAAACTTGTCCTTGACTAAACCCTCTCCAAATAACATTTATGATAAAAATAAATGGCTTACCTCTTTATTTCATATTGGCAGCCTTTTATAGAATGTTAATAACAAGGAAAAAGAGTCCTAATAGAATTCCTAACTTAAAGTTTATGAAGGAAATAAAAATCTAATATAATAGAGAAAATAAGTAAAACTAAAACTCTTAATAAAACCTGATATAATAAAGAAAATAAATAAAACTAGAACTCTAATTGTTGCAGTCTCCCTTTCTATTCTTTCTCTGATATTGTTTTCCGATAAAAGTATCCACATCATTACTCCCTCTCTCGGAGTTGACCTTGTCCTCCAGCTCAAATTCAGGATAAGCTTCTTGAAAACAATCAAATGGTTCCCAAGTGGCATCTTCTTAAGGACAACCTACCCATTGCACTAATAGTTCTCGTCGACCTCAATTGAGTCTACTACGGATAGCTTGTAGAGTAGGTAAAGCCTTGTCATCATATACTAAGGGCAAGTCTCTTACCATATTTGATTGAGGTCTCTTATATTCTTTGAGTAAAGAAACATGGAATACATCATGTATTTGTTGCATGTAGGTAACTCAAGCTGATAGGCTACTGTTCCTATCTTATTCAAGACCTTAAAAGGACCAAAATACTTCGACAATAGCTTGTGATACTTTTGCTTAGTTATTGTCAACTGTCGATATTGCTGAAGTCGTAACCAAACCCAATCCTTGAATTCAAAGTTCAACTCTCTATGCCCCAAATCATAATTGCTTTTCATTCGTTGCTGAGCTTGCAAAAGCATATCCAGAGCATTTTATAAAAGTGCATCCCTACCTTGTAGGTTCTTATCCACATCTTCAATTATGGTAGAACTAGCTAAATAGGAAAGAAGTCGAGGTGGATCCTTGTCGTATACTAATTGGAAATGGGTGGCCCTTAGGCCAATGTGATAGGAGGTGTTGTAACAATACTTAACCGATGGAACCCAACCAACCCACTATTGTGGACGATTACTAGAGAGGCATCAGTACATTTTTGTTGTTCGGTTAACAACCTCTATCTATCCATCAAATTGGAGATGGTATGCTGAAAAAAAAAAGCAAACTTAGAACCATTCTGATGAAATAATTCCTTTCCAAAACAAGCTGACGAAAACTTTATCACAGTCTGAAACTATGGATTCCAACAAGCCATGAAGTTGGAATACTGATGCAAAGAAGACAGTAGCAATAGATATAGCAGTAAATGGATGAGTCAAGGTAAAAAATGAGTGTATTTCGGTAGCCTATCCGTAACCACCATAAGTACTAATTTCCTTTTAACCTTGGGTAGACCTTCCACAAAGTCCATAGAGATATAAACCCAGACTTGTGGAATTGGAAGAACCTGAAGCAATCCTACGGGCTGTAAATTCTTTTATTTGTGGCGTTAGCATACTAAACAATTTTGCACAAATTTTGAGTTCGCAAGCTTCATTTCTTTCCAATAAAAATCTTAACAAAGAAGATGCAATGTTTTTAGTCCCCCTTCATGTTCCATAGCATGTATGGATGAAATAATAGTGGGAATAATTGGAGAGGTGGGCAGAAGGTATAACCACCTTTTGAAGAAAATCAGCTCATCTTGTGCAACACAATTGGACCCCAATCTTATTTTATAATTCTTTGCTGGAGCTGTAATAATTATAGAGAGTCTTTCATTTCTTGTCTGATTGCCTCAAGAATTTCAAATTGAGGGAAGGAAATGGTCATGAGGTGCGGTAAATCTTCATCTTTCCTATATAAAGCATTTGTAGCTCTATTCAACTTACCTACTTTATACTCCACTCAAAAATCAAACCTCATTAGCTTGTTGATCCAATGTTGTTGTAGGGATGTCGTAAGTCGTTGATCTAACAGGTATTTAAAACTGAAGCAATCAGTACAGATGAGGAAGTGCCTACCCTAAAGATAGGGTCTCTGATAAGTCACTGCCTTTGTCAAACCAATTAATTCTTGCTCGTATGCAGCCAACTTAAAGTGTTGATCTACAATTTTGCAACTGAAAAAGGCAATGGGAGTGTCCCGTTTGTTGTAGTACAACCCTAAACCCATTCTCAGAAGCATCACATTCAACCACAAATTCCTCCTCAAAGTTGGATAATTGTAAGACCTAGGCTACTGAAAGAGAAGCTTTTGATTGGGTGAAAGCATCATCAGCTTTCGTAGTCCAGTTGAAGGCATTTTTCTTTAGAAGAGATGTTAAGGTGCAACCACTTGCCCATAATTCTTGATGAATTTTTTGTAATATCCTGCCAGCCCAAGAAAGTCTCATAGAGCCTTGGTAGATTTAAAAATTGGCCAATCGGTGACATCTTTAATTTTAGTGTGATTAGCCACAACTCCATCATCATAGATAACATGACCAATGTAGGTTACCTAAAACTCTCTAAAGAAACACTTGGATTTCTTTAAGAATAACATGTTATTCTGCAAGGGTTCAAAAACTAGTATTACATGATGCATATGTTCAATCCATGTTTTGTTATAAATTAATTTGTCATCAAATAATACTAAAACAAACTTACGCGAGTAAGGGCGAAAAATGTCATCCATCAAACTTTGAAACGTGGAAGGGGCATTGGTAAACCCGAATGGCATAATAAGAAACTCAAAGTGCCCATGGTGTGCTTGGAAAGTTATTTTTTCGACATCTATATTTTCCATTCTAATTTGGATATAACCCGACTGTAAATCCAACATTGTAAAATGTTTTGCCCCATGAAGTTCATCCACTACCAGAATTAGATATTTGTTTTTAACAATGCAAGCATTAAGCTCTTGGTAATTAACACAAAAATGCCATGACCCATCATGCTTTTTTACAAGGAGTACTAGAGAAGATAATGGTGATCTACTAGGTCGAATGATTCTTAGTTGTAGCATTTGATCACACTACTTCTCAATCTCATCCTTTTAAAAATGTGGGTATCGATAAGGCCTTACTACAATTGGTTTGAATCCTCGTTTAAAAGTTATACGATGGTCACATTTGCGATTCAGAGGTAACCATGATGGCTCTTGAAACAAATGCATAAACTCTACCAATAGTTTATCCAAGATTATAATAGTTAAATTATGTCCTTGTATTAGACTAAGTTGTGGAACTTTCTCTTGGTGTTGTTTTTGCCATAGTATCTCATTTCTGTTTACTACAAATTGCATAGTCAAAGAGCTGAAGTCCCATAAAATTAGACCAAGAGTACACAACCATTTAACCCCCAAAATCACATCAAACTATTTTAATGGCATTGTATAAAAAACAGCTTGAAAGTTGTCATTTGCCACTATGAGCTGGACTGATTTACAAATGCTTATGCTAGGAACTCGTTCTCTAATTGCCTCACATACTTGCAGCCTAGATTTTTTCCATATTTTCAATCTGAACCTTGGCACCAAACCTTCACGTATAAAGTTATGCATACTTCTCGAATCAACGAGTACCAACATTGTTTTTCCTGAAACCTTTGCTATCATTTTCATAATAAATGAATTACAAGTTCCGCTGATGGCATGTAAGGAAATTTCAAGATCATCTACCTTATCGTCATCTTGGTCATCTTTAATATCTGGGACTTCTATCCAAAATAACCTTTTACATTTGTTTCCCATGAAATAAAACTCGTCACAATTATAACATAGCCCTTTAGCCCTTCTTTTCACCATCTCTGCTCATGTCAATCTCTTGATAAATGGTGTGGAAGAACCTATTTTGTCGTTTTGCCTTGTTGGCTTCATTGTTTGTCCCCCTCCCTTTGCAAGGATCTTAGTTGTTGGAATGATTGAACTGTTGCTAGTGTTTTGGGAAGTTGGCCAGTTTTGGTTAGTTTGAGAAAATAATTTGGAAGAGACCTTTTGATTATGTTCCAAAGCTCGAGCCATATTCATTGTAACTTCAAGGTTTTCTGGTCGTTGTATCTCAATATCAATTCTAAGTTCCTCTACCAACCCGACAGTAAAAAGGTCTACTTGTTGTCAAGGTTTAATATCAACACTCCTGGCCAGTAGTAATTGAAATTAATGTTGATATTCCTCTACAGTCTCAATTTTCTTAGGTTAGCAAGTTCCCCTAAGGGGTTATTACTCATAGGTGGCCTAAACCTCACATGACAACACTCTTTGAAGTACCCCCAATCAAGATCTAGCTCTTCTTCTTCCATTTGATCAAACCACAGTTGTGCCTTTTCTAAAAGATCGAATACGACTAACCCTACTTTGTCTTCTTCGTTAGTTCGTTGATTGCCAAAAAAATTCGCATCTTTTCATCCACCCAAAAGGATATCCAACACAATTATAAGTAGGGAATTCCATCTTAGAGTATCGTGGCACTATGCGCCTACCTTATTGTGAGTCTAAATTCCTTCTTTTACCTCCATTGCTACCTTGTCCTCCACTATTTTTTCTCTGAATACCCTTCCACTGTCTTTTAGAGCAAAAGAGATAACACAGTCATTTGTTCCATGAAAGCCTCCAGCTTGGTTGCCAAGGTCTCTTCATCACCCATGACAAAATGCTCCGATACCAAGTTTTTATGCGTCTTGGCGTAGGATCTAGTCACAGGTCTAGAGAAGGAAGAATTCTTGTTTTGACTTATGGTTACTTAAGAGGTAGATTCGTCCTTGACACCCCCTCCAAATAATGTTTATGATAAAAATAAATGGCTTGCCTCTTTATTTCATATTGGAAGCCTTTTATAAACTATTAATAATAAGGAAGAATAGTCCTGATAGAATTCCTAACTTAGATTTTATGAAGAAAATAAAAACCTAATATGATAGAGAAAATAAGTAAAACTAAAACTCTTAATAAAACCTGATATAATAAAGAAAATAAATAAAACTAAAACTCTAATGTTGCATTCTCCCTTTCTATTCTTTCTCTTATATTGTTCTCCGATAAAAGCATCCACATCATGGACTCAGAATGACAACTTAGTTTATCAACGGAAAGAGGTGTAGGTGTGGTCTCAGATGATGATATGCCATAAAAAATGCTATTCTGGAAACTAACAAGAACTTAACCTTGTAAGCATGGTGGAAATAGCGGATAATTCTTTAACATCTCTAGTGGATTGGTGCAATTTTGACTCGGTTGATCTCTTTGATCAGTCCAGATATGGATATCAGTGGTGAGATTTTTGGTCTTGAACAAATGGTGTATATATATAAAAACAAGTTGTTGGAGGAAAATGAATTCAAATAATCTTTCCTTGTCTACAAAACCAAAGAGGGTAAATTAGTAGGTGGACATTACAATTAACATGTGTTGTTTAGATGAAGAGGAGTAGAGTTGCAGTTGAGTTTTTTTTTTTTTCTTTGAAATGGTGGGCAAATAGGGCTTAGGAGGCTTAATTCAAACAGTTTGTTATGTAGTGTATGAATTGAAGGAGTTGCCTCACTCGGATCTTTTTTAGGCCTATATTATAAGTGATCTTACAGTTTCCTTTGGGTTGTGACCTTAATTTTTTAAAAGACTGGCCTAACTTGTCTCATTGAAATGTTTGAGCCCATTTGCATGGCCTGAACATTATACCTAATCTAGATTCTAGGCATCTCATAAGCCTAATCGTTAACTGAACTAGAGAAAGCCCACTTACAATCAGAGATCTCGGCTGTGCTACCCTTTGGCAAATGGTACATGGTAATGCATGTTTTTCCCCTCTCTGGTGCTTACATAACTACTGTTTGTATTGTTCATTTACTTCAATGACTGCCTCAGATATTTATGGTTAAAAACATGTCCTCATTAAGCACTGCCTTAATCTAATGCTTAAAATCTGCAATATTGGCCCAAGAGGTCTCCTAGGATTCCTGTAATATTTATAGTTTAAAATCCTACACATTCAACTAAAGCAACACCAAATAATGACTCAAATAAGCAAAGGGTCCAAATCTGTGTCTGTTCTGTATGTGGATAAATAATTTTGTTATAAATAGTATAAAATACATTGATTTCACAGGCAAAAGAAAATGATGGATGAATTAGCTAAACAGTAAACACCAATTATTTCTCCCCTCCCCACAATTATTTATGAATTGTAGAAAACAAACAAAATAATTAGGGCAAGTCACATGGGCAATAATACAGAATGGTAACTGCAACAATCTGGACAAAATAAACTAATGGGTTTCCTTCAATAAAATTAATGGGGTCAAACTTCAAAGGATTGAAGAATGGTAATGGAAACAGTGGTTTTGCACGACAGCTTTTTAATAAATTCTCACCTATACGCATTAATTGATACGTTTATAGTTAACTGCAAAAGAAAGAAGAAATATAAAGCAATTTTGACAAGTAATATGGAAGCTTATTTGCAGTGAAATGCAGAGAGAAGATGATCTTAGTTGGGTAGTTTGCATTATTTGTGGTATTAATCTGCGAGATTTTTGGGATATGTTACACTGAAGAATTGGCTGATAGATTAGATGTCATGAAGAAGCAATTTCACCAACTTCACTGATGGGAAACATCATCATAAACCTTCCCCAAGTAATTTCACTTACTAAGCAAAAAATTTTCAAATTTCCATCTTAAAATCTTAATATTCTTTATCACTTAAACTAATATCCTTGTCTACAAAATCAAACGATTAGTGTGGTCGATTAGGTCAATGACGTGATGGACTCTTGTATTATTTACGCATAGATTTTATAAACAAACCCCTTTACCATAAAGCTTGTTTTATTAGGGTTTTTCAACCAATCATATCAACCGTACATAAATAATTTCATAATTCATTGAGTCAGCTCCGACATATATAGATCTTCATTCTCTGTTTGTCCTGTTTATATATATACACAAATGAATGAGATCGGAATCCGGAAATATGTGTGAAATGATTGTAAATATTAAAATTGGAATGATTGAATATCATGGTTTAAAAGAATGGTTGCGTAACTGAGTTAAGCTTTGAAACGAGTTCCTGTTTTATACAACAACTTAAATATGGTGACATAATCTACAATTAACAACATACCAAAAGCAGTCGACAAAAAAAAGAGAGAGAGGGAGAATAATTAAATTATTACAGTTGCATATCAACTCTGTTTCAAGTGGTCCTAACAAGTTATATCCAAAAATCAGAACGATCCCTTTAACTTATGAGCCAAGAAATTAATTAATTAATTAATTAATGAGATAGGAGGTGGACCAGAATTCCTATATATCCTGCTTTGAAGCTGCACCTGGAATTGGTTTCTTATCCAAACCAAAGAAATATAAAAAAGTGATGGTGTTAAATTTGTTTGTAGTGAATGGATTACTTTTGGTGGTCACAGTCGGTGTGAGTGTTGCGGCTAAAAGCAAAGGGTGACGCTATGTTTTTAACATTAGTATTGTTAATTGAAACCGGTAGGTGGTCTTTGTCAGTGTTGATCAAGTTTATGAGATGCCTGTCATTGGCATGGCTCCATATGTTGTTTCTCTGACAACAACTTATCAGTGTTTGTACACATAAGATTTTGTTGTTCAACTTGCTTTCTATCATCCCTAAAACCAAAATCATGGTCCCCATCCCACTCCTACCATGCCTTGTATTTTTGGTGTATGGATATATAGAGTGATGTCATGAATTTTTTCTTACTAACCCTTTTCACTCTTCACGACTGATAATAGTTTCTCTCCATTAATAGAAATGATTCCCGTACATACTTTTAACAAATTAGGTTTTTATTTTGATTAGTATTTAATAAATATTTTAACTTATTTTTATTTTTTTAATGACAAGTCATTTTTTAACTTACTTTTAAAAACCCAACTGTATCTATATTTCAATATGTATTTGATAGATGGTTATTTTATAGGCTGCATGCAGTCAAGAAAAAATGAGTAGGATGATGTGATGCAGGCTGAGCTATCTGCCATATTTCAAATTATATTCGCTAGGAACACAAGGGAGAAAATGATCCAATTCCACAATTAATTATATTTATATTAGATTGGCACTCATTAATCAACTCATGAAAACCATTACTCTTTCAAAGAGGTAGGGAGATAGATCCTCCTTCACCAACCCCCGCAATTTTCAAACTTTATAGTGCATTTAAAATAATTTTAAATTGACCAAGTCAATCTAAAATTGTTAATTTTATTTCTTGCAATTTAAGGGAATTAAAAACACATTTAGTTTTTTGTTTATTTAAGGTTAAATTAATTTGATTTTGTTAAGTATACAATATTATTTATATATTTAATGGTGAAAGTATTGAAAGTGGTTATATTCAGAAAATGGATAAAAAACTCCATGTAGGTTAGATGAAAAAGTTTTCGTTAAAAATTTCATCTCTTTTACTGTTAAATAATAACGTGACACACGAAGCAAGTAGACAACAACATGTGCCATAACATGTATATCTCATGATTTTGTTACATCAATAAATATTTAAAAAATTATAAAAAATAAATAATTATTAGAATATTATTTATTTTTCAAGATTTTTTAATATTTAAATATTTATTGATGCGTCACACATAACATGCCACATATATCACGTTATCACTTCATAAAGAAAATGATAAAAATTTTAACAAAAATTCTTTAATATGAGATACATAAATTAAATTATCTATTTTTTAAAAAAATATAAGTCGTATTTCTATTAACACCTTGGTTAGTATGAGTAGTAGGTAGTTCAATCATGCATCCATGACATGATGTAAATTCCATTATATTTTCAACTAAATAAAGAATTTTAGCGTGGCCTATATGTCCTGTCCTATCAAGTAGTTAATTGGGGAAATAGTTTTTGTTGTGGTCCAAAACATTTTACTTTTAGTCATGTAGTGGGGGAAATCCCCTCTTAGCTATAATAATAAATATTTCAAAAGAAGGTAATTTGAGGATGATATATATTGATAAGATTTTCAGGAGTTAATCATACAGTAAGTTGTAATACCAAATAATTTATTAGTTATCAAGATAATAAGAAAAAGGAAGAAACAATGCTTCTTCTTCTTTTCTTTTTTATTTTTTAAGTAATAATAATTTGATGGAGGAGAAAGAATAAACATTGATATCTTTGTATTTAATCATCGGAGGAAAGGGTTTTAAAACTGTCAATTTCCATGTTCATCTTATTTCCTAAAAAGTTGGAACATGATATTTAATGTTTTGGATTGTTAGCAGAAGAAAGCAGCCACCATGGCCGGGCCCCTTTGGCCATCTTCACAAACGTGTTGGCTTTATTACACTAATTCTCTTGGTGATCATCCATAATTTGTCCGTTGGAATTTAATCCTTTTACTTAAAAGCTAATTTTTCTTTTTAATTTCTTATAATTTAATCCAATTGGATGGTACTTGTCATTATGTAATAAATTAATAATAAATATTTACTATTTAGATTTATGCATTTACCAATAAATGGATTGATTTCTTTTTGTAAAGCACGAAGCTAACTTGTCAATTTAATCAAATTCATAATTATTTATTTATTAGTAGTAATACTGCTAAGAAACAAAAGGGAAAAGAAAAATAAAGGTTAGATAAAGACATGTGACGGAAGATTTGTGAAAGCGAAAAAGAGAAAACGAGAGAGGCAAAGAAGCTGAAACAGAAATGGTAAATTTTGATACCCTACGCATTCATTAATTGTTTTGAACCAATAATTGGGACAATTATTATTGATAAGCGGTCGTGTCTTTTCCTAAAAAAAATTTTTACTCGAGTTTCTTTTTTCTTTTTCATAGAAAAATTGGATAATCATGGATTTGGAGGAAGATGATGCGCAAGACATGGATGAAAGAGCTACACATTATCAATCTGAAATATCTTCAACTTACACGTTTCAGTTTCAGGGTTGAAATTGTCGCAAAATCAATTCAGCTTTTCTTTTTTGCAAATAAAAATAAGTTTGATAAAGAATACTATGTTGACTATTTCAAATTTATTCTTCCACGGACATTGACGCCAAAAAGTTTTCATCTTTTTCGTGATGTGTTGACGTCCTTTTGTTCTTTCAAAGTAAGTTTTAATTAATATATGGATGTAAATTGATTGGATTATTCAAATATACACAATATTACATGAGGCATACCGCATAGCACCAAAGATATTTCAATTTATGTCAATTCTATAATATCTATATATCAATATTAAGTAACCAATATAACAAGAATCAGTATTGAATAGTTGATACAGCAATAATTAAAAGTGTCAACGTGATGAATCCACAAGGTGGAATAGATGGTGGTGATGATGGCGGTTTATCTTGAAAGTGTGGAGAGTCGCAGTATTAGGCAATAGGAGAAAATTGGAGAGAAAGGCATAGAGAGAGAGAGAATGGAGAGGAAAGAGTGTAATTGGTATTATGTTGTGTTTCAATGATCTCTTCAATATAGTGAGTAAGCTTATACATGTGAGACAAGGGATGCCATGTGTCAAGATCTCATTAGTGGCAAAGTCAAATCTTATCTATTTCTAGGGGTGATGATCTGACCTTTTAAGTTGATGATATGATGTCTTAGGACAATCAAGTAATCAATGAGCACAAAGTTTCACGTGTGCTTGTCAAAGGTAGCTTTGTGTGAAGGTCCTTTGGGTTTTTTGTGGAGTTACCTGATGTTGGAGGTCCACTCGATGCAAGGTTTGCTTGGAGAAGACATGTGTAAGGCTCACAGAGGTAGTAAAACAATTGTCTCTCTAAACGATAGGAGGTTATAAAATGACCTCCTCGAGTTTGTTGATTAAGGAGGTTCGTTAAGTCTATTTAGTGAGAAGGCCCAGTGACAGTAGTTCGAACTTATTGAAGCTCTTTGTTATTTTGAAAATTCATGTTTTGTAATTTTAAAATTTGAAATTAAGATTATCATTTAAGGTGAGCTCTAAATTTAAATAAGGTAAAAAAAATGTTGTGAAGGTATGCATTAAACGATGGTGTGCCTGTTGGATGACTAAAGTGATTAGTGATGGTGATGTAATTGCATTATGTGTCTCTTTATAAATGGTTCATTTATGCAGACTATTAAGAATCATGTGTGAGTGTCAGGTGTGTTTGCTTGGTTGTCATGCATTGGATGTGAATGTAGGGTCACCCTTATTATAAATAAAGGGAGTTAGGGATTCATAGCTCATTTACTCTCATTTTAGTGTTTTCTACTTCTTTGTTGTTTGGAGGTTTTTTTTTTTAAGTTTTTCTCAATTTCTTTGAGTTTTCTTTTATCTCTACTTTTCTTTTTCTGCAAATCTTTCTAGATTTTCCTTCAAACCGCTCGACTTTGGCAATGGTAACTTTTCTTTCTTCTTCTTTTTATTTTTATTTTTTTTATTTCTTTGATTTTTGTCTTGAGTACAATGGTTGGGGTTAACACATCCAACTACATGAGAGTAGTGATGAGGCCTAAGGATGTCCCAACTAAGAGTGTTGAGCTTGAATACACAATAACATAAATGGGATGAAATTTCTACTAAGGTGTAGACGGATCGAAGTTATGACTAATTTCAAATATGAGTTCTCAATTCTTCAAGGGAAATATTTTTTGAACAAAGTCAGTTTAGGGGGATAAGACTCACTATACTTGCCTTTGTATCTATTTGAAGTGGGTTTTCACTTAACATCTTGATGGGCTCTAATGCCATACTTCCTACATTGTCACCAAAGAGGAGAGGAACCCTCATCAGACGTTTTTAGGAAGGCCTACATTATTTTTCCTACAAGTAGAGTTCATCAATAGGGCTCCGTAATGTTGATGGCTCACAAGGGTACAATCTTTATTCTGGATAACACATGGAACAACATACTTTTGTCAAGGGAAAAATACATCAAGGTTCGCCAAGACTACAGAGGTGGTTTTCCCTTTCCTAACTCTTAATGTAAGCCCAACAGTAACTACAGCACCTTTGATCCACTTGGAAACAAATGCGAAACTAGAATAATACAGATGATTATGTGTAGGTTTGCCTTTGAAGGTAGAAGATACATACAACTTGCATAATATTTGGAAGTATTTCCTAATGGAGCAAAGTCCCAATAGTTGGTGTAATAGCCCGATTTTCAATGGTGTTCAAAAAAGTGGTTTTAGAACCTCATTTTCGATGGTCGAGTCTGTAAATATTATAATAATATTTATGAGATTGATTTAGTTTTATATTAAATTTTGGTTTAGTAATTTTATTGAATTAATAGTTAATTGAGGTACAAGGATTAAATCGTAAAAGTGGTAAAACTTTAATCGCCATAATTTTTTAATTAACTAAAGCACCAATTAAGCAATTGAGCAAATTTTTATTATTTAATAGTTATATTTTCTTAATGATGTTTAATGTTAAGTTAATTAAGGCTTAGATTAAATTAATTAAAGTTTATTAATTTTAATCAAGGTATTAAAGTTAGAAAATGATAAAAAAAAAATGTCATTTTCTCTCCATCTTCTTCTTCAGCCATGAGAAAGAAAGGATAAACCCTATTTTGAAGCTTCAAACTTTCGATTGATAAATAGGTATTGCAATCAAGACATTTTCTTATAATTTTTATGTTTTTGAGGTTTCGGGAGCTTGATTTAGCTAAGTTGTGTACCAATTGGTGAAACTGTTAAAGTTTTCAAAAGTTACTATTGTTGATTTCTTGAATTTTTTGGTGTCAAATGAATATATTTTAAGCTTAGATGCGAAAAAAGACTAGTTTGTAAAGTTTAATTGCTAGTTTTTGAACATAGGGACTAAAGTGCATGAATTTTGAAATGGGTGTAATATTTCTATAGTTATTGTTAATAGAGGGTTATATAAGGATGTAATTGAGATCGGTTTCAAAATTAAGGGTCAAAATTGAAAGTTATGGTAATTTCAGTCTTAGGGATTGAATCGAATAAAATGTGAAACTTTAGGGAACTTTTAAGAAATGACATTGAAATATCATATGCACATAATAGGATGTTATAAGATATTTTGATTTGATAAATTGAAATGAATTATCATATATATCAAGAATTGAATCAAACAAAGGAAAATAGAGGAAAAGACAAAATTGTGGATTAGTCCTCGACGTTTTGTTTGTTGTTGTTTTTGTCAGGTAAGTTCATATGGTAGGGTTATATTTAATTTTTATATATACGTGAATTATGAATTTGTGTATGTGTGAATGTAATTTGAATTGTTTACGATTTGGTACAAAAGGTGAGATACGTATTGAATTGTAAAGGAATTATTATATGTGCAAAGTCTGCCCGAATGAATGTAATAAAAGATAAGATAAGATTGACATGCCAATAGGGTTACCCAGGTGTTGGTACAAGATATATGTAATGGTACAGAGTATGTGATCGAGCAGAGTTATTACTAATTATATCGAAATCCAGTATTTGTTGCGGATTATCGAGTTTTATATGTCCCTTCGAAGACCCTAGTATGGTGGGGGGACGTATTGTTATGCTATTATATATGATAGCCTACAGGATTTGTACTTCAGTGCCCTGATGTGGTGTAGTTACTACTTGGACGAGTAATTTGGTGTAGTGTAGTTACCTGTGCATCTAAATTTGTTCATTAGAGTTCATCGGGCTAAATGGTTATTAAATGAAATAAGTTTAAATGAAATGGTATGAACTTGATATGCAAATGGCTAAATGTTGTATTGAAAAAGATATTGGTATTGAAATGTTGTTTATAAGTGACTTGAAATGTCATATTTTTGAATTACTATATGATATGGTTATATGTTAACTCACCTTGTTAATATGTGTTTTGCCATGTTTAGGAAAACTTGTCAAGCTAAATAGCTTATTGTTTTGAACTGTAAATTTAGGTAAGGTATTATTTAATACCTATGAACTTACTAAGCATTCGATATGATTATCGTTGCTTTCCCTTTTTCCTGTAGGTTGTCAATTTGTGGAATGTGTCGATCAAATTGTCTCCAAGCTCACATTATCCTGCCTTGATTCTATAGTCATTTGATCATTTTGAATCTAGTTATGTAGAACACAAATAGGTGTATATATATATATATATATATATATATATATATGTTAGCTTGGGATGTTAACTTAGTTTGAACCTTACCTAATGCTTAATTTTGGAAAGGACAATACTTATGTGTATATTTTTTTACTTCGGTAAAATGTTCTGATTTTGAATGATTCTCAAATGGTATATTTGATATTTATATGGCATGGTTAAATGTTGGTTTGAATAGTTTAAAGGCATATGATGTAGGTTAAATTTGATTAGGTTGTTTTGGTTTGATTTGGTGCCAAATTGTGGCATATTGGATTGAATGGTGTGAATTGGTTTAAATGAAATGTTTATGTATGATTTTGGATTGGTTTTGTGTAGGGTTTGTAACACCCTTCATCCTATCCAGTTGCCGGACCCGAGCTACAGAGTGCTAAATTAATGTTAGAACAGAACAATTTAAATTCACAGTGTTTATTTCAATAAAAATGGAATTACTTCATAAATACACAATTAACATTTAAATTAAACATGAGTCACACAATGCATAATAATCAAGTATAACTTTTTTCAAGCCTTATATGAGCTTATGTATGCTTCAATATCAACCTAAAGTTTAACTAAGACTAATTTGCAACATTTCCAAAATTACAGATCATTTAAATCATAAATAAATTCTTTAAATAACCAATCATACCATAAACATTCAAATATTATGATATATAATTAAATTTGAGCCTTATTCGAGCTTATGAAAGCTCTTAAGTTGACCTAAATACATATAAGAATCAAATTGAAACTTTTTCAAAAGATAAAGGTAATCGTTCAAAATAGGGGTCACACGACCATGCGTCCAGGTCGTGTAACTCTCTAAAACCGTGTGGAACAATAAATGACCAATCTACATTACCCACACAGGTGTGTGGCTAGCCTTTGTGAAAATCAGAAATCGTGTAATACCAAAACTTCTTGATTGCTAATGAGCACATGGCTTCATTTATACTTAACTATTTTACCAAATTACATACCTTGAAGCTTAACATACATCTATCAAAGTATTAACAACTATTCAAACATTCATCAACATTCATTATTACCATTATACTTAAGCATTCCATCGTCCTCATGGACATATACACCGATTCATTTCAAAGCTTATATACATGACATATACACATCCCAAAACAAGCATTATAGACATGGATCATTTCCTCAACATCCAAAATAAACATTAAATCACATTTAAACTTAGACACATGCAACACAATTAGTTCAAGAATGATTCAAAAGTTTACCGAGTCTAAAGCTGAATAGTGTGAGCTCTAGAGTGATTCGATTGACACATTCCACAAAAGTGCCAACTCTAGACACAGAAAATGAAACAGAGTAAGTGTTACAAATGCTTAGTACATTTCTAGCACTCCAAAATAGGGTCTAGGAGTTTTAGGGGTATTTTATGGATTTTAGCCTTAGAGTGTTCAGAATTTTATGACATGGTTTCTCAATAATGTTTTTGACTAGGGTTTTTAGAAAATTAAATCAATTTCTGAAAATGAGTTTTAAAGACCTTTAATTTTGAAAATAGAACTGATTTGGAAAAGGGTCAAAGTTGTGAGTTTTTAAGAGGTATTTAGACCAAATTTAAAAACCAACCTAATAACCCCCCACTTACAGCTTATATTTAGTTAGCTTTCTCCCTATTGCTTTGTTGTTGTCCCTTGCTCTCCCAAGTCTCTCTCTCATTCAATTTTCTTCTACAAACTTGATTCCTTTCAATTTCTACCATCAATCAAGTCATATACCTCCATAGTATTTCAAGAAAACACCCAAAATCACCATAGTTTTCTCCATTATAAAGTTTTCGAGTTTTTTGGGTTTTAGATCAAATGCTCAATTTTTCGTCAACTAAGGTAATGTTTCAATTCCTAATTAGTTTTAAATTATATCTATTTTTTAACAAAATTTTTAGCCATTAAATCACATGGTTTGATTAAAAGCCTAAAGAAGAGTCGTTAATGGTGAATTTTGGGATTTTGAGTAAAAACATGGTTTTAAAGTATTTTTCAATTAGTTTTGATGTGGTTTGAAGGTTTCTAAACTTGCTTTGAAGTTTTGTTAAATATTTCTTGAATTTTAATAAATTTTTGAAAAATAGCCATAAACATGTTTGAAAAGTCAATACCATGAATTGAGTAGATTACCATAGTTTAAAGGTTGAGAATCAGTTGTAGGTTAATTATAAGATCAATGGAATTGGTTTTAGGTGAAAAGATTAATTACAGTCCGAGATATTTGAATTTTAAGTTTTCTATGTTGAAGGTTTCGATCAAAAGTGAACCTAGCTTAGGTTTGTGTCTTTGGATTGTTTGATGTGAGTCTTTCGTTGAATGTTGATTATGTTGTAATGTGATTTACTTTATTGAAGTGTTGGAATCGATACGACCTTCTACGAGTAGAGATAAAGGCAAAGAAAAACTAGTTTGAACTTTCGGCTTTTCAACGAAAGCGTAATTGGTGAGTGTTTGGAATAATTACTTGTGGACATGATTCAATTCGTCATTTAGGAATTTAGTTGTAGCCTAAACCCCTACTCGAAATTTCGAGTGTAAGCTTTTTCGTACTCATTCTTAACTTGTGAAATATGTGCTTGTGTTATCGTGGAAATGTGTATCGAGATGAGATGCTATTACATGTGATATGTTTTATTTATTACTGTTGTGAAAGTGTATATGTAGGCATGTCAAACATGCCAAGTGACAGTGATAATTATGTTGTTATGATGTAAATATGCAGTGATAGTGAATGGTAAATAGGTAAGTAATATGTGTGTGCTTAATAACAGATATTTTGGCCTTGTGATTCTTGAAACCGTTGGATATAGTTGGCATGCCATAGGATTGTGAGTACTCACTTATATGTTATATGATTTAGGCATTAAGGCCTTGGGACATGTTGGAGGGATAAGGGAATGTGAGCAAAGCTCCATTCAATGGGACATGTGAGGGTAATTAAAAAGAGTGATAGCTTTATGCTTCACTTATGGGACATGTGAGGATAAGGGAATGTGAGCAAAGCTCCATTCAAAGGGAATGTGGTGTGTTGGAGATCCGTGTATTTGATGAGTGATGATAGATCTCACTTTTATGTTTCATAGCTCAAGTGTCAATTTATCTATAAACATGTTTTTGAGTATTATGATATATGCTTAACTGTCATGTGATTACATGTGTAATGTGATATATGCTTAAAAGTGAATATGGTTACCATGTAAATGAACTAGTAATAATGCATGAGTAAGTATATTATGACACTAGAGTTGGAACCACTGAGGTTGTGCTATATGGTTATTTTGTTAATGCTTGATGAATTGTTTGCATGGTAGTTGTTCTAAGCATTCAATCAGCTTGTTAAGCTCACCCACTCCCTTCTTAACCATTGCAAATTAGTAATGTGCTGGTGTGAGTGGTGTGGTTTCCAAGGGGTGATCCAAGCAAGTCTATTTCTGTGATTTCATTGTTGTTATTGGTATTTGTTTATGTTTTGGTAATAAGGCAATGTGGTATACTTTTACCAATAATTTTCATGATGTTTTGGATGCTTCCATAGATTATTTGTTCCTAAGTTTATAAGAATCATTTTGTATTATGTTGATTATTGCTCTAACTTACTTTCGATGTTTAAGAATATTACTATGGCCATTTTGATGTTTATTTGATGATGATATGATAACATGATGAATTGGTGCAAGTCAAAATGACTTATATGCTTAAAAATATTGTATTTTTCTGGTCTGAAGCAGAGGTATCGATATTCGTGTTGTAAAAACGATACCTCTGTGGTTTTGAATATGCAAGAAGTCAAAATCGTAAATTGGTATCGATACCCTATCACGAGTATCAATACTCGGGGTAATTTTTATCGATATTTTTTCAATTATATCGATATTTTCTTGTGTTCTGATTTTAGATGAGAAACAAAATATTGATTTGGTACTAATTTTCTATACGGTATCGATACCATACAAGGAAAATATCGATACCCCTGTTCTAGTATTGATACCTACGTTATTGTCTTGAAAATTTTTCTAAGTGATCCTAATGCATGTTCAATTATTACTATAAGTTTATTTAAAGTATGTTTGGCATGTTCTAATGATGATTGATATATGTTTGACTAAAAAATTATAAGATCACTGATAAAGAGGACGATTTCTTAATAATATGACAATTTACTATGAGTATGACATGAGACAATGGTGTGGCATCCTGATATTCGGGCTTGGCGACTAGGTTGGGTATAAGGTGTTACAACATTTATTGAAATTAAAATAATAAACTCACATCAATTACTATTAATTTAACGAAATAGTTACTATATAAATTTCTTGTTTCCACATTTATAGTATAGGGGCACTTCCATGTTTTCAGTAAACATTTCATAATCAAGTTGTATTCATTTAGTATTTCACATAAATCATATTCATCATGTATGCTTAGCTTTAAGATTAGATCCTAAATTCGTTTCTCACCTTTCGGACAAAATTGTAAACCTTGTGAAATTACAATTTAACCAAAATAAAATACATAACAGTACATAATTATACCCAATGAACTTACTAGGTACAAACAACAACAATTGAAGTGCCAAAGACTAATATGATAAACTCTATTAATAAGGAGGATGAGAAGCTAAAGAGTACGATTTTGAAGCTTGGTTCTATGATACTTAAATCTGGTAAGGCACGGAAGGGTCGAAAGCAAAATTGGTCGATGTCATAGACATTAACATCGCAAATAGATGAAAGAGTGCTCTAGTTGACATAGAGCATCCAACTTGTTCTAAGAAGGCTACTAGCTAACTTGGTCTTACAATTAATCAAACAATTAGATTGATCAAGATCAATAACTTTAAAGAGGCCTCAATTCTAGGAATGGCACAAGAAGTTGAGCTACAAATTGAAAATTAGAAAGGCAAGGAGAACTTCGAGGTAATTCATTTTGACAATTATGATTTTTATACTTGGGCTAAATTCTCTTGACCAAATTAATGCTCTTTTTGTTTCGTTTGTTGATTGCATATATATCTTGGATCCTTTCTAGCAATGCATTTTGTCGGTGAGTCAAGATTTGAATGTTGGAACCGGTATATTATCTTTAATCCAGCTAGCCAAAGGTGATCCAAGTAATGAAAACATCTACTTACAGTTCATAATATTGATGAGACCTCCTTAAAGGTGCAGTAGTCCTCTACCTATATAAAGCATGTTCAGTTACTAGTAAGGTTACTACCTACCTATCCAAGGGTCGAGTAGCCCGCCTGGGCTAATAGCTCGGTCTAACTTAGGCTGAACTTGGACAAGAATTTTTGTACCCCGACTTGGCCTGAATTCAATTTAAATAATAAAAATATATTTTCAAAATTTAAATTTAGTTATAAAATATCAATTAAATATATTTTTTTATATTTTATATATTTTTGAACAATAAAATGTGCTTTTTGGGCAGGTTGGCCCAAAAACGAGCCTAGGCATGAACTTTTTTTAGAATTTGGCCTGACTCGGCCCGACTCATGGATGGCTCTATTACCACCTATAAGAGAGGTAGATTATGCATCAAACTTTGAGGGCAAAAAAGAACTAATGCAATATGAGTAATTAGAAGTAAATGCATTGAATGAGGTATATCTCAAACGTTATTCTAGCGTTATACAATGTGATTTGCAAAAAAAAAAAAAAAAAAAAAAAAAATGTTAGTTGTAGGGACCAAATTCATTAGCTTGGATGAGACAAGGGTCTTTTCAAAGTTTTAAAATGGGTACGCAATGTGTCCTACAAACTAGGTTGTTGTCAATATTCAAGGTTCACCCAGTGTTTAATGTAAGTGTGCTTAAGGCTTTTCATAAAGATTTAAACCAAAACAAGTCAAAATGAGCACAAACAAAGATGAGAGCCTTATATAATAAAGATGTACAACTTCATCTGATAAATTGTACTAACTGGTAATAGAATTATATGTCGAGGCAATTTATTTGATGGTAGAGAAACATTGTAGTAATTTCAAGATGATATAAACTAGTCTCGTTCCAACGATGCTACAAGTGCGTCAATAGAATATATAGAAAAGAAAGTCACAATCTGTACACGATCCGTGACCATAACGCACATTACAACCCAAGACGTTCATTTTATGGATAATAGATTGTAAGACTTTTACTAGCTCCAGAAACACTATGACCAGCTAATTAGTTACAACGCTCTTTCTTCACCGACCTACGCATCTCCAAGCCATGTCCATGATAGGTTGCAAAGTCCTAAATGTTTGAAAAAAATGCTTAAATTGACCTTCTAAAGCATGCAAAAGGAGCATTAATAACAGTGACTATTTCAAGTAGTATAATAGTTATAAAGTAAAGAGAGAGAGAAAAAAAAGTAAGAGAGTTACAAGACTGGGAACTTGTATTACCCCTCTCATCGCCCATATTTACAACAGTTAAAACAAATGAAATTAAAAACCTAACTGACACTCGAAGCGACACGACCAACACAACGGGTTTTAGATTTGGCATATAACTATTACTAGTAATCATTCCATCTTTGCTTAATTCCCATTTTTAATCTCATTTTGCTTTTAATTGTGACAATGCCAGAAAATAGTAAAACCTTAGAGGGATAGGTTTAACCCACTACGTCTGGGGCGAATTTTAACACTCAAAGGATTTGCCATCTCACTGGATAGTTTAAGAATCTCGGATAAGTCAACAGTATTCTGATCGGACGGTAGCCATTCAAACTCGTGCAAAAGGGTGGCAACCCAAAAGCTGACAGTGGTCAAACCTAAGTTCTTTCCCGGGCATGTCCGCCTGCCTGACCCGAATGGAGCCAGCCTAAGATCCGAACCGAGCACAGAAAACTCCACTTCACCCTCTTTAGTCACAAATCTATGGGGCGTAAATTCCAAAGGATCCGGCCACTCTTGAGGGTCCCTGGTGATGGCCCACATGTTCACCATTGCGGTGGTCCCTTTGGGAACATCATACCCATCAATAGTTGTATCACTGATAGCTAGACGAGCCCAAGAAAGAAGTGGACCCGGCGGATGAAGCCTCAGTACCTCCTTGATCACAGCCAGTAAGTATGTCATGTTCATTACATCAGACTCATCAACTCTTCTTGATCTGCCAACAATTTCGTCAAGCTCATCATGGACCCTTTGTTGAACATCAGGGTGAAGCACAATCCTTGCTAGTATCCACTCCATCAAGACCGCAACCGTATCTGTTCCCCTGAATATCATTTCCTACACACACACATTAAAAAAAGAAAAAGAAAAAAAGACCGTACGTACGTATTCAGTACCAGAAATATTATTATTATTTGATTTGTAATTTAGTAAACTTGTTTGGACAAAAAATACTATTACACATGTGACGAATAGTAATTATTATAATATAGCTCACCCACAGAACGGCGATCATGTCGGAGTCTGATAATTTATCGGCACCTTGAAGAGAAAGTAAAACATCGACGAAATCTTGTGTTTCGCCGTTTGTTTTGTGTCTGTGTTGGGATATAATTCGGGCCACAAAGCGGTTAACTTTGGGCACAAGGTTGGAGCATCGAACTCTGATTTTTTGAGGGTCGAAATCGGCTAGCCATGGAAGATGGTCGGACCAATTTAATGTGCCCAGTAAATCGTAGCCTTCTTCAACCAAAGCTCGAAGTTGTTCGACTTCATTGCTGGTGGAATTTAAGTTATATTTTCGTCCGAATATTGAAGCCATCATGTTGTTTAGAGAAGCTCGTTTGAGCAGTTGGCGGACGTGGAAGCTTTGGTTATGGAGAGCAAATAAGGTGACCATTTCAGAGGCGATCTGGCGTCTCTGTTCCTCGGCACCTCTGATTTGCTTAGGACAGAAAAGGTGCGTAGCCGCGATTCTCCTCAGGGTTCGCCAGTAAACCCCGTAAGGTGCGAACCCGATTGCTCTGTTGAACATCAAGCTATAAGCCGACTCTTTCACCGGCCTATCAGCAAACACAGAGCTGTTGAGAATCTCTCTCGCTACATCCGGATTGCAAGTGACGATAACACGAGTGTCACCCAGGCTAAAGGCCATTAGCCTCTTGGCTTTGCATGCTTCTGCTGCGGCCGCAATCCGGTGGTGAGCCAAGGAGCTGGCCATCAGCTTCATGCTGCCTATTAGAGGCAAACCTCTAGGCCCTGGAATTCTCCTCTTGTTAGCAGCAGTAAGTGAGGAACGGTTCACGAACCTGTATTTGCCCCAGGCTGGGCCACCGGGGTAAGCCCAGTAGACAAGGGTCATGATTAGCCAGGCGAGAAGAATGATGAAAATCGACCATGCAAAGCTTTCTTGAGAAAAGGTTCGCCATTTGGATGCAAGGGCAAACACCCAAACACTCTCTATCTCACTTCTCATGGCGTTGGAGGCTGGATTCTGGGAATTGAAACAAGGGGAGTACAAGGATGCTGGCTTTTATATTTTAGGGTGTAAACACTAATGAGTGCGGATGCTATTTATACAGGGGCGGATGCGCTTAGACGGCCACAAAATCAATAACCCTCCTTACGGAAGAAATACTGACAAATGCCGATATTTGTGGTAAAATCTTGAATGTTTTTTAAATGTATTTTAAGAACACCGTAATTTAGTTTTCTTTATATAAAGTAGTTGCGCCGCCACGATTGCATGACGGACTATAGGGAAAAGATATCTCCGACATTGGAGCGCGTGGAAACACACCCTTATTTCCTGGGATCGTGTGCTTAGTGGCTGACGTTTATATGTCGGGAACTAGACCGCACAAAATGAATAAAAATGTGCTAAAATAAATTGGGTTGACCTATTCTGCACTATGCAAATGAGCCCTAGGTTGAGGCCCAATTGTGGAGTGTGAAACCAATAAAAATTCCTCAACGTTAGCATGACATAATTATTTAACCCACTATTTTGTGTAATATATATATATGAATCAATAATGAAAAAAAAAGATTTTCAAGAATGTTCCCTTGTTGAACCTTTTTGATAGAATGAAGTAACGAACAAAAAGGTTGGGAGGAAGAGAAATATTGATTTACTAGTTTTGATGATGTCATTTTCAATCCCAACCAAGAAATGTTCCTTTGTAGTGTACTAAAAATAAATTGAATATTGACACATGAGTTTGGTATACTGAATTGTAATCTTTATTTTATACAAAGATTGAGAAATAGATGATGAAAATTAAAAGGGTGGCGCGTGAAGAGGACAAATTCCTCGGACAAGTTAACATGGGTGTTAAAAATGTTCAAGTTTCCAAGGAATGACACGAGGGGGTCGTGTGGACGGATGTTGTCGGGTGGCAAAGCAACGGTAGCACATGACACCCATGCCTTCTCCCCTCATTCACTGCTTTTAGGCCTAAATAAAAAAACATGACACCCAGCAATGGCTTAAATACGCCCATATCTAAATCCCTTCCCACAAACACCAAAAACCGTATTTCAACCATCGCCTGCCTTGTCGACACGTGTTCCTTTCATGCAATGTCTGATGGTGACAACTCCTGCTTCTCGCTTCCCTCTCCTATTCCCTTTAATGCCCATGCTTTGTTTGCATTTATCACCGTCCATGTGTCTTGGATACATGGTTATAGTTGTCAAACTTTGGAATAAATATGCTGTTCACGTGGCAGTTATTGAACGTCCTGGATTTTTGAAGTTGCAGTATGACCAATCCCCGACCGTTGATCTTGTTTGGCTTGAAGCAATCAGGTAGTCAACACTCAAAAGCTTGAAGCCTTTTCAATTTCTCAGTTTCCTAGAAAGGGCAAGACCAATACCAAAGAGTAAACCATGGTCAATGTCACAAGAACTTAATATCAAAAGTTGTTATGGAGCTGTAAAAATTTAAATATATATTAAAAGGGTCTTACCTTTTGTCTAAAAAAAAAAAAAAAGTGATATGCTGAGTTTATGGTATTTGGTCAATTAAGAATATTTGTTAAGTGAATGTACTGAATTAGGCAAAATAAAGGTGTAAAAATAATTAGAAATCAAATCTATTGTAGTAGGAGGATACAGTTCAGTTGACCCACCACTCACTAATTATTTTCATTCAAAAAGGGAAAATAATGCAAATTGTCGGAGATAGCAGCCAAAGAAATTAATTAATCTTAATGTGTACTAAGTTACGCTTCTCACCATTCGGTGAAGCATCAGATTATAATAATAATATGGAAATGAGGTTCCTTAAATATTAATAAAAAGACAGCAGTTCGAAGCTAGTTACACAGCTTTTTAATGAACCAAAAACCATACCGATCGGATCATTTGATTACTTCGATAAGAACTATAGATTGCGTAATCTTCCATTTTTGAATAACTATTTTATTACCCCCATAGAAATATTATAATGAGTATTCCTAGTATATTTCTTTAACATTTAATTTATACTAAAAATTTTATCACATCACACTAAATTAATTAATAAATTGATCAAAGTAAGTGCGATTATATTACTAATAATGATCACATTTCTATTATGTAGCCTAATAATTCAAAAGATTAGTTAAGATTAAGTTAAACTATTTAAGTTAACTAATGAACGCACCCAAGAATGAAACACAAAAGCAACCAAGTATTAACCAAGTAACAAAATAATACCTAGGTAAGAATCCACCTAGGGTTCATCTATAATTCTCAATCTAATTTATGCAATTTATTTTCTTAGCTCTTTGACCCATAAAAATTCTTAATTTATGCTAATATCTCTTTCGAGCATAAAGGCAATTGATTCTAGGTTGGTTAATTGCAATTTCTTTCTAATTAAAACCCTTATTATTACATTAATTCACTATATGGATCCCCTATTAGATTTGACTCAAATATCATCCTATTTCTAAGATTGCATGCAACTCGATTCAATTATGCAAGATCTAATTAAAATGAGGGCCTATTCAACCTCAGACTTATACACATCAAACATAAACTAACACTCTAGAATTATTAACCCAAAAATAATAAATCACTCATAATTGAAAACAAAGAGACTAAGATTTTATTGCATAAAAATATTAATCAAACAACATAACCCATCCTAGGGTTCATCTCCCCTAGATATTAAGAGATTTAGTTCAAAATAGCAAGAGTGAACACCAAAAATACAATATAATCATTAGAATAAAAGATTTTCATGGTAACTCCCTTGAAAATCAACTTGGAATCTTGAATCGTGATGAAAAATTGCTTGGAAATTGGCTTCAATGGTGCTCTCAAGATAATTTTGTGCTCTTCCTTGATGGTTACTTTCTTCTCCTCTTATTTCCCTACTTATATACACTTAAAGTTCTAAAAAAACTAAAAAAAACATAACCCTAAAGATTGTAACTTGCAACCTTCAGTCCACACAGTTCCTGAGATTGACAGATCTTGGACATATAGCTGTGTGAATCCACACGGCCATGTGGATTGCCTGTGTGAAAATCTATTATATGTCCACAACTTCCAGAATGCTCAAAAGTTTTAATTTCCACTGTTTTTCACTCTTATTTCTCCCAAGCGTCATTACATGAATATAAAGGACTAAGAGTATATAATTCACAATTAATGCCATATAATCACCCAAAAATGCACTAAAAATGAAGGTAAAATTTGTTACTTTTGACACTTATATGTATATGTGTGAAAATCACATATTTAAACTATATGTGCGCATTTAAAAAAAAAAGAAAGATATAATAAATAGTAAAACGTAAGTTTTGAAACTAATAATAACATCATATATACATAATGTACTAAATCAAAATGAACTTAGTTTAAATTATGAGTAAAAGAAAATTTAAATAAATAAATTCATCATATTAAGCATATTAAATGGACTTTGATTGTTTATCATGATATTGTCATTTTTTTAGTTGGTATTGATTTTTTTGGGTCAATATTGATTTGACTTATGACACTAACTCAACAAATGATTTTATAAATACTAGAAATTCTATCTCATGCCTATACATGTGGAAACCATTTAAAGCACATGTGTGTTTAAAAATAACATACAATAATAATAAAACATAAAGTCGAAACAAATAATAATAACATGTGTAATATGTACTAATTAAAATAAAAATTAGTTTAAATTATGAGTAAAAGGAAATTGAAATCGGTAAATATATCATATTAAGAACGTTAAATACATTCAATTTGTTTATCAATAGAAATTTCAAATTGTTTATCATGTTAAGAATATTGGTATCAGATTTACTTGTAACATTAACTCAACAAATGACACTATCAATATGTACAAGTGACGAGGGTGAAAATTTTTGTGTAATAATATCAAAATATAAAAAAATCAAAATAAAGCTTCAGTTGAAATGTTAAAGAAAATATTTTATAGATGTTGGTGGCACGGGTTCAAGGCTCATCATATTTTATTGGTTTTATTAAAAATATAAAAAGATAGAAGTACCCTCGAAATGATATAAATTATTTTATACATGTAAGGATATATATTTTTAATTTCCATAGCTGTGTTGATTACTAGTTTACCCGTGACACCAACTTAGTCACAAACTTAAAAATATAAAAAGATAGAAGCACCCTCGTAATAATATAAATATTACTTACAAAAATTAAAAACTATCAATTTTAATGTATTCAGTTAAGATATTATTAAACATAACAATGTTAAAATATATTAGAAATTGTGAGTTGCAGGTGAAAAAAAATTTAATATGAAAAAAATAGAAATGTGAGAAAGATATAATAAATATAAATGCTAGAGAAGCTAAAATAAATAAAAAAAAGTTTTATTTGAGTAAGAAGTGAAGTGAAAAAAAAATGAAATGGATAATTTTTGTTACAATACAAGAACGAAGGTGGATTGTAAGTGTGGCTCACACTATAATGGGTGTGGAAAGCTTCTAGTAAAGGTTTGGTTTACAACATGGAAGGTGCGAAGATCCAATACTTATGAAATATTAAAAGGATAGTTAGATAGGATATGGGTAGAGTGGGGTTATATTATTCTTGTTTTCCCTTTGTGCATTATCTTGAAGGGTATTAATTGATGACGAGAAGGTTAGCCATGGTTCCCTTTTTTCCTGATCCTAGGTGCCAAAATAGGGTGATTAATATTAACTTAGGTTATTGTTGAACTTAACCCAAAATTACTGGACAAGGAATTGCCAAATGTGATATATTAACAGGTGCCTATAAGATGTCATTTCGATATATTTCCTTCGATTTTGTGGGTCCTAGAGGAGTGACATTTAAAAAATGGTATGGTAAGTGTCTTAAGGGTGGAGTAAGTAGTGTTGGGTTTGCCAAGCATGACTCTTGTAAGAGCGAAATAATGTAGGGTGATAAAGTATCAAAAGCCATTATTATGCTTTTACGAGATGGATTGTTTAGGATAGAGCTTTCTAAAGAAATTGGATTTTATGCAAAATATAAGGGTATAGTAATTGTCCCTTAGCCAAAATGCAAGTTAAAAAGTGACCTGGCTTGAGGTGTTCAATGTTTTGGCGATAAGGGGTCAGTTTATTGATTTAGTTGATGATCGTTTGAGAGGTCATTATTGCTTTACTAACTAATGTGTCAATTTCTTTGTGCCTAAACACATGGTAATTTGTGATGGGTGTTCTTGGGAAGGTGTCTTTTCCTCCAACCATTGTTTCCATTTGATGTTTCGGTTCATTTCCTCACTTGTTCTTCTATAAATTGTGTGCTTTACACCTAGTAAAGGAGCCTAAATTTGTTATCTAAGTATTTTTCTTTGTGTGATTTTTTCTCTCTAATTCTTCTCGTGTTAAGTTTCTCAATATATTCCTTTTTGTTTCTCCAAATGGCTAACATTTCTTCGATTTGAGAGGTTGTGGTGAGAGGTGAGAAATTGAACTATACCATGACATTGGAGGATATGGTAGCCATGTTACGATTGCGGCTAAGGGTAAAGCTAAAAAAATTTTGGGGGGCTGGAATTAAATTATATATTTTTATAATAGTAAAAAGGCAATTTCACAATTTTAATAATTTATATCTTTATAATTTTTAAAGGATTAAATCAAATTGTTATCATTTTTGGAGGGGCAAAGTGTAATTTTACTATTACCAATTTAAAATTTTATCAATTATAAAGGGCCTAAATGGAAAATTTTCCATTTTAGAGGCTCTGCCCTTGATTGCGGTGCCTTTAGGTTTTCCACTATAGATATGAATTCACCATTTCATCGACTATCCATTGTATGAGTAAGGTTGTAGAAAATGACACAACTTTCTTTTATTCATTCCATTTATTAGAAAAAAGTTTCCATCTGTCACTTTACCCTAGTTTGTTCATATTCTATGAGTTTGCCATTTTGCATCGAGCTATTGTTAGGGACTTTGTGGTGTTTATTGTTGTATTTTCTTGACTATCTAAAAAAGGAGGATAAACGTTAGATTTCTAGTTCTAGGAACTTATTTACTTTGAATTTCACCTAATCTTCTTAGTATACAAGAGTTTCCCCCACGAAAAATGAGGAGATGTCCGATGTTTATTAGTTACCCTAAGACGTTTCTTTTTGCCCCTGAAACTACATTATGATAAGAAATAAGCTAGGGAATTTTTCTTTTCCTCTACAGTGGATTATTTCGATGCTAGCTAGGCTTGTTTCACTTTCGCTTGTGGAGTCCTCTATGCAATAGCAGTATCATTACTTGGTTGGGAGTAGATTAGTGTTGATAAGGTTTGGACATTATTCAATATTTGGAGATTTTTCAAAGAGTGACGCTTCAACGGGACATCTCCAATGAGGTAAGCAAGATGGTAAACAAATTTGGCATAACCATTCCACCATTGGCACACCATACCAGAGTGGTGATTACCTGGCAATTGTAATGATGGGTATGGAAGAAGAACCTATAGGTTTTTCTTATTATTACACACTCTAATATCTACAGATAAAGGCTTTGGTTGCTAGGACTAGTACAAGTAAGACTGTTGTCGGGTGAGGCCATAAAGTTACAGCGAATACTAACAATATTGGTTTGTTCTATTACTAATTTTAACTTGTAAGTTATTTATTGATCCTTCTAACCTTGATATTCTTTTGTACGATGTATAAGTTTGTTTACTAGGCCACATAATGTAATTGTGATAAGACCTCTAGTAGGGCTAGCATTAACACTTTTCGTTTATCTTATCATCATAAGAAATGAGAGTGTAAGGGTCGGCCACTTCTTAAAGGTGGACTTGCATTAGGCCTTTCGTCAAATCTTAATCTGATTTTTAGTAGAGAACCAAAAGTTAAAAGGAAGCCAACTAGAGTTGCTTAAATTAGTTAAGAGCAATGTTGAGGAAACTGAAAGCTAGTGGAGAGAAAATTAAACTTTAGAATGAATAATTCTTATTAGAGCAAAAGCAAAACTGAGCTATCCCTATGTGTACTTCTGGAAGTAGTCATGGTGTTGCCCTATTGTCTGATTTGGAAACTTCTATGATAACTTTATCTGAAATGATAAGGAAATCTAAATATGAATTGGTGGTGATGGAGTCATAAAAGAGGTTTGATGCAAAGAATAATAAGTTTGTTATTAACAGAACGTATGATAAGATGGATAGACTCTTTTCTAAAAATGTCCTAAATTTGTGGCACACAACTTTAATTACCATCTAATTTATTTGTGTTCTTTTTTATCTATGGGAGGATAGGTTGGGTGCTTAGTATGTTGTCCCATATTTGATTGACATACTTTGTCCTTTAGTGGTTGGCTTAGTGAAAAGTGATGTGTGGAGCCGCAAACGAAGGCAAAAGGAAAAGGAATGATTGACCTTGAATCTAAAGATACACTATCTAAAGACTAAGATAGATTTTCTTTTGTAGAAGCATTAAACTAAAATGAGATTTTCTTTTAAATGTTTCTATGTTGCCATTTTTATTTCCATTATTAATGGAATCTAGATATGGTGTTGCTTTAATAGTGTTTTGTTATTTTTTGGAGTTAATCTATTTGGTTATTTCATACATTAATAGTATTTGAAGAAATCATCAAATTGTATTGCTTTATTGTCTCTTTTTTAATAATACAATCATATGCCTAATAAAGGGTGTTAGCCTAAATAAGCGATGCTACTTTTTGTATAAGTTTGATATGGCTTAAAAAGACACTTTCTTAATATTAGAAGGGGATTAGCCTTCAAAGGTGTCACACCCCAACTCTAGAAGGTCTAAGATTAAGGTATGTAAGTGGTGAAATAAACTCTTTGGCAAAGTATAATCCACCTATTTGCTTCTTTTGACGTATATGTGTAGATGTATAGTAATCATCGTGTAAATAAGTGAAGATTCTATTTCAGGTTATTCTGCTATTTTAAGAGGAAAATTTTGTTAAATAACAAGGCAATTATGGTAAGAGTTTTCGTCAAATGTATATTACGCCTTATTTATCTGAAGTATTGATAACTCTTGAAAAGAGTTATAATTCATACTTTTAGACTTAATTAATTGCTTGTACTTAAGTAAAATTAGCTTCATTTTAGATAATTGCATGATCATTTCTAGTCAATCAAGTAGTGTATCTAAAAACTTTAGATGATAATTACTTTATTGCATCTTTACTTTTAATTGCTTGTGGAAAGGTTTTGTTGTGGCTGGATGGCAGGTTTAAAGGAGAAGGATAGCAGAGGATAGAAGTTTGCCGAGGCATTATGAGAGGTTGCCATGGCAATGCTGGTGAAGAAAACGATAAACCCCCAATCAGCAATGAGAGCACTCAGCATTTGGTCCTCCACATGCACATGTAATAGAGAATATTCATCTCAGAATTAGGGAAAAAACAATCATTGGCTGATGGCTTTTACCCTAGAGGAAAACTTAAGTATACAAGGCAATAAAAAGGGGAAAAACAAGGGAGGGCAATTTTTTTGAGCTAGGACAGAGGTCTCATTGTGGCAAGAAGGGCAAGTTGAACTGATTGTGAACTTTGGTGAAGATGAGCAACAAGACGTCGAGTTGAGAGGATTGGAGTTTTGAAACCCAGATTTCTTCCTTTGCATTTTGTTTCAATTCTTCTGTTCTAAACTGATATTTTAGGATATTAATGATATGAAAACAACTTTAATTTATGTAGCCCAACCATGAGCTAACTTAATATGGTTGGGGTTTGCTTTGGATGATATTTTAACTTCGATTAAAGTTTATAGATTAATATGGCTCATATTACTGCTTTACCCAATGGTTGTTTTTGTTTAAATGCTTAAGAGAGTGTTGGTGAATACTCAATAAGTCTTAAGGTAGCTTGACATTGATAGGATTAGGTTACATGGACTGAAGTTGGGTAATATAAGTAAGTGTTGAGTGAAATACTCGTGTAAACTCTAGACATAGAGCCTTACCTTATACAATTTAGAGGGTTGAGCTTTAGTAGTAGTTGCTAATCTTGAGCCTATAAACATATAGTGCCTTAGGGGTGAGTAACCCTAGGTCTTGCTTTCAATAGAGGTAAACCACATTAGTACCCAATCGAACAGTAAGTTCACCATAGTTTTGCCACGACATTGTTCACGGGTTAGAACAAATCCCTTAGTAATCCCAACCTTCACAACTAATATTCCAACATTGCTACAGTGCTTAGTACTCTTGTTTGATTTGTTTCAAAGGTAATCTCTACTAGTATACTTCATTACTCTCACTTCTAATGTGTTAATCCCATTTTAATTTCATTAAACATCATTTGATACATTTATCTTTTCTGTTCAATTGTGATAACTCAGACAAAGAGCACTCATCCAATCTTTGTGGGAACGATACTCACTCATCACTTTATTACTTAATTCGATGTGTACACTTGCACAATTCGCACATCATATTCACATGCGACAAGTACTGTGTTGGTTGGGTTGTAAAATGACCTGGTTAGGAACCAACTGGATTTACTAGTCTAAAATCCATTATGCAGGATTCTTATTTATGTTTCTTTCTAAATCTGTCGGCCATTAAGAAAGACAAATTCTAAATTAAGTGACACTTGTTAAGTTCCACTATGAGAAAATAGATCTTATATATATGTGTGTATGTGTGAAGGGTTCGTAAGAGATTTTTCTTCTTCCCTCAATATATTACTCTCTGGTTCTTTTCTAAAATTTTTGGTTCATTAATTAGTGATTGTTGCACCCCCTAGTAAGTAATATAGCTCTACATGCTAAGTTTTTTGTAAGAGTAGAGTTGTTAAGAGTTATGAACAATAAGATACGAATACAAGGCCTTGCATGGGGGTTATTCATAGTTGGAATATTAACAAATTGTATGTAAATGAGTTTTAACGGTAACCTTATGTTCTTTAAGAAGTTGTTGCTATTGGTTCGAGAAAGATGCCTCAGTCTAGAGCTTCAAACTATAGTGGGTGAGTATCAGGTGAGTCCCTATCCTGACTCTTGTATGGGTACTATTCAGATAGAAGTATATCTAAATGACGATGATATCTTTACTAATTAGTAAGTGTAAGAAGCATAGTAAAAATGATATACATGTTGTGAGAATATGTATGAAGTTCTGTTGGAATAGGATGTGGATGGATAAGTATACAAGTATAGTTTGATATAAGAAAGGTACGAATCAATCAGATGTGTAAACGAATCTGGGTAAGTGAATGATATGTAAATGTCCCTTTGTAATGCCTTTGGTAAGGCAGTTATATTACTAACTAGACTAGTATATCACAATATTAAAACAAGTGTAAAAGCATGAGGTTGAGACCTATGTCATCTTATGATATGAAAGCACTAATAGTATGGCCTCCAGTAAGATAGAGATTGGAATGACAGATCACGATACATGAAAGTGTGTAAGTCCATGTGACTGAGACCCATGGCAAGATATGACTATGAATGTTCATGGTATAGCCTTCGGTAATGTTTAGATTGAATTGGCAGATCACGATTCATGAAATTTATGTACAAGTCCATAAGGGAGAAAACGATGACACCTTCTGTGAAAGTCCGCCGAGATAGTAAACATGTGATTTTATATGTTGCCCTTGTAGCGTATTCTACTGAGTCTATATGGTAGACTGTGATTTTCCGCCCTTATAGTATGTTCTGGATAAATTCTAAGTGTTCTTTGATGGATATTGTTATGATAAGGTTATGATAGTTTGAAGTTTAATTGGTTAAATTAGTTCTATGATATAATCAAATAAATTTTATGGAAAGTTCTTGAAAAAGAAGTGTGTACTTGTTTTTTAAAAAGAGAATGGGGTATTGATCGTCTCCGGACGTACTAACGTTCAAAGTGTGAATACTACAATAAAATATAGAATTACAAGACGGTATCCGCAAGTGTACGGGTCTAGTTGTATTATAATTTTACAACGGATTGTGTGAGTATTCTGAGGATCGTACCCAAGGGAGGCGAGTGCTAGATCAATTTTAACCTAAGCACTAAAAGATCTAATTAGTATTTTGAATTCAGTTATAGTACGGAGAATATAAAATAAAGGATTTTTTGAGGTTTTTATAATAAAAATAAAACAACATAAAAAGATAAAATTCAAGAGATTAAAAAAAAGAATAAATCAAATCTGATTATTGGTGATTAGCTTGCTTCGATAATCTTCATCAACTATCACTTCAGGTTCCTCGTCAATCAACTAGTCACTACCCTAGCGGGATCTTTCAATCTTCCACTAACATAACGAGTCAGTAAGAACTACTTATCTTCCGATCTCACAGTCCAGACTGGTTTGGGTTAAGGTGTTTACCGATGAGTAATACCAATTTTAGGTTAATTCTCACTTTGGTAACTTTTCGGGGTTGTCAGGCGGCCTAGGGTTTGTTTCACATTTTTCCTTTCCCAAACAGCTAATCTGTTGAGTAACCTTACAGAATAGTTAACAGATCGTACCTTCACTCGCTAATCCCTCATAGAAGGATTAGTTCATCATATGTTCATAAACAATATATAATCGATATAAAGAGAAAACATGAAAATTAAATCGACAAGATAGAGTAAATGAAAGAGTCTGATTGTATTGATATTAAGCGCAAATCCACAGAATTGAATGAGTCCACAATCAAAATCTCTTAAAAAAGAACAAATAAACTAAACTCTAAAAACTAAGAAAGAAAGAAAACAAAACTAAATTTAACGGAAGAAACTAGGTTAATAGAAAAGTGTCTTTAACATGTGTCAAATGAGACTATTTATACCCTTCAGGTGGTCGTTTCCTTAACCTTAGGTCAGCTGACATTCTCGAGCTTTAAGTTTGATTGTGCAGACCAAAACGCCCTTGTTTCGTGTTTAATTTTCGTCTTAGAGTCAATGTCGTGACACACTAGGACCTATGTCCCGACATAACTACTAGTATGCTCCTTTTTAACCATCTTCAAGGGTATGTCGTGACACTCTCAGTCTGTGTCGTGACACCTTCAATCTGTGTCGCAACATCGAAGGCAGATTTGAGTTTTCTTCATTCTATTCCCTATGTTGTGACATTAGTCCTCTTGTGTTGCGACATATCATCCAATATCATTTTAAAATGCCTTCTAATGGTCTCCTGCACATTTAAAAAGTATGTTAGCTCTTCATGAGGCCTCATTCGACCCTTAAGGTTAATAAAAGACTCAATTTGTATATTTTATTGAATGTAAGTAAAACTAAAGAAACTTAGTTAAATTGTAATGAAAATACTTGTATTCAGGCTCCTTAAGTGTGAAAACTAGTTTAATCTACTACGTTGAATTTCGACAGATCAGGTATTCGCCATGGTAATCTATTTGTTTTGAATATGGCGCATTCGTAATTATGAAAAACTTCAGAAATTGTCACTTTGAGTTTATCTATGTTATGTAGTGCTAAAATCTGAGTATCTAGTATCTACCATATCTAAATAGTATTATCTCTTACTCTGGAATCTTATGGAATTTGAACTGTTTGTCATCTAGGATAGATTTGTGTTTTGCAACAAAGGTAGGGATAATTATTTTGAATGATTTGGATTAATCATTGCCAATATAAGCATGTATCGAATTTGAACTAGAATGATATTCAACTAGAGGTGATTCTAGGGGGCTGGCATGGGCCCCGACCCCCCTCAAATGAAAAATTGCCATTTAGGGCCTCTAATTTTTTAAAAAAATTTAAATTAGTAAAGGTAAAATTACACTTTGGTCCCCCTAAAATTATAAAAATTTAATTTAATACTTTAAAAATTATAAAGATATAGACTATAAAAAATTAAAATTTCATTTGGTCCCCTTAGAAAATTGTTCTAGCTTCGCCTCTTTATCCAACTTATTGTGGGAATCCGTCAAGTATGAAAGAATCTGCCAATAAAGAGTATCTGTGAACATTCGTTCTGTAATAAGTGTATGTGTGAAGAGATGGTCTATATAAAGTGAGTATTGAAGGTATATTCTTTTGACAATGCTTTTGTGGTTTTAAAAGAAAAAAATAGATTAATGTAATGTCTGGAATTATCTTAAGTCAGTCAGGTAGTTAAGAGAAAATTGGTAAGCTAAAAGTATGAAAGTTAGCGTGTAAATGTAAGCCTGTAATTGTGAAAGCATTCGCTGAAACAAAAATAATTAGTTAATAAGGGTAGCTGGCACACAAATGTTCTTCAAATATTATCAAAATATCTTCCAAGGTATTCTGTATTAACTCTCACTAAGTTCTCCTAAACTTACAAGTGTTATGTTTATGTTTCAAGTACTGATGAGATGAGATTGCGCCAAAAAGGACGACGCCAAGATTATGCCAAGGAAGCAGCGCACCAGGTTATAATACATATAGTGGAAAAGTGTTGTATTGTAGGATTTCTCCCTAAAAAGTCTGTGTTTAATAAAGTATTGTAAAATATTTAGTGAAAATCATGATGTAATATTTTATTCTTAAATACTTTCCTTTGTTTTCTTGAAATTGAGTCTTTGAGTAAAGTAAAAAAGTAATACGTTTTAAGTAAGGAGTATCTGTCAACAATTTTAAAATTTTGTTAATCAGGTCGGGTTGAAGGCGTTACAAAAGGAGAGTACGACCTCACACATTAGCTTTCGATTGATTATATCAAAAGGGAAGATGCCTCTCTTCTTATCCTTTAAGGGTGTAAGGGAGACGAGTCCTCGCATATTATCTAATTCCTCAATGGGGACAAGACCTCACACCTTGGCCTTCAAATGATTCTATCAAAAGGAGCAAGACCTCTCACCTTATCCTTCGAAGGAATAAGAGGGACAATACCTTACACCTTAGCCAATTCCTCAAGTGGGATGAGCTCTCATACCTTGGCTTTCAAATGATTCTACTAAGAGGGACGATCGAATTCGGTGATCAGATTAGGTGTGAGATGTCACAAATGTTGTGGAAAATGTGACCACAACCAAACAAAACACTAGCAATGATTCATACTTGAATGAAATCCAAAACTTCTCATCCAAATTTGTAGACACAAACACCCTTCTTCTATTTGATTTTTGGAAATCTAGTGTAACTTTCAATTTGCATATATCACCCTTAATTTTTTATCTGTACAAACAATTGAAAGTTGAGCGCACTGTATAAAATAAGTTTTTCTTATCATATTCTAGTGAACAAGGACCCGTTTTTATATAATGTAACTTATGCCTCTTATTGAAATAGAGATTCTTTAAAAAAATGACCACTTTCCTTCTAAACAACCATGGCTATCCCTTTAGTATTAACTCCAAATCTCCTTCATCATCAAAGCTAATAAAGAACAAGTTTTTTCCTAGCATCCTTAATCTTAAACTTCTTATTACATTTCCATAAGCATTTAAAATGAAATATGAAACTATCTTAAACTTCAGAATAGTAAAATGGGTCAATTGGTCGAGTCAGCCCAAAACAGGTTTGGGCTTGTAAATTATTTTGGAATCGAGCCACATCTTGGCTTATGTATGGATTTACTTGTATGCAAGGAATTAAAAAAAAATAATGTCATTGAAATTTAATAATTTTTTTTAAAATACGTTAAATCCAAGTTATTTATGTAAGAGGTACATGTGTTTAAAATTTGATCGAAGAATTTCAAATGTACTTAATCTCACATTCGAGTTAGGATTTAATGTCAAAGTTAATGGTGAAGATGACAGAAAGACTTGATTGATATAATATTGATATTATGATGAGTTAATAAAAAATATTTTAAAATTTGAACATCAATTTCAAATGTAGACCATAACTTGGTGATGCCTAGTGCAAATAACCTAGTTTATATATTAATTGTTTAATTAAATATGTATATTTTGTTAAAGCAATAGGTGCGTACCTTGAATAATGTATTCTTAAGTTTTTAAAAGTAATGTAAATTGATATATTTTTTACTCAGTGACAATTACTTTGATGCACATATCATGTTATTTTTAGTTTTTCAGCATGGAGTCTGAATTAACTTTATATTTTTAATCAAATTTCGATAATATATCGTATTTTTGAAATGTATTGCTATTTGCAAAGTGTGGAGCAGGCGTATGTGAAAAAAACAGACAGAAAACTTAAAATCCTAAGAAAAGAAATAAAAATGGTGGGGTTGAATTGAATTAAATAAAGAAAATTCACATTATATACAAATAAGTAGAAATAAAAAGGAAAAGGCAAGAGCTTACAAAGCTTTTAGAGCGTGGGGGGCAAAACAATTATAAATCAGCTTTCTTTCATGTTTCCCACCAAAGTTCCATTGAATATATTAATGTGATCATACCTATTGTTCTTGCCGCCATCATAGGTTATACATAAATAAAAACCAAGAAGCTTCCTCCATGTTGTACCAACAAATCAGGCAATCTCCGAATCTTTATAAAGATGCCACTGTCTGTTGGCATTTCAAAGCGACTGTTATATGGGGGCACACACAATTTACCTGAATTGCTAGGAAATTTAGCAGCATTGGCCATATTATAGAAATTTAAGTTATGACGCTGCTTCAACTTTTGACTCTTGTCTTTTTGCCAACTACAAATCCATGCCGACAATATATTTTTCTTTTTAACTTTCTGAATTTTATCTCTTCCACTTTACTCTTTAAAATTTTGTTTTCCGCACATCTCTTTTTTCTTTAAATAAATCATGAAATTATTTTTATTTTAATTTAATAATAAAATATAAATTTATTTATTTTTAAACTAATAGTAAAATGGGTCGGGGGTTAGAAAAGCTCAATCATGAATACCTCTGCCCTTGCCTGTTTGATTTTTGTTAAATTATATCTAATTCAATTGTAAGCCTTAAAATAAAAAAACAGTACACGCTAAACATTGTTGAAACACTTTCCATGAAAATATCATCTAGCAATAGACGCCATTAGAGAATCACTCAAAACACAGCTAATTTAATTTGAAGGAAGAGAAAAGACGGACAATTGGATATTCTTAAATCCCCCTCTAAGACAAAAAAAAAATGTAATAATTAATTATTTGCAAGTGATAGGGTTTAGCCATAAGGCATCAAGCAAGGTAAGGTCCCTTCAACCACACCAAAAAGTGTTCCGACTTTCCATGGTTTATAATATAGTCAAACCATGAGTTTATTCTGCCTGCAGACATAGATTTTGCACCAACTTGGTCTTATCTCAAAACCAAAATCTACTCTCTTTTTTTTTTTTTTTTTTTTTTTTAAACTGGGTAATGTATATTTAATTCAGCCATCAATACCAACCCTTTTATTCGAATTAGATCATGAGAGAATCTTAAGGCAAGCAACAAATGAATGAAGAAGAACCCATTCTCCATATTTTAATATTAACAATTTGCAAAGAAAAGAATGCATAATCTACATGTGTTAGTGGGACAGTTAAGGGCTAACCCAACTGTGGCTTAAAGCCCATATTGATGGCGTGGTGGGGTGGGGAAAGGTCTAAAGGTTCTATTTTCATCCAATATTGAACCTTTGAATGGATGAAGGGATATGTTCAGCTTCCAATTGTTAATGGGTATCACATTTTCATTGCCATTTCCTTTGCTTTTGACTCACAAAAAAAAGTTGGAACAACGGCAAAGGCGTTGATTTTTTTTCCCCAAGGTATTTCTTAGATATGCGGATGGGAAATGGGACTTGGGAGTTAAAGATTACCAAATCTTTAATTATTGTGGGGATTCCTTGAGATTTATTGAACCAACTTGCTTATCTATCCTACTACTATTAGATTTGATTCTCAAGTTTTTATATTTAAGAAACTTAGAGGAATCTCATTTATATATCCGTTTGGAAAGATGAAATTATTAATTAATAAAAATAAAGGCTTCCCCATACTAATTTTATTATGTGAATTTATATTTAATATCTTGTTAGTCTATACTTTTTCAATATTTATATTTATATTTATATCTCAACAATCATTTATACAATGACACATGTAAAATCATTAATTTATACATGCTCGATTTATGATTAGTTTGGACTTATATTTATTGGTATCAATATGTATCGATGAAATTATGATAAATGCACATAAGGTGTCAAGTGTGTGATTGTATGGTTAATTGTTCATACATTAAAAAATTATTGTCATTAGTTATTAGAAAATAAATTATTATAAAGTCTCGGTACCGTTTGGCTTGAAAGATCCAAATTTGAGTTTTTCTATTTGTAATTGTGCTGCGTGGGTTTTCAACCCATCGCATACAATTGTACATGTGTGGGTTTTAGACCCGAATCATTTTCTTCTCTTATCTATTTATACTTTTTAATGATTTAATTCTACTTTATAATTGCTCAAATATGTATTTATATTTACATTATATTTGTATATGTACATTTTTTTTTTCATGTATAGTTAACTTTTCAAAATAAGGTAGTAACACATGGTAAATCCTTAATCTCATTTTTTAATTCCTTTTAGTTATTGTGATTTTTTTAGTTGAAATATGTTATAAGTCTTTACACTCTTTGTAAATTTAAAAATTAGTCTATGTATTTTTATTTTTAGGAATTTATTCCCTTTACGTTATCGATTTCAAAATTCAAGTTTAATTAAATACTGTTTCAAATATTTTGTTAAATTCAAGTTCATTACAATGTCTTTTTTTTTAGTTATATTACTATCAAGTAAGTACTTTTTTTATTTCAAAATGTTACAGCAACCAAATTATCAAAAGAAAAAGAAGAAGTAACAATTAGACTTGAATTTTTAAATCTAAAAAGTACAGGTACTAAATTCTTAAAGTTAAAATATAAAGATTAAATTTCAAATTTTTGAAGAGTAAAGGGGTCTATGACAACTTTTAACTTTTTTTACCTCCACTAGATAATTTATCCAAATAGGAGCTCTTGTTATATATGTTTCTGATTTCCTTCGTGGACAAAGGCCTGGTTACCTTGGAAAACGGCCCGTCATATTGGGCTTTTGGTAGCGTCTATTGATGTCACCCACTTTCTCAAATTCCCGCTAGATTGAAGGGTTCAACTGTGGATTCATAGAGGCGGCAAATGGGCAAGCATGGATCAACTTTTTCGGATTTAAATTTTTGGGCTTGGACTCTCTTTTGGACTTGATTTTTTCAGGTTTGAATTCTTTTTTTCTTCTTCTCATATTCGAGCTTAAATCAAGCCGTGGGTTTTGATGGTTTAAATAATTTTGAAAATTTTAAATTATAAATACTTTAATTTCTAATGTAATACCTTATTTATTTTTATACGATTACAACACAACTAAATTTTATAATTTATATATATTTAACAGAATTCTTTATATAAAACAATCAATTTGCTAATTGCATGTAAAATTTATTATTATATTATATTGCCAAATAAATAAATTTTATCTTTTTTATTAAATTTATAAACCTAATATTCATTCCAAAACACATATATAGCCATTATTACCCAAAGTCAAAATAAACTAATTATAACCCAAATATCGAGTATAAAATAAAAATAAATTAAACTCAATACCCAAATATAATTTGTAAAAGTTAAAAACCAATTCAAAATATAATTTAATAAAAATAATATTTTATTAAGATATTAAAATTTTAATAATATTTTATGTATTATTAGTCATATAAACATGTATTGAAATATACTAAATTACACATAACTATTAATTTGTATCTTTTATTATAATCTATAATATAATAATAGTTATTATATATATGTATGTATTAATAGTTTTAGTGGTAGTTGTTGAAAAATAAGAAAAGTATGAACCACTATGTGAAGGAGTGTCCACTCCTTGATCACCGACGTTGTGTGAGACAATTTTCATATTTATGATATTGACAATTTATTGAACAACATTATGAGTTGTGTTGATTATGTGAATGATATCTAGCTCATTAATGAATATCATATGATTTGGAAAAACATATTTGGAGGATCATGTCAAATCAAATCACCCTTATCTAATCCCTTAAATTAAAGAAGTTGAATTGGATTAAATCGTTAATATCTCAACTACCAAGAGTCTTTGTTTACTTTGTTTCTTATTATTATATTGTATCTGTTGGAAAAAATTTGGTCTGAAAATAGTATTTTTGCACAACGAAAAATAAAAATTTTAAAAACTGACCCGGTTGATAATATTTATAGAAATAAATCTTAGACCAAAATCGTACATGTGTTTTCAAATAGATGTATTCTTCTCATTCCCAATTTTCAACCAAATGACCTCCGCTATTCTCGTACCACAAATTGCTTCAAGTGTGGGCTCGATCAAATCGAATCAAACACATAAACTAAAAATAATTTTCTTTCCTTTTGGGGTGAAAACAAAAATCCTCGCTTCAAAATAGAAATAGACAAAATTATTATTCCGAAAAATATATTTAATTCTTAGAGAATAAAAATCTCTTTATTTTCGTTCTATTCTAAGACAGAATAAAAATATCTGAAAGTTGTGTTAGTAAACCCTATTGGTGCCATCTATTTATAGAGAGTGAAGGTAGAACACTTGTTATAAGAATGATATCATAAGCAAAAACACATATGAGTGTTTGAGATGGTTATGATAAGAAATTTCTTATATTATAAATCCTAAAAGAATATATTGTAAAAATAATTAGTTTATTTTATAAAGTTATAACAAAAATAATATTATTAGATCCTAAAAAAAAAATTCTAAAGTTATAGTAAAAAAATATATATTATAAAAAATAATTTAAATGTTATAAAAGTGTTATAATATATTTATTTATAAAAAATTATGACCAAGAAATATAAATATAACTTATTAGTTCATGCTATATATTATAAAAATAATATACTTATTCATATAAAAAATGTTAACTCAAATATAAAAAATAATTTTAAAAAAATTTAACAAAAAAATTATATTATTTGTAAGAAGTGTTATGAAAATTATTGAAGAATTTATATATTACAAATTTTATATTATTTTTAATTATTTATATGCATATTCTTGACATGAATTGAAAAAATGGAACACTAAGATTGACTGTGGTCTAATTCGTAATGTAGTAATTGTAGGTGCAGCTAATGTAAGTCGGGTGAAAGCAAATGACAAAGAGCTAGTTCAACAACGTCGACATATATGAAAGAGAAATAAAACCATGGCTATAACCCACAGAAAGTTCCCAAACAAAAGTTGCATTCTAATTGCACACACACAAATGAAATCTAATCAATATATAGCCCACTAAACAAACAGATAATAATTAACCAATCAGCAACTCCATCATGAAAGACAGGTTAGATGAATCTCAGTACAGATGTTTAATGCAAAATCCATTGATGACTGGCTGAACCCATCATCCATCTTTCGAATAAATACATGTTGATAGGTACAAATTACAAATGCTCGCTGCTCTTTTTATATGTTTCTTCTTCTTGTTATTTTTTGAGAAAGATTAGTAAGAATAATTGTTTTCAGAGGATGGGACCTTGCTATAGTGTTGCATTATTAGGCAATCAAATAAAAGACATTCTCACGACATAAGCTGCTTTCAACCCAAGTTACGTCAACTAATATAAATTTGATAAACTTTTTTAATGCGGTAGTTATGTTATATTTTGTCTAATTTAGGAGTTATGTTTGACAAAAGTTATATATTTGGTATCCAAAAGGTAACGATATTAACATTTTAGTGCTTAATTCAGGTTTCTGAGTTGATTTGATGAAAGTTAATTACTAACATTATTATAATAGAATAAATTTAGTGTTAATTTTAATTTTGTTTAAGTTTATGTTTAATTTGTCAAATATAATTTGATGAATTTGATTTAATTTGAGTTTTAGACTTGATTTGATGAAAGTTAATTTCTAATATTATTAACTAATTCTGAATTTCCATTAAATCAATTCTAAAACTCGAATTAAATACTAACGTATAACTTTTTGTCAAAATGTATAACTTTTGTCAAATACAGGTATCATATTGGACCAAAAAATAACACAAGTACCACATTAGAAAAAAAATGTCAAACTCAAGTATCAATTATGTATTAAGCCTTTTTAATACATGAAAATTTTATTTTACAGTCTATTTAAACACTTTAGAGTGACTAAATTACCTAAAAAGGCCCATTTCCAAGCATATTTACGGAAATGGGCTGATTACACAATTATTTACAAGAAAGGGACACTTTTTGCAAAATGCGACTACGTGGCCGCGTTTAAGAGGGAAATTGCCAGTAAAGCGCACCTCTGGGAGACCTTTTTTGCCACATCAGCAAAACGCATCCATGTAAGCGCGTTTTGCTGACGTGGCAAAAAACACTCCCCCAGGGGTGCGCTTTGCTCCGTGCTTTTATATGTTAAGGATATTTGCATGTTCATTCCCAAGGGTTTTTTAGGGTTTTTGTGGTTAGGGTTTTGCCAAAATAAGTTAAGGTTTAGTGTTTAGGTTTTTGTTAAAACAAGTTAGGGTTTAAAGTTTTAGTAGATTTTAAAAATCAGGATTTAGTGGTTATTTTATAAAAATTATTTAAATTAGGGTTTAGGGTTTTTAGGGTTTTAAATAAATTAGGGTTTATGGTTTATGGTTTTTAAATGAATTAAGTAAATTAGGGTTCTAGGGTTTTAAATAAATTAAATTAGGGTTTATAGTTTTTAAATAAATTAAGTAAATTAGGGTTTTAGGGTTTTAAATAATTTAAATTAGGGTTTAGTTTTTTTTAAATAACATTATGTTTATTTTTTTAACAAAATTGACTATTTGTACCCTAAAAAAATAATTTTGAGAAGGTGTTTCTGAACAAATAGTGTCAAAAAATGCTTCAAGCAGGATGCACTGTCGGCAAAAATACAGAAAAATACCCTGTGTGTCACGATCGCGACAACCTATGTTTTCATGTGACAGAGTTTGACAGACCAAGTCAATGTATTACCGGCGGGCAATATCGTGTACACCTGAGAAATAGGACTTGCGACTGTGGGACGTTTGACGCATTTCGTTATCCATGCATGTGCTCATGCAATTGTAGCTTGTCAGAATCTCCGTTTGGATCCCATGAGATATGTCGACGAAGTGTACAAAATAGAATACATGTACAAAATAAATATATTTCCACCGGTCTTAGATGAATGTAAGTGGCCGTCTGTATCGCTTGCTCCGTTTAAGTTGTTACAGGATAGAGAATTGTGTCGCAAACCAAAAGATCGACCTTGCTCGAGTAGAATATGTAATAATATGAATATTCGAGAAAGAACATGTAACGCCCTAAAAATCCCGAAATCCATAACTTTCTTTGTTTTCGGTTTTGATAAAAATTGTGTTTTATATTTCTGGCCTAGTGATAATTATAGTAGGTCTTAATTCAAACTTAAGGGTAAATGAAATTATAATTTAATTATTAAAAGAGTCAGGGTTGGCAAGTAGTTGGGCTTTTAAATAAAGTTAGGGGAAAATAGCATCAAAAAGCCCTGTGATGGAGTGGCTAAGTTACGCCACTTAGGGTGTAGGGAGATGGCGTTAATAGCTAGCAAGGAAGTCCAAGGTTCGAATCCTAGCTTAGTGTTTTTAGAAGTTTAATTTTAGCCTTCTAGAAGGATGAAAGTGGCGTGAAAGTGGACTCTAAGGGAAGTGTTCAGGAGATAAAATTAAAGAATGGATTAAGGGGTTATCAGGGAAAAAAATGAGGAGATGAGAAGGGAGAAGTGATGGAGCCGAATGGGGAATTGGGTATGGGAAAATTTGACTATAAGGCTTATAAATAGGTGTTGAATGCTAGGGTATGAAGCTAATGTCGAATTTTCTCCACTCTATTGCCAGAAACTCTTTTCTCTAAAAGCCGAAAACTCTCTGCCTTCTTTTCTTTTTCTTTTTCCTTGTATCGAATTCTATTTCTCCTCTACTCAATATTTTCTTTGCTTTAGCCGATTCTTCTTCCTCTCTTCTTTGGTGCTGAGTAATCGATTGTTGCCATTCAAATCTCTAAGAGCCGAATATCCTTTGGCCGAATACCCTTGGTGCCGCCACTACTCTTTCCACCCAGTCGATTCTAGTGTAAGTGTTCACTCTCCCAATCAGTTTTTGATAAGTATCGAGTATTCAGTTCCTCACTTCTTTCTAATCGACTTTGGTAGGGAATTAGTGTCAGATCTCGGTTTTGGATTCCTACCGATTTGCTCTTCAGATCTGAGAGATATACGTGAATAGTGACCAAAGTAGAAGCTAGTAAAGGCTTAGCATTCAGGTAAGGTTAAGGTGAGATTCTGGCTTTTGGTAAGTATTCGATAAGTATGTGAGATTAATATTTGAGTGATATCGATTGTAGGTTTGGGCTACGAAAATCACAGCAAGCTTGCTTACCAGGTGTGTACATACACTGCACACACACAATGAATCGGCAAAAGTTAAAAAGCTGAAAAGTCGAAATGCTGAAAAGCCGAAAGTTTGGCAACGATAGTCTTGCGAGTGCACGAACACTAGTAAGGGGGGAACTGATAGGTTGCCTGAGGCCCACGGGTGATTCCGTGAACTTAGGTTGTAATTTGGCCATATGGGCCGGAATGGGCTAAATGGGTCCGATGGGCTGTTGGGCTTATAATAAGCAAAAACTGAATATTGATGCTTTGTGATAGGAATTTGTATGTGAGCATGAATATGAATGTGACTGGGCCTAACGGGTCATATAAATGTGATTTGGGCCTAATGGGCCATATACAGGTGATTTGGGCCTAATGGGCCATACGAATATGATTGGGCTTAATGGGCCAAATACATGTATGTGAAATTGTTTGGGCTTTGTAAGGGGTTTGGGGCCTAGTATATGATATCCGCATAAGACTTAATTAATATATTGCGACCGTGGACAAGTCAAAGGGTTAAGGTGTGGCAACAGGTATATGCATGTCTAGGATTGGATCTAGGGAGAGCTTGGTACTTAAGCGGTCTTAATGACCCACCTCCTCTTCTCTAGAATCCTACCTGATGCATAGTATTCGTTCATCTTAGCTCACAGGACTTGTTAACGGGCCAAGATAAGTGAAAACCGTAATTAAGGGAAAAAATTTTAAATGCCCTTAAGGGCGAAAATGACCAAAATACCCTTAGGTGTTGAATGCAAGTTTTGTGGATGCGACATGCATACATATGATATTCTACTTAAGTTACATATGGGTTGGGAATTATGGAACGGAGGAAGTATATGAGGATTGCATGGTTGCTTGACAATCGTGGGTCTACCGACAGCTTTTAAAGCCTAATATGTAAATGAAGGTAGTTCCGCAACTGGGCTACCATGGTGTATGGGTTAGGTGGGTTGATATTTATATCCCTACATGGTGTGATGGGGGACGGAGCCGTTGTGTAGCGGATGGATAATTTGGATGGGATTGCATTGCATGAATGATGAATGATGTTTTTTTTTAATGCTTGTTTTCTTCTAGGGTTATACACACTGAGTTTGCGAAAACTCACCCCTCTTTTATTTTATTTTCAGGTGATGCTCAGTAGAAGGTTCGATGTTTGGAGGGACTTTGGGTGGCCAGCTAGCAAGATGATTTGGACTTGGGTTTTTTTTTTAAGCATTTTAGTTTTTACTTCTTTTAAGTATGTTCCAAACCAGACTGTAATAAGGTTTTCATTGTGTTATTATTATTTTCAATGTAATTGCGAAAAGTTGAACATGGGTTTCCTAAATTATAAATTATAGTATGTTTTCTAAGTTTCCGCAACTAAATTTTAAAATGGCTTGTTTTCATAAAATCATATGTTTTAAACAAGTGATTGAAAGGAGTTTTTTTTTTTAAGTTAATTAAGGTTTCTTTTATTTTAAAAAGGGTTTTCAATGAAAACACGGTTTTCGCTAAAACACTTCAATATAACATGCCAGATTTGGCCATAACGTCTGGGCTAGGTTTAGGGTGTTACATTTAATGGTATCAGAACCTGATTGTAAAACTCGGGCTGTGAAGTGGGCCTTATTACTATTGGGTTTCTTTATCTATTTTAAAAATTTTTTTTGGATCACACGATATGAAAAAAAAAAATCTTGCTGAGTGGCACACCGAGTCTCCGACGTCGAACCAAGTAAGTACTTTTATTTAAGTTTGTTTAAATTGTTATACAGTAGATAGTTAGAGGGCTATTCTAGATGATGGTTAGAATGGAACCAAAGCCCATAGGATCTGGAAACTGTAGAGGATTTTCGAAAACGATATTCTTTTTAAACAATTTTATAAAACATCTGTGTAATTATTAAACTAACTAAAACTTCATAAAATTTTTAATCTAGATAATACATGAATCGACAATGAGTGCTAGAAGAGGTGCAAGAGGCCGTGGCCGAGGCCGCAGAAGCGTTAGGGCTGAATCGTCAGCATCGGGCCATATGCCCAATGTTGGAGTAGAAGAGGCTCCGGCCTCACTTGTGGCTGGGAATGGACCGTATGATCGGGTCGCAAGAGAAGATGCATTATCGCAGGCAATGCTAAAGATTTTAGAAAGGGTCGCTTAGCCCAATAATAGCAGCGAAAATCGGGGGTCTATTCCGAAACGACTTCGAGCAAACGAGATTGAGATCTTCAAGGGCATGGCTGGTATGGCTCCTAATATGGCGGAATATTGGTTGGAGGCCACTGAAAGGATAATGGAGGATTTGGACTGCTCACCTGAGCAAAAGTTGAAATGGGCGGTGTCATTACTTAGAGAGGAAGCCTACCAGTGGTGGTTGACAGTGAAAGAGGGCACCCAATTGGAGTGGGTCACTTAGGAGTTTTTCAAAGCTGTATTCCAAGGGAAGTATGTGGGTGCAAGCTATGTGGATGCTAGGAGGAAGGAGTTCCTGAACTTGACCCAAGGCAATAAATCGGTGGCGGAGTATGAGACGATGTTTCTACGCCTTAGTAGGTATACAAGGGTAATGGTGGCAACAAAGTATGAGCATTGTGTTAGGTTTGAGGATGGGCTTAAAAGTAGCCTCAGGGTATTGATAGCTCCACAAAGGGAACGAGTTTTCTCAGAGTTGGTGGAGAAAGCAAAGATAGCGGAGGAGGTAAAACGCACTGAGTGCCTAAACTGGGAGAAGGAAAGGGGTAAGAATAGGAGGGAGGCTGAGACCTCGGGTGTTAGACAGAGGCCTAGGGCTAGGGCTAGAAATAATAGGTCAATTAGAGCAGGGCCCCCTACTGTTAATTCAGGGGTACCACCTTGTGCTGATTGTAGGAGAAGGCATGGAGGTGAATGCTGGAAGAGAATGGGAACTTTCTCTTGTTGGTCTATGGAGTATAGGATCAAGGATTGCCCTCAAACGCTAGGTCGAGAGCTAGTAGTGGGTCAAGGAGGTGCTTAGCCACCAAGGGGTGGACAGCTACGCCAAGGGGTCGTGGACAGGCTAGGGGCGGTAACGACAATAGACGTGGACGCAGAGTACCGTGCGAAAATGGGCCATCTTTGAGGTAAGACAACCACTTTTGTTTATCTTTGCCGTCACCAGAAGAAGACGGGGATGCCCCAGATGTGATAGTGGATATGTTTCTTATATATAAGTTATCTTACACAGTCTTGATTGATATTGGATCGATGCATTTATATGTTGCATGCAATAAGACTAAGTCTTTGGATGATATGTTTGAGATTATTACGAATAGGATGATTGTGATAAGTCCGTTAGGGCAGTCTGTAAGAGTTAATAAGATGTTTAGGGAGGTACCCTTAGTAGTCTAAGGGGTTACCTTTTTAGCGAATTTAATGGAACTGTCGTTTAGCGAATTCGACTTAATCTTAAGTATGGATTGGCTGGTGAAGCACCAAGCCACCTTGGATTGCGCTGCAAAGCGAATGGTGTTAAGAACGGCGGAGGATAAGGAAGTAGTGGTGATTGGTAAACGCCGGAACTATCTGTCGAACGTGATTTTGGCATTAAGGGCCGAGAAATTAGTACGAAAGGGATGCAAAACCTTTTTGGCTTATATTAGTGATAAGGAGGCTAAGAGCCTTACTGTTAAAGAGTTGAGAATAATTAGGGAATTTTCGAATGTCTTTCCCGAGGAGTTGTCTGGGTTACCACCCAGCAGAGAAGTGGAATTTGAAATCGAGTTTTTACCTGGGATGGCTCCGGTGTCTATCGCTCCTTATCGGATGGCACCAAAGGAGTTGGTAGAACTTAAGGCACAGATTCAGGAATTGTTGGATCAAGGGTTCATCCGACCAAGTGTGTCTCCATGGGGAGCACCGGTGTTATTCATGAAGAAGAAGGATGGAACCTTACGAATGTGTATCGATTATCGACAGTTAAACAAGTTAACTGTTAAAAATAAGTACCCTCTACCGAGAATCGATGATCTTTTTGATCAGTTTAGGGGAGCTTCGGTGTTCTCAAAGATTGACCTGCGTTCGGGATATCACCAACTAAGGGTTAAGGAGGCAGATGTTCATAAGACAACTTTCAGAACTCGTTATGGACATACGAGTTCTTGGTGATGCCATTCGGGCTGACGAACTCACCTACCACTTTCATGGATCTCATGAACCGGGTTTTCCAACTCTACTTGGATCGGTTCGTGGTAGTCTTTATAGATGACATTTTGGTGTACTCAAAAGATGAGGATGCGCATGATGCACACTTAAGGATTGTGTTACAGACTTTGAAGGAGAAGTAGTTGTATGCCAAATTCAGTAAGTGTGAATTTTTGGCTAAGGGAGGTTACTTTTCTAGGACATGTGGTGTCAGCCGAGGGGATTAAGGTGGATCCTTGGAAAATTGAAGCGGTGTTAGACTGGAAAACACCCAAGAGGGTATCGAAAATCCGAAGTTTTCTAGGCTTGGCAGGATACTATAGGCAGTTTGTTGAGGGCTTTTCCGTAATTGCTGCACCCTTAACTAAGTTGTTGAGGAAAGGGGTACTGTTTGTTTGGACGGACAAGTAGCAAGAGAGTTTTGGGAAACTTAAGAAAGTTTTAACTGAGGCCCCTATGTTGATTCAGCCAGTGCCTGGGAAAGACTTTACGGTTTATAGTGACGTGTCGCATGTAGGCAAAGTTTGTGTATTGATACAAGAAGGAAAGGTGGTTGCGTATGTGTCACGACTGTCGAAACCATTTTTATTTGAAAAAAACAGGGATCGACTTTTAAAAACGAAATATGGAGTCGCCATTTGTTTAGGTGTGATTGGATCACGTAATAAAACATTTTAAATCAATTTTGGTCTACGTAAATTCAAAAACGGGTTCGGGAGCCAGTTACGTATGAGGAAGGGTTAGCACCCTCACTACGCCCAAGAATTGGTACCAGATTGATTAAGTGCTGTCCTCATATCTAAAATTTTTGAAAAAGATTTTTAAAGTTTGATTCCTTTTAAAACATTTGAGTAGTTTAAGTTTGTTATCAAAATTCTCTCGTTTTAAAGGTATGCAGCACCATATCCAGCACGATTGGACACAATCTTTTATACCTTCAAAAATACGATTGATTTTTGACTTTTAAAAGCTCATACGCCAAAATTATAAAAGGATATCCAAATATTTAGTCCGACGAAAAATCATACCCAGCACGATAGGGCACGATTTCTCGAATTTTCAAATATTGAATATTGCCTTATTTTAGAATTTTTGGATGATAAGGAAAATTGGAAATTAGCTCAAAACACATATATCTGTTTTAAAATATGATGGAATACTTAATGAATTGTAAAAGAAACATTTAAATAGAAAATGATTAATAAACATGAGATAATATACACACATAGAGTACAGTAAACCACAATTAATAAATCCATCAATTAAATACAACTATTCTAAGTAAAATGTGACCAAATTTTAATCATGGATCGGGAACAATTGATATAACAATAGGGAGCAAAAAAATAGTATACAACAATGATCCATAACTTAATATAACACAATCAAGATAAAATGTACAAAACAAAATAGAATTTAGGAGCCATTATGATTCAAAACAATTTTAAAAAATGATGAATTGGTGCACAAATAACACATGCTAGAATTTAAAATGATTTACATAAAACTAGGAATATGTATATAAGTGAATAATACACACAAAAAATTGAAATAGATCACCAAATAAATAAAATATAGAATAATATATAAAGTTTAACATTTAAATGAATTCCAAAATAAGTATTATAAGAAGAATTTTGAAAAGAATACTATACAAAACACTTTAAACCTAAAATTTATAAATAAGATAAAATAAAAATTATATTCATAAAAATAGTAATGGATGCCAGTATAGAATTTTAAACCAATGATGTACATACTAAAAGGTTTTAAGATAAATATAACCATATAAAAACATATAAAAGAATGTATATGAACTACTATTTTTGTAATATGAAATTAACGATTGCACCAAAATAATTTGGAACAAGACTTATTCATCCACAATAATTAATATACATGAAGTAAAAATTTTAATATAAACAATGCATATATAAAAAAGATAATAATATAAGAGAATATTTGAAACAAACAAGATATATAATACCAAAATTGGATTTAAAAAGAAATAAACAATATATATAAATAAAAATTAAAAAAGAGAAAAAAATGAACATGTTCGCAAGAGGATTTAAATAAGTAATTCGATATAAATTATGTATATATATAAATATGAATGTATGAGGATAAATATTATATAAATCTTTTACACATAAAATTACAGAGAAAATTTTAAAATAATGAATTATATAATAAAATGATTCAAAAAATTCACAAAAGAAAACAAAAAAAAAAAAACTAAAACAATGTGAGATCAAATAAATAATACATTAAGAATAACATATAAAAAAATGAATAACAAATAATTAATAAAGAATACAAGATATTAACTAAAAAACTTGATTGGAATAAAAACAAAATTAGAAGAACAATTTATAAATAAACCAAATTGTTAAAACAGTATCAATGACCAAAATTAAACGCGCGCAAACAATCGAGGATTAAAAAAAGAAAATGGACCAATATTCCAAAATGAAATGTTTAAAACGCGGACTAAAACGAGTAAATGTGAAAATTTCAGGGATAATCTAGAAGAATCAAAGAAAACATAAATAAAGTGCGATTGAATGTCTCAACAAAGTAAAAGGGCCATGCGTCCTAATTAACCATTCAATAAAAAAAGACGGATCCGGGCCACGAAACGGGTTGGCGCGTAGATCCCCTCCTTCCCAAACGGTGCCATTTTGTTTGTTATCGAAAACTAACAAGAACAATTGAATGGCAGTCTGCCATTTTTGCTAAAATCAATCCCCAACCCCTTTTATTTCTCTCCTAATTTCTCTCTTGGCCGACCCTAATCCTTTCCCCTGAACGCTGCTCCACCATAACAGCAACCCACATGTCCACAATTCGGTTGCTTGCTAGTTCGTTTTGCAGGTACAAATGTCGTGGTGTTGCTGACGCGGTGGGCTGTTCGTGGGAGCTGCAGTACAATCTTCCAGAAACTTCAACCTGCTTGGGCCCTGCGAGCTTACCCCAGAGTCGAGCTGCTGGGGCTTGGAGGCTATTGTGACGCGAGGAAACTTCAAAAACCCTTAGGGTTTCTGAAAGAATTTAGACATCAGACCCTTTTGGGTTAATTTTATTTGGGCCAAAGGTTTAGATTTGGGCTGTTATTTTTGGGCTTTTGTACTTAGGCTAATCAGACATTGCTTATTCTGGTTTGGCCCTACATTGATCTGGACTTATTTAGGTTTTAAATTAGCTCAGGCTCTTTGGGGTTTATTGGGCTATATATGTAAATAGACTGGGACTATTAAAACATTTGGTTTTATTTATTTTATTTATTTTGTTTTTTGATTTTTGTGTGGTGTAAGCCCGGGCAGATTTGGGCCTATACAATGACAACTTAAGACTCACGAGGTGAATTACCCAACCCATGATTTGAAGCTAGTTGCGGTGTTGTTCGCACTCAAAATATGGAGGCATTACTTTTACGGGGAGAAGTGCATAATCTATTCGGATCACAAGAGTTTGAAGTACCTCCTTACCCAAAAGGAGCTAAACCTTAGGCAATGTAGGTGGGTGGAATTTTTGAAGGATTATGATTGTATGATTGAATACCACCCTAGCAAAGTGAATGTGGTAGCCGATGCATTGAGTCGTAGGGCTAAGTCAGATTTGAAAGCTATGCTCGCCCGTTTAAGCTTGTTGGATGATGGTAGCTTGTTAGCTGAGCTTCAAGTAAAGCCAGTGTGGGTTGAGCAGATAAGGAGTAAGCAATTAGTGGATGAGACTTTGAGTGCTCACTTTAAACAAGTGGAGAGTGGGGAGACATCGAACTTTGAGATAAATGGTGAAGGAGTATTGTGTTTTCGTGGGAGAATGTGTATACCAAAAGACGATGATCTAAGGCAGTCTATTCTGCGGGAAGCACATAGCGGTCTCTGCACAATGCATCCTGGCAGAAACAAGATGTATCGAAATTTGAGTGAGCTTTATTGGTGGCCTGGACTTAAGCGCGAGGTTATGGAGTTCTTAGGTAAATGCTTGGTTTGTCAAAAGGTGAAAGCGGAACATTAGTTGCCTTCGGGATTGCTTCAGCCAGTGAAGATTCCACTCTGGAAGTGGGAAATGATCACTATGGACTTTGTTAGTGGGCTACCCTTGATGCCTGCTAAGAAAGACTCGATATGGGTCATAGTGGATCGATTAACCAAGTCTGCCCATTTTGTACCGATTCGCACTGATTACTCGTTGCAAAAAAGTTGGCTAGGCTGTATGTGGCAGAGATTGTAAGATTGCATAGAGTGCCAGTATCCATAATATCGGATAGGGACCCACATTTCACTTCATGATTTTGGAAGAAGCTACATGAAGCGTTGGGTACTAGGTTGAACTTTAGTGCGGCATTCCACCCACAAACTGATGGACAGTCGAAAAGGGTGATTCAAGTATTGGAAGATATGTTGAGGGGATGCGTGATTGAGTTCCGAGGTATCTAGGAGGACTATTTATCATTAGCCGAATTCGCGTACAATAATAGCTACCAAGCAAGCATTGGGATGGCTCCGTATGAAGCACTGTATGGGCAAAGGTGTCAAACTCCAACATGTTGGACGGAGTTGGGTGAACGGAGAGTTTTGGACCCTGAGTTAGTAGCCGATACTGAGGATAAGGTAAAATTGATTCAGGATCATTTGAAGAAGGCCTCGGATAGGCAGAAGTCGTATGCTGACCTTAAGCGTCGAGAAATAGAGTATGCAGTAGGAGACTTAGTTTTTCTGAAGGTCTCTCCGTGAAAGAAAGTGTTAAGGTTTGGACGAAAGGGAAAGCTAAGCCCAAGGTTCATTGGGACATATAGGGTGGTAAGATGGATTGGGCCAGTCGCTTATCAGCTAGAGTTACCTCCTAAACTAAGCCAGATCCACGACATGTTTCATGTTTCCATGCTAAGGCGGTATCGCTCAGATCCTTCACATGTCGTGGCGGTGGAAGAAATTGAGGTTAGGCTAGACCTGACTTTCGAGGAAGAGCCCATACAAATAATTGGTCGAGATGTCAAAATACTGAGAAGGATGTCCATTCCATTGGTCAAAATACTTTGGCGGAATCACAAGGCTGAGGAGGCTACTTGGGAACCTGAAGAAATGATGCGACGTCAATATCTTTAACTGTTTGAACAAGGTAAATTTCGAGGACGAAATTTCTTTTATGGGGTAGAGTTGTAACGCCCCAAAAATCTCGAAACCCAAAAATCTTGAAATCCCAAACTTTTTTTGTTTTCGGTTTTGATAAAAATTGTGTTTTATATTTCTGGCCCAGTGATAATTATAGTAGGTCTTAATTCAACTTAGGGGTAAATAAAATTATAGTTTAATTATTAAAAGAGTCAGGGTTGGCAAGTAGTTGGGATTTTAAATAAAGTTAGGGGAAAATAGCATCAAAAAGCCCTGTGGAGGAGTCGCTAAGTGACGCCACTTAGGGTGTAGGGAGGTGACGTTAATAGCTAGCAAGGAAGTCCAAGGTTCGAATCCTAGCTTAGTGTTTTTAGAAGTTTAATTTTAGCCTTCTAGAAGGATGGAAGTGGTGTGAAAGTGGACTCCAAGGGAAGTGTTCAGGAGAGAAAATTGAGGAAGGGATTAAGGGGTTATCAGGGATAAAAACGAGGAGATGAGAAGGGAGAAGTGATGGAGCCGAATGGGCAATTGGGCATGGGAAAATTTAGCTATAAGGTTTATAAATAGGTGTTGAATGATAGGTTATGAAGCTAATGCCGAATTTTCTCCACCCTGTTGCCAGAAACTCTTTTCTCTAAAAGTCGAAAACTTTCTGCCTTCTTTTCTTTTTCTTCTTCCTTGTGCCGAATTCTATTCCTCCTCTACTCAATATTTTTTTTGTTTTAGCCGATTCTTCTTCCTCTCTTTTTTTGGTGCTGAGTAATCAATTGTTGCCATTCATATCTCTAAGAGCCGAATATCCTTTGGCCGAATACCCTTGGTGCCGCCACTACTCTTTCCACCCAGTCGATTCTAGTGTAAGTGTTCGCTCTCCTAATTGATTTTTGATAAGTATCGAGTATTCAGTTCCTTACTTCTTTCTAATCGAATTTGGTAGGGAATTAGTGTCAGATCTCGATTTTGGATTTCTGCCGATTTGCTCTTTAGATCTGAGAGATATACGTGATTAGTGACCAAAGTAGAAGCTAGTAAAGGCTTAGCGTTTAGGTAAGGTTAAGGTGAGATTCTGGCTTTTGGTAAGTATTCGATAAGTATGTGAGATTAATCTTTGAGTGATATTAATTGTAGGTTTAGGCTACAGAAATTGTAGTACGTTTGCTTACCAGGTGTGTACATACACTGCACACACACAATGAATCGGCAAAAGCTGAAAAGCCGAAAAGTCAAAATGCTAAAATGTCGAAAAGCCGAAAGTTTGGCTACGGTAGTCTTGCGAGTACGCGAACACTCATAAGGGGGGAACCGATAGGTTGCTTGAGGCCCACGGGCGATTCCGTGGACTTAGGTTGTGATTTGGCCATATGTACCGGAATTGGCTAAATGGGCTCGATGGGCTGTTGGGCCCATAATAGGCAAAAACTGAATATTGGTGTTTTGTGATAGGAATTTGTATGTGAGCATGAATATGAATATGAATGTGACTGGCCTAACGGGCCATATAAATGTGATTTGGGCCAAATGGGCCATATACAGGTGATTTGGGCCTAATGGGCCATACGAATATGATTGGGCTTAATGGGCTAGATGCAGGTATGTGAAATTGTGTGGGGTTTATAAGGGGTTTTGGGTCTAGTATATGATATCCGCATAAGACTTAATTAATATATTGCGACCGTGGACAAGTCAAAGGGTTAAGGTGTGGCAACGGGTATATGCATGTCTAGGATTGGATTTAGGGAAAGCTTGGTACTTAAGCGGTCTTAATGACCCACCTCCTCTTCTCTAGAATCCTACCTGGTGCATAGTTTTCGTTCATCTTAGCTCACAGGACTTGTTAACGGGCCAAGATAAGTGAAAACCGTAATTAAGGGAAAATTTCTTAAATGCTCTTAAGGGCGAAAATGACCAAAATACCCCTAGATATTGAATGTAAGTTTTGTGGATGTGACATGCATACATATGATATTCTGCTTAGGTTGCATATGGGTTGGGAATTATGGAACGGAGGAAGTATATGAGGATCGCATGGTTGCTTGACAATCGTGGGTCCACCAATGGCTTTTAAAGCCCAATATGTAAATGAAGGTAGTTCCGTAACCAGGCTACCATGGTGTGTGGGTTGGGTGGGTCGATATTTATATCCTCACATGGTGTGACGGGGGACGGAGCCAGTGTGTAGCGGATGGATAATTTGGATGGGATTGCATTGCATGAATGATGAATGATGTTTTTTTTGAATGCTTGTTTTCTTCAAGGGTTGTACACACTAAGTTTGTGAAAACTCACCCCCTCTTTTATTTTATTTTCAGGTGATGCTTAGTACAAGGTTCGATGTTTGGAGGGACTCTGGGTGGCCAGCTAGCAAGATGATTTGAACTTGGGGTTTTTTTTAAGCATTTAAGTTTTTACTTCTTTTAAGTATGTTTCAGACCAGATTGTAATAATGTTTTCATTGTTATTATTATTTTCAATGTAATTGCGAAAAGGTGAACATGAGTTTCTTAAATTATAAATTATAGTATGTTTTCTATGTTTCCGCAACTAAATTCTAAAATGACATGTTTTCATAAAATCATATGTTTTAAACAAGTGATTGAAAGGAGTTTTTTTTAAGTTAACTAAAGTTTCTTTTATTTTAAGAAGGGTTTTCAATGAAAACACGGTTTTCGCTAAAACACTTCAATGTAGCATGCCGGATTCGGCCATAACGTCTGGGCCGGGTTTGGGGTGTTACAGAACAAACCAACAGAAGTTGTGTGGATGGTGTAGGAACCCAGGTCATACAATTCGATCATGTCCAAACTAAAATAGTTGATAATTATTATTATGAAACGATGTTGCATTATTTCTATTCCGCCTTATTCAAAAGAATTTATATTTTATTAAAAATATAAAATTAAATTACTATTAAAATATAAAAAACTTCTTTTTTATTAAATAAAACAATATAGAAATAGCTTCTACAAATATATTTAAAAAATCAATGTATATACTGATCGGAATTAGTGCCACATGGGGGTGGACAATGATTACGCGCTGGATTCCTCATTGGTTGCTTTGGTGGGGGTTATGGTTGCACTGGTTGTGGGTGTTGGGAGGATGACCCACCTTGGTGGAATAAAGAATGTGGGGGTGTTTGCATCACCCACGGCGGAGGTGTTTGAATCCCTTAAGGCAATGGGGAATGGTAATGAGATGAGCTCGCCGATGGTGCCTCGTGCGATTCCTGCGGCAACGATAGCCTATATATCATCGGTTGACTCGGAGTCATCAGGAAAGGAGATGCACTGGGCCGTGCATTCCAACTTGGCATAGGACTGGGAAAAGGAAACATATAAGGGTTAGGATACATATAATGGCTAGGATACGCACCTGGCATAATCTGAAGGAGTTGTGATATAGGTGTTGTCGGTTGAGGCATTAGGCCCAGTGATTGTGTGGGCGCTGTTGGTGGGCCCATGTCGTCATCCTTTCTTCTTGGATTTAAAGGGCCCCATCGTTTCCTTTCTACATGGATTTACCGACGCCATTGCTCTTCCAACAGTAAATATGACTTGCCATGGATCCTAAACCATAGTATGTAATCCGGGGTGTACTCTAACTCTGAGACGATGATCGGTTCACGATCAAGTATATGATCATACCAGTTTTCCCAAATTTCGATATATTTCGACCAGAATACCGACCAATTCGTATTCATTTGCCGTAAGTAGATTCTATGCTGGTCATTAATCAACTCAGATTCCTCAAGACTCGGTTGTCGAAATCCAAATTGTTGCAACACTCTATCCGTCTGGTGTATCTCGACAGTAGCATAGTTGACCAATAAGACCTTAACATGCCAAATGTTCAGATTTTGAAAGAATTCTTCCAGAATTACATTTTGAAAGAATTCTTCCAAAATTACAGCATGTATTGTCGGATCCTCGTATGGTGTTCATTGAAACTATATGAATGTGATAAAAATATTAGTTATATATATAATACTAAATACTAACTACTAAATATGAAACGACTATTTTATATATATTATTTAATACTTACTTGCGCTTCCGACCGTTGGTCTAATAGAAGTCGTATATCTTCAAGAGCGGTAGGTATTCCAACATAACTCGCCGGATGGTTCCACATAATTAAATAAATTTTCAGCATACAATTTTATTTTAAATCTATAGAATAATTGTAAAATCAAATAAAAATTTTAACTTGTTATGAGTGAGATTATATATGGATGGTTCACTCGATAACGTAAAAATAGAAAGCGAAACCGAGCCCATGATTGTAGTAGTGATAGGCAACTTCCAATTTTGGTTTTATTTGGTGGCGTCGCCCCACACATTTCTCGGTACAATGTTGCCAACACGGCAGACCCCTAACTAAGTACGCCGGCTACTCTAAAATCAACGAGTTTCAGCAGCCACCTCAGATGTATGAGGTTTTGTGACAAGTTCGGCATCAGATAACCTCCAATTATCTCAAGTATGTATGCCCGAGTATATCGTATTCTTTCTACTTTAGTCGAATCATTCCCCAGCTCCGAAAATGTGTCTCGTAACCAGTCTATCTCAATCCAACCTCTGTAAATATTATTCGAAATCGCACCCAAAAGATAGTAGCATATGGTTCCCTAATAAGCAAATTGAACGGACCTGGTGAGTGTGGCCCCATTCACCAGTAATCCTAATTGTAACTGGACGTCCTCTAATGTGATAGTACACTCTCCGCATGGAAGATGAAATGTGTGCGTCTTCAGTCTCTACCTCTCTATTAATGCGCTAATGAGTTTTGGATCCAACTTGCACCCTCGGCCTATAGTGACCGCGTGCCCAAAACCCGCTTCCCTCAAGTAATTTTCTATTAACAGTGATGGCGGACTCGATATATTATGAATATAACATTGTAACACCTGATCTACAGACTGTTATAAAAAATTATAAAATACAAATTAATTAAAATTACATAAATGAAAAAAAATATTAAATAATATTCAAAATTTAAAATAAATCGTTACCATTTTCATTTGTTCGACAGAGATATGTTTATGATCGAGACGAAATAATTCCCCAGCTATCGCTAACATGATCAAATATTTTTGAAATTATAAAAAATTAATACTAATTTAGAAAAAAATAAAGTAAATAACTAATTATAAAGTGCTTTAAAAAATTCAATAAAAATTTTGGGAGCTTTAGGGAGAAATTGTAGAGATTTTTTGCTAAATTGTGAAGAAATTATGTGTGAAATAATAGGAGAGAGATTTTATACTTTTTTTTACCATTGGACCCCCCAACGGTAAAAAAAAATAACTGTTGGGGTTGACAAATTGGGGGCGCTTTGCTGGCAATTTCCCCCTTAAACGCGGTTATGTAGGCGTGTTTTGCAAAAAGTGGCCCATTCCAGTAAATAATTGTGTAATCGGCCCATTTCCGTAAATTTGTTTGGAAATGAGCCTTTTTAGGTAATTTAGTCCTTTAGAGTAATTGAATGAAAATGTAATTATTAACTTAGTAATTACCTTAGACATGTTTAACTAAAAAAAATTTATCTAAACTAAGTAAGAAGAATTAAAATCAAACAATTTTTTATAATACATTAGTCTAAAAAAGTATTCAACAATACCATTACTAATAAAATTAATACGAAAAATAACCATTCTAAACAATTTTATCTAATTATTCTAGCATTCCATAACTCTCTCTAATATTGATCATATATTCATTGTTATTATCGGTTGATCCTTGACCAATTATAAATAATTAATAATGAATATCATGTAATTTAATTAAATTTAGTATACATAATTTATAATAAATACTATGTAAATTAGTTAATTATTTAGGACGTTAAAATGTGTAAAAAATTATCTCTCATCAATAAAAAAATTTAAATTATTTAAATGAGATTAATAAAATAACATATAATCATATTTTAAAAATTAAAATATTAGTATTGTTGTATAAAAATAATTATTTAAACGTAAATGATGTATCAATATGTTTGGAAAGTTACAGGACAAATGGATTTGAGTGCAATTATTTTTAATTACCAGTGTAACTACCATTCACACCCTCCCATAAGAATTGAAGAGTGTAATTGAAGTGTTCAAATTGAATTCAATCTAATGGGACTCACTAATTACCAGGGGTGAAGCCAAAAATTTTTTTTAGGGGGGCCGAAATTAAATTGTAATTTTTACGATTGTAAAAATACAATTTTATCATTTTAATAGCCTATTTCTTTATAAGTTTTAAAGGATTAAATAATTTTTTTATTTTTTATTTACTAATTTAAAATTTTTAAAGGCTTAAATGAAAAAATTTCTATTTTACAAGGTAGGGCCCTTGCCAACTCCCTAACTACACCCCTGTTAATTACAATAGTTACACAAACTTGTAAAGTGTGTAATTGCAAACAATATCCAAATTTAATTATTATGTTGCTTTTCAAACGTGTCCATATACATTAAAAGATGAAATTAAAGACAAATTATAAAGCATCACTTTTCTAAATACAATAAAAATAAAATTATATTTAGACAAACTAAAAAATGTTAACATGCTAAAAATAATTAAAATAATATCTAATTAAAAAATAAAAACTAATAAAAATATAAAATAATTAAATTTCCCATATTGGTCTTCTTTAATCTATCATCTTCGCCATCATATTCAATTGATTTTGGTTCTTATGTGGCTAACTTGTTTAACTTCTCATGCTATTAATTACTTCAAACTTGTAGATTATCTAAACAATTAAAATATTATATAAATAAATAATAAAATATTATTGTAAATTAGAGTTACAAATTAACTAAACAATTATTCAGAATTTCGTGACCTCATACCATCCAGACCACAAACCTAACATGTATTGGGCATCTTCCACTTACACGTCTATAACAATGAGATAACAATATATTTACTAAATTCTAAAGAGTTTAAAACCAATACATAGATAACACGTGTCACATTAAAAATAATTAACAACAATCCTTTCCCATCCTTTGAAAGCCTATAGATATTAGGATAAAACACCAAGACACACTCCCTCAAATACTCTAAACTCTCACTCATTCCCTCTTTCTTTCTAATTCTTTCGACGTCCACATTCTAATTATTTTAGTTCCCATACTACACTTCATCCTTCATATGAATCATCACAAATTACTACAATTTCCTCCTTAATTTCTGACAGCTGTATATATTTTTCCATGTTAACAACTATTATCTTTATTTATATAGAAGTTTTTTAGTTCATATATGGATCTTACTCATGCAACATTTTATTCAGTAAATTTATTTTTGATAATTGAGATTTTGAAGTGACGAAGATGATGATTCATATTAAAATTTGAACAATATTTAATTTTTCAAAAGAAAAGATAAACCGATGAGGTTGTATCTCTTTTGAGTAAGTCAATGGTGAATAGATTGGAAAAAAAAATTTGATTTACGATTGATGAGACCGGAGAAGAAATGGTTAATGAATTAAACATAAATTTGGTTGGTCATGGAATCATTGTAGAAGACCCATTTTGCCCGGGCCTTTGAAATTATTTGCAGAATAAACCAGACCCAACAAATAACCCAATTCCCAGCCCCCCAAAAAAAAAAAAAAAAAAACTATTCAAAGAAACCCTAAGAGCTTGATTGTTGCGAGCCACAAACAAATTCACTCCACGCCATACACACACCGCAAAACAAACTAACAGTTGCAGCAAATAACAGCAAGGAATTAACAGCAAAGAGATAACAGAAAAGAGGGATGATGAGAGTCTCAATTTTTTTTGGGGGGGTTTTCGGCTATAAAAGGCCATTTGTAAACAATGTAAGGGGATGGATTTTTTTTTCTTGGATACAGATACAAAATACACATCAATAAGAAAAGAAAGGATTTGAGATTTCAATCTTTTCGTCTTCTTTTTTTAGATCTGATATCTTATCTAGATTTTTTTTAGTTTTCTTTCTTCTCTTTGGCATCAAAAAAGATTAAAAAGAAGGTGTTGCTTACCTCCGGCTTTTCATCGCGACCCATCTGCGCGTGGTCGATCACCAAGTCCGATGGTGGTGCGACGGCGTCCAGTCCTCACCCTTAGATTGAGGCCGTAATTCTAGCAAAAAGGGATAAAATGAAAGGGGTTATTAGTTGCTGGTATAAAATGGCAGATTGCCATTCATTTTTCTTTGATTTTGACAATAAAACAAAACTGCACTGTCTAGGGAAGGGGGATTTGCGTTTTTGTGCTTTAAATGGGAGATTTACGCGGATAGTCCTCCCCTTTTGCGCATTCTTTTTAATTAATCCTTATTTGCATTTTATTTGTTTTAAATTTTTCCTAGAATTTGCATGACACTTCAATTTAACCCACGCTAAATGCTATGATGTGCGATCCGGAATATTTCCAGCTGATCCTCGCACATCCGCGCTCATTGCGCTTTAGTTTTTCTATTTCAATGGACTAATTTATTAATTATTCCTTTCATTTTAACTTATTTTAATTGAGTTTCTATTTGATTTTATTTTTATATAATTCATTATTGTTTTAAAAAGTCCATTTAACATGCATTCTTAATTCTTAATTATTTATTCATTTTTATTTTTTTATATGTTTCTAGCTACTTTGATATTTTTACTTTGTTTGTTTATATCATTATTATAAAGTTTATTTATATCATGTTATTTCAATATTCTATATAATAATTTGTATAAATGTTCTTATATATTATTATTACATATATATTTCATGATAAAATTAATTTTACTCTATATATATTATTAACTTTATGTTATTTTATACATATAATATCTTTTAGATTTATTCCTATACTTTATTATATATATCTTTGTTGTTTATAGTAAATCTTACATATCTCATATATCATTTAAATTGTTATTATTTATGCATGTACATATATTGGTACGTATGTTTGACCTATATACATTATTAAGTTCACATATTTCATACATATAGTTTTTCTTTGTACATATAATTATATATATATATTTTCTTTTTTTGCATTATATATAATTCATGATAAAATTAACCTAAGCTAATATGCATTATTAATTTCGTGCTAATTTTACAAATAATTAATTCTAGATCTATTTATGTACATATAGTTTTATTGTATATTGGTTTGTTCATCTTCCATGTATATTATTTTTTATTATTCATTATCCATGCTTAAAGATTTTTTTGTTACATTATACCTAGAATGATTGTTAGACATATTAAGCAAGGTTTATTGTATTTTAAGTATATTATTTCATATTTATTATTTTTTATAATGCATTAAATATTTCATCAATTTTAAAATGAATAAACATTTTTTTAAGCAAATTTCAAAATTTCAATTATTTAAAGTTTTTGAAATAAGGCAATATCTAATATTTGGGGAATTCGGAAAAATTGTGCTCAATCGTACTGGGTATGACTTTTCCAATGAACCAAATATTTAGATAACCTTTTATACTTTTAATGTATAAGTTTAAAAAAAATTTGAAAATCGATCGTATCTTAAAGGTATAAGGGATCGTATCCAACCGTACTGGGTACGAAACCGCATATCTTCGGAACGAGAAATTTTTGATAGCTAATTTGAGCTATTCAAACATTTTTATATACTTCAGAAAATATTTTTTTTAAAGAACTTTTGATAGAAGGACATCATCAAATCAATTTGGTACCAATTTTTGGGCGTTATGAGGGTGCTAACCCTTCCTCATGCGTAACCGACTCCCGAACCCGTTTTTGAATTTATGTAAATCGAAATTGATTTAAAATGTCTTATTAGGTGATCCAATCAAACCTAAATAAAAAGATTGGTGGCGACTCCACACTCGATTTTTAAAGTCGATCCCCATTACTTTCAAAATATAAAAAGGGTTTCGACAGCTTGGCGACTCCACTGGGGATTGAACAAAGAGAGTCAGGCCATAAAATTGATTATTTGCTGTCCTTTTGTCAAAGAATTGAAAATTTGTTTTGAAAATCATGATTCTTTTAATTGCATTCGTTTGCATGATTATTCGAGTCTTGTAGAATAATATGACATTGCATTGCATGACCGTTGTGGTTACACCTGTTAAGTGGGAGTAAGAAACTATGCTTTCGTGAGGTCTTCATCTCCATACGGGCTAGTGGATTGCTTCTGGGATACATCCGTACTTATGATTTCGTGAGATTTTCATCTCCGCATGGTCATAGGGAAATGTATTCCCCTGAATCGAACTCGATTCATATGAGCCTATAATGGGTGAGAATTGAGGAATCTATTGGTTCAGGTACCCTTTCTCTAGAACTAAATCACATATAGTGAACCTTGAGAATCCACCTTACGTAGAACCTTACCCAAATTTAGTGGTCACCTGAATAGGTACTTTATTTGATATTTATTTCACTTGTACTAACGTGTTTTGTTTTGGTTTTGTTTATAATTGCATTGCATTACATTATCATAGAAAAGAGGTGTTGATTCATATTTGATTGCTAAATAGAATAGTTTGTCATAAGAAAACAAATTTCCTGATAAAGTGGATTATAATACGGTTGTCTGAATTGACGGAAGAAGGCTGACAGTTCGTGGAGAAAAACAAGTCTTTATTTGAAGATTCAAGCCAATTGTTCGTGAGCCGTCGCATCTCGATTTTCATAACGGAGCTAATCAACGTCGTGAGGATAATGAGTCATAGCCTGGATCAAGCAAAGAAGAGCTAGTGGAGGCATTTATTAGAGGCTTTCGAGATTTGGATTTCACCAAGAAAAGGGATCGATGTCTTCGCCTGGAATATGAAAGCAGGGCTGTATATGTAATCCGTTTTATGTAAAGGGATTTGTTTTCCAGAAAAGTTGTTCTAATGGAATTAAATTGAAAATCAACACTTCTCTTTCTTTTGCACCCATCCCATGCATTTGCATTGCATTGCATCATTTCATCATTTGCATTAAATTTTCATAAAAGGGGTCCCTAATTAGTTGAAATCATTTCAGTTAATCTGGGAACCAATAAAAACTTACCAACCAAGCGTCGTTATGGTACCCGTGCTAAGACAAAAGATATGGACAAAAGATTGGAAAGACTTGAACAACTTCAAAGAGAGATGCAAGACCAATTACAAATACAGATGCAAGAGCAACTGACAAAGATTAGGCAAGATATGAGAGATCTGATGCCAGAGTCTCAAAGGAATATGTTGAATCGATTGTCTCAATTGCTGAAAAAGGGCTTGAAGAAAGGAAAAGTTCCATGATCAATATTGAGAGGGACAATAAGGAGCCTCTCTACCCTCCAGGTTTCACCCCGACAAATGTTCAGACAGGTCCGCAAGGTGTACCTATTATCAGAACTCAGCAATATAGGGCTAGTAACTCGGCACCGATAAATTACCCGATAGGTTCAGGTTCCAATCCGGGGGGCAACCCCACTAATCTTGAAGTTCCTGATCTAGATAAAATGGAAAAATTAGAGAGGGAATTGCCAAGACAACTTGAGGATCGGTATAGGTGGTTGGAGGAAAAATTGAAAGCAATGGAGAATGTTGACTTCTACTGTGGAATTGATGCCAAGGATTTGAGTTTAGTCCCTGATCTAGTACTCCCACCAAAGTTTAAGATTCCAGAGTTTGAAAAGTACAATGGGACCAGTTGTCCCGAAGCTCACATCATAATGTTCTGTCGAAGGATGACAGGGTATGTTAACAATGACCAATTATTAATTTATTGCTTCCAAGACAGTCTGATCGGGTCAGCAGTTAAATGGTACAATTAATTGAGCCATGTTAAAATCCATTCATGGAAGGACTTAGCACAAGCTTTTATGAAGCAATATAGCCATGTAACAGACATGGTACCCGACAGAATTACCCTGCAGAATATGGAAAAGAAGCAAAAGGAGAGCTTCAGGCAATATGCCCAGAGATGGAGGGAGGTAGCAACACAAGTCCAGCCGCCTTTTTTGGAAAAGGAGACTACGATGCTTTTCGTCAATACTCAAAAAACCCGTTCATTGACTATATGTTGGGAAGCGCTACTTTGAGCTTTTCGGATATAGTAATGTCCGTGAGATGATTGAAGATGCGATAGAGAAATGGGAAAAGAGATATGGGAGAAAGTGCCAAGGTCAACCCCGGAAAACAAGAAAAATGAAGTGAACATCGTGAGCATATCGTCCCAAAGTGGTCAACATAAGTCAGCCAAGGGTTATAACCACTAATTATCAACGAGAATTTGAATGACATATTCAAGGAGAGGTCCAGGAATAAAAGTTTCCAAACCCTTATGTACTTGGAGGTGTTTTAAGCAATGGGACTGTGGAAAAGATCCCTATATTTTTAGAGCTAATCTAAAGTAATGTTCAAAATGCGCTTGTTGTTTTTAGCCTAAGGGCAATAAGAATCCTTTTGTGAAATAGGCTTGTGTCCAAAATTTTTATTTCAATAAAATGCATTCTTTTTTAGTAAATATTCTTTCATTCTTTTTATATTCTTTTGTTCTTTGTACCATTTTCAAATATGCTTTCATTCTTTATTCATGATCATACCATACAAATAATTATCCTTAGAATTATTTATTCTTTGGAATTTGCCTTTGTACCTACTATAGGTCCCCAAATATCAATGACATGAGCAACACTGTAACTGACTCCCTTTTGGGGTGAGATAGGTGTTTAAGCGGATCTCAGGACTTTGAAGATGACAGAGATTGTGACTTATTTCCTGATTTGTTAAGGACGGTAGAACAAGATGAAAAAAAAATAGATCCTACTTTACGAAGGGTCAATGGACATTGTGAACAAGGGGCAAAGATTGAAACCTGAGTCACCACAAGGACAAAATGAATTGTCTTTGAGTTGCTTCAAGAAATTTAAAGATGTTTTCACATGATTATGTCGAGACATATTTGAGATATTAAGATCTATGGATGATAGAAAATGTCTATACAGTGCCAAAAGAACACATGTTGAAGGTTTCATGGTAGCCGCGCTAACCATGAGGTTTGGGTATTGTTGATCCACCATGGAAGGAAATTGCATTGGTTAAAGCCACATTCATTTCTTCACAGATTTTCTCTATATGGGACAAGGATGTTATCAAGCCATTCTCATCGATTCATCTTGGCAGTCATTGATTACTTCACAAAGAGGGTGAAGGTCGCTTCATATGTCAATATTGCAAGACTGATAGTCATCAAATTCCAAAAAAAAAAAAAGGGTTGCTGACAAGTAATGTCAGAAAGGATCACTTTCAAATACAACTGAATAATGTCAAAAGTTTGCAGTCTGTTCAAAGATCAGACACTATATCGCAGTGCAGTAAAGGCATTCAAGAAGAAAAACAAAAGTTCAAAAATAGAAAAAAAAAAAAAAGGAAAAGCAAACAACAGTACAAGGGTCATAGTGAAAAATGATTGAGTCTTGTAAGGATTGGCATAAAGAAGTTATCATTTACCCTCTATATTTGTCGAACATGGGCCTAGACCTTCACTGGGGCAACACATTGATTTATAGGACTGAAATAGTTTTTGAAATCGAGATTCCTTTTCTTCGAGTCTTGGCAGAATTAAAGTTGGATGAATCAGAATGGGTTCAATCCTGATCAGTCAAATTTAAAAGATATTTGTCACAGTCAGATGATGCAGGTTTATCCTCGAGAAATCCATGAGGGGAGTTTGATATTGAAGAAGATCCTTTCTATACAAAAGGACTTCAAAGGAAGAAATATGCCAAATTAAAAGAGACCTTATGTAAAGAAGGCTTGTTTTGGAGAAGCATCGTTTTTGATCGAAAGGATTTACCCAGTTCGGAGAATTCAAAATATAGTCAAAGGGTGTTCTATGGGAGATGCTAAGGTGAAAACCCGCAAAGGGCGCCTTGAGACCTTGAAAAAAATAATAAAAAAATCAAAAAAAGGAAAAAAGGAAAAATTAAAAAAATAAAAAAAATCAAAAAAATTGAAAAAGAGAAAGAAAAGGAGAGGCCAAAGCAAAAACCCGCAAAGGGCGCTTTGAGACCAAAGGGGATTTGAGTTGAAAACCCGAAAAGGGCGGCTCAAATTTAGATTAAAGTCTTGCTATGCCTGAATTAACAATGAAAGAAGAATGTTACATCTTGGGGCATTGACAAAGTACTTTGAATCCCCTAAACACAGATTGAGCTCAGAATGGTCCTCAAGAAGTTGGTATAGAGAAGCTCAAACTGCGATATCTGGGGCACCTAGCTTTTCATTTTTACCCATTTTTTGTTATCTTTGATTACCTTGCTTTTTTCAGGTCACATCCTAATAGATTTCTTTCTTGGTTGCATTTGCTTGTTTGTTTCGAGCTATGTTCTCAATTAATTCCTTTCTTGTCCATGGTTATGATCTTTTTCAAGCATTTTGCATTGAAGTAATGATTTTTGGACTAATAATACTCTCATAAAAGGAGTTTTGCATATTACTTTGGGGAGTTTCAAAATAATACAGGAGCCTGAAACAGGACTATTGTTTAAAACTTACCAAACTTAAGGGTTGGAAATGTTTAAACCCAAATTGAGATTATCTCCTTGGATTTTCTGTCAAAGATATTAATTAGTGTTATAATCTTGGCAAAGAATGAGCAATGGGGTTATTCTTGAAAAAAGTGGTATTCTGTATTCATGCAGATATCAAACATATACATCTGGTCATTATACCCGGGGAATGGTGTAACTGATCAAATTAATTAAAGATGATGCAAATCCTATACCTCTGAGTTGTCACGGGATGGATAGAGGAAATCAAATGTCTATTCCCCTGAGGTTGCAGTGAGAAGTTCAAACTTCATGTCCTAGAAGCTAAATTGTAAGGGACTCTGGAATTACAGCGGGGCAAACTGGCTGAGTAGAATGTGATTGTTTCTTTGGGTTTTCTGTCAAGAATACCAGTCGAACAAGATGGTAGCATAATAAATCAGTGATAGTACCCTGGTGAACAACGAGCGATGATCTTTTAAGAAAATATTTAAAAAGATCATTCTCATTTTGGCATTCATAACACATCTAGTTAGGAGCATTTGATTCATTTTTTGATCATAGCATCCTAATCATTTGACATAAGTATCACATCTAGTTAGGTGCATTTGACTCATTTCGATCATAGCATCCTAATTATTTGACATAAGCATCACTTAGGAGCATTTGATTCATTTTGATCATAATATCCTAATTATTTGACATAAACATGATACATGAAATCGAGTCTATAGGACAGGTCTAAGAGGACGGTGTAGTAACATTGGTGAATTCAGATCTTATATCCCTGAAGTTGTAGCGGAATAGATCAAAGATTGCAGACCTTATCGCCCTGAAGTTGCAGTGGAGCAGGTTGAAGTGTCAGTTGCAGTAAAGCAAATCATAACAAGTCTTATCTTCCTGAGGTTGCAGTGGAGTAGACTGAAGATTGAAAGATCTTATCTCCCTAAGCAGTAGCGGAGCAGATCGAAGATGATGAATCTTATCTCCATGTATCGACAATGGAGCAAATTTTAGCCACTGACCTTATCTCTCTGAGGTAGCAAGAGAGCAAGTTGAAGATGATAGTCTTATCTTCCTAAAGCAGCAAGGAAGCAGATTGAGGATTGAAGATCTTATCTCCCGAAGCAGTAGCGGAGCAGATCGAAGATGGCGAATATTATCTCCATGTATCGGCAATGGAACAGATTTTAGCTATTGACCTTATCTCTCTAAGGTAGCAAGAGAGCAGGTTGGCGATTGTAGTCTTATCCTCTTGAGGTAGCAAGGAAGCAGACTGAGAATTGAAGATTTTATCTCCTTGAGATTGCAGCGTAGCAGATCTTCGCAGATGGTGAATCTTATCTCCATGTATCGGCAATGGAGCAGATTTAAGCCTCAAGCCTTATCTCTCTGAGATAGCAAGAGAGCAGGTTGAAAAATGAGTCTTATCTTCCTGAGGTAGCAAGGAAGCAGACTGGGAATTGAAGATTTTATCTCCCTAAAGTTACAGCGGAGCAGATCTTCGCAGATGGCTAATCTTATCTCCATGTATTGGCAATGGGGCAGATTTAAGCCATCAGCCTTATCTCTCTGAGGTAGCAAGAGAGCAGGTTGAAGATGATAGTCTTATCTTCCTGAGGTAGCAAGGAAGCAGATTGAGAATTGAATATTTTATCTCTCTGAAGTTGCAGCGAAGCAAATCTTCGCAGATGGCTAATCTTATCTTCCTGAGGTAGTAAGAAAGCAGATTGAGAATTGAAGATTTTATCTCCCTGAAGTTGCAGCGGAGCAGATCTTCGCAGATGGCTAATCTTATCTCCATGAAGCAAGAGAGCAGGTTGAAAATTAAAGTCTTATCTTCCCGAGGTAGCAAGGAAGCAGACTGAAGATTGAAGATTGGAAGAGGCGAATCTTATCTCCAGGTACCGATAATGGAGCAGATTTAAGCCTCAAGCCTTATCTCTCTGAGGTAGCAAAAGAGTAGGCTGAAGATTGAGTCTTATCTTTTTGAGGTAGTAAGAAAGCAGACTAAAGATTGAAGATCTTATCTCCCTAAGCAGTTGCGGAGCAGATCGATGATGGCAAATCTTATCTCTATGTATTGGTAATAGAGCATATTTAAGTCACAAGTCCTATTTCCCTAATGTTATAGTCAAGATTCAGCAAAATCGGGTAAAATTGGCCCTATTTGAAGTCTTTGCTCTATTCTTGTTACACGACAATGAGCAAAGAGGGGCAGCTGTAGAAGATCCATTTTGCCCGGGCCTTTGAAATTATTTGCAGAATAAACCAGACCCAACAAATAACCCAATTCCTAGCCCCAAAAAAAAAAACTATTTAGCAAACCCTAAGAGCTTCAGTTGCTGCAGCCACAAACAGCTTCACTCCACGCCATACACACCTACAAAACAAACTAACAAATTGCAGAAATAACAACAAAGGAATTAACAAAGAAAGAGAGATAACAGAAAGAGGGATGATGAGAGTCTCAATTTTTTTGGGGGGTTTTCGGCTATAAAAGGCCATTTGTAAACAATTTAAGGGGATGGATTTTTTTTTCTTGGATACAGATACAAAATACACATCAATAAGAAAAGAAAGGATTTGAGATTTCAATCTTTTCTTCTTCTTTTTTTAGATCTGATATCTTATCTAGATTTTTTTTAGTTTTCTTTCTTCTCTTTGGCATAAAAAAAGATAAAAAAGAAGGTGTTGCTTACCTCCGGCTTTTCATCGCGACCCATCTGCTGGTGGTTGATCACCAAGTCCGATGGTGGTGCGACGGCGTCCAGTCCTCACCCTTAGATTGAGGCCGTAATTCTAGCAAAAAGGGATAAAATGAAAGGGGTTATTAGTTGCTGGTATAAAATGGCAGATTGCCATTCATTTTTCTTTGATTTTGACAATAAAACAAAACTGCACTGTCTAGGAAGGGGATTTGCGTTTTGTGCTTTAAATGGGAGATTTACGCGATAGTCCTCCTTTGCGCATTCTTTTAATTAATCCTTATTTGCATTTTATTTGTTTTAAATTTTTCCTAGAATTTGCATGACACTTCAATTTAACCCGCGCTTAAATGCTATGATGTGCGATCCGGAATATTTCGGTTTGATCCTCGCACATCCGCGCTAGCCATTGCGCTTTAGTTTTTCTATTTCAATGGACTAATTTATTAATTATTCCTTTCATTTTAACTTATTTTAATTGAGTTTCTATTTGATTTTATTTTTATATAATTCATTATTGTTTTAAAAAGTCCATTTAACATGCATTCTTAATTCTTGATTATTTATTCATTTTTATTTTTTTATATGTTTCTAGCTACTTTGATATTTTTACTTTGTTTGTTTATATCATTATTATAAAGTTTATTTATATCATGTTATTTCAATATTCTATATAATAATTTGTATAAATGTTCTTATATATTATTATTACATATATATTTCATGATAAAATTAATTTTACTCTATATATATTATTAACTTTATGTTATTTTATACATATAATATCTTTTAGATTTATTCCTATACTTTATTATATATATCTTTGTTGTTTATAGTAAATCTTACATATCTCATATATCATTTAAATTGTTATTATTTATGCATGCATGTATATATATTGGTACGTATGTTTGACCTATATACATTATTAAGTTCACATATTTCATACATATAGTTTTTCTTTGTACATATAATTATATATATATATATTTTCTTTTTTTGCATTATATATAATTCATGATAAAATTAACCTAAGCTAATATGCATTATTAATTTCGTGCTAATTTTACAAATAATTAATTCTAGATCTATTTATGTACATATAGTTTTATTGTATATTGGTTTGTTCATCTTCCATGTATATTATTTTTTATTATTCATTATCCATGCTTAAAGATTTTTTGTTACATTATACCTAGAATGATTGTTAGACATATTAAGCAAGGTTTATTGTATTTTAAGTATATTATTTCATATTTATTATTTTTATAATGCATTAAATATTTCATCAATTTTAAAATGAATAAACATTTTTTAAGCAAATTTCGAAATTTCAATTATTTAAAGTTTTTGAAATAAGGCAATATCTAATATTTGGGGAATTCGGAAAAATTGTGCTCAATCAATGTGACTGGTATGACTTTTCCAATGAACCAAATATTTAGATAACCTTTTATACTTTTAATGTATAAGTTTAAAAAAAATTTGAAAATCGATCGTATCTTAAAGGTATAAGGGATCGTATCCAACCGTACTGGGTACGAAACCGCATATCTTCGGAACGAGAAATTTTTGATAGCTAATTTGAGCTATTCAAACATTTTTATATACTTCAGAAAATATTTTTTTTAAAGAACTTTTGATAGAAGGACATCATCAAATCAATTTGGTACCAATTTTTGGGCGTTATGAGGGTGCTAACCTTCTTCCTCATGCGTAAATCGACTCCGAACCCGTTTTTGAATTTATGTAAATCGAAATTGATTTAAAATGTCTTATTAGGTGATCCAATCAAACCTAAATAAAAAGATTGGTGGCGACTCCACACTCGATTTTTAAGGTCGATCCCCATTACTTTCAAAATATAAAAAGGGTTTCGATGACTTAGGCGACTCCACTGGGGATTGAACAAAGAGAGTCAGGCCATAAAATTGATTATTTGCTGTCCTTTTGTCAAAGAATTGAAAATTTGTTTTGAAAATCATGATTCTTTTAATTGCATTCGTTTGCATGATTATTCGAGTCTTGTAGAATAATATGACATTGCATTGCATGACCGTTGTGGTTACACCTGTTAAGTGGGAGTAAGAAACTATGCTTTCGTGAGGTCTTCATCTCCATACGGGCTAGTGGATTGCTTCTGGGATACATCCGTACTTATGATTTCGTGAGATTTTCATCTCCGCATGGTCATAGGGAAATGTATTCCCCTGAATCGAACTCGATTCATATGAGCCTATAATGGGTGAGAATTGAGGAATCTATTGGTTCAGGTACCCTTTCTCTAGAACTAAATCACATATAGTGAACCTTGAGAATCCACCTTACGTAGAACCTTACCCAAATTTAGTGGTCACCTGAATAGGTACTTTATTTGATATTTATTTCACTTGTACTAACGTGTTTTGTTTTGGTTTTGTTTATAATTGCATTGCATTACATTATCATAGAAAAGAGGTGTTGATTCATATTTGATTGCTAAATAGAATAGTTTGTCATAAGAAAACAAATTTCCTGATAAAGTGGATTATAATACGGTTGTCCGAATTGACGGAAGAAGGCTGACAGTTCGTGGAGAAAAACAAGTCTTTATTTGAAGATTCAAGCCAATTGTTCGTGAGCCGTCGCATCTCGATTTTCATAACGGAGCTAATCAACGTCGTGAGGATAATGAGTCATAGCCTGGATCAAGCAAAGAAGAGCTAGTGGAGGCATTTATTAGAGGCTTTCGAGATTTGGATTTCACCAAGAAAAGGGATCGATGTCTTCGCCTGGAATATGAAAGCAGGGCTGTATATGTAATCCGTTTTATGTAAAGGGATTTGTTTTCCAGAAAAGTTGTTCTAATGGAATTAAATTGAAAATCAACACTTCTCTTTCTTTTGCACCCATCCCATGCATTTGCATTGCATTGCATCATTTCATCATTTGCATTAAATTTTCATAAAAGGGGTCCCTAATTAGTTGAAATCATTTCAGTTAATCTGGGAACCAATAAAAACTTACCAACCAAGCGTCGTTATGGTACCCGTGCTAAGACAAAAGATATGGACAAAAGATTGGAAAGACTTGAACAACTTCAAAGAGAGATGCAAGACCAATTACAAATACAGATGCAAGAGCAACTGACAAAGATTAGGCAAGATATGAGAGATCTGATGCCAGAGTCTCAAAGGAATATGTTGAATCAGTTGTCTCAATTGCTGAAAAAGGGGCTTGAAGAAAGGAAAAGTTCCATGATCAATATTGAGAGGGACAATAAGGAGCCTCTCTACCCTCCAGGTTTCACCCCGACAAATGTTCAGACAGGTCCGCAAGGTGTACCTATTATCAGAACTCAGCAATATAGGGCTAGTAACTCGGCACCGATAAATTACCCGATAGGTTCAGGTTCCAATCCGGGGGGCAACCCCACTAATCTTGAAGTTCCTGATCTAGATAAAATGGAAAAATTAGAGAGGGAATTGCCAAGACAACTTGAGGATCGGTATAGGTGGTTGGAGGAAAAATTGAAAGCAATGGAGAATGTTGACTTCTACTGTGGAATTGATGCCAAGGATTTGAGTTTAGTCCCTGATCTAGTACTCCCACCAAAGTTTAAGATTCCAGAGTTTGAAAAGTACAATGGGACCAGTTGTCCTGAAGCTCACATCATAATGTTCTGTCGAAGGATGACAGGGTATGTTAACAATGACCAATTATTAATTTATTGCTTCCAAGACAGTCTGATCGGGTCAGCAGTTAAATGGTACAATTAATTGAGCCATGTTAAAATCCATTCATGGAAGGACTTAGCACAAGCTTTTATGAAGCAGTATAGCCATGTAACAGACATGGTACCCGACAGAATTACCCTGCAGAATATGGAAAAGAAGCAAAAGGAGAGCTTCAGGCAATATGCCCAGAGATGGAGGGAGGTAGCAACACAAGTCCAGCCGCCTTTTTTGGAAAAGGAGACTACGATGCTTTTCGTCAATACTCTGAAAACCCCGTTCATTGACTATATGTTGGGAAGCGCTACTTTGAGCTTTTCAGATATAGTAATGTCCGGTGAGATGATTGAAGATGCGATAAGAAATGGGAAAAGAGATATGGGAGAAAGTGCCAAAAGGTCAACCCCGGAAAACAAGAAAAATGAAGTGAACATCGTGAGCATATCGTCCAAAGTGGTCAACATAAGTCAGCCAAGGGTTATAACCACTAATTATCAACGAGAATTTGAATGACATATTCAAGGAGAGGTCCAGGGAATAAAAGTTTCCAAACCCTTATGTACTTGGAGGTGTTTTAAGCAATGGGACTGTGGAAAAGATCCCTATATTTTTAGAGCTAATCTAAAGTAATGTTCAAAATGCGCTTGTTGTTTTTAGCCTAAGGGCAATAAGAATCCTTTTGTGAAATAGGCTTGTGTCCAAAATTTTTATTTCAATAAAATGCATTCTTTTTTAGTAAATATTCTTTCATTCTTTTTATATTCTTTTGTTCTTTGTACCATTTTCAAATATGCTTTCATTCTTTATTCATGATCATACCATACAAATAATTATCCTTAGAATTATTTATTCTTTGAATTTGCCTTTGTACCTACTATAGGTCCCCAAATATCAATGACATGAGCAACATCAGAATCGACTCCCTTTTTGGGGTGAGATAGGTGTTTAAGCGGATCTCGTGGACTTTGAAGATGACAGAGATTGTGAATTATTTCTGATTTGTTAAGGACGGTAGAACAAGATGAAAAAAAATAGATCCTACTTTACGAAGGGTCAATGGACATTGTGAACAAGGGGCAAAGATTGAAACCCGAGTCACCACAAGGACAAAATGAATTGTCTTTGAGTTGCTTCAAGAAATTTAAAGATGTTTTCACATGATTATGTCGAGACATATTTGAGATATTAAGATCTATGGATGATAGAAAATGTCTATACAATGCCAAAAAGAACACATGTTGAAGGTTTCATGGTAGCCGCACTAACCATGAGGTTTGGGTATTGTTGATCCACCATGGAAGGAAATTGCATTGGTTAAAGCCACATTCATTTCTTCACAGATTTTCTCTATATGGGACAAGGATGTTATCAAGCCATTCTCATCGATTCATCTTGGCGAGTCATTGATTACTTCACAAAGAGGGTGAAGGTCGCTTCATATGTCAATATTGCAAGACCGATAGTCATCAAATTCCAAAAAAAAAAAAAAAAAGGGGTTGCTGACAAGTAATGTCGAAAAGGATCACTTTCAAATACAATGAATAATGTCAAAGTTTGCAATCTGTTCAAAGATCGGACACTATATCGCAGATGATCGATAAAGGCATTCAAGAAGAAAAACAAAAGTTCAAAAATAGAAAAAAAAAGGAAAAGCAAACAACAGTACAAGGGTCATAGTGAAAAATGATTGAGTCTTGTAAGGATTGGCATAAAGAAGTTATCATTTACCCTCTATATTTGTCGAACATGGGCCTAGACCTTCACTGGGGCAACACATTGATTTATAGGATCAAACAGCTTTTTGAAATCGAGATTCCTTTTCTTCGAGTCTTGGCGAATTTAAAGTTGGATGAATCAGAATGGGTTCAATCCTGATCAGTCAAATTTAAAAGATATTTGTCACAGTCAGATGATGCAGGTTTATCCTCGAGAAATCCATGAGGGGAGTTTGATATTGAAGAAGATCCTTTCTATACAAAAGGACTTCAAAGGAAGAAATATGCCAAATTAAAAAAGACCTTATGTAAAGAAGGCTTGTTTTGGAGAAGCATCGTTTTTGATCGAAAGGATTTACCCAGTTCGGAGAATTCAAAATATAGTCAAAGGGTGTTCTATGGGAGATGCTAAGGTGAAAACCCGCAAAGGGCGCCTTGAGACCTTGAAAAAAATAATAAAAAAATCAAAAAAAAGGAAAAAAGGAAAAATTAAAAAAATAAAAAAAATCAAAAAAATTGAAAAAGAGAAAGAAAAGGAGAGGCCAAAGCAAAAACCCGCAAAGGGCGCTTTGAGACCAAAGGGGATTTGAGTTGAAAACCCGAAAAGGGCGGCTCAAATTTAGATTAAAGTCTTGCTATGCCTGAATTAACAATGAAAGAAGAATGTTACATCTTGGGGCATTGACAAAGTACTTTGAATCCCCTAAACACAGATTGAGCTCAGAATGGTCCTCAAGAAGTTGGTATAGAGAAGCTCAAACTGCGATATCTGGGGCACCTAGCTTTTCATTTTTACCCATTTTTTGTTATCTTTGATTACCTTGCTTTTTTCAGGTCACATCTAATTAAAAAATAAAAACTAATAAAAATATAAAATAATTAAATTTCCCATATTGGTCTTCTTTAATCTATCATCTTCGCCATCATATTCAATTGATTTTGGTTCTTATGTGGCTAACTTGTTTAACTTCTCATGCTATTAATTACTTCAAACTTGTAGATTATCTAAACAATTAAAATATTATATAAATAAATAATAAAATATTATTGTAAATTAGAGTTACAAATTAACTAAACAATTATTCAGAATTTCGTGACCTCATACCATCCAGACCACAAACCTAACATGTATTGGGCATCTTCCACTTACACGTCTATAACAATGAGATAACAATATATTTACTAAATTCTAAAGAGTTTAAAACCAATACATAGATAACACGTGTCACATTAAAAATAATTAACAACAATCCTTTCCCATCCTTTGAAAGCCTATAGATATTAGGATAAAACACCAAGACACACTCCCTCAAATACTCTAAACTCTCACTCATTCCCTCTTTCTTTCTAATTCTTTCGACGTCCACATTCTAATTATTTTAGTTCCCATACTACACTTCATCCTTCATATGAATCATCACAAATTACTACAATTTCCTCCTTAATTTCTCACAGCTGTATATATTTTTCCATGTTAACAACTATTATCTTTATTTATATAGAAGTTTTTTAGTTCATATATGGATCTTACTCATGCAACATTTTATTCAGTAAATTTATTTTTGATAATTGAGATTTTGAAGTGACGAAGATGATGATTCATATTAAAATTTGAACAATATTTAATTTTTCAAAAGAAAAGATAAACCGATGAGGTTGTATCTCTTTTGAGTAAGTCAATGGTGAATAGATTGGAAAAAAAAATTTGATTTACGATTGATGAGACCGGAGAAGAAATGGTTAATGAATTAAACATAAATTTGGTTGGTCATGGAATCATTGTAGAAGACCCATTTTGCCCGGGCCTTTGAAATTATTTGCAGAATAAACTGACCCAACAAATAACCCAATTCCAGCCCCCAAAAAAAAAAAAAAAAACTATTCAAAAAACCCTAAGAGCTTGATTGTTTGCGACCACAAACAACTTCACTCCACGCCATACACACACTGCAAAACAAACTAACAACAAATGCAGCAAAATAAATAAAAGCAAGGAATTAACAAAGAAAGAGATAACAGAAAAAGAGGGATGATGAGAGTCTCAATTTTTTTGGGGGTTTTCTATAAAAGGCCATTTGTAAACAATGTAAGGGGATGGATTTTTTTCTTGGATACTGATACAAAATACACATCAATAAGAAAAGAAAGGATTTGAGATTTCAATCTTTTCGTCTTCTTTTTTAGATCTGATATCTTATCTAGATTTTTTTAGTTTTCTTTCTTCTCTTTGGCATCAAAAAGATTAAAAAGAAGGTGTTGCTTACCTCGGCTTTTCATCGCGACCCATCTGCGCGTGGTCGATCACCAAGTCCGATGGTGGTGCGACGGCGTCCAGTCCTCACCCTTAGATTGAGGCCGTAATTCTAGCAAAAAGGGATAAAATGAAAGGGGTTATTAGTTGCTGGTATAAAATGGCAGATTGCCATTCATTTTTCTTTGATTTTGACAATAAAACAAAACGCACTTTCTCTAGGGGGATTTGCGTTTTTGTGCTTTAAATGGGAGATTTACGCGGATAGTCCTCCCCTTTTGCGCATTCTTTTTAATTAATCCTTATTTGCATTTTATTTGTTTTAAATTTTTCCTAGAATTTGCATGACACTTCAATTTAACCCGCGCCTAAATGCTATGATGTGCGATCTGGAATATTTCCAGTTTCGATCCCTGCACATCCGCGCTCATTGCGCTTTAGTTTTTCTATTTCAATGGACTAATTTATTAATTATTCCTTTCATTTTAACTTATTTTAATTGAGTTTCTATTTGATTTTATTTTTATATAATTCATTATTGTTTTAAAAAGTCCATTTAACATGCATTCTTAATTCTTGATTATTTATTCATTTTTATTTTTTTATATGTTTCTAGCTACTTTGATATTTTTACTTTGTTTGTTTATATCATTATTATAAAGTTTATTTATATCATGTTATTTCAATATTCTATATAATAATTTGTATAAATGTTCTTATATATTATTATTACATATATATTTCATGATAAAATTAATTTTACTCTATATATATTATTAACTTTATGTTATTTTATACATATAATATCTTTTAGATTTATTCCTATACTTTATTATATATATCTTTGTTGTTTATAGTAAATCTTACATATCTCATATATCATTTAAATTGTTATTATTTATGCATGTACATATATTGGTACGTATGTTTGACCTATATACATTATTAAGTTCACATATTTCATACATATAGTTTTTCTTTGTACATATAATTATATATATATATATATATTTTCTTTTTTTGCATTATATATAATTCATGATAAAATTAACCTAAGCTAATATGCATTATTAATTTCGTGCTAATTTTACAAATAATTAATTCTAGATCTATTTATGTACATATAGTTTTATTGTATATTGGTTTGTTCATCTTCCATGTATATTATTTTTTATTATTCATTATCCATGCTTAAAGATTTTTTTGTTACATTATACCTAGAATGATTGTTAGACATATTAAGCAAGGTTTATTGTATTTTAAGTATATTATTTCATGTTTATTATTTTTTATAATGCATTAAATATTTCATCAATTTTAAAATGAATAAACATTTTTTTAAGCAAATTTCAAAATTTCAATTATTTAAAGTTTTTGAAATAAGGCAATATCTAATATTTGGGGAATTCGGAAAAATTGTGCTCAATCGTACTGGGTATGACTTTTCCAATGAACCAAATATTTAGATAACCTTTTATACTTTTAATGTATAAGTTTAAAAAAAATTTGAAAATCGATCGTATATATCTTAAAGGTATAAGGGATCGTATCCAACCGTACTGGGTACGAAACTGCATATCTTCGGAACGAGAAATTTTTAATAGCTAATTTGAGCTATTCAAATATTTTTATATACTTCAGAAAATATTTTTTTTTAAAGAACTTTTGATAGAAGGACAGCATCAAATCAATTTGGTACCAATTTTTGAGCGTTATGAGGGTGCTAACCCTTCCTCATGCGTAACCGACTCCCGAACCCGTTTTTGAATTTACGTAAATCGAAATTGATTTAAAATGTCTTATTAGGTGATCCAATCAAACTTAAATAAAATGATTGATGGCGACTCCACACTCGATTTTTAAAGTCGATCCCCATTGCTTTCAAAATATAAAAAGGGTTTCGACAATTATCATAAATATCTAAATCAACTTTTTTTTTTTCTTCAAAGTATCAATGATTAATGATATTTGATCTGATTATATTTCAGAATAAAGGTGCCTTCAATCAAATGTCAAACACATGAACACTCAATGTCTGTCCAACGCCAGGTCAATCCAACAACCAACATATACTAAATTCGAAATACAATCAAAGAATAATTAAAATACATGAACAGCTTGATTAATGAGTACATTTTTCCATAAATTTTTTAAGAAAAGAAACATAAAAAATTATATAATAAGAACACCGAGAAAATATTAACTTGTAGGCAGATTAAGTTATCATCATCACCCAAAGCTAGCTGAAGCTGTAGCAGCATCTGCAACAAGTGCATGCTATGATAAGTATTTATACACCCAATGATTGTTGATCATCAATACTGGTGATATAAATACATGCACTATCTGTCAACTTAAATTTTGAATGAAAATATACCTCTATAAATGAAGCACATTAAGAAACTGATACACTGGCTTCGGCTTCATGTTTCTTGCCAGCAACAACATATAATATAGAATACGTTAGGGCTTGCATTGCCCCTCCAATTTATTACCCTTGCCTTGAAGCTCTGGATGGATCTTCCTTTTCAACATCCTCTTCATCACCTAAGTAACCAAGTAACATTTTGTTTTAATCAACTAAATTCTGCTTAAAAGAAATCATAAAAGTAAGGTTTTAAGACTCACCTGGTTTAGCATTTTGATGGGACGTGAATCCTTTCCAGCATGGGGAATGAATTTTTTGGCAAAAGAAGTCCCTTTTTTCGTAGGAAAAGAAGCCTTTTCGCAAGGATTTAACTCTAAATCAAGATGGGTGGGCTTGTTTTTCATGTCTGAGTCCTGGTAAAAGAGGTCTGCCAAGGTAGTTCTTCTTCTCAGCTTCTCAGAATGACCCTCAATGACTTCCAAGTTAAACTTGATTTCATTGTGAGTAGAATCCTCCACAATGTCCTCCAAACTGTGGCCAAGCAGCAGTGGGTTCACTTCGTCGTAACTATTATTGTTGTCATCATCATCATCTTCATCATTGTTGTTAGAGAATCGTTCTTCTTCTTCTTCTTCGTCGTCGTTTCTTTCAGGAGGTAAGTGGTCATTTAGCTCACCGAAGGATTTCAAAGGATCGAAACCGAATGTTCCAATTGTTAGAACGCCATATCGCCAACCATCCAGCAGGTCGAACAGTGTTACTTGTTCGAGTAAGGCTTTTGAATTTGTGTCAATTGCAATGGAATCAGTCTTCTTAACATTTCGAACCAGCCCATCTGCAGAAAATTGAAGTTTTCTTATCATCATACTATTAAAAAACAATGGCAATACTGTTTGAATGCCATATGAACTAAAAACAATACTGAAAGAGATCATATATATGCATCGGAAACTTGTACAATGAAAATTTTTCGTCAGTCTTAAATATCTCAAAAGATTTTTGATTTAGTTATAAAAAGAAGTAGCGAAAAATGTTACGAAATCAAACCTTTGAGAACGTTATGAGGGAACCTCTTGTGCAACCAGTTGAAGATCTATCAAAGAAATCATCATCAAACAAAAAAAATCTCAGAGGAGCTCATTAAAGGGGAAAAAGGACGTAACAAAATATGTGTATGTTGGTCTAATTACCTTCATTTTTCTCAGCCAATGTGGAACGAATCTAGTGAGGGGTTGTAGAATATTGCTCCTGATGTAGGAGAGGTGAAGGAATTATAGTTGGCAAAAAGCAAGGGGGCATAGGTTAAGGAGTTAGGGTGCCATGTGGCAAAAAAGAAAGTAGGATAATGTGATGGCCCGCGTGTAAGATTGCACGATTTGCTCGGTTAAAATATAAGCCTTTGATAAGAGCATCAACCTCTGTTTCAATTTATTGAATCTCACTATTTTATTTAAAAAAATTATAAATTGAAGGTGATCAACACTTATTACTTAAATTATAAAATCACTATCTCTAAATCTATAATAGAAGGCATCCATCATGTCACTATCATGGATGTTTCTGGCTTGATAGATTTTGGCAAAATTCTTTGTATGATGTGCGATATTCCATCTCTCTATTCAGCAATTCGTTTTTATATTTTAAATATGCTCGTAGCTTTTATCTTCATCATTGGTTGAACCATTAGTCTTGTGACAAAATTTGTCTACCCATGTGATAATTGCATATGGAATAAAAAAATATTATGTGATGTGCCTAAATCTTCTTAAAGTCGTACTACTATCCAAGAATCGATGAACAACATGCATGTTAATACTCGGTTGCCATGAACCTACAGCTACATTCTTAACAACCATAGCAATAACTTAACATTCTCTATCTTTCCTCAGTTGCTCCTTTACGGCATTAGACGGAAAATACCCCACACATACTTTATTCCAAAATTTGTTGCAACATTTTTAAAATGTTTATACGTCAAAAATCTATTAAGAAAATATGAAAAAAATTGATTAACTCCCTTATTACATTTGTACTCAATTAAGTCCCTTTGTGTTTTTGTCATTCACTGTTGAAATAAATTGACAAATCAATTAGATGGTGACACGTGACAACTTCTGGTTTAATATAATATTTTCCCATAAAATATTTAAAAAAATAAAAAAATCAAAAAAATTATAAAAATAAGACAAAATTATTAAATATTTACAATATATTAAAATTGATATAAACTTATAAAAAAATTTATAAAATACAAAAATCTAACAAATTATAATAATTTTATAAAATTAATAAAACATATCTAAAATTTTATACAAACATGTAAATTTTCTTAAAAACTTAAAAAAAACTTAAAAAAAATATAAAAATATTATAAAAATATTAAAATTGATATAAATTTATAAAAATTATAAAAAAAATCTTAAAAATTTGAATCAAAATGAATTAGTTGGTCTAATCGATTAGACCAAAATTGACAAGATCGGTCAGGAGAAAGCCATTAGATCGATTTACCTGGAAACCGAGTGGTTGAATCAATCTTTTTAATTTTCTAATTTGTTTATTTTTACTTTTTTATTTAATTAAATTGGATGCATCGATCCAACTAGTAAACCAGTGGCTAGATCGGTTCGACCACCAGTCCGGTTCTAAAATCCTTGGTCAGAATATTTTATACACATATCCTAATGGTTGAATAATGAAATTTTGATTTGCTAGTATCTAATTTTACCAAAAATACTTTATATCATACAATACTTAGCAAACAATTTTCAACCTTTTAAGGTCCAAACTACTGTAATGTACTTAAAAAATTGGAGATAATTTAAAAAAATAATTTAGCAATAAAAAGGAGAGGATACCACAATTATCATTTTATTTAGGAAATATCAAAAACATTTTATTTAACATAAAAATGACCCTAACAATCTAATGACTATTCCTATTATCCAACGGTTGGTGTAATGTTATGTATTTATTATGATTTTTAATAATTTTTTAATAATTTTCATATTTTAATGAATTTTTATAAAATTTTAAATATATTTTATTAATTTTATAAATATATTTTATAATATTGATAATTTTTTATGATTTTTTATAATTGTTTATAATTTTTTTAAGTTTATATAAATTTTATTTTTTAATATTTAATAAATTTTATTTTTTATGAATTTTTTAAAGTTTTTAAGAATTTTTATATGTTTTATTAATTTTATATTTTTTATAAGTTAATAGAATTTATGATTTTTTATATTTTTATAATATTTATAGGTTTTTTTTATAATTTTATATCAATTTAAATATTTCTAATATTTGATAAAAAATTCTGATTTTTTATAATTTTTATGACTTTTAGTCATTTTATGGGAAAATATTAGATTAAACTAGATGTTGTCATGTTTCACCATCTAATTGGTCCGTCAAATTTATTTTAATGGTTAACATGGTCATTGATGGAAATTGTTAACCGAGAGGATTAACTGATTTTTTTTGTTAATAGTAGTGGTTTAATTGGGTGCGAATTTAATGTAGGAGCTTAATTGATTTTTTCCATTTTCTTAGGGTTTTTTTTTTTAAAATATGTAATATGTTCTAATATGTTTGTTTGGTATTACCAAATCTGAATAACCATCTCTATTTGGTAAACTTCCAAGCATGAAAAGTTATGACTTTTCAAAAAGGCACTTATGTACTTATTGGTACATTATATGTAGATGTTTGGTTTGAGTTGAATTATTTAATTCATTCCATCCTAATTGTGAGTGAAGTTTTTTTTTCACTACAAAAGTATTCTTTCTTTATCATGAACTTGATGAGATATGTAATGATTTATTTTATTCAAAACTTCATATTAATAATAGCTAGCATTTGTATGTTATTCATGAGACATTATTTTGAGTATATTCACTGCTAAATAATATATTAAATCACAGTTTATAAATGATCATATAATAAGAAATCTCTTGGTTGATTTAAAATAACCATAAGCTAAATGAGATTTGTATATGATCGCGCATTTTTTAATCTATGCTATGAATGTTGGAATAGAAACGATTTTGACTAGAAATGAAATAAGTCATATATAATATGAATGTGAAAATGTGAATGTAATAATCATATATTTGAAATCGGTATCATATTGTGCATGTTTGTAATGGTGCATGAGACATTTTCATATGGCTTGGAGATATATATAAAGTATTGAGATATAGTATTGTTTGAAATATATTTTGAAAGCAATGAATAAAAGATCTTGTGAGTATGAAAATTAACGATATGAAGTTATTTGACCCATTTGAGTGATGGACATGGTTTTGATGATAATTACAAAATAATTAATAATGTTGATGATAAAAGGTGTGTAAATGTGATGTTATAGTCAAATGATTGGATAGTTAATTGTCCTCTAATATGACTATGTACTAAAATATTATATAAAATACTCTTGCATGCATTTGGTTTGATTAGGAAAGGCTGTGTTATATTAACTATGAAAAGAAATTATGAAAATAGCAAATATGTTGATTATGCACTTGAATAAATTATGTCTAGGTTCAAATGAATTCGGAAATCCATTTGTCTAGGTTGATTATGAACTTGCATTTTAAGTAATTTTTTTATTAATTTTTAGTATTAATTTTTAAAATGTAAACTAACTTGACATTCCATGTCAGCGTATTTATCCATATTGCATGTTATACTATACGTTGATAATGGCAGTAGAAATGATCATAAATTAATAAGAAAGAAAAATAAGAACATGCAAATTTTACGTGGAAAACCCTTATCAGGAAAAACCTTGTTATAATACAAGAGTATTAACTACGTGCAAGCCTTCCTCTACCTTACTCATCTTAATCAACAATGAGAGATCACTACTATAGGCTGATTTTCTCTCTTGATCTTAGGGTTCCCTAAAAGGTAATTAAGGTTGATACGGGGTGTTGGGTTTTGGATGATTAAGGTTTAGATCCCTAGATTTGAAGTTCCTCTTGATTTCCTCCCCACCTTAGGTTAAGATAGTCATGCCATCCCGGGTTATAGATGTTGGAGTAAAGGTTATATCCTCTATTCCCCATATAGTTAACCTTCATATGATTGCACTCATCATCGTGTCCTGTGTTATATTAGGTTAGATTTGGCTGGTTTTGGACTTGCGCCTTGGCCGAACTAATCTCTAATTGATTAAGCCTTTCGAGTACTTGTTGATACTTATCCTTGTTGCCAACAGTGTTCACCGTCGATTGTTTGGCTCGATATATGGACCGTTCAATCGGCCATACGTAAGAGTTCATCGTCATGTCCTCTATAAGTTGACAAGCCTCAACGTATGTCTTGGACATGAATGCTCCCGTGAATGCTCTATTGAGACTAGAATGTAAGTTTTTCTCCAGCCCAATGTAGAAGACTTGAAGTTGCAACCAATCTTCTAAACCATGATCTAGAAACTTGCGTAGCATTATCTTAAAGCACTCCCATGCCTCATATAATGGCTCTTCTTTAAATTGCAAAAAATTCATGATATACATATAAAGTTTCATGGTCTTGCTCGGGTGATACATGCATGGATGGGGTGAAAATTATTAAATTCCGTTCACCAAAGATGTCAATTTTCAAGTTTATAAAACCATCAAACTTGCGATGACTTTTTGGATGGGATCTAGGAATTTCTGGGTTGAGATGTCTTCATGGCGTTCAAAGATCTATCTCATAACTTCGAAATACACTTTGAATCACTTGATTTCGTGTTTGAGAACTCAAGTAATGACCTTTTTTTGTAAAGACTGCGCGAGCAAAATTTCTGGATGACATTATTATGAAAATTACGAGTTTCGGGCTTTTAATTCGAGTTTAATTCAGATTGGGTTTGATTTTTAGGCTCAATATTTATTATATATGAGCCCGATATTATATTTATTAGGTTTTATTATTTATTTATCCCGAATTTTGGATATTGTTTAAGTATTTTAAGTTGTTTAGGAGTTTTATGTTTCTTAGTCAAAAAGAAAATTTAGATTAAAACTAGTTCTTGTTTAGATTGATTAGAGTTTCAACATACTTTAGAGTTTTAATTTGGATGTATTTAGCTATCCTATATAAAGGCTTCTTCATTGTTCATTAAGGACATAATTTATTTTCATTAATAAATTTTTCAACTCTGGGAGTTTGTTTCTTTGTGCAAGACTTCTTTATTGTGATTTTTAGAAGTAGTTTTCTTCTCGATTTTCTTCAAGGAGTCGTGAGAATCCATTCTTCACCCTTCAATCTGCCAAGGACTATTTCTTGGAGAGTTGATTAGAGTCATTAATTGAGTTTGTTAGGATTTATATCTCAAATGGTTCAATTGGATGTTTATCCTTCTATCCATCAAATCCATCGGTTTACTCGTTCTATCTTCCACTTTTAAATTTTGTCTATTTATTTATTTATTATTTTAAATATTTATTCTTAGTTCCTAAATTTCTTCTTTAGTGTTTTGTTTTCTATAGTTTCTAAATTTTTTTATTTCTTCTTTCAGGTCACATCCAAATTTTTCTTTTTCGAGTCGAACAACTTGAATTTGATCCTTTTTTCGCTTCCTCTGCTTCAATTTGTTATTATTTGATATCAGATTTGGGTGTTTTAGGTGTTCTTTGTATTCTTATAAATTTATTTCCAGCAAACAACCTTAAAACAATTTTTTTTACCCAGAAATTTTTTCGAAAAATAAATATTTTTCAATGGGTAAATGTTTTCCAATTGATATGAAATTTTACATACTGATTCTTGGCACTCTTTTAGAATACAAAAAAATATTTTCCACAAAAAAAGTGATCTAAAAGTGTAAAAACAAAAAAAATATATACAAAAAAAGGAAAAATAAAAAAGATTTTGTGGTTTGAATTTTGTGCCGAAATTTTTCAGATCAAATCTACACTATTTGAGGAGACTCTGGTTTAAATTTTGTGATTTTTGAAAATCAGGAAAACCTCGAATGAAAAAATACAAGTTGTTTTCTATTGTTTCGGGTTTTCAATTGGGTAGTTTATTTTCTTTGATTCTAGCATTAGGGTTTCTTTTGTTTTAACTTTTCTTATTTTATTACGCATTCTAACACATTTTTGTTTTCTGTGTTAATAGGTATGAAAAGTCTTGCCTCTCCTTTCTCCGCGCAACTTACTTCCTTCGGAGTCGAGTTTTTCTTTAGCTTCTTAGAGCCTTAGGTCAACTTCGATAGAGAGTGATCCCACATCTTTTTGAATATTATTGAGTTTGATTACTCTTTAAAAGTTACAAGCCTGAAAATCTTAACTTTTTTTCTCTTAGAGTTTATCTTTTTTTATTGCAAGTGTATAACAGTGAGGTTTAATTTTCTTTGGTTAATTTTTAGTGTTTTTTATTTCAACCTCTAATAATGGTAAGTACACATAGTAAGGACGAAAAACATGATCCATCCATGGTAAACATGGACCAAGTTATAACACTGTTCGACAAACTTCAGATAGATTTCAAAGAGGTGCAAGAGCGTTTGGAAAATAAGTTTGACACTTTGCAAACCCAAGTCCTTCATCACAAGGTGGTTCAACAAAATTTCAACCAAACTTTGGCTCGAATGGAAACTAACAATGATAAAGTTTGGGCAAAGCATAGATGTCATATTTGTAAAAAAAACCTGCACGGACATGTTTCCAATGTCATTCAACCTTTTATTGTTCATAGACTTGTCAAGAAGGGTATTGGTATAAAAACCATAACATCTTCTGTGAGCTTAAACGACTTATGATAGAACAAAGAGAATGAGCTAGCAAGTGCATGTGGTGTAATGCGAATGATCACAAAGCCTCTAAATGTCTGTCGCATGTGAATATGATATGCAAATTGTGCAAGTATACACGTCATATCAAGTAATAAAGTGATAAGTGAGATCATCTCCACAAGGATCAAATAGGTATAAAATGGTTAGGTTATTATAGTAAAGTGAGATTAATGCTAAGGCAAAAATAGTAATAATAATGCAGTGACAATTAGGAGAATAATGTTGTATAAAATGTGCAAAACAAACAAATAAACAATTAAGGATGTGAAAACAAAGATGCTACGGCAAAGGATAAAGGATCTACGACGTTGATTTGTAAGGTCGGGATTACTAAGAATCTACCCTCATTAACCAATAATGCCTCGGCAAAATCAATCTTATTCTACAACTCGGAATAATTCTACTATGATCTGCTTTTTTAAGAGCTAGACCTTAAGTTACCTTGCCTAAACGATATATGTCTATAGGCCTTTAGCACGGTACCCAGCACTATTTTGTTTTCTTTCCATATGGAACTCTACTCTATGTTTGGAGACTACTACAAGTACTCGGTCGAATACTTGCTCATATCATTCAATTCTGATCTAACTAACCTAACCTTGTCAGCATTAGAATAATTTCATAAACATGTTTCACATTAATCTATGTCTAGGGATTATACACATGCAATTCATAAATATCATTGAATGAAACAGTAAATTAAAACTAATCTAAGCTTTAGTCATTAAAGGAAATAAATGTTTCATCAAGCAATCCCAACACTATGAGATTAACTTATCGGCTGGAAAATAACATTCAAAATCAGAATAGCATTAAACATTATTCTTCTCAATTCAATTTACAAAACAACAAATGAAGAAGTAAAAGAAGAACTTCAGGAAGATGGTTTTTGCCTATCCAGCCTAACAACTTTGGCGTCGTAATCTAATGGTGGCCAAAAGGAACTGCCTTCTTCTTTTCCCTTATGATTCTGCCTTGTTCTCAACCGTTGTTCTCTGCTCCCGTCCAATGATTTTTTTTCAATTGTCCCCTCAACCGTCTACCCCATTTTCAATTTTTCTTTTTGGGTTTTACATCTCCCTTTAGAGTAGGCCCATCATCCTATGATCTTATGATCCCATGACATTTTCCTCTTTTTCAAGCTGATTTTTGGTTCACGTACAATAGGGCTGATAATAGTTAAGTGTTGACTGGGTCACTTCCTAGCACTGCCAAGACATTCGTGTTGGCAAACTGTCCAACCTTTTGCCTTAAAAAACCTTCACTTCTTTACTTCTTTTTCTCATTCTGTACTTTCCACTTAACAAACAAAACATTCCCGCAAACAATTAGAAGTAAGATGTAATAACATTTAAGCACAGTCCAAACATGTTAATGTAATTTCCTAAAATGCAACTAAGTATAAAGGTATGACATATAATTCTTTTCAAGAGTTATCAATGTCCAACATATTCATTTAAGAAAAAATCCTTACAAGCAAGGAACGTAAGTATGACACAGAGCCTATTGAGGAGTCTTCATCTACTACTATCATTGACGATGATGATATAAATGAGCAAGAAACTTCAAGTGACACCTTTTATAAAAACAGTAAGTGTGATTTTATGCCTATTTTTTAGTCTAGATTTAACATTGCACCTTGTTTCAAAGGTGATGTCGAAGAAGTTGATAGTAATAGTGCGAACTATGATGATAGTGATAGTGAACTGGAAAAAGTTGATGGTAAGAATTGTTTCCTAGAGTTTATGAATTTGGATGATTTAGACCTTAATTATCCTCCTAAAGAGTTGTATTATGATTAATTCAATTTACAAAATTTTTATGAGGGGTTAAAGGGAAGTGAAGATGATTCAGGTAAAAAGACTAAGAGACAAGAGACCTTGAGCCATAAAAGTCAATTTAATGGTCCAATTTTGGTGAGTGAAAATTCCTACGAGGTAAAATTAGAGAGTTCGATTTATATTGAAAAAGAGAACGGAAAGAAATAGAGGAATGATTATGTTTTCACTAACCCTAACTTGAATTTGTCTAGTGGACTTATTCCATTTATTCAAGAATTTGTTGATCTTTTGTGAGGAGCTCTATAAAATCATTCCACCTATGATAAAGATTCTTTCTTATTCAACCAAAGAATGTTTTCAAGAAAAAGGGGAATGATAAGTTCATGGATGGGGTGAAAATTATTCAATTCCATTCACTGAAGCTGTCAATTTTCAAGTTTGGAAAAACATCAGACTTGCGACAACATTTTGGATGGGATCTGAGAATTTCTGGGTTGAGATATCTTTATGGCGTTTGAAGATCTATCTCTTAACTTCAAAATGCACTTTGAATGTAGTTGTTTAAAGTCACAACACCGCCCATTGGATGTCACGACGCCACCCTTTAAAGTCGCAATGTTGAACCCCAAGGTTATGACATCCATCTAGTATAGTTTGGAAAATTTTATAGTTTGGTCCTCAAATAAGGAAGCTTGTATACTATCTTGGGAGTTGTGACATCAAACTACTAATATTGTGACATCAACCTGAAACTTATTAAAAATTTTACATTTTAGCCCTCCAAGAGTTCCAGGTTATCAATAGAGCTTCCGTAAGGTCGTATAAACCCCGATTTGAAATATGATATGATGTAATGATTCAATAATAATATATTTAGAATAATTTGGAATGTTTGTAAAAAAAGTATGTATGTTTAGTTAATGTTGCTTAGGAATCAGATGTGGCATCCCGTAGTTCAAATCGGGCAAGGGGTGTTACATAATCACTAGAATGCTATTCAAAGGATCCTATGTTATCTTAAGGGTACTGTTGGTCATGGTTGGGTATATTGGAGGGCTTCTACTCTTTAGCTCGAATGCTTTGCTGATGCTGATTGGGCTTTTTGTCTTGAAGAAAGGGGATCAACAACTGATTTTTTTTTTATTTTTTTTGGGCAATAGTCCAATCACCTGGTGTTCCAAGAAACAAGCAGTGGTCTCTCAATCTACCTTTGAAGTCAAGTATAAAAGAATTACAAACTGTGTATTTGAATTTCTTTAGATTGAACAGTTGTTAAAAGAACATCAAGTTTCCTATGTTCGCCTTCTAACAGTGTGGTATGACAATACTTCAATTGTTCCTATGGCTGCAAATTTGATGTATTATGCCAAAGTAAAGCATGTGGAGATAGATATCTATTTTGTTTGAGAACGTGTATTAGTTAGGAAACTATTAGTCAACTATGTACCTTCTAGTGAACAGGTTGTTGATACACTTACAAAACCTCTAACACAATTGACTTTCTCTTTTCTTCGAGAGAAGATACAGTCGATTTGTGTTTCAAATGCTTCAATACAATATCCTTAAGAAACGAGGAGAATGTGAGAATAGATAATAGACAACTTAGTATGTTAACTATTAAACAGATGTGAAAAAAATAAAATAGAATAAAATAAATAAAATAAAGAACACACAAATTTTACGTGAAAACCCTTTCGGGAAAAAATCACGGGCAGAGGAGAAGAAAATTCACTATGTCGAAAAATTTAAATCAATACAAGAGGAATAGACTATGTCTATTTATAGGCTTGTAAAGCCATATTCTAGTAGGATTGAAACACCGTATCCTAATCAATATAAAATAGATGAAGTTTAATAAGGTTTAAAAAACCTTATTCTAAAATAAAATAAAAGAAGTCTAGTTCTATATGGATTTTACTTTTATTTTATTTTCTATCGTATTTTATTTAAATAAGAATTTGGGTCACTTAATTCTAACAATCTCCACCTTGACACAAATTCTCAATGAACAAGTTCTTCATCGCGAACTTTCAATAAACAAGTTCTCCACCTCTTCCATAAAACCCTCGAGGTTTAACTTCAACAATGAACACCAACCAAGTCTAAGCAATGCTCAAACTTGGTTATAGGAAGTGACTTAGTCATCATATCTGCAGGATTTTCATGAGTACTAATTTTGCTCACAACAATATCACCACGAGTAATAATATCACGAACAAAATGATACCGAACATCAATGTGTTTTGTTCTCTCATGAAACATTTGATCTTTTGTAAGAAATATAGCACTCTGATCACACAAAATATCATGCTGATTTGAAGGTCTTCATTGAGTTCACTAAATAGTCCCTTCAACCAAATAGCTTCTTTACAAACCTCGATGAATCGCCATGTACTCACTTTCAGTGGTAGACAAAGCGATCGTAGTTTGCAAAGTGTCTTTTCAACTAATTGCACAACCTCCGATTGTAAAGACGTAACTCGTGTGAGAGATCTTCTTCTATCACGGTCTCCAAAGAAAATCAGCATCAACATACCCTATGACTCCATCTTTAGTTCTTCCAAATCTGTAAGCAAACATCGGTAGTGCCTCGTAAGTATCTTAAAATCCACCGAATCGCTTTCCAATGTTCTTTACCGGATTTGCCATGTATCTTATTCAATCTGCACTCGATGCATATGATAAATCTGGGCGTGAACAAACCATAGCATACATGAGAGATCCCATCGCACTAGAGTATGGAACATGTAACATGTACTCAATCTCATCATCTGATTGTGGAGACAAAACCGATGAAAGTCCGAAATGGGCCGCTAAAGGAGTACTAACAGTGCTTAGCACTCTGCATATTGAACTCGCAAAGAACTTTCTCAATGTACCCTTCCGACTTAGGTACAATTTACTTGATTTTCTATCTCTAAGAATCTCCATACCAAGTATCTTCTTTGCTGGTCCTTAATCTTTCATCTCAAATTCTTTACTTAGTTGGGCTTTAACCTTTCTTATCTCTTCTTTATCTTTTGCTGCTATCAACATGTCATCAACATAAAGAAGTAGATACACAAAAGAACCATCAATGCTTTTCTTAAAGTAAACACAATCATCAAAACTACTTCTTTTGAAATCATGAGAAGTCATAAAGGAATCAAACCTCTTGTACCACTGTCTTGGTGACTGTTTCAAACCATAAAGGGACTTTTTCAGCAAGCAAACATAGTTCTCTTTTTCTGAAATTGTAAAACCTTCTAGTTGTTGCATGTTCTCCATGCAAAAATGCAGTTTTTACATCTAACTGCTCAAGCTCCAAATCATGCATGGCCACAATACCAAGCAAAGCTCGAATCGAACTATGCTTAGCAACCGGGAGAACACATCTGTGAAGTCCACTCCTGGAATTTGATCAACCCTTTGCAACAAGCCTTGCTTTATATCCGGGTTCTTCAACTCTTGAGTCCCTTCTTTCTTTTAAACACCCATTTACAACGAATGACCTTTTTACCTTTAGGAAGTTTCACAAGGTCCCATGTTCTATTTTTGTGGAGTGATTCCATCTCTTCTTGCATAGCAAACATCCACTTTTCTGAGCCTTCACAGCTAACCGCCTCGGAATAATTAGATGGCTCTTGATTCGCATCTATATCTTCAGCCACATTTAAAGCATAAGCAACTAGATCAGCCTCGGCATACTTCTTTGGAGGTTTAATTTCTCTTCTAGTTCTGTTTTTGGCGATAGAGTATTGTGGTGAAGAAGCAACTCTATTCTCAATTTTTGTAATCGGCTTGAGGAGTTGACTCTGTATTAACTGATGCTCTACCTGCTTTTGATTTTCTTTATTGGAAAAGTCTTTAAGAGATAAGTTAGGTAGCATAGCGGTTTCATCAAAAACAACATCTCTACTAATCACAACTTTTCTATTTTCAGACACCATAACTTATACCCTTTTACACCAGCTTTATAACCAAGAAAAACACATTTAATGGATATCGGTTCCAATTTTCCATTATCAACATGAGCATATGCAGGACACCCAAAGATCTTTAAATCAAAATAATTAGCAAGATTACCAGACCATACCTCTTGTGGAGTCTTTTTCTCAATGGCAACGGATGGAGATCGGTTGATCAAAAAACATGCGATGAAACGCCGCTTACGCCCAAAATGACTTCGGTAAGTTGGCATTTGACAACATACATCGAACCTTCTCCATGATCGTTCTGTTCATTCGTTCTGCAATGCCGTTTTGTTGTGGAGTATGACGAACTGTCAAGTGTTTCATGATTCCTTTTGACTTGCACAATCTATTAAACTCATCAGAACAGAACTCTAAGCCATTGTCTGTGCAGAGGTATTTTATCTGTTTTCCCGTCTGTTTTTCAATCATCATTTTCCAAGACTTAAATGCGGAAAACACATCACTTTTCTGCTTCAGGAAGAACGCCCAAACTTTTCTAGAAAAATCATCAATAAAGGTTAGCATATAATTAGCTCCACCTCTCGAAGGCACTCTGGATGGCCCCCACAAATCAGAATGAATATACTCCAACGTTCCCTTCGTGTTATGGATTCCTTTAGTGAATCGAACTCTCTTTTGCTTCCCAAAAATACAGTGCTCACAGAAATTCAGTTTGCAAATTCCTTGCCCATTAAGAAGTCATCTTTTGCTTAATTCTGTCATGCCATTCTCACTCATATGCCCTAGGCGCATATGCCAAAGTTTAGTAATATCATCATCTGACAAGGAAGAGAAAGCGACAATTTGCATCACCAATATGATGAGAACCACAGAAAACATATAACTTGGCAATCTTTCTCTGCCCTTTCATCACAGCAAGGGATCTTTTGGAGATCTTTAAAACCCCACTTTCAGCTGTGTATCTGTACCCTTTTGAATCAAGAGTACTCAACGAAATTAAATTTCTTTTCAATTCTGGAACATGCCGCATGTCACTAAGTGTTCTGACAACTCGATCAAACATCTTAACTTTAATTGTTCCAACACCTGCGATTTTACACGAAGCATTATTTCCCATCAAAACAACACCTTCAGATACTGTTTCGTAAGTTGTAAACCAATCCCGATTGGGACTCATGTGGAAGGTGCAGCCTGAATCAAGTATCCACTCCTCGCTTACTTTAGAATCATTGACAGAAGTGACTAGAAGTTCACCATCGCTGTAGTCTTCTACAACATCGCTTCACCAAATTTTCTCGTTGTTTTCCTGTTGATTCGCAGCCTCCCTTTTAATCTTATTTTGTAGCTTATAGCACTCAGATTTAATGTGCCCTTTCTTCTTGCGAAGTTACAAGTTTTACCTCTGTTTGAAGACTTGATCTACCCCGAGATTTACCACGAGGATTCCGTTCTGTGTCCTACCACGATCATCATCGCATTCCGATCTTGTCTCCCACGAACAATGAGACCCTATCCTCGAGAGTCGGGTTTAACCACAAGATGCTTCATCTTATCATACGAGGTTAAAGAATCATAAACCTCATCAACCGTGAGAGACTCGCGGCTATATAAAATCGTGTCTCTAAAGGTTGAATAAGACGGGGGCAACGAACAAAGTAGAATCAACCCTAGATCTTCCTTATCATACTTGAACATCCATGGCCTCCAAGTTTGAGAGAATTTCTTTAAACAACATTAAGTGTTCGTGTACAGAGCACCTTCCTCCAAACGATGAGCATAAAGACGCTGCTTCATATGCAACTTGCTTGTTAGAGTTTTCGACATACATATTTGTTCTAGCCTCTTCCATAATGCAGCGGCAGTTTTCTCTTTCATCACATCCTGCAAAATTTCGTTGGACAAATGCAGATGTAATTGTGTTAATGCCTTTCGATCCTTACGCTTCTTCTCTTCATCTGTTAATGTCGAAGGCATCTTATCCATCCCTAGCAGGGCATCCTCCAGATCCATCTGTGCAAGAACTACTTGCATCTTAATTTGCCACAACGCAAATCTGGTGTTGCGATCCAACAGCGGAATTTCATACTTCAAAGACGCCATTACCGTGATCGAGATGAATAACCCGGAAGCTCGGATACCAATTTGTGAAAAAAATAAAATAGAATAAAATAAATAAAATAAAGAACACACAAATTTTACGTGGAAACCCTTTCGGGAAAAAACCACGGGTAGAGGAGAAGAAAATTCACTATGTCGAAAAATTTAAATCAATACAAGAGGAATAGACTATGTCTATTTATAGGCTTGTAAAGCCATATTCTAGTAGGATTGAAACACCGTATCCTAATCAATATAAAATAGATGAAGTTTAATAAGGTTTAAAAAACCTTATTCTAAAATAAAATAAAAGAAGTCTAGTTCTATATGGATTTTACTTTTATTTTATTTTCCATCGTATTTTATTTAAATAAGAATTTGGGTCACTTAATTCTAACAACAGATGTAGTTAATCTTTTGCAACTTTATTTAGTTGGTTGAAGCAGTTGAGGTTATTTACAATTGTTAGCTGAGTTTTTATGTTATAAGAACTCTTCTCTTGTTATCATACTCAGACTTAATGAAAATAATTATTTAGTTTATTCTTGTTTCTGCAATTCTCATTAGTTTTTTGTATTTTTTGAATATTGTAATAAGTACGTATTGTATCAAATATATATTAAAAATTAATTTTATGATTAAAATCATTTAAGATGAAATTGAGTTAAGTCAAATAGAAGTGAAAAATCCTTACCGAAATCATATCGAAGACAGACAAGATAGATCACTCAACTTAGGAATAGGTCTAGTCTTGATACTCATGAGAACAAATATATGAATTTTTTAAAGGTGACAATATTATTGGTAATCAAAACGGAAAGTAACCGTGCTATACAAGTTAATTCGATGTTAACATTACTCTTGAATTTTGATTAACATGAGCTATGAATAAGTACTATGTTAATGATATGCTATAAGCTACATACAATAACAAGCAAAAAAAAAAAAAAATACTACTCCATTTAAATTTTCCGTTCTTTCAGAATATATGTATACACATATATTATTTTCTTTTTATGAAAATCATTTAAAGAAAAAAGATGCTAAAGGAGTTTCTTCTTCTTCTTTTGTCACATGGACGTTAAATGAGTTGATTTTGGTGATAAACATTCCATAGATAGTGGAAGTGTGGTACTACCCTTTTTCATGGATAGAATACCTGTTGTCCATTTTGGATATGCTTTTAATCTAATTTTCATGTGATCTTTCTTATTCGAAACCAACCCGAGAAAAAAGATCTCTCCACCATTCACGTGGATCACCATACTCCCGACATGCCCTTCAATAATTTTTTTTTTTAAATTCTGCCAGACAACATTAAGTTGAGTTTAACAAACGTACTTTAATTATGATTGAATTGGCTTAATTAACTTATAATTGAAATAATATTTTTTCTATTAAAAGCAATGACTAGTAATGATTCACACGATAATTATACCAAGAGTCGTAGATACTGGTGAGGAAAAAAAATTGAGAGGTGAATTGGGCTGTAAAATATCCTCATTTTGCATGGGATTATGGAGGCTATGGGTTTATCGGGAAAATACCTTTATGGAGTGTTGTTCTCGTAAGTCTATTTAAGTAGGCTCTAAAACAATCGGATGAGGTTCACTTGTAAAGTAGGGAGCAAGTGTCGTGCGAAGTGAGATATGGTATTTGGGTGAAATTGCTTGCCCTGATTAGTTTGGTGAGACCTTCTCTAGCCAAAGTAGATAAGGTGTAATCAATTTGGTTTATAAGAGCATGTATTTCCCATTCAACAAGTGGGTTGAAATTTCATTTTTTTTAAATGTTTGATATAAAAGAATATTCGAAGTTTTAGCAAAATGTATTGTTGGTCTGAAAATTGGTTAATTTAATTATCAATGTTAACAATTAAGGAGGTTAGGTTCATTGAATATAATATTACAGTCTTTAATATTATATTTTGAAATGAGATTACCGTATTTAGATTTCAACATTCGATCATCTCATAATTTTATCCTACGATCATCTTGTAATATAGGATATAATTTTATTACGACCTCTTCCTTAAATGATTTAAAATTTTGAACGGAATCTAAATTTTAGAATAAAATTACCTTCTTTTTCCATTTTAATTTATGGATTTCTTTCTTTAATATTTTCCTTCTTTCATTTTTGGATAAATTGACTTGATTTTTTGAGTTTTTTTTTCTTCACTAGATCTCGTGTTTAAAATGTAGCCTTAAATACATGTAACTATTCAATGTTGTAAGCTCTTAATTACATGGGCCTAATATTTATTCTTCCTTCTGTGATCTCTAGACTAATATTTCTATCATTTATAGATGCATGTCGAATCATGATTTAGAAATTCACCATTTCCTCATTTTAAAAAAATAAATTGTAGTCGATTGAATTTTAATTTAATTAGTATATGCATTGTTATTAATGTAAGAGGATGTGAGTTTGAATATATTAAAACGTATTATCTTTCTATTTATAAGTTGAAAAGAAATTATGAGTATAATTCTAGATATTATATCAAAAAGAATAAATATGATAAAATCGAAGTAGAGAATTTCGAAGATAAGTTCAGCAAAAACTGTCTTTTAATTGGTTGATTGGCTTGTTTTCTTTTCTTTTGTTTTAATTTTGTTTATATTTTTAGTTGATTTTAAATTCCCATGATAACCTTAGATTTATAAAAAAAAAAAATACTACATACTGAACGATTTATTTCTTAGCAGAAAATGTGAGATAAAAAATTTCGCACATATAATTGAGATATACATTGATTCTTTTTTCTTGGAAAAGAAGAGATACACTAATAAATGCAAGTAGTTAGGGATATAATTGTGTTTAGTAATGTTTTTTAAAAGTGTTTACCTTTGAGAAGAATGAGAAGTTAAAATTTTTAACTTTTTTTTCTTAAAAATATTTTTTGTGCTTACTTTTTTTTTTATCCCCAACAACATGGTGTTTTTTTTTTTCGGGTGCTTAATTATAAATGTGTTAAAATCATTAATTAAAAATAAAAAATTATTTTTTTAAAATAATATTGTAACACCTCAATCCGGCCCAGACGTTATAGCTGAATCTAGAAGTGTCACGGAGAAAATTTAAAAACAATTTCTTTATTATTCGCAAATCATTGTAGTCGTTGTTACTTAGTTTATTTGATTTGTTTGGAAAACTTGTTGATATGTTGATTTGATTTAAAATCGTTGCTCGTTTACACCTTTCTATTAAACCAAATGTTTTGCAGCGGAGCCTCTTTAAAATGTCATATTTTGGCAAATCAATTTGTTTCTTGAAAACCATTATTTCAGAAAAGCTGTCGTTTTCAGAAATACAATTTAATAAGTTATTACACTTAGAAAACCAAATTAAAATCCAAAACCAAAAATAGTCCCAAAAAGTCCGGAGTGTCTCAAAATTTCAAAACCCTTAAAAACTAGAAAAATTTAAACTAATTTTAAAAGAATGAAATTTTACGAAACTGTGGTCACCATTGAGCTTTCGTCACACCGATCCGCCTAAATCTAAGGGTTACCTGAACAGAACAAACAAACAGAGAGTGAATGAGTTTTGAAACTTAGTGTGTAACACGTATATAAATAGAAATTCAGATTCAACCTCATGCAGAACATATACAAATGTAAACCTTTTACAGAATCAGAATTATACAGATACTGTAACACCCCTAACCCGTATCTATTGCCAAAATAGGGTTTCAGAGCATTACCGAAGTTTACAGATCAATTAATTAGACATTTCATATAAAATAGCATTCATATCAGAAATCAATCGAAATCAAGCATATTGTCCCTTATATGAACCCTCGAGGCCCAAAATATACGTTAGAAACAAGTCGGGACTAGATCGGGTACTCAAAAAAATTTCGAAAAACATTGAAAATTTTTAAAATTGCAGGGGACACACAACAGTGTGACCAGGCCATTTGACTCATACGGTCAGGAGACATGCCCGTGTCTCAGGCCGTGTGGGCATTCGAAATAGGGACACACGACCGTGTCCTAGCCCGTGTCCATGCCTTTGTTACTCTCTGACTTGAGTTACATGGACAAACCACACCCCCGTGTGAGCATACTAACTGGCACAATTTAAAAGATACAGGGGACACATGGCCGTGACACACGGCTGAGACACACGCCCGTGTCTTTGCCCATGCAAACAAAAATATACCATTTCCAAGCCACATTTCTCACCCAATTTGGTACCAACCAAAACACAACAATTTGCATATCAACAAGCCATAACAAGGCATTCAAATCAAGTTAAAATCAAGTCTTAAACATGTATTATCACACCATACAACCAATATCCCTTAGGCACCTCAAATGACAAATTAATAACATGTCAACCAAATATCCATATTTACCTAGATAACCAAATGCATATATACATAATTGTACCAAATATACTATTTCAAACCAATCATCAATATACCTATAAGTTTTCCATCATTCACCTATATCAAACACACAATTAATATGTTAAGGCCACATATATAAACACATCAAAATATATCAAACACAAGACATTCAAATGGCTTGCCTCAACAAAACATTTATATACCAAGATTGGCCAAAATATCCTATACATGCCATTATAACTGAAATTAATTTACTGAAAGTACCAAAAGAGCCGATGGATAATGTGAAATAGCTCCGATCAGCTTCCAACCCAAATGAGCTTTCAAATTACTATAAAACATGAAAAATAACACAGTAAGCATTTAAGCTTAGTAAGTTCGTATAATACAGAATTTAACTTACAATATTTCTGCAAAATAGGTAAGTAAACATAACATATCTCAATCAATTTGGCCAAAAGCCTAAACACATGATCACCAACATATTAGCCATGAAAATCACATATAAAATCCAACACACATGGTGGAATTCATCAAATAATCATATTTTATATATTTCATGTATATACCGGTAATAGTTCATATCAAACTTATATGATTTCATAACAGAACTGCGTTGTTGAACCATTTAAAATATTGTTGGATACACGGGTAGTACACATGAGGTGTATTGAACTATAATCTGTCAATTCATATTCATGTATGCTTACACGAGCTATAAACTGGAAGTTCCTCCGAGCTGAATAACAGGAAGCTTATGTGAGCTAAATAATGAGAAGCTCATATGAGCTGTAGTGTGTCCGCAACACATGCAAGATCCCAACCAAATCGGTAACCTTCATGACATGTCATTTGTATCCTACGAATTTCATAAGGTTCAAACGGGACTCGGTAATCGTCGAATATACAACCGGTATTTATTCATGTCAATTGTACAATTTACAAACAATAAATCAATTTAACACATATAAATATACAATTTAATTACACGAACTTACCTCGATGAGTTTATGTAGATATAAAGGCGACTAATCTGATATTTTTCCTTTGCCTTGATCTAACTCCGTACTAGGTCTAACCGGATCTATACGAATGAATTCAACTCAATTCAATATAATTCATATTCAATTTAGTCTAACACAAATTTTTGGAAAAAATACTATTTTGCCCTTATACTTTTAATTTATTACAATTTAGTCCCTAGGCTCGGAAAATGACTTTCATGCAATTTAATCCTTACTCAAGCGTAGTCAATTTTTATACATTTTAATAGCAGCTCACATAATTCACAATTTCACAATTTTACCATAAATTTATCATCTTTTTCAATTTAATCCCTAATTGATAATTTCATCAAAGTTCTCTTTACAAAAGTTGTTTATCTAACAATAACCTTTCATTTTCTAACATAAAATTTCAAAATTCAAGCATACTCATCAATGGCAAAACCCTAATACTTTAACAGTTTTGCAAATTAATCCCCGAGTTAGCTAGATTAAGTTATTACGATCTTGAAAACATAGAAATCATTAAAAACAGGACAAAAATACATACCTAATTAAGCAAAACAAGCTTGCTAATATCTCAAGCTTCCATGGTTAGGTTTTCTTTTCTTTTTTTTCTTATTTGGTGGTAGATGATGATAATAGATTTTATTTTATTTTATTTCATATCACTTTAATTGATAATTTCCAAAATTAATCTTAATGTTTCATGAAATTTTCAATGATGACTATTCATGCTTAACCATTAAGCATTTTAATGGTCTATTTACTATATAAAGACCTCCAATTTAAAATTCTATAGATATTTAATACCTTTAGCTATTAGAACTCAACTTTTGCACTTAATGCAATTTAGTCCTTTTTATTAAATTACGTATGTAAACGAAAAAATTTCTTAACAAAATTTTTATATGATATTTCTATCATACCGTAGACCATATAATAAAAATAATATAAAATTTTCAACTTCAGATTTGTAGTCTTGAAACCATTGTTCTGATTTCACTAAAAACGGGCTATTATAGATACAAACATATAAAACCTCACCCCCATCCTCTACACACCAACATGCAAAATAGCTTAGCACTATATGAATGGAGTCGTTCAGTTACCGACCCACTGCCCTTAGATCCAGAATAGGGCCCAGCGACCCACTCCAGTACCCTCAACATGGCTTAGGACAGTGTGTCGTCCCTCGCCGAAGGACTTTGAGACCTAGTTTCAATAGCAGGCGAAACAAGTGTCTCACTCGTATCTAAATTTGGCATACTGCCCAAAGAGGAAGACTCAGCTCTAGCCCCTCTATGGCTTCTACCACAGCCACGAATACCACGACCACAAATACCACGTCCACGAGCGCTCATCGTAGATTTCAAATTTTATCTACATTATAAAATTTTATGTATCAGTTTCAGTATTTATTAACAAATATTTTATGCATAAATTATCAGAAGTTCAAAAATATTTTTCGACATTTTAGTCTTTAACTAACTCAGTACAGTTTTAGAAAGTACTATCTATATTGTTTTCAAAGTATTCTATCTAAGTTTAGAATTACTTACAGAATCGGCGTCAGAGACTCGGTGTACTACATACTTTCTCAAATTATTCAAATTATTTAAAAATCACTTCTTTTTAAAATATAATTTTGGAACCCAAAATTTATAGCCAAAGTTTTACAAATTTGGCTCTGATACCACTAAATGTAACACCCCAAACCCAGCCTAGACATTATAACCGAATCTGGTAATGGTACAATAAATGGGTTTTAAAAAACAATGCAAATACATTAAAGCTTTGTAACCACATTATCATTATTATAACTTTTATTGAAAATGTTATTTAATTAATTTACTTGTCGAATCATAATTTATAACGGAAGTCTTAAAATCGTTATATTTTTGAAATGAAACTTGTATTTTCATAAAAATATTTGTTTTAATAAAACCGAAATTTCAGTCAAACATTGCAATAAAAGAATAAAAATGCATCCAAAACCAAGTTAAAAATCAACAATCCAGAGAATCCAATAAATACAGAACTCCCAGAAACAGCCGTTAATTTAATTAAAACCAATATTTAAGGTTAGTTTACAATCTCGTGGTCACCGTGAGACCCAGTTATACCGATCCACCTAAGTCTGTAGATTACCTTAATAGAACAGACAAACAAACGTGAGTGTTCGAAAACTCAGTGTGTAACCCAACAGAAATAGACATGCATTACAAATAGATATAACATACACGGTCAGACTCAGACTAAAGTCCTTTACAAATACAGATACAGATATAGATAGCAGATAAACAGAATAGATACAATGAGTCCTACCCTCATCCACTATTCATCATCTCCAACCATCCCATCACACCATGTGGAGTTAAAAACACCCACCTATCTCTACATACCATATAATGTCGATGTGACATATTACAGATAATATGCAGTCAAACTGCTAGAATATAGGCGAAATGTCGCCATACAGATCATTTCCTTCACATATACAAACCACACCCCAAATACAGATACAAAATATAAAAACAGTATACAGATATAGAAATATCATGCTTGACATGCTCGCATTTAGATATCATATATATATAAGTAGCAGAATAATCAAACTTACATACCAGTGTCCTACTCAAAGAGAGTATCAAATCACATAAACTAGGGTTTGGTTAGCCCTTACCAAACCTACGGTAGGCTCACAGTCGATCGAAACAACCCATGCAACCCTAGGGAAAATTTCAGAATTATGGGCCCACACACCTAGATTGGCCTTGCCCGTGTGGGCCACACGGCCACACTAAAGCCACCACACCGCTATTTCATACGTAAGATCATGTATTCGTCGACCCCACGGTCGTGTCTCGCACACAGCCAACCACACGGCCAGCCATACGCCCGTGTGGTGTTGACAGAATAGTCTTTCAGCTTTTTTCGAAGTTTATTTTTTGCGTTTCGGGTACACATTTGATTTGTTTTTCGCAGTGAAATAATCCCAAGACTCTTGAAACCTAAGAACAACACTAAAAACCTGATCAATTTCAATTATCAAAGCCAATCTATCTAAAACCCCAAATGACATACTTGAGAAACTACTTCAAACGAAGGTTCGATCACTTACCAAAATGGATACAATAGCTCGAACACGTTACATGCTAGAAAACATGTTTTGACCCCCTTGAGCAACACCTATACAAGAAATCACCACATTACCAAACCCGAAATCGTTTCTCATTAGCCCAAAACTTCAAGAAAAATTACTTACTATAGACCAAATAGAGTTTACAGCACCCAAACACAGTGATTTGAAAGACAGAATAGCGAACAGAAATCAAAAAGAAAAGTTTGGAAGAGGAAAATTTGGAGAAGAACGTAAAAAAATGAACAAGAATTTCGATAAGAGAGAGAAAAACAAAATAAAAATTAATATTTTGACAATATCCCACTAAATCACAACCCCCATTATCCCATTAAACCTTAATCACTTTAGAATTTTGATTCCACCCAAACACTCTTAGACAATCGGAGCAAAAATAAACTCCCTCGCTCACGCAAGGGTTCAAACACAAGACCTCCAACATAACAATCCCTTATCACTCGAACTAGCAGGCTCATTTTGATATGAATTAACAAACAGTTTAATATAAACTCACTCAACAAGGGTAAGGTTAGGATAAAAAATATAACAAAATTTGCTAAAGGTAGTACTTGAACCCATGACCTCACACACACCCAGAACACTTAAGCACTGAAACAGATACACATTTGTATTAGAATTCACAGATATAGAAATAAATTTATCAGGGCGTTACAACTCTACCCCCTAAAAGAAATTTCGATATCAAAATTTACCTGATCAGAACAAATAAGGATATTGCTGACGCATCAAGTCCTTAGGCTCCTACGTGGCTTCCTCGGTGCCATGATTCCATCACAGAACCTTAACCAACAGAACAGACTTCCTCCTTAGAACCTTAACATCATGATTCAAAATCTTAACAGGCTCCTCCTGAAAAGTCAAATCCAGTCTAATTTCAATCTCCTCAATAGAAACAACGTGACATGGATCAGACTAATACCACCTCAACATCGAGACGTGAAACACATCATGAATATGGTTTAACTCTAGAGGTAGCTCCAACTGATAAGTGATCGGTCCCACACACTTCAGAATCTGATACGGCCCAATGAACCTTGGGCTCAACTTACCCTTACGATCGAATCTCAGAACTTTTTTCCACGGAGAAACCTTAAAAAAATGAAGTCACCCATAGAGTACTCAATATCTATCCTATACAGATCTGCATAAGACTTCTGTCTATCAGAAGCCGCCTTCAGACGATCCCGAATCAGTCTAAACTTGTTGTCGAAACCATTTTTCTGTTTGAAAAAACGGGGATCGACTTTTAAAACAAAATATGGAGCCACTACCAATCTTTTTTTTTACGTGTGATTGGTTCACCTACTAAAGCATTTTGTTCTATTTAAATCGATTTTGGTCTACGTAAAAAAAGGGTTCGGGAGCCGGTTACGTATGAGGAAGGGTTAGCACCCTCACTACGTCCAAAAACTGGTACCAGATTGATTAAGTGTTGTCCTTATGTCTAGGGTTTTGTTTAAAAAGAATTTGAAATATGGTTCCTTTTAAAATATTTGAATGGTTCAAGTTGGTCGTCAAAACTCTCTCATTTCAAAGGTATACAACACCACATCTAGCACGATAGGACATGATCCTTTATACCTTTGAAAACACAATTGATTTTCGACTTCCAAAAGCTAATACATTGAAAATTACAAAAGGATGCCCAATTATTTAGTCCGACGAAAAATCGAAACCCAACACAGTTGGATATGATTTCTCGAATTTCCAAGCATTGAGCAATGCCTTATTTTAGAGTTTTAGAAAACACGAGTGAAATTCTAAAGAAATATTTGATTATTTTGAACAAACGAGAAATCAAAACCCAGCACGATAGGGCACGATTCCTCGAATTTCCAAATATCAAACATTACTTTCTTTTTAGTAAATTTTCAAATAAACAATTGTAAAACATGCTCAAAAAACGCATTAGTTAATTCACTTGAAATAAAAAGAGACGACCTATATCAATCAAGACCTTGAAATTTGAATCACGATGCAATAATATAGAAAAATCACAGTTGCAAACATGGATCAATATACATAGATGAAATATTATACAAGTGAACAAAAAGAATAAATTAATATACACGCAACAGCAATGAGCTCTCATCCAAAAATAAATTAGAATAAAATATAACAAGTTTTGAACATAGATAAAAAAAAATTGAAACAACAGTACAAACGACTATTAAACAATATGAAACAATAATACGTGAAATAATATGAAAACTAAAACAACACATAACATACAAAAACAATACAAAAACAATTTGAAAACTATTAAATATATGAAAATTTACAAATGAACAATATATGATAGGATTTGAAATGATTTACATACATAAAAATAAAACTAAGAATATGTAAATAAATATTAAAATAAATATTGTGAAAGAAGAGATTTGGAGCAAATAACATACAGAAATATTTTAAAAAACATAACATATCAATTTAAAGGTGATAATATACATACAACAATAAAAAAAAGTCAATGTAAACAATATATATGAAAGAATAGCAAATCAATATATAATAAGCAATATATACATGAAAAAAATCTTAAATAACAAAGAAATAACAAAATATGTTTTTTAAAGAATAAACTGTATACATAATAGATCTAAAAAAACACACATATATATATATATATATGAATAAGGGAAATTATATGTATAAAATAACATGGAATTAATAATATATAGAATAAAACTAACTTTATCATAAACTATATATATATATATTAATATATGGGTAATTTAAATTAAAGATTATACCAAAATTTAAAATGATATGAGACAAAAGAGAATTTTAAAATAATAATTTTGAAAAATAAAAAAAATAAAGTAAACTCATCAAGGTAATTCAAAAGGTATATACAAAAAATTTAAGAGATGAATGTTAAAATGAATTTTAAAAAAAGTGAATTATACATATTAAAGTGAGATAAAAGAACCTAATTGAAATAAAATCAAACTAAAAGAGATAATTCACAAATAAAATAAACCATTGAAATTGAAATAATGACTAAAACACAATGCGCGTGAATGTGCACGAATTCAAAATGCAATTATCCCAAGTTCTTGGACGCACCGTTTAAACACGGATCAAATCAAAATAGATTTCAGAAAAGAATTAAAAAAACAAAAGAAACATAAATAGGACTCAATTAGATGACATCAAAATAGGGAGGGACCAAATCCACAAATAGCCCTTTAAGATGGAAACGCGCGGACCCTCCCTGCGGGTCGGGTCAATGCGCAGACCCTCAGCACTCAAACGGTGCCGTTTTTTTTATTTATAAAATCAACCTTTTCTTTTTAAAAAAAAATCCTAAAATCATTTATTCCATAACCCTAGGGAAAAAAATTAAAGAAAAGCTCTGCAGCTTTCGGCGACCGTCACACCACCATTAGATCTGGTGCTCCACCATGTGCGAGGAGAGTCTTTGACTCCACTCAGACCATAGTCGGAGGCACGGTCACTCTTCAACATCAGAAAAACAAAAGGAGGCCCCCTTTAGATCCGATCTCAGAGGAGTCGAGGCTCTAACGATGAACCATAGGTGAGTTCCCTTTTCCCTCTCATTCTTTTTTACATGCAAATAGATAAATCAAAGAAATGGAAGCCAAAATCGAAACAAAAAACGAGATTCCAAAATCACAACTTCATTTTTTATTGTTCTTTTAATCCGTGTATCCTTCCCTTTCTATTTTACATCCTTTCTTTCGGTTTTATAGTCGAAAAATGAAATAAATAAATAAAAGAAAATACAAATTCCTTGCTGTAATTCGTTGTAATCTGCTGTCAATTTCTACTTGTGGTTGTTTTATGTTACAGGTGTGCCTGGCGTGAAAAATCGTTCGTGCGCGTGGACAGAGGGGACGTTCGTTGGGGCTGCTGGTGACTACAGCAGAACCAATGAGAAACCCTAGGGTTTCTAAAAACTGAAAAAAACTCGAGCCTATCGGGCTTGATTTCTTTCACTCGGGTATTGGGCCCTGGTTAGGTCCATTTTGGGTGTAATGGGCTTTGTTGGGCCAGGGATTAAGTTGGTGTTTTGGTTGTTTGGGTTAGGTTTAATTTAGGTTTATTTGGACTTGTTTAATAGAGCATAAATTTGGACTTTGGGCTTTATTATTATTTTTTTTATTTTTTTTATATTTTGATTTGTTTTTTTGTTTTTTGTATAAGCCCGGACAAAAATTGGGCTTTACAGCTGCCCCTCTTTGTTCATTGTCGTGTAACGAGAATGGAGCAAAGACTTTAAATAGGGCCAATTTTTCTCGATTTTGCTGAATCTTGACTGTAACTTTAGGGAAACAGGACTAATGGCTCAAATCTGCTCCATTGCCGATACATGGAGATATGATTCGTCATCCTCAATCTGTTTCACAACTGCTCAGGGAGATAAGATCTTCAATCTTCAGTTTGCTTTCTTGCTACCTCAGAAAGATAAGACTCAATCTTCAACCTGCTCTCTTACTACCTTAGAGAGGTAAGGCTTGGGGCTTAAATTTGCTCCATTACCGATACATGGAGATAAGATTTGCCTCTTCTGATCTTCAATCTTCAGTCTGCTTCCTTGATACCTCAGGAAGATAAGACTACAATCGCCAACCTGCTCTCATGCTACCTTAGAGAGATAAGGCCAGTGGTAAAATCTGCTTTATTGCTGATACATGGAGATAAGATTCACCATCTTCGATCTGCTCCGCTGCTGCTTAGGGAGATAAGATCTTCAACCTTCAGTCTGCTTCCTTACTACCTTAGAAAGATAAGAGTCATATATTGGGCCTGCTCCACTGCACCTTTAGGGAGGTAAGGCTAGTGGCTAAAATCTGCTCCATTGCCGATACATAGAGATAAGATTCGCCATCTTCAATCCGCTCCGCTACTGCTTAGGGAGATAAGATCTTCAATCTTCAGTCTGCTTCCTTGCTACCTCAGGAAGATAAGACTACAATCGCCAACCCGCTCTCTTGCTACTTTAGAGAGATAAGGTTGGTGGCTAAAATCTGCTCCATTACCGATAAATGGAGATAAGATTCGCAATCTTCGATCTACTCCACAACTGCTTAGGGAGATAAGATCTGTAACCTTTAGTCTGCTTCCTTGCTACCTCAGGAAGATAAGACTTGTATATTGAGCCTGCTCCACTGCAACTTCAGGGAGATAAGGCTGGTGGCTTAAATCTGCTCCATTGCCGATACATGGAGATAAGATTTGCCGTCTTTGGTCTGCTCCACTGCAACTTCAGGGAAATAAGACCTGTCACTTCAACCCGCTCCACTGCAACTTTAGGGAGATAAGGTTTGCTACGATTTACTCTACTGTAACTTTAGAGAGATAAGATCTGTTTATTTATAAATTCAATCCATTCCACTACAACTTCAAGGAAATAAGATTCGCTATCTACAGTCTGCTCCACTGCAACTTCAAGGAGATAAGACCTGTCACTCCAACCTGCTCCACTGCAACTTCAGGGAGATAAGGTTTGTAATCTTCGATCTATTCCACTGCAACTTCAGGGATATAAGATCTGACTTCACCGATGTTACTACACCGTCCTCTTGGACATGTCCTGTAGACTCAGTTTCCTGTATCATGCTTATGCCAAATAATTAGGATGCTATGATCAAAATGAATCAAATACTCCTAACTAGATGTGATGCTGATGTCAAATAATTAGGACACTATGATCGGAATGAATCAAATGCTCCTAACTAGATGTGATGCTTATGTCAAATAATTAGGATGCTATGATCGAAATGAATCAAATGCTCCTAACTAAATGTGTTATGAATGATATATGAATGCAAAAATGAAAATGATCTTTTTAAATAATCTTTTTTTTAAATCTTTTTTTTAATGCTTAAGGTGTTATCGCCTGTTGTTCACCAGGGCACTATCACTGATTTATTATGCTGCCATCTTGTTCGGCTGGTGTTCTTGACAAAAAACCCAAAGAAACAATCACATTCTGCTCAGCAAGCTTGCCCCGCTGTAATTTCAGAGTCCCTTACACTGTAACTTCTAGGACATAAAGTTTGAACTTCCCACTGCAACCTCAAGGGAATAATCATTTGATTTCTTCTATCCATATTGAGACAACTCAGAAGTATAAGATTTGCATCATCTTCAATCAATTTTGTCTGTTACACCATTCCCTTGGTGTAATGAATAGACGTATATGCCTAATATCTGCATGAATACAGAATACCATTTTTCTTTTCTCAAGAATAACCCCATTACTCATTCTTTGCAGGGATTATAACACCAATGTAATTTTCTTTTTGCTCAACCAATATCTTTGACAGAACTTCCAAAGAGATAATCTCAATTTGGGATTAAATATTTCCAATCTTTAAGCTTTGTGAGTTTTAAACAATAGTCCTGTTTCAGGCTCCCATTTTATTTAGAAACTTCCCAAAGTAATATGCGAAACTCCTTTTATGAAAGTATTATTAGTCCAAAAATCATTACTTCAATGAAAAATGCTTGGAAAAGATTATAACCATGGACAAAAAATGAATTAATTGAGAACATAGCTCGAAAAAAACAAGCAAATGCAATCAGGAAAGAAATTTATTGGGACGCGACCTGGAAAGAATAAGGTAATCAAAGATAACAAAAAAAAAAAGGGTAAAAATGGAAAGCTAGGTGCCCTAGATATCGCAGCTTGAGCTTCTCTGTACCAACTTCTTGAGGACCATTCTAAGCTTAATCTATGTTTAGGGGATCCGAAGTACTTTGTCGATACTCCAAAACGTAACATACTTCTTTCATTGTTAATTCAGGCATAGTAAAACTACTGTATACCCCATTTTGATCCAAATTTGAGCTGCCCTTTTTGGGTTTTCAACTCAAATCCCTTTTGGTCTCAAAGCGCCCTTTGCGAGTTTTCGTCTTGGCCTCTTTTTTTCTTTCTTCTTTTTTTTTGATTTTATTTTTTAATTTTTCTTCTCTTTTTTATTTTTATTTTAATTTCGATCTTTTTTTAAGGTCTCAAGGTGCCCTTTGCGGGTTTTCACCTTGGCCTCTCCCATTTTAGGTAGAATACTCTCTAACTGCATTTTGAATTCCCTGGATTGAACAAATCCTTTCAGTCAAGAACAAGCCTTCTTTGCTGTATAAGGTCCCTCTTAAATCCTTTTGTATAGGAAGGATCTTCTTCAATATCAAGTTCCTCTCATGGAACTTTCTCATTTCATTCATTTCTAGTGTATTAGACCATGACAGAATCTTCTCTCTTCGAATTTAACTGATCATATTGAGCTTAGATCCATTCTGCCTTATCCAACTTCAACTCTAACAAAACTCGAAGACAAAGAATTTCGTCTTCAAAACCGTTTCTATCCCATAAATCAATGAGCAATGTGTTGCCCCAGCGACAGTCCTGGCCAACGTTGGATAAGCATAGAGGGTAAATGATAACTTATTTATGTCAATCCTTACAAGACTCAGTCGTCTTTCACTATGACCTTTGTTTTATTGTTTTATTGCTTTTTCTTTTCTTTTCTTTTTTCTATTTTTGTACTTTTGTTTTTCTTTTTGGATGCCTTTACTACACTGTGATATAGTGTATGATTTTTGAACAGACTGTAAACTTTTGACATTGTGCAGTTTAGAAGTAATCCTTTCTGACATTACTTGTCAGTAACCCCTTTTTTTTTTAGATTTGATTACTATCGATCTTGAATATTGGCATATGAAGCGACCTTTACCCTTTTCGTGAAGTTATCAACGACTACGAAGATGAATCGCTGTATATTAGACGAGAATGGCCTGATACCATCCATGCCCCAAATAGAGAAAGTCCGTGAAGAAATGAATGAAACACATGAACCTTGTCTCCCTAAATACAGCCTAACTAATGCAATCCCCTTCCATGGTGGATCAACAGTACTCAGACCTCATGATTAGTGTGGCTACCATGAAACCATTAACATGTGTCTTTCTGACATCCGTATAGACATTTTTTAGCGTCCACAAGTCTTAGTATCCCAAGTATATCATGATTATGCGATAACAACCTTGAATTTTTGGAATAACTCAGTGACGATTCGCTTTGTCTTTGTGGTGACTCAGGCTTCGATCTTTGCCTCTTGCTCGCAATGTCCATTGACCCTTCATAAAGTAGGATCCGTTTTTCATCTTGTTCCACCGTCCTTAACAAATCAGGAAATAAGTCACAATCTCTATCATCTTCAAAATTCTGAGATCCACTTAAACACATATCTCACTCCAAAAGGGAATTAGTTACAGCGTTGCTCATGTCATTGATATCTGGGGACCTATTGTAGGTACAAAGGTAAATTCCAATGAATAAATGATAACGAGGATAATTATTTGTATGGTATGATCATGAATGAAGAATGAAAGTATATTTTTTTAAAAAAGAATCCAAAGAACAAAAGAATATATAAATAATGAAAAAATATTTACTCAAAAAGAATGCATTTCATTGAAATAAAATTTTTTGGACACAAGCCTATTTCACAAAAGAATTCTTATTGCCCCTATAGGCTTAAAGCAACAAGCGTGTTTTAAACATTACTCTAGATTAGCTCTAAAAATACAGGGATCTCTTTCACAGTCCCATTGCTTAAAATACCCCCAAGTACATAAAGGTTTGGAAACTTTTATTCCTTGGACCTCTCTTTGGATATGTCATTCAAATTCTCCTTGATAACTAGTGGTTACAACCCTTGGCTGGCCTATGTTGACCAATTTGGAAGACATGTTCATGATGTTCACTTTATTTTCCTTATTTTTCGGGGTTGACCTTTTGGCGCTTTCTCACATATCTATTTTCCTATTTCTTATCGCATCTTCAATCATCTCACCGGATATTACTATATCTGAAAAGCTCAGAGTAGTGCTTCTCAACATATGATTAATGAATGGGACTTCTAGAGTATTGATGAAAAGCATCGTAGTCTCCTTTTCCAGAAAAGGCGGTTGGACTTGTATTGCTACCTCTCTCCATCTTTGGACATATTGCCTGAAGCTCTCATCTTGCTTCTTTTCCATATTTTGCAGGGTAATTCTATCGGGTGTCATGTCTGTTATATGGCTACACTACTGCATAAAAGCTTGTGCTAAGTCCTTCCATGAATTAATTTTAGCACGACTCAATTGATTATACCATTTAGCTGCTGACTCGATTAGACTGTCTTGGAAGCAGTGGATTGATAATTGGTCGTTATTAACATATCCTGTCAGCCTTCGACAGAACATTGTGATGTGATCTTCAGGACAACTAGTCCCATTGTACTTTTCAAACTCTAGAGTTTTAAATTTTGGCGGGAGTACTAGATCAAGAACCAAACTCAGATCCTTGGCATCAATCCCACAGTAAAAGTCAACATCCTCCATTGCATTCAATTTTCCTTCAATGACAATTCCGATCCTCAAGTTATCTTGTCAATTTCCTCTTTGCTTTTTCCATTTCATTCAGATCAGGAACCTCAAGATTAGTTAGGTTGCCCCCTAGATTGGAGCCTGAGCCCATCGGGTAATCCATTAGTGCAGAGGTACCAGCCTGATATTTCTGGGTTCTAATAATAGGTCCATCTTGCGGATATGTCTGAGCATTTGTCGGGATGATACCTGGAAGGTAGAGAGACTCATCATTGTTCTCCCCAGTATTAATCATGAAGCTCTTTCCTTTTCCTAGCCCCTTAGTTAGCAATTGGGACAATTGATTCATCATATTCCTTTGAGACTCTAGCACTTGATCTCTTATATCCTACCGGATCATTGCTAGTTACTCTTGCATCTGTATTTGTAACTAGTCTTGCATCTCTCTTTGAAGTTGTACAAGTCTTTCCAATCTTTGGTCTATATCTTTTGTCTTAGTACGGGTACTGTAACGACGCTTGGTTGGTAAATTTTTATTGATTCCCAGATTAACTGAAATGAATTCAGCTAATTAGGGACCCTTTTATGAAAATCTGATGCAAATGATGTAATGATGCAATGTAATGCAAATGCATGAGATGGATGCAAAAGAAAGAAAGGTGTTGATTTTGAATTCAATTACATTAGAACAACTTTTCTAGAAAACAAATTCCTTTACATAAAACGGATTACATATACGGCCTTACTTTCATATTCCAGGCGAAGACACTGATCCCTTTTCTTCATAAAAATCAAATCTCACAGACTTCCAATAAATGCCTCCACTAGCTCCTTTTTGCTTAATCTAAGCTGCAACTTATTATCCTCGTGATGTTAATTAGCTCCTTTAAGAAAGTTAGGACACGATGGCTCTCAAACAATCTTTATCAGCTTGAATCCTCGGGCAATAAAATAAGATCTTGTTTTCCTCCGCGAACCATGAACCTTCTTCCGTTGTATGTACTTGGACCATATTCAGACAATCGTATTATAATCCACTTTATCAAGAAATTCATTTTCTTATGAAAAACAGCTCTATTTAGCAATCAAATATGAATCAACACCTCCTTTCTATGATTATGTAATGCAATGCAGTTATAAACAAAACAAAAACAAAACACATTAGTACAGAAGAAATAAATAACAAAAAAAGTATCACTCGGGTAATCACTAAATTTGGGCAAGGTTTTACCTAGGGTAGACTCTTAGGGTTCCCTATATGTGGCTTGGTTCTAAAGAAAAGGTACCCGAACCAACAGATTCCTCAATCCTCACCCATTATAGGCTCATATGGATCGAGTTTAGTTCAGGGGAATACATTTCCCTATGACCATGCGGAGATGAAAATCTCACGAAATCATAGGTACAGATGTATCTCGGAAGCAATCCACTAGCCCATACGGAGGTGAAAACCTCACGAAGGCATAGTTTCTCACTCCCACTTAAAGGTATAATCGTAACGGTCATGCAATGCAATGCAATATTATTCTACAAGACTTGAACCACAACAATCATACAAACAAATGCAATCAAAAGAATCATGATTTTCAAATTAAATTTCCAATTTTAGACAAAAGGACAGAAAATAATCAATTTTATGGCTTGACTCTCTTGTTCAATCCCCAGTGGAGTCGCCAAGCTGTCGAAACCATTTTTCTGTTTGAAAAAATAGGGATCGACTTTTAAAACAAAATATGGAGCCGCCACCAATCTTTTTGTTTAAGTGTGATTGGTTCACCTACTAAAGCATTTTGTTCTATTTAAATCAATTTTGGTCTACGTAAGAAAAAAAAGGGTTCGAGAGCCGGTTACGTATGAGGAAGGGTTAGCACCCTCACTACGCCCAAAAACTGGTACCAGATTGATTAAGTGTTGTCCTTATGTCTAGGGTTTTGTTTAAAAAGAATTTGAAATATGGTTCCTTTTAAAATATTTGAATGGTTCAAGTTGGTCGTCAAAACTCTCTCATTTCAAAGGTATACAACAGCACATCTAACACGATAGGACATGATCCTTTATACCATTAAAAACACAATTGATTTTCGACTTCCAAAAGCTAATACATTGAAAATTACAAAAGGATGTCCAATTATTTAGTCCGACGAAAAATCAAAACCCAGCACCGTTGGATATGATTTCTCGAATTTCCAAGCATTGAGCAATGCCTTATTTTAGAGTTTTAGAAAACACGAGTGAAATTCTAAAGAAATATTTGATTATTTTGAACAAACGAGAAATCAAAACCCAGCACGATAGGGCACGATTCCTCGAATTTCCAAATATCAAACATTACTTTCTTTTTAGTAAATTTTCAAATAAACAATTGTAAAACATGCTCAAAAAACACATTAGTTAATTTACTTGAAATATAAAGAGACGACCAATATCAATCAAGACCTTGAAATTTGAATCACGATGCAATAATATAGAAAAATCACAGTTGCAAACATGGATCAATATACATAGATGAAATATTATACAAGTGAACAAAAAGAATAAATTAATATACACGCAACAGCAATGAGCTCTTCCAAAAAACAAATTAGAATAAAATATAACAAATTTTGAACATAGATAAAAAAAAAATTGAAACAACAGTACAAACGACTATTAAACAGTATGAAACAATTATACGTGAAATAATATGAAAACTAAAACAACACATAACATACAAAAACAATACAAAAACAATTTGAAAACTATTAAATATATGAAAATTTACAAATGAACAATATATGATAGGATTTGAAATGATTTACATACATAAAAATAAAACTAAGAATATATAAATAAATATTAAAATAAATATTGTGAAAGAAGAGATTTGGAGCAAATAACATATAGAAATATTTTAAAAAACATAACATATCAATTTAAAGGTGATAATATACATACAACAATAAAAAAAGTCAATGTAAACAATATATATTGAAGGTATAATAAAATAACAAAGAATAAACAATATACATGAAAAAATAGCAAATCAATATATAATAAGCAATATATACATGAAAAAAAATCTTAAATAACAAAGAAATAACAAAATATGTTTTTTAAAGAATAAACTGTATACATAATAGATCTAAACACACACACACACACACACACACACACACACATATATATATATATATATATATATATATGAATAAGAGAAATTATATGTATAAAATAACATGGAATTAATAATATATAGAATAAAACTAACTTTATCATAAACTATATATATATATATATATGGGTAATTTAAATTAAAGATTATACCAAAATTTAAAATGATATGATACAAAAGAGAATTTTAAAATAATAATTTTGAAAAATAAAAAAAATAAAGTAAACTCATCAAGGTAATTCAAAAGGTGTATACAAAAAATTTAAGAGATGACTGTTAAAATGAATTTAAAAAAAAAAGAATTATACATATTAAAGTGAGATAAAAGAACCTAATTGAAATAAAATCAAACTAAAATAGATAATTCACAAATAAAATAAACCATTGAAATTGAAATAATGACTAAAACGCAATGCGCGTGAATGTGCACGAATTAAAAACGCAATTATCTCAAGTTCTTGGACGCACCGTTTAAACACGGATCAAATCAAAATAGCGCATAGATTTCAGAAAAGAATTAAAAAAACAAAAGAAACATAAATAGGACTCAATTAGATGACATCAAAATAGGGAGGGACCAAATGCACAAATAGCCCCTTAAGATGGAAACGCATGGACCCTCAGCACTCAAACGGCGCCATTTCCTTGATTTATAAAATCAGCCTTTTCTTTTTTTTAAAAAAAAAATCCTAAAATCATTTATACCATAACCCTAAGGAAAAAATTAAAGAAAAACTCTGCAGCTTTCAGCCACCGTCGCACCACCATTAGATCTGGTGCTCCACCATGTGGGAGGAGAGTCTGTGACTCCACTCAGACCATACTCAGAGGTACGGTCACTCTTCAACATCAGAAAAACAAAAGGAGGCCCCCTTTAGATCTAATCTCAGAGGAGTCGAGGCTCCAACGATGAACCATAGATGAGTTCCCTTTTCCCTCTCATTCTTTTTTACATGCAAATAGATAAATCAAAGAAATGGAAGCCAAAATCGAAAGAAAAAATGAGATTCCAAAATCACCTCTTCAATTTTTATTGCTCTTTTCAATCTGTGTATCCCTCCCCTTCCATTTTACATCATTTCCTTCGGTTTTATAGCTGAAAAATAAAATAAATAAACAAAAGAAAATACAAATTCCTTGTTGTAATTCGCTGTAATCTGCTATCAATTGCTACTTGTGGTTGTTTTCTGTTACAGGTGTGCATGGCGTGAAAAACCGTTCGTGCGCGTGGACAGAGGGGACGTTCGTTGGGGCTGCTGGTGACTACAGCTGCGGCGTAAATCCAATAGGAAACCCTAGGGTTTCCAAAAATTGAAAAAAAAAACTCGGGCCTATTGGGCTTGATTTCTTTCACTCAGGTATTGGGCTCTGGTTAGGATCGTTTTGGGTGTAATGGGCTTTGTTGGGCCAGGGATTAAGTTGGGGTTTTGGTTGTTTGGGTTAGGTTTAATTTAGGTTTATTTGGACTTGTTTAATAGAGCATAAATTTAGACTTTGGGCTTTATTATTATTATTTTATTATTTTATTATTTTATATTTTGATTTGTTTTTTGGTTTTTTGTATAAGCCCGGACAAAAATTGGGCTTTACACTTATCTTTAGTCTCAGAAACCAACTCAGGACCCAAAACCTGATGCTCACCCAACTCAGTCTAACATAGCGGAATACGACACTTACGACCATATAGAGCCTCGGGAGGGGCCATCTGGATGCTAGACTAGAAATTGTTTTTGTAGGTGAACTCAGCTAGTGACAAATAATCCTCCCAACTACCTCGAAAATTTATTACACAACTCCGAAGCATATCCTCTAGTATCTGAATCACCCTCTCAGATTGACCATCGGTCTGAGGATGGAATGCAGTACTGAAGTCCAATCTCGAACCTAGAGCCTCATGCAATTTCTTTCAGAACTGAGAAGTGAAACGAGGATCTCTATCAGAAATTATCAAAACAGGAACCCCATGCAGTCTTACGATCTCGGAGATATAGAGCTTCACTAGCTTTTGCAGAGAGTAGTCCATCTGAACAGGAATAAAATGAGCGAACTTGGTCAATCGATCTACGATGACCCAAATAGAATCCTCTATAGTGGGTGTCAATGACAACCCACTAACGAAGTCCATCGTCACTTGTTCTTATTTCCATAAGGGAATTTTAACGGGTTGTAACAAACTCGAATGCAACTGTTGCTCAGCCTTAACCTGCTGGCACGTTAGACAACAAACAACGAAATTTGTAACCTCACACTTCAAACTCGGCCACCAGTACAACTCATGAAGATCGTGATACATCTTATTACCATCGGGATGCATAGCATAAGAGTTACTATGCACCTCTCTCAAAATTGACTTTCTCAGATCAGAATTATTCGGCACACAAATCTGACCTCGGAAAAACAGAACTCCATCTTTATTCATCCCAAAATCTGAAGTATTACCACTCTCAATTTGGCAAAACCGCAAACCTAGAGACTTATCCCCTAACTGCTTATCTCGAATATGATTAATCCAAGTCGGTATAACTTGCAACTCGGCTAATAGACCCCCTTAATTAAATAAACTAAGAGAGCAAACATCACCCTCAAATCAGTCATCGTTCTACGACTAAGAGCATCGGCCACCACATTAGCCTTACTAGGATGATACTCTATCGTGTAGTCATAATTTTTGAGCAGCTTAATCCATCGATGCTATCTAAGATTCAGCTCCTTCTGAGTAAGGAGGTACTTGAGGCTCTTGTGATCAGTGTAGATGATACACCTCTAACCGTACAAATAATGTCTCTAGATCTTCAACGTAAAAACCACAATAGCCAACTCGAGATCATGCATCGGATAATTCCCTTTGTGTGTCTTAAACTGATGGGACACATAAGTCATAACCTTACCATCTTGCATCAATATACATCCCAAACCGACGTGTTATGCATCACTGAAGATCACAAACTCTTTACCAGATTCAGGCTGTATCAGAAAAAAAAGCTTGAGTCGGAATAGACTTAAGCTTCTCAAAGCTTGATTGTTGCGCATCAGTCTAAACAAAAGAAACACCCTTACGCAGAAGCTTAGTCAAAGGAGCTGCAATCAGAGAGAACCCCTCGACAAACCGCAGATAACAACCTACAATACCCAGAAAACTGTGGATCTCAGATATGTTCTTGAGCTATTTCCAATCACGCACCACTTCAGTCTTTCTAGAATCAACTTAGATTCCTTCAGCAGAAACTACGTACCCCAAAAAAGTCACCTCTCGTAACCAGAACTCATACTTGCTCAGCTTAGTGTAGAGCTATTTCTCTCAAAGTATCTGGAGCACTACTCTAAATGCTCAACATGCTCATCCTCAGCCTTAGAGTAAGCTAGAATATCATCGATAAAGACCATGACGAACTAATCCATATATGGCTGAAAGACTCGATTCATCAGCTCCATAAATGCAGCCGAAGCATTCATCAGACCAAAAGGCATAACTAGAAACTCGTAATGTCCATAACGAGTCCTAAGTGCAGTCTTATGAACATCCACTTCCTTAACTCTCAACTGATGATACCTAGAATGAAATCAATCTTTGAAAACATTGAAGCCTCTCAGAACTGATTAAACAAATCATCAATCTTCGAAAGTGGATAAGTTCTTCACAGTTAGTTTATTCAATTGTCGATAATTGATGCACATCCTCATGGTGCCATCATTTTTCTTCACAAACAGAATTGGTGCCCCCCACGGAGACATACTAGGGCGAATGAAACCATGATCTAGAAGTTCTTGAAGTTGAGCCTTAAGCTCTGCAAGCTCTTTCGACGCCATACAGTATGGAGTGATAGACACCGGAGTTGTACCCGGAAGAAACTCAATGCCGAACTCAACTTCTTGATTTAGAGGTAAACCTGAAAACTCCTTAGGAAAGACATCCAAAGAATCCCTCACTCTTCTTATATCTTCGACCGAAGAGTCCCTAAAAATAAAAACACTGACGTAAGCCAAATACGCCTCATACCATTTCTGAACCAATTTTTCAACCACAAGAGCGGAGATCACATTAGACAGGTAATCTCAACGTTCACCGATCACAACTACTTCCTTATCATCCTTACTCAGAACGACTCTCTTAGTTGCACAATCCAAACGACTCGATGCTCAGTGAACCAATCTATACCCAGAACCAAGTTGAACTCCCCAAATGGTAACTCCATCAAAATTTCCAAAAATACCTCCCCTTACACCTCTAACGGAACATCCCTATAAAGCTTACTAACCCAAACAAACTGCCCCAATGGACTCAGTATAGTAATCTCACTAGAAGTGCTGTCAACAGAAATCCCCATGTTTTCAGAAATAGTACTAGCTACATAGGAGTGTGTTAAACCTATGTCTATTAGAACAGTATAAGGTACATAAAAAATAAAGAATGTACCAGTAATGACATCAAGAGCATCTTTATCCCCTCGACGTCGAGCAGCATAAACCAGTGCAAGCTGCTTTGCCTCCGTCTAACTAGCACCTCTGCCTGATGTTCTCTACCCTCGTCCTAAACTATTACCACCTTTAGCCGGTCCACGGCCCCTAGGTAGCTGTTGAACTACCCTCTAAAGCTGTACAGAACCCAGTCCTGAAGCTTGCATCTGATCTGCCTGCTGTGGACACTTCTTAAGACAATTCTCCAAAGACCAACACCTTAGACAAGCCCCCAACCTCCTCCAACACTCATCCGGATGGCGCCTACCACAATTTCTACAAGGCTGAATCCTGGTAGGAGCCACAGGAACCCCCACTCTAAATGGCCTATCAGGTTTGGCCTTTTTCTTAGGCTTCTGAACAGAACTAGAGGGTTTCGACTCCCTCTTATTCTTGCCTCTCTCACGGTCCCTATTTTGGCGCTCCACGTGCTTAACCTCTTTGGCGATCTTTGCCTTATCAATCAGAACTGCAAACTTTCGCTCCCTCTAAGGAGCAATCAGTACCCTCAAATTATCCCTCAAACCGTCCTCAAAGTGGACGCACTTTTTATACTCAAAAGCTATCATGCCTCGAGCGTAGTGACTCAACTTCAGAAACTCAGCCTCATACTCGTCCACAAATCTATCACCTTACGTAAGATTCATGAACCCACACCTATGAGCATCCACATAGCTCACCCCCACGTACTTCCATTAGAAGGCAGTCTTAAAGAAATCCCGTTTCAGACAATCCGACTAAGTACCCTCATCAACTGATAACCACCACTAATATATCTCATTGCAAAGCAAGGAGACTGCACCCTTAAGTTTCTGCTCGGAAGTACAATCTATATCGTTCATGATCCTCTCAATGGCCTCCAACCAATACTCGGAGTTGTTCAGTTATCGACCCACGGCCTCCAAATCCAGAATGGGGTCCAGCGACCCTCTCCAATACCCTCAACATGGCTTGGGACAGTGCATCGTCCCTAGCTGAACGGCTTTGAGACCCAGTCTCAGTAGCAGGTGAAACCGGTGACTCATTCATATCTAAATTTGGCATACTGCCCAGAGAGGAAGACTCAGCTCGAGCCTCTCTATGGCCTCTACCACGTCCACGAATACCATATCCACAAGCCCCACTAGCACTTATCGTAGATTTCAAATTTTATCTACATTATAAAATTTTATGTATCAGTTCCAATATTTATTAGCAAATATTTTATACATAAATTATCAGAAGTTCAGAAATGTTTTCCGAGGCTTTAGTCTCTAGCTAACTCAGTACAATTTTAAAAAGTTCTATCTATAGTGTTTTCAGAGTATTCTATCTAAATTTAGAATTACTTACAAAACCGGCACCGGAGACTTAGTGTACCATATACTCTCTCAAATTATCCAAATTATGTGAAAATCAATTCTTTTTAAAACACAATTTTGAAACCCAAAATTCACAGCCCGAGTTTTGCAAACCTGACTCTGATACCACTAAATATAACACCCCAACCCACCTAGACGTTATGGCCGAATCTGGTAATAGTACAATAAAAGGGGTTTTAAAAAACAGTGCAAATTCATTAAAGCTTTGTAACCACATTATCATTATTATAATTTTTATTGAAAACGTTATTTAATTAATTTACTTGCCAAATCATAATTTACAACGGAAGTCTTAAAATTGTTATATTTTGGAAATCCAACTCGTATTTTCAGAAAAATATTTGTTTTCGTAAAATCAAAATTTCAGTCAGACATCGCAATAAAAGAATAAAAATGCATCCAAAACCAAGTTAAAAATCAACAGTCCGGAGATTCCAATAAATACAAAACTCCCAGAAACAGTCATTAATTTAATTAAAACCAATATTTAAAGTCAGTTTACGATCTCGTAGTCTTCGTGAAACTCCGTAGCACCAATCTGCCTAAGTCTGTGGATTACCTTAACAAAATAGACAAACAAACGTGAGTTTTCGAAAACTCAATGTGTAACCCAACAGAAATAGACATGCATTACAAACAGATTTCACATGCACGGTCAAATTTAGATTCAGACTCGGACTAAAGTCTTTTACAGATACAGATACAAATACAGATAGCAGATAAATAGAACAAATACAGTGAGTCCTCCCCCCATCCTTTACACGCCATCTCCGACCATCCCATCACACCATGCGGGGTTAAAAACACTCACCCATCACTACACACAATATAGTGTCGATGCGACAAATTACAGATAATATGCAGTCAAGCTACTAGAATATAGGCGAAATGTTGCCATACAAATCACTTCCTCTACATATACAAACCCCACTCCAAATATAGATACAAAATATAGAAACAATATACAGATACAGAAATATCATGCTTAACATGCTCGCATTCAAATATCAGATATATATAAGTAGCAGAATAATCAGACATGTATAGTGTCCTACTTAAAGCAAATATCGGATCATACAAATTAGGATTTGGTTAGCCCTTACCGACCATACGGTAGGCCCACAGTCGATTTAAACAACCCATGCAACCCTAGGGAAAATTTCAGAATTATGGGCCCACATGTCCGTGTAGCCCACACAACCACACTCAAGCCGCTACACAGCCGTATCTTGCGCACAGCCATGCCTTCTTTGACTCTACGGCCGTGTCTCGCACATGACCAGCCACACGCCCGTGTGACGTCAATAGAATAATCTTTCAGCTTTTACCGAAGTTTGATTTTTTGTGTTTTGGGTACACACTTGGTTCATTTTTTGCAGTGAAATAATCCCGAGACTCCTGAAACCTAAGAAAAACACCAGAAACTCGATCAATCTCAATTATTGAAGCCAATCTATCCAAAACCCCAAACGACATACTTGAGAAACTACTTCAAACGAAGGTTTGATCACTTACCAAAATGGATACAATAGCTCGAACATGCTACATGTTAGAAAACACGTTTTGATCCCCTTGAGCAACACCTATACAAGAAATCACCACATTACCAAACTCAAAATCGGTTCTCATTAGCCTAAAACTTCAAGAAGACTTACTTACTACAAACCGAACAGAGTCTACAGCACCCAAACGCGGTGATTCGAAAGACAGAATAGTGAACAGAAATAAAAAAAGGAAAAATCAAAAAGAAAAGTTTGGAAAAGGAAAATTTGAAGAAGAACGTAAAAAAATAAACAGGAATTTCGGTAGGAGACAAAAAACAAAATAAAAATAAAAATTAATATTTTGACAATATCCCACTAAATCACAACCCCCATTATCCCACTAAACCTTAACCACTTTAGAATTCTAACTCAACCCAAACACTCTCAAACAACCAGAGCAAAAATAAAATCACTCGCTCATGCAAGGGTTCAAACACAAGACATCCAACATAACAACCCCCTTACCACTCAAACTAGCAGGCTCATTTTGATATGAATTAACAAACAGTTTAATATAAACCCACTCAACAAGTTTAAGGTTAAGATCAGAAAAATAACAAAATTTGCTAAAGGTAAAAGTTGAACCTTAGACTTCACACACACCCAAAACACTTAACCACTAAAACAAATACACATTTGTATCAGAATTCACGAGATACATAAATAAATTTATCATGGCGTTATAGTAGGTTCCTTGCTTTAAGGCTTATACCACACATATCGACCCTATGGAAGGCCCACAGTCGATCGAGATGAAATGTATGACCCTAGGGAAAAGTTTTGAAATTGGGGCCCACATGTCCAAAATGGTCTTACCTATGTGGCACACACAGCCTGGCATAAGGCCTACATGCCCATGTGACCCACACCACAGCTTCTCACACGACCAGGTGGCGTCGACAGGCCCTATTTTCAGAGTTCGCCGATCACCGTTTTATCGCGTTTTCGTTACACACCTGGTTCGATTTTGATACGGAAGCAATTACGTGACCACCAGTACCTAAAAATTGACAATAACTGTTCCAATTAGCCACGTATTCCCCAATTAACCAAATAATCCACTTACCCACAACGAAAACCCCAAGCAATTCGAACACTTACCCGAACTTCCAAAATAATTTCTAACACTACTAATCAACACGGAGGGAATTCTAATCCTCACAAATACAAATGTATTAATATCTAATTACAAATACTTAATGGTTATAGTTTATATATTCTTATTAAATTTTATAAATAATTAATATTTATTACTTAAAAATATATTAAAATATTAACAACAAGTTATAATAATTTTTTGTTATGAATATCTTATTAAGTGGATGTCCATCAAGATCAAGATAAGTTTTGATGTACTTTAAATTTTAATGGTAATTAGAATTAAATCTCTACTTCATTTATACTTCTTATACAAATAAATAGAGACTTTGAAGAAGCATTGTAATCATCCCATTGATCAATAAAATATATTCTCTATTGCTTCCCATATTTTCTTTGTTCTTTACTCTCTATATCTCTCTTTATTTTATAACATTTTTTATATTCTTACTAAAATGTAATAATATTAACTAATTTGAACATGATTTAAATGCATATTTGTTACTTTATAATACCATGTCTAAAATAAACATTTTATTTCTCAAAAGTACTTTTTGACAGTAATACTAAACACGCAAATTTTAAACCAAACTTTGCGCTTTTTCACTATTACTTTTTAAAAGCACTTTTCAAAAGTAATACTAAACTAGCCCTTACATATTTTAAGTTATAGATAATTATGCAATTGTAAGTGTGTTAAGAATAATGTATAATGAATCATTGTTTGATTAATTTTTTTGAAGTAATCTTATAAAATTCTATATCAAAAATAATATAGTAAAAATTACTTTTAGATAATTTTATATTGTATTAACCCAACACCTAAATCTATTTTTCGGTCAAATGAATCAAATAAGATAATATTAAATTACACTTCTAACTTTACATAATTCTATTATGAAACATAATTTAAGATTTAACGAATCAAACCCCTCTTAACTATTATATTATTAAAATTTCGAGTAAATTAAAAAAGAAATATTTATGACTTGCCAATCGTCATTTGCCAATTATTCGCCAACATTTGGTGACTTTTTATTTGTTGTGTTTGTGCAACTCTATTACACTTATTAGTTTTTTAATGGCATTAAAGGCAGTTAGTGTTTTTTAGTTCAAAATAACTAAACTGCCCAAGGTAGTTCTTTCGATAGATAAAACAAAAGAAGGCTGGGACTCGTATCTCTCACTCTCGTAAAGAAGAAAACACTAAAAGGTAGTGTTTCCTGCTTCAGTACTCGACAAGAAAAATTAAACATAATAATTCTTAATTATTGTCTCTTTAAAATGGGAAGATAATACAAAGATGATTTTTAAGTGTAATTTTGTTTGTATCAATATATCGAATCCAACCACCATCAAATATGATTTCTATCTTTCTTTTATTTTACATTAGTGTTTAGTGTTGTCTCATGTTATGATTTAAAAAAAAAATGATTCTCTAAAATGTGACTATTAGAAATGTGATTACTGAAAATGTTACTTTATAACATTTGATATATACAAGGGCGTACCTAGGGGGTTGACAGGGGCCTCAACCTCGTAAAATGAAAATTTTACCATTTAGACATTTTAAAATTTTAAATTAATAAAGGTAAAATTATACTTTGCCCCCTAAAAATGATAAAAATTTGATTTAATCATTTAAAATTATAAAGATATAGGCTATTAAAATGATGAAATTGTATTTTTACTATGTAAAAATTACAATTTAATTTCGCCCTCCTAAAAAAATTTTCTAGCTTCACCCTTGGATATACATCGAAAGATATTGATTAAAATCATAAGAAAATTACATTATCACATTTGGTTCACTAAGTACTTCCCAAAGGATGTAATGATAATTTATGAATTTACCTTTATTAAATAAAAGATAATATTCATATATTTAATTTTTATAATAAACTTTATTTTTGACAAATATTTGGATTAAATATTTATAATAAAATTTAAGTGATAGTTTTTAAATTATTTTTAATTTATAATTTTAATTGAAAGTAAAATTATTTCAAATTTATCTTTCATACATATTTCTAAATATTGTTTGGAATAAGTTTTAAAAAAAAAACTTGAAACCATGTTTTATTTTAGTTAAAAGGCTAACCTATAAGAATATAAAAAAAAAAATTTGATTCCTTGTAATGCTATGAGCAAAAGTACTAATAATTTAAAGGTAAATCATGCAAAAAAAAGTTATGATTAAATAAGTGAGTTAAACCTAAACTTTATTTTTTTTTTCCTTTTACTTGTAAATATTTATAAATATTCATAAAATTTAATTTTCAATTAATATACCGAAAAGAAAATAGAAAAATAATATGTAAATGATATACTATATAGATGATTAAATATGTATATAAAAATAAAATTAGGAAAAAAAACAATTTATTTGCGAAAAATTCGTTAGAGTAATAGAAAAAATCAAATAGTAGGAAAGAGACAATAGCTTTTTTTTGTGTGTGTTTATTAATAGACATTACCCTAATGTAACATAAAATATGGTTAATTTTGTTTTAATATTTTTTTAACTTCCCAATCTGCATAGAAAAGTAACTTTCCCACCTTTTATCATAAAAATCACATTGTCATGTTTATGGGAAAGTAACTTTTATAAGAAAATTAGATTTCAAGGAAAGTAAACCAAATGTTTGAATCACTTTCTAACTTATTAAAATTCTAGAAAAGTGATTAATTTTTACGTTAGCTTATATACTAATTACAGTCACTAAAAAAATTCACTATTTATTTCCATGGATTTTTTAACTTAATGTTAGGGAGTTCTCAACAAAAATTCGCCAAGCTAATGAAATAAATTTTCTTTCTCCGAAGGAGTCACAAAATTTTAGATTTAAATCTAAATTATTGAATTTTTTAATTCATTTCTTAATTAATTTTTAACCTCAAAGATCTTAACAATTATATTCATTCACTTAAATTTAAATTTAAGGGTGAAGTTAAAAAAATTTTAAAGGTCGAGATTAAATTATTTATCTTTATAATTTTCAAAAAGATTAAATTAAATAATATTTTTTGAGAAAATAAACTATAATTTTATTATGTATTAACTTATAATATTATAAAATTTAGAGTTTAAAGCTTAAGTTTACTCTTTAGAACTTTCGTCTCATAATCCATACGGTCTTAAGCGATTTTTTAGGTTCAAATTTATCTAAGTCAATCTAACTCTCATAAAGTAAGAATTCTCGATAAAAATTATCTAAGGTACCGAAAATAAAGCGGAAGCAACTTAAAATGAAAGAGTAAGAAAAAAATAAAAAATGTCATAAGAAAGCAAAAACACACAAAGTGTTTGAGTAAATGCTCTCAATAGCATTTAATTATTATGAAAGATTACATATGAATATTCTAGGATTATTACAAATGAGGAAAATGCCTTTATTTATAGTTGAACTCCCCAAAACCAACGGTACATATTGAATTACATAGACGGTCGAGATTAAAGCTTATCTACAATTGATATTCTTAAAGGATTGACACAAAATCAAATCTTATCAAATTACATAAAACAATTGATATTAGTTACCCTATTTACCATAGTAACCCTAAATTTCCCTTCACTTGAGCACCAAAGCTCTAAGTAGATGAGCTTCTCCACATGCTCACCAATCAAGTTAGTTCAAGTAGATCGAATGACCTCCATAAAATATTTTTTGTGCATTTGTCACGAACTTTAATGAGCGACCCGTCAAATTTCTCCTACTTAAATTCACTATCTCTACCATATTAAACATCGAATCAATTATTCATTGTCTTTAGTATCAACAAGTAATGTAACGTCGTCTAGAAGTTTGGGATGTTGCAATACTATTTGTAACATGGAAACAGGACTGGAGGTAGGTTTTCGGACGTGATGAAACAATATCGATGACTGTCTCTGCCAAATAATTTGACCAATCATTGAACACTGTCATGTGAATTAAAGCATTAATTTGTTCACTTTCGTGTACTTTTGCATTCTTATCGAGACACCTGGATGAGTTGAAAGCCAGCCATAGAACTAGCTGGGTTCACTCATCGCAAACCAGAAAGTTGTACGAAAATGAAAGGTTCAAAAGTTAAAAAAAATAAAAAAATCAAATAGGGTTGGAGGAAAAAACAGAACCAACCATACAGTGCGCCACTTGTCTGGTTCATACAAATTCTTAACCTACAAGCTTTACACTAGTCAAAGGTGGCGACCAAGGAATGTATGCTTTCTGGGTCTTGTTGCTGCCCTAAAAGCAGATAAAACGCCCACAGTCGATGCTTTGGGTTGTTTGTTTAAAGCAATCCCATTCAAATATAGCCACTATGTGGCCTGGTGGGTCACCTTCTAATAGTTTTTTAGTTCGTATCGATGAATCATTTGCACCTAATCGTTTTACTTCAATTGTCTATATCACTTTAATGTTCGTGGTTGTAAACCGATCATAGAAAAGAATGCCTTATTTCTCAGCAGCATTGACTTTATATATAACTGTATCTGTCTGAGAAGAAAAGAAATTTAGCCATTTTCTCTGGCTGTGAACACACATTCTCTTATTCATTATTGGTGATGAAATGGCACAATCCTGTCTGCCCTTTCTTTAATTTCTTTTCTTCCATAAAAGTTTTGCTTTATAATTATAGGGTGGCCATTACATTTACAGCTATGAGAGTTATAGAGGACCAGAAATTCCAGAGAGCTTGCACTGTCACCTGATAGCATATATCTGTGAGCTAACACCACATGCACATGTTCTCCAAAACCCACTTTAGAATTTGGTCATAGGGCAGTTCTGGTGGATCAAATAATCTTCCCATTGGCTCATTTTTTTAGTTTAGGAAATTGAGTAGGGGCACACAAAATAATCTCCCTAAGCCATTAATGACACTGTAATTCCGTATTTCTCGTATCATGGTTCAGCTCATCAACCAGTCCAGAATAACAAATACTAGAATTATGGGGATTGAGCCTATGTATAATATTTAATAACAATAGAATTATGGGGAACCCTCTCCATCCCCTAATAGAATTTTATTCCATTGATGAATCATGAAGAAATAGCAATAATTGTTGGTTTTTTTTTACCTAAATAATATAAAAATAATTAATTATAATAAAGTATGGAAAACATTTAATTACAAAAATAGGTTGTAGCAACGTAAAAATTTTGCTTCGGTCGCTAATTGTGGCGATTTATTGAAAACTTGAAAATTGAAATTTGATTTTAAAATAAAGAGGGGAGTCGCCATCGATCCTTTTTATAGGTGTGATCTGACACTTGATAAGTTTATTTTTAAAACAAAAGAAGGCCGAGTTTAGGTCCACGTTAAAATCAGAGTAAAGTAGGGTCCGGGAGTCGGTTACGCGCGAGGAAGGTATTAGCACCCTCGCGACGCCCAAAATTGGTATCTTGTTAAACAAACGTTGTCTTAATTTTCAAAATTGCAAGTTCAAGATAACATTGAATCGTGATCCAATCAAAACACGGGAAATCTTTAAGGTTTTTTTTTATTTTTGAGAAGGACATATCGTTTTAACACGAGCCGATTGATATTCACCCAACATAGGGATGAAATCGATGACATAGTGTTTAAATCGGTACGTTGCATTGATTATTGAAGTAAATAAAGACACGAATCAACGTTTTAAAATAATGGACAACGAGGTAATATATAAAAATGGGCGGGAAACGAAAGATAATAGTTGGAAATACATCAAGGCACATAATACATACGACAATAATATTAAAGACAATGACAATGCATGCGATATTAAATATAACAATAGTATCAAATACGAGAACACAATATATATACTTATACATATATATATAGTAATAATGTTGGAAATATACTACATATAATATTTGAAATATTTATGAAGTGATAAGAAAAATACGTAACTATTAATGTTAAAGTATGTACTTATGAAAAATGTATGTATATAGGGATGAAAGATGTTTACATAATAATACTAAATAGAAGTACTAATATATATATATATATATATATATATATATATATATAATATATATTTAAAATGAACACGTACAATATACATATATAATAAAATACATGAAGACTATGATATTTTAAAGAACATATATAAATAATAAGAAAAACATTATAATAAATACTAAAAAATCTATATATATATACATGTATAATAATGAACAATACGATATACAAAAATAATACTAATAAAAAGTATATATATATGTGCAATGAAATATGTGTACTGATATTAATAATAAATATAGTAGGAATAAAACAAATGTAATAGTAATATATAAAATATGGTAAAAAATAAACATACACATATAATAGAATTTAATATATATATACATGGGGTAATATGGAAATGTGTACATAAAATAATACATACAAAAATATATAACTAACAATATTGAAAATACATGTTCATAATATATAAAACGTATATAATATAATATTAAAACATTTACACGATATATACATACATAATTACAATGTTAAAAGCACATTAATATATTAATAATAATACTAATATTACGTAAAGATATACTTACATAAATATATATTAAAGATATACACATATATAATAAAATACATGAATATGAATAATACGATATTTAATATATAATAATATAAAATAATAATATACATAATATATATAAAATACACATAATATATATAATTATATAACAAAACATACACTATATTACAATAATAATGGTATTAAAATACAAAAAGAACAATATAACATAACTAAAATACTATACATATAAATCTACATACATAAATAAAAAATATACACTATTATAATAATAATAGTAATAAATATAATAACAGATATTAAAATACAAAAACAAATACAATAAAGGTAATAAAATAATGAAAATAAACCTACATGTAAAAGTATATATATATATACATATATATTAAAACATATATATAATAATAACAACAATATTAATAATGAGCATAATAATAATATTGAAATATAAAAACGAATATAGCATTAAAATATTAAAATAAAATAACTAGGAAAAATTAAATACAAATACATACATACATACGCATATAATAATAGTATATACTAATATATAATAATAATAATAGTAATAATAATAATAATAATAATAATTATTATTATTATTATTATTATAATGAAATTTAAGTAGAACAAAAAAGGTAAAAAGGGACTAAATTGAATTGGAAAACTAAATTTTGGGGCTAATTTAAAAGCAAATAAAGAGGAGGGATCAAAATGTGACGCGCGTATAACCTGGAGGGACCAAGATAGCAAATATTCCCTACTATCAAAACGATGCGCAGCACGGAGGGACTAAATCGAAAAGCATGGAAAATTATGGGGCCAAATTAAAAATGAGAAAACTTGATTGCAAAGGCTTGAAAAAGCGAAAGGGCTAAACGCGCAATTTACCCTTCCGCTCAAAAACACGCTGATCCTGACCTAGAGCGGGTCGGGTCGACCCGACCCGGGGCCAAAACGACGTCGTTTCATCGTTTAAACCAGGGGGTCCAAAACGGTGCATTTTGACCCGCTATAAAAGTCAAAAAATTAAAAAAAAAACATTTGAAGCAGTAGAAAGACAAAAAAAAAAAAAGAGAGAAGGGAGAAAAGAGAGAGGGGAGAAAGGAGAGGGGGATACCGGCCAGGGGGGAAGTCAACGGGCAATCATCGGCCGCCGTCCGTCGCCGACGCCGGCCACCGGGAAAGGTAAAAAATTTCTCTCTTTTTTTATATTTTTATTTAATATATATATATGTATGGTTTGTGTATGGAATAAGGATTATGTATACTCACAAATTCGAAAAATGAAAAGCGAAATAAGTAGACTTTGATTCCTCTGTTTGATATATCTTGCTGCGACTTTGGTATATATATCGAAGCCTTTTGGTGTTATTTGCTTTTGTATATCGGTTGTTGAAATCTTGGTTAAGACTGCCGAATGATTTTTTTATTTTCTGCTTTTTTAAATTGCCGAACCTCTACAATGTTTTTCTATTCGGGTTTTTATAACCCTTTTACAAGTTATTTTTTATTGTTTCTGTCCCTTCATTTTAATGTTTGCAGGGGATGGGCGGTGGAAGTGACCGGTTGGTGGCCGGTGTTGCAGTGCTGTCAGAGGGCAGGTGGGCAAGTGGCTGAGTCGGCCGAGTTTAGGGGCTAGGGTTTCGGCTGGGCTAGCTTAGGGTTAGGATATTGGGTTTTGGGTCTGTTTAATGTGAATGGGTCATGGGGTAAATGTATATGGGTCAAGGGATTTGGGTGGTCGGGTTTTGGGTTTGTTTTGTGTAAATGGGTCATGGGGTAAATGTAAATGGGTCAAGGGATTTGGGTGCTTGGGTTTTGGGTTTGTAAGGGTATTTGGGCTGAGTAATTTATGAATGGCCCAAAATTGGCCTATAACAGTTGCCCCTCTTTGCTCATTATCGTGTAACGGGAATAGAGCAAAGACCCAAAGAAAGGCCAATTTTGCCCAGTCTTGCCAAGTCTTGACTTCTTCGGTGCTCTTCTTTTCTAGGTAGTTTCCTTCCAGTCCACCGTATCTTGTAGCCTTGGCTCAATTCGTTGCATCTTCTGATATACGCCTTGTAGCTTCAATCTGCTCCAATATAACTTCAAGGATATGAAATTTGTGACCTCAATCTGCTTCGTTGTGAATTCAGAAAGATGAGATCTACCACTTCAATCTGCTTTTCTATCGCTTCAGTGAGATAAGGATTGTGGTCTTTCCTTCTGCGATTCTAGAAAGGCAAGATCTGATATCCTTGATCAGCTTCACTGCAACTTTAGGGAGACAAAATCTGGTGTCTTCAATCAGCTCCAATCTTCATTCTTTACTCGGCATGTAATTTTGATCTCAACTCATTTCTCGCAATATGAATTGATTCTTTAAAATAGAAATTGAAAATAGCTCAGCACGTGAGCCAAGGCTCAACTCAATTCTCACAACATGAGTTGATTTTTGAAACTTAACTTGAAAAACAGATTTTAAAAATACCTCGACATGTGATCCAAGGCTCAACTCACCTCTCGCCATATGAGTTGATTTTTGAAAAACAGAAATTGAAAGGCTCAACTCACCTCTCGCAATATGAGTTGATTTTTGAAAAAACAGAAATTAAAAGGCTCAACTTACCTCTCGCAATATGAGTTGATTTTTGAAACTTAACTTGAAAAGCAGATTTTGAAAATACCTCGACATGTGACCCGAGGCTCAACTCACCTCTCGTAATATGAGTTGATTTTTTTGACAAACAGAAATTGAAAATACCTCAGCGTGTGACCTGAGGCTTAACTCACCTCTCGCAATATGAGTTGATTTTTGAAAAACAGAAATTAAAAGGGAAATTGAAAATACCTCAGCATGCCCTAAGGCTCAACTCGCCTCTCGTAATATAAGTTGATTTTTGAAAATAAAAACATCAAAATGCCAAAACCTGTCATCTAGTGGAACTCAGGTGTCTTTTTGATTCAGAACAGCTATCATTCAACATTTCTTGCTCTGCTGGAGTACCTGTATATGTCATGCATGGTGTTATCATGATATGCACATGTTGGTCTTAAATGCATTTATGCCTACATGATCATGCTAAGCGCCTTGGGCTTGTTCGTCATATGCCCCTTTTTCCGTCATGATTTTTGATGATCTGCGTTCATTGTTTTGACTCTTGACTTTCTCTTCAGGCCCTGTGCTCGTCTTCTAGCTTCACGAGTAATCTACGTTTCTCTGATATCACTCTTTTGCCCCCGGTTGAACTTTTTCCTTGCTTTGAGGCTCTTGTACTTATCAAGTTCTTATCCGGGTAATGCTTAACATTTCTTTTGTTTAGAGTATGTCATTTCACTATTTATCATGTAAATGAACCACATAATGAGATACATGAAAATGGTCAGGTAGGGACAAAAGGATACCTCACACTTATTCATTTCAAATGTTGCAAACAAAGAAAATCAATCAAATGATAGTAAAAATGTCACAAAGAGAAGAGGGATAACATTTCAACAAATACAAATGCTCTAGATATTCAACGCATGAACTCTTCCACGTTTCTCAGTCAAGAATCTTTTCGAGCATGGCTTCTTGCGTAGAAGATTTCGAGTTTTCAGAAATGCCTCAAATATCATAGTCTCGCTATGTGACCCACCATTCAAAATGCCTTGCCTTTTAAGCCAATGCTTGCTTTATTAGGACGCCCTTTCGGGTTTTCATCCTAATCTTTTGTGTTAATCAAGACGCCCTTTTTGGGTTTTCACCTTGATCTTTTTTTTAGGCATAATATTTCTTCACAGCATCTGAATTCACTGGATTAGGTAACTCCTTCCCATCTATTTCAGTGAGAATCAAAGCTCCACCCGAGAATGCCTTCTTCACGACGTATGGTCCTTCCCAATTTGGTGCCCATTTCCTCGCAGGTCTTTTTGTATTGGAAGAATCTTTCTCAACACGAGTTCTCCTTCATGGAATTCTCTTGGCCGTACTTTCTTGTCATGGGCTGCGATCATTCTCTTCTGGTATATCTGTCCGTGACAAATTGCCTTTAGATATTTTTCCTCGATGAGGTTTAACTGGTCATATCAAGCCCGAACCCATTCTGCTTCCTCTAATTTCGACTCCATTAAGACTCGTAGAGAAGAGATCTCAACTTCGATGGGTAACACAGCTTCCATTCCGTAGACCAGAGAGAAAGGAGTTGCCCCAGTTGATGTCTGTACAGATGTGCGATATGCATACAAAGCAAATGATAGCTTATCATGCCAGTCTTTATATGTCTCGGTCATTTTCCTAATGATCTTCTTAATATTTTTGTTTGCTGCTTCAACAGCCCCGTTCATCTTTGGGCGATAGGGCGAGGAGTTATGATGCTTTATTTGGAATTGCTCACACACTTCTTTCATCATCTTGTTGTTCAGATTCAAGGCGTTATCTGAAATGATTCTCTCAGGCAAACCATATCGATAAATGATTTCCTTTTTCAAAAACCTGCAAACTGCAGTCTTCGTCACATTGGCAAACGAAGCGGCTTCTATCCATTTTGTGAAGTAATCAATAACCACAAAAATAAATCGGTGTCTGTTAGAAGCTTTTGGGAAAATTGGACCTATAACATCCATGCCCACATAGAAAAAGGCCACGGGGAAGTCATGACATGAAGGGACGAAGAGGCTACATGAATCTTATCGTCATAAATTTGACATTTGTGGCATTTTCTTGCAAAACTAATGCAATCGCTTTCCATCGTCAGCCAGTAGTAGCCGAGTCTCATAATCTTCCTGGCTATAGTGAAACCATTGGCATGTGTCCCACAAATTCCCTCGTAGACATCTTCAAGTATTTTTTTTGGCTTCGACAGCATCTACACATCTCGCTGCCATTCTTCTAATTGTTCTTTTGTCATTTTCATTTGCTTGTTCGGGATACCTTTGATTCTTGATATATTCTAAGACATTATGGAACCATGGCCGTCCGTCTGGCTCTTTTTCAATGCTGAAACAATGCGCAAGGACTTCATATATGCTCATTTGCAGAGGCATTATTTCTGTTTCTCTGTTTGCTTTGAACATTGAAGCCAAAGTGGCTAGGGCATCAGCCAATTGGTTTTCTTCTCGTGGAAAGTAATTAAAAGTTATTTCTTTGAATTCTTTAATCAGTTCTACCACTAGATCATTGTATCTGACTAACTTCGAATCTCTCACTTCCCAATCTTCACGGATTTGGTATATCACCAATGCTGAGTCTCCATATACCTCTAAAGTTTTGATGTTTCGTTTAATAGCTGCACGAAGTCCCATGATACAAGCCTCATACTCTGCTATGTTGTTGGTACAGAAGAAATTCAGCCTGGCAGTGAATGGGTAATGATTCCCTTCTGGCGATACCAAGACTGCTCCGATCCCATGCCCCCATGCATTCGATGCACCATCAAAGCTCATCTTCCATGGCTTCTCATTTGATGACTCGGATTCCTTTTCTGTGATGCACATTAAGTCTTCATCTGGGAAATCGAACCTCAAGGGCTCATACTCCTCTGTTGTTCGAGCCGCTAAGAAATCTGCTATTGCACTTCATTTTATCGACTTTTGACTCACATAGATGATATCGTACTCCGATAATAAGATCTGCCATCGTGCCATTCGTCCTGAGAGTGCAGGCGATTCCATCATGTACTTTATTGGATCTAGCTTCGAAATTAACCATGTCGTATGATACAACATATATTGCCTGAGTCTCCGAGCTACCAAACCAGAGAGCAACAGTATTTTTCAATGGACAAATACTTTGCCTCGTATTTAGTGAACTTTTTACTGAGGTAGTAGATCGCCTTTTCTTTCTTTCCTGACTCGTCGTGTTGCCCCAGTACGTAACCCATTGAATTCTCGAACACAGTAAAATACAATATCAGTGGTCTTCCTGGAATTGGTGGTACTAGCACTAGAGGGCTAGACAAATATTGTTTTATCTTATCAAAGGCCACCTGACATTCTTCATTCCATTCTCTCGGGTTATGTTTTCGGAGAAGCCGAAAGATTAGATCACACTGGTTGGTAAGTTGAGCGATGAATCGGGCGATGTAGTTTAACCTCCCCAAGAATCCTCTGACCTCTTTTTGCGTGCGCGGAGGTGGTAGTTCTTGTATGGCTTTTATCTTATCTGGATCAACTTCAATGCCTCTCTTGCTGACGATGAAACCTAGTAATTTTCCCTGGGTAGCCCCAAACGTACATTTGGCCGGATTGAGCTTTAGCTGGAACTTTCTTAGTCTGTCGAACAACTTCTTCAGGTTCACTACATGCTCTTCTTCCCCTCGAGATTTAGCAATCATATCGTCGATGTAGACCTCTATTTCTTTATGCATCATGTCATGGAATAACGTCACCATAGCTCACTGATATGTTGCCCCAGCATTCTTCAATCCGAACGGCATTACCTTGTAGCAGAACGTTCCCCACATTGTTATGAAAGTAGTTTTCTCCATATCCTCAGAGGCCATCTTGATTTGGTTATAACCCGAGAATCTATCCATGAACGAAAACAATGAATGCTTGGCTATGTTATCCACCAATGTATCGATGTGCGGCACAGGAAAATTATCTTTAGAACTTGCTCGATTCAGGTTATGGTAATCCACGCACATTCATACTTGACCGTCTTTCTTTGGTATCGGGACTATGTTAGCCACCCATTCTGGATATTTGGAGGCTTGTAGGAAGCCAGCGTCAAATTGCTTCTTGACTTCCTCTTTTATCTTCAACAACATCTCAGGTCTCATCAGTCTTAGCTTTTGTTGAATGAGTCTGCATTCTGGCTTTAATGGGAGCTTATGGACCACTACATCTTCATCCAATCCTGGCATATCCTGATACGACCATGCGAATACATCTTTGTACTAGCTAAGCAAAGCAATCCAATTGTTCAACATGAAGCCCGGGGGACAAGGGCGTATCCTTGAGATGCCTTTACTTGCGCCATCTCCTTTGTCAATGACATTTATACTGACATTCTGGAGACCCCTTTCAATGATTAACAGTGTGCTTCGTGTATTGTCCTGTTCGGGGTACATCGTTCCTGCAGACGTAAATGTTTTTGACAAAGGAGGGTATGCTATGGGCTCCCATTCTATTTCTCGGCCTAAGGTTCTTGCGATCCTTCTTTCTTGATCTTTCTTCTATTGTTTTCTTCTTTGACGCATGTCCAGCTGAAAACCTAAACCGTATCGGGCCTTGTGGTGCACTGGCTTTAGAGCTCTGGTTATTCCTTGCAGATATCTCTCTAAACCTCTTCTTGCTCGAGCTCCCCTTCCTACAATCAACCTGACACCCATTTTGGTATTTCTTGACAGTTTTGGCACAGGAATTCTGTTTCCTTCAGCGACAAAAGTGGCATTGACAAATTCAAGGGATCGAAAGGAACATTCTACAGCATCTTTATTCACTTCAATGTATGGTGTGTCGGTAGAAATAGTTACTACAATGTCTTTTTCTCTCTCAACAGTGACCAAACAGCCATCCATGATAAATTTCACCTTTTGATGGAGGGATGATGGGACTGCTCCAGCAGAATGGATCCAAGGCCTTCCCAAGAGGCAATTGTACGAAGGTGTAATGTCCATGACTTGAAATTCCACATCGTATATATAAGAGCCCATTTCCAGAGGAATTTCAATCTTTCTCATGGCTTTATGCCTCGTCCCATCGAATGCCCTTACCGTGGAATGACAGGGCCTTAAATAGGACAGATCCATCGGTATTCTGGAAAGTGTGGCCAAAGGCATGACGTTGAGTGCCGACCCATTATCAATGAGCACGTTCAGTATTATGTAGCCCTTGCAGCGAGTCGTAACATGCAGTGCTTTTACTGAGCCTCTACCGTTTAGCGGTATCTCATCGTCACTAAAAGAGATGAAATTGTCCGCGTTCAGATTATTTACCCACCTATCAAGCTTCTCAACAGATATGTTGTTTGCTACGTAAGCTTGATTTAGCACCTTCAGCAATGCTTTCTGGTGTGGCTCTGAGTTTAACAGTAGAGATAAAACCGAGATTCGTGCTGGTTGCTTATTCAATTGTTCCACCACATTGTGTTCACTGTGCTTGATAAATTTCAAGAACTCCTGTGCTTCCTCCTCATCTACAGGCTTTTTGGGTTCTTGCACGGGTGGAGTTTCCTGCTCGACTTCGGTCTCATACATTATTGCCTTTCCTTTTTGCTTCAAGTCACTATTCTTCTTCGCTGGTTCGACTTCTTTAGAATAGCACCGCCCACTTCGGGTAAAATGACCTACCTCCCCAACATCTCCAGTTATGGTTTCAGACTTTCCACCTTCCGGTGTGACGATATTGATGTCATATTTCCATGGTACGGCTTTGTTGTCCTTGTAGGGGAAAGGAGATGGTACTTCAATGATCATCTTCGATTTTACCGGTTCTTTCTTTGCATCGTAATAAATTATTAACGGTCGATCGGCACTATATAGGAAACCTGACGATTGATTGTTGGAGGCGCATATTTCTCCTCTATCGGCCTCTTCGCCTTTATAAAAGATCTCGATCTCCTTATTATCTATCATATTTTGCTGCAATCTCCTGAACTCTTCGTAGGATTGAATGTTGTGCCCTTCAATACTATGGAATTCACAAAAACTTTGACCTTTTGCAATTTTTCCTTCGAACACTCTGTTAGGACGACAGAGCAAACCCTTTTCAACTAGTACCTCCCAGATTTTCTACAGAGGTGCTCTTATTTCAGAAACCCATATTCTACTTTGTCGTTTGTCCTCCTCTCCCACTGTACTTACATTTCCTTCGGTGTGGTTTGGCAATGGGTTCCCGGCCGTACTGCCAGTACCATCAAACCACAGAATGCCCGCGTCGATGAGTCATTGAACTCTCCTTTTGAAGGCAAGGCAGTTTTCCGTAGAGTGCCCCTGGTTTCCGGTATGGTATGCACAACTAGCATTTGGATAGTACCATTTCGGGTACGGGGGTTTCAGGGGTGCCATGTAATGAGGAGAAATCAATTGTTTCTCCAAAAGCTTTGGGTATAATTCCCCATACGACACAGGGATGGGAGTAAATTGTGGTCTCTCAGGATTTGACCTTGCTGATCTTGATTCGTTTCTGGGCTGGCTTTGAGCGGGTACAGTGTTTTGTGGGAATGTGGTGACGGGTCTTTGGTTGTTCGTGGCGTATACGGGGTAGGAAGAAGGTGGTGCTTGGTAGTACGGGGTTTGAGGGGGATAATAGAAATTTGGAGGTGGATAATTTCGAGGACGGGGTTGGTTTGGATATGGATTAGGGGTATAACGGCTTCCTATTCCCACCATATGGGTTTCTGGTTCTTTCTTCTTCATGGGTGCTGTCCTTCTTGAACTTTCTGAACCTTCCATCCTCTCACTTTTGATGGCACCCTCAATAAGTTCTCCGGATATTACGATATCCGAAAAATCCTTCGTAGCACTTCCCACTAGTTTGTCATAGAATGGTGCCTTTAAGGTGTTGATAAAGAGAATGGTTATCTCCGTTTTTGTTAGTGGGGGTTCCACTTGGGCCGAGATATCCCTCTATCTCTGCGCATACTGTCTAAAAGTCTCTGACGGCTTTTTCTCCATCATTTGCAAGGTCATCCGGTCTGGCACCATATCTGATACATGCTTGTACTGCTCACAGAATGCTGATGCCAAGTCCTTCCAAGATCGGATCTTTTCCCTACTAAGCTGGTTGTACCACCGAAGAGCAGATCCTACTAGGCTATCCTGAAAACAGTGTTTGAGCAGCTTATCTTCATTCACATAGCTGGTCATCTTCCGGAAGAACATCACGAGATGCGCTTTTGGGCATCTTGTCCCATCGTACTTTTCAAAATTCGGTACCTTAAACTTCGGAGGCAGAATTAGATCGGGTACCAAACTGAGTTCTTTAGCACCTAGTGCAGAGAAGACTTCAGTGCTTTCGATTGCTTTAAGTCTTTCCTCCAAGCTCCTATACTTCTCTTGAACCTCATGATCGTCCATTCTCAACCTGGCTATTTCCACTGGATCATCCAAATCTGGAACAATTGGATTGACAGGATTAGCTCCAGGATTTGATATAAATATTCCTTGCCCTAAATGAGCAGGTGGCACCGGCCGTTGCTCTAGGTCTGTGGGTTCCCCTTGGGTGTACCCTCTTTGTGTTGCGTGGGCATATGGTGGAGTGAATCCGGGGGGATAGAGCGGGTCTTGATTGTGATTAACTCTTGACTGAGGTTTCTCTATGTCAAGGCTCTGCATGGGTCCCTTTCCCTTAACTAAAGTTGACATCATCTCCATCATCTTGGTCATTTGATCCTTCTGTTCGAGCGATTCTTCTCGTGATCTCACCATTAAGTCTCTCGTCTCTTACTGTGACCTAGCCAACTGCTCTTGTAATTCCTTTTGGATTCTTTCCATTCTTTCAATCCTTTCATTAAATTTAGCCTCCATTGTTCTAGCTTGTCGACGTGTTCTATACAAGTGGCGTGGTTCCAGATTTGAAGTATTGCAACTACGAATTATGTGATCCTAACCTTAGCGAACGATTATGGAATATGCAATGAATGGATGAATGAATGAGATGAATGCATGACAAATAAATGTTGAATAAATGATGAATGAATATTAGTTATGAATAAATATGCAAGAATTTGGTGTTGATTTCAAGATAGCCCCTATTTAGGCATTTCATTCATCAAAAGAGTTCATTACAAAAATATTTTGCCATTTTGATTCGGCTATTACACGAACTTTCTAGCTATATCGCTATATTTCTTTACTCGCTCTAAGAATTTCGATATGCTCGATCGTTGACTCGGCGGGAATTGGCAGCTAAGATCCTCTGCTTCATCTGATAATTGTACCATGTGTATGGCCGCTTCACGGATTTTGTTGATCAAGAAGCCAAGTTGCATTTCTCTTTCTTGGAGGTCCGTTTTATAAGCGTGGATATCTCTATCATATTGATCGTTCTTTTCTTCCAAGGCTTTTAAGAGACTATCCAATTGTTGCTGTCGATCTTGTAGTATGTCTTCTAAATCCCGTATCCTTTCTTTTAGTTCTTGAAATTTAGATCGACTAGTCATTACCTCGGCAGACACAGCTTCGTATTCTGCGTTCTTCTTCCTTAACTCCATCATAGCCCGCGCAGCCTTTTCCTCTTCCTTTTTCGCTTTTCCTTTCCAAAACTCCATCCCCCCTTTGATGTTGCTTAACTCCTCTTTCCATTCCGATGATGATTTGCCCAACCCACTATTCTTGATAGTGACTCTCAACTTCTTGCTCTCCAGATGAAGGTCCCTTAAATCATTTCTTACAATTTTCGCTTCTTTTTGCACTTTCTCGGTTTTGGACCTTTCAATCTGAACATCGATCTTTAACTGATAGTTTTCCTCTTGTAGAGCACTGAGATCCTTTGACATCTTGGTCTTTTCGCGTTCAAACTCTTGTCTTGCCATTTCTAACTCGGACGACAATTCCTTTAGAAAGAGATTCTGAAAGGCGCAACTCATCGACAAAACTTGCTGACTATTTATCCGCCGTATCCTCCATACATCATAATCTTGAGTGAGAGTATCAGCGTACAGGGCCAACTCCATCAGGTGAACTTCCTTCTAAGATTTTGCTGCGTTGCGGACCCTCTTCATATATCCCTCACCCGCAAAAGCGAACTCGGACTGTGATAATCCTCCAGCGGCGGGTATGAATTGTCGCGAAGAAAATTGTCTTTGAACTAATAGCGGGGCATATCCAACTCCTCCCCATAAGCCAAGTAGTGGCACCCAGTCTTGATCTCCGACCTTATACAGCAGAATCGAAGGGCGTATCCACAGTGCTCTCCATGTTATATCCTCAGCGCGAAGGTTCTGAAAAATTGAGACCCAATATTGCTCGGTGACTTCCTTGGGCCATTCTTTCTTGAGATAGGCTTCCAATGGGGTGAATATTTTTGAAAAAATGTGGAACGGAGTGCGCTCTACTTTCCAAAAGTGGCTCAAAATCCAAACATTGAGCAACTGCGCGCATCCAATAAATCGTCCTTCCCCTTTTCTTCGACAACTACTCAGGGATATGAAGGTCTCGGCTAGGATAGTCGGGACAGGGTTGATTCATTATTTTAATCTTTCAAAGAAATCAACTACAGCAACTTCAAGATGTCCGAGAACTTTCAGGAAGATGATCAAACCGTAGATGGCCAAAGCGAATAGATTCACACTTTTCATCATGTTAGGATGGTTCAGAACCAAATCTTGTAGGGAAGACCATGGAATGCAAATGGCTTCATTCTTCTTTATCTACTTTTTGGCCCATGCGCCAGTCATATCTGTCAATCTCACTAGCTTTTTCTTGAAGGTCATTGGCTTAGGCTATTTCACATATATCTTATAGGGTTGTGCATTATCAATACGGAGCAAAGCAGCATACTCTTCTATAGTCGGGTCATGTCTTCCTGATTAAAAGTAAAACATTGGTAGGCCGGATCCCAAAATCTGATCATGGCTTGAATCAAATGCTCATCTATGTTGATAGTGATCAAGTGGGCTATATCTTCGTACTTCTCAGTGAATATACCCTTAATATCCGAGTCCCACTGATTCCAAATCCAAACCAAGTCTTCAAGGTTATTCTGGTGAACATTGACAGTTACGTGCTCGGGCAGATTGGCAGAACATCCCTCCACTAGACTATCCCATTTTTCTTTCTGAGTTCTTAGAGACCAGTCCCGAACCATGGCATTCTTCTCAACTGTTTGTATAATTGACTCTTCCATTTGGAAACCCATTTCTTTTGGCAACCAATCTCTAGTCAACACCTTCCTAATATGATGCCTATAATGCATGATGAAAAACAATAAGGCAAAGACAAACAACCTTGATTAGTAATTAAATACAGGCAAAAAACATGGAAAATTCAACAATTCGAGCTAGTTTATTAAACAGACCCAATCCCCTTTGTATAGAAAGTGAAAATGCAAAAGGTAAGAGGCGTTCCTCCCGTGCACTTATTTTGGTGACTTTTAACGAACAGAGGTTCGACATGGCTCTAATTAGGTGGCTCGTACGGTTCACTATATGTGGTTTTGGTTCTAGACAGGTACTCGAATTGTTCGTACTATCGTCTGCTAAGACTAGTACGAAGCCTCGGTCGTAGCCCATTACAGGCTCACGAGTTCAATTCGAGGGATTACATTTACTTATGCCTATGCGGAGGGACAAGTTAACTCATGAAAGCATAAGTCATATGTAACCTGAAAGTATTCACTAGCATGTACGGAGGGACGAGTTAACTCACGAAGGCGTAGTGTTTACTTTCACTTATTCGGACGGAGCCCGAGTAGAGAGCTCATGTTATGCAACAATGCAAGTGCGCGGTGTGTGGGGAGAAACTCACAAACCTTTCATTTATTTTAAAAAAACTAAACCAAAACTAAAACCACAAAAATTTAAAGCTGAAAAATAGAACACACGAAATGAATTAGAAAAACATTTACAACATAATGCGAATGCATGACATTTTGAAAACACAATTTGAAGATCACGGCTAAATATTAATTTGAACAAGGAACTTAAAAATTTTGACAATGCGAGTTTAATTCCAGACACGACTCTCGAAAAGTGTCCCCAATGGAGTCGCCATCTGTAGCGATGTAAAAATTTTGCTTCGATCGCTAATTGTGACGATTTATTGAAAACTTGAAAACTGAAGTTTGATTTTAAAATAAAGAGGGGAGTCGCCACCGATCCTTTTTATAGGTGTGATCGGACACCTGATAAGTTTATTTTTAAAACAAAAGAAGGCCGAGTTTAGGTCCACGTTAAAATCAGAGTAAAGTAGGGTCCGAGAGTCGGTTACGCGAGAGGAAGGTATTAACACCCTCGTGACGCCCAAAATTGGTATCTTGTTAAACAAGCGTTGTCTTAATTTTCAAAATTGCAAGTTCAAGATAACATTGAATCATGATCCAATCAAAACACGAGAAATCTTTAAGTTCTTTTTTATTTTTGAGAAGGACATACCGTTTTAACACGAGTCGATTGATATTCACCAAACATAGCGATGAAATCGATGACATAGTGTTTAAATCGGTACGTTGCATTGATTATTGAAGTAAATAAAGACACGAATCAACGTTTTAAAATAATGGACAACGAGGTAATATATAAAAATGGGCGGGAAAAAGGCACATAATACATACGACAATAATATTAAAGACAATGACAATGCATGCGATATTAAATATAACAATAGTATCAAATACGAGAACACAATATATATACTTATACATATATATATAGTAATAATGTTGGAAATATACTACATATAATATTTGAAATATTTATGAAGTGATAAGAAAAATACGTAACTATTAATGTTAAAGTATGTACTTATGAAAAATGTATGTATATAGGGATGAAAGATGTTTACATAATAATACTAAATAGAAGTACTAATATATATATATATATATATACATAATATATTTAAAATGAACACGTACAATATACATATATAATAAAATACATGAAGACTATGATATTTTAAAGAACATATATAAATAATAAGAAAAATATTACAATAAAGACTAAAAAATCTATATATATAAATGTATAATAATGAACAATACGATATACAAAAATAATACTAATAAAAGTGTATATATATATATATGTGCAATGAAATATGTGTACTAATATTAATAATAAATATAGTAGGAATAAAACAAATGTAATAGTAATATATAAAATGTGGTAAAAAATAAACATACACATATAATAGAATTTAGTATATATATACATGGGGTAATATGGAAATGTGTACATAAAATAATACATACAAAAATATATAACTAACAATATTGAAAATACATGTTCATAATATATAAAACGTATATAATATAATATTAAAATATTTACACGATATATAC